>OU823268.1:7782500-12582500 GCA_917490735.1 Dryobotodes eremita
TATTTACGAAATATGTATGTTTGTGTCTAAGAATAAACAATTATTCAAGACGGCAAGCGATGTATATCCTCGGAGCAGACGTGATCCTTATGGACTGGTATTAAATGATTTACCAAAGCTAGCCAAATATAATAAAAGCTGTCTAGCAATGTGTGTGCGTACTTATAATAAAATACCAAACAATCTCAAACTATTAAATGTAAGATTATTTAAAAAAAAAATATTCAAATGGCTAAATGAATGTAGCTTTTATAGTTTGAAAGAATTTATGGATAAAAAATATTGACATTATATTCTAACATTCTTTTTAATATTCTAACATTAATGTACATAATTATAATTAAGTACCCTGTAACATTAAATTTTTGCATGCTATGTATATCTTAGCTAAACATGTTTGTGCCACTCTGACCTATGCTTAACACCATTGTATACCATGTTTTACGCAAATAAATTAAATTATTATTATTATTATTTCCTTTATTTCTTAGATATATACATATAAATTATATTTTTAAATATTAGAATATAAAAATATAAAAACATTTAAAAATATAAAAAATAGTGGCCCACCGGTATCGGGAACAGGGTCCAAGCTACCGGCGGTCAGGGCTCCAGAGAGAGAAACCTCCTAACAATTCGGGCCGTGTCCAAAAGTACCGCCTTCTGAATCAAGCCCTTGATCCAGCTGCCCAACGAGAGCCTCCTCAGGTGTTGGTCGAGGCTCTTGGCTATTAATCCATTGGCTGTGACGACTATCGGTACAATGATCGCTGAGTCCACATCCCACATGTCGACAACGGCCTCGCGAGCCAAGTCAAGATATTTGATTTGTTTATCTTTCTCGGCTTTCACGAGGTTCCCGTCATGTGGGACCGTTATGTCAACAATCATTGCACGCCGCTCTAATCGATCCACCACCACTATATCAGGCTTATTGGCAACAATAGTCCTGTCAGTGATGATGGATCGATCCCAGTACAATGTGATATTTCCATTTTCGAGAACTGGGTCGGGCACATACCTGTAGTACGGCACTTCCGATTCTACAAGGCTGTATTTGAGAGCAAGTTGCTGATGGATAATCCTGGCTACAAGGTTGTGTCTATGCAAGTATTCTTCGTTAGCTAGACTAGAACATCCGGAGATAATGTGTCTGATTGATTCACCCGGACGGTGGCATGCCCGACAAATGTCAACCGTGCCGTCTTTCACAATAAATCTCCGGTAGTTGTTTGTCATCATAACTTCGTCCATAATTGCACAGACAAAACCTTCGGTTTCTCCAAAGAGGTCACCGAAACGTAGCCAGGCTCCGTAGCCTGGTAACTAGCGTCCGTACGCTAGTTGATCTATATCGGGTCCATGTAGGGCCCGAAAAAAGCGTCCGTGAAGCTCCTTACTCTGCCATACTTCCATGCGATCATTAGTGTCAAGCACTACTGGCTTGCGCCAGTTCTCTTTAGCCAAGGAGAGCGGGGTGAGGCCCTTGTCCACTTTGACCACATCTCGATGCATCCCCACGTCGGCCTCTAAGAAATAATCCCTGAGACTGCATATCTCGCGATTGTGGAGGGTCTTAGCATTTAAAAAGCCTCGACCTCCACATTTTCGCGGGATATACAGCCTCATTACCGATGACCGTGGGTGATGCATTCGATTTGCAGTCAGCAGTGTACGGACCTTCCTATCCAGGGCGTCGAGTTCGGTCTGAGTCCATTTGAGTATGCCAAAAGAGTACATCAAAACCGGCATGACCCAACCGTTAAAGGCGCGTACCTTATTTCCGCCTGATAGAAGACTATTAAATACTTTTTTCAGGCGGCCAAAGAAGCGTTCCTTTAACGATTGCTTCATGTCAGTACCATTGATGCCCAATGCTTCCGACATACCCAAATACTTATAGGTTTCGGATGCAGAGAGGGTTCTAAGGTTTATGGAATCCGAGAGTTGGGTTCCGACGGATTCCACAATCGCCCCTCGCTTTACATGCATGACCGCACATTTGTCCACACCAAATTCCATTCTGATGGCACTACTGAACATTTCAGTTACTTTCAGTAGCTCCATCAGTTGCAAATTGTTGAGGGCAAAGAGTTTTAGGTCATCCATGTAAAGGAGGTGAGATATAACCTGACCACCTCTCCTCAGCCGATAGCCTAGACCTGAATCTTCCAGCAGTGTGCTTAGAGGATTCAAGGCTAAGCAGAACCAAAGCGGACTCAAACTATCACCCTGAAATATGCCTCGCTCGATCCTTATCGGTTCGCTATTCCTTTGGACATTTCGACATCCTGGATAGTGAAGGACCGTTCTCCATTGCCCCATACATGACATCAGGAAGGTGCGCAGAGTTGCATCTACTTTATACAACTCCAGCACCCTCATAAGCCATGTATGTGGCACCGAGTCATAGGCCTTCTTGTAATCTATCCAACATGTCGACAGATCCTTTCGGGAACGACGAACTTGTTGGCTAATGGCCATATCAATGAGGAGTAGCTCCTTAGTACCACGGGACCCGTTCCTACATCCATTTTGAGAAGGAGACATGATAGAGTTGGTGTCTATATGTTTGTTAATTTAGCTCTCAAAATGGATGTAAGAACTTTATAGACCGTCGGTAAACACGTGATCGGTCTATAATTTTTGGGTTCCGCAGTGCTACCTGACTTATGGAGCAAGTGGGTAACTCCTGTTGTTAGAAACTGGGGTAGCGAACCAGACTCCAAAGCAGTCTGGTACTGAGCCGCCAAGCGAGCGTGCGACCCAACGAACCATTTGATCCAAAAGTTGTGCAGTCCGTCCGGTCCTGGAGACTTCCAGTTAGGCAGCGGACGGACTGCACGAGTTACATCTTGGGGGCAGATGGTAATAGCCCCCATTTCTGGTATTGGATCGCAGGCTCGCTCGACTCTGTACCCAATCGCCTTCGGTGTGACTGACAGGCACCGACCAGATATTGCGCCAGAAAGAACACATGGCATCATCATCTGGTAGGCACGTGTCAGCCACACCTTGATCCGGTCGCTCCCAACCCCTATAAACCCACCTTTGATCGCGTTGGAAGGTGCGATTCTGAGTGTATCGCTTCACTCGCCGCTTATACCTCCGAATACGGTTCGCCCATGCATACACTTTCTGCTTCAGGAAGTCGATGCGCTCTGTGACACAGGACATATAATCCTGAGGGCTGATATCACTCCCTGCGAACGCGCGTCTCACAAAGCGCATCACTCTAGGGCGAGTATTGCCCTCCCTGAAGCAGATTAGTTTGCCGATGAGCGCTCTGGCCCCACCAATACGGCGTTCAATTCTGCACTGCCAAGCTGGTACGGCTGGTTTCGGTCGTGTAGCTCTAGAATCAGTAGCAAATTTGACGTGAGCTACACGACATGCCGCTACAGCCGCGCAGTACAGAATCGAATGAGTATCGGTGAGGTCTACGCAGTCATCAAAATAATTTGATAACTGCGCATCCAGGACCGCCACCAGCGCCCTATTTTTATTATGCATGGGCAAACGAGGTAAGCGTGGTCTAAGTTCGGGCGATATGAACCGATATTCTCGAATCGCATCCTCCAAAGCACTCCTCAATTCCTCATTGCACTGGGTACTTACGTTTGTAGCCCTGTCATCACTCTCCTCGTCTACTTGATTCGTGTTAGACTGTGGTAGTATCACAACAGTCTGAGACGAGGGGGCGATAACATGACTACTCTGCATTTCATTTCGCAGGCGATCAAGTACAGTGTCATCCAACATATGATTACGTTGGATGACCCGCACCTGATCCGACAGTCGTTGTGCCGAAACGTTGATAGCTGGCTCAAGCACCTGAAAAAGAGAGAGCATCCGGACACGGTACGCGGTCAGATTGTTTCCCCCCTCTGTAGCCCCATAGTATGAGCGCATGACGTTTTCATTGATGGATCGTGTCCATCTCATGCGCTGCACACTTCCGCCGGGAGCTGGGACCCTGTCAGAGGCCAGTGGGCCTCGAGGTCCTAAGCCGTCCGGCGGCCGGTGTCCTCCACGTCGACGAACAGGTGGTGGCGTCGTGGGCGGGGAGAAATACTCGTCGCTCGAGCTCGACGCAACTACCGCAGCCGGTGTCGTCACAGCACTCACAGTGAGGCTGGGTACCGGCGGCGGCGAGGCGGAGCTGAGCGAAGAGTCCGGAGGTGGTGGGCGTGCTCGTAGTGCGGCCGATCTTGTCAACATATCATTTCATATTTCTATTTTTTCCTTGTGATTGTTTATCGGAGGTGACAACTGTCATGTCACCTCCGATTCGGCAGTTTTTGATCAAAACTATTTCATTATGGTTTATATATACTCTTTTTTGGTGTAAAATTAATTTTCAGGTTTTATATTAGGTTTAAAATGGATAACTATTGCAAGGATGGGTCAAAATTATTTTCACTATTGATATTTAGGAAATATTTAAAAATTCGACGTTTTGTTGACACGGTGTTGCCATTATTATTATTATTATTATTAAGAAAGGCCGAAACAAACTCAGAGGTCACAGTCTCTTTTAAAGTCCAGACATAATCTTGGTCAAATCATGTAAAGACCATGTAGATTTGCGTCTGAAATAGTCTTTTGAGGAGAAATCACACAGATTGAGTGGACCTGTCCAGTCAGTGCATGCATTTGTCAGTAATCGTGCAGCTCGACTCAGGAAGTCAGGACTTAAGGAGCTTAACGATTCAACGAACAATACCAAAGACAGGACATTTGGGTAGGCCGCATAAATTACTCAAACTGGCAGATCATGATTAAAATTAAATGAGAAAATAAAAGCAATGACATAGTCCTCACATTCACAATAATTAAAATAACATAATACTTTACTAGTAAATACTCATGTCATTTTATATATGTAAATTTATAATAATAAATTATTAAGTATACGTGTTAAATTGGTGAATTTTCATTGATATCATGATTATTATTCAGTAAATATACCATTCCTACAGTCTCGAATCGCATTTTGGTCAACATACGACGTAAAACAGAGCCGCAGTTTACAAAAAAACCAAAGAAAATTTTAATTTGGCGGGCTACAGCTGAGGATTCACCTTAATATGGAACTAAAACAAATAAAATAATTTTATATTTTCTTATAGCTAAATCACGTTACTGAAAATTTTATTTGTTCGTCTCTCTCGAGTGTCTTTCTCAGAAGTCGCATCCAGCAGATTACTGTAAACTAAATGACATCCAAAATCTTTTTTCCGAAAATTTTGTTTTTTTTTTGGAAAGGTTTTCTGACCCTTCTCAAACCAGCACATTGTCGCAACGTCAAAATCCATTCATTCTGTTTGACCTGACAAATCCTACCTCAAAGGGGTACCTTTCGTCGCCATTTTGAACTTAAAAAAGGGTCTCTAGAAAACCATTAAAGGCACAAAAAAGTATGTTCAGTCTTTGAACTCCATTGTGTTTTGTACATCAGCAGGAATCTACATTGGCGTGCAATAAAATCGACCCACCATGTGCTCTTCGATTTGAAACAATATAATTCAACAAGGTTTACTAACAATAACCTAATATATTGTATACTAAAACCTTCCTGAAAGTAAAAAAAATATCAAAACTGATGTATAAGTTAATGATAAAATCACGAACTTACAAACATAGGGGTTCTAAAGAACCTACTTTTTTTGAAGTCTGTTAAAAAATCAAATTAAATTTTCATTAAACGAACAGAAATAAACAAAATTATTTTTTTATCCTTTTCATTGACAAAAAAAAGTCACGCACTTTATTCGAGCAAAAGTGAGCGATGGGGACATCTGAAGAATTGAGTCGATCTTGTCAAGAATATTGCTTTTATCCAAATATAGTGTACGTGCAAATAGACTGTACCTTACCTACCTTCACACAATATAAATTAATAAATTATATTCATTAAGATTTTTGAGATATCATCTCCCAAATTGAAAGCACGGGGTGGGCCGATTTTTTTGCACTTTTTCTATTGTACTATATTTATAAATAAGGTAAATTTTTTGTTCTGTTATCTAAGAAATCATGCCTCAATTCATTCTTATATGACTGACTTACTTTATTGCTGGGTCAAATCAGATCAGGTTATGTTAATTTTAAATTGAGCTTTAACATCCAATATACTTGAATATTTTAAGTCGGTGACATGTTCCTGGCAACTCCGCATACCGGTGAAATATGCCAACTTTGCCAATCAAGGTATCTTTGCCCAGCATATATAAGCAACATATAAATTGCTTTTAGGGCAAAGATACTTTGTTTGGCAAAGTTGGCATCAAGGTATCTTTGCCCTAAAAGCAATTTATAAGCAAATCTGCTAGATTTGCTTATACATCGCTTTTAGGGCTAAGACACCTTGATTGGCAAAGTTGGCATATTTCACGTTACACTATTGTGTCTGCCACGTGTTCTTAGCTGTTACAGTGAACAAAACCTCTTGGAACCTCATTCAAATGAATTAGAAACCGATCAATTTTTTTAAAGTAATTTCTTGCGGGTTTAAAACGATACTCCGTTCGAATTTCGAAGTGATGATTAGAAGACAACACTACTAGGACTAAATGTCATCAAGTAACGTTTGCTGTATGGAAAGAGGATTGATGGATGTGTGAGTACTACGTACCTACTATAAAGCTACCATTTACTAGGTTTGTCTTTCATTGACTTGAATGTGCCCTGGCGGCTGAGAGTATGTCATGTCTCGCTGGTGGTAGCGTGTGTGTTGGATCATTAAGTTCCCTTCAAAATGGTTGAGCAGAATGGTGCTAATCCAAGCGTCATGTTCGTGAACGGATGCCGTCAGTAGGGACTGGACATTTCTTAGCTGCCACGGCTTATTTTAATTTAATTTAATATTTGAATTGTTTTTGTCTTTTTATTACGAACGCTTCTGACGTTCTGCATCGTTCTCACATGCATAATTTCAACATGAATGATGTAACCAATATTTTGTAACCATATTTTGATTTAAAAGAGTGTCCATGGAGTTTCTTGCCCTTTCTTCTCCATAAGTACCTACTACGCTTTGGAATGGGCAACTAGCTTCATCTTTCTGACTGACCGACCCCTTGACAATTCAAAAGTGCCTGTAATTGGTTTATTTGAAATAAATGCTTTGAGTTCTTTTTTAGTGTTGATTTCTCCGTACACTGAAATTGTAACAGGCCAATATTATTTTTATCGTCAAAGTGCTTAGACTTTTGAATTCAACCTACTTCCTATGAAACCTCCGCCTCATACCTCTGAAACGATAAGATTTAATTTAAAGATCACTCCAATTCATCCGTTGTTAGTTTAGGCCTCATCATTTTTTTTTCACAAAGTTATCGCACTGTTTACATAGGACCTGTGACCCGACATCGAAATGAGAGATTATTTGTGTTAAACAAATATTTTCAAGAGATGATAATATCTGTTGAAGTTAATTGCTACAATAAAATTTTCTCTTTTTCATTTTTATTTTGTTAGATGTTATTTTTTGTTGGATAAATAATATAATGTGTAGGGCTTTTGTGAGCGATAAAAATGTTTATTTAAGGATAACATTTTTGCTTTGTTAGAATAATAATTTAGCTGTAAGTATTGTCTACTAAATAATAAAACGACACGTGTCAGCAATTGTTGCGAAATTCGCAATTGTTTTTTTAATCGTTTTATCTTTTTGTTTTATGTTGTTTGTTTTATTTTTACGTGAATTAGTTTTTCTTTTTTTAAATGTGTGTGTTGAAATTTGGATGTTTTCTGAAATAAATGTTTATTATTATTATTTATCATGTGTTCTCTAAGCAAACAAATTATATAAATACTGTGGTCTCTATAATAATAATAATAATTCCTTTATTGTCAGGCAACTGAAGCCCATAGATAAAATACACAAAATACAAAATAACAAACTAATACATGATAAAACTGAAACTTGTGTTAATAAATATTGCTTAAAACTACGTTAGTAGCACTTCACTTCACTAGCTAATTATCCTTGTGCTGTTCTGTGGTATTTGCCCGCGGAAGCGACGGAACACCACGTCCTGTGGCCAAAAGTCTTCTTCCAAGACGACGGACAAGTAACAATTCGGTACTCGCACCACGAACGCCTTGAAGTTGACGTTGCGGCGCGACTCCAGTAACTGCACCCTCGGCGTGTACCTCGTCTTCTGGCGCAAGTACTCCACGATGTCCTCCGCCTTAGTGCTGTAGTGTAGGCGGGAGATGTACACCGGCGTGTTCGGCTTTGCGGCACGAAGGCTCACTCCGGAATCCGTAGGAGCTTTACCGCAGCGGTTCTTGTTCACTCGCGATTCGCGATCGGCGCTTCCTCCTTTGCACCGTCACGAAACCCTCATCATCAACCCTATTAGGCGCTATTCTCTAACAGTAGGTGGTAGGAGAGGCTCATGGTTAAAATAATAGCAGCCGCACGGGTCGACCAAAGATTAAGCTACGCTTGCCGCGGTCAATTCCTAGATGTGTGACCATCCAGACATATCGAAACCCCTCCGTGCCTCGGAAAGCACGTTAAGCCGTCGGTCACGGTTGTCAGTCATCAACAGGGATTGAAAACCGGTACAAACTTGGGTTCCGGTTCTTCATTTCGGTTCTTAAAATGGTTCTTCTTTTCGATACGGTTCTGGTTCAGGTTCCAGTTTGGTTCTGGTTCCAAAGTACCGGTTCCGTACCATCGGATGTAAAAGTTCTCTAAGAAAGAACTACCACATAATCTAGCTAAGCAAAAGTGCCCCTCTCCCCTTACAAAAACTCCAACCTCTTTACCCACCGGCGCGGCGCCAGCGGCCGTCCGTACCTCGCCACTATCGTGCAAAGCTTCGTCCTGCGCTGAACGGCATCGTATTAACTCGTTTGGCCTCTTTTGATGAAGAACTGGTAAAATTAAGGTTCTTAAAGGTTCAAATTTGCGTTCCTGTTCCGGTTCGGGTTCTAGTAACGGAACCTCTAAATACCGGTATTTTGGAACCTTTTCAATCCCTGGTCACCACTAGATCAACTCAAAATAGGCTACGCTGTTATGCATTTGCTAGGCTACACAATAGAATAGAATAGAATAGAATACTCTTTATTATCTACACCATAAAAATTACAGATATAAATGTAGAAATTTTACACACGGTGACACAAAGGGCGGTCTTATCGCTAAAAGCGATCTTTTACAGACAACCTTTGGATGGATTCAAGGGAGAAGGAGAGACAATAATGCAGGTAGTCAGTGGTGTGTGTGTGTGTGTGTTTCATTTTCAGCCAGAATTGAACCTATACGCCTTCCTGCTTGCTGTCAAACGCACGTAATAATATAATATAGATAAAACACTACGTAAGTAAAACGTTCCCACTACTGAAACTCAGGCTTTCTCTGTAAGAAGGATTGGGTCGTAATCCACCACGCGGGCCACATAAATATATATATCGCTGCGATGGAATCACCGTGGCTCCATTTTTTATTTTGATTAAGAAACTAAGAAGCTACGTCAATGTAAATCAATCAAACGGAAACGTCAAGTGTTACACTTGGGTAAAGTCGATACAGCTGTGGTGACATTTAATTGACAGCCGTCACATGACTGACGGTAGGCATCTGTCAGTCACCGACATTTGGCATCCTGCTGAATGTGACGGTGACGGTGAGAGCGAGCATTCATTATTCTGTGAGACGCAAAGGTGAATGGTCGTGTTTTCTATTGTCACCACGTGCTGTGTCGAATTTACCGCGTTTCTAATTCTAATCTGTTCTGATCAGCTTAATCGTTAAACATTTTTGTAATTAGTGTGCGTGAGATAATAAATACACAGTTCCTTCAAGTTTTCGGAGTATTATTTTTAATCTACGGCCATGTGTGACCACACTGATATGGAGGCACCCCATCTAACCTCGTTATATATATATAGTCCTCCAGACCGTATTTCGGCTATGGCGGCCAAAATGCGGTCGAGATATTCCAATGCACAAGTGTGTGCGCAGACACAGGTGCGCTCTCTCTTCCCTCACTTTCATAGTCCGATGGGACGGCAATCCGACACGAGCGGAGAGAGATCAGGCGCAAGACCAACGGCTTAACGTGCTTTCCGAGCAACGGTATCACACCGCCAACTTCCAAACTCCGGGCTGTTACTAAGAAATTCCTAATGAAAAAACCCAATAACACTTTGCCCGACCTGGGAATCGAACCCAGGACCTCACGCTCAGCAGTCGCGCTTGCAACCACGAGACCAACGGCGCAGTCACACACACAAGCACACACAAATATAAGACAGTAATATAATGTAGGTATTTTCTATAAAATATTCAATAAATCGTGCCATACCAATACAAAAATATTACATAGAATGTTATTACTTAAAATTCCTTAACGGAATAACTAAAGAATATTACCGAAAGAGACATAAAAGCCTTTTATATTAAATATTTAAAGAATCTCAAATGTTGGGATAGAATAAACTTTTACTTAGCTATCTAGGATTAGAAGCAAAATATAACATACTAGCTTTTGCCCGCGGCTTCACCCGCGTGAGTGTCGTAAATTATCCCACCACAACGTACTACCGGGATATAAAGTATCCTATATGTTAATCCAGGTTATAAACTATCTGTGTTCCAAATTCCATCCAAATCCGTTCAGAAGTTTTTGCGTGAAAAAGTACCAAACATCCATCCATCCATCCATCCATCCATCCTCACAAACTTTCACATTTATAATATTAGTAGGATATGTTTATTTTAGATCCAGCCGAATTCCCGGAAGGCGTAGGCAGAGATGTAATAGTACACCCACATTTCGACAGTTATCTTTTAAGTTCCATGTAGGAGGAGGCGAGCCTATTGCCTCGAACCGGGCTAAAATTCAGACTCCGTGCTGCTACTGAGAAATTACTACATTACTGATGAAAAAACCCTCATGAAAAGAAAGAAAGAAAAATAGGTTTATTTTCCATAGAAAAACGTGCATATGACAAGGCAAGTAATTCACCACGACACTTGCTGGACCCCAGCAGAACCCGGTGATCACAAAAATAATCAGATATTTTACAAGAGAACCAAGGTATCCGATCGCGACGATAGGTCGTGGTGGAGCAAAATGAAAATATAGTGGACTGTATGACTAGAATAAGTGTAATGACATGAAAGACGAATTACAATGGCAATAAAAAGTTGAATTTAAAATATGAAATTACAAGGACTTTAACAAAACGCGCAAGCGCAGCCGTGCGTGGATGCGTGCAACAGCTGACTGATGTGGTGCGGGGGCCCGCGCTCAGCCGTCGTCGACCGGCTGACTCCCCGCTGTCCCCGCGCCCCTCGTACACTGTCGCCTGTGTGCGGCGATGTTGAGAAGAACGGTCTCAACAGTAACCGACATAGCCCTTTTTTTTGTTTTGTTCCGGTGTGGAAAATCCTCATGAATGTCCTCCGCCCTGGGGGCCGGAGGGGCTGTCAGACTCTTACTGACTAAAAACCACCCCGGTGTTCCATCTCACACCTGCGCCGGGGGTCGCGGGAACGTACATATCTTCCGCAACCCCCGGCTGAACCGACATAGCGTTAACCTAAGTGGCATTAGGCACATTGCTCGCAGAACAGATGGCCGATGGAAGCGTAAGATTTTAGAGTGCCGACCGCGTACCGGAAGACGTAGCGTTGGAAGGCAAACAAAGTGAACCGATGAACTGGTGCAGGCCGCAGAAATCCTCTGGATGCGAAAAGTTTGGAATCGGTCGATGTGGCGGAGCTTGGGGGAGGCCTATGTCCAGTAGTGGAAGTCTTTCAGCTGAAATAATGATGATGAGGATTTTACAAAAAATGTAAATTAATCAGAGCTTTGTATTCATCAAAGTTATCTTCCTAAATCACTTTCTAAGGTTAGGTCAGGTTTAGTGAGGATCAGTGACCTTTTAATTTAATAGCTAATTAATATTTATGTTTGAAATAACTGTTGCCCGCGACTTCATCTGCGATCCAGGATGAAAAGTAGCCTATGTCGTTACCCAGGTCACGGTCTATCTGTGTGCCAAATTTCATCCACATCCGTTTCGAGGTTTTGGCGTGAGAGCGTAACAAACAAAAAACTTACTTTCGCATTAAATTTATAATATTAGTTAGGATAATAGGTATCATTTTCCAAGACTCAGCTATAATCTGTTCAATTTGCTGAAGGCATTACGAAGGACCAAAGGTAGGTTAATTTAAAAAACATATGTTTTTGGGGAAAAAAAGGTATCCAAAGTCGAGATAATACTCATTAGAATTGACATTACAAAGTCATCACAAAGTTTTTGTAATTAATCCTACAATTTACAAATGTGAAAGTTTGTATGTTTGGATGTTTATTACTCGCAAAAATCCTTCCTTTTCTATGGAGGATGAGTGAACTTTACACCCTGTTCCTCATACCTCTACAGTTGAAAACACAAAGGAATAATATATTAGTAGATAGCAACATGTAAAAAGGTTAATGGGTTACGTAAAATTAACAAAATGTTATATCACTATCTGTACCTTTATAGCTAACTAGAAAAGTGTTAGCTTCTAAATAATTCCGATCCAGCCTATTCCTTGCTGCCGTCTCCCAGCGACGCCCTAAGCCGAGGCTCGTACCCCGCAGGTGCCTTTAGCGTGTTGTCGCCTAGTTTGTAAGTCTTTTAAGCCTTGGCTGGGGGCCTTAATTTATTAGGGCAACAACAGGCATGTCCGGTTAAGCAGACGACATCCTCCTAGGTTGACCTGCGAGAAACCATTCACAAAAAAAAGTTAGCTTCTAAACATTTCTTCGAAATTCGAACGGTGTCTCGTTATGAATCTGCGATGATTTACAGTTCGCTTTCCCATTGTGTGCACTCGATTCTTGAGGTTCCAAGTCAACTGTACGGAATAGAACTTCTGAAATTTTCGTAATTCGAAATAGATTCGATATTATGCATGACGGAGAAGATACTTCTCTCTCTTTATTATCAGCTAAATTTTAACTACTGTGGGCGCACTATGGTTAGTGCTGGTTCTGCGCAAAAGACAAACCGTTTGTAGTTCAAATCAAATTATAATTTAGGAACAAATTCATCACACTAGCGAATCATACACTGTAGGTACACGACACAACTACGAGTATACAGAACGCGCGACAGTTTCTAAACGTGTTCACTGCTTAACCGCTAACAACAAACTCTGCTTTAGCTCTGGTCAAGCCTTATGTTATAGACTCTAGCGCCTCCTGGTGGCGCTGGCGTCCCGATAAGTCAAAGTCAAATGATTGATTTAACATATTTCCGACATGCATTTATTTTTTGTTCTGTATTATAACAAACAACAAAGACACAAACAAAACAAACATTGTTTCTTTAATACATTTCAATGAAATTCTAATAGTAAAAAAATATCATGTTCTCTCAAACATATAGCTCCCAGAATCAATATTTTCATATTGTTTAATAAATATGACAATATGTTTTGGGAAGTGTAGAATTTTTTCTTTAATATTTAGCTTGAAAACTTTGAGCAATAAAAAAAACCGTTATTTTTCAATGTTCATGATTTTTAGCAATTCATAGTGTTCGTGAGTCTTCTTTTTAACAGACTTCAAAAAAAGGAGGAGGTTCTCAATTCGACTATATTTTTTTTTATGTGTGTTAGCTAAGAACTTTTTTCTGGGTAAACCGATTTAGACGATTCTTTTTTTATTTGAAAGCTGGTGCTTCACATGTGGTCCTATTTAAATTTGATCGACTTCTGATCAGCAGTTTTTGAGTTATCCTTAATACTGCTTATTTTTTCCACTTAATTTATTTTGACGATGTTTTAATAATTTCCTGTCACGGTTATTTACATATGAAGTAGTGGTATACGAATGTGTGTGGAGTAGGTACCACCACTAAAAAGTGAAAAATAAAAACTTTTTTACAAGAAAACAACCGACTTCCAAAAAACACAATAAAAAACGTGAAAAATAACTTTTAACTTCGGAAGTCGGTTGCCAAAACCGAAAATACACAACCTAAGACACCGACTTCCGAAATTAAAGTTATTTTTCACGTTTTTTTGTGTTTTTTTTGGAAGTCGGTTGTTTATCATTCATTTTACTATCTACGTGGTCGTATTGCGTCCGTCTGGTACACCCTGAGCAGTCGGCCCGCAACCATCTTGTTCTCTGATCAATATATTATTTCCACAGCATGAAAATTTCTCATGTTTTTTATTTCTCATGTTTGTGCCGATACGAGAAAACCACAGTTCAATTTGTACACACTCTGTATAGTAAACACTATATACAGGATGTTTTTAAGTTATTGCATAGCTTTTATCGCGGGCTTTGAGCGCGGCGACCGAATAAGAAATTCCGTAACGAAAATAAAACCTCACACCCCCCACTCCGCCTACCATGTAGCTCGGCCGAGCGTTCGCTTAACGTGTATGTATATGGAACGACTGTACTTGAATTAATATCATAGAAAAAAAAATACTGCATAAATAAAAATAAAAATTATAATTGCATAAGTTGATAAAAAATGCTATGCAATAGCTTTACCGCGGCAGTCCCCGAGTGCCACACGTGTCTTTTTTTCTTAAAGACACTTATAGTCTAGTTTTTTTACTCGAACTATGAAAATAAAATGTATTAAGTACCTCTACATTTTATTATAGAAATTTCCAAGACTACAATGTTGTCATGATCTGCCTAGCCTTTCCCAACTATGTTCGGGTCGGCTTCCAGTCTAACCGGATGCATCTGAATACCAGTATTTTAAATGGAGCGGCTGCCTGTCTGACCTCTGCAACCCAGTTACATAATTATCACAGTTCGTCTTAGTAAACCTGGTTGTCAAACTTTCGTGAATGATCCTTACAGCCGATTTCAGACGCTTCACCCAATTTAATTGTTCACTCGAGTGAAGGTTAATTTTGTCTCATTCCACGTTCACGCGACTCCGTCAAAATTATTAAGGAATTAGCATTAAGCTGCTCCTGTCATTTCATTTTTCGCGAAAGTAAAGCGTCTGATATCGGCTTTACGAATGACAAATGAAATGAATGAATGACGAATGACGCATGTCAAAGCTCTACGAATGACAGCTCGGATCAACAGCTTAACGTGCTTTCCGAGGCATGAATACATTGTAGTAAATAGGTATTTTTGATCACATAAAACATAACATAAACTCACGTCTTCTTCCCATGGGGGTAGGCAGAAACTACAGAACGCCACCTGCTACGATCCTTACATACTCCTTTTGTACTACTACTCCTCGTTTACGTTCATACACGCACGCCGGTTGCGAGTACTACGCACCTGACCTTTCTGAAGAACATCACCAATAAGTTCACTATATGTCTTCCTAGGGCGTCCCCTCCCGATGTTTCCACTCACATCTGCCTTATAAATACCTTCTGTTAGTCGCCCTGATAAATGATAAATGATTTTATTTCTGTAAGTAGGTTTGAACAAACACTTTTACACGTCAATCATATTTTAAAAACTAGAAGAGGTCAGCGTTTCCTATCTGACTACTCTGAGAAGAAAGACCGAAACAAACTCAGAGGTCACAGTCTCTTTTAAAGTCCAGACATAATCTTGATCAGATCATGTGAAGACCATGTAGATTTGTGTCTGAAATGGTCTTTTGAAGAAAAACCACACAGATCGAGTGGACCTGTTCAGTCAGTGCACGCATTTGTCAATAATCGGGCAGCTCAACTCAGAACCTAAGGAGCTCAACGATTCGACGAACAATACCAAAGAAAAGACATTTGGGTAGGCCACAAAAATTACTCAAACTGCCAGACCGTGATTCAAATTAACTGAGGAAAAAAAAAAGCAACAATGACCCACATAGTCTTCATATTCACAATATTTAAAATAATAATCATATATTCAATGTAGCCTGCATGCTACTTACATTCACAGACAGTTTTCTCTTTAAAAGTCATCAAAAATACCATAAGTAATTTCATGTAAATCAATAAAAATAACATTATTAATTCTCAAATCCCTTCATTCATCCTCTCAACATGACCAAACCATCTAAGCATACCCTTTTCATTTTTTGTCACTACATCTTATTTTAAGCCGCACGGTTGCCTTACCACACAGTTATGGTTATAGAATTTGTTAGTCACCTGCACGTGCGCCTACGTAAGCAGCTGAGAGTATTGTCGTGCACAATGCTGTTATACTGGACAATATTATAAAGTTGATAAGGCCAAAATTAGGTCTGCTTGGTAAACTACTAAAGTAATTTTGGTATTAATTATTTTCGGAGTAAAGGGTCTATGTAAGAGAGCCATAAAGTTAAAATTTGTTGAGCGAGCGAGCACTAAGCGCGAGCGAAGCGTCTCCGTTCCATCTTGGGCAAAAATGCTTTCGTATGTCCGAATGTCCGACGGATGTCTGTTCTCCTCTACAGGTCGCATTTCTCAACCGGTTCTCGTGAAATTTTGTGAGCAGGTCCGATAATTAAATGGATTTTTTAGACGATCCTGTTTTTCGAAAATTTTCAAAATGGCGGAGAAATGGGGATTGAAAATGTAAAAAAAAACAAAATTTCAGCCATTCCGTGCTCTTTACGCGCGCTTTTTGATTTGAGGTGAACATTTATTCAGTTTTAAGCTGTGAAAAGACAGACTTGCGAGGTCTGCAGCTCACAGAACCACTAGTAAATAACTTTAGCCTAATCACAAGATTCTAATGTTTGGCTTAATAATCGCATAAATATTATTTGGAATGTGTAAAAAAAAATGGTCATACTTTTGTCCACGTATTCTTAAATCCTGTCTTATTACTAAAAGTGCGTGATCTCTAACTTTACTGACTTTAAAATCCGAATATAGGTAGAACGAAAAAGAGTTTTATAATAATTGCAAAACTTTTTGTTAAAAAGAGCATTCAGTTCACATAGACGAGTTGAAGCGACAACATAATATTAAAAACATAAATACTGAAAAAAAACTTTTGCATTAATTTAAAAAAGCTTAAAAGCATCGTTTCAAAAACATGTCGCCGTTTTCCATTTAATTCAGTATCTCCGTAACACCACTTGAAATGTGTATTACCACTATTCTGATATTAATTATGTAGGTATATAAACTACCGAGACCCGTGTTCTGTACCCGAAAAGTGTTGCCAGACTCTCAAGGGAGAGATTTAAGTAATGGCTTCTCGTAGTATCAAATGGAGAAATAATTTGAGATTTCAAGCAGTAATGTTGAGGATTTTGGTTTTATACAAAAGGCTACATATCAAACTATACTTTTCCAGTATAAGCTGAGCTTGCATTGTATAGGATTTCCGTACAATTAGAGATCAGCTTACACTGGAAATTTATAGCTTCATATGTAACCGTGTATATTTTGCAGTCAAAACTCATAACCAGTCAAGAGTACTTTTATCTCAGCTCATAAAACAGCTGGCACCCCGGCGGTGACAAGAGCACGACGAATGATGTCATTGATGCTGGCCTGCCGTGCTATCCGGCCCGCGCTCCTACTGCCGAATAGGCCATGGTGTCCGAGGCAGACGACACCTTCACCGCATTGGCTGCGATTCAGAGCCTCGCAAGGAGCGCCCAGACGCAGACAAGTTGCGAGCCGGAATGTCACCCAGCACAATGTCTATGTTGGGAGACGGTAGCGCCTGAAGCCAGAGGCCCGACTTCAACTCAACCACAGCCAGAAGGCGGGCACGCTCTGCAGTATTGGTGAACGTATTAATAAGATTATTCCGTACCAACTTGCAGAGCGGCTCTTCATTATGAAAACGCTTTTAAATTTCCGTCCACGATACGTGGACGTATTTCCATACATTTGATTTCGTGACGTTAGAAATGTTAAAAGCACATATTGAACGAAATACTTTAAAAACTTAGATAAAAAATAAGCCATGAAATTAAAATATGGCACTTCACTAATAATGCATTTAAGTTCTTATAAATTCTCATATAAAAACATAAAACAACTCCATATTTTTTACTAAAAACATTAATATGAAAATCTGTCATGAGAAACCACTTCTGTGCCAACCAGTACAACCATATTTTTGCTCAAACTTGAATTAATCACGCTTTGTGAGCATTGGGGAGCGCAGAGTTTTATAAATATGTGCACACGATTTGTTTCCAAGGATTTTACATTCAATAATAGATATTTGAGGATCTGGGACAAAGAATTGTAACGTTATTATGAAAAGTATCTACGTAAATGAAACAAATTGTGTTTTACATGAATGAGTTGTGATAATAACACAAAATGTTTTGTTTTCGCTTAAAAAAATCTTTCAGAACCATCACCCTAATTGCGTAAAACACTATTAATCACAATCTGAATCATTTTGAAGGATATTGCATTTCCATTGCTTCATATGTTCGAAAAATTTGTGTGCTCAACAACGTAAATAACGCAATGAATGTTGTTGAACTGTCAAAATGAAAGCCATTCCTACTGTTAGTGTGTTACGCAATTACCTCGCAGGTTGCATATTGTGCTGTTAGTAAAGATTAGAACCTTTGTTTAAATGTTGTTATTTTTGTAATCTTTATACTTACAACATTATACGTGACCTTTGGGAATTTTGGCTGAACACTTTAAGCCAGATAAGCTAAGGTCAGTGCCATTAACCAGGCACAAATCCAGACACCGGGCTGAATTTTAGAACATTGAGACTTTTTTAATGGAAAACCCAGTAAAACATATTATTTGCTTGACCTGGGAATTGATTCAAGGACACCATACTCAGCAGTCGCGGTTAGGACCACTTTAATATCCATAATAAAGCTTCTGTCTCTTCTCTTCTCTTCTTCTTGAAAGAAAGAAAGAAAGAAAAAGTATTTATTGAGATTCGCACAGGATTATCAGAAACTAAATTAAACACACTCATAAAAAAAATATATATAAACAAAAGTAAAATGAAAATAACAACAGTAAGTCCTGTAAAAGGCCAAAAGGCCCCTATCTCAGCATGATGCTGAAAATTTAAAAAAGATAAGTGTCGCAGCGCTGGTATTCTGATAGGGCCCGCTACTATGATGTCACGGACAGAGACAGAAAAAAAAAAAAAAATTGCTGCTTATGAGTAACATACTTAATTATTTAAAAAAAATATATACATATTTCATATATTCATTTTTTCTTCTCTTCTCTTCTCTTCTTATCACGATTTCCTCAGTTAATATTGACATTATAATAATTAGCGACTATGGTGCAAATACTCAGTAATATTCCTTAAACAATAGTTCACTCCCAAAATAAACTCACAGATATCAAAACTACCCACTATTGGGAACATACGAAAACTTAACCAAACAAAGCATCCATTGTATTAATATCTTGTTGACTTTACCATAATTGAACACTTGCATTTAAGGGAGAACAAACATTAAAACAATTGCTTTCTATCCTAAAATAATAGTTAGAAGGACACAACGTAACAAGAATCCAAATTAGCGGGGTAATTGCGTAACACACTAACAGTAGGAATAGCTATCATTTTGACAGTTCAACAACATTCATTGCGTTTTTACGTTGTTGAGCAGAAAAAATTGTGTAACATTTTTTTTTTCTTTCTTTCGTTAATAAGAACTAAAGTTCTTAATAATTTATTACAATCTAGCCTAATAGACTAATAAGCAACCTAACTTTAACTTATTATTTTACGTTACAACTAAGATTAGTGTCAATTTGCACTTTCACACAATTCCGTACTTAGCACTTTCTTAGAGTCAGATAATTAATAAAAAACACGTGTGGCACTCGGGGACTGCTGCGGTAAAGCTATTGCATAGCATTTTTTATCAACTTATGCAATCTGCTTACGTATTCGTCCAATTTCGGAGCAGCTCGTCTCGATCCGTGCGAGCTTCGTACAGTCGTACCATATACATACACGTTAAGCGAACGCTCGGCCGAGCTACATGGTAGGCGGAGTGGGGGGTGTTAGGTTTTATTTTCGTTACGGAATTTCTTGATTCGGTCGCCGCGCTCAAAGCCCGCGATAAAAGCTATGCAATAGCTTAAAAACACTTTGTTTACACATTATTCATTCACTATTTCTACACTAGACTAACTCAAATGGTTTAGTTCTCTTTAGCCTACGCACTATGTCTGTGTTGTGTAGCAGCTGAATTGCCTCGACATTCACATGTCGATGAAGCAATGGATTAGCAATAGGCTTTAAAATGAATCAGATTGTGAATGATAGTGTGTTAAGAAATTAGGGTGCTGTAGTAAGTGCTATTCTGTAAAGTTCCCTTGGAACCTCACTCAAGTGAGCGCACACAATTCGAAAGCGAACTCATTTCTGAAACGACTTCAAAAAGGTTCTCAATTCGACTGAATGGTTTTTTTTTTTTTTTTAACTCAGTACTTTTTTCTAGGTGAACCGATTTGGATGATTCTCTTTTTATTTGAAAGCTGGTGCTTCAGATGTGTTCCCGTTTTAATTTGATCAAGTTCTGACCAGTAGTTTTTGAGTTATGCTTAATAATGCGTATTTTTTCCACTTAGTTTATATTGATGATGTTTTAATAATTTCTTGTCACTGTTATTTACATATCAAGTAGTAGTATACGAGTTTGTGTGGGGTATTACCACAACTAAAAAGTGAAAAATAAAAACTTTTCTACAAAAAACAACCGACTTCCAAAAAAAGAAACACAAAAAAACGAGTTTTTTTTTCGGGATTTTTTCGGAAGTCGTTTGTTTTTTGTAAAAAAGTTTTTTTTTGTTTTGTTTCTTTTCTACTAGCTGTCCCGGGTAGATATTTTCGTATAAATAATGTATTTCCCGCCCATCGACCTCGACTTTATGTCTAGCGGCATTGGTCATGACTAGTGTTTAACCAAATTATCGTTAGTCAAACCTCAAGGCTTGCATTGTTCAGTTCTTGGAGCATTTGTTGTAGTTGAGCTGCAGAAGAAGCAAAAAGAACTATATTGTCTGCGAAACGGAGGTTTGATAGCATTTTTCTGCCAGCACGACTCTGTAAGTTGCATTTACTCCAGCCGAGCAGTGAAAAGTTTAGGAGAGAGCGAATCACCCTGTTTTACTTCTTTGGTAATTTTGAATGTGTTGCCTAGTTTACAAAGTTTGTTCCAGAAGATTTATGTGTATATTAAACAATATAACTTACATAATTTAATTAACTTACATACAGCGTATACAAAGACCCATCGCAAAGCCTTCAAGTACGCATTCTGTACATCAAACTAATTAACATTGCACATTAATAATTGCTGGGAAACAACTTTTATTATTGGTGTGAAAATTTTCTATTTGCGGTAGTTCGCAAGGTAACGCACGCAAAACATTGTGCTTATGGGTGCATGCAACGGTATAGGGCTCATGGGGGTATTTAAAGTTGTGTTATAACATTAAAAACTCGCTTTCGTAAAAATAAAAATAACTGTAAAAGTTGGAATTTAGACCTTCAATATATCCGTAACCAGAAGGTTCCCAGGTATGGTCCAGTACAAAAAAAATATTACAATGACAGGGAGTACAAGTGACTCTCGGCTTCGTTAAGTGTCTTTGTATCCTCGTTATAACCAGTACCTTAGAAATCTGCTTCCAGATCTCAAATCCGATTATAAATACTAAATATCCATAGTCCATATCCGATTCTCGGCCACCGCAGGCGCGGGCTTGCGGACAGCGAGCAATGGGTAGCTCGCCGTCCAGTAAGGACCAGGTCCAGATCGACGGCGCGTTGTGTTCCACGCGCGCCTCAACGAGATGTCATCACACATTGACGGGGTCCGTTAGGGCCGATGCCTGCCAGAGTCACGGGTTTGTCAGAAAGGGTTACCGTAGCCCTGGCACACAAGCAACTGAAGGAACACGGTTGGGTTTTAGTCAAAAAAAGTCTGACACGCCCTCCCGCTCCGGTCAGAGCGGGAGAAGTCATTTGATGATTACCCTACAACAAAAGGGGGTAGGTACAAGTGACTCTCGGCTTGGTTAAGTGTCTTTGTACCCCCGGTATAATAAAGAAATATCGATGTTTTGTCAAGGCGTAAAAACCGTGTGAAGTACGGCGGTTCGCTAGTTTTGTCGGCATCATCATTCTCCTGCCCATATCACAATTTATTTGGAGTCGGCCCAACATTTATTTTTCTTTCATTCTTCTCTATTAGTCGTCATTTCCATGGTCTAAAAAAACAAGGTCTGGCACTCCGAGAGTGACACAAGCTTAGGTCACTATCCAGTTGCCACTTTATTGCAACAAAACAAGAAGTATGGAAACATTTTCAGTCACCATTCTGTTAAAAAAAAAATATCAAGCATTTAAATAGTCGTTTTGTTTTTCTAATCAAACGAAACAATTCAGATTAAACTTATACTGACGTAATTGTTAGTTAAAACCTCATTGATTTCTCGGATTCGCACAGGTAATAAAGGTGGTTGGGGAGTTATTATGACACACTACTGGTAACACAGCGGTGATGACGTAGGCTTGTGTCACCCACGTGACCACTGTGTCTCGGAATGCTATACCTGGCGAAGTATATTATTACACCATGGTCATTTCCGTATAAATAACCAAGTATATTGTAGGTAGTTCATTTTATACCGTACTACGTCCGTGTCATAGACGAGTAAAAGTTAACCCATCCACAGACTTACCGTGGCAAGTGCAGCTTAACCTTGTAGCTGATATTATTATTATTTATTATTATTGCTTGTATTGATTTACTATTATTAGTAAGTCAAAATGTCAAACCTATAGTTTTATGACAGCTGCGCGCACATATTATTAAAGGCCGTCGGCGCATGAGTCGTTGCCAAGAATGTTACCATTCTAAAAAAAATATGTTTAAATAACCATTTAGAACTAGGTATAGTGTATTTACTTTATTTCTTATTTTTTTGATTTTTTATATTTCCGTTTTCCTGGTTGACGTCATCACGTCAACGCCGGCTGTCGCTGATAACCAACGCTGGAGCTCTGTCTCGCATAGGGTCGTAGCATTATTTTGAGCCATTGCCGTTTTGCGTGGATGTGACGCATATTTTCCCCCAACTCGTCCTTTTTGTATTTGTGAGTTTTTATCTGATTCATGTTTACCACAAATAAACATATTTTCTTTCTTTTTCTCTTTTTTTTTCTATATTTAGCATGAATGAGCCTCTCCTGTAAACCGCAAAATTAAAACCAAAACATCCGTTTCTTAAATCGAAACTCCACATGAACACAACGTAATATCATGACTCGTTCACGGACTAGAAAAAAAAGAAGGACTCCGCGCCACGCATATTGAAAGTGAAGCACTATAAGTATGCCGGACAGTTTGTACAAACATGCCTCACGCACACATTTACATCATAAGGTGCCATTACGCGGCACTACGGCGTCATTGTAGGTACTGTTTACGTCAAGGAATAAAATAAAACTATGCCTTCTTGTGCTGTGAAATGGTGTAAAAATTATTCTGCATCCCAGAAAAAGTGTCAAGGAATAAGAAATCACAAGTAAGACACTTATTTACACACACACACATATCGGTACGGTGCTTCACTTTCGATATGCGTGCCGCGGAGTCCTTTTTTTGTCCGTGGACTCGTTTTTCTATTTTAAGGCTTCATAAGTTTGAGTAAATTGCATTAACAAAGTACTTATGTTTTCGTAGCTCCACAGTGCCTTCCTGTTTTTATAATAAGTACCTGAAACAAAAAAAAAAAATATTCATGATATATCCAGAGGGATTTCTTTATCGTAAAAGTTGTATACTTTGAGGCAAGCTCATCTTTTTAACTTGAACGTCGTAAAAAGGGAAAAATTATGCAAGGGTTTGAAAGAATAAAAAATAACACGTGTGGCACTCGGGGACTGCCGCGGTAAAGCTATTGCATAGCATTTTTTATCAACTTATGCAATTATAATTATTTATTTATGCAGTATTTTTTTTTCTTTGATATTATTTCAAGTATAGTCGTACCATATACATACACGTTAAGCGAACGCTCGGCCGAGCTACATGGTAGGCGGAGTGGGGGTGTTAGGTTTTATTTTCGTTACGGAATTTCTTGATTCGGTCGCCGCGCTCAAAGCCCGCGATAAAAGCTATGCAATAGCTTAAAAAAATACAAGAAAGAATATTGTCGAAATGCGAAGGATAAGTCTGAAATCGTCAACCCGTCTTTGGCGAGCGTGGTGATCAATGCTTGTTCCTTCACTGTATGAGAAAAGGCCTTTGACCTATTCAAAAAACTGGTCAGATTTTAGGAGGAACCATAACAAAAACGATACTTTTAGCTTCGGAGATCGGCGATTTTGCAATTAAGAGGCTTACAACAGCTAAAGCGCGGTCACTGTCGGACTGCATAGAAAAGAAAGAAAAGCGCGATGACACCACGCTGGTAATTTATTGCAAAATACGAAGCAATTATCTATTTACAAAAAATATATTGATTGGATTAAAAAATTAAAACACTATTACGTTAGTATGTTGCTTGTAGAATAATCTGACAAAAAATCAGAATGATTTAATGCATAGTAGTATGGTTTTTAATCGTTAAAAGATTTTTTTAGAGGTGTCTTCGTGTTTTTTTTCTATCGTATCAAATTAGTTGTATTATGTTTTCAACACACTATCTAATTAGCAAATATCCTGAAGAATAACATATATTTTTCTGATTTGGTATAGTGCAGTGGATCATATACTTTTAGGCATTATAAAACTTACATTTAGGTCCTGTAGTCCCCTTACTGCTGCATCACGTTTAAGAGACTATGCTTTTGGCCACAGTAATAAATTGAGAACACTTTGCATTCAGTAGGAAACTGTAAAAAAAAAAACACCGAGCTTCCGAAAAGCGACCTAAGGGGACTCCACAGGACCGGCCCATCGTGCTGCTCGACGAGGTGGGCAAGCTCTTTGAAAGAGTCATTGCAGACCGCCTCGTCGGGCAGCTGGTGCGGGTGGGGCCGGATTTGGCGGAGAGCCAGTTTGGTTTCCGCAGGGGGTGCTCCACGGTGGACGCCATCATGCGCGTGCGAGCCCTCACGACGGGGGATGCTGTGGCCCGGGGTGGGGTCGTCTTGGCGGTGTCCCTAGACATCGCCAACGCCTTCAATACCCTACCCTGGAATTGCATCAGGGAGGCACTCCGGTATCACCGGATGCCGACCTACCTCTGTCGTGTAATCGAGGCCTATTTGACGGATAGGGCGGTGATCTACCCCGGTCACCAAGGAGAATGGAACCGGCGAGAGATGTCGTGCGGTGTCCCACAGGGATCGGTCCTGGGGCCGCATCTGTGGGACATCGGTTACGACTGGGTGCTGCGCGCCGACCTCCCTAGCGGCGTCAGCGTAGTGTGCTACGCTGACGACACGCTGGTCCTGGCGCAGGGGAGGTCGCACCAGGCGGCTGCCGAACTAATGACACGCGGGGTTGCGACAGTCGTTGAGAGGATCCGGCAGTTGGGACTCGAGGTGGCCTTGCACAAGTCCGAGGCCATGTGTTTTCATGGTCCTCGGAACGCGCCACTGTCGGGTTCCCAAATAACGGTAGGAGGGGTTCACATCGGCGTCGAGTCGACGATGAAGTACCTGGGACTCGTCCTCGACAGCCGGTGGAACTTCGTCGAGCACTTCCGACGTTTGGCTCCCAGACTGCAGCGGGCCGGGGCTGCTTTGAAGCGGCTCTTGCCCAATCTGGGGGGGCCAAACGCCTCCTGCCGGAGGCTCTACGCGGGGGTCGTGCGGTCCATGGCCCTTTACGGGGCACCGGTGTGGGCGCGTTCGCTAAGGCTCCGGCCAGCCCGCCGGTTGAAAGCGTCCCAAAGGGTCATGGCCATCCGGATGGTACGGGGATACCGCACGGTCTCCTGCGAGGCGGCGAGCCTCCTTGCCGGATTGCCGCCGTGGGATCTGGAGGCAAAGGTCCTCGCGCACGTTTGGGAGTGGCGCGAGGAGGCGAAACGCCGGGGCGTAACTCCGCTGCCGCGAGAAATCACGGCACAGCGGACAGAGCTCCGGCGGGATCTCATGGCGGCATGGAGAGTGCGACTGTCGCAACCCAGCGCAGGGCACGCCACAATTGCGGCGGTAAGACCCCTCTTTGAGGAGTGGCTTGAGAGGCGCCACGGCGTCCTCACCTTCCGCCTGACGCAGGTCCTCACCGGACATGGATGTTTCGGGAGGTTCCTGTTTCGAATAAGGCGGGAGGAAACGCCCGGGTGTTACCATTGTGTGGATCGACCGGAGGACACGGTGGAGCATACGGTGGAGGTCTGCCCGGCTTGGGCGGAGCACCGCCGTGTCCTCGTGGCGGCGATCGGCGGCAGCGACCTCTCGCGTCCGGCCCTGGTTCAGGCCATGGTACGGAGCGAGAGGGAATGGGAAGCCGTCACCTCCTTCTGCGAAGCAGTAATGCTCGCGAAGGAGGAGGCGGAGCGCGAGAGGGAGAGGCAATCACTGCGCCCTCGCGCCCCTAGCCGCCGCAGGAGGAGGAGACACCCTGGGCGTCGGGAGTCGATTGCCGACTCCCGGCCACCGTAGGCGCGGGCTTGCGGACGGCGAGCAATGGGCAGCTCGCCGTCCGGTAAGGACCAGGCCCGGGTCTACGGCGCGTCATGTTCCACGCGCGCCTCGATGTCAGCAAAATAGACGGGGTCCGATAGGACCGATGCCTGCCGGGGCTGCGGATTGTTCGAAAGAGTTACCGTGGCCCTGGCGGACAGGCAACTGAAGGAACACGGGTGGGTTTTAGTCAGTAAGAGTCTGACACGCCCTTCCGCTCCGCCCAGAGCGGGAGACGGCATTTGATGATTTCCCACCCAAAAAAAAAAAAAAAAAAAAAAAAAAAAAAAAAAAAAAAAAAAAAACAAAAATAAAAAGGGGACTCCACAGGACCTAAACGCAAGTTTTATAATGCCTTAAAGTATTAAGTAATTTATTATTTAATTATTAATACAATTACTAAAGTTTATATATGTATGTATGTAATATTAAGGATTCTTTGTATTTACGCCGGAAAATATAACGGAATCTGCAAAAACTCTATCTCCGGAATGGGTGCATTTAAGGTTAAACGTTTTGGTGACATAACATAGCTGACGATCTTTCTTACTAAAAACTCCACAAAAACAAGAAAATTTCGTGCAAGACAAACCAACAGACAGAGCTAGTACATACTCCAGTCCGCACAACCCTCTACACCAAAAGGGTTTTAAGATAGCTCGAACAAAAATGTTTACCTTACATTTCCTTTCACAAAGTAATCTGTTTTCAGTATAGATCGCAGATTCAATTTTAAGATAATCTAAATCTCGAGTGTTGTCGGAAAATACGTTCCATGAGATGGTATGCGCTATTTAAGTGATTTCCTCTGGAAGGAAAAATCGCGGCTAATTTACTAAGGCATGTATTTAACGCGGTGATAAATTAATCTGAATTTGGGATTAAAAGATAATAAAAGCCAGTAGCAAAAATAGTAGGTTAGCAGCTACAGCGAAGGATAATTTTAAGTAGAAAGTAGCAGCTTAATAATAAGTTGTTACCTTTGTTTTATTTAAACTTGCATCGAGTTTTTGTTTTTGCAAGGCCTCCTATTTCTGAATGGCAATAATAATAAGGCGTAGTCAACGGAACCCCGCTTTCCGGAGCTCCTACTTCTGGGTGATTTAAAAAAAAAAAACACGAAATTGATGGCGAGGTTTCCAGACCCCGCCAACCCCTTCTAACCTAACCTGTCCGAGTCGGGGTGTCCCAAGTCCCGAGCTCGCTTCGCTCGCTCTTGCATCCTATCCCACTGTTAATATTAGTCGCCATGTCATTATTTATAGTATCTCGCCTCTGATTTCTAGTAGCAAACAGTTAGTCGCCCTTTAAGTTGTAAGTTGCCTAGAAAATAATTAGCCATTATCTCACATAATGTGCTATTTTTCATAGTTCTACAGCTGTAGTACCATTCTCTAATTATCACCTTAAAATTCAAACGATGTCGATTCGTATTCTTCCACTACATTAGGCGTGTGATAGCCAGTTGAACGGAAGGCTGCAGTCCATTTATAAGTGGTTTCTTCTGAAGACATAACGTGATCTTGAAAGGCTAACTCTGTAGTTTTATACTATTTTTTTCTGTTTCTACGCCACATTAGTCTACAATAATGTGAGAATAGTAAAACCATTTTAACGTAACTTGTTTTGCACAGCAGTTCGCTGAACATAACCTCGAAATTCGAACGGTGTCTCGTTGTGAATCCGCGATGATTTACTTTAAAAACAAAGAGTTCGCTTTCGAATCGTGTGCGCTCACTTGAGTGAGGTTCCAAGTGAACTTTGCAGGATAGCATTACAGTGTTGTAAGGCCGTCACTGAGTGCTAATGGTCCATTCTATTCCGGAAATTGTTCGTAAAATATACCAAAAAGGTTCATATATATTATAATCCTTATTTGCATACCACAAAGTACCTACATAAATATTAAATCGCTATCGAAATCCGACACGCTAGAAGCTTACACCTATGCCTACCCCCCAAACAGTACAATCTCGAACAACAATTTTAACTCACCTCGCGATCTTCTCAACGAGCATCAGAGATTCAAATAATTAAAAAATACACGTGTGGCACTCGGGGACTGCCGCGGTAAAGATATTGCATAGCATTTTTATCAACTTATGCAATTATAATTATTTATTTATTTTTTATTTATGCAATATTTTTTTTTCTTTGATATTAATTCAAGTACAGTCGTACTATATACATACACGTTAAGCGAACGCTCGGCCGAGCTACATGGTAGGCAGAGTGGGGGGTGTTAGGTTTCATTTTCGTTACGGAATTTCTTGATTCGGTCGCCGCGCTCAAAGCCCGCGATAAAAGCTATGCAATAGCTTAAAAATACATACACTATGTTGCAAGAAAATTCAGCATATAAATCATTATTACATTCTAGATTACAGTAGCTTCGTCAAAAAATAAATGGGTGATTTATTTCCGGATCCTTCAGATGGCAGCACTATATTCTACTAAAAACCGTAAAAAGGGCAAGTTTTTCAGAGTAAAAAAAACAAGTTACAATTTTTATTGAAATTCAGTGTATTACCCAAACCGTAATAATTATCGCTTTTGGTATCAAATTCTGCCCAAACCATGTTATAATAATATACTTCGCCAGGTATAGCATTCCGAGAAGCAGTGGTCAAGTGGGAGACACAAGCCTACGTCATCACCGCTGTGTTACCAGTAGTGTGCAATAATAACTCCCCAACCGCCTTTATTACTTGTGCGAATCCGATAAAACAATGAGGTTTTAACTATCAATTACGTTAGTTTATGTTTAAATTGAATTGTTTCGTTTGATTAGAAAAACGAAACGACAATTTAAATGCTTTATATATATTTTTTAACAAAATGGTGACTGAAAATGTTTCCATAATTCGTATTTTATTGCAATAAAGTGGCAACTGGATAGTGACGTAAGCATGTGTCACTCCCGGAATGCCAGACCTTGTTTTTTTAGACCATGCACTACACCAAATGAAATCGCGCTTTTGAATTTCTCGAAGTGTGTACATATTTTTGCTTCCGAGTGTACAGGTATGAACATAACAAAATCGTTCTCATCGGAATTATGTAAATTGTTCCATATACCCAGAACGCTACACACCGCTCAAGATTTCATAAAATATTAATTATTTCAATCAGAACAGCTTTCAGCTGAAACTACATCACCCGTATGTGAGGTAATTTACATCGTGAATAATATACTGAACTTTATACTATACCAATTAGTTGACCTACTTCATGCCTCGGAAAGCACTTTAAACCTTTGGTCCCAGCAGTCAATTGTAGACAGGGATTGAAAACCGGTACGAATTTGGGTTCCGGTAGAAAGAAGAAAGAAAAATAGGTTTATTTGTCACAGAAACACGTGCATACAAAAAAGATAATTAGCTCTAGTAACAATGGAAAATAAAACAAACAAAATAAATCTATAATCACGAGCACAAAACAGAAATAGTCGACAGCTGCACGTCATGACTGTGACAAGAAGGCTTCCACTCAGCATGATGCTGTGCTATGGGGGACCCACAGCACAGCGCTGATTTTCAGTGGCTACCCATTACTGGTGGTACTTCATTACGGTTCTTAAAAAAGTTCTTCTTTTCGGTACGGTTCCGGTTCCAGTTTGGTTCTGGTTCCAAATAAAGGTTCCAATATACCGGTTTCGTATCATCCTATTTAAAGGTTCTCTAAGAAAGAACTAACACAATATGGTCTACCAAAGCAAAAGTGCCCCTCTCCCCTCTCACAAAAACTCGCAACCTCTCCACCTGACGGCGGCTGCCCGTACCTCGCCGCTATTGTAAAAAGCTTCGTCCTGCGCTGAGCGGCATCGTATGAAAATCGGTAATCGGTTCGTGAACGGGCGCCGTCAGTTGAGACTGGTCATCTCTTAACTGCCACGGCTTATTTTTATTATTAATCTTATATTTTGAATTGTTTCTTAATATTTATTTTTTCAATGTTCTCGCATATAGAAGCAACAAGAATAATGTACACAGGATTTTGTAATATCTCGATTTAAAAAAAGTGTCCTTGGAGTTTCTTGCCCGTTCTTCTCCATAGAGATCTATGTTTTGGAATGGGCAACTAGCTTCAACTTTCTGACTAACTGACCGACTCTTTGACAATTCAAAAGTGCCTGTGAATGATTTAATTGAAATAAATGCTTTGAGTTGAGTTGAGTTAAACTCGTTCGGACTCGCTTTGAAAAAGAACCGGTACAATAAAGGTTCCAATTTAGGTTCCTGTTCCGGTTCGGGTTCTAGTAACGGAACCACTAAACACCGGTTCTTTACTGGTATTTTAGGAACCTTATCAATCCCAGGTTGTAGATCTTTGACAGTCGTTGCAGGAAGTAATTCAAAAGATCGCGGGCAAGACCTGGTTGAAACTCATACAGACCAGGGAACCATGGCATAAAAAAACTGGAGACCTATACTCAGCAGTGGGTAGAAAGATGATCATGAAGATGATGACGGGTAGTCAGAATCCCGAAAGTCTGACAACCAGTCTTACCAAAGGCTATCGTGTTATCCAGTTATGAAGGTCAGATAAGCAGTCACTCCATATACAAGTATTCAGCTGCAGCAGCAGCTAATTTTATGCTAGGTGGATGCAACAGACCGTGATGGCCAAGAAGGAGGTCGCCGAGCGGGATCAGGAGAGGGCTGATCCTGCTCGGAGAAGAAGGCGTCGGGGAGGCAACCGCCTTGGCACCTAATACGCCGAAACCCGCTTACCAATCAAGGCAGGTGGACCTTTGGGGTCGCAGGCGCACAGAGTGGGGACTCTGTCCGCCCACTGAGTGACCCCAGAGAAGACGGCGGCACAGTGGTGCACGTGCTGCCACGCATAGCGAGGCTCAGGGGAGGCCCCTTTACAGTCTCCCCAGGGATGTGCTTTACAGGCGTTACACAGGGGGGTTCCGGAAATGGTCTTTTAAGAGGAACCGGGACCCCCCTCTATGTGCTGATGGTGATCACCGGGGTGGTTTTAGTGAGGTAAAAATCCCACACTCCCCGACCTCCATCTCCAGAGGTCGGGTGCCTTTTGAAGGTTTCCCCCCGAAAACAAAAAAAACACGTGTGGCACTCGGGGACTGCCGCGGTAAAGCTATTGCATAGCATTTTTTATCAACTTATGTAATTATAATTTTTTATTTATGTAGTATTTTTTTTCTTTGATATTAATTCAAGTACAGTCGTACCGTAAACATACACGTTAAGCGAACGCTCGGCCGAGCTACATGGTAGGCGGAGTGGGGGGTGTTAGGTTTTATTTTCGTTACGGAATTTCTTGATTCGGTCGCCGCGCTCAAAGCCCGCGATAAAAGTTATACAATAGCTTAAAAAGGTGGATGCAACAACAACTTACTCGTACTATAGAGTAAATTTGTGTGATATTGAAATGTCACATTCACAGATTACATATAAACACCCAAACAAAACTTCAGTACATACTTTAAGAATTATTTTTTTGGACTACGAGCCATAGTTTGGCTAGAAAAGAATTCACAACAAAACCAATAAAAAAGTTCTTAAGACCAAAACTTTTTTAATTATTTTATTTTCCTTGTACTAAAAAGTTATTAAGGGTAAGCCTGTCTTCCAATTTGTTTACACACTCCGACACAATAGGGACCAATAAATATAGCTACCCTTAAGTATTGTCTCTTGAGATACTGATGAGACAAAAACATAATTTAACGGCTTGTTTCGCCGCCTCCAAATAAGTTTCAGTCAACTTATCTGACAGGAATTTGTGCACAAATGTACCGATTCCCTTATTTCATCCAAAATTTTGTCTTAAATATAGCAATCTCTGGATGAATAAATGGGTTTTATGAAATTCAGATGACGAGTTTAGTCACAATTATTCCACATCAATTTCAAAAATTGTCAGCAGTCAAAAGAAATCTAATACGGACTCATAAGTCAACCAATTGTGTCAAGTAAAATGTGAAACCGCACTAATGCAAAAAAGTTTTTTCACTCCTCTTGCTCAAAAGACCGAAGAGCGGGGATAAAATAATATATTTTCCACTAGGGGAAATTAATTATATTTAAATTTTTTGTGTTACCAAAGAGCCTACAAAAACGAAAAAGTATTTATTCATATGTGAATAAACACCCGACTTATTAATGTTTCATAAAAAAGAAGAACATTATATTTTTGAAAATGGAACTAAAAGCGGCGATCTCTTCGGTAGAATGCGTGCAGTGCGTTGCGGCTACAGAAGAAAAAAAAAGTAAACTATTGGATTATTTTATTTTCTCGCAATCGTAGTGAAAAATAGAGTGTAACACACGGCGCTAAAATTCCATTATAACTCGGTTTCTATTTCTCGGCTCGGGAGTAAAACTACCTCGTATATAATGGGCCATTTTAGCCCCTTGTATAACAATCTACTATTTTGGTATTGCCTCACGCATTTAAAATAAAGTACCTAATATTATTTCTTGTTCCTCTGACCCACCCCGTCACTTCGCATCAGGCGATGCGAAGCCCGCGCTATTAATACGATTTCGCTTAGCGTTCTTTCCGACTTTTTTATTTTTGCGCGGTTCCTAAGGGTCCTAGCGTGATGTTAAATAGCCTATAATCTTCCTCAAGAATTGGGCTATCAAATAAAAACATATTTTTTTCAAATCCGACTGTTAGTTCCAGAGATAAGCGCGCTCAAACAAACAAACTCTTCAGCTTAATTATAGCACCTATAATAATAATAATTATAAACCCGCAGGGCAGCATGTGGCGAGCTGTTGGGCAGTAGCGACCCCACGGACCCTGTCTCCCGGGAGAAGTCTTGTTCCTCACCTCTGGCTTGCCTTTATTGGCCGGCTGGAGTGAACAATGACGAGGAACAGAGCTCCTACCTCTTTCTTGCCTTTACTGGCTGGCTTGAGTGGAGATTCGCAAGAGCAAACGTGCTCGGAGGAAGGAAGTATTTCAGTAAGTGCTGGTAGGGATCTTGACCATCTTCCGGGCTCTGGGATTGTTCTGATAGCCGTGGAATACCTCTCCACTCCTCAAGCACCTCAGGAAGTGTTGCCCCCTTGTCGCTACGTCACCATGTGCTAGCGACGGTTTCTGGGGGCCCATTATTGAGTGTGCAAGTCACCCCCTACCATTTTATCCGTGTATTTTATATATAAAACATTGGTCAGGCAGGGGCCATAGCCGTTCCATAGTTCTTGGTAACCAGTCCATCTTAGCTAAAGAAACCCATAGTTCAATAATTATTTTTGTTTCCATATCCTGCAATAGTCCAACACCAACCGGGGATTGTCCTTAGGTGCACTTGCACAGTGCATACAGGGATAATCGTCGGTTGGTGCCTCATTCCATTTAAAATTGTCTAAGGGACCTCTGCGAGTTGGCTTCGGCCCCTCGTATGCCTTCCAAAGGACCGGGATCTCATGAGCCCGAGCTATGTTAACATATAAAAACAATAATAATAATAATTTTTATTGACACAAATACAGCTTTTACAAACTTTGTTTGAAGCATTGGATCCTGAGCTAGGTAGCAACCTGTGTTACAGGAGCCAGTGTCTTCGCCCATTTATGGTTAATTTCATAACAATGTGCAATAAGCAAAAGAAAAGGAGAAAAGGAAAAAAAAAATAATAATAATACAATAAAAGACAAAATTACAACAATTATAAGATGGACACATGCTCTTTGTGTGTGTGTGCGTGTGGGGGTGCGTGTGTGTGTGTGCGTGTGGGGGTGCGTGTGTGTGTGTGTGCGTGTGTGTGTGCGTGTGTGTATGGGTGAGTGTAGATCATTTTATGAGTATTGATTTTGTAATAGATCTTCCGTCTGGTGGTAATCAAGTGTTTGAAGCCATGTGGAGATTTTTAATTTAGTTTCTTTCGTTGTGAACGGATTTATGTTATGGGTATTGTTTAATTTATTGTAAATGTATTTAGCCATGTAAAAGTGTTGTCTTCTAGCGGAAGCGGTTCTACATCTTTCTGGTTTACATACATTAGTATGAGTAATAGTTCTCTTTACTTTGGTGGCGTGAATTACCGGAGTTAGTTGGTGTTGATTAATTGTGAGATGAAGAAGGTATACCTGTCTCACGGTAAGTACTTTACAATTTTCATAAAGATCCTTCGTAGGAAACCGGTACGGTCTGAAGGTCATGACCTTTAACAAAGATCTTTGGGCTCTTTCGAGGTGAATCATAAAGGTTTTACATGCGCCTCCCCAGGCCGTGATACAGTAGGCTATGATTGACTGTGCCAGCGCAATGTACACCGCGCGGAGTAGCTTAAACTTAGCCACGTGTCGAAGCTTCTTAAATGCCCATACAAGTTTCCTAACACGGGAAGTGGTCAGTTCAATGTGTGGACGCCAGCTAAGTCGTTCATCTAGAAGTACACCTAGATATTTCACAGACTTTTTTTGTGAGATTGGAAGACATGGGCATTGGTGGCCATATAAATCATTGCAGGAGTGTGCTTTGATACATATTTCCATGGGTTTAGTATTGGCGAAATTAAATTGCAGATAAGAGGTCTTAGAAATATTCAGGGTTAGTAAGTTACTTCCTAGCCAATGTGAAAAAATAGAGTGCTCTAAGTATCTTATGAGTCTATGGTTCAGTAGTTTTTCCAAGATTTTTGACAGTGCTGAAAGTACTGAGATAGGTCTATAGTTTTTGACATCGTCTTGACTCCCTCCCTTGTAAACTGGCGTTACTAGAGACTTTTTGAAGATTCGGGGGAAGACTCCCTGCTCGAAACATATCTCAATGAGTTTCGTAAGAGGTGAGATTAGTACATCTTTGCCTAGTTTGATGAGTTTGACCGGAATAACCTATAAAATGAGTAAATGAATTAACGAAAATTATGCAATGCAAGTAATTTGTTCAGAATCGTTTACTAAATCGATTTCTGTCATTTTTAATATAGGTAATTTTTCTCACAAAAATAATTAAAATGACGTAAATTACAGTCACACTTTCGCTGTACAGTCAAAACAAACCAAAATGGACGAAGTACCTACTAAGCTAGACCCTTATACATGTGCAACTATGTGCGTGTGTATATTTGTTGATATGACCACAATTTTCTCCCGCAAACATTATAACAAATTTAATAAATAAACAATATTTTAACATAATAGTAAAAATTCAGTGTATGTATTATGATTATGATATTATATTCTATTCTAATTGGGGTGTTTGGTGGTGCGCGTTAAATCCGGGTCATGTTGTAGATTAGTACAAATATTATTATATTGACTACCCTTAGGCTAATGCACTATTAAACTTAATTGACTTCTCTCCGCGTCCCAATTGAATTATTAAACACATGTGTATCGCTGATCCAGGGCGGCGTACTTGCAAATTCTATTAAGGCCAATCAGAGTTCACGCGTTGGGTTCACTACTCTATTTACCCCCTTACGTAATACAGACATTAACCCGCGGCGACGAGCTGCACGCTCAAGCGACACTCGTCTTGTGTTAGTGACTGCAGTGAAAAAAATGAAAGAAGTTGTTGAGTGCATGCCACGGATGACCGCGACGCAACTTGTGGAGCGAGAGATGGAAACAAGGGATGCGCGCGTGTTGCTTGATGCAAGCCGCATCGCAAGCGCATCGCTCGAGGCCGCAAATGGGCCTTATTTTTCAGAGTGGCTGATAGAAATACGCCTCTTAGAAGCAAATGTGGTAGTAGAAATAGGGCTGATGTGTTTCAGTTTTAAAGCATAATATTTTGCTTGCATTATCTGAAGGGGAAGGCAGAGGTATATAATAATTACAAGGTCTCATTTTGTATTTGGTTATTTTCAAGTCCCATGTACTAATATCCCTTTTACATGGAACTTGAACATAACTCGCCCCCGCGAATCTATTGCCATTAACACACAATGGTAGACTTCGGGCTGCTACTAAAAAAAATACAGCAATGCAATGCCAAACCGAACGCTCAGCATCGGTGCTTATTCGTGCGTTGATATTTTATGGTTGAAAATCATATTTGGATTTGGCTTACGTGTATTTATTATGCATCTTTAATCAAATTCATATAAGCTCAACCCCTATTACATGAGAATTAAACGAAATGAGACCGTACTATGTTCCTCTGCCTTACCTCTTCGGAGAATACAGACATGATGTTATGTCACGTCAAACACGTGTCTATTCAAGAAATTTACTCAGAAACTCTATTAAATGTCTACACTGAAAGCCATACAATCCGCGTCAAAGTTATTAAGAGCAATCAACTCTGGCGCCCTGCGGCGACCGACTCCATTAACAATATTTAACTTGAGAACAAGAAGTGTACGATTATAGCCGAGTAGAAAAGTACGGTTTAAATGTGCATGTACGAAGACATTATTAATTAGCAACTCACTTTCAAAGAGGGCAGCACACACAATGTATGTGAAATATTTTGAATTGAGAACAGACTTAGGATGTAATGAAGAAAGGAGGAGGAACCAGTTTGAAAAATCGAACCGGGTGCAGGCGGCGGGCGCCAGAAAAATCCAAAATCTTACGACACCTTAAACGCATACAATTATTCTAAAATATTCACACTTTGTCGTAAAGATTTACACATAAGATTAGATTATTATTTTTAAAGTAACTAATATTTAATTTTATTTAGATTCACAAATCTTTACTTTGCATAAAATATGGTAGGTATGGTAAGGACCAGCCCGAGTCAGCACACACTGACGGGGTCCTCTAGGGCCGATGCCTGCTAAGGTCGCGGGTTTGTTCGAAAGGGTGGCTCTGGCATACATGCAACTGAAGAACACGGGTGGGTTTTAGTCAGTAAAAGTCTGACACGCCCTCCCGCTCTGCCCAGAGCGGGTGAAGTTATTTGATGATTTCCCGCGCAAAAAGTAAAAAGAAAAAGGTATATAAACATTGATTAGATTAGACATTTTATTTGATAGGAAATCAGTCTGTCTAGCCTTTTCCCTACTATGTTGGGCTTACCAGCTTTTAATTTTTTAAGCTATTGCATAGCTTTTATCGCGGGCTTTGAGCGCGGCGACCGAATCAAGAAATTCCGTAACGAAAATAAAACCTAACACCCCCACTCCGCCTACCATGTAGCTCGGCCGAGCGTTCGCTTAACGTGTATGTATATAGTACGACTGTACTTGAAATAATATCAAAGAAAAAAAATACTGCATAAATAAAAAATAAATAAATAAATAATTATAATTGCATAAGTTGATAAAAAATGCTATGCAATAGCTTTACCGCGGCAGTCCCCGAGTGCCACACGTGTTTTTTTATTTATTTAAGTTTAAGTTAGCCAGCAATTGTTTAAACAAAAATTTTTCAATAAATGACTTAATATTATCTACGTATGTACGTGCAGCAATTACTTACAGGCTAACACCACATGCACAATTTTTAGTTTTACATATCATTATATTTAAAGCTAAAAAAGATAGTTATAATTAAAATTATTTATTATTATTGAATGCAGCTAAGTTCTTGAATATGTAGCGGTATCTACATCGCCACATGCGACCTATACGTCACACTGACGTCTCGCAAAAATCCTGCATCGCGCAAGCAGAGTTTACCGCGCAACTAGCATATATACAACGTCCTAACATCAAACACCGGGCAGTTGCCCACCAGACACGACTCCCGTCTGGTCGGAGGATTCTCCCTTTTCCATAGAGTACGAGTATAAGTGAGCTTTACACCCTGTTCCTCATACCTCTATAAATATTTTACATGGAGCAGTCGATCAGTCAGTCAGATAGGCAGTCGCCTATCTCGTGGTATACGTGGCATCACGACATCCCTTGGTAAGACTGGTTGTCAGACTTCTGAACTTTGGGCTACTGGATTTTTTTCAATAGTAAGTAATAAATCCTATAACCTGGCGAAAAGCAACCCGTGTAAATGTTCATCAAGTACGAGTACCTATCCAAATAATTCAGTCCCAAACTAGACATTCACATAAATTCTATCTAGAATTCTAGACCAAGATTATAATTACATGAACAAGTCCTAATTTAGACCTAGTCGGTCTGTGTCGTACATACCTAGTGTTTATGTTGAAATACCTAAATTAAAAGGACTAGTCGATTGAATAAAGGTGTAGTGATAGCGAGACGTGGCATCAAATCGAAATTCTGTTAGCCCTTTGCTGCTTGCAGAAAAACAAATCGACGGTGAAGTATCAATCAATAAATCCTAATCCTAACTAATAACCTATAAATGCGAATATAAGTTTGTTTGTTACGTTTTCACGCCTAAACCACGAAACCGATCATCCTGAAATTTTGCATATACTTTGTCAGGTGTACAGAAACGGACATAGGGTACCTTTCACCCCGAAAAGAAGTACTATTCCCGAGGAAAACAACAATAACGTTCTTATGATGGCGCCACGTGTCTTACGAATCATGACTAAATTATATTATTATAGAAACTTTAGCAGTGTGGTAAGGTTTTTTTTTAATTTAAGTACCTAATAATTTTTTTGAGTCTATAGTGTCCATAGACCGGTTTTTCATCCTCCTAACTATAATTCCCCGAACAACCCGAATTGATTGTCAAATTCTAAATTAACGCGTGCGAACTCTAATGAGTTTATGTTGGCGCCAACTTAAATATATAATATGTATGTGTACTACTGAATAAATAAATAAATAAATAATAAATAACTAAGCCGCGGGCAAAAGCTAGTATAAACGAAAAAGCAATTTGGCACTTACTAACTAAAACACATTTAAATAAACAGATAAAGGCCGGCGGCGCATGAGTCGTTGCCCGGAATGTTACCACTTTATAAATATTATGTTTATATACATTTTGGACTAGGTATAGTGTATTTATTTTATTCCATTTTTTTCTTTTCTTTTTCGTATGCTGCACTGGTTGATGTCATCACGTCAGCGCCGGCGATCGCTGAAAACCAGCGCTGGGGCTCTGTCTTGCATAGGGTTCTAGCATTAAGCTGAGCGATGGCCGTTTTGCGTGGATGTGACGCATATTTTCCCCCAACTCGTTTTTTTTTTTTTGTTTATGTGATTTTTCTTTGCGTCATGTTTACCGCAAATAAATGTACCAATTTTTTCTTTCTTTTCTTTTTATTTCACATATCTGAATGACGGTCTGTGAGCCGCCATCCAGTGACAATATTAGGCCATCCAGCCTGCCGGCTACAGTAGCCACGAGGCTTTTGGAGCTGTCGCGCACCCGACGCATCAGTGATGCGATTTGCAGACGCAGCAGCGAGCCGAAATCCGGAACGCGTGCGTCCGCGAACATTCTGAATCTGACATAAAATTTTGCTAAAATTTTGCTAAACACAGTGAAACCAGCAATGGCAGCTATTTATCCTATCGGTACCAAAACTGTACGTTTCTGAACCGAGCAAAAATCGTCACGACTGCAACACACTCCAACAAGTTTGTGACAATCGAGACTCGTCCCATCTCAAGACGTCGTACCCCCAGAGTTGCCTTGCCGCTACTCACAATTGACGCTTCTGAATTAGTTTTTAGTTGGAATCCAATCAACGGAAAAGGGACGCCATTTTAAACTTTAATTCTCTTTCGTTGTCCCATTTTGTTCAGAACTTTTGGGACACTTCTAGTTGTATGAGTTTTTAAGTGATTGTTTCTTAAACCAGTTTTTAGTAATTATTATTATTTTAGGTACTTATTTATTTTCTTTTAGGTTTATTTGGTTTTTACTTTTATTTGTAGGTATTATTTATTACTGTTTTGTTTTTTATGAGTTACATAATATACAGCGTGGCGCTACAATGGCGACATTAACTGTTTGTTACTAACACTTATATGGATTCTGTCCGAAATAAATGGATATTATTATTATTATCGTTATTAATTTAACACACGTATACGGTTTCGCGTTTTCATCTTGAGGCGAAATTTTAATTTCACTAAACGTTATTATTTATTGATTTATTTTCAATTTTCTAAAATACCACCTTGGAACAACCTGTACGTAGCGCAGAGATCATTTGCCGGCGTCACGGATCATACTATTGCATCAATGAAATTAAAACGAAAAAGAAATACTATTAGAATAAGACACGCGAAAAGTACGTAGGTAAATTGAAGGCAGGCGCAGGCGGCGCGCGCCCTCCCTTCCCCGCCACGGGCTTTCATTTTTCTAAGAATCGTAAATGTACTCTTCATTGGTGCTAGCCGGGCCTGTGTCCTTGACACACTTAAATCCGCACGCACATAAACTACCGCGCCTTGTAAAGATTTTGTGAATCTTCCGCGAAAAAGACGCTTACCTACATATTATTGTAAAATATTTATTTTTGTGTAATTCTAATTAGGATAGTAAAGACGCTTTGATTTGTTTTCATTAGTTTTATCTAGTAGGTACATCTATTGCGATATGGACGCTTTTATTTCTGTCATAAATTACTTATTAGTGCTTTGTATAAATTTGTGATCTTGATGGCAAATACACATCCGAACTACACGGCAGCCGAATATGCGGACATGGTCCTAATTAACATCAAGCAGCATCCCTTGCTATAAGGATGTATGGCGAGGGATCTGGTGTTTGAGAATTTGAGGGAAATTACTTTGGCTGAAAATGTATTTTCAAAACTGCGGGAAAACATGAAACGCCGTTTAGACCTTTGCGCCCGCGAGGCCGGTGGTCACATTTAAAACTTAAAAATTTGAACAAAATATGCCAAAGCAATAAAAATTGTGATTAATTGTGATTGTGATTTGTGGTAATAACTGATAAAAGATGATGATAAGTGATAAGTGATTGATTACATATCTCCGCGCTGCGGACTGCGGTGCGAATGTAGTTACCTGCGCCAATCGGCTACTTTTATATTATGCCGTCGAAGCATCGGTCAAAGCACGCGCGTTGCGTAGTCGTCAGCGCGCGAAGTAAGGCGTTGCCGCTCGAGTAAAGCGTAAGAAGCTTCATGAATGAATCTGGACATAGAGTGATACCAATTTTGGTTAGTTTTTTTATTATTTAGTTTGTTTGAAAATTTTCTATTTATGATTTATTTTTTCTCATTCTATTTTTTACTGTTACTGGCCACTAGCCCCACCCAAGTTTTAAATTAGTGTCGCCATTGTAGCGCCACGCTGTAGAGTATTCTATTCTATTTTATGGGAAATGGAAATGTGCATCACCAAGGATGAGGAGGCCTTCTGCAACATTGTGGAGTGGTAAACAGTCTGACGGTCTGTATGATCGTAAGTGATTACAATACCAAAAGGACTTTCTTGGACTACAGAAATAACCTTAAAAATAGTTTACCTGTAATTTTATTGGCAGACTACTCTTTAAACTGGCCTGGTCTTCAAATAAACCTTTTTTTTTTGTAATTTATCTATTACTTTTTATTGTTATTTTTGTATTTGTATTTGTATTACATTCCACATTTTTATACCCTGTGCATACAAGGTAAGAATGATGAAAGTACCAAGTTTAAAACCAAGTACTAAAATAAATTTATGCTTATCCAGAGTGGCACCCCCGTGTTGAAATGTTTCGTCGGTTATCAAAAAACATATAAGCTGTTCCATACATTTTGACCGCGTGGGTATATCACTTTTCTACGAAACGACTGTTTTTTTTTGATAACCAAAGAAATATTTCTACGCTACGGGATCTAGAATCATGTGCTGAATTCATGGTTACAGTTTGCGCGTCATAGTCCCTGGCACCCTGTACATTTACCAGAGATAAAATTAAAAAATAAAACACGTGTGGCACTCGGGGACTGCCGCGGTAAAGCTATTGCATAGCATTTTTTATCAACTTATGCAATTATATTTTTTTTTATGCAGAATTTTTTTTTTCTTTGATATTAATTCAAGTACAGTCATACCATATACATACACGTTAAGCGAACGCTCGGCCGAGCTACATGGTAGGCGGAGATGGGAGTGTTAGGTTTTATTTTCATTACGGAATTTCTTGATTCGGTCGCCGCGCTCAAAGCCCGCGATAAAAGCTATGCAATAGCTTAAAAATATTCCTCCCGTTACTTCCACAAAGAACGTCAAAATCTTGAAAACTTTACTCTTAAAGTCTTAACCTCGATTTACTTCAAACTTACATAAAAATGAGGAATTTATTTTTACAACTGTTTTTAGGCGAAGAAAGCTATTCAAATTAATAATGAAAGACACAGAAAGTTCTCTGTATTAGTGCCGCTACTTTTAGGTACCTACACAAGCTATGAGTAGGTACCTGGTACCATGTCTTGGTAGGCATGTTTTTATACACATTAGTAACTTAGTAAAGCGCTCATTCATATAAACAATAATAATATTTACTGCCTGCCCAGTAACAAGCTGGAGAGATAGGGGAGCAAATAGCTAGAGGGTAGTATAGCTTCAAGCTTGAATGCTGAGCATGAGGACCTCGGGTTATTTTTCCGGGTCAAGCAGTGATACAAGTTCCATGAAAAAGGGTGCGAGCCTACTGCCATTGACCAGGGACAATTTCAAAATTCGGGCGGATATTGAGAATATCCTAATGGAAAAACTAATAGCATTAGCATATTCTCAATATTCGCCTGAATTATGAAATTGTGCCTGATCAATGGCAGTAGACTCGCCCCCTATGCCATGGAAATTTAATAACTGTATCTCGGGTTATCCGTTCGTATTCTGCTAAATTTTCAGTATCCAAAGTGTTTCCCAAAAACTTTGCGAATTTGTGATTTAAATGAGATTCAACCAAAGTTTTTAATCAAGTGACGACAATAATGTCCTTTGCATACGTTACGCCAGACGTATAATTTATTTTAGTATGTGGAATACTGGCATTTAGCTGAATGGTTAGACTGGAAGCTGACCCCAAAGATAGTCGAGATAAGGCTCAGCTGATGAGTTAGGTGGTATTGGGGCTGACAGCCAAGGAAGCAACGGACGTAGATATTTTTTAAGCATCACCACTCATGGAATCTATTTTGTTATTAAATTACAACTATAACACTTTCAGACTCATTCAAGGCGATGTTATAAGCAGAGTAAAGTGTAAAGTTCAAAGAACAGAGGCAAAAAATTGGGGACTTCCTTACAACAATTTTTTTTTTCGGAATATTTGTTCCGAGTTTCGGGACATTACTTAAGTCCATTTAATATTAATATTATTAATACAGTAAACTAATTGAATTCATTTTATTTTTTAACCGACTTCAAAAACAAGGAGAACGGTCTCAAAAATCCAGTAGATACGTTTTCTATTATACCTTTATTTTTTTTTAATAATAAAAGTCGTGCATACTCTTTTTTTTTTAAACATAAACAGGAAATGAATTCGTCAGTTGTTTTATATTATTAATTTTAGTTGTACTTAAGTAATGTTCTGAAACCCGGACATTAGCCCGAAAAAATATTTTGTTGTACGGCGTCTCCACTTAATCTCTGTTCTTTTTCAAACTTTAGGTATTTTAGCTCACCTTTTTCCGATCACTGGTTATAAGTCACCATGTCTAAATACACAAATTACAAAAAATAAAATGACCCGTAAGAAAAATTACAAAGAATTATAACACATAACATGAACACGCTTCCCCAAAGGGTTAGACAGAGTTACACCTATTATAGTACACCCATATTTCGCTATTTATGTTTAAGAAACAAAGAATTAGATTAGAAGAAAATATACTTACTAATACATATAACAATTAGTATAAAAATAATAGCATTTATAATATCAGACCTGCCTGAACTGCACCCCTCCCTCTTAAAATGAAGTTGTAGTGGCATCTACATCGCCACATGCGAGCTACACGTCACACTGACGTCACGCAAGATCCTGCATCGCGCAAGCAGAGTTTACCGCGCAACTAGCATATATACAAAGTCCCGACATCAAAAGTTGGGCAGTTTCCCACCAGACCCGCACACAGAACACCCGTCTGGTCGGAGGGTCCTCCCTTTTCTATGGAAGTATGAGTGAACTTAACACCCTGTTTCCTCTATAAGGTAATATTTAGAAGACAATACTAGCTGAGACAGCGGAGATCAATCTATTGTAGATAACGGAAAGGAAGGATATGTTACTAATCATTTAAAGCATAATAATCCTATGACGTTCGCTTGGAAGAGAAAGGAGGCCCGTGCTCCTTTCCATGAGAGACGCGGGCCTTCATCCACCCCGCAGGACCAGTGCGGTATGGTGGATGTCACATCTTCGAATTTTCGGTTCTAGGAGATGCTTGTTTCCTCACGTTATTTTCTTTCACCGTTTTGAAAGCAGTGGTGATGAAATAAAGCGCAGTACAAAGATGATGAAGAAAAGATAGAAATTTACTGTCTATCATTAATAGCGATCTATCGTTCACTGAAGGTAAGTTATTGGGTTCGGCCGTAAGTGTATGAATATTGTTACGTGAATAGAAATGTAGACGATTGCCCTTCAGCAAGTTCGTGTGGTTTGTATAAATAATTGATGTGTTATTACTGTAGATTTATACGTAGAGAAACTAATGAGGTTTATGTTAGATAAGTGTACCTACCTATTTGTTTAGGTAAGAGGTAATATGCCCGGTTGATGGCAATAGACTCGACCCCTATTATATGAGACTGAAACATAAATTAACCGGTTAATTAATGTGGGCTTTACCCATTCCTTCGGGGATAAAGGCGTGATGTTCAAACTCAAAACTCAAACTCAAAGCATTTATTTCAATCAAACCATTTACAAGCACTTTTGAATTGTCAAAGAGTCGGTCAGTTAGTCAGAAAGTTGAAGCTAGCTGCCAATTCCAAAACGTAGATGTCTATGGAGAAGAACGGGCAAGAAACTCCAAGGACACTCTTTTTAAATCAAGATATTATTACAATATCCTGGGTACATTATTCTTGTTGCTTCTATATATGAGAACAATGAAAAAAAATTTAGTAAGAAAAATTCAAAATGTAAGATTAATAATAAAAATAAGCCGTGGCAGTTAAGAGATGACCAGTCTCAACTGACGGCGCTCGTTCACGAACATGACGCGTGGATCAGCATCATCCAGCTCAACCATTTTGTAGGGAACCGAATGATCCAACACACGCGCTACCAACAGTGAGACATTTAAGTGAGCATGGTCTGTTAAGAGGTGATATTTTTTGAGTAAACCACCTCGAAAAGAACAGCAGTTTTAAGTTCATCACAATCATAATAGGATGAATGAAAGGCGACTAACAAAAGGTATTTACAAGGCAGATGTTAGTGGAAACACCGGGAGAGGATGCCCTAGGAGGACATATTATAGTAATCTTATTGGTGATGTTCTTCAGAAAGGTCAGGTGCGTAGTACTCGCAACCGGCGTGCGTGTATGAGCAGATGTATGAACGTAAACGAGGCAAAATGAGTATTTAAGGATCGTAGCAGGTGGCGCTCTGTAGTTTCTGCTTACTCCCATGGGAAGAAGGCCTGAGTTTATATATTTATGTATGGAAAACTTCATTCCCAAAGATTGTCTAAATAAGCGTTAAATTTTTCATCAGACCAAAGCTCCTATGCAACATAATTGCCGATTTTGTACTTACTAAATACTTAATACTTACTTTTGTGTTATAAGAGAAAGTATTTTTTTTACTAGCCTTCCCTTCCCCATTCCTGGGCAGAGGCCTCCCTCCACTCCTACCACCTTTCGTGAGCTCGCGCGTCCTTCTTCCAGATGTGACGGAACCTATCCAGCTCGTCCCACAAACTGTGAGCCCAAATAGCACAATACTGATGCCCTGAGACAGAGAAAGTGTTATGAAAGAAAATAAGAACTTATCCTGACTCTATGAGCCTGATCAAGACAACAACAATAAGACAAATGTCATATTGACAATAGCAAATTCTGCTGTCAAGATGACAGTTGCTGCGATTGGTTAACACAAAAATAGCAACAACCAATTACAGATGTTACATTTAAAGTTTTTGATTTGACTGAACTCTTCATAAAAACCCAACCCCAGTGGCGTGATATAACCTCAGTATTTCTCCGTTTCATCTCAATTATTCTTCACAATTCGTATTCATATATTCACGGAGAGCCACTTATTAGTCGCGTCAGTAATAAATACATGCCTTTTTTTCTGTATTTACAGCCAGAGATGTGGGTCAAGTTTTTAATAATAATATTATGTTATTGCTTACATACATAATAAATGATTAGCTAAGTTATGTAAGCTGGATTTACATTATGAGGCTAAGTTATGTAAACTTATTTCGTTAGGTGCAGTGGCTTAATGCGGGCCAACACCTGGCCGGGGGAGCGTGATGAATTTTTTATCTTTTGTGAATAAATGTAAGCGTCATCTAGCTAACTCTTATCGAACTATCTAACAAATAGCTTTACACGAAATAATGTTTTCCCTAAAGTGGACAATCACTGCTCGTGGGCAATCACTCTCTGGTTTACCCTTCTAAAGAAGGTTTTAAAGTCACATAAAACCTATAGGATATGAGGAACAGGGTGTAAAGCTCATTCATACCTCCATAGAAAAGGGAGTCCCTCCGACCAGATGGGTGTTGTGTCTAGTGGGCGACTGCCCGACGATTGATGTCGGGATGTTGTATATATGCTAGTTGCGCGGTAAACTCTGCTTGCGCGATGCAGGATTTTGCGTGACGTCAGTGTGACGTGTAGCTCGCATGTGGCATTTGTAGATGCCGCTACAAACCTACATGTTTTTTTTTATACCCGTACACACATAAAATAATAATAAGTACCCACTTTGAACCTGTTTCCAATTTTTTAGGCACATTATACTAATATATTGTATCACTCTACTTTAAAAGAATTGCTTTAGGCAAGAAGGCTTTGTTAAAATGTTTTGTAATAATATCTTAATTTTTTTCTATGGAATGATTCATAAAGTCAGATTCACACTTAACTTGTTGTTACGCATAAGTCGATATAGTAAAAATAAGGGTAAAATGGTGGTGGTGGTGGTATAAATGATTTATTATTATTATTATAGTCGACCTCGTTATTTGCATTATAACTTTTGACAACAAACCAGTATCCAGTGTGTTAAATCATTAAATACCCTTTAAAATGGTTGAGCTGAATGGTGCTGATCCATACGTCATGTTCGTGAACGGGTGCCATCAGTAGGGACTGGTCATCTCTTAGCTGCCACGGCTTATTTTAATTTCTGATTGATTTTTCCTTTTTATATATTTTATTACGGACGCTTTTTACGTGCACGTCTTTCTACATCAGTGGTCTTAACCTTTTAGTAATGAGGGACCATTTGACAAAATTTCTGTCTTGCCATGGACCACCCACTGTTTGGAGGTACTACAGTAAATGTAAATGAATAAAGGCCTACACTGTCGTCCCATTATCAGCACTGTAATTTGGAACATTGTAAAAGCCCCTTATTTTTAAAAGAATAACCGTGGAGTTTCTTGCCGGCTCTTCTCCATAGGAAACAACCAATTGGAACCGTGCACCTAGCTTCTGACGTTTCATAAGTGCCCATGTTGGTTTATGTGAAATAAAATATTTTGATTTTTGTTTTTTTTTTAAAGGGTTGTTCTATCTACTTATAAATAAAACACGCATAAAATTGTTCAAAGCCAACAGTATTTTTATTTTTGTGGCGCCCAGCTCGCCCCGGCTAGGTTCTCAACTCGCACGACACGTCGTTGTGTCGACTCATTGTCACTAGTTACTATCTTTTGGATGGCTTCGCGAACCACTTCGGGTGCTTCCAGGGACCACCAGTGGTCCGCGGACCACCGGTTAAGAACCACTGTTCTACATCGTTTTCACATGTATAATTTCAACATGAATGGTGTAACCAATTTTTTGTAACAATATTTTGATTTCAAAGAGTGTCCGTGGAGTTTCTTGCCCGTTCTTCTCCATAGGTACCTACTACGCTTTCGAATGGGCAACTAGCTTCATATTTCTGACTGACCGACCCCTTGACAATTCAAAAGTGCCTGTAATGGTTTTATTTTAAATAATTGCTTTGAGTTGAGTTAAGTAAATTGTAAATTGACTAAGGTAGAAATTATCGAACTGTCACATAGACAAATTGACCTTGTCGTTTCATGACGTACAAGTGTTGGAAATGTAAACGGAACGCAATCATATTCTGTCATCTTTTCGGTATATGTCTTTCTCTCTCTTGCACTGTCAACTGTCATGTCATGTTCCTTCGCTGTACTCTGCCGGTATCCTATACATTAAAATCCCTTTTAACTAAATTAATCTTCTTTCATTTCATCAAATTCATCAGCATCATCATCATCATCCATTTCTTTTTTTTCTTTTAGCATTCAACCTTAGGGAGGTTAAGCAATTATGAAGTTGACTATGCATCAGGAGACTTTTGGAGTCATACCTACATTTTGTACGAAAGCGTGCACGCTATTGTGATGCGCTTGCAGACACTTCAAGTCAGAATAGAAGGCACACCTTTATTTATTTTTTGTTAAAAGTAATTGGATTTGACCGCTTGAATACTGCGATTCTGTAAATTTCGAGCCTCACTCGACAAGTGACCGCACACAATTCGAAGTGTCGAACTGTCCTAGATTTCATGTTCCAGAAGATTAATATTGGTATGTGGTGCTGAGCGCGTCGATTTGTGGATTACGCTTTATGTATAATGTCGCGAAAAGCCAATACATGGTATTTCAAGAAGGCGCCAAATGCCCACAGCAAGTATGCCCTATTCGCTTGAATGGTGTACTGTTAGAACGGAGGAACCAATTTAAATACTTGGGGGATGGGTAACAGCCGATCTGAAAGACCATGTCGACATTGAGCGGGAGCGGAGGGCACTGTCTCAGAGAGAAAATATGATAGCCCGTAGGTTTGCACATTGTTCAAATCAGCTTAAAATCACACTTTTCAAAGTTCTCTGCACCTCCCTATACACGTGCAGCCTATGGGCATCTTACTCACAAGCTGCTTAAAGTGCCCCCTTTGTGTCCAATACAAGAACGCGTTTAGAGCGGTCTTGGGGCTGCCCCGCTTCTGCAGCGCCTCGGGCATGTTTGCGGAAGCGCGCGCCGACTGTTTCCACGCCACTATGCGCAAACGGTGCGCATCCTTGGTGCGCAGAGTGCGGGCTAGCTCCAACACTGTCCTGGCGATGATTGCTCAACGACTGGATTGCCCGTACGTTGGGCATTGTTGTAGCAGGAATATTGCTGGTGCTTGATTTGTCATTTTATATAACTAAATGAAAATTATGTAGTCTTACGGATATTATAATTTTTGCTTCTGACATAACTTCATTTACTTAATTTAATTCATTGTCTTATTTAATTAATTTTTATTTTACATTGTGCTTTTAACATTAATTGATTTGATCTGATATTTATTTGTTACTCTTTATTTTTACAACATTTTATTAACTTTATTTATTTATTAATCAATCAACTATTTATTACTAATTTAATTGCATAATAGTGACACGTTATAAAATTGACAAAATTGTGTATTGTTTTGTATTTAATATGGGTCAAGGACCAGAAAAATGATTTTTTTTTAGTATTTAAAGTCATTTCCATACAACACAGCAAGCAAAAACTAGAATTAAAAAAACTAATTAACGAAACTTGTCTAAGTCCATAATCCTAATTAAAACCTCCCTTACCTAATTTCTACCACAAGAAATAATAATATAAACCACAATACAACGGATTAACTATGTAAATACGAGGATCTAATTAATATATTTCTGGCTAGTAGAGACTTGGTTTGCTTTTATTCAAATCTTGACAAATGGGGGACGTAGTTAGGGTTGCCAAAATTTTTATATCATATAACGGGCGTGAAAAGACACTTGACGAAGCCGAGAGTCACTTGTACTCCCTGTCATTGTAATATTTTTTTTGTACTGGACCATACCTGGGAACCTTCTGGTTACGGAGTTATTGAAGGTCAAAATTCCAACTTTTACTGAAGTTTTTTTACGAAAACAAGTTTTTAATGTTATAACACAACTTTAAACACCCCCACGACCCCTGTACCGTTGCATGCACCCATAAGCACAATGTTTAGCGTGCGTTACGTTGCGCACTACCGTAAACTTTTTCACACCAGAAATGAAATTCGTTTCCCAGCAATTATTTTTATGCTATGTTACTTAGTTTGATGTACAGAATGCGTAGTTGATGGTTATTTGATGTCTTTTTACACTCTGTACAGTAGGGTTGGCAACCCTAGACGTAGTACTAATAATATTCTTTTGATTTTTTTTCTAGAATAAAACCCAAGGCCATCTTAATACTTAACTAATTAGATAGCCTTGAGTTTATTTCGCGGCAAAATAAGTTTTGAAAATATATTGCACAACATCATGCCTTTTTTTCCTGAAGGCTTCGGCAGAGGTGTACAGTCACGAGCACTAATATGTCAACACCTGGCAACTTTCTATAGCGATTTTTTTGTGAAATAACGAATGCAACGTTAAACTACGACATACGAGTATTACATAAATCTATGGTTTCGAAAATACTATGTTCGTAACAACATAACATTTTAATAAAAAATTAAGTAGAAAATCGATTTTGAATTTAGCCAAGTGTATACATATGCTCGTGAGTGCCACTCAAATGCCCGAAACTACAAAGACACCAGTTCAGAAAACCCTAGAATGCCCGAACGCACGAAACTCACCACTTCAAAATGGCGGCTGACCGCGCGAGTACACCCACATTTCGCCAGTTATGTTTAAGTCCCACGTAATAGGGGCGAGCCTATTGCCATCAACTGGGCACAAATCGAGACTCCGGGCGGCCACGGAGACATTCCTGATTTAAAAACTCAATAACACTTTACCCGACTTTGGAATTGAACCTAGGACCTCACGCTCAGCACTAGACCAACGGTGCAGTTATCAACACAATGGACCAACTATGTAAATACGAGGATCTACATAATAATTATATTTCTGGTTGGTAAATTTTGCTTTGCTTTTATTAAAATCTTGACAAATGGAGGACTTAGTGCTGAGATATTCTTTTGTTTTATTTTCTAGAAGTTTTTTCGACAGATTTGGGTTTATTTCGCGGAAAAATTACTTTTGGAAAAGTATTGCTAGTACTAGGAATTGTAATTCCTGGTACTAACAATACTATTATTATTAACACGATCATTACATTTAGTTTCCTTGCCGTTGTTTCATGTTTATTATTGTACATATTATATGTAGATAAATATATATGTTTTATGTATGTATGTATTTGTTGTATATGTAAATAGTACACCACTAACTGCCTGCATTATTGTCTCTCCTTCTCCCTTGAATCCATACAAAGGTTGTCTGTAAAAGATCGCTTTTAGCGATAAGACCGCCCATTGTGTCATCCTATGTAAAATTTCTACATTTATATATTTTTGTTTCTATTCTATTCTATTATTATAAATGCGGAAGTAATTCAGTCTGTTTATCGGTTTGTGTATCTGTCTGTTACCTTTTCACTCCTAAACGGCTGAACGGATCTAGATGGGTACACGGATAGACCATGACCTGAGTTAGGACATTGTATACTTTGTATTCTGGTAGTACATTCCCCTGAGATAATTTCCGACCTCCACATGGCCGAATCCGAGGGCAAAAGAACGTTAATAATAAAAAAGAGAATTTATCAAGCCAAATATGAAAATAATGCAGCATCTTGTGCTGAAAAACATCACTTTGAAATTCGAACGGCCTCTCGTAGCGAATCCGTGATGATTTACTTTAAAAGCAAATGAGTTCGCTTTCGAATTGTGTGCGCTCACTTGAGTGAGGTTCCAAGTGAACTTCAGCACCACTGTGACGTCATCTGAGGTGAGCAGACTTCAATATAGGCTACTCTGCGACAGTGTAATATATACCCCAAAAACATTAACTCCGTAAGTGTAAACGTCCACCCAGAGGACCTATAATTTCTCAACCCGGAAATTCCGCATCACCGCATGATAAGTACCTTCACACGACCGTCAAAACCTCCCTTATTCCAATGCTCGTTCTTTATCCTACATACTTATATACTCGTTTTCGAGTTATCTTAAATAAAAAATGAAGCTTGGTTTATTTTTAAACATAACGGCTGTTGTAAGGTCTACGTCAAAAATAATGACGCAAATATTGTTCGAAAAATTAAAGTTCAAAAACTCAAAGAGGTCCTGTGTTTGATTTCAAGGTGGAGCAGTGTTATTGGGTTTTTCATCAAGAATTTCTCAGTAGCAGCCCGGAGTCTAGATTTGTGCCCAGATCACGGCAAAAGGCTCGACATTAAAAAAAAATTGGCTGTACTAAAAGCCTCTGTATACCTTTTCAGTGAATACAGGTCTGATGTTATAGTAAGTATTTATGCAAAAATATTTGATCCCATCATCTTCTCGTACTTAATCTACCGAATAACCCTTTTTCTTCCGAAACCTAAAACTTTCCGAGAATAGAATAGAATACTCTTTACTATGTACACCACAAAAATTACAGATATAAATATAGAAATTTTACATAGGGTGACACAATGGGCGGTCTTATCGCAAAAAGCGATCTTTTACAGACAACCTTTGGATGGATTCAAGGGAGGAGATACAATAATGCAGGTAGTCAGTGGTGTACCATTTACATATACAACAAATACATACATACATAATACATATACGTATCTACATATAATATATACAATAATAAACATGAAACAAGAGCAAGGAAACTAAATGTAATGATGATGTTTAAGGAGCGAGGAAGTGATTTAACCAGAATTTTAAAAGTGGACAAAGATCGAGTTTCTTCCATAAATCTTTAAATTTATTATTCTCGCATAACAAATAATTTAGTAAACATTATGCTGGCACACCTGAACTAATTCGTACCAAGGACGGCCAGCCGGAAATTATGAATAATTGATACCGCTCGACTTCCGGTGTCGGTACTACTGTGTATAGAGGATGTTTGATATTCTTGTCAATTATTGAAGCGTCGAGATCTCCCACTGATATAGAAATAAAGATGAAACACAGCACGTCTACTTTCCGCACAAGGGTTTTCAGAGATGTATAGTACACCCATTTTTTTTAGTATATAACCCATATTATGGGGTCTTCCCCTGAACAATGGGTGTAATGACAAAAGACCCCTTGCTACTCTCATTGATTAATCACCTTATGATTGGCATAAACCGGTTGCCAATGCAATTAATGTCCAGATGGCAAATACCGGGTCAAATTAAAATTAAATTAGCTAGTGAAAATTTTGAGACGTGATGGGTATCAATATCTAATTATGGTAAAATCAAAGAAAAAAAGATTCGATGTTTTTTTGGGGTCATCGGCCGCTGGCAGTGTATTACTTGTAACATCAGTTTTATAAAGCGATATCTAAACAGGTTTGATGATACCATTCACGCCTCTGGAGTTTCGCTAGCTAATTTAATTTGACCTTGTACAATAAAAATTCCATGCAATCTACACCGACAGCAGTCCACGAGGTTAAAAGAAATACACAAAATTTGGAACATCCAGTATAAAGTTACGCCATTTTGTATTTTATACGAATATCCGATTATGTAGTCGGAGTGTAACCGTGCAAAAATTGTGGTTTTATATTTTGTAACATTTGTTGTGAAGTTTAACGGGTTAATGTACCGTGTCGGAGTGTTTTTGGGGTTGAAGGCAAAGGTAATGTTTTATCACGCCTGTCTGTTCGTCAGCCACAAAAAACAGAGCCTCAGTACTAGGAAGTGGTGAAGGGCGGGCGTTAGGGGCTGTCTGTAATTTGTTATGATTAAAAAGTGCTGATTTCAGGCTAGTTATAATAATAATTGATTTTTGAAAGAGTAACGGTGGAGTTTCTTGCCCATTTTTCTCCATACGAAAAATCCTTTTGGAAGGGGCAACTAGAATCAATTCTATTTTTATGTAAATTTTGACGTTCAAAAGTTCCTTTATGTGCCTATTTGAAATAAATGATTTGACTTTGACTTTGACCTTGGTATTATGTTTTGCTTAATAATCCCCTAGTCACTAGGGAATTATTAAACTAGGGCCTAGTGGGATCCTGCCGGGGTCGCGGATTCTTCGAAAGAGTTACCTTGGCCCTGGCGCAAAGGCAACTGAAGGAACACGGGTGGATTTTAGTCAGTAAGAGTCTGACACGCCCTTCCGCTCCGCCCAGAGCGGGAGAGGACATTTTGATTTACCACCCAAAAAAAAAAAAAAAAGGGCCTAGTGGGATATAAAGATGTCCGTAGGTGTGTCCGTGGCATCACAGCGGGCCCTATCAGAATACCTGCGCTGCGATACTTATTTTTTTAAAAATCTCAGCATTATGCTGAGATAGGAACCTTTTTGGCTTCGCACAGGTTTTTATTTGTTTATTGTTCATTTTAAATGTTCCTTTTTTATTTTTATTTTGTGTCCCAAATAAAATATTTTTCTTTCTTTCTATTCATTAGCATTGGAGATTTTATTGAATAGAGTAATATCTTAAACTTACTTAGACTCCCTCCTTGGTCTTGTGGTCACAAGCACGACTAATGAGATCCTGGATTCGATTACCGAGATCAAGCAAATTGTTATTGGTTTGTTCCAGAAGGATTTCAATTATTTTTTTTACTAACAGAAGGTTTTTACATGGCTCATGTGAGTGGAAACGCCGGCAGGGGTCGCCCTAGGAGGACATATAGTGACCTTATTTGTGATGTTCTTCAGAAAGATCAGATGCGTAGTACTCGCACCAGGCGTGCGTGTACGACCAGATGTATGAACGTAAACGAGGCAAAAGGAGTATGTAAGGATCGCTGCAGGTGGCGTTATGTAGTTTCTGCCTACCTCCATGGGAAGAAAGCGTGAGTTTATGTATGTATGTATGATTTCGATTTATTTCAGTGGCAGACCGGATTCTGGATTTTTACCCGGTCGATGGTAGTAGGTTGGGTCTTCAAAATACATAGATCACTGGTGAAATCTTGGTGAACTACACCTCTGCCCAGCCCTTTGAAGAATATAAGCGTAATGTTATGTTATGCTGTCCTGCAAAAACCATGTCACATTACGATGGCAGTCAAGGTTCGCGACTTGTTTAGTTACAAGTTCCTGTCGGCTGCACAAAATTTAAAATTTAGTTACCAGACATATAAGACGTGTCTTACCAGATGACGCTACAAGACGGGCGCCATATTGTTGGAAAAAGTTTAACGGTTTACGGTTTAAGACATTTATTTCTCAAAAGATTACATTAATCACTTCCAGAGAAAATATAACAACAAAAGTGAACAAAATAACCGATTAGCGTTTTTAGTAGGGTAGATGTTAAAAATGTTAGTGGAGATTGTGTATATTTTTTTTTTCATTGTTCTCGCATATAGAAGCAACAAGAATAATGTACCCAGGATTTTGTAATATCTTGATTTAAAGAGAGTGTCCTTGGAGTTTCTTGCCCGTTCTTCTCCATAGAGATCTACGTTTTGGAATGGGCAACTAGCTTCAACTTACTGACTAACTGACCGACTCTTTGACAGTTCAAAAGTGCCTGTAAATGGTTTAATTGAAATAAATGCTTTGAGTTTGAGTTTGAGTTTGAGTATAGTGAGTGCGCGCATACGCTGCGGTGCGAACTAAGCTTGATTGTTAAGGTCTATGGCACAGTGCGTTTGAATAAGCGATAATTGAACAGATACATTGTTTTAGGATTTCACAAATAAAATTGTGCTTTTCGTAGGGTAAGTAAGCGAGTGTAAGTAATTTAGTTTAAGGTTAGTTTTCATAATGTTAGTAAAATTAACAAATCTATCCATAGCGTTCCATTAATGAAAGATCCTTCAAAAGCAAATGTTTAGCAAAAGTTTATCTCTCAAATTCGTTGTTGCGCGTCTACGGTGCAACGTGACATGCATTATGATGTGCAACAATTTGTTGCTTATACATACAGTAAGGGAATCAATAAGAAACATCGAGTTTTAGAAAGATAAAAATCAAAATTTTGTCAACTATGTTCGGGTTGGCTTACAGTCTAACCGAATGCAGTTATATACCAGTATTTTACAAAGAGCGACTGCCTATCTGACCTCCACAAGTCACAACCCAGTTACTGGGTAACACGATACCCCTTGGTAAGACTGGTTATTTGGGCTTCTGGCTACCCGTAACGATTGTCAAAGATCTACGGATGACATCTGGGACCAACATCTTAACATTCTATCCGAGTCATGGAGGGGTCTCGGTATGTAATGATTGGTCACCCATCCAAGGACCGACCGCGGCGAGCGTAGCTGAACCTTCAATTCACCCTTGCTGCTGTTATCAATTAGCCACAAGCCCCTCTGTTTTGGATAGACACTGTCACACAATAATTACGAGTGACAGAGACAATACTGAACAAAGCCAAACTATTTTTTTAAAGTCGAAGTGTTTCGAAAGTCGAAGTTTTCTTTACTATGTTTCTATATTAAAGTTGTTCATTTGTTTTTATTGTTTATTTGCCTATTTTGTGTTCATTGGTTTTTTTTTTGGCAATAGGAGTATGTAAAGATCGTAGCAGGTGGCGTTCTGTAGTTTCTGCTTACCCCCATGGGAAGAAGGGGTGAGTTTATGTGTGTATGTATTTGCCTATTTTCTTTCATATTTCGAGTGTATTTTTACCATAAGAACTGGTCCACGACCTCGTACTGTACAAAGCTTAACGCCTAATTTATCTTGATTCATGCCCCAAACTTTGCTCGAGCCAGCCCGCGCCCTAATTCGTCCCCTAATAATAATAATAATTCCGATCCAGCCTGTTCCTTGCTGCCCTCCCCCAGCGACGCCCTAAGCCGAGGTCTGTGCCCCACAGAGGGTGCCCTTAGCGTGTAGTCGCTTATTTTGTAAATTTTTCAAGCCCTGGCTGGGGGCCTTAATTTACGAATGCAACCAAAAAAAACAATGAACTAAAAGAAAACTCGATTGGTGAAATTAAAAGTGGTTATAACACAACCCTTATAGCGCGGATTGGCGAGCAAGAATTAGTAAATGTAATCTCCATCCATTACAATATTGACGTAAATCCTAATCCTAATCCTAATCCTAACTAATATTATAAATGCGAAAGTAAGTTTGTTTGTTTGTTTGTTACCTTTTCACGCCTAAACCGCTGAACCGATCATCCTGAAATTTTGCATATACGTTGTCAGGGGTACTGAAACGGACATAGGGTACCTTTAATCCCGCAAAAAAGTACTGTTCCCGAGGAAAACAACAATAACGTTCTTATGATAATAGATGGCGCCACGAGTCTATCGAATCATGATTGAATTATAACCCGAATTTATAGTCAAAGTCTAAATTAACGCGAGCGAAGCCACGGGCAAAAGCTAGTTCACTTATAAGTCAATCAGAATTATTATGGCTTAGGTAGGACGGAATATAAATAATTAAAATATCTACTATACGTTACACCTCGCGACTTATATCCTGAAGTAAGCTAAACACAACAAAACATTTTATAAACTAATAAATTTCTTGCTATAACCGAAAGCTTTAATATGGTCGAGTAATACAAAGCTTAATAATTCCAATACATTTTAACGTATTTCTGTCGTTACAATTCATCTTACACGGACAAAGAAAGCGTAAGACTCAAATGTTTCTTGAAATGTTTGAGTAATCCGCCGAAAGAGACCTAGCTGAAAGCGCGTAGCGGTAGATTACGCGGCGTAGCACTGTATGCTACGCCGTAGCTAGACCCGTAGCGTAAGATAATATTAATATATCTCCTTTTATTAGTACCGACCGCCATCTTAATACCCTTATTTCCAGTAAGTTCTAATCTAATCTTGATCTTGGCTAAGTACGAATGTACTAAGCCTTTAATAGCAATTCCTGGCGGTAATATCTAGTGAGTTAGAGCAAATTTCCTTGGAGAATATTTTATTATAAAAGGTTAGACAAGATATTTATAAGCCGATAAATAATAATTGGATTAAACTTAAGTTCAAAACTAACCTGTTTTTGGAAATTGTTAGTGGAAATTCAGACTTCTTAGTGATCTGCAAAACTACAGTAATGCCATTTTTTAAAGTTCACTTGGAACCTCACTCAAGTGAGCGGCCACGATTCGAAAGCGAACTTATTTGTTTTTAAAATAAATCATCTCGGATTCACAACAAGACACCGTTCGAATTTCGAAGTGGTATTTAAAGAATGCAATTTTTAGCTCTAATGGATTATTTTATTAACTAAAATACGTATGTAGTCCAAAATGTACATAGCATTATGCATCCGTGTCTCGGATCGAAATGGACATAGCATTATGCATTTGTGCCTCGGATCGAAATTTACATAGCATTATGCATCCGTGCCTCGGGTCGAAATGTACATAGCATTATGCATCCATGCATCGGGTCGAAAGTGGAATGGTCTAGTCAAACTATTTCGTGCAACAGCGTTTGAACATGCCATTGTATAGATTCTACAGAAATATAACAAAACATCACGCTTGTATTTACCGACTAGTTACGCAGAAATGTACAATAATCCCACATTTCACCAGTTATGTTTAAGTCCCATGTAATAGACGGCAAGTCTGTTGCCAGTAGCGTGGCACTTCGTATGGTATAAACGTGAATACATTTTTTAATCTTCAAAGGCCTAGTATTGCTGATCGCTCTGACATCGTCAAATCACATATCAGCCTAGTCTTTTCCCGTTTTAGCCTTCTTTTTTTTTGCCTTTTTCGTTGTGGTCGTCTTCTAGTCTATCTGGGTGCAGCTGAATTCCAGCATTTTATTGGAGCGATTGCCTATCTGACCTCCAGAACCCAGATACTGGGTAGCAAGATACCCAGTTACTGGGTAACAAGATACTCTTAGTGAAACTGACGGTTTTTTAAGCTATTGCATAGCTTTTATCGCGGGCTTTGAGCGCGGCGACCGAATCAAGAAATTCCGTAACGAATATAAAACCTAACACCCCCACTCCGCCTACCATGTAGCTCGGCCGAGCGTTCGCTTAACGTGTATGTATATGGTACGATTGTACGAAGCTCGCACGGATCGAGACGAGCTGCTCCGAAATCGGACGAATACGTAAGCAGATTGCATAAGTTGATAAAAAATCCTATGCAAGAGCTTTACCGCGGCAGTCCCCGAGTGCCATACGTGTTTTTTGACTTTCTGGCTCCTGCCTACCCGTAGCAACTGTTTGGCATCATAAAGATACAGTCTTACAAAGTCAATGCCAATAAATTTCCAATAACAGTACCTGACGTCACCAGTCAACCCCATTTCTAGTAAGTTCTAATCTAATCTCCACCCATATATCACAATTTGAACTGAAAACAATGTTGTTGGATATCGATAGTGCAATGCTTCCACTCGAAGTTCTGAGTAAGCTTACAATGTTTTCCTGTTGTGTTCGCGTTTTTTAAAACGCTATGTTCAGAAAGACATGAAATAAAGGATCAAAATACCAGTTATTACTTAAAGGGATGCCTTAAGGTAGCCCGCGAAATTTCCAAATTTTAATTAGGTATTTACAGAATTATAATCATTAGAATCAACACAACTCTCTAAGTTAAAATTGGCATCAAATGTCATGATTTCATGAAATGGTCAATCAATAGGGCAATTTGGAATTTGATTACAATTCTGTAAATACTTATTAGGGTCCGTTGTTTGATCAGTTGTCAAACATACTAACAGTTAAAATGCGTTAGTTAAACTATCAATTTGTTAATAAGGGCCCGTTGTTTGATACATAGTTAAACATGACCAATAGTCAATTTTACAATTAGTCACTTGACAATAGTCAATAGCTGTCAAAGTTTAACTACTCTGTCTGCGCATGGTTAACCTTCATAGCAAATTGTCATTTTTTTTACTGTAGTTAGCTTAACCATTTGTCAAACAACACACTTCTGTAATTTTTAACAAATTGTTAGTTTCAATAACGCATGTCAACTATTAGTATGTTTGAATACTGATCAAACAATGGGCCCTTAGTCACGGATGCAAATAATTTTTGTATTACAATACAACCTAATAGTGAGCTGCAAATTGCAAAAAAAGGAGGAAAATTTGAATTACACGGTTATACCTTACCACCCTTTAAAAAATAATCTAGCTGTATGAATTTATTACAAATAGCCCCTGGCTTCTACTTTCTAACAAAAAGATAAGACAGTCTACCAAACAATAGGGCTGCGCTATGCCCTTGATCTGCCCAGTTATTTATACCCAAACCTAACGAATGACCTTGACCCGCGACCTTCCACTTCAGATATTTCAGCAAGTATTTCTGTTACAGCTATCTTTATAATGCAGCCTTATCTATGAAATCAGGCCACATCGAGTTTTCAGAGGGACACGCACTGATAACATCACGTAGGTTTCAATAGGTGCATCAGCACACCAATTGTGTTTTAGACTTTTTATCACAATTTGAAGGCTTCAAATGATTGGAAAAAATCGTCTGCTCGATAACGTAAGTAACGCAGAGAATGTTGTTGTTTTTTTTGTTTTTTTTAAACCTTGCCTCACTCTAGGAATTTCTCCTGTATTGTGGGTGCGTTTACAAACATTTAAACTCATATACACAAACAGCCAGACCCGGAACAACACTTGTAGGTCATACAAATATTTGCTCCGTGCGGAAATCGAACCAGCGACACGCAGCGCAGCAGTCAATCACTTAACCACTGCGCCAATCGTGCCGTCGTCATCATCAATTGTCACAATGAAAGGCATTGTCATTTTACATATTGTGTTAAGCAATTACCCTGCGCATTTGTTCAAACAATTTATTTTTTTAATTCTCTTTGTTTCTTATTAAAATCTTGAAATAATAATTATTAACCTCAAACTTCACAGAGAAAACCTCTCAGACTTCAGTTTTAAGCTCCCCACAAACAGGCGCGAAGCGACAGCGCGACACAAAGGCACCGCGTGTCGCGCGACGAGCGGTGCCTTTGTGTAGTGCTGTCGCGTCGCGTCAGTGTGTACGAGGCTTTAATGATGTAAACCTAGACTTACTTAGCGTAATGTAACGTATAATTGATGTTAATTTACGTTTTAATTAACAAAAAAAAAAAAATGTCAAACGGCAAGACAAAAATAAACCAAAAACTTATAAGAAAAACGTTATCAATATATTAAAAAAAAAAAACTACCCTAGCAACATGAAAAAAAATATTGTATTGTGTATGTTTTTATTGCTTTTATTTGAAGCGAAAGATTTGCGTAGTCTTATAAAATGAGGCGTATATTTCGTAAGATATAGAACAGTCAAAAAATAAAAGAACGATTCTCAGAAAGACCATAAACATCCAAAAGGAACATTAAACAGTAAAAACTACATTAAATCATATTTTGTACCGTAACCTCACGTACTCCCTTACTTATGTAAGATAATAACAAAAATAGCACAGTCAGAAAATAAAATAACGATTCTCAGAAAGACCATAAACATCCAAAAGGAGTGTAGCGGCATCTACAAAAACGCCACATGCGAGCTACGCGTCATACTGACGTCACGCAAAATCCTGCATCGCGCAAGCAGAGTTTACCGCGCAACTAGCATATATACAACATCCCGACATCAACCGTGGGGCAGTTGCCCACCAGACACAAGACCCGTCTGGTCGGAGGATCCTCCCTTTTCAATAGAATATGAGTGAACTTTACACCCTGTTCCTCATACCTCTATAGGAACATTAAACAGTAAAAGTAAAAACTACATTAATTTATATTTGGCACCGTAACTTCACGTATTATATACTCGTACAACTGCATCAAAACCAAACAAAATTGCAAAAGTCGGTCACGCTACGAGAAAATAAGGCAAATGGCAACACCATGGTATTAGCTTTTCGTTCGAGGCTCCCTTGACCTCTATGGCCTAATTTGTCATCCATGGTGATAGCACACTGTTGCGTCACTATACAAATGAAAAACAGTAGTGTACATGGATCCTATAATATAATTTAACAACTTATTTTTATGTACCTAAATTCTAAGCAAATAAAGACCTTTTATTCTATTCAATAGAGTAGGATAATATTCTATTTATTCTGTAAAATTCACTTGAAACCTCACTCAAGTGAGCGCACACAATTCGAAAGCGTACTCATTTGTTTTTTAAAATAAATCATCGCGGATTCACAACCAGACGTTTTCATTTTAAAGGGACTACAGGACCTAAATGTAAGTTTTATAATGCCTAAAAGTATATGATCCACTGCACTAAACAAAATCAGAAAAATATATGTTATTCTTCAGGATATTTGCTAATTAGATAGTGTGTTGAAAACATAATACAACTAATTTCATACGATAGAAAAAAATCACGAAAATACCTCTAAAAATGTCTTATAACGATTAAAAACCATATACTATGCATTAAATCATTCAGATTTTTTGTCAGATTATTCTACAACCAACATACAAACGTAATAGTGTTTTATTTTTTAAATCCAATCAATAGATTTTTTGTAAATAGATAATTGCTTCGTATTTTGCAATAAATTACCAGCGTTGTGTCATCGCGCTTCTCTTTCTTTTCTATGCAGTCCGACAGTGACCGCGCTTTAGCTCTTGTAAGCCTCTTAAGGTGTTGTTTATTTACGACTTGTCCGCGGCTTCGCCCGCGTGGAGATCGGAATATATCCCACGGAGATGTACTACCGGGCTAAAAAGTATACTATGTCAATACAGGTTATAAAATATCTGTGTGCCAAATTTCATCAAAATCCTATTTGAAGCATAATTTATCTAATGATTGAAATACTGTCATGAATTCATGAAAGCCTAGTACTTTTTGTTAGGTTTCTGCTCAAAAATTGGGCACAACGTGTCGTGAATAGAAAACCTCTTGTATCCATGCAACGTATTGCCGGGATAAAAGGTATCATCTCTAAATTAGTCTAAAACTATCTTCGCATTATTGCCTTTTTATTGAAACTGGTTTGGGGCAGATCGGTTGGATGGTTTCAAAGTCTAATTGACATAGGTAGAAACGATTTTTGTGTTTTATATTTATACTGGCTTTTGCCCGCGGCTTTGCTCGCGTTATTTTAGAATTTGATAATCAATTCGGCTTATTCGGGGAATTATAGTTAGGAGGGTGAAAAACCGGTCTATCGATACTATAGACTCAAAAAAAGTATTAGGTACTTAAATTTAAAATAAAACCTTACCACAATACTAAAGTTTCTATAATAATATAATTTAGTCATGATTCGTAAGACACGTGGCGCCATCTATTATCATAAGAATGTTATTGTTGTTTTCCTTGGGAACAGTACTTTTTTTCGGCATAAAAAGTATCCTCCGTCCGTTTATGTAGACCTGACAACGTATATGCAAAAGTTCAGGATGATCGGTTCAGTGGTTTAGGCGTGAAAAGGTAACAAACAAACAAACAAACTTACTTTCGCATTTATAATATTATTTAGGATTAGGATAGGAAGTTAGGATAGTTAGGAAGTTAGGATTAGGAAGTTAGGATTTAGATTAGGAATTAGGCTGACCAAAATAGCTTGGGCGAGATAGAAACATCGATCGATTTATGAAAACATCATGTACGTAAGGAAAAATCTACATAGTTTTAGTAAAAGAGGTGAAAGACACAATTATATCACTAGAAATAGGGACCAATTAGTTCAACCAGGTTTCAGGCTGGCTAAAGTAGACTCTTCTTTCATGGGGTACTGTTTAAAATGTTACAACAAAATACCTCCCCATATACTTCAATTGAATGAAACGAAATTTAAATCCTGTATAAAATGCACACTATGCAGTCAAGCATATTATAAGTTGGGGGATTACATCGCTGATAAAAATGCTTGGCTCAACGCTGGTCCTGCTCCACAAGGGCGCATTAACTAATTGATTAGCATTTGGAACTACTGAAGATTGTAAAAACTGTCTTTACATTGTATAAATTCAATCTTGTAGTATTGTATAATTGCATAGCACAGGTGTGAGTACTATGTACCTACTATAAAGCTACCATTTTCTAGGTTTGTCTTTCATTGACTTGAATGTGCCCTGGCGGCTGAGAGTATGTCATGCTCACTCAAATGTCTCGCTGGTGGTGGCGTGTGTGTTGGATCATTAAGTTCCCTTCAAAATGGTTGAGCTAAATGGTGCTGATCCATACGTCATGTTCGTGAACGGGCGCCGTCAGTGGGGACTGGTCATCTCTTGGCTGCCACGGCTTATTTTAATTTAATATTGGAATTGTTGTCGTCTCTTTATTACGGACGCTTTTAACGTTCTGCATCGTTCTCACATGCATAATTTCAACATGAATGATGTAACCAATAATTTGTAACCATATTTTGATTTAAAAGAGTGTCCATGGAGTTTCTTGCCCGTTCTTCTCCATAGGTACCTACTACGCTTTGGAATGGGCAACTAGCTTCATCTTTCTGACTGACCGACCCCTTGACAATTCAAAAGTGCCTGTAATTAGTTTATTTGAAATAAATGCTTTGAGTTGAGTTGAGTTGATCAAAAGTTAAATATTTAACCTGAAGTAACACTTCACATTGCCAAATTAGGATCCTGAATAAAATGATTGGTCTTTAAAATAATAGTAGAGCTTTCAATACCAAAGGCTTTGCATATGCGTAGGCAAGTAGCCGAGACAAAAGCTGAAATGTGTCATGTGCCTTTAATTACACCGGCATCCATATCCTTCATCATTTTCTATTGGTTTATTTTCTTATAATATTTTATTTATTTTTATTTTTATTTATTTACTAATAATCCCCTAGTGGGATATAAAGATGTCCGTAGGTGTGTCCGTGGCATCACAGCGAGCCCTATCAGAATACCAGCGCTGCGGTACTTATTTCTTTTTTAAATATAGCAGCATTATGCTGAGATAGAAGCCTTTTTGGCCTCGCATAGGTTTTTTAGTTGTTTATTGTTGTTTTTGTTTTTTATTGTTAATTTTGTTAGTTTTAAATGCTCCTTTTTTATTTTTACTCTTTGTATTTCCTGTGCGTGTCCCAAATAAAATATTATTCTTTCTTTCTTTCATTCTTTCTTCAGACTGGCACACAGCATCGCTGCTTCACGGTAGAAGTAGGTATGGTGATAGTACTTCCCTGGACGTCGCCTTCACAGAGATCTCTATTAGTACTGTTAAACTATACACTCCGGACTCCTAAATCGAGGTACCCTTCATTTTTTTGGTAAAGGTTTTTGGGTAGAAGGTTTATTTGTAGGGGTTTAAGGTCATCGGCAAACTTAAGACTAGAGATGCCGATGCATTCCACCAGTTTTTATGACAAGTCTTTTACAGTTCAAGCAGTACGGTTATGGAATGCCTTGTCCGTGTCGATAAGGTGTGTTAAATCTTAGTCCACTTTAAAATTCAGGTTAGAAAACACTTCCTCTCTCCTTAAACATCATCATGAAATTTAGTTTCCGTGCTCCATTTTCATGTTTATTATTGTATATATTATGTAGATATGTATATGTTTTATGTGTGTATGTGTTCACTGGGGTACACCACTAATTACCTGCAGTATTGTCTCTTCTACTCCCTTTAATCCATCCAAAGCTTGTCTGTAAAAGATCGCTCTTAGTGATAAGACCGCCCATTGTGTCACCCTATGTAAAACTTCTACATTTATATATGTAATTTTTATGGTGTACATAATAAAGAGTATTCTATTCTATTCTAAAGGTCTGTGCCTTTTAAATGGTTGTGAATACAAAGTAACAATGATAACCTCAAAATGATGGCCAGTATGTCGGTTTCAAAACGGGATGAAAACTTTTTCTTTGATTCATTATTGTTTCAATTTATGTAGCTATTAGTATTTATATGTTTTAGGTCTTTGTGACATGGAAATGGGGTGGCTTGGTTAGGAGTCTAAGAAAGAAAGAAAATACATTTATTTGCGGTAAACATGACGCAAAGAAAAAACACAAATAAAAAGAACGAGTTGGGGAAATCACTCAGCATAATGCTACGACCCTATGCGAGACAGATCCTCAGCCCCAGCGCTGGCTGGTGGGTTTAGGAGAACATTACAGGCAGTGAACCTTTTGTAATATTTTGCTGCGCCACCCCGGTACTGTCATGTGCTATATCCAGGCGATCGATGGAACTAATGGAATTGCTCACAACATTGTAAGTAATTGTTTTGGCGCGCCATTAACACTGCTTAGCTCATTACTATGTTTTTTTATTATAAAAAATGTGCTTTAATTAAATTAATAGTTTTTGTTGGATAAAGGATTTCTAAGTTGTTTCGGTTAAAAACCTGATAAGTTTTAATGTGACTGTTAATATCTATCTCATTTCGAGTATACCAAAAGATAGTTTTCAACATTCGACTGAAAAACACCAAGTATTAAAACCTCTTTTCACGGAACGGAACCCGAAAAGATACAATAATAAAGAATCTCCTGTAACAAACAAACTAATAACAATTCGTTCAAACTCCATTCTATCGTCGTTCACTCCAAGAAAGCCTTTTCATGGGTTTCAGACACAAATATTTACGTTTTCAGGACATTTGAAGACGCCGCTGACTTTATTTGAGCGGAGCGATTTTGACCGCGTCGTTGTCTGCTTGGGTTTCGGGTTTTTCCATTCAAACTTCAACAGCCAATTAGGAATTTCTTTATTTCAATGCTTTTTGTCATTTTGATCCTTGGTCTAGTGGTCGCAAGCGTAAGAACTGAGCATGAGGTTTGATTCCCGGGTCGGGCAGACTCATAAGTTTAGTTTTTAATGCAATGGATGTTTTAAATACCATGCAATAGGGGGGTGAAATCATAGTCTCACTCTGGTAATATTGGTGAAATGCGATACACATGTAAATTTTTTCAGGAATACAGGTTTACACGTACAGGCTTCCATCTTTATCTGGAAATCTATACATTGATTTATTGCTGTGAATATTGACACACACACAAATAGAGACAATTTTGACAAACACAGACAAATTAAGAAAATTTTGACAAACACACAGATACACAAAGTCAAACAGAGACAATTTTGACAAACACACAGATAAACACAGTCAAACAGAGACAATTTTGACAAACACACACACAAATAGAGATATTTTTGACAAACACAGACAATATTGATAAACACACAGACAAAAAGAGACAATTTCTTGTCTCGAATATCATTATGGGTAAGTTTGCCTTTTCGATAGAATCAATATTGGGTTGTCTTTTGTTAAATACTTGCGAGTATTTGTTTAGGTCTCTTTCTACGGCTGCTGTACGAGTACAGAGCGAAAATCCGTTTTGTCATTGCTTTATTAGCCTATTTCGTAAATAAAAGAATGTCTGTTAAACACGAGCTAAAATGGCTGTCGTAATTATCGCCATTAACCCTTAATTTGATAAAGTCCGGTGGGACGGACGTCAACAAAAAATAAATTCTACTATTTTTTCATTCGATTCTCATCGATTTCAAATCGTCTAAATATAACTTAATTTCATAAACTAATAGTAGAAAATATATTTTGAGCGTGACAGCACTGCATTATGTCAGTCGTGGCACAAAATGTCGGCGCCAAGACGACCACCTGTTTTGCTCAAGGTATTTATAATTCTTTTTCGTCTTTTTTGCCTATGAATGCCTTGAAATCTCGACTCAGCTATTAGAAAATTATCCTATAAATAATTATAACCCAAAAACAAATACACTCTTTTTAATTTTCATGGTGTTTTTTGTTGCTAAAGTGTTTTGTCCGTCACAGCGAACATTGCTAATTGTATAGAGATTTAGTACTTTATTCCTATGTTCGCTGTGGCGGACAACGCCAAAAAGCTTATTTTTTTTTAGTTTGGTTGTAGGCCTGAGTATGGTTTGTTTTTCTTTGTCAACAGCCTAACCGTGCTAGTAAAATTCTCGCCTTAGTGCCAAATGACTATGCACCTTCCGATGCTAGTGAAAATTCTGATTCTGAAACAGAAATGCATGGCGACCCGCGTGCTTATGCTTCTTCCCCGCTCTCTTCTTCTGCACCATCAATAACATCTTCCCTTGCAAACCTAACAATCAGTACATCTGAAGACGAAGAATTGAACACTGAGAATATTGATGTTATATGAGATTCTATCTTGCGCGAAATTGGAGAGTGTAATTATGAGAATGTTCTATCCCTATCTGCTATTCCCTCACTGCCATCAACGCCTGTAGCACCTGTAGCTTCTTCTTCTCCACTTGCATCACGAAACACAAGGTCCAGGAAACAACCACATACAGTACCAGCAAAGAGAGCGAAGAACGGTAAAAAACTTCAGCTGGCTTATAAATGGAAACTAGCACAATTCCGTCACAGAGCGACAGTAGAAGAGGATGAAGATGAAGATTATATTGATTTGCCAGAAGATGTTGACTCACCTTTGAGTTACTTTTTTTTTTTTTTTTCTCAAAATGTCATAACTAATATTGTAGAACAGACAAATTTATACTCAGTCCAACAAACTGGCAAGTCAATTCAGCTGTCAGAAGAAGAATTTAAAGACTTTTTGGCTATACACATTATCATGGGCATTATTTTAATGCCTTCATACCTCGATTATTGGTCGGATAAATTTAGGTATGCTAAAGTTGGTGATATAATGTCGTTGAAAAGATACCAGCAAGTACGACGATATTTACATTTTGTCGACAATAACAAGGATGATGGAGACAAATACTTTAAAGTACGTCCAGTTGTAGAGCAAATAAGGCAAAATTGTTTAAAACAACAAAAAAAAAGAGACTAAATATAGCATTGACGAAATGATGATAGCATATAAAGGATCTAAGGCAGGTAAACGAAAACAATACATGAAGGATAAACCAAATAAATGGGGGTTTAAAAATTATGTACGGGCCGGCGTTTCAGGGATAATTTATGACTTTGTGCTATATGGAGGTGACGATACGTTCCGTTTACGTTTACCGAAGAGGAATCGTCCCTTGGTTTTGGCGCTCAGGTGGTCATAGCTTTATGCCAAAGTATTCACCATAAACCGGCATTCGTGTTTTGTGATAACTTTTTTTCATCGCCGGAGTTATTTTTCATTCTTCGGGAACATTATGGCATCTTTGCTTTAGGTACTATCCGAGGCGGAGAGGAGCAGAAACTGTTCTGCTTACTGATAAGGCCATGAAAAAGAAACCCAGAGGTAATTTTGTACAAGCCGTTTGTAACCAAAATCGCTTAGCAATAGTTCGCTGGAATGACAATAAGGCCGTCACATTCATTAGTATAATGTAATAGTGTAATAAAATAACATTTTCAGTTCAATTTCTGCATTTTTCAATTTTGTATTTTCTTATTTAAATAAAATAAACATAATAATAGTAACGTTTTTTATTTTTCCATAATTTGGCACTGTCCACCATAGCGGACATGCAAATCTACACGTTTATAGTTAAGTCATTGGTAATGTCCGCTGTGACGGACACGAATTTTCCCAACAGTGGGCAACTCAGGATTTAATTTAACATTTTTTCGGGACTCCTTAGCACACCCCTAAAGCCTTACAATAATTAAATTTATGTATTTCTTACTTTTTTTTCTTTGCCAAATTAAGGGTTAAGGATAAAATAATCTTTAAAAAAAAAGTTTACGTTGAAGAAAACCTGAAGTCAAAGAAGAAAAAGTGTTTTCAACGTTTTTCACACATAAGTATATATAAATATATTAAGTCTTACAAAAATAAAAATGCGATTTAATATAAGAACAAAACAGTCCGTACACTCTACTTAGGTACGCAAGTAAGGACTTACTAATAGCCATTCTTGATTCCGTCGCCAACCTGAAGAAAAACCGGCACCTTAATTACGTAACACACTATCCATCGTAATCTAAATAATTTTGAAGCCTATTGCTAATCCATTGCTTCCTATGCTCCAAAAATTTGTCTGCTCAACAACGTAAATAACGCAATGAATGTTGTTGAACTGTCAAAATGAAACCCATTCCTACAGTTAGTGTGTTACGCAATTACCCCGCAGCTTTTTTGCCACGTTTATTTGTCCAATACTAATACAATTCTACAGTAAAAGTGAAGGAATTATTTTTATTTCCATATAATTGTAGGCTAAGAAAATAACATACCAATGGCTGCCTTTCTAATCTAAATCTAAGGTAAACGTGAGTAAAGTTTTAATTAAACGTAAACGTAACGCTAAACGCTTTCTTTCTTTCTTTCTAATAATGTACCTATTAATATGCGCACTCTAAGAGTCTGGTGTGAGCGACAGTCGTACGATTAGTGGCCAAAAACTGTGGTTGAAATATTTCGTACAGTAGGTCTGGGTCTAGGGTCTGGTGTATGAAAGAGTCAGCCTCAGCCTTATAATAGAATATCTTTATTTTGCATAAAATATGCTATGCTAGCTTTGGGCAGAGGCTTTGACCGCGTGGATGTGTTAAATTATCCCACGGGAACGTACAACCGGGATAAAATGTATCGGTATTCATTCAGATTATAAACTGTGTGCCAAATTTCACCCAAATCTTTTCAGCCGTTTTTGCGTGATTGAGTAACAAACATCCAAACATACAAACATACAAACATCCAAACTGATACTGATATTATAAATTTTATAATTTCAGTAGGATAAAAGGCCTTAATTATAATTATTTAAACTTATTTTGACTGCCTCGTTGGTTTAATGGTCGCTAGCGCTACTGCTGAGCATGAGGTCCTTTTTTTTTTTTTTTTTTGGTTGGGAAATCATCAAATGACCTCTCCCGCTCTGGGCGGAGCGGAAGGGCGTGTCAGACTCTTACTGACTAAAACCCACCCGTGTTCCTTCAGTTGCCTGTGCGCCAGGGCCACGGTAACTCTTTCGAACAATCCGCAGCCCCGGCAGGCATCAGTCCTATCGGACCCCGTTAATGGTGCTGACATCTCTTTGAGGCGCGCGTGGAACACGACGCGCCGTCGACCCGGGCCTGGTCCTTACCGGACGGCGAGCTGCCCATTGCTCGCCGTCCGCAAGCCCGCGCCTACGGTGGCCGGGAGTCGGCAATCGACTCCCGACGCCCAGGGTGTCTCCTCCTCCTGCGGCGGCTAGGGGCGCGAGGGCGCAGAGATTGCCTCTCCCTTTCGCGCTCCGCCTCCTCCTTCGCGAGCATGAGCATGAGGTCCTGGGTTCGATTCCCGGGTCGAGCAAAGTGATATTGGGTTTTTCCATCTGGAATTTCTCAGTAGCAGCCCGGAGTCTGGATTTGTACCCGGTTGATGGCAATAGGCTCGCCCACTATTACATGGGACTTAAACATAACTGGCGAAATGTGGATGTACTTTAAGTGCTCCTCTGCCTAACTTTTCGAGGAATGTAGGCAAAATCAAAATCAAAATATTTTATTTCACATAAACCAACATGGGCACTTATGAAACGTCAGAAGCTAGTTGCACGGTTCCAATTAGTTGTTTCTTATGGAGAAGAGCCGGCAAGAAACTCCACGGTTACTCTTATACAAATAAGGGGCTTTTACAATGTTCCAAATTACGGTGTTGATAATGGGAGGACAGTGTAGGTCTGTCAGCAAGTAACCGGCACTCAACAAACTATTAAAAAAAAAAAACACGTGTGGCACTCGGGGACTGCCGCGGTAAAGCATAGCATTTTTTATCAACTTATGCAATTATAATTTTTAATTTTTTAAATTTATACAGTTTTTTTTTTCTTTGATATTAATTCAAGTACAGTCGTACCATATACATACACGTTAAGCGAACGCTCGGCCGAGCTACATGGTAGGCGGAGTGGGGGGTGTTAGGTTTTACTTTCGTTACGGAATTTCTTGATTCGGTCGCCGCGCTCAAAGCCCGCGATAAAAGCTATGCAATAGCTTAAAAATGTCTACTAATCTACAGTCTACAAGTTAGGCCTACAACGTTCTCACATTCACAAAATATAGAAGAATCTATATAAAATAAAAGTCTATTTAAAACAAATAAAACAAAAAAACCTTCTTTTTTTTCAAATAAATTTCGTAATTTGGGAGCAGTTAATAGACCCTTACATAGTGGTGCCGTTAATGAAGTACCAGGGAAGCCACATGTGCAGAGTAAATTATTGCCAAACTTCCTTGTCTTCAATGTAGTCTTTAATCTTATAATATGCATTTTTGATAAGGATACGTTTGATGTGGGTTTTGAAATTTCCATCGCTAAGTTCTGTAACTGACTTTGGCAACTTGTTATAAAAGCGGATACTGTTTATAAGAAATGACTTGCTTGTTTTGGTTAATCTAAATTTGGGTATCACAATTTCATTTTTACTACATGTATTTATATTATGGAAATCGCTTCTTATTTTAAAAAGTCGTAAGATTTTGCGAACATACAAAATACTTTCTAAGATATAGAGAGAAGGTAAAGTTAGTATATCAATTTCTTTGAATTTGTTTCTAAGAGACTCGCGAGGACCCATATTATAGATCGCGCGGATTGCCCTCTTTTGCAAAATGAAAATTGAATCTACGTCAGCTGCCGATCCCCACAACAGAACGCCATAAGACATAATACTGTGGAAATAAGCAAAGTATACTAACCTAGCAGTGGCTATATCAGTCAACTGCCTTATTTTTCTTACTGCATATGCAGCTGAACTTAATCTACCTGAAAGAGCTCTAATGTGGGAGCCCCATTGCAATTGAGAATCTAAAGTAATTCCTAGAAATACAGTTTCCGTAATAACATCTAGTTTCTTGCCATCAAGTTTTAAATTTAGACCTACTTGGGGTACATTTGGTAATGAAAACTTAATACATATAGTTTTGTTCGCATTAAGTAAAAGATTATTAGCTGCGAACCATTTCGAAAGAACCGCCAGACTATCGTTGACATGTAAGACATCCGTATCTTTTCTATCTATTTAAAAAATTAGAGAAGTATCACCAGCGAATAAAATTATATCCGATAAGTTAGCCATCATGTAAGGAAGGTCATTAATATAAACTAGAAATAGGAAAGGGTCAAGAATTGAACCTTGATGTACGCCCATCTTAACTAAGGACCCCGAGGACGTCGCCCCGTTAACGTTTACTTTTTGCTGCCTGTTTGATAGATAGGAAAGAACAAGATCAACGATACTTTCCCTGGCATTTTTCAGGATTTTTTTACAGCACAACCACAAATCATTAACAAACCGCTGACCAAAATTTAGATAACACAGTCCCTTTGTAAGAACATTTGAATTTCAAATTGAGATTGTAAGAAGTCAAACATCTTCAAACAAAAATAAGTACAAGAATAAAATATTTTCTGAGGTTCTGTTTATTTATGGCTAATTATTTTCCAGGCGACTAACAACTTAAAGGGTGACTAAATATTTGCTACTAGAAATCATAGGCGAGGTACTATAAATAATGACATGGCGACTAATATTAACAGTGGGATAGGATGCAAGAGCGAGCGAAATGAGCTCGGGACTTCGGGCACCCCGACTCGGACAGGTAAGGTTAGAAGGGGATGGCGGGGTCTGGTAGACCCCGCCATCCCTTTCGTGTTTACTTGTTTTTAAACCACCCAGAAGTAGGAGCACCGCCATGCGGGGCTACGTTGACTACGCCTTATTATTTTATTATTGCCATTGGGAAATAGGAGGCCTCACCAAAACAAAACTCGATGCCAGTTTAAATTAAAACAAAGCTAACAATTGATTATTAAGTTGCTACGTTCTACTTAAAATTATGCTTCGCTGTAGCCGTCAACATACTATTTTTGGTACCGGCTTTAATTATTTTGTAATCCCAAATTTAGATTATTTTGTCGCCGCGTTAAATACAATTCTCTATCCCAGTCTTTCATTCGCTGAAAACCAGTGCTGGGGCTCTGTCTCGCATAGGGTCGTAGCATTATGCTGAGCAATTGCCGTTTTGCGTGAATGTGACGCATATTTTCCCCCAACTCGTTATTTTTTGTGTTTGTGTGTTTTTTCTTTGCGTCATGTTTACCGCAAATAAATGTATTTTCTTTCTTTTTTCTTTTATTCGCCCTTCTTTTTCCCCTTAAATGCCACAATTAAACTATATCTGTACAAGAATCATTAGGCGCGTGAACAAACTCGGAACTTACGCTGCCATCTTGTTTTTTTCAATCCATTTCACAAAACAAGTTCACAAATGTTTACCAGCAGCGGACCCCGGTCAACGTCATTTGAGGGCCAATAGATTCTTGTAGCAGCAGTCACTGTCAATATCACACATTGACCTTTAGAAGGGGACTGTCACACAGATATGAGTGGAAGAGAGGACACTCTATGAAACCGAACTTTTTCTATAACTCAATCTGTCATTTTGCTCGGGTACCGTTGGCCGGTTTTAACCAATTGGAGGCCCCAGGCACTTAAGGATACTGTGGCCCTATGAAGAATCTAGGATGCAAGAGCGAGCGAAGTCAGCTCTAAATTTGTATCACCCTGCCTCTGCGATAGCCCGTAGCTCCGACGCTGGCACTATGAATCGAGGGACCCTGAGCACTTGCCCAGAGTGGCCAATGGTTAAGAAGGCCCTGACCGTACTTATGTCGTGTCAAAATAGCATTATGCCTTTGGTGGCAGGGCTCACTGCAAAGGCTGCGCAACATGTACACCTACTACAGTATCAGCACTCGTGTAGAGTATTTTAATGCACGCCAACCCACTGTGTACTAAACACTAACGTAAACTAAACTAAAGGGAGATTCTGTTAAAATGTATTGTTAATACTTTAACATTCATCTTAGATTATTTCGTCGGGCGGAAATTAATAATTTGTTAAAAATAGTAACGCGTTGCTTACGTGTTTTTTGATAACAAATACAACCCTATACAAAGTAATACCAACATAATTAATGACGACTTTAAAACAATTAACACTTCATTCCTTTGCCACTATTACCTACCCAAAAAATACCGTGAAATATGAAACTGAGAAACATAGTTATAAGCACTCCATCAGAATGAACTATTATGCTGTCAAAAACTGCCTTGTTAAATAGTTTAGCGGTCGTAAGCGTGACTGTAAAGCTATTCTGTAAAGTTCACTTGGAACCTCACTCAAGTGAGCGCACACAAGTCGTAAGTGAACTTATTTGTTTTTAAAGTAAATCATCGCGGATTCACAATGAGACTACGTTGAAGTGATGTTTTGGGCGAGGTTTTTCCATCAAGAGATTCTCAATTCACAATAAGACTACGTTGAAGTGATGTTTTAGGCGAGGTTTTACCATCAAGAAATTCTCAATACATAAGGAGACTACGTTGAAGTGATATTTTAGGCGAGGTTTTTCCATTAAGAAATTCTTAATTCACAACGAGACTACGTTGAAGTGATGATCTTTTAGGCGAGGTTTTCCATCAAGAAATTCTCAATTCACAACGAGACTACGTTGAAGTGATATTTTAGGCGAGGTTTTTCCATCAAGAAATTCTCAATTCACAACGAGACTGCATTGAAGTGATGATGTTTTAGGTGAGGTTTTTCCATCAAGAAATTCTCAATCCCAGCCCGGAGTTTTTGTTTTGGTAGGTCGCCCCCATTACATAGGACATAAACTGGCGAAATGTAGGAGCACCATTTACCTCTGCCTACCTCTTCGTGGAATATAGGCCTTAAGTTATACAAATCGAAACAATGCATTATTACGAGTACCTACAATGAATAGTTGTTTTGTTTTCCAAACATTGCGTGCTTGGTGACCGTTACTGTTACTAGCAATTTACTTTTATAAGTACGTGAATATAGGATGAAATAGGTCATATGGATGTGGTTTCCCTTTAATATAACCGAAAGGAAGCATTGGAAAACTTTCACAGACTATCATCCGAAGATCTCAGGCAATCGTGTAGTCAGAAGTCCGAAAGTTTAACAACTAGTCTTAAACCCCTCCGTGCCTCGGTAAGAACGTTAAAAGCTCCCACAGACAGGCGCGACGCGACAGCGTGACGCGACTTTTGTAGAACAATTTCCATTAAGTTTTTATAGGAATTGTTCTACTAGAATCGCGTCACGCTGTCGCGTTGCGCCTGTTTGCCCCGCCTTAAGCCGGTGATCCCGGCTGTCATTCGCAGATCTTTGACAGTCTTTACGGGTAGTCAGAATCCCAAAAGTCTGACAACCAGTCTTACCAAAAGGTATGGTGTTACCCAGTATCTGAGTAGTGGAGGTCAGTTAGGCAGTCGCTGCACCTAAAATACTGTTATTCAGCTGCATGCATTTTAGAAGCCATATCCATTACATAGCTTCTTTCATCAAGAAAACCATCCTCTATAACAAATTTTCACTCCAATCCATAATACACAGTAATATTTTACAAAAGAATCGTCTGTATTCTTTCCCCCTTTTGAGTCTATTGTCTGCTGAGCCCCTTTCTTCAAACAGCGTGAGTCAAGGAAAAAACATGTGTTTGTTAAAAAAGGTGAATTTTCCGGAATTTTATGCCTTTTTTTGCTTGTTCATGAGCTTACCAGGAAAACTGTGTGGATTGCAAAATACATCACATAGAATGTATAAAATAACATAACATCAGACCTGTATTTCGCAAATGCTTAGGCAGAGGTCCACCTATTAGCAGTCCACATTTCGCCAGTTATGTTTAAGTCTTGTAATAGGGGGCGAGCCTATTGCCATCAACCGGGCACAAATTCAGACTGCGGGCTGTATAAAATAGCCTTAAGGCAATATTTAAGTGTGTGCACTTATATTACTAGTGGCTCTGTGAGCTGTAGACCTCGAGAGTCTATCTTTGCATAGCTTAAAACTGAATAAATGTTCACGCGTACCTTAAAACAAAAAGCGCGTGCAAAGAGTCGAAATTCCTGAAATATGTTTTTTTTTACGTTATCTCCGCCATTTTGAAAAACGGAATCGAAAAAAAAACATTTAATTATAAAACCTGCTCACAAAATTTCACAAAAATCGGTTGAGAAATACGACCTGTAGAGGAGAACAGACAGACATTCGCCAGTCATCCAGACATACAAAAGCATTTTTGCCCAAGCTGAAACGGAGACGCTTCGCGCTCGCACTTTCAATTACCACGGCTAAAGCTATTTGTAATGATAATTATTCTTAATGATACAAAAACAAGAATAAGACCTCCTTAATGTCATTCTTTAAACATCACTTCGAAATTCAAACAATGTCTCGTTGTGAATCTGCGATGATTTTCCTTAAAAACAAACGAATTCGATTTCTAATTGTGTGCGCTCGCTGTTGAGTGAGGTTCCAAGGGAACTTTAATTATAATAGAACTAGGTATACATGGTGGATTTTTGAGATGGGCAGCAAGGGCAGCTACCTTAACCGTTGTAGCTACATGAAAACGATCTTAGGAGACATTTCTTAACTTTTTGAGAAATTTTGATTTGCATTTAGAGATTTTGAAAAAAATGTACAGTCAGCAGGAAAATGGGCAATTTTCACAAAAACTTTTTTTTTATGCCAATCGATCATGTCTCATATAAGGATCAAAAACCTCTATTGGACCAACTGAGGTTGTAGTACTAGAAAAGTCAGAAATCGCAAAAAACTTTTCCCATAAATTTCGTAGGAAATGAGACTACAACTGTATACTGCCGTGGTCGTTTACTTGTACCTAGTAATGAAAATTGCAGATTGACTGCAAAGTAAACTAAACTATTAATAAGTGTCTGAAGACTTTGTAGTTACGTTACAACTTTACACTGACGCTTGGTAAGCATAAAATGAAATTAACTTAGAGTGAGTAGAGTTCTAATTAAACTTACCAAACTTTAGGAGAAATTTGGATTTTGAGAGGCTTAAATATAAATCTGAAGCACTTGCTTCTTATTGAATTTGCTAGAAAAGCAATAAGGTCTTAAATTCATTTTGAATATTATAATAACGTTTTAGTATTTTTTATATAAAATACGATGTTAAATCGAGATCGACAGTAATCCATTGACGGGGTCCGATAGGGCCGATGCCTGCCGGGGTCGCGGATTGTTCGAAAGAGTTACCGTTGCCCTGGCGCACAGGCAACTGAAGGAACCCGGGTGGGTTTTAGTCAGTAAGAATCTGACACGCCCTTCTGCTCCGCCCAGAGCGGGAGAGGTCATTTGATGATTTCCCACCCAGAAAAAACAAAAAAATTATCGACAGTAATACTTCTTTAAAATAATTATTTATTGAATAACCAACTTTAATTTTAGGCAACAACTGTAAAATAAGCGCCATTATGCCCTAAGAAGGACCCTGGGTTCGATACCCGGGTCGGTCTGTGGTATTTGGGTATTCCCATTAGGAAACTCCCAATAGCAGTCCTAGTCGGAATTTTGGACGGGTTAATGGCAATAGGTGTCCCCTTATTACATAGGACTTAAACGTAACAATACCTTTGCCTACCCCTTCAGAGATCCTGTCAAGATTTTATATTATTTATTAAAACGTTATGCACAAGTAAAGCGTCCAAAGTGACTTTTTTCTTAACTCATATTTTGTAACTCATAACTAGTATCTTCCAAATCGGTTCACCTAGAAAAAAGTTCTGAGTTAAAACACATAAAAAAAAAATACTGTTGAATTAGGAACCTCCTCTTTTTTTGAAGTCGGTTAAAAGTAGAGGATGGCAATGGGATTGATTATACATGACTGAATTGAAGTTTATGTATAATTATGTCTTACGTAATCCTCAGAAAACCGGTGTATTTGTGATAATACATTATCTCCTAACATCGTTTATAAGAAGTACATACGGCTTTACCAACTCACGTACATTTAATCGGATTTACCAAACCAGCTCCTGAAACCCGGAACCCTTTCAGTGTACAAAAAAGGTAACATTTTCTCAACACCTCTTTCATGTCGAGAGAAATTCTTCGGTAAACACGTCTTTACATTTTCACCCTGGATCAAGTTACATAACATAAAGTGCTGAAAATATGGATGTTATTTCGGCTTTCTTTTTCTGAATTTATGTTGATATTTCAAGCTTGTTTTTGGATCAGAAAGAGACGTTGTTCTGAATTGTGTTGAAAGGATTACTTTTATTGAGCATACAGAAGCTCATAAGATACAGGGTCATCTACTGAATAATTTACCAAAAGTATGATTTTTTATTCATGAAAAACTGAAAATATCTGCAAAAAATGTTCTTTTTGTACAAATTAAAGCCTTAAATATATGTGAATTAGCGACCCGCTCACGCTTCGCACATTTTGTACGATTTGACAAAACATTGAGATTTATTGTTTAATATTATGTTTTAATACTAATGTATTAAACGCAGTATAAACCTTATTGAATAAATTCTGTAAATGATGGTGAAAACCACAGATAGACACGAAAAGACACTTTGTTTATACTAATCATAGAAAATAGAAAGATAATATGTGTAATTTGGAAACTGCGAATTGGCGAAATGTGGATGTACTCAAAACTCAAACCAATTATTTCAAATACACCAATTACAGGCACTTTTGTATTGTTAAGGGGTCGGTCAGTCAGAAAGATGAAGCTAGTTGCCCATTCAAAAGCGTAGTAGGTACTTAGGGAGAAGAACGGACACTCTTTTAAATCAAAATATTGTTACAACAAAATGGTGACATCATTCATGTTGAAATTATACACGTGAGAACGACGTAGAAAGACGAACAGGTTAAAAGCGTCCGTAATAAAAAAAAAATAACAAAAACTACTAAAAATAAAAATAAGCCGTGGCAGCTAATAGATGACCAGTCTCTACTGACGGCGCCCGTTCACGAACATAACGTCTGGATCAGCACCATTCAGCTCAACTATTTTGAAGGGAACTTAATGATCCAACACACACGCCACCACCAGCGAGACATTTGAGTGAGCATGACATACTCTCAGCCACCAGGGCACATTCAAGTCCATGAAAGACGAACCCAGTAAATGATAGCTTTATAGTAGGTACTACACGTACACCTCTGCCTAACCCTTCGGAGAATACAGGCGTGATGTTATGTGTTATGTTATATGTAACTTGCAGCCTAACTTAAAGTATTTAAAAATAAAATAATTTAAAGTATTAATTGACAGAACGCACGACCGCAGCTCAGATTACAAACTGATTTTCAACCACAGATAACTTATTTCATAATTCCCGATACACTCGCACGGATTACGGCAAAAATATGCTACATTTATCCACCTTTCAAAAGAACCTGGAACGCAAGAGGTAGGTCCACGCATAAAAATAAAAAAAAAAAACTAAGAGGCGAGAACGCGCGGTCCACTTTAATTTTGAAGTGGTGACTTTCGTGCGATCGGACATTTTAGGGTTTTCTGAAGTTTGTAGTTTCGGACAGTTCGCTGGGTAGGACCAAAAAAAAACAAAATAATGAAATATTTATTTAGTTTGTTTACAGTAAAAATATAAGCCAGTTAACAGGTGGGCGCAGGGTTGACCTGCCTAAGGTATGCCAGATGTACCTATAAGTCTCGCTACTCGTGGAGGTGATGTTTATTCCCAAGACAGGGCTCTTTCAAAAAAGCACTACCATCATGCCTATTTCTCCCGTGTAGGTGCCAATGAAACTAATGGACGTATGTCTCTTAATTCAAATGCATAAATACGCAAAATTACATAAATATGGCAGTATTTACAAAATTACATAGATATGGATAATTTTGATTGGATTTTTAATACGCACCTGTATCAGTTTCTAACAGACTTCAAAAAAAGGAGGAGGTTCTCGATTCGACTGTTTTTTTTATGTGTGGTAGCTCAGAACTTTTTTCTGGGTGAACCGATTTGGATGATTTTTTATTTGAAAGCTAGTGCTTCACACGTGGTTCCATTTAAATTTGATCAAGTACTGACCAGTAGTTTTTGAGTTATCCTTAATAATGTGTATTTTTTCCACTTATTTTATATTGATGTTGTTATAATAATTTCCTGTCTCTTTAATTTAAATTTAAATAACTTTAATTTCGGAAGTCGGTGCCCAAAAACGAAAACACACAACCAAAGACACCGACTCACAGTATTGCTTTTGCTTCAAAAAACATCCCCATTTTATTAGCTTATTCGATAAAACAGGTCATTTTAAAAGCAAGACTAGAACACCCGAGTGACAATTTTGCCCCAATCTGGAGATATAATTTTTTTCATTTTTTTTCTATGTTTCCATAAAAACCATAGAAATCGCAATAACTTTAGATCCAATCGGTTTTTGTTATATCTTTGATTGCAATTACTTGATGCTTTATATTAAGTAAATTATCAAGCAAACTCTAAATTTTTATCGTTAACCGGAAGTGAGTAACATCAAATTTTACATATTATCGATTTTATTTTTTTATGGGCTTATTTCATGGAATTTGGATTCAATATCAAGACAAGCTGTAGCTTTAGCACTAAGAAGTACCTATTTAAAATATCACATCCATATCTTATGGTATCTAGAATTTACAGGATTCTGAAATTTTGGCGCTAGGGTTGACACAAGTCGTATTTAAAAAAATGTTTTATTATTGAAAAAAAAAACAACATGATAATGGGGCCCTGTTCCCGATACCGATGGGCTACTATTTTTTAATATTTTTAAATTGTTTATATGTATTTATTTTTAAGAAATGTTTAAAAATAAATAAAGGACATAATAACATGGTTATCTGAAAGATGTTACAATATCGTTGATTTTCACATTGTTAATGATAAATCCAACTATTTTTATATTATTTTATAAATAATTAAAAACAAATTAAATTAAAATGAATAAACAGAATTATAATGCTAGTAATCCTACTAGTTTTATAAATGTACAATTTTTTTAGCCTTTTAGATATTTGTTTGGATATTTATTAGTTTACTAATGGTGCCGATTGTCTTATCACAAAATTCTCTAAACTAGACTAAAAATCACTAAAATTTTGTTTATTCCTGTCAAACGACGATTTCCCATTCTGAAGTAGACTAAAGTAACACAACTTAACTATAAGTTTGACATCACTAAGATGGCACTGAGTTAGTAATTTAGCGAAAGTGGCAATTTTGCTATTCTGAATTTGACATTTTTCACCTATAATTTTGGTTACCTAACTAAATCTGACTATTCTTAATCGCGAACAAAAAGGTGTGGACTGTGGTGTGGAAGGTGTGGTGTTGTCATGAACTAAAATTCACCACAACACCTCGACTTCAGCACGCGTAGCATGACCATTATAGAAACGGGTTTTGTCGACGGAAGAATAGACAAAAATGACGATCCGTGAAGACAGTACAACGGCAGCAAAGTAGAAAGAGTCAACTGCACTTTTTACAAAATTCTGTAGTTTATTCACGTTTTTCTTTTATTTTGCTTAAATCTCGAAAATGGTGTGTCCGATCGCAAAAATAATGAAAGTTTCGACCCCCTTTATGAAACCTGTAAACCCCTAAATCTAAACATGTAGGTAATACTTTTTCACATTTTCCATACAAAAAGTGAAAAATTCCATTTTTCCATTCCATTTTTATACTTCGACTACTACTGCGGCCGTCGAGTAAAAAGTGTTCAACTGTCTTTAGCATGGCGATTACCACCAGGCGGCGGCCGAACTAATGACACGCGGGGTTGCGACAGTCGTTGAGAGGATCCGGCAGTTGGGACTCGAGGTGGCCTTGCACAAGTCCGAGGCCATGTGTTTTCATGGTCCTCGGAACGCGCCACTGTCGGGTTCCCAAATAACGGTAGGAGGGGTTCACATCGGCGTCGAGTCGACGATGAAGTAACTGGGACTCGTCCTCGACAGCCGGTGGAACTTCGTCGAGCACTTCCGACGTTTGGCTCCCAGACTGCAGCGGTCCGGGGCTGCTTTGAAGCGGCTCTTGCCCAATCTGGGGGCGCCAAACGCCTCCTGCCGGAGGCTCTACGCGGGGGTCGTGCGGTCCATGACCCTTTACGGGGCACCGGTGTGGGCGCGTTCGCTAAGGCTCCGGCCAGCCCGCCGGTTGAAAGCGTCCCAAAGGGTCATGGCCATCCGGATGGTACGGGGATACCGCACGGTCTCCTGCGAGGCGGCAAGCCTCCTTGCCGGATTGCCGCCGTGGGATCTGGAGGCAAAGGTCCTCGCGCACGTTTGGGAGTGGCGCGAGGAGGCGAAACGCCGGGGCGTAACTCCGCTGCCGCGAGAAATCACGGCACAGCGGACAGAGCTCCGGCGGGATCTCATGGCGGCATGGAGAGTGCGACTGTCGCAACCCAGCGCAGGGCACGCCACAATTGCGGCGGTAAGACCCCTCTTTGAGGAGTGGCTTGAGAGGCGCCACGGCGTCCTCACCTTCCGCCTGACGCAGGTCCTCACCGGACATGGCTGTTTCGGGAGGTTCCTGTTTCGAATAAGGCGGGAGGAAACGCCCGGGTGTTACCATTGTGTGGATCGACCGGAGGACACGGTGGAGCATACGGTGGAGGTCTGTTCGGCTTGGGCGGAGCACCGCCGTGTCCTCGTGGCGGCGATCGGCGGCGGCGACCTCTCGCGTCCGGCCCTGGTTCAGGCCATGGTACGGAGCGAGAGGGAATGGGAAGCCGTCACCTCCTTCTGCGAAGCAGTAATGCTCGCGAAGGAGGAGGCGGAGCGCGAGAGGGAGAGGCAATCGCTACGCCCTCGCGCCCTTAGCCGCCGCAGGAGGAGGAGACACCCTGGGCGTCGGGAGTCGATTGCCGACTCCCGGCCACCGTAGGCGCGGGCTTGCGGACGGCGGGCAATGGGCAGCTCGCCGTCCGGTAAGGACCAGGCCCGGGTCGACGGCGCGTCGTGTTCCACGCGCGCCTCAAAGAGATGTCAGCAAAATTGACGGGGTCCGATAGGACCGATGCCTGCCGGGGCTGCGGATTGTTCGAAAGAGTTACCGTGGCCCTGGCGCACAGGCAACTGAAGGAACACGGGTGGGTTTTAGTCAGTAAGAGTCTGACACGCCCTTCCGCTCCGCCCAGAGCGGGAGACGTCATTTGATGATTTCCCACCCAAAAAAATAAAAAAAAAAGCATGGCGATTACAAAATCAAATTGTCTTCACTACCTTAGACAACTGACAGTTGTCAGTGTGATTTTAACGTTTGGGATAGAAAACTTTCTTCTGAAATAGTCTACATATAAAAAAACCTAGACAACGATCGGTAAAACAAAAGACAAAATGACGAATTTTAGAAGGATTTTTTCGGTGCGATGTCAAAAATAGAGAAACGAAATGTCACTTTGTATGGAAATAGCTATGTATTGTCTTCCAAGAAATAGAAAGCGTCATGCTACGCCTGCAGGTGCAAAAACAGTAATGTATCTCTTTTTTCTTGTATTTTGCTTATATCTCGAAAATAGTGTGTCCTATCGCAAAACTGATGAAAATTTCGAACCCCTCTACGAAACCAATAAACCCCTAAAACTTTACATGTAGGTTATTATTTTTCATATTTTCCATACAAAAAGTGGAAAATTCCATATAAAACACGTCGAGGCTGCCCCAATGCGCGCCTCCGGCATTAAAAAAAAATCACGGGGTAGGGCAAACAAGTACCACGTGGAGTCGTGATTGTCAAATTAAATTTTATTTGCGTCAAAATTATTTTTAAATTTAGAGATATTTTCGTAGGTCTAATAGATTTAGGTGGTGGAAAGTAGCTCGAAATAGTTCGTGTAAGGTGTGCTTCACCCTGTTCATCTTTGAACTTGGCTTGACATGCAATAAAGCATGAAAAAACATTAGTATAAATAATTACTTTACTTTAGTTGTATGTTTAGTTCGATGTAAAGATAATAAAAAAATATAAGAACATTATTTGTAAAATTTATGAGAGTGGGTGGTAATATATATACGTAGATAAGTATTATTCTATGTTAAATTGAATCCAACATAAAATTTAAACCTATAAACAAAAATCATTATTTTTTGTGAAGTGATGACCCTAAAATCAAAATTATCAGAAAAAACTTTAGAAGTGAATTACTCCTAGATACCGCGAGATATGGATGTGTTTTTTTTTTTTAGTGATTGGTTGGGATTTGAGTATGATTTACAATAAATATTGAATCCAACTAAGCAAAGATACAACCATGAAAAATCAAAATCTAAAAACACAAAAAAAGCATATTTCTTTACATCTGTACTAGTTAGTACTCTTTTGTATTTTTTTTAAAATAGCTTTTATATAGTTTTATTACACATAATAAAGAAAAGGGTAAAATAATGCACATTGTTTTTGTAATTAATTAATTTAGAAAAGTTTAAAAATAAATTAAACATTTTTTTACTCGTGTTTGGTGTAAAATTGGCACACGGGTATTTTACTCTTACTCTTAAAATAACCTGCTCTATCGGATAAGTTGATAAAAAGAGGATGTCCATTTTTCGAGGCAAAAACAACACTGTGCGACTTCCGAAATTAAAGTTATTTTTCACGTTTTTTAGTGTTTTTATTTGGAAGTCGGTTGTCTTTTTGTAAAAAAAAAATATTTGCTCACAACATCGAAGCACGTTCGTCTGGCGCAACGTCGGCAGTCAGCCTAGCTACCAACCTCACTGACTTCCCAGCCATTATATGGCGTGAGTTTTTCTTATAGAATTACTCAAACAACGAAAATGAGGTAAACCTTCGACGAACTAATTTTCCTGTTCTTCATTAATCTGACTCGAATTTGATCCCTTAATGAAAGCTCACAAACATGGCTAGTGATAAAACCACTCACAGATAAAACCCGCAGACACTATTGTCTTTACATTTCATTTTTGTGGCTACCTTTGACCCCTATATAAAGAGATTTGGAACAAAGGACTATCTAAATAGACATGTCATATATTAGATGTTTTAGGCGACCAAAAAGAACGTTGTATGGCCGTCAAGCGTTTTAATGTTTATGACAAAGATATCAAAATTTTGAGGTAAATATGTTTGTCTCTTTTGTTTCCATAATTTTGATTAAAGGATGGAGTGAGATAAAAAATCACTGATATGTAAACATCGAAATTCAAAAATCGAAACTCGTTGTAAATAATCGCGACGATTTAATTTAAAAACAAATAAGTTCGCTTTCGCGCGACGATTTAATTTAAAAACAAATAAATTCGCTTTCGCGCGACGATTTAATTTAAAAACAAATAAGTTTAAAAACAAATAAGTTCGCTTTCGCGCGATGATTTAATTTAAAAACAAATAAATTCGCTTTGGAATTATGTGCGCTCACTTGAGTGAGGTTCCAAGTGAACTTTACAGAATAGCACTGTAACCTGGCATTTTACTTTTCAGTTAGTCAAACCTACTAGTCTACTGATATCAGAGATTAGACAAAAGCCTACTGATAACAAATGAGTTAGATTAGATAAATGCTGAGTGTTTTCATTTTATTTGGGACTACTTGTTTGTATTAATTATCGCGGTTTATACGCTTATGGGACAAGCAGAACTCCTAATACAAATTTGTAGATCTATGTAATGTTTATGTTTCATGATAGCCATAGCCAGCCAGGTTAAATTTTTGATTTGGTGGTATGTAGGCAGGTGACCCTGCTAATAGTCAGTCACTGCCGCCGATGGACATCTGCAATACCAAGCGCACGGTGCGGTACCACACCACATTGCCAAAGTCCATCCAAATCCGTTTGGTAGTTTTTGCGTGAAAGTGTAACAAACATCCATCCATCAATCCTCACAAACTTTCACATTTATAATATTAGTAGGTAATTTTTTTTTTGTTTGTTTGTAAGTTTGTATGTAGGGGGTAATCTTTGGAACTCCCAGTCGGATTTGAAAAAAATTACTAGGTATTTGATAGCCCAATTCTTGAGGAAGACTTTAGGCTATTTAACATCACGCTATGACCCTCAGGAGCCTAGCAAAAATAAAAAAAAGTCAGAGAGAACGCTAAGCGAAAACGAAGTGCTCGTGCGAGCAGGTAATGCAATGCGACGGGATTGGTCAGGGGAACAAGAAATTTGACGCGAGCGAAGTTGCGGGCAGAAGCTAGTATTACATAAAAGCAAAGCTAAAACAAAACTTATGTAATAAATAATTTACAAAGCTGAAATGTCTCACGAGCCTGTTAATACACCGGGACCCAAACCTTTCAAACCGGAGCACATCAGGAAAACCTTTATGAAGTCCAGGGTCTTAAACTAAAATGGTAAACCTTTCAATAATGTGCGTACAAACTTACAATTTGCAGTAGGAATGTACGGGAGAACATTTGTTTTAGAACTACAATGTCAAGTTTGTTCTGGAATCTTGGGGCACGACAGTACACCGGCCAAGAGGAGCCAAAAAAAAAAAAAAACTGGACTTTTTCTTGAAGCCTTTCGTCGTGTTTTTATACCCTCATAGCTTTGGCCCGGATTATGCTGAAGAGCTCAAATTCTTAGGATAAAATGCAGTTAGCACGCTTATAAAACACACCAATTTCATGTGTCTAGCTTTGGATTTTATTAATACCTACCTAAAATACGCAACGTGAGTTGACGCTATAAATTTTGACCAAGATGTAAGGTCTGTAGAGTTAAGGGCTTGGCTCTACATTAGATCTGATAACTTTTTAACAGTGACAGCGTTATGTAAGTCTTGGCAACATACTTTACATTAAATGTTTTTGGTGGGTACCATATTCATCGTACGGAACCCTCTCTATTGTAAAACATTTTAAAAGAGTAACGGTGGAGTTTCTTGCCCATTGTTCTCCGTACCAAACTACCTTTTGGAATGGGCAACTAGAATCAATTTTGTGTAAATTGTGACGGTCAAAAGTGCTTTTTATGTGCCATTTTGAAATAAATGTTTTTACTTTTGACTTTGACTTTGGTTCACCTTTGCCCATCCCTTTGGGGAGAGACAGGCGTGATGTTATGTTATTATGAATCGAACACAATGATTAGAATTCTCATCTACACATAACAGATGTTATTGACACCGTTTCTTAAGAATTATAGATCTAGTACACCACTGACTACCTGCATTGTTGTCTCTCCTTCTCCCTTGAATCCATCCAAAGGTTGTCTGTAAAAGATCGCTTTTAGCGATAAGACCGCCCATTGTGTCGCCCTGTGTAAAATGTCTACATTTATATCTGTAATTTGTATGGTGTACATAATAAAGAGTATTCTATTCTATTCTATTCTATGCTAATAAAGTATTTTTAAAGTAGATAGGTATATCTGTGTATGGATGTTACTTTTGATCGGTCAGTCGTATTTTTCCACTGCATTAGGCGGGTGATCGCCAGTTGAACGGAAGGCTGCTGTCCATTTCTAAGTGGTTTACTTCTGAAGAAATGCTGTAACGTGATCTTGAAAGGCTAACTCTGTTGTTTTTTTATTATTTATTGTTGTTTCAACCAATTAGTCTGCGAAAACTTCGGAATAGTAAAACCATTTTAACGTAACTTGTTTGTACAAATACTTTTACACGTCAATCATATTTTTTAAACTAGATGAGGTCGGCTTTTGCTATCTGACTACTCTGAGAAGAAATGCCGAAACAAACTCAGAGGTCACAGTCTCTTTTAAGGTCCAGACATAATCTTGGTCAGATCATGTGAAGACCATGTAGATATTCGTATCTGAAATGGTCTTTTGAGGAAAGAACCACACAGATTGAGTGGACCTGTCCAGGACAGTGCACGCATTTGTCAGTAATCGTGCAGCTCGACTCAGGAAGTCAGGACTTAAGGAGCTCAACTTACTTAACTTGAACTTAACTTACTTTACTTACTTTACTTAACTTGTTCTGCATAGCAATTCTCTGAATATAACCTCGAAATTCGAAAGGTATCTCGTTGTGATTTCACGATGATATGGTTTAGAAACAATGGGGGCTGTCGTTTTTGTGCTCACCAGTTGGCGCCTCTGGCGAGTAAGGTCCTGTCAGTACTTTTATTTGATGTTTTAGATATGTTTAAGTACCCATAAATTCATAATATGTTAATTTTATTACATTTTAAAACTTCAAATAAATAATTAGATTATAATTTTCCCAAAATTGGCAAGCATGAAGCAGACAAATATTATTCTTCCTTCAAGTGTTACCAAATTAGATCCTAACTTTTTACTTAAAATCTGAAGCCATAATTAATCCGGAATGGCTCAACCATTACAACAATTATGAATCATATTTAGTTAAAATCCGTGATAAAAAATCCCGCAAACAGTGAACGTTCAGTAAGTACATTTGACATCTAGAGACCTTACTTTGCACTAACACCTCTAGTGGTGAACTCAAGTACAGTAGGTAGCCTTCAGTGAATTCACTGTCAAATTGTATTCAGTCACGTGAATGAGTTTCCAAGTGAACTTTACAGAATAGCACTCACTGATGCAAATTTTATTTACAAACAAAAATGTCTGTGTTATGTAGAAATACTCGATAATAGAAGCAGGTGGAAAATGAAGTAACTAAAAGCTAACCGATAAACTCTAAAAAAAATACTGTTTTGTCCGAATTGCAGTAGTGTCAATGTTTTTATTCAGTCTCTCTAGAGAGAGTCCGGAGTGAAAGGTATAATTTATTCGAGTAGAAGTCTGAACGTGTTCTGAAAAATCCCAAATCTATTTCCAAAGAGTAAGAAATAGTGCTGAAGTCTTCTTATTTATTCATACGTGGACTGGCGTAGGTTTTATTATAGACCTTTCGTTACTGACGGCCAAAAATACCCTTTTAAAAAACGTGTAAGTCAGTGTAAGAGACGGCAAAAATCAGTTGCTTAAATAATAAATGATTTTATTTCTGTAAGTAGGTTTGTACAAACACTTTTACACGTTAGTCATATTTTTTAAACTAGATGAGGTCGGCGTTAACTATCTGACTACTCTGAGAAGAAAGGCCGAAACAAACTCAGAGTTCACAGTCTCTTTTAAAGTCCAGACATAATCTTGGTCAGATCATGCGAAGACCATGCAGATAGAATCTGAAATGGTCTTCTGAGGAAAGAACCACACAGATTGAGTGGACATGTCCAGTCAGTGCACGCATTTGTCAGTAATCGTGCAGCTCGTCTCAGGAAGTCAGGACTTTAGGAGCTCAACGATTCTACGAACAATACCAAAGAAAGGACATTTGGGTAGGCCGCATAAATTAGTCAAACTGCCAGATCCTGACTAAAATGAAAAGAGAAAAAATAAAGCAATGGCCCACATAGTCCTCACATTCACAATAATTAAAATAACATACTACTTTACAAGTAAATACTCATTTAATTGTATATATAAAATTTATTAATGTCAATGTGTAAATATAAATTCGGTAATAATGTTTGAAGACCATGTAGATTGGTGTCTGAAATGGTCTTTTGAGGAAAGAACCACACAGATTAAGTGGACCTGTCCAGTCAGTGCACGCATTTGTCAGTAAGCGTGCAGCTCAGCATGTGCTTGAATCATTAATCACCATGCTAGACAAACAAATTGATGATTTCTCTTTAATAGTCATAGCAGACGAGTTATGTTTTTAATAATTTTGGAAAGAAAAAATAAAATAAGTTTTAAGGTATTTTTTTCGATTCCCTATCCATTTGCTTAAAATTTTAAGACATAACGCACCTTCGATAGGACATAAACATAATATTATTACATTAAACATAATATTATTACGCATTAATGTTTAGCCATAATTTTTATTGCCATTAATTAACCTAACCTAACCAATGCATTTTGCCAAAGTATTATTATGCCACAGTATCATTATACAAATAAAAGTTATGCGGAAACATTATGCCAAACAATATTATGCCTTAAAATTGTATGCCAAGAGGCAGGTTCCCATTTTTTTCGGAAACATTATGCCAAATAATATTATGCCTTAAAATTGTATACCAAGAGACAGTTGCATAGATACAGAATGCATAGAATAAACACACGTAGCCTATAAACGTTCCCACAGCTGGTAGGAGGCCATGAGCCACCACACGGGACACGTGCGGGTTGGTGGATATCACGTGTTTAAAAAAAAGTCCTATGCATAAACCTATTTCTTATAGCTTACAATTTGGTCGTTCTTAAATCGTTTTTTGATATTTTTCTACAAACAGCCATTCCTTTCTACCTACTTATTTACTATTCCACACGATATTTAATCATCATACATCTTTGTGATTTATTCAACTCGCGAAGAATTCCGAGGGGTGATTTAATTATACCGTACCGAAATATTCGGCCTGTAATTAATTAATTAATTAATGGGAAATAATAGGCATAAGGAAACTGAAGGGAGTGTATAATTATAAATAATTGCAGTATGCTATTAGTTGGTTTAATGGTGGTCAAAGGGAATGTCGAAAAATCCCTGATTAAATTTGACCAGTTTGAGAAAAGAAGAAAATTATTACAAAATCAGAACATTCTCTAAACATCACTTCGAAATTCGAACGGTGTCTCGTTGTAAATCCGCGACGATTTACTTTAAAAACAAATGAGTTCGCTTTCGAATTGTGTGCGCTCACTTGAGTGAGGGTCTACAGAATAGCAAAAAAAACACTTAGTGACACTGACAACAAAGCTTATTTTTCATTGACATCTGACCTTAACATGCTGCATTTAAACTTATTATAACTTACGTTACGAGATACATATAGGAGGTCAGTCAGCAAATCTATTATTGAAACTAAGTATCAATTTAAAGATAAAAAATATCCCCTATAATTCAAAGAAAAAGAACTGAATGCCTAAACTCCTCTTTTTTATGAAGTCGGTTAAAAATGGTACTTAGTTCACTTCAGCATTTTTTAATCTTAAAAATATTATTTGGCAGGTCTACCAGGAATCTAAATCAATTGATTTTTCCAATTCCAATTTCCAATTCCATTAGTCATTAAGTTCTTATCAAGTGATTTTCCACAGAAGCGAAGATCTAACTTACTGGATTATTACTCTTCTCCATAATACTGAGCTCTAAATTCTCTCAAACGAGATATATACATAAAAAGCGAAAGACCTACTTGAAAGTAATCTGAAATTTCTTCAATTTCCACAAATTGCACCGAGAAAGGAAGATGGCTGCTAGCGTCCCTAAAATTGAAAATTAGTTCACAGACTTGAAATGTCTCGGGTTACATATTACTTTTTAGAAACATAAATCGCTAAATGTGGATGTTACACACTTCTGCACAATCCTTGGTTGAATATAGGCGTGGTGTTATATAAGTTGGCAATTATTATAATTCATCTCTTTTATTGTGACGCAAAATAGAAACCAAACATCTATAATTTCATTAGATAAATGAAACTGATTTTTTTTCAAGAAACCCCGCGTACGTAAAACGTGAAATAAATGCTTTGTTGTTTTGTAGCTCCCTACGAAAATTATGAGACAGAAAAGATGTCTGTTGGATCAAAAAAAAATTGGGGCCGGGGTCTATGGTAGGTTGTCCATCTTTGAACATTCGAGAATCACTGGGGAAATTGCGCGATGATCTAGTTAAGTTTTAGATACATTTAATTTTTCTATTAATTCCTCAGTGTCGTGTAAAATTAAAATTAATATAAAGTTTATAATTTTCCAACATGAAAAAACTATGAAAATCCACTTTCAAACAATGAAGTAGCCTGGAAAGATAGTCCTACTCAATAATGTTAGGCAACGTATTGCGAACGATGCCTCTAGTAATTGCACATGTGGAGGAAGAGCCTTATAACTATAATTATTATAATTATTTTTTGTGACCGATAAAAACCAATTTATCAGCTTTCACCATACGATAAAACTGTTGTTAACTTTTATAAATAAACATAGGTACAGTACAACTATTATCTTAATGTCCCTCGGAAATCATCGCATTTCCGAATACAAACGAATGCTAATTTCCATGTCCATCAATTATTGGATTTATCGTGTATAATAATTTGAATTCAGAACTAAGTGCGTACTTTATTGTTGTTACGTCAAAACAAAACAACAATAAAGTACTTAGTTCTGAATTCAAATTATTATACACGATAAATCTAATAATTGATGGACATGGAAATTAGCATTCGTTTGTATTCGGAAATGCGATGATTCCCGAGAGACATTATGAAAATAGTTGTTCCGTACGACATTCACAAGCTAGGTACATGTAAACTTTTCACACCGACAGAAACTTACCCTTTCCTTCTAACTTGTACGTTTCGGTCAGTTCCTACTTAACCAGAAGCTGCTGACTATCAGTATTTTACATGAAACGGCTGCCATACTTTGCTAGAGTTGCTTTAGTAGGGTTACCGAAAGTGTGGGTAGAAAACAATTGTTAATGAGGGTAGAAACAGTTTAGTTTCGTAAAAGAGAGCCTTTGTTCCATACATGTTACACCTGTAAAAGTATAGGTTCCCTACCTACCTTCGTCCGATATATTTTACTAAAACGAAAATTACTTATAACATTTACAAAATGAAAAAAAAAACACTACACTAGGAACATTTATCCCGCGCATTGTCTTTAATGACTTCTGCTGTCAATCACGCTAAATAAAAATGATTAATTTAAAAAAAATATGCTTATGAAAGAAAGATGCAAAACTGTCTTTAACTAGCTTACTAGTGTTTCGTTATCACACACAAATGTCCTTTCTTTGGTATTGTTCGTCGAGTCATTCAGCTCCGTAAGTTACGAGTTGAGCTGCACGATTACTGACAAATGCGTGCACTGGACTGGACAGGTCTACTCAATCTGTGTGGTTCTTTCCTCAAAATACCATTACAGACATGGTCTTCATATGATCTGACCAAGATTATGTCTGGACTTAAAAAGAGACGGTGACCTGTGTTTGTTTCAGCCTTTCTTCTCAGAGTAGTCAGATAAGAAACGCTGACCTCATCTAGTATAAAAAATATGATTGACGTGTAAAAGTGTTTGCACAAACCTACTTACAGAAATAAAATCAATTATCATTTATCATCACACTTTGCGACATCCGATGCATTCAGAGGATCAAACACAAAATATTGATGAACTGATTAAGAATTAAATCTAGACCATGAAATATGTTGTTAATAAACAACGTGTATTACAGACATGCAGGCCAAGTCACACTAAAATGATAAATAACTCAGTTAATCGACTTTTTTCCATGAAACATTAAATACTTATCGAATTTAAAGATTCTTTTGATCATGGTATAATAATATACTTCGCCAAGTATAGCATTCTGAGACACAGTGGTCACTTGGGTGACACAAGCCTACGTCATCACCGCTGTGTTACCAGTAGTGTGTCATAATAACTCCCCAGCCGCCTTTATTACCTGTGCGAATCCGATAAAACAATGACCTTTTAACTAGCAATTACGTAGGTATATGTTTAATTTGAAATATTTCGTTTGATTAGAAAAACGAAACGACAATTGAATTGCTTTATATATTTTTTTAACAGAATTGTGACTGAAAATATTTCCATAATTCGTGTTTTGTTGCAATAAAGTGGCAACTGGATAGTGAATTAGTGACGTAAGCATGTGCCACTCCCAGAATGCCAGACCTTGTTTTTTAGACTATGCTTTCGATCATCTAAAAATTTGCATTGGTCGTAGGTACACTCGAAGTAATTCGCCCCTTTGATTAAAATGCGTTCCAAGTTTGAACATTCATAAGTTATCGTAACGACCGCTGAGACAAAATAGACACTGCGCGAAGTTGCCACAAACGAAAATTGTGGGCCACAAACTTTGATCTTCTTGAGGTTGCTAGTTAAAAAGTTTTTCACGCAACTTATTTTTAAGTTAGTAACATTTGGGAAAATGGTTGAGCGCATTTTGTTTTTTTAAATTGAAAAGTAATTGGATGTTGAACCTTATTGTTAGGCATTATTTTATGCTGGGAAAAGTCTTTGCTGATAGTAGATATGAATAAGAATAATAATAATTTAGTTTCAGAAAATACAGTTAGACAAAAATAATTATCAATTATATTTCTACACGCACTTTTGAATTGTCAAGGAGTTGGTCAGTTAGTTAGAAAGTTGAAGCTACTTGTCTGTTCCAAAACATAGTTTCCTATGGAAAAGGACGAACAAGAAACTCCAACTAACTCTTTTAAGGGGGAAGCGCATGGGTAGCCCGCGAAATTCAAATTTTCTTACGTTTTTTTGGAATTTGAAGGTCAATGTCAGGTTGTATTTTGATTAAATGTGATTCGCAACCGTAACAAATATGGCTTTACAGAATTATAATCATTAGAATCAGCAATACAACTCCTTAAGTTAGAATTGGCGTCAAATGTCATGATTTCATAAAATAGTCATTCAATACAGTAATATGAACTTAGAGAGATGTATTGCTGATTCTAATGATTATAATTCTGTAAAGCCATACTTGTTACGGTCGCGAAGTATATTTTAATCAACATACAACCTGAGAGTGACCTGCAAATTGCAAAAAACTTAAGAAAATTTGAATTTTGCGGGCTACCGTGAAGGTTCCGCCTTAAACCAAGTTTTTTAAGCTATTGCATAGCTTTTATCGCGGGCTTTGAGCGCGGTGACCGAATCAAGAAATTCCGTAACGAAAATAAAACCTAACACCCCCCACTCCGCTTACCATGTAGCTCGGCCGAGCGTTCGCTTAACGTGTATGTATATGGTACGACTGTACGAAACTCGCACGGATCGAGACGAGCTGCTCCGAAATCGGATGAATACGTAAACAGATTACATAAGTTGATAAAAAATGCTGTGCAATAGCTTTACCGCGGCAGTCCCCGAGTGCCACACGTGTTTTTTGACGATATTCTAGACTTGGTCCTGTGGCGGCACCTACAACGCCACATCCTATTGTGTATAGTTTACCGCATGACTATCAGATCATATACCACGTCCCGACATCAATCGCCGGGCAGTTGCCCACCAGACACGACACCCGTCTGGTCGAAGGATCCTCCCTTTTCTATGGAGAATGAGTGAGCTTTACACCCTATTCCTCATACCTCTATACTGGTGACCCCGACGTTCTATCATCGTTCGAACTATGAGCGATAAGGATGATGAAAAGTCAAAAACGCAATTATTTTTCTTCTTCGTATCTCTGGCACGACTTTTCTCATATTTTGTTGGCCCAAAACTTCGCCACTTCTACGGCGTCATCGGTGGAAGCGCAGGGGTCACTTTGACTGGAAGTTTTGGGACAAAAAATGCAATAGATATAAGCAACAGAAAAGTTTATGTCAGTCTTGTTTAGTCTTTGTAGAAATACAAAACACGTTGAAAACGATTGTCACTTGTCTAGTCCCTCTGGAGTAGATATTTGAATGCAACTTCAAGTGCAAATTGGGTTTTTATCTTTTCAATCAGGAATTAATCAACTGGGTCTGGATTTATGCCCGATTGATGAAAATACCCTCTAATATATGAGACTCCAATAAATGTGGGTGTAGTATAAATCTCTGCCTAGCCCTTCGAGAAATAAGGCCGTAATTTTAGGTACTTTGAAGCATGTTAGTCTAGTAATTTAGTCCATTTTATGATTTTTGTTCCGCGAGGTCATCCACTCGTGTCAATTATCTAGATAACAGAATTCTAACATGACAGCCCGTTAATCGATCTAGCAATTAGTGTCAAGCCCATAGAAATATAAAAACATGGTCAAACCATTTAGAAGCTAGGTTCAACAAATTATAACACGAGGAATCGATAAAAGTTGTTAACGTTATGGCTATATTCGCCATAGACTAAGCTCAAGTGTGCTGTAAAAACCTCTTTCTTGTTATGTAAAGTGTACTCTCATATAATAGAGGGCCAGCTTATTACCATTAATTAAGCACAAATCCACAAACCCCTTGCTTAAAAATTGCCCGATTATGCCTCTATACAATTTTTCATGACAACCCCGCGAATATTCTGTAAAGGTCACTTGGAACCTCGCTCAAGTGAGCGCACACAATTCGAAAGCGAACTCATTTGTTTTTTTGCAGATTCACAACGAGACACCGTTCGAATTTCGTGATCTTCTCATAAAATCTTATATGTTACACAACATACTTTCGTGCAAAAATCGAAGTTACAGTTGGTTCTAATAAAACCCGAGCATACCTACTGTATCGCTGATAAGATACGCCTGATAAAGTTCATTAAGTAAGTGCAACACGCTTTTATGAAAGTTCTTATCATTGATAACCAGTGATCGGAAAAAGGTGAGCTAAAATACCTAAGCTTCGAAAAAGAACAAAGACAAAGTGGAGACGCCTTAAGACAAAATATTTTATAGGGACTAAAGTCCCGGGTTTCAGAACATTGCTAAAATAAAACTAAAATTAATAAAGTGAAACAACTATCGAATTCATTTCCTGTTTCTGTTTAAAAAAAAAACATTATACACGATTTTATTGTTTAAAAAAAAATAAAGGTATAATAGAAAACGTATCTACCGATTTTTTGAGAACGTTCTCCTTGTTTTTGAAGTCGGTTAAAAAGGAAAATTAATTCAACTAGTTTACTGTATTAATAACATTAATATTAAATGTACTTAAGTGATGTCCCGAAACTCGGAAAAACAAATTCCGAAAAAAAAATATGTCGTAAGGAAGTCTCCACTTTTTTTGTCTGTTCTTTGAACTTTAGGTATATTAGCTCCACCTATTCCGATCACTGGTGACAACAGAGTTTTTGTTCGGTGATTTAAGTTTTTCTTGTTCAGCATTTTGTGTTGTCTACAGTCTAATAATTTATTTAAATTACACGATTTAATAAATTAAAATAATAATAAATCATTTTATTTCGGCCACCTAAACAGATCCATAAATTGTTACTAACAGGTTTGCACTTAAAACACTATTGTTAGTAACTTAAACTAAAGACAAATTAATGAGAAGACAACGAGAAATGGAAACTAGGGTATAAGTCTTCTCACATATTGCCTTATTATGGCGGAGGAAGTGTCTGCCGGCACTGCTTTCAGGATGCTATTGCGACTGCCTTTTACTCTGCTCAGGGGTGAGGCCATTTTTTTGTGGATTATGGCATGAAATCCATCGGTTACCGCGAACATTTCCGACGCACTGCAATCACTAAATCCTAATCCTAACTTCCTTCCTAATATTATAAATGCGAAAGTAAGTTTGTTTGTTTGTTTGTTACCTTTTCACGTCTACACCACTGAACCGATCATCCTGAAATTTTGAATATACGTTGTCAGATGTACAGAAACGGACATAGGGTACCTTTTATCCCCAAAAAAAGTACTGTTACCGAGAAAAACAACAATAACGTTCTTATGATAATAGATGGCGCCACGTGTCTTCCGATCATGATTGAATTATAACCCGAATTGATAGTCTAAGTCTAAATTAACGCGAGCGAAGCCGCGGGCAAAAGCTAGTATTCAATAAAACCATCACAATACACATTTGTATAACCTACATTCCCTGGAGTATATTTCAAACCATATTTGCCATCGGCACTGTTTCTTCAAACTTCCCTAACACACCCGACCCTCAGAGTAGAATTAGGGTAACTTAATTATGAACAAGTTTCTCACAAATCCCTTCGATTTGACCTAACAGTATGATGTTATAGCAAGGTTTAATGAACTCATTAAAGGATCTTATTAACTTTGGAAACAAATACAGGTAGAGACATCTCCAGTCTTAGCAAGGGGTACCGTGTTACCCAGTAACTGAGTTGTGGAGGTCAGATAGGCAATTGCTCCATGTAAAATACTGGTATTCAGCTGCAACCAGTTAGACTGGAAGCCGACCACAGCAAAGTCGGACTACCATAGGGACTCATACTCTATGGAAAAGGACGGATACTCCGACCAGACGGGTATCGTGTCTGGTGGGCTACTGCCCGACGTTTGATGTCGGGTCATAGTATATATGCTAGTTACGCGGTAAACTCTGCTTGCGCGATGCAGGATTTTGCGTGACGTCAGTGTGACGCGTAGCTCGTATGTGGCGATGTAGATACCGCTACACTTTTTAAGTGCTTTATTTACGTGGTAACCATAGAAACCAATGTATGGTCGTCACGGTCGCAAGCGTAACTATTGAGCAGGTACGGGGTTCAATTTCTGAGTCGGCCAGTGTTATTTATTAAATTCACAATTACAAGACTTTCACAGATTGGAGATCGTAATTAAATGTTTTTCATTAGTATTTCTGACGAGCCGCCGTAGTCTAGATTTTTGGCCAGGTCAATGACAATAGGCTCGCTACAAGTGAACTTTAAAGAATAGCTATGGGTGACGGAATCACTTACCGGTGAGCCGTCTCTCAACCATTACATTTATGTTGGAAATACGTTAAATTAACTCAGCCTCGAAAGATCACATAACAACATTTCTTCAGAAGTAAACCACTTAGAAATGGACAGGCACCCTTCCGTTCAACTGGCTATCCGACGCCTAACCTAGTGAAAGAATACGACTGAGCGACCAGAAGTAACATGCATACATAATACCTACTTTAAATACAATTTCATATCATTCTTTAGATATGATGAAATATTAATTTCAAAACTATATCAAGAAGACTTACAAAGCAACTGAAGGATCCGCATTCAGTTTCAGACTTAAGCGATGCTTGATAAAGCTTTATTCGCTTGCAAGTTAAATTCGGCAAGTTGAATTCTGCAAGTGACTTGCATCGGGGGAACTCAGGCCACAGTAACTTGGAAAACTTAAATAGACTTCGGACACAAGTCTGCTGCAGCAACTCCCATCCTGCACTGCATGCTCTGTCACCTGCACACTTAAAGACCTTAATGGCTGCGTCAGCAAACGATATTCGCGTTAGTGAATTTTGTGCCGAAATAATTTAAAATGCTGTTTATAGATCTTTTTTTTTTCTTTCTTAATTAGTTTTAATCATAGTCAGGCAGTTTAAGTAATTTATGCGGCCTACCCAAATGTCCTTTCTTTGGTATTGTTCGTCGAATCGTTGAGCTCCTTAAGTTTTGAGTTGAGCTGCACGATTACTGACAAATGCGTACACTGACTTGACAGGTCCACTCATTCTGTGTGGTTTTTCCTCAAAAGACCATTTCAGACTCAAATCTACATGGTCTTCACATGATCTGACCAAGATTATGTCTGGACTTTAAACGAGACTGTGACCTCTGAGTTTGTTTCGGCCTTTCTTGTCAGAGTAGTCAGATAGGAAACGCCGACCTAATCTAGTTTAAAAATATGATTGACGTGTAAAAGTGTTTGTACAAACCTACTTACAGAAATAAAATCATTTATCATTTATATCGGAAATACGTTAAATCAAACATTTGACTTTGACTTATCGGGACGCCAACGCCACCAGGTGGCGCTCTAAAGAGTCTATAACATAACGCTTGACCAGAGTTAAAGCAGAGTTTGTTGTTGGCGGCCAAGCAGTGAACACAGAAACTGTCGCGCGTTCCGTATAGTTGTGTCGTGTACCTACAGTGTGCGAATTGCTAGTGTGATTAGTTTGATCGTAAATTATAACTTGATTTGAACTGCAAACGGTTTTTCGATTGCGCAATAACCAACACTGCCCATAGTCCGCCCACATTAGTTAAAATATAGCTGATAATAACAAGAGAGACGTTCGTTCTCCGTCATATATGTTTCTTTTCGTGTTATTTTTGCCATCGACACGCTATGAAGGACTTGCACAAAAGTGAGCAAGAAGATTGCATGCCCCTGTGAGATAACCAAGTTACCACTAATCAGAAATTGCTATGGGTCAATGACATGCAAGCTAAAACAAAGCAAATGCAAAGACTTTTGTGCGAGTTACTGGCATATGGGTGACACAATGGGCGGTCTTATCGCTAAAAGCGATCTTTTACAGACAAAAGCAAGATTAAGAAGCAACAACAAGCAGCAAGATTTATAATCAACTAAATCCTAAAAGCATTCGGAACAAGGATCCTTCGTTACGAAAAATTTTAAATTTAAAAATTCTGTTGCTCAATGTATTTTTATCTCGCAGAGGTCATGGGTTTTTTGCCCTGGAGACAAACTATAGTGTTTTCAATACATTAGTACTTCGAAGATGTTTGTTCCAAATCTGGATGTTTGTGTATTGTGTAAACTCAACTCTCCCATGAATATAACATAACAAATAGTATCAATTTATCAATAGCTTTTAATAGATTTTAAACAACACCACAAAAAAAAGGCAAAAAACACTATTTTTTTAAATCGAACACTTTTCTTCTTAATTTTGACAGAATTTTTCAAAAAAGATGACAGCACTAACTGATAGAAAACATTTGAATTAAAAACAATGATTTTTTTTGTTGAAAATATACAGAAGATATCTTCTGTGTTCTTCTTCTTGTCTTTTACGTTTAGTAAAATAAAATGTTACATGCCTTTAAAACAACATGATAAAATAAATGAGAGCAGGAAATTAATGTTGTAAAAGAAAAGTAGAAACGTTGTTCAACGACTCATTCTGTGATTTATTCATTCTGTTTCCGTTCCTGCAATATTTATTTTTAAGGCTGGTTATGAAGCAGAACGTGTCGAGTTTAATTATAAAGGAGACGGGAATTTCTGGCCCTGATGGTACTAAATTGAGGTATGGTTTAAAAAGGGTTATATTTTTCTATTTCAAAATGGGAAAAATGAACCCAATTTACAATCTGGAAAATGAGAAATCCAAAAATTTATTAAGGTTACGAATAAAAATGTAATATCGATTAAATTATAATCGATTATCGTGACAGACTTTATACTGATAAAAAAAATGCTTATACCAGATGATTAAGTCAATTACAATAATTGAATCTATTAGAATTAACGTAGTAAACAGTTAAAAAAATGAAATCAATTCACATTTACTAATCGATTACTGTACTTTTAGTCTGTGCTGACATGACATGACACTAACACTGAGAGCAAAAGAAAAAGGGAGCACGAAAATGGCGGGAATAACATGAAGGAAACGAAAACATAAGTAAAAAATAAATAATAATTGATCATCATGGAAATCATTCTCAAGAAATATGAAAATAAGTACCTAAAATAGCTAAATATTGTTTGTTCTTTGTATCAAGTTTGTACCTTGAAAAGTGGAAACCTAAATGATCAAGCCCAAACAAAGCGAGTGAATTAAGTGAATTGTGTAGTGAAAGTGTTGTGCTAAATAATACCTCCCGCCGCTTGACAGAATTAGTAAAAAATAAGACTTGTTATCGAGCAATATATAAATATATTAAAAACACTTTCGAAGAAATTTAGTGAAGGAAATTAAATAAACTAAAGACTTGGCTAAAAGGTCTTAGCAACCAGGCCATAAAATACTTATAAAAAAAAAAATACTAACACTGACATAGGAGACGAGCAACAATGGCGAATGCGACAGCTAGTGTAAACGCAAGAATTGCCTTCCAGGCAAAATATTGTCCCTATTTGAGGAGTGGATTGAGAGGCGCCACAGCATCCTAACCTTCCGCCTGACGGAGGTCTTCACCGGACATGGCTGTTTCAGGACGTTCCTGTTCCGGATAAGGCGGGAGGAAACGCCCGGGTGTTACCATTGTATGGATTGCCCGGAGGACATGGTGGCGCATATGGTGGAGGTCTGCCCGGCTTGGATGGAGCACCGCCGTGTCCTCGCGGAGGAGATCGGCGGCAGCGATCTCTCGCGTCCAGCCCTGGTCCAGGCCATGATATGGAGCGAGAGGGCATAGGAAGCCGTCACCTCCTTCTGCGAAGCAGTAATGCTCGCGAAAGAGGAGGCCGAGCGCGTGAGGGTAAGGCAATCTGTGCAAACTCACGCCCCTAGTCGCCACAGGAGGAGACACCCTGGACGTCGGGAGTCGACGGCGAGCAATAGGTAGCTTGCCGTCCGGTAAGGACTAGGCCCGGGTCGACGGACGGCGCGTCGTGTTCCACGCGCGCCTCAAAGAGATGTCAACATAATTGACGGGGTCCAATAGGGCCGATCCCTGCCGGGGTCGCGGATTGTTCGAAAGAGTTACCGTGGCCCTGGCGCACAGGCAACTGAAGGAACACGGGTGGGTTTTAGTCAGTAAGAGTCTGACACGACCTTCTGCTCCGCCGGGAGCGGGAGAAGATATTTGATGATATCCCAACCAAAAAAATAAGGCCTAAGATTGTAAGAAAGCGTATTCGTCACGTTTAATAAATTACATCGTGCAATGTAGGTTAAACAGTCATAACTTTAAAATGCAATTTCTAAGTCTTGGGTATTGTCTTTAGTCTGCAGTCCGAGAGTCTGACAACCAGTCTTACCAAAGGGTATCGTGTTATCCAGTCACTGTTGTGGAGATCAGATAGGCACTCACTCTATGTAAAATACTGGTATTCAGCTGCATCCGGTCAGACTACAAGCCGACGTCAACATGGTTGGGAAAAGGCTCAGAGTATGATGACAATGCATTTTTATTGTTAGGGTATGTGGATCAGGGTGTTAAGTTCACTTATACCTCCATAGAAAAGGGAGGATCATCCGACCAGACGGGTGTCGTGTCTGGTAGGCAACTGCCGGACGATTGAAGTCGGGATGTTGTATATATGCTAGTTGCGCGGTAAACTCTGCTTGCGCGATGCAGGATTTTTGCGTGACGTCAGTGTGACGCGTAGCTCGCATGTGGCGTTGTAGGTGCAGCTAAAGTAATTTTGTTTTTTTATTTTTAAATAATGCTTTAATTTAGTAAAAAAAAGTAAATCTGTCTGTCCGTTACCATTTCACGCCCAAACCACTAAAGCGACCGTTTGACCTGGAGAAGGACATAGGCTACTTTTCATCCTGGATATTCGTATTTTTTTTTTATGAAATACAAAATACACACAGACGAAATCACGGACAACAGCTAGTTAAATAATATTTTGATAGCAAACCAAAATTCCTCCTTGCCTCCTTCCTTCCTTCAAAATCCTAATTGCATGACAAAACGAAAAGGATACATTTTTCTTACAGTGATCATTTACAACCAAACACTGTACGTACAACTTTTACACCAAATCAAACAAAACATTGGGCGCAGTCAGTCGCTTAAAATTCACCTCACGTAGTCTGAAAATACGGGCAGTAGGACAAATTGACGGGATTTGCATATTGCCCCGATATAGCCCCGTTCGCGTGAACGCTTCAACTTTCAACCCGTTTTTTTTTCTCTTTTCACCCCTTTTATAGGTTAAAAAGTGCATTTAATCGTGATACTGTCGTTTTACATGAAATAGTACAGTTTTTTTGCTTGGTTTTCTGTAATTAAGTGTATGGTAATTGTAGGTTTTTGTAATAGCTTGACCTGAAACTGTGTAGGAAATTATTACCTATGTGACTGTAGTTTTACTCAATTCATTATTGTTGCAAAAGCTTTTTTCTTAATGTCCCTCGGGAATCATTCCATTTACAAATACAAACGTATGCTAATTTCCATGTCCATCAACACATCTACAATATCATAACATCTACTCTACGCTATGGAATTATATACTGGGGAAATTCTACAGACAAACTCATCGCATTTAAGGCGCAGAAGAAATGTTTACGATCTGTCTTCCAGCTAAAACCAACTGACAGTTGCTTGCCATTTTTTAAAAAGTACAAGTTGCTAACCCTGCCATGTTTATATATTTATGAGACAGCAGTATTCGTGAAATCAAATTTACATCTATTTGTAATACTGAAGTCGAAACGTCGCAACAATGAGATTTGTGCTAATACACACAACACAGCATTTTACACAAAAAGTTTTCTAGGCATGGCACCCAGAATGTATAACAAAATACCGAAGCCTATTAGAGACGAACGCGATTTCATTAATTTTAAAAAACATTTAAACAGTTTCTTAGCGCAGAAGGCTTATTATTCAGTTAATGAATATCTAAACGATAATACAAATTATTAGGATAAATATGTGCATTAAGAGTTAGAGATAGTTAAATGCTGATTATGTTATATATTTGTCACCCTCTAAATATATAATAAAATGTTCAATATGATGTTATTCTAATAATTTAATTTTGTACAAATTTTGTATGCGTAATTGTCAACTTGGTTTTAGCATAAGTTTTATGTCATTTAATTTTAACGAAATTTAATTCTGTTACATACCTACCTAAGTTTAGATACCTACGAGTACTTTATTGATTTTTGTACGCCGTCAACGGCAAAACATAGTGTACGTATACATATTTTATTTACAACACCTGTTTTTACACCCACCTATGTTTTACAAATAAAAACTTTGACTTTGACTTTGACTTTGACTTTGATCAATTATTAGATTTATCGTGTATAATAATTTGAATTCAGAATAAGTACTTTATTGTGTTGTTACGTCAAAACAAAACAACAATAAAGTACTTAGTTCTGAATTCAAATTATTATACACGATAAATCTAATAATTTTGTGACATGGAAATTAGCATTCGTTTGTATTCGGAAATGCGATGATTCCCGAGGGACATTAAGAAAATCGTTGTACTGTTGTACGTTTATTTTTAATGGTTACGGTTGGACTCACGTTTTTGTTACTTATTTCGGGTTTGCCCAACTATTTTCGAACTCAAAGGGGGGCTCTTAGTCTTGAGTTCAATATACGCCTAGGTTGAGGCTCAAATTAAGCTCCGCTCGAATCTGAACTATATTTGCGTCATTGATGTGAAACTGTTGAATTATTTGTATCCAATTCCGTTCATTAATACTTTACAATTTAAACTAATAACTGGTATTGTAATGTTTTTGTTATTCTGAAGATGGACATTAATTTAATGTTGTCACAGTTATCACAATTGATTTAAAAAGCTAATCACGATAAAAAAGTGTAAATAATTTACATACATACATATGCATACATAAACTTACGCCTTCTTTCCATGGGGGCAAGCAGAAACAAAACAAAAAGCAAACAAAAACAAAACAATTTTATTAATGTAAACAATTTATTTTTAATTAAAAAAGATTTTTAAGGAAAAAAATACCTAGATTACCCGGTCTTGGTTGTCCAAAAGGATCCAAATTGCTAATTAAAAGGCTTTGTCTTAATCCGTGCCTAAAAAGGTTTCACTTGTTCAAAGGAAAAGCTTAGGTTTGTATTTATTTTTTGGTAACTATTTGTTAAAGAGTTCATCGATAGAGGCACCAAAATGTCTATTTTTGCCGCCAATTTGCATCGTCACTTCGAAATTCGAACGGTGTCTCGTTGCGAATCCTTATTACTTAACAAATTTACTTTTAAATACAAATAAGTTCGGTTTCGAATTGTGTGCGCTCACTAGAATGAGGTTCCAAATGAACTTTATAAAATAGCGCTACTGTTTTAAAAAATGGGTACCGCTTTCATTACAGGCATATAAGACATTTCTACTTTGTCTCTGAGGTTGAAAATGCATCGACAAACGTCTTTGTGTCGCGAGGATAATAATTAACCACTTTCTATGTAGTTATTCAGTTTACTCAACTTTAAATAAAATAGTGACAAACCTCCGTTTAATAGGTACAACTTTATGAAAATTACTTTGTCCGTTCCGTTGTCAAATCCGGCTTTAAAATAAATCTTTTATGAAATCTCATGTCAAGTGGTTTATTTGGTTGCTGTTATTTCGGTAAAACAATAAACCTAACATCACGCCTGTAGTTTTCGGGGGGGTATGCAGAGGTGTATATTGCACACACATTTCACCGGGTATATTTCATCATCACCATTATTTATTTTTTGCAACCAGTAGATTCCCGTAACATTCACCAGGTCATCGGTATAGCAAGGCCTGGCAAGGCCAAACGTTTAAGGGGGATGCGCTCAGGTAGCCCGCGAAATTCAAAAATATTTACGTTTTTTGCAATTTGCAGGTCAGTGTCAGGTTGTACATGTGAAAGAAAAGAAAAAGAAAATTATTTTATTTGGGACACGCACAGGAAATACAAAGAGTAAAAAATAAAAAAGGAGCATTTAAAACTAACAAAATTAACAATGAAAAAGAAAAGAAAAAAAACAACAATAAACAAGTAAAAAACCTGAAAATATGTTGATTAAAATATGATTCGCGACCGTAACAAATACGGCTAAACAGAATTATAATCATTAGAATCAGCAATACAACTCCATAAGTTGGAATTGCCCTCAAATGTCATGATTTCATGAAATAGTCATTCAATAGGGTAATATGAACTTGAGAGATGTAATGATGATTTTTATGATTATAATTCTACAAATAAATATTTGATACGGCCGCGTATCATATTTAGATCAACACACAACCTGATACTGACCTACAAATTGCAAAAAAACGTAAGAAAAATTGAATTTCGCGGGCTACCTTAGTGCATCCCCCTTAAGTTACCTACTATAGCCTATTGCCTCAACCAGGAACAATTACAAACTCCCAACTACTAGACTCTACACTATAGGCCATAATAAAAGACCCACCTAACGAACAGCAACAATATTCATACTCCATTCCACGTCAAAGCTATTTTCACCTATCCACCGTCGAGTTATATGATAAGGAAGTCATTACAAACCTCTTTTGATCCTTTACAGCCTCTTAGGAGATCCCTCTCGTCAGTCTTGAAACGTTGAGTAGTCGAGAAGTATAATTTTAACATATTTTCTTTCGAGAGATAGCGCTTTTTGGCTGAGTAATGAGATTTTCGTGGTTTGTCAGAGAGTGAAGGTCATTCAAGGACTTGTGTTTGGAGTGTTCAAAAACTGACAGTCACTTTTTTTGTTGACTCGTGATAATTATTTTGATCGGTTTTATTAATTTTACTTTTATCCATTGAAGTGGACTGAAACTATTTATTTATATAGGTTTTTCAAGATTAATTAATTAGACGGAAGATAATACTTATACAAGACTGATAATATGCAATGACAAAAAATTATTGAGGAATTTGTATTTGGTGGGTAAAAGATTACAACAACCATGGTGGTATCTGTTAATCTACCTCACTAAGCTGCAAGAATAAATGCTCGACAGTTCGTGTCACGAGTGAGTTCAAGTCCCATGCATTTTACAACGTACGTATAAAAATCAAACTCACGATATCTAGCAGGACTTTCCGTTCCATAACCGGTGTGCTCTTGCTACGCTACCTAACTTTTGGACAATAGGGTTGACTAAGAAAAGACATTTCGATACTTAACCCCGTTCCAACAAAGGGTTGAAGTTTGTATGGAAACAAAGTTGCGAGAAAGACCTACTTAAAATATTTCACTTCAGTACTAAAGTGAAATATGTTTCTGGGTCGGCCATATTGGATTTGTTGAGACGTCACGTAGCTTATGACGCTGTCCGGGACGTTGTAAAGGACACCTCATTTATTTCTATGTTGAAATAAACAGAATATTTCAAGTTTGTGGGGCAAATAAAATAGAAATATTGCTAAGACTTTCTGATTAAGGTGAATCCTCAGCTGTAGCCCGCCAAATTCAAATTTTCTTTGGTTTTATGCAAATTGCAGCTCCGTTTTACATTTTATGTTGCTCAAAATGCAATTTGCGACTGTAGGAAAGAAAAAAAAAAGAAAGAAAGAAAATACGTTTATTTGTGGTAAACATGACGCAAAGAAAAAACACACAAATACAAAAAAGAACGAGTTGGGGGAAAATATGCGGCACATCGACGCAAAACGGCAATCGCTTAGCATAATGCTCTAAGAATGTTTCAGAATATTTCACATGAAAATTCTTAAACGGAACAAATTTCCAAAGTTTAAACCTTAAATAAGATTTTTAGGATATTCTAACTATCCTACTATCCTACTAATATTATAAATGTGAAAGTGTGGATGTTTGGATGTTTGTTACTCAATCACGCTAAAACGGCTGAACGGATTTGGATAAAATTTGGCACATGGGTAGACTATGACCTGGATTAGGACATAAGATACTTTTTGTCCCGATATTCCCACGGGATCGAGATTTCTGCGGGTGAAACCGCGGGGCGCAGCTAGTAATATTATAAATGCGAAAGTAAGTTTGTTTGTTACCTTTTCATGCCAAAACCACTGAACCGATCATCCTGAAATTTTGCATATACGTTGTCAGGGGTACAGAAACGGACATAGGGTAGCTTTCATCCCGAAAAAAAGTATTTTTGCCGAGCAAAACAACAATAACGTTTTTATGATAATAGATGGCGCCACGTGTCTTTCGAGTCATGATTGAATTATATTATTATAGAAACTTTAGTAGTGTCTTTAGGGTTTTATTTTTTATTTTTATTTATGTACCTAATACATTTTGTGAGTCTATAGTGTTGATAGACCGGTTTTTCATCCTCCTAACTATAATTTCCCGAACAACCCGAATTGATTGTCAAATTCTAAATTAACGCGAGCGAAGCCGCGGGCAAAAGCTAGTTCTTCATATTCTCTGATTAAGCACTATCTCATAATTATTCTTTTGCCCTAATCTGAATTTATATGGGATCGGTGTAACATGTATATTTCTTACATATTTCTCTATTAGTCGTCATCAAAGAAGTCACCCTTTTTCTAACCATATCATCAAACAAAATCAAAATATTTTACTTCACATAAACCTACATGGGCACTTATGAAACGTCAGAAGCTAGGTGCACGGTTCCAATTGGTTGTTTCCTATGGAGATTAGGCGAAAACTCCACGGTTACTCTTTTAAAAATAAGGGGCTTTTACAATGTTTGAAATTACTGTGTTGATAAGTATGGGAGGACAGTGTAGGCCTGTCAACAAGTAACAGGCACTCAACAAAATATATAAAAAGGTCTACTAATCTACAGTCTACAAGTTAGGACTACACTCTTTCACACAGTTCATCCAGCGTTGCTTTGATCTTAGCTTACCACATTCATACTCAAAACTTTTATCACAACATATTCCTCATTTCTTTTGTATCACATGCCCATACCATGACAACATGACAACCGATTTCCACATAACTTTCCAGCTACTAGATGAACTTAAGAAAAAAGCGTTTTTACAAAAAAAAAATCCAAAACTAACGCTACAAAGTGAAACATTACTTTAATTTTGGAAGTCTGTGGAAATAAACGAAAACACAACCAAAGACACCGATTTCCGAAATTAAAATAATTTTTCACTTTGTACTGTTTTTTTGAGAAGTCGGTTGTTTTTTTCTGTAAAAAAAGTTTTAGTTATCACTTTTTAGTTGTGATTCCTACCTCACACAAATTCGTATACCACTACTTGATATGTAAATAACAGTGACAGGAAGTTATTAAAACATCATCAATATATACTAAGCGGAAAAAATACGCATTATTAAGGATAACTCAAAAACTACTGGTCAGATCTTGGTCTGAATTTATATGTGACCACATGAGAAGCACCAGCTTTCTGCTTGCAGTTACAAAAAAGTTCTGAAGTAACACACATAAAAAAAATACAGTCGAATTGAGAACCTCCTCCTTTTTTTGAAGTCAGTTAAAAATAGAGAAGAATTTGTATGAAATAATCTAAAGACACATGCATTTTTATTTAAAATTAATGTTTAACCCCCGATGCAAATATGTGTATGTAGGGTGTAAGAGTAGGGGTGATGTGTGTTAGTTAAAGTTAAGATTTTTTCGATACAAAAGCGCATTAGCCATATATATATTTGTGATATATATAATTATATGAATATGCATCCGAATATCCGATCTGTGGTAAAAACAGCTGACTTCTACTTTTTTTCACGGTGAGATTTTCAAAGAATAAACCGGCTGCTATTGTGGGCTTACCGACCGATATATCTCTAACTAGGCCTTGGTGAGTACATACCTGTAAAAGAAAAAAAATAGGTAAGTACAATTTAACACATTTATTTAATTTACATTATATTAATCCGAAACTTTTACGCAAACACATTTCATGCATATTTGACGCTTTAGATAGCAATATTTTTATTTAGGATCAGCAGCAAAAATGCACTTTATGAATCCATCGCTGCAAATTGGATTAATTACTTTAAAATATTTAGCAAAACATATTATTTAATATGCTGCAGTGCAGTTATGCTCTAAACATTACTTCGAAATTCGAACGGTGTCTCGTTGTGAAACCGCGATGAATTACTTTTAAAAACTTTTTTACAAAAAAGAAAAACAACCGACTTCCAGAAAAAAAAACTGCAGAGTGAAAAATAACTTTAATTTCGGAAGTCGGTGTCTTTGGATCTTTATTTTAGTTTTTTGCCACTGACTTCCGAAATTAAAGTAATTTTTCACTTTGTAGTGTTTTTCTTGGAAGTCAGTTGTTTTATTTTGTAAAAAAGTTTTTTATTTTTCACTTTTTAGTGGGTCAGTTATTAAATTATCTAAGTTACAATAGCTTAATGTCAACTGCTCATCACCTTTTACAAAATATTGCTTTTCCCAATGCAGGGACGTTAATTGTTAAGGAGGTCTCTCCTGGTAAAAACCAGAAGAACTGGAGCTGCTGTGAAGCCACAATCAGCTCCATTTTACGATATGCATTGTGACGAGCATAAATTGCTTAGCAACCATATTAAAGTAATCGAATCGCAACCCGTGAAATACTTATTACTGAGTAGTTTCGGTGGCCACCTCTGGTCTTCATCATCAGTTCCACTTCACCGAATAGTGCAAGAGCAAATGCACGAGTTACTATAAAAAATACCCAAATCGCTATAGCCGTGCCTATAAAATTTGAGGATTTCCCTCGATTTCCATGGGACCCCCTCATCAGTTTCTGACTTGGTAATAATGGGACCACCTCGAGAGCGTTCACTTTCAAACAAATTTTAAGTTATTGTATAGCTTTTATCGCGGGCTTTGAGCGCGGCGAACGAATCAAGAAACTCCGCCTACCATGTAGCTCGGCCGAGCGTTCGCTTAACGTGTATGTATATGGTACGACTGTACGAAGCTCGCACGGATCGAGACGAGCTGCTCCGAAATCGGACGAATACGTAAGCAGATTGCATAAGTTGATAAAAAATGCTATGCAATAGCTTTACCGCGGCAGTCCCCGAGTGCCAAACGTGTTTTTTTTTTTTTTTTAATCGGTCCACAAATGACAGAGGAAAAGGTGAGCATACATTAACAAAAAAGCATATAAACAGCCGAACATAATATAACCTCCTCCTTTTTTGGAAGTCGGTTAAAAACAAATGAGTTCACTTTAGAATTATGTGTAGTCATTTGAGAGAGGTCCAACAATGAGGTTATATGATACTAGAGAACAGTTCTATATAACTTCATTGCGTTCCAAGTGAACTTTAAAGAATATCACTACTGATTTTCTGTAGCTTTGTGAACCCTATCCTCTTTGTAACAAATCTGCTTATAGTGGGATAACAGAGGGGATCGGATTTGTATTCCCAAGAGTCTACACAATTTGTTTACGATAGGATAGTTGTTGCCTTGTCTTGCTCACTTGTCTGAGCAATATTCTGGATTTATTGCTGATACATTTTTCGTGCTGAAAATGTAAAAAGCTTGGAAAATAAGGAGTTAGGATCTTCTGTGTGTGTGGTAATAGGATATTGTATGATTTATAGAGAGATGTCTGTTATGAAACAAAGAAGTTTAATTTTGTTTATGGGATTTTCTCGTAAGTTAAATAAAATCAGTTAATATTTTTTGCTAATTTCTCTATTCGCACCTTTTGGTTTATAATTAATTTTAATAGTCTCGGTTTTAGTAACGGTTTGGTGTTCTTGCGTATTATTTCTAAGATAGACATTTTAAAAAAATGCGTGAGGGTCGTGGAACACTCGATTGGAACGAAGTTCCTTTCGTAGTTTTTTAGTCATTTTGTCAATTAATTGGCTATAAAAAATAAGAGAGTAGTAATATAAAAAATTTAGGATAAAAATAAATTATTCACATTTAAAAAAAAACTATACCTGCGCAGCCGGTGCTAATTACTGACTGCTTTGAACCAATAAGCGCGTACCTATGACTAGGCACAGCCAATAGCATACGCGCTATGGATAACCGTCTACACTAAAGAAAGGGTCTTGACGGAAAATTGTGACGGAAAACTCTTACACTTTTTTTCGCCTAGCCAAGTCCGTATCGTGCGATACGGAACTTCGTTCCAATAGTATTTAAAAGAGAATGCCCTCAAATATAGGGCACCTTGTACCAGACGAAAAGTCCGCTGTGACAACCAAACCTCGTGTATTAAGCATTTCTTTTTTACATCTATTTCCGCAATTCGTATTTATTTGCCATTCATCTACTTAATATTTTGAGGTTAGGTTCGAGAATTATGACTGATTCGAAATGGTGGAGTTGGCGACAAATATGGTGGTAATATAGGTCTTGTTTTTTATTCTTGATTTTGTGCTAGTTTTTCCTAATGGATGATTACACAATATATTACTCATAGTCAAAAATAATTCTTGTCATAAGTTTTATAACACGGTTTTATAGTTTAATAAGCTTCACTTGTAGTCAACAAACAATGTAATAAAATCTTAGAAGTCAATTTTAACATACTTCAAAATGTCGTATCGAAATGAAACTTCGTATGTATATGTAATTCGAATGACAAAACTATAATTTGGTATCTTGGAGCTGATCTGATGATCGAGCCAGGAGGTGAATAGTGGAACCCTTCAGTGGCTACTAGTAAACCCTTCGAATTTGGGCTCATATGATTTGCTTTAACGAGTCCAATACATTGGGTTTAGACAACAAGAGTCTAAGGATGGAGCCAGGAGGTGGATAGTAAACGCCTCAAGTTTTGGTTCATATGATTCGTTTTGACGATTCCAATAGGCTTGGGCAACAAGGGTCTGATGATGGAGCCAGGAGATGGATAGTGGAACTCTTCAGTGGCTATTAATATTTACTTCGACTTTTGGGTCATACGATTTGTTATGTCAATGAGTCCAGTAGATTGCACTTGGTTTTGACGGTCTGCGCACGCGCACGCGCACCCGCATCTCAAAGAGATGTCAACACACATTGACGGGGTCTGTTAGGGCCGATGCCTGCCGGGGTCGCGGGTTTGTCCGAAAGGTTTACCGTAACCCTGGCGCACAGGCAACTGAAGGAACACGGGTGGGTTTTAGTCAATAAAAGTCTGACACGCCTTCCTGCTCTTTCCAGAGCGGGAGAAGTCATTCCCACACACAAAAAGAAAGACCACCCAAATCAAAGTTGTCGAAATTTTTTGGATTTCTTGAACAACTCTCACTCGCTCTCCAGAGGAAACCAATAGAATTTCAAAATTTACGTACACCCCAATTCTACAGTTTATCTCCTGAAACTGAGAAATTTTCCTTAAGCCCAAGAGGGTAACAAAATTATACAAATATTTGTGAAATTTGAAGGAGATTCAAGATTATTTTGTCAATGTACTATTCGTTTGTTTATTTTGTTCGCACCTTCGTACCTCTCTTTGTTTATTGTTTAAATCTTGGCGAGCCCATTGGACAAGAAAATTTAAAGGTTAAGTTTCTTGAAATTTTTGATTGTTGACTACATTCATTTTTGTGATTTTTTTGTCCTAAATTTATATACGTTTTAACTTCAGTATGTGTTGTTGAGAAGTTACGACAGAAAAAACTTTTTTACAAAAAAAAACAACCGGCTTCCAAAAACACAAAATAGTGAAAAATTACTTTAATTTCGGAAGTCGGTGGCAAAAAACGAAAATACAAAACCAAAGACACCGGCTTCCGAAATTAAAGCTATTGTTCACTTTTTTGTGTTTTTGGAAGCTGGTTGTTTTTTTTTTTTGGAAAAAGTTTTTATTTTTCACTTTTTGGTTGTGGTACCTACCCCACACAAATTCGTATAAGTACCATTTTCAAAGAACCTTATCAAATAAAAACCGGCCAAATACGTGTCGAACCACGCACAATGAAGGGTTCCGTAGTTGGAATGAATTTATCCCAAGAACTAACTTAACATTGTAGTTGAAAAACATGTTCTCCCATACGGTGCAACTGCAAATATAAGTTGATCGACTATTAATCGTTAACTTGTAAAACCTACTTAGCTATGGTTGTTTTCCTTTTAACTTCGTTATATAAACTACTACCATGAATTTTATCAAATATCCAAAAAACTCCATTTAGCTGGCAGGGGGGGGGGAGACGACTCTAACAAAAATTAGCAATTTAAAGCTTAATTTTACGCAAACGGATCCCTGAATCGAAAAATGGTTTTCACAGACCCGTAATATTTTTGAAAGACCTATCCAAAGACACCACACACCATGAGATAGACGAGAAAAAAAACAACACGTAGAAACAAAAAAAAAAAGTATATTTTATTTTACCACATTGTCGGCGCGACTAATATGTATATCCATGCTAAATTACAGCTTTCTAATACTAAGAGTCTCTGAGCTAAGCTGCGGACAGACGGATGGATGGACATGGTGAAACTAAAAGGGGTTCCTTGTTGACTACGAAACCCTAAAACGGCAGACAGAAGTAAAAGAAAAATCAAAAGAAATAAAATGAGAAGTACCTCCTTAGCACGCATACAATAAGACAATGATGGAGATCGATGTAGCAATTTGTGGGGCTTATAAGGGCGAATCGAGAGTGAGGGTCTGGTGCAAGTCATGGGAGAGAGCGGGTAGTGATTTTTTACTTAGTACCACTTATAATCGCAAATGCACTGGCGTGCAAAAAAATCGGCAAAAATCTTAATGAATATAATTTATTAATTTATATTGTGTGAAGGTAGGTAAGGTACAGTCTATTTTGCACATATACTATATTTGGATGAAAGCAATATTATTGACAAGATCGACTCAATTCTTCAGATGTCCTCATCGCTCACTTTTGCTCGGATAAAGTGCGTGACTTTTTGTTTTGCCAATCAAATTGACAAAATAATAATTTTGTTTATTTCTGTTCGTTTAATGAAAATTTAACTTGATTTTTTAACAGACTTCAAAAAAAGGAGGTTCTTTATTCGAACCCAGTTTGTTAAAGAATTATCAGTTTAGATAATTATTTAACGAACGTAATTTACATACTTTCAGGAAGGTTTTAGTATACAATATATTAGGTTATTGTTAGTAAACCTTGTTGAACTATGTTGTTTCAAATCGAAGAGCACGGGGTGGGTCGATTTTATTCCACGCCAATGTACTTATGGCAGAAGTTCAGTTATACTTGAATAAGTAATACAACGAGCTTTAGAAAAATAGTTTCGCACAGGTATGAGAGACGTAGATGATACTTTATAAAGCCGGACTTTTTCTAAAACTTAATGCGCCATTTTTTTTTTTTTTGTGTCGTAAATCATCAAATGACCTCTCCCGCTCTGGGCGGAGCGGAAGGGCGTGTCAGACTCTTGCTGACTAAAACCCACCCGTGTTCCTTCAGCTGCCTGTGTGCCAGGGCCACGGTAACTCTTTCGAACAATCCGCGACAATGCGCCATATTAACGGTTGCGTATTGTAAATACCTACCTGATTGTGTAAGCGTTAATTCAATTTAATTAAAATTTTCTATTTAACCAACAAGTAACAATGGACTCAAATATGTTAGTAGACGTACACTATTTTCCTCGCGCACGTTTGGGAGTGGCGCGAGGAGGCGAAACGCCGGGGCGTAACTCCGCTGCCGCGAGAAATCACGGCACAGCGGACAGAGCTCCGGCGGGATCTCATGGCGGCATGGAGAGTGCGACTGTCGCAACCCAGCGCAGGGCACGCCACAATTGCGGCGGTAAGACCCCTCTTTGAGGAGTGGCTTGAGAGGCGCCACGGCGTCCTCACCTTCCGCCTGACGCAGGTCCTCACCGGACATGGCTGTTTCGGGAGGTTCCTGTTTCGGATAAGGCGGGAGGAAACGCCCGGGTGTTATCATTGCGTGGATCGACCGGAGGACACGGTGGAGCATACGGTGGAGGTCTGCCCGGCTTGGGCAGAGCACCGCCGTGTCCTCGTGGCGGCGATCGGCGGCGGCGACCTCTCGCGTCCGGCCCTGGTTCAGGCCATGGTACGGAGCGAGAGGGAATGGGAAGCCATCACCTCCTTCTGCGAAGCAGTAATGCTCGCGAAGGAGGAGGCGGAGCGCGAGAGGGAGAGGCAATCTCTATGCCCTCGCGCCCCTAGCCGCCGCAGGAGGAGGAGACACCCTGGGCGTCGGGAGTCGATTGCCGACTCCCGGCCACCGTAGGCGCGGGCTTGCGGACGGCGAGCAATGGGCAGCTCGCCGGCCGGTAAGGACCAGGCCCGGGTCGACGGCGCGTCGTGTTCCACGCGCGCCTCAAAGAGATGTCAGCACCATTGACGGGGTCCGATAGGACCGATGCCTGCCGGGGTCGCGGATTGTTCGAAAGAGTTACCGTGGCCCTGGCGCACAGGCAACTGAAGGAACACGGGTGGGTTTTAGTCAGTAAGAGTCTGACACGCCCTTCCGCTCCGCCCAGAGCGGGAGAGGTCATTTGATGATTTCCCAGCCAAAAAAAAAAAAAAAAAGACGTACACTATTTCTGAACAACTATGTTGGTAAACTTAACCTAACACTGCCATATATGTTAATGAGAACCCCTGCTGCAATCTCAACACCGAAGTAGAAAACTTGCCGCAGCGATTCAAACACAAGCAGTCAAGTTTGCTCGCAACACACCGCGGTATAATTTTGGGGCTGGCCCGCACCCGGCACACCACGAAGGCGCATCTTTTTCCCATCGCAGCAAAACATCCCTGATGCACTACAGGAGTGGAACAGCCCCATCAACACCTGGAACGCATTATTATATTGAATGCGAAAGACGCTGTACGATTTTTGAAATTCTGGGCGATTGTTAACAGATGTGAAAATAAAATATAGTTGGAGCTGAGAATTACTGAATAATACAAGGACAAAGAAAAGAAAAAAGAAAAACAAAATAGTTTATTCTGCACAAACAAAACGCACCTTACAAATGAATGACATTAATTTAATAGGCACGTAATAGCCAAAAGCCTCGCATTCAAGCTATAAAAGTTTGACAAACAGTCCGTTCATTCGTCAGTTCTGTGTCTAAACAGGCACAATCTCCTGGATAAATTCAAAAGTCTAACGATTTTGTATTATCTACTAGATAAGTTAACCGAAACTTACTCAAGAGGGCATAACATATCGTTGACCTCAGTGAAGAAAAGCATCGTGTGGGAACTAGGACTATTATCAGCGGAGTAATTACGTTATACACTAATAGTAGGAATGGGATTCATTTTGACAGCTCAACAACATTCATTGCGTTAACGTTGTTGAGCAGACAAATTCTTCGAACATACGAAGCAATGGATTAGCAACAGGCTTCAAAATGATTCAGATTGTGATAAATAGTGTGTTACGCAATTAGGGTGCTGGTGATCAATACATACTTAGTCCTGCAATGAGAATCATGATCACCAGTGATCTTGGGTTGATTCAGAAAATAATAATCGTATAACTTGCACCAAACTTTATACTAGAATTTGGGTAAAACAGAATACTTCCTTCAGAACGATCCTCCCTGTTCACAAAACGTCCCAATGAATTCGTACCTACCCTCCTTTTGTTATATTTGCATATTTAACACGCAATCTTGGTAAATTGGTACTTCTGCGATTACACAATGGTCGGCCAAGACCTATTTACATAATTTATCATCCGCTGTCTGTCCACTCCTTACCTGTTCAGTACCCAATTTCTTCGTATTTTATTTATTTATTTATATAATTTTTATCTCTTCGGCGATTTTTATAGTATTACTACTGACGGTTGACCGTACTCTTTTAAATCTTAACAAAAATATCTGAAACTCCAAATTACTTCAAAAAGATTAATTAAAATTCTCAACACACAAAATCTATGCCAAACTATATTTAAACTCATTACACAACACTATCAGAGGCTCTCAAACTATACAAAGTTGCCAGTACAAATTCTCAAAGTTTGCGAGTACCTTATTAACATTATTGAACGTGCAAAGTGGCAAGTTTCCTTGTAAAGGCAATATAATTTATACATTATTGCCTTCCGGGATTGTAGATATTGAATCAGCATTATAAATTATGTACTGAGAAAGATATAAAAGTGTAGTGAACAGTTTTGATTTAAAAGAGTGTCCGTGGAGTTTCTTGCCCGTTCTTCTCCATAGTGTAAGACTAACAGTGTTACTATATTCACGATTTAGATTACCCAATTGTTATTATTTTTACCAATGATGAGTACAGTGTCATAGATACGTAAACAATCTTGTATTTTTCGTCTGGTAACATTGACAGATGCCCGTCACTAAAGTAGTGATCGACTAATTCAATGAGTATTGTGTGGCTGTTTGAAAGTTGAGACCTTTGTCACAATTATTTAGAAATGTGACAGTTTGAATTTTGCACGGCACTTGTGATTGAACCGTCAAGCAGAGCAGCATTGATATTTTGCTGTGAGAATTAAATCGAAGAATATCTATACAACCGTTATTTAATTTCCGAGTTGAGGTTGAATTTCTACAATAGGAATATACTATGCTTTGGAATGGGCGCTCTTTCTGACTGACCGACCCCTTGACAATTCAAAAGTGCCTGTACCAAATTGGTTTATTTGAAATTAATTCTTTGACTTTTGAGTTTACTTTAAAGAAAAATACCAGGCGTAATTTGAGTCGCTGAAATCAATCGATGAATTTTATTTCGACCTCAAGCTTTGATTGAACTCATTTTTCGTAGAATGTGGCGACAACAACAATACCAACATTTTATCTCTTCACCACCCTTGGTTAACTGGTAAAGAATGCCTAGGGCATTAAGTCCGCCTTTGTACCTTGTAGTGTGCGAGAAGTTTAAATATATAAACAAATACTTATGCAACTGAATGCAATGTAATTAAAATATTCTGCGGCTCATTTTTCGCATATCCAAGGTCATCCAACTTTTCAAGAATAACAACGCAAACGCAGACCTCCTGCACAATATAAGTGTTAAGGATGATTTCGACCAAACGGCTCGCATGGCATCAGATCGGAATGGATTTTACAATCTTTAAACGATATTAAATCGTGTACACAGTCTATAGTCTATATTACCAAGCCGCCCACAGCAGCTTGACCGCGGGTGTCTTCCGCGACACGCGATCGTAGCCGAAAGTATGCTGCGACGAGCGATCGGCTCCGTTCGCCTGTCGTCGTATCGTCAACACGGTAAGAATTAAACTACACCACACCTATAAAAAATATTATCTCGGGACTGAGAAGGAATTATGAATAACGGTTTGTAAGGACCCTCGGTAAGTGTGTTTAATATTTTTTAATACCTTTTATAAAGTTTCATATTTAGACACCAACAAATTTACAACAAATTTCGATCTAAAGAAAAGCGGTGTATTTGACTAGGCACCGAAACGGATACGTACGCAAGCGACGGTACGGAGCCGATCGTATCGACATCCTGCCGGACGCGATCGGTTGTCGCCGCATCCGTTCGTATCCTTTCCGACCCGATGCGATGCGAGCCGTTTGGTGGCAATCATCCTTTATTTTCTAAACATCAATTCGAAATTCGAACGGTGTGTCGTTGTGATCCGCGATGATTTATTTTAAAAACAAATGAGTTCGCTTTCGAATTGTGTGCGCTCACTTGAGTGAGATTCCAAGTGAATTTTACAGAATAACACTGGCATACAAGGGTATCAAGCTGTTAGTTTATGGAAACTGCCATCTGTGACAAAGTATAATAGTAAAGACAACGATATTATATTTAAGTTATTCGCTCCCGAGTTCAAATTGTGACTCGAGTGTTTTATAGTGGTATAAATCACTGGTGCAGTGTTAAGCGCACTGAAGATTTTATATGTTTAAGAACCGTTTAACTTGAATAAACATGTAGAAGTTGAAGTTTTTCTATTTTATATTTTTTTCATAGCCTAATTGTTCACCTTTATTATTCATTCTTTGGATAGTATATTATTTACTTTAAATTATATTAATAGTATGTACATGTAAATAAAAATAAAAAATAGAAGGAAAAATTTCATAGGGCATCAATTCGTCCGCATCGCTCTGTCGACAGGAAAAGTGCCCAAAAGGCTGGCAGCATTGCCACGTTGTGTGGCGAATTTATATGTTTGCATTATATATTATTATTATGTGTTTAGTTTGAAAAGGGTTTGATTCAATAACTGGGTTGTGGAGGTCAGATAGGCAGGTGCTCCATGTAAAATACTGTTACCTATGCCGCTGTATCCAGTTTGACTGGAAGCCGACGTGATTATAGTTCGAAAAAGGCTGCATATAATTATGGCGACGGAGAATGGTTTGATAAAAACGTTTTTCTTTTAAAAAATGAATCCCGCGCATTGTTGATGATTATTTGATCACAAACACACAGCACACAAACTGCAATGCAGCACACACAACACTACAGTAGGTAGGTAGATACTTTGAAGTGTTGTTTAATACTTAACGTATTAAACAAACAATAATAAAATAGCCAATGACAACTGAAAAATATATCGGCTGATTATACGGCTGATAAATACTGATCAGAAAATAGATTATAGAAGTTCAGAAACTACGCCTCGGTTTCTTTCTGCACATTTTATCAGACATTAAAAAAAATAGTGTACCTATGTTACGTTATTTTGGTACTTTAAACAACGTAAATAGTATACAGTATTTTTATCTCACGAAGATACGCCCACTTTACTTGTGGTAACCATGTGTACGAACACGCTGTGAATGTATGCGTAAAGACGAGTAGAGTCAGCACAGAATACACATATGCACACACACACACTTCCAACTTCGCCATTGTCTCGAACAATATTGACGCGGACGGCTCCTGCACTTCACACACATTCACAGCGTGTTCGTACACATGGTTACCTCAAGTAAAGCGCGCGTATCTTCGTAAGATAAAAATACTACCTATACAATACGTTATAAGTCTGTTACGCTCTTTCACTTGATTCAATTCAATATACCTAAAAGTCTCACGCAAAAATGTAAAAAGTTCTGCTTCAATACTCCCAAAGTATTGAGGTAAAATGTTTTACATGTATAACGAACTCAATCATAATAAATTACACGGAACACAGAAGACATCTTCCTTTACAAAGTCAAACTTTGGGACAATACTCTATTGTGCTATTTTTAATATAAAAGAGGGTAGGTTCATGTATTTTGAGGAGCACAATATGCCTCGTATCTGGCTTGGTATTGAATTTGAAAACATCATGTTGGAATTTTGTTGAGTTGGTAGTATTCTGTATTTTAGACTTCATTTAACTAAGTTGAAGATTAAAACTTATTGTATAATTGCATAGCACATGTGTGAGTACTATGTACCTACTATAAAGCTACCATTTTCTAGGTTTGTCTTTCATTGACTTGAATGTGCCCTGGCGGCTGAGAGTATGTCATGCTCACTCAAATGTCTCGCTGCTGGTGGCGTGTGTGTTGGATCATTAAGTTCCCTTCAAAATGGTTGAGCTAAATGGTTCTGATCCATACGTCATGTTCGTGAACGGGCGCCGTCAGTGGGGACTGGTCATCTCTTGGCTGCCACGGCTTATTTTAATTTAATATTGGAATTGTTGTCGTCTCTTTATTACGGATGCTTTTAACGTTCTGCATCGTTCTCACATGCATAATTTCAACATGAATGATGTAACCAATAATTTGTAACCATATTTTGATTTATAAGAGTGTCCATGGAGTTTCTTGCCCGTTCTTCTCCATAGGTACCTACTACGCTTTGGAATGGGCAACTAGCTTCATCTTTCTGACTGACCGACCCCTTGACAATTCAAAAATGCCTGTAATTGGTTTATTTGAAATAAATGCTTTGAGTTTAAGTGAGTTTGAGTGAAATTACCAAGATTATGTCTGGACTTTAAAAGAGACTGTGACCTCTGAGTTTGTTTCGGCCTTTCTTCTCAGAGTAGTCAGATAGGAAACGCCGACCTCATCTAGTTTTAAAATATTGTACAAACCTATTTACAGAAATAAAATCATTTATCATTTAAATGAAGTGCGAATATCATAGGTTCTGTTAAAACGTAACACAACTTATTTCCCAAAGGTGTAGGCAGAGATGTTAAGTAAAAGTACAGTCAAACGGAGTCAATAGGAATGCAGGGATGAATCGAGACGAAACTTTTAAAGGGATCCTAATCCTTATAACAGCGTTTACATAACGATACTTCCAAACTACATTTTCTTGGCTATAACCATTCAACTTAACACTAAAAATATTTATACAAGAACAATACAGTTTCCAGACACTTTCTTATTCAATACGCGACGCCTTACGATCACGTAATGACAAGAAAAGCAATTACAAAAGAAATGATCACCCATCTGAACACGGCTTAATATTCAAATCCGCGTTCAACAGCACTTTGTAAATACAATTCCGCTTATGTTGGTACTTTAGTCAAGTAAATTTGTTTTTGAGTAACAACAGAGATTTTTGAAAGTGTGATGTTTATTTTAAAGTAGGTACTGAATGTTGGGTACTTGTCCCATCGCCGGCGAGTCACGAGACGAATAGACTAGCAACTAAAAACTAGTTAGCGAGCAAGATGTCCCAAATGTCCTTTCTTTGGTATTGTTCGTCGAATCGTTGAGCTCCTTAAGAGGCTTAGGTACAACAGCTAAAGCGCGGTTACTGTCGGACTGCATAGAAAAGAAAGAGAAGCGCGATGACACAACGCTGGTAATGTATTGCAAAATATGAAGCAATTATCTATTTACAAAAAATATATTGATTAGATTAAAAAATTAAAACACTATTACGTTATGTTGCTTGTACATTAATCTGACAAAAAATCAGAATGATTTAATGCATAGTAGTATGGTTTTTAATCGTTATAAGAAATTTTTAGAGGTATCTTCGTGATTTTTTTCTATCGTATCAAATTAGTTGTATTATTTTTCAACACACTATCTATTTAGCAAATATCCTGAAAAATAACATATATTTTTCTGATTTTGTTTAGTGCAGTGGATCATATACTTTTAGGCATTATAAAACTTACATTTAGGTCCTGTAGTCCCCTTAACTTTTGAGTTGAGCTGCACGATTACTGACAAATGCGTGCACTGGACAGGCCAACTCATTCCGCGCGGTTTTTCCTCAAAAGACCATTTCAGACACAAACCTACATGGTCTTCACATGATCTGATCAAGATTATGTCTGGACTTTAAAATAGACTGTGACCTCTGAGTTTGTTTCGGCCTTTCTTCTCAGAGTATTCAGATAGGCAACGCCGACCTCATCTAGTTTTAAAATATGATTGACGTGTAAAAGTGTTTGAACAAACCTACTTACAGAAATAAAATCATTTATCATTTATCAAGAGCAGCGAGTGCGCGACGGCGACGAGCGATTTCTTGCTGGTGCGTGCGTGAGTCTGTAGCTGCATCTACAACGCCACATGCGAGTGAGCGGTAAGTAATATTGTAGAGGCTTAATATGTGGTTTCGTCATGTAATTGTAGTAAGTTCACTCCATGGTCAAGTGTGTTTTAGTATAGCTATGGTTAATTAGAAAATAGAAATAGAAAATAGTTTAATATCCAACAAAAAGGTAAGAAACATGTAAGACAACATGAGTAACTTAAAGTATTACCTACAGCTAAGTTACAAAGTAATATTTGTCAGTGAGCCCCAAACTAGACATAAAAAAAAACATAATATTATAGTGGTTTAACTTCGCGGCATTGTATTTTTATTTTGCAGATACCGTCCTATAAGTTCAATCACATAATGGATATTATATATATGAGCTAACAGAATTAAAATGATAATAATAGTATGTACATATAAATAAAATAAAAGGAAGGAAAATAATCATAGGGCATCAAAAAAATCGTCCGCATCGCTGTCGACAGGAAAACTGCCCAGAAGAGTGGTAGCATTATCACGTTCTATGGCGATGCTGATTTTTTGGCCAAAAAATAGGCCAGCCCTCTGGTCAGGTGAAGAGTCGACCAACCGCTTGGCGATGTCTCGGAAAACCAAGTGGGCACTCGGACCCCACGGCTCTAGTAAACACTAGGGCCGTGGAGTCCGAGTCAACCCCAAACGGCTCAAAATCTTCAAATCATATTTTTGGTTTTATAAAAAAAACTTTACAGAATATGAGGCAGACCCTGTAGAAGATGGCGGGATGAGCTAGAGCAAACAAACGACGAAAAAAAAAAATTGTGTCGTACCCAGTATTATTATTTAATCAATGTAAAATTGAGCCCATAGGGAAAATTTATGAAAACATAAATATTTTGTAAACCCTACTGTCTTTCACCAAAAATCACACTAATAAATGATTTGATTTGATTTAAATTCGAATCTGTTCTCAGGAAACATGTCAAATCAAGCCTGCATTCCCAGAAGGGTTAGTTAGTGGTTCACGGTTAATCCACATTTCGCTAGTTATCATTAAGTCCCATGTAATAGAGGACGATCAATAACATAAATGGACACAAATTCAGACTCCGGGGTGCTACTGAGTTAGTTCCTGATGGCAAAATCCAAAACAGTTTGTCCCATCTGGGGATCAAACACAGGACCTTATGTATAACAGTCGCACTTGCAATTACTAGATCAACGAGACTGTGAACAGTGCATTTTAAGATATTGAGAAGCCTTACATTAGTATTAGGAAAAATCTCTGAGACAGACGAACGGACAACTAAGGTTGGGAACTGTATTTTTTTGCCGTAGCAGGGCCTATAGCCCCGCTACGGCAAACAAAAATACACTGGCCCAGCAGTCTCGACATTAGATAGCGACAAAAATCTGTCGCTAAGTCGTATCGATGTCAAATTCCTTTAATAGATTTTCAACTTTATTTCCAAAGCATAAGGTTGAAAATCTATTAAAGGAATTTGACATCGATACGACTTAGCGACAGATTTTTGTCGCTATCTAATGTCGAGACTGCTGGGCCTGGACGTGCATTTTAGAATCTCCTCGTAAAGACTATATTATCGTAACACACATAATGAGGGCCATCTTTTTTGTGCTCAACAGTTGGCGCCACTGGCGAGTAAGGTCCCGTCACTACTTTTATTTGATGTTTTGGATATGTTTAAAGTTCCCATAAATTCATAATATTTTTTATTTTTTACATTTTTAAACTTCAAATGAATATTTATATTGTAATGTTCCTAAAATTGACAAGCATGAAGCAGACAAATATTATTCTTCCTTAGGTGCTACCAAATTATATCCTAACTGTTTACTTAAAATCTTAAGCCATAATTAATCATGAATGGCACATCCATTACAACAAATGAATCATTAGTTAAAGTCCGTGATAAAAAATCCCGCAAACAGTGAACGTTCAGTACATTTGACATAATTAGAGACCTTACTCTACACTAGCGCCTCTAGCGGCGAACTCAAGCGCGGTGGTCCTCATTGAACAGATTCTGAATTTTGCTTTTACAGACCCAGATTATGACCTTATTTCCACAAAAAATAAAGGACTGCCTTCTGCAGGAATTTATCTGCATTATATAATCGTAAATAATCCCCAGATACAAATTCTGGTCACGAACTATTGACTCTGTACCGTCGATCCCTATTTTGATTTTACGCGGAAAGGAGATGAAGCATTCTTCGTAGATAATTAATTAGTCAAGAATAAGGGAGACGGCTATATGTATATTGATTACTCTTTTAAAAAAATGACCGACGGATCCAAGATCCTTGGGTATTATTAAGCCCAAAAAGTTCTTAAAAGTGAACATATTTTTTTTATACTTCTTCACCCTTTCGCTGTTTAGGCTGACATTGTTAAAGCCTCATTGGCTTGGTTCTGGAACGTGTCTCAATTCGTTAATGTGTTTTATTACCACTTAAAAACGAATAGGACAGTCACTTGTAACAGCTTGGGCTTTGCAGGTAGACTGCGCAGACTGTTAACTGATAGGTAGTAAGAATTAGTCAAAAGAAACACATGTAACGTTCATATAGATTATAATCGATAAGAAGTTAGGCTAGGTCGACGGACTCGGGGACGTCCGTCGCCCCCCATACATCAGGACCCGAGGTGGCGGCGCGTAGTGTTCCACGCGCGCCCCTCTTAGACGTCGCGGGGGGAGTCAAACACCTCACTCCCCCCGCTCGACCGGACGGGGCCCGCAGAGGCGGGCCGGCACCGGCCGGGGGTTGCGGAAGATTTGTACGTTCCCGCGACCCCCGGCGTAGGTGTGAGACGGAACACCGGGGTGGTTTTTAGTCAGTAAGAGTCTGACAGACCCCTCCGCCTCCCCAGGGCGGGGGACATCCATGAGGATTTTCCACCCCGGAACAAAAAAAAAAAAAAAAAGGTCACTGTTCATCTCGGACGGGGCCCGCTGAGGCGGGCCGGTACCGGCCGGGGGTTGCGGAATATTTGTACGTTCCCGCGACCCCCGGCGTAGGTGTGAGACGGACACCGAGGTGGTTTTTAGTCAGTAAGAGTCTGACAGACACCTCCGCCCCTCCAGGGTGGGGGACATCCATGAGGATATTCCAAACCGGAAAAAAAAAGGTCTCTGTTCATCTGCACTGAGCACTATCATACTATAGTTAGGAGGGGTACCACCCTTGGACACTGGGCAGCCGGCAGGCCCGCCCGCATAGACTCCTAAAGAGTCCGATATAGCCTTCGAAAGGCCGCAGGTAGCTGGCGTCGGTAGCAGGCCGCAGACGCCAGTAGCACGCTACGCATCAGCGCGCAGGTTGGAGCAACGTGTAGGTTGGAGTTGCCCTTTTTTTTTTTTTTTTTTTTTTTTGTTCCGGGGTGGAAAATCCTCATGGATGTCCCCCGCCCTGGGGGGGCGGAGGGGTCTGTCAGACTCTTACTGACTAAAAACCACCCCGGTGTTCCGTCTCACACCTACGCCGGGGGTCGCGGGAACGTACAAATCTTCCGCAACCCCCGGCCGGTGCCGGCCCGCCTCTGCGGGCCCCGTCCGGTCGAGCGGGGGGAGTGAGGTGTTTGACTCCCCCCGCGACGTCTAAGAGGGGCGCGCGTGGAACACTACGCGCCGCCACCTCGGGTCCTGATGTATAGGGGGCGACGGACGTCCCCGAGTCCGTCGCCCCTGGACCCATTTAGGGGGGCTGGAAGAGGGCGTTGTCCGCCCTCCGCCGACGCCCGGTGCGCCTGCTGCGGGCCGGGTGAGAGGATGAGATCTCTCGCTCCCTTTCCGCAGCCTCCTTCTGCGAGATCACTGTTTCGCAGAAGGATACCACCGCGTCCCAGGACTCCTCGCCGCCGACCATCGCATTCACAACGGCCGGCAGCGAGAGGTCACTGCCTACTCCTGAGATGAGGGCACGGCGCGGCTCCTCCCAAGCGGCACACTCTGCCAGCGTATGCCGCGCCGTGTCCTCCCGACAGTCGACGCAGTGGTGACACCGGGCGTCCGGCTCCCTGTTTATGCGACACAGGTACTTCCCGAAGCAACCGTGCCCCGAGAGCACCTGCGTCACCCGAAACGACAGGGAGCCGTGCCTCCTCCCGAGCCAGTGGTCGAGCACCGGCCGGACCGCCTCGATGGTGACGAGGCCGGCGGTAGGGCGTGAGAGCCTGTCCCGCCATTCCGCCACCAGGACCTCGCGGAGCTGCGACCGACGCTGCTCCATTTGTCGCTGCATCGGTCGTTCGCCCCGCGCCCGCGCTTCCTCGCGCCACCGGTACAGTGACGCGAGCACCTTCGCCTCCAGGTCCCAGGGCGGGGATCCGGCCAGTGCACAAGCCGCCTCGTAGGAGATCGTGCGGTATCCCCTTATGACTCTGACGGCCATTGCTCTCTGCGGCTTTCGCAATACAGCAATGCTGCCGGCCGTCAGGTCAGCCGCCCAGATCGGGGCCCCGTAAAGGGCCATCGACCGCACGATCCCCACGTAGAGCCGCCTACAAGCGGCGCTCGGGCCCCCCAGATTGGGAAGCAGCGTTGACAGCGCCCCGGCCGCGCCCAACAACTTGGGCGCCAGCTGCCGGAAGTGGGGGCCGAAATCCCACCGGCTGTCGAGCACCAACCCAAGGTACTTCATGGTGGGCTCGACAGCGATTCGAACCCCCCCCACCACAATGTGGGATCCGGATGGTGGCGCATGACCATAGTCTCTACTGCCATGCTGTCAAGTCAACATAATTATATAATAAACGAATCCATAACGTATAACGTACTTATATTTGAAATTGATACAGTCTGTTACTGAACGTGAACGTGTTTGTTAACGTCAGCTGGATGTTTGGCGTGTTCTGGATTCCGTTAAACAGTCAGCGCTGTCTAAGGCTTGTTTCACACATACCACAACCACACCATGACCACGACCACAACACGTTAATGGGCGCTAATTTGTATGAAAATGAATACGTAACCACAGCTTGACCACATTTTGTCGCTGCGATGTGGTGTGGTTGTTATAGGTGTGAATGGGCCCTAAATTGTGTGTGTGCCTTGCACGTTCTGCTATACAAATGATTACGTAAAAGTGACTGGCAACTTTTCAAAATTCAAACTTTTTTCAAGTATTTTTCTACTGAAGTCAATAACAAAACGGAGCGCATTTGACGATGAAAAAAGAGCAAGACTTACCAACCAAGAATTTCTAATTAGAATCTGGTGAATTTACCTGTAAATAGAAAAATAATGGGTTAGTAAAATTTTTGTAAAAGTTTTTATTATCCATTTTTAGACAATTTTTAAGCATGCAATTCATCAAAAACAATTGCGCATACACATTTTCATGGCAATGCAATGTTCTACATACACTTGCACAATCTCCTTTTTTGTTTTGACACAAAACATAACAAAAAATAACAAACAATATTTTTATTTTACGATCGGCGACAAAAAATCACGTCATCAATCCATCGCCGCAAAGTGGATTAAAACTTTAAAATTTTTAGCAAAACATACAGTATTGTACTTGGTAGACAGTCGCCATTGTCATTAACTGACAAATTGTTGTTTTATAAATAAGTTTGAAAGCCTGTATGGACCTATGTTATTCAGCTGTGGGGTTGCACCAGCCAAAGCAATCATCAAATCATACAACGATTCCAAAACAAAGTGCTCGGGGTGTCTTTGGTTTTGTATTTTCGTTTTTTGCCACCGACTTCCGAAATTATAGTATTTTTTTGTGTTTTTTTTTGGAAGTCGGTTGAATATTTTGTAAAAAACATTTTTTAATTAGTTTACTGCTCAGTTTTAACTGCCAAACTTGTTAATAATCATAGTTACATAATATGACTATTGACGAAATGGATGCGAACAGAAGCGTCATCAATTTGTCTTAGGCATTCATATTGACTATAGTATGCAAACGTACAGCGCCGTATGTCTAATGACAATTACGAATCATACTTTTTTTTGTAATGGCCTTTTGCAGTTGGTCTCGCGGGGGACCTTTGCTGCCTCACCGGGCTTTGGTGGGGCCAGAAGGGCCTCTCATCGAGCTGGTAAAATACATTTAGGTAGCACAGCTAAAGGCGTCCCATAGTGGGACTCGAACCTAGGCTTAAGGCGCTACCGGTTACTGAGCAAGTGGGGACTTGTTGCATCTGAGTGTTATTATTATTATTAGGGATATTGTTTTGATTGACTTGCTCCGCGCAGGCAGGCGGGATCAAGGGACGGGGGGTACGAATCATACAATCTCCCTGCGACATAATTATACAACGTCCCGACATCAATCAACACCCGACTGATCGTTGGACCCTTTTCTATGGAGGACTAGTGAACTTTACACCCTGTGCCTCGTACCTATTTAGTACCTACTATTGCTATAAACATTTGAGTAGGAACCTTTTTACGAGAGATAACCTATTAATTTCCATCCCTTTGTGAGTTAAAAGCGTCCGGTGATAACAAATTAGATTACAATACAATTTCCACAGGCATTACAGTGGTAGAGAGCATTTTGATGTTACAAAGAAATATTTTTAAGCTATTGCATAGCTTTTATCGCGGGCTTTGAGCGCGGTGACCGAATCAAAAAATTCCGTAACGAAAATAAAACCTAACACCCCCCACTCCGCCTACCATGTAGCTCGGCCGAGCGTTCGCTTAAGATGTATTTATATGGTACGACTGTACTTGAATTAATATCAAAGAAAAAAAATACTGCATAAATAAAAAATTAATAAATAATGATAATTGCATAAGTTGATAAAAAATGCTATGCAATAGCTTTACCGCGGCAGTCCCCGAGTGCCGCACGTGTTTCATTTTTCCTTTGTTTTTGTAGGGGGTAACATAAAACAATTAAAATCTAAACCTATACCCGCAGTTTTACTAGCGTAGCAGCGCATTGAACATTAATGATAATGATAAATGATAAATGATTTATTTCTGTAAGTAGGTTTATACAAACACTTTTACACGTCAATCATATTTTAAAACTAGATGAGGTTTGCGTTTCCTATCTGACTACTCTGCGAATTTATTAATTAATTGTGAATCTGTAGATATAGCTTTAGATTTCAATAGTTTTATGTTACCATTACAAAAACAAAGGAAAAATATTTCTTTGTAACATCAAAAAGATCTCTTTCTAATAGTTATACTTAAAAAAAAAACAATTTATAATCCTGGTTTAACCAGAATCTTTTACAAACTGTAAAAAAAAAATCTTATTTGTTTCCTCCAAAATAAAATATAGAAGTTTCATCTTGAAAACTCAGCCTATCCATAATATTGACTTGTCCCTTAAATTAATATAGGTAAAATTAAAATGGACTTTTAATATGGTAGTCCGCAGGTTTGCGCGTTGTAGTAATGATATTAAGGTTGAACTAGTCGCGGGCTCGACCTCACTGGTGGGCGTGGCCAAAAAGTACGCTGTCTCACTTGTCATCGTGTCCGACAGAGATAGTATCAGTAATGAGCAGTTCGACGCTAGTCTACACGCACAACGTCTATCTAGTGCGTGGGCACACAAACACCGTTATTTTAATTTATAGTAAAACAAGTGCGTACAAAATTACGAAAAGTCCTTTGGAAAATCGAATTTTATGAAAAAATTCCAGCTTGTATCAATTGCAAATAAAGTTTATTGAACTCTTCGATAATTGAGCTTTGTCGGTGCTGACTTTGTTTTGGAGATTTTACACTTCTTTTATTACCTATTTACGTCCAAAATTGCGTTAAAATTAGCAAGAAAAACGAATCTTTGTTGGCTCATAACATTTTAATTACTATTCTGGCTTTGTTATGTTAGTTGGCTATTTTTATTTATATTGGCTTTTTAATTTACTATTCTTTTTCCGTACAGACAAAATTAATAACGAGACAAAACGATATCATGTTTAAACAACAACGCAACATCATACAACGCCCTACGTGTTCAATACAACAACGCGTTTAGAGTGCTGCTGGGGCTGTCACGTTTCTGCAGTGCTTCGACTATGTTCGCAGAAACGCACACGGATGGGTTTCATGCTCTTATTAGGAAGCAATGTGCGTCGCTGCTGAGTCGTGTTAGGTCCAGTAGCAACAGTTTGATAAGCGTGTTCGCGGACAGGTGGGACTCTCCACTGCTGCGCCACTGGATACGTTTTCACACTGCACTGTGAGCAGTGGAAAGTTCCTCCCGGTCCTTATGTGTGTAACTGTCCTTAAGTGCTTTTATTTTGTGTGTGTTGTTTTGTTTTGTATTATTTTTGATGTGAATTAGTTGTTTTTAAAATGTGTATGTTAAAATATGGATTTTTTCTGAAATAAATGTTTATTATTATTATTATTTTTAAACATTGGATGTACTATGTCAAACCCTCCCGAAATTTGTACGGCAAAAATATCGACTAGTGCAACCTTAAAGTCGCGCTTTTCAAGGCATACTACCAAACCTTCTACACGTGCAGCTTGTGGCTGAAATATACGCAGAGAGCCTACAACGTCCTCCGCGTACCAGTATAATAATGGATTTAGGATGTTGATGAGACTTCCGCGCTTCTGCAGCGTTTCGCAGATGTCCGCGGAAGCCCGTGCTGACGATTTACATGGTATGAGGAAGAGACCAGCGTCAATAATGGGTAGCTTGCGCAGAAGCTCCATTAGCATACTATAAACTTAATTAGACAAAATGGACAGTCCCTTTATAAGGCCCTGGTAAGGAGGCAAATGTCAAAGTGTGTTGGGCCACGTCATTTTTAGAGTTTTCGTTATGTGAAAGTATACTAACATAGCTTTTTAAGTAATTATTACTAATACTATATGGATTCTGAGTACGTATAGTCCAAAATAATGAATATATATGTCGGAGAAACAGCATTCTCCTCGACATCGTCATTACTGGTCACGGGTTTAGTGGGCGTCATTAGGGTGATGTGAGCACAAAACAAAATATTCACTGTTTCATATAATTTAATGGCAGTTTATACAACGTTGATGATCAAATAACTAATTTGCTTAAATATTTATTTTCGAGCAGCAGGTTCGCGACACTAATCTAACTTTATCACTAGCGATCCACCTCGATCAACCACCGTTACTGTAATGAATCCTCACTCCGCCCCACCAAAGTTAAGATGGCGCCTCGACCCCACTCTTGATTTATCCTCTGCTCTGATTGGACGTTATTCAATGCAGTGACTTTTAAATAAATTTGTTAGATTTACACAATATAATTTTTTTATAAATCCAATCAAATTAAATTAGGATTTAACAAGTTATTTTTAGTTAACAATCAACCTTATCAATTAATCGTATGCAACCAACAATTAACTCTGCGTTTACTTCCTCCGACATATACATATATATATATATATATATATATATATAAAAAAAGAATACCGACATGACGATACCTCTGACCCAATTACAACGAACTGCTTTCATCTCAATTGCTAACGATAATGCAAACGAAGTGATCGATAAAGGAATAAGACGTTGGTCATGACATTAACTGCATTGTTGGATAATGCCATTTGAATAGGAACCTTGCAGCCATTAGGAATAATGACGTTTTTGGTACGGCAATACCTATAAATTAACAAGACAAGTCTGCATTGTTGGGTAATGCCATTTAAATAGGAACCTTGCAGCCATTAGGAATAATGACGTTTTTGGTACGGAAATACCTGTAAATTAACAAGACAAGTAAATTAGCAAGAAAAGTTATTATAATTAGTAGTAAAATTGTGAAATATTCAAGGTTTTTGTCAACGTCGGACCCTCTAGTTTGTTATATTTGGGGCAATTTGAGTAGATTAGAACCACAGATAATATTAATTGAAGTCAGTGTAATCTAATGGAAAAGATTTGGCGAGAGATAGGAGGAAAAATGGCGGATTTCGTTTCGAGTTTTTGCAATGCGGTGGTTGTATTATTTCTAAAGCAAATTTTGGAAAAAGGATCTCCTTTTGTTGACACTTATTTTTATTGTTTAGTTTATTATAAGGTGAAGCCATTATTATTTATAAAAAAATCCTAAATAGACCTGTGTTTAGCTCTCAGTTAAGAGTGTGGCCTTTTCCATCTTCCGTTTGTCCATTTATGCTCAGGACTAGGTATATTGTTTAAAATGTTATCTCAATACTCAATATCTTTATTGCTTTACCATAATGTGTACTTAGGTGGTAACTAATCCGGGGCGTAACTTCGCTGCCGCGAGAAATCGCGGCACAGAGGACAGAGCTCCGGCGGGATCTCATGGCGGCATGGAGAGTGCGACTGTCGCAACCCAGCGCAGGGCACGCCACAATTGCGGCGGTAAGACCCCTCTTTGAGGAGTGGCTTGAGAGGCGCCACGGCGTCCTCACCTTCCGCCTGACGCACGTCCTCACCGGACATGGCTGTTTCGGGAGGTTCCTGTTTCGGATAAGGCGGGAGGAAACGCCCGGATGTTATCATTGTGTGGATCGACCGGAGGACACGGTGGAACATACGGTGGAGGTCTGCCCGGCTTGGGCGGAACACCGCCGTGTCCTCGTGGCGGCGATCGGCGGCGGCGACCTCTCGCGTCCAGCCCTGGTTCAGGCCATGGTACGGAGCGAGAGGGAATGGGAAGCCGTCACCTCCTTCTGCGAAGCAGTAATGCTCGCGAAGGAGGAGGCGGAGCGCGAGAGGGAGAGGCAATCTCTACGCCCTCGCGCCCCTAGCCGCCGCAGGAGGAGGAGACACCCTGGGCGTCGGGAGTCGATTGCCGACTCCCGGCCACCGTAGGCGCGGGCTTGCGGACGGCGAGCAATGGGCAGCTCGCCGTCCGGTAAGGACCAGGCCCGGGTCGACGGCGCGTTGTCTTCCACGCGCGCCTCAAAGAGATGTCAGCACCATTGACGGGGTCCGATAGGACCGATGCCTGCCGGGGTCGCGGATTGTTCGAAAGAGTTACCGTGGCCCTGGCGCACAGGCAACTGAAGGAACACGGGTGGGTTTTAGTCAGTAAGAGTCTGACACACCTTCCGCTCCGCCCAGAGCGGGAGAGGTCATTTGATGATTTCCAACCCAAAAAAAAAAAAAAATACAAACGGTGGTAACTAATATAATTGAGATCATTATGGACCCTGTAGGGCACAGCAAAAGGGTAGGAGAGAGGAAGCCCAGTTTTAGGAGATCATTAAGTTGTTATATAATCAAAGTCAGGAGATCGCGAATAAGACAGTAACATTTCGCTTACATAAGTATTATTTTATCTACAAAAGTACTTAAAGTCAAAGTCAAAGTCAAATCATTTATTTCAAATAGGCACATAAAAGGCACTTTTGAACGTCAAAATTTACAAAAAAATAGAATTGATTCTAGTTGCCCCTTCCAAAAGGTAGTTTCATATGGAGAAGAATGGGCAAGAAACTCCACCGTTACTCTTTTAAAATATTTTACAATATTATGTAAGTTCACATTAATTATGTAATCATATGTGAAGACGATGCACCTAGAATAAAATAACTATACCACAATAGGTAAAAAGAATTAAATATAATGCAAAGGCAGGTAAATTAATTATGTGATAGATACATGGTGCTCACATATTTACAAATATTGAAAAGTAGATGATGTTTCCAAAATTTTAACAAGTAATAATTTAGTGTGTGAGTTAAAGTAGTTAAGTACATAATGTAACAATCAATGTCATAAAAATTATAAATTATACAATTAAATTAGCAACCAGTTTGATTTTGTCTAGACTCTAGATTGTCCTATGGAGCAGGACCAGCATGTTTCCAAGCATTTTCTTCTAGTTTTAAATTATTTTTATATACTGTTTCATAATGTATATCTCATTAACGTTTTACTGGTTGTGCAAACACATTAAACTCAGTAACTGGTGCTTCTAGCACAGGAGTCCTCCAATTTTAAGCCCAGTTGCACATACCTTATATCTTGCCACTAAGTTATAAAGTCTAATTTAAGGTACAATAATTGTAAATAGGTTTAAGTCTTGAACAAAGAAATTTTATTTGTTGATTGTTTTGTTTATTAGGTAATCCTAATTAATATCCTAATCCTAATCCTAACTTCCTACCTATCCTAACTTCCTAACTATTATTATAAATGCGAAAGTAAGTTTGTTTGTTTGTTTGTTTGTTACCTTTTCACGCCTAAACCACTGAACCGATCATCCTGAAATTTTGCATATACGTTGTCAGGTCTACAGAAACGGACAAAGCGTACCTTCCATGCCGAAAAAAAGTACTGTTCCCGAGGAAAACAACAATAACGTTCTTATGACAATAGATGACGCCACGTGTCTTTCGAATCATGATTGAATTATAACCCGAATTGATAGTCAAAGTCTAAATTAACGCGAGCGAAGCCGCGGGCAAAAGCTAGTTTAAAATAATTGTTTTTGAAAAGCTATTTTGTACACAAGACTAAACTGACGTTAATGATAAAATCAACAAGCATTAATAATGTACTCGCTTACCTTTCAAAATAAAACACTAACGACAGAATATTCTCGTTAAAAACTAAAATTAAAAAGAAAAACACACAAAATAAATTAACGTATCAAGTTCGCAAAACAATATTCTAGATAAAAGAAAGCGGGTCAGCTATAAAGCTTTGAACACACTAGCGCGGTCAAACTTAAAAATGTCAACAGTGATACTCCCGCTTCTATTCTGCTAAGAGACTAATATTTTGACCATAGCATGAGCCTTGAGTGTAGTAGTAGGGACTTAGTTATAAAACAAAACTCAAAATTCAAAGCATTTACTTCAACTAACCCATTTACGGGTACGTTTGAACTTCCAAGGAGTCAGTCAGAAATACGAAGCCAGCCCATTACAAAGCGTAGAGGTTCCTATAGAGAAGAACAGGCCAGAGGCATAATAGTCCGTGGCGTTAAGATTGCAGACAAATAGCTGGAGCAGACCATCTAACTACCAAAAATCAACAACCCAAATAATAATTATTAAAATACATTGTGTTATCTGCATCTTTAAATAAATTTCAGTGGGTCAATGACCGCTGTTGCCACGTTATTTTGAACAGACTATAGCAAACACGATCTCCGCAGGTCGCTTGTAAATCTTGTATTACTACTATGCAGATACTAATCCTGTACGCACCGTTTTTAGTGCTAAATCCCACGCAAGTGTGGCTTCAGCTTTACAAAATTCTTTCGTATCAATATCACGTTCCCTTTTATCAGCATCAACGTTATCTATAAGAAAATTACATATATTGTAGATAAAAGAATATCTTCCAATTCTTTTATGACATTGTTTCGTCCGTAATTATGAATTGGGACGGCCAATTTCCGGAAGTGGCTGATATTCCGTCAGGAAAATGTAAGGAAATACATGTCTCATAATTTTCGTTAGATATTACGAAGATTGAAAACAGTACGCTTAGATGGTTTGGTCATGTCGAGAGGATGAATGAAAGGAGACTAACAAAAGGTATTTACAAGGCAGACATGAGTGGAAATGCCCGGAGAGCTCGCCCTAGGAGGACTTATAGTGACCTTATTGGTGATGTTCTTCAAAAAGGTCAGGGGTGTAGTACTCGCATACGGTGTGCGTGACCAGCGGGGTAATTACGTAACACACTAACAGTAGGAATGGGTTTCATTTTGACAGTTCAACAATATTCATTGCGTTATTTACGTTGTTGAGCAGACAATTTTTTCGAACTTAAGAAGCAATGGATTAGCAATAGGCTTCAAAATGATTCAGATTGTGACAGATAGTATGTTACGTAATTAGGGTGCTGATGTATGAACGTAAACGATAAAAGGAGTATGTAGGGATCGTAGCTGGTGGCGTTCTGTAGTTTCTGCCTACCCCCATGGGAAGAAGGCGTGAGTCTATGTATGTATGTTAAAGTTTGTTACACGTTTTCAGGAATACAAATAAATGTCAATTTTATCATCATTGCCTGGCCCTCTCCCAGCTCTGTTCAAGTCAGCTTCCAGTCTAACTGTATGCAGCTGAATACAGTGCTTTTCATGGAACTACTGCCTATGTGACCTCCTGCACCCATGTTCCTGGGTTTCATGAGGGATCATGAAACCCATAGTTTGAGTAATTTTTGTGGCCTACCCAAATGTCTTTTCTTTGGTATTGTTCGTCGAATCGTTGAGCTCCTTAAGTTCTGAGTTGAGCTGCACGATTACTGACACTCAATCTGTGTGGTTTTTCCTCAAAAGACCATTTCAGACACAAATCTACATGGTCTTCACATGATCTGACTAAGATTATATCTGGACTTTAAAAGAGACTGTGACCTCTGAGTTTGTTTCGGCCTTTCTTCTCAGGGTAGTCAGATAGGAAACGCCAACCTCATCTAGTTTTTAAAATATGATTGACGTGTAAAAGTGTTTGTTCAAACCTACTTACAGAAATAAAATCATTTATCATTTATCATGAACATGGATTGTGGAAGTAGCCCGAAAACCAGACAACCAAGAGAGTGAGTTTATGTATGTGTGTGTATTACGAAGATTTTTTAAGCTATTGCATAGCTTTTATCGCGGGCTTTGAGCGCGGCGACCGAATCAAGAAATTCCGTAACGAAAATAAAACCTAACACCCCCCACTCCACCTACCATGTACCTCGGCCGAGCGTTCGCTTAACGTGTATGTATATGGTACGACTGTACGAAGCTCGCACGGATCGAGACGAGCTGCTCCGAAATCGGACGAATACGTAAGCAGATTGCATAAGTTGATGAAAAATGCTATGCAATAGCTTTACCGCGGCAGTCCCCAAGTGCCACGCGTTTGTTTTATTTGAAAATATATCATACAATACAGTTCTTACCGACGTCGAAAAGAAGTAGCCAAATCTATACAAACGTAGTATAAAACAAGGTCGCATTTCGTGCCGGTCTCCGTGATCGCGTTGTTTTTCTAAACTACGGAACGGATTTTTATGCGGTTTTCACCATCATTTTCAGAATTTGTTACGGAAGATTAATTCTGTATAATAAGTCATGTTAAACTTACATAAAATAATAAAACCTCGTTGTTTTGTCAAGTCGTAAAAGCCGTGACATGCTGTGGCGGGTTGCCAGCAGTTTATAAGGAACAACCAAATTAAGTAACTGACAAAATACAACAAAAATATATCGAAGAATAATTCATTTAATACATTTACCTACAATTTTAAAGTTATTGCATAGGCGTATTAACCTAAAACTTAGTGAGATACTCTTTAGAGTATAAATGAGTGAATGAGTGTAAATAATTTGACTTTGACTTTGACTTTAATCAAAGTCAAAGTCAAAGTCAAATTATTTATTTCAAATAGGCACATAAAAGGCACTTTTGAACGTCAAAAAGGCACTTTGGGAAGGCACTAAGGTGGAATGGAGGTAGAATCACGCCTCAGTGGGTATAGTCATGAACTAAAAGGCAAAAAGGCGCACTTCTAAAGTTGATCGAAGTTAAATACATAATAATACTTAAGTTGCAATCGTGTGTCGCAAAATAGAAGACATTGCACGTATATTATGTACAGTACAACTATTTTCTTAATGTTCCTCGGCAAACTTCGTGTTGCAAAGGGCAACTGATAGAAATCCGACGACTGACAAAACAAGAAGTTTGCGTAGGGACATTAAGAAAATGGTTGTACTGTAAATGCTTGGCGATCTCCTTGCGAAAGATTTTAATGCATAAATATTGTGGTACCTTTATATAACCCTATATTTCTGTATTATGATACTATATATTAAAAATCTTGACATATAGTAACTTAAGAGGGGAGCGTTTTTTTTTTTTTTGTTTTTTTTTTTGTTTTTTTTTTTTTTTTTGGTTGGGAAATCATTAAATGACCTCTCCCGCTCTGGGCGGAGCGGAAGGATGTGTCAGACTCTTACTGACTAAAACCCACCCGTGTACCTTCAGTTGCCTGTGCGCCAGGGCCACGGTAACTCTTTCGAACAATCCGCGAAGGGGAGCGTAACTAAATAAAAAAAGCCACACGGGTGAGTTGAAGGATAAGCTGCGCTTGCCGAGGTCAGTCCGTGACTGGATGACCATCCATTACATACCGAGACCCTCCATACCTCGAAAAGCACGTCAAGCAGTTGGTCACGGCTGTCATTCGTAGATCTTTGAATGTCGTTACGGGTCAGAATTTCGAAAGTCCAATAATCAGTCTTATCAAGAATTACCGTGTTAACCAGTAACTGGGTTGTGGAGGTCAGATAGGCAATCGCTCTATGTAAAAAACCTGTATTTCTTCATTATTTCTCTATTTTTGCCAACAGGCTTCCATTTATTGCACAATAATAATATGTAAATGCCAAGGACACGCACAATAAAATCAAATAAACTCCAATAAAACCATGGCAATATAAACACTCGCTCGAAACGACAATAATCACTGTTCAGTTCATAACAGCTTGAATGTAAACAACAGCTATTGGTTTCCCAGTACAATGGATTATACAGGCTGGTCTATTATGGCTCCTTCAAACAGGCACGATAGGCACCGCTCGTCGCACGACAGGCAGTGCCTTTGTGTCGCATCGCGTGTCGCGCCTATTTGTACGAGCCTTAATACAGTCTGGTCTATTATACAAGCTGGCCTATTATACAGACTGGTGTATTATACAGGCTGATGTATTATACGGGCTGGTGTATTATACAGGCTGGTGTATTATACGGGCTGGTGTATTATACAGGCTGGTTTATAATATAAGCTGGCCTATTATACAAGCTGGCCTATTAAACAGGCTGGTCTATTATACAGGCTGGTCTATTATACAGGCTGGTGTATTATACAGGCTGCTATATTATTCAGGCTGGTATATTATACAGGCTGATGTATTATACAGGCTGCTATATTATTCAGGCTGGTATATTATACAGGCTGGTGTATTATACAAGTATATATACTATTATACTGCCACGATAGTCTAGTGGTCGCAAACACTACTGCTAAGCATGAGATCCTAGGTTCGATTCCCGGGTCGAACAAAGTGTTATTGGGTTTTTCCATCTGGAATTTCACAGTAGCAACCCGAAGTCTGGATTAGTGCCCGGTTGATGGCCATGGGCTCACCCCTGTTACATGGGACTTAAATATAGCTGACGAAATGTGGTTTTACTTGAAATTCGCCTCTCCCAAACCCCCCGGAGGATACAGGTGTAATATTATGTTATATTATTACGTCTATTAAACAGGTTGTTTGAGTTTGAACAAGTTTAAAGAAGCCTATTGTATAGTTTTTTGCAACTGCCCCGTTGGTGTGTTCGATTCCAAGGTCAGGCAAAACGATATTGGGTTTTTCTATTAGGAATTTCTCAGTAACAGCCCGGAGTTTGGAAGTCGGCGGTGTGATACCCCCGTGTCTCTGAAAGCACGTAAAGCCGTTGGTCCTGCGTCTGATCTCTCTCCGGTCGTGTCGGATTGCCGTCCCATCGGACTATGAAAGTGAGGGAAGAGAGAATGCACCTGTGTCTGCGCACACACTTGTGCACTACAATATCTCCCGCGCCGAAGGCTAGTTTCCGTTGAGATTGGCCGTCATGGCCGAAATACGGTCTGGAGGACTACATGTATAGTTTCTTCTGTGGTAAAAATGATTAATAGGATGGCATTTGGTTTTGAAAATTGCGGCTTCGGGACACTTTTAATGATGTACGGTTGACTGTTTAAATTATAACGCCATAATACCAAAAGGACTTAACGTTTGTATCACATGCTAGATATAGAATAAATGATAAATGATTTTATATCTGTAAGTAGGTTTGTACAAACACTTTTATACGTGTTTCATATTTTTTAAACTAGATGAGTTCGGCGATAAAAGACTGATACTACTTCACTGAATATAATACAGCATAAGTAGATAGTTTACTGACCATTTGATCTCAAGGATTATACTACAGAAGTTGCTTTATTCAAATAAAAACAAAATAAAACTGAAAATATAAATATCTAAAAGTTATAACAATCATAACTGAAAACTCAAAGCATTTATTTCAAATAAACCAATTACAGGCACTTTTGAATTGTCAAGGGGTCAGTCGGTCAGAAAGATGAAGCTAGTTGCCCATTCCAAAGCGTAGTAGGTACCTATGGAGAAAAACGGGCAAGAAACTCCACGGACACTCTTTTAAATCAAAATATGGTTACAAAATATTGGTTACAAAACAATCATGTTGAAATTATGCATGTGAGAACGATGCAGAACGTTAAAATCGTCCGTAAAAAAAACACTTTCAAATATTTAAGTTAAATTAAAATAAGCCGTGGCAGCTAAGACATGACCAACACCCTAATTGCGTTACACACTATCAATCACAATCTGAATCATTTTAAAGCCTATCGCTAATTCATTGCTTCATATATTCGAAAAATTTGTCTGCTCAACAACTTAAATAACGCAATGAATGTTGTTGAACTGTCAAAATGAAAGCCATTCCTACTGTTAGTGTGTTACGCAATTACCCCGCAGTTCCTACTGACGGCGCCCGTTCGCGAACTTGACACCTGGATTAGCACCATTCAGCTAAACCGTTTTGAAGGGAGCTAAATGATCCAATATACTTTTACTGCATTGTCACTAACCTATGTAAAATTTGCATGTCTGTAGAAGTCAGTGAACTCCTTACGTTTATATTTAAATGCACAATTATTAACATTCACATTTATTTTTCTAAATACGACTAATCACGCATGCACAATACAGATGTCCGATAAACCCCAGACTGTTTGGAGTTCAAAATTCAAATTTATAGTTTTAATTTTAAAGTTTACGAGTTCGTTACAACCTGTATACAAAGAACATGTTTATTCAAGCATTAGCGGTGTAATTTATCGATTCGGCAAACATTAACTCGACCCTGTACAACAAACTATAAGCGGACAGAAATCAATAGCTGTAGTATGGTCTAAGTTGACTTTTGGCAGAATTTCTCTTTTATTTCTACGCGATTTTCGTTTTCATTACTGAGCAGTTTCCCTCGAATAAAACGTTAAGTCGTTTCAAATTATTCTTACAGTCGTGATATTAAGTACAGAACCGGTTAATATGGCGATGCTTGAGGGCTATGTCCAGTAGTGGACGTTTTTCGGCTGAAAATGATGATACTGATGATGTTACTTATGACGTTTAATTTTCAAAATAATTATGGTCTTAAGCTTAATCAGGGTGCAACGGGGCAAGCAGGGTGCACCAGGCGAGCAGGGTGCAGCGGGGCGAGCAGTGTGCAGTGGGGCGAGCAGGGTGCAGCGAGGCTAGCTGGGTGCAGCTGGGCCAGCAGGGTGCAGCGGGGCGAGCAGGGTGCAGCGGGGCAAGCTCGTTGCAGCGGGGCGAGCAAGGTGCAGTGGGGCGAGCAGTGTGCAGCGGGGCGAGCAGGGTGCAGCGGGGCGAGCAGGGTGCAGTGGGGCGAGCACGCGCGTACCCAAGACGTTTGTGATAAGACATGATAAATTATGTTAATTACATCAAGAAGTTATGTCACATGTCAAGAAATTATCTCACGCCGCTGTGCTAGCATTTAAGACAAAACGGTTTTATCACCAAAACTGTGATAAAATGTGTGACTCAAGCCATGTCACAGTATGCCGTGCTCGCCCCGCAGCAAGTAGGTACCTATATTTCTTATTTAATTAGCGGTTTTTAGTGAAATACGCTAAAACTCAAAAAAATGATAAATGAGCATTTCAGAACCTGTCTTAAACTTTGCTCAGTTTTTAGAAATAACCCATAGTTTTACCTTTTTAGAAACAAAAGCTCCAATTTTCACCCGCATAAATAAATACATCCACTCTCTACAGATACCCATGTATCCAAAAAAACAACAACAAAAGAATAACAATCAATGAATCCCGACATTCGTTCACAAAAACACAAAGCTTTTGCTTTCCATCCAAAACTGGAGTGCCCTGAAATCGTTTCCAATTCATATGATAATTCTAAATGTTAACATGAGACATGACATGTTTTCTGTTTAGAAAAAATACCTTGCCTTGATCATAGACACAGAGCACGGAGACGCCTCGGCGGCAGCTGTTAAAAGCAGCATTGTCGACATTTTCCATATAAACCAAGTGGGCCACTGCTTACTCGAATTATAACTGAAATGTACGGTAAGAAACTGACGGCTTTAAAGGCGGTCCGTAACAGCACCTTAATTGCGTAACACACTGTCAATCATAATCTGAATCATTGTGAAGCCTATTGCTAAACCATTGCTTCATATGTTCGAAAAATTTGTCTGCTCAGCAATGTAAATAACGCAATGAATTTTGGTGAATTGTCAACATGAAAGCTATTCCTACTGTTAGTGTGTTACGCAATTACCCTGCAGGTTGCTAACCCACATATTTGCCATTATACCACAATAAACAGTGTTTTGTTAGTATATTAATCTAGGCAAGGGTTTTAGTTACATGCCAAACATCGCGAAGAAACCTGGGCTTAGGTATATCCATACTCACGGTGGAGCATACGGTGGAGATCTGCCCGGCTTGGGCGGAGCACCCCCGTGTCAACTCACGTCCGGCCCTGGTTCAGGCCATGGTACGGAGCGAGAGGGAATGGGAAGCCGTCACCTCCTTCTGCGAAGCAGTAATGCTCGCAAAGGAGGAGGCGGAGCGCGAAAGGGAGAGGCAATCTCTGCGCCCTCGCGCCCCTAGCCGCCGCAGGAGGAGGAGACACCCTGGGCGTCGGGAGTCGATTGCCGACTCCCGGCCACCGTAGGCGCGGGCTTGCGGACGGCGAGCAATGGGCAGCTCGCCGTCCGGTAAGGACCAGGCCCGGGTCGACGGCGCGTCGTGTTCCACGCGCGCCTCAAAGAGATGTCAGCACCATTGACGGGGTCCGATAGGACCGATGCCTGCCGGGGTCGTGGATTGTTCGAAAGAGTTACCGTGGCCCTGGCGCACAGGCAACTGAAGGAACACGGGTGGGTTTTAGGCAGTAAGAGTCTGACACGCCCTTCCGCTCCGCCCAGAGCGGGAGAGGTCATTTGATGATTTCCCACCCAAAAAAAAAAAAAAGGTTATATCCATACTAATATTATAAATTCGAAAGTAACTCTGTCTGTATGTTACCTTTTCACGCCTAAACCACTGAACAGATTTCGACAAAATTTGACAAGGGGCAGATGGTATCCTAAGGATGGATATAGGCTACTTTTTGTCTCATACGTAATCCTGAAAGAGGTGATATAGGGGATGAAAATTTGTATGGGAAACGCAGAGGCATAATTATGGAAATTCCAATTTATGCATTTGAAGAAAAATAGAGTTAGGCGTCTCGTATAACCGCAAGCTAGTACTCTAGGGTTAGTTAAGGTCAGCTCGCGAATGCCAGACCTGCTTAGCCGACATTAATGTCACATAACATAATACTATGCCTGTATTCCTTGAATAGTTAGGGAAATTCGTGAAGCGTGTAGTTTGTTTATATATCGCTCATAATGTTTAAGTTCCATGTCATAGGCGGCAAGTTTATCGCCATTAACTGGATACAACCGAGTATATGTAGATAAGTATATGTTTTATGTATGCATGTATTTATTGTATGTGTCAATGGTACACCACTGACTACCTGCAGTATTGTCTCTCCTTCTCCCTTTAATCCATCCAAAGGTTGTCTGTCGCTTTTAGCGATACGACCGCCTATTGTGCCACCCTATGTAAAATTTCTACATTTATATCTGTAATTTTATGGTGTACAGTCACCAAAAGAGATCAGTAACCAGGGTCGTCAGATATAGTTGAAGTTTAGTAAGAAACCGAGGGATGTTATCGAATGAAATTTAATTTGATAAATGAAGTGTTTGATTACTATTAATTAAATTAAATTTTATTCGAAAACAACCATCCATTTCTTATTAAACTTCAACTATATCCGATGACCCTGGTTACTTATTACTTTTGGGGACCGTACATAATAAAGAGTATTGTTTTCTATTCTATTCTGTTTTTCTTGTCTACGGTTTGTTGTCAGTAGTCACTCCATTTAGCTTGTAGTGGCCTAAAAGACCCCAAGTTTATGACAGACTAGGTTCTGCCAGCGATTTCGTCGGCGTTATGATAACTTCTGTTTTCGCTTAGCGTTCTTTCTGCCTTTTTTTTTATTTTTGCCCGGCTCCTAAGGGTCGTAAGTAAGTAAGTAAGTAAGTAAAATTTTATTTGTTTAAACATGGTGTACATGATACATTGCATGCAAGATAATAAAGATAAAAAAAGTTCTAACATGTTCGCCGCATATCGTGGCGTACAAATTGGTAGGAAGAGATGGTGCATAAACCGTGATAATATTCATCAAAATTACATTATAGAAATTATGTAGGTACTTATTAAATCATCATTATTCATTAAAGTTTAGGTATTACAATTCAGCAAGCATATTTTTTAGATAAAATTAAATGTCAATGTAGTCATTAAATAATTAGTCAATAAAAAATATGAATTACTGTCATTAAAATTTCAACTCTAAATTACATTTATTCCACAAAAATACAATAGATCACAATAATAACATGTCAATAAAATACAACATCGTCATCTAGAAAACGAAGAAAAATTGTCCTCTTTCATAAACTCTGCTATACTGTAATATGCTCTTTCAGTTAGTAAACTCTTCAATTTATTTTTAAGAACAGATATATTTAATGTTCTCCATGATTTGGGCAATTTATTAAAGATGGTCGGACCCATGCAAAAGATGCTCTTACGCATAAGAGTGGTTTTAGCGCATTTTATAAGAGTGGTCGTAGCGTGACGTTAATTATAAAATTTTCAAACTCAACCCAAACTCAAAGCATTTATTTAAAATAAACCAATTACAGTCACTTTTGAATTGTCAAGGGGTCGGTCAGTCAGAAAGATGAAGCTAGTTCCTCATTCCAAAGCGAAGTAGGTATCTCTGGAGAAGAACGGGCAAGAAACTCCATGGACACTCTTTTTAATCAAAATATGGTTACAAAATATTGGTTACATCATTCATGTTGAAATTATGCCTGTATTATATAATTACGCATGTATGTAATTAGTATTATTATAATTAAATTTATGATTATAAAATTGCCTATAACCTTCCTCAAGAATTGGGCTATCAAATTCAAAAATAATAATTCAACTTCAATAGGTAGCAACAGACAAAATGGTGAATCGGGACGAAACTTTAGAAGGGATTTTAACATTGAAATAATATAGTTTGTTGCCAAGAAGGACTCTAATGTGTTTACTGTGCTATAATCTACGACTGAGTGCCCTTGTTGGCAACAAACTATATTGTTTCAATGTTAAAATCCCTTATAAAGTTTCGTCCCGATTCCCCCCGCATCCCTATTCACCCCGTTTGACGGTACCTGTAGTTCTCTGTTTTCTGAAATAGCTCAAAATGTGTTCTAATACCTTGTTTGGTTAGATTATTTTATGTTATATAGTGACCTTATTAGTGATGTTCTTCAGAAAGGTCAGGTGCGTAGTACTCGCAACCGGCCTGCGTGAATGATCAGATGTATGAACGTAAACGAGATGAAAAGAGTTTGTAAGGATCGTAGCAGGTGGCCTTCTGTAGTTTCTGCCTACCCCCATGGGGAGAAGGCGTGAGTTTATGAATGTATGTATTTTATATTTTATTTGCTTGTTATGAACAGTTTACATATTAAATAGTTCCATTAAATATTATACATGATTTTTTGAATAAATAAACAGGTAAAGCGGTTTCCAATACACGTTTGCATATTAGAGGAATGTTACGAGCAGAAGCGACCTCGATATTATCGACTGGTTTCAGTACCTACAAAGTATTGTATTTAATGAGATTTTAAATGTAGTACTTTCGAACGAAAAATGTATTTTGCACTAAGAATATTATACCTTGTTGCTAATTCAAAACATCGAAAAACTCAACTGCAAAAACAACTCAAAATCAAAATCATAATATTTTATTTCACATAAACCTACATGGGCACTTATGAAACATCAGAAGCTAGGTGCACGGTTCCAGTTGATCGTTTCCTATGGAGAAGATCCGGCAAGAAACTCCACGGTTACGCTTTTAAAAATAACTGGCTTTTACAATGTTTCCAAATTACAGTGTCAATAGGTATGGGAGGACAGTGTAGGCCTGTCAACAAATACCAGGTACTTAAAATTATAGAAAATGGTTTACAAATCTACAGTCTACAAGTTAGGCCTACAACGTTCTCACATTCACAAAATATAGAAGAATCTATATAAAAGATAAATAAAATAATAAAAATAAAAGACTATTTAAACCAAATGACATGATTGCCATTACAGCTTTGACAAATCTGGATTAAAACCCAGTCTACAAAAGCCATTAGTAACGAGTTGAAATAAGAATTGGAGGAAAATAATGAAAAGATTATGTCAAAGAAGAAAGCGAAAAAAAAAAGACATCGTAATTTGGGAGCAATTAATATTATTATATATTTACATAGTGGTGCCGTTAATGAGGTACCAGGGAAGACAAGGAATTATTGGCAAACTTCCTTGTCTTCAACGTAGTCTTTAATCTTATAATATGATTTTGATAAGGATACGTTCGATGTGGGTTTTGAACTTTCTATCGCTAAGTTCTGTAACTGACTTTGGCAACTTGTTATAAAAGCGGATACTGTTTATAAGAAATGACTTATGACTTGCTTGTTTTATCGCCCTCTTTTGTAAAATGAGAATTGAATCTACTTCAGCTACCAATCCCCACAGCAGAACACCATAAGACATAATACTGTGAAAATAAGCATAGTATAATAACCTAGTTGTGGCTATATCAGTCAGCTGGCATATTTTTCTTACTATATATGGAGCTTAACTTAATCTACCAGAAAGAGCTCCTAATGTGGACGCCCCATTGCAATTTTGCATTGCAATCTAAAGTAATTCCTAGAAATACAGTTTCTATCATAGCATCTAGTTTCCTGCCATCAAGTTTTAAACTTAGACCCATTTGGGGTACATTTGGTAATGAGAACTTAAGACATTTAGTTTTGTTCGCACTATGTAAAATATTATTAGCTGCGAACCATTTCGAAAGAACAGCCAGACTATCGTTGACATGTTAGACATCCGTATCTTTTCTATGTAGTTTAAAGATAAGAGAAGTGTCATCAGCGAATAAAATTATATCCGATAAGTTAGCCATCATGTAAGGAAGGTCATTAGTATAAACTAGAAAAAGGAAAGGGCCAAGAATTGAACCGTGAGGCATGCCCATCTTAACTAAGGATCCCGAGGACGTCACCCAGATAACGTTTACTTTTTGCTGCCTGTTTGATAGATAGGAAAGAACAAGATCAGCAGCTTGTCCATGAATTCCATAGTGGTGTAATTACAGATCAGTGTATTGTGGTCAACGCAATCAAACGCTTTTGAGAGGTCACAGAAAATGTAAATTGCATCCTGGGACTTCTCCCAGAGTTAAAAATTTTGCCTGATGAGTTTTACTTCCAGACCCATAACTGTGCTACCAGCCATCTCCAAGATTCTAGAACGCATATTAAATAAACGCCTCGTGGATTACTTGGAGAAATATAATCTTCTCTCCCCATCTCAGTATGGATTTAGAACCGGCAAATCAACTTCAGATGCGGTTCATGACCTCACCAATCATATCGTCACTAACTTGGATGGTGGCCAGAAGGTCTTGGGGATCTTTTTAGATCTTGCGAAAGCTTTTGACACGGTTTCTGCTCCGATCTTAATAAAGAAGATGGAACGGCTTGGAATAAGAGGAATCCAACTCGAACTTTTTGAGGATTATCTGAGTGAGCGTACCCAGAGCGTCAAAATAGGAGAAAGTGTCAGTGACGAGTGCCAAGTTAATTACGGTGTGCCACAAGGCAGCGTGCTCGATCCGACACTCTTCCTCATATATATAAACGAGCTGGGTATGCTCACTCTCCCGAAAGGCAAAGTCATAACTTTCGCAGATGATACAGCTCTCTTATTCACTGCAGACACCTGGAGTGAGGTCTTTGTGTGCGTCCAGTCAGGATTCAATATTGTATCGGACTGGCTACGTCACAATGTTCTCACTCTAAATTCGGAAAAAACAAAATACGTCACCTTCTCCATAAAACAGCATACACCGTCTCCATCCATGACGCCAAACACTATCATAGCCCACACGTGTGCATTTCCTCACTCCACTACATGCACTTGTATTCAAATCAGCAAAACCGATTGTGTTAAATACCTGGGTTTAACTATAGACAGCACACTAAAATTCCAGGACCATATCAACACCTTAAGTAAACGTCTGAGAAAACTGATATATGTTTTTAAGACCCTAAGAAACGTGACTGACGATAAAATAAAAAAAATGGTATACTATGCTCTGGCTCAGTCTTTAATAACATACTGCATCACCTCTTGGGGTGGTGCTCCAAAAACTACCCTTCTGGAACTGGAAAGAGCACAGAGAGCCATTCTGAAGGTGTCTTTGTTGTTACCTTATCGCTACCCTACAGCACTATTATACCAAAAAGCGAAAGTCTTGACGGTGCGTCAACTGTTTATTCAACAAATCATCCTGAAACAGCATAGACTTCTAACGTACAATCCTTCACTCCCTCGAGCTAAGAGAAGATTTAATCCTGTTGTGAACTATCATACTTCGCCTTCAACATCTTTTTCAAAACGTTTCTTTTATCACCTTGGTCGGTATCTCTACAATAAAGTAAATAGGGTCATATCTATTTATGAACTCAATAAAATAAAGTGCAAAATGAAACTACATAGTTGGCTTCAAGAACTCAACTACGATGACACTGAAAATTTATTAACAGTCATAACATAAACATCATTATGCAAATATGCTACGATCAAAAACAAAAAAGAATTTATTCTCACAGTCACACACTCTCACAACCCCCCCCCCCCCCCACGCGCACAACACCCCCACACACACATCCCCAACTACACAAACTATAGATACACGCAGTACACACTCAACCTCACTCCCACCCTGATACTAACCATACTAACAAATAAATCGCAACTATAATTAGTAAGCTTTTAAAAAAAATGTTAACGTTTCCCTAATTGCATACCATTTGTACGAGTACATAACATAATTTGTTAAACTTAAATGAAGAGTCCTGGTGACCTGAAATACAGGCCTTGAGCCTAGATTAGGCACCAGTCTCCCACAATATAATACCCCTATAATATGTTACCGTAGAAATAAGGCTAGCAATTAAGAGTAATATTGTGGAGAAAATAAACTATTTATTATTAAAAAAAAAAAAAAAAAAAAACAAAAAAAAAAAAAAAAAAAACTTCCGTGTCAGTCGTCGACATATCTTTCATGAAACCAAACTGGCGACGACTATGTAAAACCCCATTTGAGTTAAAATGGGAGAACATCTGGTCTAGCATGATTTTTTATAGATTTTATTCTATACTCGTAGCACAGATATCCTACTAATCCTACTATCCTACTAATCCTACTATCCTACTAATCCTACTAATATTATAAATGTGAAAGTGTGGATGTTTGTTACTCAATCACGCTAAAACGGCTGAACTGATTTGGATAAAATTTGGCACATGGGTAGACTATGACCTGGATTAGGACATAGGATACTTTTTATCCCGATATTCCCACGGGATCGAGATTTCTGCGGGTGAAACCGCGGGGCGCAGCTAGTAGGTCAATAATAATCACAGGAATTACTCTTACTAACTAGAACTAAGTTGAAAGTTTAAACAAAAAAAATACTTTTTCAAGCAGTCTGATGCATTTGGTGGCAGCTATTTGATTCACCAACATACATAAATACAAAAATAAGCCTTCTTAGCGGTTGGGCAGAAGTACCAATATGATTTTTACCTACATGGTAAAAATGTGTCTCTTATGTGTGTTCAAGGACAAGTAAAAAATCTTGTGTAAGCACAACAAACAAAGAAAAACAAATGAGTTTCGTTTATTCCAAACCACGTCAGCATTCACACAGCAAAGAAATCTCATCATTTAACATAATCAGCCCATCACGTTCCCACTGTTGGGACACAAGCCTCTTTTTTGTGAGAGGGAGTGCGCTATAAATCCACCACGCGGGTTCCCAGTGCGGGTTACTGGATGTCACACGATTTAATTTTTTTTGTTCTAGGACATGCCGGTTTCCTCACGATGTTTTCTTGCACCGTTTTGAGAGCAGTGGTGATGAAATAATTTACATAAAGTGCCCACTTGGTTTCGAACCCACGAGTCCCATGACCCACAGCTCGTAAGTCGCGGCCGTTGCCGCTGGGGCACCACTGCTCTTGTCATTTAACGTCACCCATTATTTGGGTAATTCTCATCACACCCATTATGAAATTTCCCATTCCGTACGCAATGAATTCCCATTAGGTTAATGACGAGAGAGCGTTGACAATGTCTTTAATTATCACATTAAATTTTTACGATCGGAACCATTACCTTGATATGGGCGTCAACGTTTAACCCTTTTGATTTTAGTTGATGAATTACTGGTAGATAATTGAGTTATAAATACTTACTACGAAAGACTGACTTGCAGAACTCATTTATGAATGTTATCCTCAGTTGAAGCCCGCCAAATTCAAATTGTCTGTGGTTTTTGCAAATTGCAGCTCTGTTTAACGTCGTATGTTGATCAAAATGCGATTCGTGGCTGCAGGAATTATTATTTATTGAATAATAATCATCAATTTCATTATCAATCGTCAAACTTTGGAAATTTGTTCCACCTTAGAATTTTTCAGAATATTTCATATGAAAATTCTTAGGTGGAACAAATTTCGTCTTCTGTACGTCCTACGTCTTCCGTTTTCCAGTACACGGTCGCCACTCCAGAACCTTTTGGCCCCATCGGCCATCAGTTCTGCGAGCAATGTGCCCTGCCCACTGCCACTTAGTTTGGAAATTCTACCAACCCTAACCAAATAATAATTCGTGACAGCGACATCCCTATAATTATGGCAGTCATTACTTTCCACCATGAAAACTTAATTTACATATTCTATTGTAATGGACTATTAAATTAATGAGAATTCTGCCTTTTACAAGTCATTAGCTTTTATGCCTCCTATTACGAATTTTGTAAAGGGTTGCAAGGCTTTCTATTCACGAAAGTAAAGAATATATTACAAAAGGGTTTCATGGTAATTTATGTTAAATATCCTCGACGTGTGGCGATAATTAATTTGGCACCCTTAGAAAATGTACTGTCCGTATGTGAAATCTCCACACACTAGCCGAATGATCATAAGTATGACATTTGCTTAAAAAACAAACCGCGCCGCTGCACAATTCCATGTAGTGCACAAACAGCATAAGCAGTTAGCCCCGCTACCTCCATGCCGTATTTTTACCGTGCTAATGCGAAAAGAGAAAATCTCATAGAAACTAGAGCAACGCAAAGACAAACAAAATCATGAATTTAGCTTTTTCAATCCCGAAAGAGCTAAATTGAAATTGATTGTCAATTTGAAAGCGTTAGCGCTTTCAGAATGCGTATCCTGACAGAGCTATACTGACACGGAAGATATAGAAAAACTATAAAATCATGAATTTAGATTCATGATTTAATAGTTTTTCTACATCTCCCGTATTGACACGAACTATCAGAGAATAGCTTAATTTTTATTCCAACCTGTATTGTCGCGCAGCTGGATATAGGTTTTCCACATAGATGTCCACTGTTCCCTGTACGTTGTCTTCTCCGGGTATCTCCCATAAATGCTTCAAGCCGTTGTAAACAAAATGTAGGCTCACTGTTCAGAGTGCGCAAGACGTCTCAACATTTAAGTATTGTCAAGGCTCCCCCAAACGGGCGACGCAACAGCGCGACGCGACTCAAGTAGAACAATTTCTATGAAAATTTCATGGAAATTTTTCCTCCAGAATCGCGTTACAACGTCGCGTCGCGCCTGTCTACAGGAGCCTTCACTCGTAGAGGTTATTTTACTGCACCAAGATTGCTTTAGTAGCAATCAGTTACCGAGGGTGTAGTTTAAAATTAAGAAGTGATTAGCAATGAGAATAATGCAAGAAAACTCAAGACATTTGTTACAAAAGTCTTTGTGTTCGAAATCAAGGCACCGTTAACGATTTCGAACGCAACGATTTAAATTTGGAGCAATAACTTTAACAATAGCATTTATTTTATACAAAGGAATATTTTGAATCCTTAGTTTAGTAATTTGGAACAAACTTCTGATTTTATTTCTTTTGAAAGTCTTTAATGTTTTTACTCAAATTGAGCGTTATTTAATTTACTTATTACGTTGTTCTTCGATTGATGTTTATTTATTTTCATGTATCTATACATATTATTATGTGGGGGATTTGAATGAGATTTCTTTTTTCTTTTCGCTATTGCTCGCTACCTAATTTTCGTGGTATCAATGAAGTTCATGAACCAAAGAGGTTGCAAAACTTCTTACTGTGTAATTTTTTTAAGTGACAAGACAAATTAATTTATGATACCATAGAAAAACGTGAAGAAACGTTAAATAATAACCAGTGATCCGAATAGGTAGAGCTAATATACCTAAAGTTCAAAGAACAGAGACAAAAAAGTGGAGACTTCCTTACGACAACTTTTTTTTTTCGGAATATTTGTTACGAGTTTCGGAATCACACTTAAGTACATTTAATATTAATGTTATTAATACAATAAACTAATTGAATTCATTGTCCTTTTTAACCGACTTCAAAAACATGGAGAACGCTTACTTACATCGTTCAAACGAAGGTAAGGAGATTACCTTTATTTTTTTAAACGATAAATATCGTACATACTCTTTTTTTTAAACAGAAACAGGAAATGAATTCGATAGTTGTTTTACTTTATTAATTTTAGTTGTACTTAAGTAATGTTCTGAAACCCGGGACATAAGTCGCAACCCAGCGCAGGGCACGCCACAATTGCGGCGGTAAGTCCCTTCTTTGAGGAGTGGCTTGAGAGGCGCCACGGCGTCCTCACCTTCCGCCTGACGTAGGTCCTCACCGGACATGGCTGTTTCGGGAGGTTCCTGTTTCGGAAAAGGCGGGAGGAAACGCCCGGGTGTTATCATTGCGTGGATCGATCGGAGGACACGGTGGAGCATACGGTGGAGGTCTGCCCGGCTTGGGCGCAGCACCGCGGCGACCTCGTGTTCGGGCCATGGTACGGAGCGAGAGGGAATGGGAAGCCGTCACCTCCTTCTGCGAAGCAGTAATGCTCGCGAAGGAGGTCACGGCGAGGCAATCGCTGCGCCCTCGCGCCCCTAGTCGCCGCAAGAGGAGACACCCAGGGCCACCCTTTTTGTAGAAGTGTTTTATACTTTTCTTGACAAAATCATACATTAAAAACAGATACTTTACAATATAATAACAATATTAATATTCATGAAAATAGTTGGTCCACTTTACGCCTAGTACAGTCACCAAAAGACACAAGTAACCAGGATCGTCGATATAGTTAAAGTTTAGTAAGAAACCGATGAATGTTTTCGAATAAAATTTAATTTAATTAATAGAAAACAAACAGGTTATTTATCAAATTCAATTTCATTCGAAAACATCCATCGGTTTCTTACTAAACTTCAACTATAACCGACGATTCTGGTTACTTATCACATTTGATGCCCGTACGCATCTACGAGTAAGTTGGGAGAATACTACCTCAAGTGACATCATAAACGTCTCACGCCCGTTTTCACTAAAACTAAGCAACAACCAAATGTAATGGTTACACAAAATCGCTCTGTTAGATTTCCAATGCTTGGCTCAGCGCCGAGAGTTGAAAATCTAACGTACAATATAATTTAGGCATTTTATCACCGCTGATGTAAGTGAAACGGGCGTAACCATCGCAGGCAGTAAGCAAAGATAATAAAATATTTAACACATCTCAGTTCTGAATGTCGCAATCTAGGAAAAAGTTGGCTCTTGTGGATAATATATCGGTAGATGGATGAATTTGTGTTATACGCCAAATCGAAACCGATTTTCATACATAAGTTATTTCTCGGTAAAATAATTTCTTACAAATGGGGCACTTGCAAGAAATTTCAAGTGAATTTTCGAGTGTTTAAGTTCAGTCGAACATGAAAAAAAAAACGCCAACAATGCCAATTTGCAAACAACAAATAAAATAAAGGTTTAGAAAACTATCCAAGCAAATATTGCTTGCTATAGTTATAAACTGAAACTCACATGACGCTAGTGTCTTTCCAACTCAAAAAAACAAAGATTTATCGATACCATAATTATTATAGAAAATACTTGTAAACCGGATATTGGAGGATAGTCAATCATTGCAAACGCATTATCTACCCAAGTATATTAGCTTGTTGTCTCAACGATTGTTACCTGAAGTGACAAACGCCTTCCATTCTTGGCGCTAAGCCAAGATATCAAGCTAACGCTGGCTACACACGACGGTCTCAACTTTGGCCCCAACGCCTCTCAGCCAACGTGACAACAAAAATAGCATAAATTGGACGCATCGCACGTCATTGCCCAATACTATTTTCTCGATCCAGATGTTGGACGAGTAGCGATGGGGCCAACGTTGGTACCAACGTGTAAAGCATTAGCACACAAGCGCCTTGAGAAGCCGCCGTAATTAGTTGAGACTTATGACTAAAGCCGATTTGTCTGAGGGTGTAAAACCTTCTTAGCCAAAAAAACCTTCAAAACAAACCAAACCAAACCTTCAAACCTTCTTATGATAAAAAAACAATAATAGAAAGGAGATGTTTGATTTTGGACTACCACTATGTACATTACATAGATAAATAGGACAAAAAATAGAGGAATTTCATAAAAATACAAACAAATTAATTTGAAGAGGGGTACAGGCGTATAAAAATTATTATTTGGGAAGTTCCATACATTTATGGAACATCTCCTCAAATAGTAGTTTATGAAACTGTTGCAAAACAGGAGTAACGAAGGTCATCATCATCAGCTTTTACCAATCCACTGCCGGTCACAGATCTCCGAAAACTAAGGATAGGACGCCCACAGGCTAGGTGGAATGATGATTAAACTCAAACTAAAAGCATTTATTTCAATTAAACCATTTACAGGTACGTTTGAATTGTCAAAGAGTCGGCCAGTTAGTCAGAAAGTCGAAGCTAGGTGCTCATTCCAAAACGTAGGTCTCTATGGAGAAGAACGGGCAAGAAACTCCAAGGGCACTCTTTTAAATCAAGATATACAAAATCCTGGGTACATTATTCTTGTTGCTTCAATAAAAAGAAACAATTCAAAATATAAGATTAGAAAATAAGCCATGGCAGTTAAGAGATGACCATCAACCGACGGCGCCCGTTCACAAACATAACAAGTGGCTCAGCACCATCCAGCTCAACCATTTTGTATTTAATTGAATGATAGAACACACGCACCACCATCAGTGAGATATTTCAGATCTCTGCAGGGTGGCTGGTAAAGGCTAGATGAGAGTGGCCATGGATCGAGCTAAATAACATGCCTTTGGGTAGTCCTATGCTCAGCAGTGGACTGATATAGGCTGCTAATTATAAAAATTACGTGGTTTCCATCTCCATAACACGAACTTTCATAACATAATAATATTATTCACTTACATAACATCTCCGAAAACTTCAGCTCCAGATCTTCACACAAATTCCTATTCGGGGTCACATTGAGTTTACGTCGTGACAAACAAGTTTAATTTATTTGAACGCCTGTCCGATATTTTGTTAGCTATATAATATTTTAGTGCTAAACCTTCGTATATTCTTTTCGTCATTCAAATGAAATGGCTTTGTTTTTCTTTGGGTTTATTGGTAGAATTGATACGAGTATTGCTGATAGAAAACAAAAACGAACAATTCTGCCAAAAACGTACAGGGCTCTGATATTTTAATAGACTGTTTCAATAATTCAGGTTTTCGCCGTAGATAACACAGACGCCGTAGAGAATGAGCCACCGCTTACATCAAGGGTTTAAGTAAATGCAACTACAAAAAAAACTTTGTTACAAAAAAACCGACTTCGAAAAAAAATACACTAAATAGTGAAAAATAACTTCAATTTCGGAAGTCGGTGACTTTGGTTTTATATTTTCGTTTTTTGCCACCGACTTCCGAAATTAAAGTTATTTTTCACGTTTTAGTATTTTTTTGGAAGTCGGTTGTTTGTTTTGTAAGTTTTTATTTTTCACTTTTTAGTTGTTGTACCAACCTCACACGAATTCGTCTACCACTACTTGATTACGTAAATAGCAGTATGACAGAAAGTTATTAAAACATCATCTATATACGCTTTATTAAGGATAACTCAAAAACTACAACTCAGATCTTGATAAAATTTATATGGAACCACATGTAAGGTACCACCATTCAAATAAAAAAAGAATCATCAAAATCGGTTCACCAAGAATAAAGTGCTGAGGTAACGCACATAAAATATTTAAAAAATACAGTCGAATTAAGAACCTCCTCCTTTGTTTGAAGACGGTTAAAGAGGATAGACATCGGCGTCCTTACGACGGATAATAATTGCTATAAACGTGATAAAGGCATTTATTTCTTTGATTTTTGTATTAAAAACACCATCACTTGTAATTGAAAAGTTATTTTGTATTTCTTGCATTCACTTTTCTACTGCTACGAGTAGGTTTACTTCATTTTGTAGAGCAGGGGTCTTTTCACAGTTCCCAGTGGGCTTTGAAACGCACACAAAAAACAACTACCAGAGAATTTTACATTCACATCACATTGGTATCTAGATAATTCAATGCAAACCATCCGACGCTGCCCATTTCATAAATCGAATTCCGACGCAAAAATGAATGCATCTCACGGGTAGCGGAATACGTTTCAATTTATTTGTTCGATTGCAAATTAAATATTTAAACATGACACCCGAATCCGAATTCAGGGTTTTATACAACGATTATTATCATTTGGTATTCATTTTTAACCGACTTCCAAAAAAAGAGGAGGTTCTCAATTCGACTGTGTTTTTTTTTAATGTGTTTTAGCTCAGAACTTTGTTCTGGGTGAACAGATTTGGATGTTTTTTTATGTGAAAGCTGGTACTTCACATATTATGGTCTCATTTAAATTTGATCAAGTTCTGACCAGTAGTTTTGAGTTGAGTTATCCTTAATAATGCGTATTTTGTCCACTTCGTTTATATGGATGATGTATTAATAATTTCATGTCACTGTAATTTACATATCAAGTAGTGGTTTACGAATTTGTGTGTGACAGGTACCACAACTAAAAAGTGTAAAATAAAAACATTTTTACAAAAAAAACAACCGTCTTCCAAAAAAACACAAAAAAAAGTGAAAAATAACTTTAATTTCGGAAGTCGGTGGCCAAAAACGAAAATACACAACCAAAGACACCGACTTCCGAAATTAAAGTTATTTTTCACTTTTTTTTGTTTTTTTTTAAAGTCGGTTGTTTTTTTGTAAAGAAAAAAATATTAACCTTCTTCTAACTTTATAATTTTGCATGCTGTTTTTATCCTAGCTAAACATGTTTGTGCCATAATTATAAATTTGTATTTAACACCATTGTATACCATGTTTTGCGCAAATAAACATTTTATTATTTATTAATATTACCGACTTCAAAAGGAGAAAGTTCTCAATTCGTCTGTATGTTTTTTTTTTTGTATGTTTGTTACGCGGTATCTCCGACAATTGTAAATCGATTTTGTTTTTTTTTTTAGTACATTGTTTATGCGTCAGGGGTGGTCCCATATAAATTTTGTTAACTTTGCTTCGGTAATTTTTCAGTCAGCTTCAATAATTCGTATATTTTCCACTTAGTGTATATTGATGATGATATGACAACTTCCTGTCATTGTTATTTACATAGCAGGTAGTGGTATACGAATTTGTGTGATAATAGTACCATATCTAAACAGTGAAAATTAAAACCTTTTTTACAAAAAATAACATTACAATGTGAAAAATAACTTTAATTTCGGAAGTTGGTGATAAAAAACGAAAATAGAAAACCAAAGACACTAACTTCCAAAATTAAAGTTATTTTTCACTTTGTAGTTTTCTTTTTTTGAAGCCGGTTGTTTTGTTTTTTTGTTTTTGTAAAAATGATTTTTTTAATCATTTAAGATCATCTCATTTTGAGGTCATTTTAATACCAACTAGGAATTTCCCATTATCTGGTTACCTATAATTGTTTCCTTTCTTTTTGTATCCGTCAGTAGGGACTGGTCATCTCTTAGCTGCCACGGCTTATTTTAATTTAATTTAATATTTTAATTGTTTGTGTCTCTTTATTACGAACGGTTTTAACGTTCTGCGTTATTCTCACATGCATAATTTTAACATGAATAATGTAACCAATATTTTGTAACCATATTATGATTTAAAAGAGTGTCCATGAAGTTTCTTGCCCGTGCTTCTCCATAGTTACCTACTACGCTTTGGAATGGGCAACTAGCTTCATCTTTTTGACTGACCGACCCCTTGACAATTCAAAAGTGTCTGTAATTGGTTTATTTGAAATAAATGCTTTGAGTTTGAGTTTATATCTTTTAGAGTTACTACTATTGGAAATATTAGAAAATTTCCATTCAGTGGATGCCAAATGGGAATTTACCTATGTACTCCAGGATCTTTCTCTGATCAGATTGATAGCAGAAAAAGTAATTAATTGAAGCTCTGCCCTAACTGAGGCGAATCCCACATGAGATGCCGGACGAAATGCGCCTGCGCCAACTATATCAACTAACTTATTATATGGAGGTGTTCAAACAGCCGCAAATAGTTGCGTGATTTCCTCATCATTAATGGGGACGAAGCGCTACTGTTGTGCCTCTGGAATGTTCGCGCAGGCGAGACTGAACGCGTTTAATGCCATTCAGAGAAGTATTGAATTGCATCATTAATGTTCAGGGATGGTTCGTGTAGAAACAGTTTAGTTAAGGACCTTGCTGAAAGAATGTATGCTACCAAGACCTACAAGGGGGATGGGGGGGGGTTGGAAATAGTCGCGTAAATGTTTGTTTTTTAATGTGCAAGAGAAGAAAGGCGTGAGTTTGTATTTGTGCGTATGTATTCAATTCTTGTTTGTACTACTTATTTTTTTAATTGTGATTTTTTATGAATCATTGTGATCTACAATAAAGATTGTAGCGGCATCTACATTGCCACATGCGAGCTACGCGTCACACTGACGTCACGCAAAACCCTGCATCGTGCAAGCAGAGTTTATATTTATTTTTTTAGATATTCCGACATCAAACCGTCGGGCAGTTGCCAACCAGACACGATACCCGTCTGGTCAGAGGATCCTGCCTTTTCTATTGAGGATGAGTGAACTTTACAGCCTGTTGCTTCTACCTCTATCAACTCAGCCTATCGCAGTCCACTGCTGGACATAGGTCTCTCCCATGCTGCGCCACAACACCCTTTCCTCCGCCTTCCGCATCCAGTCTGTCCCAGCCACTTTTTTGAGATCGTCGGTCCATCTAGCGGGGGGGCGTCCCACACTACGCTTGCCGATACACGGAGGCCACTCCAGGACTCGTCTGCTCCACCGACCACCGGTCCTCCGACAAACATGGCCAGCCCACTGCCACTTCAGCTTGCTTACTCTGCAAGCTATGTCGATAACTCCGGTTCTTTTCCGGATAACTTTGTTTTTGATTTTATCCTTCAAAGAAACCCCGAGCATAGCCCGCTCCAGAGAGCGCTGAGCGACCTTAAATTTGTGGACCAGCCCGCCCGTCAGCGTCCATGTTTTGGCACCGTGTGTTATAACGGGCAGGACGCACTGGTTGAAAACCTTAGTCTTCAAAGATTGCAGGATTGGCAACGAGAAGACTTGACGAAGTTTTCCAATCGCTGCCCAACCCAACTGGATGCTTCTGTCGGCTTCTTTCTCAAAGTTGTGTCTACCAAGTTGGATGAAACAAGAATAATGCATGGTAAAAGTGGAATAATTTTGTTTGTAAAAAGGGATTAATAATAACTAAATTAAATTACAGCTGATGGTGTATTTTTCTTGTTAGGTTCTTAATATTCTATTGGGGTGACTGGGGTCAAGTGCTTGGTAAATAAAAAATACGTTTCTTTGGGAAAATTGTTTGTTACAATCTCGTGTTTAAGTATCGGTCACTAATTACCAGTCACCCCATATAGCAAGCTAGAGTGTCCATTACACCATCTGCTCTCAAAATTCGGCTTGCATAGGTCAACTTGCATATTGATAACCTCACAAACGTTGTATGTTTGGAACATATGAGCCAAATTGCTACCTTTCAACCGTTACTAAAAGGACCACCGCAGACAAAATACGATCATGTAGACTATTATAGACTCACAGGCAGGATTCCAATTCAGTTAGGCAGACCCAGCGAGGCTTTTAGACTGAAAGTATCTACGCTATTAAAACCCCAATACATAAATTTCTATTGAGGTTATGCCTATAACCGCATTATTTTCTGGGCACGTAGACGTTTAGATAGATTACGTTGGAGTTAAGGTTTAATTGGCATTTTTTGGCATAATTAGAAATCAGTAGCTACAGATTTATAAGATTATTTTTAAGCTATTGCATAACTTTTATCGCGGGCTTTGAGCGCGGCGACCGAATCAAGAAATTCCGTAACGAAAATAAAACCTAACACCCCCCACTCAGCCTACCATGTAGCTCGGCCGAGCGTTCGCTTAACGTGTATGTATATGGTACGACTGTACTTGAATTAATATCAAAGAAAAAAAAATACTGCATAAATAAATAATTATAATTGCATAAGTTGATAAAAAATGCTATGCAATAGCTTTACCGCGGCAGTCCCCGAGTGCCACACGTGTTTTTTTAAATTAAAAACGGTACTCTACCTGAGTCGTCCAATGTTTGGCGAAGATAGGATGAAATCTTCGTTTCTATGATTTTCTTTTTTCACTTTTGTGTGTCTTTTCTATAACAATTTCAAGAAACGAGAATAAAAAAAGGTTTATATGAATAATATAAACGTCTATTTGAGAACCTGCTCCTTTTTTTCGTCGGTAAAAAAAGGCAAAAAACATACCGCTCTATGCGTTGACAAATTGATTGACAAATGAATGCCGTTTGGAATACGTTGTCATGTGTTGTCAAACGAAAAAAAAACATTTTTACAAAAAAACAACCGACTTCCAAAAAAACACAAAAAAACGTGAAAACTAACTTTAATTAATTAAATTTTAGTTAAATTAAAGTTATTTTTCACGTGTTTTGTGTTACCTACCCCACACACATTCGTATACCACTACTTGATATGTAAATAACCGTGACAGGAAATTATTAAAAGATCATCAATATAAACTAAGTGGAAAAAATACGCAGTATTACGGATTACTCAAAAATGACTGGTCCAAACATGATCAAATTAAAATGGGACCATATGTGAAGCACCAGCTTTCAAATAAAAAAAGAATCATCCAAATCGATTCACCCAGAAAAAAGTTCTGAGCTAACACACAAAAAAAAAATACAGTCGAACTGAGAACCGCCTCTTCTTTTTTAAGTCGGTTAAAAATAAAATACAGGGTAGTATTGACGAAAATATTATATTGCAGACGCTTTTCAATGGAGTGACACGTGCAATGGTATTTATGTGAAAATATTTCTGAATGAATTTATGAGATTTTTGTGTGTTTGATATTTATAATATCAACCAAAATGAAAATATAGTGTACGGTAGCAGGCCATAAATATGGTGCTTTGAGTTTAAAAAACCGGCAAGTGCGAGTCGGACTCGCACACGAAGGGTTCCGTACCATTATCTATAAAAACGGCAAAAAAATCATGTCTGTTGTATGGAAGCCCCCTTAAATATTTATTTTATTCAATTTTTTTTTTGTATTTTTTGTTATAGCTGAAATTTTCATAATTGATGTATTTCACATCAATTATGAAAATTTCAGCTGTATAACTATCACGGTTCATGAGATACAGCCTGGTGACAGACGGACAGCGGAGTCTTAGTAATAGGGTCCCGTTTTACCCTTTGGGTTCGGAACCCTCAAAAGTCCAGTTTTGTAGCGTCGTGCGTTATCTCTGTCACTCAAGTCTGTAACAGTCTCCAACGCTCGATGTGTAATAATTAAATTAATGCCAGCTACTGGTACTTACTCCATTTGCTTCGTCCATGTTCATACATCTATGGCCCTAGCACGAACGCACAACGTGAACTCTAACGATTTTTTATCGCAAATACAACTATTCCATCGGATTTCGCTTCAAATTTTTGGGACAAGCACAATTTTTCATCCACAGATATGAATAAAGCCTTAATTAAATACACGGCGCGCAAAAAAATCGGCCCATACCGTGCTTTCAATTTGAGAGACGATATCTCAAAAATCTTAATGAATATAATTTATTAATTTATATGGTGTGGAAGTAGGTAAGCTACAGTCTATTTGCACATACACTATATTTGGATAAAAGCAATATTCTTGACAAGATCGACTCAATTTTTCAGATGTCCTCATCGCTCATTTTTGCTCGGATGAAGTGCGTGACTTTGTTCTGCCAATGAAATTGACAAATTAATAATTTTGTTTATTTCTGTTCGTTTTATAAAAAAATTACTTTTTTTTTAACGGACTTCAAAAAAAGGAGGTTGTTTATTCGAACCCCCATGTTCGTAAGGTCATGATTTTTTCATAAACTTATAAATTAGTTTTGATAATTCTTTAACTAACGTCGTATCTACATACTTTCAGGAAGGTTTTAGTATACAATATATTAGGTTATTGTTAGTAAACCTTGTTGAATTATATTCTTTCAAATCGAAGAGCACGGGGTGGGTCGATTTTATTGCCCGCCAGTGTAGTATATGAACAGTACTGGGCAAAAATAATCATTGTCAGTATTTGTTTAATATTGAGTCGACAATGCCATCTAGTAGAAAATTCATGAAGCTTTCAAGCTAAAAAACAATAAAACGCTAAAAGACATCAGTGTAATCAGGCGACTCAAAAATTGTTTGTATGGCTGTGGTTGCCTCAAGCATTAAGTCCGCCTTTGTACAGTATTTTTTTTTTACTTGTGCATAAAGTTTTAATAAATAAATAAAAAAGAATCATGGTCACCGTTGTTGTTTAAAAAAAGATAATTGTCTATGGACTCTGATCTTTTTCTCGTTTTAAGATTAAGGTTAAGTGATTTAATTAATAATTCATTAATACCTCAGAGTAAGTGACAGGTACATACTATAATTATTGTATTGCCTGTAATGCAGTATTAAAATATGTCAGTTTTTTTTATTATTAAATTCGTTTTTAAAGTTATTAAACTTTTTTAATTTTCTCAAAAGTTCTATGATCCTTCTTTCCCTGTACCCTTCATATGCGAAACGAGTATTTTCAATTTGGAAATCGTTTACGTTAGGTTAACTCGCGCGTTGGTGCTAGGCCTACGGTCTAGACAATTTGCTGATTAAATCTAAAACTTTTTCCTTCAGGCGCCATGTTGACTTTATTATTCACCGAGCATGCGCGAAGCTTCTCCGTTTCAACTTGGCCAAATGCTTTCGTATGTCCGGATGTCCGGCTGTTCTCCTCTACAGGTCGCATTTCTCAATCGATTCTTGTCTTCTTCTTCTTCGTTCGCTGGCACGACTTTTCTCATATTTTGTTGGCCCAAAACTTCGCCACTTCCACGGCGTCATCGGTGGCAGCGCAGAGGTCACTTTGACTGCAAGTTTTAGGACACAGAGGGCAAGATAGAAGGTGGAGCATAGTTTGCGACATAGCTCCACATCCACATCCAGCTGCCATTCCATCGAGGTAGCCCAACTTTACTAGGTTGGAATTACATCTTCCCACTTGTGTCCGAAGACGGTTCAGGGACTTCCAAGTGGACTACGAAAGGTTACACCCTGCAGGAAGTTGCTCTGTTGATAGTAAGTGGGAGGGGGAATAGTGTCTTGCCACAGTTTGCAACGGGCGTCGACCGGGTTTCCTGGTAGAGACACTGTCGATTTCAGGAAACTGTGCCTGCTTTTAAGCCGTTGATAGATATATATTTTAAGAGTCTAGGTGACTAATCCTTTCACCACGATGGCACGAACCGGTCTTTCTCAAGACCTATCCCAACAGGCTCTTTTAAGAGCCAAACCCCGGAACTTAACTACTCCAGCTCTTTGTGTTATTTCAATCAATCGATTCTTGTGAAATTTTGTAAGCAGGTCCGAAAATTATATGGATTTTTTTTGTCGATTGACTTTAAGCAAAAAAATAAAAGTGGCGGAGATATGGGGGTCGAAAACATAAAAAAAACCTGTATCAGCCATGTCGCGCTTTTTGTTTGAAGGTGCTCGGTGGACATTTTTATTCAGTTTTAAGAAATGCAAAGACAGACTCGCGAGGTCTACAGCTCACAGAGCCACTAGTACTAAATACGGGCCTGCTTATAACAACCTTCAACAAAAAACAAATGCCTACTACATTACATACCATGGTCAAATAAAACAAGACACACTCAATTGACTTCCAATCTTATTTCAACAAAATAAAGTCCCAAAATTCAATGTCAAAAAGTAAAATTTTCTACTCAACAGTCTATTTATTACTTTTGTCAAAAGAAATGATAAGCATCTTATAATGAAGCTGTTAATTAACTGTCCCAGTTCAATGCTCGTTAAGAAGAGATCTGTTGAGATGAGACGAATCTGGGGGCCTACTCTCTGAGTCCGTCAACAAAGATACGGGCCTGTCCTAAAGTAGTTCGATTCTTAGAAGTGAACCCAACTCTCGATTAATTAACATTTTCGGACGGGCAAAAACTCATCGGAAGTAAGGACAATTCGCTCATTTGGAGAAACATCGACGTAAATGTAATTATTTCCAAAAATTAGTGTCGATATTCGAAAAAAATTTCAAAGGAGCACAGGCGTGAAGTATTTAATATGGTTTTGGGATTTATCAAAATTTCAGAACGAGACGGTAACAGATTACAAAAAAAGAAAAACGACTTTAAATCACTCTCCTGTAAAATTTTAAAAGCAGCAGTTACGCCGATGTTTCTCCAAATGAGCGAATTGTCAAATCGTTTTGCCATTCGGGGCCCGGACTAAGGTTATGTCCGAAAGTGATACGGGCAGGAAGCATCCGTAACTTGGATCGAAACTACGGATTTCGTGCTTAGAGTGAAGACCCCCTGGGAATTAATTAGTAAGATTGAGAGGTCAGAAAATACAATAGAAGGAGATAAGGTTAAAGACCGTTCGTAGCTCCTTTTTTCCTTGGAGAGTACGTTAATCCCGACTGACAAAGATATCTTTGACAATCAATAGGGGTAGTCAGAAGCCCGGAAATCTTAAAACTTGTAGCGGTATCTACATCGCCACATGCGAGCTATACGTCACACTGACGTCACGCAAAATCCTGCATCGCGCAAGCAGAGTTTATCGCGCAACTAGCATATAATATACAACGTCCCGACATCAAGCGATGGGCAGTTGCCTACCAGACACGAGACCAGTCTGGTCGGAGGATCCTCCCTTTTCTATAGAGTATGAGTGAACTTTACACCCTGTTCCTCATACCTCTATAAACTTATATAAGGTTTGAAAATTGGTGTTTCACAGTGACTGGGTTATGAAGGTCACGTGACAGTCGTAATCATTATTCAGCAAAAGATTTCAAACTAAGTATGTATTTACCAACGGAGATTTTCAAAATCGGCCAGGTCTATGTACACTACCTCAAAGTAAAGACAAAACCCGTGAAATTCGGGAAAAATTGAGATAATTCATTTAAATGTATACTGTTGTGGCTGTTAATTGATAATTATCAATTATTTTTATCGATTTTCAACATGGCGTCTCACCGATTTAGTTACTCTGTGCTTAAAAACGATGACAGTAAACCATAGATCGACTATTGATCATAGAAAGTGAACTGTCAGCTGTCACAACAGTACCAATAAACATGTCAAATGTCATTAATCAATCAAAATGACAGCTTACCACCATGACAGGTTTTTGTTATGTGTGCAATTTCAAGTGTAATTTCTTGTGATTTACCAACAAACAAAGCCATTTTAAAGTAATAGGACAGTTGAGAATTGTTTTAAATATGACGGGGCGGATGTTCGATAAATAACAAACACCGGCTTGGTCTTCGTAAAGTTTAATGATGAATGCGTTTGCGTCACTTTATACAACACACGACACACAATACAGGAGAAATATCAGTTCCGAAAGAAAACCATTTCAAATCTCCCAACCGCAGATGACATAGTAGTTGGCGGGAATAAGTTGGACCTGTCATGCCTTGGACATGTTTTTGACAATATTAACTTTAGACCATCCTGTTGGTGTTGCCAACAGAAATCAAATGTGGACCGTTGCGTTCGCCACAAATGTATTTCCCTATTTTTAAGTATAGTTTACAACACCTGGCCCAGGCTCCATACATTTTAGAACATTTTCTTTTTTCCTATCAAACTCAAAATCAAAGCATTTATTTTAATTAAACCATTTACAGACACTTTTGAATTGTCAAAGAATCGGTCAGTTAGTCAGAAAGTTGAAGCTAGTTGCCCATTCCAAAACGGCAAGAAAGGAAGAACGGGCAAGAAACTCCAAGGACACTCCTTTTAAATCAAGATATTACAAAATCCTGGGTACATTATTCTTGTTGCTTCTATATGCGAGATGATGAAAAAAAAAAAAACAATTCTAAATATAAGATTAATAATAAAAATAAGCCGTGGCAGTTAAGAGAAGACCAGTTTCAACTGACGGCGCTCGTTCACGAACATGACCTATGCTTTTTATGTGTTTTGATTTTTAGTGGCAAGATAGAATTAAATGTAGCTCGCATGTGGCGATGTAGATACCGCTGCAAGTTAATAGTCCCACTGCAGTATACTCACCGAGCAATAGTTTCATTCTAAGGTAAGACTAGTGATCAGACTTTCGGACTACTGACTACCCGTAACGGCTGCTATAGATATTTTACTTATTCTACAGAGGTTCCCTCTATCTGGCAGAATCTTGATGCTCCGAAATGTATTTGTTTAGCACACTGGCTGCTTCTTTAAATGAACATTTTTAAGGCATAAAAAATATTTAATATAATTATTGTTTGGCCGAATGTTTATATGTCCGAATTTACAATCTCAGAATTTTATTTGACATAATTACTTTTGGCAAAGTAAAATTTTCGCATAATCTAGTTTAACATAACGTTTATTTAGACTTTAGAGGGACGATTATTTGGTACAATTTCACTTGGCATACTATGACGATGGCAGAATTTGATTTGGAACTATTTTACTACGCATATTGCCATTTCTATAAAATATATTTTGAACTTCAAATTAAAATTCAAAAAATTCAAACAATTCAAACTTCAAATTCATTGTCTTAAAAAGTCAAATGTTATGCTTCAAAAGTTAGCGACAGAAACGAATCGCTGCAAAACCGACTCCACGTAGTCTTGTCTGCCCTACCCCTAGAATAGCCCGCGTAGGCGCGGAGGGGCGAGACGGCCCGCAAGTTGTGGAGCAACTGAGACCAACGATTAATGTGGTTTTCAAAGCACGGAGGGATCTGGAAACGTTAGTTACTAATCACTAAAATCTAAAGTGTACTTTGCTGACAGGAACTTCTAAACGGTCAAAATCTAATATATATTATTTACAAAATAACTTCAGTTTCAAAACAGTTGACACATTCTCATATAAACAATTCTATTTTATTTTTCATTCAATTTTAAACTAACCAAATGCGAAATAATTCACTTAAACCAACTAGGTAAGCTAAAGCTAAAAGAAAAGCTAAAGCTAAAAGCTAAAAACCGGCACAGTGCGTGTCGGACTACGCACAATGAAGGGTTCCGTAGTTGGCATGAATTTATCACAAGAACGAACTTAACATTGTAGTTGAAAAACATATTCTTCTATACGTTCCAAGTACAAATGTAAGTTGGTCGACTATTACTCGTTGACTAGTAAAGCCTACCCGTAATAGTTTTCCTTTTAACTTCCTTATCTGACGTGATTTTTTTCATATATCCAAAAACAACCATTTAGCTGACAGGGAAGGGAACATATTTTGACTCTACTAAAAATAAACACTTTAAAGCTTAATATTTCACAAACGGATCCCTTAATCGAAAAATTGTTTTTACAAACCCACAGTATTTTTGAAAGATAAGACAAGATTCTTTTTTACCACTTTGTCGGCGTAACTAATATGTATGTCCATGCCAAATTACAGTTTTCTAATACTAAGAGTCTCTGAGCTACACTGCGGATAGACGGACGGGTGGACGGACGGACATGGCGAAACTATAAGGAATCCTTGTTGACTACGGAACCCTAAAAACCCCATAAAATAGGTTTAGTTTTTTCACAAATTCGCTTTTAAGACTTGGGCCACATTTACTGCCGCTGAGTGTAGAACCAATGACACATCCAAACATTATCACATCCTTAATACTCCAACCGCCACACCTAACAAGCTGTCTCCTATAGTTTGACCGATACCGCTGTACCGCGCCTTAGGTATGCACGGCGAGGCAGGGGGCAAGACGCCGCCGTGAGCGTTCACGAATGAGCAGCCTGTACTGCCCCCACGTCACGCCGCACACATACCTAAGGCGCGGTACAGCGGTATCGGTCAAGCTGTAATACTTCCTAATGTCACGTGCGACGTTCAGGATATTAATCTCGAGTGCACTGTACTAACATCAGTAGTGCCTAGGTGCCGAGTGCAGACCTCTTTTGTCACTTTTTTTCTTTCTTAGCTGATGCCGTGTCCCACTGCTGGGCAGTGGCCACTCGTTTTGCCTTCCATACCTCTATTTTTTGTACGATCTCTGGCCATGTTGGCCCAGAACATGATTAGATCATCTCACTACCTTCGCCGCAGTCTACATCGATGGCGATGTCCTCCATCAGGCATCCAGTGAGTGACGATCATTATGTAACATTTTTTTTTATTTCATCAGATAAGTTACAGAGAGTGTATCATTAGCGAAATGGGGCCAATAACACGGGTCGTTAGTGTGTGACAGTATCAGATTGTGCTTTCAAACGGACAGTATTAGCGTTTAATAATAAATACTAAGGTCGTCACATCTGTGGCCGTCACCATCTCCGAAGGGCGAAGTCTTCACGACACCGGTGGTGCCTGTCTTACGCCAACATCGTGGCATCGTTGATCATCACACTGGTGATGAACTAGGCACTTCAGGGTAATCAACCCTGTTTTCCGCGCCACACACTCCAAAAAATCAATAATTTTCCAACTCAAATGGACCTAAAATGGTAGTGCACCCGACAGCTCCCCAATAAACCAAATCAAACGGCATGCTGGCTATGAGGAGAGCAGACTGCATTATAATAAGGTATGAAAATTCCATCTAAGCAAGTACAAAATATAGTAAAAAAAATCCCTAATCATATTTTTGCAAAATCTTAACAGCGAGATTCAGAAAATGATACAACGCCATCTATCGAGCTTGGAGGAAGCTCTTACTCAAACAACTACTGCAAATAAACGAATTAAATGGCTTCATACAGCAGTAAAATATTAATCAGCCAGTAATGTGGTAGTAGAACTGACTGTTTAGGATGCACTGGACGGACATTTTAGTACCACCAGTATAAAAGAAAACGCCATATATTATTACTTTGTTTATAAATATCAGTCGGAAAGTCGCAATAATCTGACGTTTCTAATTTGAAAATGGCGCGAATTCCAAATGGCGCCACGTGCGCGTGGTGAAAATCAGAACTACATCTTTTGTCTCATTTTCTCTTTACTATTAAAGTGGGATAAACATATTGAGCAAAAGCGCTTCCAAAGAGGTTCGATTATTCAGCTTATTTGTTCTCGTAATGTGAAACTCCTTGGTGGAATTCTTATATATTTTTTATGGAAATTAAAAATAAATCGTAAAGGATACGCACGATGCTATACAACGGAGTTTTACCGCACGTTCCGTTGTATGGTGCGTAATTTTTAACTTTCGAACAATGTATACAGGCATCGTAAATGCATTTTTTGAGCAGATGTGTTGAAAATAACTATTTTCTACCATAGCAATATTTCCACTTACACACCTAGCAACCTCTCACGTCATATTTTCTAATGTCACCTGCGAGGTTCAGGATATTAGTCTGAGTGCTAATGTTAGTAACATGTTCCTAAATGCCGTGTGGAGACCTCTCTAAGATAATAGGGTAGCGTGAGTGGGTTAATAAAGATTGTGTTTTTTACTGGACAGTACTGTAAAATTAATTGTGCGTGGTAATGAAAAATTTTAAGAACTTTTTGTCACTATCATCAGCGTATTCCATATTATGTTGGGGTTGGCTTCCAGTCTAACCGGGTGCAGCTGAATACCAGTATTTTTCATGGCGCGACTAAAACTGACAAAGCAACATATTTGCCAAAAAGTGACATAATGAGGGCTATCGCGCTTGAGTTCGCCGCTAGAGGCGCCAGTGTAGAGTAAGGTCTCTAGATGTCAAAATATGTGCAGAACGTTCACCGTTAGCGGTATCCTTTATCACGGATTTTAACGAATGATTCATAATAGCTGTAATGGTTGTGCCATTCTACATTAATTATGGCTTAAGATTTTAAGTAAAAAGTTAGGATCTAATTTGGTAGCACTTGAAGGAAGAATAAGATTTGTCTGCTACATGCTTGCCAGTTTTAGGAACATTATAATCTAAATATTCATTTGAAGTTTTAAAATGTAATAAAATAAACATACTATGAATATAAGGGTACTTAAACATATCCAAAACATCAAATAAAAGTACTGCAACAGGACCTTACTCGACAGTGGCGCCAACTGGTGAGCACAAAAACGATAGCCCTCATTGTCACATTTTCACTACAGGTGCTGTTAAATAAAGTAGAAAATAATTAAAAGAAACTCGTAAAATTGTCGGATTGTCAGATTTTTGCCCGTCGGTTTTATTAAATAGGCCCCAGGAATACACCAAAAAACCAAAAACCAGCTGAAAACCAGCGCTGGGGCCCTGTCTCGCAGAGGGTCGTAGCATTATGCTGAGCGATTGCCGTTTTGCGTGAATGTGACGCATATTTTCCCCCAACTCGTTCTTTTTTGTGTTTGTGTGTTTTTTCTTTGCGTCATGTTTACCGCAAATAAATGTATTTTCTTTCTTTCTTTCTTTTCTTTTTTTTCTTACACATGTCAGTAATTTACACAAAAGTATGCAAATTGCATGGCATCGTGAAATACCTATGATATCACCAGTCAGAAGCTTTTATGGCACAATGGCGTGCAAGCAACTTGGGAGTCATTTGTGCAAGTGGCTTCCATGTGTCACTTTTTATGACTATACCCATAAACAAGTGACTACAAACTTTTTTACAAAAGAACAACCGACTTCCAAAAAAAAACACTAAAAAACGTGAAAAATAACTTTAATTTCGGAAGTCGGTTTTTTTTTCAAAGTCTGTTGTTTTTTGTAAAAATGATTTTATTTTTGACTTTTTCTTGTGGTACCTACCCCACACAAATTCGTATACCACTACTTGATAAGTAACTAACCGTGACAGGAAATTATTAAAATATCATCAATATAAACTAAGTGGAAAAAATACGCAGTGTTCGGGGTTGGGGTGAGATTAAGATAAACTAAGATTAAAGATTATAAAGATAGATATATTTCAGTGCTACAAATGGGATAACGATTAAAACTAATGAGGTGAATGAGATGAGATTGAGTCGCGCCCGATATGCTGTCCGAAAGCGTACTGACTATTTTACTTAGGTAATACATAAAATATTCAAGGCATAGAGCGCGGTGTCGCAATTACGCTGACATGTGTATTATTGTTCGGTGATTGACCTGAACATGCTCCCGAGGGAGAAGAAGATGAGGTTAGTAAGTTCGTATAGTTAAATGGGTAATGAAATTAATATTAACAAGGTGAAAACAATGTTCAAATTATACTAAAATAGTTATGTTGGGATTAGTTATGTTGAGAGATGAGATACAAGTAATATTACAAATTAAACAGAATCGCTACAGTGTAAATCAGGAAGAGAAAACACGCGAAAGATCGGTGAAGAACCTCTATCTTCTTTTTTTTGTAAGCACTCACTAGATAGCGCTAGTTGCTTAGGATCATTTTTCACTGATTTACTACTAGATTGTCCTTTTTCCCTAATTTCACTACACTCAATCACAACACTTTCTGGAACGGTGTGTGGAGATGGCAACGCAGTCACCGAAGAGGCTGTGGACCGCTCTGCTGTAGAAGTGGAACGATTTCCTTTTCGTTGCCTTTGCCGCCAACGTTTAAAACAGTAAGCTGCCACCAATAACAAGATTCCCAATATGATGAGATATGTAGCAGCATAATGATGGATGTCGTGGTAGGAGATATTGGTGCTCAAAGGTTCACTCTGCTTCATGATCTCAAGACTTCTTTTAATAGCTTCAAATTGTCTGAGGTTGTCTGAGTTATTCGGATTAAGCTCATATGAGATTTCTGGCATAGTGATATTTATTATGTCATTGATTGGTGATATTTCTGGCGAGATAATCTTTGTCGTCGTGCTAATTTTACTAGATAATCTTTTGTTTGAATACACCATAAAATCTTCTGTTTTTACTAAACAGCCTTCCCCAACACGCAACAGACCAGCACCTGATAACCTAACCGCCTTAACTTGATTTTCACACAGCAGTTTGACATTACATTCATTGCAGCATAAATAATAATATTTGTTCTCTGATGTTAACTCTCTCCAGTCATTATTGCACAAGTTAGTTTTAGTTTTACAAGTTCTTGTGCCTGGGATCGTCTCACAAAGGCTATGATCATCTTTCATGTGGTGAATAGGCCTTCTGATATGACACAGAATTGTCGCCGGATTTTGTATTATGCATGACTGCAGATCCGTGTCTGTGATAGTTAAATACGAATCCTTTCTCATGTTGATGGCTGCTAATTCAGAAATAGTTTCGACCTTCATCATCCATGTTATTTTTCACAATGCGTGGTACCGGGATAAGATTGAATACTTCGTAAATATCCCTTTCAATCAGGGGTATTCTTATTTCTATAATTAGGTACATGCCAGAGTATTTGGCTCTTACTTTGAGCAAGCCGTAAAGATCTTTAAGATTAAAGTTGTCGACAGGAATTACCAAGTCACCAGATATTTGTGCTGATATTATACTTAGCTCTGATCTGAGTTGCTTCGGAGATATCAAGTGAAAATCTAATTTTCCACTATAAATATCAGTTACTGTATCTAAAATTGAGTCCTGGATTCGTCGTAGGGTATACAACAAGTTGTTGGCAGTAAAAGCCGTGGTTATGAAGTCGGTGATGATAGTTATGTTTTGCACTTGTTGAACGAGATTTTTATAAGCATCTTGGAGATAATTAAGCTTTTTATTTATTATTTTATGATGTTTGTTTATATTATTCTCCATCCTTTTCATCAGATTAAATTCAGCTTCTACGACCGACGTTTGGTTTTTCCAGAGGTTGTATAATTGGTTTTCATTATGCTTTAAAAGGTCAATATCCTTCTCATATTTCTCAGCAAATCGTTGGTCCAACACTCCGAATAAACTATTTGCAACGTAGCCTACTCCGTCTAGCAAGCCGCGTCGCCGGCGCTTCTTATTAGTCCTAAACGAGTCATTTATCATGACAATGTTATCATAATGGTTAATTTCTTCGAACTCGTGCTCGAGTTGTAACATGATGCCGTCGCAAGGTGTTTGTGTTCTAATCGTAGAGCATTTGGTTTCAAGATACTTGATATACTTTTGCAATGCCGCCATTCCTTCTTGATAAGGATTTGTGTCATAATAGACTATTAAATGCCAATTATCTCTAATTAAGTGCATATTCGATATTTTGTCGAAGTAGACACTATTGTTTGGCAGCAGGGTAAAGTTATAGGATGCTTGAGCGGTGGATATTAGTGACAGCAAAAATAATGTCAAAGATAAAGCCATAGCTGAGAATGAGATAGGACGTGCTTTCTTCGCTGCTGGCAATTTATTATCAACTTTTGGGGCATTTGTATCTTGAACATTTTTATTTGTTGGCAGTAAGGACAGTTTTACAACAGGGCGTTTTAAGAGCCCGTTTTTTGTTTTAAGTGTGACGACCCTTACGTGTCCGTCACTTCCAGGATGCAGCGCTACTACGCGACCTAGACTCCATTTTCCTGGTGGGAGGTTGTCGTCCTTTATAATAACGATGTCGTTAAGGTTGAGATCTTTTTGAAGCTGTCGCCATTTGTACCTCGTAGAAAGCTGCGAGAGGTATTCAGTCTTCCACTTATCCCATATATCTTGATAGATTTTTTGTGTCATGTGCCACCGTGTTCTGAGATCATGCTCCGTTTCGAAAATCGTTAAGTTGGGACCACTTGCTAAAAAGTGACCCGGGGTCAAAAAGTCCAGATCCTCGGGATCTTCTGTCAGAGGGCACAGTGGTCTGGAGTTCAAGCAAGCCTCTAGTTGGGATAGTAGGGTAATATATTCCTCATAGGTTAGTTTTTGTTCTCCAACGACACGCTTGAGATGATGTTTTAGGCTCTTCACTGCAGCTTCCCAGAGTCCACCAGCAGATGGCCATGATGGGGCGTTAAAGTGCCACTCGATATTCATTTCACAGATTATCGAGGTTACTTCTTGGTCAGACAAGATGTAGGAGATATCGGCAAACTCTTGTTTTAAAATTTTGTTGGCTCCTATGAAGTTAGTTCCCTGATCACTATAGATGTGCCCAGGAACTCCTCTTCTAGCCGACATTCGTCGAAGCGCCGCAATAAATGCTGAGGCTGTGAGATCGGAGACGATTTCTAAATGTACGGCTTTAGTTACCATACAAACAAAAACTGCGACATATCCTTTACAGGTTTTAATTCCACGACCTTTGTTTGCCTTAATAAGGATGTGTACGGTATAATCTATTCCAGTGTGGTAAAAGGGTCGGTTAGGAATCAATCGTGTTGGAGGTAGGTCACCCATGATTTGATGTTGTGTTACGGGATTATTTCTTTTACATTTCACACACATTCTTAATCGTTTCTTTGTGGCTCCGTTTCCTCCAAGAATCCAGTATTTGCGTCTTATAAATCCAGTAGTCATTTTTACTCCACCGTGAAATACAAGCTCGTGGGATTCATTCATGATAAGATCTGCCAATTTCGATTGATTCGGGATTATGATAGGATGCTTCATTTCGGGATCAAGATTCGAATGCTTAAGTCTGCCACCGACACGGAGAATTTGATTAGTGTCTAGTATAGGATTGAGATTAAGAATCTGGATTTTCTTATTTAGTGATTCATTATTTTTCAGCCGCGATATTTCTTCGTTGAAATATTCGTTTTGAACGTGCTTAATTAACATTTCTCTTGCTGTCTTTATATTTTGCAGAGTAAGAAAACGTGTGCGTTTTTTCTTGTAAACAACAATGTCGATGAACTTGTTGATGTAAGCTAATACTCGAGTAACTTTCCTTAAAGTGCTATATTTTGGTAATAGTTGATTAATTATTAAATTTTCGGGGTTAGCAATGACCGTATTTACTTGTTCCTTTTTTCTGAGTTCTTTGCTAGTAATACTCGTATAAATCGGCATCTTATGAGATTATTTAGGCTTATATTGTGGTAACCAGTCGGGCCCTTGCCACCATAGCGAGTGATTGGCTAATTGCGCAGCAGGTAAACCGCGGGTTGCGCAATCTGCGGGGTTTTCTTTGAATTTTATGTAACTTAAGTTATCTTTAGGGATTATTTCAGTAATAATCCTTACTCGGTTCGCAACAAAGGGTTTCCATTTCTCCGGTTCGCCACTTAACCAACCTAGAACAGTCATTGAATCAACCCAACCATAAATATGCACTTTGTAGCTTGATAGGGATAAGCTGATTTTTCGCATTAGTTTTGACAACAAGAGAGCGCCGCAAAGTTCCAAACGAGGGATTGATTTTGGTTTTTTCAGCGGTGTTACTTTTGATTTCCCAGCAATAAGGGTTACGTGGGTTTCATTTTCTCTCTGTATTTTGCAATACACGACGCAAGCGTATGCTTTTGTGCTAGCGTCGCAAAAGCCATGGAATTCGATGGTATCTTTTTCCTGGGTTTGAATCCAACGTGGTATTTTAAATCGAGATATATGCGATAGATCGGCTTTGATAGTATTCCACTCTAACGCGATGTCTTGAGGGACAGGGTGGTCCCAACCCAGGTCTGATTTCCATAATTCTTGGAACAAGATCTTTAGTTTTATTGTGACTTGTGCTAGCCAGCCCAAATGGTCAAAAATTTTAGATATTTGAGATAAGAATTGTCTTTTTGTAAGGATGTCTTGTGAGATAAATTCTATAGGATGAAAGATAAATTGATCATTTTTTGGTTCCCATCGAAGTCCTAAAGTTTTGGTTGACTCTGGTTGCTTAAAATCAAAGTCTTCCCTTTGTAGTGCATCAGAACTGTCTATTATTTCCGGCAAGTTTGATCGCCATTTTCTGAGATTAAACCCGCCAGATTTAAGGAGGTTGATCATCTCCGCCTTGAGCTCTTTAGCTGCTCTCGCTGAATGTTCACCATGCATGAGATCATCCATGTAAAAAGAGTGTTCTAAGATGTCAGGAGCGCAGCTTTGTGGATAGTTCGGCCTTTCATCGATGGCCAGTTGCTTCAGTGTCATCATGGCCAAAAAAGGTGCGGCTTTTGTGCCATAGGTAACTGTCGCTAACTGGTATTCTTTTAAAGGTTGAGATTGATGGTTCCGCCAGATAATTTTCTGATATTTCTGATCATCAGGATATAGCCAGATTTTGCGAAACATTTTTTCTATATCTGCTGTAAAAGCGTATCTAAATTGTCTCCATTTTAAGATAAGGCTCTGAAGGTCTTGTTGTAAATTGGGTCCTCGGCACATAAGATCATTGAGGCTGTATCCACTCGAGGTTTTTGCCGAGGCATTAAAGACAACTCGCAATTTAGTAGTTGATTACTCAGATCGTTGGACGCAATGGTGCGATAAGTAGCAATCCGGCTGTATGTGTGGCGCAACGGGTGTCATATGTCCGAGCTCTAGATATTCAGAAATAAACATTTTATAGTCACGTGCCAGTGCTGGTTGCTTACTTAATTTCCGCTCTATTTGGAAAAATTTAGCAATCGATTTTGTTTTCGACTCGCCTATATTTTTCTCAAAATTTTCTTTGAATGGTATTTTAACGACGTATCTTCCGTCTTCCCGTCTGGAGGTCGAAGACTGGTAAAACTCGATGCATTTTCGATCTTCTTCTGATAACACTGGAGATTCATGAATGTCCTCCACTTCCCAAAATTGCTGAATCTCTTCGATATTATTTAGGACCACATTGCAATGGTACGTTTTGTAGTTGCCGCTTAAGATCCATCCCAACTGGGTTTGTTGGGCAATAGGCAATATACCTTCTGCACGACAGATACCGTCCATAAGGATAGTGGAATAGACATCTGCCCCAAATAAGATATCAATAGGCCTACTTTTATAAAATTCGGGATCTGCTAGAGTTATTTGGTTAATAGTAGGCCAGCCTGGCTTAGGTAAGGTACAACTGGGTAAGTTATTTATGAGTCTATTCATTATATATACGTCCGTTTCAAAGGTGAATTCGCTAACCAACGACGAGCATTTGATGGTAATCATGCCCTTACAGTTGTTTTCCTTATTTCCTATTCCAGAGATATAACCATTACATTTCCGTCGTGGTAGTTTTAACAACTGAGCTGCGGTTTCCCTAATAATGGATGTCTGTGACCCTTGGTCTAAAAGGACTCTCAGTTTTTGGTAAGATCCGTCCGCTGCTTGTACGTTAATTATTGCTGTGGCAAGCAATATTTCTGAGGGTTCTTTAAGAAGCGATGCAACTGTGTTACCTTCTTGCTGCTGAGATGGCGATTTCATAATCGTGGGTGCATTTGACCCAGATTGATGTGACGTGAAAGATTCATGCAAAATGGTATTGTGTTCTTTATTGCATTTATTGCATCTTATTTCGGACAGACATTTCTTGCCTTCGTGATAATGTAAACAATTAATACAAAGGTTCAAGTTAGCGACAGCAGTTTTACGTTCATTAGGTTGCATTTCCAATAATTTTTGACATGCATGAATTCGATGATCATTGACGTTGCAAATAGGGCATTGCTTGCGATAGTTACTTTTGCCTTTGGAGTTTGATGATTGCGAAACTTGGTTTGTTGAGTAATTTGTTTTAGGATCGTTATAATTTCGTTTATAATTGGGACCCTTTGAATATGATGGTTTGTTATTATTGTTGGATTGAGATGTGGATGATTTCTGCGTGGAATTTTCTTGCTTCTTACGTGAAGTTTCCAGCATCATAAACTTAGTTTCCAAAAAATTAAGGAAATCTTCCAAGACGGGTAACTCTCGCGGGGATTTTAAGGCTTGTAGATAGTCCTCGTATGTATCTGAGTCCAATTTTTGAGACAATATACATACCAGGAAAGGGTCCCAGGAAGACACATCGACTCCCAGATTCTTGATAGCATTCACACTCTCGTACGTAATGTCGTGAATGCGTTTTATATGATTTGATGATTGTTGCTGGTTTGTAGGGATATTCATGAGATTGTTAAGATAAGAAGTGAAGATCATACGTTTATTATTATAACGATGATTGAGGATATTCCAGCATACAGGATAATTGTCAGAGCTTATTTGGAGATGTTGGATCAATTTTTCGGGCTCACCTTTGACCTTACTCTTTAGAAACTGCATCTTTTGTGCATTCGACAAAGAGGGGTTGTTGTGCACTGCTTCGGTAAAAAGATCTTTGAACGAAATCCACTTATTATAGTTTCCGTCAAAGGTGACTATCTCCATTTTAGGAGTAGATTTTTCAATATGCGCAACGGACCACATTTTCTTATTGATGTCTTTCTTGATTTTGTTATAATATTTCTCATAATGAGTAAATTGCTCTTCGTACCCGGGATTTGATCCGCCATACTCGTTGTCCAGCTCCCAATGAAGCGAGTCAATAGCTGCCCAACGAGATTGTATCGTCTTCAGGATGTCTTCAAACTCCCATTTTTCCGTGACGAGATCAAGGTCGATATTGGAGGATGTTCTCAAGAAAGCTTTAAAGTTGGTAGCTTGCTTTTTGAAGAGAGCTTCGGCTTCTTTACTCTCTTCAAGAGCAGGGGTTTTAGAAGCAGCGTGAGATGCGAGGTTCGCGGTTTGAGATTCCGCAGTAGGTTGGAACGTAGGAGGTTTCAATTCAGGGGTTTGCGGTCTGTTTGCGAGAGGGTTATAATTTTGAATAGAAGTTTTAATGTTGTTATATTCTTTCTTCATTCGATCATATTGTTTAGTACTGAAATATGCATGAGATTGATCACCAAAAGACAGCAAAGTCATATGATTATTATGGAACTCTGTAAAGTATTGTTCCACGGTAGCTAATCGACGACGTAAGTAGTCTGACGTCTTGCGCTCTGCACTATCCTTCTTGAAATTGGTGAAGAGCCTATCTACAGCTTCGATTAGTTGTTGTTGGGTTGCGAAGATGTCATCCATTACCGACATTATAAAGATAAATAAGAGACCTTACTTGTACTGAAGGCTTCTTTGGAGATCGAATGTCCTTGCGATGGCGGCAAGAACAAACCTGGAGTAACAGCGCGATGAGATGATGCGATGCTTTCGTAAAACCCAGGGTCGATAACAGCAGGATTATTTCAAGTTTCCGTCCGGGGCACCGAGATAAATTGAGGTCAGCAAGATGATGGCATCTTTCCGTCCGGAGCAGTTAGGATCCGCAGGATGATTAAATTTTTGGATAGTAAATCCACTTAGTTCTGTTTGCCAGGGTCTGGCAATAAGTTCCAAGCGAGACACTCACACAGTATAGTTAGTAGATATACGCGTAATGGTTCCGCTCCGATGGCTCGAAGGACCAATGTTCGGAGTTGGGGTGAGATTAAGATAAACTAAGATTAAAGATTATAAAGATAGATATATTTCAGTGCTACAAATGGGATAACGATTAAAACTAATGAGGTGAATGAGATGAGATTGAGTCGCGCCCGATATGCTGTCCGAAAGCGTACTGACTATTTTACTTAGGTAATACATAAAATATTCAAGGCATAGAGCGCGGTGTCGCAATTACGCTGACATGTGTATTATTGTTCGGTGATTGACCTGAACACGCAGTATTAAGGATAACTCAAAAAACACTCGTCAGAACTTGATCAAATTTAAATAGGACCACATGTGAAGCACCAGCGTTCAAACAAAAATAGAATCATCCATTTGGATGATTCTATTTTTTCTTTGAACTTTTTTCTGGGTAAACCGATTTCGGTTCACCCAGAAAAAAGTTCTGAGCTAACACACATAAATAAAAAATACAGTCGAATTGCGAATCTCCTCCTTTTTTTTGAAGTTGGTTAAAAACTGAAAAATAAGTATGTCTCTGATGTTGATGCCAAAAAAAAACCATCGACTTCTCAAATAACTTTTGAATAACATTACGTTAACCATGAGTACCCCCCTATTACATGGGAATCCTACTATCCTACTAATATTATAAATGTGAAAGTTTGTGAGGATGGGTGGATGTTTGTTAGTTACCCTTTAAGGAAAAACTACTGAACGGATTTGGATGGAATTTGGAACACAGATAAATTATAACCTGAATTAACACATAGAATACTTTTTATCCCGATAGTACGGTCCCGTGGGATAATTTCCGACCTCCACGCGGGCGAAGGTGGGCATAAGCTACTTAATAGAAAAGAAATGAGGGTATACTTATATACACCTCTGCCTTACCCTTCGATGAAAATAGGCGTGATGTTATATTATGTTGAGTTGCACTAAAAAAACCGTTACTTTTCTAAATCAGCACCCTAATTGCGTAACACACTATCAATCATAATTTGAATCATTTTGAAGGATATTGCTAAACCATTACCGCTTATGTTCGAAAAATTTGTCGTCTCAACAACGTAAATAACGCATTGAATGTTGTTGAACTGTCAAAATTAAAGCCATACCTACTGATAATGTGTTACGCAATTACCCCGCTGGGCAGGAAATAAGTGCAATATGGTAAATGTCAGTGAATTATTCATCACAGCAACTTTATAGTACAAAATACATTGGCGTGCAATAAAATCGACCCACCCCGTGCTCTTCGATTTAAAACAATATTAATTCAACAAGGTTTACTAACAATAACCTAATATATTGTATACTAAAACCTTCCTGAGTATTTAATATTTGAATAGATTTTTTCCTTTTATTACAGGACGCTTTTAACGTTCTGCATCGTTCTCACATTCATAATTTCAACATGAATGATCTGTAGCGGCATCTACAACGCCACATGCGAGCTACGCGTCAGACTGACGTCACGCAAAATCCTGCATCGCGCAATCAGAGTTTACCGCGCAACTAGCATATATACAACATCCCGACATCAACCGTCGGGCAGTTGCCCACCAGACACGACACCCGTCTGGTCGGAGGATCCTCCCTTTTCTATAAAGTATGAGTGAACTTTACACCCTGTTCCTCATACCTCTATACTGGTGACCCCGAATATGAACGTCAGCGCAGCCTTCGTGCAAGTACATCAGCGTGACGTCATCATCACTTCCTTCAAGCTTTCGAGCGGCGAGTCACACAGCCAGCCAGCACCCACGGCTTCAACGGGTATCCTGACCACCTGCATGCAGCGACCGCGCATACCTGGTCATCACCCTCAGCCTCATCAAGCAACCTTGGCACAGCACACTGCACTCTCGGCCGGTCCACAAGCAGAGCCTTCAAACCCTCTCCTGGTCGACGCCAGCAGTCAGCCTCAACTCGGCGCTGTACCACATCCGACGCACTGGAACATAACGCAGCGCCACCCCGACTCACTGGGGTACCACCGCAGACAGTTCCGACTCACCGTGAACTATGCGGCACCCGGTTCCGACTCACTGGAACCTCACCTGGCCCTGGCAAGCATCGGAAGATACACGACTCAGCCCACTATCGACCTCCGGTCTCCGGGGGGGAGTGATGTAGTGGCATCTACAACGCCACATGCGAGCTACGCGTCAGACTGACGTCACGCAAAATCCTGCATCGCGCAATCAGAGTTTACCGCGCAACTAGCATATATACAACATCCCGACATCAACCGTCGGGCAGTTGCCCACCAGACACGACACCCGTCTGGTCGGAGGATCCTCCCTTTTCTATAGAGTATGAGTGAACTTTACACCCTGTTCCTCATACCTCTATACTGGTGACCCCGAATATGAACGTCAGCGCAGCCTTCGTGCAAGTACATCAGCGTGACGTCATCATCACTTCCTTCAAGCTTTCGAGCGGCGAGTCACACAGCCAGCCAGCACCCACGGCTTCAATGGGTATCCTGACCACCTGCATGCAGCGACCGCGCATACCTGGTCATCACCCTCAGCCTCATCAAGCAACCTTGGCACAGCACACTGCACTCTCGGCCGGTCCACAAGCAGAGCCTTCAAACCCTCTCCTGGTCGACGCCAGCAGTCAGCCTCAACTCGGCGCTGTACCACATCCGACGCACTGGAGCATAACGCAGCGCCACCCCGACTCACTGGGGTACCACCGCAGACAGTTCCGACTCACCGTGAACTATGCGGCACCCGGTTCCGACTCACTGGAACCTTACCTGGCCCTGGCAAGCATCGGAAGATACACGACTCAGCCCACTATCGACCTCCGGTCTCCGGGGGGGAGTGATGTAGCGGCATCTACAACGCCACATGCGAGCTACGCGTCAGACTGACGTCACGCAAAATCCTGCATCGCGCAATCAGAGTTTACCGCGCAACTAGCATATATACAACATCCCGACATCAACCGTCGGGCAGTTGCCCACCAGACACAACACCCGTCTGGTCGGAGGATCCTCCCTTTTCCATAGAGTATGAGTGAACTTTACACCCTGTTCCTCATACCTCTATAGATCTAACCAACACTTTGTAACCATATTTTGATTTAAAAGAGTGTCCGTGGAGTTTCATGCCCGTTCTTCTCCATAGGTACTGTTATACCTTTGTCAATATATGAAAGTGTAAAAGTGTAAAAGTAAGAGAAAGAAAACCATATTTAATATTTAGCTAGATTATTATATTTTATCAAGTAATTTTCCTAATACACCGGCAGGCCCTAGCCCTGCCTATCTACTTCGCTAAACAAACTACCATCACTTTTCCTTCCAAAGCTTATTTCAAACTTGCTTGACTGTTCGAGGGTAACCATCGATAATGGTTCCCTATCTATACTGTGAAAGACTATATTGAAGACAAAAAGGCTTGGGATTGAGCTGCTCCAATAAATTTACCCAGTGAATGTTGATTTTAGTTTGCTAACTCTTTTTAGACATGAATATTTACTATAAAAAGTATTATGTTATTTTCATTATTGTGAATATGAGGACTATGTGGGTCATTTTTTTTTTTCAGTTTTATTCTTGGTCTGGCAGTTTAAGTAGTTTATGCGGCCTACCCAAATGTCCTTTCTTTGGTATTGTTCGTCGAATCGTTGAGCTCCTTAAGTTCTGAGTTGAGCTGCACGGTTACTGACAAATGCGTGCACTGACTGGACAGGTCGACTTAATCTGTGTGGTTCTTTCCTCAAAAGACCATTTCAGACACCGATCTACATGCTCTTCAAACATTATTACCGAATTTATATATACACATTGACATTGATAAATTTTATATATACAATGACATGAGTATTTACTTGTAAAGTATTATATTATTTTAATTTTGTGAATGTGAAGACTATGTGGGTAATTGCTTTCTTTTTTTTTTTCTAATTCAATTTTAATTATGATCTGGCAGTTTGAGTAATTTATGCGGCCTACCCAAATGTCCTTTCTTTGGTATTGTTCGTCGAATCGTTGAGCTCCTTAAGTCCTGACTTCCTGAGTCGAGCTGCACGATTACTGACAAATGCGTGCACTGACTGGACAGGTCCACTCAAACTGTGTGGTTCTTTCCTCAAAAGACCATTTCAGATACCAATCTGCATGGTCTTCGCATGACCTGACCAAGATTATGTCTGGACTTTAAAAGAGACTGTGACCTCTGAGTTTGTTTCGGCCTTTCTTCTCAGAGTAGTCAGATAGGAAACGCCGACCTCATCTAGTTTAAAAAACATGATTGACGTGTAAAAGTGTTTGTACAAACCTACTTACAGAAATAAAATCATTTATCATTTATCATTTATCCATTTGCATAAAATTTTAAGACCTAATATAACTTAGCATAATTTTGTTTGGCATAATTATATTTTCGCATAATATAATTACGCATAATAGCTTACGCATAATTTTTTTAAGCATAATTTCTCTAACCATAATAATGATTAAGCATAATATTCTAAAGCATAAATTTATTAAGCATAAAGTTCTAAAGCATAACTTTTTTATGAACAATTTTGTGGGTTTTTTTTTCGCTGTAGGAAGCATGAAGCAAGCAAGCATACAGCATGCAAGCAAGCATACAGCATGCAAGCAAGCATACAGCATGCAAGCAAGCATACAGCATGCAAGCAAGCATGCAAGCAAGCATGCAGCAAACAAGCAAGCATGCAGCATGCAAGCAAGCATGCAGCATGCAGCAGGCAGGGTTTCTGTCACGGCTCCGGCGCTGCGGGCCTCCGGCGGCCCCACGCGTGCTAATCGTCGCAGACGGCTTTCGCTCACCACCGCAGCTTCGGCTTGTTGGCCGGCTTTGCCGGCCAACCTCAGCCGCAGCGGCTCGCTCGCAGCCGCCTGCTCCTCAGCCCGCGGGCTGCCTCGCCCCTACGCGCCTACGCGATTTTAAATTACAATCTAGGGGTAGGACAAACAAGACTACGTGGAGTCGGTTTTGCAGCAATTCGGTTCTGTCACTAACTTTTGTTGCACAGCATATTAAATTTTTAACCAACAATATTATGCTAATAGTCATTAGGCCTACTAACGTTATGCGAATCAAGTTTATGCCAAAACAAATTAGTCTTTAAGATGATTATGCCAACATAAAATGTATGCCTAAAAAAATTATGCCGAAGTATTATTATGCCAAAACAAATTGTGCCAAAATCGTTATGCCGAAGTATATTAGGACAAAGGACATTATGCGAAAAGAAGGGATCCCATCGATAATATATTACCAGCCAGTCAACATAAAGTTGACACATGCAGATAACCTCTATAGTACCTACTACGTTTTGGAATGGACATCTAGCTTCATCTTTCTGAGGGACCGACCCTTCGATAATTCAAAAGTGCTGTAATTGGTTTATTTGAAAATGTTTTGAGTTTGAGTCTTTGAGTTTGATAAAAAACAATAAACGAAAATGCGACAGTCAGTCCAAGGGATAAAGCAAAGATACACGTATGCGATAAAAGCCATTTATCCTATAAATCTCCAAGATCTATCTTTACCCCACCATAAAAAAAGATTACAATAGTACTAACTCCCTTTAATCCTATTGAAACAGATCGTTTTATCAGTATCGAAAACCCGATAAACTTAGGCCCAATTGCTCCGCCAATCACTAAACACGTTCAGCGCTAAACGAGTTTTATACATCATTCTATCTCTGTCATCTTCAAACATTTGACAGAAACAGAATTATGTTTAAAACTCGTTTAGCGCTAATCGTGTTTAGTGATTCGCGGTGAAAGCGAGCCTTAATCGTTGGACAACGTACAGTAAGACTGGCTAAGCAAGGAACTTAGTCAAATGGAGGCATCATCACCTGCCTAGCCATTTTCAAACAACACTGGCGTGCATTAAAATCGACACACCCCGTGCTCTTCGATTTGAAACAATATATTTCAACAAAGTTTACTAACTATAACCTAATATATTGTATATATATTACGTTAGTTAAAGAATTATCAAAACTGATTTATAAGTTTATGAAAGATTTTTTTGCACGCCAGTATATGTTGGGGTCGGCTTCCAGGTAACCAGGATTCAGATGAATACCAATATTTTACATGGAGCGACTGCCTATCTGACCTCCACAGCCCAGTTTCTGGGTACCACGGTCTCTTGGTCAGGCTGGTTGTCAGTTTCGGGTTTCTGACTACCCGCAACGACTGTCAAACATTTACGAATGACAGCTGGGACCAACAGCTTAACGTGCTTTCCGAGGCACGGAGGGGTCTCGATATTAAATGGATGGTGTAGACTTGTGCCCGGGTGATCGTAATAGGCTCACCATCTTGGTGCCACTTGGGACTTAACATAACTCACAAAATGTGTGTATACCATGGTCTAAAAAAACAAGGTCTGGCATTCCGAGAGTGACACATGCGTACGTCACTAACCAGTTGCCACTTTATTGCAACAAAACACGAATTATGGAAACATTTTCAGTCACCATTCTGTTAAAAAATATATATAAAGCATTTAAATTGTCGTTTCGTTTTTCTAATCAAACGAAACAATTCAATTTAAACATATACCACCGTAATTGTTAGTTAAAACCTCATTGTTTTATCGGATTCGCACAGGTAATAAAGGCGGTTGGGGAGTTATTATTGCACACTGCTATAACACAGCAGTGATGACGTAGGCTTGTCTCACCCACGTGACCACTGTGTCTTGGAATGCTATATCTGGAGAAGTATATTATTATACCATGGTGTATACCTAGTCTGCCTAATAAAGGCGTGACGTTTTGTTATGTCAATTGTATTAATTGAATTAGAAATAATTCCAAATTTGAATTACTTAAAAATAATAAATACTCTCATTCAATATGTCCTTAGTTTAAACAGTCAGCCTATATACCACTAAATCCCTTGTAAATTTTAATTCAAGTATTATATTACAGGGTACGAAAAAAAGGTTTTCCCAATAGCCTGTCGTAATTCCTGTAAACGTAATTCCCGATACTGCAGGTTTAAGCGATAAAAGAACAGCGCTGTTGGACCGTTATAGTTTGTATAGGATATAAAATTTACGTATTGTATTAGGACTCATGGACGGTAGACCCAGTAAGGGAGAAGCTCGTTTAGGGAAGGTTTATTTGAGAAATCCACGTAAAGGTCCAGACCACTAGGTTCACAGATTAAAGTATTTTTTTTTTTTGTTTTGGAGATTTGGAAAGAAATACAGTGCTATAAGAATCTTTTGGCGCTAGAATGACATTGACAGGGAGGCGCCGTTGGTAAACATTTGTAAAATTTACATAAATCATTTTGAACAAAAAGATAGCCGCGTTAGTTTCAATTTTGGCCATGCGCCAAAAGGTCCTTGCAGCGGTGTTGATGTTGATATTTGTGTGGGAGTATGGCTAGAAAATATTGAGAGTAATGAATAAAAACCACCCAAGTGCAAGCCGGACTCGCACCCGAAGGGTTCCGTATCCTTATCTATAAAAACGGCAAAAAAATCATGTCTGTTGTATGGGAGCCCCCTTAAATATTATTTCTATTATGTTTTTTAGTATTTGTTGTTATAGCGGCAATAGAAATACATCTTCTGTGAAAATTTCAACTGTCTAACTATCACGGTTCATGAGATACAGCCTGGTGACAAACAGACAGACGGACGGACGGGCAACAGAGTCTTAGTAATAGGGTCCCGGTTTACCGTTTGGGTACGGAACCCTAAAATCGTACTATTTTTGCTTCGTCTACGTTCACCGTCATACAAGCTAGAACTACAGACTTGATCATTTTGTAGGAAATCACTTATAAGTTCGGATCTCCTTTTAGGGAAACTTAACCCGGTTATTTTACTTACCTTTCATGAATTTTCTCAACATTACCTCACCTACCCAGAAATTAGTCGAGCAGAAAAATATTGATTATTAAAAAAAAAACAACAAACGCTTATGACTTGCACGACACACCACTCGATCGCTGCTCTTATCAATTTTTATGACGTGTTCAAATCCTGAGGTAATGTCTAGGGTACTTCAATATGGCCCTCTTACCAGGGTCAATAGGTAAACAGTAAATATTTTATGGTATCGTGTTATATACTGTTCCGTTTTATTTTGATGTATTCCAGAGCAAATTGGATTAGTAAGTTATTTTGAGGATACAGTAGCATTGGACAAGGATCTTTCGAGATATTTCGTAGATCTTTGACGGTCATTACAGATAGTCAAAAGCCTAAAAGTTTGACAACCAACTATACCAAGGGGTAATAGGCAGAAATGGCTAACGCAGGTAGATAGCATAAAGCTCGGTACAGTCACAGATTAGGACAGATAGTTCACTCATTTGAGGTCACGCGCTAACGTACCTACGGCTCGCGTTCACCCGGGCGAACAAAATCCAGTCTGTTGCCACGCGCCTAGGCCTGTTCGAGAGTGCGTACCACAACCGCGCATATAATAATGGCTAAATTTCGTGCATATTGCAGTCTACACTGCTGCTGTCAAAATAAAACAACCAACAAAAGTTTATCTTTTTAAGCTATTGCATAGCTTTTATCGCGGGCTTTGAGCGCGGCGACCGAATCAAGAAATTCCGTAACGAAAATAAAACCTAACACCCCCCACTCCGCCTACCATGTAGCTCGGCCGAGCGTTCGCTTAACGTGTATGTATATGGTACGACTGTACTTGAATTAATATCAAAGAAAAAAAAATTCTGCATAAATAAAAAATAAATAAATAATTATAATTGCATAAGTTGATAAAAAAATGCTATGCAATAGCTTTACCGCGGCAGTCCCCGAGTGCCACACGTGTTTTTTTTTTTTTTAAGAATTAGGAACCGTATTTTTAAATAATTTTGAAAAAACATTAACTAGCCGACCAGGAAGCAGGCTGTATAACATGCTAAAGGAAGCGAAATTTACACATTTATGTACATGTTTTCCTAACTTGTTAAAGTTATTTGTTAGATTTAGATTTTTTACGACAATTAGATTTAATAATGTAAGTTTATGAGAGGGTAAAAGTTCATTGAACGTTATATTAAAGTGAAGTATTTGTGATTTTCAATAACTAAAATTGTATTTTCAATATAAATAAACTGTTTTTACTCACCCATTCTTTTCTGTGATAATTTCTTAGCATAAACGACACGTTTTTTGTTTTATTTTTGTGTGGGAAATCATCAAATTTTAATGACCTCTCCCGCTCTGGGCGGAGCGGAATTGCGTGTCAGACTCTTACTGACTAAAACCCACCCGTGTTCCTTCAGTTGCCTGTGCACCAGGGCCACGGTACCTCTTTCGAACAATCCGCGACCCCGGCAGGCATCGGCCCTATCGGACCCCGTCATTGGTGCTGACATCTCTTTGCGGCTGGCGTGGAACACGACGCGCCGTCGACCCGGGCCATGGCGAGCTGAGCATAAACGGCCCTAGCATTGCATTCAATGACGCACGTGATCGCGCGACATCACAACAGTTGACGTAGTAGATACTCTCGGGCGTCCGCGTAAGGTACATTTTAGCACGCACGAGTGCCTGTAATATTTTTGTAGGTAATTATAGCGTCAAGTATCTATCTTTTCCCATAGAGTGAACTATCTGTCCTAATCTGTGGGACAGTATTTTTGATTCATCAAGATAATATTCCTCCATTACGCTGGCCAATGGGCATAATAATTGAAGTGTATCCCGGTAAACACGGTACTATTCGCGTCGCTTTCGTCAAAACGGCTACCGGTAATTTTAAAAGACCTATTGTAAAATTTTGTCCATAACATCTCAATAAACTAGTAACCAAATAACAGCTAAATAAAACAGAATACATTTCAATAATAGTTGTTTAACGTTAACCCATAATTAAGTTGGTACAGTACAACTATTTTCTTAATGTCCCTCGGGAATCATCGCATTTCCGAATACAAAGGAATGCTAATTTCTATGTCCATCAACTATTAGATTTATCCAATAAAATTTAGCATTCGTTTGTAAAGCAAAGCAATCAAAAGTATTCGTTTAGATAAATCTAATAATTTATGGACATGGAAACTAACATTCCTTTATATTCGGAAATGCGATGATTCCCGAGGGACATTAAGAAAATAGTTGTACTGTACTTATAATATTAAATATTCGTTCAGTTTACTTTTGCTTGAGTTCCCTGCGTATTCTGAAGGTGGTGGAGCATGTTGACGCCAAAAATGGAAAATAAAATAATTTCACTCTTATAGTGTAAATAGCCTCGTATTCAAATTCATTAATCTATAAAATGTTTAAGTTTCTCATTATGAGAGCATTTCGGTCGTTTCCTATATCCGCCCTTCCCCTCCCATAATGATTGAGAGACGACATATTTCTACGAAGGACACTGCGCCTCAAGACACCGCTGGAATCGCACATTCATATTTACGTGTGCGCACGCAATTTCTAGAACTTTTATAAGCGCTATAATGTAGGGCTGCTAATTTGTATGCTCCACTTGTAAGAGACAAAGCGGTGAAGTGAATTTCAATAAAGAGCAATAGATGTTAAGAAACGGCTGAAAAAAGACTTCCCAACAAATGGGGATCCAGTTAACTGTGTGTGAGTGCTTTATGCGGCCTACCCAAATGTCCTTTCTTTGGTATTGTTCGTCTAATGGTTGAGCTCCTTAAGTTCTGAGTTGAGCTTCACGATTACTGACAAATGCGTGCACTGACTGGACAGGTCCACTCAAATCTGTATGGTTCTTTCCTTAAAAGACCATTTCAGACACCAATCTTACATGGTCCTCAAATGATCTGACCAAGATTAATTCAGGATTTTTTATACCTGTTGACATTGATGAATTTTTATAAATATATTGACATGAATATTTACTTTGTAAAATAGTATATTATTTCAATTATTGTGAATGTGAAGACTATGTAGATCATTGTTTTATTTTTCTTTCTTGATTAGTTTTAATCAAAGTCTCGCAGTTTGAATAATTTATGCGGCCTACCCAAATGTCCTTTCTTTGGTATTGTTCGTCGAATCGTTGAGCTCCTTAAGTTTTGAGTTGAGCTGCACGATTACTGACAAATGCGTGCACTGACTGGACAGGTCCAATCATTCTGTGTGGTATTTTTTCCTCAAAATTACCATTTCAGACTCAAATCTACATGGTCTTCACATGATCTGACCAAGATTATGTCTGGACTTTAAAAGAGACTGTGACCTCTGAGTTTGTTTCGGCCTTTCTTCTCAGAGTAGTCAGATAGGAAACGCCGACCTCATCTAGTTTTAAAATATGATTGACGTGTAAAAGTGTTTGTACAAACCTACTTACAGAAATAAAATCATTTATCATTTATAACTGAATAGGAAATTGGAGAATTTCCAAAATCATTACGAAATTATCAAATTAGCGATTCCAGTTTTAGACGTGGCAAGGTCTAAAACCATCGCTGGAAGGTTAAAGTGTATAATAATACATAAGTATTAAACTTAAATAATTATAATAAGAGAATAATAATAATAATTATATAAAGCAGTGGTGGCCCAGTGTAATCGGCCCTGACTTACGAGTTGTAGGTCGTGGGTTCGAACCCAGGCAGGCGCTTTACTTTGTGTAAATAATTTCATCACCACTGCTCACAAAACGGTGAAGGAAAACATCGTGAGGAAACCGGCATGTCCTAGAACCAAAAATTGTAAGATATATGTCAAAGTCAAAGTCAAATCATTTATTTCAAATAGGCACATAAAAGGCACTTTTGAACGTCAAAATTTACAAATAAATAGAATTGATTCTAGTTGCCTCTTCCAAAAGGTAGTTTCTTATGGAGAAGAATGGGCAAGAAACTCCACCGTTACTCTTTTAAAATGTTTTACAATATTATGTAAGTTCACATTAATTATGTAGTCATATGTGAAAACGATGCTGTGACATCTACCAACCCGCACTGGGCCCGCGTGGTAGATTACAGCCCACTCCCTTTGGAAGAGAGCAAGCCTGTGTCCCAGCAATGGGAACATTATAGGCTGACTATGATGAATTATAATAAAGAAATCTCGTCGTAAAACCCGTGCGAAGCAGGGGCGGGTCGCTAGTATACTAAAGAATATTATGCCTATACGTTAATACGGTCCATATTCGTATGCAAAACTTACTTTGCTTAACAAATAAAGACAAAATGCGGTCCATGAATCTTTACCTCAAACTGAGTCTTATTTGAATATCTCAACTAGTCAGACTATTGTGACGAATTTAATTTTATAGTTGTGTTAAGCAGTTAATTGGTAGGAGCACGCCTGTCTTAGAATGATAGTGCTCATAAGGGTTGAAGGTCGTTTATGTTCTGCGGGATAATTGCGTAACACACTAACAGTACCTAGGCATAGCTTTCATTTTGACAGTTCAACAACACTCATTGCGTTATTTACGTTGTTGAGCATACAAATTTTTCGAACATATGAAGCAATGGACTAGCAATAGGCTTCAAAATTATTCGGATTCTGATAGATAGTGTGTTACGCAATTCGGGTGTTGGGCAGTTTGGAATGGTTATTAAATTCTGACAAATTATCTATGTCAGAAACTATGCTTATCATTTCTGTTATGGTCAATCATGGTCTGTAAAGATTATTTTCTCATGACATTTGAATGATTCAAAGTAGGTACATAACTACGAGTACTATCGGCTATGTGAGCTTTTATGTAGACCTCGCGAGTCTGTCTTTGCATAGCTTAAAACTGAATAAATGTTCACCGCGCACCTTAAAACAAAATCCTTAAAACAAACAGCGCCCATTGGCTGAAATAAGTTGAAAAATTTCGATAAACTGAATCGACGAAAAAATTCCATGTAACTATCAAACCTGCTCACAAAATTTTACGAGAATCGGTTGAGAAATGCGACCTGTTGAGGTAAACAGCCGGACATCCGGACATACGAAAGCATTTTTGACCAAACTGAAACAGAAACGCTTCGCGCTCGCTCGATCAATTATTTTTATATCTGTATTGTAGGAATTTAATGCTAAATGGGGTAGCATTCATAAATCCGCCGTGACTGACGATACTTCTGTACCTCTGAGCAGGCAGTCCCGTTCCCACCATGGTTGCTAAAGAATCTTATCGCCATGCCAGTTCCCGCTAAACCTATTGCTGTAGGGCTCATGCCAACACGTAAAGGAATACCTACGTCAGGAACTAGAAAAAAAAGAAGGACTCCGCGCCAGGCATATCGAAAGTGAAGCACTATAAGTATGCCGGACCGTTTGTACAAACATGCCTCAAACACACATTTACATCATAAGGTGCCGACCGGCAGCTCGCCGTCCGGTAAGGACCAGGCCCGGTCGACGGCGCGTCGTGTTCCACGCGCGCCTCAAAGAGATGTCAGCAAAATTGACGGGGTCCGATAGGACCGATGCCTGCCGGGGCTGCGGATTGTTCGAAAGAGTTACCGTGGCCCTGGCGCACAGGCAACTGAAGGAACACGGGTGGGTTTTAGTCAGTAAGAGTCTGACACGCCCTTCCGCTCCGCCCAGAGCGGGAGAGGTCATTTGATGATTTCCCACCCAAAAAAAAAAAAAAAAGGTGCCGACCGGCCGCCATTACTCTGCACTACGGCGTCATTGTAGGTACTGTTTACGTCAAGTAATAAAATAAAATAATGCCTTCTTGTGTTGTGAAATGGTGTAAAAATAATTCTACATCCCAGAAAAAGTGTCAAGGAATAACATATTACAAGTAAGACACTTATTTACACACACACACATAGATCAGTACGGTGCTTCACTTTCGATAAGCGTGGCGCGGAATCCCTTCTTTTTTTTCTAGTCTGTGACCTACGTCTGATGTTGCATGGTTAATCTTCACACTCATATATGATAGAACTTACAAACACGAAAATGAGTCTGCCTATCTGGTGGTAGGTACGTCTTGATGGGTAAATGACAAAACTGATAATATTTAACAGTGAGATAGATAGCTCGGTACTCAGGAAATAAGCAATTTCGAGTACCTACAGGCAGAATAGCAAGCAACCCTAACTTCGTAACTTTATTTATATTTAATATTATATTATATTATATTTATATTTTTTATATTTATATATTATATTATATTATATATTTATAATATTATAAATGCGAAAGTAAGTTTGTTTGTTTGTTACCTTTTCACGCCTACACCACTGCACCGATCATCCTGAAATTTTGCATATACGTTGTCAGGTGTACAGAAACGAACATAGGGTACCTTTCATCCCGAAAAAAAGTACTGTTCCCGAGGACAACAACAATAACGTTCTTATGATAATAGATGGCGCCACGTGTCTCACGAATCATGATTGAATTATATTATTATAGAAACTGTAGTAGTGTGGTAAGGTTTTTTTTTAAATATAAGTACCTAATAGTTTTTGTGACTCTATGGGTCGATAGACCGGTTTTTCATCCTCCTAACTATAATTCCCCTAACAACCCGAATTGATTGTCAAATTCTTTCAAAAGCTAGTAGTTGTTATAAATCTGCTACGTTTCTCGCGCATTAAGTTGACAGTTAAATGGACAGATCATACTGATACAGTTTGACGTTTGACGCACGGAGGTCATAAATAAAATAGGTTAGATTAAATCTTCAAAACGTTTACAAATTTCTCCTCTCCTGCTATTGAACTTATCCCCTACAATAAAACCTAAAAACTCAGAAATAGAAACTTCATTGACTTAGTACAAGTTAAAAAGTTAAAACAAATGGTTATTAAAGACGGTTTGCTAATCGTCGTCGAGTATAATTTCTCCGGGGAAACTTAATACAATTGTACTGTTTTAAATTTTGCTTGAAATTTTTAATCATTTGGGGACATCACCTTATAAATTTTACAAGTCTGCCTCGTTGGTCTAGTGGTCGCAAGCGCTACTGCTGAACATGAGGTCCTGGGTTCGATTCCCGAGTCGGGCAAAATGTTTGGGTTTTTCCAACTGGAATTTCTCAGTAGCATCCCGGAGTCTGGATTTGTGCCCAATTGATGGCAATAGGCTCGCACCTACTACATGGGACTTAAACATAACTCATACTGTCATACATATCATAGTTTTTATTTATTTATTTTTGTTTTCTAAATAATTTTCTATTGCTTTATTTTCTTATAATATATTTTTATTTCGTTTTATTTATGTTAATAATCCCCTAGTGGGATATAAAGATGTCCGTAGGTGTGTCCGTGGCATCACAGCGGGCCCTATCAGAATACCAGCGCTGCGGTATTTATTTTTTAAATATCGTAGCATTATGCTGAGATAGGAGCCTTTTTGGCCTCGCACAGGTTTTTTACTTGTTTATTGTGGTTTTTTTCTTTTTCTTTTTTATTGTTAATTTTGTTAGTTTTAAATGCTCTTTTTTATTTTTTACTCTTTGTATTTCATGTGCGTGTCCCAAATAAAATATTTTTCTTTCTTTCTTTCTAACTGGCGAAATGTGGGTGTACTATAGGTACACCTCTGCCTAACCCTTCGGGGAATACGGGCGTGATGTTATGTTATGTGTTATGAGTTTTACAAAAGACGGCGATTTAACTTACAGTCAGCTTAAAAAAGATAAATACATTGTCAAGAATGCATTTGACTGTCTACAATTAGTGTTCCATAATACTTTCTCAATGTGTAAACTACAATAATTTAATTAACTACCCAATTATGTTTCGGAGCTACACAATCAATCTGACACTCACTCACTTAAGACTAGAGATGCCGGATGCATTCCACCAGTTTTTATGACAAGACTTTTACAGTTCAAGCAGTACGGTTATGGAACGCCTTGCCCGAGTCGATAAGGCGTGCTCAATCTTTGTCCACTTTTAAAATTATGGTTAAAAAACACTTCCTCTCTCCTTAAACATCATCATTACATTTAGTTTCCTTGCTCTTGTTTCATGTTTATTATTGTATATACTATATGAAGATAAGTATATGTTTTATGTATGTATGTATTTGTTGTATATGTAAATGTTACACCACTGACTACCTGCATTATTGTCTCTCCTTCTCCCTTGAATCCATCCAAAGGTTGTCTGTAAAAGATCGCTTTTAGCGATAAGACCGCCCATTGTGTCACCCTGTGTAAAATGTCTACATTTATATCTGTAATTTTTATGGTGTACATAATAAAGAGTATTCTATTCTATTCTATTCTATTCTGCCTAGCCTTTTCCTAACTATGTTGGGGTCGACTTCCAGTCCAACCGAATGCAGCTGAATACCAGTATTTTATATGGAGAGAAAGCCTATCTGACCTCCACAAACCAGTTACTGGTTAACACGATACTTAGTGAGACTGGTTGTCAGACTTTTGGCTACCCGGGGGTTTTTGACTACCCGTCACGTCTGTCAAAGATCTACGAATGACAGCCAGGACCGACGGCAAAAATCAAAATGGCGAGGTTTCGTAGCTACTCATTGATGCAATATTTATAATGGAACAAATATTATTTGACAGTTAAATTAATTCTTGTCGATGTACTTATCTTTTTGAGGCTATTATGCTTAGTTGTTAATCTTACTTAATCTCGGGTTACGAACTTAAAGGCAGCTGGGACAAAATGAATGAAGAGGGAAAACTGGGTCAGTACTTAGTTTTCCAAGTATTCAGTTTGGCTCAAATTGGGAGAGGCCTCTATGTCCAGCAGTGGACTGCAATAGGTTGAGTTAAAGGAATAATCTTGGAGTGGCCACATTCATAACTGATTGACGAGATGGTTGGCGATTGACTGCTGCGCTGCGTGTCGCGGGTTCGATTCCCGCACGGAACAAATATTTGTATGACCTACTAGTAGTTTTTCCGGGTCTGGCTGTTTGTGTATGTGAGTTTGAATGTTTGTAAACGCACCCACAATACAGGCGTTGCTGAGTTTGTTTCGGCCTTTCTTCTCAGAGTAGTCAGATAGGAAACGCCGACCTCATGTAGTTTTTAAAATATAATTGACTTGTAAAAGTGTTTGTACAAACCTACTTACAGAAATAAAATCATTTATCATTTATCATTGCCTGACAAAATTATTTAACATAATCGCCAGGGTTTAGTAATGCAGTAGTTTTACTTCTACGCAGTTTTTTTCTTCGACGTTCAAAATACAAAACTACCTCTGATATAAATTACTTCAACTACGAATACCCTTCTTTCACTAAAAATAAAATAAATGAACCACCTTTTCTTACAAAATTCACTCTCTTGAAAGCCTTACGTAACAGACTTACAAAATACTTCCAATTTGACCTGTTAGACGTATCGGACTAGGGTGCAATTTATAACTAAATATTTCTAAAAACAAAACCACACTTGAATTTCAACCCCAGCCTACCAACGATAAGGTTAATTTTTCTTTGTATGTTTTGTTTTGTTATTTAGGTATAAGCATTATTTTAGATAAATCAATACTTCCAATGGATTAAAGTAACGTTGGGATTTAACGTTTAAAGGTAATTTTGTTGAAAGTACAACAATTATTTGTATTTAGTTTAATGGAAGTTGTTTCCATCGCTTTTAACCTAGAATGGTATCTTTAGTATCAGTCTAGGGTTAATTATTTGTAACGAGGTAGAAGAAAATGTTGTACTTTAAAGAATCGGTTCTCCTTATGTATTTGTGCTAATATAGTCCTCCGAACCGTATTTCGGCTATGGCGGCCAATCTCAACCGAGACTAGCCCTCGGCGAGGGACATATTATAGTTCACAAGTGTGTGCGCAGACACAGGTGCACTCTCTCTTCCCTCACTTTCATAGTCCGATGGGACGGCAATCCGGAACGACCGGAGAGAGATCAGGCGCAGGACCAACGGCTTAACGTGCTTTCCGAGGCATGAGGGTATCACACCACTAATTTCCAAACTCCGGGCTGTTACTAAGAAATTCCTAATGGAAAAACCCAATAACACTTTTGCTGACCTGGGAATCGAACCCAGGACCCCACGCTAAGCAGTCGCGCTTGCAACCACGACACCAACGGGGTAGTCAATAAATAATAAATAATGAAGGGATAACAATTTAATGTATTGTGAAATAATTTAATTTAATGTATTTTGTTTTTGTTTGTATGTTAATTTCTTTGCATACTATTGTAAAGAATCAAGTTATTTGAACTTAACAGATAAATGTCTTGTTGTAGAATTTGTTGCACCACTTCTTCTTCTATTTTAAAGTACTAGGAAGTGGTTAAGGGCGTGCGTTTTAGGGGACTGTCTTACGTAATTTTGACGTTTAAAAATTGCTGATACTCAGTCTAATTTGAATAAAATGGCTCTTGTTTTTTTTAACATACGTAGACGGTAGAATCAATCCACTTTTTATCATCAAAATGTGTGCAAAACGTGGTGATTATGGTTAAATTTCCGGTACTCAAAGATGAAGTTTAAAACTTTACAACGGAAATCTTACCTACCTGAGAAGAAAATGTAAACGATTTTTGAATCGAAAATACAACTCACCTAGCATTTTGGTTCAAATGCTGCAATTAATATCACACATAGATAAGTATCACTAGTGGCTCTGTGAGCTGTAGACCTCGCTAGTCTATCTTTGCATAGCTTAAAACTGAATAAATGTTCACCGAGCACCTTAAAACAAAAAGCGCGCGCAAAGATCGCGAAATGGCTGCAATATGTTTTTTTTTTTACCTTTTCAAACCCCATATCTACGCCTTTTTGAAAAATTTTGAACAATTGTATCAACAAAAACAATTCCATATAATAATCGAACCTGCTCATAAAGTTTCACGAGAATCGGTTGAGAAATGCTACCTGTAGAGGAGAACAACCGGGAATCCGCCGGACATCCGGACATACGAAAACATTTTTGCCCAAGCTGAAACGAAGACGCTTCGCTCGCGCTTCGTGCTCGCTCGGTTAATGAAGAAAACCTTCAAACTAAATAAATACAAGCTGAAACGGAGACCCTTCGCTCGCGCTTCGTGTTCGCTCGGTCAATTATGTGCGAAACGAGTATTTCAAATAAAAAAAAACGTTCGAATTTACGATTCTTTTATTTTACTCCGCGCGTTCGTGCTAAGCCCACTGTATTCCAAGACTTTGCCAGCATAACTTCAAAACAATTACTCAAGCAACATTCTGGTTTAATAGTCCGTTTCTTCAAAGTAAGTCATTAGTCAGGTAGGTAGGGATAGGCTTCTCCCTTCCCTGGTGTTGACGCAATAAGCTATAGAGGAAAGCTGTTGTGGATTACGTAGTGTGGGCGAGTCTACGACAATGTCTCGGTTAGTTAAACAGTCAGCCCATGTATACGTACCTAAATGTGGTATGTAATAGGCGTGTTTTAAACATACAAAAAGTACTACCTTCTTACCTTCTGTTCTAAATCATGAAACTTGCCAATCAGCTTTTGAATATAGTGAATCGTACCTGAAACGGAAAAACAAAAAGTTGTAAATGAGTCTGACAAATGAGTTGACTGCAATGATGATTTGAAAAGCGTGAAATAGACTCTTTTATTTAAATTCTATAACGATTTGATTAAATTAGGTATAGCATAATCAGCATATAATGTTCCACTTGGAAGGCCCTGAACCGTCTCCGGACACAAGTGGGAAGATGTAACTCCAACCTAGTAAAGTGGGGCTACCTCGATGGAACGGCAGTTGGGTGTGGATGTGGAGTTTTGTCGCAAACTATGCTCCTCCTTCTATCTTGCCCTCTGTATCACAAAACTTGCAGTCAAAGTGACCTCTGCGCTGCCACCGATGACGCCGTGGAAGTGGCGAAGTTTAAGGCCAACAAAATTTGAGAAAAGTCGTGCCAGCGACACGAAGAAGAAGAATGTTCCCACTGCTAGGACACAAACCTCCTCTCAACGAGAGGGAGTGAGCTGTAAATCACGATGTGGGCTCAGTCCGGGTTGGTAAATTAGGTATACCTATATGTTCCACGCGCGCCTCAAAGAGATGTCAGCAAAATTGACGGGGTTCGATAGGACCGATGCCTGCCCGGGCTGCGGATTGTTCGAAAGAGTTACCGTGGCCCTGGCGCACAGGCAAGTGAAGGAACACGGGTGGGTTTTAGTCAGTAAGAGTCTGACACGCCCTTCTGCTCCGCCAAAAGCGGGAGAGGTCATTTGATGATTTCCCACCCAAAAAAAAAAAGAAGGTATACCTATATAGTTTATGGCAAATAAATTGACTGTAGAAGAAATACTAATACCTAATACTTTATTTTTCACTTTCATTACAAGGTAGAAGCACTAATGATAGAGAAAACATGTTCTAAAACACAAAGTTGGTGCCGTCATCTGAACTGGGCTCGTTATACTGCCACGTAAAGTAATACAAAAAGATCAACAAAGACTGCGAATAAACCTATTTTCAAATTATATTTAATATTTTTATATATTTATATAATTAATATTATGTTGAGCTCCTAAATTTCTGAGTTGAGCTGCACGATTAGTGACAAATGCGTGCACTGACTGGACAGGTCCACTCAATCTGTGTGGTTTTTCCCCAAAAGACCATTTCAGACACAAAAATCTACATGGTCTTCACATGATCTGACCAAGATTATGTCTGGACTTTAAAAGAGACTGTGACCTCTGAGTTTGTTTCGGCCTTTCTTTTCAGAGTAGTCGAATAGGAAACGCCGACCTCGTCTAGTTTATAAAATATGATTGACGTGTAAAAGTGTTTGTTCAAACCTACTTACAGAAATAAAATCACGTATCATTTATCATTTCATTTATCATTTATCAAACCCTTCACAAGACTCTTTATCCAACACTTCTATATCTCAAACAGTCTTTGAATTCCGCGGGGTAATTGCGTAACACACTAACGGTGGGAATGGTATAAATTTGGAAAGTTCAACAACATACATTGCGTTATTTACGTTGTTGAGCAGACAAATTTTTCAAAATAACATAATTGCCGCTTGCAGAATATGAGCTTCAAAAAAATATGAAGAGTTTCCTTCATCATCATAAACAAGTATGACGGAGAAGTTACGCCTCTCTCGTTATCATCAGCCATATTTTAACTACTGTGGGCTTACTATGGGAAGTGTTCGTTATTGCGCAATAAAAATACCGTTTCCAGTTAAAATCAAATTATAATTTACAAACAAATTAATCACACTAGCGAATCACACACTGTAGGTACACGACACAAATATACAGAACGCGCGACTGTTTCTAAACGTGTTCACTGCTTGACAGCCACCGACCAACTCTGCTTTAACTCTGGTCGTGCGTTATGTTATAGACTCTGTCGAACGCCACCTGGTGGCGCTGGCGTCCCGATTAGGCAAAGTCAACGATTGATTTAACGTATTTCCGACACATATTTATGCAGCTCGTGACCCAAACCCACGTCAAAAAAGCCAGTAGAGACCCCTCGAGTTTGGGTTCATATGATTCGTTTTGACGAGTCCAATAGATTGGGCTTGGGCAACGAGAGTCTGATGATGCTATGATGGAGCCAGGAAGTGGATAGTAGAACTCTTCAGTGGCTACTAGTAAACCGCCCGAGTTTGGGCTCATATGATTCGTTTTGACGAGTCCAATAGATTGGGCTTGGCAAAGAGGGTCTGGTTATGGAGCTACAAGGTGATAGTGGAACTCTTCGGTGGCTCCTAGTAAACCGGTCAAGTCATAACTTCGTCGTTGACTTTAGACTTATTAACTTAATTAAAAAGTAAAAAAAAAATGTAGTTTAACTAAAACTAAATACACGCTTTTATCACGCACAAAAAATATAAAATAATTAAATTGACTTGTCCTTGTTGTTGTTGTTATTGTTGATTTGATTGATTTGTTCTTTTTTTATCTCCAATGATTAAATAAAAAAACGTGGAGCGCTTTGTTTAAATTAATTATAAGTACACACAACTACAAAGCGCTCCACGCTTTTTGATTTAATAATTAGTTATAACAGAAGAACTAATAAATTGAACAAGTCAATTTTATTATTTTATATATTTTTGTGTGTAAGTGACAAAAGCGGGTTTTAATTTTGTTTTTTTTTTAACTGCTTTTTTTAAATTTGATTCCCTTCTTCAATTTGCCGTGTTATAGCCGTTACATACAACTGTCAACGAATGACAGCCGTGATTTGAATATAGGTACTGACAATTTAAGTTGGTCAATTAGCTTAACAATCCATTTCTCTGACTTTACTTGTTTTGTTTTTCTCCAATTAATATCCAGAATTGTATTAATAAAAACTGTTATTACTATTGTACGACACAAATAAATAACTCCAAATCGATATTAAAATATTACAAAAACTAAAGCCAAACTGTTCGTAAGCCATAAAAAGAAATAACGGCAACATTAAGCAATTTAATAAATGAAAAAACTATAACTACCGTCTCAGAGCAAATGGATTTAATCGACCTTGATACGATTCAATCGTCTAGAAACTTTTGGGTTCGAAAGACCCGGGGTTTTTTGGGTCCTCTGGGTCCAATGATTCTTACGTGTACCATTGTAAATGAGTTGAAACAAGCCCTTTTGGTTGTGAAATTGTAGCAGATGCCAGTAATGTTGAGGTGGAGCCATAGCCTAACCTTTTTATATTTTATCTGTGTCAATGAAGGCTATCACGCTTGAGTTCGCCGCTAGAGGCGCTAATGTAGAGTAAGGTCTCTAGATGTCAAAATATGTACTGAACGTTCACTGTTTGCGGGATTTTTTATCACGGATTTTATCGAATGATTCATTATAGCTGTAATGGTTGTGCCATTCTTGATTAATTATGGCTTAAAACTTTAAGTAAAAATTTAGGATCTAATTTGATAGCACTTGAAAGAAGAATAAGATTTTTCTGCTTCATGCTTACCAATTTTAGGAACATTATAATCAAAATATTCATTTGAAGTTTTAAAATGTAATAAAATAAACATAATATGAATATAAGGGTACTTAGACATATCAAAAACATCAAATAAAAGTACTGCCGGCCGGGATTTAGTCTATGAGAGAGTTAGGCCTATTGTATGGTCTGGGTGATGAGACCAGTTGCCATAAAGTGTTGTGTCGCGGATTGCTTAGCATAATCTTATGTTCCCGTTGTTAGCCCAACCTTGATAGGTTACTTGTATGATTGAGCTAATATCTATTAAGTGGTTCACCTCACGGACTCGCTATAGCGACTCTGAGTATATTGTAATAGTCTCATTGCAGGTCAACACACCAATACAACTAGACCCGAGACTGGTTGTACTGGTGTAGAAGCCCAGGTGTATGGGGGAAGGTATGTGGCCAGCCACATTCAATATTGTGAACCTTCAATTGCGAGTTATTGTAATAAACATTGCATTGTATAAGAAGTTACTTGTTTAATTGAATCTTTCCCTAGCAGCTTATTATACCCTACAAATTTACTTTAGCACGGTGGTGAGTAGTACAACACCGAAGGAGACCATCAACATTCAGTCTCCTAACCAATTCTGTACAACTCCGAGGGCCGGGTTACAGTTGGCGCCCAACGTGGGGCCGGCCGGCCGGGTTACAGCAATAGGACCTTACTCAACAGTGGCGCCAACTGGTGAGCACAAAAACGATAGCCCCCGTTGTTTTAAATGGACGCCTAATTTAGGAGTAAGTAACATTATTTGTTTATTAAAAAGAAATAAAATTCAGCAGCTAACAGCTACTTTACATAGATAACATAAAACCATACCTATAACCTCTAAAAGAATAGGCAGAGATGTAATAAACCCACATTTTGCCAAATAAACGTAAATTATAAACTTCTGTAAACTTGAATTTTTTGAATTAACTTTGACAGTGTACGATCAGTTTAACGAAATAATTATTTTAAAAGATATAATTTTTACCAAATCTTTTAAGGACGACAGAATATTAGTAAAAAAAAATCAACTGTTTTTAAAACTTTTTCTACATATTTAATTGGAACCAAAACTAATTCAATTAAATTCTATCATGGCTACACTGAGAATAATTAATATCTAGTCTGCTGACTTCGAAAATTATGTCCCACTACAAACGCTTTGAGATTTTCTGGAATTAACTATGACAGTTTACGATAATCGTAACGAAAAAATTCTTTTAAAAAATATAATTTTTACCAAATCGTTTAAGTTAGACTGAATATTTGTAAAAAAAGAAACCAACTTTCCCCACATATGTAATTGGAACCGTGGATGTATATAGTACTTAGTTTGCTTAGTAAAAACGGTAGCCAACAATAGTTTCAACCGTGGCAAACAAAGGAACGATCGATCCAACTATTAAATTATTTACAAACCTTGAACAATAGTTCTATAGAGGTATGAGGAACAGGTAGTAAAGTTCAGACAGTAAACTTGCTTGCGCGATGCAGGATTTTGCGTGACGTCAGTGTGACGCTTAGCTCGCATGTGGCGATGTAGATGGCGCTATAGTTCTCAACGATTTAAATGAAATCAGTTGCAATAGCTTGCTGCATGAAGAAACGATAACTGCGGGGTAATTACGTAACACACTAACAGTAGGAATGGGTTTCATTTTGACAGTTCAACAACATTCATTGCGTTATTTACGTTGTTCAGCAGACAAATTTTTCGAACATGTGGAGCAATGGATTAGCAATAGGCTTCAAAATGATTCAGATTGTGATAGATAGTGTGTTACGTAATTAGGGTGCTGGAAAGGTCAAGAGGAAATCATATTATTATCGACTTAAGGTGAACGGTGTTTGATATTTTGGTGGCGAAAATCTTAGAACATCTTGGGTTTCGTGAAGTGTTAATATTAGCCATTTGATTTTGAAAGACGGTTATATTTTGTGGCTTGCTTGATTGAATACTTCAGGCAAGGTTTAATTTTGTTAAAGATGGTACTTATCTTTTTGTACCGGAATCATAAAGTCATTGTAAATATCTTTTTCAGAGTAAGCAAATGTATGGCAGTTTAATACTTTAATGAGGAGTTAAAAACAATGTAATTTTCTTTTCTTTCCATATAAAACACCGGTTAGTTTGAACAAAAATCATTAAATCTATGACTACATTCACCGCCCATTGTATTACGGGTGTCACCTCTATGTAAAATTTCTACATTTATATTTTTAATTTTTATGGTGTATTTAGGTACAGTCGTCAGCACATCGTTCGTCGAATCGTTGAGCTCCTTAAGTTTTGAGTTGAGCTCACGATTACTGACAAATGCGTGCACTGACTGGACAGGTCCACTCATTCTGTGTGGTTTTTCCTCAAAAGACCATTTCAGACTCAAATCTACATGGTCTTCATATGATCTGACCAAGATTATGTCTGGACTTTAAAAGACACTGTGACCTCTGAGTTTGTTTCGGCCTTTCTTCTCAGAGTAGTCAGATAGGAAACGCCGACCTCATCTAGTTTTTAAATATGATTGACGTGTAAAAGTGTTTGTACAAACCTACTTATAGAAATAAAATCATTTATCATTTATCATCAAGTTACTACAAACTGTCAGATTTTCTCATTCGATTTTGAACTTAACCAACAACATTGTAAGGCTTAAAATCGTTTGGAGAAATTTGTCAGTTTCTTGTAGGTTGACCTACTGGCGACAGTACATATTAAAAAAAAATCTACCTATCTACATGTTGCAACATCTGTAACCGCTATTAGAATTTACTTTTAACTTTTTGTTTTCCAAATACAAAATATAACCTCGCTTCTTATAATTAATTAGATAGAATTTCACTGACGGGCATTTCAATGTCAACCTATTATTTCTATTATAATTAAACCCGCCACTTCCTATTTCAATTACCAAATAGACAATAGTCAAAATACCCACGAGACAATACACTGACAAGACACATGCCTCGTCATGACGTCACACAAAAGTGCCTGTTTTAAACATTCATACCCACGCGTCCCCTTGGGGTTTGTATTGTATGCCAACTTTCTGAACTTTCGTTCATGATATGCCAATTTTACTGGTAAAGGCAAAAGCGCTAGGGTAGCCCGCGAAATTCAAATTTTATTTATTTTAATAAAGAAAATTTGAATTTCGCGGGTTTGCCGGTCAGTGTCAGATTGTATGCATTATATTTAATTCTTTTTACCTATTGTGGTATAGTAATTTTATTCTAGGTGCATCGTCTTCACATATAATTATATAATTAATGTGAACCGCCATAATATTGTAAAAGATTTTAAAAGAGTAACGGTGGAGTTTCTGGCCCATTCTTCTCCATACGAAACTACCTTTTGGAAGGGGCAACTAGAATCAATTCTATTTTTTTGTAAATTTTGACGTTCAAAAGTGCCTTAAGTAAATGATTTGACTTTGACTTTATGTTGATCAAAATATGAATCGCGACCGTAACAAACGTGAATTAACAGAATTATAGTCATTAAAGAATGCAAAGATCGTAGCAGGTGGCGGTCTGTAGTTTCTGCCTACCCCCATAAGAAGAAGGCATGAGTTTAGGTATGCATGTATTGTACGAGCTACGCTGTAATTGACCTTTGTGTGTAGTTTGTACGTCACACTCATTTATGCACATGATTATTGTGTAGCTGTGCATTCCTTTAACATAACATTTAAGTAAAACAATTGTATAATTAAGACATTAGCAATAAATCCGTCAAGGGAATCATTCGTCTACTCATTTACATAACATTTAATAACATACCATACAAGTTAACATAACATTTTCACTGTTGGGCATTACAACCCAACATGTATATTCATTAAAATCATCAATACAACTCTATTAAGTTCAAATTACCCTATTGAGTGGCAAAAAAATTAGCTCACCCCATTTCTCTCTAATTGAGAGAAAATATCGCAAAAATGTATCTTATATTGGGTGAAGGTAGGTAAGACAAAGTTTATTTACTCATACCCTATACTTGATAAAAGCAATATTCTTGACCAGACCGACTCGTTTCTTCAGATGTCCTCATCACTCAGGCTTGGCAAAACTGCGTGATTTTTTTTGTCAGTGAAGTTGACAAAAGTTTGAGAAAATTGAAAAGTGAAGTTGAGATTTTTTTTTTTCTCAGTTCTGCTAGTAGTATCAACAGTTACGACGATCTTTCTAATAACAACACGCAGGCTACAAATATGCATTTGAGCGATATTGTTTCGGACATACATTCAGTCGAAGTTAATGAATTAGAAGTATTCAGTCTACTAAAAAGAGTTGATCTAACAAAATCTGCAGGACCAGACAATATTCCGCCAGTTTTTATACTCAACTGTGCCAAAAGTCTGACTCTTCCTCTTTCCCTTCTGTTTATGCGGTCCCTAGATTTGGGAGAGGTACCTAAAATTTGGAAGTCAGCGTTAATCACTCCGATTCATAAAAAAGGGCCTCGAGACCTCGTGGAGAACTACCGGCCCATATCAAAACTATGCATTTTCGCAAAAGTCCTGGAAAAGATAATCTACAAGCAGCTTTACGCTAGTCTTAAACTTAGCATCAGTGACCGCCAACATGGTTTCTTGCGAGGTCGGTCTACAACCACTAATCTCATTTTATGTAGTGACTACTTGACTGAATGTATGGCTCGTCGCACACAAGTAGATGTAATCTACACTGATTACAGCAAGAGTTTTGATCGCTTGGATCATGCTATACTTCTGCGTAAGCTATTAGCTATAGGTATCAGTGGAAATCTCTTCAGGTGGTTCTCATCGTATGTGGCCAACAGATGCCAAACTGTTGTTCTTAATGGATACACATCGAGAACTATGATTATCCCCTCAGGGATTCCACAGGGATCGCTACTGGGACCTTTGTTATTCAACATCTTCATCAATGACGTCTCTTCATGTGTCTCTAACTCAACAGTTCTTTTGTTTGCGGACGACATGAAGATTTTAAGCGAAATCAGAACTTATGATGATGCTGAACGTCTCCAACGTGATCTGGACAGTTTCCAAGAGTACTGTTTGGCCAACCGCTTGGATCTAAATGTTTCGAAATGTTACACATGTACCTTCACGCGTAAACCTAAACCTATTCTTTACGATTACAAACTAGCCGACACTTCAATAGCCAGAGTTAATACGATTAGAGACTTAGGCGTCACTTTTGACTCGAAACTTCTTTTTGACACACACATCGATAATATTATTAAAAAAGCTTCTAAGGCACTAGGTTTCATCTTGAGGATATCAGCCGATTTTAAAAATATCAAAACACTCAAAATTCTATACTGTGCATTTGTACGCAGTCATCTCGAATACTGCTCATCAGTATGGAATCCGATTTACAATACTTACGTCAATCGCATCGAAAGTATTCAAAAGAAATTCTTGAGGTACATTCAATATAGATCCAAAACCTATTTACCTAACTATTACAGCCGCTGCAGGAAGTTTCACATTCTTCCACTAATTGAGCGGCGAAAAATTGCCGATATGGCATTCCTGTTCAATTTAGCTAATGGTTCAACTGACTGTTCTGAACTCATGAGCAAAATTGGGCTGCGTGTTCCATCCTTCACCTTACGGAATCATCAACCTCTGTATGTTGCCTCTGTGCGGTGCATTTATCGTCAGAACTCTTATATGATAAGAGCTAGCAGGGCATACAACACGATGTGTCAGAGTATTGACGACCTTGATTTATTCTCCACCAGTGTTCCTAAACTAAAAAATGTATTATGTAAAAACTTCTTTGAAGATCACTGAAACTTGTTCAGTCTTTTCTTAATTCTCTACGAGTGCTTATTTCTTACTTTCTCTTGCCTGTCTACTTACTGTTTCTTGTGCTACCCTAATATTATCTGTGAAAACTTTTAATTGGCCTTCTTTCACTAACTGTCAACTATCTGTATCCTAGCTGTAAGTTTTCTAAAGTAATAAAATAAAATAAAATAAAATAAAGCTTAGTTTTGTTTATTACTGTTCAATTTTGATTATTAAACTTAAATTTTTAACCGAAAATAAAAAAGGAAGTTCTTTGGACTCATATGTTTTTAAGTTAACGATTTTCTCAAAAACGAATGAATCTGTTTTGTATTTTTTTTTTACATTCAGGAAGACTTTGCTGTGCCCTTACAGGGTCCATATTTATGTACCTAGCTTTAAGCCCTTTGTAACATCTTTTTTACAATATGGAATGCAAAATAAATGAATATGAATATGAATATGAAGATTTTAATACACAATAATTATATTAGGTTATTGTCAATTAAACTTGTTGAATTATCTTATTTCAAATCAAAGAGAGCGGGGTGGATCGATTTTTTTGCACGCAAGTGTATTTCATGAAATCATGACATTTGAGGGCAATTCTAATTGACTACAAATAGCAAAAAAACGTAAGAAATGACTGGTACACAAGGCTACATATCAAGCTATACATTTCCAGTATAAGCTGATCTCGCATTGTATAGGATTGCCGTACAGTGAGAGATCAACTTATACTGGAAATGTATTACTTGATATGTAGCCGTGTGTACTACTAAAGGCCCTACATGGTGTTTGTCGGTACTCGCTGCAGTCTGACTAAAGCAGACGTGTTAAAAACTTAAGCGCTATGTTAGCTTTTAGGTTCGAGTTCCTTTATGAACTTTAGAAAGTCTTGGTGTCAGACACACAGTTCACTATTTCAAAGGAATTAAGAAAAGAAAAAAGAAAGAAAAATAGTTTGTTTTGTTGTTTTTTGTTTGTTTGTTTTCATTTGTTTATTGTTTAGTTTGTTTTTTTGTAGCTTAGTTTGTTTTTTGTAGCTTAGTTTGTTTTTTTGTAGTTTAGTTTGTTTCTTTGTTTAGTTTTTTTTTTGTTTTTGTTTTATTTTATTTTTTTATTAATGCCTGTTTTCAATAACTCTAGACAACACCTAAATGTAATGTCTAAATATCTTGGCACTGTTGGATTTTCAACTGTCGGCACCTGAGCAAAACGGACATAATTGTTTAAAACTGAAGTAACACCAAACGAGTACATATTATATGCCTACAGATTAATTTATTTTTATGTTATTCAATAATATTTATTCATATATTTAGTTGTGTATGTGGTTGCTTTGTATTCTTATTGCTTACTGTTTATTTTATTTTGTTAACTATTAGTACCAATCATTAAACCTGAATTGCTTTCCGTACGTCCTTTTTGGGTAACCACTGATTATCAGCGCTGTGCTGTGGGTGCCCCATAGCACAGCATCATGCTGAGTGGAAGCCTTCTTGGCACAGTCATGACGTGCAGCTGTCGACATTTTAGTTTTGTGCTCGTGATTACAGATTTATTTTGTTTTTACATTTCTTTATTATTAGAGCTAATTATCTTTTGTGTATGCACGTGTTTCTGTGACACATAAACCTATTTTAACCGACTTCAAAAGAAGGAGGAGGTTCTCAATTCGACTGAATGTTTTTTTTTTATGTGCTAGCTCAGAACATTTTTTAGGTGAACCGATTTGGATGATTCTTTTTTTACTTGAAAGCTGGTGCTTCACATGTAGTCTCATTTAAATTTGATCAAGTTCTGACCAGCAGTTTTTGAGTTATCCTTAATACTGCGTATTTTTGCCACTTAGTTTATACTGATGATGTTTTAATAATTTCCTGTCACTGTTATTTCCATATTAAGCAGTGGTATACGAATTTGTGTGGGGTAGGTACCACAACTAAAAAGTGAAAAAGAAAAACTTTTTTACAACAAAAAAACAACCAACTTCTAAGAAAAACACAAAAAAACGTGAAAAATAACTTTAATTTCGGAAGTCGGTGTCTTTGGTTTTGTATTTTCGTTTTTGGCCTCCGACTTCCAAAATTAAAGTTATTTTTCACGTTTTTTTGTGTTTTTCTTGGAAGTCAGTTATTTTTTTGTAATAAAGTTTAGATTTTTTCTTTTCTTTCATATATTATTTTTTACATTATTAGTAGGCGAACGCATAACCACTGTCCTACCTGATGGTAAGCGATAATGTGGTCGATGATGATGCGCGCTTGCTTCGAAGTAAGCTATATTCCCTCGAGTTGACGACATCTATCCTATTTCTCTCGAGAAACATAGACACAGGCAGGAAATTCCACTCCTTAGCTATACGTACAATATGCATAATAATATAAGTTTCTCTATCTTGGAATTGGATATTGTTTCTGCCATAAAAGATTGTTAAACAGTTCTTGTACAGAGTACGTACATGTTTTTAAAATAAGTATTTTTGATGCAATAAGTTAGTCAGTAGGCTCGCGTATTTGCACTTTGATCACGACCTACATTTCGGAATGCATTGTCATACGGCGGAGCCTAGATGATGCATTTTTGTACATAATTTAATTAGTGTTCAATTAGACGTGATTTGAATCGGCCAACTTGCATTTTTATTTAGATTCATATCCGTTGAACATTCATTGACATTCCATGCATTATCTTGAATTTTCTGCATACTTTCACCTTGCATTTGCACTGACAGACTTTACTGATTCTTACTTACTTAACTTAGCATCTTCATAAGTATTAAGTTGTTGGTTTACGTTCACTTACATACAAACATGAATTGAAGTTCAGTTTAGCATCCTGAGCAGGCAGTTCCGCTATACCCCACGCTGACTGGCTTTTCGAGCTGTTCTCGACATGAGAGAAGTTGCCACATAAAGAGCCAAGGCTAGACCACGCTCCATATTCAGACATTTTTTTTTGTTTTTTGAGCGTTGCCCCACACTAGGAATTTCTCCTATATTGTGGGTGCGTTTACAAACATTTAAACTCACATACACAAACAGCCAGACCCGCAACAACTACTAGTAGCTCATACAAATATGTGCTCCGTGTGGGAATCGAACCCGCGACACGCAGCGCAGCAGTCAATCGCTTAACCACTGCGCCAACCGTGCCGTCCAGCAACATTACATCAGCGAGGCAAAAAAAAAATACGCGCCATGTTTATAATTCCACGCACTCCACAGGGAAAAGTAATCTACAGTATTACAAAGTTTACAACATAACTAAGAAAAATATATAACTTTTTACGAGCATCCTCAGAAGACCTCGTTCACAAAAAAATCTGAGGGTCACGCAAAAGTTTTGGGTCAAACGGTCCTGTATATTTAACGTACAAGGACTTGCTACCTGCTTGACCGCAGGGTTGAGAAAAAATTTAATACTACACTGTACAAGTCCCGAACGTATATTCCTTCATTGTGTAGGTATATTGCAAATTATTTGGCTTCCCAGCCAATGACGTGCGAAAATTGTTGGCTTTACTTCACTACTCAATTTATTGGATTTCGTGTCTGTAAAATTGGTTTTCGAAAGTAATAATACATTAAATTTTTAACCGACTTTAAAAAGGCGTAGGTTCTCAATAAGTCTGTTTATACAGGGTCAAATTAAATAAGCTAGCAAAACTGCATGCGTGATGGGTATCAATATATAAACAACATGGATAACTTAACTTACCTACTTAACGTACCTATTACGCTTTGGAATGGGCAACTAGATTCATTTTTGAGAGACCGATCTCTTGACAATTCAAAAGTGCCTGTAATTGGTTTATTTGAAATAAATGCTTTGAGTTTGAGTTTAATAATTTATATATCACTAACTACGCGCCCCTGCTTCACACGATTTTAACGATTTGACAAAGCATTACCATAAACCTTCTGGAATGAAAACTATAAATGATGGTGAAAACCGTATAATCCGTTGCGTAATATAGAAGAACAACGTGGACACAGACAGACACAATAAGCTACATTAATTTATAATACATATACATATATAGTCCTCCAGACCGTATTTCGGCTATGTCAGCCAATCTCAACGGAAACTAGCCTTCGGTGCGGGAGATATTATAGTGCACATGTATGTGCGCAGACACAGATGCACTCTCTCTTCCCTCACTTTTCATAGTCCGATGGGACGGCAATCCGGCACGACCGGACAGAGATCAAGCGCAGGACCAACTCCTTAACGTGCTTTCCGAGGCACAGGTGTATCACACCGCCAACTTCAAAACTCCGAAACTCAACAGCCCCATTGGTCTCGTGGTTGCAAGCTCGACTGCTGAGCGTGGGGTTCTGTGTTCGATTCCCAGATATATACTATAGATAGCACATATTATAGCTCTTCCTAGCAACCTTGCGGAGAAAAACCATACAGATGCATGTTCCAGGATTATCTAATCGCAGGAATTTCCATAAGATTAAGCAAAATTACCAAGCGTGTCATATTCAATATTATAAAGTCTAATACGATTTGGGATGAAAAGATACAGGATGACAGGGACTTCGACGCGCAACCTGTTACCATGGATGTATATGATGCTGAACACCCCTGCGTTGAAATTTTTCGTGAATGAATGAAATGTATGAATTAGGCGACGTGCGCCTACGAACTATATTGAGGCGCGAACTAATTACTTCCACGCGACCATGCGCAAGCGGGGCGCGTCCCTAGTGCGTAGGGTGTGGGGCAGCACCAATGTCATCCTGGCGATGATCGCGCACCGGATGGACTGCTCATACATACGGCACTGCTGTGATAGGCATGTTGCCGTCAGCAGGGACATTTAGTTTGTTTTATTTTTATATTTTACTAGCTGCGCCCAGCGGTTTCACCGCATAAATCTCGCAACTTTCTTAATTTTTTTTATCGTAAGAATCACCGTAACCCGTACCGTACCGTAAGAACTATTAAAAAAAAAGATGGATGAAATCGGTAAAGGCGTTCTCAAGTTATGGCGAGACCAAGGGAAATAGGGATTCATTTATATATATATATATAGATTTTTAGTATCCTTTGTATTGTGTTTTCTGTATTTGTGTGTACTCCACATATGAGTTAAGGTTGCTCGAAATAAATGTGTTTTATTTTATTTATTATTTATTAGGCCCGAGGTGGCCCGCTAGAGGGCCATAACAATAGATAATCAATTGTGTCTCATTAGCGATGCTTGATGAGTTAAAAAAAAAATACTGTTCCATACATTTTGACCGCATAAATATTGCAATTTTCTATGAAAAGCCGATTTTTTTTTTATATCCGCCGGAACGTTTCTACGTTAGGGGGTCTAGAATTATGTGCTGAAATTATGGTTACATTTGCGCGTCGAAGTCCCTGCTACCCTGTATATGTCTCTAAATATGTTATGTCTCTAAATTAATGTCGTTCATTTGTAAGGTGCGTTTTGTTTGTGCAGAATAAACTATTTTTCTTTCTTTCTTTCTTTTCTGTGTATATATCGTGAATTCATAATAGAGGAAAAGTGTGGCTATTTTCGCGTTTTTAGCCTGATTTGATCAGGGTTTGCAAAAAAGTTTTCTACACCTACCGTCCATGAAATTTTTACCGGTTATAAAGATCGGAGCCCCGGATATAACCTTGCATGGCAACGACCGATGATAGCCAAGGATACAACAACAACAACATACAAGGTCTGTTTCAACAGCGTTTAACATTTTGTTACATAAAACTGATATTATATTTATGTTAAACGGTTGTGATGACCCGGTGTCCTATATTAGTAATAGAAACTTCTGATACAAGTTTATTTTGTACTAGCTGCGCCCCGCGGTTTCACCCGCAGAAATCTCGATCCCGTGGGAATATCGGGATAAAAGGTATCCTATGTACTAATCCAGGTCATAGTCTACCCATGTGCCAAATTTTATCTAAATCCGTTCAGTCGTTTTAGCGTGATTGAGTAACAAACATCCACACTTTCACATTTATAATATTATAGTAGGACTAGCTGCGCCCCGCGGTTTCACCCGCAGAAATCTCGATCCCGTGGGAATATCGGGATAAAAAGTATCCTATGTCCTAATCCAGGTCATAGTCTACCCATGTGCCAAATTTTATCCAAATCCGTTCAGCCGTTTTAGCGTGATTGAGTAACAAACATCCAAACATCCACACTTTCACATTTATAATATTAGTAGGATTAGAAGCACCTGCACGGTCGGTCAATGTGCATTACGGAGATTTCTACACAACAAATAAATGAAAAGAAAATCAATGAAAACAATGAATTTTCTTTACGAGGTTACGAGGTTTACGAGGTTTAGGTACGAGGAAAGCGAGAAAGGAAAGCAAGAAAAGAAAGAAAGAAAGAAAAGAAAGCAAGAAAAGAAAGAAAAGAAAGCAAGAAAAGAAAGAAAGATAAGAAAGCAAGAAAAGAAAGAAAGAAAAGAAAGCAAGAAAAGAAAGAAAGGAAAGCAAGAAAAGAAAGCAAGAAAAGAAAGAAATAAAAAGCAAGAAAAGAAAGCAAGAAAAGAAAGAAAGAAAGGAAAGCAAGAAAAGAAAGAAAGGAAAGCAAGAAAAGAAAGCAAGAAAAGAAAGAAAGAAAGGAAAGCAAGAAAAGTAAGAAAGGAAAGCAAGAAAAGAAAGAAAGAAAGGAAAGCGAGAAAGGAAAGCAAGAAAATAAGAAAGGAAAGCAAGAAAAGAAAGAAAGAAAGAAAAGAAAGCAAGAAAAGAAAGAAAGGAAAGCAAGAAAAGAAAGCAAGAAAAGAAAGAAATAAAAAGCAAGAAAGAAAGCAAGAAAAGAAAGAAAGGAAAGCAAGAAAAGAAAGCAAGAAAAGAAAGCAAGAAAAGAAAGCAAGAAAAGAAAGAAAGAAAGAAAGAAAGCAAGAAAAGAAAGCAAGCGAAGAAAGAAAGAAGAAAGCAAGAAAAGAAAGAAAGGAAAGCAAGAAAGATAAGAAAGCAAGAAAAGAAAGCAAGAAAAGAAAGCAAGAACAGAAAGCAAGAAAAGAAAGCAAGAAAAGAAAGCAAGAAAAAGCAAGAAAGAAAGCAAGAAAAGAAAGAAAGAAAAGAAAGCAAGAAAAGAAAGCAAGAAAAAGCAAGAAAGAAAGCAAGAAAAGAAAGCAAGCGAAGAAAGAAATAAAAAGCAAGAAAGCAAGAAAAGAGAGAAAGGAAAGCAAGAAAAGATAGCAAGAAAAGAAAGAAATAAAAAGCAAGAAAGAAAGCAAGAAAAGAAAGAAAAAAAGAAAGCAAGAAAAGAAAGCAAGAAAAGAAATAAATAAAAAGCAAGAAAGAAAGCAAGAAAAGAAAGAAAGAAGAAAGCAAGAAAAGAAAGCAAGAAAAGAAAGAAATAAAAAGCAAGAAAGAAAGCAAGAAAAGAAAGAAAGAAAAGAAAGCAAGAAAAGAAAGCAAGAAAAGAAAGAAAGGAAAGCAAGAAAAGAAAGAAAGAAAGAAAAGAAAGAAAAAAAGAAAGGAAAGCAAGAAAAGAAAGCAAGAAAAGAAAGCAATTATTTCCCAACCACCACTTCCTAGTGCTAGTTCCTAGTACGTAGCCCAGTTTGAATGAACTTTGATACATTTGACTTTTGATACATTTCACTTAAAAGACACGATGGAAAAGCTGAAAATATTACGTTAATAACAATAATTGAAAAGTGATTTTGAGTTTTAATTTACCAAGCAATAAAATAGGATATAAAACAGATAAACATCGTACGTTAGTGGGTAATTCTTCGAAACACAGTTTTGACATTTCTTTGACTAAACACCTTTAAATTATGTTCAATTGCACAATTATAATATGTGAAATTTTAATTTTAATTGTGTAAATAAAGTTGTCTACCGAGGCCTTATAAAGCAAATTGGGATTAATTTAAACAATCACTTATTAAGTCTGCAGAAAACTAATGAATCTGGTGTCCCCATGCTCGTTTTTGTTAAATCATAAAAAAAAATTACAATATAGGTACTAAAACAAGTAAATTGTGTCAAATAGGTTGCAGTTTTGTGAATTCTTTACAGTGGCATAACGTGTGATTTTCATTGCACAGAACACATGTTTTTCCTGACGGTGGTGATGAAGTACTTGAGATATGAACAGCACGCTCTTTTATTGTTTTATTTTGTATTCCTGGTGTCACAAGCTCCAGTGTTCGGTATGTGGATTGAAGAAACCTTTTCAGATCACTCCATTTGGGTAAGTCATCGGCATTTTCTTTGTATGCGTATTTTCCCAATCCTTGTGTGACTCAGGGTCCAATTTCTGAACTACTAGAAATATAATTATAGGATCCCATGAATCTAAGCTTAGATCTAAGTTTTCAAGGTTATTTAAACAGTCTGTCGTGATTGAGAACTCATTTTCTTTTGATAGACCAACTGTTTTAACACTGAGTTTATGATCAAACGTTTATTTCCATATCTAGTTTTTAAAATGTCCCAAGCTTGTTCATAATTTTTCTGTGTTACCTGGATATGTTTCAATAAGGTCTCTGCTTCTCCAGTAACACTGCACTTCAAATAATGTAACTTTTGTACGTCACTAATACTTGTGTTCGTATGCACTAACGATGTAAAAAAAATCTTGAAACGTAGGCCATTCTTCATATTTTCCACTAAAAGATGGCAACTGTATTCGAGGTAACCTCACAAGCGCATGTTGTTGATCAGGATTGGTCGCGACACTGGTATTATGTTGCGATGACGTCGTCGGCAATGTTGTATTCTGTTCATTCAACATATCACGTAAATCAGCCAACAAAATAAGATACAAGTCTTCATAAATATAAAACTCCTCATTAGAAAAGTATGGTAATATTGCCTTTTGTTCCTTCGGCGTTATTTTTACCAAAGAATGATGAGCGTTTTTGAAAGTAGACCAATAATCTTCTATTGCCTTTATACGGGTTTCGATATATCCTTTAGTTAATCGTGATTTCGAGCATTTCTTGAGATTAACTTGAGTTTTTTGCAGTAATGAAGCAGTATCTTCCAATATATTTAATAATTCCTTTGTAGTAGTCATTGTTACAAATCCTTATCGCTCAGGAATGCGGTGTCCTTTTGTTCTCGCGAGCCGGCCGCTCGACACGTGCGCTCAGGTAACTGGTAATTGATCCGGCGAGATATCGACCATATGTTACTGTCGTTTAGGTTCACTATTGTGTGTACGGGTAACTTGTTTTGAAAATCACAAATGCGTCTGTCTTCAATGGTGTTTATTAGGGACTAACTTGATGATTCTTACGCAGCTACTTAAATACATGAAATGAAGCTAATCGACGCAACACCACTACTTATTTAACTTGAACAATGGATGAATTTGTCAAATAATTAAATGATGCTTTATTCACTGCCCCTGTGGTGGAATTTGGATGTTCGAAATCCCCATTTTTATGTTTTTTAGCCTCGAACACCACTGTCAACAAAATGGCCATTATGCATTTACAGACTTGGATTTTATAAAGGTAAATGAATAAACATGCGCGCTAAATATGAAAGATTCAATGGCGTTAACATATCGGTAATTGGCAAGAAGGGTGCCTAACTAAAAAATCAGCACTTTTGAGTTAACTATACAGGTGAACGCAGCAAATTTTATTATTTTTGCTACACAAACAACATTACGCTAAAGCCTAAAAATGAGGAAGCTAGAGAGATGTGAACTTATGCTTCGTCGCACTCCTACCAATACTTTTGAACTTTTAAATAATCATATCCAAAAATTGCTCTTTTTGAATTATGTCAAGCTTCTCGCAAATGAACAATATGAGTTTTTTAACAAACTCTCTTAATTAACGCACATTCATAAGATTTGATGTGTAGCATAATAAATATTTGCATATTCAAATTAGGATGTCGTATGTCGTCATTCTCGGGTCCGATGGCACCTGTTACCGACCCAGCGTAGTTTCGTGAATTCGGGTCCATTCGGGGGCACTCCCGAACTACACGCACGTTAAACATCACTTCGAAATTCGAACGGTGTCTCGTTGGGAATCTGCGATGATTTACTTTTAAAAACAAATGAGTTAACTTTAGAATTACATTGTGTGCGCTCACTTCAGTACCTCTCTCGAGTGAACCGCGACCAACCACCACAATCACCAGTGAGCGGTTCACTTGGAACCTCTCTAAGTGAACTTTTAAACAGAATAACACTACTGCTATCGCGATATTTCCATCATTTGAAATGAGTACCACAAATTAAGTAACTTACATAAATTATATTGGTAGTTGCCAGGAATCCTTTTTATTCTGTGAATACAAAATTGTAATCTTCTAAACCGCAGAGTTTTTGTATAAAAGCTGCCAAATCGTCAACATGAACCTTCGCGGCCTCCCGTTATACCCCCTCCCGTATCAGTCACACCCGCCGTGCCCGGCATGTCCTAGTCGACCCCTATGACCCCATAACCCTCCTCCAGGAGAGCAGTAGGGCCACCAGTACAGTGCACAAACACAGACCGCCTTCGTTCCGACCTCACCGACGAGGTCCCACGCGACGACCCCCCCGTAACCGTTCCCCCCGACCCCAGTCCGATGAGGCCTCAGCCCGCGCCGTAGCTGAGCCTGTAGCTTTAAATTCCCCTGATAATAATCATGAAATTATAAACCTTTCAATCCAGCCTGTCCCCACTCACTGCCCTCTCTCAGTGACGCCCTAAGCCGAGGTCCGTACCCCACAGGGGGTGCCCTTAGCGTGCGGTCATTTAAATATAATTTTTAGTATTAAAAATTCCGCTCCTGGCTGGCGGCTCTTTTGAGTAAAATCATTAAGGCACCCACAGGACAGTTCGGTTAAGTAACCAGGACCTCAGTGATCAAAACTACGAGTTGCCATACCAAAAAAAAAAAAAAAAGCTTGAACCTTAGTATTGTAAATTTGTCTGCGAAACAAATAAATCCTATTTATCTCCTGGTCCATAGACAATCTGTTTGACATTCGAGCTATCGCCCTTTCTCTCAAGTAATTGTCTTGTCCTATAATCGTAAACGATTTGTCTAAAGTACATCCGTTCTGTGTTAGGTTAGCTCCATTGTTCTATCAGGAGTATTGTTTTTACTGCTTGATTAAACGGGGATTCTTTTGAGTTAAAAAACCTTGAAGGATTCTGTTTTAGATTTTGAAAGAGAATTTTAACTTCATGTCTTGGACATAGACTGTTTAATGGTTGGTAGATTAATTCATCATTAACCTTTGTTATTGACAGTATTTATTAGTGATCGATGACAGTAAATTATTTAATGTTTGTTTCCTTTTAGATAGTTTCAGTAACAACTCTGTTCATAAGGCTTTATGGTCAAAAACCTCTATTTAACTAGTGGCTCTATGAGCTGTAGAACTCGCGAGCCGGTCTTTGCATAGCTTAAAACTGAATAAATGTTCACCGCGCATCTTTAAACAAAAAGCGCGCGCAAAGAGCCTGAATGACTGAATGAAAGAATGAATGAAAGAAAGATGACTGAAATATGTCTTTTTTACGTTTTCAACCCCCATATCTTCACAATTTTGAAAAATTTCGAAAAACTGAATCGACCAAAAAATCCATATAATTATCAAACTTGCACACAAAATTTCACGAGAATCGGTTGAGAAATGCTACCTGTACCTAGAAGAGAACAGCCGGACATCCGGACATACAAAAGCATTTTTGCCCAAGCTGAAACGGAGATGCTTCGTTCGCGCTTCGCGCTTGCGAGGTCAATTATCATACAGGCTGGCCTTGAATACATTGACTGACAATCTTTCAGTGGGTTAAAACTAAGTACAAATATGAAATTGTAAGAAACAGCAGATTTATTTTTCAATATTTTTACAGTAAAAGTTTTTGGGTATTCATTCAGAGAAAGAAACAAAGAAATATATTTTATTTGGAACACGCACAGGAAACCCAAACAAAAAAAAAAAAAAACTATAAAAACACAACAACATAACAATAAAATTAAGAGTAAAAATAAAAGACCTGTGCGAGGACAGGCTCCTATCTCAGTCATATGTTCCAGATGCAGTTTTCACTAAAAACGGCTATACTTTATCAATATTTGCAATTCAAGTTGTTATTAATACAAAAAAATAAAGACCTCACCAAAATAGCAGCTCGAAGAGGAACTAAAATAAAAAAACAGTAAATTCAGCTATAAAATTATGCTCCAAGCCAACAATTCATACAAGACCAAAGTTTTGTAATGCTATAGCTGACTAATGAGGGCTATCGCGCTTGAGTTCGCCGCTAGAGGCGTTAGTGTAGTGTAAGGTCTCTAGATGTCAAAATATGTACTTAATGTTCATTGTTTGCGGGATTCGTATCACGGATTTTCACGAATGATTCATAATAGCTGTAATGGTTGTACCAGTCTTGATTAATTATGTAAGTAAGAAGTTAGGATCTAATTTAGTAGCACTTGAAGGAAGAATAATATTTGTCTGCTTCATGCTTGCCAATTTTAGGAACATTATACTCTAAATATTCATTTGAAGTTTTAAAATATAATAAAATAAACATACTATGAATATAAGGGTACTTAAACATATCCAAAACATCAAATAAAAGTACCTTACTCGACAGTGGCGCCCACTGGTGAGCATAAAAACGATAGCCCCCATTGTAAGTTAACACTGGTTCCGACCATATTGTTTTCGTAAAGCCACGTGCACACTGTAAAAGGGATTGAGGTAGTACCCGTAATGTACCTAATGGTATTACCCAAATATGTGCGCAAAGTTGAGGGTAACGTTTTTTGAAAAGGTCTTGAGTGTAATCCCTATATAATATTGTTTGGGCTTTTTCTGTTAAATTTACCTAAATGAAGCGAAACCAACTTTAAAACCTTGACTTTTTTGTAGGTTGGTGTAGGTATTTATTGTATTTTAAACGTTATTGCAATAACCATAAAGTTCTTTTTACAGTATTGACATTTTTGACACGGAAACCCGTGTCAAAAATGTCAATACTGTAAAAAGAACTTTATGTAGGTACGTTACGTTACGTAATTGTTATTTAAAACCTCATTGTTTTATCGGATTCGCACAGGTAATGAAGGCGGCTGGGGAGTTATTATTACACACTACTGGTAACACAGCGGTGATGACGTAGGCTTGTGTCTCCCACGTGACCACTGTGTCTCGGAATGCTATGCCTGGCGAAGTATATTATTATACCATGGTTGAAACCATCGAGCCTGTTTTTGAAATAAGAAACCTAACAGAAATTGAAATACTGTTCCTTTTACAAAACTGACAACTTAGTCCAGTCTTAGGTTGTCAATTTTGTATTAAGAACTATTATATAACTATTATATATGAGTTCAAAACAACAACGACTTATTGTGATTTTTGTATAAATTCCGTTGATGACATTTATCACATACTAGCTGCGCCCCGCGGTTTCACCCGCAGAAATCTCGATCCCGTGGGAATATTAGGATAAAAAGTATCCTATGTCCTAATCCAGGTCATAGTCTACCCATGTGCCAAATTATATCCAAATCCGTTCAGCCGTTTTAGCGTGATTGAGTAACAAACATCCACACTTTCACATTTATAATATTATATAGTAGGAAGTAGGACTAGCTGCGCCCCGCGGTTTCACCCGCAGAAATCTCGATTCCGTGGGAATATCGGGATAAAAAGTATCCTATGTCCTAATCCAGGTCATAGTCTACCCATGTGCCAAATTTTATCCAAATCCGTTTAGCCGTTTTAGCGTGATTGAGTAACAAACATCCACACTTTCACATTTATAATATTATATAGTAGGACTAGCTGCGCCCCGCGGTTTCACCCGCAGAAATCTCGATCCCGTGGGAATATCGGGATAAAAAGTATCCTATGTCCTAATCCAGGTCATAGTCTACCCATGTGCCAAATTTTATCCAAATCCGTTCAGCCGTTTTAGCGTGATTGAGTAACAAACATCCACACTTTCACATTTATAACATTAGTAGGAAGTAGGATAGTAGGATAGTAGGATTAGTAGGATAGTAGGATAGTAGGATAGTAGGAAGTAGGAAGTAGGATAGTAGGATAGTAGGATATATATATATATATATATATATATATAGTAGGATAGTAGGATAGTAGGATTTAAATCAAATCAAAATCGAAGTTCCACAAAAGTGGCCTAATATGTATCTAATACAAATATTTTGGACCGGGCATTTTTTTTTCTATTACCCTGTTTTGTCCCACTGCTGGGCAAAGATCAGCCCCATATTTTTCTACTTTTCTTTATTCTGTGCTTTCTCCGTTCAACGATTTCTTACTTTGTTAATTTACATTACATTTCTCTAAAAATATGTAAAATGAAAATCACTAAGCTAATAAAATGGCCAAATAACAATTTTGATCATCGTCCACTTAAAAAGAACAAAAGCAGTCAATTAACCTTATTGGCGCCCAGCGTGGGACCGATAATTAATTCGATTATTTCTATGAAAAGGTGCAAATCTTATTACAAATGATGTGAAAAGTTGATTGATTGATTAAATAAATTAGACCTGTCAATAAAACTTATTGGCGCCCAGCATGGGACCGATAAATAGAATCGATTATTTCTTAAAGGACACAAATCTTATTACAAATGATGTGAAAAGATGATTGATTTAATAAATTAACAGGGTCTACTTTCTTAGAGAATTCTTAAAATTGGATATACTTAGATAGCCTCGGCTTGTTAAGACTTGAGTTTTTGCATGCTTTTTTGGTAGACTATGCATTTATGCAGGTTATACGTCAGTAGGTCTGGTAATGTTGTAAATCCTGTAAACTTTAAGTACTACTATGAACCTAAATTATGCTGCTGCTGATCCTCTTAATTTATATTCCCTCAGTTGCTTTTACATAACAATCGGCAGACAAGAACATTCTATGTTGGAAAACCCACTATTGATGTCGAAAATATTACAATATTGGAATTAACTAAATACTCATTGCGTTAACTTTTACTCAAATCATTTATTCCTTCATTGATTTGTAACCTTAATTACGATTTTCTGATGAGTTTGCTAAAAATGACTCCTAATTAGCAAAATCGTCGGTAATAACCAAAAATTCTTCCCATGTTGGGTGCCATTTAATTTTTCTGTATGACTGTTGTCCTAGTTGGGCGCCATAATTTTTGTTTGTAAAACTTTGACTCAAAACGTGTAATTAGTCTTAGACAAGTCTGCTCCATATCGTTTAGTAAATCAAGTCCATTAATTTTTTTAAGAGATTGAGATCGGTGAGTGGAATGCGAAAAAAAATTATTTTTAATTAATTACATTCCTTTTTGGCTCTGGTTGCTTTATAAGATAAAGAAGAACTGGAGACAATTTTAAAATATAATGAAAGAAAGAAAGATACGTAAACCGTTAGGTACACGTACACATCTACATATCAAAATATTGAATTATATTATGATTACATAATATAATTCAATATTTTGATATAAAATCATTACCATCAATCCATTATTACCATCAATCATTACATTCATTACATTTATTACCATCAATCGTTGATTTTCATTATATAGGCAACTTAGTAGTATCGTAATCCAAGTTATATAACAGTTAGACGTTACGTAATGGAGAATTACGATAATTACTGTCAATCACAGTCAATTTCCATTGTATAGGCAGCTTAGTAGTATCGTAATTCCAGTTATATGAGGCTATGAGAGCCAGAGTGGCCTAACTACTTAAAAAATAATTTTCAGTAGTAAGGAAAAAACAGAAGCCCTGATTTCAAATAATTTAAACTAGTCTAATTTATAAATTAACTAACCTAAATACCAAATTTAAGTAAATAAATAATTTGTAGGCCACTGTGGCGCTATGACTTTTACCGTTTAGAGCAGTTTTTTCTGAAATAAAAACAGTATTGAAAAATTGACAGTTAGGCCACTTTGGCTATCATAATCTCTCTCTCTAGTTCTCTCTGGCTCTATTTATCGTAATTACCCATTACGTAACTTCTAACAGTTATATAACAGTTAGAAGTTACGTAATGGTTAATTACGATAACTACCGTCAATCACAGTCGATTTCCATTGTATAGACATATTAGTAGTATCGTAATTCGAGTTATATAACAGTTAGAAGTTCTTCGCAGCTGCTAATCATATTTGAAATGAAGCATGCGAGTGAATGGGCAAAACTATGTCTATATTATGTATGTATCGTTACACATTGCGTGTCTACCATCCCCTAAGGAAAACACAAAAACATCCATTGGATAAATGAATAAAACATAGATAATACTTTAGATAGCATAAATACATACCACGAACCGAATTCCAAACAAAGGCGACACCAAATTAATGTACAAAACTACCCTCAATTTGTGACACGCAACCGAAACTTAATAGTCAAATAATTGATCTCTGTCTCACGACCTCTAGGAGACAGACAGACAAAAAATGAGACGATTCTATTTTACATGCCAAGCTGTTTAAAATGTTCGCTGAAGAAGGCGATCAAAAACATTAAAATACTGCTCAGGGTTCCGTACTTTGTTTTTTTTTTATATACCAAGCATATTATAATCATGGCATAATTAGCCTGTAATTTTCCCTCTGCTGTGACTGGACCTTCACTCTGTGAGTGGAAGTAGACCGTAATCCACATCGGTGGATGTCACAAATCCGCACCGGAATGTTTCCTCACGATCAGTCGATGCCGGATTTCCTTCACCGTTTTGAGAGTATTTTCTATCTGTGTCCAATACACAGTATGACATTTATGTAGATAAGTATATGTTTTACATATGTATTTATTGTATAATTATGTAAATGGTACGCCACTGACTACCTGCATTATTGTCTCTCCTTCTCCCTTTAATCCATCCAAAGGTTGTCTATAAAAATCGCTTTGGACGATAAGTCCGCCCATCGTGTCACCCTATGTAAAATTTCTACATTTAAATCTGTAATTTTTATGGTGTACTTAATAATGAGTATTCTATTCTATGAATTTTGGCACTATTTTCGCGCATTTTCTATGATAAAAGTGTCACAGTCCAGATCAAAATCTCTTGAAACTTAAACACGGGTTAACCAAAACTATTTTGATTGAAAGTTTACCCCTCTGCCGACCACGGATTTTTTTTAACATATTTTGGATTAGTACTTTAAAAGTAGAGGTTAGCTATGGCCAATAAGGTATTTGGAATATAGGCAATTAGCTTGCAACTACTTTAAATAATGTGGTGAGTTTGCTGAGTATTCAATTCTTTTACTTCACTCTCTGAAGACTACTGTATGAGTTATACATATTTTAACAGCTACAAAACAAACAGCTAGGACTTTTGTCAAAATTAAACGAATTAAACATTTTCGTTCAGGCAAGTCACATAAGGATCCCTAAAGTAAAACGATGTTGATTGCATGTCAATTTCTCGTTAAAAATATTCAATAAAGAAGTTAAATAAGAAGAAAAGCATAAAGTGCACTCTATTGTTTTTTCTAATGGTTAAAGACAAATGAACTTGCTTCATTGTTTCTATTGAATTTCAAGGAGTGAACGCGTTCTTTTATTTCTTATTTTGTTCAGGAGATGAATTCTTGATGAAGCAGAAAATTGCGTAAGTACATTGCAACAATGTTTCTCTGCAATTGTTGTTGTAATAATCTTAATGTATGTACAGCAGATAAGCTTCGATTTAAAAATAAGAAAAGGGCCTAACTTTGCACTGTTGTTCCATTGATAAAATACAATGAAATAACAATGCAAAATGCGGCCTTTTTAACCGATTTCAAAAAAAGGAGGAGGTTCTCAATTCGACTGTATATATTTTTTATTTCTTTTTACATGTGTTAGCTCAGAACTTTTTTCTGGGTTAACCGATTTGGACAATTCTTTTTTTATTTGAAAACTGTTGCTTTGCATGTGGTTCCATTTAAATTTGATCAAGTTCTGACCAGCAGTTTTTGAGTTATCCTTAATACTGCGTATTTTTTTCCAATTAGTTTATACTGGTGATGTAATAATAATTTCCTGTCACTGTTATTTACATATCAACTAGTGGTATAAGATTTTTTGTGGAGTAGGTACCACAACTAAAAAGTGAAAAATATTTTTCTTTACAAAAAAACCGACGAAATTAAAGTTATTTTTCAGGTTTTTTAGTGTTTTGTTTTTTTTTGGAACTCGGTTGTTTTTTTAGAAATTAAAACAATTTTCACCGTCCTTTTCAAATACGAGAACCTGTAAATAAGATCAGACCGAATGGTAAATAAAACCAAACTCGGATAACTGTCGAGTTACTTATTTGCCTTTTTTATTTTACGCGATATTTTAATCGTAAAAAATACCCCGATCGAGGATCGTCAAGGTCAAAAGCATTATTCAGGCTCTTAAGGCCGTCCTTCACGAAGGTCGACTGAGCAGTACTGGTAACTGGCGTGCATACATATACAGATAAAGAAGTAATTTTTGTTTTCCCTCGTAAAATAACGGTTTTATTTGTTTTATTTACTTTGTTTAAAGTAGACACTACAGCCGATGTACATCTGTAGTAGCAGAGGAATCGCAGGGGCATGGCTATCCTGTACTTTAAACCTGTGATACTGTGGTTGAGTCCTGGGGCAAGGAAACTCTTTATCTATACAAAAACAACCGACTTCCAAAAAAAAACACAAAAAAAATTGAAAAATTACTTTAATTTCGGAAGTCGGTGTCTCTGGTTGTGTATTTTCGTTTTTGGCCACCGACATCCGAAATTAAAGATATTTTTCAAGATTTTTATTTTTTGGAAGTCGGTTGTTTTTTTTTTGTAAACAATGTTATTATTTTACACTTATTAGTTGTGGTACCTGCCCCACACACATTCGTAAACCACTACTTGATATGTAAATAACCGTGACAGGAAATTATTAAACCATCATCAATATAAACTAAGTGGAAAATACGCAGTATTAAGGATAACTCAAAAACTACTGGTCAGAACTTGATCAAATTTAAAGGAAACTACATGTGAAGCACCAGCTTTCAAATAAAACAGAATCATCCAAATCGGTTACCCAGAAAAAAGTTCTGAGCTAAGCCAATTTTTTTTTTTTTAAATCTGTCGAATTGAGAACCTCCTCCTTTTTTGGAAGTCGGTTACAAAACTAAATTCGAATTGAAAGTTCGCCGTGACAGTAATTTACTTACTTAAGGTGAATCCTCAGTTGTAGCCCGCCAAATTCAAATTTTCTTTGGGTTTTTACAAATTGCAGCTCTGTTTTACGTCGTATGTTGATCCAAATGCTATTCTCGATTGTAGGAAAGATATATTTACTGAATAATAATCATCAACTTCATATCAATCGTCAAAACTTAGAAATTTGTTCCATCTAAGAATTTTTCAGAATATTTCATATGAAAATTCTCAGTAAATATATCATTCCTACTGTAGCGGCATCTACAACGCCACATGCGAGCTACGCGTCAGACTGACGTCACGCAAAATCCTGCATCGCGCAATCAGAGTTTACCGCGCTACTAGCATATATACAACATCCCGACATCAATCGTCAGGCAGTTGCCCACCAGACACGACACCCGTCTGGTCGTACGATCCTCCCTTTTCTATAGAGTATGAGTGAACTTTACATCCTGTTCCTCATACCTCTATACTACAGTCGGGAATAGAATTTTGATCAACATACGACGTAAAACAGAGTTGCAATATGCAAAAAACCAAAGAAATTATGAATTTGGCGGGCTACAGCTAAGGATCCCCTTAATAACACCATCGTTGAACGGACAGTGCATATTCAAGTTATTATGGATAATTTAGGGAGCGGTTGCCTAATTCTTTCGTGAACACAACGTTAATGTTACATAAACATACAGAGTATTCTTTAACGTTAAGTATGTAATTCGTTTAAACCATATGATCTGCTTCTATGTAATTACATGAATTTGTAAGAACCCCTGCATACATAATTACTTTCCTCGACCAAAGAGTTTATTTTCGCTCAACAGGATTATGTTCCTAACTCCACATTCGCAGAATCATAATTCCATAAGCTCTTAAAAGCCACTAATACCCACATAATATTCACAAAAACATTAACCTACCCTCTTTTATTTATTTATTTATATATTCTTTATTGTACACCACAAAGTACGTAACAAAAAATAACTCAAACACTACAAAATATACAATGGGCGGCCTTATCGTTTTCTGCCATCTCTTCCAGGCAACCTTGGTATGGACAGTGATTTGTCTGGACATAAAATGGGGCTGTCGTTGGTGCAAATAATAAGTACCTATACAATACATTAAAATAGACACAGATATATACATATCCTAAATAATATATACGGTTTAAGACATTTATTTCTCAAAAATAATACAATTCACTTTTATCATGAGAAATACAAATTAATCTTAATACTAAATAAACACGAACTTATAAAGAACAGCAGGTACTCGTAAATCTATTAAATAGTCGAAGCAAAAGTGAGAGTACTATTACATATCGTTTCTCGATGGCAAGTCAATAGCAATTACACATTCTTAGGCAAATTGTCAATATTTTTAATTTCTTAACGTTTAAAAATGGTAAGACCAATTAGTACCTAAATGTATTTTGTTTATTTTTGTGTTGTTGATGTGTGTGTATGTTTTATATATGCAATATTTTATGCAGCAGTGGCACAAAATAAATAAGTGTACTGAAGGCCAACTCCATACAACGAGCGAAAACATACACACAAACATCATCGCCTAACCTTTTCCAACTATACTGGAATCGGCTTCCAGACAAACTGCAGTTGAACACCAGTATTTTACATGGAGCGACTATATATTTGACCTTCACAGTCCAGTAACTGGGTAACACAATACCCCTTCGTAAGACTGGTTATCAGACTGTCGGGTATCTGACTACCCGTAACGACTGTCAAAGATCTACGGCGGACAGCCGAGATTAAATGTAATTAAATGAAATGTTTATTTCTGTACGTAGATCTTTTAAGACACTTTACACGTAAATATTTTGTTGGTCAATATTTGAAAACTAGATGGAGCGGGCATTTCTTAGCTGACTGATCCCTGAGAAAAAATGCCGAAACAAACTCAGAGGTCATGGGCTCTTTTAAAGTCCAAACATTATATTATTAGGATTTTATGTGAGTCTAAAAATGCATGGCCTTTTGAAGAAAGAGCCAGTGCAGCTTTGAGTTGACCTGTACCAACAGACGGCGTGCATGCATCAGTCATCGTGTAGCTCAGCCCAATATTAGGGAGCTCAACAACCCGTCACACGACGCTACCAGGTCTGCAGGACATTTGCGTAGGCCATCAGGCCATAATACAAAATATTCAAAATTACCAGACTGTTATAATGTCATGTATTCAATCTAGCCTGCATGGTACTCATATTCGCAGTCAGTTTTCTCTTAAAATGTCACCAAAAATATCATGAGCTATGTCACGTAAATCAATAAAAATAAAAATGTTAATATTTATTAAAACACTTAGTAAAATTCTGTTGTTTGGGCGCCGTCAGTGGGGACTGGTCATCTCTTAGCTGCCACGGCTTATTTTAATTTCTGAATAGTTTTTTTTTTGTTTCTATCTTTGTATATTACGGACGCTTTTAACGTGCTCGTCTTTCTACATCGTTCTCACATGTATAATTTCAACATGAATGATGTAACCAATTTTATGTAACAATATTTTGATTTAAAAGAGTGTCCGTGGAGTTTATTATCACTTCTTCTCCATTAGTATCTACTACGCTTTGGAATGGGCAACAGCTTCATCTTTCTAACTGACCGACCCCTTGACAATTCAAAAGTGCCTGTAAGTGATTTATTTGAAATAAATGCTTTGAGTTTGAGTTTATAGGCTAGATTGTAATTCATTATTAAGAATCTGGTTCTTATTAATAAAGGATAAAAAAAATGTCCAAACAAATGAAAAGGACCTCAGATGAAACAACATTTTCAAATTAGAATGTAATTTAGTGAAAGAGATGGATCTACGAATAGATAAAGAGTACTTATGATTTGACCGATGACAGTAACAAATGACGGTTGTTTATGGATCTTTTGGTACTCGAATGACGTTGACGAGGGGCGCTGTTGGTAAACATTTGAGCAATTGTTTTGTAAAATGTCATTTGGAATGTATTCTAAATATAGTCCTTCAGACCGTATTTCGGCCATAGCGGTCAATTTCAACGAAAACTAGCCTCCGGCGGGGGAGATAGTATAGTGTACAACTGTATGCGCAGACACAGGTGCACTCTCTCTTCCCTCACTTTCATAGTCCGATGGGACGGCAATCCAACACGACCGGAGAGAGATCAGGCGCAGGACCAACGGCTTAACGTGTTTTCCGAGGCACGGGGGTATTACACCGCCAACTTCCAAACTCCGGACGGTTACTAAGAAATTCTTAACGGAAAAACCCAATAACACTTTACCCGACCTGGGAATCGAAACCAGGACCCCACACTCAGTAGTCGCACTTGCAAACACGAGACCAACGACAAGATGGCCAAAGATGGATGACCAAAAACAAGATGGCGGTGTTAGTTCCAATTTTGGTCATGCGCCGAAATAAACTCGTAGCGCTAAGAATAGACGCTTACTAATAATTAACAGAAACAACAATATTCTTCTTGTCTCTCATAACAGCACAGCCATTGTAGAAATTAAATGAAAAAGATTTGCAAAATGATGACTGGAAATTTCAAGCATGTGGATTGATTAAAAAGCGTTAAATTATCATTTTTGATGTTTTCAAGCATAAGTGTTGTGACTTTACCTAGATTTCTGATTTTTTGCCTTTTCCTGAAAAACGTTTATTAACACTTTTAAGTAGTTTATTTTATTTTACATGCTCTAAATATGGGTTTGGTAGGTATTCGCTTACGGGGTAGTGGGAATATTAAATCTATCGGTTTTTCAATTTGAAACTTGTTTCAAAATACGTTTTTATCAAATTCCTTAAACAAATCACTAGAAAACTGATAACAAAAATATCCGATCGGGTTTTTTACTATTTGAACTTTATGAGTATAGCTCATGGCAGACATGGTTACAAATATTGTCCAGTCATCAAGTTAGTCGCGGGGCTGACTGCCCAGAAGGTGCGAGTTTCCAAATGATTATGCATTTAACTTAAATCTTCACAGACTTCATCATCAAGTGAATGTCTAGGCAATCCAACTTCTTGATATCTTTGAAATATTGCGGATAGGTACTAAAATTGTTAAATCCTTTTCCGTCTTATTTCAGAATAAGATCTAACTTTGGCCCGAACCTAAACATTCGAGTCAGTTTTTTTATTTCGAACTTTATTGCGACTTTAGTATAATAGTTATAATATATGTCGACGCAGAGCTAATGTAAACTTTAAAAATATTAACTTTAAGTTAAAATTTAACAGTTAAATATGACTGGATAGGTTTAAATTAGTTTAGATTTGATTATTGTAGTCAGTTTGATATTTTTCAATGTAAAAAGTCGTGTTATGATTTGCGGTTACTTAACAGCAAACCATAACTGAAGGTTTATTCAAACTTAGGTTTAAAAACAAGCTATCTATTTCTAAATTAGTTTCTTGATTAATAAGCGGTAGGCGTTAGATTAAAAATGATTTTTGGTTAATTTTTGCTTATTCAAACTTACTTGATTAAACTACTATAAATTGGTTAAGCAAAGAAAAAACATGGCGCGCGTTTAAAACTGTTTAAAATGTTTTAAGCAATACAGAATTAATTCAACGTTAAAATGGAGTGCTAAAAATAGTAAAACGAATTAACAAATCATAGTTTGTTACTTAAATCAAAGTTCACTGAAATTTGTAAAAAAAAAAACAAGTGTAATGACTTCGCAACGACGACGCCATATTGGTATTGGATAGGGCGAGCCGCTGCGAGGCCACATTGTCAAGGAGAATGTTGTGAAGACAAGTGTTTTACTAAAATATCTTGTGAGTACGATTTTTCTATTATTAATTTAAATTTTAAGGCTGTTTTAATTGTGTTTGATTAGTAATAAGAATAAAACGTGAGAAGATCAATTGGGTGTATTCATTTTTGCAATGAGTGAGCCTGGCGGTGGAGATGATGACGTCAGCTCTGCTGACGTCACGATTTCTAAAAATCTGAATGGTCCTGGTGCTCCGTTATATATAATAGCTTTTTTTTTTTTTCTTCAAATTAAAAGGGCTTTGTCGCACATGCGATTATGCCGCCCTGGTTAGCTTAACAAAATCATACTAATCTCTATTTAACTTAACCTTAGCATAGCTATAAAGTATTCTAGCTGCATCAGAAAGTGGCTCAGCTAGGACACTATTACAGTAACCTATCTCTCTAATCCTACAATCTAAGCTATTTCTGAATTCCTCGTTGCGGACATATTCGGTTAATCCTACTATCCTACTAATATTATAAATGTGAAAGTGTGGATGTTTGTTACTCAATCACGCTAAAACGGCTGAACGGATTTGGATATAATTTGGCACATGGGTAGACTATGACCTGGATTAGGACATAGGATACTTTTTATCCTAATATTCCCACGGGATCGAGATTTCTGCGGGTGAAACCGCGGGGCGCAGCTAGTATGTGATAAATGTCATCAACGGAATTTATACAAAAATCACAATAAGTCGTTGTTGTTTTGAACTCATATATAATAGTTATATAATAGTTCTTAATACAAAATTGACAACCTAAGACCGGACTAAGTTGTCAGTTTTGTAAAAGGAACAGTATTTCAATTTCTGTTAGGTTTCTTATTTCAAAAACAGGCTCGATGGTTTCAACCATGGTATAATAATATACTTCGCCAGGCATAGCATTCCGAGACACAGTGGTCACGTGGGAGACACAAGCCTACGTCATCACCGCTGTGTTACCAGTAGTGTGTAATAATAACTCCCCAGCCGCCTTCATTACCTGTGCGAATCCGATAAAACAATGAGGTTTTAAATAACAATTACGTAACGTAACGTACATAAAGTTCTTTTTACAGTATTGACATTTTTGACACGGAAACCCGTGTCAAAAATGTCAATACTGTAAAAAGAACTTTATGGTTATTGCAATAACGTTTAAAATACAATAAATACCTACACCAACCTACAAAAAAGTCAAGGTTTTAAAGTTGGTTTCGCTTCATTTAGGTAAATTTAACAGAAAAAGCCCAAACAATATTATATAGGGATTACACTCAAGACCTTTTCAAAAAACGTTACCCTCAACTTTGCGCACATATTTGGGTAATACCATTAGGTACATTACGGGTACTACCTCAATCCCTTTTACAGTGTGCACGTGGCTTTACGAAAACAATATGGTCGGAACCAGTGTTAACTTACAATGGGGGCTATCGTTTTTATGCTCACCAGTGGGCGCCACTGTCGAGTAAGGTACTTTTATTTGATGTTTTGGATATGTTTAAGTACCCTTATATTCATAGTATGTTTATTTTATTATATTTTAAAACTTCAAATGAATATTTAGAGTATAATGTTCCTAAAATTGGCAAGCATGAAGCAGACAAATATTATTCTTCCTTCAAGTGCTACTAAATTAGATCCTAACTTCTTACTTACATAATTAATCAAGACTGGTACAACCATTACAGCTATTATGAATCATTCGTGAAAATCCGTGATACGAATCCCGCAAACAATGAACATTAAGTACATATTTTGACATCTAGAGACCTTACACTACACTAACGCCTCTAGCGGCGAACTCAAGCGCGATAGCCCTCATTAGTCAGCTATAGCATTACAAAACTTTGGTCTTGTATGAATTGTTGGCTTGGAGCATAATTTTATAGCTGAATTTACTGTTTTTTTATTTTAGTTCCTCTTCGAGCTGCTATTTTGGTGAGGTCTTTATTTTTTTGTATTAATAACAACTTGAATTGCAAATATTGATAAAGTATAGCCGTTTTTAGTGAAAACTGCATCTGGAACATATGACTGAGATAGGAGCCTGTCCTCGCACAGGTCTTTTATTTTTACTCTTAATTTTATTGTTATGTTGTTGTGTTTTTATAGTTTTTTTTTTTTTTGTTTGGATTTCCTGTGCGTGTTCCGAATAAAATATATTTCTTTGTTTCTTTCTCTGAATGAATACCCAAAAACTTTTACTGTAAAAATATTGAAAAATAAATCTGCTGTTTCTTATAATTTCATATTTGTACTTAGTTTTAACCCACTGAAAGATTGTCAGTCAATGTATTCAAGGCCAGCCTGTATGATAATTGACCTCGCAAGCGCGAAGCGCGAACGAAGCATCTCCGTTTCAGCTTGGGCAAAAATGCTTTTGTATGTCCGGATGTCCGGCTGTTCTCTTCTAGGTACAGGTAGCATTTCTCAACCGATTCTCGTGAAATTTTGTGTGCAAGTTTGATAATTATATGGATTTTTTGGTCGATTCAGTTTTTCGAAATTTTTCAAAATTGTGAAGATATGGGGGTTGAAAACGTAAAAAAGACATATTTCAGTCATCTTTCTTTCATTCATTCTTTCATTCAGTCATTCAGGCTCTTTGCGCGCGCTTTTTGTTTAAAGATGCGCGGTGAACATTTATTCAGTTTTAAGCTATGCAAAGACCGGCTCGCGAGGTCTACAGCTCATAGAGCCACTAGTTAAATAGAGGTTTTTGACCATAAAGCCTTATGAACAGAGTTGTTACTGAAACTATCTTAAAGGAAACAAACATTAAATAATTTACTGTCATCGATCACTAATAAATACTGTCAATAACAAAGGTTAATGATGAATTAATCTACCAACCATTAAACAGTCTATGTCCAAGACATGAAGTTAAAATTCTCTTTCAAAATCTAAAACAGAATCCTTCAAGGTTTTTTAACTCAAAAGAATCCCCGTTTAATCAAGCAGTAAAAACAATACTCCTGATAGAACAATGGAGCTAACCTAACACAGAACGGATGTACTTTAGACAAATCGTTTACGATTATAGGACAAGACAATTACTTGAGAGAAAGGGCGATAGCTCGAATGTCAAACAGATTGTCTATGGACCAGGAGATAAATAGGATTTATTTGTTTCGCAGACAAATTTACAATACTAAGGTTCAAGCTTTTTTTTTTTTTTTTGGTATGGCAACTCGTAGTTTTGATCACTGAGGTCCTGGTTACTTAACCGAACTGTCCTGTGGGTGCCTTAATGATTTTACTCAAAAGAGCCGCCAGCCAGGAGCGGAATTTTTAATACTAAAAATTATATTTAAATGACCGCACGCTAAGGGCACCCCCTGTGGGGTACGGACCTCGGCTTAGGGCGTCACTGAGAGAGGGCAGTGAGTGGGGACAGGCTGGATTGAAAGGTTTATAATTTCATGATTATTATCAGGGGAATTTAAAGCTACAGGCTCAGCTACGGCGCGGGCTGAGGCCTCATCGGACTGGGGTCGGGGGGAACGGTTACGGGGGGGTCGTCGCGTGGGACCTCGTCGGTGAGGTCGGAACGAAGGCGGTCTGTGTTTGTGCACTGTACTGGTGGCCCTACTGCTCTCCTGGAGGAGGGTTATGGGGTCATAGGGGTCGACTAGGACATGCCGGGCACGGCGGGTGTGACTGATACGGGAGGGGGTATAACGGGAGGCCGCGAAGGTTCATGTTGACGATTTGGCAGCTTTTATACAAAAACTCTGCGGTTTAGAAGATTACAATTTTGTATTCACAGAATAAAAAGGATTCCTGGCAACTACCAATATAATTTATGTAAGTTACTTAATTTGTGGTACTCATTTCAAATGATGGAAATATCGCGATAGCAGTAGTGTTATTCTGTTTAAAAGTTCACTTAGAGAGGTTCCAAGTGAACCGCTCACTGGTGATTGTGGTGGTTGGTCGCGGTTCACTCGAGAGAGGTACTGAAGTGAGCGCACACAATGTAATTCTAAAGTGAACTCATTTGTTTTTAAAAGTAAATCATCGCAGATTCCCAACGAGACACCGTTCGAATTTCGAAGTGATGTTTAACGTGCGTGTAGTTCGGGAGTGCCCCCGAATGGACCCGAATTCACGAAACTACGCTGGGTCGGTAACAGGTGCCATCGGACCCGAGAATGACGACATACGACATCCTAATTTGAATATGTAAATATTTATTATGCTACACATCAAATCTTATGAATGTGCGTTAATTAAGAGAGTTTGTTAAAAAACTCATATTGTTCATTTGCGAGAAGCTTGACATAATTCAAAAAGAGCAATTTTTGGATATGATTATTTAAAAGTTCAAAAGTATTGGTAGGAGTGCAACAAAGCATAAACTCACATCTTCCTAGCTCCCTCATTTTTAGGCTTTAGCGTAATGTTGTTTGTGTAGCAAAACGAATAAAATTTGCTGCGTTCACCTGTATAGTTAACTCAAAAGTGCTGATTTTTTTAGTTATGTCACCTTTCTTGCCAATGACCGATATGTTAACGCCATTGTATCTTTCATATTTAGCGCGCAAGTTTATTCATTTACCTTTATAAAATCCAAGTCTGTAAATGCAATAATGGCCATTTTGTTGACAGTGGTGTTCGAAGCTAAAAAACATAAAAATGGCGATTTCGAACATCCAAATTCCACCACAGGGCAGTGAATAAAGAATCATTTATTTATTTGACAAATTCATCCATTGTTCAAGTTAAATAAGTAGTGGTGTTCCGTCGATTAGCTTCATTTCATGTATTTAAGTAGCTGCGTAAGAATCATCAAGTTAGTCCCTAATAAACACCATTGAAGACAGACGCATTTGTGATTTTCAAAACAAGTTACCCGTACACACAATAGTGAACCTAAACGACAGTAACATATGGTCGATATCTCGCCGGATCAATTACCAGTTACCTGAGCGCACGTGTCGAGCGGCCGGCTCGCGAGAACAAAAGGACACCGCATTCCTGAGCGATAAGGATTTGTAACAATGACTACTACAAAGGAATTATTAAATATATTGGAAGATACTGCTTCATTACTGCAAAAAACTCAAGTTAATCTCAAGAAATGATCGAAATCACGATTAACTAAAGGATATATCGAAACCCGTATAAAGGCAATAGAAGATTATTGGTCTACTTTCAAAAACGCTCATCATTCTTTGGTAAAAATAACGCCGAAGGAACAAAATGCAATATTACCATACTTTTCTAATGAGGAGTTTTATATTTATGAAGACTTGTATCTTATTTTGTTGGCTGATTTACGTGATATGTTGAATGAACAGAATACAACATCGCCGACGACGTCATCGCAACATAATACCAGTGTCGCGACCAATCCTGATCAACAACATGCGCTTGTGAGGTTACCTCGAATACAGCTGCCATCTTTTAGTGGAAAATATGAAGAATGGCCTACGTTTCAAGATTTGTTTACATCGTTAGTGCATACGAACACAAGTATTAGTGACGTACAAAAGTTACATTATTTGAAGTGCAGTGTTACTGGAGAAGCAGAGACCTTATTGAAACATATCCAGGTAACACAGAAAAATTATGAACAAGCTTGGGACATTTTAAAAACTAGATATGGAAATAAACGTTTGATCATAAACTCAGTGTTAAAACAGTTAGTCTATCAAAAGAAAATGAGTTCTCAATCACCTAATCTAATTAAAGGTTTATTGGACACCACGACAGACTGTTTAAATAACCTTGAAAACTTAGATCTAAGCTTAGATTCATGGGATCCTATAATTATATTTCTAGTAGTTCAGAAATTGGACCCTGAGTCACACAAGGATTGGGAAAAATACGCATACAAAGAAAATGCCGATGACTTACCCAAATGGAGTGATCTGAAAAGGTTTCTTCAATCCACATACCGAACACTGGAGCTTGTGACACCAGGAATACAAAATAAAACAATAAAAGAGCGTGCTGTTCATATCTCAAGTACTTCATCACCACCGTCAGGAAAAACATGTGTTCTGTGCAATGAAAATCACACGTTATGCCACTGTAAAGAATTCACAAAACTGCAACCTATTTGACACAATTTACTTGTTTTAGTACCTATAATGTAATTTTTTTTTATGATTTAACAAAAACGAGCATGGGGACACCAGATTCATTAGTTTTCTGCAGACTTAATAAGTGATTGTTTAAATTAATCCCAATTTGCTTTATAAGGCCTCGGTAGACAACTTTATTTACACAATTAAAATTTAAATTTCACATATTATAATATGTGAAATTTAAATTGAACATAATTTAAAGGTGTTTAGTCAAAGAAATGTCAAAACTGTGTTTCGAAGAATTACCCACTAACGTACGATGTTTATCTGTTTTATATCCTATTTTATTGCTTGGTAAATTAAAACTCAAAATCACTTTTCAATTATTGTTATTAACGTAATATTTTCAGCTTTTCCATCGTGTCCTTTAAGTGAAATGTATCAAAAGTCATTCATTCAAACTGGGCTTACAATCAGCATTTTCAAATCGCCCGCCCTGAAGGGCGGGCGATTTGAAAATGCTGATTGTACTAGGAACTAGCACTAGGAAGTGGTGGTTGGGAAATAATTGCTTTCTTTTCTTTCTTTCTTTTCTTGCTTTCTTTTCTTGCTTTCCTTTCTTTCTTTCTTTCTTTCTTTGCTTTCTTTTCTTTCTTTTCTTGCTTTCTTTTCTTGCTTTCTTTTCTTTCTTTCTTTTCTTGCTTTCTTTCTTGCTTTTTATTTCTTTCTTTTCTTGCTTTCTTTTCTTGCTTTCTTTCTTTCTTTCTTTTCTTGCTTTCCTTTCTTTCTTTTCTTGCTTTCTTTTCTTTCTTTCTTTTCTTGCTTTCTTTCTTGCTTTTTATTTCTTTCTTTTCTTGCTTTCTTTTCTTGCTTTCTTTCTTTCTTTCTTTTCTTGCTTTCCTTTCTTTCTTTTCTTGCTTTCTTTTCTTTCTTTTCTTGCTTTCTTTCTTGCTTTTTATTTCTTTCTTTTATTTCTTTCTTTTCTTGCTTTCTTTCTTTTATTTCTTTCTTTTCTTGCTTTCTTTTCTTGCTTTCCTTTCTTTCTTTCTTTCTTTTCTTTCTTTCTTTCTTTTCTTGCTTTCCTTTCTTTCTTTTCTTGCTTTCTTTTCTTGCTTTCCTTTCTTTCTTTTCTTGCTTTTTATTTCTTTCTTTTCTTGCTTTCCTTTCTTTCTTTTCTTGCTTTCTTTTCTTGCTTTCTTATCTTTCTTTCTTTTCTTGCTTTCTTTTCTTGCTTTCCTTTCTTTCTTTCTTTTCTTTCTTTCTTTTCTTGCTTTCCTTTCTTTCTTTTCTTGCTTTCTTTTCTTGCTTTCCTTTCTTTCTTTTCTTGCTTTTTATTTCTTTCTTTTCTTGCTTTCCTTTCTTTCTTTTCTTGCTTTCTTTTCTTGCTTTCTTATCTTTCTTTCTTTTCTTGCTTTCTTTTCTTGCTTTTCTTGCTTTCTTTTCTTGCTTTCTTTTCTTGCTTTCTTATCTTTCTTGCTTTCCTTTCTTTCTTTTCTTGCTTTCCTTTCTTTCTTTCTTTTCTTGCTTTCTTTTCTTGCTTTTTATTTCTTTCTTTTCTTGCTTTCCTTTCTCTCTTTCTTTTCTTGCTTTCCTTTCTTTCTTTTCTTGCTTTCTTTTCTTTCTTTCTTTTCTTGCTTTCTTATCTTTCTTGCTTTCCTTTCTTTCTTTTCTTGCTTTCCTTTCTTTCTTTCTTTTCTTGCTTTCTTTTCTTGCTTTCTTATCTTTCTTTCTTTTCTTGCTTTCTTATCTTTCTTTCTTTTCTTGCTTTCTTATCTTTCTGACGAGTTAATTATGTAAAAACGAACAACCTATGCTACAACTGTTTAGTAACAGGACATTCAGCGAGAAAGTGTAGACTACCAGTGTCCTGTCGTATATGCAAAAGGCGTCACCATAGCCTTCTACATCTCAACAAAGAACCTGAGACTTCGGTACAAGAGACCTCCACGCAACCGAAGACTGCTCAAAACAATGTAGAAGAACAAAAGGAAGTTACTGTCAATACAACGGTCGCCTCACACCACAGTACAAAACAAGGCATAGCACTATTAGCTACGGCAACAGTGACAGTACGAAACGAGCAAAATCACACTGTTGTACTACGCGCATTAGTGGACCAAGGTTCACAGATAGCACTTATTAGTGAGAAAGCGACTCAAATGCTCAATCTGACTAAACGATCAACGAGAGGAAGTATCATTGGAGTGGGTTCAACGAAGACAAACGTAAACCACGTGGTACAGCTACAAATCGGTTCCCGCTGGAACACAAACTTTAAGATAGATGTCGAAGCATTCGTCATGTCCAAACAACTTACCACTAAACTGCCTCCTAAAACAATTACTGCTGATAACTGGCCACATTTAGAAGGACTCAACCTGGCTGACTCGAACTACGACACACCAGGCCCTATAGACTTACTTCTAGGTGTCAAACAATACTCTCAAATCGTACAAGAAAAACTTATCAAGGGTCCACCGGGTACACCATGTGCACAAAAAACATACCTTGGATGGATTCTCTTCGGTGAAATAAATACAAGGTCACAAGAAGATTCTGCTCTTGTTCTTCATCACCAAGTAGACATGGATATCATACTTAAATCTCTGTGGGAAATAGACACAGAAAGCAAAAGAAACCTAACAAAAGAAGAAAAATTGTGTGAAACAATTTATGAAGAAACACACACACGGACCGAAGAAGGAAGATACATGGTGAAGTTACCTTTAAAAACACCACATCCAACATGTCTAGAAGAAAACACAAGAGAAATAGCCAGAAACAGACTGCTACAATTGGAAAGAAAATTTAGAAGAACACCCAACCTGAAATAAAATTACAAGAAAGTAATGAAAGAATACTTAAATTTAAACTATATGGAAGCAATACCTGAAAGGGAAGTCATAAATGACAGAGTTGTATACTTACCTCACCATGCCGTCGTCCGAGAAGATAAAGAAACATCGAAGACTCACGTGGTCTTTGACGCATCAGCGAAGGGTTTAAATCAAGTCTCACTCAACGATGAGTTGATGGTTGGTCCTCAGCTTCAGGAAGATCTCAGAAATATTATCATGAGATGGAGAATGAAACGTGTTTGTTACGCCAGCGATATAACAAAAATGTACCTGCAAATATGTGTTTACCCAGAAGACGCCAATAAGTATCAGCGTATTCTGTGGCGAGATGAGAAACATGACAACATTAGTGAATATCGCTTGCTTCGCGTTACATTCGGAACAGCATCAGCACCCTATCTCGCGGTGAAAACACTCCATCAAGTTGCTGATGATGAAGGAAAATATTACCCGAATGCAGTCAAAATCATTAAAGAAAATTTTCTCGTTGACGATCTGTTAGCGGGTGAAGATACAACAGATCAAGCCATAACATCTGCAAAGGAAGTATCTCACATATTGAAGAAGGGTGGATTCACACTCTCGAAGTGGTCATCTAATTGTCCGCAATTTATGAAATCCATTGACACAAACAAACGAAGTTCTGTTGCACACCTAGAGATAAACAAAATGGACGGCACTGTAAAAGCACTAGGTTTGATTTGGAATTTGGGAACAGACCAATTTCAATACCAATTGAAACTACCAACAACTTCTGTCAACATTACAAAAAGAATAATCTTGTCAGACATTCAAAGACTATTCGATCCCTTGGGATGGATTGCCCCAAGTGTAGTAATGGCTAAGATATTTATACAAAGGCTGTGGCTGAAAAAGGTCGATTGGGATGACACAATAAGCCCCGAACTACAAGAAGAATGGATGACTATTCGTGAAGAATTCAGAAATGTAAACAATATTTACATTGATCGTTGGCTTGGTACCTATAGCACAGAAAAAAACAATGTACAAATTCATGGCTTCAGCGATGCGTCTATGAAGGCTTATGCAGCCGTTGCATACTTAAGAATCGAATCTCAAGACGGCCATATTACATCAAAACTAATAGCAGCGAGGACAAGACTCGCGCCACTAAAAACTGTATCGTTACCACGTTTGGAGCTTTCTGGATCATTACTTCTTTCACGATTATTAAATCAAATTGGAAAAGCTATGAGAATATCAACAACACAAATGTTTGCGTGGACGGATTCTACAATCGTTATTGCATGGCTATCCGGAGAACCACACAGATGGAAAACATTTGTAGCCAATCGAGTCGCTGAAATCACTGAAAATCTCAATAATAACCAATGGTACCACGTTGCATCAGAAGACAATCCTGCAGACATTGCGTCGAGAGGCATGTTACTTGCTGAACTGAAACAGTCAGAGTTATGATGGAATGGTCCAAAATGGTTATCTGAAAGGAAAATAATATTAAAACAGCCTGATGTAGTTGTCACTGACCTGGAACAGAAAAAGGATAAAATACAAATAAATATTAAAATTCAAGATGAAGAAGAAAATAATTTCACAGGAAAATTTAAGCAATTTGATAACTTACAAGAATTATTAAAGACGACGACGATTTGTAAATTACATAAGAAAATTGGATACATACGAAAATTGCAGAATTTTAACAACAGAAGAACTACATACATCATTGATAAAATGCATGTATCTAGTACAAAGGGAAGAATTTGCAGATGAAATTAACAGATTAAAAATGAATAAAAATGTGAAGAAAAATAGTAATATTAAATCGCTTACCCCATACTTATACCAAGATGGTATCCTCAGGGTGGGCGGTCGTCTTCGACATGCAAGGTTAGAGGAAAATAGCAAACATCCTATAATATTAGGACATAACAACAATTTAATTCCCTTACTCATAGCAGATGCTCATGCTCAAACACTGCACGGTGGTGTTCAGTTAATGCTGTGCGTTTTACGCTCTAAATATTGGATCATTCGAGCTAAGGGATTAATAAAAAACTTCAATCGTAAATGTTTAGTGTGTGCAAAGCAAAGAGCTAGTGTACGAACTCAGATCATGGGAGATCTGCCGAGGGAAAGAGTTACCCCTACTAGAGCCTTTCTACACAGCGGCGTGGATTATGCTGGTCCATTCCAAATATTGGTGTCAAGAGGAAGAGGCATGAAAACTCAAAAGGCGTACATTGCTTTATTTGTTTGTATGTCTACAAAGGCAATACATCTTGAACTGGTAGGAGACCTTACATCAGAAGGATTTATTGCTGCATACAAACGCTTTGTATCAAGAAGAGGTAAATGCAACCACATGTGGAGCGACCAAGGGAGAAACTTTGTTGGTGCAGAAAAGGATCTAGCCGCAGCATGGCAAGAAGCTAACTTGAATTTTGAGAAACACATTGCACACAAGTTAGCTTTGGAAGGCATGGCATGGCATTTTATACCAGCTTACAGTCCTAACTTTGGTGGCCTCTGGTAGGCTGGTGTAAAGTCCCTGAAGACTCATCTGGAACGGGTGTTGACAACATATCTGACTTTCGAATAAATGACAACAATATTGTGCCAAATCGAGGCGTGTCTTAATTCACGACCTCTGTGTCCTATTGATGACTCAGATGCAGATTCTATAGAACCCCTCACGCCCGGTCATTTCTTGATACATGAAGCCCCAATTGTCGTGCCCTCACCAGATTTTAAAGACACAAAGATTCATAACTTAACACGATGGCAATACACTCAAAGACTCGTAGGCGACATCTGGCGACGATGGCAAGCCGAATATTTAACAAGTCTACAACAGCGTCCTATCTGGAATAAGAAGAAACAAGAATTCACTCTTGGTGACATAGTTCTAATCAAAACTGATGGATTACCAGCAGGAAAATGGTTACTAGGTCGAATTGTAGGCATGCATCCCGGTCATGATGGACTCACACGAGTGTATAGCGTTAAATCTGGCAACAGCATTGTAAAGAGATCTGTCACGAAACTATGTCCCCTACCTGTTGACACTAACTGATTGTTAACTATTATTGTAATAACTGATTGTATTACTTTGTCTAACCTCATTTCAATTTTGCATGTAGGCATTATGAAATGTCTGTCCGTATTGTTATAATTTAACTTTATTGCACATTAATAAGAACGTAGTTATAATAATTTATGTTTGAAGTTGGATAATGGGAAACGTTACATACTGCATCAAGTTTAATTTTAATATGTGTATACAGTCAACTAAGCATTATTTTAAAGGGCCTTGTTGTCCCTTTGGTGGGCGGTATGTTGCGTCGATTAGCTCATTTCATGTATTTAAGTAGCTGCGTAAGAATCATCAAGTTAGTCCCTAATAAACACCATTGAAGACAGACGCATTTGTGATTTTCAAAACAAGTTACCCGTACACACAATAGTGAACCTAAACGACAGTAACAAGTGGTAATGAAGTTTTTTGATATCCAAAGTCGAAGTTTAGAAAGAAAGAAAAAAGAAAATCCGTTTATTTGCGATAAACATGACGCAAAGAAAAAACACACAAACACAAAAAAGAACGAGTTGGGGGAAAATAAGCGCCACATCCACGCAAAACGACAATCGCTCAGCATAATGCTATGACCCTATGCAAGACAGAGCCCCAGCGCTGATTTTCAGCGATAGCCGGCGTTAGCGCTAATCGTGCGAGTTTACATTTTTACTTTTCACAAAAAATATGACACCGCATCTACATGTTTGTACATGTAGATGCGGTTCAAAATGTGACAAATATTATTTAAAATATTATAAACAACAAGAAAATGCCCAGATCTTAACGCAATAAACAACCACAAGTCCAATAACAATAGTACTTATTTGTGTTCAAAATCGCCGACCATTATTGTTTATTGTAATTATGTGCGAAAACGATTATGGCAACCGATTTTTTTTTAATTTCTATCGACTCGATTAATTAATATGACGAATGTCAGAAATCGATCCTTGGTAATTGAAATTAAATTGTTTTAAGCATTAGGTAAATACAATTAGCATTATTATTAACTTTGAGTGAACATTATTCGAGATTTCTCAGCCACGAATGCTCGCTTCGAACGCGTCACGTAATTAGTAAAGACCCCGCGCACAGTACCTAAAATCACAGCAAACGTAATATTAGCAGTAGATAATATTAACCCTACAGTAATAATTGGGAAATATTAAAGAGCAATTACGTGGAAGCTTCAGAAGGCCTTTCAGAAAATAAGGCCGAGATGAATCTTTACTCTTGATACTTAATAAAGTGCGATAATATTTCTTTTTGGCAACACTCCAGGGAAACATTTTAATCGGTTCAAAATTAAAGTTGAAGAGTATTGGGTTTTAATTTGGAGAATAATCATTACAAAATTTATCGTTAGCTGATATTTTACGAAGTGAATAGAATAGAATAGAATAGAAAGAAGAAGAAGAAGAAGACGAAGAAGAAAAAGACGGAGAAGAAGAAGAAGAGGTAAGAGAAGAAGAAGAAGAGAAGAAGAACGAAGAAGAAGAAGAACGGAGAAGACGGAGAAGTGAATACTTGGCATTAACTTCAAACTCAAAACATTTATTGCTATTAATCCATTTGCAAGCACTTTTGGTTTGGCAAATAAGTCAGTCAGAAAGACAAAGCTTGTTGCCTATTCCGAAGTATAGTAGGTTCCTATGGAGAAGAACGGGCAAGAAACTCCACAGACACTCTTTTATTTAAATCAAAATACTGTTACAAAATATTGGTTACATCGTCCATGTTCAAATTATAGGTACAGATTGTGAGAACACATTAAAAGCGCAATAAGCTTTGTTCGGGTGCCGTCGGCTACCTTCGTGTCAGACGTCGGGCGGGGCTGCGCGGGCGCGCGGAACGCGCTACGCGGGTACACCGGAGGAACCGAAGGGCCGATACTTCACCAACGAACGCAACCGACGATACACGCGCGCTATAGTTTTTCTGTACCTTCCATTTTGGAAATACAATATAAGTTAGTTTACAATCCACTGCCTTTTATTTAAAGTCCTATTTAGGTCTTTACAGCTTACAAAAAAAAACCCGACTGACTGCGCCCAGATTAATCCTATTTGAATTTTACAGGATACCTACTTCTACATAGATTCCACAAAAAAAAAACAAATACATAATTTTGCGAGCGTTTTTCTAGAATATAAGAAAAATCTCAAAAATCTGAACAGGTACCTTAATCTTAACGTTAACCTACCTTAATAGTAGTGCTGTAGCGGTATCTACATCGCCACATGCGAGCTATACCTCACAATGACGTCACGCAAAATCCTGCATCGCGCAAGCAGAGTTTACCGCGCAACTAGCATATATACAACATCCCGACATCAACAGTTGGGCAGTTGCCCACCAGACACGACACCCGTCTGGTCGGAAGATCCTCCCTTTTTAATAGAGTATGAGTGAACTTTACACCCTGTTCCTCATACCTCTATAGTGCTATTCTGTAACCTCACTCAAGTGAGCGCACACAATTCCAAAGCTCATTTGTTTTTGAAGTAAATCATCGCGGTTCACAATGAGACACCGTTCGAATTTCAAAATGATGTTTAGCGAAAGTCACAACAGTCAGATCATCCTATTTGTAACCTCCTATGCAAAAAGAGGGGTGTTATAAGTTTGACCGCTATGTGTGTGTCTGTCTGTGGCACCGTAGCTCTTAAACGGGTGAACCGATTTGGATGCGGTTTTTTTATTCGAAAGTAGGGTTTCTAGCGGTGGTTATATTTTTGTTTTTTACTTTCTTGTTTGACATAATCTTTACATTATTTGATATTATACATACTTCTAATTCTTATTTCAACTCTTTACTTATGGCTTTTGTAAACAGGATTTTAATTAAGATTTGTTACAGTTGTAATGGCAATCATGTGATTTGGTTTAAATAGGCTTTTATTTTTATATAGATTCTTCTATATTTTGTGAATGTGAGAACGTTGTAGGCCTAATTTGTAGACTGTAGATTAGTAGATCTTTTTATATATATTTTTTTAAATATTTTGTTGAGTGCCTGTTACTTGTTGAGAGGCCTACACTGTCCTTTCATACCTATCAACACTATAATTTGAAACATTGTAAAATCCCCTTATTTTTAAAAGATTCACCGTGGAGTTTCTTGCCGGCTCTTATCGGAAACAACCAATTGGAACCGTGCACCTAGCTTCTGACGTTTCATAAGTGCCCGTGTTGGTTTATGCGATTTTTTTTATTTTTTTTGTTGTTCTTAGACATGTTTTATTAAAATCAGTTCAGGCGTTTCAAGGTCATTAGCTCTTTTTTATGTCGGGTTCTTTTTAATTTAACCTATTATAACCTATTCAATTAATCAATCAAAAATACATATTATAAATATTAAAGTCGCTTTTCATGTGTCTCTGTGACCGCGTTGTTCTTCTAAACTACGCAACGGATTTTGATGCAGTTCTCACCATCATTTAGAGAATTTACTCCGGAAAGCTTATGTGTATAAAACATGCATATTTAATTAACACACAGTAAAGAAATCTCGATGTTATGACCAGTCGTAATAACTGTGCAAAGCAGGGGCGGGTCCCTAGTTCTATATAAATTAACTTTCTACAGAACTCCGTCTTTATGCCATAGATTATATCTTCACTTATTTCTTCTCCGAGAAATAATAAATTAATATTATTTCAGGCTCAAGGAATTAAGAGAGCTAAAACGAAGATTGAAAATGAAGGAATCATAATTATTCCTTTATTTTTACATTAAGTAGTAGTTCATTTATATTTTTAGGTGCAATTTTAAGTAAAATAGACGTTCATTTTACCAGGAAGTCTGAACTCTTTGGTCTAGTGGTTAAAAGTGGGACTTCTGAGCGTAGGGTCCTGGATTCAATGCCAGGGTTAATGGAAGGCTGTACTCGGAGTTTCTTTGAAGGATAATATAAGATCAGAAAATAAATTATCCGGAAAAGAACCTGAGTTACCTACATAGCTTGCTGAGTAGACCAGCTGAAGTGGCAGTGAACTGGCTATGTTTGCCAAAGGTCCGATGGCTGGTGGAGCAGACGAGTCCTGGAGTGGAGACCGCGTATCGGCAAGCGAGAGATGGCGCCCCTCAGGTAGATGGACCACTAACCTCAAAAAGCTGGCTGGGACAGACTGGATGCGAACAGCGGAGGGCTGGGTGTTGTTGCGCAGCCTGAGAGAAACCTATGTTCAGCAGTGGACTGCGATAGGCTGTTGATTGATTGATAATGGTAGATAATAAGATCACCTCCCATTACTATCACCATGTATCTATCACATAATTAATTTACCTGTCTTTGCATTATATTTAATTCTTTTTACCTATTGTGATATAGTAATTTTATTCTAGGTGCATCGTCTTCGCATATAATTATATAATTAATGTGAACCTACATAATATTGTAATACATTTTAAAAGAGTAACGGTGGAGTTTCTTGCCCATTCTTCTCCATACGAAACTACCTTTTGGAAGGGGCAACTAGAATCAATTCTATTTTTTTGTAAATTTTGACGGTCAAAAGTGCCGTTTATGTGAGTTTTATGTATTTGAAATAACTGATTTGACTTTGACTTTGACTTTTACGTGGGACAAATATCTGGGAAAATATGAGTTCAAGACCTCTGTTAACTCCTAAACTCTCTAACTCTTAAACTGCTCCGTTGGTCTCGTAATTACAAGCGCGACTGTTGAGCGTGGGGTCCTGGATTTGATTCCCGGGTCGAGAAAAGTGTTTTTATGTTTTTCCATCTAGAATTTCTCAGTAGCAGCCCGGAGACTAGATTTGTGCCCGGTTGATGGCAATAGGCTCGCCCCATATTACATGGGACTTAAACATAACTGACGAACGGTGGGTGTACTATGGGTACACCTCTGCCTAACCTTTCCGGGAACAGAGGCGTGATATTATAGGTATTATTATTTTACATAAACAAACTGAACACATAAAATACTTTGTCCCACTTTTCGGATTAAAACTTTTTATCAAATAAAATATGAAGGTATTTCAGTAAAAAACTTTATGTAAGCTTATCTTTTGGCCTATCTATGTGGCTCAATGCTATCTTCAAATAAAACGTCATGTTGTAACCAATAAATTGAACAAAGGAACGTTTTGTGCCGACTCCTATTATTTAGGGACATAGTGGAAAACGTTTTAATAATTCATTCATAATAAACTTGAAATAGGGGTCACCTGAAATAGGGGTCTTTTGAATTAGGGGTCTCTTTAAATACGGGTACCTAATATCATGTGTTTCACAATAGCTATAGGCTGCGAGTCTTCAAATCTTGAATGAATAGGTTACTTTTAGGCAAGCTTGCACCATCGTCAATCACAGCATGTTTATCGCAAATAAACATATTTTCTTTCTTTCTTTACTTATCATCGTCTTGTCAGATAGTGTTTAAAATTATTTTATTTTTAGGTGTTTTATTTGTCGTTGGTTTGTTTGTTTTTTGTATGTGGTTTTTGTGGGTGTACTATAGGTACGCCTCTGCCTAACTCTTGGAGAAATGTTATGTTGTACAGGCGAAATGTTATGTTATGTAATTGTTTGAAGTATATCAACGTTTTGTCGGAGCTGTAATTTTGAACGTTTAAATGTTCGATAATACTTTTTTTAATACCAGTAATTGACCTCAACTTTATTGCAACAGTGAAATAAATAAACCAAAACTTTCAATTATAAAATCGTCCATTACTCGATTGCTGCGTCCACAAGGGAAACTCTCAAGCTGTAAAGGTTTCAATTCCTATTTCGAGTCTAATTTAAATGAGTTTTAGTGCGATTTTATTTAAATTAACGAAAAAGCTTACTCTAAGCACTATTTGCGGTTGAGAACTTGTCAAACTGTGCTTTAGCTTTCTTAAGGAGATTTCTTCAATGTTGTACCGGATGAGCGTGATCGCTGGACGCAACGTGTGTTAGGAGGTTATAATACCTATCCAGAATATACGGCATGAACATAGGCCCCCCACTGTCCTAGCGACGCTGACGTCCTATATCGACAGGTTCCAGATATTTTCTCAATGTGACTATATTCTGAAGTCTACACGGGCACGGGTATGTTTTCAAGAAGTAATAACACAGAAACTTCACTTTTCAGGGGTTTTATTTTGAAACACTAGATGATATAGAGTACATTATCGATGACTATTAATGTAGAGTGAACCAACATGTAACGGGTGTACAATGTAGACATGTTGATTCACTACATGATAGGTGACTACTCCTTGGTTGTAGTTTTTGGGAATGGCAACTCGTAGTTTTGACCACTGAGGTCTTGGCTACTTAACCGAACTGTCCTGTGGGTGCCTTAATGATTTTACTCAAAAGAGCCTCCAGCCAGGAGCGGAATTTTTAATACTAAAACTTATATTTAAATGACCGCACGCTAAGGGCACCCCCTGTGGGGTACGGACCTCGGCTTAGAGCGTCACTGAGAGAGGGCAGCAAGTGGGGACAGGCTGAACCGAAAGGTTTATATTATTATTATTAGGGGAATTTAAGGCTACAGGCTCAGCTACGACGCGGGCTGGGGCCTCATCGGACAAGGTCCTTAGTTGTGTCAGAAGACGGACCTTTTATACTTTTGCAGTGTGGAAAAACTATTGCATAATGATTAAACTCGTGCAATCGTGCAAACACAGGTGTGCTATTGCGTAGTGATTCAGAGTGGAAAAAACACTTGTTTTACAACGTGGAACTAGTTTAACAGCTGCAAGCGTGGGAAAAATCCCAATTAAAATAACTACTTTCTGTACACGTCGTTAGTTTCCAGTTAAAGTTATAGCGATATACTTTTACCTAACACAGCAAATAATAATATCTTAACTTAGACCATTACAACTTGGCTTTTCAGAGCGTGACGCGTCTCTGAAAGCAGGTTGGATAAATCATGTTTACGAACTTAAGAAATTATTTGTGTTACAACTTATAAACTCAATTAAATAGGTTTTTCTCATAGACTAGATATCTAAAGGTAAGGTCCAGGGCTAGGTCTCGGTCCAGGGTACCTGGACTTCACAAAAAAAACTATAAATTACGGCTATATAGTCCACTTAATTGAGATTATAACGGTTGTACTTACGATTTCTTCGTAAAATCACTATCTTACGTATGGATTCTAAGTTATTACACAATTCTAAACATTATTTATTGTTTTGGTGACACATCGTCGCGAACAAATTTAGTCCAGGAAATTCAAAACCTCTTAGGTTCTTTGCAAAAAAAAATTGTATTCCGTGTGCGGCACCTTAACATTTATGGAAACTTTAGACGTTTAGATCCTTCCGGCTTCTTCGCGGCCTTGCGCACGGCGAGCAATGGGAAGCTCGCCGTCCGGTTAGGACCAAGCCCGGGTCATAATAATAATAAAATAAAAAAGGGTACATCCCGTTGACCTAGAATCATGAAATTTGGCTAGAAGTATGGTATTGTAGCGCTCAGGTAGTGTAAATGATACTCCAGATGTAGTTACGAATTTAGGTATGGTATAATCAAGACTAGGATAGATCACACAGAAATATGTACAGGTCTTATAGAAAAATACATGGGCACAAGTAGTGGATTTCCTAAGATGTATTTACAAAATGTAGTTGTTAAATAATACGTGTGGTGGCGCGCGGGTCGCAGTTGTAGATTGCTTTTCCTCGCGCTCTCTAAACTGCGCCGCGTATAAATACCCCTCTCGGCGGGCGGGGCGCCACGGCCGCCAGTTATGTCCCCTCCCGAATCAGTCGTACCCGCCGTCCCCGGCATGTCCTAGTCGACCCCGATGACCCCATAACCCTCCTCCAGGAGAGCAGTAGGACCACCAGTACAGTGAACAAACACAGACCGCCATCGTTCCGACCTCGCCGACGAGGTCCCACGCGACGACCCCCCCGCATCCGTTCCCCCCGTCCCCAGTCCGATGAGGCCTCAGCCCGCGCCGTAGCTGAGCCTGTAGCTTTAATTTCCCCGATTAATAATCATGATATTTTATAATATCGGGCTGGATCGAAGGGTTTATACCCTTCGATCCAGCCCGTCCCCAATATCGCGCTACCCTCTCTCAATGACGCCCTAAGCCGAGGTCCGTACCCCACAGGGGGTGCCCTTAGCGTGCGGTCATCTAACTTGTAAGTTTAGTTTTAAATTTTTCCGCTCCTGGCTGGAGGCCCTTTCGAGTAAAATCAAAAAGGCAACCACAGGACAGTCCGGTTAAGCAGCCACGACCCCCAGTGGTCAAAACTGCGAGTTGACATTCCAAAAAAAAAAAAAAAAAAGCGGGGCGCCAGTATACGGTGGGCAGCGGCAGCGGACGGATGTACGTCTTGACACTTGCAGCTACAGTATCACAGCACAAGTAAAGGGAAAAGTCCGAAAACCGTTAATTTGTAGTTTTATCACATGTTTTTATTTTTTGTGGTTACAAACTTACATTTGCAGTTGGAGAATTGACTGTGACGTATATCGATGTATGGGAGAGCATGTTTTTCAAATACATTGTAAAATTTAGCTTTGGTAGAAATTGATCCCAACTACAGAACCCTCCATTGTGCGTGGTCTGACACGCACTTTACCGGTTGTTTAAAAACTACTTCGCAATTTTGCGCTAAATAATATATTTGTACACACAAGGCCTTATAGTATTTCTCTACAAACGTTACGTGAAATGGAGACGACAAAATGTGACAAATTAGATCTTAATGCACCGGTGATAAAGGTCAATATTATTATCTCCCGTTTTGGATTGTTTTGACAGGCAGCTTGACACCAAAACTATGACATTTATTGTGTGTACATAACTTTAACGTCAAAGACACAATCCCCACGTTTGGGACCGACGAAAGGAACAAAGGAGTGTTTGATGTCGACTTGTATTGCGTAGTGAAACGTTTGTGAAATACAACGCTTGAAATAGGGTCAATTGTTAATGTAAGTATACTTTAACAGTAGGTACCTATTTATTTATTTTTTAGCCTTTTTTTTTCAACTGCATTGGGGTCGTCTTGCGGTGTAATCAGACGCAGATATTTTCTAAACGTTTAGATGTACAAAACAAACGTAATCCAGTTTATAGTTGAAAAGAAAAGATTATGGTACTCGTATCTGAATCCTGTTACTTAAACATCATTATCAGTCGTCTGTCACAAGATTCTTTACTAAAAGCCGAAATATCATACAACGCATACAACCCAAATCTCTTCAAAGTGAGAGTGAACAGGCTTCTTCTGGGTGAGTTCACTCCATCGTCGACTTTGTCTCTGTCATCTCTAGACTAGACCTAGACTCCAAATCCATATAAAATATAAAAATTGAGCAGAAATAATATAATTATTGTATATGATGGCGCGTGATGATTTATTCAATTTATTGTAACACTTTTTAAAAGTTGTAATCGATTATTTTTACTCTGTGGTTTAGAATTTATTTCTTTAGTTGTATTTTTAACTTAGAGCGGGTAACACCGAATGGGGTTGTGAGTGTCATGGCGGCGATGGCGAGCACTTTGTGATGCGATCGTCAAGCGGTGCACACGCACAAATCCATTGGCTCTAAATGCAAGTTTAACAATTGTTGTGATTAGACTTAATCAGTGATAATCATTGTAATCATTAAATTTTATAGTTAAGTCTAGTTGCGATATTTGAAAGTAAATTAAATGCGTTATTTTGCGACTATTATTTTCCGAACACCTGCACGTACTCGCCCTTGATGAAGGACCAACAGATGACGGATCAGCAACGACACGTGGTGTCTCAGCCGCTCGAACATCCGTCATATATAATAAATGACATAATAAAAAATGCATGGGCTACCTTAAAACAGACATGTTCTTCATGCCATGTTCATGGGACTAGAGCATAGGCTTCTGACCTTACCAAGGCCATTGTCACAACTAAAAAATTCATCGAGGTACCTCAAAAATTCCTATTTTCTTTCATCCATGTTCTGACCTTTCACAACTTTCCAAAATCCATTTATTCTGTTTGACCTGACAAATCCTACCCGAAAAGGGTACCTTTCAGCGCCATCTTAAACTTAATTAGGACCCCTTTTTAAGTTCAGTTCTGGAAAACAATTAAGGGCACAAAAGGCATGTTCTGGCTTTGTACTCATTGTGAATTGTATATCAGCAGGAATCTAGGTCACTAGCACAACTGGCTTAATTTCTATTGTGGTATATTTAATAATGGTCATTTTTTTTTTGCTGTTTTGTCTTGCAAACCACGCCTTAATTAATAATAATAATAAAATCCTATACAAAAACCTTCAAAAGTGCTTAAAAACTAGGTCGCAGTCACAGATAGAGTAAACCCTGACTCCCAAACTAGAAGATCCTGTGACTTGGAGAATTCCAAAAAAGACGACTTACTTTAAACGATTTGTTATTTCTTTATGGAGTGACAGCAACCAATTAATCAGCGTTGATTAATAAATAAAATATTACTATTTTAAGTCGTAAAGTCTGCAAGTTGCTGACGGCCATTTTTTTTTTTTTTTTTTTGGTTTGGATATCATCAAATGTCCTCTCCCGCTCTGGGCGGAGCGGAAGGGCGTGTCAGACTCTTACTGACTAAAACCCACCCGTGTTCCTTCAGTTGCCTGTGCGCCAGGGCCACGGTAACTCTTTCGAACAGTCCGCAGCCCCGGCAGGCATCGGTCCTATCGGACCCCGTCAATTTTGCTGACATCTAAAGAGATGTCAGCAAATATTTAACGCGCGCCTCAAAGGAGGCGCGCGTTAAATATTTGCGCATTTTGCTGACAGCACTGCATACAGTATTGTGTCTGCAACATGTTCTGAACTGACACAGTGAAGGAAAACCTCTTGAGCTTTTTTCATTTGGAACCTCACATATGAAGGGCACAGGAAAAGAAGGGGCTGATCAACAAAAGAAAGTATTCAGAGATAATGGCAAATTAAATGTTCAACATGTAATTATTCTGTCAAAAATCAGCGCTTATATTAATGAACTGTAAATTTTATATATCACGTATTCTAGTATATCTGTAATTATCTGTTTTGTATCAATAAAAGCAATGATATTTCCGAGTTTGAGCTGCAATGGGATCCTTTTAGTAATTTTTAGATTTTTTTGTTTGTGGATTATCTTTACAATGAGCCCTTTTTATACTGTTCTGAATAAACCAATGAAAGGCCCGATTATAACGAATTGAATGGCATATTTAGTTACCTTTTACGATATATGTCGATAAGCCCCTTCTTTTCCTGTACCCTGTGAGCGCACACAATTCGAAAGCAACTTATTTTTTTTTAAGCTTAAGTTAAGCTTTAAGCGGGCAGCGCAAGGGTAGCTCGCGAAATTAAAATTTTCTTACGTTTTTTGCAATTTGAAGGTCAAGATCAGGTTGTATTTTGATTAAAATATGATTCGCGACCGTAATAAATATGGGTTTACAGAATTATAATCATTAGAATCAGCAATACAACTCCTTAAGTTAGAATTGGCGTCAAATGTCACGATTTCATGAAATAGTTATTTAATACAGTAATATGAACGTAGAGAGATGTATTGCTGATTCTAATGATTATAATTCTGTAAAGCCATATTTGTTACGGTCGCGATTCATATTTTAATCAAAATACAACCTGACAGTGACCTGCAAATTGCAAAAAACGTAAGAAAATTTGATTTTCGCGGGCTACCCTGAAGCTTCCGCCTTAAGTTTGCGGATTCGCAACGAGACACCGTTCGAATTTTGAAGTAATAGAGAACCACACTACTAGGGCTTAATGGTTTGAAGTAGCCTTCTCTTTATAAAAAGAGGATTTCTCTTTTCACTGAAATTGTAATAGGCCGCATAAGCTGAAGCATAAACAATCTATACTGTTCCCACTGTTAGGAAATAGGCCTCCTCTCGGCGAGAGGAAGTGCGCCTTAATTCACCACGCGGGCCCAGTGCGGGTTGGTAGATGTCACATGTCTTCTATTTTTTTTTTCTAGGACTTGACGGTTTTCTCACAATGTTTTCCTTCACTGTTTTGAGAGCAATGGTGACAAAATAGATTACACAAAGTTACGTAGAGTGCCTGCCTGAGTTCGAACCCACGACCTACTTTCATCTCGGGGCCGATAACACTGGGCCACCACAGCTCAACAGGCCGATATTATTTGAATCACTGAGCAGGGTTTTTAATTAATCTACTTCCAAAGTTATTAAGCTCTCATACGATAAAATTTAAAGATCGCTCCAATTCGTCCTACCATTGTTAGTTTAGGCCACACCATTAATTTTTTCAAAAAATGATCACACTGTTTACATAAAACCTGTGACCCGCCACCGAAATAGGAGATTACTTGTGTTAAACAAATATTTTCTAGAGATGATCTGCTGAAACAAAATGTTACAGATTAATTTTCTCTGTTTCATTTTTGTTTTGTTAAAGGTTATTTTTTGTTGGATAAATATATAATGTGTAGGTAATTTTTTTGTGAGCGATAATAAATATATATTTAAGGATAACATTTTTTCTTTGTTATAATAATAATGTGGCTTTATGTATTGTGTATTTTAATAAAACGGCACGTAAAACCAACTGTAATCACGTCCTGAAATTCATAAACATTTTTTTTATCGTAAGTATTTATATGCGTATGTAAACATCGTAAATATTTTTCTTTCTTTTCTTTTCTTTCTTTCTTTCATAAACAAATAAATTATATAAATACTAGCTTTTGCCAGCGGCCTCGCCCGCGTGGATGGCGGAAATTATCCCACCGGGAACGTACTACCGGGATAAAAAGTATCCTACATGTTAATCCAGGTTATAAAATTATCTGTGTTCCAAATCCGTTCAGTAGTTTTTGCATGAAAGAGTAACAAACATCCATCCATCCATCCTCACAAACTTTCACATTTATAATATTACTAGCTGCCCGCCCCGGCTTCGCACGGGTTGCGGTACTTATCTACGGCGTACCCTACCTACCTACCCTACCTACCTACCCTACCTACCCTACCTACCCTACCTACCTACCTACCCTACCTACCTACCCTACCTACCTACCTCCCTAACTCCCTACCCTACCTACCAAAAAAAAAAAAAAAAAAAATTGATGTTGGCCGATTCTCATAGATACCGGATAACCACAAAAAATTTCATCAAAATCGGTTAAGCCGTTTCGGAGGAGTATGGCAACGAAAACTGTGACACGAGAATTTTATATATTAGATAAAGTAGGATAGGATATTAGTACGAAGTAGGATTATAGTCTCTAACAGCAGTTGGTGGGAGGGGCTCGTGGCTAAATAATAACAGCCACACGGGTCGATCGAAGGTTAAGCTACGCTTGCCGCGGTCAATTCGTGGATGGGTGATCATCCATTACAGATCAAGACCCCTCCGTGCCTTGGAAAGCACGTTAAGCCTTTGGCCCCGGTTGTCATTCGCAGATGTTTGATAGTCGTTACGGATAGTTAGAAACCTTGCAATCAATCTTACCAAGGGGTATCGTGTAACTTAGGAACTGGGGTGTAAGGTCAAATAGGTAGTCGCTCCATGTAAAATACTGATATTTAGCTGCCTCCAGTCATACTGAAAGCTGACCCCAACTTGGTTTGGAAAAGGCAAGGCTGATGATTTTTTTATTTTTTTTTATTTTTGAGGGCTTTTCGCTGAGCGATAACGTCACGTGAATAGAATAGAATAGAATACTCTTTATTATGTACACCATAAAAATTACAGATATAAATGTAGACATTTTACACAGGGTGACACAATGGGCGGTCTTATCGCTAAAAGCGATCTTTTACAGACAACCTTTGGATGGATTCAAGGGAGAAGGAGAGACAATAATGCAGGTAGTCAGTGGTGTAACATTTACATATAAAACTAATACATAAAACATATACTTATCTACATATAATTAGCACAATAAACTAAAACTAATAACAGTTAACACTTACTTTAAAATAAAAAATGCCAGTTTGTACAGTATCCTAGCTTGTTCTGATAGAGGACCAGCCAGGATAGCATTACACTCTAATGAAGTGTAAATTATTCTGACAATATTATGAAAACTTTGTTAAAATCTGAGCAGGTTCGCAATCAAACTTTAACAATAATAAAATATGATTTGATCACATATATGACGGAGAAAGTACGTCTCTCTCGTCATCATCAGCCATATTTGAACTACTGTGGGTGAACTATGGGAAGTGTTGGTTATTGTGCAATAGAAAAACCGTTTGCAGTTCAAATCAAATTATAATTTACGAACAAATTAATCGCACACTGTAGGTACACGACACAACTACACAGAACTCACGACAGTTTCTAAACGTGTTCACTGCATGACCGCTACCGACAAACTCTGCACGAACTCTGGTCGAACGGTATGTTGTAGACTCTACTGAGCGCCGCCTGGTGGCGCTGGCGTCCCGATTAGTCATCGTCAAACGATTAATTTAACGTATTTTCGACATATATTAATTGACTGCTATTTGATAGTGTGTGTCACTGGAGGAAGTTAATTGATTGTTGTTTTGTTATTGCGATGCCATTTTCTAGTTTGACCAGTCAATGGTATGGCAGCTAGTAGAAAAATATTTTTTAGCAAATAATGTTAATTGAACTATGAAGTTATGAAGTTCAAGCAGAACTAGGAATTTTTCGACACCATATTTTAGTTTGTATATAGTTTTGGTCAGTTTTGGTTATTGTATTCTAAGTTTAATAGTAAATACTGTAATATCGATTAGTAATTCTAAAAGGTTCTTAAGGTTTTATCAATAAACGTAAAATGGTGAAACTAAGAAGTATTTTTTTTATATTACATCATTTATTTTCAGGCAAATAACACACATAGCCAGACATAAATTAATAAATTAATAATAAAGATAATAGTGATAAATTAATAAGATCAATTAAAATAAAATGGAATAAAATCAAACACCAAATAAAAAAATAAGAATAAGTTATGTAAAAATCGAAAACTACATTAAATAAAATTAAATCAAAATAAATAATCAAAACAATAAAATTAATGCACTCTCTCCGCGCGCGTTTGTTAACCTCTCATGTATCGATCGAACCAATTAATATCGGTAACAATAGAAAAGTAATTATGTCTCATTAGCGACAGTGGAGCTCATTTAGTAGAGGAATGGAACCTACTAGAGGAATGAAAATACTTGTGTATTTCAGGATTTTATTGGTTCCATTCGTCTATTAAAGATATAATATATCATTCTCGGATATAGTTAAAGTTCAGTAAGAAACCAATTAATGTTTTCGAATGAAATTTAATTTCATAAAGACCAGTTTGTTTTCTATTTATTTTATTTTATTTGATTCGAAAACATCCATCGGTTTCTTGCTAAACTTCAACTGTATCCGAGAATGACCCTGCATACTTATCTCTTTTGCTGACTGTACATCCTTCATCTTTTATTTATTAAATTATTTGTATGAAAATTTTGGCCTTCACTTTGCAATACTTTTTGCAGTATTGAGGTATGAGGAACAGGGTGTAAAGTTCACTCGTGCCTCAACCTACCTAGTGAGCAACTGCCCGACGTTTGATGTTCGGACGTTGTATATACGAGTATGCTAGTGGCGCGGTAAACTCTGCTTGCGCGATGCAGGATTTTGCGTGACGTCAGCATGTTGCGTAGTTCGCATGTGACGTTGTAGATGTTGTCACAAGTCTACTGAATATTTTTGTAGAGTAAGGACCAACCTAAGTATACATTAAATTACACTTTAGCTAAATGTTTAAAGTTCAGAATAATTTACAACCAAGTACATAAGATCGCTCCATATTAATTCTAGAATTTGTTGTTACAAAGACAAAGAATAAACAATTCTATGCCAGTTCCCTTTTATGACAAGGGTTGAAGTTAATTCAAAACCTAACTGAAATGTTTCTAACGATTATTGTTAGAAATGTCGGCGGAACTCGTAGCTGCGTAGCAGCGTAGCGACGTAGCGCGTAGCAGGGTCTACGGCGTAGTAATTTGTAGATGTTTTATTTGGTTTACAGATAATTTTTTCTTCACAGAGACGTATTTGTGTTTATAGAAGATTACCTTCAGTACTTTACACGTGTCTTTTGGGCGATACGAAATAAATAACTACATCTCTCGAAATTTATAAGTTTAGTTAGTAGTTTAGTTTAGTTTTTACTTTTTAAAGCCTATTTTTTCAACCTATTCTGCCCCGTTTGCCAGTCTACAATCAGAAGCCAGAAACTGAACACCAGTCTTATGAAGGGGCATCGTGTTACCCCGTTACTGGGTTGTGGAGGTCAGATCCGCAGCCGTTCCATGTAAAATACTGGTACTCAACTGCCTCCGGTTAGATTGGAAGCAGACCCCAACATAGTTAGGAAAAGGCTAGTCAGATCAGTCAGACATATTTTTTTTTTCATTTCATATTCCTTTATCTTTATCTTCTACATAATAACATAACATAACGCCAGTATTCCCCGACGGGTTAAGCAGAGGTACACCTATAATACACCTAAATTTCGCCAGTTATGTTTGAGTTCCATGTAACAGGGGGCGAGCCTATTGCCATCAACCAGGCACAAATCCAGGCTCCGGGCTGCTTCTGAGAAATTCCAGATGGAAAAATCGAATATCAATTTTCCCGACCCTGGAATCGAACCGAGGACCTCATGCTCAGCGGTATCGCTAGCGACCACTAGACCAATGAGGCAGTTGTCTTCAGCTTAATCCTAATCCTAACTAATATTATAAATGCAAAAGTAAGTTTGTTTGTTACCTTTTCACGCCTAAATCACTGAACCGATCATTCTGAAATTTTGCATATACGTTGTCAGGTGTACAGAAACGGACATAGGGTACCTTTCATCCCGCAAAAAAGTACTGTTCCCGAGGAAAACAACAAAACGTTCTTATGATAATAGATGGCGCCACGTGTCTTCCGATCATGATTGAATTATAACCCGAATTGACAGTCAAAGTCTAAATTAACGCGAGCGAAGCCGCGGGTAAAAGCTATTATTATCTAAATATCAACTCCGCAATTTAAAATTACCATAATTGCATTAAAAATCTTCATCTCCAAAGGCAAGTTAATTAACTATGCATAAATCTACATTATAAGTAGTTTCCATCAGTAACTGACTCTTTAAATTTAAGTTATTTTCATTTATATTCAACCTTAAAGCATACGAGCCTTATTCCTGTTAAATATTCATATCATACTGCTAGTTCTCTTCAACTAATTCATGAACATAGTCTTTAGAGAGATGAAGATCAAAAGTGCTATTAAATTGTTGTGTACAAAACTTAAAACCAGCACCCTGATTTGCGTAACACACTATAAATTACAATCTGAATAATTTTGAAGCCTATTGCTAATCCATTGCTCGTTTGTTAGAAAAATTCGTCTGCTCAACAACGTAAATTCACCAATCTAACATGGTCCTCAAATGATCTGACCAAGATTATTTCCGGATTTTTATATACCTATTGACATTGATAAAGTTTTATAAATACATTGACATGAATATTTCCTTTGTAAAATAGTATACATTTTAATTATTGTGAATGTAAAGACTATGTGGATCATTGTTTTTTTTTCTTCTCAATTAGTTTTAATCATGGTCTGGTAGTTTGAGTAATTTTTGCGGCCTACCCAAATGTCCTTTCTTTGGTATTGTTCGTCGAATCGATGAGCTCCTTAAGTTTTGAGTTGAGCTGCATGATTACTGACAAATGCGTGTACTGACTGGACAGGTCCACTCAATCTGTGTGGTTTTTCCTCAAAAGACCATTTCAGACGCAAATCTACATGGTCTTCACATGATTTGACCAAGATTATGTCTGGACTTTAAAAGAGACTGTGACCTCTGAGTTTGTCTCGGCCTTTCTTCTCAGAATAGTCAAATAGGAAACGCCGACCTCATCTAGTTTTAAAATATGATTGACGTGTTAAAGTGTTTGTAAAAACCTACTTACAGAAATAAAATCATTTATCATTAAATAACGCAATAAATGTTGTGGAACTGTCAAAATGAAAGCAATTCCTACTGTTAGTGTGTTTTACAATTACCCCGCAGTAGTGTGATCAAAACATCTTCAAAATTCGAACGGTGTCTCGTTGCGAATCCGCGATGATTTACTTTAAAAACAAATGAGTTCGCTTTCGAATTGTGTGCGCTCACTTGTGTGAGGTTCTAAGGGCCATTTTCGCGTTCATGGGTTATCCTAAATAACTCTGAATTAACAGCTAACTCAGGGTTAATCAAACATTCATCTTGCGTCACCAAGAGAGGTAGACCTAGGGTTAAACTTGTAAATATTAAACCCACCGATGCGATGTAAAGGAATTAAGTTGCTTAATTCTAGGTTAGTGTTAGTAATGTCAAAATAAATTGACGTTATGAGCTACCGCTGATAACTTATTTTTAACTGACTTGAAAAAGGAGGAGGTTCTCAATTCGGATGTTAATATTTTTTTTTTTATGTATGTTCAGACATAAATTCGTCTTAAATAGACAGATTTGCAAAATTCTTTTTTGTTCGATAGGCTATTCTTTCGAGGTGGTCCCATTGTTACCAAGTCAGAATCTGATGAGGGGATCCCATGAAAATCGAGGGAAATCCTCAAATTTTATAGGCACACCTGTAGCGATTTGGGTAACTCGTGCATTTGTTCTCGGAAAGCACAATTCGGTGAAGTGGAACTGATGATGACGACCAGAGTAGATATTTTGGGAGGGTTCAACTACCCATGGGTAGTTGAACGCTCCCAAAATATCTCCTCTGGTCATCACCTTTTACAAAATATTCCTTTTCCCGATCCAGGGACGTTACTTGTTGAGGAGTTCTCCTGGTAAGAACCAAAAGAACTAGAGCTGATGGTAAGGCTACCATCAGCTCTATTTCACCAAATGCATTGTGACGACCATAACTTGCCTAGCAACCATAATATCAAAGTAATCGAATCGCAACCCGTGAAATACTTACGATTGAGAAGTTCCGGTGACCACCGCTGGTCTTCATCATCAGTTCCACTTCACCGAATGATGCTTTCCGAGAGCAAATGCACGAGTTACTCTAAAAATACCCAAATCACTACAGGTGTGCCTCTAAATTTGAGGATTTCCTCTATTTCCATGGGATCCCTTCATCAGATTCTGACCTGGTGACAATGGGACCACCTCGAGAATATACCTTTTCAAACAAAAAGAATTTTGCAAATCAGTCTTAATATGGCGGAGTTCTGCCCGAACATAAAAAAGATTTTTCATTTCTCCTTTCGCAGGTTTGCTCGAAGAAATTTCTTAAGACATAATCAGTACCTTTGTACTCAATACTAATATGTTGAACCTGTATCTATTTTACTATGTGAACATAAATAATATAATAAATAAATAAAAGTGCCTATAATCTGAACTATGACAATATACTTGCACATTATTCAGGGTCTTACGTTATACCCATTAATTTCATCCTTACTAATACGAGTACAATACCTACATACATTCCCTTGTACCCACTAATTTACCCAGATGCTTAATATTCCTTGTTTGGTTATGAATGATAGAGAATTTTATATTATGTGTTACGATATACAATTTTTGTAGCATACGTTCGTGGACTAAAATCTGTATAAAAATTCTTGGGCATGAGCGGAAAATCAATGATCATTAGTATTATTTTATTATAAGCCTATGTGTTCCCTCTGAATGTCAAAGGCCTCCCTTCCCTCTCCATTTTTCCCGGTCTACTGCAATTGCGAAACAATCTTTTAAGAAGGAGTCCAGGGCCTGCAGTCTCGACATTAGATAGCGAGAAAAATCTGTCGCTAAGTCGTATCGATGTCAAATTCCTTTAATAGATTTTCAACCTTATACTTTCGAAATAAGGTTGAAAATCTATTATTGATATCTGACATCGATACGACTTAGCGACAGATTTTTGTCGCTATCTAATGTCGAGACTGCACGACCAGCTCATCCCAGGAAAACAAATTCTGTAAAAAACATAAATTCTGGATAAAAATCATAAAGACATTAGACAGACCGACCTTGTAGAAACTCGATAACAACTAGAAGGATTTCAAAACTCATTTGTTACATTACTATCCCACTACTTAGCTGGATTCGTGTTTGAATGGTTGCCATACAGTCCACCAGTCCACCTGATAAAAATTCCATCATAAAGACTAACAACGTTGCCACCCTGAAAAGCCAAATAGAATGCTTAATGGGAGTCTATTTTCTTTGACATAAGTAGGTATACCCTTAAATTGAACACAGCACTATTGATTTACGACTAAAAAAGGCATCATGATATTATTAAATAATACATATAAAATATTTGTAAATATGTGAGCACCATGTATCTATCACATATCTAATTTACCTGTCTTTGCATTATATTTAATTCTCTTTACTTATTGTGGTATAGTAATTTTATTCTAGGTGCATCGTCTTCACATATAATTATATAATAATTAATATTATATTATTATTATTAATGTGAACCTACATAATATTGTAAAACATTTTAAAAGAGTAACCGTGGAGTTTCTTGCCCATTCTTCTCCATACGAAACTACCTTTTGGAAGGGGCAACTAGAATAAATTCTGTATTTTTTGTAAATTTTGACATTCAAAAGTGTCTTTTATGTGCCTATTTGAAATAAACGATTTCACTTTGACTTTATTTACCTGGACAAAACTCTTAACAAGGAAACGTTCTAAGACAATATAACACTTTATTTCAGATTTGAGAAATACCAGGTAACAGAAAAGCTGTTCAGAAAAATCATCCTATCACGACATGAACCAATATCCCGTATTATTCAATACGAAAACAACAACAATACTGTTATTTTCATTTCACAAATTTCCTTATTGCAATATCGCTGCATATCTTTACAGGAAAAATTCACAAAGCATAGCAATGTTTCTGCAGAATAAAGAGATCAGTGCGATCTATGCGCTCAGTGACACGCCATACGCCAAACACGAATGCTTTTGCACAGAACGCGAGTGTAAAATATAAAAATAAAATAAAAAAATGGCCAAGTGCGAGTCGGACTCGCGCACGAAGAGTTCCGTACCATTGACTAGGTAAACAACAGTAGGTACACAAATTAGGTGCCTACCTGTTACCATTTATAGATATCGAGCAAAAATAGGCAAAAACTGGCGTTTTCTGTATGGGAGCCCCCCTTAAATGTTTATTTTATTTTGTTTTTAATATTTGTTGTTATAGCGGCAACAGAAATACATAATTTGTGAAAATTTCAACTGTCTAGCTATCGCGGTTCTTGAGATACAGCCCGGTGACAGACAGACGCACGGACAGACAGCCAAGTCTTAGTAATAGGGTCCCGTTTTTACCCTTTGGGTACGGAACCCTAGAAAGACGGCCAAATGCGAGTCTGGTTAAAGTCAACGGTTCTGTACAACCGTACAATATTTAACACTACATTTTTTTATCACGTTTCTTGTATGATAAATGATTTTATTTCTGTAAGTAGGTTTGTACAAACACTTTTAAACGTCAATGATATTTTAAAACTAGATGAGATCGGCATTTCCTATCTGACTACTCTGAGCAGAAAGGCCGAAACAAACTAGAGGTCACAGTCTCTTTTAAAGTCCAGACATAATCTTGGTCAGATCATGTGAAGACCATATAGATTTGTGTCTGAAATGGTCTTTTGAGGAAAAAACACAGATTGAGTGGACCTGTCCAGTCAGTGCACGCATTTGTCTGTAATCGTGCAGCTCAACTCAGAACTTAAGGAGCTCAGCTCAACCCCTTCAATCAATATGGGGACCCTTTAATTTTTAACTTGATTTTATTTTTATTATAGCAGCAATATTTGTTGTTATAGCTACAATAGAAATACAAACTCTGTGAAAATTTCAAGTGTCTGCGGTTCATGAGATACATCCCGCTTACAGATACACGGACGCACGGACAACGGTGGCTTTGTAATAGGGTTCCATTGGCACCCTTTGAGTACGGAACCCTAAATACGAGAGCCTTTAATCTGATATGTAGCGTTTGTTGCTAGAAAATTTAATTCAAATTGTATTATAATAAATAAAACGTTTCTTTTTTTCATTTGTTTGAAAAGTATTTTGCAGCCCTAGGGATGCAACAGTTTAATTCAAAATTGATGGTATCTGCTAGGCTGTCTGCCTCATTGGTCTAATGTTTGCAAGTGCTACTGCTAATGATGAGGTCCTGGGTTTGATTCCCAGGTCGGACGGTATTACGTTATGTCATGTTCGTGAACGGGCGCTGTCAGTAGGACTGGGCATCGATTAGCTGCCACGGCTTATTTTAATTTAATTTAACATTTAAATTGTTCTTGGCTTTTTATTGCGGACACTTTTAATGTTCTGCATTGTTCTCATATGCATAATTTCAACATGAATGATGTAATCAATATTTTGTAACCATATTTTAATTTAAAAGAGTGTCCGTGGAGTTTCTGCCCGTTCTTCTCCATAGGTACCTACTACGCTTTGGAATGGGCAACTAGCTTCATCTTTCTGATCGACCGACCCCGCGAAAATTCCAAAGTGCCTGTAATTGGTTTATTTGAAATAAATGCTTTGAGTTTGAGTAAGTAATTGAGTTTTTCCATCAGAAATTTCGCAGAAGCAGCCCAGAGTCTTAATACGTGCCAAGTTGATGACAAAAGGCTCGCCCCCTGTTACATGGGACTTAAAAATTACTGGCGGTATGTGGGTGTACTAAAGGCATACCTCTGCGTAACCTTTCTAAGCAAAAAAGCGTGATGTTAAACTATGATTTGTTATTTTAGTTTATTTTTATTTAGCACTGGTTTAACTCTAAATAGTCATGTATTTGCTGGGCTACACCATATTTAATTTCCAGCCAGAATTGAACCTACATCCCTTCCTGCTTGCTTTTAAATGCACATACTATCCTAACTATATCCTAACTATCCTAACTTCCTAACTATCCTAATCCTAACTAATATTATAAATGCGAAAGTATGTTTGTTTGTTTGTTTGTTACCTTTTCACGCCTAAACCACTGAACCGATCTTCCTGAAATTTTGCATATACGTTGTCAGGTCTACAGAAACGGACATAGGGTACCTTTTATACCAAAAAAAAGTACTGTTCCCGAGGTAAACAACAATAACATTCTTATGATAATAGATGGCGCCACGTGTCTTTGGAATCATGATTGAATTATATTATTGTAGAAAGTTCAGTGGTGTGTTAAGAGCTTTTTAATTTTTTTATTTAAGTACCTAATACATTTTGTGAGTCTAGAGTGTCGATAGACCGGTTTTTCATTCTCCTAACTATAATTCCCCGAACAACCCGAATTGATCCTCAAATTCTAAATTAACGCGAGCGAAGCCGCTGGCAAAAGCTAGTATTATATATAATACAATAAATGCAAAAGTAAGTTTGTTTGTTTGTTACGCTTTCACGCCAAAACGGCTGAACGGATTTAGATTAAATTTGGCACACAGATAGACCATGACCTGGGTAAAGCCATAGGCTAGTTTTCATCCTGGATCGCAGACGAAGTCGTGGGCAACAGCTAGTCAGAATATAAATATAATCACTACGTAAGTATAACTTTCCCACTAGTGGGACTAAGGCCTTCTCTGTGAGGAGTGGTCCATAATCCAGCACGCGGGCCAAATATAAGAAAGCCTTGTTATGTAAGTATATTTCTATAAAATATTTAATAGATTGTGCCAACCAGTACAAAACCTTTACATAAAAATGTGATCATTTAAAATTCCTTTACTGAATAACTAAAGAATGTTACAAAAGGAGCCCTGCCCTAAAAGAGTTTTCCATGAAATATTTAAAGAATCTCGTAATATGTACGTTAGAATAGAATACGTTTACTTAGCTGTCTAGCATTAGAAGCAGAAAGTTAATTCTGTATTTATTCTTATATCTTCACGCCTGGATTCCCCTCAAAGGTGTAGGCAGAGGTGTATTATAGAACACCCACCATTACACCAGCTATATTTAAGTTCCTTGTAATTGGAGTCGACACTTGCCCGACCTTTGCGACTCGAACCCAGAACCCTACGCTCAAAAAAATAATCACTTATTTTATAAGAAAAGATGTGACAAGGCAACTACAAAGAAAATGTAGTGACAAAAATTTAATAGCGTATGTTTAGATGGTTTGGTCATGTTGAGAGGATAAATTAAGGTGACTAACTAATAGTAGATTGCTATACAAGGGGTTAAAATGACCCATTATATACGAGGTAGTTTTACTCCCGAGCTCCAGCGGGGGAGTAAATAGAAACCTAGTTATAATAGGTTTAGCGCCGTGTATTACACTCTCCTTTTCACTACGATTGCGAGAAAATAAAATAATCCAATACATATTAAATAGTTTACTTTTTTTAATTTCTTCTGTAGCCGCAACGCAATGCACGTGTAGCGGTATCTACATCGCCACATGCGAGCTACACGTCACAATGACGTCACGCAACATCCTGCATCGCGCAAGCATAGTTTACCGCGTAACTAGCATATATACAACGTCCCGACATCAGACGTCGGGCAGTTGCCCACCAGACACAACACCGTCACGCAACATCCTGCATCGCGCAAGCATAGTTTACCGCGTAACTAGCATATATACAACGTCCCGACATCAGACGTCGGGCAGTTGCCCACCAGACACAACACCAGTCTGGTCGGAGGATCCTCCCTTTTCCATAGAGTATGAGTGAACTTTACACCCTGTTCCTCATACCATCGCATTCTATCGGAGAGACCGCCGTTTTTAGTTCCATTTTTTTTAAATAAAATGTTTTACTTTTTTTATGAAACTAATAAGTCGAGTCTTTATTCATGATTATTCTACGTACGAATAAAGAATTTTCCGTTTTTGTAGGCTCGTTGGAAACAAACAAAAATTAAAAACTTTTTCCCCTAGAGGAAAATGTGCTATTTTATCCCCGCTCTGGTACTTTACAATGACGGAGTTTTTGAGCAAGAGGAGTGAAAAAGTAATTACAAGGCAGATGTAAGTCGAAACGCCGGGAAGGAACGCCCTAGAAGGTCATAATTATAGTGACCTTATTGATGATGTTCTTTAGAAAGGTCAGGTGCGTAGTACTCGTAACCGGCGTGCGTGTATGACCAGGTGTATGAACGTAACCGAAGCAACAGGAGTATGTAAGGATCGTAGCAGGTGGCATTCTGTAGTTTCTGCCTACCATCATGGGAAGACGGCGTGTGTTTATATTTATGTATATTTACAAGCAATGTATATAGGTAACTTTGATGATTATAAAGGTCCGACTACCTTTATAATCATCAAAGTTACCTTATTAAATCAGTTTCCAAGGTAAGAAGATCAGGTTCAGCAAGGGTCAGTGACCTTTTTAATTTAATAGAGCCTAATGTAGATGTATGTTTTAATAATAAGTAAACTTTTCCAAGAACCGGCCATAATCTTTTCAGTTAGCTGAATTTATTATGGTAGGGATTGAAGTAAAGACTAAAAAATTAGATTTTATAGTCACTGAAAGCACAGCTGCAGGCTTAAAATATACAATTTTGGAAGAGTTGCAAAGAGACTTTTACCTTGCAAGTTGTTGTTTTATTAATTTAAAAGACTTCTTGAAGGTTTAAAATGATTTTCCTCCTCTATTTTTTGTCGGTTAAAAATAAATAGGAAAGTGGAAAGAATTTCTACCTGAGTAGGTATTATCGGATTTTTCTGCAAAATTTCCTGTGGAAAATATCTACGTATCTTTAATAAACAATAAAATATCCGATAGCTCTCAATCTTTTGACATATTATCCAATCTATGTATACAAAAATATACTGTTCTTTATCCTACTAATATTAAAAATGTGAAAGTTTGTGAGGATGGATGGATGGATGGATGTCTGTTACTCTTTCACGCAAAAACTACTGAACGGATTCAGATGGAATTTGAAACATAGATAATTTGTAACCTGGATTAACATTTAAGATACTTTTTATCCCGGTAGTACGTTCCCGTGACTTAATTTCCGACATCCACGCGGGTGAAGCCGCGGGCAAAAGCTAGTCAATCATAAATCGCACCCAACACAAGCAAAACCGCAGACCAAACTAGTACTTACTATTAATTCAAATTCGTGCCTGGTACAGTCGACGCCGATTTATAGCGATGGTTGCAGACGAAAATAAAATTTGATGAGCTATAATAATACATTTTAAGGTTTAACTGAGTTTCAAATTTTTTATAGGACTATTCAACATGGTTTTTGATGTTGTAAAAAATTGCTGATAACACATGCTTTTTCAGGTTTTATAGGTTAAGCTATGCAAAGACAGAAAAGGCATAACATTTCTTCTCTGTTTAAAATTAGGCCTATATTTAGTATTGCTATTCTGTAAAGTTCAATTGGAACCTCACTCAAGTGAGCGCATACAATTCGAAAGCGAACTCGTTTGTTTTTAAAGTTAATCATCGCGGATTCACAATGAGACACCGTTCGAATTTTGAAGTAGTGTTAACGTCAATCATTCAAATTAGGGCTTTCTGAAATGAAGTTCACTAGGTGGCAGCACTCAGACGTCAGGTCCGGGCACCTGTCAAAAGTGTCAAAGCGCCTATATTTTCTTTAGTCATGACTGAATGATGAACGAATGAATGTAACGAATGATGAACGAATGAATGAAACGAATGATGAACGAATGAATGAAACGAATGATGAACGAATGAATGAAACGAATGATGCACGTCATCATGTATTTTATATTCATTGTCTAAATGGAAGACCGCTTGTCAAAGTGGCGCCAACTGGTAGCGTGAATTTTCTTGAAAACCCTCATTCGAACTCAAAACTTTTCTCCTACCAGTCTTATCCGCTAGCTGGCTACACTATTATCACTTTTAAATTCATTTTAATAATCTTTTTGGAGCGTGTTTTATCTAGAAACTTCTAATAAAACCTTTTAGAAGAATTTAACCAAAGTATTTGAAGCGTAATCTTTTGTAATATGATTAAAATTACCCAACCGTTACAGATTTGTACCTCAAATAGGTCTGGAATTACCTGGAAACTTATTTATAGGGCAATTAGGTAATCTAACGAAAAACCCCGTGAACTAAAAACCTTAATCACAGACGTACGTCAAAAAGCCGCAAGGACATGGATACCGGTGTAATTACCTACCTACCTACAGGCATAATAATTAAATACTGTACAAACGGGGTGAACAGGGATGCAGGGGTGAATCGGGACGAAACTTTAAAACGGATTTTGACAGTGACTTAATCGTTAATTATAATACAGTAAACACATTACAGTAATTTTTGGCAACAAACTATATTATTTTCAATGTTAAAATCCCTTTAAAAGTTTCTTCCCCATTCACCCCTGCATACCTATTCACCCCATTTGACGGTAATATGAAACATTTCAGCTCTGTCTCTAGAATGGCAACGCATCTGTAATACCTCTGATTTTACATATATACGGCGGTAGTGCCACTTACCATCAGCACGCGTAGCATGACCACCATAGAAACAGGTTTTGTCGACGTAAGAATAGACAAAATTACAGATTGTGCAAAAATTTCTTTAGAAATCTGTCAACAATCTGTCATTTTGTCTATTCTTCCGTCGACAAAACCCGTTACTATGGCGGTCATGCTACGCGTGCATGTGGACCGTCGAGTTATTTGCTATCTATTATTATAAAAAATAGACATCCCAGAGACATACATACATAATATATAAACTCACGCCTTCTTCCCATGGGGGTAGGCAGAAACTACAGAACGCCACCTGCTACGATCCTTACATACTCCTTTTGCCTCGTTTACCTTCATACATCTGAGGACATACTTTCTAATTCCGTCAACGAAGATACGGGCCTGTCCGAAAGTAGTTTGGTACATCGGATTGAACCCTACCCCCCATTAATAAACTTTGTCGGACGGGCAAACACACATCGGGAGTAAAAACAACTGTCAAACCGTGTTGTCATTCATTCTTAGTTCGGACCCCGAAATAATCTTATGTCCGTAGGTGATACGGATAGAGAAATGTCCGTTACTTCGGCGGAAAGTACGGATTACGTGCTTTGAGAGTAGACCCCCTGGTCATACACGCACGCGGAGACAGAGACATAGCTGGAAATTAATGTCGTATGTGCATGTAATACACTCCTCCCATACCTATTAAAACTGTAATTTGAAAACACTGTAAAAGCCCCTTATTTTTAAAAGAGTAACCGTGGACTTTCTTGTCGGCTCACCTCCTTCTGCGAAGCAGTAATGCTCGCGAAGGAGGAGGCGGTGCGTGTGAGGGAGAGGCAATCGTTGTGCCCTCACGCCCCTAGTGACCGCAGGAGGAGACACCCTGGGCGTCGGGAGTCGATTGCCGACTCCCGGCCACCGTACGACGGACGGCGAGCAATGGACAGCTCGCCGTCCGGTAAGGACCAGGCCCGGGTCGACGGCGCGTCGTGTTTCACGCGCGCCTCAAAGAGATGTCAGCATAATTGACGGGGTCCGATAGCACGGGTGGATTTTAGTCAGTAAGAGTCTGACACGTGATGATTTCCCACCCAAAAAAAAAAAACAGAAACTACCAATTGGAACCGTGCACCTAGCTTCTGACGTTTCATAAGTGCCCATGTAGGTTTATGTGAAATAAAATATTTTGATTTTGATTATTCTGGCACTGTTCTTTACTTCAAAAAGGAATACAACAACGTTGCTTAGTGGCAGAAATATATATGGTGGTAGAACTTCCCTGGACAAGCTCCTTCACAAAGAGCTGTCCTACTAATGCCTACCCCTTCGGGGATTACAAACGTAATTTTATGTGTGTTGCTGAAATAACTTGCAACACATCTCTATGAGATCTTTAATTTTCCAGAGTTATAAACACAAAAAATAAAATCTTGATGATAAGAACAACATGTAAAAAGGTTTATCGGGTTACATAAAAGTTATCTTCAACATATTTCTTATGGGAACCGTGTGGAGGTATAAAAATGTTATGTCACTGTCTGTATTTTTTACTCAGGGTTGCTGTGAATTCACCACGGTACATTAGAAATGACGACCTCCACCGTGACCTTAAATTGGAACTGTCACCACCCTCATCCAAAAATTTGCTGAAGCTCACGAACACAGACTTCACCGACATGTGAATGCCGAGGCAAATTAGCTGCTAGACAACACGGACATAGTGCGTAGTCTTTTTTTTTTGCGTGGCAAATCATCAAATGACCTCCCCCGCTCTGGGCGGAGCGGAAGGGCATGTCAGACTCTTACTGACTCACTCGTGTTCCTTCAGTTGCCTGTGCGCCAGGGCCACGGTAAATAGTGCGTAGGCTAAAGAGACCTAAACCATTTGAGTTAGTGTAGTAGTATAAAAGTAAATAAATAATGTGTAAACAAATTGTTTTTATTAATTTAAAAGACTTTAAGAAAGTGCGACGGAATTGTGTGAAAGTGCAAATTGACACTGTTCTTAGTTATAACGTAAACAATCACGTAAAAGAATAAATTAAAGTTAAGTTGCCTACTAGTCTATTAGACTAGATTGTAATCAATTATTAAGAACTTTAGTTCGTATTAATAAAAGAAAAAAAAAAACTATCCGTACTTTCATAGTTAACAAGAAAAGTGTTACTCTCTAAACATCACTTGGAAATTCGAACCGTGTCTCGTTGTGAATCCGCGACGATTTACTTTAAAAACAAATGAGTTCGCTTTCGAATTGTGTGCGCTCACTTGAGTGAGGTTCCAAGTGAACTTTATAGAATAGTACACCACCAGTACCAACCGACATAGCTTGCAAAATAATCAAGCTGAAGTGGTAGTGAGCTGACCATCGGTCCTGGAGTGGCGACTGCGTATCGGCAAGCATAATATGGGACGCCCCCAGCTAAATGGACCGAAGACCTCAAAAAGGTGCTGGGACTGACTGGATGCGGAAGGCGGAGGACAGGGTGTTGTGGCGCAGCATGGGAGAGGGCTATGTCCAGCAGTGGACTGCGATAGACTGAGTTGATTGATTGATTGATTGAGGACTAACCGATATTTTCTTAATTTAAAAAAGCGGCCAAATACGAGCCAGACTCGAGGAGTTCCGTACCCCAAGGCAATAAACGCCAGAAAAAACACGTTTCTTGCATGGAGTCCCCATTTATTTTTTAACTTTATCTTATTTTATTATTATTTGTTGTTTTATAGCAGCAATAGAAATACACACTCTGTATCAATTTCAACGGTCTAACTATTACGGTTCATGAGACAAAGCCCGCTGACAGACACCCGGAAGGACGGACGGATGGATGGACGGACGGATGGCCGGACAGGGGATGCTTAGTAATAGGGTCCCGTTGGCACCCTTTGGGTACGGAAACCAAAGAAGTTATTTGATGATTTCCCACTCGAAAAAAAGGTTTGTTTTTTCGGGTGGGAAATCATCAAATAACTTCTCCCGCTCTAGGCGGAGCGGGAGAGCGTGGGCGCAGGAGAAGGACACGTAAGAAACTCCATTAAAACTCTTTTAATTTATGTTACATCATTAATGTTGAATTTACAATTACACGTGAGAGTAAAAAAGATGTACACGTTAAAGCGTCCAGACTACAGCAAAAAGAAACAAAAAAGACAATTCAAAAATAAAATAATATAAATAAGCCGTGGCAGCTGAGAGATGACCAGTCCTAACTAACGGCGCCCGTCCACGAACATGACGCATGGATCAGCACCATTCAGCTTAACCATTTATAAAGGGAACTAAATGATCCAACACACGCGTCACGTTCAGCCAGTTTGTCAGTTCATGTCCAAACGACGAGGTGACGTGCTTAATGCCGAGGGGTATTATCTTACCCCGTAACTAACCGGGTTGTGGAGGTCAGAGAGCAGTTGTTCCATGTAAAAAACTGGTATTCAGCTGCATTTGGAATTTCGGATAGACTGGAAGCCAACTTGGGAAAACGCTAGGCTGATGATAATGATGTTGCAGCACCGGTTGATGTCATCATGTCAACGCCGGCTGTCGCTGAAAACCAGCGCTGGGGCTCTGTCTCGCATAGGGTCGTAGCATTATGCTGAGCGATTGCCGTTTTGCGTGGATGTGACGCATATTTCCCCCCAACTTGTTCTTTTTTGTATTTGTGTGTTTTTCTATGCGTCATGTTCACCGTAAATAAACGTAACTTAATTTAAAAAAAAAAAAACATGACTAAACGAGAGTAGAAAGTTTACCAACAATTTGTTACACGGTCTGTATAGGTAATAATTATAAAATGACATGTTGATTTTATGAAGAAACGATAATCTAGTCAAATTTAAAGCATTTATTTCAATCAAACCCACAAGAACTTTGTAACTGTCTATGAGTCAGTCTGTTACTCAGAAAATTTAAGCTAGTTGCCCGTTCCAAAACGTAGTTCTCTATGGAGAAGAACGGGCAAGAAACTCCATGAACAGTGTTTTTCTACTAAAACTATGCCACAGTAAAATGTAGTATACAAATCCCCCAGAAATACAAAGTATTAAATAAGTATAATATACAATGTATAATATAACATAGTTGTGTTTTAGAATTTGTCAGTTATCTGCACGTGTGCCTACGTAAGCAGCTGAGAGTAATGTCGTGTTCAACGGTGTTATTCTTGTTAATATTATAATATTGTTAGCGCGAAAATTAGTCAGCTTGTTTGGTAAACTACTATGATAATTTAGAAATAATTAAACCTTTATATCTATATTTATTTAAGAGGATAAAAATATATACACTGGATAAACTTCTTATACTAAATTAACTAACAAACTATATTAAAATAAAAATATAATAACCTAACCTAAAAAAACTTAATTGTGTTAGCTCAGAACTATTTTCTTGGTAAACTGATTTGGATGATTCTTTTTTTATTTGAATGCTGGTGCTTCACATAGCGTCCCATTTAAATTTTATCAAGTTTTGACCAGTAGTTTCTGAGTTATTCTTAATACTGCATATTTTTTCCACTTAGTTTATTTTGATGATGTTTTAATAATTTGCGGTCACTGTTATTTACATATCAAGTTGTGGTATACGAATATGTGTGTGTGTGGTACCTAGACCACAACTAAAAAGTGTAAAATAAAAACTATTTTACAAAAAAACAACCGACTTCCAAAAAAAACACTAAACAACGTGAAAAATAACTTTGTTTTCGTAAGTCGGTGGCCAAAAACGGAAATACATAACCAAAGACACCGACTTCCGAAATCAAAGTTATTTTTCACGTTTTTAAGTGTTTTTTTTTTTCGGAAGTTGGTTGTTTTTTGTAAAAAAGTTTTTTTAGAAGTCGTTTAATAAACTATTAACAAACTAAAACGGCGTCAAAAAATTCCTCCGCATCGCTGTCGACTGGTAACGTACCAAAGAGACTGGCGGCATTGCCACGTTGTATGGCAATCCTTAGCCTCGAAGTGTCAACCAGCCGTTTTGGGATTTCTTTGAACAAACCATGAGCACTTGGCCCTCACGGCCCGAGGGTTTCAACCCCAAATAGCTCGAAAATATAATTGCCGATAAGGTTATTATACTTTTGTCGCTTGAGGATTTCCGCAATCGCAGCAGCGCCAGTACAGCACGCCGAGCCTGGAAGATGGGATAGCGCAAGAGTATCGACACACGCTGCGTGCCACACTAAAGGCCTACCCACCTTCCATGGAAATCAAGACGTAACGTCCGGTTTCTTGCCATCATCGCGTGCCTAATTATTGCGTTTTAACACACCTGGAACGCCGATGGTGACGAGAGCTCGTCGGTTGATGTCATTAATGTTCGCGTACCGCACGAAGCAGCCCGCACTTCGGCTGCAAGACAGACCGTGGCGTCCGAGGCTGTTGACAACTTCCCTACAGTGACAGCGATGAGGAGAACAACAAGGAGCTCCTAGTTGCACGAAAGCAGCGAGGCGGAAAGTGACGTCGTTGAACAAAGTGCCTATGTTCGACGATGGTAGTGCATGAAGCCAAAGACCCGACTCCCACTTACTCCGCAGTAGTAGCAGACTTGTCAAGTAAATCATAATTGTTCTGTACTACTCTGCAGAGTGGCTCATCAGACCATCTCTGGGAAGTAGGATTGTCAGGCGGATCCGATTTCTGGCAAGCGAGTCTACAGGCATCCTTAGCCTCGGTAAAGCACGGCACATCAAAATTAATCAGGGTGGAGGCTAGGATTTTTCTGATTAATTTCTCAGTGCCGTAGACCGAGAATATGAAATCCGGTAAATGAACACTAGAAATTTTGCGGAACCGTTTACTCCGTAAGAGAGTATAGGGTTAAAATTAAGTACCTAAAAGTTGCTTGAAAAGTAATTTGTTAGTCCTGAAACTGTATACACAAATCACCAGAATGTAATGTGTGGAATGGTGATGGACAAACCATTTTAATGTGTTAAAAAGGAATGCAGTTTTAGCAATTTTATTTATTTATTTATAAAGGTTTACCAACAGCTTCTATAGCTTCTTGCTCCATAGGTACCTACTACTCTTTGGAATGGGCAACTAGCTTCATCTTTCTGACTGATCGACCCCTTGACAATTCAAAAGTGCCTATAATTGTTTTTTTTTAATAAATGCTTTGAGTTTGAGCTTTAGTTTGAGTATAGACAATACAATATATTGTACAGGTAACAATTAGCGTTGTTCTTATACACTCGCCAATCACAGTTTAATCTAGATTCTCAAAAATAAGTGTTATTACAGAAAATTTAAAATATAAAAGTAGTGGCGCTAGAATTAAGGTATGGCAATATTTAACACATTCTGTATAAAATTATATTTCTTTATTTGTATTTTCCTCACGCTTTAATGACTTTTTAAATAACAAGGGTAGTTTTTGTGGAAATAATCTGCCCTATATTGATGTAAGCTTATAATTCTAACAAAAAGTCAAGAATGCCTGATCACATTCATAAAAAAAACGCAAACGTTTTAAAAGAACTTAAACCATCGTTTCAAAAACATGTCCCAATTTTCCACTTAATTCAGTATCTCCGTAACATCACTTGAAGTGTTTATTATCACAACCCTAATATTAATTATGTATGTAAACTACCGAGAATCGCGCTCGGTACTAAACAGTGTTGCCAGACTCTCCAAGGATAGATTTGGATAATGGCCCCTCGTAGATTTAAATGGAGAAATAATTTAAGATTTCAAGCTGTAGTAATATGTTAAGGATTCTGATTTAGTAGATAATAGTAGATGTTCTTTTTTTGTCATTTAGTTTTAATGGAATTTAATTTTGTTACATAACTAAGTTTAAATTAAGATACCCACTTTATTGATTTTTGTACGCCGTCAACGGCAAAACAGTGTACGTATACATATTTTATTTAAAACACCTGTTTTATACCCACCTGTATTTTACAAATAAAAACTTTGACTTTGACTATTTATACCGCGAGAGGGCGTTGTTTTGCTGTTGCTGCGTTGCGGGGGCTGGCATAATTATAGACACATAACACATTTCAGCTATTTCTGTGGGATGGTATCGACAAAGAAATGAAACATAAATATACCAGTCACGCCATTCACGCAATGCCTTTGAAATAAATGATTTGACTATGACTTTTATGCGATGGTGGTGATCTATAAAAAAAGTCAATGCATTTCCAATTTTTTTTTTTTATAATTATGCTTGGTTGTATTACACTCAGTTTAACCTATAGTGTGACCGATACCGCTGTACCCCACCTTAGGTATGTGCGTGGCGAGACGGGAGCAGTGCAGGCCGCTCATCCGTCAACGCTTACAGCGTCCCGCCCCCCGCCTCGTCGCGCATACCTAAGGCGCGGTACAACGGTATCGGCCAGGCTATAATACCTCAAGTTTATGTTTAAAAGTCATATTATTTCCTTTATAACACCGTTTTATAACCTTTAAAGTCGGAACACAGGAATACTATTTGGCGGCAATCTTACCCTCACTGTCCGGACAAGCTAATCCATTGAATGTATTCACCTTCTGTGAAAATTTAAACAACAATAGGCTAGGAAATCAAAACATAACAATTCAATTTAAATGATCTATTCCCATCCAATACCAAGAGCTAATACCATTTGGTATTAGTTTATTTCCGAATTTATTTTCTATTCCCAACGAGTACCACATTTTTTTAAATAAAAAATCTATTACTGACGAATACCAAAGCGTGACTTTTTGTACACTCAGCGACACAAAGTTTTATTTAAATTGCGTTTTACCGAAATCTAGGGTAATCTAAATATAGGGTAAGGGTTAATAAGCTGGTCGACGGAGCCCCGCTGCGCGGGGCTCCTATTTCTGTCTAAAGGGTTTAAAGGAACATAACCAACCGAACCTCGGGATGCCACTGACGTCGACCGTCTAGGGTTAGGATTTTCGGGAACATTTATTATGTTTTCGGAAACTTAGTTCATCACTCAAAGCATTTTAATTTTACTGAACCTGACTGTATCTGATTTCTTCAAACTTGTTTTGGTATTGGTTTTAAAATGGGGTACTCGTTAGGAATAGAAAATAAATTCGGAAATAAACTAATACCAAATGGTATTAGCTCTTGGTATTGGATGGGAATAGAGCATTTAAATACATTTAAAAAAATATTTTCATATAAAAACACAAACAACTCCAGATTTTTACAAAAAACATGAGTTTAATAATCTAACATGAGAAACCACTCGCCGCCAGTACTACCATATTTATGCTCAGAGTTAAATTAATCACGCTCCGTGAGTATTAGGGAGAGCAGAGTTATATAAATATGTGCACACGTTTTATTTACAACAATTTTACATAAAAAAATAAGTATTATATCCAGCGGGACAAAGGATTTTAAATTTGACATCATTATAAAAATTATGTACGTTTTTAAAACAAATCGTGTTTTAAAAAATTTCACATTGGGTTTTGAAAAGCTTTTGTAGGTATTTCATTCAACGCATCATTAATTTTAACTCCCTTCAAAATGGTTGAGCTGAATGGTGCTAATCCATGCGTCATGTTCGTGAACGGGCGCCGTCAGTAGGGACTGGTCATCTCTTAGCTGCCACGGCTTATTTTAATTCAATTTAATATTTGAATTGTTTTTGTTTTTTTATTACGGACGCTTTTAACGTTCTGCATCGTTCTCACATTCATAATTTCAACATGAATGATGTAACCAATATTTTTAATTTTTTAAACGTTGCCCCACACTAGGATTTTCTCCTGTATTGTGAGTGCGCTTACAAACATTCAAACTCACATACACAAACAGCCAGACCCGGAACAACTACTTATAGGTCATACAAATATTTCTTCCGTGCGGGAATCGAACCCGCGACACGCAGCAGTCTTTCGCTTAACCACTGCGCCAACCGTGCCGTCAAAATTTTGTAACCATATTTTGATTTAAAAGACTGTCCGTGGGTGTTATATCCCAATTTATACCATACTTTTTCTCTATTAGTCGTCATATCGGTATAAATAATTAAATATAGTGTAGGTAGTTAGTTAATTTTACACACTGCGTCAGTGTCATAGACGAGTACAAGTTAACCCATCCACAGACTTACCGTGGCAAGTGTAGCTTAACCTTGCAGCAGATATTTAGCACAAGCCACTCCTCTAAACCGAAATATTAAAACCAATAAATACGTAATTTTTTGACCGAGCGAGCACGATACGCGAGCGAAGCATCTTCTCTTCAGCTTGGGCAAAAATGCTTTCGTACGTCCGGATGTCCGGCGGATGACTGTTTTCACAACCGATTCTCGTGAAATTTTGTGAGCAGCACCTTAATCACGTAACACACTATCCATCACAATCTGAATCATTTTGAAGCCTATTGCTAATCCAGTGCTTCATATTTTCGAAAAATTTGTTTGCTCAACATCGTAAATAACGCAATGAATGTTGTTGAACTGTCAAAATGAAACCCATTCCTACCGCGTGTGACCGGTTTTTCATCCTCCTAACTATAATTCCGCGAACAACCCGAAATTATTGTGAAATTCTAAATTAACACAAGCGAAGCCGCGAACGAAAGCTAGTTGCATTATAAATATACGATCAATTTTAATAAGAATTGCTGCAGTTTGGATCTGTTTGCTTTACCGCATAGGAAGTTAAGACTCATTTTACTTAACATATTGAAAATTTCATGTGTGTTTGAGCGTCTACTTAGATTTTTGGGAAAAAATAAAAGATTTTTTTTTTCTCAAACTTCATGCGTTTACTCCAAGGACCCAAGATCGAATATATGTAGAGACCCGACATTCAAAAAACGAACGAACATTTTCGTTCACGATCCGGTCGCGCTCGCAGGTCGTTATGCGTCGAAGTGTCGCCACTGTTGCTCGCCGCCGACACCGAGGAGTATTGAGCGGCCCGCGGTTTATCGTAAGGTTACGATAGATGGCGTTGTGGGTAGCGAACAATGTGTCACTGTCGTTCCACTTATTGACAGCTTTATGTTTTGTATATAAGTATCTACAAAACATACTATTAATATTCCTCATTTTTATTATTTACAACGCTAGTCTTAAAATTTACCAAATTGTCTCATTGTGTACCTATCTGTGGAGAACGTGGTTGATTTCACATTTGTATAATTTCTATATCCTATCCTTTTGTAATTCTTAATGTGTAATTGTTTGTTTTCTCGAATAAATAAAATAAAATAAAGTACTTATGTTTTCGTGGTACCCAAGTGCCTTCCTGTTTTAATAAATACCTGAAACAAAAAACATAAAATGTCATTAATGCCATATCCAGAGGAATATACATTTCCCGTAAAAGTTGTACATTCTTAAAGCAGGCTAATCTTTTTAGCTTGAGCGTCGTAAAAAGGGAAGAATAATGCAAGAGCTTGAACGAAATTGGTCTAAAAATATAACAAAGAATGGAACTGTTGAATTTTTGAGAAATAATTACGTATATCAGTATTTTATACCTACTGAAAACATTTTCGTGCTGAAGTTTATGTCACAGTAATGGTTGTCTACAAGGTGTTACTGAAAATACATATCACTTTCATTCTTCATTACGATCAATTTTAACAATGAAATCAAAAATTTTAAAAATGAAAAAAAAACCTGCTATACCCTACATTATGTCGAGTTATGCGAACATAAACGATTGAGTAGCTGATTTTAGAAAGAAAGAAAGAAAAATATTTTATTTGGGACACTCACAGGAAATACAAACAAAAAATAATAATAATAAATACAAAAAAGAAGCATTAAAAAAACATTTTTTTTGGAACATTGATTTTTGTTTTGGAATTTTGACCTAATAACTAAAGTTTTAATTTTAATGTGTAATATTGAAATTTTTTATATAATATGTTTTATTTTGAGTGCAACGTTTTTATATTTTTTATATTTCTATGTAGTTTGTATTTTGTTGTGATTAATATGGGAATAATTTCCTGAAATAAAATGATTATTATTATTATTATTATTTTTAAGCTTTTCGCATATCTCGGGACCATAGGGTCCCGGACCTTTGGTAGGCATAAGAGGGGCCGAAGCCAACTCGCAGAGGCCCGTTAGAATCTATAAGTAAAGGAAGTGAAGCACAAGCCGGCGATTATCCCTGTATGCACTGTGCAACTGCACCCAAGGACAACCCCCGGTTGATGTTGGACTATTGCAGGATATGAAAAAAAAAAGATATTGGACTATGGGTTTGGGTGCCTATAGTGGACTAGTTACCTAGAACTATGGAACGGCTATGGCCCCTGCCTGACCAATGTTTTATAAAAAATACACGGATATAATGGCAGAGGGTGACTTGCACACTCAATAATGGGCCCCCGGAAACCGTCGCTAGCACATAGTGACGTAGCGACAAGGGGGCAACACTTCCTGAGGTGCTTGAGGAGGGGAGAGGTATTCCACGGCTATCAGAACAATCCCAGAGCCCGGAAGATGGTCAAGATCCCTACCAGCACTTACTGAAATACTTCCTTCCTCCGAGCACGTTTGCTCTTGCGAATCTCCACTCAAGCCAGCCAATAAAGGCAAGAAAGAGGTGGGAGCTCTGTTCCTCGTCATTGTTCACTCCAGCCGGCCAATAAAGGCAAGCCAGAGGTGAGGAACAAGACTTCTCCCGGGAGACAGGGTCCGTGGGGTCGCTACTGCCCAACAGCTCGCCACATGCTGCCCTGCGGGTTCCTGTATCTCTCTTGGTCTGACTCCTTACCCTAGACCTGTTTCAACAAAGTAAACTCTACCGGTACAGACCTAGAGTTCAGGAGCGCGCAAGCCCCTCCACGACGTCAACGTAGAGATACGACGGTGGGGTTATTATTATTATTATTATTAAACACACGAATAGTTACAAAAAGTAAAACGATGATTTCTGCAAAAGTATAAACTGTAGCGCAGCTAACAACGCCGTTCTCCAGATACAGAAAGGAATGATGTTCCATGCAAAAGTGCTTAATAGGTAAAGTTAATATAGTTAATTTAGAATTCGTTAGTTAACAATAAAATTAAAATAAAAAACAAATAATAAGACAAAAATAACAGTACAGGACATGAGTTGGGATGTTGAGTTGATGTGGTGAGTGTAGGGTGAATGGGAGTGTGGGTGAGAATTAATGAGTGTGCGAGGGGTGTTTGTGGTGTTTGTAGTATGTTTCGTGTGGTTTTATTGGGGTGTGTGAGTGGTGAGTATTTTACACTGTCACGAGTTTCTCTGTTTCTTCATAATTTTGACATTTTAACTAAAACTAACAATAAAACACACAACATAACAACAAAATTAAAAGTAATAATAAAAGACCCGTGTGAGGCCAAAAAGGCTCCTATCTCAGCATTTTAGATTTTGGCTGGTCCCATATTAGAAGTTGTTCATAAGTATACAATGATCCTTAAAGAGATTTTCAGTTATTTGAATTACTTACACCATGTTTATCTCAGAGCAATGTTGACACTTTAACTGACCGCGGAGCAGGGGGGCCTTTTTTTTGGTTGGGAAAATATCTTCTCCCGCTCTAGGCGGAGCGGAAGGGCGCGTGACCGACCTCTTGCCAATTCAAAAGTGCCTGTAATTGGTTTATTTGCAATAAGTGCTTTTAGTTGAGTTTCCTCATGAGAAAATCTAATAATTGTGTTTGTCCGACCCGAGCATTGTATCTAGGACCACAGCCTCAGCAATCGCGCTTCCAACCACTAAACCGACAAGGGAATCTTTCTCAACAAATTCTCCCCAAAAATCGGATCATTATTTGCGTAGCCTTTTCCCAAAATATGTTGGAGTCAGCTTCCAGTCTAACCGGATGCAGCTGAAAACCAGTATTATACATGGAGCGACTGCTTATCTGACCTAAACAACCCAGTTACTGGGTAACATGGATAATGCTTGGAGGTACTTCCCAAAAATCAAATAATTTAGGTATATGCAAGCAAACATATTAAGGCTCCGACAGACAGGCGCGACGCGACGCTTGTAGAATAATTTCCATAAATTTTGAGAGTCCAGATTTTTCCAGAGTCGCGTCGCGCCTGTTTGCGGTAGCCTTTATGTTTCTTTTTAGTAGGTATTTCTAGTCCTTACAAACTCTATAAGCCAAAAAGGTTCTTAGATAACACCAACAAAATTATTTTCCTTCCATTTCCTTGCACAAGTAATCTGTTTTTAGTATCGATGGCAGATTCAATTTTAAGATAATCTAATCTTGAGTGTCGCAGGAAAATAGGCGACGTTCCATGAGGGAATGCGCTATTTATGTGATTTCCTCTGGGAGGAAAAATTGCGGTTAAATAGTTCGAACAACGTGCTATTTTTCATAGTTCTAGAGATACGTTCATTCTCTTAGCATAACTTCGAAATTCGAACCGTGTCTCGTTGTAAATCCGCGATGATATACTTTAAAAAACAAATGACTTCTACAGACTTCGCCCGCGTGGAGGTGAAGGTCATACCAGGATGATAAGTATCCTACGTCCTAACACGGGTCAAGGTCTACCCGTGTGCCATACGAATTCAATTTCATTGAAATCCGCTCAGCTGTTATGGCGTGAAAAGGTAACCGACAGAGTTTGGAGTGAGACTTTTTCAGAATATTTAATATGAAAATTCTTAGGTGGCACACATTTCCAAAGTGTTTTAATTGATATGAAATTGATGACTATTAGTAAATATTATCATTCCTACAGTCGCGAATAGCATTTTGATCAACATACGACGTAAAACAGAGCTGCAATTTGCAAAAAACCAAAGAAAATTTGAATTTGGCGGGTTATAGCTAAGGATTCCCCTTAAGAGCAGAAACATTTTCCAGATTCCAGCATCTTGTTCCAGTAAAATGCCTTTTTAAAAGGGTTTTACGTCGATTTTTTTTTTTAACTTTAGGTCTCTTTTATATTTGGTTAAAATCTATGTGTTTAAGATCTTGTGTGCATAGCACTATATACATAATCAGCCTATAATGTTCCCACTGCTGGGACACAGGCCTCCTCTCGGTGAGAGGGAGTGGGCCGCAATCCACCACGCAAGCCCAGTGCGGATTGGTAGATGTCACATGTCTTCGGATTTTGGTTCTAGGACATGCCGGTTTCCTCACGATGTTTTCTTTCACAGTTTTTGAGAGCAGTGGTGATGAAATAATTTACACAAAGTAAAGCGCCTGTCTGGGTTCGAACCTACGACCTACATCTTGTAAGTCGCGGCCGTTATCATTGGCCCACTACTGCTCATAGCACCATACCTTATAGAAAAATCGCTTTTAATTTTTGCAAAGCGTGTACATATTTTGCCTCCCGAGTGTACAGGTATGAACATAACGACTTCGTTCGCAACAGAATTATGTAAATTGTTCCATGTACCAGGAGCGCTACACGCCGCTCAAGATTTCATGAAATATTCATTATTTCAATCTGAATAGTTTTCAGCTGAAACGACCTCACACGTATGTGAGGCAATTTAAATCATGAATAATTAACTTTAGATTATACCTACCTATTAATTGACCTACTTCTTGTACTGGAAAGCACGCTAAGCCGTTGGTCCAGGCTGTCATTCGTAGATCTTTGTCAGTCAGTACGATTAGCATTTGTTATTAGTATTTGTTTTTGTTTTGATCGTTTGTTTGTTGTCATTTGCCAGTGTCGCAACACAGAGCAATGTGTATTGTCTTTGGCCCCTGGCTTTAGCATCAAGCAATAGATAAAATTGTGAAACTTTTATAACTTGAATGCGAGGCTTTTGGCTATTTTGCATGTGTCTTTAAATTAATGTCGTTCATTCGTTAGGTGCGTATTGTTTGTGCAGAATAAACTATTTTTTTTTAAGCTATTGCATAGCTTTTATCGCGAGCTTTGAGCGCGGCAACCGAATCAAGAAATTCCGTAACGAAAATAAAACCTAACACCCCCCGCTCCGCCTACCATGTAGCTTGGCCGAGCGTTCGCTTAACGTGTATGTATATGGTACGACTGTACTTGAATTAATAGCAAAGAAAAAAAAACTGCATAAATAAAAAATAAAAAAAATAATTATAATTGCATAAGTTGATAAGAAATGCTATGCCTCGGCAGTCCCCGAGTGCCACGTGTGTTTTTTTTTTTATAAGTTCATATACATAAACTCACGCCTTCTTTCCATGGCGTAAACTCAAAACGCCACCTGCTACGATCCTCACATACTCCTTTTGCCTCATTTACGTTCATACACCTGGTCATACACGCACGCCGGTTGCGAGTACTACGCACCTGACCTGCGCTGTGTTACGGTAAGTCTCTTAGAAGATCGGCAGTAAGACCTGATGGAGACTCTCACTAACCAGAGAAGCATGGCACAAAAAGGAGGAGGCCTGTACTCAACAGTAGGTGGAACAAGGCTGCCAAAGATGATGACGGGTAATCAGTATCCCAAAAGTCTGACAACATGTCTAACCAAGGGGTATCGTGTTACCCAGTAATTGGTTGTGGAAGTCAGATCGGCAGTCGCTCAATGTAAAATGCTAGAATTCAGCTACAGGGTAAAAGAGACAGTCCTCCGCAGACTGGTGGGGAGAATTCAGTATGTCATACTAAGATTCATGAAATAATTTCAGGAACTTTATGGGAATTCAATAAACCTGATTTGTTTTTTTACCTCACACGCAATGTATCGTTACTGTGGCAAATCGCACGTGGTGAACGGCCGGCAGTACGCTCGCGCCACGTGATTTATTTCAACATCCATTGCTGATTTTTTGGTTTTCCGTCCGGTAAGGACCAGGCCCGGGTCGACGGCGCGTCGTGTTCCACGCGTGCCTCAAACAGATGTCAGCATAATTGACGGGGTCCGATAAGGCCGATGCCTGCCGGGGTCGCGGATTGCTCGAAAGAGTTACCGTGGCCCTGGCACACAGGCAACTAAAGAAACAGGGAGGGTTTTAGTCAGTAAGAGTCTGACACGCCCTTCCGCTACGCCCAGAGCGGGAGAGGACATTTGATGATTAACCACCCAAAAAAAAGCTGTTTTAATTTCATAAATGGAGTGCTGCGTACAGAGAATGTAATTTTACATTGAAATAAAGGAATCTTAACTGAAAAAACGTTGAAACTATAAAAGATTTCGTGAGAAATTTTCCGGTGGAATATGATTCAAAATAAGGAGCTGAATGTATCCTGTTAGTTTGCGGAGGGCTGTCCCTTACACCCTGTATATCCGGTTAGACTGGAAGCCGACCATAACATGGTTGAGAGAAAGTAACGCAGATGATAATGAATTGAATTATTCCGATCCGTCACCCTCCTATCCTCCTAAGCTCGTATCTGTCCCGCTATCAGTGTGAGGGGGACAGGTAGGAGTGAATAAAGTTCGAACTGTCTCCTCGTTGCTAACAGGGGGACAGATCGAACATTTTTTCCGATATGTCCTCCTGAGGGGACAAAGCTCCTATCCTCCTAAGCTCGTGTCTGTCCCGCTATCAGTGTGAGGAGGACAGGTACGAGTGAATAAAGTTCGAACTGTCTCCTCGTTGCTAACAGGGGGATAAATCGAACACTTTTTCCGATATGTCCTCCTAAGGGGACAAAGCTCCTATCCTCCTAAGCTCGTATCTGTACCGCTATCAGTGTGAGGGGGACAGGTAGGAAAGAATAAAGTTCGAACTGTCCCCTCGTTGCTAACAGGGGGACAGATCGAACATTTTTTCCGTTATGTCCTCCTAAGGGGACAAAGCTCCTGTCCTCCTAAGCTCGTATCTGTCCCGCTATCAGTGTGAGGGGGATAGGTATGAGTGAATAAAGTTCGAACTGTCTCCTCGTTGCTAACAGGGGGACAGATCAAAAAAAAATCCGGATATATCGTCCTAAGGCGACAAAGCTCCTGTCCTCCTAAGCTCCCTAGCTCTTATCTCTCCCCCTATCGGTGATAGAGGGACAAATAAGAGTGATGACCTACTTCAGGGCTAAGGCGTCTTCTGATTCAGAGAAGGAACGAGCATAGATGACCACTCTTGCTCCCTGTGGGTTAGCGATTCCAGATAAAGAAAACTAGACTTACAATAGACCTAGATTTCCATTTGATGTTTTCCTTTATCTTTAGTTAGTGGGGTGCCATTAAAATAAGCCTCCACGAGTCCCAGATTCCTAAATGTACGTCTAACGCACGCTGTGCGCTGTGGTCAGCCCCGTTATCTTGCTGACTGGCAAATATTTTTTTCCACGGCATGATACCTCATGCTATGCTATTGCTACGGCTGCATTGTCTACATTGTCTCTCTCACACACCGCTCGACATCTCGATGTGCAACAGAGAGCGCACGAAGTGACCTGACTTGGTTTCCTTACGTCCTTTTTGGGTAACCACTGAAAATCAGCGCTGTGCTGTGGGTCTCCCATAGCACAGCATCATGCTAAGTGGAAGCCTTCTTGTCACAGTCATGACGTGCAGCTGTCAAATAATTCTGTTTTGTGCTCGTGATTATAAATCTATTAATTTTTTTTTCTTTGTTTTTAGAGCAATTCTTTTTTGTATGCACTTTTTTCTTTCTTTGAAATAAACCTATTTTTCTTTCTTTCTTTGAGTGTAGTTCGCGTTAGTAGTTGTTGGTAGTTAGTTGCGTTATCGCGACAATGTAGCCGAGTATTACAAACTATGTGTGTGTCGATATGAGAGAAGTTAGTGAAGCTTAAGTTTAGTTTAGAAAGTACGTAACTATAAAACTGAAACAAAATAAATACCCAAATTAATATATACGAAACTTCTTCGATCCAGAAATTACTTTAAGAATTTATTTTTTGGGCTACGAGCCATGTTTGGCTAGAACAGAATTAACAGCAAACCAATAAAAAAGCTCTTAAGACCAAAACTTTTTTAATCATGTTCGTTTTCTTGTACGAAAAAAGTTATTTAAGGGTATGCCCATGGCTTCTAATTTGTTTACATACTCCAACACTGTAAGGGCCGAAATACAGTGCTTCTAATGAGAGCCCTTTCTTGAGATGCTGATGAGACAAGAATATAATTTAATTGCTTGTTGGGCTGCCTCTAGATAAATTTCAGTTAACTTATCTGACAGGAATTCGTCTACAAATATAGCGGTTCTCATATTTTATTTAAAAAATAGTGGCTTTGTGAAACGAGCAATAATGAAGCGCCTGTTTGAAGGAGCCTTGATGGCTCCTTCAAACAGGCGCGACACGCGACGCGGCACGAAGGCACGACCTGTCGCGCGACGAGCGGTGTCTTTGTGTCGCGTGCGATTCGCGTCGCGTGTCGCGTCTGTTTGAAGGAGCCTTTAAACAGGGTTAAATTAAATAAACTGACGAAATTTCACAGACATGATGGGTATCGATTATCATTAATTATTTATTTTGACCTTGTAAAATCAAGATGACTAGTTTAGCCAACTGATTTTGGGTAATAATTTCCAAAATTGACTGACCAGTCTAGTGCATCATCATCATCAGCCTATATTCGTCCACTGCTGGACGTAGGCCTCTCCTAGTGAACGCCACTGAGCCCGATCTTCGGCTCTCCTCATCCAGTCTCTGCCAGCCGCCTTTCGCAAGTCGTCGACCCACCTAGCCGGCGGGCGTCCCACACTATGTTTGCCTAAACGCAGACTCCGCTCTAGAAATACTGCTGAACTACTAGTGCTACTACTGACCATGAAGTCCTGGGTTCAATTGCAAGGTCAAGCAAAGTTTTATTGGGTTTATCCTACAAGAATTTCTCAGTAGTAGCCCAAAGTTTCGATTTGTGCACTGTTGAAGGCAGTAAGCTCGCCCCTAAGTGTACTATTTACACCACAATACCTAACGCGACCCCCACCTAACTCGACAGATCCACTCAATCTGTATGGTTTTTCCTCAAAAGACCATTTCAGACACAAATCTACATGGTCTTCACATGATTTGACCAAGATTATGTCTGGACTTTAAAGAGACTGTGACCTCTGAGTTTGTTTCGGCCTTTCTTCTCAGAGTAGTCAGATAGGAAACGCCGACCTCGTCTAGTTTTTAAAATATGATTGACGTGTAAAAGTGTTTGTTTAAACCTACTTACAGAAATAAAATCATTTATCATTTATCCTTTCATTTATCATTTACCTACCGACCACCACCGAACTACCTGTTCTTTTTTGTATTTGTGTGTTTTTCTCTGCGTCATGTTTACCGCAAATAAACGTATTTTCTTTTCTTTTCTTTTCTTTCTTTTCGTTATTTTCTTTCTTTCTAACCTTTCGGGGAAAACACAAATAATACTTCAATATTGTACAAGTTGTATGGTTTAGAACAGTAATATATAATAACTATTATATTTATCGACTACCCTTAGCCTAATGCACTATTAAACTTAATTGACTTCTCTCAGTGTCCTAATTGAATTATTAAACACTTTGTATCGCAGATCCAGGGCGGCGTACTTTCGAATTCTATTAAGGTCAATCAGAGTTCACGCGCTGGGTTCACTACTCTATTACCGCGTTACATAATACAGACATCACCCCGCGGCCACGAGCTGCACGCTCAAGCGACACGCCACTGGCGACAGCGACTGCGGATTAAACAAATGAAAGAAGTTGTTTAGAACATGTCACGGGCGGAAACAGGTGACGCGCGCGCGTGTCGTTTGAGGCAAGTCGCGTCGCAAGTCGCATCGGGGCCTTATTGTTCAGAGTGGCTGTTGGGAATACGTCTCTTGGAAGCAAATGTGGTATTAGAAATAAGGGTGGCGTGAGATAGTGCCAGCGCTGGGGCTCTGTCTCGCATAGGGTCGTAGCATTATGCTGAGCGATTGCCGTTTTGCGTGGATGTGACGCATGTTATCCCCCAAGTTTTTTGTGTTTTTCTCTACGTCATGTTTACCGCAAATAAAAGATTTTATTTCTGTAAGTAGGTTTGAACAAACACTTTTACACGTCAAACATATTTTAAAAACTAGACGAGGTCGGCGTTTCCTATCTGACTACTCTGAGAAGAAAGGCCGAAACAAACTCAGAGGTCACAGTCTCTTTTAAAGTCCAGACATAATCTTGATCAGATCATGTGAAGACCATGTAGATTTGTGCCTGAAATGGTCTTTTGAGGAAAAAACCACACAGATTGAGTGGACCTGTCCAGTCAGTGCACGCATTTGTCAGTAATCGTGCAGCTCAACTCAGAACTTAAGGAACTTAAATAGACGTATTTTCTTTCTTTCTTTTTGTCCTATAGTTTACAAAAATATCATCAAACTTAATTATATTCTCCGGAGGGCAGAGGTGTATAAAAATTACTATTAATTATTAATAATTAATTAATAATTAAAAAATAATTAATTAATTAATAATTATTAATAAATAAATTATTAATTATTATTAATTAAGCCACATTTTGCTAGTTACATTCCTGTTCAATTTAATAGGGGTGATTTTTTGCCATTTAGACACAAATGTAGAATGAGAAAACATAGGGACCCAAAACTCACCATTCATGTTTTCCACACATGTGTTCTTGAAATAAAGATATGAATTTGAATTTGAAAATAATTTACTAATACACTGGCGTGCAAAAAAATCGGCCCACCCCGTGCTTTCAATATGAGAGACGATATCTCAAAAATCTTAATAAATATCATTTATTAATTTATATTGTGTAAAGGTAAGTAAGGTGCAGTCTATTTGCAAGTACACTATATTTGGATAAAAGCAATGTTCTTGACAAGATCGACTCAATTCTTTAGATGTCCTCATCGCTCACTTTTGCTCGGATAAAGTGCGTGACTTTTTTTGCCAATGAAATTGACAAAAGAATCATTGTATTTATTTCTGGTCCGTTTAATGTAAATTCAACTGGATTTTTTAACGGACTTAAAAAAAAAGAGGTTCTTTATTCAAACCCCCATGTTTGTAAATTCGTGATTTTTTCAGAAACGTATAAATCAGTTTTGATAATTCTTTAAATAACGTATTCTACATACTTTCAGGAAGGTTTTAGTATACAATATATTAGGTTATTGCCAGTAAACCTTGTAATTAAATTGTTATAATAAATTAATTGTTTCAAATGCTAATTATATTGTTTCAAATCGAAGAGCACGGGGTGGATCGATTTTATTGCACGCCAGTGTAGTAGATATTTTATGGTTGAAAATCATTTTTGGATATGGCTTACGCATATGAATTTGCATGTTTAATCAAGTGCTCCAATGTTACCCCTATTACATGGGACTTAAATGACATGTCTTTAGAGCTCTGCCTACCCCTTCAAGGAAAACTGGCGTGCTGCCACGTGATATTAAACAATACGTGATATTGTGTATATTAATCTACAAACTCTAAGAATTATATCTACAGAAAGCCATACAATTTTAACCATAATATTAGCGTCCAAGTTATTAAGAGCAATCAACGCTGGCACCCTGCGGCGACCGACTCCATTACCAATATTGATCTTCAGAACAAGAAGTGTAGGTACCATTATAGCCAAATACAATAGTGAAGTATGATTGTATATGACACGTGCAATATGCGTTTAGAAAGTTTAAATTAAGAGGGCCCTTCCCGATCCGTCTATCATCAACGCGAGCATGATTGAAAATCTTGTTGTTTCATCCAACGCAATGTTTGAAAAAGAAGCAAGAGTGAGAACGCGATAACATCGAACGAAAATTGGCACGCGGAGATTTAACAAAACTTGTTCCAGGAAATACGTGTTTTTGAAAAAGCCTCACAAGGTTTTGGAAAAAGTGTTTGTCATTTAGAATCTCCATTACATGTGCAAGGTTTCTATGAAGATGTTTTCTTTACTTTTATAATTTATGAGTACATTATGAACGGCCAAAGTTCAGGTAAAATTTGTGCAAAAAAGGAGAGTTTTGTAGGCTTATACTGAATTTGTTTCTTCAAATTTTAAATTTTTTACTTGCATAGAAACCTAGATAAAGTGCAAAAGATACCTATTACTTCAAACATTTCAATGAAAGATGTGTTACAACGCCATAATCACGTACGAGCGTTTGTATGAAAAGTATGACGGGTTGGCCGCTCTTAACAACGGGCATCAAAATAGCCAGTGGAGATAATGTTATGTAAATACAACATAAGTTGAATGAAGCGGGTACCTAGTTTATAAAATCAACCCTGGAAAACAGGTGCTGGCGAAAACAAAAGGAGTTGACCGAAATCATAATCACTTTATAGTAAAAGAGTATGGCCGTAAAAATATACTCACAAATTATAAAATATTTTTTTAACTTTTCTTAGTTAATTTGATCAAAATAGTATGTGGGGTTAATATTTTGTATTTAATTAGTTATTTATTGAATATTATTGCATACTTTTCTAGTGGCGTATCTTAGTGACAGCAGTGTTGTCAATTTTAAGAACCTCCCTATACTCAGTCATAACGGAATATAAAGACAGACGCCGATTTTTTAAAATAATTTCAAGTATGGTATTTTTCCTCGTTATTAATATTTTTATTTCTAATAAAGATAATTACAATACTAAAATTTTTAATTAAAATCTTTAAAATAATATTATTTTACCATTAAAAATCTTTCTGTAGTTGATAAATCACTCATGGTCAGGGTAATTTAGATTAACTGTTGGTAACACTATCACGGGCAATGTGAAAGGTGGACTGTCAAAAGTGTCACTATTCATTTCTCAATCAAAGCATCGTGTCACTCGGCAGCGAAGTTTTGTCTTTACCTATGCATTGATAGTTGTTGAGTTTGTTGTACTACTAATTATATTATCATTGCGTTAAGTTCGTGTTCAGTCGAGTCTTCAGATTCCTGCACGATCAAGAACTCTTTTGAAGACTATTTGTATTGTTTCTGTGCTGGTGGTGTGGATTGTGTAGAGCGTTATTAGAACGACACCTGTAATCTTTATAGTACAAATAATAAATACAATAGAAAGACTAGACACACAGTTATAACAAACAATAATAACCTAACATAACTCCATAATAAAATTATAGTTGCAAGAATAATATTAGCCTCAAAATGATTAAAGCAGTCAACGGTAGCGCCCTGCGGCGACCGACTCCATTACTTGAGAACAAGAAGTGTGCCATTATAACCAACTATAATAGTGAAGTACGATTGAAATTTTCATGTAGGAGACATTATAAATCAGCGACACGCTTTTAAAGAGGGCAGCACACACAATGTATGTAAAATATCTTGAATTTAAAATAGATTTTGGTTGTCATGAAGAATGTTCGAGAAACCAGTTCGAAAAAGTTACCCGGCGGGCGACGGCGACGAGTGCCAGAATAATCCAAAATGTTGTACCATATACAAACAATATTATAATATACATACATACATACATACATACATACATAAACTCACGCCTTCTTCCTATGGGGGTATGCAGAAACTACAGAACGCCACCTGCTACGTTCCTTACATACTACTTTTGCCTCGTTTACGTTCATACATCTGGTCATACACGCACGCCAGTTGCGAGTACTACGCACCTGACCTTTCTGAAGAACATCACCAATAAGGTCACTATAAATGTCAATTTTATTATTATTATAATATACCCATACTTTTTCATAAAAATTTACACATACGATTCGGTCAGATTTTTATACGATAGTAACAAAACTTACTAAATAAAATAAGTAAATAAATTGGCGCAAATAGCCCCGTGTAAGCTTCATCAAGTGCCTACCCAAGTAATTCTATCCTCACAAGACGTTCACATAAATTCTATTTAGAAATTCTAGACCAAGATTAGAATTACATAAACAAGTCCTAGTTAAGACCTAGTCAGTCTGTCTCCTACATATCTAGTGTTTATGTTGAGATAACTAAATCAAAAGGTCTAGACTGAGTCTTGGGTGGGGGTGTAGTGACAGCGAGAGGATGCCGTTAAATTGAAGATCTGTGTTTCCCAATACACTAAAGTAATCTTACCTAAGAAAAGCATAATAATTATAAGATTAGGGGCATGCGTTTGGTGCTACTTCCAAGTGATATTAAATAAGAGAAAAAAAGAGAAAAAAAAGAGAAAAAAGAGAGATGTTGAGGAAAATGTCAAATATTTGTCGATAAACCCACGATACAGTAGGTATTGCTAGTGTTCAAAGCTACTATGAAAAGATGCACATTGTAATTACGTGTAGAAAAAATTTATAAAATTATATTATTTTCTCATACTTTCATTTAAGTACAAATACCATATGATTAGGGGCATGCGTTTGGTAGTACTTCCAAATGATATCAAATAAAAGAAAAAGAAAGAGAAAAAAAAGTGAGACGATGAGGAAAATTTTGTGTCGTGCTGTGCATGTCAAATATTTGTCGATAAACCCACGATACAGTAGGTATTCCTAGTATTCAAAGCTACTATAAAAAAGCACATTGTAATTTACGTGTAGAAAAAATAAATAAAATATTTTATTTTCTCATACTTTCATTTAAGTACAAATGCCATAAGATTAGGGGCATGCGTTTGGTAGTACTTCCAAATGATATCAAATAAAAGAAAAAGAAAGAGAAAAAAAAGAGAGACGATGAGGAAAATTTTGTGTCGTGCTGTGCATGTCAAATATTTGTCGATAAACCCATGATACAAGAGGTATTCCTAGTGTTCAAAGCTACTATAAAAAGGTGCACATTGGAATTATGTGTAGCAAAATAAATAAGATTAAATTATTTTCTCATACTTTCATTAAAGTCCAAATGCCAATTGAAGTGAAAAAAAGGACAGAGTCAGCGTCAATAGTAGGTCTGGATAGGCCATGATCATTAATTGGATATTGCCGCTTAAAAGACGTTTTTTTGTGGAAACACGTCTGTTTCACATCAAAAATTTTACTTTGTTGACTAATAATATTGATAATACAAAACAAACAAATAAACAAAACAAAAACACCATAATATTGATAATATTCTTTTCGTCATACCCTAAATACAGAATGCTTTAAACGGATTACATTTGGGCCATGATCCTGAACATACTCTTCGCATTATCATCATTTGGTTGAAACAGAATTTTATGGAATATTCTAAAATCAAAACGGTTCAACCACCAGACCCCAAATAGATAATTTCTTCATGATATCAAAAGTTCCAGGGACATAGGAACTAAAAACAAAATTGCCCTATTGAAATTAAATAAAAGTGTCTATTTAGATTGATAAAATAAAATGTTTTCGTATGTATAGATCGACGAAGTACTCTCTGATTTTGAATTAATAAAGACTTTTCGCGATTCTTGCTTATGCTGGATTTTTCCTTACATTAAAATGTGATAAAATGATAAAAATATAAGTTTTTAATGGTTTTTATTACGTAAAATAAACCATTTGTAGTCTGGCTGCCCTCGTCCGTCGTAACAGGGCAAAAAAAAATCTGGTGTGAGGCAGAGCTCGTCTTTGAAGCATATCCCATGCGTGCTACATGGGATTCAAGACTGGCGATCGAGCAGGCCATGGTAGGACGTTAATATTAGCTGCAGCAAGTGTGCTTGCAACGATTCTGGCAGTGTGTGGACGTGCATTATCATGCATAAGCAGAAATTAAGCACCAAATAGGGTCCGCAAAGGAATGACAACATCTGATACAATCGTTTTTGCGTAAATCTGTGTGCATTGAGATTGCCTTTGATCCAAATCAGTTCGGTTCTTGCGCCGATCCAAATACCCGCCCATATGCACCACCACCACTGTATGCATGGCATGATATTAAACGTTCTTAGCGTCCAGGGGTCCTATAATACCGCGTACTACGTCAAGTATCTGGCCTCACACCAAAGCGAGATTCGTCAGAAAAACACACACAAAAGGCCACTCTTCTTCTGCCCAATTTGTGTTCATGAGCCCATTGGCCCACTGGCCCAACGGGCTCTGCGACTGCGGGGCTCAATAGGTGGTACACGTAGCGGTTTTAGGGAATGGCGATTGACTTCATGCAAGTGATTTCTTCTTATGGTTTGATCGCTTATTAACATTCCTGAAAAGCTATGAAGCCTCGTAACCAACATCATCGCGATCATTGTGCGATTTCGTCGAATAGTAATTTGTATGTAACGATCTTTTCTGCGTGTGGTGATGCGAGCCACAGTTTAGCGGAGGAATACGACTTGACACAAGATTTTCAACTTTTGACCGAAATAAAAAAAAAAGTATTCCCTTTTCAAATGACGAAATTTACTTAAAAGTATCCATAGGAATTACAAAAAAACTCGTGTGGCACTCGGGGACTGCCGCGGTAAAGCTATTGCATAGCATTTTTATCAACTTATGCAATTATAATTATTTATTTTTTATTTATGCATTATTTATTTTTCTTTGATATTAATTCAAGTACAGTCGTACCATATACATACACGTTAAGCGAACGCTCGGCCGAGCTACATGGTAGGCGGAGTGGGGGGTGTTAGGTTTTACTTTCGTTACGGAATTTCTTGATTCTGTCGCCGCGCTCAAAGCCCGCGATAAAAGCTATGCAATAGCTTAAAAAATATAATTAAAATACCTGATTTTTAGTAACTAGCAAAAACGTGCTTGATCCCTAGACAGTTTTGATGTGTGTATCAGACTCACATCGAACACAGTCCATTAATAAGTGATGTTAGTCTTTAATAACTCCACAGTCACACACACACAGTTAGGCGAGTTTGATAATATTAATAAACAATAGGATCCATATAGGATCTAGGCCTAAAAATCGTTGTAACTAAGACCACACCACACTCCAACAAGTTTGTGACAATCGAAACTTGTCCCATCTCATGCCGTCCAACGCAGAGCTGTCCTGCACGACTCAGGCTTGACGCGATCGAATTAGTTTGTAATTGGAATCCAATCAACGGAAAAGCGACGCCATTTTAAACTTCGATTCTGTCTCGCTGGCCTATTCTGTTCAGAACTTTTGGGGACACTTTTAGTCTGATTGTTTCTTAATTTACTCGTAGACAGTAATTTTTTATGATTTAGGTTGTTAAATAGGCTACGTGTTGGAAAATGAGGACTTTTAAAGGGTGGCGAGGGCATCGGCACACAAACTGACACCATGAATTTAGCACATGATTCTAGACTGCCTAGCGTAGAAATGCTTAGCTTGTTATAAAAAAAAAACTGCTATTTCATAGAAAAGTGCAATACCTATGCGGTATAAAGGCAAGAAACAGCAAAAAAAAATATCGACCAAAAATTTCAAGGCAGGGGTGTAGCGGTATCTACATCGCCACATGCGAGCTACACTTGACACTGACGTCACGCAAAATCCTGCATCGCGCAAGCAGAGTTTACCGCACAACTAGCATATATACAACATCCCGACATCAAATGTCGGGCAGTTGCCCACCAGATACAGCACCCGTCTGGTCGGAGGATCCTCCCTTTTCAATAGAGTATGAGTGAGCTTTACACCCTGTTCCTCATACCTATATAGGGGTATTCAAAATCATGTACTGAATCCATGGTAACATCCATGTACTGAATCCATGGTTGCGCGTCGATATCCCTGCCAACCTGTATATTACGGACAACTTCAACTCCTGCCTGCCGTCGGTTATGTAGTATAAAACAGCTTAACGGTCTACATAATGGTACCCAATGCCCAACAGGCACCTGCCAACCCCAGAAAGATTGCCAAAGACTTTAACCTACCCAAATGTCCTTTCTTTGGTATTGTTCGTCGAATCGTTGAGCTCCTTAAGTTTTGAGTTGAGCTGCACGATTACTGACAAATGCGTGCACTGACTGGACAGGTCCACTCATTCTGTGTGGTATTTTTTCCTCAAAATTACCATTTCAGACTCAAATCTACATGGTCTTCACATGATCTGACCAAGATTATGTCTGGACTTTAAAAGAGACTGTGACCTCTGAGTTTGTTTCGGCCTTTCTTCTCAGAGTAGTCAGATAGGAAACGCCGACCTCATCTAGTTTTAAAATATGATTGACGTGTAAAAGTGTTTGTACAAACCTACTTACAGAAATAAAATCATTTATCATTTATCATAAAGATAACGTCAATAAGACTCAGCCTGTTATCTCGACAGACGACTCTTCAAACTTCAAACGAAAATGTTGTTTGGCAGCAGAAATAATTATGGTGGATGGACTTCCTCAGGAAGTGTTGACAAGGAGTTACTGCTAAGTTTCAGTATGATTTTTCAAGGTAATCATTTATAGCCTGTGCTGACCAGGGAAGAATTGAAAATCCCCCCAATTTATCCAATATAAAAAACAAAACCTTACCTACAGTAGATACTAAAATAAAGTCATATCTATATAAAACAAGAGATAAAAATTTAAAATATTCCTTCCATTTCTCCTACAAAGAACATCAAAATCCAGAAAACTTTGCTCTTAAAGTCTCGACCTCGACTTACTTCAAACTTCCATAAAATTGTGGAATTTATTTCTGCAACCGTTTTTGCGCGAGAGAAACTATTGAAGTACATAATAAAAAGAAACAGGAGGATCTCTGGGTTCTGAATTATTTTACTCTTACACAAAATATGTCATGTCCGTATTATTTTAAAGGTAAAAGAAAAATCGTATCGAGGGTAGTGTGGGATGCCCCCCAGCTTGATGGTCCTACGACCCCAAAAAGAAAGAAAATACGGAAAAAAAGCATATAAAAAGGTGGCTGGGATAGACTGGATGCGGAAGACGGAGGAGAGGGTGTTGTAGCGCAGCCTGGGAGAGGCCTATGTGCTGTAGCGGACTGCGATAGACTGAATTGATTAATTTAGATGATTGAAAAAAAAAATGTAAGTACGTTTTTTTGCGGTAAAACATGACGCAAAGAAAAACCACAAAAAAAATAAGTTGGGGAAAATATGCGTCACATCCACGCAAAACGGCAATCGCTCAGCATAATGCTGTGACCCTATGCGAGACAGAGCCACAGCGTAAAGCTCGCGCGCGGTGTGCTATTTTGGAGGTGGAGGAACAACGATTTCCTCCATTAAAAAGGGGCTTATCCTTTATTTGGTAATGTTGTTTGCCTCGTTGATCCAGTGGTCGCAAGCTTGACTGCTGAGCATAGGGTACTTAGGTTCGATTTCAAGATCAAGCAAAAAGTTATTAGATTTTTCCATTAGAGAATTCTTAGAATCATCCCGGAGAAAGATGACCGGACCGGAGACTCGTGGTTAATATTGAGAATTTCTCCAGGAATAAAACATAACTGACGAAATGTGTACTAATACATACACCACCCATGTTTAGGACCTTCGGGTAATTTAGACATTATGTACCTCGGGTCATCCGTTCGTATTCTGCTAAACGGAGATATTCCACAATGTATGGAGCCTGGACCAGCGGGGCAATTGCGTAACACACTAACAGTAGGAATGGCTTTCATTTTGACAGTTCAACAACATTCATTGCGTTATTTACGTTGTTGAGCAGACAAATTTTTCGAACACATGACGCAATGTATTAGCAGGCTTCAAAACGATTCAGATTGTGATAGATAGTGTGTTACGTTATTACGGTACTGGTCCTTGTACACTATACTGAAAAATAGGGAAACACATTTAAAACAGTTCTCAATTGTCCAATTACTTTAAAATGTCTTTGTTTGCTGGTAAACCACACTTGAAATCGCAACACACAACAAAATCCCGTTATTGCGGTAGTGTCATTTTGACTGATCAATGACGTTCGACGTGTTTATTGACACTGTTATGACAGCTGACAGTTCTCTTTCTGTGATCAATAGTTAATCTATGGTTTACTGTCATTGTTTTTAAGCACAGAGTAACTAAATCGGTGAGACGCCATGTTGAAAGTATATAAAAATAATTGATAATTATCAATTAACTATCACAACAGTATACATTTAAATGTATTATCTGTATTTTTTCCGAATTCTGCGGAAATTTCTCTTTATTTTGAGGTAGTGTACATAGACGTGGGCCATTTTGAAACATCTCCTTTTCATTCTCCAAAGTGTTTCCCAAAAACTTTGCGAATTTGTGATTTAATTGAGATCCAACCAAGTTGTTAATCAAGTGACGACTGGGTACAATGATAATACGTTGTGCCAGTTGTGAAATGTATGAAATTAATTTTAAACAACGAAAGTTAATTTCTGTTAAGTTTAGCTTATCAGAGTAATAATTAGCTGTTTAATTTTATTGTACTGACAAGTTAATAAAGACCGCGAACATAAATAATAAGCTTCCATTTTGAATTGGATCAGATAAAATCTTTACCACTTACATTTTGTTTCTATAGATTCTTTGAATAGACTTTAACAGGCTAATCTCTGTCAATATTTGTGACGTTCTGAATAAAGGACAATACCAGACGAGCCACAAGACACAATAGAAAATACGTAAAGGCAGAATATTGTGTTACTTATTATCAGTACAAAATAGAGCAGAAGGTAGACTCCATAAAACAAGTTAATACGCACGCACACGTGGACATGTACTGCGAGTGCAAACGCACTCGCGACTGGCATTTGTTTCACATCGCCGCGCCCGCCGCCGCCCGACTTTTGAGTATAATTATGTGTCCGTGGACCTGGTTTTGCTCGTTGTATGTAGCCGACCTCCTGTACCTATTCTGTGGTAATAGGGATGAATACGGCCTGAATAGCTAAGCGTCCTTATGAATTAATATAACCTCTAAATGTATGAATATCGTTACGTGAATAGAAATGTAGACGAATGCCCTTCAGCAAGTTCGTGTGGTTTATACAAATAATTGATGTGTTATTACCATATAGACACTAATCACGTTTATATAACATAGTGAATGGATGATTAGCTATATGTATCTGTACATAAGCGAAATATAATATTCATTGTGTAGCGATATCTACATCACCACATGCGAGCTATACGTCACAATGACGTCACGCAAAATCCTGCATCGCGCAAGCAGAGTTTACTGCGCACCTAGCATATATACAACGTCCCGACATCAATCGTCGGGCAGTTGCCCACCAGACACGACACCCGTCTGGTCGGAGGATCCTCCCTTTCCATAGAGTATGAGTGAGCTTTACACCCTGTTCCCCATACCTCTATAATTGAATAAACTCCCTCGAAAAGAAGCAAAGTTTTAAGGTTTCGTAATAGCTTTGCTATATACCAATTTGAAGGGTATGGTGCCGATGTAATTACAAGCTCATGACTCAATCTGGCTTAGCCTTTGGTATTGCCGATGTCCATAAATTCAAGGTCACTCAGCGAGCTGTGGAACGAGCTATGCTTGGAGTCTCTCTGAGGGATAGAATCCGGAATGACGTGATCAGGCAGAGAACCAAAGCTGTTGACATAGGTCACAGAATAAGCAAGTTGAAATAGCAACGGGCTGGCCATAGTAGCCGTAGAACTGATGACCGTTGCGGTAGACGTGTTCTTGAGTGGAGACCGCGAAATGGCAAACGTAAGGTAGGACGCCCTCAGGCTAGGTGGAGCGACGATCTTCGCAGGGTGGCTGGTAGCAGCTGGATGAGAGTTGCCGAGAATCGAGCTAAATGGCGAGCAATTGGAAATGCCTATGTCCAGCAGTGGACTGCAGTAGGCTGATGGTGATGATCATTGCCGATGTCCATAGGCGGCGCCCAGGTGGGCCTCCGCCCACTGGTAAAATTTGGTAATTTTATAAAGAAGACATACACAGAGAGACGGACAGACAGAGCGTCAGATACATATATGGCGTAGGTTTAGTGACAGATTTTTGGGTAACGAACCCTAAAAATAAGTGGTTGATTTGACTGATCTTTCAAAATGTGCTTTAAGAAACAAAAATTTGTAAAATAATAAGCCTCAAATTTTTCAAGTAGCTGTCGGTAGCTCATATTATTTGTTTTTGTTTTTATTATTTTATTTTTTCTCTATTATTTCAGTCATATAATTGTAAACCAAGTATTGATATCGCTTCTTACTTTAATTAAGGCGATATGTTTTTTGTTTTTGTGCTCACACCACAATTTTTTATCATAAATATACGCGAGGATTTGTAATTGGTTTTCTAGTGACTATGGTTTTCTTTTTTGTCTGTTTTTATTAGCTGTAAGTCCTCCATGTACTGAAATAAATAAATAATTCTCTTTGTAAAAATCCAACCTCTGTGGACATAACTCAAGTTTTGCACGCCTCATAAGCGTAGCGCGTGAGGTAGTGCTCTACTCTCGCCTTACAAAGAACAAGTAATTCCTTGAGCTAAAAATGTCTTTATTTACTTCATATCGCACTTGTAGAATAATATTCACACACAAACGTCAAGACAAAACACTAGTTTCAACAGTCATGTTATTTTCAAAAGACATTTTGCTATTTAAAATAATGAAAAAGCTGTTTAAAAAAATTATTCTGTGGACGTCCGTGTGTCTGGATGTATGGATCCTTGCATGGTCAGGATAACTCCCGAAAAACTTAACTAATCAAGTCCATTTTTTTAACGATTCATTATTATCGAAAACTTCACGGTCTAATTCAATGTAGTTTAATTGTAATTAGTAATATAAAAATACGACTGGACATTTCGTTCTTTTTTTTTGTTATTTTTTATACAATTTAATGAGATTATGAAGCGTGCACTTTTGGATTTTCCAATTTTTCCTCGTTTCATCACAATTCGTATTCATAAATTCACCGAGAGCCATTTATTACTCGCGTCATTAATAAAGCACATGCCTTCCGTCTGTATTTACTAGCCAAAGGAGATGTGGGTCAAGTTATTAACATAGTTATGTTGTTACTTACAAGCTTAGTAAATGATTGGTCAAGTTATGTAAGCTTGGCTCGTTAGGCAGAGTTGTTGACAGATTGGTTCCTGCTTAACGGGTCATTGGTTCGATTCCCGTTCAAAATGTATCAGCACAAGACCTCAGGCAACCCAATTAGAATTTTGCGGTATAAGCAAAATACAATTTTTATCAACAAAAATGCCGCAATGATCGTCAACGATAAATTAATGTATCTATATCCATTATAATAAGAATTTTGTATTTTTTTTATTAAAAAGATAAATAACTCTTTGTAGAAACTTTGCACACAAGTTGTCGATATGTGGAATTTATGCATGTATTTTTTCCATAGTCGATGCAGCCAAAGACCTAATAACCAAAGAACCTCTACCACACCCCAAAGACGCTCTCGTTAGGCAGGCAGAGAGTCTCGTGGGCCTGGGGCCTAGGGCCAAGGGCCTAGGGCCTGGAGCCAAGGGCCTGGGGCCTAGGGCTTGGAGCCAAGAGCTTGGGGCCAAGGGCCTGGGGCCAAAGGCCTGGGGCCTGGGGCCAAGGGCCTGATACAAAAAGCGGTGCTCTTAGAAACGATACATATTGTTATGAGGTTCCTCTCTCTGGGGCCCTAACCGTCAGTAGCTTGAACTTTAATCCTAATCCCGATAACAAGATAGAACTCAAAGTATTTCAATCAAAAACTTCAACAAACTCCTTCAGATATTTGCTTCTAATAAATTAATTAGTGCATCTGATTCGTACTATTTGCGAGTGCAGTGGAATCTCAATGAGAAGTTCTGTATTCCCTTCCTAACTAGTTAACTCTTGCATAACTTCACTTTATAGCCTGAAAAGCAAGTTCTCCCTTATTGGTCTACTATACCCCGGTTTCTGATAGCAGTATTCACATAATCGCTCATTTAGAGAAACACCGACGTAAATATAATTTTTCCCGAAAATGACTTGTCGATATATATTGTGCTCGAAAAAAAAATCAAAGGAGCAGAGGCGTGAAATATTTAGCGTGAAATATTTGATATGGTTTTGGGATTTATCAACATTTCAGAACGAGACGGTAATAGATTACAAAAAAATAAAAAATTACGTTAAATCACTCTCCTGTAAAATTTTAAAAGCAGCAGTTACGTCGATGTTTCTACAAATGAGCGATATAATCCAGTAAACATTAACGGGCTTATTTATAAACATAAAGTTAAGAGACGTTTAAACGTCAAAAATGTATGGTTAAACAGTCGCTAATCATTACTTAACTTTTAGCAACGTTTATAAATAAACTCCTAAAATCTGCTGACAAATTTGACGATTTATTTTATTATTGTTTTCTATTAATGGCTGTATGCAGGTACTCCTGTTGTATTACCAAACAAATAAATAGAAAAAAAAACGCAATTAGAAACCCGGAAAATTAAACAAAAAAGTGTCGAATAATTATTACAGATCCTACCAATAATACTAATAATATATACATCTAAATAAAAATAAAACAGAAGGAAAAGAATCATAGGGCATCAAAAAATTTGTCCGCATCGCTGTCGACGAGAGAAGTGCCCAAAAGGCTGGCAGCATTGCCACGTTGTATGGTGATGCTGATTCTTTGGCTAAAAAATAAGCCTCTGTTCGCATGAAGATACGAATATTTTTTTTTAAGTTATGCTAAGTAATAACAGGCAAACCAAGTCAAGTTCCGAAATTTATATTAAATTAGCATATGGTGTTACTGACGGCACTAATATTCTAGTTTAAGACGTCACAAAATCAAATTCTTCTATTCTTGTTCTCACACACTATTGTCTACATTTCTTTTTCATTTCACCTTTCGCAGGTATGCTGGAAGAAATTTCTTAAGAATTACGCAATCAATACCTTTGTACTCAATACTTATATGCCGTATCTGTATCTATTTTATTGTGTGTATGTATATAAATAATAAAATAAATAGTTGTCTTTCGAACTAAATCGCACCAATATTATTTGGGGGCAGAAATATTTATTTATTTAATATTTATGAAAACATTATACACAAGTAAAAAAAAATATTGTACAAAGGTGGACTTAATGCCTGAGGCATTTTCTACCAGTCAACCTTAGGGTGATGCAGAGACTAAACATGGAACGTGCAACATAAGGGATAGATAACTCGTAAAAGAATAAATATTAATACAAACATACATACAACGAAAATAAACTTTATCAAGAGAGATAACGATAGGTAGACGAAAAAACGAATCCAGCAAAACAGCGCTGGGATGATTCTGCCAACTTCTTACGAATATGTTCTCGTGCCTTCACTTTAAAACATAACCAACTGGTTGGCATCCCGATGTTCAGAGGGAGCGCATTCCAAAGAACTTATGATGGTTGAACTTCAAACATTTTCATAGAGAGCTGTTCTGCTATAGCCTGACCTATACCGCTTTACCGCGCCTTAGGTATGCGCGGCGACGATCGGCGGCGACGACCTCTCGCGTCCGGCCCTGGTTCAGGCCATGGTACGGAGCGAGAGGGAATGGGAAGCCGTCACCTCCTTCTGCGAAGCAGTAATACTCGCGAAGGAGGAGGCGGAGCGCGAAAGAGAGAGGCAATCTCTGCGCCCTCGCGCCCCTAGCCGCCGCAGGAGGAGGAGACACCCTGGGCGTCGGGAGTCGATTGCTGACTCCCGGCCACCGTAGGCGCGGGCTTGCGGACGGCGAGCAATGGGCAGCTCGCCGTCCGGTAAGGACCAGGCCCGGGTCGACGGCGCGTCGTGTTCCACGCGCGCCTGAAAGAGATGTCAGCAGCATTGACGGGGTCCGATAGGACCGATGCCTGCCGGGGCTGCGGATTGTTCGAAAGAGATACCGTGGCCCTGGCGCACAGGCAACTGAAGGAACACGGGTGGGTTTTAGTCAGTAAGAGTCTGACACGCCCTTCCGCTCCGCCCAGAGCGGGAGAGGTCATTTGATGATTTCCCACCCAAAAAAAAAAAAAAGTATGCGCGGCGAGGCGGGGGTTGGGAAGGCGTGAGCGTTGACGAATGAGCGGTCTGCACTGTGCCCTAGTCTCGCCGCGCAAATTCCTAAGGCGCGGTACAGAGGTATCGGTCAAGCTATACTTAAAGTAGTATAGAGCGTAATCATGTCTCGCTGAGCTATTAAAAGCAAGCTTTTGTCTATTCATTACCTCGCCCTCGGTAAGACCTACTGATAATACTCGTAAAGCTGAAACCCATCTTCGAAATTGGGTTTCCTAATCCCACCCTGAACTGAACCCTATTCCTTCAGTAATAAAGTTTAGAATTGCATTGTGTGGATTTAGAACATAACAATCTGTTACGCAACCGGCAGACGTTGTTAATGCGTTACATCCAAATTCTATGGCGGTTTGAAGTTAACACTTAGTTTATAGAGCCTTAAGATGTTGTGTTGAATTAGTTTGCGAGAGAATTTGTTATCTAGGAATGTTTACGGTTTTCTTCGCCCTTATCAAAGGGTATCGTATTACCTAGTAACTATTTTATAGAGGTGAAATAGGTGGTCGCTTCATGTAAAATATTAGTATCCTATTGCATCCAGTTAGCTTGGAAGCCGACCTTAAAATATTTGGGAAAGGCAAGGCATATGATGATTATTTTGGAATATCCCGAATTGTTTAAGACTGGAAAGGACCCTTTTGTAATTAACCAGCTTCTGCCCGCGACTTTGCCTGCGTGAAATTTCTTGTACCCCCCCGACCCACTCCGTCGCATCGCATCGCCCGCCCGCGATATTATTTCGTTTTCGCTTAGCGTTCTTTCTGCCTTTTTTGCCTTTGCTCGGCTCCTAAGGGTCGTAGCGTGATAATCTATATCCTGTAATAGCCAATAACCTTCCTCAAAAATTGGGCTATCAAATGCAAAAAGATTTTTTCAAATCCGACTAGCAGTTCCAGAGATAGCGCTTTAAAACCAAAATAAACTCTTTAGCTTTATAATTTTTTTTAAAACCGTTTGGTACGTTTCCATTGTATGGTTTAAGATTATTTATACTTACCCATTTTCAAATTAATTGAAGCAAGCAGTAAAATCCAAAGTTTATTACTCTTTTCCACCCCGTTAGGAGTTGATTTTTGAAAAACCCTGAATTACGTAATTTTTATTTCATGTTTAGTACCAAGTTTCGAGTTAATCAGACAACACGTTTACTTAGCAACTTTGACACCCTCTAAATCCTCTGTGAGGTGCTGTATAAAAAAACTAAAAGTGCCAATCTTTATTATTTACTGAGAAAAATATTGCCAAGTTTCAAGATTATTAACCACACACGGAACAGTTACAGTTTTAAAGGAATAAGATTTTTCACATAAACTGTATTCCCTCTCATCGTTTGGGATGTTTCCATAACTTAAACTAATAATAATAATTAATAATAAAAAAAATTATTTATACAAAAGCCTTCAACAAAGCTTAAAACTAGGACGCATGAATTACAGTGAATAAAGGTCATACAGATAGAGTGAACCCTTTTTTTTTTCTTTTTTGGGCGGGAAATCATCAAATGACATCTGCCGCTCTGGGCGGAGCGGAAGGGCGTGTCAGACTCTTACTGACTAAAACCCACCCGTGTTCCTTCAGTTGCCTGTGCGCCAGGGCCACGGTAACTCTTTCGAACAATCCGCAGCAGATAGAGTGAACCCTGACTCCCAAACTAGGAGATCCTGTGACTTAGGAGTCAGTGTCTCACTATGATACCAAAAAACCTTTTTATTAAAAAAGTGTGTTATATCGCTATACAAAATCATGGCAAAAAACACAGGTTTGAAAGTACAATGAAAATATTAAAAAAAAAATTACAACAACAACAATTTACAACAATTTATTAAACGGAGTTACATGTGTTAGTTGCATGTGTAATTGTGTGTGTGGACGTGGAGGTGTGTGTGTGAGGGTGAGCGTGTGTATTAGGGGTGTAAGTGTATTTGTATATTTCGCATATATATGTGTTGTAGTATTAGTATTTATGTATCTTGCTGAAATTGTTGAGATTGCGATTGATAAGAATGGACACTACTGCCGGAGGTGGAGTAGTTCTTCTGTTCGAACGTAGTTCTGATCCTGAAGTCAACTTTGTACCTTAACTACACTAAAAATTATGCATACCAATTTTTGAGTTAATCAGGCCACGCAGTAAAATCCTCCCCTTAAAAGTTTAGTAACCCCAGTGCCCCTTCAGGAGAAGATTTAAAAAAAAAACGAATAACCCCGATAGACGTTATTCTTTATTTTTGATCTTAAATATAAGTACTGAGAAAAATTCGTCCATACAAACTTTGATAATCCCCCTTTAATTTTAGTTTAGAAAAATAAAAAATGCCTATCTTTATAATTTACTTAGATAAAGTATTCGTGCTAAGTTTCAAGTTTATTATCTCTAGGAATAAGATTTTTCATACAAACAAAATCCCCCCGTTTCACCCCCTTAAAGATCGAATTTTCAAAACCCTTTCTTAACGGATGTCTACGTCATTATAAGTGTGTGTGCCAAATTTCAGCCTAATCTGTTCAGTGGTTTGAACCATGGTCTAAAAAGACAAGGTCTGGTGTTCCGGGAGTGACACATGCTTACGTCACTATGCACTTGCCACTTTATTGCAACAAAACAAGAATTATGGAAACATTTTCTGTCACCATTCTGTTAAAAAATATATTTAAAGCATTTAAATTGTCGTTTCGAATTTTTAACCAAACGAAACAATTCAATTTAAACCTATACCAACGTAATTGTTAGTTAAAACCTCATTGTTTTATCGCATTCGCACAGGTAATAAAGGCGGTTAGGGAGTTATTATTACACACTACTGGTAACACAGAGTTGATGACGTAGGCTTGTGTCTCCCACGTGACCACTGTATCTCGGAATGCTATACCTGGCGAAGTATATTATTATACCATGATTTGAACTATGTGTTAATAGATCAGTCAGTCAGTCACAGATTCCTTTTGTTATAATAGGCTAATCGCACGACTAAATTGAAGCAGATTAATCGGCTAATTCTGTATTGAAGCTGCGAGCATGTCAAACGAAAAGATCTTTAATTACAGTACCTAAACCAGAAAATATGTTCTTATTTGCTTCAGTATAGGATTTTGAAAAAACCGGCCAAGTCCGAGTCGGACTGGCATACGAAGAGCTCCTTACCAAAAGGCAAAAAATACCGAAAAGACACGTTTTTTGTATACCCCCTTGAATTTTTATCTTTATTTTATGTTTAGTGTTAGCGGTAATAGAAATATACACTCTGTGAAAATTTCAACTGTCTACTTATTACGATTCTTGAGATACAGCTCGCTAAAACGGACGGATGGACGAACGGACCGACAGCGGAGGCTTAGCAACAGGGTACCGTTGTTACCCTTTGGGTACGGAACCCTAAAAATGCAAGTCCTGGGTTATTTTTTCACCATATCGAGATAGAATCTTGTGATAAATGGTCAAACATCTTTGACTTAGCTATAGTGTTCCGTTCCTAAAAAGGGAAATTCTTTTGACCACGGTTTGAGATATTCTCATGTCTATATCTCGTGTCGATACGAGAGAAGAAAAACGACTTATAAAGGAAAGTTTTAAAATCCCATAAAACCCACATCAACCTTTTTCTTTTATCCCCGAACAAACATTAAATAATAAGTACCCACTTCGAACTTGTTTCCAATTATTTTTGCGCATTACAAAACGTATGTTATACATAAAAAGAAATGCTTCGGGCAAGGAGGCGTTCTATAATTTAAGCATTTATTCTTAAAGGGGATCCTTAGCTGTAGCCCGCCAAATTCAAATTTTCTTTGGTTTTTTGCAAATTGCAGCTCTGTTTTACGTCGTATGTGGATCAAAATGCGATTTTCGGCTGTAAGAATGATATATTTTCTGAATAATAATCATCAATTTCATATCAATCGTAAAACTTTTGAAGTTTGTTCCACCTAAGAATTTTCTAGAATATTTCAAATGAAAATTCTTAGGTGGAACAAATTTCTAACTAAATGACAAATGACTTTATTTCTTTAAGTAGGTTTGTACAAGCACTTCGACACGTCAATCATATTTTAAAAACTAAATGAGATCGGCGTTTCCTATTTGACTACTCTGACAAGAAAGGCCGAAACAAACTCAGAGGTCACAGTCTCTTTTAAAGTCCAGACATAATCTTGGTCAGATCATGTGAAGACCATGTAGATTTGTGTCTGAAATGGTCTTTTGAGGAAAAACCACACAGATTGAGTAGACCTGTCCAGTCAGTGCACGCAATTTGTCAGTAATCGTGCAGCTCAACTAAGAACATAAGGAGCTCAAAGATTCGACGAACAATACCAAAGAAAGGACATTTGGCTAGGCCACAAAAATTACTCAAACTGCCAAACCATGATTAAAACTAACTGAGAAGGAAAAAAAAAGCTACAATGACCCACATAGTCTTCACATTCACAACTGAGTTCCATACTCAGTCAAATGTATTGCATTATAATAAGGTACTCTGTTCATTCTATTTATGTATATATGATTAAAAACCGGACAAAATTCAAAAGCAAAAAAACAAGATCAATATATTTTATTTCACAAAAACCAACATGGGCACTTATAAAACGTCAGCAGCTAGCTACACGGTTCCAATTGGTTGTTTCCTATGGAGAAGAGCCGTCAAGAAACTCCACGGTCACTCTTTTAAAAATAATTGACTTTTACAATGTTTTCAAATTACAGTGTTAATAGGTATGGGAAGACAGTGTATGCTTGTCAACAAGCACCTACCATTCGAAAAGTAACTCACTTACTCCTTTCTTTTTATTAAGATTCATCAATCAATCAACTCAGCCTACCGCAGTCCACTGCTGGACTTAGGCCTCCCCCATGCTGCGCCACAATACCCTGTCCTTCGCCTTCCGCATCCAGTCTGTCCCAGCTACCTTTTTGAGGTCGTCGGTCCATCTAGCTGGAGACGTCCCACACTACGCTTGCCGATACGCGGTCGCCACTCCAGGACTCGTCTGCTCCACCGGCCATCGGTCCTCTGACAAACATGGTCAGCCCACTGCCAGTTCAGCTTGCTTACTCTACAAGCTATGTCGATTTAAGATTCATAATGCCGAACAAAGCTTTTCCAGACAACATAGCAAGCAAAAACTAGAATAAAATAAACAAACTAAGTATCAAAACTACACTTTAAGTTCTTAATCCTCGTGAAAATCCCTTACTTACCTAATTCCCACCACAAACAAATAATAATATAAACCACAACACAATGGATAAACTATGCTCCATTTCAAATAAGATTAGAAATTTAAATAAACCTTTTTTACAGTCCGTTCAACCGATTTTGACTTCTATTGCTTTGATGGCATGACAAATGGCAGCTGCAGTAAACAGTTGGTGTTGTAACCACGTTTTTGCCTTTAATTCCCTCCTTATGCCTACGGAATAGAAGTCAAAATTGGTGGAAACGGACAGTAAAAAAGGTTTATTTTAAGGAGATGTCCCAAAATGTATGGAGCCTGGGCCAGGTCCTTGTACGCTATACTTAAAAATAGGGAAACACTAACCAATTACTTTAAAATGGCTTTATTTGCTGGTAAACCACAAGAAATTACACTTGAAATTGCAACACTCAAAAACCCGTCATGGCGATAAGCTGTCATTTTGATTGATTAAGGGTAGTATTTAAACGCAAATCAAAAAATATCCTTTTTCTATGCAATAAGATTCCGAATTCCCATCAAAATTACTGATTGCACAGCAAAATATTCAACTCAAAATATCACTAAACACACTACAATTTATTTTCGCAGCGTACAGCGATTTTTCCTAAAGAAAAAGCTTTTTCATCAATTTATTTTCTATTCCCAACGAGTACCACATTTTTTTAAATAAAAAATCTATTACTAACGAATACCAAAGCGTGACTTTTTGTACACTCAGCTACACAAAGTTTTATTTAAATTGCGTTTTACCGAAATCTAGGGTAATCTAAATATAGGGTTAGGGTTAATAAACTGGTCGACGGAGCCCCGCTTCGCGGGGCTCCTATTTCTGTCTAAAGGGTTTAAAGGAACCTAACCAACCGAACCTCGGGATGCCACTGACGTCGACCATCTAGGGTTAGTATTTTCGGGAACATTTAGGTATTGGATGGGAATAGAGCATTTTTACGACAAACGGCTGATCGGAGACAAATACATAATACTCACACGCTATGAATATGAGTATTATGTATGTACGGTCTGGTTGATTTGCTGTGCAGTCAGTATTTAAATGATGGAAATAAATTGATAGGTGATTATTTATTTGATGTGCAATTAATAATATCCCATTGATTGATGACGTTTGACATGTTTATTGACACTGTTGTGACAGCTGACAGTTCTCTTTCTATGATCAATGGTCGACCTATGGTTTACTGTCATTGTTTTTAAGCACAGAGTAACTAAACCGGCGAGGCACCATGTAGAAAGTTGATAAAAATAATTGATAAATATCAATTAACTACCACAACAGTATACATTTAAATGAATTATCTGTATTTTTCCCGAATTCTACAGATTTTTGAGGTAGTCTATAGACCTGGCCCATTTTAAAACATCTCCTTTCTAATCTTATTTCAAATGGAGTGTAAATACAAGGATCTCAATAACATATTTCTAGCCAGTAAACTGTGTTTTGCTTCTATTCAAATCTTAATAAATCGGGGACGTAGTACTTAGATATTCTTTTGTTTTATTTTTTAAAGGCAACATATATGGCTTTAAGTTTATTTCGCAGCAAAATAAGTTCTGGAAAAATACTACACAACATCTCGCCCGATTTCCTTGAAGTTAGGCAGACGAGTACCTATAGTAAACCCACAATCACCAGTTATGTTTAAGTCCCACGTAATAGGGGCGAGCCTATTGCCATCAACTGGGCACAAATCCAGACTTCGGACTGAGAAATTCCAGTTGGAAAAACCTAATAATCTTTACACGACCTAGGAATCGAACCCAGGACCTCACGCTCAGCACTAGGCCGACGGGGCACTTATCAACACAACGGTTCAAGTAATACGGGGATCTAAATGTTATATTTCTGGCTACATACTAAAGTTTAGTTTGCTTTTATCCAAATCTTAACAAATGGAGGAGGTAATGCTTAAATATTCTTTTGTTAATTTTCTAAAAGTTGTTTGGACAGCCTTGGATTTACATGGCAGATAAATAACTTTTGGATAAATGTTAGGGTTTATTTCTAGCTTTACCTTTTAGTTGAAAGTCTGTTGTAAGTATTTATTACAGATTTTGTATTTAGCTTTGGCTTCCATATAGTGGAAGACAAAGCTAACTGCCAACGGCTCATCTCGGCGCCAATCAACGAACACGAGTTGAAAAGGTTATAGAAGCGCCCGCGCCCGCGAGCGTGGCGAAAAATTCCGAAAAAGTCAGTCGCAATACCGAACGAGCGGAGCTTACACCCCATCATTGCATGCGCTCTAAAAATCTAACAAAACCTGAGTGTCTAAACCATATCCTGATCTGAGTGTCCCACTAGAAAGGCCTAAACCTTGTGAAACCCGTAAAACTATCAGCCCGCCCCGGGAGGAATCGGAGCAGTACCAACATCCAGCACCCTAATTACGTAACACACTATCTACCACAATTTGAACGATTTTGAAGCCTATTGATAATCCATTGCTTCATATGTTCAAAAAATTCGTCTGCTCAACAACGTAAATAACGCAATGAATGTTGTTGAACTGTCAAAATGAAAGCCATTCCTACCGTTAGTGAGTTACGTAATTACCCCGTTCGGTGGCAGAGCTGGTCGGCGGCGGGTAAATGATGCCACTTTTCAAGTATATTCAATAAATAATTACAACAAGAATCAATCCTAAAATAAAATAACCCATTAAAATTTTAAACATATCTTTTTTTGAAAATTATGGCTTGCCCATATAGACGGGCACCCAAATTGCGTGACACACAATTTTAACCCGAAGGATTTTGAAGGACATTCATTGTCAATTTCATATTTTTTTTAATAAATCGTGTCCTTGACAACTTAAATAACGCAATAAATATTGTTGAATTGCTAAAATATATTAGGATCGGAGTGTTAGGTATGCAATTACTCTGCAGAAAGACACTGAACCTTTGTGGTGATTTTTATAAGTGAGCATATCTCCAGTGTAAATCAGTTGAACTACTTTTTGTTATAACTTGGTTTGACCTGAAGTCAGCTTAAAAATTATGCTTCAATATTAGCTACTACACGACAGTGTAATTATGTATGTCGGAAATACGTTAAATCAATCGTTTGACTTTGATTAATCGGGACGCCAGCGCCACCAGGCGGCACTCGACAGAGTCAAAATAACGCTCGACCAGAGTAAAAGCAGAGTTTCTCGGTGGCGGTCAAGCAGTGAACACATTTAGAAACTGTTGCGCGTTCTGTATAGTTGTGTCGTGTACCTACAGTGTGTGATTCACTAGTGTGATTATTTTGTTCGTAAATTATAATTTGATTAGAACTGCAAACGGTTTTTCTATTGCGCAATAACTAACACTTCCCATAGTACGCTCACAGTAGTTCAAATATGGCCGATGATAACGAGAGAGACGTACCTTGTCCGTGATATATCTTACCCAGAAACACTAACACCATGATGTGTAAACGTCCTCCGAGAGGTCCTATAATTTCCCATCCTGGAAATTCCGCATCACCGCATACTAAGTACCTTCAAAGGACTTTCAAAGCTTCCCATAATCCTATCATTCTTTGATCGTTCTCAACCACGTATTATCCTACCTACTTATGTACTCGTTGTCGAGTTTTCTTTAATAAATGATGGAGTTTGTTTTATTTTTCAACCTACTTCTAAAAAAAGGAGGAGGTTCTCAATTCGCCTGTATTTTATTTTATATTATGCTCATCGATATTTTCGTCAATTTCGAAGCGATTTTGAAAATTATTTTTTCATTTGGTACAGAAAAGTTGCGCTGTGGTGGTGGTGGTGATGGTGATGATGGTGGTGATGGTGATGGTGGTGTTGGTGGTGGTGATGGTGGAGTTGGTGATGGTGGTGGTGATGGTGATGGTGGAGAGTATACCCCCAGATCCTGATCCTGTGATCCTTTTATAGAGGTATGAGGAACAGGGTGTAAAGCTCACTCATACTCTATTGAAAAGGGAGGATCCTCCGACCAGACGGGTGTTGTGTCTGGTTGGCAACTGCCCGACGTTTTGATGTCGGGATGTTGTATATATGCTAGTTGCGCGGTAAACTCTGCTTGCGCGATGCAGGATCTTGCGTGAAGTCATTGTGACGTGTAGCTCGCATGTGGCGATGTAGATACCGCTACACTTTTTATATCGTATACCGAATACTTTCCCGAGATTCTTTAATCAATCTTTAACTCATTATCGCACAATAAATAATATATTTAGTAAGCATTATGTCGGGAGACCTGAACTAGTTCGAGGCACGCACGCCCAGCCGGAAATTATGAATAATTGATACAGCCCGACTTCCGGTGTTGGTACTACTGCATAGAGGGTGTGTGATAACCGTGCTGTTCATTGAAACCTCGAGACCTAGCCCTGTTTTTTTGTTGGGAAATCATCAAATGACTTCTCCCGCTCTGGGCGGAGCGGGAGGGCGCGTCAGACTCTTACTGACTAAAACCCGACCGTGTTCCTTCAGTTGCCTGTGCGCCAGGGCCACGGTAACTCTTTCGAACAATCCGCGACCCCGGCAGGCATCGGCCCTATCGGAGCCCATCAATGGTGCTGACATCTCTTTGAGGCGCGCGTGGAACACGACGTTTAATGTGACATTACATCACCATCACGTTTGGTTTCCTCGAAGAGTTGGCAGAGGAGTATACTTGCATAGCATGCCTATTTTGAGCCAGTTACAAAACTTATAAACATATTAGGGTTTAATTTTTATTATATAGATAGATAATAATGGAGGTTTGACAGCTTTTGTATAGAAAATATGTCAAACTGCTCTAAATAGGGTACTAAAACACTTAAATACACACTTTTTCTTCTTCTTCTTCTTCTTTCTTTCTTTTTTATTTTTATTTATTGTTATTTAGTTGTACATACTATTAATATTATTTGTAGATTATGTAAGATATATTTTATGTAAATATTAACGTTAATGAATAAATCAATTATAAATCAATCAATCAATTGTTTAGTCAATACACACTTAGGCACTTAAATAAATAAAATAATAATCGTTTATTTTCAGGCATCGAAGCCCCATAGCGAAGCCGAGAGTCACTTGTACTTCCCGTCTTTGTTACCATTATTTGGTACTTGACCATACCTAGAAACTTTCTGGTTACGGAGATATTGAAGGTCAAAACTCCAATTTTTACTGATGTTTTTATATGCAAAACAAGTTTTTAATGTTATAACACAACTTTAAATACCCCCACGACCCCTGTACCTTTGCATGCACCCATAAGCACAATGTTTTACGTGCGTTACGTTGCGCACTACCGTAAACAGCAATTTTTACCGAAAATAAAATTCGTTTCCCAACAATTATTTTTGTGCTATGTTACATAGTTTGCTGTACAGAATGCGTAGTTGACGGCTATGTGATGGGTCTTTTACATCGTGTATATTATTCTACGTTATAGACACTATTATGCCTCTTTTTACCTCTTCTGTCGGAGAATACAGACGTGAATGTTACAAATCACGATGACATTCATGCTTCGCGCCTTGTTATGTTACAAGTTCCTGCCGTCTCTTTAAAATTTCGAATTAATTTTGATACAACTCTTAAGGCGTGTTTCGCCAGATGACGCCATTATAACAGAGAAGATATTATTGTTGGACAAACAATGGCATTTTGGCAAATGTTTATTCCTCAAATTCGTTGTTGCTCGCCTGCGGTGCAACGTGACATGCATTATGATACGCAACAATTTGTTGCCCAGTACGGTCACCAAAAGTGATAAGTAACCAGGGTCGTCTATATAGTTGAAGTTCAGTAAGAAACCGATTAATGTTTTCGAATGAAATTTAATTTCATAAATTACTTGTTTGTTTTTTATTAATTAAATAAAATTTGATTCGAAAACATTCATCGGTTTCTTACTAAACTTCAACTATATCGACGACCCTGGTTACTTATCTCTTTCGGTGACCATACATAAATGGTTAAATAAATAAAAAAAACACGTGTGGCACTCGGGTACTGCCGCGGTAAATCTATTGCATAGCATTTTTTATCAACTTATGCAATTATATTTATTTATTTATTTTTTATTTATGCAGTATTTTTTTTCTATGATATTAATTCAAGTACAGTCGTACCATATACATACACGTTAAGCGAACGCTCGGCCGAGCTACATGGTAGGCGGAGTGGGGGGTGTTAGGTTTTATTTTCGTTACGGAATTTCTTGATTCGGTCGCCGCGCTCAAAGCCCGCGATAAAAGCTATGCAATAGCTTAATAATATGCATTGAATTTCAATATACTGATAGTGGACAATCACTAGAAAAGAAGTGACTTTTGAGATGTTGGCTAATAGAGATATAGAATAGAATAGAATACTCTTTATTATGTACACCATAACAAAAATCAAATCAAAATATTTTATTTCACATATTCCTACAAGGGTACTTATAAAACGTCAGAAGTTAGGTACACGGTTCCAATTGGTTGTTTCGTATGGAGAAGAGCCGGCAAGAAACTCCACGGTTACTCTTTTAAAAATAAGGGGTTTTTATAGTGTTTTCAAATTACAGTGTTAATAGGTATGGGAGGACAGTGTACTCGTAGGCCTGTCAACAAGTAACAGGTACGCAACAAAATAGAAAAAAATCTACAAATCTACAGTCTACAAGTTATCCCTTCATCTCCTAGGAAAGAAGATGTGGAGATGTATGAATGAAGAAAATTTATGCTGCGCCAACCACAAATAAATTGAGATCAGGACATCAGGATTTTGTAGATGATAAATGGTCAAACACGGTCCTTATCGTCAAAATTGTATTATAATAATAATATTAAAAAATTATTTCAGACAAAATCCATATTTTAACACACACATTTTAAAAACAACTAATTCACATAAAAAATAATACAAAACAAAACAACACACACAAAATAAAAGCACTTAAGGACAGAGTTACACACATAAGGACCGGGAGGAACTTTCCACTGCTCACAGTGCAGTGTGCAAACGTATCCAGTGGCGCAGCAGTGGAGAGTCCCACCTGTCCGCGAACACGCTTATCAAACTGTTGCTACTGGACCTAACACGACTCAGCAGCGACGCACACTGCTTCCTAATAAGAGCATGAAACCCATCCGTGTGCGTTTCTGCGAACATAGTCGAAGCACTGCAGAAACGTGACAGCCCCAGCAGCACTCTAAACGCGTTGTTGTATTGAACACGTAGGGCGTTGTAGAACGCAAGTGTGTAGTTAACCCACAGGCTGCACGTGTAAAGTGTTTGGCAGTAAGACTTAAAAAGAGTCACTTTCACTTGATTACTGCTACACGCGAACCTGCGGGCCAACATACCGAACCGAACCGAACCGTTTCGAATTATTTAAAGTAAACGAGGCTACATAATCATTTGCGAATGGTGAAATAAGACTTTAATAGTCACTTATTATAAGTCGCATTCAAATACAGAGGGCCTAGACAAAGTAACATTAGATTGGCGATGACGCTAGTAGAAAAGCCAAAAAATGTATGAGGTTGACATAAGCTATCGAAATGTCACGTGATCACAGGTCAACGAATAGAAATTAGCCAGAAAATGTTAACATCATTCGATTCTATGAAACGAATCGACAGCGTCGAACGATTCCTTCCATAGAGATGCGTAGCCAAGTGGCACTTTTTGACAAGCATTATCGCTAGTTATCGATTCGTATGATAGAAACATTAGCGAAAGCGATAGCGATTGTAGGAATAGAATCGCTTCGAAGCTAATGCCATTTGTTTAGGCCCTCTGGTATTCAGCTGCATGCAGTTAGACTGGAAGCTGACCGCAACATAATTGGGAAAAGGTTAGGTAAATTATGATGAGTTTTATTTGCAATCGTTGAGCTCCTTAAGTTTTGAGTTGAGCTGCACGATTACTGACAAATGCGTGCACTGACTGGACAGGTCCACTCATTCTGTGTGGTTTTTTCTCAAAAGACCATTTCAGACACAAATCTACATGGTCTTCACATGATCTGGCCAAAATTATGTATGTCTGGATTTTAAAAGAGACTGTGACCTCTGAGTTTGTTTCGGCCTTTCTTCTCAGAGTAGTCAAATAGAAAACGCCGACCTCAAATAATTTAAAAAAATGATTGACGTGCAAAAGTGTTTGCCAAAAATAATTATAAAAATAAAATAATTTATCATTTATTTCCAAAACCTCATTTTACTTGCCTTTACATAACTTTACCAGACTAGGTTTTAATTTAATTCAAGTTGACTGAAAGTCAAAACAGCTTCCAAAATAAGTTTTTATTATAAATATAACAACTATAATAACCAACTTATACTTTATCTCACAAAAACTATTTTTAAACGACTTCAAAAAAAAAGGAGGAGGGTCTCAGTTCGACAATTTTTTTTTTTTGTTTTAGCTCCGAACCTTTTTCTGGGTGAACCGATTTGGATGGTTCTTTTTCATTTGAAATCTAGTGCTTCACATGTGGTCCCATTTAAATTTGATCAAGTTCTGACCAGAAGTTTTTGATTTATCCTTAACACTGCGTATTTTTTCCACTTAGTTTATATTGATGATGTTTTAATAAATTCCTGTCACGGTTATTCACATATCAAGTAGTGGTATTCGAATGTGTGTGGGGTAGGTACCACAAATAAAAAGTGGAAAATAAAAACGTTTTTACAAACAAACAACCGCCTCCCAAAAAAAGCACTAAAAAACGTGAAGAATAACTTTAATTTCGGAAGTCGGTGGCCAAAAACGAAATTACAAAACTAAAGACACTTTAGTGCTTTTTTTTTTGTTTTTAGTGACAGTTTTTTTGTTTTGTTCTTTAGTTTTTTGTGTTTTTCGGTGAGTAGAGATTTTTTGTGTTTTTTTTGGAAGTTGGTTGTTTTTTTGTAAAAACGTTTTTATTGTTTAATTAAAGCGCACTTTTTAACAATAAAAAAACAACATAGTGATAAGTCAAGCAGTGTTAATGGCTCGCCAAAACAATTACTTACAATGTTGTGAGCAATTCCATTAGTTTCATCGATCGCCTCGGATATAGCCCATGACAGTACCGGGGTGGCGCGTGGCGCAGCAAAATATAGATACAGAAGGTCATTTTAACACAGCGTAACAATTTTCTTTACAAAGATTATTTTGATGTTAATTTTAAAATAAACTTAACTAATTGTGTGACACGTTTCTTGGATAAATTGTATAGTTTTATTAAAAGTGATTCATTATACAAATCTCAGAAATCCATTTAATTCAATTACGAAAGTAACTCTGTCTGAATGTTGCCTTTTCACGCCAAAACCACTGAACGGATTTTGATAAAATTTGACAAGGAAATAGATGGCATCCTGGGGAAGGACATAGGCTACTTTTTGTCTCTGTAACACGTTCCCGTGCGATAATTTCCGATAACCACGCGGTAGAAGCCGCGGACAGACTACTACACAGGTACTTAAATTTTTTATTTTTTTTTAACACAGGGCCAGTTTTAAACGTAGCTTCCACGTACGCAACTGCTCTTATGGCCACTTAAGCAGACTTCATTTTTTGTGAGCATCTCAGTGAAAAATAAAAATACCATTAAGGAAACGACCTTAATAAAATGTTCTTAAGAGGGCCCTTACCAGTCCGTCTATCGTCAACGCGAGCATGATTGAAAAGCTTGTTGTTTAATCCAACGCAATGTTTGAAAAAGAAGCAAGAGTGACAACGCGATAACATCGAACGAAATATGGCGCGCAAAGATTTCACAAAACTTGTTCCAGGAAAAACGTGTTTTTGAAAAAGCCTTAGAAGTTTTTGTTTTTTTTTTGTTATTTAGAATCTCCATAACATGTGCGAGGTTTCTATCAAGATGTTTTCTTTACTTTTATGATTAATGAGTACATTATGAACGGTCAAAGTTCAGGTAAAATTAGTACAAAAAAGCAGATTTTTGGAGGCTTATACTGAATTTGTTTCTCCAAATTTTGTTTTTTTTTATTGCATAGAAACCTAGATAAAGTGCACTAGATACCTATTAGTTCAAAAATTTCAATAAAAGTTGTGGTACAATGCTATAATCACGTACGAGCGTTTGTATGAAAAGCATGTCGGGTTGGCCGCTCTTAATAAAATGTTCTTAATTGACATCTGTTTGTACACACTGCTACATATAGTTATAGATTTCCAGTATAAGCTAACTGCTCATTGTACGGAAATCCTATACAATGCGAGATCTGCTTAAACTGGAAATGTAAAGCTTGATTTTTAGCCGTGTGTTCCTTTTACTTTCCTCCATTTTAGATTCATACATAAGACATCATGACAGTAATTTTGCGGATCATTTTATGCATAAAACTGTCTTTCATGACTTTCTTTACTAAGCCTAAATTCCTCATTGTTTGTTTGTTTTATGACAGTTGCGCGCACAGATTATTAAAAGCGTGCGGCGCATGAGTCGTTGCCCGGAATGCTACTATTTTATAAATTGATGTTTATATAAACATTTAGAACTAGGTATACAAGTATTTATTTTATTTATTATTTTTTAATATTTCCGTAAGTTGCACTGGTTGACGTCATCAAGTCAACCAGTGCATCCAGTGCCGGCTGTCGCTGAAAACCAGCGCTGGGGCTCTGTCTCGCAAGGGTCGTAGCATTATGCTGAGTGATTGCCGTTTTGCGTGGATGTAACGCATATTTTCCCCCAACTCGTTCTTTTTGGTATTTGTGTGTTTTTCTTAGCGTCATGTTTACCGCAAATAAACGTATTTTCTTTCCTTACATCAGTTTAAAATAATTAATGTAAACTTCTACACTTACCTATCTACTGACCCACCGGTGTGCTATCACCATGGATAACAAATTAGGCCATCCAGGTCAAGGGAGCCTCGAACGAAAACCTAATACCATGGCGTTATGCCTTATGTTTTCATAGCGTGTCCGACTTGCAATTTTGTTTGGTTTTAATGCAGTCTACAAAACTGTATCATCTTTGAAACCAAACAAAATTAGGGTAAATAAGGTGAGGCTACGATGTGAATTTTGTCTACGGATGTTGTAGTTTTTAATGTAATATTATAAATGTCGGAAATACGTTAAATCAATCGTTTGACTTTGATTAATCGGGACGCCAGCGCCACCAGACGGCGCTCGACAGAGTCTACAACATAACACTCGACCAGAGTAAAAGCAGAGTTTGTCGGTGGCGGTCAAGCAGTGAACACGTTTAGAAACTGTCGCGCGTTCTGTATAGTTGTGTCGTGTACCTACAGTGTGTCATTCGCTAGTGTGATTAATTTGTTCGTAAATTATAATTTGATTTGAATTGCAAAACGGTTTTTCTATTGCACAATAACCAACACCTCCCATAGTACGCCCACAGTAGTTAAACTATGGCTGATGATAACAAGAGAGACGTACCTTCTCCGTCATATATGTTATAGTATCGTATCACATAATCTTACTGGCTGCATGGCTATGAAAAAGTAGTTTGACATTCGATATATTTTCATGATGACGTTTTTGACTGTCGCAATGAATTTTCTGTAATGTGTGCATATAAATAAATTCTTCGACTGTACCTATTGTTTTATCACCGATGTTGACTGTACCTATTGTTTTAAATCATGTTTATTCTTTGTCTTATCGCTTGACAGTCATTATAATACCTTAGTCTAGGTTTACATCATTAAAACTGAAGTCTAAGACGGTTGCCCTATGGATTTTGAGGTTCCTATTCTTTCAATATTTTCCAAAGAACCATCCTGAATTAAAAAAAGAACTAAAACGTCGGGGTAATTGCGTAACACACTAACAATAGGAACAGCTTTCATTTTGACAGTTCAACAACATTCATGGCGTTATTCACTTGTTAAGCACACACATTTTTCGAACATATGAAGCAATGGATTAGCAATAGGCTTTAAAATGATTCAGATTGTGATAGATAGTGTGTTACGCAATTAGTGTACACTTTAAAATTTTATGTTATCAGTGTGTGTACGGAGGCATTATAAAGATAGCTTGTAACTGCAAAACTTGCCGAAGCTGAAGGTCGCGGGTCAAGGTCAAAGGTTAGGTTTGGGTATAAATGACTGGGCAGATTAATAGCATAGTGCAGAACTGTAATATTTTTTGTAGACTGTTTTATATTTTTGGTAGAAAGTAGAAGCCAGCAATTAATTAGTGGCAATATAGTCGGTCAAGCCTGTTGAGTAATTAAGTAATACTTGGTTTTGATCCTTTAGCCCAAGTGTTTCTGAACTTAACACTTATTTCAACCAATGCAAAATACAACAGCCTGATACACCCAAAGACTAAGCAAGCTGAAGTGGCAATGGGCTGGTCACATCTCTCGCAGAACCGACAATCGTTGGGGAAAACGAGTTCTAGAGTGCAGGCCGCGTTTAGACAAAGGTAATGTGGGACGCTCGCCGGCCAGGTGGAGTGACGACTTCGAAAGGCGGCTGGCAGAGACTGGATGAGGAGAGCCGAGGATGGGGCTCACTGGCGTTCACTAGGAGAGGCCTACGTCCAGCAGTGGACGAATATAGGCTGATGATGAAGAAAACACAACAGGAAAACATTGCAACCTTTTTTACGAATAAGCTAAACTTACTAATTTTAGAGAATTTCGAGTGGAAGCATTCCACTATCGATATCAAATGACATTGTTTTGTGTTCAACTTGTGATATATGCGTGGAGATTAGATTAGAACTTACTAGAAATAGGGCTGACTGGTGACGTCAGGCACTGTTATTGAATATTTATTGGCACTGATATTGTTAGGATATTTTCACGCACGGAGCGAGTACCAATAGTTTTTTTTGCAAAATTAGATAATCCATACCCAGAAGTCCAACTTGGTCATTTTTAACAGACTTCAAAACGGAAAAGGTTCTAAATTCTTCTGTTACGTTTTTTTTTTTGTATGTTCGTTACGCGATATCTCCGGCAATTGTGGATCGATTTCGAAAATCCTTTTTTTAGTAAACAAGGTATGCCTCAGGGGTGGTCCCATATAAATTGTATGAACTTTGCTTTAGTAGTTTTTCAATTAGCTTCAATAATACGTATTTTTTCCACTTAGTGTGTGTATATTGATGATGTTAAAATAACTCTTTCTGTCACTGTTATTTACATAGCAAGTAGTGGTGTACGAATTTGTGTGGGGTTGGTACCACAACTAAAAAGTGAAAAATAAAAACTTTTTTACAATGAAAGAACAACCGACTTCCGAAAAAAACCACTATAAAGTGAAAAACTACTATAATTTCGGAAGTCGGTGGCAAAAAATGAAAATACAAAACCAAAAACCGACCGACCAAATTTCGGACTACATCATTTTGGACTAGATAATTTTGGACCACATAATTCTGGACTACATACTTTTTCACTGACCGACTGCCTATATGGTCTAGTGGTCACTAGCGCTACTACTGAACATGAGGTCCTGGGTTCAATTCCTGGGTCAAGAAAAGTGTTATTGGGTTATTCCTCCTGGAATTTCTCAGTAGCAGCTCGGAGTTTGGATTTATGCCCGGTTGATGGCAATAGGCTCGCCCCCTGTTACATGGGACTTAAACATAACTGGTGAAATGTGGGTGTACTATAGCTGCACCTCTGCCTAACCCTTCGGGAAATACAGGTGTGATGTTATGTTATGTTATATTTTTCACTTTTAAAATGATTCTGTGTTTTCGATTAACATTTTGTATCCGGTTTTCAACTCAGTGGTGATGATCTCAAAATATCACTTCGAAATTCGAACAGTGTCTCGTTGTGAATCCGCGACGAGTTACTTTAAAAATAAATGAGTTCGTTTTCGAAACTTGTGCGCTCACTTGAATGAGATTCTAAGTGGATTTTACAGAATAACACTACTGTATTTTTACAGATCACAAAGAAGGTTGAATTTCAACTTTAGGTATTGCTAATGACAGTTTAATTGAATCATTGTATCGGCTTATAAACATCTTGTCTAGCCGTTAGCTGGCGCCATCTAGATTTAAAATATTGACGCATAAAGTGTCTTAAAAGATCTACTTACAGAAATAAACATTTCATTTCATATTTTTATGGCATAGTCGCCAACCAGTATTGTCCTAATTACCTCACTAGATAGTGCCGCAGGAATTACTATCAAAAGCCTAGTACATCGACAAATTGCCCCGATCTAGATTAGATTAGAACTAACTAGAAATAAGGGTAATAAGATGGCGGACGGTACTAATAAAAGGAGATATTAAAATGTATTGGAATTATTAAGCTTTGTATTACTCGATGATATTAAAAAAAATGTTTTAGAAAGAAATGTAATGTTTCTGTAATGTTCAGCTATATGTTTGTAATACTCAACCACATGTTTGTAATGTTCAGCCATATTTTTGTAATACTCAACCATATGTTTGTAATGTTCAGCCATATGTTTGTAATACTCAACCACATGTTTGTAATGTTCAACCATATGTTTGTATTGTTCAGCCATGTTTGTAATGTCCAGTCATATGTTTGTAATATTCAACCATATGTTTGTAATACTCAACCATATGTTTGTAATGTGCAGCCATATGTTTGTAATACTCAACCATATGTTTGTAATGTTCAGCCATATGTTTGTAATACTCAAACCATATGTTTGTAATGTACAGCCATATGTTTGTAATACTCAACTATATGTTTGTAATGTTCAACCATATGTTTGTAATACTCAACCATATGTTTGTTATGTACAGCCATATGTTTATAATACTCAACCATATGTTTGTAATGTTCAGCCATATGTGTGTAATACTCGACCACATGTTTGTAATGTTCAACCATATGTTTGTATTGTTCAGCCATGTTTGTAATGTTCAGTCATATGTTTGCATTAGACTACAATATGTTGCTTAGACCTATGCCTATTAAATATTTAGGTACTCGTTGATCTAGTGGTCGCAAGTGCTACTGCTGAACAGGAAATCCTGGGTTCGATTTCCAGGTCTGACAAAGTATTAAAAACTTCTAAATTTGGACAACATTTTGCTGCAACTGATAAAAAAGACAAAAGTTTAAAACCTCGGAACGGAACCCAAAAAAACAAAATCATAAAGAATCTCCTGTAACAAACAAACTAATAACAATTCGTTCAAACTCCATTCTATCGTCGTTTACTCCATGAAAACCTATTCACAAGTTTCAGACACAAATATTTACGTTTTCAGGACATTTGAAGACGATGCCGACTTTATTGGGCGGAGATGTTTTGACCGCGACTTTGTCTGCTTGGATTCCGAATTTTCCTACTGCTTTATAAACTTTAACATCTCTTTTAGGGGTTGTTTTCTTAAGATTTCTTTATTCAATGTCATTGGTCTAGTGGTCATTTTTCATATGTTCGAAAAATTCGTCAGCTCAACAACGTAAATAACACAATTAATGTTGTTGAACTGTCAAAATGAAAGCCATTGCTACTGTAAGTGAGTTACGCAGTTACCCTGTCGGACCACTGACAATAGCAAGTTTCTAATCGAAATTTCTTTAGCGGTTTAGCCTTGAAAACTTTACAAACATTCAGACAAATAGACAGAGACCGTTTCGCATTTGTAATATTAGTAGATATAATCTTGCCTTTTTGATAGAATCAACATTGAGTTTTCCTTTGTTAAATACTTGCGAGTATTTATTTAGGTCTGTTAGATAACAATTTTATGAATAGCAGCTTTTTCTAGGGCTGCCTTATGTGTCCAGAGGGAAAATCCGTTTTATCATTGTTTTATACGCCTATTTTGTAATTAAAAAATGTCTGTTATACACGATTTAAAATGGCTGTCATAATTATCGCCATTGAAGACTGAAGAGACCTTTTTCAAAAAAAAGTTTAACAGAAAATTTAAAAAAAAAAACGTGTTTTCAGAATTTTCTACACATACATTAAATGCATTTAGAAATACTGGTATTCAGTTGTAGTCGGTTAGACTGGAAGCCGACCCGACAGCAGTTGGGAAGAGGCTAGGCAGATTGATTGACATAGAATGTATTTAGTCTCACAAAAATGTATGCTTTTTAATATCACTACGAAGCATTCTAAATACATCATTTAGCTATGCAAATTCGGACTTACTAATAGCCATTCTTAATTCTGTCGCAAACCTAAAGAAAATCCAGCTTTCTCGCTACGATTATTAGTCTAAGACTAATCCAATTCTACAGTAGTAATTACTTGACCTTTACCGAAAGCAATTTTCCTAGTTTCCGTATAAATGTTGGCTAAGAAAATTACACACCAATTGCTGCCTTTCTAATCTAAATCTAAGGTAAACGTGCCTACAGTTTTAATTTGTTTAATAATAGCGCACACTAAGCGACTGACGTGAGTAATAGTTGGGGGACTTGCAGCGGCATCTACAACGCCACATGCGAGCTACGCGTCACACTGACGTCACGCAAAATCCTGCATCGCGCAAGCAGAGTTTACCGCGCAACTAGCATTATATAAAACGTTCCGGCATCAAACGTCGGGCAGTTGCCCACGAGACACGACACCCGTCTGGTCGAAGAATCCTCCCTTTTCCATAGAGTATGAGTGAACTTTACACCCTGTTCCTCATACCTCTATTCTGGTGACCCTGAACTGGAACGTCAGCGCAGCCTTCGTGCAACAACTTCAGCGTATCATAACTTTCGCAAACTTTCGAGTGGCGAGTGGCACAGCCAGCCAGCACCCTCGGGTTCAACGATCGTATCCTGATGACTAGCATGCAGCGACCGCGTATATATATATCTGGTCATAACCCTCAGTTTCCACAAACTGTGGCTAAAATGTTCCGTACAAAATCTTCAGCAAAAGTAATCTTCTCCTGGGCATTGGTCTCTCCATTTAAGCATAATTCAACCATCACTAGTCGTTGCCGACTCATGGTCACCATTTAAGAAAACATCTTACCCAACGGCTGTCGATTCGGTAGCTTTTGCGGCCAGCCCATTGGCACTTCCTTCATGTAGGTTATACTAAAGTCTACTCCTCTGTAGGATCACCTCGTATTAGATTTGATCCATTAGAGAAACCCTTAGCCAAATGTACTGACGGCAAGGGCTCAGGGGCTTCGCTTAGTCGCAGGTGGCACGCTCACGCACACAAGACCGTGTTTGTATGACTAGTGAGTGGCGACAGCCCTGAGGACCTAGACAAGTAGGAATCCCTTTCAAATCGTTTCATATTACTTTAGCTTTTCGGTAACTATGTCAGTCCCACATATTTTTGCATCTTCCATCATAGTGATCGCTGATAGAATGCCACTTTGTCTAGACCCTCTATTGTAAGTCTAGTGGCCAAGTTTGCAAAGGCTCTTAGAATATTGAATGGCTCCATTACCATTTTCCAAGTTAATTAAATGATCCTATCTAGTCTTATAGGTGATGGCTCGAGAAATTCTAAATCTAAAGTTCTTGAATTTAGGTATGTAACATTCAAGAACTTTGAATTTAGAATTTCTAGTATCATAATCAAGACGTTATTTTTCTCGTTCTTAATTGCAAATTGTGTTCTCTTGAGACGTGACATAAAAATATTGTTTTAGACGTGTAACCAGCGATTTCTCCTTTAAACTTCTATCTGCATTATGTATCTGTCGGAAATATGTTAAATCAATCGTTTGACTTTGACTAATCGGGACGCCAGCGCCACCAGGCGGTGCTAGACAGAGTCTGCTACATAACGCTCGACCAGAGTTAAAGCAGAGTTGGTCGGTGGCGGTCAAGTAGTGAACACGTTTAGAAACTGTCGCGCGATCTGTATAGTTGTGTGCTACCTACAGTGTGTGATTCACTAGTGTGATTAATTTTTTCGTAAATTATAATTTGATTTGAACTGCAAACGTTTTTTCTATTGCGCAATAACCAACACTTCCCATAGTACGCCCACAGTAGTTAAAATATGGCTGATGATAACGAGAGAGACGTACCTTCTCCGTGAATATCTGTTTAGTGCGGCCATGACTACGGCACGAAACGCAGCCAATTACTCAGACACTGCCTTAATCAAGGTGTTTTACTAGCTTCACTATATCTAATATAATTAGCTAATAATAGTAGAACTCTTTGTGAAGGAACTCATTCGTGGAAGTGCTAAGACCGTACCTACTAAACTTATTTATGCCGTCAAGCAGCGTTGATGTTGATGTTGAAGAGTGTGGTTGGCGGTGTAGCTACAGAAAGAAAAAAAAGAAAGAAAATATGTTTATTTGCGATAAACATAACGTACCAAAAATTTAACAAGTTGGGGGAAAATATGCGTTGCATCCACGCTACGCCCTATGCGAGACAGTCTCAGCGCTAGTTTTCAGCGACAGCCAGCTTTGACGTGATGACGTCAACCAGTGCAGCATACGAAAAGAAAAAAAAGGAAAAAACAATACCTACTTCTAAACGTATTCATAAACACAATATTCATAAAATGAAAAAATCTAGTAAAGAAAATAAAATAAATACAATGAACGGTCAAAGAGAACTGCCATAATGGCTTAGTTTGACAGAAAATACGGTCTTTCTCGAGCTTTTTCCTGGGTCACCATCATTATTACCTACCTAGCCGTTTCCCAACGATGTAGGGAAACTTAAATGAACAAAACAAAGAAAAAGAAAAACAAAAGAAACTTAAAAACAAAAAAACTTAACTTTAAACTTAACAACTTCCAGTCCAACGTAAAAGGAGAGACTTCCTATCTAACCTCCACAACCCAGTACCCGGGTATCTAAAGCTGAATAAATACAAATCATTATCATAGTAAAGACAGTTAAGATAACATAACTCATTGTTAGAACATTTGAATTTCAAATTGTGATTGTTAAAAGGCGAACTTCTTCAAAGAAAGATTCAAGAAAAATATATTCTGAAACCATCCTAAGGTTGAGTTTATTTATTTACAACTCTCTGTCTTGCTACTTTATATTCTATCTCTTACACTCTCTTCTGGTGTTACCACAAGTTAAATGTAAAAAAGTAGCATAATATGCCCGCTCAGTATTATAGTTTGACCGATACCGCTGTACCGCGCCTTAGGTATGTGCGCGGCGAAACGGGGGGGCAGTGCAGGCCGCTCATTCGTCAACGCTCACGGCGTCTCGCCCCCCGCCTCGCCGCGCATTCCTAAGGCGCGGTACAGCGATATCGGCCAGGCTATACCAACGAATATCGTGTTACTCCGTAACTGGATTCTGGAGATCAGATAGGCAGTCACTCCATGTAAAATATTAGTATTCAGCTGCATACGGTTAGACTGGAAGCTGACCCCAACATATTTGAGAAAAGGTTAGGTAGATGATTTTTTTTTTATTGTTAAATGGGCCTGCTCTTGACCTCGATCACGCCTGATGGAAAGCGATGAATGAGGTCTATCATGGAACGAGCGAGGCCAGAAGATGCCTGGTCACTCTTGGTTTGAAGGCAGATGGGTTAAATGTGGAATGGAACATAAACACTTTTGATGATGCCGTGTTAAAAATATTAGCCAGACAGCAAAGTACAGTACAACTAGTTTCTTAATGTCCCTCAATAAACTTCGTGTTTCGTCTGTCGTCGAATTTCTATTAGTTGCCCTTTGCACTTGGTGCAGACCGGACGCTGTCAATCGACTTGTAAGTATATTCCAAGTCGATTATGAGCGTCCGGTTTCGTCGGGGTCGTCGCGTCGGTCCGACGACTGACGAAACTCGAAGTTTGCCGAGGGACATTAAAAAAATAGTTGTACTGTAATTGTCAGCGGGCTCCCTGCACAGGGTGCGCCAGACGTACACACGTACTGTAGTGTCGTTGAACCGTGGAGTTCATTTCAAAGCTCTGCACTATGAATTATAAGAAAGAGCGGATTTCACCAATAAAACTGGACGTGGTCAGCACACCTCAACCGCGTTGAGTTCCATCAGTGAAATTCGCCCTTAAAGGTGAAAGCTCCGAACCTTCAAGGAGCGGAGGTCTCACCTTTAAGGGCGAATTTCACCATCGTAATTATTATTACTTTAGTGGAAACTAATAATTTGTACACAAAAGCCCTCTTCAGTTTCAGGCCGTAACGCATTAATTGCGTGTTATGAAATAATAAATACACCTTTTTAAGACAATTAACACTATATTTCTTCGCCATTATTACCGAAAAAATACCGTGAAATAAGTATGAAACATACATAGTTATAAAAACTCTCTTTTAAAGTTATTTACTAAGCCGTCAAAACTGCCTTAGTTTTGTAGTCGCAAGCGCGAATATTACGATGCGTACTGATATTCTGTGAAGTTCACTTGGAACCTCACTCAAATACAATACAATTTAATTCATACCATAATTCCGCTTACATAACCATCTATCCATTTAGCCCGTCATGTCCCACTGCTGGGCAAAGGCCTCCCTTTTCCACACACGTCTGTCCATTGCCATCTGCCGTCTGTCCAATTCGGCTTATAAAATGATTACATTTTTTTGATTCTGTAAAGAAGTAAATTTTATCAATATCTTACTTCAACGTTGTACCAACCTACTCTGCACCCTAATTACGTAACCTAAGATCTATCACAATCTGAATGATTTTGAAGCCTATTGCTAATCTACTGCTTCATGTGTTCGAAAAATTTGTCTGCTCGACAACGTAAATAACGCAATGAATGTTGTTGAACTGTCAAAACGAAACCCATTTCTACTATTAGTGTGTTACGTAATTACCCCGCTGAATTACAGTACATATTAAAAGGTTCAAATCAAATCATTTATTTGCATAACAAAGGTTCAGAGGATGTTAAAAAAAAGAAAAAGTTTTTTTTTCATCATTGTTTTTCTAGCTAATTTACTTTAAAGTTTGGTTATTTTAATTAAACTTAAGCTTCAGTTTAAAGTTATAACGTAACTACTCGTACAAAGTCTTCAAACAGTTATTAATAATTTACTCGCAATCGATCTGAACTATTCATAAACTATTATCTAGTAAGTAACAACTGCATTAATGCTATTTTCTAAAGTTCACTTGGAAACTCACTGAAGTGAGCGCACACAATTCGAAAGCGAACTCATTTGTCATCGCTGATTCACAACGAGACACCACACCATTCGAATTTAAGAAAAGAAAGAAGAAATAAAAAGTATTTATTGGGACTCACACAGGATTATCATAAACTAAACTAAACACTCATAAAAACAAAAATAAAAAAGAAAAGTAAAATGAAAATCCTTTCAGACAGTTCTGGACGAGGCCAAAAACAAAAGTAAAATGAAAATCCTGTCAGACAGTCCTGGACGAGGCCAAAAACAAAAGTAAAATGAAAATCCTGTCAGACAGTCCTGTACGAGGCCAAAAGGCCCCTATCTCAGAATAATGCTAAAACAATAAAAAAATAAATCGAAATGATGTTTAGAGAATGTATTGGCAAATATATCTTTAGCTTCTATAAATATTATAAATTAAAGTCGCTTTTCGTGATTGTCTTTGTGACCGCTTTGATCTTCCAAACTGAAGCATTTATTTCGGAAGGTTTGTGTGTGCACTACTTTGTACCTATAACTGCACGTTTCAGCATGACGGCAAAAAAAAAATTGGTTGAGGGAGCACAGCTGTTCAGAGACTTACCGGTGATAGTATAAACATATTTAAAGTAAAACTTAAGAAAGATGTATGTACCCTGTAACGTGGCCAACACCCTAGAGGCAAATATGATATTACTAGCTTTTACCCGCGAATTCGCCCGTGTGGATGTCGGAAATTAACCCACAGGAACGTACTACCGGGAAAAAAAGTATCCTACCTGTTAATTCAAGTTATAAACTACCTGTGTTCCAAATTTCATTCAAATCCGTTCAGTAGTTTTTGCGTGAAAGAGTAACAAACATCCAACCATCTATCCATCCTCACAAACTTTCACATTTAAAATATTAGTATTATAAGATAGGATTATTTAGATTTACCTAAGAACTTTGTATCTCATTTTAAGTGAACTGTTATTTAAGTTCTTATGAGAAATTAATTATCTTTAAATGTAATAAATAAATATTTAAATCAGATATAGCACAGAAATGTCGATGTTTTCACATGTCGGCATTGCACCCTTGCAAAGCAGGGGCGGATCTAGTGAACTATATTATAAGAATATCAAGCCGTGGTAAAAATTATAGCCAGTTGGACGTACTTTTAAGTATCTCCACTCTTAAAGGGTTTTTAAATGTGTTTTAATTTGCTAACTACACAGCTTGCCCGGTGAACTCCTCCCATTGAACAAGCAAGAAACAGGCATGCCTACGATTCCGCCAAATTCCGACATACAAAGCATGTTTCTTCCTTGACTCACGCTATTTGAATGAAGGGGCTCAGCAGACAAAAGACTTAAAAGGGGCAAAGAGTACAGACTATTTTTTTAAATAAAATATTACTGTGTATTATAGACTGGAGCGAAAATTAATTATAGAACGGTTTTCTTGATGTGGAAATAAAGTAATTTATGGATATGGCTTCTATGGCTGCGGTATTTATTTTTTTTAAGTATCGCAGCATTATGCTGAGATAAGAGCCTTTTTGGCCTCGCACAGATCTTTTATTTTTTATTTGTTTATTGTTGTTTTTATGTTAGTTTTGTTAGTTATATGTATATATATATATATATAAAAGGAGCATTTAACACGCACACAGGAAATCCAAACAACAAAAGAAAAAAATATATATTGTTAGCTGCAACATCAGACTAGAGGGAGCTACGAGTGACCAGCACCTATATAAGCCAACGGAAACCGGCGCGCTTCCTCTCGATCCAGCCTGTCCCCACTCGCTGCCCTCTCTCAGTGACGCCCTAAGCCGAGGTCCGTACCCCACAGGGGGTGCCCTTAGCGTGCGGCCATTTAAATTATAAGTTTAGTATTAAAAATTCCGCTCCTGGTTGGAGGCTTTTTTGAGTAAAATCCTAAAGGAACCCACAGGACAGTCTGGTTAAGTAGCCACGACCCTCAGTGGTCAAAACTACGAGCTGCCATAAAAAAAAAAAAAAAAAAAAAATTAAAATAAAAAGGCGCGCTTCCCTTTTTTGCCGACAGACGCGAGCTCGTGAACATCGACCTAGGATCTTATTGTGTCATTAATTTTAGTTAGAAATACACTCGAGAGCAATGAATCCGGGTCACTTAAAGAATGTTAAAAATCTCGGAAACTAAAAATGATAGGTTAATGCAATAAATTGTATTTAATAGACAATGTAATACTCCTTAAATGAAAGTAAAAAAAATATGAGTCACCATACATTTTATTAACACAAAATTACATAAAGAAAAAAACTGCTGATCTCTCCTTAAAACAAAAATAGGAAACATGAAATTTTTGAACTTTATTACGATTTTCTTGAATTTTAATACTTCGTATTGCCTCCTCGTGCTTCCATTACTGCGTTTACGCGGTTTGGCATGCTGTACACCAAGTTCCTTATACGATTTTGGGGAATATTCTCCCATTCCTCTGTGAGAGCAATTTTGAGCTCACGAAGCGTGATTGGGGGAGGGTTTCGTTGTTTTACGCATCTGCCTAGCTCGTCCCAAGCATGCTCGATCGGGTTGATATCCGGGCTGCGCGCTGGCCACTCCATACGAGTAATGTTCATCTCTTGAAGGTAGTCATTCACAATCCTACCTGTATGAGGTCGGGCATTGTCATGCATAAATATAGCATCCTCACCTAAATTGACCATAAATGGACCAACGTGATCATTGAGGATTTCTTCCACATATCTTACGCTAGTTAAAGAGCCGTTTTCTATGATCACCAGCTCTGTGCGACTTTCAGAAGAAATTCCGGCCCACACAAGTACAGACCCACCACCGTAGGCTACTTTTTCTTCGATGCATGCTTGCTTGAATCTTTCCCCTGGTCTTCGATACACTCTGTGTCTTCCATCGTGCTTGTAGAGCATAAATTTTGATTCGTCGGAGAACATAACTTTTGACCAATCTTCAATACTCCAATTTACGTGGCTCTGGGCATATCTTAGTCTTGAAATACGATGCCCACGCTCAAGTTTAGGGCCGTTTGCAGGTCTAAGGGGTTTTAAGTTAGATTCAGCAAGCCGACGTCTTACTGTCCATGCACTTGGGTTACTTCCTCCGAGGCGTCGAAACTGATTTGTGAGTTCAGTTCCTGTGAGAAAGCGATTTCGAAGCATGGTGTTCACCAAGTATCGGTCTTCTCGTGCTGTGGTACACCTGGTTCTGCCCGTTCCTGGTCTGCGTAGGTTAGAACCAGTTTCTTCGTAACGTCGGAGAACTCTTTGTACTGTTGACAGCGACACACCGACAGTCCTGGCTGTATCGCGCTGACTCCGGCCGGTTTCCAGCATTGTAAGTATTCTGGTGCATTCTTCAGGCGTAAGCGACATAATTTCAGCTTGAATAATGAATATAGAGCACTATCAACATGGTTTATGTACCCACATAAATGACAGATTACAAACAAAAGCAAAACCAAATGCTGTAATTTCGTAGTTCCATCTTCGAAAGTGGCCCTTTTTCAAATTTGATTTTTTTATGATATAACTTTACAATAACTAAGAAGTTTTAATACCTTCATTTAAGGAGTATTACATTGTCTATTAAATACAATTTATTGCATTAACCTAGCATTTTTAGCTTCCGAGATTTTTAGGATTCTTTAAGTGACCCGGATTCATTGCTCTCGAGTGTATATTATTCTTTTGTAAAATTTAAATTATTAAAAATACGTTTGATTGTATTAATTTACCTTTTTTTTATTAAAAATCTATTTAAATTCCTAAAAATATACATATATCCTTTTTTGTTTGGATTTCCTGTGCGCGTCCCAAATAAAATATTTTTCTTTCTTTCTAAAACGTTTTTAGATTTAAACCATATTTCATAATGGTATTGTGTGAAATACTAGTATTCGGTCCAGCTGACGGTAAGTAGTCACACTTATGGACAGTCTGATCTGCAATCCTTTTTTTTTCTTTGGGAAATCATCAAATGACCTCTCCCGCTCTGGGCGGAGCGGAAGGGTGTGTCAGTCTTACTGACTAAAACCCACCCGTGTTCCTTTAGTTGCCTGTGCGCCAGGGCCACGGTAACTCTTTCGAACAATCCGCGACCCCGGCAGGATCGCTAGCTACCTAGCGTTAGCTTCCAGTCTAACCGGATGCAGCTGAATATCTGTATTTTGCATAGAGTGACTGCCTATCTACCCTCCATAAAACAGTTACATGGATAACACGATACCTCTTGGTAGGACTGGTTGTCAGTTTTTCGGACTCCTGAGTACCCGTAACGACTGTTAAAAGTTCTACAATTGTTAATCTGTGAAAGGTTTTCAATACTTCTTTTCGGTTATCAAAAATCAAATCAAAATCTTTTATTTCACATAAACCTACATGGGCACTTATGAAACATCAGAAGCTAGGTGCACGGTTCCAATTGGTTGTTTCCTATGGAGAAGAGCCGGCAAGAAACTACACGGTTACTCTTTTAAATAAAGGGCTTTTACAATGTTTCAAATTACAGTGTTGATAGGTATGGGAGGACAGTGTAGGCCTTTCAACAAGTAACAGGCACTCAACAAAATATAAAAAGGTCTACAAATCTACAGTCTACAAGTTAGGCCTACAACGTTCTTACATTCACAAAATATAGAAGAATCTATATAAAAAGAAAAGCCTATTTAAACCAAATGACATGATTGCCATTACAACTGTAACAAATCTGAATTAAAATCCTGTTTACAAAAGTTATAAGTAAAGAGTTGAAATTGGAATTGGAGGTATATAATGTCAAATAATGAGAAGATTATGTCAAAGAAGAAAGTAAAAACAAAAAATCAAAAACCTTTTTTTTTATAAACTTCTTAATTTGGGAGCAGTTAATAGACCCTTACATAGTGATGCCGTTAATGAAGTACCAGGGAAGCCATTTATATTAAAGAAAAACCATATCCATAATAATATGACCTATTTCATCCTATATTCACGTAAAAGTAAATTGATAGTCACAACAACGGGCACCAAGCACGCTATGTTTGCAAGACAAAACAATAATTCATTGCAGGTTCTCGTAATATGCATTGTTTCGATTTTTACGTATAACATCAGCGGAGTAATTACGTAACACACTAACAGTAGGAATGGGTTTCATTTTGACAGTTCAACAAAATTCATTGCGTTATTTACGTTGTTGAGCAGACAAATTTTTCGAACTTATGAAGTAATGGATTAGTAATAAGCTTTAAAATGATTCAGATTGTGATAGATAGTATGTTACGTAATTAGGGTGCTGGTCTGTATTTAATGAAGGCGTAGGCTGCGTAGGCGCGTATCCACGTGCGTCCCTGACGCACAACAAAAGCACTTATTTACATGTACAAAAACAACAGTTACTCGTACATCACTAATTACACAATTTTGTTAAGATTTGGTGTTCCGATGATGTTTTTCAACAAATAAATCACTTTTTATTAATCGTGTAGTACAATTACAAATGGCAAGCCATCATGGCGTCCAGTCAACAAAACAAGTCTGAACTTGAGAGTCTGAACGCGAAATGCGATTTATGCGTCGTGGCGCACCTATCTGCGGATGCCTTAACGCAAGTTTAAAACGAAGTATACTTCATCTTTGAAATACGCAAAATGTAAAACTTCTACAAACTTACGTTAAACTTGAATCATCATCCAAGCTTGCAGTAATATTTCCAGAAACTTATTTTGTCATACTTAATTATATTTTTTTTGGGTGGGAAATCATTATATGACCTCTCCCGCTCTGGGCGGAGCGGAAGGGCGTGTCAGACTCTTACTGACTAAAACCCATCCGTGTTCTTTCAGTTGCCTGTGCACCTGGGCCACGGTAACTCTTTCGAACAAAATCTTTTATTTTATATAGATTCTTCTATATTTTGTGAATGTGAGAACGTTGTAGGCCTAACTTGTAGACTAGATTAGTAGACCTTTTTATGTATTTTATTTTTTTATTTTTATATTTTGTTGAGTGCCTGTTACTTGTTGTCAGGCCTACACTGTCCTCCCATTATCAACACTGTAATTTGAAACATTGTAAAAGCCCCTTATTTTTAAAAGAGTAACCGTGGAGTTTCTTGGCGGCTCTTCTCCATAGGAAACAACCAATTGGAACCGTGCACCTAGCTTCTGACGTTTCATAAGTGCCCATGTTGGTTTATGTGAAATAAAATATTTTTATTTTGCACAATCCGCAACCCCGGCAGGCATCGGAACTTTCGGACCCCGTCAATGATACTGACATCGCTTTGAGGCGCGCGTGGAACACGACGCGCCGTCGATCCGGGCTTGATCCTTACCGGACGGCGAGCTACCCATTACTAGCCGTCCGCAAGCCCGCGCCTACGGTGACCGGGAATCGGCTTTCGATTCCCGACGCCCAGGGTGTCTCCTCCTGCGGCGACTAGGGGCGTGAGGGCGCAACGATTACTTCACCCTCACGCGATAATTAAAATTTATATAAACATCAAGTTTGCAGCAAGCTGATCTGCTATCTGCGGAGTGTATATATCTACCTACACCGCTGCCTATTCATTTGGCGAATATAGGCATGATTTATGTTATGTAAAAAATATTCTATCTAGACTGGAAGCCGACCCAACATTGCTGGGAAGACTTAGGCATATAAAAGTTCCAATTCTTCCATTTCAGTAAGAAATAAGAACTTCATAACAATGTAATATAGTAACATATTGCTATATTAGAACAGACTCAGAATTTAGGTCGAAAGGGGATGACCCGTGTTTCTAATGCGACCATACGTTCCGATTTTCGGGGATAGGAGCGAAATGAACACCCTGTATAGTCGTATATATTTCTAGGTAGAATGTAATGTGACCATTTCTTCGTTGGAATTTATGTGGATAAAACTGAAACGTTTTTTTTTTTACATTTATAAGTAAACACAGACTTATTTAAACGAACTGTCTACTTTTTATCATCCCACTGTTGGGCAAAGGTGTCACTCTCCCTTTTCCACACACTTCTGTCCTCTTCTATTGTGGGCCAGTCCTTTCGTTACGGGTAATGTTCCGTCCTCCATCTTCATCTTGCTTTGCCGCGACTTAATTAACGACAATTTAATATTTCAGTTTAAAAGGAGAGGTGTTTGTTGAACTAAAGTGGGTAAATTTCAAGCAAAATTTAACACTTTTTATACGAAAATGTTGTGACAATTACTAATTTCACCAAAAGTAAATCATTAACAAAATCCTTAAAAAATATTATAAAAAAGTATTTTACGGGGGTAATGTTTTTTTTTATAAAATTGGAACTCGGTAAATAAAAACTCAATTGAGAGGTTTTCTTTTCAAATTATAAAAAAGTATGACTTATTTTTAAACTACGCTTTACAAATTATAGGCTACTCATTACCGTTTGAAATACGAAGCAAAAAGAAAAAAGAAAATCTCTTTTTTTCGTCTTATACATAGGGTTCTGGGCGACTTTAAATGTTTTATACGTGATTGAAGTTTATTTTAGGTAATTGGGTTATTCATAGAGTCAAAGGCAAATCAGCTGGTTTAAATTAAAATTAGTATAAAAATAAGGTTACTAAAAAGTTATAGGTTGCAAGTTTTTATCTAGGTTGGTAACTTCAAAGTAACTTTTAGAAAATAAAACTATTAAACTAAATTTTCTGAAAATGCCAAGACACAGCAGGTACACAGTATCTAACATACTTCTTTAACATTTGCAAAAGTACTAAAATAAATAAAAATTCAACCATCACAAAATTAGTAAATTTATACTTATAATAACATAATAATAATGTTACAAAGAGGTAAAATTTGCTTGTTTGTATGTAGGGGGTAATCTCTGGAACTGAAAAATTATTTTTGTGTTTAATAGCCTAACTCTTGAGGAAGGCTATTTAACATCATGCTAGGACCCTTAGGAGCCGAGAAAAAAAAAGAAAAAGTCAGGATGAACGCTAAGCGAAAACGAAGTAATAGCGCGGGCAGGCGATGCGATGCGACGGGTTGGGTCGGGGGTACAAGATATTTTACGCGAACGAAGTCGCGTGTATAAGCTAGTAAACTATAAAACAATACTGCTTAAAATTCATCTAACAATTTTAAAAACATTATTTTTTTTCGGTATTTTCTGAAAGTTTTCCGATGAAAAAATCTCAATATTTCAGTCAGAGTCACGGATATCGAGGGATATGGCTTGGAGGCGTGGCGCATGTCGCCTCCGTTGGGTTGAACTGACCTTAAATACGCGTGACTGCAGTGAGCACCGTTCATTACGCTCTCGACACTCGTCCTGAACGGTCGTGCTTACGCTCCCCCGTTCATGACTCAGTGGCGCTAGCCTAATTCTTCCTCGTTACGTTTACGTAACGCCCTCGCAGCCGCCCCGGCTGTATTCGATCATCGATCGATTAATTAATTAATTTTAATTAATCAATCGTTTTTGATCAATTATAAAAATTGCCTTTTTCAAGGCAGGTTCTACTGTTTCTTTAACGTGCGCGTTTGTGTGAGTAGCTTCACTAGGCCCCTTCTGGGCAAAACCACAGTTTCGTGGTCCTCGGTGGATACCTTACGGTGCCAACGAAGCCGAGTGGGGTGTTGACCCAATCACACCCGCCGAACCCCTTCAGGGCTAGGCAGTCAGTTGGACGGGTCCCAGAGTTAACCGGCCTTGGGGGATCTCCTAGTCGGCTCTGGTGACAGTTTTCCTTTCACAGCTACTCACCTAGTGTCTTTAGGGTGTGTCTACACCCTTCGCGCTAGACTGTCAGGGCCCCGTTCGCACATTAAGATTGGCGACGGGTATACAAGCTTAGGGCTCACCCATAGGCACTCAACCTCCCTGTCTATACCCGACAGGGAGGGTGTGACACATCCCCGGGCATTTCCACCCGGGGAGCTAGGCATAGGGAAGATAGGAGGGAACCTTCTGTTCCACCATCCCCCAAAACCAACCCTCCCGCACCCCCAACCATGGGGGATGCTGTCCTTCTGACGTTCGTTAGGGAGGTCCTCTTAAAGGACCCCGAATTTCTCGCCAAATATGGCGCCCGCTTCGCTGCTATGCAGCCCCCCACCCCCTGTCCCTCCGACACTCCAGCCATCGCTAGCTTTAGCGATGCTCTAGAACCCCCCTCCCCTCCGTGCTCTATGCCCGTCATAGACTCGGAGGATTCCTCAGGTCCCATGGACACTGAAGTAGCCTCCATCAAACGCCCGGTCACTCCGTATCCTTATGGTACGGAGCCCCAATTCTCCTCAGCCTCCTCGTCCGAGGATGACGGCTTCCAAACCGTCACCTCCGCCGCTAAGAGGAAGAAGAACGTAGTCTCTTCTTCCCAGGCAGGGAAAACCCCCAAGATAGGCTCCCCCGCCGCCCCCGTGACACCGACCCCCGTTGTCCCCTCCCCGACCGCGCGCCCCGCTCCCTCCGCCGCCGCGTCAACCCCCCCCACCCTGTCTAAGGCTTCCGATGGCCAATCCAAACAGGCCCCCTCTCCGCCCCCTGTGTTCATTCAGGACAAGGGGAAGTGGACCGTCGTGTCCAAATGGTGCGTCGATCTCCGGATCGGCTTCACCAGTGCCCGTGCCACAGAGCAGGGCATCAAAGTCCAAGTCCCTAACTCTTCCGATTATAGGGCTCTCACGAAACTCCTCCGAGATAGGGGAGTTTCATTTCATACTTACTCCCTTCCGGAGGACCGACAGACCCGCGTGGTCATAAATCGCATCCCCAAAGAGATCGCGACCTCTGACATAAAAGACGACCTTCTGTCGCAAAACGTCCCCGTCGCGGAAGTGCACCGCATGCACCGCGCCCGAAGCGGAGAGGCATACAATATGATCCTTGTTGTATGCCCCGCCGTCGAGGGACACCACCCGATTTTCACTATAAAGTCGATTTGTAGCCTTACTGGATTCGATATCCAGAAGCCGCGTAAAACTGGCATCGTCGGCCAATGCCACCGGTGCCAACTCTATGGCCATTCCCAGCGGAATTGTCATGCGACACCCAGGTGCGTCAAGTGCCTGGGCGAGCACGGCACTTCTGACTGCTCCCGCCCCAAAGACAGAACTTTGTGCACGGAGCCACCCAGCTGCGTGCTCTGCGGGAACTCCGGGCACCCAGCCAACTACCGTGGCTGTCCCAAAGCCCCCAAATCGACCGCCCCTAAGCTGACGAAGCGTACCGACGCCCGTCAGCAAAGGGAAGCCCCCCCCTCTCAACTTCCCGAGCGACTGAGTCCCCAAAGACCCAGTCCTTGGCATCTCCTGCACCACCAACAGGCCTTCCCGGCCTTGGGGCGCTATCAACAACCTCCCCCTCCTCCCATCCCTCCGCTGATGGACCCCCGCATCCGTGCTCACGCACACGCGCCCGCGCCCGCGCCCGCGCCCGTGCCCGCGCCCCCTCGCGCTAACCCACCCCCGGCTCCTAAAGCCGCTCCCCCCGCGCCGGTCGCACCCCGCCCGCCCGCACCCACTCCTCCAGTGGTCGGGCCTAACCCTCTCGACGCGTTCAATGTGATCTCGAGCACATTCCTCGTCTTCCTCACCCCTCGCGCCCGAAAGATGGCTAGCGAAATCGTCACAGCAAGAAATTCCTGTGACCTTTTCGCTATCCAGCAAATATACAATGCGTATCCGGAGATTACGCAAACCCTGATGACCTTTTCCAACCAACCTAAAATCAATTAATGGATAAAGGAATCATTGCGCGTATTAAACCCCGATCCCTCAGACTGGGGTATTTCAATGCCAATGGCATCATAGGTCAGCGTGACGAAATCGCGACCTTCCTCCGCGATCACAATATAGACGTCCTCCTCGTACAGGAGACGTTCCTTAAACCCCATCACCGTAGGCCGTCCATCGCAAACTATCGCGTAGTCCGCAACGACAGGATTCGGTGTCACCGGGGCGGTACCCTGATCTACTACAGGGCTTCGCTCTATTGCATCCCAATAGACCCCCCTCCCCTCTCACGATTAGAAGTGTCTATATGTCGACTAGGCATGACGGGTCACCAGCCGATCACTCTGGTGTCGGCTTACCTCCCCCCCACCAATACCTCAGAGAACTTTCAATTACTGACTGACGACCTGACCCTCCTGCTCGGCTTGAGTGACTCCGTTATCATAGCGGGCGATCTCAATGCCAAGCACACCGCATGGAATAGTGCCGTTATCTCTACCCGAGGGAGACACTTGTTCGACCTCAGTCCTCTTCTTAACTTCGACGTCATCGCCCCGATGACCCCCACCCACTTCCCCGCTAACGTTGACCACGCCCCTGACGTGCTCGATGTAGCACTCCTAAAGAATATCAACCTACGGTTGGCCTCTATAGAAGTGCTACAAGAGCTAGACTCTGACCACCGACCAGTCGTAATGAGACTAGCCCCTCGCATAGGTCTCCCCGACCCCGACCAACCCCCCCTCACGAGAGTGGTAACGGACTGGAGGTTAGTAAGCGAACGCCTGAAAGCCAACACGTCCCCCCACTTAGACTCTATCCCCGACCTCTTCGACTCAGTCGCAGACACGACGGCCGCGATCGGCTCGTTCACAGAACACGTACAATCCGTCCTGAACGATTGTTCAAGGGAAGTTCCAGCGATAGATGACTTTCGCTGGAAATTGCCGGACGATGTACGTGAGCTGTTGACCGAGAAGAACGCGGCCGTCCGTGCGTACAGCAACTTTCCCTGCTCCGCGAACCGAACCCACATGCGCTACTTGCAGCGAACTGTAAGGAACCGCGTGGCGGAAGTACGTAACGCGGGCTGGGACAAGATGCTGAGCGAACTAGAGCCCACCCACCTGGCATTCTGGGAGCTTCAGAGGAAACTCAAATCCCGAGAAGTAGCCCCCATGCCCCCCCTGACCCGCCCTGACGGTACCATCGCCTTCGATGATGCCGACAAGGCCGAATGCCTCGCCGATAGTCTAGAGGCCCAATGCTCGCCCAGCACTCAACCAGTAGACCAGGCCCACCTCTCTGAGGTGGAAGCCGAAGTCGAAAGGAGAGCTTCCCTCCCCCCCGTAGAAGACCCCGAGTTTCCTCTGCCTCCCGTCACTCCCGACGAAGTGCACGATCTCATAAAGGGTCTCAAGCCCCGCAAAGCCCCCGGTTCGGACGGTATCACCAATAGGGTGATACAGCTCCTCCCCGCTCATCTGATCATGCTCATGACCACCATCTTCAATGGTGCCATGAGCAATAACATCTTCCCCCAATCGTGGAAACAGGCCACTGTCATTGGTATTCCCAAGCCAGGCAAGCCCAAGTCCGCTCCCTCCAGCTACCGTCCCATCAGTCTGCTCAACGTCCTCGGCAAAATCTATGAGAGGCTTATTTATAAGCGTCTCAGAGACTACGCCGAGACGAAAGGCCTCATTCCCAACGAGCAGTTCGGTTTTCGAACCCAACACTCGTGCGTGCAACAGGTCCACCGGATCATCGAACACATAAGCGTCGGTTTCCAACGCGGTTCTTTGACCGGTGCCGTGTTTTTCGATATAGCGAAAGCGTTCGACAAAGTCTGGCACGACGGCTTATTATATAAGCTGTACAAACTTAAAGTGCCAGATCGTCTCGTGCTCATCTTACGAGACTTTTTGTCGAATCGCACGTTTCGCTATCGCATCGAAGGTGCGCTATCCTCCCCCCGCCCAATCCGCGCCGGAGTCCCCCAGGGCTCCGTGCTCGCCCCCCTCATTTTCACGCTATTCACCAGCGATATCCCCAAAAGTAGAAAGGCTCAGTTGGCTCTGTTCGCAGACGATACGGCCATTTACTACACCGGCTTCGGCCGCGACTCGATCTCTCGCATTCTCCAAACCTCAGTCAACCAGCTCGGTGACTGGTTTAGGAAGTGGAGAATCGAAGTCAATCCCGATAAGAGTCAAGCGGTGTTCTTTTCGAAACCGCGACTCAAACCCCTCCTTCCCCGTCCGCTGACCATGTACGGCAAGCCTATCCCTTGGGAGAAGCGAGCCAAATACTTGGGCGTCGTCCTAGACCAGCACCTCTCCTTCTCGGAGCACATAAAGCAGGCGCGCTCGCGCGCCGCTTTCGCTCTCGGTAGGCTCCACTCCGTCCTGAATGCACGCAGCAAACTGTCACTTAGGTGCAAATTGCGCATTTACACAGCGTGCATTCGCCCCATCATGACCTATGCGAGCGTAGTATTCGCACAAGCGAAGCCCCATCACATCCATAGGATGCAGACCCTCCAAAACCGGTTCCTCCGCAGGGCGACCGGTGCCCCTTGGTTCGTTCGGAACGAAAGTCTCCATCTCGACCTTAAAATCCCGACCATCAGTCAGTTCATGAAACGCCTATCTAAGCGTTTCTTCGACTCCGCCGCCACTCACCGCAACCCTCTGGTTGTCGCGGCCGCCAGTTATGTCCCCTCCCGAATCAGTCATACCCGCCGTCCCCGGCATGTCCTAGTCGACCCCGATGACCCCATAACCCTCCTCCAGGAGAGCAGTAGGGCCACAAGTACAGTGCACAAACACAGACCGCCATCGTTCCGACCTCGCCGACGAGGTCCCACGCGACGACCCCCCCGCATCCGTTCCCCCCGTCCCCAGTCCGATGAGGCCTCAGCCCGCGCCGTAGCTGAGCCTGTAGCTTTAAACTCCCCGTTTAATAATCATGATACTATAAACCCTTTGATCCAGCCCGTCCCCAATATCGCGCTGCCCCCTCCCGATGACGCCCTAAGCCGAGGTCCGTACCCCACAGGGGGTGCCCTTAGCGTGCGGTCATCTATCATTTAAGTTTTAGTTTTAAATTTTTCCGCTCCTGGCTGGAGGCCTTTTAGAGTAAAATCCGAAAGGCAACCACAGGACAGACCGGTTAAGCAGCCACGACCCCCAGTGGTCAAAACTGCGAGTTGCCCTTCCAAAAAAAAAAAAAAAAAAAAAAAAAAAAAAAAAAAATGAGCACCGTTTAGTCATATGTTTGCCTCGGAACGTGTAGTGTGATTTCGTATTTTTACGAAATGCCGAATTGTTCCGTCCTTGTGTGAAAATATAGCACAATTACAACAAACCTTAGTACAAGTGGTTTGTCTTACCACCGGTAACTAAAAAATCACTGCATTAATTATAATATTTAAGTATTTTACAAATTATCTAGTTGTGAAATATTTTTGACATGCGACAGCCTTTGCCTAATGACTGACGCATGTCAAAACGATGCATTAGTGGTGCGCAGCACTGAGATATGGATATCGATAATTGTTAGTTGCTCTAATAAGAAATTGTATTAAGAATCTTAAACGAGAATTAATACATTTTATATCAGTTTCCCGATAGATCCAGAAATTGAACATAAATAGGTAGATGCAAAATGCAGAGAAAATAATTGGTTGGTAATTTCAAGTGACTTCAAAGTCCATAAAGACGTTGCTAGTCCCAAAAGCTCTTAGACACTTTGTCGATACAAATATTTTCTCATCGACTGATTTTCACCAGTTTGAGCAAGACCCCGATGGATAATAATATTATCCAAGTGACAAAATGTGTGATGGAATAACATATTGATATTTGCTTACATTTTTTGGCTAAGAATGTAACAACTAAATTATGAAAGCGACAGATATAATGTTCAATAAGTACCTATTTTAATTGTTCTTTTATGTGCGATAGTTGAACAGTTTTAATTTTAAGTAAGAGCAGCCCCGGATCTAGGGGGGAAAGGCAAATTTAAGCGTGGCAAACAAGTGCACCACTCAGCGCACCGCAACTCTGCGATAAGTGAGATGCGCAGCACTTATTATCTTTCTCTGCGAGTGGCACACTGACAAAATCACTACGTGATTAGCGTAGGCATAGATCGTCAAACGGTGCGAGCGGGTTGCGGGCGGAGCAGTTGAATTCTACCAGAAACTCTCTGTTTTTAAAACACATGCTCCATTTTTATTTGGCGATACAAAAAGGTTAGCTTTCCATCTCTTGCAACAGATCTATGCCGTGGCGAACCTGAGGAGGATGAGCGCTTCTGTCACCTCTGTGGCCAAAAATTTAAGGAACAAATCCTTTATTTTAGAAATTTTACATCGCCTAGCAAGGGCGCCGGGCGTCCCGCCCATTTAGCCGCCTTTATGCGGAAAGGCGACACGATTTCCTTTAAGTTTTTACCACAGAGCGCTGGCGCAGCCGTTGGATTGGAGCATTATCGATCGATAAAATTTACCTAATATGTTTCTGGCAAAATATTCGAGCTCGCTTTGCTCGTTCTTATAGCCTAGCGACTCTTAATTCTTAAAACTTTTCGGACTTACAAAATCTAACATATTTGAGGCAGTGCTAAAATTTTAGCGCTCGCTCCGCTCGCTGGTGCATTCTAGATTGCCTTAATTGGTGTTAAGCTTTTCTGCATAAGTCGGGTGTGATCTTAGCAATCAAAAATCATGACAATCAGATTAATTATGAAAATGCCATCGATTTTTTTGCAAAAAAAAAGGCTCAAAGAGTAAAAATTTTATTCTAATCTTCTGCTAATAATAAAGCTAAAGAGTTTTTTTTGTTTGAACGCGCTAATCTCTGGAACAAGCAGTCGGATTTGAAAAAATCTTATTGCATTTGATAGCCCAATTCTTGAAGAAGGTAGAAACCTTACCCTAGAAACCGAGCAGTAAGAAAAAAGGTCAGAAAGAACGCTAAGCGAAAAGGAAGTAATATCATGGGCGAGTGATGCGCAACGACGCGGTGGGTCGGGGGCCGAAGTTTCACGCGGACGAAGTCGCGTACAGAAGCTAGTATGCTATAATCTCACGATTTATTTCAAATATGTCCTGTCCTATCCTAAATAATTGTTCGACATGTCCATGTATATTTAAATAAATAAGGATTCATGTAAAACGTTAAAGGATTGGCGGGGCGGGGAGCGGCAGATTGCAGTTTTTGCCCCGCCTCGAAAAAAATCTAAATCCGGGGCTGAGTAAGGGAGAAACTGAAGAAACTGAATTACTTAAATGTTATTCGCAAACGAAAATATTATATTTTTACTTGATTTGTTGTTATTGGTCTTTTAATATTCCACATGGAAAAGCAGAAAAAAAGAACGGTACCAAATACGTCCAAAAAACACCTCTTTTTGCAGTCGGTATTCATCGATATTTTTATCGATCACATATTTATACCAACCTCTCTTCCCTAGTTAATGCTAGAGTTACATGTGTGCATTCAGTGACTGTATCTATACTTTCTAGTGCCCGCCCCTTTTGAGCATATGTGCAATAAAATAGCACAAAAGTGTTACGCATATTTTTTTGTTTGTGTGCGAAGAATGCATCATGTGTGCCGTATCTATTTCTTTTGTTTATGTGAGAGTTTCAGGAGTGGGGAAAAGGTGGCGACACATAAACTTGAGCAAATATAGAGTAAAGGCATATCTCTCGGATATCTATGGTCAGAGTGGTCACAGATGGCTAGACAACAATCTATAAAATGTATGGTCTTGTGTCAATCATGAATTTCTTGGTAAGTAAAAGAAACAGCCCCGACTTAAAAGAAAACGACAACAAAACAGCTGCCTATCAAGACAATCTTGAGCTTTTCTCATTTGGAAAATGAGGAGAAATATAGGGCCGTAGTTTTTATTAACATATTGGACCAATAGCGTCTCTTTACAAGAACCCACTTGGTAAACTCGAACAAATTGGTAATCTTCTTTGCGTTCCAGAAAAACCCAATGAAGGTTAAAACAACTCAAATATTATCTTTTTTATTAACATTTGCCAAATGACTTAGCTGAATAAAGTAACTCCATAAACAAGCATATTACAAATTAGAGGATTATATCCTAGATAAGAATGCTTGGAAACATGCTAGTCCTGCTCCATAGGACAATCTAGAGTCTAGACAAAATCAAACTGGTTGCTAATTTAATTTTATAATTTATAATTTTTATGACAATGATTTTTACAATATGTACTTAACTACTTTAACTAACACTCTAAATTATTACTTGTTAAAATTTTGGAAAAATCATCTAGTTTTCAATATTTGTAAATATGTGAGCACCATATATCTACCACATAATTAATTTACCTGTCATTACATTATATTTCATTATTTTTTCCTCTTGTGGTATAGTAATTTTATTCTAGGTGCATCGTCTTCACATATAATTATATAATCAATGTGAACCTACATAATATTGTAAAACATTTTAAAAGAGTAACGGTGGAGTTTCTTGCCCATTCTTCTCCATACGAAACTATCTTTTGGAAGGGGCAACTAGAATCTATTTTTTTTTTTTGTAAATTTTGACATTCAAGAGTGCCTTTTATGTGCCTATTTGAAATAAATGATTTGACTTTGACTTTGAGATAATCCGTATATGTTCTTTCAGTAGTGCTATTCTGAAAAGTTCACTTGGAACCTAATTCAAGTGAGCGCACACAATTCGAAAGCGAACTCATTTGTTTTTTAAAGTAAATCATCGCGGATTCACAATGGGACACCGTGCACCGCTCGAATTTCGAAGCGAATGACACTACTAAACATGAGCAATTGACGATTCATGACAATTTGCTGTAATTAACAACCATGGCAGGCAGATTGATTACTCACCATTGTATGTTGTTGTTAACAGACAAGGTGACGTCACTGCTCATAGATATTTGTGACTACATTAAACACTCATGATCCAAGTAAAAAATATGACACAGCAAAAATTTGTAGGACTGCATGTATTCCCCATGGTGTCCTCACCCAAATTCCACCAGTTATATTATTAAATACTAACTCCTACCCGCGACTTCGTTCCCGTGGTCGTCGTAAAACACCACAATATACTAAAATAACAGCCACATTTTAATAAAACTATCAATCACAATCTGAATCATTTTGAAGCCTCAGTATTGCTAATCCGCTCCGCCCAGAGCGGGAGACGTCATTTGATGATTTCCCACCCAAAAAAAAAAAAAAAAAAAAAAAAAAAAAAAAAAAAAAAAAAAAAAAAAAGTATTGCTAATGCATTGCTTCATATGTTCGAAAACTTTGTCTGCTCAACAACGTAAATAACGCAATGATTGTTGTTGAACTGTCAAAATGAAAGCCATTGCTATTGTTAGTGTGTTACGCAATTACCCCGCATAATTACCTAAGAATGTCCCATATTTTACAAATAAATGGTCACCGCACTACGTAATACTCGAAAACTATTGAGAACGGAATTCTCGTAGAACTTTGCGGTACTCGGAGAATTTTCTAGATTCCTATAGTTTCTAGTATTTGCCCTAGCTCTTGAGGAGGAAGGACTGAAGAACGGATTCCATTTTATATTATTATGTAATACAAGCGACCCGTCCCGGCTTCGCACGGGTGCAGTGTAGATACTAATGTGGTGTCAGTGTGGAGTGATTAATAATATTATTATGATTAGACTTTACTAATAATATAATCCTAAACTATACATTATACTATTGTTTATGACGGAGAAGGTACGTCTCTCTCCTTAGTCTCTCTACTCTATCTGAACTATGATATAATTGTATACTTATTCATATTTTTTTGTGAGATTATTGGAAGGCACGTGAGCTTATCCGTTAGAAGTTGGCCGAAATATCCCAGCGTTGATTTGCTGGATTCGTTATCTCCTCTACCGATCGTTATTTCTCATGTCAAAGTTTATTTTGTTTATATGTATGTATGTATTAGTATTTATTCTTGTATTTTATAGCTATTTCCGAACTGTCCTGCCATGTTTTGTATCTGCGTCACCCTAAGGTTGACTGGTAGAAAATGACTCAGGCATTAAATTCGCCTTTGTACAATTTTTTTTTGCCTTGGTACAATGTTTTAATAAATAAAATAAATAAATTATTGAATCTATCGACTCGCAGCTAACTGTTCAGCGAAAATGCCTACACGCTTTTATTCAATGGGTCTGGTTTTCACCAATGTTTCAAACAGGAGTGGAACCGGTGGCCTGAAGCAAAAAACCATTCAGCCACTGCGCCCATAGTGACTTTTTTCTTAATTCAGACATAGCACTTGAAAGGTAAATATGGGCATAATTTATACAAAAAAAAATTTGTCATTATGTCAACAAGAAAGCCATATAAATTACCCATGTCAGAACGTTAAAGAAAACTTACGTACTCACATATTTATCAACAAACACACTACGTGTCAAAATGACCTCGACATGAAATGAATAATGCGACACTGTTTTCATAAGGTCCAAGGTCAGGTCGGCTTCAAATATTGTGTCCCTGGAGACACAAAATGTTTTAGCAACTAGTGATGGAACAAGTGAAAAGTTTTAGTTTACAAATTTGGTTATTTACAGTAGAATATATTAGAGACTAGCTTTTGCTCGCGGCTTCGCTCGCGTTAATTTAGACTTTGACTATCAATTCGGGTTATAATTCAATCGTGATTCGAAAGACACGTGGCGCCATCTATTATCATAAGAATGTTATTGTTGTTTTCCTCGGGAACAGTACGTTTTTTGGGATGAAAGGTACCCTACGTCCGTTTCTGTACACCTGACAACGTATATGCAAAATTTCAGGATGATCGGTTCAGTGGTTTAGGCGTGAAAAGGTAACAAACAAACAAACAAACTTACTTTCGCATTTATAATATCAGTTAGGAAGTTAGGATGGGCTAAGTCATGGTCAAAAAAAAACAAGGTCTGGCACTCCGAGAGTGACACAATCATGCTTACGTCACTATCCAGTTGCCACTTTATTGCAACAGAATAGAATAGAATAGAATAGAATACTCGAAACACGAATTATGGAAACATTTTCTGCCACCATTCTGTAAAAAATATATATATAAAGTGTAGCGGCATCTACAACGCCACATGCGAGCTACGCGTCAGACTGACGTCACGCAAAATCCTGCATCGCGCAATCAGAGTTTACCGCGCAACTAGCATATATACAACATCCCGACATCAATCGTCGGGCAGTTGCCCACCAGACACAGCACCCGTCTGGTCGGAGGATCCTCCCTTTTCTATGGAGGTGTGAGTGAACTTTACACCCTGTTCCTCATACCTCTATAAAAGCATTTAAATTGTCGTTTCGTTTTTCAAATCAAACGAAACAATTCAATTTAAACATATACTGACGTAATTGTTCGTTAAAACCTCATTGTTTTATCGGCTTCGCACAGGTTAAAAAAGGCGGTTGGGAAGTTATTATTACACACTACTGGTAACACAGCTGTGATGACGTAGGCTTATGTCACCCACGTGACCACTGTATCTCGGAATGCTATACCTGGCGAAGTATATTATTATACCATGTTATGATTCATTTTAATCAACCTATAATGTTCCAACTGCAAGGAAACAGACCTCCTCACTGTGAGAGGGAGTGGGACGTTATCCACCACGCGGGCACAGCGCGGGTTGGTGGATGTTACATCATATCCTTGAATTTTGGTATCTAGAACATGCCAGTTTTTCCTTCACCGTTTTTAGAGCTTCTGTGATTGGTTCATAAAAGAAATTGTAACCAATCATAGACGTTGTCATGACTTGATTAAAATTTTATGTGTGTAGTCTTTATTTCTTCTCAGGTGGTTGTCAGATAGGAGTTGTCGACTCCAACTAGCTATTTTTTTTTATATGGCGTATAATAGTAGATTGTTAACCAAGGGGCTAAAATGACCCATTATATACGAGATAGTTTTACTCCCGATCTTTAGCGAAGACTTTTGAGCAAGAGAAGTGAAAAAGTGATTTCGATACCTACCCTATTCACAGAATGAACAATTTCATTTCATTTAAATTGTAATAAGCTTATTAAAAGCGTTACATAAGCCTCAGGAATCCGGTGTATTTGTGACAATATTAATCTCTAAATCGTTTATAGCAAGTACGTACAGTCACCAAACGAGATAAGTAACCAGAGTCGTCGGATATAGTTGAAGTTTTGTAAGAAACCGATGGATTTTTTCGAATGCAATTTTATTTTTTAAATGACCTGTTTGTTTTCTATTAATTTTATTTTATTTTATTCGAAAACATTTATCGGTTTCTTAATAAACTTCAACTATATCCGACGACCCTGGTTACTTATAATTTTTGGTGACCGTACATACGGGTTTATCTACTCACGTACATTTAATCGGATTTACCAAACCAGCTGCCGAAAGCCGGAACCCTTTTAGTGTACAAGAAATGTAACGTTTTTTCCACATCTCTTACATCTCAAGGAAAATTCGCCAGTAAACACGTCTTTATTTTTCCACCCTGGATCAAGTTACATAACATAAAGTGCTGGAAATATGGATATTATTTCGGCTTTCTTTCTCTGAATTTCTGTTGATATTTCTACTAGATACATTGATATTTTGTCAAGGTTTGTTTTTGGCTCTGAAGGAGACATTGTTCTGAAGATATTGTTTTGAAAGGATTACTATATCTAAGCATAGTGAAGCTCCTAAGATACAGGTCCTGTACTGAATAATTTACCAAAAGTGTGATTTTTCATGTAAACCTGATAATATCAGCAAAAAAGGTTTTTATTGCACAAATTAAAGCCTTAAATATATTTAAACTAACGACCCGCTCATGCTTTGCACACTTTATACGATTTGACAAAACATTGATTTCTTGTTCAATATTATGTAAGTTTAATATTAATGTATTAAATACATAAACCTTCTTGAATAAATTCTCTAAATGATGGTGAAAACCAAGACATGAAAAGCAACTTAGTTTATATGTTATTTGTTATAGAAAATAGAAAGATATGTGTAATTTGCAAACTGCGAACTGGCGAAATATAGTTGTACTATAGATACACCTCTGCCTAACCCTACGGATAATACAGGCGTTATGTTATGTGTAACTTGCATCCTAGCCCAATGTCATCCCTTCTACCAATAAGGAGTATTACTGCAATGTTCTTCCGCCAGAGTGCAGCACTAACACAAACCGTAAACAGTTTTTTAACAAGTCCTACAAAGCAATTTTTTTAGATCACCCACTTTTAAATGTCCGTAAGATGCCATAATATCACAGTACAGGTTTTTTAATACATGAATAATAATTAAACTAATATAATTTATCACGTTTTCACTATTTATAGGTTACAAATAAATGACATGATGCATCATGGCGGTTTGTGTAGGGTTTGTCCTAGTGTCGCCCCCTACGCAGAGTTTTGCGTAATGTTCCCTATACAATGTCAAAAACTGGTGGAAATGACAGATTACATGACGTCTGTTATAATTTTATAAACATGACGTAACCGCTCTTATACGTAACAATACTTGCTAAATTAATTCAAAATGCTTGGAAAATAAACAATTTGCCATCTCTATCGATCCATATGGCATACAATTTAAACTCCAGTTGACAACATAACCTTGAATTGACGCTAAGATAACACTTGTGTCCTTGAGAAGATGGCGAAAGGTTATTTAAAAAAACCGGCCAAGTGCGTGTCGGACTACGCACAATGAAGGTTCCGTAGTTCAGATGAATTTACCCCTAGAACAAACTTAACATTGTAGTTGAAACACATGTTCTCCTATACGTACCAACTGCAAATGTAAGTTGGTCTACTATTACTCGTAAACTTGTAAAGCCTACGCCGCTGTGATAGTTTTCCTTTTAATTTCGTTATATATACTACTGCGGTGAATTTTTTCACATAGGCAAAAGCAACAATTTTGCTGGCAACGGGGGACACTTGATTCTAACAAAAATTAGCAATTTAAAGCTTAATTTTACGCAAACGGATCCCTGAATCGAAAAATGGTTATCACAGACCCGTAATATTTTTGAATGGCCTATCCAACGATACCCCACACCATGGGATAGACGAGAAAAAACGCATGTTTTTTTTCACTCCGGCAAAAGGGTATTTTTTTTTTTTTTTGTTAGCTCCTGTCCACGTAACGTGGATGCCCACGTTATGTGGACAGGAATTACCCCAAAAAAATATTGATTCAACATTTTTAAGCTATTGCATAGCTTTTATCGCGGGCTTTGAGCGCGGCGACTGAATCAAGAAATTCCGTAACGAAAATAAAACCTAACACCCCCCACTCCGCCTACCATGTAGCTCGGCCGAGCGTTCGCTTAACGTGTATGTATATGGTACGACTGTACTTGAATTAATATCAAAGAAAAAAAAATACTGCATAAATAAAAAATAAATAAATAATTATAATTGCATAAGATGATAAAACATGCTATGCAATAGCTTTACCGCGGCAGTCCTCGAGTGCCACACGTGTTTTTTTATTTACCCCTTTGTCGGAGTAATTAATATGTATATCTATGCCAAATTATACCTTTCTAGTACTAAGAGTATCTGAGCTAAGCTGCGGATGGACAGACGAACATGGCGTAACTATAAGAGTTCCTGTTTGACTACGGAACCTTAAAAAAACTACAGTCAGCTGTCATATTACGCCGGAAAAGAGAGCTTGTAGTGGAGCTTCTTACCTTCTTTTGTATCGGCACGAACTACAATCAATCTGCCTAGTCTTTTCCCAACTATATGGAGTCAGCTTCCAGTCTAACCGGATGCAACAGCATACCAGTATTTTACACGCAACTTTTGTAGAACAATTTTCCATTAAGTTTTTATAGGAATTGTTTTACTAGAGTCGCGTCGCACTGTCGCGTCGCGCCTTTATTTTGGCTGTATAAGACATCAAATAGAATCCCAAAAGTCTGGCAACCAGTCTTACCAAGAGGTATCGTGTTACCCAGTCTCTGGGTTGTGGAGGTCAGATAGGCAATCGCTCCATGTAAACCTGGCTAATGCCTTAAACGTTGTTTGGCTGTCAAGCGTTTTAATGTTTATGACAAATGTGTCAAAATGTTGAGGTAAATATGTTTGTCTCTTTTGTTTCCATAATTTTGATTGAAGGATGGAGTGAGACAAAAAATCACAGATATGTAAAACTCTCTAAACATCGAAATTCGAACGGTGTCTCGTTGTGAATCCGCGAAGATTTAATTTAAAAACAAATGAGTTTGCTTTCGAATTGTGTGCGCTCACTTGAGTGAGGTTCCAAGTGAACTTTACAGAATAGTACTACGTACTGTAACCTGGTATTTTATGCCTTTCAGTCAGTCAAGCCTGCCCGTCTACTGACGTCAGAGATAAAAGCCTACTGATAAGAAATGAGATAGATCAGATAAATGTTGACTGTTTTCATTTTATTTGGTACTACTTACATAAACTCACGCCTTCTTCCCATGAGGGTAGGCAGAAACTACAGAACGCCACCTGCTTTTTTTTTTTTTTTTGGTTGGGAAATCATCAAATGACGTCTCCCGCTCTGGGCGGAGCGGAAGGGCGTGTCAGACTCTTACTGACTAAAACCCACCCGTGTTCCTTCAGTTGCCTGTGCGCCAGGGCCACGGTAACTCTTTCGAACAATCCGCAGCCCCGGCAGGCATCGGTCCTATCGGACCCCGTCTATTTTGCTGACATCTCTTTGAGGCGCGCGTGGAACACGACGCGCCGTCGACCCGGGCCTGGTCCTTGCCGGACGGCGAGCTGCCCATTGCTCGCCGTCCGCAAGCCCGCGCCTACGGTGGCCGGGAGTCGGCAATCGACTCCCGACGCCCAGGGTGTCTCCTCCTCCTGCGGCGGCTAGGGGCGCGAGGGCGCAGAGATTGCCTCTCCCTTTCGCGCTCCGCCTCCTCCTTCGCGAGCATTACTGCTTCGCAGAAGGAGGTGACGGCTTCCCATTCCCTCTCGCTCCGTACCATGGCCTGAACCAGGGCCGGACGCGAGAGGTCGCCGCCGCCGATCGCCGCCACGAGGACACGGCGGTGCTCCGCCCAAGCCGGGCAGACCTCCACCGTATGCTCCACCGTGAGAACGCCACCTGCTACGATTCTTAATACTCCTTTTGCCTCGTTCACGTTCATACATCTGGTCATACCCGCAAGCCGGTTGCGAGTACTACGCACCTGACCTTTCTGAAGAACATCACCAATAAGGTCACTATATGTCCTCCTAGGGCGACCCCTCCCGGCGTTTCCACTCACATCTGCCTTGTAAATACCTTTTGTTAGTCACCCTTCATTCATCCTCGCAACATGACCAAATCAGCTAAGCATACTCTTTAAAAATTTTGTCACTACATCTTCTTTTAAACTATTACTATTTTTTTAGGTCTACTTGTTTGTATTAATTATAGCGGTTTATACGCTTAATGGGTACGCAGAACTCCTTTCTGGTTGTAGTCAGTTCTATTATAATGTGATAGTAAAGTGATTTGTGATTCACCTTAGTTTTGATGGTGACCCATTCGACGGTAAGTGCTCACTGCCGCCAGTGGACGTCTGTAATACCAGAGACATGGAGTTGGTATCCTAGAGATAGAGCTGAAATGTCTCATATGCCTGTAACACCGACGCCCATTCCCTTCAAGCCTGCACCCTCATTGCGTAACACACTATCATTCACAATCTGAATCAATCTGAATGATATTGCTAATCCATTGCTTCATATGTTAGAAAAATTTGTCTGCTCAACAACGTAAAGAACGCAATTAATGTTGTTGTACTGTCAAAATTAAAGACATTGCTACTGATAGTGTGTTACGCAATTACGCCGCTGAACACAGCCAGGCTGCTTGACAGCACAAATTAAAATGGTGGTGTTACTTTCCTGGAAAAACTCCTTCACAGAGCTCTACTAACGTATAGTACGATTCAAACTTAATGGCGGCTCGGAACATAAGGCGAGCCGCTGCGCAGTAACCAATTCACGTGTCAGCGGGGGTGAGGGGTGAGGTACTGCGCAGCGAATAGCGCACTTCACAGCCGCCATTAAGTTTGAATCGTACTGCACTACAGCTATAATTCATACCTTTTCAATTAGTTTACATAACAATTAATTTTTCAATATAGGAACCAAACATAACATCATCTTCATAAGTCTAGTGGCCTCGCGACTGTCGAGCGTGAGTTCCTGGGTTCGACTCCCAGGTCGGGCAAAGTGTTAATGGGTATTTCCATTAGGAATTTTCTCATTAGATTTATCCCCAGTTGATGGGAACAAACCCTATTACATGGGACTTAATTTATACATTTACATATACATTTTATTACATGGGTCTTTCTTGCATAGCTTGAAACTGAATAAATTTTCACCGCGCACCTAAAAACAAAAAGCGCGAAATGGCTGAAATATGTTTCTTTTTTACGTTTTCACCTCCAATATCTTCGCCATTTTGAAAAATTTCGAAAACCTGAATCGACCATAAAAATCCATATAATTATCAAATCTGCTCACAAAATTTCACGAGAATCGGTTGAGAAATGCGACCTGTGGAGGAGAACAGCCATCCGCCGGACATCCGGACATACGAAAGCATTTTTGCCCAAGCTGAAACGGAGACGCTTCGCTCTCGCTCAGTCAATAACTGACGATATGTGGGTGTTACTATGGGTACACTACTGGCCAACGGCCGGCGTGATGTTAGGTTATTATGAACCGAACACAATGATCACATTTCTCGTCTCCACATAACAGATGTTACCGACACCGTTTCTCAAGAATGATAGATCTATGAAATTATTTACATAGTAGGTACATATATTTCTGGATGTTACTTTGATCGTTCGGTCGTAATCTTCCACTACATTAGGCGTGCGATAGCCAGTTGAACGGAAGGTTGTCTCTCCATTTCTAAGTGGTTAACTTCTGAAGATATGTTGCTATGTGATCTTTTAAGGCCAGATTTATTTATTTAAACTTCTCGCACACAATAACATACAAAGGCGGACTTTATGTCAAAGAAAGAAAGAAAGAAAACGTATTTATTGAGACTCTCAAAGGATAAAAATAAAAATAATAAAATAAAAACAAAAGTAAAATGAAAATAACAACAGTAAGTCCTGTACGAGGCCAAAAGGCCCCTATCTCAGGATGATGCTGCGCCATATAAAAAAGGCATAGGCATTCTCTAACAGTCAACGAAGGTTGGTGTAGATGGCAGGTGCTCTGTTTAACAGGCGTTAATAATAATAAAAAATATTAAAAAGATAACATAATTAATTATAAGTAAAATAGGTATACAAGCAGTAGTAGTAAGATTTGTAGTTGGATATTACTTTTGTTAGGTTTCTAAACATTTATCTTAAAAAAAATTGAGAATAATAAGACCATTTTTAACGTAACTTGTTGTTGCATAAAAAAATTCTAGACATCCCTTCGAAATTCGAACGGTGTCTCGTTGTGAATCCGCGATGATTTACTTTAAAAACAAATGAGTTCGTATCGAATTGTGTGCGCTCACTTGAGTGAGGAGAGCGATGAACTTTACAAAATAGCACTGCTGATGCTCATTTGTTTAATATAGTCTTTTTCATGAGTCATTTGTCTTAAGTTCTGAGTTGAGCTGCACGATTACTGGCGAAAGCGTGCACTGACTGGACAGGTCCACTCAATCTGTGTGCTTCTTTCCTCAAATGACCATTTCAGACACAAATCTACATGGTCTTCATATGATCTGATCAAGATTATGTCTGGACTTTAAAAGAGACTGTGACCTCTGAGTATGTTTCGGCCTTTCTTCTCAGAGTAGTCAGATAGGAAACGCCGACCTCATCTGGTTTAATAAATATGATTGACGTGTAAAAGTGTTTGTACAAACCTACTTACAGAAATAAAATCATTTATCATTTATTTGAATTTTTAATATTATTATGCTCGAAAACTATAGACAGATTGAACATGACGTAACTAAAATCTACCCCTATGGAACTCTAATAAAAAAAATAACACGTGTGGCACTCGGGGACTGCCGCGGTAAAGCTATTGCATAGCATTTTTTATACAACTTATGCAATTATAATTATTTAACTATTTATTTTTTATTTATGCAGTATTTTTTTTCTTTGATATTAATTCAAGTACAGTCGTACCATATACATACACGTTAAGCGAACGCTCGGCTGAGCTACATGGTAGGCGGAGTGGGGGGTGTTAGGTTTTATTTTCGTTACGGAATTTCTTGATTCGGTCGCCGCGCTCAAAGCCCGCGATAAAAGCTATGCAATAGCTTAAAAACTATTTCGTCCGAATCGCAGTAGTGTCAAATTTTTTATTCAGTTACCCCAGAGAGTGTCCGGAGTGAAAGGTAAAATCATATATTCAAGTAGAAGTCTGAACCCGTCGTGAAAAATCCCGAATCTATTTCCAAAGAGTAAGAAATAGTGCTGAAGTCTTCTTATTTATTCATACGTGGACTGGCGTGGTTTTATTATAGACCTTTTATTACCGACTGCTGAAAATTATCCTATTCAAAGAGCTGTAAAAATAAAAGTCAATAATCTATTGCCTAAATCATTAATAATTTTCGGCAGTCTAGACAAACAAATTGGTTATTGATGTTTAGTCGTAGCAGACGAGTTATGCTGTCAATATTTTTGGAAAGAATAAAGAAAAGAGGCTTTCAGGTTTTCTTTTTTTAACCGACTTCAAAAAGGAGGAGGTTATCAATTCGGCTGTTTATATACATATATTTATTTATTTATGTATGTTCGGGCATAACTCCGTCATATATAGACCGATTTGCAAATTTCTTTTAAGCTATTGCATAGCTTTTATCGCGGGCTTTGAGCGCGGCGACCGAATCAAGAAATTCCGTAACGAAAATAAAACCTAACACCCTCCACTCCGCCTACCATGTAGCTCGGCCGAGCGTTCACTTAACGTGTATGTATATGGTGCGACTGTACTTGAATTAATATCAAAGAAAAAAAATACTGCATAAATAAAAATAAAAAATTATAATTGCATAAGTTGATAAAAAATGCTATGCAATAGCTTTACCGCGGCAGTCCCCGAGTGCCACACGTGTTTTTTTTGTTTGAAAGAGTATACTCGTGAGGTGGTCCAATTGTCACCAAGTTACAATCTGATGAAGGGATCCCATGGAAATCGAGGCAAATCCTCAAATTTTATAGGCACACCTATAGCGATTTGTGAATTTTTTTTAATAACTCGTGCATTTGCTCACGGAATGCACCATTTGGTGAAGTGAAACTGATGATGAAGCCCAGAGGTAGCCACTGGAATTACTCAATAATAAGTATTTTACGGGTTACGATTCGATTACTTTAATATGGTTGCTAAGCAATTTATGCTCGTCACAATAGAAATGGTCAAATGGAGCTGATGGTGGCTTTACCATCAGCTCCAGTTCTTTTGGTTCTTACCAGGAGAACTTCTCAACAATTAACGCCCCTGCATCGGGAAAAGGAATATTTTTTAAAAAGTGATGAGCAGTTGACATTAGGCTATTGTAACTTAGATAAATGAATAACTGACTCACTAGAAAGTGAAAAATAAAAACCGGTTTACAAAAAAAAAAAACACTACAAAGTGAAAAATAACTTTAATTTCGGAAGTGTGTCTTTGGATCTGTATTTCAGTTTTTTGCCACCGACTTCCGAAATTCAAGTTATTTTTCACAATGTCGGACGTTTTTTTCTTTTTTGGAAAAAGTTTTTGATCATGTATAAAAGGATGGTACACAGTGGTGTACCATCTTTTTTATACATGAAAAAGAAAACCTACAATAACCGACAATAATGCAGGTAGTAAACTACCTGCATTACTGTCTCTCTTAGTCCCTTTAATCCATCCAAAGGTTATCTGTAAAAGATCGCTCTTAGCGATGAGACCGGCCCATTGTGTAATCCTATGTAAAATTTCTACTTTTATATCTGTAATTTTCATAATGTACGGTCACCAAAGATAATAAATAACCAGGGTCGTCGATATAGTTGAAGTTTAGTAAGAAACCGATGAACATTTTCGAATGAAATTCAATTTAATTTATAGAAAACAAACAGGTCATTTATCTAATTAAATTTCATTCGAATACGTCCATCGGTTTCTTAGTAAACTTCAACTATATCCGATGACCCTGGTTACTTATCACATTTGTTGACCGTAAGCATTAAAAAAAACCTTACCAAATGCATAGAATAAAAACACGCAGTCTATAAACGTTCCCACTGCTGGGACACAGGCCTCCACTTTGTGAGAGGGAGCAGGCCGTGAACCACCAAACGGGCCCAGTGCGGGTTGGTGGATATCAAGTGTCTTCGGATTTTTCCTATACTTACACCTAATTCTTATAGGTTACAATTTGATCATTCTGAAATCGTTTTTTGATATTTTTTCTACCTACCAATTTATTATTCTACAGAAGTTTTAATCACCATACATCTTTGTGATTTATTCAACTCGCAAAGAATTCCGAGGAGTGATTTAATTATAACGTAAAATATTCAGCCTGTCATTAAAGAATTAATGGGAAATAATAGCATAAGGAAACTGAAGGGAATGTATTAAAATTAAAAATAATTAAAGGATGCTTTTGAAATTAATTCCTTTGTTGGTTTAATGGTGGTCAACGGAAATGTCGAAAAGTCCCAGATCATATTTACCATTTTGAAAAAAGACGATAATAATTTTAAAATCAGAACATTCTTTAAACATCACTTCGAAATTCGAACGGTGTCACGTTGTGAATCCCCGATGATTTACTTTAAAAACAAATGAGATCATTTTCGAATTGTGTGCGGTCACTTGAAAGAGGTTTCAAGTGAACTTTACAGAATAGTTCTACATGACTTAACGACACTGAAAACAAAGTAAAGGAAATGTTTCAAAATGGGCCAGGTCTAAGTATACTAACTTAAAATAAAGAGAAAAATCTGTAAAATTCGGGAAAAATATAGATAATTCATTTAAATGTATACTGTTGTGGTAGTTAATTGATATTATCAATTATTTTTATCGTCTTTCAACATGGCGTCTCACCGATTTAGTTACTATGTGCCTAAAAATAATGACAATAAAGCATAAATCGACCATTGACCATAGAAAGAGAACTGTCAGCTGTCACAGCAGTATCAATAAACATGTCAAACGTCATTAATTAATCAAAATGACAGCTTACCGCCATGACGGGTTTTTGTTGTGTGTTGCAATGTCAAATGTAATTTCTTTTATTTTCCCAGCAAGCAAAGCCATTTTAAAGAAATTGGATAGTTCAGAAATATGTTGAATGTTAGGCCCTATTTTTAAGTATAGTGTACAAGGACCTGGCCTAGGCTCCATAACATTTGGAACATCTCCTTGTCCGCTAATCATTCACAGCCCCACTTCACCCACTACTGGGTAGGCCGCGATGGCCGCGATGGCAACAATATCATTCGCTCATCTCTCCGCCGGACAACCGACACTTCGTATTCCAGTCCTTGAAAATTTTCACTACCAAAAAAATTCATCAACCCTACAGCGAGTTTAAAATGCTTAATTTATACGGATTATTATAACTTAAAAATAATGAAATAAAATACGTTCATTTGCGGTAAAACATGACGCAAAAGAAAAAGCACGAACACAAAAAAGAACAAGTTGGGGGAAAATATGTGAGGACTTACGAGCTAATATTAATGAAGCTAAGGATCAAGCCAACCACAAAAAAATCAAACTTTATTTAAAAGTTACTTAGTTTTTACTTCAACGTTTCTTAATCTGAAAAATATTTGCCTGAACTCCCACAAATCTAAATCAATTTCCAAATCCGGTCATTACCCAAGTAGCAAAATCGGGTACTTATAATGGTCTCAAGACTATTTTTTCATGCACTTATAAGATACTTGAAGTATGCTACAAACAAGGATTTGGGCGCAAATATAGGAGCATATATTTCTGTAACGATCTTATAATGAACTTGGATAAAGTCATTAACTCGTATAATATACTTGACGAAAAACAATAGTTTCTATAACAATCTTAGCCTATGCAGTTACAGGCACTAGTGCTTCTATAACACTTTGACTCCAGTATCTCATGAAACCTATCAATTTTATAATGCGCTTGTAACATACTTGGTTATTTGTTATAAGTACATTATATAGGTATAAACTGTAACGTGCACGTGTTTTGTATTTGAGAAATTTGTTTCTTTTTATATTCCTTACTAATATAAATAATTCCATTAAAATTAAAAAACGAATGAATACATCATTCGTTTTTAATATAGCTGGTTACTTTGTGAATATAGTGTGGAAACTGGTGGGGAAGTCAAATTTACTGTGAATATGTACCGCATATTGATTTTTTTCTTAACGCCTAGAGCAAAATTGAACATTGTGAAGTTGTTGTTAAAATTTAATTTCAATGATTCTTGTGAATATTCGCCATGTTTTAAAAATGCTCTGCATTGAGTACTTTATAGAATCACTATTAGCAAATTAGTACTTATTACAGTTTTGGTAACTATCACTTCTCCTCCATTTTAAAACAAATTAGGGTTCCTCATGAATTGTTTATCAACCTCACCCGTTAAATCTGACTAAGCTTTGATTATTTTTTCGTCCGTCAACTGTTTAAGCAAGTTTACAAGACTTTTATTTGTTTTTAACAAAGTTCGTGCATCTTTGGGTAGAATGTTTTTAATTCTTTTGTATAATATTATTGATAGTTCATTTGGTGTCAAATGCATTATATTCAATTTTATAGCCCAGCTTTGTATATCTTGAAGTAATTCATGATTCTTTTCAGAGTCTGTGCTTTCTTTTATTTCTGAATCATATTCTTCCTCATGGCCTTTTCTTCCTGTTCTTCATGATTAGAATAGCACTCAACAGGTACAGCATCATTTTCGACGGAACCCTCAATTACATAATCTGTTGCACTTGACTACGAGATGACAAACTATAAGTTGACAAAATGGCTGACGTTTACTTACAAAGTACTTGGTCAAGTAATTTGTAAGCATGTTTGCTCTCATAGCGTATTCATAACATGCTAACAATCATATAAGAGACTTCGACAAGACGATGATGCCAATACTTATAAGGATCTCTGATAAGTATGTTAAAAGTAAATGTATCCTATAACTGTCCTATAAGTTAATCTTGTAGTAGCTATAGGACTTAGTTATAGCAACCAATGCTCTTGAGTATATTTAGTCTTGTGAAATGCATTTATAAGTATATGAGTCTTATAACTGTTCTATAAGTTAAACTTGTATTTACTAGAAGACTAAGTTATAGAAGCAAATGCTCCTGAGTAAATTAAGGCTTGTGAAATGCTACTATAAGTAAAATAGTCTACACCAATGCACTTATAAGAATCTTATAAGTGTTAATACACTTATCATATTTTTTTATAAGATTACTTTGCTTGTTGGGTAGGTTCTTATCAAGTGACTTACACAAGATACGCAGATCTAACTTACTGGATTATTACTCTTTTTAAAAAGAAAGAAAAGAAAGAAAGAAAAATAGTTTATTCTGCACAAAAAACGCACATTACAAATAAATGACATTAATTTAATAAACACATACAAAATAGCCAAAAGTCTCCCCAAGCTTCTCCATAATACTGAGCTCTAAATTCTCTCAAACGAGAAATATAAAAAGTGAACGGTATACTTGAATTAATAGTACTTAATCTACTCATCAATTTACACACACACACACACCGCACCTACATCACAAAACACACACACACATACTACCACTTCACACACTTAGAATAATTTAACATACGTTTGCAGTTTTGCACTTTATAGTCCTAAACAGTCTCTATTAAATTATTTGTACTCCTTTTGTGGGAATCTGGGCTGGAGAACCTTAATACAGGTTTCTATGTCACCTAGCTAGGACGCCAGATTCAATTCTGTTAATTGTTACGCCCTTTAGGATTTATCCCTAAACTGTAAAATTATATTTCTAATAACAGACCGTACCACACTTTTTTGAAATAAATAAAACATATTATTATTAATTCCCACAAATTCATCCATCTTTTCTGCGGCCCTTATATTGCTCTCCATCCATCAACATTTATATTCATTATTCTTTTAGTTATACAAAGACAAGCGGTACCAAGATAAGCGATACCAAGACAAGCGATACCAAGACAAGCGATACCAACATAAGCAATACCAAGATAAGCGATACCAAGACAAGCGATACCAAGACAAGCGATACCAAGACAAGCGATACCAAGACAAGCGATACCAAGACAAGCGATACCAAGACAAGCGATACCAAGACAAGCGATACCAAGACAAGCGATACCAAGACAAGCGATACCAAGACAAGCGATACCCAGACAAGCGATACCAAGACAAGCGATACCAAGACAAGCGATACCAAGACAAGCGATACCAAGACAAGCGATACCAAGACAAGCGATACCAAGACAAGCGATACCAAGACAAGCGATACCAAGACAAGCGATACCAAGACAAGCGATACCAAGACAAGCGATACCAAGACAAGCGATACCAAGACAAGCGATACCAAGACAAGCGATACCAAGAAAAGCGATACCAAAACAAGCGATACCAAGACAAGCGATACCCAGACAAGCGATACCAAGAAAGCGATACCAAGACAAGCTATACCAAGACAAGCGATACCAAGACAAGCGATACCAAGACAAGCGATACCAAGACAAGCGATACCAAGACAAGCGATACCCAGACAAGCGATACCAAGAAAAGCGATACCAAAACAAGCGATACCAAGACAAGCGATACCCAGACAAGCGATACCAAGAAAAGCGATACCAAAACAAGCGATACCAAGACAAGCGATGCCCCTTTAACTTTTCTGTTACGTGCGCCACATTAGTAAAATCCAGTAAAATTTACAAGTGCCTGTAATGTCTTTCAATTCAAATTTTGTAATCAATATTACTCAGCATAGACTACTTAAAAAAATTTAAAGAGTGTCCGAGGAGTTTCTTGCCCGTTCTTCACCATAGGTACTACGCTTTGGAATGGGCAACTAGATTCATCTTTCTGACCGACCGACCCCTTGACAATTCAAAAGTGCTTGTAATTGGTTTAAGTGAAATAAATGCTTTGAGTTTGAGTTTGAAACTTTTATAAATAAACGAACATACACACACACGCGTAGGGATTTCGAACACCAAATTCACGAGCAAAATGTGAAATTTTTAAACCATTCTCTTTTTTCAACATACTCTTTTACTCCTTCTAAGTTATATGTTCCCCATCTAACTAGAAGCGGCTAACTATCAGTATGTTACATTAAACAATTGCCATTCTTTGCTACTTGAGTAGGGTTAAAGGAAATGTAGGTAGAAAACAATTATTAATGAGGGTAGAAATAGTTTTGTTTAGTAAAGTGTTTCTTTGTTGTATACCTATTACCACATACATCTGTATATTGTGCACCTTCGTTCGATACACTTTACTATACAAAGGAAATTCTACTATAGCTTGACCGATACCTTTTTTTTGTTTTTTTGGAATGGCAACTCGCAGTTTTGACCACTGGGGGTCGTGGCTGCTTAACCGGACTGTCCTGTGGTTGCCTTTTTGATTTTACTCGAAAGGGCAGAAAAATTTAAAACTAAACTTACAAGTTAGATGCCCGCACGCTAAGGGCACCCCCTGTGGGGTACGGACCTCGGCTTAGGGCGTCATTGAGGGAGGGCAGCGCGATATTGGGGACGGGCTGGATCGAAGGGTTTATAATATCATGATTATTAATCGAGGAATTTAAAGCTACAGGCTCAGCAACGGCGCGGGCTGAGGCCTCATCGGACTGGGGGTTGACCGATACCGCTGTACCGTGCCTTAAATAGGTGCGCGGCAAGGTGGGGGGGGGGGGGCAGTGCATACCGCTCATTCGTCAACGCTCACGGCGCGCGGCGTCCCCGCATCCCAATAGAATCGCCCCGTTATCATATCACTAAGTGTAGGGATCCCCTACAAATACAATATGCCTAAATCCTACTGATCCTAAGTGTTCAGGGTAATCCAAAACCTAAAAAGTACTGCGTCTGTCGGTTATGACGAAATAAATACCAAAATTATAAAAGCTTGTGCTAATCACTTATGCAAACCGTCGAGCTACTTAATTAACATATCATTCTCAGAAGGCATGTTCCCAAGTGCGTTAAAGAACACAATAGTCAAACCAATATTTAAGAACGGTGATAAATCTAACATGGCGAACTATAGACCTATAACCTTAATTCCTATAATATCAAAAATAGTTGAGAAGACAATATTACAAAGGCTATATGACTATGTCGACAAGTATAATTTGCTAAGCCGGGAGCAATTTGGATTCAGGAAAAACAGCACCACCTCTTTAGCTTGTTTCAATTTAATAAAAACTAATAACTGAGGCAATGAATCACAACATACCTGTAGTAGCAATTTTTCTAGACATGAGTAAAGCCTTTGACTTCGTTGATCATAAGCTATTGCTAAGCAAATTAGGGGGTCTAGAATCTTATGCTGAATTCATGGTTACAGTTTGCGCACTGGTAATTTTTGTATCCTGTATATTCAGGGGATCAAACACCAGGAGGAGGAGACACCCTGGGCGTCGGGAGTCGATTGCCGACTCCCGGCCACCGTAGGCGCGGGCTTGCGGACGGCGGGCAATGGGCAGCTCGCCGTCCGGTAAGGACCAGACCCGGGTCGACGGCGCGTCGTGTTCCACGCGCGCCTCAAAGAGATGTCAGCAAAATTGACGGGGTCCGATAGGACCGATGCCTGCCGGGGTCGCGGATTGTTCGAAAGAGTTACCGTGGCCCTGGCGCACAGGCAACTGAAGGAACACGGGTGGGTTTTAGTCAGTAAGAGTCTGACACGCCCTTCCGCTCCGCCCAGAGCGGGAGACGTCATTTGATGATTTCCCACCCAAAAAAAAAAAAAAAAAAGGGATCAAACACAAAAATTCGAAGACGTGTAACATCTACCAACCCGCACTGGGCAAGCTTGGTGGATTATGGCACTCGCTCTCACAGAGAGGAGACTTGTTTCCCAGCAGTGGGAACATCAAAGGCTGATTATTTATGTGTAAACACAAAATTAACAATTCTGGAACTTGAAAAATGTAATAAACAACTAATACGAGTATTACAAACATGCAGGCAAAATTACGGCAAAATATTAATGAACTCAGCAAAAACACTATCGACTTTTTCCATGAATCTTTAAATACTCTCTCTCACTTAAATATGCAAATACAAATATTTTATTGGAATAAAAACATATTACAATTTTTGTGTAAATTAGGGCCCGTTGTTTGATCAATAGTCAAACATACTAATAGTTAAAATGCGTAAGTAAAACTAACAATTAGTTAAAAATGACAGAAGTATGTTGTTTGATAAATGGTTAAGCTAACTACAGTTAAAAAAAATGTCAATTTGCTATAAATGTTAGCCATGCGCAGACAGAGTAGTTAAACTTTGACAGCTAATGACTATTGTCAAGTGACTAATTGTTAAATTTACTATTGATCATGTTTAACTATGTATCAAACCACGGGCCCTTAATACTGCGCTAGTTTAGTAACTGTGTCCCAATTATTAGCGCCCACCGCAGGAGCGGAAGAAAACTGAGTTCCATAACAACAATTTTGGTTATACTTATAGGTAGAAACTAGACCTGACCAAGATTATGTCTGGACTTTAAAAGAGACTGTGACCTCTGAGTTTGTTTCGGCCTTTCTTTCCAGAGTAGTCAGATAGGAAACGCCGACCTCATCTATGTAGTTTAAAAAACATGATTGACGTGTAAAAGTGTTTGTACAAACCTACTTACAGAAATAAAATCATTTATCATTTAAAATCATTTATCATTTAAAATCGTTTATCATTTAAAATCATTTATCATTTAAAATCATTTATCATTTATCATAGACATAAACATTTAATAATAATAAAACTAGAACTAGACATTTATTAATAATAGTTGTAGTAGTATAAGTGGGTGTGTGTGAGTGTGTGTTTAAGTGTGTGTGGGAGTGTGTGTGTGTCTGAGAGGAAGGGTGTAGGGGTGCGTACGTCTGTGTGTGTGTGGGAAAGGTGCGTGTATGTGTATGCGGAGGATGTGATATTGATATACTTTAAGTTTGTATGAGGTTCTCTGTTTCCTCATAAGTCAGGTTTTGAAGCCATTTTTCAATTTTCAGTTTACGCTCTCGTAACGAGAGCGGATATATATTTTATTTCTTATTAATTTTGTTATAGATAACAGGAGTCAACTCAACATACTTTTGATCATTTAAAATCAGCATAGAAAGTCGAAACCAAAACTTATAGGCCCCCGTTGATTAAAATGCGTTCCAAGTTTGAACATTCGCAAGTTATCTTAACGACCGCTGAGACAAGATAGGCCAATGTGCGAAGATGCCACAAACGAAAATTGTGGGCCAAAAACTTTGATTGTCTTGGGGTTGCCAGTTAAAAAGTTTTTGACGCAATGATCACTTGTAAGCTGGTACCATTCGGGGAAAATGGATGACGTTTTTTTTTTTATGTAAATTGTGTAGGTATTGTATATTGAAACTTATTGTGATGCGTAATAATTATAATGCTTAGAAACGTCTTTGTTCAATGTAGATATCTATAAATTAAAGTCCAATTTCGTGTTTGACTTAACCGCGTTGTTGCCACAAACTACCGAAATCTTGAAGTTCTGACATGTAGCAACATTTTCAGCTGTTGGACCAAACAAATATAGTGCGAAAACTAAAACGAACGAAACCTTTTGAGTTAGTGTAGTGTAAAAATTGTAGAAATAATAGTGATAATGACACACATAATAACACATGAACAAAGTGTTTGTTTATTTATTATTTATTTTATTGTGTTTGGGTGGCTTACAGCTATCGTTACAGAAGTAATAATTAGGTGTTTCGTGACAAGCCATTTACAAGCCTCCACAGTTAGCAATACTGCCGTGGTTATGATAATTACAGTAAGTCACATTTTTGTCGATATTCAGTTGACTACATATTTGGAATGTAGAGATTGAGATCTGCATTTCTGTACATTTAAAATTTGAAAATATGTCATAGAAAATCAAATAAGCTTAAGAAATAAAATGCAGATATGTAGATCTCAATCTCTACATTCCAAATATGTACTTAACTCAATATCGACAAAAATGTGACTTACTGTAATTATCATAACCACGGCAGAATAGAGTATTGTTGTACAAGTTTACAAATAGAATAATATTCACTAAGCATAACCCTAAGTATAACAAAGTATAAAGTATCAAGAACGGACTTGTGTGAAGTACAATCAACACTATTCTAAGTTTTAAAATTATTATCACGTAAAAATTAAGTTAGATTAAAATTGCTTATTACTTTTTTGGGCTAGATTTAAATTAATTATTAAGACTATTTGCAGACCTTTTTCTATTTTGTTGAGTACCTGTTACTTGTTGACAGGCCTACACTGTCCTATACATATTAACACTGTAATTTGAAAACATTGTAAAAGCCACTTATTTTTAAAAGAGTAACCGTGGAGTTTCTTACCGGCTCTTATCCATAGGAAACGACCATTGTGACCCATGCACCTAGCTTCTGACGTTTCATAAGTAACCATGTAGGTTTATGTGAAATAAAATATTTTGTTTAATTTTTTTTATTTTAAGAACCTGGTTATCTTTAACAAAGGATAAAAAAAAAAATGTCGATACATTTGAAGATTGCCCCCGTGAAGCCAAGGGCAGGTCATTAGTAAGATAATTAAATTCAAAGCATTTATTTCAATGATGTAATTTACAGGCCCTTTTGAATTGTCAAGGAGTCGGTCAGTAAGTCAAAAAGTTGAAGCTAGATGCCTGTTCCAAAGCATGTTTTTCTATGCAGTAGAACGGACATTAACATCAACGGATACATACGGAACGGATATTAAATTTAAAATCTAGTTATGTTTTCGATATTTCAGAATAGGTCCCATATCAAAAGCTTTTCATATTCATGAGTACCTTACTTAAACGGAAACGACGGAAGGGGACGCCCTAGGAAGATATATAGTGACCTTATTGGTGATGTTCTTCAGAAAGGTCAGGTGCGTAGTACTCGCAACCGGCGTGCGTGTATGACCAAATGTATGAACGTAAACGAGGCAAAAGGAGTATGTAAGGATCGTAGCAGGTGGCGTGCCGTAGTTTCTGCCAACCCCCATGGGAAGAAAGCGTGAGTTTATGTATGTATGTTTATGAGTACCTAACTCAACTATGTTGAGGTTAGCTACCAGTGTATGATATATAATGTCATTTTTATTGGTTTACATGACATATCTTATGGTATTTTTGATGACTTTTAAAGAGACAACTGTCTGTGAATGTGAGTAGCATGCAGGCTACATTGAATATATGATTATTATTTTAATATTGTGATTGTGAAGACTATGTGGGTCATTGTTGCTTTTTTTACTCCGCAGTTAATTTTAATCATGGTCTTTCAGTTTGAGTAATTTTTGTGGCCTACCCAAATGTCTTTTCTTTGGTATCGTTCGTCGAATCGTTGAGCTCCTTAATTTCTGAGTTGAGCTGCACGATTACTGACAAATGCGTGCACTGACTGGACAGGTCCACTCAATCTGTGTGGTTTTTCGTCAAAATACCATTTCAGACACAAATCTGCATGGCCTTCACATGATCTAATCAAGATTATGTCTGGACTTTAAAAGAGACTGTGACGTCTGAGTTTGTTTCGGCCTTTCTTCTCAGAGTAGTCAGATAGGAAACGCCGACCTCATCTAGTTTTTAAAATATGATTGACGTGTAAAAGTGTTTGGTCAAACACCTTACTTACATTACTTACAGAAATAAAATCATTTATCATTTATTGTAACCGGATGTAATAATCATAATAATAATAATACCATTTATTTCAGGCGACACAGGCCCATAGAAAAATAACTTAACCTAAACATACATATTTTTATATAAACAAAACTTGTGTTAATAAAAAGGCTTAAAACTATGTTAGTAGGGCTTCACTTAGCACTATCTAGACTTTGTGCTGTCCAGTGGAACTTGTCCGCGGAAGCGACGGAACACCACGTCTTGCGGCCAAAAGTGTTCATCCATGACGAGGGGCAGATAACAGTTCGGTATACGCACGACGAACGCCTTGAAGTTGACGTTCCGGTACGATTCCAGTAACTGCACCCTTGGCGTGTACCTCGTCTTTTGGCGCACGTACTCCGCGATGTCCTCCACCTTAGTGGTGTAGTGCAGGCGGGAGATGTACACCGGTGTGTTCGGCTTTGCGGCACGCTGGCTCACTTCGGGCTCCGCAGGAGCTTTGCCACAGCGGTTCTGATACGTTCGTGATCGGCGCTTACTCCTTTGCACCGTCACGAAACCATCATCATTTACTACCAGCTGAATACCAGTCATTTACATGGAGCGACTGCCTATCTGACCTCCACAACCCACTGACTGGGTAACACGATGCTCCTTGGTTAGACTAGTTGTCACACTTTTTTCGAGCTTCTCACTACCGGTAACGACTGTCAAAGATCTACGAATGATAGCCAGGACCAACGGCTTAATGTGCTTTCCCAAGCACGGAGGGGTCTCGATCTGTAATGGATGGTCACCCATCCATGAATCTACCCGTGCGGCTGTTATTGTTAAGCCACGAGTCATTTCATCATTTGTTTTTGTCAGTCCATAGATTGTTTCACTCATTTTAGTCTAAGCACCTTCACTGAGTATTTAAAGTGCTTTCATAACTTGGCAAATTGTTCTAAGAATCTTATAAGTTACAAGTGGTCGTGGTAAAACAATAAAGATTTTCTTGAGTATCGTGTTTCTGACGAGGGCCAACTTTTCTTTGAATAAATTGCCACAAAGTGTTGGAGAACATTATTTTTAACGCTTCGAGGTGCCAAGTGGGTTAATATTCTGGGTAAAAGAAGTCTGTAAAACATTATGAACTACCTATTATTATTTCCTTTAGAATAGAATAGAATATTATATTTTATTTATTTATTTTATTTTATTTTTACAATTTTAAGAAAGCTTACAGACTAATACACGTAAATGATAATGAAATAGTAAACAACTGACAATTGCTAATTACAAGCTTCCACATATATACTACAATGTTATTATAAAAAGAATATTACAGGGAAAAAAAAAAAAAAGTGAAAAAAGGCATGGGAAATTGGTAGGCATGCCGCGATAAACCAAAAACATTCACCCATTGAAATATTCCTTACTCAGGATTTTCCTGATTCTTAACGCACTCGTACAAAATAAATCAATGTCTAAATGCGATAGCAGGTTGTTGAATAATATTGCACTGCGTATACAAAAAGCATTACGCCTATAATTTGTAATTGTAAACGGTACTTGTAATAAAGGTCGTAATCTTAGGTTTTTTTGATTGGAGCGAAGATAAATTTTATTAAGTAATTCGGGACAATCGATTGATCCATTAGCAATTTTGACAAGAAAACAAATATCATTAATATTACGCTTTAATTCTAATGGTAAAAAGTGATAACGCTTACACCGGTGTGCATAGCCGTCTGAAAACTGCTGTGCCTTGAAATCTAGGTATCTCATAAATTTCCTCTGTACAAGTTCAATACGAGATTTATACGTCTCATACTGGGGGTTCCACACTTGGGAAGCATACTCAAGGGTACTGCGCACGTAAGAACAGTAAAGTACCTTTGCTGGTTTTAGCGATTGAAAGTCAGAACAAGTTCGCATTATGAATCCCATAGCTTTGGAGGCTTTCTTTATGATAGATTCTATATGTTCGTCAAAAATTAGTTTACTGTCGTGTATCACGCCAAGATCTCTAACACTATGCAGTTTATTTATGTAGTGACCATCTAATTTATACGCAGAATTAATTAAACGTCTTTGCCGTGTAAACGGTACATGAAAACATTTGGACACATACCTGCAATATACCACAAACCTGTCCAGATCAGACTGGAGTTGCTCCGCGTCGGATAATGAACGCACTAATTTAAGGATCTTCATATCGTCTGCGTATAAAAGGATGTGTGTGTTTCTAAAACAGGTTTTAATGTCTGAAATAAATATAATAAATAATAATGGACCCAAGATCGAACCTTGAGGGACTCCTGAAGGGATAGAATTCCATCAAGACGTATATCCCCGTAACACGACAGCCTGTGATCTATTTTCTATATACGACGAAAACCATCGAAACAAATCACCGTGTATTCCTACAGACAATAACTTCTGTTGAAGCACACGATGATCTATCCTGTCAAAACATTTACTGTAGTCGGTGTAGATCACGTCCACCTGATGACCTCCCTCCATTCCATCTGTTATGATGTCATTGGACGATACTAAGTTGGTGGTAGTAGACCGGTTTCTGAGAAATCCATGCTGCTCATCACCAAAGTGATTTTTCATAGCCGAGTAAATTTCCGTATGCACTAGTCTCTCTAAGACTTTTGAAAAAAGACATAATTTGGATATAGGCCGATAATTTTGTACGTCGGATTTGTCTCCTTTTTTGAAGATAGGTGTGACAAAGGCTGACTTCCAAATATTAGGTACGACACCACATTTCAACGACCAATCAAACAAAAATAGATAGGTGTCACTAGGCTCTTTGCACAGTTTATTATAAAAATAGGAGGGATCATGTCTGGTCCACCCGATTTCGATGGATCTAGATTTTGAAGTAGTTTTAATACTCGATCCGGACAAACTGTAACCGAGCTCAGACATACTGATGTAGTAGAATGGGTATCAAAATTCAAGTTCAAATCACTTGAAGGAGTGTCCTGAAAGGTTGACTGAAAGTAAGAGGCAAAAAGTTCAGTGACACTCTCACCTGTGTCTGCGGTCCCATCCATATAATGAAATACTTTAGGCAGGGTGTTATTACGCCTTTTACCCTTCACATATGACCAGAATAGTTTAGGGTTAGTGACGATCGAGGCTTCTATTTTTGTCATATAAGTAGAAAAACATTCTTTCTCTAGCTGCTTGGCGCGACTTCGCAAGAGAACAAAAGAGTGATAATCCGATATGTTACCGTATATTTTGTATTTGTGATGATGTTTATATTTTTCACTTAAAACTTTAATCAATGCACGAGTGAACCAGGGGGGATGAGTCGCTTTTTTAATTGTTTTAACCGGACCCTGAGTTCGTACAGTTTATTATAAAAGAGGTAAACAGCTTGGTCCAGAGATTCGGCAGATAAAAACTCGCTCCAGTCTACCCGATCCAATCCAGTAATTATAGCAGGATAGTCGGCTTGGTAGTAAAGGTACTTTGGGCTGTGTTTTTCAAAACATTTGTGTATCTCAATGAAGTCAGCCTGTATAACTAATGGTCTGTGGTGCGAATCCACTGGAGTGGCAAGTGGGTCACAACATTCTTTTACTTTAAGCAATCCATTTGAAAAAACAAGATCTAATAATCTTCCATTGATGTTACGCACGCTATTATACTGAGACAGGTTACAAGTGTTTATAGTATCAAAGAAATGTATAATGTGTTGGGAGGTCATACCTGTGGGGTTCAGTTCAGCACTGTCACTCCGGCTGGACCATTCTACATCCTTACCGAAGTTAAAATCACCAATTATAATAAAAATGTCCATTGGGTGAGTGTTTATCAAATTATTTAAGTTTTGATGAAAATTGTTTAATTGGGTTGTGTATGAGTTGCCCGTATGTTCTTTACATAAATACAGCGTGCAGATATGAATATTATAACTTACAGTAGGTCTGGACCTCTTAAATGTGATGGTTACCCATAAATCTTCCGCTGTAGTACGCCAGTCGTGTCTTTCGATAACCGTCAGATCATTCCTCACTGCTATTAACACTCCACCACCCCGTGTTTGTGCTGTTCTACAATAATCGCGGTCGCGCCGCCATACAAGATACCGGTCATCAATAAACTCATAATCGTTAATATTATCTGTTAACCAGGTCTCCGTAAATATAATAACGTCGTACGAATTTAATAAAATGTTACGATACAAACTATTTGTCTTCGTGCGCAGGCCTCGTACATTTTGGTAATGTATGTTAATCATTTTTGAACCACACAATAACTACTAAACCGATTATTTTAATAAGTCTAAATATGACGAATAAATTCAGAGAAAAACAATAATAACCTAATAGAATGCAGGTAGTAAGTAAAAAAGTATAGTAATGTTCTAAACACAGCAGTGCACAGCGACGTATGACAGACAAGTTTGAAAAGACTACGACAAATGAGTTGCGATAAGGAACAATAGGAACGTTGTAATGTTGAATAGGCTTATGTAAACAAGCAAGACGCTTAAAAATGTATCTTAAGGTGAATGCAATTAGATCTATTATGGCAAACCTGTAAACAACCACATCTTTATTCCATTTACAAATGAATATCAAGTTTAATACGGAGCGACACATTAACTTTTGGAATACACTAGTAGCACTTCCGATGATATGGTTCTCAATCTTTTTCAAATAATTTGGTTTGAAACTGACCTAATGATGTTAGGAACACTATTTATTTTATTTTTATAAGGTCCTTTTCTGTTTTCAACACCATTGGCGGCGAAGTATCGGTTTTCCTGACATGGATTTTCGAGTGCTTCACCCAGGTATATTGAAAATTAGCTTCAGCTGCTGCCTTTTTAACTTTAGCCAATAAGGCTTTATTTTGCATTGTTAGGTGGTCGTTCACGTAAATACGTTGATTTCCCGGCAGATTGATATGCCCTGTGAAAAGAGCAGAAGCTTTAAACGCCAGTCTAGCAGCTGCAATAAAGTCCTCCTTGACGTAGCGATTCAAGAAAGACACAATTATGGGCTTCGCATGGTCTTTTTCACGTGTTGGAACTCTCGTAATAAAGTTAATCTGAGCTTTCGAGACTGGGTAATCAACTTTTGTGCCGATTTTTCTAATGAGCTCGAAAAGGTTCTCGTGATCGGTTTGAGGAATGCCTTTAATTTCGATGTTGTTTAATCTAGTCCACTGCTCCTTAGCGTTAGACTCCACTTCTAATTTTTCTAATCGAGTCTGGATGTGATCTACTTGCTCCTGTACCTTCTCCACGCGCATAAGGCGAGTTTCTATGTCTTTAATTCTTCCATTAAACTCCTTCAGCTCCCGGTTAGTGTCACAGAGGGACGACTTGAAGCCAGCTAATTCAGTGCGCAGTTCAGCAATCTCATCTTTTAAGCATTCCAATGGAGCTAGTTTGTCCGCCAGTGATCTTATTTCCTTCAGTATAAGGGATTCTGTATCGGTCCTTGGAGACGCTGGGGCTGGGGTGGAGCTCGACATTTTGCACTTGCTGCAGCGCCATGTTAGTTTTCTATCACCCAGTTTTCTGTGACCGGCTTCTGTTATGCCCGCACAATGGAAGTGCAGCTCCCGATTGCAAACTGTGCAGTGGGCTCCGTCGGATAGTGGCTCATCGCATGCTCTACACGTAAGGGTATCCATGACTATGAACGACGTAGATATGACGAAGTGCCACGCGTAATAGAAAAGTTTGGCAATCGCTGGAATTCTTTAGTCAACGCAGTAAACACAGGCAACGAAAGCGACCGTGTGAATTCGCGACAGGAGCGAGACTGTATTCTTTATTATGTACACCATAAAAATTACGGATATAAATGTAGAAATTTTACATTGGGTGACACAATGGGCAGTCTTATCGCTAAAAGCGATCTTTTACAGACAACCTTTGGATGGATTCAAGGGAGAAGAACAAAACATGAGGAGGGGGGGAACGAGAAGGGAGGGAGGGAGGAGGAGGGGGACTTTATTTCATTATATACATACAAATTATATTTTTAAATATTAGAATATGAACACATTTAAAAATATAAAAAATAGTAGCCCACCGGTATCGTAAATAGGGCCCAAGTTACTGGCGGTCAGGGCTCCAGAGAGAGGAACTTCCTAAGAATGCGAGCCGTGCCTAGAAGTACCGTTTTCTGAATCAAGGCCTTGATCCAGCTGCCCAACGAGAGCCTCCTCAGTTATTGGCCGAGGCTCTTGGATATTAAGTCATTGGCTGTCATGACTATCGGCACAATGATCGCTGAGTCCACGTCCCACATGTCAACAACCTCGCGAGCCAAGTCAAGATACTTGCTTTGTTTATCTTTCTCGGCTTTCACGAGGTTCCCGTCATGCGGGACCTTTATGTCAATAATCGCGGATTAATTTCAATTTATAATTTTTAGTTTAAAAAAAAACCCGGACAAGTGCGAGTTGAACTCGCGTGAAGAGGGTTTCGTACGATGAATATGTAACCCACCAAAAAAGCTTCATGTAAAGTAGGTTGCCAAGACTTACATAACACTTTCACTGTTAAAAGTTATCAGATCTAATGTAGAGCCAAGCCCCTAACTCTACAAAGCTTAACTCTATAAACCTTACATCTTGGTCAAAATGTACGCCCCCCTAAAGGGGGTAGGCGGGTGAAAGTTACAAATTTCTTATTTTTTTGACTTCGGGAAGTACCCTAGTGGTTAAATTTTATACTAGTTTCTGCCCGCGAATTCTATTGCGTTGATGTCGTAAGACTCCACAATGTACTAAAATAACAGCTACATTTTTATAAAACTTTCCTGCATACTACGTTTGTAGTTTTGTTCTCAGCAGCCAAAATATGAAAAGAGTCAGGACTGGTGACGCGGGAGCAAGCGACGTACAGTTGTCCGTGTGAGAAGCAGCCCGTCCTGAAGTCGACACCCGCAGTCTTCAGTAGTAAATTCCAATTGCTTGCGAAGTTTTTCGTTCTTAGTGAATTAGTGAACGCCTGCGTTCCTGAAATGCTACCTAATGGCAACTTATACACTGACTGATACTGATAGATAGGCATCAATAAATTGTTTTATGAAAATTGCCCATTTTCATGCTGACTAATTTTTTTTCAAAATCTATGAAAATACATTAAAAATTTCAAAAAGTTAAGAACAGTCTTCTAAGACCGTTTTCTTGTAGCGATAAAGATTAAGGTACCTACCCTTATTGCCCCATCCCAAAAATCCACTCGTCATGATCGACTGCTTAGCTCCTTAAAGGTATAGCGTGATAACAATCATTTAAAAGGTCAATCTGTAACTATCTGCAACATTCTAACATTTTGGCTCGTCTTTTTTACAATTTGGCGTAAACTATAGAAGAATACTAACAAATTTCAATATTGCTTATCCCCCATAGCAAATAGCATGATAATATATAGCCTACAGACTGGCCAGACTTATAGGGAATATATCTAGGTAAAATTTGAAAAAAAAAAATCCGGAAGTTTTTGCGTGAACATACATTCAGACAAAGAGGAAAAAATTATATTTTCGGCATAAGAATCGTTCCCAGACTTTCTACATCGCTCTCACATGCATAATTTCAGCATGAATGATGTAACCAATATTTTGTAACCATATTTTGATTTAAAAGAGTATCCATGGAGTTTCTTGCCCGTTCTTCTCCATAGGTACCTAAGCCTAGCCTAGCCTAGCCTAGGAAGCTAGTTGCCCATTCCAAAGCGTAGTAGGTACCTACTACCACACCTACTACTACCTAACTAGCTTCATCTTTTTGACTGACCGACCCCTTGACAATTTAAAAGTGCCTTTAATTGGTTTATTTGAAATAAATGCTTTGAGTTTGAGTTTCAACAAACTGCCTCGTAGATCTAACAGTAGCAAGCGCGAGTTTGTCCCTGAGGGCATCGACAAAGTGACATTCTATAAGCAATAACAATGATAGAAACTCAAAATCTATTAGATACAGAAAGCTGATCTGAATCCTGTTGAAAGTCGTTTTAGAAATACGAAACACTTTGAAAGCGATTGCCACTAAACTTGTCTAGGCACCCTGGATTAGATCTTCGAATAGGATCAAGTGAAACTTAGGTTTCTATCTTTTCAATCAGGAATTACTCAACGGCAGCTCTGTGTCTGGATTTATGCCCGATTGGTAGCAATACCCCCTAATACATGAGACTCCAATAAATTTAGGTGTCAGGGTGCCCGTAAATAATGGATCAAACGTAACGGCTAGATAGCTTACCTGATTTTCAACAACTAATTTGAATAGTTTAAAAAAAACCGTTACTATAACCAAGATATTTTTTCGAATTTTACCTATTTTTGTACCAAAATTCAGTTTTTTTTAATGCTGTCGCTGCAAATGATAACATTTTTAGGTATGATTTGTGTTAATCATTTCTGAATAGCTTACTAATGTTATAAGCTATCATTTTTTTAAATAACGTTTTATTTGCCTTAGAAAAACATCTTGAATAGAAAAAAAATTTTTTTGATGAAAAAATATATCTTGGTTACCTTAACTAACGGTTTTTTTTTAAACTATTCATAGTAGGTGTTGGAAATCAGGTGAGCTACCTACCCGTTACGTTTGGTCGATTATTTACGGCACACCATGTTTAACTCTGCCTACCGTTTCGAGGAATAAGGCCGTGATTTTATGTAGAATTGTTTGAAGCATGTTAGTCTATTACCGTCGAACGGGGTGAATAGGAATGCAGGGGTGAATCGGAACGAAACTTTAAAATGGATTTTAACGTTGAAATAACATAGTTTTTTTGCCAACAAGGGCACTAAATCGTAAATTATAATACAGTAAACACACTTGAGTTATTTTTGGCAACAAACTATATTATTTCAATATTTACATCCCTTTTAAAGTTTCGTTCCGATTCACCCCTTCATTCCTATTCACCCCGTTCGACGGTACTTGAGTCTACTTCATGAATTTTGTTCCGCGAGGTCATCCACTCATGTCAATTATTTAGATAATTGAACTCTAACATGACAGCGCGTTAATCGATCTAGCAATTAGTGTCAAACCACTTTGGAGCTAGGTTCCGTAAACAATGGCACAAGGAATCGATAATAGTTGTTAACATTACGCCTGTATGGGGAATAAGACTAAGCAGAAAAACATTTCGTCTGTTTTGTTTAAGCCCCATGTAACAGAGGGCGAGATTTTTGCCATTACCTGAGCACAAGTCCAGAAATCTTTTACTTAAAAATGGCCCCCTTATGCCTCTTATGCCCGTTTTCAACACAAAGTATCTCTTAAATAAATGCATAAATTAAAGCACACTGTCGGATTCAACTCTCGACTCAGCGCCGAGAGTTGAAAATACAACAGTCTAATAATTTTCTAGTCTTAGTAAAAAAAGTAGTAGTTCTATACTATTTTTCATCACAACCCCGCAAGAAGTACCTATTGCTATTCTGTAAAGTTCACTTGGAACTTCACTCAAGTGAGCACGCACAGTTCGAAAGTGAACTCTGTGATGTACTGTAAAATAATTAAATAAATATGTGCTCCTGCGACCCGCCCGCGGGGGATTACGTTGACAGCGGTCGAGGCGAGCGGACGTGTCGCACAAGCTCTAATAGAAATATAACTTAAACCACCCAAGAGTTAAAGTGAGACATAACAAACTCATTTGTTTTTAAAGTAAATCATCGCGGATTCACAACGAGACACCGTTCGAATTTCGAAGTGATGTTTACAAAATAACACCACAGATTTTCAGGAAAAATCTAGTAATTTACACAACATAGTTTTGTGCAAAAAAAACCAACACCCATTCGGGTAAGGTTCTAATAAAACCCGAGCATACTTACTGTATCGCTGATAAGATACGCCTGATAACGTTCATTAAGTAAGTGCAATACGCTTTTATGAAAGTTCTTATCATTGGTTACGGATTTTTGTTAGGTGATGCAATATTTTTTGGTAGGTAGGTGCTGCTTTTTGTGTTTAGATGTATTTATTTCGATGGCCGAAAATTAACTATGATACCAATGTGTGTGTGTTTTGGTATCATTATTCATTTTAGGCCATTTGTGGGTTGGATCCTTTTAGTTTAACTACGTCCAATTATACCATTTGGACTGTCAAGGGGTCTAAGAAATGCCACGGTTATTCTTGCAAGTGGGAATTAAGACCTTACCGCTGACGATACCCTAATACGTGCAAGTAACGTTCTTAGACGAAACCTCCCGAAACATCCTAACTTCCTAATCCTAATCCTAACTTCCTAACTAATTTCCTTATAAATGCGAAAGTAAGTTTGTTTGTTACCTTTTCACGCCTAAACCACTGAACCGATCATCCTGAAATTTTGCATACACGTTTTCAGGTCTACAGAAACGAACATAGTGTACCTTTTATCCCGAAAAAAAGTACTATTCCAGAGGAAAACAACAATAACGTTCTTATGATAATAGATGGCGCCACGTCTCTTTCGAATCATGATTGAATAATATTACTACAGAAACTTTAGTGGTGTGTTAAGAGCTTTTCTATTTTTTATTTAAGTATCTAATTCATTTTGTGAGTCTAGAGTACCGCTAGACCGGGTTTTCATCCTCCTAACTATAATTCCCCGAACAAGCCGAGTTGATTGTCAAATTCTAAATTAACGCGAGCGAAGCCGCGGGCAATAGCTAGTTTATCATAAACCTAAATAAAGTTAATTTATGTCTGTTAACTTATTAGGCACTTTTGAAAGTAAGAGAACCGCTCCTGCTTTGCACGGGCACAATGGCCACATGTCAAAATATTGATATCTCTGTGCTAAGTATATATCTTAGTTAAGTATTAATGTATTATACACATAAAACTTCCAGAATAAATGCTCTAAATGATGGTGAAAATCGCATCTAAATCTGTAGCGGCATCTACAAACGCCATATGCGAGCTACACGTCACACTGACGTCACGCAAAATCCTGCATCGCGCAAGCAGAGTTTACCGCGCAACTAGCATATATACAACATCCCGACATCAATCGTCGGGCAGTTTGCCACCAGACACAACACCTGTCTGGTCGGAGGATCCTCCCTTTTCCATAGAGTATGAGTGAACGTTACACCCTGTTCCTCATGCCTCTATAAATCCATTGTATAGTTTAGAACTCAGCGATCGCACAGACAGTGACGAAAAGAGTCTTTTATTGTATACTATGTGTCTACACACATCATAAGAAGTTTGGGATCACTAGTAAAAGCTAATATATTTTTAAAATTTAATTTTATCACGAAAAAGGGTTTACTTTACATATATATTTTTTAAATAGAAATAGAAACACTGTTTGAAATTAAAAAAATATTTTTATTTTATTTTTTAATAGCAAAAATTGAGTAATTCAATCCTAATGTAATTGTAACAGAAATTTGATGGAAAGAAAAAGATCGTTTAACTAAACTTATACAACAATTTATGAATATAATAGGTTTTATTGATAATAGGTTTTTATTTAATACAATATATATTAGTATAATAGGTTTTTATTTAATACAATATAACTGCTCCCCTGGCTCGCACACATGCGGAGATCCTCCTGGGCATGCTGAGGATCAAGTTATCCAGCATTTCTAGCGGTAACCTGTCCCATTCTTGAATAGCGGCTTCCCTGATCTCTGGCACTGTCTAGGGAGGTGGCTGATGGTTCCAAACAGCTCGCTTAAGAGCATCCCACGCGTGCTCTATTGGGTTTAAGTCAGGCGAGCCGGCAGGCCAGTCTAACCTTGTGATGTCGTATTCTCGGAGTGCAGTATTGACTCGTTGCGCTCCATGCGCGGGCGCATTATCATCAACCAGTACGAATTAGTGCCCATGGTTTATTCGGAATGGTCTGACAGTTCCATCAATAGCGACTGTTTTGTACCTACCTGCCGTCATGGAGCGTCAATACGGGATCAAAGGCGTTCTAGCTCCAATCATAATTCCACCCCAAAAGGACACCGATTTCCCGCCTTGCTGAACGGTTCCAGTAGCAGTTCTTTGCCTTTCAGAATCTCCAGGTCTTCTCCAGACACGGACACGTCAGTTATCTGAATGAGTACTGTTTCGCGATTCGCCAACGAAGAGACAGTTTTTCCAAATGTTTTCCTCCTCATCTTCTTCATTTTCCCGGAGCCTAGCCCACTGCAATCACCGTCGCTGACATTGCTGTTAATTCAGAGGAGCTCGCCAAGACCTCCGTGCTCGTAGTCCAGCCTGATGTAAGCCATTCCGAAGTGTTAACTTCAAGTTCAAAGGCGGCCCGCACTTCTGCTGTTATTTTAGAGGCGTTGATTGTTGGGTCACAGGTTGCCAGCAAGCTGATATGGCGCTTCTGAGCAGCCGTCAGGACAGTTGGGCGACCACTGCGGGGTCGGTCAGATAATTATCCGTGCCGTGGTACCTCCGCAACGTGGCCACGACACAGGATTGGGATACAGCATCTCTGCGTGCTATTTCTCTCGTGGAATATCCTTCTTTCGTCAAACTTACAATTCTTACTCGTAAAACTTCTGATAATTCTCTTGTCATTTTATCAATAACAACTTTCCTTGTAAAAATATAATAAATCCGTCAAAACTAAGTCAGATTTCTGAATAAGCGTAAGCTTGGATTGAATTTATTTTTATATGGACAAAACAATTGCATTCGTTTTTTTGTTTGATATTCTAATTCTATATTTTTGAGTAAAGAATCGAAAAAGAAGAAATTATAATATAGTCTACCGTAACAAAACAGATTTCGATTTTCCTAACTGATCGCAAACTTTTTTGCTGTGTGTAGATAACAATGAATAGAAAAGTCACACAAAGACCCTAGCTCCTCGGAGTCCATTCCAAGTCACAATACTATCAAAACGTCAAACAATATCTGCCATCGCTTCTGTTTCGCCAAACTTCCCTTAACTCATCCGACCCTTAGGGTAACGTTCTTATCAAGGGTAACTTAAGTACAAACAAGTTTCCGACTGCTTGCTCTGATTTGACCTAACAGATAATATGACGGAAAAGAGAGGTTTACTGAACTAAATATAGGATCTTCCCAACTTTGGTTCATTAGTACAGGTGAAACGCCGGGAGAGGTCGCCCTAGTTAAAAGGACATATAGGGACCTTATTGTCGATGTTCTTTAGAAATGTCACGTGCCTAGTACTCGCAAATGGGGTAAGTGATTGACCAGATTTATAAACGTGGACGAAGGAAAAGGACTAACTAAGGAACGTAGCAGTGGCATTCTGTAGTTTCTGCTGAATACCAGCGCTGCGGCTCTGTCTCGCATAAAGTCGTAGCATTATGCTGAGCGATTGTCGTTTTGCGTGGATGTGATGCATATTTTCCCCCAACTCGTTCTTTTTAATTTTTTCTGCGCCATGTTTTTTTTTTATTTTTATTTATGATGGATTTGCTCTTGAGTCCAGTCTAGGTCAGAGATTACAGAAAAAAAGTCGACGATGGAGTGAGCTTACCCAGAAGAAGCCTATTCACTCTCAATTACCGCAAATAAACATATTTTCTTTCTTTATTTCATTTTTTTAACCCCCATGGAAAAAAAAGAAAAGGAAGAAAGAATAATTGTTTGTTTTGCTCAAACAAGACGTGAGTCGGCGTGAGTTTATGTATTTAAGTACGTGTGTCAATACAGAGGCATGTTAATCCACCTGCCCTTATGCCAATTTATTTGTGATTAGCGCAGCATGTCCTCTTCTTCAATATCTATCACATCTTTTAATCTTCTTTGCTCTTGTTTCATGTTTATTATTGTATATAACGGTGAAGGTATGTGTCTCTCGTTATTATCCGCCATATTATTTTAACTACTGTGGGCGTACTATGGGAAGTGTTGGTTACTGCGCAGCAAAAAAAACGTTTTGTAATTCAAATCAAATTATAATTTACGAACAAATTAATCACACTAGCGAATCACACACTGTAGGTACACGACACAACTATACGGAACGCGCGACAGTTTCTAAACGTGTTCACTGCTTAGCCGCCAACAACTAAATCTGCTTTTACTTTGGTCAAGCGTTATGTTATAGACTGTCGAGCGCCACCTGGTGGCGCTGGCGTCCCGATTAGTCAAAGTTTAACGATTGATTTAACGTACTTCCGACATATATATATGTAGATAAGTATATGTTTTATGTATGTATGTATGTATTTATTGTATATGCTGACTACCTCCAGTATGACGATACTGCAGACACTGCTGATAGACAACCTTTGGATGGATTAAAGCGAGAAGGAGAGACGTCTCCTTGCAAAAGATCGCTCTTAGCGATATGACCGCCCATTGTATCACCCTATGTAAAATTTCTACATTTATATTCTTAATTTTTATGGTGTACATTATAAAGATATTCTTTCCTATTATATTACAGCCGTCATCTCAGAGTTCACTTTCATTCAAACCATATTAAAAAAAAATCTTTTACGAAATCTATCTATCTTTCCTTACAGTCATTCAATGTACGTTTATACATACTTTACATTTCTATAGTAACATGCTCCTTATTCCTCTGCATCAAATAGTTCATTGGTAAAGTCAACAGTTTCCATCACCAAGTCGGGTAAAATTATTTACTACACACTACTCACATTTACTACACTCTAATCCGAATGGCTTGCTGGTTCCCTTATAAGGGAAACCTGAACAGCAGTCATTCGGATGCGTCTACCCTTTATAGCAGAACTTTTTATGTCATAATATTATTTTGCATAACAGCGGATATAATAAACTTCATTTCGCAGAAAATCGTTTCGCATACACTCATTCGTTTAAAGAAGATTATGCCAAGTGTGTTATTGCAAATAAATTTCGGAGCATCAAGATTCTGCCAGATAGAGGGTACCCCATTCGGATTAGTATTCAGTACATAGCAATTGGCTTTCCCCCTATTACATGGAATTTAAACATAACCAGCATAATGTAGGTTTATTAGAGCCTACAGTATACAAATCTGTCTACCCCTTCGTAGCATACGGTTGTGTACTTAAGCGACACATATGAGACTTGAGTAAGAGTATGCTTTTGAAACCAACTATACAATACAAAAGTTTTCCAATGATTCCGTAGCACACTCAAATTGTATGGAAGTTAACTCATGAATTGAATATTACTTCCAGCCTAATTTATAACTTTGTTTTGTCCTGAGTAATGAGGAGTTCTCTATTGTAATTACGGTAAGAAAAGTCAGCATTATTAATCTAATTTCATGTTGTAGTGTTATTTTCGAAACATCACTTTCGTAATTCGAACAGTATTTCGTTGTGAATCCGCGATCATCATCATCATCAACAGCCTATTTCGTCCACTGCTGGACGTAGGCCTCTCCTAGTGAACGCCACTGGGCCCGATCTTCGGCTCTCCTCATCCAGTCTCTGCCAGCCGCCTTTCGCAAGGCGTCACTCCACCTGGCCGGCGGGCGTCCCACACTACGAATCCCCGATGATTTACTTTAAAACTGAGTTTGTTTCGAATTGTATGCGCTCACTTGAACGAGGATCCAAATGAACGTTACAGAAAAACACTGTAGATATAAGCCTTAATATAGAGTTATTTTTTCTATGCTAAAAAAGAGATAAAACTAATCACCAATTTATTTGACCGGAATGGTCAGTCGTTTAGCTAACATATGGGGGGCGTGAGAGTCATCTTCACAACGAGAAGGTCGTGCTTCCATGCTAGAACGATTATTTATAATGATCAACTGTGAAATCCTCACTCAAATGACCGCACAGAATTCTAAAGCAAAAACGTTTGTTTTTAAAGTAAATCTTCGCGTATTCACAACGAGACACCGTTCGAATTTCGAAGTGATATTTTTAAAATAATCCTGCAGAGGTCAGTACATAATTCAGTAAATTAAAATCCTCCAAGAAATCAAGAATAGCTTTCATGGAACATCTAAATAGACAGCCTACAAAAGTAGCAATGGCTTTCAAAGCTTTTCTTATTTCTACAACGACTTTCGACAGGATTAACATAAGCTTGTAGCGGTATCTACAACGCCTCATACGAACTACGCGTCACACTAACGTCACGCAAAAGTCCTGCATCGCGCAAGCAGAGTTTACCGTGCAACTAGCATATATACAACGTCCCGACATCAATTGTCGGGCAGTTGTCCACCAGACACGACAACCGTCTGGTCGGAGGATCCTCCCTTTTCTATGGAGGTATGATTGAACTTTACACCCTGTTCCTCATACCTCTATAAGCTTTTCGATAGCTCATGTCTATCCAATACATCTTTAACTGTTCCAACATCGTTTTCGCTAATAGAATGTCGCTTTGTCTTGGCCCTTAGAATGTACAAAGCAATATCATAAATATTCTCAATGACATAACAAAGCACAGACATTATTAAAACAGGGAGCGTCCTCTTCCATAATAACTTTATATTGTTTACGCGATATAAATGAAGATTGATGTTAAGCAAATGCCTTTAGTAATATTAGCGTGTTATTAAGCTAGTTGGATTAAGTATTTTGATGTTCTTGACGCTTACATAATGTACTAACTAGGGGTGTACCGCGGTTCAACCCGCTTTATTCATTTATTTCATTCTCTATTTAAATCCTTTAGGGTATAGAGGTATGAGGAACAGGGTGTAAAAGTTCACGCATAACTCCATAGAAAAGGGAGGATCCTCTGCCCAGACGGGTGTCATGTCTGGTGGGCAAATGCCCGACAATTGATGTCAAAGTCAAAGTGGCCGTGCTTGAGGATGGCCTATGTCAAGCAGTGGAAGTTTTTCGGCTTAAATTATCACGACGATGATGTTATGTACCGATACATTATAACTGAGATTAAATAAATTAACAAAACCACTTTTAGTGGGGATATTTTAGTGTATTTTCATCTATCAAATCTGCACCCTAATTGCGTAACAACACGTAACAATCACAATCTGAATCATTTTGAAGCCTATTGCTAATCCATTGCTTCATATGGTCGTAAAATTTGTCTGCTCAACAACGTAAATAACGCAATGAATGTTGTTCAACTGTCAAAATGAAAGCCATTCCTACTGTTAGTGTGTTACGCAATTACCCTGCGGGTCCACTTACGTAAAGATTTTGACATGTTTTGCAATACAACTAGTCTGAAACGATGTTGTTTCATATAAAAAATCAAGTAAGTATACCTACATATTTAGGTGCTGTAGGAACAAGAAGGATCAATTAATTCCAGTACTGAATTATAATATGAAGCTCTTATATAAATATAATTACAATATTTATTTATTTTATTTATTTATTTGTTTTATAAAAAACGTTTCCCCACACTACGAATTTCTCCTGTATTGTGGGTGCGTTTACAAACATTCAAACTCACATACACAAACAGCCAGACCCGGAACAACTACTTGTAGGTCAAACAAATATTTGTTCCGTGCGGGAATCGAACCCGCGATACGCAGCGCAGCAGTCAATCGCTTAACCACTGCGCCAACCGTGCCTTCAATGTTAAGCTCTCATATAAATATAATTATAGTATTAAGCTCTTATATAAACCTACAGCAAAACTCAGTAGGATAAGTCTGAGTTACGATTTCCGCTCACAAACTTTCTCACACCAAAAGTTATTCAGCACTTCATCCCCGCTAGACGCTGTCGTAATAATATTAAACTTGTTTTTGTTTACTTCGCAGACAAATTTTGCCTACAACTGGTAGTTTCGTGGCTACCGAATAATAATGTGATGGCTGCATGTTACACCGAAGCGTATGAAATGAACATGATATAATTGAAGAAGAAATTATTATAATTAAGAAGAAATTATACACATTCTAAATTAAAAAGTGGTATTATAATATAAAAGACTACTTCGAAGATAAAGATATTGTATTTTAATTATAGCAAATATTTGTACATTAATTCAATATGACAATAATTACAATTACCATGACATTATTATAATACATAAATTTATAATTTATTAGTTCAGATTTATTTGAATGTGTAACGAAATTGACTATCTATGTATATTTTCAATGGCAATGTAATTTAATAAGAAAACTGATTAAGAATAATTATGTCATAATGTTCCTAATATATTTGCACACCTCACATGGTTATAATACAGTGTACCTTATGAACCTTTTATAAAGAAACAGAAACCAGTTAAACAGATCACCTGCCATCTTATCTCTACACCGCCCTTGGTTGACTGGTAGAGAATGCCTAAGGCATTAAGTCCGCCTTTGTATGTTATTGTGTGCGAGAAGTTTAAATAAATAAATAACATCCTCTGAACTTGTGTTATGCAAATAAATGATTTGATTTGAATGGAATTAGTCGGCTGTCTGAAATGTAGGGAAAAAGACATACTGCACTGACCACAAATAGCATCCTAATTGCGTAACACACTATTAATCACAATCTGAATCATTTAGAAGCATATTATTAATCCATTGCTTCATATGTTCTAAAAATTTGTCTGCTCAACAACATAACTAACGTAATGAATGTTGTTGAACTGTCAAAATGAAACCTATTCCTACTGTTAGTGTGTTACGCAATTACCCTGCACAGGTTTAAAGGTTGACTTGGTAATTCGACGTATTCCTTCCAGGACGTGATAGTGCATCGTAGTGCAATTATTAAAGACCGAGAAAAAATCCTTTGGAATCGAGAAGGTGTTGTCTCGAATCACATGACAGTTTATTTTTGTGTTTTTGTTCCTAATTAAATATTTACCTACTAAATTAAATGTTTCTTTAATCATAATTTTATTGTGATTTGATACGAGACTGCTTGCACAAATCATTACACTGTTGTAATGATTTATGCAAGCAGTCTCGTAAATATTTAATTTAGTCGTTTTTTAGTTGAGTAGGTGAGTTTGTGAGTTGAGTTCAGACCCAACTCACAAACTCACCTACTCAACTACATGTAAAAAAGATACAATATTAACGATAATAATAATGATAGAGATATAATATCAAATCAAATCAAAATATTTATTTCACAAAAACCTACATGGGCACTTATGAAACGTCAAAAGCTAGGTGCACGGTGCCAATTGGTTGATTCGTATGGAGAAGAGCCGGCAAGAAACTCCACGGTTACTCTTTTAAAAATAAGTGGCTTTTACAATGTTACAAATTACAGTGTTGATAGGTATGAGAGGACAGTGTAGGCCTATCAACAAGTAACAGGTACTCAACAAAATATAAAGAGGTCAACAAATCTACAGTCTACAAGTTAGGCATACAACGTTCTCACATTCACAGAATATAGAAGAAATCTATAAAAATTGCCATTACAACTGTAACAAATCTGAATTAAAATACCGTCTACAAAAGCCATAAGTAAAGAGTTGAAATAAAAATTCGAGGTATATAATGTCAAATAATGAGAAGATTATGTCAAAGAAGAAAGTAAAAAACAAAACAACCAAACAAAAAAATAAAAAAATAAGGTAATATCCGCATAAAAATAAACTAAGCGACCTTTTGTAGATACTTTAGATCGATGTCACTAACTAAGGCAAAGTAGATAAATAAGGAAAAAAGAAAACAACAATATGTTTACAATTTCACGAGGAACTTAGTGAAAGTATTAAGTGAACCCGCTCGAGTTAGTTAGGGCAGGGATTAAGTAACAAAGTTAACCCGGTTTAGAAAATCCTGAACGTTTTTCTACAGTTTTTTCTTCAGGTAAGCTTATACAGAGCGTAACTCTTTTGTATAAAAGGTATTGCGTTTCAAATAACTACTGTTATTTAGGTACTTGCATACCTATTTTATTTATAATTAATTATGTTATATTTTAATATTTGTTTAAGCTATTGCATAGCTTTTATCGCGGGCTTTGAGCGCGGCGACCGAATCAAGAAATTCCGTAACGAAAATAAAACCTAACAACCCCACTCCGCCTACAATGTAGCTCGGGCGAGCGTTCGCTTAACGTGTATGTGTATGGTACGACTGTACTTGAATTAATATCAAAGAAAAAAAAATACTGCATAAATACTGCATAAATAAATAATTATAATTGCATAAGTTGATAAAAAATGCTATACCTTTAAAAAAGCTTTACCGCGGCAGTCCCCGAGTGCCACACGTGTTTTTTTATTATTATTATTAACGCCTGTTAAACAGAGCACCTGCCATCTTATCTCTACACCACCCTTGGTTGACTGGTAGAGAATGCCTAAGGCATTAAGTACGCCTTTTTATGTAATTGTGTGCAAGAAGTTCAAATAAATAAATAAATAAGCATTTTTTCTGCGGACTTGGATATAGATTTCTACATGATGCTGAAAACCAGCGCTGGGACTCTGTCTCGCATAGGGTCTTAGCATTATGCTGAGCGATTGCCGTTTTGCGTGGATGTGACGCATATTTTCCCCCAACTCGTTCTTTTTTGTATTTGTGAGTTTTTCTCTGCGTCATGTTTACCGCAAATAAAAGTATTTTCTTTCTTTCTATGATGTTTTTAGCTTTATGTGAAATCCATACTTAATATTATAATTGCAAAAGTAGCTCTGTCTGTTACCTTTTCACGTCTAAACGGCTGGACGGATTTGGATGAAAATTTGTCACACAGATAAATCAAGATCCCGGATCTTAGGACATAGAATACTTTTCAACCCGGGTAGTATGATCCGTGGGATGATTGCCGAACACCACGCGGGCGGAGCCGCGAGCTAAAACTAGTTATTAATATGGGGAATCCCCCTCTTGGCATAAAATTTTAAGATATAATATTGTTTGGCATAATGTTTCCACATAACTTTTATTAGCATGATAATACTGTGGCATAATAATACTTTGGCATAATGCAGTGGTTAGCGTAACTGTCATTTGGTCTAATATGCTGTGAACACTCATGTTTTGGACTTGCTTAGTTCTATTATAAAATATATAAAGTTAGAAGCCAAGTCGGTTCTTAGTAATCTTAACTGCACTGATTAATTATATAGTTTTCAATACCGAGAAATTAAGTTAGTTACTTATTTCCCAATATATTTTTTTAACAAAACTGAGGGAGCTATTACAAAACCCTATTTTTTCTATACTTTAAAGCGTTGTCGTATAAAACATTTGAGAAATTGCAAGACAAAAATGGACAGAAATAGCTAATATACAAAGCATAATCACTCCTGTAAAGTTACGGCTCACCTCACTCATGTGAGCGCACACAATTCGAAAGCGAACTCATTTGTTTTTAAAGTAAATCATCGCTTCGCGGATTCACAACGAGACACCGTTCGAATTTCGAAGTGATGCTTCTCGAATAACACCACAGATATTTCAAATCTCATACACTACGGTGTAACATACGGCCGCAATATCCTACCACAAACATTTGAAGTTACGAAACTCTTTTATTGTTCTCTCATGACATCCGCGCCTATCCCTAATTTAGACGTCTGCAGGATATTGTGGCTCTTTGCGAGATTATTTTGGACCACAGTCAATGGGATACATTGATGGTGGCTTGGGTTTCGTGGTTAAGTACTCATTCGAGGCTAACAAGTGGGTGCCATGTGGCTTTGATTAGTGCTACGGAATTGTGTGAAAGTGCAGATTGGCACTATTCCTAGTTATAACGTAAAATAAGAAGTTAAAGTTAAGTTGCTTATTTTTCTATACTAGATAGATAGAGATAGAGGCTAGATAATAATAAATTATTATGAAGTTTTTAATATTAAAGGAAAAAAAATTGGCTTTGACAATTTCACAATGTACAGGACTCTTAAGTTACATACAAAATTGCGCCCTGAATTTCCGTAAGAATAGGCATAGATGTGATACATTTACTCTATTTTAGAAGCCCCATTGGGGCGAGCCATTTTTTTTTGGTGGGGTAATCATCAAAAGGGCGTGTCAGACTCTTACAGACTAAAACCCACCCATGTTTCTTCAATTGCCTGTACGCCAGGGCCACGGTAACTCTTTCAAACAATTCGCGACCCCGGCAGGCATCGGCCCTATCGGACCCCGTCAATGGTGCTGACATCTCTTTGAGGCGCGCGTGGAACACGACGCGCCGTCGACCCGGGCCTGGTCCTTACCGGACGGCGAGCTGCCCATTGCTCGCTGTCCACAAGCATTGGGGCGAGCCTATTATTAACTGGGCACAAATCTCGACTAAGGAAGCTACTGAAAATTTCCTAATAAAAACACACGATCACACTTTGCCTGACCCAGGGATCGAACAAAAACGAAAGTGAGGAAACCACGACTTTTAATTGCATGAAATTGCCATCACGGAGTGAGCATCCATGCTCATTCTTCGCAGTCATGACATGGACAGGGCTCAGCAAATCTTTTGCCAACTTCCGACTTTATGTCCAAAGTTCTAGGCTTCGCTAAAGGACAAAGCCCAAATCAACACAAATAAAAAAAATAAAAAACCTGTCTTAAAAAAAGTTCATAAAATATTTTTACTATTTTTGCAGCAGTTTTCTTTAAATGTAAGACTTTTATGTTTATACTTGGGTGCTATATTTTCGTTCCCGACACGAGTTTCCTACTTTTGACAGCTCCTTTCATAACAGCAACGTTATATTTTTCTAAACCCATTTCATATTTTACAAAATAAAATAACAACATTTTATTTATCACAGAAATTTTCCAACAGTTTCGGGGGAATTTGTAACAGGAATATTTTTAATAACTGCTGTTTTTAATAATATTTAAGTCTTAATATTTTCCTTAAAAACGCCGTTTTCAAGGAAAATATTAAGACTTAAATATTATTAAAAACAGCAGTTATTAAAAATATTCCTGTTACAAATTCCCCCGAAACTGTTGGAAAATTTCTGTGATAAATAAAATGTTGTTATTTTATTTTGTAAAATATGAAATGGGTCTAGAAAAATATAACGTTGCTGTTATGAAAGGAGCTGTCAAAAGTAGGAAACTCGTGTCGGGAACGAAAATATAGCACCCAAGTATAAACATAAAAGTCTTACATTTAAAGAAAACTGCTGCAAAAATAGTAAAAATATTTTATGAACTTTTTTTAAGACAGGTTTTTTATTTTTTTTATTTGTGTTGATTTGGGCTTTGTCCTTTAGCGAAGCCTAGAACTTTGGACATAAAGTCGGAAGTTGGCAAAAGATTTGCTGAGCCCTGTCCATGTCATGACTGCGAAGAATGAGCATGGATGCTCACTCCGTGATGGCAATTTCATGCAATTAAAAGTCGTGGTTTCCTCACTTTCGTTTTTGTTCGATCCCTGGGTCAGGCAAAGTGTGATCGTGTGTTTTTATTAGGAAATTTTCAGTAGCTTCCTTAGTCGAGATTTGTGCCCAGTTAATAATAGGCTCGCCCCAATGCTTGTGGACAGCGAGCAATGGGCAGCTCGCCGTCCGGTAAGGACCAGGCCCGGGTCGACGGCGCGTCGTGTTCCACGCGCGCCTCAAAGAGATGTCAGCACCATTGACGGGGTCCGATAGGGCCGATGCCTGCCGGGGTCGCGAATTGTTTGAAAGAGTTACCGTGGCCCTGGCGTACAGGCAATTGAAGAAACATGGGTGGGTTTTAGTCTGTAAGAGTCTGACACGCCCTTTTGATGATTACCCCACCAAAAAAAAATGGCTCGCCCCAATGGGGCTTCTAAAATAGAGTAAATGTATCACATCTATGCCTATTCTTACGGAAATTCAGGGCGCAATTTTGTATGTAACTTAAGAGTCCTGTACATTGTGAAATTGTCAAAGCCAATTTTTTTTCCTTTAATATTAAAAACTTCATAATAATTTATTATTATCTAGCCTCTATCTCTATCTATCTAGTATAGAAAAATAAGCAACTTAACTTTAACTTCTTATTTTACGTTATAACTAGGAATAGTGCCAATCTGCACTTTCACACAATTCCGTAGCACTAATCAAAGCCACATGGCACCCACTTGTTAGCCTCGAATGAGTACTTAACCACGAAACCCAAGCCACCATCAATGTATCCCATTGACTGTGGTCCAAAATAATCTCGCAAAGAGCCACAATATCCTGCAGACGTCTAAATTAGGGATAGGCGCGGATGTCATGAGAGAACAATAAAAGAGTTTCGTAACTTCAAATGTTTGTGGTAGGATATTGCGGCCGTATGTTACACCGTAGTGTATGAGATTTGAAATATCTGTGGTGTTATTCGAGAAGCATCACTTCGAAATTCGAACGGTGTCTCGTTGTGAATCCGCGAAGCGATGATTTACTTTAAAAACAAATGAGTTCGCTTTCGAATTGTGTGCGCTCACATGAGTGAGGTGAGCCGTAACTTTACAGGAGTGATTATGCTTTGTATATTAGCTATTTCTGTCCATTTTTGTCTTGCAATTTCTCAAATGTTTTATACGACAACGCTTTAAAGTATAGAAAAAATAGGGTTTTGTAATAGCTCCCTCAGTTTTGTTAAAAAAATATATTGGGAAATAAGTAACTAACTTAATTTCTCGGTATTGAAAACTATATAATTAATCAGTGCAGTTAAGATTACTAAGAACCGACTTGGCTTCTAACTTTATATATTTTATAATAGAACTAAGCAAGTCCAAAACATGAGTGTTCACAGCATATTAGACCAAATGACAGTTACGCTAACCACTGCATTATGCCAAAGTATTATTATGCCACAGTATTATCATGCTAATAAAAGTTATGTGGAAACATTATGCCAAACAATATTATATCTTAAAATTTTATGCCAAGAGGGGGATTCCCCATATTAATAACTAGTTTTAGCTCGCGGCTCCGCCCGCGTGGTGTTCGGCAATCATCCCACGGATCATACTACCCGGGTTGAAAAGTATTCTATGTCCTAAGATCCGGGATCTTGATTTATCTGTGTGACAAATTTTCATCCAAATCCGTCCAGCCGTTTAGACGTGAAAAGGTAACAGACAGAGCTACTTTTGCAATTATAATATTAAGTATGGATTTCACATAAAGCTAAAAACATCATAGAAAGAAAGAAAATACTTTTATTTGCGGTAAACATGACGCAGAGAAAAACTCACAAATACAAAAAAGAACGAGTTGGGGGAAAATATGCGTCACATCCACGCAAAACGGCAATCGCTCAGCATAATGCTAAGACCCTATGCGAGACAGAGTCCCAGCGCTGGTTTTCAGCATCATGTAGAAATCTATATCCAAGTCCGCAGAAAAAATGCTTATTTATTTATTTATTTGAACTTCTTGCACACAATTACATAAAAAGGCGTACTTAATGCCTTAGGCATTCTCTACCAGTCAACCAAGGGTGGTGTAGAGATAAGATGGCAGGTGCTCTGTTTAACAGGCGTTAATAATAATAATAAAAAAACACGTGTGGCACTCGGGGACTGCCGCGGTAAAGCTTTTTTAAAGGTATAGCATTTTTTATCAACTTATGCAATTATAATTATTTATTGTGTGTAATCATCAAAAGGGCGTGTCAGACTCTTACAGACTAAAACCCACCCATGTTTCTTCAATTGCCTGTACGCCAGGGCCACGGTAACTCTTTCAAACAATTCGCGACCCCGGCAGGCATCGGCCCTATCGGACCCCGTCAATGGTGCTGACATCTCTTTGAGGCGCGCGTGGAACACGACGCGCCGTCGACCCGGGCCTGGTCCTTACCGGACGGCGAGCTGCCCATTGCTCGCTGTCCACAAGCATTGGGGCGAGCCTATTATTAACTGGGCACAAATCTCGACTAAGGAAGCTACTGAAAATTTCCTAATAAAAACACACGATCACACTTTGCCTGACCCAGGGATCGAACAAAAACGAAAGTGAGGAAACCACGACTTTTAATTGCATGAAATTGCCATCACGGAGTGAGCATCCATGCTCATTCTTCGCAGTCATGACATGGACAGGGCTCAGCAAATCTTTTGCCAACTTCCGACTTTATGTCCAAAGTTCTAGGCTTCGCTAAAGGACAAAGCCCAAATCAACACAAATAAAAAAAATAAAAAACCTGTCTTAAAAAAAGTAAATAAAATATTTTTATTATTTTTGCAGCAGTTTTCTTTAAATGTAAGACTTTTATGTTTATACTCGGGTGCTATATTTTCGTTCCCGACACGAGTTTCCTACTTTTGACAGCTCCTTTCATAACAGCAACGTTATATTTTTCTAGACCCATTTCATGTTTTACAAAATAAAATAACAACATTTTATTTATCACAGAAATTTTCCAACAGTTTCGGGGGAATTTGTAACAGGAATGTTTTTAATAACTGCTGTTTTAAATAATATTTAGGTCTTAATATTTTCCTTGAAAACGGCGTTTTTAAGGAAAATATTAAGACTTAATATTATTAAAGTGTTCACAATTTTAAACCTAATGAAAGAATCGGATTAAGTGGGTAAGTAATTCGAAAACCCATGTTATATTTTATTTTGTTGTCATAAGTTGTTGTTATTTTGGTAAGCCTACTTCACAACAACTAACACGACAATAATTTTGGGGGTTAGGATCAAAACCACAGCATATCCACTTTTGGCAATTTCGTATTTTTTGTCACGATTTCTGCACAAAATGATAAAACCTACCATTAACAGTAACTGTTTAGTTCAAAACAGCTTATTATCCTTAGTAAAATTATGTCTAATATTAACGGTTAGTTCAAAAGCTCAACACACCCTGGTTAAAAAAATACTGTTTTAAGGACCTATTTACTACGCAGATACATTTACCTACGTAATAAATACGTCCTAAAAACAGTATTTTTTTTAAAGAATGCCATATCATTCTTTTAAAAAAAAATACAAAAATATGTGCTCATATTATTAAGTATTTTTCGATTTCTGCCTTATTGAAAAAGTGGATATGCAATGGTCTTGATCCTAACCTCCTCAATTGACAGCAGATTAACTAGACAAATCATAAAGGTGAATTTAGTTTAGCTTTTGACCAAACGAACATAGAACCATCAGAACAACATTCTTTCCATGATGATGATCATCATCATCATCATTCTCATCACCATTGCCCTTATCACGATTTATTTGGGGACATCGCAACATGTCTTTTTAGGGTTCCGTACCCAAAGTGTAAAACGGGACCCTATTACTAAGACTCCGCTGTCCGTCCGTCTGTCTGTCCGTCCGTCTATCTGCCCGTCTGTCACCAGGCTGTATCTCACGAACTGTGATAGTTAGACAGTAGAAATTTTCACAGATGATGTATTTCTGTTGCCGCTATCACAACACATTCAAAAAAACAGAATAAAATAAATATTTATGGGGGCTCCCATACAACAGACATGATTTTTTTGCCGTTTTTATAGATAACTAGCTGCTGCCCGCGGCTTCGCCCGCGTGGATGCCGGAAATTATCCAACGAGACCGTGCTGCCGGTACATTAATTAGCCTATGTTACTCCTTATAACATCAGCTAAATGCCAGTGAAAGTCCCGTCGAAATCGGTCCAGCCGTTTCGGAGATTACCCGGAATAAACAGACAGACAGCCAAATAGTTTTTTGTTTTTATTGGTATTTTATTATAAGTCCCGTATATACGTTCATATGCATTTAGTAAAAAGCTGTTATTTTGATATTACAAACTGACACTTCAATTTTATTTATTTGTATAGGTGTATAGATGGTATGGAATCCTTCGTGCGCGAGTCCGACTCGCACTTGGCCGGTTTTCTTCCATACTTCTCTATTAGTCGTCATCTCGGTAGATATGGGTAGAAAGGGGGGGACCCCTTTCTACCCATATCATCTTTCACACAGTCCATCCATCGTTTCTTAGATCTTCCCCTACTCTATGAAATTCAACATTCTTTTATTGATATACTTGCAATTTCGGTAAGAATGAATAGTTCAAGTTTTTGTGTAAAAACAGGAACGATGCTCTCTCCCTGTTTACATGAAAATAATTTGGTAGAATGATGATGTGTACTCGCTTGTTTTTCGTTCGAAAACCAGCAGATAGAATATAATACATTTCAAAAATTACTTTGTTCGCGAGTGAATCCGTGAGCTAAGCAAATTTTTTATCAAGTTAATTAGCAAGGGTTTAATTATTAATTTTGTTATTATTTAACTGTCAAGAACACTCGTGTTTAACCTCCATGAAAATAGTTGAGTACGTACAAGTTGCGTTTTTATTAAATATAAAATGATATTTCACTTTCACTGACGTCACGGTCAGAGGCGTATTTTGTTTCGTGTTTAATATGACGCTACGCCCACAGGCGATTTTTCGTGTTTTATATGACGCTACGCCCACAGGCAGTTAATTTTGCCAAGTCAAAACAGAGAAACCGCCTATAGCCGTGTCAATTTGCGTACATTACTAAGAAGCGATGTGATCCAGTATCTTATTACACTCACAATTTTTTTTCTAGTGTTATATTACAGCTTCATTGACTTGTTTTTTTTTACGGCAGTCCGGCTTTAAGCGTAGTATTATTTTATATGTTCTTTTTTTGTATCATTTTCAGAAAGTCTACTTCATCTCTGTCCGTAAAACTGTTAAGAGGGCGCACAACGGTCCACTAGCGCCACTCATTTAAAAAAATATTATCTCGTGACTGAGAAGGAATTTTGAATAATGGCTTAATAAAGACCCTCGGTAAGAGTGTCTAGAATTTTCCAATACCTTTTATAAATTTTCATGTTGAGACACAAAGCAACAAAATACAATCTAATCCTGAATGTGGCCGCTTTTCTTTAGATCAAATTTTGTTGCTTCGTGTCTCAATATGAAAGTTTATAAAAGGTATTAGAAAATTCTAGACAAACTTACCGAAGGTCCTTATTGAGCCATTATTCAAAATTCCTTCTCAGTCACGAGATAATATTTTTTTTAAAGAGTGGCGCTAGTGAACCGTTGTGCGCCCTCTTAAACAATTATTCACAACAATTTCTGAGTTTTGATTAGTTTCAAAGTAACGAATTGGTTACTCATTAGGGCCCAAACATATTAATATTCCCTTTGTGCTGAGATATTTTCCCTTGCTCATATTTCATTTATCATAAAATTACGTAAATTACGTAAAATGTACGCCTCTATTCCCTAAAGAGATAGACAGAGGTGTATATATTTAGTCAGTTACGTTAAAGTCCCATGTAATAGGGCGCGACCTTTTCCTCGGGCTACTGAGAAACCCCTATTAAAAATTATAATAAGATTGCCCGACCTGGCCATCAAACACAGGGCCCCATGCTCTGAAGTCACGCTTAGGACTGTTGCGGTATCTAAAATCGCCACATGCGAGCTACACGTCACACTGAGGTCACGCAAAATCCTGCATCGCGCAAGCAGAATTTACCGCGCAACTAGCATATATAAAACATGCCGACATCAACCGTCGGGCAGTTGCCCACCAGACACAACACCCGTCTGGTCGGAGGATCCTCCCTTTTCCATATAGTATGAGTGAACTTTACACCCTGTTCCTCATACCTCTATAGGACCACTAAACCAACCAGGCAGTCTGTTTAATGAACTTAAATTGCTAAGATTTATTACAGTTAGGTAATTGTATTTTTTATGTGAACACTAAAATTACCAAGTTTGTTTGACTAGAACAAAAATATACCGCTATCAATCTGAATTTAAAACTAGATTAGAGTCGAGAGTAATATCAAATCTGACAGTTATTAATATTGATATATGACTGAGTATTTTTGTAGAATATGAGCCAACTATGACCTTTTTTTTTAAGCTATTGCATAGCTTTTATCGCGGGCTTTGAGCGCGGCGACCGAATCAAGAAATTCCGTAACGAAAATAAAACCTAACTCTCCGCCTACCATGTAGCTCGGCCGAGCGTTCGCTTAACGTGTATGTATATGGTACGACTGTACTTGAAATAATATCGAAGAAAAAAAAATACTGCATAAATAAAAAAAATAAAAAATAATAATTGCATAAGTTGATAAAAAATGCTATGCAGTAGCTTTACCGCGGCAGTCCCCGAGTACCACACGTGTTTTTTTTTTGGGTCGGAAGTCAGCCAACTATGACCTTCTAAAGCTGAGCGCGCATTACAGCCTCTTGGAGCTGCAGCGCATCGCATTTCAGAACAAAAGAGTATTACAAATAAAAACAACCAACTTCAAAAATGAACCTTAAGAAATCGACCACAAAATGAAAAATAAAAGTATCGTATATTACTAACCTAGCTCATGGTCTACCTGTGTGCCAAATCTGTTCAGCCGTTTGTGAGTGAAAGGTAACAGACAGACAGACAGAGTTACTTTCGCATTTATATCCCTAACTAACAACACGTAGTCTTGTTTCGTACGTTAACTTCGAACCAGGAGCCCTACTCTCTATAGTCCTCCAGACCGTATTTCGGCCATGACGGTCAATCTTAATGGAAACTAGCCTTCGGTGCGGGACATATTTTAGTTCACAAGTGTGTGCGCAGACACAAGTGCACTCTCTCTTCCCTCACTTTCATAGTCCGATGGGACGGCAATCCGACACGACCGGAGAGAGATCAGGCGCAGGACCAACGGCTCAACGTGCTTTCCGAGGCACGGGGGTATCTAACCGCCAACGTCCAAACTCCGGGATGTTAAGAAATTCCTAATGGAAAAACCCAATAATACTTTGCCCGACGTGTGAATCGAACCGAGGACCCCACGCTCAGCTGTCGCGCTTGCTACCACGAGACCTACGAGGCCTACTCTCGAAGTCCGTTAACAAAAATACGGGCCCGTCCGAAAGTAGTTCGATACATCAAAATAAACCCTACTCCAGCACTCTAATTACGTAACACACTATCTATCACAATCAGAATAATTTTGAAGCCTATTGCTAATCCATTGCTTCATATGTTCGAAAAATTTGTCTGCTCTACAACGTAAATAACGCAATGAATGATGTTGAACTGTCAAAATGAAACCCATTCCTACTGTTAGTGAGTTACGTAATCACCCCGCGGATTAATTAACATAACACATCAGGCGTAAGGGAAACTGTCAAATTTTGTTGTCATTTATTCTTAATTCGGCACCTGCAATTATGTCCGTAGGTGATACGGAGTAGAAAACGCCCATAACTTCGGTCGAAACTCCGGTCGGTCCGATACGTCTGATCTTTAGCAAAACTATTCCAATATCCCTTTTTTTTTTTGTCGGAAATCATCAAATGACCTCTCCCGCTCTGGGCGGAGCGGAAGGGCGTGTCAGACTCTTACTGACTAAAACCCACCCGTGTTCCTTCAGTTGCCTGTGCGCCAGGGCCACGGTAACTCTTTCGAACAATCCGCAGCCCCGGCAGGCATTCCAACATCCCTGGCTCAAACAGTCTGCCTCGATAGCCAGCCTTCGTCAAACTCGATACTATACAAAATAAAAGTTCATGGTACCCTTACAGGTATTTGTCAGTTAACATAACGTATCACGTCTGTATTTCCTGAACTGATATGCAGAGATGTAAGTACAAATGATGCATTATGCTGAGCGAGGGCCGTTTTACGTGGATATGATGGTTATAGTCCCTCAACTTTTTCTTTTGTGTTTTTGCGTCAGGTCTTACCGCAAGTAAACATTTTTCTTTTCTTCATTCTTTCTTTCTTCTTTCTTTCTTTTTTCTTGCTTCTGTCTTTCTTCTTTATTTCTTCTTTATTTCTTCTTTATTTCTTCTTTATTTCGTCTTTCTTTCTCCTTTCTTTCTCCTTTCTTTCTTTCTTCTTTCTTTTTTTAGTATAAACCCACATTTTACTAGTTTAGTTTATAAGTCCCACATAATAAAGAGCGAGTCTACATATTGCCATCAACCGGACACTAATTTGTATTGAATATTGAGTAGCAGTCTGGATCACAAACTCTCAGCCTCAATAAATTTGCTGAAAAAATCTGTTGCCGGTCTGGAAAAACTGTTTTTCTTGACCGACATCGAAACGAAGACCCAAGATCAGCACTCAACTATTACTCGACCAACATGGCCGTCCATTAACTTATGTCAAATTGAGTTGAATCCATTTTATCACACGCAGAGTGAAAAAATAACTGACACTGACTAGCACTTTAACAAATGAAATAAAAAGTTGTTCAAAGATCTAACTCGAAAAAGACTTAAGTGAACACCTTTGAACAATTTTTATACCCACATCAGCTGCTATTCCAATTGAAAGATCTACCTATCAATACTCCTGAAGCTTGCCAAGACTTCAGTTTCAAGTCACGTTCTTTATGTGCTTAGAATATCAATTTATTTTCTTTGCAAGAAATTGACATGAGAACATGTTTTAATGGTGATTCTGTATTTACATGCTGGATACATTCACAAATCTTCGAGGGGTGTAGCATAATTAGTCGATTTCCCAAAAGTGACTAATTAACTCTGGCAACAACTATCTATGGCATGAATATTTACTTTGTAAAATAGTATATTATTTTAATTATTGTGAATGTAAAAACTATGTGGTTCATTGTTTTCTTTTTCTTTCTTCTCGGTTTGTTTTAATCATGATCTGGCAGTTTAAGTAATTTATGCGACTTACCCAAATGTCCTTTCTTTGGTATTGTTCATCGAATCGTTGACCTCCTTAAGTCCTGACTTCCTGAGTCGAGCTGCACGATTACTGAAAAATGCGTTCACTGACTGGACAGGTCCACTAAATCTATGTGGTTCTTTCCTCCAAAGACCATTTCAGATACCAATCTACATGGTCTTCACATGATCTGACCGAGATTATGTCTGGACTTCAAAAGATACTGTGACCTCTGAGTTTGTTTCGGCCTTTCTTCTCAGAGTAGTCTGATAGGAAACGCCGACCTCATCTAGTTTAAAAAATATGATTGACGTGTAAAAGTGTTTGTACAAACCTACTTATAGAAATAAAATCATTTATCATTTACAATATAAGACGCTCCCTTAGAAATAATAGTTCCTTTTTCCAGTTCATCACCAATCCCATACATTGAACCCTTTGAGTTAGGGTGAGTACTTTATTGTGTTTTCATGGTTAATTTATGTGCCGGTAGCCGCGTCCTACCTTGTGTAATTATCACCTTTTGACGTGGCTGCCGGCAATGTAAGTACTCGGTAAGCTAATTTATTAGCGAGAACCATGTGTATTCTATTCAACCGTCTTTTGGTTGGCAGAAAGTATAGCCATATGCTACGATGCTTATAAATTCGACTTTAGTCGAAAACATTTTTTGATAAATTATACATATATACAGACATACATAACGCCTTCTTTCCATGGGGGTAGGCAGAAACTACAGAACGTCACCTGCTACGATCCTTACATAATGCTTTTGCCTCATTTACGTTCATACATCTGGTCATACACGCACGCCGGTTGCGAGCACTACGCACCTGACTTTTCTGAAGAACATCACCAATATGGTCACTATTTATGTCTTCCTAGGGCGTCCCCACTCACTTAAACAAAATTACTCAAATTATATTTTAATTAAAAAGAGGTAGGTAGCCACTGTTATTCCTGTGAACCCCTTGAACCACGCCAGTTCATACTCGTGAATAATGCATCGAGCCAGATTCGAACTCACAACCTCTCTCACCAATCACACACCCTAACCATTTGGCTATCATCACCCGCTGTCACTTACCTTAATGAACAATAAACATTGATTACTTGAGTGATTATTAGCAAAGCAAATATGCTTTAGTCCACGATTTTTACGTCATAAATTAAACTTAGAATTTATCATTAGCCTGTAAAAAATTGCCATAGTGATTCTCTAAACATCACTTCGAAATTCGAACGGTGTCTCGTTGTGAATCCGCGATGATTTACTTTAAAAACAAATGAGTTCGCTTTCCAATTGTTTGCGCTCACTTGAGTGAGGTGCCAAGTGCACTTTACAGAATAATACTACTGATAACTTTCCAGCTAGTAATTTTATACTTGGTTAAATGATAAATGATTTTATTTCTGTAAGTAGGTTTGTACAAACACACATCAATCATATTTTAAAAACTAAATGAGGTCGGCATTTCCTATCTGACTACTCTGAGACGAAAGGCCGAAACAAACTCAGAGGTCACAGTCTCTTTTAAAGTCCAGACATAATCTTGGTCAGATCATGTGAAGACCATGTAGATTTGAGTCTGAAATGGTCTTTTGAGGAAAAACCACACAGATTGAGTGGACCAGACCAGTCAGTGCACGCATTTGTCAGTAATCGTGCAGCTCAACTCCGAACTTAAGGAGCTCAACGATTCGACGAACAATACCAAAGAAAGGACAGTTGGGTAGGCCACAAAATATATATATAACGATAAAGCTTTATTCTTCTTCTCTTATGACGTCACAAGCTATAGCCCATTCCGTTGTTAAAATATTGCCCGTATGACAGCAAGATTGGTAGCGAGACTGACTGTACAGGAATTGCCGGACGTATATGTATGGTATGTTCCAAAAGTATCTAATGACAGTGCAAACAAAACCTGTTCAGGTTAAATTCTTGCCCAATCACGCACTAAAGGAAATGAGTTATAAATGAAAAAAAAAAAAAACGTTTATTTGTGGTGAAATGCTGTTTTACAAAAATAATATTACTTCTGCCAAACTGCAAAGCAGTTTGTTGGCTGATGTAGCTCCGATATACAATTTTCTAATCTATCTCGTAGGTAGGTACTTTTTCATCAATAATAAGAATACAAATTACTTATAACTAAACACACATATTTTACAGCAGCACAAAGGCTGACCGTTACGTAATAATATTTTATAATATTATTACTAATATTAATATTATATAATTTTTTTATTTTATTTATTATTATATTTATATTATATTATTATAATAACATTTTTAATTGCTTAATGGCAACTCAATTCACGTCGGTGGAGCCGCAGACATAAGCTAGTAACGCATAAATTTAACGTATGCATCTCCATTGACTAGGCTTTGACAAACCGTATTTAGAAGGCTTCAACTTTGTATCTCACCACTCTTTCGTAATTTCTAAGCTATTGCATAGCTTTTATAGCGGGCTTTGAGCGCGGCGACCAAATCAAGAAATTCCGTAACGAAAATAAAACCTAACACCCCCCACTCCGCCTACCATGTAGCTCGGCCGAGCGTTCGCTTAACGTGTATGTATATGGTACGACTGTACTTGAATTAATATCAAAGAAAAAAAAATACTGCATAAATAAAAAATAAATAAATAATTATAATTGCATAAGTTGATAAAAAATGCTATGCAATAGCTTTACCGCGGCAGTCCCCAAGTGCCAAACGTGTTTTTATTTTTGTGAATAACATTATTAAACAGTAATTGAAAAATCATCAAAGAAAACTGAGGTTATAAAATTAAATATAATAAAACTCAATAGTCAAAAGAAAATCTTTAAGGTAAATTAGAATTTTGGGTTAATGGATTCAAATAATCAAATTATAGCACTCAATTTGTAAGTACTACAAATTGGCATCGACAGATACGTAATCGAATCCATTTTTTCTTATTTTAATTTGCCAGCTTTCAGAATAATAAATTATTCTGAAAGTTGGTAACGCACAATAGCTGTGAAATATTTCACTGTTTTGATTAAATTTTCAATATAACGGAATGAAATTATGATATATCGGTCTGAAGCGCACTAAATTGGCTGACCTTTCTAAAGTCAATGACCTTTCCATCACAAAGGTTATTGACTCGGTCCATCCTGTGAAGACCCCTGTCAAACTTGATAGATTTTCGGGTCACGTAATGCCTCACGTATTTTGCTCCTAGATCTATTAGACGAAGACATTTCTAGGAGATGGAGGTGGTTACAATTTGGACTATGTTAGTAATTTAGTTACTGCTAGAACTTGTGAGAAAAAATGTTTTACGAGTGCTGTCAAACGAGGTGAATGGAGACGAAACTTTAAAAGGGATTTTAACATTGAAATAATATAGTTTGTTGCCAACAAGGGCACCTAATTTATTATTATAATACAGTGAACACATTAAAGTCCTTTTTTGGCAACAAGCTATATTATTTCAATGTTAAAATCCCTTTTAAAGTTTCGTCCCGATTCACCCCTGCATCCTTATTCACCCCGTTTGACGGTACAAGCATTTAGCAGAATAACATTTTTATTTTTTATTTTTAAGCATATTTGGAAATGAACGTGTATGGACATCAAAGGAATGTAAAACAAGATAACTCTGTGATGAATTCTAAAACAGCGTAATTTGCTATCACGCCTGTATTCTCCAAAATGTTAGGTATAACTGTTTGATTTATACACACGACTACATATCAAGCTAAACAAATCTAGGAAAAGCTGATCTCGCATTGTATAGGATTTCCGTACAGTGACAGGTCAGCGTATACTGGAAATATACAGCAAACTCAAACTCAAAGCATTTCAAACTCCAAGCATTTATTTCAATTAAACCATTTACAGGCACTTTTGAATTGTCAAAGAGTCGATCAGTTAGTCAGAAAGTTGAAGCTAGCTACCCATTCCAAAACGTATGGAGAAGAACGGGCAAGAAACTCCAAGGACACTCTTTTTAAATCAAGATATTACAAAATCCTGGGTACATTATTCTTGTTGCTTCTATATGCGAGAACAATTTAAATATATATATATATATTAAGAAACAATTCAAAATATAAGATTAATAACAAAAATAAGCCGTGGCAGTTAAGAGATGACCAGTCTCAACTGACGGCGCCCGTTCACGAACATGACACGTGGGTCAGCACCATCCAGCTCAACCATTTTGTAGGGAACCGAATGATCCAACACACGCGCCACCAACAGTGAGACATTTTAGTGAGCATGACATAGTCTCAACTGCCATGCTGTCAAGTCAACACAATTATATAATAAACGAATCCATGGTACTCACATTTACAAAATTGAAAAATGCTTCTAAATTATACAAAACTATAGTTTGCTATGTATTTGAGCGATGAATAAAATTTTACTACATAAAAGAAAAGAAAAGGCAGCTTGATATGTAGCCGTATGTACTACCAAATTTTCGCTAGTTATGTTTTAAATCCTACAAAATAATGGAGACGAGCCTATTCATACCATCGAGTTCAGATCCAGACTCCGGACTGTTGTTGAGAATTTCATACCTAGTGAAAAACCAGTTAACCCACGTTTGCACGGACATAAAAATATCGCATCGAGATTTTGTGGCGTACTGGATTTTCAACTCTCTGTGTCAAGCCAAGCATTGAGAATCCAACAGAGCGGATCCTAGAGCGTAAACACTACTATAATATTTATCTATAATTATGTTCTAAACAAGTATCTAATCGATTTTATTATTATTGTTTACACATACATACACACACATACATACATTGACCTTATTGGTGATGTTCTTCAGAAATGTCAGGTGCGTAGTACTCGCAAACGGCGTGCGTGTATGACCAGATGTATGAACGTAAACGTGGCAAAAGTAGTATGTAAGGATCGTAGCAGGTGGCGTTCTGTAGTTTCTGTCTACGCCCATGGGAAGAAGGCGTGAGTTTTATGTGTAGTTATACACATGATATCTATTTTTTATTTAAATATTTACACTCACTATAAAGCAAGCTGAAGTGACAAAATACTGGTCACATCTCTCGCAAAACCGACAAACGTTGGGGAAAACGAGTTCTAGAGTGGAGACCGCGTTTAGGCAAACGTGGTGTGGGACGCCGCCAGCCAGGTGGAGTGACGACTTGCGAAAGGCGGCTGGTAGAGACTGGATGAGGAGAGCCGAAGATGGAGCTCAGTGGTGTTCACTAGGAGAGGCCTACGTCCAGCAGTGGACGAAAATAGGCTTATGATGATGATGACACACTAAAAAACTAATTTATATCCGTAAGACGTCCTCGTATCCATAGGGTCCAGTTGAAAACCAGCGTCAGGCACTAGTTGTCTGGCAGTTATCCTGAACTGGGCCTATTTGGCAAAGCCGTAAGGCACACAGTACTGTTTTTAAGTTTTTTATTATTTTTTTGTTTTTGTGTGAATATTGTGTGCCTTAACGGTTACATATTAGAAAATCAAAACTTTCTCGAGCAAATTTCAAAAGAACAACGTACAAATCAACAAAGTTTAAAATAACGATGGTCATTTGATCAAAAGTTCAGCTGACCAAAGTCTGGAATATCAATGTTTAAATTATTTATTACACTATTGACCAAATCGTTTAAAGGTTAAAATGGATTACTGGATAAATTATTAATTATCAAATGGATTAACTGAAAAAGGTAAAAATATAAGTATACCTGCATTTAAATTAATAATTCTTAATAAGAAATCATTTGTGATTTTGACAAACTTTTTGACATTTGACAAAATTTGATTAGTTATGATTTCTGCGAGCAACTTGGAAGTAGCGCTCGCCGGCCGCTGCCGCGGCACCGCTCGCTACGCTCGCTCGGCTCGCGCGCGATTGGTCACAGTTTTAACCTAACCTAACCTATTTCACTCAGTTCAAAATGACGAATCATACAATTTGCCTGCGAGTGGATAATTAGACAATGGTAAAAACATTTCTGCGGCAGATTGTAGGATTCGTAATTTTGAACTGGGTGAAATAGGTTAGGTTAGATTAAAACTGTGACCAACCGCGCGCGAGCCGAGCGAGCGTAGCTAGCGGTGCCGCGGTAGCGGCCGGCGAGCGTTAATTCCAAATTGCTCGCAGAAATGTTTTGTTGTTTTGCTGTAATTTGATTAGTAAAAATTTGATATTTTAAAATTACATCTAGCAACTTTTGATCAGTCGTTCATTTGATGTCACATACATTGGGATTTTAAATTTTTTCTAAATAAAACATTTAGTCATTTAAATTTTGTTATTTCGTTTATTGTTCTTTTGAAATTTGCTCGAGAAAGTTTTAATTTTCTAATATGCAACCGCCTTAACCTAGGTCAAATAAATTTATTTGCTTTCTTAAAAAATACAGTCTTGGATTTTCAACTCTATGTGCTAAGCAGTGCGTTAAAAAACAGTGCACGAAAAAAATGCCGCGGGAAAAACACGCCCGTGCCTACCTGGGCTAACTCTTTGTCTAGAGAACAAACCTAAAACCACACGTTCAGCAGTTGCACTTACGACCACTAGACCCAGGAGGCAGCCAAATGATAAAAAAGAAAGAAAATACGTTGTTTTAATAGCAAGCCGTGGTAAAAATATTAGCCAGTTAGAAAGAAAGAAATAAAGAAAAATCGTTTATTTGCGGTAAACATGACGCAGAGAAAAACACACGAATACAAAAAAGAACGAGTTGCGGGGAAATAAGCGTCACATCCACGCAAAACGGCAATCGCTCAGCATAATGCTACGACCCTATGCGAGACAGAGCCCCAGCGCTGGTTTAAAACGAACCCTGGTATAAAGACGTGCTTAGCATAAAAGGTAAGTAGAATATTATATCCCTTCCCACGAAGTCCTAATTTCATACAAATTAAATCGTAAATGCCAGAATATTTGTACAAAACCCAGGTGTCACTCGACGCTTTCAAGACAATTTTCTGGAAACTCGAGAAATGTTACACGAGGCGCTAAGACGTGATATGAATGGTAACTGTTATCACGCTATGATAGCGAGGAGTAGTCGCTGCGTGCGGTGTTACACGTGTACTGAGGAATAACTGAGATATTCTTCATGGCAGCAAGAAATTTGGATTTGACCAGGGTTAATATGGATAATGACATTTATTTTTTATTTTATACCCTATGAAATATTGTTTGCAAATATTGCAAACAATGTTACAAAAAGTTTTAAAACTTACAAAAATTACCAAGTTATAAATGTTTTTAAATAACTGCTAGACAAAGACGGCACTAAATAGAAGTGACGTCACTACTGTGTATCTTCATACTATAGTTCGTTCGCGTTAAGAATGCAGTGATTCATCAGTGCAACTGCAAGATAAAGGTGTATTACGACTACAACGACACAACCGTTGCGTTCGAAGCAATGCCTTCAACTGTCATTGTGAACTTGACTTTGTAATTTGAAAAGATTTGCTTGGTTAGGGGGCGGGGCTAGGTCGACGGATAATGATGACTCACTGCATTCTTAACGCGAATGTACTATAGCGCCATACATCGTCCACACCGCGCGACAAGGACGGGAATAATCCCTTCAAAAAACTTTTAGAGCGTGTAGCTTCTCCATATTTCCATCGAAATTACAGATTTTCTCGATTATCTCATTTTACTATGCCTTTTTTGAAATTACATAATTTTATCGAACATTTCTAATATTAGTCATCAACCCTATTGCAATAAGCTGACCCTCTATTACATTAGACTTCAATATAATTGGCGAAATATAGGTGCTCCTTACACTTCTGCTCATCATATATTCAATAACAGAAATGACATGAAAATTAACATTAATTACTCACAATTATTATTTATCTAGGACTTTTATTTATTTATTCACTATTTTTATTTGCATGACATTTATTTAATTATTGACTGCTAGATACTTCTTGACATTGAAAAATAAAATGGTTAAAATGATTTTCCAATTGAATAATTTTGTAATATTTATTGTTATTCAGCATGTTATTTTGATAGTAGATTGTTAATTTATGTGTAAAATTTTGCATGCCCAAGTGACAGCAGAGCATGGAGAACATTATCAAAACATGTATAACATCTATACCCCTACCCATGTTGGCAAAAAAATAAATGATTTGATTTGATTTGATTTGCTTACAACTCGGCGAAAACAAGATTCATGTTATGTATAGAGTTATTATATTGGCATATAATTTAAAAATAGCTCATTTTAAAAACACGAGTCATATAGCATGATAGTTAAAAGGCTGACTCTTCAATGTTACTATTGCAGTTTTGAATGAAATAGGTGACTTATTTTTCATATTTCATAGTTGGTCCTACAGCAAAAGATGTACATTTTGATAAATACTACTCTCCCTTAAACTATGTGTATTCTTTTACCTGTCATACTGTATGTTGTGTTCACCACGTTATAGGAAGTATTCGAGTAGGTAAATTAAACAACAATTCACTGTACAACAGCAGAGGTCACACGTCCGCATCGTCCGGGCGCCAGTAAGCAAGTGACCAGTCTGCGGGCGTGCGCCGCTGCGCTAGTTTATTATGTCGCTACGCTACATTGTAAAACAATATTATGAACCAGTTTGCAAAAAATATTAATCTACAAAACAAAAATATTACACAACGAGCTTCTGCTGCACGTGTACAGAATTTAAAACAACGTTAAGCTGTGTCACAGAATAGTATAGAACTCAGAAGGTCGGCTCCATACAATGAGCGAAAACAGGTGCACCCACACATAGACGCGTACGTACGGCAGCGGCGATCTAAAACGAATGCCAGTCGCGAGTGCGCTTGCACTCGCTGTACGTGAAGCGTGTCTATGTGTGCGTGCATTTTTGCTTGTTATATAAAGCTGACCTTCTGTACCTATCTGTTTTGTAGCGGTACCGTGACAAGCCAATTACGTGACGTGTTTAAATCAGTAGCTCTACGAATTAACTGATAAGGGAAGCAAGCACGTACGGGGCAGGTTGCAGAGATATTGAAACAATATGACTGGAGCAGAGAGTGCCAATTTTTTTAATATAAAATTCTGTACCCATGTGGTTTTATTTTATGCTTTACGATAGAAAATGGTTTGTGGTGCAGTGTTTTAAGTACAGTAAACTAGATAAGTAGAAATTAATGTAAGTACCTAAAATGGTCAACCTAATCTTTTTAGGGTTCAGTACGTCCTAATGAAAAAACGGAACCCTTGTAAGATCACTCGTGTGTCTGTAGGTCTCTTTGTCCGTCTGTCACAGGCCATTTGCTCCGAATCTACTGGTCTGATTAAGTTGAAATGTTGTACATATATGAATTTCTGTGACCCAAACACGAACGCATAATGTAAATAAATGAATTTTGAATATGGGGGTCACTTTTGGGGGCAAACTAGAAAACTAAAAATTAAAGTTTTGCAAACTGTGCCGTGTGACATATCAAATGAAATGCATTATAAACATTATCCGCTTTTATAACAAGTTGCCAAAGTCAGTTACATAACTTAGCGATGGAAAGTTCAAAACCCACATCAAACGTATCCTTATCAAAAATGCATATTATAAGATTCAAGACTACGTTGGAGACAAGGAAGTTTGGCAATAATTCCTTCTGCACATGTGGCTTCCCTGGTACTTCATTAACGGGATCACTGTGTAAATGTCTAAATCTATCGACGTTGATCAATAGAATCGAGGCGACGTTGATCACGTTTGTGTAATAACACCCTTACAGTGAGTTATTTTGAACAAGTCTGAACTAGCGACCTTTAAATTCAATTCCAAGGTGGCTTCATAACTGCTTTCGAGGAGACAAATCAAATAGTCTTACCTCAAAAACGAGTTACATCAAAATCATGATTTTGACAACCAACAAAAAATACATTTTTTTCTGTAGAAGAAATACTATGGTTCACTTTATTATGTGATCATTTCAAAACAATTGCCATGACATACCTCATGCTAAATTAATTTTAAATGAATACTAATTATACAAATTATCAACTTTTGATTTATGATAATTATGAAAGCACTTAATTCGTAAAACCATCATTAAAGTAAAGGTCATGTCAAAAATTATATGTATTTCCTAACATCTTTTCCACGTCAAGAAATGCCTAAAGTCATGCTAAAGTGCAAAGCGTTTCCCGGTAAGTATGTAGTGAAAGGAAATTCAGCTACATTTGGTTAAACTAGAAACCGACCCTAAAGGCTCCTGCAGACAGGCGTGACGCGACATCGCGGCACAAAGGCGCCTCTCGTCACGCGATTTGCGTCGCGTGTCGCACCTGTTTGGAGGAGCCTTCATTTGGGGAAATTATTGAAGACTTACTATCACAAAATTACATAACATAACACCTTGTTTCCCCGAGGTTTGGGCAGAGGTATACCTAAATACACCCACTTTTCGCCAGTTACATATGTTTAAGTCCCATGTAATAGGGAGCGAGCCTATTGCCATCAACCGGGCACAAATCCAGACTCCGGGCTGCTACTGAAAAATTCCAGATAGCAAAACCCAAAATCACTGCCCGACCCAGGAATCGAACCTAGGACCTCATGCTCAGCGGTAGCGCTTGGGATCACTACACCAATGAGGCAGTCGACTATCGTAAACTAACTGTCGTAAGTATAATATAATAGTATAAAGACATATTAGGCCCACTTGCGCGTTCGTGGGTTATCCTAAACAACTCGGTGTTAACAGCTAACTCAGGGTTAAATAAATAATTCATCTTGCGCCACCAAGAGTTAGAGGTAAAGCTAAAGTTAAACTTTTAAATATTAAACCCACCAATCTTAGAGTTAAGTCGCTAAACTCCGGGTTAGTGTTAGTAATGCCAAAATAAATTGAAGTAATGAGGTGCCGCTGATGACTTATTTTATATTTTATATTATTCGACGTTGTAGTAAGTGAAAATTCGGTACTATATCAGCAGGCAAATATTCATGAGCTCATGTAAACATAAATACAAATTATTAAAAACTTCATAATGATAAATGATAAATGATTTTATTTCTGTAGGTAGGTTTGTACAAACACTTTTACACGTCAATCATATTTTAAAACTAGATGAGGTCGGCGTTTCCTATCTGACGAGTCTGAGAAGAAAGGCCGAAACAAACTCAGAGGTCACAGCCTCTTTTAAAGTCCAGACATAATCTTGGTCAGATCATGTGAAGACCATGTAGATTTGTGTCTGAAATGGTCTTTTAAGGAAAAACCACACAGATTGAGTGGACCTGTCCAGTCAGTGCACGCATTTGTCAGTAATCGTGCAGCTCGACTCTAAACATAAAACATATTTTTCCTTATCTAAAGTTTTCGTCAATCAATAAACTAAATCTCCATGGAAACCACATATAATACGATTAAAATGAAACGTCATGTTATAAAATTCAAAGACAATAAAGTATTACGTATCGTATTGCAGTGTAAAAGAGAAGGGTATACAATTTCTGTTCATTGTTCGTTCATGAATTTTTGGTCGACGGCGCGTTGTGTTCCACGCGCGCCTTTAAGAGCTGTCACCATTAATTGACGGGGTCCGCTACGGCCGATGCCTGCCGGGGTCGCGGATTGTTTGAAAGAGTTACCGTGGCCCTGGCGCACAGGCAACTGAAGGAACACGGGTGGGTTTTAGTCAGTAAGAGTCTGACACGCCCTTCCGCTCCGCCCAGAGCGGGAGAGGTCATTAGATGATGTCCCACCCAAAAAAAAGGGCACAAACATAGCAATTCTTTTTTATGTTTCATCGATTGAACTGCAATGTTCCCAACTCAAAACACACTAATGCCAGGTTAACTAACCCGCATCCTAATTACGTAACACACTATCTATCACAATCTGAATCATTTTGAAGCCTATTGCTAATCCATTGTTCCTTAAGTTCGAAAAATTTGTCTGCTCAACAACGTACATAACGCAATTAATGTTGTTGAACTGTCAAAATGAAACCCATTCTTACTGTTAGTGTGTTACGTAATTACCCCGCTGGTGTTAAATTTTAGTAGCCCATCGCGTAATAAGGGTTAAAATGTTAATTAATTAACTCCGAGTTTACAAACTCTACATTTATTCATTTAACCTGACTAAACATGCAAATGGGCCTTAAAGTAATGAAAAACATAGGTATAATTTACCAACAAAAGGCCTAAAATTACATTGTAAGTAATCGATTTCAATACATTTTCTTCCAAGTCATTCTATGTAAATTGTCAGGTGCGGCGTAGCAAAAGAGAAACACATTATCTGCTACGACATTGTAGCCAGCGTAGCGTGACAGCTACGTCGTAGCCGGGTTGCCTTTTTATTTCTTCTAGTATGGTATTTTATTTTTTATGAATGTACGTAAGTATTAAAAAGAGTTGCGACTTGTAATGTTTAGTAAAAAGGTTTTACTTAGCTAAGTAACCTGGCATGGCCAAGGAAACTATAAAAGAGTATTGTACCATGACTTAAAAAATAATGCCTTTTATTTAAACTCAGGTAAATTTATTTTTAATCAAACTGACTATTAAATTCAACTTTCCGCTGTCGCAAAAAAACCAGCGTTGACGCTCTGTCTCGCATAGGGTCGTAGCATTATGCTGAGCGATTGCCGTTTTGCGTGGATGTAACGCATATTTTCCCCCAACTCGTTCTTTTTTTGTACCTGTGTGTTTTTCTCTGCGTCATGTTTACCGCAAATAAATATATTCTTTCTATGATGTTTTAAGCTGTATGTGAAATCCATACTTATAAAATAAATATATGATAAATAAAGATCCGGGATCTTAGGACATGGAATACTTCAAAGCCCGGCTAGCCATGGGATAATTCCAGGCCGCCACACGGGCGATGCGATTTATTGGAACGGACACACACTTCCCTATTCTTTTTACTATTCTAGCGTATGGCACTCGTGAGTTGCAGCTGAAAATCAGCGTCAGGTGGTACACCTTGTGTTGTCATCTGACATTATGCTGAGCTGAGGCCCCATTGGCATTATAACCATTGTTCTGTATTTTTTAGTTTTAAGGTGTATTTTTGTTGCTGCAATGCCAATCAACGCATTTTTCTTTCTTTCTTTCTATGCCACGAGTTAAAGCTAGTTATCAATAAGCCGTGAACACTCGTGTCTTGGACTTGCTTAGTTCTATTATAAAATAACTAAAGTTAAACGCCAAATCGGTTCGTAGTAATCTTAGCTTTCTTTAACTTAAAATTACCCGTATATTCATACCGCATTGTCATTTCTCGTCATTCAAATCACATAGCAAATTGATGTAGGGTGTCAATTTGTTTATTTAACAATGATTGAAATAATAATAAAAAGAGTTGCAACTTGTAATGTTAGTAAGATGACTCAAAAAGGGTTTTACTTAGCTAAGAAACCTGGCATGGCCAAGGAAAATTAAAAAAAGAGTATTTATCATACTAAGTATAATCAGCCTATAATGTTCCCACTGCTGGGACACAGGCCTCCTCTCTTTGAGAGGGAATGGGATGTAATCTACCACGCGGGCCCAGTGCGGGTTGGTACTCGTAGATGTCACATGTCTTCGAATTTTTGGTTCCAGGACATGCCCGTTTCCTCACGATGTTTTCTTTCACCGTATTGAGAGCAGTGGTGATGAAATTATTTACACAAAGTATAGCGCCTACCTGGATTCGAACCCACGACCTACAACTCGTAAGTCGGGGCTGAAACCACTGGGCCACCACAGCTCCTATCTTCATATATACTAAGTAAACAGTTGGAACTTTGACCTTCAATATCTTTGTAAGCAGAAGGTTCCCAGGCCCTGCAGTCTCGACATTAGATAGCGACAAAAATCTGTCGCTAAGTCGTATCGATGTCAAATTTCTGTAATAGATTTTCAACCTTATGCTTTGAAAATAAGGTTGAAAATCTATTAAAGAAATTTGACATCGGTTAGACTTAACGACCGATTTTTGTCGCTATCTATGTCGAGACTGCAGGCCTAGGTATGGTCCAGTACAAAAAATACAGAGTGTAGAAAGATCCATCACGAAGCTGTCATCTACGAATTCTGTTTATCAAAATTAGTAACTTTGTGCAAAAATAATGACTGAGGAAAGAGTTTTATTTTTAACCGACTTCAAAAAGGAAGAGGTTATTTCACCTGTATATTTTTTTTTGTATGTTCGTTACGCGATATCTCCGGCAGTTGCAAATCGATTTTTTAAATTCTTTTTTTAATGGATAGGGTATGCTTCAGAGGTGGTCCCATATAGGTAAACTGTATTAACTTTACGTTGGTAGCTTTTCAGTTAGCTTCAATAATACGTATTTTTTCCACTTGTGTATATTGATGATGTTATAATAACTTCCTGTCACTGTTATTTTCATAGCAAGTAGTGGTATACGAATTTGTGTGAAGTAGGTACCATAACTAAAAAGTGAAAAATAACTTTAATTACGGTTTTAGTCGGCGGCAAAAACGAAAATACAAAACCAAAGACACCGACTTCCGAAACTAAAGTTATGTTTCACTTTGTAGTGTTTTTTTTTTTGAAGTCGGTTATTTTTTTTGGTGACAAAATTTTCTGTTTTCAGTATTGCGTAATGTCACGAACAACATTATACGTATGCGTATATGCAACGGTACAGGGTTCGTGGGAGTATTTAAAGTTAAGTTATAACATTTAAAACTCGTATACGTAAATCAACGTGACCAAGCATTAAGCTTTGGCATTAAGCAAGCTTCGCAAACGCACTGCGATTTCATTGGCCGCCATCTGACGCAGAGTTGAATTCCGAACGAACTGTCTCTGTGAACGACGCGGCTCACATGCGCCGGATTCACGTCGACCGCCATATTTTCTACTTTGCCGGCGACACTCGATCGTCTTACACACAGAACTCTTGCACAATATTTGTAACAGTGAAATTCTTTTAAATACAACTAATTACATATTATCTTTATTGGAGAGACCCGCTGCTGTGCCCTATTAGAAGAAGTATAAACTCAACGTCAAAGAAGGGTATGGTCCAATACGAAAAAAATATCATAATAATGGAATGAACAAGTGACTCTCGACTTTATTAAGGGTATTTTTTAGACCCGTTATTGTCAATCGATAAAGCTCATGAAAGTATTGTGTATCACCTTAGTACGGCCATTTTAAATTAAAATTATCGTTGTCCAACCGTATCGAATGTCAGATAAGTTATCGTGAGGTTACAATCGAGGAGCTGATAATAATTATTACATATTGTGACTGTAGTCTACATACATACATGCACATATATACATAAACTCACGCCTTCTTCCCATGGGGTTAGGCATGGTATAATAACATACTTCTCCTTCGCATTCCGAGACACAGTGGCCACGTGGGAAACACAAGCCTACGTCATCACCGCTGTGTTACCAGTAGTGTGTAATAATAACTCCCCAACCGCCTTTATTACCTGTGCGAATCCGATAAAACAATGAGGTTTTAACGAACAACTACGTTGCTACATGTTTAAATTGAATTGTTTCGTTTGATTAGAAAAACGAAACGACAATATAAATGCTTTAAGTATATGTTTTTACAGAATGGTGAGTGAAAATGTTTCCATAATTCGTATTTTGTGCAATAAAGTGGCAACTGGATAGTGACGTAAGCATGTGTCACTCCCGGAATGCCAGACCTTCTTTTTTTAGAACCCCACGGTCAAGTAGGAACTACAGAATGCCAACTGCTGCGATCCTTACCAGATCCGCACGCGGGCGAAAATACGCATGACAGGAAAAAGGCGCTTAAGGTGGCTAAGACCCTGCATAAATCATGTAACAGAGCCAGTGCTCTGTCACATGATTGCCGGACATAGAAATGCCTGACGGAAAAATCTAATAAAACTACTTAGTTTTATTAGATTTTTACAACACGCTCTATGACAACACGCTCTATGACAACACGCTCTATGACAACACGCTCTATGACAACACGCTCTTAGACAACACGCTGGCTGATACAACAAAAGGCGAAATATGTGGATGTACAATACACCTCAGCTTATCCCTTCTGGAAATACAGGCGTGATGTTATGTTAAACTATTTGTAAAGGTACGAGTTCGTAGCCGACTGCAGACAGCAGCAGCAGACGAAACCAGTAGTGTGGCTGCGACACTACTGGTTTCCATGTATTTCTATGAAATACCTTTCGTAGCTAGACGAAAGATATTTCATAGAAATACATTGAAACCAGTAGTGTCGTGGCGACACGTCGCCTGCTACCTCCTGCAGTCGGCTTCGAACTTGTACCTTTAGAATCGCTGTGAAACGCAAAAGTCCAATCAATTTTGTTTAGCGTAGCTAAAAACACTTTTTCAAACTTCACATCCGTCCGATTTCCCTCCAAACTATTATTTAGTGTGATGTGTAGGTACGTGTCCGGTTTACTAACAGAGCGGACAACAGACGTCCGGCTAATTAACGTTTTCACGGAATGCAGCTATTCAACGGAGCTAAAAGTAGGTTTAACGGTATTTTGTTTGCGTACAATTTTTTTTTTTGTGGCGTAATAAATGTATTAGCAAAAAATAATTGTGTTTTTGTGCAATTTCGGTTTTATTTCGAGTAAGTTGTGGAAAGGAGAATGTGGTTTTATTTTGTGCAATTTTTAAACTCTATTTTAAAGCCCCAAATACACATGCCTGAATTTTGCACTAAAAGTATGCAAGTTGCTAGTACGCCATTGTGACATTCACCAATCAGATATTGTTGTTTCAGTTTTTCTTAAAAACTGAATTGTTGCAACAAATTTAGCTTTATTTCCCTACCTTTTAACTTACGCGTAATCTTACGCTTATTTACAGAGAAAGAAAGTAATACAGACAAAATAAATGAAGAGGAGGAAGTAAATATTTATGAAATACTAGCTTTTACCCGCGGCTTCGCCCGCTTGGATGTCGGAAATTATCCCACGGGAACGTGCTACCGGGACAAAACGTAGCCTAAGCCCTTCCCCAGCATGCCATCTATCTCCTCGCCGAATTTTATCGAAATCCGTTCAGTGGTTTAGGCGTGAAAAGGTAACATACAGACATAATTATTTTCTAATTTATAATATTAGTATGGATGAATTAAAGAAATCTATAAAGCCCAAAGAACCTTCTGCCAACAGACCTTCCAAGAAAATTACATGTGCTTTAAAAAATATAACAAAAATGTAGAAAAATGTATGTGTGTGTGTGTGTGTGTATGTATGTATGTATGTATGTGTGTGTGTGTGTGAGTATGTATGTATGTGTGTTGTGTAATGTATGTACTCGTTATTTTTTGTATTTGTGTGTTTTTTCTTTGCGTCATGTTTACCGCAAATAAATGTATTTTCTTTCTTTTTTCTTTCTTCTTTTCTAGATAATATACATACCTACATACGAGAGTAGGTACGTAGTTGTTTGTGTGACCTAAAAATGTTGAGGTGAAACTCGCATACCAAGCGTGTATTTTGCATAATTTAGCCTCAATATTTTTACCCTTTCAGCCGACATGATACCACAAAAAACTGGAGTAATGCTCTTAAATGAAGTAAAATGTTGGAATTTATTCAACTATGCCGTACATTCGTATTCCGTCCTGAAGGTGGGTACATTTAAAGGCATAAATCTCACATGCACAACCAGCAGGCTTAGCACTAGCACCGTTTTGTCGACGAAAGAGTAGACAAAAATGATGTTCCGTGTAGACAGAACGACGGCAGAAAAGTATGTCAAGTGCGATGTCAAAAACAGAGAAACGAAATGTCACTTGGTATAGAAATAGCTATGTCTTGTCTTCCAAGAAATAGAAAGCGTCATGCTACGCCTGCTGTAGGTGGGAACATTAAAAGGCATAAATCTCACATGCACAACCAGCAGCCTACTTACGTAACGCACTACCATCACAATCTGAATCATTTCGAAGCCTATTAAGCTAATCCATTGCTTCATATTTTCGAAAAATTTGTCTACTCAATAACGTAAATAACGCAATGAATGTTGTTGAACTGTCAAAATGAAACCCATTCCTACTGTTAGTGTGTTACGAAATTACCCCGCTGGTAGACTCGGAACCATAAGCCATACAAAGCTTAGTTTCGAAGGCGAAAAACTCATATTACTAAATTCAAAATTCAGTTTCTATATAGCACATTGCCAGAAAAGCATAGACTAGTAGAAAAAAACTAAGTTTCCAGCTGACCACCTCAACCCAATTATTTTCACTGATATCGCATAGTCCTTCAAAAATATTATCTATAAAGCCTAGCAATTCTCGTTGAAGTGAGTATAGCAACGGGCACTACAATACAACAATAGCAGATTGTTATACAAGGGGCTAAAATGACCCATTATATACGAGGTAGTTTTACTCCCGAGCTCTAACGAGGGAATAAATAGAAACCGAGTTATAATGGGTTTTTAGCGCCGTGTGTACTCTACTTTTCACTACGATTGCGAGAAAATAAAATAATCAAATACAATATTAAATAGTTTACTTTTTTTTTATTTCTTCGGTAGCCGCAACGCAATGCACGCATTCGACCGAAAAGACCGCCACTTTCAGTTCCATTTTCAAAAATAAAATGTTCTTTTTTTTATGAAACAGTAATAAGTCGAGTCTTTATTAATGACTAACTTTTGCCCGCGGCTTCGCTCGCGTTAATTTAGACTTTGCCTATCAATTCGGGTTATAATTCAATCATGATCGGAAGACACGTGGCGCCATCTATGATCGTAAGAACGTTATTGTTGTTTTCCTCGGGAACAGTACTTTTTTTCGGGATGCAAGGTACCCTATGTCCGTTTCTGTACACCTGACAACGTATATGCAAAATTTCAGGATGATCGGTTCAGTGGTTTAGGCGTGAAAAGGTAACAAACAAACAAACAAACTTACTTTCGCATTTATAATATTAGTTAGGATTAGGATTATTCTACATATGAATAAATACTTTTTCGTTTTTGTAAACTCGGTGGTAAAAGACAAAATTTTTAAAAATTAAACTTTTTCCCCTAAAGGATGTAATTTTATCCTCGCTCTGGTACGCTACAATGACAAACTTTTTGAGCAAGAGGAGTTCAAAAGCGTTATTAAAATACTATAGTAGAGCTCCTTTTGGGGGTTACAACTCAGTAAATTGGTAGTGGAGATCAGATACGTAGTTGCTCTATTTAAATACTGGTATTCAGCTGCATCCGGTAAGACTGGAAACTGATCTAAAGGCAGTTGGTGGTTTGAACTACGAAAACCGCTTTTACTGTTTCGAAATCATCACCAGCCTGCAGCAGTCCACTGCTGGTCATAGGCCTCTCCAACTGCACGCCATTCAGCTCGATTCTCAGCATCTCTCATCCAGCTGCTGCCAGCCACCCTGCGAAGATCGTCGCTCCACATAGCCTGAGGGCGTCCTACCTTACGTTTGCCGATTCGCGGTCTCCATTCAAGAACACGTCTACCCCAACGGTCATCGGTTCTACGGCTAATATGGCCGGCTCATTACCACTTCAGCTTGCTTATTCTGTGAGCTATGTCGACAAATTGTTACCCTATATACACAAACTCACGCCTTCTTCCCATGGGGGTAGGCAGAAACTACAGACCTGCTACGATCCTTACATACTCCTTTTGCTTTGTTTACGTTCATACATCAGATCATACACGCACGCCGGTTGCGAGTACTACGCACCTGACCTTTCTGAAGAACATCCCCAATAAGGTCACTATTGTTACCTTGGGCGTGCAATTAACTGAAGGTAAATTGCTTTACAACTTTTGACAAAAACTCTTAGTAAATTGAAACTAAGTTTTTAACTATCTTACAAATTCCTCTTATACCAAAAATAGACCTTAACGTTTCAAGTGACAAAGGTCAAGGAAAACATCGAGAAAACACCGAAATGAATTCGATATGTGACATCTACTAACCCGAACTGGGCCCGCACCCTCCACCCAAGAGAGGCATGTGCAGGGTTGCCATCTTTTTTTAATATCAATTATAGTATTTTTTAAAAATTGCGATGCCTGGAAAAGGCGGCTAAGTTGTAAGTACGTACATAATAAAAAAAACACCAAAATGTACACTTAGTTCGTAAATAAACTTTTGACTTTGACTTATTTTCAAAGCCATTGCCTGTAAAAATATAGTCGATGGCGAAAAAATATAAAATAATATAGTACTATATAAAAGAAAAACATGTTTTTGCTACATTGGGCTTTTATTAACAGGTATTTTTATGTCTCATACATAACATAACTATTAGTAAACTCTAAAAATAAATTAAGGCTCGTACACACTGGCGCGACGCGACGCCCGACACAAAGGCACCGCGTGTCGCGCGACGAGCGGCTTTTTGTAGCGCTATCGCGGCACGCCGGTCTGTAGGAGCCTTTATGGTTACAAAATACCTTTATTTCAACTTTTATGAGATTAATACTGGCCTTATTTACGCCCATCTCAATCATCATTCGTTCATTTCATTTTATTTTTCATATGCGCTTAGTGAAACTGAAGTTGCTGGTATAGAAAGAAGAAATTATATTATTTTGAAAATATAAGAAAAGTCAGAATCTCCGAGCAACACTTGTTGCCATTTTTCAGCAATAGGTAGATTTAGCCACACATTTTCAGTCAGCAAGAGCAATAGCGAGAATTTTATTAAACTGCTTTATTTCTGAATACAAATTTCAAAAACACATTACGACTGCGTTTCATTTTATATTTATTTTAATAAAATATTATTTAAATGTTCATCGAAAATATAGTAGATTCGCTTTCTATATATTTTTTTGTAATATCGTAGTTAGGCTTCTAATATAGTAGGATACTACATTATATCGCGAAGTGTTACGGGGTAAAACTAAATAAAAGTGATTTACGATAACAGATTTGTATTCCTGCCTACCTCAGCACTTCCTTTACAGTATTATAATATAGAACAATAACACGATAGGGAGGAAATGCAGCTAATTTAGTATAATAAGTGGGCTAGATTTTGGATTGGAACCGATCGCGTATTCGACTTGAGACAAGGGCGATGACTGCACTCCCAGCTCGACGACAACATCACGTCGGGTCACCAGTATAGAGGTATGAGGAACAGGGTGTAAAGCTCACTCATACTCTATGGAAAAGAGCAGTTGCCCACCAGACACGACGCCCGTCTGGTCGGGGGATCCTCCCTTTTCCATAGAGTATGAGTGAGCTTTACACCCTGTTCCTCATACCTCTATAATCATATGGTTGGCAACCCTACCTGTGTTCCAGCAGTGAGAACGTTATAGACTGATTTTGCTATACTTGTTTATATTAAATGGTACTCCACCATAAGGTAGCCTAAAAAAACATTTTTCTAATTCAATATTAAAGTATGATCATCATATTATTATCGTTAAAGTATATTAACCCTTTGCTGCCAAAATGTATCTTTTCTAATGTAAACAGGAGTCGAGGGTTTAAGCTGAAAACCAGCGCTAAGGAATCTGCTAGGGTACCTAAGCATAAATGCTTACGAATTAACCGTTTGCTTCCCGTATTTTAATTCTGTGTATACCAACACACGGCTACATGCCAAGATATACATATCCAGTATAAGCTGATCTCGCATTGTATAGGATTTCCATACAATGAGAGGTTTGCTACTGGAAATGTATAGCTTGATATGGAGCCGCGAGTAGACTCACGAGCATAATATGTATACACTTGGCTAAATTCAAAATCGACTTTCTCCTTAATTTTTTAATGAAATTTTATGTTATCATGAACATAGTATTTTCGAACCCATAGGTTTATGTAATAAAGGATAAATGATTTTATTTCTGTAAGTAGGTTTGTACAAACAATTTTACACGTCAATCATATTTTTTTAACTAGATGAGGTCGGCGTTTCCTATCTGACTACTCTGAGAAGAAAGGCCAAAATAAACTCAGAGGGCACAGTATCTTTTAAAGTCCATACAAAATCTTGGTCAGATCATGTGAAGACCATGTAGATAGGTTTTTGAAATGGTATTTTGAGGAAAGATCCACACAGATTGAGTGGACCCTCCCAAGGCAGTCAGTGCACGCATTTGTCAGTAATCGTGCAGCTCAACTCAGGAAGTCAAGACTTAAGGAGCTCAACGATTCGACGAACAATACCAAAGAAAGGACATTTGGGTAGGCCGCATAAATTACTCAAACTGCCAGATCATGATTAAAATTAACTGAGAAAAAAAAAGAGCTATGACCCACATAGTCTTCACAATCATAATTATTAAAACAAAATAATACTTTACAAGTAAATACTCATGTTATTGTGTATATAAAATTCATCAATGTCAATGTGTATATAAAAATTCGAACATAATGTTTGAGGACCATGCAGATTGGTGTCTGAAATGGTCTTTTGAGGAAAGAACCACACAGATTAAGTGGACCTGTCCAGTCAGTGCACGCATTTGTCATTAACCGTGCAGCTCAACACAAAACTTAAGGTAATATGTCGTATTACAACGTTGCAGACGTTATTTCACGAAAAAATCGCTGTTTAAAATTGCCAAGCGTTGATATATTAGGGCTCGTATAACTACTACTGCTACACGGGGATGGATGTCATTCTGTCACTCGTAAAGTACGAGTAGTTGCTGACAATCAGCGCTGTTGACGATAGTTTCGTCCGAAGTTACAGCATTTTGCTGAGCAACGACCTGTTCTTGCACAGATGCGACGCACGATCCCATCTTACTTGTATTTGTTGATTACAAAAGTAGTTACAAAAGTAGATCATTCCATGTTTTGTTTGTTTTTTGCTGTCATTTGCCAGTGTCGCAACGCATGACGCAACGTCCATTATTGTCTTTGGTCTTTGGACATCAAGAAATAGACAACAATGTCAAACTTTTAAAGTTTTAAGTACGAGGCTTTTGGCTACGTTTTATTTGTGTATGTATTTTGTCTACAATAATTATTTTTGTATTGTGCGTGTTGTTTGTGCAGAATAAACAATCTTTCTTTCTTTTTTTTTCTGTAAGACTGAAGACAATCAACGTTTATTATATCCTATTCTATATAACATCATCATCTGCCTATCCATTTCCCAACTATGTTGGGGTCAGCTTCCAGTCTTACCGGATGCAGCTGAATACCAGTATTTTACATGGAGCGACGGCCATCTGACCTCCACAACCTAGTTCCTGGGTGACACGATGCGCCTTGGTAAGATTGGTTGCCAGACTTTTGGGCTTCTGACTACCCGTAACGACTGACAATGGTCTACAAATCACGGTCGAGACCAACTGTTTAACATGCTTTCCGAGTCACGGAGGCACTAATGTGTGAAAAAATTGTTTGAAAAAGTGTTTGAAAATGAAAAAGTGTTTAATGACTTTTTTTTTTGTTAACAATTTATTACCTCTGCCAAACTGCAAATCAGTTTGTTGGCAGACGTAGCTCCTTTTTTAACATTTTTAATAATTACATAATTTATAATTACCATACCACTTAATATAAATAAGCATTGCAAATTCAACCTCTAACGGTCGCACTGCTGGGACACAGGTAGGGTTGCCAACCGTACGATATAATATCCTACTATATTAGAGGCCTAACTACGATATTACAAAAAAAATATATAGAAGGCGAATCTACTATATTTTCTATGAACATTTAAATAACATTTTATAATTTACACTTTTTCACACAGAGGTTAGTATGTACTATGATAGTTTTGCGTACTTACCTTATAATAATCTATGACTATCAATGCATGAATTCCTTCCTGCTAATTTTAAAACAGACAAGTTTCTTAAATATTTTCTACAGCGAGGCTTTGACAAAACACATTAAAAAAGTACTTACCCTTTATTTTTTTAAAGATTTTTGTGATACAACTGTTTATATCGACTAGAAAGTTACTAAAAATAATTGGAACTAAAAACTAAACTAACTTAAATCTCTCTCTCTCTCTCTAATCTTGTTCTTTGAATTTTTATGGTGTTCATAATAAAGAGCATTCTATTCTATTCTATTCTTCTTCTACGTATGTCACACAATACTCAAAAACTAATTGATCCGTCAAGCTTTCCCGAAGTCAGCCATAGAACAATGGCCGATGAACCTGGCCCAACTAGAACCATTGTATACAGGGATAGTACTACAACAGAATCTGTATTACGTCATCAATGAACACAATTTGATACTCAATGTTATGTAACCAGCGGGGTAATTGCGTAACACACTAACAGTAGGAATAGCTTGCATTTTGTCAGTTCAACAAGATTATGTCTGGACTTTAACAGAGACTGTGACCTCTGAGTTGTTTCGGCCTTTCTTCTCAGAGTAGTCAGATAGGAAACGCCGACCTCATCTAGTTTTTAAAATAAGATTGACGTGTGTACAAACGTACTTACAGAAATAAAATCATGTATCATTTATCATGTGAAGTACCAGCTTTCACATAAAAAATCATCCAAATCTGTTCACCCAGAAAGTTCTGAGCTAAAACACATTAAAAAAAACACAGTCGAATTGAGAACCTCCTCTTTTTTTGGAAGTCGGTTAAAAATGAATACCAAATGATAATAATCGTTGTATAAAACCCTGAATTCCGATTCGGGTGTCATATTTAAATATTTAATTTGCAATCGAACAAATAAATTGAAACGTATTCCGTTACCCGTGAGATGCATTCATTTTTGCGTCGGAATTCGATTTATGAAATGGGCAGCGTCGGATGGTTTGCATTGAGTTATCTAGATACCAATGTGATGTGAATGTAAAATTGTCTGGTAGTTGTTTTTGTATGCGTTTCAAAGCCCACTGGGACCTCTGGAAAGACCCCTGCCCTACAAAATGAAGTAAACCTAGCAGTAGAAAAGTGAATGCAAGAAATACAAAATAACTTTCCAATTACAAGTGACGGTGTTTTTAATACATAAATCAAAGAAATAAATGCCTTTATCACGTTTGTAGCAATTATTATCCGTAGCAAGGACGCCGATGTCTATCCTTTTCCAATCGTCTTCAAAAAAAGGAGGAGGTTCTTAATTCGACTGTTACACATTTGTGACATTGCGTTATTGACGTTGTTGAGGAGACAATTTTTTCGAACACATGAAGCAATGGATTCCCAAGTAGCACATTAGTGAATTTTGCAACTTATCTTTTAGCTTTAAGTTGTAAATGAGTGGTATAACAGTATTTGATAAAACTTATAGCTTCAAACACTACTCATATTTGTATATGAGTACCTCCTATCACTCTTAGTTGCATAAGAGTATATTTTGTTTATACTTTATATCTTATTGTTGCATAGAGTCGATTTTGTTACTTAAAGTTGAAAACGGGTTTTAATTGTTACCAATTTAGAAGCAACAGTGGTATATGAGGCCTTTAAATCACTTGTAAGCAACTGTTCCATTTAAGCTGTAACATACTCTTATTTGGCTCTTCTATTTCCAAACCAGTAGTATAACAGAGTAGTATATCACCTGTAGTGGCTAAAGGGATCATTTTGCAACCTTTTTGGAACCTAACGTGATTGCATCTTTCAGGCCTATTGTACTCTAATATGCCACTCTAACGCGTAGATAAATTTCGATAGTGGGTTCTTGAAAACCAACAGCAGCTATTTCCACTTATTTAAAACCACTAACGATGTAACAGTTCCCAAAATACATAATTGTGATTACTTAAGTCAGATCGTCCTGCGCGTCACTCTGTTGATAGCATTTTTTATTTCTGTTGTTGTAAAGTTCATGGTTTAAACTACTTCATCAAAAATGAATTCCGTGAAATGGAAAAAAATTAAGCGATGTGGTAGTTATCATCGGCAGGTTGTACGTACTTTAAGAAATATAATGGACGTGGACATAAAAGGTTCAAACCATGAAGTTGTTAATCAGCAATCCCAAGATACTCGTAATGTTGAAAGGTAATTATATCAATTTAAAATTATAATGAGTAATCTTCTAAAAAAATAGCTAGGTGATATAAGAAAAATATTAATTAGGTTACTTATAAATATAATTGTGTCAAGAAAAAAATTACTGTGGAATCACGGGTTCCGTACATATAAAAATTAATTAACATTCTTTTGTGTGTTTTAAATACATTTTGAACATTATTTGTAGTGTTTTTAAGGAAATCCAGTAGTTATTTATTAAAAGGTAATCAGATTTGAACAGAATTTATATCGAAGACCTGAACAAGAATTCCACCTGTACCTATACAAATATAGGTACAGGTGGCATTCTTGTTTCTTTGCAATTCCCGAAATCTGCAAAGAAACTGAGCTTGGAACTCCACTTTTTTTATTTGTGCACGTTGGACGCATGAAAAGTATCGCATAATTATATATTATCTTGCTTAATAACATAAATGAGTTACTAAACAAGCGTTAGCTCATAATCGAATTGCAAGAATAAATAATATCTCGTAACGTAACATCAAATACGAGTCATTATGTCATAGGGAAAAATCAAGATACTTATATTATTATGTACTTACATATTTAAATTCATTCGACAATTCTATAAAGTTTTTTGGTATGACATTGTCTTGTGATATTCTGTGCTATTCGAAGAAGTCTGTAGCTATATGAATAATCTTTTTACGCCTACAGTATATTATAAGATCTGTGCCTATTTTTTGCAGCCTTGATCCTGGTAATATAATTTCTAATCCATCCTCTGACGATGAAAATTCAACTGAAATTTCTGGTGAAAGTGACGGTGATGACAACAGCTCAAATGAAAACAAATGTGAATACAAACACATTCTTCAATTTCGGGATGACATCAGGGCATGGGCTACAGAAAATAACATAAGCCATTCGGCCTTGAAAACATTAGCGCCACTTATAAACTCTAGGATGCCAAATTTGCTGCCGGTAGACCCAAGAACGCTCATGAAGACTCCGAGGAAGATTGATACAATATTTGTTAATCCTGGTGAATATTGGCATAATGGTATTGCTATACCTCTTGCAACTATTTTAAAGAAATATTACAAAAATCTACTAAATGGTATTTACAATATTTCTCTTTATTTCAACATAGATGGTCTCCCAGTATGTAACAGTTCTAAACAGCAGTTCTGGCCCATATTGTGCAAGATTTTTGAATTACCTATTATCAAACCATTTATTGTTGGGATATATGCGGGTCATGGGAAACCTAGCGATTTAAATGGATATCTACAACCTTTTATTCAAGAAATGCAAAAATTACTTCAAAATGGTATAGAAATTGAAAACGTTAAAGTTACTGTTACAATAAGATGCTTCGTTTGCGATTCACCTGCAAGAGCAATGATAAAAGGGGTTTGCAACTTTAATGGTAAACACGGGTGTCACAAATGTACTACTGTTGGTGAATATTCACATGTATCTCATACAGTTATATTTCCCGAGTTAGATTGTCCTGCTCGAAATGATGAAGACTTTCGTAAAAAACTCTACGGTAATCATCACAAAGTGGATTCACCTTTACTGGATCTCCCAATTAATATGATTAAAACATTTCCTGTTGCGGATTCCATGCACTTGATTGACCTAGGGATTATGAAACGCCTTCTTATTGGCTGGCGCGATGGAAATTTCGGAAAAAAGGAGACAAAATGGCGAGCAAGTGATATATCTACAGTAAATAAATTTCTGGATAATTGCAAAGTACCTTCTGAAATCCACAGATCTGTCAGGAATCGCAGTAATTTAGGTCATTGGAAAGCTTCTGAATTTAGAACGTTTATGTTATACCTTAGTGTTGTTATATTGCCAGAGGTACTAAACAGCGATGCTATGAAACATTTTCTAACATTTTTCTGTGCGATAACAATTTGTTCGAATGAAGAATATTTTAATTTCTTACCGTTGGCTAAAGACCTGCTAAAGTATTTTGTGAGAAATTTCAAATTGTTTTATGGCATAGGTTTCATGACAAGTAACGTTCATAATTTAACACATGTTGTTGATGAAGTGCAGCATTTTGGAATTTTGCAAAGTTTTAATGCTTATCCATTCGAAAACAAACTATACCTTATTAAAAATATGCTACGAACTGGTAACAAACCTTTGTCTCAAATAGCTAAAAGGCTCGGAGAATGCGATATTTTGGACCTCAATTATACTGTAGAGAGCTCCAGGGGCTATCCATATGTGAAAAAAAATTGTAAAAGTCATAAGTTAGTTTTATATTGTAAGGATTTTATTATATCGGAAAGAAAAACAGACCGATTTTTTGTAACAAAGAAACAAGAGATAATGGAGACAAGATCTATTAAAGTTCAGGAAAACAAAATCATTCTAAATTGTGATGCGATTATTAATAAAGAAAATGTTTTTGAGCGTCCTATGTCGTCTTCTTATCTCAATTTTTTTAAATATAAATTGACCACAAATGCTGGTACCGAATGTGTTCGTTTTCCTGAGGATATAAAATATAAATTAGTAGCAATTGAACATAGAACTGTATTAATATAGTATTTGTTACCCTTGCTTCACATAGTTTGATTATTTTACTATTAACAATAATTTTAAGATTACAAATAAAACAATAATAAATGTATAAAAATGAGTTTTATTTTTAAACATCTGTCTTACAACTACATTGGTAATCACAAAAACTTGCAGTCACATAATTTTCGTTATTGTCTTACATCTAAATCAATGAAGTACTAAAATGTCCTCATGGTACATATTTATATGTATTACTTAAAGTGCGGAGACAGCCGATGATGTACGATCTATGTACTCGGGTCGCTTCTTAGTGTGGCTGCGATGTCGGTACAATTTTATTAAGGCTCCCGTAAACAGGCGTGATGCGACCGATACCGCGACCGACAGAACAATTTCCGAGAAGTTTTCATAAAAATTGTTCCACCAGAGTCGCGTCGCGCCTGTCTGCCTTCAAGTTTGTTACATACGCGCGGGCTCGACACGAATGGAGAAGTTGTGGATTCGATTCCTGCTAGCGTTTACAATTTAGTAACTTTTTCATAAAAATATGTAATCATTTACCTTCTTCGATTATGATTTTTGGACTTCTTGAGGACCCCTAATTCACAGGTACTGGGAGATCCACAATATAGCTAATTATTACTGCTGGTAGTAGCATCCACTGGTCAGCCACTAGCAACATACAAATAAGTGATTTTTAGACCTTACAGTTCCAAATAGGGAACAAATAAATGAAAATAAAAACTATGAGATGCCATAAACATCGCCATGTTTAGAAAATGGTTGTCCTTGAGAATATTTTGTTTTGAAAGTGTTTTATCACACTAACGCATAATCACTGAGTTTTGTTAATTGTAACTGATGTACTTTGACATTATACTTACGTCTAAAACCATTACGTTAGGTTTTTAACAGTTTTATTTTTTTATACTTTTATTTCGCCAATTGATTTAGCACACTTTATTTAATTGTTCTTGATCAAATCGAAAGCGCTTCGAAATTTACAAAGAAACCATACTATACTTTCACAGTAACAAAACATTCGCAACGATTTTGTGCTGTAAATTAATGCCTGCATTATATCAGTACACGTGAAGTTTTAATACTCACCAAATAGATGTAATCCAAATGAAATGGCTGTTCACAGTACAAATTCAAAAATACTTCTCGACTTATCGCCCCTAAAAAGAACTTTGCGTTTCATTTTTCACTTAATGAATGAATTGAAACGTCATATCATTCAATCAACCATTCACTGCGCACAACTTACACCCATAGTTCTAATTGCCACTTAAGGTGATCGTGAGAACTCTTATGGATTTCATTTGGAACCAAAATTAAGCTGCAATTTTTCTCCCCGTGGTTCTATAATGTTTGCATAAGGGTTCTCTCCACCTTTATAGAACTTATTCATGCCTATATATTTCACCCAAGTTTACAAACAGATATGATATGGAGCAATTTTACCACCCAGTTGTGTTACTTGGGTTAGCAATAAGCTTCAAAATTATTCAGATTGTGATAGATAGTGTGTTACGCAATTAGGGTGCTTATGAAGATAGAAAATTGTTTTTTTATATTATTTTTTGACAAATTTTGTTGTCTGATAGAAATGTCAATATAAGACTGAAATCGCAAACCCGCCTTGAGCAAGCATGGTGATCAATACGCATGCCTTCTTTGCACAGAAGAGGCCTGTTTCTTACAGTGAGACAATAATAGGCTGATATTTTTTTTATGTTTTCTGACAACCAACTTGCTACCAAGGGGTATCGTGTTACCCAGTAACTGGGTTGTGGAGGTCAGATAGGCAGTCACTCCATGTAAAACACTGGTAATCAGCTGCATCCAGTTAGACTGAAAGCCTACCCCAACATAGTCGGAAAAATGCTTGGCAAGCCAAAAAGAAAAAGCGATAAAATTTGGAACATTTTAGTATAGAATTATTTGGGTTCCTGTAGTTAAAATGTAGGTATTGTAAAGAACAGCTTTTTCCAATATCATAAATAAAATTTAAAACTATATTAAAACGGAAATGATTTGTATGCTACTAATTAAATTGATTAAAATAAAGGAAAATAGTAGTTTCCTGTCCATGTTTTGCTAGATAAAATTGTGTTACAGGATTTTATCTTATCAGCAATATTATCGATCAGTGCAAAACTACCTAAACGTTTGATAAAATTATTTTTACAAAATGTTCGGGATAAATCCGAAAACCAAAATTGATACTTGCATACCAAAATATGGCGAAATGTGTCTATTTTCTATTTTCAACTTCATTTTTGTTTCTTTTTTATTATCCAAGCAAAGCCGATGTCGACTATTCTGCCAATGAAAGGCGAAATGTGTTATTCCACAAGAGCATATTTTACCCGACTACGGCAAAGCCAAAGGAGGGTAATGATTTTAACAGGCTGTCAATGTATTTTTACTACGTTTTGCATTACCGCATTTAAAGCCAAAATAAATTACTTTGGCTTTTACTTTTACCGGAGTTTCTTCTGGAAACAAAGGGAGCAGGTTTATTTTTCTCCGAATGGTTTTGCCCCTTAGAATGAAAGAAAAAGCCTTTCTCAAAGTTTCTGGCTACCCTGAAATCCTTTCACTAAAACTTACCGCTTGTCTCTAAAAGATCGCTTTTAGCGATAAGACCACCTATTGTGTCACCCTGTGTAAAATGTCTACGTTTATATCTGTAATTTTTACGGTGTACATTATAAAGAGTATTCTATTCTATTCTATTCTACCGTGTATAAAAAGCTTTATGACCTATACGTCTATTGATCTGACCGAGATTATGTCTGGACTTTAAAAGAGTCTTTTCCCCTGAGTTTGTTTCACCATCTCTTCTCAGGGGTAGTCAAATAGGAAATGTCGACTCTGTACAGCTTTTTTTTACGTCTAAAAATGATTCCGAAATCCTATTTACGGAATAAACAATTTCATATCAATTTTATATCATCATTTAAAAAAAAAGCATTTTTACATACATACATAAACTCACGCCTTATTCCCGTGGAGGTAGGCAGAAACTACAGAACGCCACCTGCTACGATCCTAACATACTCCTTTTGCCTCGTTTACGTTCATACATCTGGTCAGACACGCACGCCGGTTGCGAGTACTACGCACCTGACCTTTCTGTAGAACATCACCAATAAGGTCACTATGTCTTCCTAGGGCGTCCCCTCCCGGCGTTTCCACTCACATCTGCCTTGTAAACTTTTTGTTAGTCGCCCTTCATTCATTCTCTTAACATAACCAAACCATCTAAGCACACTCTTTTCAATTTTCGTCACTACATCTTCTTTTAAACCGCACCGTTGCCTTATCACATCATTCCTCAGCCTATCATTCATAGTCACACCACACATGCTTCGCAAGGAACGCATTTCCACAGCATTTATTCTACTTTCATGCATATTTATTTTGCATATTTAAATAAACCTTTGTTAATTTATCCTTATGAATATAACCTCCATTTCCTAAAAAGCTGTGCACTTTGTCACGTATGTGTCGAATTTTTTATTAAAGGAAAAATGGTTTTCATATTTTTGTATCCAACACTCTAATAGAAGTTAATTAAAACGGAAACCATTAAAATTAATACCGAAAGCTCCTCGCAAATAAACGTTAAATTGTAAATACGAACCCAACCGTACGTAAAACATAATCCTATGAAAAAACGAAACCGTACATGTTCGATAATCCCACAAAAACCCGAATGCCATCAGTTTGAAAGAAATATAACAAAATAAATCAAACTCACCTGTTATCCGGCCGCAGAAACTCAAAATTCTGCCATTTCCAATCACGAAAAACACAAAGAAATTACACTAAAACACTTTCAAACACAACACACACTTTTCCACTTCACTTTACACTTTGAAACTTTTCGAAAATCCCGCAAAATTCGACACGAGTATCACGTCCGCACGCAACCACGGCTGACGACTAACTGAAAGTAATGGACAAGGATATGTATTAAACAAAGGAAATTCATGTAAAAGAGTTTCAGGAATACGTATTTATAGATTTTAATTTTCTATTATCTTATTTAGGTATGTGTAGAGAATTTGCTGAAATTTTAGGCGGTTTCTTCTTTAAATGTTTTTTTTAATAGGTTATGTTGAAGGCTGTAAAATTGAATTGTATGTCATGCCCGCAAAGTTACGTGAATATGGACAATACTCATCAGATATCATGTTTGAACTTAAATAAGAGTTTCAAAAGAGACTATAAAGGAGTTTTTAAGAGGGTAGGCAGTAGCGTAATCCTGTCTGTTAGTACAGTACAACTATTTTTTTAAGGTCCCTCGGGAGTCATTGCATTTTCGAATACAAACGAATGCTAATTTCCATGTCCATCAATTATTAGACTTACGTCGAAACAAAACAACAATAATGTAGGTACTTAATTCTGAATTCAAATTATGAAATGGAAGGCATTGCAATGAGGGCTATCACACTTGAGTTCCACTAGAGGCGCTAGTGTAGAGTAAGGTCTCTAGATGTCAAAATGTATACTGAACGTTCACTGTTTGCGGGATTTTTTATCACAGATTTTACCGAATGATTCATAATAGCTGTAATGGTTGTGCCATTCTTGATTAATTATGGCTTAAGATTTTAAGTAAAAAGTTAGGATCTAATTTGGTAGCACTTAAAGGAAGAATAAGATTTGTCTGCTTCATGCTTGGCAATTTTAGGAAAATTATAATCTCTATATTCATTTGAAGTTTTAAAATGTAATAAAATAAACATACTATGAATATAAGGGTACTTAAACATATCCAAAACATCAAATAAAAGTACTGCAACAGGACCTTACTCGACAGTGGCGCCAACTGGTGAGCACAAAAACGATAGCCCCCATTGTTAGTATGTTACACAATTACCCCGCCGGCTTTTCGAATAAATGTCACTTATGCAAAGGGTCGGATGAAACGGTCGCCTACTGCAAGCCATGAAAACTAAAATATGATAAGTCAAAGATTCGTGATGACACCCTCAGCAAAGTGATGGTTGGAGCTTAAGTTATTGTAAACTAGGTCGCAAGAAAAGCTTATACGTATCCATTGTATTTGGAAGTTAAATAACAAGATCATAATATACTGCAGGGTAATTGCGTAACACACTAACAGTAGGAATGGGTTTCATTTTGACATTCATGTCATTTACGTTGAAGCAATGGATTTGAATAAACCTACTTTTATTTCTTCTTTCTTTTAATAGGTTTCAAAATGATTCAGATTATGATTGATAGTGTGTCACGCAATTGGGATGCTGAACTAATGGCTCTTGGCACAAGTATTATTTTTGTAAATGTACTGTTTGTGCCAATACATACAATGTACAACAAAGATTTTTCTCAATATTCCTCAAGTTACATCATTTTATGACACATAAACTTTTGCACTCACTGTGAGAAACGTTTGGCTTTTTCTTCTTACAAACCTGCAAATCATTGATTATCACGTGATTACACCCATCAATTGGACGGTCCAACATTGCCAACCTGTACTTAATGATACTCAAATAGTACCTTAAGTACTCAGAAGCAATAAACAGAAATATTCAATCATGTTATTAGTAATAGTATATCTTTCTTTTTATATATATACATACTTATGTAATCCTTCATAGAGCTGTGAATTGATTAAACCTCAAACTTAATTAATTATTATAAATAATTATTGACTGGCTCGTTGGTGTAGGTAGTAGTCGCGGGCGCTACAGCTGAACACGAGGTCCTGGGTTAGATTCCCGTGTCGGGCAAAGTGTTATTGGGTTTTTCCATATAGAATTTCTTAGTAATAATAATAATAACCATACCGTTTTATCTCTACGTTGACGTTGTGGTGGGGCTTGCGCACTCCTTAACTCTAGGTCTGTGCAGATAAAGTTTACTTTGCCGATACAGTTCTAGGGTGAGAAGCCAGACCGAGAGAGATACAGAAACCCGCAGGGCACCATGTGGCGAGCTGTTGGGTAGTAGCGACCCCACGGACCTAAATTGTCTAAGGGGCCTCTGCGAGTTGGCTTCGGCCCCTCTTACGCCTTCTAAAGGACCGAGATCCCATGCATATAAAATATTAATTATAGAAACTTTATTAAATTCATAAAAAAAACACAGTACAGAAGCCCGGAGTCTGGATACATAATTATTTTCTTGAGTTGAATATAGAATAAAATTGTATCCGGCAAGTACTTATCGACATATTTTTTAAACACATTTTTATTGGTTTTTGATATTTTTGGTATTTTTTAAACCGGTTAGGCTCATCTTTCGGATAGTTTTTAAAAGGTTGAACTTATGCAAAAGAAACTACGGGTAACAGTCAATTACAGAATCTGGTGGTTAACATGACACATCGTCCTTAAGGGGGATCCTTAGTTGTAGCCCGCCAAATTAAAATTTTCTTTGGTTTTTTGCATATTGCAGCTCTGTACTACGTCGTATGTTGATCAAAGTGCGATTCGCTACTGTAGAAATGATATATTATTGAATAATAATCATCAATTGGACAGGTACACAAGGCAAAAAAACAGGTAGCGTTGGGCCAACTGCCAAACGATACGTTTCAAACTTTTAAGAGCTGTATCGTGGATAATTTTCTTTTGCCATTTATTTCGAATACTGTGGAGAATGGGGTGTAAATATAGCTTATTAGGTATTACGTTCCCAGTGGTATAACTTTGCAGCTCGCCAGGCCCAGGTCGACGGCGCGTCGTAATCCACGCGCGCCTCTAAGAGATGTCAGCATCATTGACGGGGTGCGAAAGGGCCGATGCCTGCCGGGGTCGCGGATTGTTCGAACGAGTTACCGTGGCCCTGGCTCACAGGCAACTGAAGGACCACGGGTGGGTTTTAGTCAGTCAGAGTCTGACACACCTTTCCGCTCCGCCCAGAGCGGGAGAAGTCTATTTGATGATTTCCCACCCAAAAGAAAAAGGGTGTTCATATAGGGGGGGTATAGACTATTTAACATCACGCTAAGATCCGAGCAAAAAAAACAGGCAGAAGAACGCTAAGCGAAAACGAAGTAAAAGCACAGACGGGCGATGCGATGCGACGCGGTGAATAGGGGCCGAGGGAGTTTTATAAAAATGTGGCTGTTATTTTAGTATATTATGTATCTTACGACATTCATGCGAACGAAGTCGTGAACTGAAGCTAGTTGGACTATAAACCTTATAGTATTCTAGCCGTACGCTCGATGAATTAATTACTTAGTAGCCTAATGGCTACTGAACACGAATGCAGGCGATGAACGTTGCACACAAAGTGGTCTGTTACACTGTATTTAGAGTCAACTTGAGCTAAATACTGTAGCAACTTGTAGTTTATTTTGTAGTTACAAATGTAGACTGAATCGTAAGTTGGTCTCCGGCACCATAATTGCGTAACACACTATCGACCACAAACTGAATAATTTTGAAGGATATTGCTAATCCATTGCTTCATATGTTCGAAAAAATTGTCTGCGCAAAAACGTAAATAACGCAATGAATGTTGTTGAACTGTCAAAATAAAAGCCATTCCTACTGTTACTGTGTTACGCAATTACCCCGAAGGTCTTGGATTGTTGACTTTACAAAATAATTGGAAAAATATGTTATAGTACTACACTTCTACCTAAATCTTTAGGGAAATACATTCGTGATGTTGGTATATAAATTACTGTTTAATTCATTTTGATAATTAAAATTATTATACTGCCTAAACAGTATTTGGATTGACTGACTCATTGCTCTAACGACAAATGAAACTGCTAAAATTGTTATTTTAGCAGTTTATCTTTTATCTATTATTATTTTTATTTTATCTTTTTTTTCTATCTTTAAAGTTTTTCAAATCATCGTCGATTTACAACAGTGGGTAATTTGTAAAGTTCACTTGGAACCTCACTCAAGTGATGGCACACAATTCGGAAGTGAACTCATTTTGTTTTTAAAGTAAATCATTGGGGATGCACAACGAGACACCGTTCGAATTTCGAAGCGACGATGTTCACATTTCTTTACCAGTTATTCTACCTCTGATTTTGATGACAATGACCTTCATTCTCGTTGCTATATTGTTGCTAGCAGAAGAAAAGAAATGTGAATTTATCAGTATACTTATAGAGCAGACTAAGACTGACAAATTCGTGCACTGACTGGACAGGTCCACTCAATCTGTGTGGTTCTTTCCTCAAAAGACCATTTCAGATACCAATCTACACGGTCTTCACATGATCTGACCAAGATTACGTCTGGACTTTAAAAGAGACTGTGACCTCTGAGTTTGTTTCGGCCTTTCTTTACAGAGTAGTCAGATAGGAAACGCCGACCTCATCTAGTTTAAAAAATATGATTGACGTGTAAAAGTGTTTGTACAAACCTACTTACAGAAATAAAATCATTTATCATTTAAGAAATTATGTAAAATTAGCTGAAAGGAGTGACGTGGGAGTAATTAACAGCTAACTGGGAGTAATTAACTGCGTATGTAACTAGTAAGCTGATAGTTATGTGCTCTTTGAAGAAAATCTGTTGCTGTTGCTGTTGCAAATTATCGTATAAAACCAGCTAATAAGCTTGGTTTATACGGATCGTGATATAAAAGTGCGTGGATACTGAATAGATACATATGGCTTATGTCAATTTAGAAGAAATGAAAGATTAAGGTGATAACATGCTCTAATAATAGTTTCAAAACTGAAAACTGAATAAATTATAAATCTATACTAATGTTACAAAGAGAGGACGCGAATTTTGTGAATTTGTGTTTATGTGGGAGGTTTGTCTCCGGAACCACAGGTCCTATTTGAAAATTTTCTTCATCATTTGTAAGGTACATTATTTCAGATGGACAAAGGCTATATATTATGTAAATATATACAAAAAGAAGTAGTCAATAATACTAATTGTATACTATTTTGAATTCATGCAAACCTAGTACTTTTGTTAGGTTAAGTACTGTTCAGAATACCGTCATGTAAATTGCACCCGTGCGGAGCCGGGGCGGATCGCTAGTTCAAAATAACCTAATGATATTTATTTTTTGTAAGTACGTAGTTAACTTTTGGGATCGTTGCCGGAGGAATTTGGAAGTAAGACGAGGAGTCTTACTCGGATGGTGGTTTATTATAGACTAACTTCCCAAAACATATTTCTTACACTAGTTTACTTATCGCTAATAATTCTTAAACTATGTCTGTCAACACTAATTAGCAGACCCTTAAAAACTCGTGGAGTGCCATGGGAATGAAATAGTGCAATCACTATGGCGGCGACGGCACTTAAGTACAAGTGGGCCCTTTTAACACAACCAAACATGAATTATTGCTAACACAAGGGCGAGCTGCATAACTACGTTTTGACCAACAGTCATCAATAATATTTAAAAAACTAGATGTGTTTTTTTTTTAACGCTGCCCCACAGTAGGAATTTCTCCTGTATTGTGAGTGCGTTAACAAACATCTAATTAAACTCACATACACAAACAGCCAGACCCGGAACAACTACTTGTAGGTCATACAAATATTTGTTCCGTACGGGAATCGAACCCGCGATACGCAGCGCAGCAGTCAATCGCTTAACCACTGCGCCAACCGTGCCGTCACGTGTGTTTGACTTCTCTCAGAAGAACCTAGGAAGTTGTCGGCTGCTTAACCGGACATGCATTTGGTTGCCTTAATAAATTAGGGCCCCCAGCCAGGACTTAAAAAACCCACAAGCTAGGTGACTACACGCTAAGGGCAGCCCCTGTGAGGTACGGACCTCGGCTAAGGGCGTCGCTGGGGAGGGCAACAAGGGTGAGGCTGCATCGGAATTATAATTACTAGGCGATGAATTTAAAGCTACAGGCTCAGCGGCGCGGGCTGGCTCGAGCAAGGGCCGGGACGGACGTGGTTTGGGGCGTCGCGACGGGCCTCGGCGGCGAGGACGGAAGGACGGCGGTCAGTTTTTGTGTTTCGATATGGTACTGGTGGCCTTACTACTCTCCTGGAGGAGCGGAGTAGCGTCGTCGGGGGTGAACTAGATATGTTTCCTATTCAACTACCTTACAAAGGAACACTGTGTAGCGCCGCCACTCGGCGAAGCGACCTGAGTCACGGGAGCAACAGGCTCGGGTATCATCGGCTGTCTCCGCCGCTCCGCACGCTACGTTCAGGGCCCCAATCCTGTATGGTAAATATTATCCCCCGCGTAATCTTACCACGTTAATATCGTGTCTTGTAGAAACGGTTTCGTTTATTGTATCATAGAGAATACGTTATGACCAGATGTCGTGGTTAGATAAAGAATTGACGTGGTTTCGAAGTCAGGAATCTTTAAGTGGTCATAGTGAATTAGGGCCCAGTTTCGTCGATTTCCCGCGCGCCATTCCATTGTCCGCCGTTGCGCAAGGCACTCACGCGCTCGCTTGTGCAAAATAGGACACCACGCCGTCGTAAAAATCTATTCTGTTGTAAAACTTATTTTAAAATATAACCATCCTTTGCGAACGTTGGGCTTTTAGTTGGTGGACTAATACCTACAACTGAAGAAACTCAGAGGGTTTTCTATTTCTGTCTATTCTCTTTTAAAGGTCAGGCTTTATATTGGTCAGATCATGTCAGGACCATACAGATTAGTGTCTCAGATGGTCTTTTGAGGTAAAAAACATAGATTTGAGTGGACACGTCTAGTCAGTGCACGCATTTGTCAGTTATCGTGTAGCTCAACTCAGACTTGATGAGGTCAAGGATTCGAAGAAGGGACATTTGACAAGGCCGCATAAAGTACTCAAGTTGCCAGAAAACTATGAAATGTAACTGAACAAACTGATACAAATTAGAGGTTTCCTAAAAGTATTTGTTCCTATATGCCTGAATACAGTTATTAAATTAAGACATTTAAACAATCGGAAATCACGTATGATACTCGTACTACGGGAGCTACGCCGTAGCTCGCAATGTACTACGGCGTAGCCCAACGCGTAGCAAGACGCTGAAGAATTTATTTCCATTTCTTCATATCGTAAAACTGTGCCAGGAAACCTTCAGCATAATTACATGCATTCAGCAATGCCTTTTATTTTTTCAACATTATAAAAAAATTTTAAAAAAAAAATCGGTTTGTTATATCCACAATTTGGCTATAGGTTTGATCCATAGATTATTTGTTTAATGCTTAATTTGATTTTATTCTAAATATATATTGTTGTATTTAACTTAACTAAATCACATGACATAACTTCATGCCTGTATTCCCCAAGGGTTAGTCAGGGGTATACCTCTTGTACCCCCACATTTCACCAGTTTAAGTCCCATGTTATAGGGGGCGAGCCTATTGTCATTAACCGGGCACAAATCCCGACTCCGAGCTACTGCTAAGAAATTCCAGATCGAAAAACCCAATAACACTTTGCCCGACCTGGGAATCGAACCAAGGACCTTATGCTCAGCAGTCGCGCTTGCGACCACTTGAACAACGAGGCCGTCAATATGTAAGATAATATTATTAACAATATGTAAGATAATATTATTAATAATATGTAACATAATATTAATAATAATATGTAACATAATATTATTAACATCGGTAGTTTCTCACAATGTTTTCTTTCATACTAACTTGTAGCTTGCAATAATAAGCAGTTCCATGTCTGTTATTATGTTTATCTTTCATTTTCAGAACATTGTAGTTATTTCTGCGAAAATATTATTAGTACTTAATACAGTTGGTAATTAGTAGAAAAACTAGTTCAAAAGAATACTATATACACCACATTATGTACACCATAAAAATTACAGTTATAAATGTAGACATTTTACACAAGGTGACACAATGGGCGGTCTTATCACTAAAAGCGATCTTTTAGAGACCACCTTTGGATGGATTAAAGGGAGAAGGAGAGACAATATTGCAGGTATTCAGTGGTGTACCATTTACATATACAATAAATACATTCATACATAAAATATATACTTATCTCCATAGTTATAATATATATGTCGGAAATACGTTAAATCAATCGTTTGACTTTGACAAATCGGGACGCCAGCGCCACCAGGTGGTGCTCGACAGAGTCTATAACATAACGCTTGATGAGAACAAGACAGACTGGCAGAGTTTGTTGTTGGCTTGGTTAAGCAGTGAACACGTTTAGAAACTGTCGCGCGTTCCATATAGTTGTGTCGTGTACCTACATTGTGTGATTTGCTAGTGTGATTAATTTGGTCGTAAATTATAATTTGATTTGAACTGCAAACGGTTTTTCTATTGCGCATTAACCAACACTTCACATAGTACGCCCACAGTAGTTAAAACATGGCTGATGATAACTAGGGACAGCTTCGAAACCTTTCGTTAAATTCATAGGTCATCTCCACATGACCGTAGTCAATTCTTCTTTGATATGTTCTCGGTTCCGTTATTCTAATATTTTCTTCATCGCTTGACCATTTTAAAAAAACAAATCGTATTAAAAAAATTGATTCCGATACTAAGCGCGACACTCGTAAACTTGTAAGATGGAATGGAGAGTCGCCGGACACTCTCAGGATCTGCCATGATTTTCTACAAATTGTAACTTACAAAGGATGTTTTGATGAACAAAATCATGAACACAAGTGTAAAAATATTCTTGTGAAATTAATAACGACACTTGTAACCCGTAAATTACACGTGTAGTTTTGATAAACACATATTTGTAATAATGAAAATTTTTACAGGAAAAATGCTTGTAATACAAGGCTTGTAAGTTTTGATAAACAGGGCACTGAACTCCATTTTCGATTTATCTCGAAAAAGGTTGTCAAACTAATGCTTGAATTTTCAAGCATATTTGAGAAAATAATATATATTACGTATAGGATTAACATATGATCCTATATATTATGATAGTGTAATATCCTGATAAGTGACTCAGTGAGTGCGGCAGTTAAACTTTCAAACCATACCAGCAAAGTTAAATACCAGTAAGGTATAAACCTCTTTACTCCTGTACCAAGGATCTGAAACTCGTCCCGTATTCAACCGGTCATAAAAAGAACTATTACGTAGTAAAAATTCTTGAAAACTGCACTTGACAGGCAGACACGTAATGTTCCGAGAATAATGTTAGAACCACTACGTTCTGACATGAATTCCGGTACACAATGCCTCGTGGAACATTCAGATTTAAGAGCGCGCACACGGGTCCAGTAGCGCCACTCCTTTAAAATAATATTATCTCGTGACTGAGAAGGAATTTTAAATAACGGGTCAATAAGCACCCTCGGCAAGTGTGTCTAGAATTTTCTCATTGTACCTTTTATAAAGTTTCATATTGAGACACGAGGCAACAAAATTCGATCTAAAGAAAAGCGGCCACATTCCTCTAGATCGTATTTTGTTACTTCGTGTCTCAATATGAAAGTTTACTAAAGGTATTAGAACATTCTAGACACACTTACCGAGGGTGCTTATTGAGCCGTTATTCAAAATTCCTTCTCAGTCACGAGATAATATTTTTTTAAAGGAGTGGCGCTAGTGGATCGGTGTGCGCCCTCTTAAGCCTCGTAGCGTGATGTTAAACAGCCCTCAAGAATTGGGCTATCAAAGGCAAAAAAGTTTTTAGATCCGTCTGGTAGTCCCAGAGACTATTAGCGCGTTCAAACAAAAAATAAACAAACTCTTCAGCTTTATTATATTAATCTAACGGGTGTAAAAACACACATAACGAAGTCGAGAGTCACTTGTACTCCGTCACTGTAATATTTTTTTTGTACTGGACTATACCTGAGAACCTTCTGGTTACAGAGATATTGATGGTCAAAATTCCAACTTTTCCACACGTTTTTTTAAGAAATCAAGTTTTTAATGTTGTAACACAACTTTAAATACCCCCACGAACCCTGTACCGTTGCATGCACCCATAAGCACAATGTTTTGCGTGCGTTACGTTGCGCACTACCGTAAACAGCGATTTTTGACATCCTACTTCCTTCCTACTAATATTATAAATGTGAAAGTTTGTGAGGATAGATTGATGGATGGATGGATGGATGGATAGATGGATGTTTGTTACCCTTTCACGCAAAAACTACTGAACGGATTTGGATGGAATTTGGAACACAGATAGTTTATAACCTGGATAACCATGTAGGATACTTTTTATCCCGGTAACACGTTCCCGTGGGATAATTTCCGACATCCACGCGGGCAAAGCCAAGCGCTAATGCTAGTCAAAAATAAAATTTATTTCCCAGTAAATCTTTTTGTGCAATGTTACTTAGTTTGATTTACAGAAAGCGTAGTTGACGGCTATGTGATGGGTCTTTTACAGCCTGTATGGGTGTTACAGAAACTAATGGACGCTACATACAAATATTCGTCACTATAGCGAATCAAATTTTGATTAATATACACCCTGATAGCATCTGTATTTTTCAAAAACGGAACCTCAGAGCATCCCCTATTAGCTACGGAAAAATTCAGACAGAGCGGTCTTGGTCAACTCAACTCAAAGCATTTATTTCAAATAAACCAATTACAGGCACTTTTGAATTTTCAAGGGGTCGGTCAGTCAGAAAGATGAAACTAGTTGCCCATTCCAAAGCGTAGTAGGTACCTATGGAGAAGAACGGGCAAGAAACGGTCACGATTGACGGTGTCCAATCGCAGGTGTAGTCTTTGCTCACCTCCCGATCTCTCTCCATCTGGTTCTGTTAGATGACAGCCTCATGAACAGGGCCTGTAACCGCTGACTAAACTTGATCAGTTCCCCTCATCGGTGATCTCCCACGTAGCCTATTCTACTCTGCCCTGCAGAGACTAGACGCTCTACGGAGTCATTATTCCGCCGCGAGACATGACCCAAGAACTTCAGTATTCGAGACCGTACTTCTGCTGATATGAATGTTTGACAAAGACAACTTAAAATCTTCCAAAAATATATGAAAATCGCTTATCTCCTAACTTAATAACGTATTGATAACATCCTCTTGAATTTTAATCAAAATTTCAGCCTCACATAGATTTCGTTAACCCTTATTCCACGCTTAAACTTTTTACCACACAATTTAATATTTTTGTATAAGGACAATCTACTACAATACATTAAGAGGGCCCTTCCCGGTTCGTCCATCGTCAACGCGAGCATGATTGAAAAGCTTGTTGTTTCATCCAACGCAATGTTTGAAAAACAAGCAAGAGTGAGAACGCGATAACTTCGAACGAAAATTGGCACGCAAAGATTTCACAAAACTTGTTCCAGGAAATACGTGTTTTTGAAAAAGCCTTACAAGTTTTTGGAAAAAGTATGTGTCATTTCGAATCTCCATTACATGTGCGAGGTTTCTATCAAGATGTTTTCTTTACTTTTACAATTTTTGAGTACATTATGAACGTCCAAAGTTCAGGTAAAATTTGTGCAAAAAGACAGTTTTTTGGAGGCTCATACTGAATTTGTTTGTCCAAATTTTGATTTTTTACTTGCATAGAAACCTAGATAAAGTGCGCAAGATACCTATTAGTTAAAAAAATTCAATAAAATATGTGTTCCAACGCCATAATCACGTACGAGCGTTTGTATGAAAAATATGACGGGTTGGCCGCTCTTAAGATAAATACATATCATCACGCCTGTATTTCCCAAAGGTTTAGGCAGAGGTGTGTACTTATAGTACACCAACATTTCGGCAGTTATGTTTAAGTCCCATGTAACAGGGGGCGAGCCTATTGCCATCAACCGGGCACAGATCCAGACTCCAAGCTGCTACTGAAAAATTCAAGGCGGAAAAACCCAATAACACTTTGCCGAACCCGGGAATCTATCCTAGGACCTCATGCTCACCTTTAGCACTTGCTTTCACTAGGCAACGAGGCAGTCGAACTACGGTAGATTCAGAACCTACTTAATAATTTTAGAAATTACAGAAATCCTTCAAAAACTCAAAACATTTTACTTCACATAAACCTGAGCACTTATGAAACCTCAAGTCGTCATGGTCGTCGTGAATTGGTATTTTCCAATGTAGAGAGACCCGGCAAGAAACTCCACGGTTACTCTTTTAAAAATAAGTGGCTTTTACAATGTTTTCAAATTACAGTGTTAATAGGTATGGGCGGACAGTGTAGGCCTGTCAACAAGTACCAGGTACTCAACAAAATACAAAAAGGTCTACAAATCTAGTCTACAAATTAGGCCTACAACGTTCACAAATTCCCAAAATATAGAAGAATCTATATAAAAGATAAATAAAATAATAAAAATAAAAGCCTATGTAAACCAAATGGCATGATTGCCATTACAACTGCCACAAATCTGAATTAAAATCCTGTCTATAAAAGCCATTATTTAATTTATCGTCATCTGCCATTGGTCCGTGGATGACTCCGTTTCGTACTGAGACCCCTCCGATCCTCGGGAAGCACGTCAAGCCGAGTTTGATAATCGTTACGGGTAGTCAGAAGCCAGAAATTCTACCATTCAATCTTATTTATTTATTTAAACTTCTCGCACACAATAACATACGAAGGCGGACTTAATGCCTTAGGCATTCTCTACCAGTCAACCAAGGGTGGTGTAGAGATAAGATGGCAGGTGATCTATTTAACAGGCGTTAATAATAATGAAACATATTAAAAAGATATGTAACAATTAATTTTAAATAAAATAGGTATACAAGTACCTAAATAGGTTATAAACTTATAATACACATAGATACATATTTACTATAATATATACCTACATTATATATAATATATATACTATAAATATACACAAAAAGGGAAAGAGATAATTGAGATGACTCTACACTATTTATTTTGAAAATAACTCTGTAATTTTCGCTTAAATGCATACCAACTGGAGGCCGTCCTGATATTAAGAGGAAGCGCATTCCAGAGAAGAATGGACTGGATACGAAAGGATGATTGAACAAAATCAGAAGTATGAGAAGGACAGAGTAGGAGAAGATTGTTGGAAGAACGCATATTCTTAGCGTGTGAAGAACATAAATATTGAAAGTGAGACATAAGATAAATCATAAGAGGAATCGGGTTACCCAGTAACTGGGCTGTGGAGGTCAGATAGACAGTAGCTCCATGTAAAATACTGGTATTCAGCTGCATCTGGTAAGACTGGAAGCCGACCAATAAAAGCTAATAAAAAGTAAAGCTAATAAAAAACTTATATTAATGATGATAGCCTCTCAAAAACTTCCCAGTAGAGATAGTTCCGAGTGCCAATTCGTACGTTATGTACTTTCAATTAAAACTTTAAAACTGTTCTGCCAACGTTTACTCTTCGATTAATTCGAAAACTTTGAAAATCATACGTAGTTTAACATTAGGTATGGTGGGTAACAAATTAGGAGAATCAATTGTTTGTTTCAACAACGGTTGAAACGAAAAGTTTTTACTTTATAATCGTATCTGACAATATCCGCCTGTAGACCAGCGGGTTAATTACGTAATACACTAACAGTAGGAATGAGTTTCATTTTGACAGTTTAACAACATTCATTGCGTTATTGACGTTGTTGAGCAGACAAATTTTTCAAACATATGAAGCAATGGATTAGCAGTAGGCTTCAAAATGATTCCGATTGTGATAGATAGTGTGTTACGTAATTAGGGTGCTGGCATGAACTCACGGAGTAGACAACGTAAATTTGAACGATTTTAATACGGTCATCGTCCATGACCCACATGTCGGTAATTTTGGGTTGGAATGAGACGTCCGTGCCATACATGTGGGTCACTGCACTTTTCATATACATATAAAGGGTTATTACTTCGTGGACGTAAAAGAAACATAATAAATAAAGAAAGAAAAAAATATAACATTATGTAGGTAAAATAAAAAAATCAATGATCCATCGAACTTTTTTATTTATTTAGGACTGACAAATCTAGGAATGACATTGAGATAATTTTATTATTATTATTACCAAATAAATAGTTAATCTGTATTAATATAACTTTAAGAAAGACATTCCATTAATTTAATATCTTAAAATATTTTTATTTAATTTTATATATTTCAATGCCAGTCATGATTTTGATAAACCATGATTGTGTATATTTTGCATGCCTTACGATAGAATCACTTGAAATACGTACATTTAATAACACCATTGTAAAGTGTTTTCTGCAAAAATAAATAATTTGATTTGATTTAAAAATATAGGAACGAAAAAGTAAATTAGACGTGAAAGCTAATTTCGACATTTTGGCTGGACAGTGAACGTGTTAATTGAAAATACTCGTTCCGCACATAACATTTACTTCGTTTTAAGACTTTATTTATATCTACAGATGTACGATAAAAAATGTGCTTATCGCAAAAAAACAACCATCGAATTTAAGTTACGTTTACGTCGCGTGTTTGTCCTAAGGACTCTGCGGGTTAATTACGTAACACACTAACAGTAGGAATAGGTTTCATTTTGACAGTTCAACAACATTCATTGCGTTATATACTTTGTTGAGCACACAAATTTTTCGAACAAATGAAGAAATGGATTAGCAATAGGCTTCAAAATTAATCAGATTGTGATAGATAGTGTGTTACGTAATTAGGGTGCGGGTCGACTTTCGGTCACAATGGCCAATCTCCACGTAGACTAGCTTAATGCGCAGGAGATATTACAGTGCACAAGTGTGTGCGTAAGCACAGGTGTACTTCCTCTTCGCTCTCATAGTCCGATGGGATGGCAATCCGACACGGCGGGAGAGAGATCAGGCGCAGGACCAACGGCTTTACGTACTTTCCGAGGCACGGGGTGTCCATAGTACCAAATTACAAATTCTAGCTAATACTGAGAAATTCCTCATGGAAAAACCTAATACGAGTACTTAATAGTTTGCCCCAACTGGGGATGACTAACTCAGGAATCATGCTCATCAGTCGTGTTTGAGACCTCTAGACCTGCGAGGCAGTTTAACACAGACATCTACAGTAAATGCGTTTATTAATATAGTATAAAGATCGATCACTTTTAGTGATCTCCAGTTTCCTGTCACTTCCGTCCCTTTTCACGAAATCTCTCCCGCAGATTGCAGGAAAGTGAGAGAAAAGATGTTACACATCAATAGTTAACAATTAGTTTACTTATTGAATCACAAAAGAACACGCTTCAACTTTGCCCTGTAGCAGGTCAATAGAAAGTTGCCCCAATACAATTACTTGTTTGGCTGCTCAATTATTCACAAACTAACTATACTACGATTTGATTGGTTAGCTTAAAGGTTACAGTAACCAATAGTATTGGCATTTACTGTTATTGTATTTATTGAGAATGTAATATGGATTTAAAGGAGCTATGTAATAAGTAATAGACAACATTGGCAAACTTTTATCGTTTTGAATACGAGGCTTTTGGCTACTTTTTATTAGTTTATGTATTTTGTCTTTTTTTTTGTAATGTGCGTCTTGTTTGTGGAGAATAAACAAATTTTCTTTCTTCTACCAATATTGTAGTTACATAAGAAAGAAATTAAGAAAGAAAAATTGTTTATTTTCATAAACTTACTTAGGAGAGCCTCAGTAAACCTAGATAGGAGAGCCTCAGTAAACCTAGATAGGAGAGCCTCAGTAAACCTCGATAGGAGAGCCTCAATAAACCTAGATAGGATAGCCTCAGTAAACCTAGATAGGAGAGCCTCAGTAAACATACTTAGGAGAGCCTCAATAAACCTAGATAGGATAACCTCAGTAAACCTAGATAGGATAGCCTCAGTAAACCTAGATAGGATAGCCTCAGTAAACCTAGACAGGGGAGCCTCAGTAAACATACTTAGGAGAGTCTCAGGAAACCTAGATAGGATAGCCGCAGTAAATCTAGATAGGAGAGCCTTAATAAACATAGTTAGGAGAGCCGCAGTAAATCTAGGTAGGAGAGCCTTAATAAACATAGTTAGGAGAGCCTCAGTAAACCTAGATAGGATAGCCGCAGTAAATCTAGATAGGAGAGCCTTAATAAACATTGTTAGGAGAGCCGCAGTAAATCTAGATAGGAGAGCCTTAATAAACATAGTTAGGAGAGCCTCAGTAAACATAGGAGAGCCTCAGTAAACCTAGATAGGATAGCTTCAGTAAACCTAGATAGAAGAGCCTTAATAAACATAGATAGGAGAGTCCATCAGTAAACCTATATAGGAGAGCCTCAATAAACATAGTTAGGAGAGCCTCAGTAAGCATAAGAGAGCCTCAGTAAACCTAGATAGGATAGCCTCAGTAAATCTAGATAGGGGAGCCTCAGTAAACATACTTAGGAGAGCCTCAGTAATCCTAGATAGGATAGCTTCAGTAAACCTAGATAGGAGAGCCTCAATAAACATAGATAGGAGAGTCCATCAATAAACCTAGATAGGAGAGCCTCAATAAACATAGTTAGGAGAGCCTCAGTAAACATAGGAGAGCCTCAGTAAACCTAGATAGGAGAGCTCATCAGTAAACTAGACAGGAGAGTCTCAGTAAACCTAGAATTTATGAATAGAACAACACTGCGATGCGATGAGATGTGGATACTAAATGTCTATAAATTGACCTCAGTCTAATTTATCGCTGTAGGAATGTGCCAAGGCCCTCTTCGACTTGAAATATCTTTGTCACGCCATTTATTGATACCTAAATAAATGTTTGGTTAAAACGTTCAGCGACAAAAGACGATTTATTGATAGCGCAAATTTTGCGTCTTGTCGCTGCAACGAGACGCAGAGTTGTCATTAGCATAGCTGCGACATGTCGAGCAGGAAGCGATCTTTTTCTTTGAATATTTGACGCGCTTTGAAGATTTGTAAACATTGATATCGAACGTTTCCAACTCCATGTTGCGATTGGCAATACACACACGTGCACCATCCTTTGCGCTCACAGCAAGACTGACGCTGACCTGTTGCATGCGACGGTCGACGGGTGTGCGCGTACACCGTGCGTCTAATCGCTGCGGTAAACAGCGAGAGCGTGCGACTGTCCTAGCCTATAGTTGCGATTCTGCAACTCGATGTCAAGTGTGCGGAGCTTTGAACAAAATATATGACTATAGAGGTATGAGGAACAGGGTGTAAAGCTCACTCAGACTCTATTGAAAAGGGAGAATCCTCCGACCAGACGGGTGTCGTGTCTGATGGGCAACTGCCCGAAGATTGATGTTGGGATGTTGTATATATGCTAGTTGCGCGGTAAACTCTGCTTGCGCGATGCGGGATTTTGCGTGACGTCAGTGTGACGTGTAGCTCGCATGTGGCGTTTGTAGATGCCGCTACTTGACAATTGTCGGCCACAGCCTATCGTTGCGTCTAGTCGCCGAGCTGTTGCAGTCGCATGTCGCATAATATGCGCCATGTCTTACACTGCTACTTTTACACAAAATTATTCGATACATTGTCTTGCAGCATTTCATATAATACCTAAGAGTTAACTTTGAATTCTACTCCTGTTCCGATTTTAATTAAATATTTAGCTCAATAATTCAGATTTAAAAACTGAAGAGTTCATAGACTTTTGTCACTGACTGTGCCTAAAAATGATTGGAGCATTTCACACCAATCGCCTGCATCGTAAGTTTTCATTTCTATCGTGTGGCCATCACTCTTTTTTTCATTCAGTTCTAGCATGCCCAAAAAACAAAAGACGAATATCCCACACCGTAACCGCATCACCGAATTTACGCCCCAACCCTAGTCATTCTTTAACGTGAACGGAAAATCGATTCCATTTTCAAAGTTTACCTAGTTACCGAATGTTTTATAGTCGGAACTACACCCTTGTGAAGGGTATAAATATTTCAAGCCCTGTTTCCGAAGTCACAAAGCGGAGCCGCCCCGCGCTCGGAACTATTCAACTACTTCCAACTATCCGGATAGGGATGGGTTGTGGGATATTTTCAGATATTTTTATCCGAAAAATAATTTTCTGTTAAAATTGTAGGTATTTTTTGGGTTGATATTGATTTTAATGTTGCAGTTTAATATTAACTTATAGATATAATATATGCTTACATTAGATACATATTAACGCACTTCGTGCTACATTAGCTTCACTATATAATATTGTTAAAACAAAGTCCCCCGCCGCGTCTGTCTGTCTGTACGTGACAAACTCAAAAACTACCGACCGGATTTTCATACAGTTTTCACCTATGGACGAAGTGATTCATGGTTCAAGTGTACAATTCCTCACAGTTTTGTGTAAATTGTCTGAAATATGACGATGATTGTTGAAGATGTCGGAAAAATCATGCTCACTGGGAGCTTTACTGGCGTGCGCCGCGGAAATATTGGATGAAATTTGGCACACAGATAGTTCATAAGATGGATTAATACATAGGGCACTTTAAATACCCGTAGTACGTTCCCGTAGGATATTTTCCAACATCGACGCGGGCGAAGCCGCGGGAAAAAAACTAGTTAGTTATAAAACACTTATTCCCATCGATGTACCTATAACATACCATGTCATGTTTGTGCCATTATAATTTTATTTAATACCATTACATACCATAAAAATATGGTCATATCATTTATTGGCATAAAAATGCCAATAAATGATTTATTATTATACATACCTATTGTCTAGACTAGGGAGTCTTTATTTTATGTACCCACCATTACTTTTTAACCGACTTGAAAAAAAGGAGGAGGTTCTCAATTCGATGTATTTTTTTTTATGTGTGTTAGCTCAGGACCTTTTCTGGGTAAACCGATTTGGATGATTCTTTTTTTATTTGAAAGCTGGTGCTTCACATGTGGTCTCATTTAAATTTGATCAAGTACTGACCAGTAGTTTTTTAGTTATCCTTAATAATACGTATTTTTTCCACTTAGTTTATATTCATGATGTTATAATAATTTCCTGTCACGGTTATTTACATATCAAGTAGTGGTATACGAATGTGCGTGGGGTAGGTACCACAACGAAAAAGTGAAAAATAAAAACTTTTTTACAAAAAATCAATCAACTTCCAAAAAAACACAAAAAAATGTAAATGAATACACTACCATTTATTACAAAAATACCTTCAATAGGTACCTACAATACATTGTTAGTAGATTTCCAATAACTTATTTATTCCTTTGTGGAGAAACGACAAAATAATTAAAACGGCTCATTTATCATGGCTTTGAACCAACTACATATTAGTAACCGTTCAACCCGAGACTTCGTCCCCGTGAAATTACTCACTCCCCCGACGAACCGCGTCGCATCGCATCGCCCGCCTGCGCTATTACTTCATTTTCACTAAGGGTTCTTTCTTTTTTCTCGGCTCATAAGGGTCGTAGCGTTCTATCAAATAACCTTCTTCAGAAATTGGGCTATCAAACGCAAAAATAGTTTTTCAGAATATCTGACTTGTAGTTCCATTTTTCAAGTGCGTTTATATAAACAAACTCTTCAGCATTATTAAATTATTATTAGTATAGATAGATATGTACGCAACAAGCTGATTCGAGGAATAATCTCCACAGGTACCTCGTTTAATAACTTACCGACATGCATGATTAATTATATCTCAACGTACGCTTCACGTGGCGTTATTAGTGAATTACAACTGATTAGGAACGAAAACATATTCTAAATACCAGCTGCGGGGTAATTGCGTAACACACTTACAGTAAAAATTGCTTTCATTTTGACAGTTCAACAACATTCATTGCGTTATTTACATTGTTGAGCAGACAAATTTTTCGAACATATGAAGCAATGGATTAGCAATAGGCTGCATAATGATTCAGATTGTGATAGATAGCGAGTTACGTAATTAGGGTGCAGATGTATGAACGTAAACGAGGCAAAAGGAGTATGTAAGGATCTGGAGGTTCTGTAGTTTCTGCCTACCCCCATGAGAACAAGGTGTGAGTTTATGTATGTTATGTTTATGTATAACAAATCGTTTCATATAAACCTAAAGTCAAGTATTCTGCGGATTTTGCAAAGAAACTAGAATAGCTACTTATTTATTTATTTACATAAACTTTCTAACTCGCACACAATTACATAAAAAGGCCTTAGGTATTCTCTACCAGTCAACCAAGACTGGTGTAGAGATAAGATGGCAGGTGCTCTGTTGAACAGGCGTTAATAATAATAAAAATATTAAAAAGATAACATCATTAATTATAAATAAAATAGGTATACAAGTACCTGAAAAGGTACACCACACTATACCACCATTTTACACCATATTAACATAACATCACACATCACACCTGTAATCCCCAAAGGGTAAGGCAGAGGCGTACCCTATAGTACACCATACTACTACACACGGACAGTAACCCATTAATTTTTATTACTGCTACTACGAGACCTCTGTGCCTCGTTTCTAGTGTGTAAAAGGTCCCGCAGACAGGTGTGACCCGACGCACGACGTGTCGCATTGCGACTCTGCTATCTGCTTTCATATAAGTTTTTCTACGAATTTATATCCCAGAATACTCGCACTGTTGCATCTGACCTGTCTGCGGGAACTTTAAGAATGACTTGGTTTTAAACTTTAAAGTTGAGAGGTCGTAAGATTGCACCTTTCAATCTCACGACATATCAACCTTGTTGTACGCTGCGACCGCACATTCTGCAATTCAGCAGTTTACGCAACCCCATGGTCTAAAAAAACAAAGTCTGGCATTTCGAGAGTGACACAAGCTTACGTCACTATCCAGTTGCCACTTTATTGCAACAAAACAAGAAGTATGGAAACATTTTCAGTCACCATTCTGTTAAAAATATATATAAAGTATTTAAATTTTCGTTTCGTTTTTCTAATCAAACGAAACAATTCAATTAAAACTTATACCAACGTAATTGTTAGTTAAAATCTCATTGATTTATCGGATTCGCACAGGTAATAAAGGTGGTTGGGGAGTTATTATTACACACTACTGGTAACACGGTGGTGATGACGTAAGCTTGTGTCTCCCACGTGACCACTGTGTCTCGGAATGCTATACCTGGCGCAGTATATTATTATACCATGCGCAACCCATTCATTTCAACTCATCATAATTAGTTCAGTTCGCGTTGGGCTATCAAGGCAGCCAGGCGATCTTGTCACCGCACTGCCAACATGAGCCCCCTCACTCACCTCATTTTAACTTAATTATGCAGACACGGAAAAACGACTAGAGATTTTAAAATAAAATTTCTACTCAAATATAAGTCTCTTCTTTAACCTAATTTATAATAGTCTCTGTTTCTTTCTCTTTTATATTATTTGCTTATTTATTTAAACATAATATATCTTACATAATCTAGTTTTATAATAATATAATCAATTAGTTACTCTTTAAGTCATTGAAAATATTATGTCTACTTTCAATTAAGCTTCTAATAAATTTATTGTTGTAATCTTTCTAAGTGCTTGATATAAATTGATGGCCTGAAACACAGGTTTTATAAACCTAGATCAGGCAGGTCTACATTACAGTTAGAATTAAACTTTTCCTCGATTGTAATTAATGTAAATCATAATTTTATTTTATACTTGAATAAATTTTATTATTTTATTTTATTAAGCTCATTTTACTTTAAGTACCTTTGGAACAATACAGTAGAGTTTTGATACTTAACGTTCTTTCATTCCATTTACCATTCATCTAAAAGTAATGAATAGTCTATCAAGGGATCATACACTTGTAAACTGCAGGACCGGTAATTTCCAAGAAAACACAAATTTTTTCATTCAATCATTTACATAAATACACACACAACAACTTCCTTCCTTGTAATTTCCAACGTTCTTCCGTAGTTACATAGGTAATAACTACCTTCGAGTCATGGTATAATAATATACTTCGCCAGGTATAGCATTCCGAGACACAGTGGTCACGTGGGTGACACAAGCGTACGTCATCACCGCTGTGTTACCAGAAGTGTGTAATAATAACTCCCCAACCGCCTTTAGTACCCGTGCGCATCCGATAAAACAATGAGGTTTTAACTAACAATTACGTTGGTATATGTTTAAATTGTATTGTTTCGTTTGATTAGAAAAACGAAACGACAATTTAAATGCTTTATATATATCTTTATATATATCATATAGTGTGTTTAACTACTATTGTGAACGGACGTACCGATCGCGCGCGCGTGCTCTAGTTAAGAGTATTTTGCAGACGCATCACAACACCGTCGTCACGTACGTCACCGTACGTCGATCTATCGGGGCCACCGCAATGACCCAGTTACAAGTGCGGAAATCGTTATGTAAGTGTTTAATATAATTGTTTAGGTGTCACGCTCGCCTTAAAACTAAATAATGGCTGCAAAACAGTCTATTAAAATAACAACTGATCTGGAAAAACAGTTGTATGACTGTTACATCCAGGAGAAAACAGACAGGGAAAACCTGCAACAAATGGTACGTCAACTGAACGGCCATATTCAAAGCTTGCAGGAACAGGTACAAGATCTTCAAGGACAAGTAAAATGCTTAAAGGCACAAGAACAAGGAGAAGCCTCAGATAAACAGGTCAGTGAGACCATAACACCTGCTCAGCCTACTAAAAGTGACGTTGAGTACTGTACGGATGAGGATGAACTCGCCAGAGAGACTGGGTGGATTAGGGCAAAGAACAGGAAGAAAAGGAAGTTGAACACCACCCTAACTCCACCACCACTACAAGAAGCTACAACTAACGCACAGCAGCAGCAACTCAAAAACAAAGAGAAGGCAACCACTAAAAAAATTCTAGCACCGCCTCCAATCGTGGTGGACGGTGTTAAGAATTATCAAACATTCTACGACTTTTTGACTGAATCTCAGCCAGTAGAAACCTTTACCGCCAAAATGTTAAGCGGTAATAGTGTCAAAATAAATGCCAAAACTGAAGAGTCCTACAGAGTGATTACCCGACGCCTAACAGAAAACAACTGTCTATGGCACTCATACGAGGATAAGCAGACCAGACCAATAAGAGTAGTGGCGAAAAAATTGCATTCTTCCTGCCTACCGGATCGGATTAAAGACGATTTAACGTCGCAAGGATTCCAGATAGAAAATGCAATTAACAAGTTAAGTTGGAGAACAAAAGAACCACTGAACATGTTTATATTATCGTTCAAGAATGACGAAGATGTCAGTAAAATATACGGCATTAAACATATCCTAGGGTGTAAGGTTGAAATAAACCCGCTCAAAACGTCAAAAATAATACCGCAGTGTAAAAGATGCCAGGCTTATGGCCATACCCAAAAGTATTGCTCAAAAGAGCCAAGGTGTGTTAAATGTACAGGTAAACACCTCACAGCAGATTGCAGCAAACCTGCACAAGAAAAACCTAAGTGTGTCCACTGTGGCTTACCCCACCCAGCCAACTACAGAGGGTGTTTAGTTGCCAAGGAGATGCAAATGATAAAGAACAAAAAATCTAAAAATAATCCGCAAAACAACCCTGCCGTTAAGCAAATTGTTCAAACAAACATTGACAAACAGACAACAAAGCAAAGCGCTCAGTTTGCACATACAGCCGCGATAACGGCACACACATCTAAAAGTGCCTCATATGCACAAGCGGTAAAACCAAGCACACCACCATCAAGTCTTGACGACAAGCTCAACCAGATTTTGAAGTGCATATCCTCATTTGGCAAGAGACTAGAGAAATTAGAATCAAGCACTATAAAAATAAATCATGAATAACACACTAAAAATAATGGCGTGGAATTCCAACGGACTGCTGCAACACCAACATGAGTTGCAAGTAGTCTTAGACACAGAGAATATTGATGTGTGTTTGATCTCTGAAACGCACTTCACTAAACAGTCTTTTGTAAAGTTTAAAGGCTATAAGGTTTATCACTCGCTGCACCCTAACAACACGGCCCGAGGAGGTAGCGCGGTTATTATTAGAGAAAATATTTGTCATTACGAACAGTGTAAATACGAGGAGCCAGAAACGCAAGCTGTGGCGATATCGGTTAAAACAAATCAATTTAATGTTACAGTAGCGGCCGTGTACTGTCCACCAAGACACACCATAAACAAAGAACAATATGTACACTTCTTCAGACTCCTTGGACAGAGATTTATATTAGGCGGTGACTTTAACGCTAAGAACACTTGTTGGGGATCGAGATTAACTTCGACTAAGGGAAGACAACTTCTAAGCGCAGTGAAAGATATGAGATGTGAAGTCATAAGTACTGGAAAACCTACATACTGGCCGACTGACCACCAGAAACTACCTGACCTTATCGATTTTTTTCATTGTCAAAAATATATCAACAAATTATCTGAGTGTGGAAGAAAGGTACCATATGAACTCCGATCACTCTCCGATATTATTACAATTAAGTCACAAAATACTACTCAGAAAAAACCACCTGACATTAGTTAACAAGTTTACAGATTGGGAAAGTTTTAGCTTAGACCTACAAAATATTATTGACCTAAAAACTTCATTAAAAAGCAAAGATCAGCTCGATTCTGAAGTAAACAAGTTTAGCAATAATATCCAACAATGTGCATGGAATAACACACCACAGCTTATTAAAAAATTTAAAGGAAATACCTACCCAAAGGAAATAATAGACCTATTATATGAAAAAAGGACCCAAAGAAAAAGATGGCAGCAAACTAGATTCCCACAAGATAAAACTCTATTAAATAACCTTACGAAAAGACTGAAGAGAAAAATACAAACCTTTGAAGATGAGGCTCTCAATACTAACCTACGTCAATTAAGCAGTGACCATACAACGCAATACTCTCTTTGGAAAGCGACAAAGTCACTCAAAAGGCCAATTACACCAATTCCCCCTATCAGAGATGGTAACGGAAAGTGGGCCATAAGCAATGAGCAAAAAGCTCTAAGATTTGCACACCACCTAGAAGAAACCTTTCAACCAAATGACGGATCTGTAGACAACTTGCAGTTTGCCAATATACTGCAAGATAAAAGAATTAAGCTTGTGACCCCGAAAGAAGTTGCAAAGGAAATCCAAATAACTAGCCTAAAAAAATCCCCAGGGTATGACCTTATTACGGGAGAAATACTAAAACATCTCCCGCATAAAGCCATAGTTAAGCTTACTAGGCTCATCAATGCTGCATTCATGCTAAAGCATGTTCCTGAGCCATGGAAAGTTGCTGAAGTGATTATGATTGCAAAGCCCGGTAAACCACCCCACGAAGCATCATCATACAGGCCCATTTCCCTGTTGCCTATACTATCAAAGCTGTTTGAAAAATTGTTCTTAAAAAGGCTAAAACCCATCATAAACGAGGGAAACCTAATCCCCAACCATCAGTTTGGTTTCAGAGAGAAACACTCAACAATAGACCAAGTACATAGAATTACCAACATTATTGAGAGAACGCTTGAAGATAAAAAAGTCTGCTCCACCGTATTTTTAGATGTGGCACAAGCTTTTGATAAAGTTTGGCATAAGGGTTTTGGTATTCAAGCTAAGACTAATGCTGCCCAATGATTTTGCCGATATCTTGCAATCATATATTACAGATAGAATGTTTCGTGTAAGGCACGAGGATGCCTTTTCCGAATTAAAAATTATTAAAGCTGGCGTGCCTCAAGGTAGTGTGCTGGGTCCAGTCCTCTACCTGTTGTACACGAATGACATACCAGAGCTGCAAAATAATACTATTGCAACCTTTGCGGACGACACAGCCATTATGGCGACAAGTTCATGCCATACGGAAGCAATAAAAAAGGTACAAATCGCTGTAAACAAAGTTCATGACTGGGCACATAAATGGAAAATCAAATTGAATGAATCGAAGTCACTTCACATTGATTTCACCAATAGGAATTGTGATTATCACCCAATCTACATAAATGGCAAACAAGTGCCATACGCAAATACAGCCAAATACCTGGGTATAACGCTTGACGCGAAACTGCGCTGGAAAGCGCACGTCAAAAAGAAAAGACAAGAACTAGACATGCGTTTTAAAAACATGTATTGGTTGATAGGACGGGATTCCTGTCTATCGATACATAACAAAATTTTATTATATAAGCATATTCTTATGCCAATATGGACATAAATGGCATCCAACTGTGGGGCTGTACTAAACCGACCAACATCAAAACTATACAAACATTCCAGAATAAGGTACTCAGGAGTATTGTTAATGCGCCCTGGTATATAAGAAATGACGACCTCCATCGTGACCTAAAAATGGAACCAGTCACCAACATAATACAAAAATTTGCTGAGGCCCATGAACACCGACTCCACCGACATGTGAACATCGAGGCAATTCAGCTGTTAGACCAAACAAATATAGTGCGAAGACTAAAACGAACTAAACCTTTTGAGTTAGTGTAGTGTAAAAAGTGTAGAAATAAAAGTGACAATGACACACATAATAACACATGAACAAAGTGTTTATATTATTATAACAGACTCTAAGAAAGTGGAACGGACTTGTAAAGTACAATCAACACTATTCTAAGTTTTAAAATAATTAGCACGTAAAAAATTAAGTTAGATTAAAATTGCTTATTAGTCTCATAGGCTAGATTGTAATTAATTATTAAGAACCTGGTTCTTTTTAATAAATGATAAAAAAAAAAAAAAAAAAAATATATTTTTTAACAGAATGTTGACTGTTTTTTTTCTATAATTCGTGTTTTGTTGCAATAAAGTGGCAACTGGATAGTGACGTAAGCATGTGTCATTCCCGGAGTGCCAGACCTTGTTTTTTTAGACCATGCTTCGAATAATATATAACAGTGTCCTAAATACCGTAACGACATTGACGATATTGACAAATGATTGAGCTAATGATATAAGCGCTTTGCGTGTCGAATACGTAAAATACATATGTAATGCCTATAATGTCGCTGCTGGCACGCCGGCAGGCCGCAGACATGTCGAATACTTGATATAAATAGGTAAGGTACATTATATCAATCTCATTCTGTGTGGTTTTTCCTCAAAACAGCATTTCAGACACAAATCTACATGGTCTTCACATGATCTGACCAAGATTATGTCTTTTTTTTTTTTTTTTTTTGGGTGGGAAATCATCAAATGACGTCTCCCGCTCTGGGCGGAGCGGAAGGGCGTGTCAGACTCTTACTGACTAAAACCCACCCGTGTTCCTTCAGTTGCCTGTGCGCCAGGGCCACGGTAACTCTTTCGAACAATCCGCGACCCCGGCAGGCATCGGTCCTATCGGACCCCGTCAATGGTGCTGACATCTCTTTGAGGCGCGCGTGGAACACGACGCGCCGTCGACTCGGGCCTGGTCCTTACCGGACGGCGAGCTGCCCATTGCTCGCCGTCCGCAAGCCCGCGCCTACGGTGGCCGGGAGTCGGCAATCGACTCCCGACGCCCAGGGTGTCTCCTCCTCCTGCGGCGGCTAGGGGCGCGAGGGCGTAGAGATTGCCTCTCCCTCTCGCGCTCCGCCTCCTCCTTCGCGAGCATTACTGCTTCGCAGAAGGAGGTGACGGCTTCCCATTCCCTCTCGCTCCGTACCATGGCCTGAACCAGGGCCGGACGCGAGAGGTCGCCGCCGCCGATCGCCGCCACGAGGACACGGCGGTGCTCTGCCCAAGCCGGGCAGACCTCCACCGTATGCTCCACCGTGTCCTCCGGTCGATCCACACAATGGTAACACCCGGGCGTTTCCTCCCGCCTTATTCGAAACAGGAACCTCCCGAAACATCCATGTCCGGTGAGGACCTGCGTCAGGCGGAAGGTGAGGACGCCGTGGCGCCTCTCAAGCCACTCCTCAAAGAGGGGTCTTACCGCCGCAATTGTGGCGTGCCCTGCGCTGGGTTGCGACAGTCGCACTCTCCATACCGCCATGAGATACCAAGATTATGTCTGGACTTTAAATGAGACTGTGACCTCTGAGTTTGTTTCGGCCTTTCTTCTCAGAGTAGTCAGTTAGGAAACGCCGACCTCATCTAGTTTTTAAAATATGATTGACGTGTAAAAGTGTTTGTACAAAACTACTTACAGAAATAAAATCATTTATCATTTATAAACGTTACGTTATCTACATTAATGTAATCAATCAGTTATATCGGTTTTAATCATATGGTGATGAATATCGGTCTCGTAATAGGCTTCCGGCGTGATGTCCCAGTGATTAAGGCATCGCTTCTCATGCACGAGGTAGTGGGTTCAAATCTGGGTAACAATGTAACTTATTCAATTCAAGCAGAAAACCTCAAACGGCGCAAGTATAACAACCTTATTGGGAGCTATATGTTTGAGCCGTTTGGGGTTGAAACACTAGGGCCTTGGAGTCAGAGTGCCCATCGAATATTTCGGAGCATCGCCAAGCGGTTAGTCGACTCTTCACGTGACCAGAGGGCTGGTCTATTTTTAGCCCAAAGAATCAGCATTGCCATCTAACGTGGCAATGCTGCCAACCTTTTGGGCACTTATCCTATTGACAGCGATGCGGACGAATTTTTTGATGCCCTATAAGTCCTTCCTTTTTTTTAAGCTATTGCATAGCTTTTATCGCGGGCTTTGAGCGCGGCGACCGAATCAAGAAATTCCGTAACGAAAATAAAACCTAACACCCCCCACTCCGCCTACCATGTAGCTCGGCCGAGCGTTCGCTTAACGTGTATGTATATGGTACGACTGTATGGACTACACTTGAATTAATATCAAAGCAAAAAAATACTGCATAAATACTGCATAAATAAAAAATTATAATTGCATAAGTTGATAAAAAATGCTATGCAATAGCTTTACCGCGGCAGTCCCCGAGTGCCACACGTGTTTTTTTTTTAATTTTATTCTTGTACATAGTATAGGTATATATTTTAGTGTTAGCTTGTATATTGTAATCTATATAGTATGGATTGTTATGTACTTATAATAAACAGTAAATCTTGGACATTACTGACATCGGTGAAGGAAAATATCCTGAGGTAACCTGGACTAATAATTAATATTAGTCAGAAATCAGCAACCTGTCTTGAGCAAGCGTGGTTATCAATGCTCATGCCCTCTCTGTATAAGAGGCCTTTGCCCTGCAGTGGGACAATAATAGGCTGGTATTATTAGTATATCCTTTATTTCATATACATATATATATATATAAATTATATTTTAAAATATTAGAATACAAAAAATATAAAAACATTTAAAAATATGAAAAATAGTGGCCCACCGGTATCGGGAACAGGGTCCAAGCTACCGGCGGTCAGGACTCCAGAGAGAGGAACCTCCTAACAATGCGGGCCGTCTCCAGAAGTAGCGCCTTCTGAATCAAACCCTTGATCCAACTGCCCCACGAGAGCCACCTCAGGTGTTTATTATTATTATAGGCTGCCGTGATGATAAACTGGAAGGATATTGTTTCATAATCATTATGACCTGCACCTTTCTTAATTATGTGAATTTCTGATAACTTCTTTTAGCCGATAAAGTATTATCTATGTTGCTGAATAGACCGTTTGCTGTTTTCCTCATTTCTACTAAACACCAATTACTCATAAATATGTAAACCTGTTACATACTCTCTTATATTCTTAAAGATCTTAAAGCGATATACAGTGACCTTATTGGTGATGTTCTTCAGAAAGGTTAGGTGAGTAGTACTCGCCCCCGGCGTGCTTGTACGACTAGTGCTATTCTGTAAAATCTCACCGTGAAAACTTAAGTGAAGTGAGTTATCAATCCCTAGCGATCCCTATGCATCAGATGAAATGACAGCTCACTTCACCTTAGCTTTCACGGTGATATTTTTACCAGAATAGATCGGCAGACGTGTGAATGTAAACGAGACAAAAGGATTTTGTAAGTATGAAAGTATATGTATGTACCTTAAAGCAAGTAATTTCTTTTATACAATTTCTAAGAATTCTTTTGCAAGAATTCCTTCCGCAGATATTTCGGATATTGGCAACCATCACATCACTAGTTGAAGGGTGCTTAGTAATCGCATAGCGGTTGTAACACGACCTCTTCAAACTCAATTCCATGTGTAACGAAATTTTCAACCCGCTCTCTGACTAAAGTACCTGACGCGAAAGATAAGTGTGTAGGTACTAAATAGATAATAGCCTTATTTATAAAAATCTCGCTAATGACTGACTAGCTAACTAACTAGTTAGCTCTTAATCAATGATTAACTTTTCTTTATTTATAAACGCTAGTTAGCAGGTGATTAGTTGCGAAACGAAATAGAGGTGAAATTAAAATGAATTAATTAATTTAATTATTATTAATTATTATTATTCAGATTATATTCAAAATAGTCGACCCAAAAACAGAATTTTAAGAATAAATTTGTCTAACCCACGATTTTTGTATCTGTCGTGACTACTCGTGACGTTGACAGACCAAAAGTCAAAAATTTTATCGGAAAATTTGGAATAAAATGATTTATTAGATTTATTTCATTGCGTTCGCGATGGTAGCAATAAAAATAACAAGCTCCAAATAATTGGAGTAAACAGGTAAAGGTCTCTGAATTTATATCTACTTGCTAATGTAAACTGACCAAATGAATGTTAAAGCAATAGCCGATAATAGCTATGTATTTTCGTGTCCTTATAAGTCTTTTAACACGAATATACTCTTTTAGAAGTGTATGTAGGTACTTGTGTCTATTGTATATTACTTCCTATTGCTTTTGCACCGGGGTTTCATTGTTTTAATAACAATTATTATGGTTGTTTACAGGTACGAGTTTGACTGCTGCTATGAAAGCCACTCGCACCTAGCACCAATACTATTCAACTATTCGCATAGACGGCGATGGATAAAAACATGCTACGTAAAAAAAATGAGGAATGAGAGTGGCATAAGAAAGAATGGCACGGTCCATGTCTTTGGACGAAGAATATTGGAAATCAAAAATAATTAATTTATAACAAAAATGTAGCTTTATTATGTATCAAAATAAATTGTTTCTACAAATTGTCTCTTGTTTTTGTGTGTAACTGCCACAACGTGGCTTTTCTTTAGTTCTGGGCCTTAAATCTGGCGTCATAAGATGAGGGGCACATGAGATAACACATGGGATAATCACAATCTCCCATGAGCTTCCTCACGAACTCATTCTCTTCAAACCTACTGAGCCTCCTCCTGAGTGAGCTTTCCCTATAAATCCTTTCATTATGTGTACTTCGAATGAAGAATATGTAATAGGTAATCATTCTCGTAGTGGATTTAAACGAAGTTTGTAGGTATTCCTCCGTCTACCTCCCGCCGGCGCGCGGCGGCGGCGTCTCAATATTATTTAATTCTTTGCGTCGTTCTGAAATCCCGTAAAAGATTGTCGAATTCCATATTTACTAAGGCACTACTCGATATTAGAAACAAAGTCTTATTTATAAACGTCTCTTAAATTTTAATCAATTGCTAAGCAAATGATTAGCAAAATTCTTATTTATAAACGCTATTTAGCGCTAAGAGGTCGCTAAAAAATTGATTAGTAGCTGTCAAAATTAAACACCACCGGTGCACTGTTAAGAGGCAAGATGGAGGTTTGGCGTTAAATAGCGTTTATAAATAAGACTCGAAATGTGGGTGTAATATAGGTGCACCTGCCTAACCTGTGGCTGCATCTACAGGGCCACATGCGAACTACGAGTCACCTTGACGTCACACAAAATCCTGCATCGCGCAAGCAGAGTTTACCGCGCAACTAGCATATATACAACGTCCCGACATCAATCATCGGGCAGTTGCCCACCAGACACGACACCCGTCTGTATGGAGGATCCTCCCTTCCTATAGAGGATGAGTGAGTGTTCCTCATGCCTCTACCGGGAATACAAGCATTATGTTATGTTAAGTAATTAGGTTTTACGGGTAAATGATCCTTTAGACAGGCGCGACACGCGACGCGAATCGCACGCGACACAAAGGCACCGCTCGTTGCGCGACAGACAGTGCCTTTGTGTCGCGTCGCGTGTCGCACCTGTTTGAAGGAGCCTTTACTCACATGTACATCAATGCAATGCAATGTACATAACTTTTGTGAGCGCACGCGCAGGCGACGCGGAGGTGAGGGTGGAAGCGAGACAAAACATAAAAAAACTGGATATTCTTGTGTAATTTATGCACGCACTGCCTACAGATTAATATTTTTTTATTTTATTTCACAATATTATTATTTTATTCTCATTGTACTAACATAGTTTATAAGATTTATGTTACTAACCTTTTCTATGGACTGTAGTTGTGTGAGAATAAACATCATTTTTTTTTTTTTTTATATTTATTCATCTAATTGGTTGTGTATGTGGTTGCTTTGTATTCATAGTGCTTACTGTTTATTTTAGTTTGTTACCCTATAGTACCCATCATTAAATCTGACTTAGTTTCCGTAAGTCCTTTTTGAGTAACCACTGAAAATCAGCGCTGTGCTGTGGGTCCCCCATAGCACAGCATCATGCTGAGTGGAAGCCTTCTTGTCACAGTCATGACGTGCAGCTGTCGACTATTTCTGTTTTGTGCTCGTGATTATAGATCTATTTTGTGTTTATTTTTCTTTATTTTTAGAGCTAATTATCTTTTTTGTATGCACATGTTTCTGTGACAAATAAACCTATTTTTCTTTCTTTCTTTCTTACAGTCGGCCGCACGTCAGTGGTAATAAATCCAGTATAAAGTCGACCGTCCACTGCTACTTAGGATATGCGCGGAGATTTTAGCCATGTTAGCTACGCGATTCATTTGCTTTTCAGCCACGCATCCGTGCGTCGCGTGGTCCTGTGTCGCAGTGGACGATTCATCCAATTTTATTTTTTATTTTTGAAAAGTAAACATAAGATATTTGCCCTAATTTTAAATTCAGTGACTGGGCAATTGGAGGTATTAGGATAAGTAGAAAAAGACTGTTCCAGCTGTATGGCCTTAAGCCTTACACTGAAACTTTCAACAAGTACGTTGCTACACAAACCAAAAAAATTCACACGCTACTTTAAGCTTTCCAGCAAATAAAATCAAATTGACCAAAGATCTGTAGCGGTATCTACATCGCCACATGCGAGCTACACGTCACACTGACGTCACCCAAAATCCTACATCCCGCAAGCAGAGTTTACCGCGCAACTAGCATATATACAACGTCCCGACATCAATCGTCGGGCAGTTGTCCACCAGACACAACACCCGTCTGGTCGGAGGAACCTCCCTTTTCTATGGAGGTATGAGCGAACTTTACTCCCTGTTCCACATACCTCTATAGATCTATGGGCATCCCCATAGATCTTCGGTCAATTTGATATTGAGCACGTCTAGCATTGAGCCTGGCATTTTTATCAGCGATGTAATCCCCTAACTTATATGCCTGCCTGCATAGTGTGCGTCCTATACAAGATTTGAATTTCATTTCAATCAGTTGGAGTACCTATGTGGGGAGGTATTTTATTGTAACATTGTAAACAGTACCCCATGAAAGATGAGTCTACTTTAGCCAGTCTGAAACCTGGTTGAACTAATAGGTCCCTATTTCTATTACTATAGTTAGGTCTTTCACCTCTTTTACTAAAACGATGTAAATTTTTTTCTTACGTAGGTACGTGATGTTTTCATAGATATATTAACAAGGTACCGTCATGATGGTAATATGCTTAAACAATTCCTGCTCTGATGGCTCTTTTCCGCAGATTAAAAGTAGACTCGATGTCTGCAGCCCGTCCCCAAAGTAAAATACCGTAAGAAATGACACTATGAAAGTAACTAAAATAGACTAGCCTCGCGGTATCTACATCAGTAAATTGACTCATTTTTCTGATAGCATAAGCTGCTGAACTTAGCCGTCCAGTAAGAGATGTTAAATGAGGACCCCATTGTAGCCTTGAGTCGAGCGTGATTCCCAGGAAAACAGTTTTACCGACGAATTCTAGTTTCTCTTGATTCAATAATAACTCAAAATTACTACCCTTGACATTCGGCAAAGAAAATCTTAAGCACTTAGTTTTTTTTTCCTATTTAGCAAGGACCCAATATTGAGCCTTGTGGAACACCTATTTTTACTTTTAAACCGCGTGAACTGACATCATTTTAAACCGCGTGAACTGACATCATTTATACGAACTTGTCTGCTACTGCTTGTTATCATATGACGGAACCATTTTTCTAGGAAACCGTAGCTTTAAAAAGAAAGAAAGAAAGAAAGAAAAGGTATTTATTGGGGCTCTTTTTAGGACCTTAGAACACAGCAACGCTGCATGGCGGCAGAAATAGGTACGAAGGTAGAACTTTCCTAGATAACTCATTCAAAGTTTTACAACTTTTTTTTTTTGGGTTGGACGTCATCGAATGACTTATCCCGCTCTGGACAGAGCGGAAGAGCGTGTCAGACTCTTACTGACTAAAACCCACCCGTGTTCCTTCAGTTGCCTGTGCGCCAGGGCCACGGTACGTCTTTCGAACAATCCGCAACCCCGGCAGGCATCGGCCCTTTCGGACCCCGTCAATGATGCTGACATCTCTTAGAGGCTTGCGTGGATCACGACGCGCCGTCGACCCGGGTCTGGCGAGCTGCAAAGTTTTACCACTGGGGACGCAATACCTAATAAGTTATATTTACACCCCATTCTCCACAGTATTCGAAATAAATGGCCAACGAAAACTTTCCACAATACAGCTCTTAAAAGTTTGAAACGTATCTTTTGGCAGTTGGCCTATCGCAAGCTGTTTTGTTGCGTCGTATACCTGTCCGTTCCTCTCGATTGAATCTTATAAATTTACTGGTAGGTGATCCTTTCGTGAAATTAAATTTCGTAAATATTTTGTTCTGAAAATTAAATTGGAAAATATTCTTTGTAGCGTGATTTTGGAAGGCCGATGTGCACATCAAGTCCAGATGCAGAAAGGGTTTGAGGAATGCTACGCTTTTTCGGGTCGGCATTAATCTGTATAGCCGGGTGGCAGTATCCTAATCCTAACTTCCTAACTATAATAATATTATAAAGGCGAAAGTAAGTTTGTTTGTTATCTTTTCACGCCTAAACCACTGAACCGATCATCCTGGAATTTTGCATATACGTTGTCAGGGGTACAGAAACGGACATAGGGTACCTTTCATCCCGCAAAAAAGTACTATTCCCGAGGAAAACAACAATAGCGTTCTTATGATAATAGATGACGCCACGTGTCTTTCGAATCATGATTGAATTATATAACCCGAATTGATAGTCGAAGTCTAAACTAACGCGAGCGAAGCCACGGGCAAAAGCTAGTCGAATATACAGCATGTATCAGAAAGGTGTGGTCCAGACCATCAAACTAAACCACTTTCTCCTAAGAACCAACATCGAAGTCGCGAAAAAATTATCAACTGTCCCATACAAAACTTTAATACATACTCGACCAAAATTTATGGGACGGCTGATAATTTTTTCTCGATTACTATATTGATTCCATGGAGACAATTGTTCAGTTTGATAGTCTGTACCCTTAAATTTGACCCCCAGGATTTTGTAATATCTTGATATAAAAAGAATGGCCTTGGAGTTTCTTGCCCGTTCTTCGCCATAGAGATCTACGTTTTGGAATGGGCAACTAGCTTCAAGTTTCTGACTAACTGACAGAGTCTTTGACAGTTCAAAAGTGTCTGTAAATGGTTTAATTTAAATAAATGCTTTGAGTTTGACCACACCTTTCTGATACACGCTGTATGATGTTCTAAAAAATCCGATTGACTTAGCTCGAATTCTGCTCTGACCCGGACATGATTCAGCGAGTGTAGATGCCGAACAGAGTTTGTCAAACGGCACGAGCCGAATGAAAGCCGAATATGTGTAATAATTGCTTCGGGTCAGCTTTGGAGGTGCCGACCCGAACAATTGTGCAGCACCCCTTACGCCGTATACCTATCCGTTCCTCTCAATTAAATCTTATGAAGTTACTGTTAGATAAAGATTTCGTATCTTTGTTCTGAAAAATTAATTTTGTAAGAGCTCGCTCAGAAGCAGTAAGGATCACAGAGCATGGACACATCTCGGCGGCCGCTGCTAGAGGCGGCATTGTCAACATTTGCCATACAAAACAGACGTGTCACCATTTATATGTTTTTATATTTTATTTTACTATATTTTATTTTATTATTTATTTTTATCATTTAACGCATAGCCAAAATCAGAACTAACGCGACCATTTTCTTTTTTTGAATACATTTCACAAAACAATTGCACAAGTGTTTACCAACAGCGTCCTGTCAACGTCATTCAAGCGACAAAAAATCCTAGTACAGTACAACTATTTTTTTAATGTCCCTCGGGAATCATCGCATTTCCGAATACAAACGAATGCAATTTTCCATGTCCATCAATTATTAGATTTATCGTGTATAATAAATTGAATTCAGAACTAAGTAATTTATTGTTGTTTTGTTTATATAGTTCACACGTAAATCAAAACAAAACAACAATAAAGTACTTAGTTCAGAAATTCAAATTATTACACACGATAAATCTAATAATTGATGGACATGGAAATTAACATTCGTTTGTATTCGGAAATGCGATGATTCCCGAGGGACATTTAGAAAATAGTTGTACTATACCAGTATAATCGCACTACGACACTAATGACGTATAGAAACTGACAGTTTAGAAGGCAGTGCGTGGCAGCAGTAATGCGCTCAACGCACTTTCGGCGCCACAGCGATTTCGTTCTCTGTAAGTAAGGATGGTAATCGTTGTTGTTGTCGTCACCGTTGATTGTTGTTGTTTGTTGTTGTCGTCACCGTTGATTGTTGTTGTTTGTTGTTGACAAGATTGGCATTAAATAACTAAATTGGCTGTTGATAATTCAGTCAACCAATCACAGCATTCGACATTCGGTTGACAATCTGTTAGCTAATTTTTGAGTTGCTTTTAATACCAGAAACCGGGCGATACCCGGCTTTACTACTGACGTGCGGTTGACTGTACCTATGTGGCAAAGTAAAACACAATAAAAACAATTTTTAAGGAATAATTTATTTAACAAAAATAATTCAGGGTGGATTTTTGAAACAGGGCAGTAAGGGCCGGTACCTTCCCCGTTGTAGATACAGAAATACTTTATTAGGAGACTGTCCTTAACTTTTTGACTAATTGGTAACTGCATTCATAGATTTTTGAAAAATGGTAGTTTGCGTCAAACGTCAATTTTCACGTTTTATTTTTGATGCTAATTGATGCAGTTTCGGATAAGGATTAAAAGACTTCTGGACCAACTGAGGTTAGAGTACTAGAAAAGCCACAATCGCAAAAAACTAAATCCTCACATTTCTTATAAATTAATCATCAGGCGGATCCAGTTGCGCACGTGAAGCGCACGCGCACGAACCATGCACACTACGCGCCTCGAACGGCTATGAACGCGTCACACAGCGCGCGCGTCGCAAACAGTTTGATTTGTTGGTGCATTATTGGCTGATTACTATGGACACGTTCGAGAACACTGCGCAAAACCACGAAACTGTGCACGTCGCGAATATTACAACTTGCACGCGAACCGCTCGCTAGCCTCTGGCAGACATCTGCCGGGGTCGCGGATTGTTCGAAAGAGTTACCGTGGCCCTGGCGCACAGGCAACTGAAGGAACATGGGTGGGTTTTAGTCAGTAAAAGTCTGACACGCCCTTCCGCTACACCCAGAGCGGGAGAAAGCACTTGATGATTTCCAACCCAAAAAAAAAAAAGCCTCTGGCGAACATGTCCAAATGTGTCCATACTATGATCCTAAGATGCACGCGGACCGCACTGTTCCTGCACGTTCGCAGGTGTGTATCCATCTTTATTGGCATTTTCCAGTAGCTACAACGGTCAAGGTCAAGGTCAAATCTCCCCTTACTGCCCCAATTCAAAAATCCACCCTGTAAACACATTATGTAATATTTATTTACAATCTACATTCAATTGAAATAAGCATAAATCTACAAGATAGTTAAAATACAGTTTTTTTGTAGTTTTATTTATTTATTTATTTTATTTCATTCTATTCGGGAAACGTACTACCTTATACAGTATTCTTAATCAATATGTAATTGAAGGTCATACAGTCAGTTGGTTTATGGCCAGCAGGTCAAGCTACACAAAACTGTCAAATTTCTCCAAACGATTTTAAACCTTATACTGTTGATAGTTATGTTCAAAATTAAATGGGGAAATTCTGACAGTTTGTGGAAACTTGATGTGCTAGCGACTGTGCATTTTGAATAGGGTATGGTGGAAAACCAGCCCCTGCAGTCTCGACATTAGACAGCGACAAAAATCGGTCGCTAAGTCGTCTCGTTGTCAAATTCCTTTAATAGATTTTCAACTTTATTTCGAAAGCATAAGGTTGAAAATCTATTAAAGAAATTTGACATCGATTAGACTTAACGACCGATTTTTGTCGTTATATTTGTCGAGACTGCAGGGCCTGTGTAGCTAAGTAAAGCTTTGGTGTTCTAAGAAAGCGATGAACGGTCACACAATAACGGCTATCCAAATACAAAGCATTTTTTGACAATAGGGAGTATTACTGCAATGTTCTGCCGCCGGAGTGTAGCGGTATCTACATCGCCACATGCGAGCTACACGTCACACTGACGTCACGCAAAATCCTGTATCGCGCAAGCAGAGTTTACCGCGCAACTAGCATATATACAACGTCCCGACGTCAATCGTCGGGCAGTTGCCCACCAGACACGACACCCGTCTGGTCGGAGGATCCTCCCTTTTCAATAGAGTATGAGTGAGCTTTACACCCTGTTCCTCATACCTCTATAAGTGCAGCACTAGCACAAACCGTAAACCATTTTTAAATGTCCGTAGGACGCCATAATATCACAGTACAGGTTTTTTAATACATGAATAATAATAAAACTATTATAATTTAACACGTTTTCACTAATTATTTGTTACTAATAAATATGACATGCTGCATCATGGCGGTTTGTATACGGTTTGTGCTAGTGTCGCCCCCTATACACAAAGTTTTGCGTAATGTTCCCTATTTAATGTCAAAAACTGGTGAAAATTACAGATTTTCATGACGTCTGTTATTATATGAAACAATAATTGCTAAATTAATTCAAAATGCTTGAAAAATAAACAATTACGAGGTAATACATTAACAATCCCAATGACATTAATTTTGACAATTCACCAATCTTCAGATGAATTCTTCAAACATATGACGCAATGGACTACGAATTTCGTTCAAAATCCTTGTAATTGTGCTAGAAACTGTATAAATCAATAAGTGTGCTTTTAAAATCCTAAAATCACAGTCCCCTGCCTAGCCTTTTCCCAACTATATTGGGGTCAGCTTCCAGTCTAACCGGATGCAGCTGAATACCAGTGTTTTACATGGACCGACTGCCTATCTGACCTCCACAAACCAGTTACTGGGTACTATGATACCCCTTGGTATGACTGGTTGTCAGACTTTCGGGCTTCTGACGACCCGTTAAGACGGTCAAAGACCTACAAATGACAGCCAAGACCAACACCTTAAATTTCTTTCCGAGGCACGGAGGGGTCTTGGTATGTTAAGATGGTCACCCATACACGGACAAACCGCGGCAAGCTTAGCTTAACCTGATCGATCCACCCGTGCGGCTGTTATTACTCAGCCACGCGCCCCTCTTCAACAGCAAACCAACAGCAACCTTATTTTAACGTAAATAAAGATCACAATGATTTTGACTGACTTGTCAGTGGCAGCAACCCAACAGCACCCTTATCTATATAAAATAAAAATGTTTTTTGTGTAATCTTTATCTTTATATATACAAAAATTACGTGTCACGTTGTTTGTCCGCGCCGCGATGGACTCCTAAACTACTGAACCAATTTTAAATTTGATTTGCACACCGTGTGCAATTTGATCCAACTTGAAAGACAGGATAGCTTACATCTCAATTTATAGTCGCAATATTATTTTATTGCAAATGATTTGTCTATTATTTGACAGTCACAATTATCTGTTAGCTCCAAACGATTCTAACAGATGGCGATATCTGTTGACTGGATTGAGTAAGTATTCAATAGATGGCGCTATGTTAAAAATACAAACGTTTCATATAAGCTATCTAATATATAAAAATCACGTGTCACAGTGTTTTTGCTATCGAACTCTTCCGAAATGGCTTGACCGATTTTTATGTTTTTTTTTTGTGTATATTTGGTAGGTCTGAGAATAGGTCGTAAAGAATATTTCATACCGCTGCAGGGGAAACCGCGGGTCGCAGCTAGTCTACAATAAAGATCACTTGTGACGGACCAGTTGATGTCCAAAAAGGCACAACTGGCTCTTCACAATGGTGTGCTGGTAGACGCTTATGTATGGAAGTAAGTGTTGGGTGTGGCAAAAGAAGCATGAAAGTAGAATAAATGCTGTGGAAATGCGTTTTTGCGAAGCATGTGTGGTGTGACTATGAATGATAGGCTGAGGAATGATGTGATAAGGCAACGGTGCGATTTAAAAGAAGGTGTAGTGACAAAAATTGAAAAGAGTATGCTTAGATGGTTTGGTCATGTTCAGAGGATGAGTGAAGGGCGACTAACAAAAGGTATTTACAAGGCAGATGTGAGTGGAAACGCCGGGAGGGGATGCCCTAGGAAGACATAGTGACCTTATTGGTGATGTGCTTCAAAAAGGTCAGGTGCGTAGTACTCGCAACCGGCGTGCGTGTATGACCCAGATGTATGAACGTTAACGAGGCAAAAGGAGTATGTAAGGATCATAGCATTTGTCGTTCTGTAGTTTCTGCCTACCCCCACGGGAAGAAGCCGTGAATTTATGTATGTATGTATTAATGGTCACTGTGATTTTGACAGTGATGCAAACTCAGAGGTAAAATAACTTGGAAAGGACTGTCGCTTGTTTCACTGTATAGTCGACCTCCTAATTGCTTTACCACCCAAGGATAAATGTCACATACACGTCAGAAAATCAAGGTCTGTTTTTGCTTTAAAAACCAGTCTGACAGATAGTTTCAACCTTACGGTCCGTTGTTTGATACATAGTTAAACATGACCAATAGTCATTTTAACAATTAGTCACTTGACAATAGTTAATAGCTGTCAAAGTTTAACTACTCTGTCTGCGCATGGTTAACTTTTATAGCAAGTTGTAAATTTTTTAACTGTAGTACTTCTGTCATTTTTAACAAATTGTTAGTTTAACTAACGCATTTTAACTATTAGTATGTTTGACTACTGATCAAACAATGGGCCCTTAGTGAAGTTACAATCTTCCGCGACTTTTTTGTAAATTATAAGGTTTACCATACATTTATTTTCCAAACACCTTTTACAGATATCCCAAGAAAAATATGCGCTTCGGGAATCATCGTGTGTCTTCGGAAATACGAACGCACGATGATGAGATATTAGATACTATAGAGCTGTTGTTACAACCATGGAAGTACTTGCGAGTTTTCTATTACCATCTTTACAAAGTTATTGATTAACAACTCTATGCAATTTCAAAAAACTTTTCATTACTTTTGACCCGTCAGAGGAAACTTCATACAGACGCGCAATGATAGTTGCACTCTACTAATAAAGCGCGGTAGTACAAAACTTAGAACCTTTGCCTCTGTGTTACTCTGTAGTGCGACGTTCGTGCTAATTCGGAAACACGAAGATTACCGAAGCGCATACCTTTTCTGGTCTATACCATGGTATAGTAATATACTTCGCCAGGTATAGCATCCGAGACACAGGGTGACACAAGCCTACGTCATCACCGCTGTGATACCAGTAGTGTGTAATAATAACTCCCCAACCGCCTTTATTACCTGTGCGAATCCGATATAATAATGAGGTTTTAACTAACAATTACCTTGGTATATGTTTAAATTAAAATGTTTCATTTGATTAGAAAAACGAAACGACAACTTAAATGCTATAAATATATTTTTTTAAAGAATAGTGACTGAAAATGTTTCCATAATTCGTGTTTTGTTGCAATAAAGTGGCAACTGGATAGTGACGTAAGCATGTGTCACTCCCGGAATGCCAGACCTTGTTTTTTTAGACCATGGTCTATACTTAAAATACTTATCAACTAGTTCCATCTTCAGAAATCATTTTTTGGAATTCTGATTTTAAAAATGTAGCCTCAGCTATCATTTCTTCACGTGTTCTCGGTGGCTTCGACGGGTGACCTGATTTGAACCTAAAAGACATAAAGAGTAAGGTTTAATTTTGTACAACTTAATACGACTTTCCAGTCATCACTTCACAGAAGTAATTTTTTTATAAATTATGTCTCTTAGGCCCGCTTGCACCACAAATCGCTAAATGCGTTTGGCGCTAAGCGAATTTAATTTCAGAGACAGAACGATGATTTAAATTCGTTTAGCGTTAAATGTGTATAGTGATTTGTGAACCTCTTGCGCAACAAATAATTTAAAAATCATCATGAATCAAGAAATTATCTTCAGCAGGCTTAGCATGATGCTTTCTATTTCTACAAAGAATAGACAAAGCTCTTTCTATACAAAGTGACATTTTGTTTCTCGGTTTTTGACATTGCACCGTAGAAATCCTCCTACGATCTGTCATTTTGTCTTTCGTTTCCAACGATCTTTGTCTAGGTTCTGTTTTATGTAGACTATTTCAGAAGAAAGTTTTCTATCCCAAACTGTCAAAATCACACTGACAACTGACAGTTGTCTAAGGTAGTGAAGAAAATGTGATTTTGTAATCGCCATGCTAAAGACAGTAGAAGACTTTCTACTCGACGGCCACAAAGTATGTACGGTTATCTACAAAATCATGATTTTACAGGAAAGCGTTCTGAACGCAAAACTGTGATAATTAATAAAAGAACAAAGCTATCTTCTCCTATTTTACATCATTTTGATTAATAGAGCATTACCAGGGAAATGGTTAAGGCCAATATTACTGAAATATTTTTCTCTTTTCAAAATACGATACTTCGACACTTTGACAAAAGTGTTGTCTGTCTTTATATAAGTGACATAATATCAGTAAAAATTGAGAATCAAACAAAAAAAAAATCCTATGAAAACAAACAAACAGCAAAATAAAGAATTCCGAGTCGAGTCGGTTTATCCCATCACAAGTATCTTCGGATTACTTTCTGGGAAGCCCCGGCAACTTAAATGTATCTAGATTTAAGATAATAAACACATTTTTTTTTTGAATTAAGTGAGAGTGAATTTCGCAAAAAGTGCAGTTGACTCTTTCTACTTTGCTGCCGTCGTTCTGTCTACACGGAACGTCATTTTTGTCTACTCTTCCGTCGACAAAACGGTGTTCGTGCTAACCCTGCAGAAAGTACGTTCATTAAGTTTATTTTAACACAATTTGTACTTACTGGTCATGTTTTGCTAGTTCCAAGTATATGAGGTCGTTCTCAATGAAGTCTCCTTTTTTCCTCGGCATTATATGGCAGTGCAGATGCTGCAATATTAATCGAGAACAGACGTATTAATAAAACATTCTAAACTAAACTATCTACTACTAGCTTATGCCCACGACTCTTCGTCTGTGTGAAATTTCTTGCTACCCAACCCACCCCATCGCATCGCATCGCCTGCCCGCACTATTACTTCGTTTTCGCTTGGCGTTCTTTATTTATTTTATTATTTATGTACACACAGTAAAATAGATACAGATACGGCATATTAGTATTAAGTACAAATGTACTGCTTATTTCTTAAGAAATTTCTTCCAGCAGACCCGCGAAAGGAGAAATGAAAAAGAAATGTAGACAATAGTGTGTGAGAACAAGATGAGAAGAATTTGATTTGTGACGTCTTAAACTAGAATATTAAATATACTTACATATAATGCAAAATAAAAATAAAGATAAATATACTTAAATAAATACATAATGCTAAAATAAATAAACTTATATATATAAATATATAAATTCTTACAGTTAAAAGGAAAGGTAATGCTCTTTTACTCGGTATTTGAAATGAGAAATAAAAAAACAACATGAACATGAATTCAGAACGAAGTACTTTATAATTGTTACGTCAAACCAAAACAACAATAAAGTACTTAGTTATGAATTCAAATTATTATACACGATAAATCGAATAATTGATGGACATGGAAATTAGCATTCGTTTGTATTCCGAAATGCGATGATTCCCGAGGGAGATTAAGAAAATAGTTGTACTGTACTAACACTAGGTTCTAAGTCATTTGTATACTTAACAAATGAACTAGTCAGAAAAAAGAAGATTATTATTTTTTACTAGCTGCGCCCCGCGGTTTCACCCGCAAAAATTTCGATCCCGTGGGAATATCGGGATAAAAAGTATCCTATGTCCTAATCCAGGTCATAGTCTACCCATGTGCCAAATTTTATCCAAATCCGTTTAACCGTTTTAGCGTGATTGAGTAACAAACATCCAAACATCCACACTTTCACATTTATAATCTTACTAGCTTTTGCCCGCGGCTTCGCTCGCATTAATTTAGACTTTGACTATCAATTCGGGTTATAATTCAATCATGATCGGAAGACACGTGGCGCCATCTATTATCATAAGAAGCTTATTGTTGTTTTCCTCGGGAACAGTACTTTATTTCGGGATGAAAGGTACCCTATGTCCGTTTCTGTACACCTGACAACGTATATGCAAAATTTTGGGATGATCGGTTCAGTGGTTTAGGCGTGAAAAGGTAACAAACAAACAAACAAACTTACTTTCGCATTTATAATATTAGTTAGGATGTGAAAGTGTGGATGTTTGGATGTTTGTTACTCAATCACGCTAAAACGGCAGAACGGATTTGGATAAAATTTGGCACATGGGTAGACTATGACCTGGATTAGGACATAGGATACTTTTTATCCCGATATTCCCACGGGATCGAGATTTCTGCGGGTGAAACCGCGGGGTGCAGCTAGTTTATAATATTAGTAGGATAGTAGGATTGTTTTATATTACCTGAACGGTTTGTCCCGCCTCCCTACCATCTTGTATCGTCACTGTACATGAATCTGCGTTGTGGACTTTTTCCATTAACTGTAAAATAAGATACAAATTACATAAATAAAATAACTTTAAAGACGTTATAAATTTCGAGCTGCCGAACTGATGATGATTTAATTTCGTGATTTACATTAAGACCCATTTTAAGAAGACATAAAGTTGACTTCTTATAAAACTTCAATACTCCCCTTTTAAGCTATTGCATAGCTTTTATCGCGGGCTTTGAGCGCGGCGACCGAATCAAGAAATTTCGTAACGAAAATAAAACCTAACACCCCCCACTCCGCCTACCATGTAGCTCGGCCGAGCGTTCGCTTAACATGTATCTATATGGTACGACTGTACTTGAATTAATATCAAAGAAAAAAAAAACTGCATAAATAAAATAAAAAAATAATTATAATTGCATAACTTGATAAAAAATACTATGCAATAGCTTTACCGCGGCAGTCCCCGAGTGCCACACGTGTTTTTTTTTAACTCTTGGGTTTGACTATGCACTGCCTTCTTTTCAGGTGAATCCTCAGTTGTAAATGATAAATGATTTTATTTCTGTAAGTAGGTTTGTACAAACACTTTTACATGTCAGTCATATTTTAAAAACTAGATGAGGTCGGCGTTTCCTATCTGACTACTCTGAGAAGAAAGGCCCAAATAAACTAAGAGGTCACAGTCTCTTTTAAAGTCCATACATAATCTTGGTCAGATCATGTGAAGACCAGGTAAATTTGTGTCTGAAATGGTCTTTTGAGGAAAAACCACAAAGATTGAGTGGACCTATCCAGTCAGTGCACGCATTTGTCAGTAATCGTGCAGCTCAACTCAGAACTTAAGGAGCTCAACGATTCGACGAACAATACCAAAGAAAGGACATGTGGGTAGGCCGCATAAATTATTCAAATTTGACATTTAAAAGTGTTTGTACAAACCTACTTACAGAAATAAAATCATTTATCATTATCATTTATTTACCGCACTCTTAGCTAACTCCTCCTTTTGCAGTGCCATTACGAGGTTCATGTCAGTTGCTGAACCCTTAAAACTGTACTATTTGACACTTGAGAGCTATAAATATTTGAATTGCAATTTGAAATACCTTATTCTAGTAGTCAAATTGTGATATGCGCGGGAACTTATTTTTAAAAGAGTAACCGTGGAGTTTCTTGTCGCCTCCTCTCCATAGGAAACGACCAATTGAACCGTGCACCTAGCTTCTGACGTTTCATAAGTGCCCATGTAAGTTATGTGAAATAAAATATTTTTATTTGATTTGATTTGAATCCGCTGGATTCGGACAGCCTAAATACGGCCGTTAACGATAAACTTTATGGAAGCCTATGTCAAGCAATGGAAGTCTTTCTTCGAAAAAGAGAGAAGAAGTACAAACCCTTTGTACAATTCTTATAGTTTTATAAAAGTCTTGTGCCTCTTCTTCTGTCAAATCTCTATTTCTTTCCGCAATTCTGATTGGAGCTACCAAAACGTGTCCTGGGATCACGCACCTGAAAAAATATATAAGAACTACATTATTTTTGAGTGCACAAAGAAATATCACCCTTGAGTAAGTTCTAATAAAGTTAAAACTAAATTATGGCGTTATTTTTTAGTTTCATTGATTCACGTAGAGGATAATATTAGTAATTTTATCAGTCAATCCATTGAAATAAAGTTGACAATAAATTTAATCAAAAATATACATTTAACCAACTAATTTAACATTTAAGTTTTAGAGTATGCTTAGATGGTTTGGTCATGTTGAGAGGATGAATGAAGGGCGACTAACCGAAAGTAATTTACAAGGCAGATGTGAGTGAAATCACCGGGAGGGAACGTCCTAGAAGGACATAATTATAGTGACCTTATTGGTGATGTTCTTCAAGAAAGGTCAGATGCGTAGTGCTTCGAATCGGCGTGCGTGTATGACCAGATGTATGAACGTAAACAAGGCAAAGGAGTATGTAAGGATCGTAGCAAGTGGCGATCTGTAGTTTCTGCCTACCCCCATGAGAAGAAGCCGTGAGTTTATGTATGTATGTATTAACCGTGTGTTCGACCGCTTTGATTCCCTCGCGGAGTGATTCGTGATTTTCTTAATTTTCGACCTTATTTCACCTTTTTTTAGGTTGATATTTTTTGTAAGTAAAAACCGCACGGAGATACGATGCATTTCGTATTCTCTTAGATCAGTGACTCACAAAAAATATTTATCTTTATTAAAAAAAATTGACACGCAAATTCAATCTCATTGCTCAAGAAATAAGATACATATTTCCTTAGAAAAACATTGAAACTATTACTCAACGATTTCACGGAAATAAAGACCTTATGCTCCCCACAATAAAATTCATATACCCTTACCTCAAATTAACAAAACCATAACACAGCTTGGATTTGAAGAACACACAAGTCTCCGGAACTTTCACGTGTCCGAAAGCATAGTACGGTTCATCCGGACTGTCTCCGTCCGACTCTGTGTCCGGAGACCGAGTGTCCGATGGGAGATCGGACACATCTACGTGGGCAGGTAGAAGATCCTTTCGAAGACTTAAACAGTATAGGGAGTATACGTTTCGTCTGAAAACATGGATGACATATTTTTTTTTATATTTGACAACTATAAGAGTTACAAATGTTTTGAAGGTTCGGAGGTTAAGAGGCCAGCTTTTTGAGTACAAGATTGCGGGTTCGAGCATGACATATACTAAGGAGACGTCTTCAAATTCATTAAGGTGAATCCTCAGTTGTAGCCCGCCAAATTCAAATTTTCTTTGTTTTTTTGCAAATTGCCGCTCTGTTTTACGTCATATGTTGATCGAAATGCGAGTAGCGACTATAAAAATGTTATATTTGATGAATAATAATCATCAATTTCATGTCAATCGTCAAACTTTGAAAATTTCTTCCACTTAAGAATTGTTTAGAAAATTTCATATGAAAATTCTTATGTGGCACAAATTTCCAAAGTTCGAAATTGATTACTACTATTCAGTAAATATATCATTCCTACAGTCGCGACTCGCATTTTGATCAACATACGACGTAATACAGAGCTGCAATTTGCAAAAAAACAAAGAAACTTTGAATTTGGTTGGCTATAGCTAAGGATCCCCCTTTTTTTTTTTTTTTTTTTTTGGGTGGGAAATCATCAAATGACCTCTCCCGCTCTGGGCGGAGCGGAAGGGCGTGTCAGACTCTTACTGACTAAAACCCACCCGTGTTCCTTCAGTTGCCTGTGCGCCAGGGCCACGGTAACTCTTTCGAACAATCCGCAGCCCCGGCAGGCATCGGTCCTCTCGGACCCCGTCAATTTTGCTGACATCTCTTTGAGGCGCGCGTGGAACACGACGCGCCGTCGACCCGGGCCTGGTCCTTACCGGACGGCAGGCTGCCCATTGCTCGCCGGTCGCAAGCCTGCCAAGGATCCCCCTTAATGGTACTTTCTATGATAATCTTTACCATCACTAATTACTGACTACTTCTTACAAGAACATAAGCATTTTCCCATATTAAAACAACTACGGGTGTCATAGGTACGAGGTTTTTAATTAGTAACCTGCACCCTAATTACGTAACACACTATCTATCACAATCTGAATCATTTTGAAGCCTATTGCTAATCCATTGCTTCATAAGTTAGAAAAATTTGTCTGCTCAACAACGTAAATAACGCAATGAATGTTTTTGAACTGTCAAAATGAAACCCATTCCTACTGTTAGTGTGTTATGTAATTACCCTGCTGGAGCTTATTAAACTGGTCCAGACTTCTGAGCACAAATATTTCTAAACAGTATAAATTGAAGTTGCCACATTTGACTTCATAATACTGCGGTACTCGATTTAATTTATTGATGTTGATGCGGTTATTATTATTACGCAGATCGCTTTTCGTCTTACTTAAAAAAAAAACCATTGAAGAATCCGCTAGTTTTTCAATAAGATAACAAAATCATAAAATTAATTTCTTACCTCCTATGCTGAAAAACAGGCATATTCCGTCTCACATCTTTCAATTTTTCACTGATCTCCACCACCTTATAACAGGGCGAGTTCTCCTCACAGTCAGCCAGGACTTCGCCCCACGGGTCTATGCAGATGGCGTGCCCATAAGACTTGCGTTTTGCATTGTGGGTGCCTGATTGAGCTGCTGCTATCACGTAGCATTGGTTTTCTATTGCTCGAGCTCTGGGGATAAGGAAAAAGGTATTTTCACTCGTCTTGCTCAAAAAGTCCGTCATTTTAGCGTAACAGAGCGGGGCTAAAATAGCATATTTTCCTAAAGGGGAAAATGTTTTTTTATTTTTGAAAACAGAATGAATAAAGTAGAATAATCATGAATAAAGACTCGACTTATTACTGTTTCATAAAAACAAATATTTTATTTTTGAAAATGGAACTAAAAGCGGCGATCTCTTTGGTAGAATGCGTGCATTATGTTGCGGCTAAAGAAAATTAAAAAAAGAAGCTATTTAATATTGTATTGGATTATTTTATTTTCTCGCAACCGTAGTGAAAAGTAGAGTCTAACTCGGGTTCTCTTTACTCCCTCGCTAAAGCTCGGCAGTAAAACTACCTCGTATATAATGGGTAATTTTAGCCCCTTGTATAACAATCTACTATTTGAATACGGCCAGAATTTATGTAAAGGTAAGTCTGGGCTAAAATTTAAGGTTTTAAAAATAGAGCCCAATGGTCAAAAGGATGCTGTTCGATTTTGGAGAAGATTAAACTAAATAATTAGTTTTTGTTCAGCCAAAAATCGAACAACAACATATACCCCTGTATATTGCACCTACTGATAATGCTTCTGATAAGGATAAACTACTGCAAAATTTTAAAAATCATTTTCTAATTTCGATGTTTGGATATCTGTGAACAGCCATTGCTTTTATTCATTGTCATATTGTCGTCCCCGCATGGTATAAATATGATAAGTAAAATTCGCAAATTACTGTTACTGTTAGCCTGCATCATCCATCCCACTGCTGGGCAAAGGCAGCCCCATGACTTCCCACTCTTTCGATCTTTCTTCGCTCGCCAATTATGTTACATAATTAACTGGCGACCTGCCCCGGCTTCGCCCGGGTAGCAAAGCATAATATTATATAGCCTATGTCACCCGGAGATAGTGTAGCTTCCCAAAAGTGAAAGAATTTTTTAAATTGGTTCAGTAGTTTCGGATCCTATTCAATACAAACAAACAATCATATCTTTTCTCTTTATAATATTATTTCACTGTATTTCGTTTATTACAAAATATATTTAGGGTATACCTTAACCTCAGCAACACGTGGTGGTTATGCTATTAAATTGTAGCTTATATGAAACGTTTGTATTTTTAACATAGCGCCATCTATTGAATACTTACTCAATCCAGTCAACAGATATCGCCATCTGTTAGAATCGTTTAGAGCTAACAGATAATTGTGACTGTCAAGTAATAGACAAATAATTTGCAATAAAATAATATTGCGACTATAAATTGAGATGTAAGCTATCCTATCTTTCAAGTTGGATCAAATAGCACACGGTGTGCAAAACAAATTTAAAATCGGTTCAGTAGTTTAGGAGTCCATCGCGGACAAACAACGTGACACGTAATTTTTATATATATATATAAAGATTACCTCAGTAACACGTGCCAATGTGCTGCTCCGGTATGTTGTGTGAAAGCAGAAGGATACGTCAGTACTTCTGCTTTCATTATACTAAGTGATGTACTCAGTTCTGGAAAACGCATATCGTAACAAATTGCGAGACCTGTGGAAGAAAATTGTTTGTTTAAAGTTTGACTGAATTTTTTTGTTATTTTTTCAGTTTAATGTTCTTAGATTTTAAAAAGCCGTGAAAGGCTACAATAGTTTAAGGTTTTAGCTGAAGTAAAAGGTTGTAGTTCTATGAAATGTATGGGAAAAGTTTTTTTTTTGCAATTTCTGACTTTTCTAGTACTGAAACCTCAGTTGGTCCAATAGAGGTTTTTGATCCTTATATGAAACATGATCGATTGGCATAAAAAATGTCTTGTGGCTGACTGTAATTTTTTTTCAAAATCTGTGAATGCAAATCAAAATTTCTCAAAAACTTATGGAAAGTCTCCGACGGTAAAATAGTAAAATTTACTAGTACTAGTTCTTTTTTTAAATCCAATGATTAAATAAAAAAGCGTGGAGCGGTTTTTAGCTGTTTTTTTTTAAGCTATTGCATAGCTTTTATCGCGGGCTTTGAGCTCGGCGACCGAAACCAGAAATTCCGTAACGAAAATAAAACCTAACACCCCCCACTCCGCCTACCATGTAGCTCGGCCGAGCGTTCGCTTAACGTGTATGTATATTGTTCGGGCGCCTCCGACCACTCGGCAATCTTCGGCAGCTGTCGTGAGACAACCGAAAGCGGCGGGCGGCGGCGAGAGGTGCGCTGTGCGGGACGCAGCCCTTCGGACCACTTCGCTACCGATCTCGGACGACGGCACGCGCGCGCACTCCATACCTACGTTTACCAACATCGACAATTGTTGTACCTATTTTCATTATATCACTTTAAAATTACAGTCCATTGCCTTTGAGTTTAGTCCTTAGTTAGGTCCCTAACATATATGGTACGACTGTACTTGAATTAATATCAAAGAAAAAGAAATACTGCATAAATAAAAAATAAATATTAATATTAAATAAAATTATAATTGCATAAGTTGATAAAAAATGCTATGCAATAGCTTTACCGCGGCAGTCCCCGAGTGCCACACGTGTATTTTTTAAATTAATTTAAACACAGCGCTCCAAGCTGTTTGATTAAATCATTGGATATAAAAGAACTAATACAAGTCAGTACGGAACCCTAAAAAAATTCTTTTACAAAGAAAACTCACCAACTTTTCCAATAGGAGTGTCAACGGGTGCCACAATATGGTTCCCCGGCATACAAAAGTCGCTCTCTTTCAACCGGACGTTACGTTCCGGTATTTCAACGTCAAACAAGTGCAACTTCCGGTACGTCTGCACTATGTTCCCTTTATTGTCTATGATTATGTGCGTGTTACAAACTTTTGAGGGGTATTCTTCATCCTGAAAAGAATTACAAAGAAATGGTGAAGATCGCTTTTAGCGTTAAGACCGCCCATTGTGTCACCCTATGTAAAATTTCTACTATGTGTAATTCATATGGTGTACATAATAAAAAGTATTCTATTCAATTCTTTTATATTCTAAAATCTTTTTATGTTGGCAATCCTACTTCTTTATTAAATAGCTGTGATTCTCCATGCGAGGTTCTTACAACGACTTTTAATTGGACTAACAGAAGTAAACACAACATTACACCTGCATTCCTTGAAGGAGTAGGCAGACGTAGTAGAGTCCCATTTTGCCAGGTTTCTAATAAACCCCATGTAATAGGGGGTGAACCAATCGCCATCACTCGGAAACAACGCCTAGCTGGTATTCGGAAAATTCCTTATGAAAAAACTCAATAATACTTTGCCTGACCTGGGAATCAAACCCGGGACCTCACGATCAGCAGTCACGCTGGCGATTAGACCAACGAGGCAGCGACGCGGGTCTAACTGAGATTTTTCTACAGGAAAAAGAAAATTCATGGAAAGCAAAATCATTTGTGTTCTCATTCATAAATACATACATACATAAACTCACGCCTTATTTCCATGGGGGTAGGCAGAAACTACAGAACACCACATGCTACGATCCTTTCATACTCCTTTTGCTTCGTTAACGTTCATACTTCTGCGTAACACACTAACAGTAGGAATGGGATTCATTTTGACCGTTCAACAACATTCATTGCGTTATTTACGTTGCTGAGCAGACTGAATTTTTCGAACATATGAAGTAATGAATTAGCAATAGGCTTCAAATTATTCAGATTGTGATAGATACTGTGTTACGTAATTAGGGTGCTGGTCATACACGCACGCCGGTTGCAAGTACTACGCATCTGACCATTCTGAAGAACATCACCAATAAGGTCACTATAATTATATCCTAGGGTAGGGATGGCGAACCTATGGCGTGCGTGCCATTAGTGGCACGCGACAAAATAATTTGAACACTGCATCAATTCAGGACTTCAGGTACCTAAGTCACATTGACAAACATAAAAATCTAAGCTCGCGAGGGTACGATAGGCGATTACATTTCGGCTATTGTGCCGCGTAAATGCAAGGGAAAATGTGGACCTGATACAAATTACTTGATAAACGATAAATGATTTTATTTCTGTAAGTAGGTTTGAACAAACACTTTTACACCTCAATCATATTTTAAAAAAACTAGATGAGGTCGGCGTTTCCTATCTGACTACTCTGAGAAGAAAGGCCGAAACAAACTCATAGGTCACAGTCTCTTTTAGAGTCCAGACATAATCTTGGTCAGATCATGTGAAGACCATGTAGATTTGTGTCTGAAATGGTCTTTTGAGGAAAAACCACACAGATTGAGTGGACCTGTCCAGCCAGTGCACGCATTTGTCAGTAATCGTGCAGCTCAACTCAGAACATAAGACATCTAGTTTGTAATAGCAGAAGTCGCACCAATTTTTTATTTTATTTAAATAAATATAAAACGGTAAAAGTTAAGATGACTGAATAATAGTATATCTGTTTACGAATAAAGATAAACTATTTCGTTTTTTTTTTTTCAGTAGTTACTAAGTCAAGATTGTTGGCACGTAATAGCCACATTAAATATTTATTTGGAAAAAATGGCACGTGGATCTATAAAGGTTCGCCATCCCTGTCCTAGGGCATCCCGTCCCGGCGTTTCCACTCACATCTGCCTTGTAAATACCTTGTCATCCTCTCAACATGACGTCATGCAGACTCTGTTTACTTTTTTCGACCTTTGCCTTACCACATCATTCCTCAGCCTATCATTCAGTTACTTTCATAGTTAGTTCTCATTCATATAACACAAAAAAGTAGGTTGGTGGGTTGGTTAGTCCCTAAAAAAATGAAGTTAATTTTTCACAGTAAAATGTAATCAATAGTTATCTCTTATCACTGTCTGTGCATATGCATATCCCATATATCATAGAGATGATAACACCAATCTTAGTGTACTAAACCACTTTGATAAAGGTTTTATTGTAGTTTCATATCAGCCTAGCTTTACCCAACTATACTGCGTGCACCATTTAGTATCCAAAAATGTAAACAAATATGTGTATTTTAAAAATTACTGTAAAACCCACACATAAAGTTCAGTTTGCGCTACAACATCAACAAATTTTATGACTTTTTAAAATACCTAGTCATTCTGAAATCAACTTAATTTACACCCTCATAAAGTTGATATTTGTTCATGAAGAAATTGTATTAAAAAAAACAAGATGACGGCGTTAGTTACGATTATTACCACGCGCCAAAAGATTTTTGTGGCTAGAAAAACACACCTTTTCATGCACGCCACCCATAGACAACCAAACATTATGCTTAGCTGCCAGATTTCTGTAACCACTGACTGTGGCGCCACCTATGATCGGTTCAGCGAAGTTTAATGTATCATTCTTATTATCACAGAGATAGTCACAGGCCTCCGGGAAGAATAGCATCTGAAAAAAATATCTTAATTATTTTATCACGTTAATAATAAAAAATAATTATCACTGAAAAAAATTAGTTAATTACAATTGCTTCTTAGTCTTATAGGCTAGGCTACGTAGTTTGAATACAGGATAATAACAACAAAATAATATGTTAATAATTTCATGTCAATATTATCTGAAGGTGTAGCCAGAGGTGCTTAGTACAAGAACATTTTGCCGTTTATATTTAAGTCCCATCAGAATGTTAGGCCACAAAAAGGGATGAATGAAAGGCAATTGTATGCAGCTGAGATAAAATTGCTAACAGGGATGTGTGGTGTTACACGGATGGATACAATTTTGGGTTTAAGTAATCAAATAATCAAATCGAAGCACTCAATTAGTAAGTGACAGTACAAACTGGCATCTATAGGTACATTTTCTGATCCATTTGTTTACATTTTATTCAGTTACTTTTGGAACATACTATACAATAAAGAATCTCAACTTGTGGTAGCTATTTCAATACACACTGAAATTATCTATACTAAAGGCTCCCACAGACAGGCGCGACGCGACGGTGCGACACAAAGGCACCGCTCGTCGCGCGACGAGGGGTGACATTGTGTCGCCCGCAATTCGCGTCGCGTGTCGCAACTGTTTGTAGGAGCCTTCATATAATAAAGCTGAAGAGTTTGTTTTAACGCGCTAATCTCTGGAAATACCAGTCGGATTTGAAATTTTTTTTTTGCTTTTGATAGCCCAATTCTTGAGGCAATTTATAGGCTATTTAACTTAACGGTACGACTCTTAGGACCCGAGCAAAAAGAAAAAGTCAGAAAGAAAGCTAAGTGAAGCCGAAGTAATAGCGCGGGCGGGCAATGCGATGCGACGCGGTGAGTCGGGGGCCGATATTAAATTAAAAGGCGGATGAAACCGCGGGGCACAGCTAGTTTAGTATAAAATTTGTTTACTTAGAACAATGTAACATTTGATTGAAATCAGATAACAATGCACTTTAATAATCTCATCAACGTTTCATAATTTGTGGAACTTCAATTATTGCTACGTCTAGTTGACTGGTCTGACAAAAATAAAAGAATATGGATTTTCTACAAAATATTACTAGAATTTTTCAGCAATGAGGTACCAACTACAAAAGAAAAGGTTTTTTTTTTAAATATCGGTAGGCTAATAAGCCTAAGAAGAAAGAAAGAAAAAACTTAAAAAAATGTTACTACAATTTTTCAGCCATGAGGGACCAACTTTAAAAAGAAAAGTTTTTATCTTTTAATGTCAGTAGGCTTATTTACTTGGACAAATCTCAATAAGGAGCTTTTTTTGACAAATATCAGTAGACTTATTTGCACTGACAAATTTTATATCAGTGCACTAAATTCTTCTGGCAAATATCAGTAGACTAATTTGTTCTATCTGTCTGAAACATACTTTTTTCTGACAAATATCAATAACATGTTTTTTTCTGACAAATATCAGTAACACACTTTTTCTGACCAATATCTTCATTATTTAACTTTTTCTATGTGTCAACATACCTGTACAGCCTCTTTGGCAGCATTGCTGATTAAACTGCTGACAACCTCCATGTTTGCTGCCTTATCAGCGACAGATGTCATCTGACATACCGCTATCTTCTTAATACCAGCCATGCTACAGTTACTTGCTTGTCGTATAGAATCTAAGCACGTGACTGTTCTTAGTAGGTTAAGGTGCCAATTCTGTGAAGGCAAATTATATAATACTAGCTTGTGCCTATGGGTTCGCCCACGTGGATGTTGGAAATTATCCCACAGGAACATACCACCGGAATAAAAAGTACCCTAAGTGTTAATCGAGGTTATAAACTCCCTGTGTTCCAAATTCCAACCAAATCCGCTCAGAAGTTTTTGCGTGAAAGAGTAACAAACATCCATCCATCCTCACAAATTTACACATTTATGATATTAGTAAGATTGCAGTATGAAAATTAAAAAAAAACACTTTAAAAATTATTAAATATGTATAGGTCTGAAAGTCTGTCTGTCTGACAGTGTGTCCGTCTGACAGAAAACACTGGCCATGCTTGCCCAAAACTGAGACGAATGGAAAAAAGAATGCAATAGGACAACACAGGGTAAAAATAAAATAATAAATATGTAGTTCTATAACCCCCATAGAAACAATCTTTTGCGTATGTTACATTGGGAGCTATCGAAAGCAGCGCTTTGTTACACCAACAAAAAGTTAGGTCCCAGCAAATATTTTTGCTCATGTTTATTTAATTTACCTACTCAGTTTGATGTACAAAATGTGTGTATCGCCCGATGATTAGTCTTTTTAAATCTGTAGGATTTTGAATGGACCCAGTGTATTCATATTTCAATAATAATGATTCGAAATAAATAAAAATGTTTTGCATTTAAATTTTGTTATTGGAAATGAAAGTTACAGAAATACACTAAATAATAAACTTAACTTATTAAAATGTTGCTTGACCTTCCAAAGTTTATTGGTTTAAAGTATTTTTGATAAGACATTCACTAACAATGCAAACATTATGTAAAATAAGAATTAAATGCACACACATACTTAACCTCGAAATTAAGTTTACAGAAAAAACCCTTAAGTACTGCTTACCCGCATCATACGACCTAAAATAAAGTTTGCGTTAAAATGTTTTTTTCTCAGAAATATCCATACAATAATTTGTGCAATAACCACTGAAAATCACAAAATGACATTGACATTTGTGCTGTTTTCGTTTGGATTGTCAATTTGGATTTTTGACTTTGACACTTACGTTCTGTTTAAATTTTTGTGAATTTGTAATCATGAATTTTGTCTTTTATTTTCAGCACAAAGCTCAAATGTATAACGAAAGATAACCAAAAAAATATAATATAGCTATTGAAGTAGCTACGAAGCATTCATACGACCTTGAGGAAATAGTAATTTTTGGAAAAGAATATGCATGTAATGAAGCCTCACGTCTGTTTTGTTCAAAAACCAAAACTAAACAATATTGAAGCGTTGATATTTATCAAATTCGTTATTAAAAAACGAAAAATTATAAAATCTTAGCCACATACACCTAATTTGTATATTAGATGAATTTAATTAATATTTTCTGCAAGTGTTTCGCACGGATTCGACCAAACAATCCGTTTGCTATTTGCTAAGTTCGAACACACATTCTGAACGCACCATCAATCTAGAAAAATCTGCTGAATTGTGTGTCGGTGTAAAAATAAATAATTTTGAAGATTTCTGGGAGATTTACTTTTTCCGGGCATCGGAGAAGGAAATATGACTGAGACTCAAGATAATACGACTATCCAGGTACGGTTTTATCTTTTACTTACATAAAGTTTGAATCTGAGGAACTTTCTGTTCAAAAAGATTCAAATGATTACCTTTTTGGTTTTCTTGCTTCTATTTGACTTATATAGACTTAATGCCGTATTCCTAACCTAGTAAAGATATTTATAACCATAATATACATGTAAAAAACACTCAATTTGGAAATTAAATGCACCATCATGCATATTTAAAAATAACTGGCTGGCATAAGGCTTAAAAACAAAAACTACTGAACTAAAAACCAGAAAGATGCAATGACATTATCACCTGGATACAAATATTACATGCTTTTGTATCAAACCAGCACAATAAACCATTTTAAAATGTGTTACCATGGTAAATTATATGCATATGGTCTCACCAAATGTTCTGAGTAACCAATAAAAAAAAAGACAAACTCAAAGCATTTATTTCAATTAAGTTAACCATTTACAGGCACTTTTGAATTGTCAAAAAGTCGTTCAGTTTGTCAAAAAGTTTAAGCTAGTTGCCTATTCCAAAACATAGATCTTTATAGAGAGGCACGGGCAGGAATACTCCTGAGTACCTTATTCTGGAATGTTTGTATAATTTAGATGTTAGTCAGTTTAGTACAGCCCCACAGTTGAATGCCCTACTTATGTCCATATTGGCATAAGAATATACTTATATAATTTAAAAAAAATACGTATTGATAGGCAGGAATTCCGTCCAATCAACCAATACATATTTTTAAAATGCATGTCTAGTTCCTGTCTTATCTTTTTGACATGCTCTTTCCAGCGCAATTTTGCGTCAAGCGTTCTACCAAGGTATTTTCCTGTTGGTGAAATCAATGTGAAGTGACTTCAATTCATTCAATTTTATTCTCCTTTCTTGTACCCTGTCATAAACTTTATTCACAGCGATTTGTACCTTTTTGATTGCTTCCATATGGCACAACCCTGTCGCCACAATGGCAGTGTCATCCGTAATTATTGCAATAGTATTATTTTCCAGCTCTGGTATATCATACATGGACAACAGGTAGAGGACTGGACCCAGCACACTACCTTGAGGCACGCCAGCTTTAATAATTTTTAATTCGGAAAAGGCATCCTCGTGCCTTACACGATACATTCTATCTGTAATGTATGATTGCAAGATACAAACAAAATCATTGGGCAGCATTAGTCTTAGCTTGTTTATCAAGCCCTTATGCCAAACTCTACCAAAAGCTTGTGCCACATCAAAAAATACGGTGGAGCAGACTTTTTTATCTTCAAGCGTTCTCTCAATAATGTTGGTAATTCTATGTATTTGATCTAGTGTTGAGTGTTTCTCTCTGAAACCAAACTGATGGCCAGGGATCAGGTTTCTCTAGTTTATTATTTTGTTTCTGTTTGTCGATGTTTCTAACAATTTGCTTAACGGCAGGGTTGTTAGATGGTTTATTTTTTTGAGGTTTTGTTGTTTATCATTTGCATCTCCTTGGCAACTAAACACCCTCTGTAGTTGGCTGGGTGAGGTAAGCCATAGTGGACACACTAAGGTTTGTCTTGTGAATTTTTGTTGCAATCAGCTGTAAGGTGTTTACCTGTACATTTAACACACCTTGGCTCTTTTGAGCAATACTTTTGGATATGACGATAAGCCTGGCATCTCTTACACTGCGGTATTATTTTTGACGTTTTAAACGGGTTTATTTCAACCTTACACCCTAGGATATGATTAATGCCGTATATTTTACTGACATCTTCGTCATTCTTCAACGATAAACATGTTCAGCGGTTCTTCTGTACTCCAACTTGTTAATTGCATTTTCTATCTGAAATCCTTACGACGTTAAATCATCTTTAATCCGATTCGTTAGGCAGGAAGAATGCAATTTTTCGCCACTACTCTTATTGGCCTAGTCTGCTTATCCTCGTATGAGTGCCATAAACAGTTATTTTCTGTTAGGCGTCGGACAATCACTTTGTAGGACTCTTCAGTTTTGGCATTTATTTTCACACTATTACCACTTAACATTTTGGCGGTACCTAATCCGGATCTACTGGCTGAGATTCAGTCAAAAAGTCGTAGAATGTTTGATAATTCTTAACACCGTCCATTACGATTGGAAGCGTTTTTTTTTTTGTGATTGCCTTCTATTTGTTGTCGAGTTGCTGCTGCTGAGTTGCTGCGCTATTTCTAGCTTGTTGTAGTGGTGGTGGAGTAAAGGTGGTGTTCAACTTCCTTTTCTTCCTGTTTTTCCCCCTAATCCACCCAGTCTCTTTGGCGAATTCATCCTCATCCGTACAGTACTCAACGATACTTTTAGTGGGTTGAGCAGGTGTTACGGTCTCACTAACCTGTTTATCTGAGTATTCTTCTTTTTCTTCTGCCTTTAAGCATTTTAATTGTCCTTGAAGATCTTGTACCAGTTCCTGTAGGCTTTATATGTGGACGTTCAGTTGACGTACCATTTGTTGCAGGTTTTCTCTGCTCGTTTTCTCCTGGATGTAACAGTCATACAACTCCTTTTCTAGATCAGTTTTTGTTTTAATAGACTGTTTTGCAGCCATTATTTTGTTTTGAGGCGAGCGTGACACCTAAAAAATTATACACTTCATGACGATTTCTGCACTTGTAACTGGTTCATCCCGGTGGTCGATAGATCGACGTACATCGAGACGATGGTGTTGTGATGTGCCTGCAAAATACTCTTACTAGAGCATGCGCGCGCGATCGGTACGTCCGTTCATAATTGTAGTTAAACAAAACCTGAGAAAGTTTGACACACCATATTCATAATTGGCATTTTAGTAGTTTATATATTTCTGAAATGAAAACCAATTTTTGGTAGGGGAAAATCTTATGGGTTTGCATCACCAACATGCTAATGTTAACAATATATCTGCAGCTGTGAGTATAACGTGTTGCGCTTGGCCAGCAGTGAAAGTGAATATATACCGTTTTAAGTTTTCACTTCAGTCGGCGGTCCTCATGACTGCCTATGTTTTTAAAAAAAATAACAATTCAGAGAAATAAAAGTAATTCCTTAGGATAATTGCTTTATCATGGATGTGTCATGACTAGTTTCTTGAACTGTGGACAAGGAATTGGCAAGGAGCCAATAAAACATGGTAATTTTGAAATAACAATAGAACACTTATATCTTCTTCATCGTCATGATGATGGCACAACAGTGTATTTAATTTTGTTGGCCCAAAACTTCGCCACTTCCACAGCATCTTTGGTGGCAGCGCAGAGGTCCATAAGGCTGCATTTTTTCGGGCACAGAGGGCAAGATAGAACGTGGCACGAACTGGTCTGTCTCGAAGTGTCTTTTGTTATTACGAAGATCGAGTCGATTGTTTGTGTATCCTATATGCCGACAAAAACTGAAAGTATGCAATAGAAAGTTTTTAATGCAAAAACTGAACATTTTGTGTTTTTAATGAAAGTTACCTCAAGTTGTATGAATCTAAATTGTAATGAATTTACAATTACTGCATAAATTATATATTGTCAAAGCCAAATCTAGTACAAATAAAAATGATATGCTGTTCGTTGGTAAGCGCATCACTTGAGAACAGCGGGACCGATTTGGCTATTTTTTGTTTTAAAATGTTCGTAACAATCTAAATTACGTTTTTAGAAAAAGAAAGTTGGAAAAGTTGTCTGGGAAATTAGAAAAATCGGGAATAACTGAAACTGCTCTTTTCTATAGGATTTGGACAAGACAATGTCGAGACAGCTAGTTATAAATAAAAACTTTTCTCTAAGAAAAACAAGAGGCCATATGTCGTAATGATGATTTTAATCACAATTTTAAGAAGAGCAAAACATCTACTGAGCTCTTCAAAAACTCTTTAGTCTTTTACACTTTTATAACAAACAGAAATTTGCCGATGCTTCCCAGCTCTTGAAAAACACTTTGGTCTTTTGTGGAAATGGTTGCTCATTAAAACCATAGGGGGGTTTTTATGTCAACTGTCTGGCAATTCGAAAAAAAGCAGACAGCCCATCTAGGGATTGCAATCCCGCAAAACGGGATCACGCATTCCCGCGGGATCCCGCAGCTTTTATCAATCTGCTGGATCCCGCACCTTCAAAGCGCGGATCCGCGGATCCCGCAAATTAAAAATTTTGCGATGCGAAAACTTTGAAGATGAATCTAAGCAAACAGATTACTAATTACTTATACTTAATTAATAGAAAATAAATAATTTCTGTTCCTTAACGTAAGAAATCTTTAATAAAAGTTGATTTTTACACAAAAATCTGTAGTTTCAATTTGATTTTACAACATAATTTCAAAGATGCGGGATCCCGCGGGATCCCACGCGGGATTAAGTAATCCCGCATATCAATCCCGCGGGATTGAATGAGCTGTGGGATTGCAATCCCTAAGCCCACCTAATGGTCAGTAATCACCACCACCTATGACCATTAATTATTTCTAAATTGGTTTTATCTTTGTTCACAGCCACCGCGGAATAAAATTAAACATGATTGGTATCAAACGGAGGCTCAAGTTGTCATCACAATACTCGTCAAGAACGCACCTAAGGATAAAGTTAAAGTCAATTATGGAGAAAGAAGTGTAAGTATCATCTTTTATTAGAAACACTCTTACCAATCAATCAGTCAATCTGCCTAGCCTTTTCCTCAGCTTCCAGTCTAACCGGATCAGCTGAATACCAGCATTTTACATAGAGCGACTGCCTATCTGACCTCCACAACCCAGTAACTAGAAGGCACGATACACCTTGGTAGTGACCAGATTGACGGTCTCCTATTTGGGTATTTAAAACAGATAGAAGTGATTTAAAAAAGGTTAAAAGTTCCGGGAAAAAAGGGAAAAGTCGAAATTCCCTAAAAAGATAAAAAGATACTAAAACATGTTTACTGGTCAATAGGAGACCAAGACTGGTTGTCAGACATTAGGGCTTCTGACTACCCGTAACAGTTGTTACGGGTAGTCAGAAGCCCTAATTTATATATATTTTTTTTTGTTATTCGTAAATCTTTGACAGTTGTCAAAGATTTACGAATAACACCCGGGAACAACGGCTTAACGTGAAAGAAAATTATTTTATTTGGGACACGCACAGGAAATACAAAGAGTAAAAATAAAAAAGAAGTATTTAAAACTAACAAAATTAACAATAAAAAAAAACAACAATAAACAAGTAAAAAACCTGTGCGAGGCCAAAAAGGCTCCTATCTCAGCATAATGCTACGATATAAAAAAAAAATAAGTACCGCAGCGCTGGTATTCTGATGGGGCCCGCTGCACGCTGCATGCTATCCGTGCTTTCCGAGCCACGGAGGGGTATGATGATGATGATGATGGTATGATGTATGGTATGGGGGGATATATGTAATGGATGGTCACCCACCCACGAGCCGACCGCGGCAAGCGTAGCTTAAACTTTTCGATCGACCTGTGCGGTTGTTCTTATTTAGCCACGAGCACCTAGATATATTTATTTAGTAGAAACACTCACCGACAACCCAAAAAAGATGCGAAATACAAAGCATAAAAAGAGACAGCATAATTTAAAGCTCTGCTAATGAAAATATGTCATTTACAATATCAATTATGTCTAATCCAAAGGTAATGGTGCTTTAAACCAGTCAACAATATCAAATTGGCAACTTTTTCGGCTTTTTTGACATCCTATATGGTGCTATTCCGAAAAAAACCGTTACCGACAACATCACCCAATCGCAATCTATGCTAAAAATAAAGCTGAAGTATTTATTTGTTCGAATGCGCTAATCTCTGGAATTATCAGTCGGATTAAAAAGAAAAATATACATTTGATAGCCTAATTCTTGAGGAAGGCTATAGGCTATTTAACATTACACTAGGAGCTTTACGAGCCGATCCAGAAGAAATAAAGTCAGAAAGAACGCTAAGCGAAAACGAAGTAATAGCACGGATTGGCGGTGCGATGCGACGCGGTGGGTAGGGGGAGCAAGAAATTTCACGCGGACGACGTCGCAGGCAGACGCTAATAAAAAATAAACCTTTGTTATCAGACCACAGTGAATCCATACAGTAGTGTTAGTAACGAAAATTGTAAACTTAGTATTCAAATAATAATCTTTTGCTAGGTTAAGGGGGATGCTCTAAGGTAGTCCGCGAAATTCAAATTAACTTACGTTTTTTGCAATTTGCAGGTCAGTGTAAGGTTGTATGTTGGTTACAATATGATTCGCGGCCGTAACAAATATGGCTTTACAGAATTATAATAATTAAAATCAGCAATACAACTCCTTAGTTAAGTTAGAATTGGCCTCAAATGTCAAGATTTCATGAAATAGTCGTTCAATAGGGTAAAATGGACTTATAGAGATGTGTTGATGATTTTTGCGATTTTAATTCTATAAATAAATATTTGCTACGGCCGCGAATCATATTTAGATCGACATACAACCTGATACTGACATGCAGATTGCAAAAACGTGCGCAAATTTTAATTTTGTGGGCTACCCTGACGCTTTCGCCTTAAGTCTGGAACTGAACTACACACTATCCAAGTAGTATGTAGTCCGATCTAGTGACGCTGCATCGGACAATCCCATGTTCTGCACAACGTACTCAGGATGCTATGGGAACTGGCCCGCATTCTGCGGAGAATCGAGGCACACTGCTTTCGAATGATGGCATGAACTCAAACTCAAAGAATTTATTTCAAATAAACCAATTACAGGCACTTTTGAATTGTCAAGAGGTCGGTCAGTCAGAAAGATGAAGCTAGTTGCCCATTCCAAAGCGTAGTAGGTACCTATGGAGAAGAACGGGCAAGAAACTCCATGGACGCTATTTTAAATCAAAATATGGTTACAAAATATTGATTACATCATTCATGTTGAAATTATCCATGTGAGAACGATGCAGAACGTTAAAAGCGTCCGTAACAAAGAGACAAAAATAATTCCAATATTAAATTAAAATAAGCCGTGGCAGCTAAGAAATGACCAGTCCCAACTGACGGCGCCCTTTCACGAATATGACGTATGGATCAGCACCATTCAGCTCAACTATTTTGAAGGGAACTTAATGATCCAACACACGCGCCACCACCAGCGAGACATTTGAGTGAGCATGACACATGAAAGCCATCAATCCTCGCTTTAACAAACATCCCCGAAGCGCTACAAAAACGCGGCAGCAACCTGCGGGGTAATTACGTAACACACTAACAGTAGGAATGGGTTTCATTTTGACAGTTCAACAACATTCATTGCGTTATTTACGTTGTTGAGTAGACAAATTTTTCGAACTTAAGAAGCAATGGATTAGCAATAGGCTTCAAAATTATTCAAATTGTGATACACAGTGTGTTACGTAATAAGGGTGCTGGACCCGTTGTTGCACACGCAGGGCGTTGTATGGCAGACCGCAGTACCAAAATAGTATATCAGAGCATTTAGAAACATTTTAAAAGAGTAACGGTGGAGTTTCTTGCCCATTCTTCTCCATACGAAACTACCATTTGGAAGGGGCAACTAGAATCAATTCAATTTTTTTGTAAATTTGACGTTCAAAAGTGCCTTTTATGTGCCTATTTGAAATAAATGATTTGACTTTGACTTATCAAAATATTTTATCATTCCAGCTGTCCCTGTCAAGTGCACTCTCCGAATCAGACTCGGAATACAGTTTAGAACTTGACTTGGCCCATGAAGTAGTACCTGGCATGTGTACCCATGTTGTCACCCCATCCAAAATAGAGGTTAAGCTACGGAAGAAGGAGGGGTTGAGGTGGACCCAGTTGGAAGGGGATAGGAAAGAGGATAATGTAAAGGCTATACCACAGGGTAAGTGAGATTTCATAATCCTATCCTACTAATATTATAAATGTGAAAGTTTGTGAGGATGGATGGATGAAAGAAAGAAAGAAAGAAATCATTTATTTGCCAATAATGTAGGTATACAGATGTGATGGTTATTCTTATGTGAGTCCCGATACATTTTGCCTTACGGCATGCAAAAATATTTACTAGCGACCCGGCTTCGCCCGGGTAGCAAAGCATAATATAATATAGCCTACGTCACCCGAAGATAGTGTAGCTTCCCAACAGTGAAAGAATTTTTGAAATCGGTTCAGTAGTTTCGGAGCCTATTCAATACAAACAAACAATCATATCTTTTCTCTTTATAATATTATTTCACTGTATTTCGTTTATTACAAAATATATTTAGGTTATACCTTAGCCTCAGCAACACGTGGTGGTTATGCTATTAAATTGTAGCTTATATGAAACATTTGTATTTTTAACAAAGCGCCATCTATTGAATACTTACTCATTCCAGTCAACAGATATCGCCATCTGTTAGAATCGTTTAGAGCTAACAGATAATTGTGACTGTCAAATAATAGACAAATAATTTGCAATAAAATAATATTTCGACTATAAATTGAGATGTAAGCTATCCTATCTTTCAAGTTGGATCAAATTGCAAACGGTGTGCAAATCAAATTTAAAATCGGTTCAGTAGTTTAGGAGTCCATCGCGGACAAACAACGTGACACGTAATTTTTATATATATAAAGATAAATACATTTCACAGACAAAAAAAAACATTTCAAAAAAACAAATAATAATAATACATTCCATTCAATAAGCAACATTACTATTATCATTATTAAAAAATACTCATATTATTTAAAATCATTCGGATGTATAAATGATGTGTGTATTTGATGGATGTTTGTTACTCTTTCACGCAAAAACTACTGAACGGATTTGGATGGAATTTGGAACACAGATAGTTTATAACCTGAATTAACATGTAGGATACTTTTATTCCGGTAGTACGTTCCCGTGGGATAATTTCCGACATCCACGCGGGCGAAGCCGCGAGCAAAAGCTAGTCTGTAATATTTCAATTAGAACATTAAGATTGTTGTGGCACTCTTTTGAAAATCAAGAATCAGTCTTAGGGTTCCGTACCCAAAGGGTGACAACAGGATCCTATTACTAAGACTGCGCTGACTGACCGTCCGTCTGTCCTAGTTCTGTATATTTTTAACCGTAATAGGTAGATACTTGAAATTTTCACACTAGTATGGCCGCTATAACAAAAAATTATAAAAATAAAAATGTTATAAATTAAAGTAGGTCCCCCCATACAAGAAACGTGTTTACAAAAAATATGTAGTGTTAAAAATATTGTACAGTGGAACGGAACCCTTCGTGTGCGTGTCCGACTCGCACTTGGCCGCTTTTTTATTAGATAGATGAGTTCCTTCAAAAAGTTGCCTACAGAAAGTAAACAAAAGTAAGCAAAAATCCAAAGAAAATTTGAATTTTTCGGACTACAGCTAAGTATGCCCCTTGAAGTGTTTTTTAAACTAATTTACATTATACATTTTAATATCACTTATCGTTTTACTTGAAAAAATTATACTATATATTTACTATTAATTACACAAAAAAATAATATTTTTCGTATTAAAATGTATGATGTAAATTAGTTTAAAAAACACTTCAATGGTCATCCTTAGCTGTAGCCCGCCAAATTCAAAATTTCTTAAGATTTTTTTGCAAATTGCAGCTCTGTTTTACATCGTATGTTGATTAAAATGCGATTCGCGGCTGTAGGAATTATATATTTACTGAATAATCATCAATTTCATATCAATCTTCAAACTTTGGAAATTTGTTCCATCTAAGAATTTTTCAGAATAGTTCATATGGAAATTCTTAAGTGGAACAAATTTCCAAATGTCGATGTTTGCTACCCGACTACTCTGAAAAGAAAGACTGGAACTTACTCAGAGGTTATTAAACTTGCTTGCATTATGTTGCAGCCGTAATAGACGCGTCTGGCCCACATCAGCCGCCGAAACTATTCAAAAAAGACTGGGATAAAATTGAGAAGGAAATGAAGAAAATGGTAAGAATTCTTTGCTTTAACTGATATTTTAAGTAGCTAAATTATCTGCTGCACGACTATCCCGCAACGTTTGAAGACTAAGGTCTTCAACCAGTGCGTCCTGCTCGTTATGACATACGGTGCCGAAACGTGGACACACAGTCGGGCTGGTCCACAAATTCAAGGTCGCTCAGCGCGCTATGGAGCGGGCTTTGCTCGGAGTTTCTTTGAAGGATTAAATCAAATGAAATTATCGGGAAAAGAACCGGAGTTACCGACATAGCTTGCAGAGTAAGCCAGCTGAAGTGGCAGTGGGCTAGCCTTGTTTTTCGAATGACGGATGGCCGGTGGATCAGACAAGTCCTGGAGTGGAGACCGCGTATCGGCAAGCGTGGCGTGGGATGACCTTGAGTAAGTGGCTGGGACAGAACGTGGAGGACAGGGTGTTGCGCAGCCTAGGAGAGTCCTATGTCGAGCAGTGGACAGCGATAGACTGAATTGATTGAAAATAATAAACCAACGGTAGTTGACAGGAAAAAAATCATCAAATCATATTTTTATCATGTTTAGATATCGATACCCACCACGTCTGCGGAGTTTCGCTAGCTAATTTAATTTGACCTTGTAAAATTTTCTTCTCGTTACAGGAAGAGGAAGAGAAGCCTGAAGGGGATGCGGCATTGAATGCTCTCTTTCAGAAGATATATGGAGAAGGCTCCGATGAAGTGAGGCGAGCTATGAACAAGAGTTTTGTAAGTACAAATTCACAATTTAAAAAAAATATGGTTATTTTTCATTTTCTTGCCCATATTTCAATTTATTTGTGGTCGACGCAACATCTTTTTCTTCAATAGTTCTCTATTAGTCGTCTTCTCGGTAGGCACCCCGTTTCTAACCATATCATCTGTCACACAATCCATCCATAGCAGACCGGACGCTCTCGCTCGCGGTCAGCACCAAGTGCAAAGGGCAACTGATAGAAATCCGACGACTGACGAAACACGAAGTTTGCCGAGGGACATTAAGAAAATAGTTGTACTGTACCTCTGTGGGATTCTTTATACTCTCGCAGCATCCTAACGGCTGGATGGATTTTAATACATGAGGTGTCTATCAACACGTCTAGGCTAGGTTTTGTTTTTATAGTCACTAGCTGCGACCCGCGGTTTCACCAGCAGCGGTAAGAAATATACTTTAAGACCTATTGTCAGACCTACCAAATATACACATTAAAAAATATATCGGTCAAGCCGTTTTAGAGGAGTTCGATAACAAACACTGTGACACGTTATTTTTATATATTAGATAAGAACGGATTATAATCGTCATTATAATTAAGGTCTTGACAAATAGGTTTTAGTCCCATAACGATGTGAAGTATCAAAATAAAGGGGTTAAGGAGACAATTTCATAAATGTAACACACTAAAATCATGAAAAAAAAAATGCGCTAGTGTCGTGGAATACTCGGTTGGAACGAATTTCCTTTCGTAGTATATTTAGAACATCCATAGAACAAATTTGATTACCATAAAAAGGGTTATATTGAGTCAACCTTAAAAGATAGACATATGCTGTCGCGGACTTTTTTTTTTGAACTTTTAAAGGGGAACAATTCCGTCACACATGAACCTTTTACGCAGCGCACGCAACGGAATCTCTAAAAGAATATTTTTTTCCCGTTTTTGCAACATTTTTTCATTTATGCTCCGCTCCTGTTGGTCGTACCGTGATGTTATATAGACTAAAGCCTTCCTCGATAAATGCACTATCCAACACAAAAAGATTTTTTCAATTCCAATCAGTAGTTCCTGAGATTAGCGCGTTCAACCAAACAAACAAATAAAGAAAGGGTCGAGACGGAAAATTCTTACACTTTTTTTCGCCTAACCCCCCACCCTCCAAGTCCGTACCGTACAATGAGGAACTTAGTTCCAAATATAAGACAGTTACTAAAAAGTTCGAAATAAGCTCACTTTTCAAGCTGTCTGATGCAGTTGGGCGCATCAAATCTGAGATTGAACTTTAGTTCAATCTCAGATTTAACCAGATCAGATTTAGATTTTCTCAGATTGTTTGACTGCTTGAAAAGTGCGTATGTTTGGAACTTTTTAATTGCAGTCGGGTTATTTGACTTTAACAAAAAAAAAATACTTATTTTTCTAATGAGAGCAGTAGTAACGCCCGCGAATTACCGAGTTGTAGGTAGCAGGTTCGAACCCTAACAGGTGCCTCACGTGTAAATTATTTCATCACAACTGCTCTCAAAACGGTGAAGGAAAACATTGTGAGGAAACCGGCATGTCCTAGAACCAACATTTTGAAGATATGTGCCATCCACCAACCCTCTCTGTGCCCGCATGGTGGATTACGGCCCACTCCCTCTCACAGAGAGGAGGCCTGTGTCCCAGCTGTGGAAACATTATAGGCTGATTATTTTTATGCTTATGGTATTTTTGTAATTACAGGTTGAATCCGGAGGTACGGTCCTAAGTACAAACTGGAACCAAGTAGGTCAAGATAAAGTTGAAATGAAACCACCAGATGGCGTTGAATTCAAGAAATGGGAGTAGACTAATAATAATAATAAAGCACAAATATTTGTAATGCGGCGTTCCCACGGCCCGTTACCTAAAGGGCCGCGCCAGGCGTTGCTACGTCTGTCGTGGCCCGTGCCGATCATTCGCATATAAACAAAGTAAAAAGAAACCGCACAAGTACAGGCCGCGGCAGGCGCCCCCGCGCCGTGCCTTTGAACTGACCGACTGCCGACGGATCGGACGGGCGGCGACGGGACGCAGTAGGCCTCATCGCATGCGACGGTTCCACGGCCGGTCGGCCTGGCCTGGCGCGGCGAGGCCTGTGAGAAAGTGGGCCGTGGGAACGCTGCATAACTTTGTCGCGCGTCCTAATAGAAAGCGACCGTCGCGTTCATATGTCACTCTTTGTACGGAAAACCAGAAAGCGCCCTCTGTCGGCGCGACCGCGCGTTTCGGTTTACCGAACAAATATTGACATAATATGAACACGACGATCGCTTTGTATAAGGCTGGAAATAGTGTTACCCTGACGATAAATGGTCGTGTATAATGTAGCACTAACGGTCATCGAATCCATAAAATACGGTAAGTACGCGACCGACGTCGGCGCAACACTATTTCCAGCCTTAGGACGTGGCCTGGGAATGAATGAACGGATCACAGTCTTTAAAACGAATATTATAAGTGTCATGGGGAATATTCGTAAAACGAAGGATGTGGAAATGTTAATGAGTATGAATGTGCAGTCAGCATCTGTTGAGGTTGGCTTCCAGTCTAACCGGATGCAGCTGCATACCAGTATTTTACTTAGAGGACGTACGTCTGAACTTCGAAGTTTAAAATATCGATGTATTTAATTGAGAATGTTCTTAATCGCGATGTACGGAACATCGAAAGAATGTCTATTCCATGGTCTAAAAAAACAAGGTCTGGCACTCCGAGAGTGACACAAGCTTACGTCATTATCCAGTTGCCACTTTATTGCAACAAAACAAGAAGTATGGAAACATTTTCAGTCACCATTCTGTTAAAAAATATATATCAAACATTTAAATTGTCGTTTTGTTTTTCTAATCAAACGAAACAATTTAATTTAAACTTATACCGACGTAATTGTTAGTTAAAACCTCATTGATTTATCGGATTCGCACAGGTAATAAAGACGGTTGGGGAGTTATTATTCCACACTACTGGTAACACAGCAGTGATGACGTAGACTTGTGTCACCCACGTGACCACTGTGTCTCGGAATGCTATACCTGGCGAAGTATATTATTATACCATGGTCTATTCAAACTTCAAAGTTCAGTATGACATTCTCAATTAAATACATCGATATTTTAAACTTCGAAGTTCAGACGTACAGTCTACATAGAGTGACTGACTATTGGACCTCCACAACCCAGTTACTGGGTAACACGATACTTGTTCGGAAGACTGGTTATCAGATTTTCGGGCTTCTGACTATCAAAGGTCTACGAACGACAGCCGGGGCCAGCGGCTTTCCTAGGCACGAAGGGGTCTCGGTACGGAATGGATGGTCACGGATCAGGACCGATGGACCCGTGGGATGTTACTAATTAGCCAGGACCTCCATTATACAGATATATCTTTCGTCTACGAATATTTACAATGACCACAAAAATTCGTCATACTGTACTTATTTCATACAGAAGTTCATTTTAGTATATAAAAACTTAACATTCATACACTAAAATAAACTCGGGCGTGTCAAAGACATAATTGTGTCAGTGCGAGACAAGGACGGCACTCCCCGTCTTGTATATCTCTATCTCTCTCTGACGGCAAATAAAATGCCACAGAGTATTTTGTCCCGAGTAACAGTAATACAACTCGGGACTTAACAAGATTGCGTTGATGAATTGTATGGAAATGAAAATAGACTGTGGTAAATGTAATGAAGATAGATTTTATATTATGTATCTTGAGGCTGCGTTTTAAGAGGTAAGCAGAATTAAAAACAGTAATTAAACTGTATTAAGAGCGGCCAACACGTCATAATTCCTGTACAAACCCTCATACGTGATTATGGTGTTATAACAAATTTTCCTCCAGATATTTTTAACACATAGATATCTTGTTGTTTATATTTGTTTCTATTTAATAAAAAATATATTTGCTCTATTGTCATCATTACCTTGGGAGAAAACAGAGGAATTCCTTTTAACTGTACCAATGCAGTGTATTTTAGAATAGTCAAAATTAACCGATTGGATAGCAAAGACAAGGCAGTCAACCAAGTCAGTATCTGGTAGATAGTTCTACCAGATACTGACTTGGTTGACTGCCTTGTTGGACTCGTAGTCGTAAGCGCGATTGCTGAGCGTGGGGTCCTGGGTTCGATTCCCAGGTCGGGCAAAGTTTTATTGGGTTTTTCCATTAGAAATTTCTTAGTAACAGCGCGGAGTTTGGTAGTTGGCGGTGTGATGCCCCCGTGCTTCGGTGCGTACGTTAAGCTGTTGGTCCTGTGCCTGATCTCTCTCCCTCTATGAAAGTGAGGGAAGAGAGAGTGCACCTGTGTCTGCGCACACACGCCTGTACTATAATATCTCCCGCGCCGAAGCCCAGTCTCCGTTGACATTGGCCGCCATAGCCGAAATACGGTCTGGAGGCCTATTTTTATCCACCAGCTAACTTAAATAACAGTTCGATTGATGATAGATTTTAGTTTGACCGTAATTTAAAATTACATTTCTGCCTACCTCTCATAACTAAGCGTGAAGAGCTTAGAATATTGTGTAGAGAGACCAAAATAACTACACTATAATATTATAATGTACGCAATAAATATTTTTTGTTTACAATAACATGCCTTTTTTTGACGATACTCAAAATAATCTCATGGAAGCTAAAAATACAAACTAATACTCTAATGAAATGACTGAGCCTCTTTTCGTTCAAGGAGAGAGAAAATTCAAGATGGCAGCTACTAAAATTGCCATTTATTCGTCATGGGTATTATATCCATACTTTCCGAGGGAGTAGATGGCGAAAATGAGGTCAAAATCCACGATCAATGACTCCTAGGGACTTCTGAATTACTAGAAATAGTTGAAATGCCTCGTATTCTTGTAATTACACCGGCCCCTTATACCCTTTACACAAACACACAGCAACGCTGCTTGGCAGCAGATCAGTGCCGGTTTAAACATAACAGGCGCCCTGAGCGAAATTTCGGCGACGTCCCTCTCCCCTGTTGGAGTACTCTCCAACAGGGGAGAGGGACGTTGCCGAAATTTCGCAACAACCGACTTCCAAAAACATAAAAAAGTGAAAAATTACTTTAATTACGGAAGTCAGTGGCAAAAAACGAAAATACAAAACTAAAGACACCGACTTCCGAAATTAAACTGATTTTTCACTTTTTTTGTGTGTTTGATAGACGGTTGTTTTTTTTTTTTTTTTTTAAGTAGAGGTCTTCAGGATGTTAATGGACTGATAGCTCTTAGGCATTTTTTCCGCACTAGAAAGGCTTCATTTACGTTCGTCGAGTTTCCCCAGAGTAAGAGTCCATACCTGAGTAAAGAGGACACATACCCGTGGTAAGCAGTAGAGATCGTCTAATTTAAAACTGCACGCCGATTACATACATACAAACATTTGAAATGTGTATGCAACAAGCGGTGGAGAGACGTGCAATTTTAAACTGGACGATCTCATCGACGACGATGACGATCATAAATGCTTAATAGGGCGCACACCGGTCCACTAGCGCCTCTCCTTTAAAAAAATATTATCTCGTGACAGAAAGAATTCTGAATAACGGCTTAATCACCACCCTCGGTAAGTGTATCCAGAATTTTCTAATACCTTTTATAAACTTTCATATTGAGACATGAAGCACCAAAATACGATCTAGGGGAATGTGGCCGCTTTTCTTTAGATCGAATAAAGAAAAGAAATATAAGAAAAAAAATCGCAGTTATGATTTAGTCAGGGTTCAAAACCTAATTTCCCCGGCCTATTTAGTCGCGACCATAATTCCATTCCGGATTATTCCACTGTGCCCCACGAAGTAGTCTGGTGAGAAAAAGCTATGGAATTTTTTAGTGTGACAAATTACTCGCATACCTACGCTTAACCCATAGAATCCCGGTGGCCCTCTGTAGGGCTTGTATGTCGTGGAACAAGACAGTTCACAGCCGAAAAAAAAAAGCCCTTACAGTGAAATGCTCAAAAGACGATATTAGCCCTCATTTAGAAGCAATAATGATGATTATTTAACCGCACGACCGCGCGACCCTCTGGAGGGCCAGCGGGGCTTGACGATATGGGCGCCACCCCGGGCCCTACAGAGGGCCACCGGGATTCTATCGGTTAAGCAAGTTAAGTGGTTAATTCTAAGTTCATATTAGCCGTAGAACTAATGACCTTTGGGTTCTTGAGGTAGACAGACGTGTTCTTGAGTGGAGACGGCGAATCGGCAAACGTAATATAGGACGCCTTCAGGCTAGGTGGAGCGACGATCTTCGCACGGTGGCTTGGCTGGTAGCACCTGGTTGAGAGTTGCCAAAAATCGAGTTGAATGGCGTGCAATAGGAGAGGCCATGTCCAGGAGTGGTTGTGATGGCTGATGATGACGCACGGTTTCTGGGACAAAAATCAACACGACTGACAAATTGTCAAACGTGTGTGAGAAGAGTGGGTAAAAACTATTGTGATATCATCACAAAGCTTCACATTTCAATGCTTTCCTTTGATTTGAATTTTAATTGGAACGAAATTATTTTTCGCTGGTTATACTCTGCATGGTCAAAATGTTACACTTTTTTGGCCTAGCTCTCATTCGCCAAGTGAGCAAAAGCGATAGGAATTTCGTTCCAATCGGATGTCCCACGACACCTCTCGACTGTTTTCAATTGTTTCAGTTTACGCTGGCCATTAGATTTCGCGATAAACGAACAAGCATGATTCAGAATTGTGTGGCGTCCTCTATCCAGTATTGACTGTCTTCAAATTTGCTGTTCGCTGTCCGACTGTCTAGTCTTTGTGAAGCAGTAAAGGTGTCGCTACGAGTGCACTGAAATTACTGAAACGGTACTGAAACATATCGGTACTCTCTTTTCTACGTACCTGGCAGCCTATTGATATCTCTGTCTTAAAATCAATATTAAGGCGTCACACAAGAGACATTGCGTTGTAAAATAAAGCTGAAATCCAATGGGGACACGCAAAACCATCACGGACTGAAATCAAGCCTCTTTTTCGCTCTCATAGGAAAACTATAACAGCATTTTCTAAATTACAACCTTAAATAAAATATCAAATGAAACCTCCAGACGAAAATAAAAAATAACACTTGAATCGTCACCCCATTCTATTCCCAGTGAAATCGTCACATTTGGATTAAGTATAGCGAGTTTCGCGTAATTAATTCACAAAGTTGAAACCCTGCATCGCGCAAGCGAAGTTTTCACGTCAATTTTGTACACCATTGGATTTCGCGTTCAGCTCTCGGGAGGTCCGTAGCTACTCCGGAAACCGGTTTGGCCAGGAGCCGGTCTAAATCCTGGCCACCAAAAATGATGAAGCTATAAGCAGTAAGCAATCATGAGGTAATAATACAATGTCAAAATGATAAGAAGAAACTGATAAAGAGAGATTTCGGTCTCACCCCCACGGTAGTAGCTAATTTGACCTCCTTTTGCTGTTTCCATTAAACTAATAATAAATTTATTTATTTTCAGGTAATATACACCCATTTCTATAAAAAAGTTATAGAAATCAGATAAAATAAAAAGGAAACAAATGAAATGGAAACAAAATAAATCGAATTCAGATTAGTTTGGTTGGTTTTGGTTATGATAATAAACTATATTAATTTATTTTTTGTAAATTGGTTTAAAAAACTGTTTTACACGTCAAAAAGACTCTGCTTAGCCTTTTTCCAACTACGTTGGAGTTGGCTTCCAGTTTAACGAGTTGCAGCTGAATACCTGTATTTTACATGAAGCGACTGCCTATCTGACCTTCACAACCCAGTAACTATGTAGCACGATACACTTTGGTAGTGACCGGACTGGCGGTTTCCTATTTGGGTATTTATAACATATAGAAGTGATTTAAAATAAAGGTCAAAAGTTCCGGAAAAAAAGTGAAAAGTCAAACTCCCCTTAAAAGATAAAATCATACTAAAAATGTTTAAAAAGAGCATAAAAACAAACAAAAATGTAAACACAAATGATTCAAAAGTAAAACCGAGGCTGAGATTCGAACTCACTGCAGAATATTGTTTACGATCCATTGTGTCTAAGCTTCCAGCAAAATAGCGCAGTTGTTAAATTCCAACATTGTTGTCTTTTCATTCAGTTTTCAGTCATAAAATAAGCATTGAAATTCAATCAAACAACCGATAGTTCCTCAATTTTTATTTTAAATCTACGACTAGAAAACGTCACACACACTCAGAAACTTATTTTTATTATTTAAATATCTGTATATTTTTATGACTAAGTGCAATTTTCAAAATTACTTAAAGTTATTATATTGCTATAAGAACTAAGACTATATTTTTTTATCAGCTGTAGATAAAATAATAAAAAAATAATGAGTTTATAATTCCTCAATCAACGGTAAGTTTCATAATTTATTTAAAAATAAAAAATAAACTTTAGTCCCATTTGGGTGCCATTAGCATAAAATTGGCGCCCGAATGCGACTACAATAATTTGTATTGTTCTTGTTTATTATTTTGTGTTTGGTTCACTGCTACCCACAATTTTATTGCGATCATGGATATGTGTTACTAACTTCAAATTCGCTGTTCGCTGTCTGACTGTCTGATCTTTATGAAGCCGTAAAGGTGTCGCCACGAGTTCACTGAAATTACTGAACCGCTACTGAAATCTATCGGTAGTCTCTTTTCATCGTTCCTGAAAAGCCAATTGATATCTCTGTCTTAAAATCAATAATAAGGCGTCACTCTAGAGAAACATTGCATTGTAAATTAAAGCTGAAATCCAATGGGGACACGCGAAACCATCACGGACTGAAATCAAGCCTCTTTTTCGCTCCCATAGGAAAAACCATAACAGCATTTTCTAAATTAAAACCTTAAATAAAATACTAAACGAAAACTCCACACGAAATTAAAAAAATAACACTTGAATCTACATTCCATTTTATTCTCATTCAGATCATCACATTTGAGGTACCTATAGCGAGATTCGTGTAATTAATTTACAAAGCTGAAATCCTACATCTCGCAAGCGAAGTTTTCACGTCAATTTTGTATAGGACTGGATTTCACGTTCAGCTTCTGGGAGGTCCGTAGCTACTCCGGAAACCGGTTTGGCCAGGAGCCGGCCTAAATCCTGGCCACCAAAAATGATGAAGCTAAGCAGTAAGCAATCATGAGGTAATAATACAATGTCAAAATGATAAGAAGCAACAGATAAAGAGAGATTTCGGTCTCAACCCCACGGCAGTAGCTAATTTGACCTCCTTTTGCTGTTTTCATTGAACAAATGTTGTTTTTATATTTTTTCAGATAATTTACTTTGGATTCTAATAATTTTCCAAATAAATTAATAGAATCCAAATAAAAAAGGAAACAAAATAAATACTTAAGAAAAACTGATTGGTTTGTTTTACTATAATTATAATGGATGTTTTGTTATCATTATAAAATATATTTTATTGCTCACGCTCACGGATCACGCTCGACTCAAGGCTTCAATGGGGTCCTCATTTAACATCCCATGCAGGACGACTAAGTTCAGCAGCATAAATTATACTGTGAGAAAAATCCGTCAATATAGATACTGATGTAGGTATCGTGAGGCTAGTCTATTTTAGTTACTTTCATAGTATTATGTCGTACGGTATTTTACAATGGGGATGGGCTGCAGACGTCGAGTCTATTTTTATTCTGCAGAAAAGAGCCATCAGAGCCATATATGGCCTCCGCAGGCGCGACTCTCTAAGGGAACACTTTAAAGACATTAACATCATGACGCGGACGGTACCTTGTCAATATATCTTTGAAAACATCATGTACGTAAGAAAAAATCTACATCTTTTTTGTAAAAGAGGTGAAAGATACAATTATACCACTCGAAAAGCCAACCAATTAGTTCAACCAGGTTTCAGGCTGGCTAAATTAGACTCATCTTTCATGGGGTACTGTTTAAAATGTTACAATAAAATACCTCCCCATATACTTCCAACTGAATGAAATGAAATTTAAATCTTGTATAAACTATGCAGCCAAGCATATTATAAGTTGGGGGATTACATCGGTGATAAAAATGCTTAGCTCAACGCTGATCCTGCTCCACAAGGACGCATATTAATTAGCATTTGAAACTATTGTTGGAGTTGCTGAAGATTGTAAAATAGTAGATTATTATACAAGGGTCGAAAGGAATCAATTCCCATACGAGGTATTTAGACGCCCGAGCGTAGCGAGGGCGGCTATAGTCCGAGTAGGAATTGACGAGTTTCACCCGTGTTAAACACTCTCCTTTTCATTTCGAATTTAAGGAAAGTAAAAACAGTAGTTTTTCTACAATATCTATTAATAATTAATCCATGAGACTCATTTTTAATCAAATATTAGTCTCTAAAACTGATATTTTGAATTTCGGTACAGCATACCTTTTTTTTTTCTTGTGGCTTCGCACTCTTTGTGCATTCAGTCAATATCACGTTTAGTTTCTTTAGTACGAAGAAAACAAAGTTAAGAAAGCTTACAGAGTTAGTATCCCGCCAAAATATATAGTCTTTTTTAAATTTTAAATATGGAACACACCGTGTCGCCGCCGTGGGCCGCCCGCTTAAGGTGAATCCACAGTTGTAGCCCGCCAAATTCAAATATTTTTTGGTTTTTTGCAAATTGCAGTGTCAGTGTGTGAATTTCGCGGGCTACCTTAGCGCATCCCCCTTAATAGGTATTTTTTTAATTCACACTGGCTGCTTATACACTCTTAAAGCCCCCGGTATTTCTTTTAATCGATATTTTACTTAATTATGTAAAAACTTTCGTAGCCGACTACCTAACCAAATTTAGTTCTATTTTTAAAATTCATTCCCGCCCTAGAGAGGGAAGCAATTACTATGAGTTTTTCCCCTCCTAAGACGGGGAGCAGCGTCTTCCACCCGCTACTCGGATCAAACAAACACTACTTTTCGTGTATGAGAAATGAAAACTATCTTTGCATTGTATAGATTCAATCTCTTAGTATTTTACAATTGCATAGCACATGTGTGAGCACTATGTACCTACTATTAACCTATCATTTACTGTAGGTTCGTCTTTCATTGACTTGAATGTGCCCTGGCGGCTGAGAGTATGTCATGCTCACTGAAATGTCTCGCTGGTGGTGGCGTGTGTGTTGGATCATTAAATTCGCTTAAAAATGGTTGAGCTGAATAGTACTAATCCATGCGTCATGTTCGTGACCGCCACGGGTTATTTTAATTTAATATAATATTTGCATTGCTTTTGTCTTTTTATTACGGACGCTTCTAGCGTTCTGCATCGTTCTCTCATGCATAATTTCAACATGAATGATGTAACCAATATTTTGTAAACATATTTTGATTTAAAAGAGTGTCCACGGAGTTTCTTGCCCGTTCTTCTCCATAGGTACCTACTACGTTTTGGAATGGGCAACTAGTTTCATCTTTCTGACTGACCGACCCCTTGACAATTCAAAAGTGCCTGTAATTGATTTATTTGAAATAAATGCTATGAGTTTTTCTATTTTGAGTTTTGCTGTGAATTGGTTTTAAAATACTGTTTAAAACGTCAAAAATAAATAATTACATTTAAAACATTATGAGATCGTTATAAAATTTAAAAAATAAGTGAAAATTATTATTAATATATAGTTAGAAAAAAACTTGGGTATTCATACATCGCTCCCTGTCTAGCATTTTTCCAATTATGTTGGAGTCAGCTTCCAGTGAAACCGGATGCAGCGGAATATCAGTATTTTACATGGAGCAACTGTCTATCCGACTCCTACAACCCAGTAACTAGGAAGCACGATATACCTTGGTAGTGACCGAACTGGCGGTCTCCTATTTGGGTATTTATAACAAATAGAAGTGATTTAAAACTAGTTCAAAAGTTCCGGAAAAAAGTGAAATGTCGAAATCCCCCAAAAATATAAAAGAATACTAAAAATGTTTAAAAAAAAAAACATAAAAACAAACAAAAATGTAAACCCAAATGATACAAAAAGTAAAACTGGAGCCAAGGTTCGAACTCGTAGCAGAATATTGTATCCACTGCGTCTAAGGTTTCAGCAACACAACGGAGTTTTTAATTCCAACATGCGTTGTCTTAACATAAACAGTGAAATTCAATAAAACAACCGATATTTCCTCAATATTTATTTTAAATCTACGACTAGAAAACATCACACACACTCAGAAACTTACTTTTATTACTTAAATATTAATATCTGTACCTTATGGCTAACTGATATTTACAAAATTAACTTAAAATTATTATATTGCTGTAAGTACTAAGACTAGATATTCGGCTTTAGATGAAAGACTTACAAATAATGAGTTTATAAATCCTCAGTCAACGATAAGTTTCATTATTTGTTATTTGGAATTAAAACCACTTTAGTCCCATTTGGGTGCCAATAGCAGAGAAGTGGCGCCCAAATGGGAATCCAATATTTTTGATTGTTTTAGTTTATTATTTTTCTAAGTTTTGGATTCACTGCTCCTAATAATTTTGCTGTGATCATGGATATTTGTTCCAAACTCTGTAGAATCAAACAAATGACGGTTTATAAAAACATTGAATAACTTCTTATTAGTCACATTTGAGCGCCATTTCCTCTCACAATTCTGTATTCATTTGTATGTCTAACAATTATGTTTAGTATCAACACAAAATTGTCATAGTTCCCAAATATCTCGTATCAGCACAGTTCTTACTGTCAGTGTATAAATGATTTCGACATTTGTCCCATTTGGGTGCCAATACAGATAATGGCACCCAAAAGATACCAAATTTGAATTTAGGTGGTAAGTGTTAAGAATTTCAGAACTCCAATGTTGATTCCGGTAATTATAGATCCTTAACAACTTGGCCAGTCAATCAATAGGATCCTTTTTATATCAGAAAATTATTAATTTGTATAAATCCCATTTGGGCGCCATTTCTGTATGTTATTTTTGAAATGAGTATTATTTCTATCAACCCTCAATCAGCCTTTATTACTGCCAGCAGTAAACAGGTCTATAGTAGCCTTACTGACACCGCTAGGAAAACTTTGTACCCGACCTTCCATAATCGTGGATATTTCTCCTGAACTGGACTGAAGACCGTTTCTCACTGGAGGGACTTTCTTCCCGTTCACTAATAAGCTGTTGATCTCTGCTGTATCTGTAATTAAAAGTGAATAGTTAAGTGACTTTTGATAAATACCGCCCTAGCACGAACGCTTGAAACGCGATTTTTGAATCGAAAATACAACTACCCATAGATATGAAAAAACACCTTCAAATTAGTTTTTTTTTTTTTTTGTACTGGACCATACCTGGGGACTTTCTGGTTACAGAAATATTGAAGTCAAAGTTCCAATTTTTTTTTGATATTTTTTTACGAAAACTTTCTATGTTTTGTCAAGTCGTAAAAACCTCGCGAAGGCGGGGCGGGTCGCTAATTCGATCATAAAACTAAAGGGGTGGGCTGTTCAAGTAGTCAATAGTCCCAGTTCTACGCAAAAGTCTGGCTACTTTAATTGACCTGGCAATCGAATCCAAAACCTCCATAGGTTTTGGATTCGATTGCCAAGTGTCTCAACTGTAACTGCCAGTTACAGCAAGGCAGTGAGGCAGTTTAATGGCAGTTTGATAAATTGGTCATGTTGAGAGGATGAATGAAAGTTGACTAACAAAAGGTATATTTACAAGGCAGATGTGAGTGGAACGCCCTAAGAGGACATATAGTGACCTTATTGGTGATGTTCTTCAGAAAGGTCAGGTAAAGTACTCACACTCCGCGTGCGTGTATGACCAGATGTATGAACGTAAACGAAGCAAAAGGAGTATGTAAGGATCGTAGTAAGTGGTGTTCCGTAGTTTCTGCTTACCCAATGGGAAGCAGGCGTGAGTTTATGTATGTATGTTATATGATGTTATGTTTAATAAGAAGTAGTAAAGTCATAAAAATCCACATACCTTCATCAACACTCTTAGTTACTGTTTTCTTCTGCATACCAACAATACAAGGTCCTTTCGCCAACGACCAAGTTGGCACATTCTCTTCCCTCTTAATAGGCTCCAAAATATTCCTCCTCGACCTCATGACATTAGGCAAATCACCCCTATTAATCTCCTCCAAATTATCCCTTGGCAACACTATCTTGTTTTGAACTGGCAACACAGCAGCTTCCATTTTCGAAATTTGATTTTCAACGGTGAAAATCTCTTTAGGAGTTTCTTCTTTCGGTATAACTGGTTTAATATCTGCGGATGAGTTTGTGTCTGTGCTATCTTGAGATATAAGGTGATGTTTCGGAGATATTAAGTCTATTCTTTTTGGTATATTTTTCAGTTTTGGTATCTGGTCTTCCAATGATAGGGGTGGGGCTGTAGCCATATACTGGCTGTACATGTTGCCTATAAGTTCTTCTGTGCGCCTGCAATGTAAACATGTACAATATTTATGTTCAGTTGAATTAAACATTTAGATACTGGAAAAAAATATATTATTTTAGTAATACATCGTTGCAGTTCGAAAAACTGTTTTTTTTTTTGTGTTAATTTCACACACATAAAGAAAGAAAAATATTTTATTTGGGACACGCACAGGAAATACAAAGAGTAAAAAATAAAAAAAGGAGGATTTAAAACTAACAAAATTAACAATAAAAAAGAAAAAAATAAAACAACAATAAACAAGTAAAAAACCTGTGCGAGGCCTGTGGGAGGAGGAATTGATATATTAACACGAAAAAAAAAAACAGAGGTTTTCCACTCATACTTTAAGCATCGGTTGGTCTAGTAGCGGTTGTTGGCCACAATATCTTTTTTTTTTAATAGTTTTTAAATATAGCCATCACGTCTGTGGAAGTTCGAATGAATGAATGAATGAATGATTTTCTTTCTGCCAGTAGGTTTGTACAAAATGAGGTCGGCGTTTCCTATCTGACTACCCTGAGAAGAAAGGCCGAAAAAAACTCAGAGGTCACAGTCTCTTTTGAAGTCCAGACATAATCTTGATCAGATCAGATGAAAAAAATTTCGCTAGCTAATTCAATTTGTCACTGTATTACATAAGCAAACGCGTTAATTTACCTAGTAAGTGGTATTATAACAGTCTGCGGCGGCGCATTGGTAGGATGGTAAGCATTTGAACCAAAACCGTCGAGAGCCGAGTTTCCAGTCACCTGCAAATATAAAAAAACTGTTGATTTCCAACTAGTTAAGGCGAAAGCGCAAGGTTAACCCGCGAAATTCAAATGTTCTTACGTTTTTTGCAATTTACAGGTCAGTATCAGGTTGTATGTTGATCTAAATATGATTCGCAGCCGTAACAAATACGTATTTATAGAATTATAATCATAAAAATCATCAATACGACTCTCTAAGTTCATATTACCCCTTTTAATGACTACTCCATGCAATCATGACATTTAGGGCCAATTCTAGCTTATGGAGTTGTATTGCTGATTCTTATTAATATAATTCTGTAAAACCATATTTGTTACGGTCGTGAATCATATTTTAAGCAATATACAACCTGACACTGACCTGCAAATTGCAAAAAACGTAAGAATATTTGAATTTCGCGGGCTAACTTAGCGCATTCCCCTTAACCCGACAGAGTTGTCCTGTCCAGACAATAATATAACAAAACACCACGTCTGTATTCCACGAAGGGCTAAGCAGAGGTGTACTCACAGTACACCCACATTTCGGCAGTTATTCCAAACAATAATTCATACAAATTTTTGTATGAATCCCAATTTTTGTGTTTTTTTTTTTGTATTTTTGGTTGTGTTTTTGTATGTTTATCCGTTCAACATACAACCTGACACTGACCCGCAAATTGCAAAAAAACTAAAGAAAATTTGAATATCGCGGGCTACCTTGGCGCATCCCCCTTCAACATAACTGGCGAAATGTAGGTGTTCGTACTATAGGTAACACCTCTGCCCAACTTTTCATTGAAACAAGGCGTGAGGTTATGTGATGTGACTTTGCCACAGCGGTATTTTGAATCTGGCGCGTAATCGATTTGGCAGAATAACATTTTTAATCTACGTACATAAAAATTACGAAACAAATATATTGCCACCCCCCATAAAAGTAAATAGGGATATTTAGGGGGAGGAATTGTTCAGAAATGTTTTGTAGGGGGCCTCTAACTACGTCAACACTCATTAAAACAAAAAAAAAAACTACGTACGTCGTACTTCCCGTTAAAGGGTTATTGGCTTTTATGGAAAAATAAATGCTGTTTAAATACGTCAGGTTAAGCTAATGTCAATGTTACTAAAGAAAAAAATGTTATACCTCCATGACACCTATTTGCGTAGTCCTCACGTGGTAGGGAAAATTTTTGTTTGCGAATACTGGTAACGTCAGCAACTATAAATAAATAACATAATTATTTTACGTGCATATTGTTTATTGAAAAATATATTTAAATAAGTATAATCAGCCTATAATGTTCCCACTGCTGGGAGACAGGCCTCCTCTCTGTGAGAGGGAGTGGGCCGTTATCCACCACGCGGGCCCAGTGCGGGTTGGTTCAAATAACTCAAAATAAATATAACTCGTTTTTTCTTTGCAATGCTGCCAGCTTTTTGGGCACTTTTCTTGGTAACAGTGATGCGAACGAATTTTTTGATACCCTACGACTCTTTCCCTTCCTTTTTTATATACCGTCGAACGGGGTGAATAGGGATGCAGGGGTGAATCGAGAGGGGTGCTAGGACAGGAAACCTCCCCGTGTGTCCGTGGGCTGAGGTTTCCCTTGGATGCGTCTGGGGGAAAGGCCAGTCTCTGGGACGGTGCACCCTGGGGTGCGGGCAATAACTCTCCATTAGGTACTGTGTGCCTAAGGGGTCTTGTTGCCCGTACGCTAATATCCTGTCGGAGGAACGCTCCAACGTGTGTCTCTCTGTTGAACAGAGACGCACAGCGGCGGAGTAAGAGCGGGCTCGGTGTGCACTAACCCTGCCGCCGGGCAGGCAGGAAGGAGTCTGCTCCTTCTGCCACCGTTAGTCTCGTAGCCCCGAAGATTGTCAACGTCATGTCTCTGACTTTTGACGGGGGTCGAGGGTCTTGGCTTAACCACCCGGACCGCGAGGAAGATAACCTCTATAAAAAATCCTCTATAATTGTGTTTACTGTATTATTATTAGCGATTAAGTGCCCTTGTTGGCAACAAACTATATTATTTGAATGTTGAAATCCCTTTTAAAGTTTCGTCCCGTTTCACCCCTTTTTTTTTTTTTTTTTTTTTTTTTTTTTTTTTTTTTTTTTTTTTTTTTTTTTGGGTGGGAAATCATCAAATGACGTCTCCCGCTCTGGGCGGAGCGGAAGGGCGTGTCAGACTCTTACTGACTAAAACCCACCCGTGTTCCTTCATTTGCCTGTGCGCCAGGGCCACGGTAACTCTTTCGAACAATCCGCGACCCCGGCAGGCATCGGTCCTATCGGACCCCGTCAATGGTGCTGACATCTCTTTGAGGCGCGCGTGGAACACGACGCGCCGTCGACCCGGGCCTGGTCCTTACCGGACGGCGAGCTGCCCATTGCTCGCCGTCCGCAGGCCCGCGCCTACGGTGGCCGGGAGTCGGCAATCGACTCCCGACGCCCAGGGTGTCTCCTCCTCCTGCGGCGGCTAGGGGCGCGAGGGCGTAGAGATTGCCTCTCCCTCTCGCGCTCCGCCTCCTCCTTCGCGAGCATTACTGCTTCGCAGAAGGAGGTGACGGCTTCCCATTCCCTCTCGCTCCGTACCATGGCCTGAACCAGGGCCGGACGCGAGAGGTCGCCGCCGCCGATCGCCGCCACGAGGACACGGCGGTGCTCTGCCCAAGCCGGGCAGACCTCCACCGTATGCTCCACCGTGTCCTCCGGTCGATCCACACAATGGTAACACCCGGGCGTTTCCTCCCGCCTTATTCGAAACAGGAACCTCCCGAAACATCCATGTCCGGTGAGGACCTGCGTCAGGCGGAAGGTGAGGACGCCGTGGCGCCTCTCAAGCCACTCCTCAAAGAGGGGTCTTACCGCCGCAATTGTGGCGTGCCCTGCGCTGGGTTGCGACAGTCGCACTCTCCATGCCGCCATGAGATCCCGCCGGAGCTCTATCCGCTGTGCCGCGATTTCTCGCGGCAGCGGAGTTACGCCCCGGCGTTTCGCCTCCTCGCGCCACTCCCAGACGTGCGCATGGACCTTTGCCTCCAGATCCCACGGCGGCAATCCGGCAAGGAGGCTCGCCGCTTCGCAGAAGACCGTGCGGTATCCCCGTACCATCCGGATGGCCATGACCCTTTGGGACGCTTTCAACCGGCGGGCTGGCCGGAGCCTCAAGGAACGCGCCCACACCGGTGCCCCGTAAAGGGCCATGGACCGCACGACCCCCGCGTAGAGCCTCCGGCAGGAGGCGTTTGGCCCCCCCAGATTGGGCAAGAGCCGCTTCAAAGCAGCCCCGGCCCGCTGCAGTCTGGGAGCCAAACGTCGGAAGTGCTCGACGAAGTTCCACCGGCTGTCGAGGACGAGTCCCAGGTACTTCATCGTCGACTCGACGCCGATGTGAACCCCTCCTACCGTTATTTGGGAACCCGACAGTGGCGCGTTCCGAGGACCATGAAAACACATGGCCTCGGACTTGTGCAAGGCCACCTCGAGTCCCAACTGCCGGATCCTCTCAACGACTGTCGCAACCCCGCGTGTCATGAGATCGGCCGCCGCCTGGTGCGACCTCCCCTGCGCCAGGACCAGCGTGTCGTCAGCGTAGCACACCACGCTGACGCCGCTAGGGAGGTCGGCGCGCAGCACCCAGTCGTAACCGATGTCCCACAGATGCGGCCCCAAGACCGATCCCTGTGGGACACCGCACGACATCTCTCGCCGGTTCCATTCTCCCTGGTGACCGGGGTAGATAACTGCTCTATCTGCCAAATAGGCCTCGACTACACGACAGAGATAGGTCGGCATCCGGTGATACCGGAATGCCTCCCTGATGCAACTCCAGGGCAGGGTATTGAAGGCGTTGGCGATGTCTAGAGACACCGCCAAGACGACCCCACCCCGGGCCACAGCATCCCCCGTCGTGAGGGCTCGCACGCGCATGATGGCATCCACCGTGGAGCGCCCCCTGCGGAAACCAAACTGGCTCTCCGCCAAATCCGGCCCCACCCGCACCAGCTGCCCGACGAGGCGGTCTGCAATGACTCTTTCAAAGAGCTTGCCCACCTCGTCGAGCAGCACAATGGGCCGGTAAGCGGACGGAGAGTCCGCAGGGCGCCCCGGCTTCTTAATGAGGACCAGTTTCCCCGTCTTCCAACGAAGTGGGAACTGGCCCTCCTCCAAGCATGCGCTTAGGAGCCCTCTTAGTCGAGGCCCGAGAGCCTCCAAGGCCAGGACCCAGGCTTTTCCAGGTAAGCCGTCGGGTCCTGGGGCGGTATTCTTGGCACTCAGCCTACGTACCGCCACTCTCAACTCTACCTCGGTCACCTCAGGAGCAACGTCGTCATCGTCGGGTCTGTGGTCCGCAGTTGGCACCGCAGGAGGCGGAGCCATGGGCGGGGGAGTATGCTCCCCCCGCGAGGGGAACAGAGCGCTCACCACGCCCTCCACGAGCTGGGGCCGGAGACTCTGAGTCAGCGGGGGAGCCCATGGGCGGAGTTTCTCCCGCACCACCTTATATGGGCGCCCCCACGGGTCCCTGTTCAGAGTCCCCAGCGACTCCTCACGGGCCAGTCCCCTGGCCCGCAGGAACTCCGCTCGGAGGGCGATCTTCGCCACTCTGTAACCCTCGTACAGCTCCGCCTGAATGGCTTCCGTATCCGGAGGGCGGATACGGAGCCTACGGTGCCTGGTGTACAGGCGCCGCGCGGCAACGCACGCCTCGCGCAGAGACGTTAGTTCCGGCGACCACCAGTACACCTGGCGCCAGGCGCGTCCGGGCTGGACCCGGGGCATTGCCATGTCACACACTTCTGACATGGCCTCCCGGAACCACTCTGCCTCGTCGTTGATGTCAGCAGGCCTGTCCGGTGATGACACCCAGGCCTGCACGATCGAGGCTTCCAGGAGGAGCTCCCGGTCCAGCTTCTCCAGCGCCCACCGCGGACCACTCGGGGCCTGTCGGACCAGCGCGCTCGAGGTCTGGGCGGAGACGTCAAACCGGATGTACCGGTGGTCGGAGTACGTCTCCACCCCCTCCATGAGTTTCACCCCTACATCCCTATTCACCCCGTTTGTAGGTACACACGGCTACATATCAAGCTATACATTTCCAGTATAAGCTGATCTCGCATTGTATAGGATTTTCGTAGAATGAGAGGTCAGCTTATACTGGAAATGTACAGCTTGACATATAGTCGTGTGTACATGTACATATTATTATTGGAAGACTGTTAGCTTATAGGCATACAATGTAAATATTATCTTGTTTATAAATAAAAATAAATACCCATTAAATGAATAACTTACCAGAAACATGATGTGTCCACAAAATGTTATAAAGAGTAAAACTGCAGTAACCACGCTCTCTCGTACCCATTTATCTTAAAGGAAAACATACGTTTTTAAAAAGAAACTGCGTACGCAAATCGGGTGTCCAAAATGGATATACTAGCATAATCAGCCTATAATGTTCCCACTGCTGGGACACAGGCCTCCTTTCTGTGAGAGGGAGCGGGCTGTAATCCACAACGCGGGCGCAGTGCTGGTTGGCGGCTGTACCACTTAGCCATCACTACACCAAAATGAATATTACGCAACCAAAGTCATTTGTTAGCCGTCGTTAGAGCATCCACATTAAAGGGACAACAGGATCCAACCCTAAGTTTTATAATGCCTTGTAGCGGCATCTACAAACGCCACATGCGAGCTACGCGTCACACTGACGTCTCGCAAAATCCTGCATCGCGCAAGCAGAGTTTACTGCGCAACTAGCATATATACAACTTCCCGAGGTCAATCGTTTATCATACCTGTAAAGCCTAAAACTATATGATCCACTGCAGTAAACAAAATCAGAAAAATATACAATATTCTTCAGGAGCTAGTTAGATATTGGTGCCGATTCTCTTGTATACCGAACTAAACTAACTGAATTATCACTAAAATTCCTTACTTTTGACTATGAGAATCTTTAAGCTATTCAGCAAAAAAAAAACTCTAAATGTAAAACTAATTTTGCCACAACTAAAATCGAATTTGACAATCGCGACTCCACGTGGTACTTGTTTGCCCTGCCCCGTGAATTTTTTTAGGTACCGGAGTCGCGCTAGGTGGGACAGCCTCGACGTGTTTTACATGGAATTTTCAGTATTTACATGGAAAATATGAAAAATTATTACCTTCACGTTGAGTTTTAGGGATTTATGGGTCTCATAAAGGGAGTTGAAATTTTCATTATTTTTTATGCGATAGGACACACCATTTTCGAGATATAAGCAAAATACAAGAAAAAAGAGATACAGTATATACCGTTTTTTGCACCTGAAGTCGAGGTGCTGGTGTGCATTTTAGTTCATGGCAACTAATTTTATTCCACACCTTTTTAATCGCGATTAAAAATAGTCAGATTTAGTTAGACAATCAAAATTTTAGGTGCATAACGTAAAATTCAGAACAGCAAAATTGCCATTTACACTAAATTAATAACTCAGTGCCATCTTAGTGCTGTCAAACTAAAATATAGTTAAGTTGTGTCACTTTAGTCTATTTCAGAATGGTCGTTTGACAGGAATAAACAAAATTTTAGTGATTTTTAGTCTAGTTTAGAGAATTTCGTGACAACAGAATCGGCACCAATCTCAAGCATCTGCACCCTAATTGCGAAATACACTGACAATCACAATTTGAATCATTTCGAAGCCTATTGCTAATCCATAGCTTCATATGTTCGAAAAATTTGTCTGCTCAACAACGTATATAACGCAATGAATGTTGCTGAACTGTCAAAATGAAAGCCATTCCTACTGTTAGTGTGTTACGCAAATTACCCCGCTGAACACAGCCATGCCGGGTCTCTGTAAAACATGTATTTATTTATGGTCGTCATAAGTATTATAATAATGTCGGTACTTACCAATATAAGTATTAGCAGTCAGAATAAACAGAGGTCCTGCGAAGAACCAGAGTGTGCCGCATATGAAGAAGGGACAATAGAATACATTCTGGAGAAAAAAAAAAAAACAATTTTAATTATTATGAAAATGGTGATGTTCTATCTGCAACTTTTCAAGTTTACTAGTAATTTTGACAGCGTATTCCGATTTCGTATCGTCAGTAGTGTTTATAAATTCCACCAACTTGCAGGGCACACGGAATATAATGTTTATATGATGTAATGTTCTATTGTTTTCAGAACCACATCACTGTATAGTATCTTTACCTCACGAAGCGACGCGCGCTTTACTTGTGGTAACCAAGTGTACAAACACGCTGGGAATGTGTGTGTAAAAACGAGTAGCGTTAGCACATAACACACACTTCCGACTTCGCTATTTTCTCGGACGGTACCGAGAGCTCCTGCGCTAACACACACATTCACAGTGTGTTTGTACACTTGGTAACCACAAGTAAAGCGAGTGTCGCTTCGTGAAATAAAATAGCTTTCATGATCGGAAAAACTACGTAAACTTTTTTTAAATTCCCTTTATTGGTTTGATCTTTACGTGGCTACATCCAAATCCCTGTACCTTTTTTCTTTGTTAACTGGTGGGTAATTCTCATGGATGTCCTCCGCCCTGGGGCGGACGGAGGTGTCTGTCAGACTTCTACTGACTAAAACCACCCCGTGTTCCCTCGCACACTTGCACCGGGGGCTACGGGGCACTTAAGCACTCTTCAACTTCGCCCCGGCTGGTGCCGGCCCACCTCCGCGGGCACCGTCTGGTCACTCTACCTTACCTTTTTTTTTTTTTTTGTTCCGGAGTGGAAAATCCTCATGGATGTCCCCCGCCCTGGGGGGGCGGAGGAGTCTGTCAGACTCTTACTGACTAAAAACCACCCCGGTGTTCCGTCTCACACCTACGCCGGGGGTCGCGGGAACGTACAAATCTTCCGCAACCCCCGGCCGGTGCCGGCCCGCCTCTGCGGGCCCCGTCCGGTCGAGCGGGGGGAGTGAGGTGTTTGACTCCCCCCGCGACGTCTAAGAGGGGCGCGCGTGGAACACTACGCGCCGCCACCTCGGGTCCTGATGTATGGGGGGCGACGGACGTCCCCGAGTACGTCGCCCCTGGACCCCTTTAGGGGGGCTGGAAGAGGGCGTTGTCCGCCCTCCGCCGACGCCCGGTGCGCCTGCTGCGGGCCGGGTGAGAGGATGAGATCTCTCGCTCCCTTTCCGCAGCCTCCTTCTGCGAGATCACTGCTTCGCAGAAGGATACCACCGCGTCCCAGGACTCTTCGCCGCCGACCATCGCATTCACAACGGCCGGCAGCGAGAGGTCACTGCCTACTCCTGAGATGAGGGCACGGCGCGGCTCCTCCCAAGCGGCACACTCTGCCAGCGTATGCCGCGCCGTGTCCTCCCGGCAGTCGACACAGTGGTGACACCGGGCGTCCGGCTCCCTGTTTATGCGACACAGGTACTTCCCGAAGCAACCGTGCCCCGAGAGCACCTGCGTCACCCGAAACGACAGGGAGCCGTGCCTCCTCCCGAGCCAGTGGTCGAGCACCGGCCGGACCGCCTCGATGTTGACGAGGCCGGCGGTAGGGCGTGAGAGCCTGTCCCGCCATTTCGCCACCAGGACCTCGCGGAGCTGCGACCTTACCTAACCTAACATATCTACATTGATAAATGATTTTATTTCTGTAAGTAGGCTTGTACAAACACTTTTACACGTCAATCATGTTTTTTAAACTAGATGAGGTCGGCGTTTCCTATCTGACTACTTTGAGAAGAAAGGCCGAAACAAACTCAGAGGTCACAGTCTCTTTTAAAGTCCAGACATAATCTTGGTCAGATCATGTGAAGACCATGTAGATTAGAGTCTGAAATGGTCTTTTGAGGAAAAATCACACAGAATGAGTGGACTTGTCCAGTCAGTGCACGCATTTGTCAGTAATCGTGCAGCTCAACTCAAAACCTAAGGAGCTCAACGATTCGACGAACAATACCAAAGAAAGGACATTTGGGTAGGCCGCATAAATTACTCAAACTGCCAGACCATGACTAAAACAAATTTAGAAGAAAAATAAAAACAATGACCCACATAGAATCTTTACATTCATAATAATTAAAATAATATACTATTTTACGACGTAAATATTCATGTCAATATATTTTTTAAATTAAATTAAGAGCGGCCAACCCGTTGTACTTTTCATACAAACGCTCGTACGTAATCATGGCGTTGTAACACATCTTTCATTAAAATTTTTGAATTAATAGGTGTCTTGTGTACTTTATCTAGGTTTCTATGCAAGCAAAAATTCAAAATTTGGAGAAACAAATTCAGTATAAGCCCCCAAAAATCTGCTTTTTGCACAAATTTTACCTTAACTTTGGCCGTTCATAATGTACTCATAAATTGTAAACGTAAAGAAAACATCATGATAGAAACCTCGCACATGTAATGGAGATTCTTAATGACAAACATATTTTCCAAAAATTTGTAAGGCTTTTTCAAAAACACGTATTTCCTGCAACAAGTTTTGTGAAATCTCCACGCGCCAATTTGCGTTCGATGTTATCGTGTTCTCACTCTTGCTTCTTGTTTCAAACATTGCGTTGAATGAAACAACAAGCTTTTCAATCATGCTCGCGTTGACGATAGACGGACCGGGAAGGGCCCTCTTAACATTATAACCTAAGTAAGAGTTTGACCATACCTTTTCCGGATACTTCCGGACGGTGAAGAATGTAGAATAAGCGAACATGCACGACGCTAAGATCCTCAACACAATGAGACCGTGGCCAGCTGGACTCTCGTATAGGTACAACACTTCACCTGGGTCGAAAGCCTGGAAGCAAAGATTTTATGAGTTGTTCATATCGACGGTATAGTATCAATATCTAATAACTACAAAACCATGATATTATAGGAGGCGAAACAACGTTTCATTCCTATAGTTTTAAACATTTTAATAACAAAATTACTTGTATTAAAAAAATAGTAGGAAACGCCTGTGATGGTGTTAATGATTTCAATCAAATATTTCATGTTTTACCTACGAATATGTAATAAAGTGAAAATCGCTAAAATGTTAGTTAATAGATATTGATACTACACCGTCGATATGCAATTTCTTGTCCATTTAAATAATTTTACATTACATAGACATTTAACAATTTTTTTTTTGTATAAAGTAATTTATTAATTTTCTTCGCACATTAAAGAGCGTCTTCAATTTATATTGTTAACGGTAAATATTTAACTGATCCTATAAAAACTTATTGACCTTCTACACACTTTGTTTTAATGATTGAGCCTCTTTTTAACTTTCTGACCTTTTCTCACAATTGGTCGCAGTAACTAAGCTGGGACCAAACCCTACGAGAAACCAATAATTAAGTATGTAATGGTAGAAAAACTAAGAAGATTCATAATTAGTTATTTTTATGGCAGAACACAAAACAGATCAACATTTTTTTAAAGGTTGTTTTATTTAATCTATCGTTTCATATTTACCTCTAGTCGGGGGACCATCAAAAAAGTTATTTAAACCTTTTTTGATTAACACCCGGAGCGGGTTTTTTCAAAAAATTTCAATTTATAACATTTTATGGATCTCGTAGTAGTCCGAAAAAAATAATTTTGATTTTATTTGATAGCAAAGGTCTTACCTTAGCCTGATAAACGAACAGCACAATATAAGTGACCATATAGCAACACATGAATACAGTCAGTCTGACCGTGAAGCCCAATTTGAGGCGCCCTCGAGTGATGGTGTACCCTTTCGCCATTAGTACCAGGAGTAATAGGAAGGTCATCTCCGACAGACCACAGAAGAATTGGCCTGGAAATCAGAAAAACATAGAGAAAGAAAGAAAGAAAAATATTTTATTTGAGACACGCACAGGACAACAACAACAGCAACATAACATTCTACAAGGCTATAAATTTAAGTTTGAAATCTAAATCAAAGGTCATTTATTCAAACTAGGCTGAGAATCGGCACTTTTCGAACGTCAAAATAACATAAAACAGTCCCCCGGCACACCCGCCCTCCACCACGTCCTAGTGCTTTAGCTGGGGAGAACTGGCGCAACGAACTCCCCAGTAGCAAAAACGAAATTAAATCACCAACCCGTCTTGAACAAGCGCGGTGATCAATTCTCATGCCTGACTGTATGACTTTTTTTTTCTTATTATATTTATTGTACATTCAAAATCTATATAAACAATAACATAAATGAGAAGATTGCCTTGTAGAAGTAGAACAAAAATAGGCTAGTCAATTTTTATGGTCTTCAAAAGACTCATAAAGAATTTATCTAAAGACTCCAGGCATCTAGGTGCGACGCGACAGAGCGACGCAACTCTAGTGGAACAATATCTATGAAAACTTCATGGAGATTGTTCTACTAGGGTCGGTCGGTAACGAAGCTTACCAACAATCCTAGCATTTTCGCTCCCAAATCCGTTAGCAGCGTATCGTATATACGCCAAACTTTGTAGCATAACACCCGAGTGCTGTGACACTATCGACATCAGAAACAGTTTGTATGTCGAGTGGAGAAGATGTCGAGACTTCAGCTCGACGCTGCACATCACTACTGCTATCATTACGATGACGTAGGCAAAGGTGTAGGCTAGAAGGACTGGTAGAACATCTGTGGATTTTTTAAAGTAGTCATTGGTCATCTAGTTTCGGAACGGCTAACAAAATATTTACATGTTTTTTTTAATCGGGGTTTTTATCCACATGGATACATCAGCCCCATGATGCTTTATCCAATCTACCATAAACTTCTACTTAGATTTTAAAAAGAAATGGAAATCTTAATCATTGTAATACACTAACTAGCTGACACATTCTTTTACCAATATCTGAAGTGGTTGTGCCAAAATGCTTTGAATAACTCTCTTCTGATTGATTGACGGATTAAAAAATCCAATAGGCTCACAGAAACCATAGGTAACTCTGATTATATTGGTAAGTCATCTTAAAATTCTAAAGATACTTACAAAATTCGTCAGCTGAAAAGTGCCCATGCCAGAAATCACCATCAGGTCCATTTGTCATTAGGAACTTGTATTTGATATCTAAACCCTGGAAAAAAAAATACAAACGATTTAAGAAAACTACTACTTTTAGAACTCGGTTGCATTTAAAAATAAAACTAGAGAACAAGCGTATAAAAGCTTGTAAAATGACCAGCAAAATCGAACTTATTAGACCACTAGCTTTTGCCCGCGGCTTCGCTCGCGCTAATTTAGAATTTGACAATAAATTCGGGTTGTTCGGGGAATTATAGTTAAGAGGATGAAAAACCTGTCTATCGACACTCTAGACTCACAAAATGAATTAGGTACTTAAATAAAAAAATTAAAAGCTTCTAACACACCGCTAAAGTTTCTATAATAATATAATTCAATCATGATTCGAAAGACACGTGGCGCCATCTATTATCATAAGAACGTTATTGTTGTTTTCCTCAGGAACAGTACTTTTTTTCGGGATAAAAGGTACCCTATGTCCGTTTCTGTACACCTGACAGCGTATATGCAAAATTTCATGATGATCGGTTCAGTGGTTTAGGCGAAAAGGTAGGCAAACAAACAAACTTACTTTTGCATTTATAATATTAGTTAGGAAGTTAAGATTTCGTGCCCCACAATCATTTGTCGCACCACGGTGTCAGAAATATTGACTTTATCAAATGAGCTAAAGAGTCGCGGACGTTATACTAAAAACATATTTTGCAGTCCTATACTAAATGCTTTTCTAAGCTTAATTGATAGTTTAAGCTCGATTAGTGTCTATATTTACACCCACAACCTTAGAGTTGCTTAAATCTGGCCTTTTAAATATTTCTTAATATAGAGGGTTATTGGTTACATGTCGGCAATTCGTTAAGGGGATGTAGGAAAGGTCATTTGCAACCGAATGACCCCGATGATCCCTATGCAAATGTCTACCATTTTCGAGTAATTTGACATTTTATATTTTCTTGAAGATGTCTGGTTTCTTATCGTATCTCGTTGGATAGCTGAGAAGTTGTACATGTTTTTGGAATGTTCTGCCGATAAAGTAATTCCGTGTTTTTTTTTTTTTAAGAAATCGACTATTTTAGTCAAATAACCTACTCAAAATTATCTAAAATAGTAACTATTTGTAAAACTATTAAAGATAATTGTCATTTTATGGTTGATTATTATGTATTGAAGTAGAAGCAGATATAATAATTTTAAAAAATCAGGCATTGTTTTTTAAAAACAAATTTTTCAAAGTTGTGTACCGTTAATTACTAGAAAATGATTGATATTTGCATAGGGGTCATCAGGGGTAATTTTGTTGCAAATGACCTCTCCTACATGCCCTTAATGGATTCCCCACATATAACCAATAACCCTGTATGTGGACTGTACTAACCTTAGTACTCTCACAGTTGCTAATAGCAATAAACCACCATCGTTCCCTGGCAGACCGGAACCTTCGAGAGTTGTGACATGAGACCAGCAGTCTCTCTTTCTCGCTCTGACTAGCTAAACTGTGAGCTTCGGCTTTCAGACGCCGGCGACGGAAACGCTCGTACAGTTCTAGAGAGCGTTTTATTTTATGCTGAAAATTAATAAAATTTGTAAAATGCTTTGGCATTTTTAACCGACTTCAAAAAGGAGAAGGTTCTCAATTCATTTGAATTTTTTTTAATGTTTGTTACGCAATGTCTCCGGCAATTGTGGATCGATTCTAAAATTCTTTTTTTTAATAAATAGGGTATGCCTCAGGGGTGGTCCCATAATTTTTTTTTATACTTTGGTTCGGTAGTTTTTCATTTAACTTCAATAATACGTATTTTTACCACTTAGTGTATATTGATGATATGATAACTTCCTGTCACTGTTATTTACATAGCAAGTAGTCATATACGAATTAGTGTGGGGTTGGTATCACAACCAAAAAGTGAAACAAAAAACAAGAGACTTCAAAAAAAAAAAAAAGCACTATAAAATAAAAATTACTTTTAATTTCGGAAGTCGGTGGCAAAAAAACGAAAATACAAAACCAAAGACACCAACTTCCGAAATTAAAGCTATTTTTCACTTTGCAGTATTTTTTTTGTATGAAAGTTGTTTAAATTAATGGGGATGTTATAAGGATACCAAATATTACAACATAAATCCTCACGCTTGTTTCTCCCGAAAGGATGGCGGAGGCGTGGAGGTAGATCTACAGTACAACTACATTTCACCTGTTAGTAATTATGTTAATTAGGATAACCCTGGGAAAATTACACCCGCACCCTAGTTGCGTAACACACTATCACAATCTGAATCATTTTGAAGCCTATTACTAATCCATTGCTTGATATGTTCGAAAAATTTGTCTGCTCAGCAATGTAAATAACGCAATGGATGTTGTTGAACTGTCAAAATGAAAGCTATTCCTACTGTTAGTGTTTTAAGCAATTACTTCGCCGGTTTTTGAAACTGACTATCAAACTCAAAGAAGGTGTATTATATTGTTATATATTTTAGTGATATTTATTTTAGTAGTATGTATGTAAGTATATTCTCATATTGTATGTTTATATTTAAATCGGAAAATTATTTAAGATTTTATATATTTTGTTTTCCCTTCTACTCTTACACACGTTGTCTACATCTCTTTAATATACTCTCCTATCGCAGGTATGCTGGAAGAGATTTCTTTAGAAATAAGCATCACCTTTGTACGTATTTTTCTGTTCCTTTCGTCTTATCTGTTTATATATGTGTGTACATAAATGGTTAAATACATAAATAAGGTGAATTGTGTTGCTGTTGTTATTTCACTTTGCCATTTGCAGTTGAAGAATTGACAGTGACGGATATCGATGTAAGGAAGAACATGATTTCGACAACAAAGTTGTTCTTGGGATAAATTCATCCCAACTAGAGAACCCTTCATTGTGTGTGGTCCGACAAGCACTAGGCCGGGTTTTTTTTTTGGTTTTGGACTTCCTTCTTTTTACTTTTAGCTTAGTTCACCGATTTCAATAGATGGAGTCAGAGCAAACACGAATAATTTCAAAATAAAATCACTTACGCCACTCCTACTCCTATTATCAAACAGAATCTCAACCTCATCATTTAGATTTCCAAAATGGCTGGCGTTCCCTGGTCCAATACTCTCCCACAATTCGTCCTCAGGGACCATAGTGGTGAAATTCAAGTCATCCGTCGGTAGTAGTTCAAACCAAGTGGTATTTGTACTGCTATCTGATAATGTGGGTTTGGGGTCACGAGTCGTCGTTTTTAGGAACTGGTCGTAGTACGAAGGCTCTGGGGGCTGAAGGTTGGTTGAGTTCTTTGGTTTCTTCGGCGGATCTGTTGGTTTTGGTGTTGTTGTGCTGAAAATTTGTTTGATTACTACAATTCATAAAGGTCGTATTGCATATACAAGGTGGAGACGACGATACAACAACAACTTAAACTTCGTATATCTAATGATGTTTCCAGTCTGCGTATGAAAATTCAATCAAATATATCCAATAGTTTAGTCGCTGCAGCTTGTCAAAGATTGGCAAAACCCACAGTCGGCCCATCGCTAGTATTTAGTTTGTATGAAAAAAACATTTTTTAAATTCAATGTTAAGATTTATTTGGTAGTTCCAAAATACTCTCATCCATTAGTTTTGCCAATGTTTTCATTTATTGTTGAATTGTTGTCTCCACATTGTATATACATATATGGAAACCCTACATCCCAATTACGTAATACTTTCTTTCACAAGCCGAAGGATTTTGTAAGAAATTCCTAATCCATTGCTTCATATGTTTGAAAAATTCGTCTCCTCGACAACGTAAATAACGCAATGAATTTTGTCGAATCGTCAAAATGAAAGACATTGCAACTGTTAGTGTGTTACGCAATTACTTCTTGCGTGCCACACTAACAATTGAGGAGATCAGGAACAAAAAGTGACATTTACATGTTTTCTTTTTTTTTCAGGAAAGGAGAAAAATTTAATCTGGATATGCACGATCGAATGTAAAATGTTACCTTTTGTACAGAATACTCCTTTTAAAAGCCATTTTCTCGTGAAATAAGTGACAAATTGAACCAAATCTGTTCAGAAATTGATAAAATTCAAGGTCCGAATAAAAAAAACCAATCCAGCCGGATGCGTAAATGTCCTTTTTATTCCTAACCTCGTCAATTGCAATGCTGGACTAAATGTCAAGTCCAACACCGGTCTTAATTTTAGCTGGTAGAAAATTTTGAGTTACATGCTAAATATGACAACCGGGGCATAACAACTTACAATGGTGGCCACCCATCCGCAGGATGACCGCTGTTAACTAAATTTCCGTTTTAGATATAAACTCCTGCCTGAAAGACAAATCATGATACCTACCGTCTACATTCTTTGACCCATGGTCTAAAAAAACAAGATCTGGCATTCCGGGAGTGACACATGGTTACGTCACTATCCAGTTGACACTTTTTTGCAACAAAACACGAATTATGGAAACATTTTCAGTCACCATTCTGTTAAAAATATATACATAAAGCATTTAAATTGTCGTTTCGTTTTTCTAATCAAACGAAACAATTCAATTTGAACACACTCGTATACCAACGTAATTGTTAGTTAAAACCTCATTGTTTTATCGGATTCGCACAGGTAATAAAGGCGGCTGGGGAGTTACTATTAAACACTACTGGAAACACAGCAGAGATGACGTAGGCTTGTGTCTCCCACGTGACCACTGTGTCTCGGAATGCTATGCCTGGCGAAGTATATTATTATACCATGCTTTGACCCAGCTTCGTTTCAACTATGCTAATGTCACCGAATATAACTTTCAGCCTACTTGATATTATTTTATACGTAAGTACATGGGGCGATTGCCATCTGACCTCCACAACCCAATTACTGGGCAACACCGCCGTCCCTTAACACCCATTACAGGGCTATAAATACCAGCCCATTTATACAAAGTAAGTCTAGGTTACCGACTCGTCTATGAATACAACAATGACCCACATATTTGTGCAGTTAAATCATTCATTCGTGGGTCGGCTAAAGTACAATTGCAGTGATATTACTGTTGGGAGACACTTAGTTAGTTTAAAGGCAATATTTGTTCGTTAAAGTAGCTGTTAGGTTAAGTTTTGATATGTAGGGCAACACATTATGGGCAATTTCGAGCGATGAAATTAAGATTACAGAAAGACCGGGGTCAAGAACTTGCTATCCAGGTTTAAAGATTTAAAGCTGATGTGAATATTTCTTGCAAATACAATCTACGCAAATCTCCTTTCTCTAGTATTGTTCGTCGACTCGTTGAGCTCCCTAAGTTCTGAGTTGAGCTACACGATTACTGACAAATGCTTGCACTGACTGGACATGTCAACTCACATCTGTGTGGTTCTTTCCTCAAAAGACCATTTCAGACACTAATCTACATGGTCTTTACATGATCTGACAAAGATTATGTCTAAACTTTAAAAGAGACTAAAACCCCTGAGATTTTTTCGCCATTTCTAATCAGGGGTAGTCAGTTAGGAAATGTCGACTCCATCTAGCTTATTTTTCTTTATATGACGTTATAATTGATTCTGATATCCTATTTACAGAATAAACAATTTCATTTGGAATTCGTGAAGGCTCTTTAGATGACTAGAATTACACTCAGAATATATTATATATCCAGTCACATTTCTTTAGAAATAAGTGCACACCCAAGCCTACGTCTGAAACAGCTTAGACACTAGTGCTTTTAAGGGTAGTCCCGTTGTCCTACCAAGGGGTATCGTGTTACCCAGTAACAGGTTGTGGAGGTCAGATAAGCAGTCGGTCCATGTAAAATACTGGTAATCAGTTGCATTGGTTTAGATTGGAAGTCGACCCAACCTAGTTGGTAAAAGGCTAGGCAGAACTGGTTTGCCGGGGTCCCTTCGAAACATATATTTCTTTATGGTGGTCATATAATGGAGTAAAGATTCGGCAAATGATGATGAGTCCTCCTTCTCCATGAATAGAAATAAAAGCAGTGGAGAGGAGTTGTGGGACACTCGTTTGAAACGAAGTTCCTTTCACTAACAAGTGCCGTGACGACATTTTTGTTACGTAACAAACGTGATGGTCGAAATGTTACGCTTTTTTCGGTCAAGCTGTCATTTGCCAAGTGTACAGATTATAACGTGAGATAAGGAACTTCGAACTCCAAAAGCCTTACCTCTGCTTGGCTGCCGGTTGTTCCTTATTGTGCTTGGTGATGATGCAGCCAGAGTATTCCGTGTCTGGGTACCAGTGTGATAGCCTTATTATCTGGTTCTGACCTGCCCGGTTTAGTACTTCCTCTCGTTCTTTACATGTCTGCAATGAAATGGGTGTGGAAGATAAAATAAAAACATCATACCTGGATTCCCCGAAGGTATAAAACAGGGGTATGCGAGTGTAGTAACACCCACATTGACATCCACTGGGCCAAAATCCAGACTGCAGGCTGCTAATGCAAATCTAAATAAAGTTTTACGCGACCTGGAGATTGAACCCAAGTTCCTCTGCTCAGCAGTCATGTTTGCCACCACTATACCATCTAGTCGAGCTCCAGACAAATATCGAAATATCCACATTACCGTAACAAAAACGTATTTTTGTCGTTTTGGGATACAGATGTTGTAACATTCTATTTTGATTGGGCGATTGGGCGCCAGTATCAATTTTGGCGCCCAACTGGGACAAAATCCGTGCATAATGATATAAAGTATTTTTTATTACTGTAGTTTCGAGAAACAATTATACAAAATACAAGTCTTTCCTCACTTACCTTACTGCTATGGTAGACAGAAGGCCACTGGCTGTCATCATCATAGTACAGCAATAAGTTGGGTATTCCCGACTCCTTGTCATATTCTATCAGGTACTCAAATTGTCCTTCTAAGGACAGGAAGCAGAAGCGAGAGAGAAATGCCCAGTTCTGTAAAACAAGATTTTCTTTTTTAAATTACTAGTTGTCTTGATTATTGAATATTACCGCAGTGGTTCAGTGATTACTTTTCTAAATTACGGGGCGCAGATTCGATGCCAGCTTATGTCAAATCAAGCGAGTGATCAGTGTATCTAGCAAGATACAAAGAAAATCTCTATACAAGGAAAAGTTTTAGAACGCTGTATCTGGTGTATGGTACCTACCTATATAAGATTTTTATATGAAACTAAAATAGACTTAAAACAATAGTTTTTTTTTTTTTGGAGCGTACTCAATGTTAGTTTGTCATATTTACTTAGGAACAATAAGTTTATTTTACCATTTATTATTTTTTATTTTACGTTAACCTCCTGAAAACTTTAGTAAAGTCGACTTACGTCTTTAGTATCGATTCTGCCTTCCACCCATTTGGCGTGAACCCGTGACATCAGCAAACAAACCACGAGACACGCTCCTGGTAACGGGTACATCATTGATTTAATAACTCCTTGATGTTATACTTATTCAAAAGATTTTATATTTTAATTACGTAAATTTTTGGTCCTTTTGTACTTTCTTCTTTTTGCAGTTTAATTTGAATCTGAAACATATGGATGTACACATGAAGGATGTTTTTAGTAGTTTAGTTGACTATTTATTATTATCTTTCGAAATAAATAGTTAGGTACTGAACTTCTCATGCATACAAGTTTATTGGTCCTATTGTGAAAGGTTAGGATCTTAATAATTTACCAGTCCTACCTTCATATCTGAAAACGACTGCAATATATACGGACATACCTTACCTACCATATCATTGGTCCTTCCATCCTAATAAAAATAATTATCTAATGTGCGGCAGTGGAGTAAGTAAGGGTGGTGGACTGTTAGTATTTTAATTAGTTAAAGTAAGAAATCGATGGTAATTGTATACCTTCTCCGTTTAGATTTTATCTATACGATTTATTGAGTGCACGAGGTATTGAGTGCTTCTTCAATCTAAATCTACCCGTGTAATGGGAGAATCGAGTATTTTGATACAGCTTAAAAAATAAGCAGTATTTCAAGAGAGACGATGAAACGAAAAATAAATGTTTTACATTAATTAAATTATTCGATTATATGAGCTATTAGCAAAGAACACAAATAAACTAGTCGTAACATTTTTTTTTTTGTAATTCTTTATTTTACTTTAAAGGGTAAATAGTTACATTTAACCCTTACGTACCTACCACAAATATTTTTTCTAACCCACTACTTATAAGGCTCAAGGACAATAGTTTAAACGTTTTCTTAAAGCACTTATGTACTTAATAAATAATTTAGTAGGCCATGCATAAATTTAACTTACCTTAAGTATTAAAAAATCTTAATTTCTACAAAGCACTTACTCAAATATTAACTAAGGTTACGTAGTTATTTAATTTAGTAATAATAAGACGTTTATTTCTTTAAATTAATTAAAACCATGTTCATTCAAATTGCTAGTTTGTTTTGAAGCTAATAATTTGTTGTGGAATCGGTAACCATGGCAACGCGTCCATATATGTACCTACTTACTTTCATAATGTTGCGAACATTTGCTCGCGTTCATTTTGTTTGACGTTAGAAACAATTATTATTATTATTTATAAAGAGTTTTAAACTATGCCCTACGAAACCGTTTACACCGTTTGTCTGTGGGAACAGCGGGGTAATTGCGTAACACACTAACAGTAGGAATGCCTTTCATTGTGGTAGTTCAACAATATTCATTGCGTTATTTACGTTGCTGAGCAGACAATTTTTTCGAACATATGAAGCAATGAATTAGCAATAGGCTTAAAAAATGATTCAGATTGTGATAGATAGTGTGTTACGCAATTAGGGTGCAGATCATACAAATTCTTAAACTTTACATAACATAACATCACGCCTGTATTTCCCGAAGGGTTAGGCAGAGGTGTATAGTACACCCACAGACTTCGGCAGTAATAGAATAGAATAGAATAGAAAACTTTTATTTCAGACAGGAGTCCATAGGGTAGGTAACAATTTTACTTAAATTCTAGTGTTAGTAGGTTACTAACACAAATCAACATACTACTATAAAAAATCAGCGTGGAGCTGCATCCACCTCCGCAACATCGGGGAATCCCACCGATCTGCGAATACACTGAGAATACTGTTGGCGCTGCCGCGAACACGCGTCATCAGGGCTGCGCTATCTGTTTAGGTCTCATGTAATAGGGAGCGAGCCTATTGCCATTAACCGGGCACAAATCCAGACTCCGGGCTGCTACTAAGACATTCCAGATGGAAAAACCCAATAACACTTTGCCCGACCCGGCAATCAAACCCAGGACCTCATACTCAGCAGTAGCTCTTGCGACCACTAGACCAATGAGGCAGTTCCGCTTAAATCGTCACGTGATATCAAAACCGTAATCACGGACTAGAAAAAAAGAAGGACTCCGCGCCACGCATATTGAAAGTGAAGCACCGGCACCGTACCAATCTATGTGTGCGTGATATGTTATTCCATGATATGTTAGATATATTAGTCCTTGACACTTTTTCTGGAATGTAGAATTATTTTTACACCATTTCACAACACCAGAAGGCATTATATTATTTTATTACTTGAAGTAAACAGTACCTACAATGACGCCGTAGTGCCGCGTAATGGCGGCCAGTCGGCATCTTATGATGTAAATGTGTGCGTGAGGCATGTTTGTACAAACGGTCCGGCATCGGCATACTAATGTAACAAACAACAACAAACGTAATGTATCAAAATTGGCAATCTAAAAAACTGGACCTACATATTGCAAAGTTCAGCGACCTTTAATCTGAATGACATCATGTCATAGATAAAGCTATCATTCGATATGACTTTCGGTTTTGGTAAAGAGCGAGGCGCCAGCGCCACTGCGAGCGGAAAAGACTAATAACGGAAGAAATATTAATCGACATTCTTCAACAAAACGTAATGAAATGATGTAAATACCAGTGTTTATTTTTTATCCTGTCCTGGCTTTGTTACGAGTATTCCAAGATTCGGATACCTATCACTTCTGTGAAGTTTGAAATCAGGACCTTTCGCTTGCATGTACTGTGCCTAACCGTGGTCGCCGTGGAGTTGGAGTGTATTACCGCCGAGTGAGCATAAAGAAGAAAACTTTTGGGTCGACGTACTTGAGACGGAACGAAGTCGCCGAGAATCGTTCTCCAACAGATTGCCTCAACGCATAACCTCAATGAAGCTATGAGATGTATCCTGATATCCTTAAATCGCCACTTCCTAATTCCTCTGGACAAAGTGCGTAATAGAAAATTTGGTCGAATCTAAACGACGCGGCAACGGCGCCGTTAAAATTATCGAGTAATGCGACGCATTAAATTAATGCATCAGCAGGGTAATTACGTAACACACTAACAGTAGGATTGGCTTTCATTTTGACAGTTCAACAACATTCATTGCGTTATTTACGTTGTTGAGCAGACAAATTTTTCGAACATATGAAACCATGGATTAGCAATAGGCTCCAAAATGATTCAGATTGTGATAGATAGTGTGTTACGTAATTAGGGTGCAGATGTGAAAATTAGTATGATAAGCATGATGATACCGTAATACCAATGGCTACTTTCAAACTCTTGAAAAGTTCTGAACTAAAAACATTCTCAAGTTTCCATTTTATTTTTATGGTTAACTAGCAACGCCCCGCGGTTTAACCCGCATAAGTCTCGATCCCGTGGGAATATCGTGATAAAAAGTATCCCATGTTCCAAATCAAGTCATGATCTACTCATGTGCCAAATTTCATTTAAATCCGTTCAGCCGTTTTAGCGTTAAACCGTATCAAATAAACATACAAAAATACAAAACTTTTCTCTTTATAATATTAGATTGCTTTAGATTGATAAATACCTAAACTCAGATTTTTTTATTTGCTAGACCAAAATTACAGCTGCGATCGACCTTATTTTTAAAAGTTGCAAGCGTGGAGCATAGTGTTGTAGTATGGCTCATTCATAACTATTCATAAGTGATTTATCGATCCGACATCATTTAAAAAAAAGTCTATGGCTGGAATAAAAAATCTTAGTATTGTTCTTATTTGTCTTATCAAATACAAATACGACAAATCAGAATGATAAGCTTTAAAGACAAATTAAGCAAAATAGTTACCCAGTGGTAAAAAGAAAGAAAGAAAGAAAAATGCGTTTATTAGCATTGCAGCGACAAAAATTTACCTTCAAACTAAACAAAAACGGAAAGCAATGATTATAATGCCAAAGGGGCCTCAGCTTAGCATAATGTCAGAAGACAACACAAGGAGTACCTCCTAACGCTGATTTTCAGCTGCAACCCACGAGTGCCATACGCACAATAAACAAATAGGGAAGTGTGTGTGTCCAAGAAACGGCCATAGATAAACCACACAAAAGGTGGGATGATGACAGGTCGCTGGAACAACATGGGGCAGAGTGGCCAGAGAGAGACAGGAATGGAGAAAGTTGGCAAACGTTGTTTGAGGCAAACGGACATACAAAACATAAACAAACGCCAAATACGCTCTCTGTTTCACAACGAGACGTCGAGCGGTGTGCGAGAGAGAGCGCGAGAAGTATAGTTCGCGTTATCGCGACAATGTAGCCGTAGGCATAAAGGCTCTTACAAACAGGCGCGACACGCGACTCGAAACGTGCTCAACACAAAGGCACCCCTAGTCGCGCGACGAGCAGCGCCTTTGTGTCGCGCCTGTCTAATGGAGCCTGAAAGGCTCCTTTAAACAGGCGCGATATCGCGACGCGACACTAAGGCACCGCCTGTCGCGCGACGAGCGGTGCCTTTATGTCGCGTCGCGATACCGCGCCTGTTTGAAGGAGCCTTAAAGAATAGGTCTTATGTGCACACTAAGTTTTTCACTACATTTAAACTCTACGATTACAGATGTGTCATGGTCACCTGTCATGACATGACATATTCAGGAAAAATTAATTATCTCTCCTCCGTACCGTCCGTACGAAAAATCCTATTACCTACTTACTAATATTCATCCAGAACAGCCTACGAAATTCTCAGACTGAATCGGAACGTCATATCTTTAACCAGTCAACAGGAAAGGGGTCATTGCAATTGCGGTGTTGGACTAAGTTGGTTGTATTTATCTTTAAATTATGACCACTGACGTGGACAGTGACGAAACCGCTTAAACTCTGTGTACTTTGCGGACCAAAGGACCAATAAATGGTCACTATATTCTCAGCTTTTGTAGTTTGTTGTGTGGTCAGTTTTTGTGTCAAGTAATTAGGTACTAACCGCGAAAAAAGTTTTTTGAAACACACTTTCTGTGAAAAATTGCGAGCTACCGTCTAAAAATATTTTTCTTCAGTGCGCAATTCACACCCAATACTTAAAAATAATATTGTTTACCTATTTCTCAGGAGTGTCGCCGATTGCTATCAGTTTTCAATCTAATCTAAAGCGGACAATAATCTCGGTGTAAAGAAAATCTTACATTGGTTGTTGAGTCAAACTTGGTGAGTAATATTTTGATTTGAGTTTTTTGTCTCCTAATATCGTTTATATCTCCTAATTTAGTTATTGTTAACTTTAATAGTTTTACAGTCTTAATTACCTTTTTAATGGCATGTATTTAATCGAACCTCCAAAAATTCTCATGTTGCGCTTCTAAACAAATTATTGAACACTTTAATATTATGACTGTGCCTCTTTCTGTGAACCTCAAATAATTTCTATTTTGGGGTTCTCAATATACTTAATAGTCATAGTTCCAACCTAACCTAACCCATTTGTTAGGGGTACCGTAACTTAGTTACTGTGACCAACTGTGAAAAAAGGCCAGAAAGTTAAAAAGAGGATTTAAAAAAGTGTGCATCATTAGAAGCGCAATAAGTTTTTAGAGGATCAGTTAAATATTTCCGGTTTATAATTAATTAGTGTCTAAGGAGTTAAAGTGTAGCTAATGCCCGAAATCTCTGTCTGAAAATGAATAAGTAAGAAAGAACATATGTTTATTTTCGCTAAACACGACGCAGAGAAAAACACACAAACACAAAAAAGAACGTGTTGGGGGAAAATATGCGTCACATCCACGCAAAACGACATGGAAATAAATAAATAAAAATTATATTCAGAAACATACGGTATAACGTGAAATAATTTTTTTCTTAAATTTATGTCGAGTTCAACCATGATTTGTGCCTGAACTAGGTAATCCTGTGTTTCAGGCGATATGCGAATGAACGAAACGGAATGGAATGGGATGGTTTGGCTGACCATTCTCAGAGTTTGGCACATGCTAAAACCCCTATTACACTGCACGATATTTAGGGCCCGATATTTAGGTTATGTGTTTTTTTAATAGGGACCCTTCCTCCCTTTCTCTTATTACACCATCCCGATTTAGGGAAAGGGTCCCTGAATATCGCGTAGTGTAATAAGGCTTTAACGCCTAATAACAGCCTTGTCTTTCGAAGTCTGAAACGAATGTTACCTATAGTAATCGCTTGATGACCATTACGTCATTAGGACCATTAATTCTTCTACGCTAAGCTAGGTCTGATTTTTGTGAAGATACACGTATTACTTGCCAACCATTAACGACCGAGAACGCAAACCGACCTTGGACATTGTAAATATTGATTAACAAATAAATATATGACAAAAAGTTTAGTTCTAATGTGTCATATACAGCGTGTATCAGAAAAATGTGGTCAAATTTTAGGGTGTGGTACAGAACTGAACAACGTTGCCCCACACTAAGATTTTCTCCTGTATTGTGTTTGCGTTTACAAACATTCAAACTCACATACACAAACAACCAGACCCGGAACAACTACTTGTAGGTAATACAAATATTTGTTCCATGCGCGTATCGAGCCCGCAACACGTAGTGCAGCAGTCAATCGCTTAACCGCTGCGCCAACCGTGCCGACCAACTATTTTCTCGACGAATTATTTTCTTCATGGGACAGAAATCGTTATCGCAAAAATCATCAACTGTCCCATACGAAACTTCAATACATACTCAACCCAAATATATGACAGTTGATAATTTTTTTGCGATTACGATGTTGATCCCATTGAGAAAGTTGTTCAGTTTGATAATAATACTAAGTTTATTGTACAACAACGAGAAAAACACATACTTAAAGCAGTACACAAATATGATTGTACATGTGGTCAGAAAACAGCTTGAACAGCTGCACCGTAATTACGTAACACCCTATCTATCACAATCTGAATCATTTTGAAGCCTATTGCTAATCCATTACTTCATATGTTCGAAAAATTTGTCTGCTCAACAACGTAAATAACGCAATGAATGTTGTTGAATTGTCAAAATGAAACCTATTCCTACTGTAAGTGTGTTACGTAATTACCCCGCTGGCTCCTGAACTAAGTAAAAGGATACTTTTATCTCAGGAGTTCCTCATAAATATTGATTGATGATAATCTGCACCACACTCATAAATATGACCACACATTTCTGATACACGCTGTATATAGGTATCCTATAGTACCTAGTACTTATATCAGACCTACACGTGCATACCAAAGGTCGTCTGTATCGATTCGAAGACGCTTTGCATATGAAGTCGCGAACAATTCGTCAAAGACGCGCCTACCGTCCAGTAGCCCAACATTTATTAAGTCAGTAACTTGTCAATCTTCAAGTAAATTAAAGAGTGTTTCTAATATTTAAATAATATGACAGTTTTTTTTGTTGTGAAAGAAGTTCAGTGTTTTAAGGAAATTGAATGCTGTTTTGCAAGAGTTCTGGTAATTTTTCTTATATTCTGGGTCTAATTTAGATAAGATACTCCAACACATAACAGGACCTCTATTTACGTTTAATATTTAGGTTCAATAAAATTTACGATAAAATATCCAAAAGTTGGAAAGAATTGCCGCTATTGTTATAAAAAAAAGGCTTCGAAGCTTATTAAAAAATTGTCAAAGCATAGCGTAACAGAATTCTTCAGTGAAAAAAAAATTGATACTTAGACTGTTTATAATATTTAGTTTTTGTGAATTTTATTATTGTTTAGTTTTTGTGTTGTTTGTTTTCTTTTTGTTCTATTTGTCAAAGTTTAGTGGATTAGTAATTTTGTAACTTTTGCATGTCTATTGGTAAAATATGGCTGAACATATTCCCTTTAACACCATGTACTGTACCCATATTTGCAAAATAAAATATTTTTATCAAACTCAAAAACTCAAAGCATTTATTTCAAATAAACCAATTACAGGCACTTTCGAATTGTCAAGGGGTCAGTCAGTCAGAAAGATGAAGCTAGTTGCCCATTCCAAAGCGTAGTAGGTACCTATGGAGAAGAAAGGGCAAGAAACTCCACGGACACTCTTTTAAATCAAAATATGGTTACAAAATATTGGTTACATCATTCATGTTGAAATTATGCATGTGAGAACGATGCAGAACGTTAAAAGCGTCCGTAATAAAGAGACAAAAACAATTCAAATATTAAATTAAAATAAGCCGTGGCAGCTAAGAGATGACCAGTCCCCACTGACGGCTCCCGTCTCTTTATCCTCCTTGTATTCCGTGGTCACAGAGTACAAAAAGTTAACAACTTAAAATGTGTGCGTTACCCCAGCCAGAAAATGTCGAATATCGTCATTTGAGTGTAATGGATAATTAGTATATCAGCTTCTGTAAATGTAGCGTAGATTTTTAAATTTGTAATGCGAATAGTTTTTTAGTTATTTGACAAAAACAGTTCTGGCTAGGGTAACGTTATCGTAGCTAGAAGTTTTGTTTATTAATGGGTAAATTGAAGTTAACTTTCGACGAGGTAAATGTTGCAACTTAATTTGTATTTGTATCCGTCTTAAGGGGACCGCAGGACCTAAATGCAAGTTTTATAATGCCTAAAAGTATATGATCCACTGCAGTAAACAAAATCAGAAAAATATATGATATTCTTTTGGATATATGCTAGTTAGATAGTGTGTTGAAAACTTAATACAATTAATTTCATACGATATAAAAAAAAAAACACGAAGATGCCTCTAAATATTTCTTTTAACGATTAAAAACCATACTAATATACATGCAATCATTCTGATTTTTTGTCAGGTTATTCTATAAGTAACTTACTAACGTGACAGTGTTTTAATTTTGTTGTCCAATCAATAGATCTTTTGTAAATATGTAGATAATTGCTTCATATTTTGCAATAAATTAGTCATCGCGCTTCTCTTTCTTTTATAAGCAGTCCGACAGTGATCGTTGTTGTTGTCAGCCTCTTAAGGGCCGGCGCACACCTGGCGAGGCGCAGCGCGGGCAAAGAAAAACAGAGAAAGTTAAAAACCGCAGCACCGCACACCGGAGCGGTGGCCGATGCAGTGTGATCACCGCCTAAGCCCCATGTAAAAGGGGGCGAGCCTATTGCCATCAACCGGGCACAAATCCAGACTCCGAGCTGCTACTTTACTTGGAGCGACTGCCTATCTGACCCTCCACAACACAGTTACTGGGTAACACGATACCCTTTGGTAAGCTGGTTGTCAGACTTATTGGGCATCTGACTTGTAACAAATGTTAAGGATTTACGAATGACAGCCGAGGCCAACGGCTTCACATGCTTTCCGAGGCACGGAGGGCTCTCGATATGTAATGGATGGTCACCCATCCATGGACCGACCGCGGCAAGCGTAACTTAACCTTCGATTAACCCGTACGGCTGTAATGATTTAGCCACGAGCCCCCCTTGTAATTAAGCTTGTACCGTCAAACGGGGTGAATAGGGATGCAGGGGTGAATCGAGACGAAACTTTAAAAGGGGTTTTGACATTGAAATAACATAGTTTGTTGCCAAAAATGACTCTAATGTGTTTACTGTATTATAATTAACGATTAAGTGCCCTTGTTGGCAACACACTATATTATTTTAATGTTAAAATCCCTTTTAGTTTCGTTCCGATTCAACCCTGCATCCCTATTCACCCCGTTTGACGGTACCTAATTATCTCTTTCCGCTAACACTGCGACCGCGTCCCTAATAGCATTAATTACATCATCTTTCTCGATATTATTTATACTTTACAAAGAAACATTAAATGATAATGCTATCTAAAACTTCAAAAATACATGAAAACATATCTATTTTACATTGAGTAAGTATTGTGTGCTTTTGGTCGTGTTTTTACGTTACCCTAGCGTTAATATTTTTTTGCTTTTTGTTTTTTAACGTAAGTCATCATCAGAGATCGGATATTCGGATACATATTCACCTAAAGTTGAGATGTTGGCTAATATGGAATGCGCTTTTGTATTGAAAAAATCCCGCTAACGTCAGATTTTAGTGACCAAACCGGACCAAATCATATGCGATCGAAAGGTAATGATCAAAGTTGTTGTAGCCTCGGTAATATTTACGCCCAATCAGGATATTGTTCTTAATTTAATAAAAATAATTATTTTAATGTATGTTTTTTGTTTTAACTAACACTCACCACTCCTCCTCTTACACCCTACATACACATATTTGCATCGGGGGTAAAACATTAATTTTAAATAAGTACGCGTCAGATTTTTTTTACAAAAAAATTATTTTAAGTAGCTGCAAAAATAACTTAAAGTAAATATGCATCCGAATAGCCGATATCTGGTCATCATATTCCTGCTCTTGTCCCATGTTACTTATGATCGGAGCAAATCGTTTTCTTCTTCCATTCTGCCGTGTCAACCGTCACTCCTATCATTCACTCCCTTCTCATTCATATCATTCCTCACACAATCCATTCATATTTTCTTTGGCCTTCCTCTCCCTCTCCATCCATCAACATTTGTTGTAAGGTAAGTAGATAATAAAAATAACAATTAATTAGGTACTTATATAAAACAACTAGTAAAGGCTCCCACAGACTGGCGCGACGCGACAGCGGTACACAAAGGCGCCGTTCGTCGCGCTACACGCGGTGCCTTTGTGTCGGGCGTCGCGTCGCGCCAGTGAGTACTAGCCTTAATGAGGAAGGTCGGTCAAAGCTGTGTAGATGGCGTGACCATAGCTAGGTTCCTCCGGCCAACAATAGTTTTGACATTTCGTTCATTCATTCCATTTCATGTTCTTTCACAAGTTTAGTTTTATTCCACTATTTCGTTATTTTCGGTGATTTCAATATTTTTAATCAATATTTATTCGACATGAAGTGTCATCGTTAAAATTGTTAAATATTGCTTATTTACTCGTAATCACTTTCTTCAAAATGTTTCCGACATAACCTTGAACTTTGTTTATTTAAAATTATTATCTACGAATAGCTTTAATCCTTCTAAGTTTAAGGTCTTTTGGAAAATGGTAGACTCCATTTAGGAACACAACAACGAGTCATGTTCACAAAAATAAATAAAACCACCTCACGCCTTGCATTATTAGCTTGTTCTGGGAACTAGCTACGACAGCGCCATTTTGACAGTTGCCTTCCTCATTCAAACTTATTTAGGTATTATTCGAAACAACATTACAAACGTCTACATTATGGAACTATCAAATGACTTTCCCTTGTAAACAATCATCGATCACTAATAATTAGTGATCGATGCGTGTAAATAATTTAATTCAAACAGCGAGCGTCCATATTGCTTTTTTAATTTTGTCAGTTATAAACGAATAGACAATTAGTGCGAAAGTATTTTACACACAATCACACTGACAAACACTTTTGTTTAAAAAAGAGTTTGTTTCGTTATCTACTAAAAAACGGCTCATAATTTATTAAGTTTATAAATTGAAGGTGGTCGGTAAATGAATTTTGATTGTAACCGCCTTCTCTTTTAGTGGAGAAAACGATTCGTGTGTTGTCTTCGTTGTTCAATTAAAAGGCTGAAATAAATTTATCATGTTACTGGTACCTGTAGAATCCTGTTGATTCCGTATTTAAGTTGAATATATCATGGTATAATAATATACTTCGCCAGGTATAGCATTCCGAGACACAGTGGTCACGTGGGTGACACAAGCCTACGTCATCACCGCTGTGTTACCAGTAGTGTGGAATAATAACTCCCCAACCGCCTTTATTACCTGTGCGAATCCGATAAATCAATGAGGTTTTAGCTAACAATTACGTTGGTATAAGTTTAAATTAAATTGTTTCGTTTGATTAGAAAAACAAAACGACAATTTAAATGCTTGATATATATTTTTTAACAGAATGATAACTGAAAATGTTTCCATACTTCTTGTTTTGTTGCAATAAAGTGGCAACTGGATAGTGACGTAAGCTTATGTCACTCTCGGAGTGCCAGACCTTGTTTTTTTAGACCATGGAATATATCACTTCACTGCCTCACTACCACACCAAGCACTTTCGTTCAGATCCTGCTTCACTTTGTCTGTTTCCCGCCATTCCTCGTGACTGACAGCTGACATTAGTGACAGCAGCGCTCCTCTTGTGTGAATGAGACAGTGTTTACATATCTATTAAATAGATACACTACAGTACCTAATCCATTATAATGGCGTCCACCTATCTTTATCATGTTCTCTATAAAAAAAATACCCTTATTTTTTTTCTTACAGATCTCAACTTCAAAAGCATAAACAACAAAAGTGTAGTGTCAACTAGTTCAGTGTTTAAAAAACTGTCAAAATGAAGTTAATATTAATATTATCTGTTCTGCTAATGACTTTAACAACTGTGCTAAGTTCTACATACTTCTTCGGTGAGCAAACCAAGGACACGAGGTTAGTGTTTCGTGATAAATTGAAATATGAAGCTATTCCTTTGAAGAAACGAATCAAGACCTATACTTATAATGGAACGGCGCCAATTAAGGTAATCATCATAATAATGTACAGATGTTGAATTTCACGAACGCGCGGCAATCATATCAATTTATACCTTATCACAATGACATAAGAGCTTCATGACGTGCGCTCGTGAATTGCATTACCAATTTTCTTCTTTTTTTCTTTTTATACCTTTGCCCCACATTTGGATTTTCTCCTGTATTGTGGATGCGTTCACAAACATTCAAACTCACATACACAAACATCCAGACCCGGAACAACTACTTGTAGGTCATACAAATATTTGTTCCGTGCGGGAATCGAACCCGCGACACGCAGCGCAGCAATCAATCGCTTAATCACTGCGCCAACCGTGCCGTCAAAACCTATAAGTACCTTCTTAAGTACGTCGGGGGTGCAATGAATTATAGCATCCACAAGAGGTCAAACAGTTAACTGCATGTCCATGGTAACAATTTTGTCTTTGACGCCTAATTTCGTAGCAATAAGGACGATTTTCGTAGTTCCAATGTTGCTACGTATGTATATGGTTGACTGTACGTCGTGTTTTAAAGACTACCCATACAAGATGTTGCATGTTTTAAAAATTAAACGGCTAACCTTTTGAAGGACTTATATCTTAAAAGGAAACAGTCATGTGGTCGTTGGCGTTTATTCCAATTGGTATGGAATTAACACCAACGACCACGTGACCGCGTTTCCTTGCGGTTATTTGAAAACTATTTGACGTCACCTAACATCGCAAAATCCTTCCTTATTGCTCACCTTCAGAATATGTACAATCGCCAGCAGGTCAAGCTACACAAAACTGTCAAATTTCTCCAAACGGTTTTAAACCTTAAAATTTTGATAGTTAAGTTCAAAATCGAATGAGAAAATCTGACAGTTTGTGGTAACAATGTGCTGGCGATTGTACAGCACGTATCAGAAAGGTGTGCTCATATTTAAGGGTGTGGTACAGACGATCAAACTAAACAACTTTCTCCATAGTACTAACATCGTAATTTCGGGAAAAAATTCAACTGTCCCATACAAAACTTAAATACCTTCTCGACTCAAATGTATGTGTTAGCTATTGTTATTACTTTACTCAATTATGTAAAGTAGTGTTTTAAATATTATTTATTTTTATAATCATGTATTTGCAGTTTTAATATTTTATTTTGTAAGATTGTAACCATTTGCCCAAGTGATTATTAGTTGTTAAACTGACTTTTGCCGGTTGACAGCAACTAGCTGTCAAACGGTAGCCTACGTGTACAGTCTCACTTGGGAACATGGCAGTGAAGCTTGAACACTCGTAGAGTGAAGACGTATTTTGTTTGTGTATTTTAAAATAGTGTTATCAAAGTGTAGTAATGTTATTAAACTGATTATAAAGCTATACAGACTTTGCTTTTCATTTCAACTTTATAGTGGATTATATATGGGAAGACTGATTATTTTTTGGAGAAAGTTCTTCAGTTTGATGATTTGTACCACACCCTTAAATTTGACCACATCTTTCTGAGACAGTGTCTCAGAAAAAACTAACTTATGTAGATGCATAAAAAAATTACAAATACAGTGAAACCTGCACCCTAATTACGTAACACACTATCTATCACAATCTGAATCATTTTGAAGCTTATTGCTAATCCATTGCCTCATATGTTCGAAGAAATTGTCTGCTCAACAACGTAAATAACGCAATGAATGTTGTTGAACTGTCCAAATGAAACACATTCCTACTGTTAGTGTGTTACGTAATTACCCCGCTGGTTAAGTGGGACTTGGATAAGTGAGAAACCTCTATTATTGATAATTCCAATGAGGTCACGGCACTTTTTCATCCAATTACCTCTTTTAATGGGAATTTACGAACCTGCACCCTAATTACGTAACACACTATCTATCACAATCTGAATCATTTTGAAGCCTATTGCTAATCCATTGCTTCATATGTTCGAAAAATGTGTCTGCTCAACAACGTAAATAACGCATTGAATATTGTTGAACTGTCAAAATGAAACCCGTTCCTACTGTTAGTGTGTTACGTAATTACCCCGCTGGTTAAATCAGATTTGATTTCTAGGATTTTTTCGATGTTTACCTCTATAATTGAGACTCTGTAGCTCAATTCCCTGTATAAGTGATAATAAATAAATACCTACACTTAATTAATAACACCAAAAATACGCATTTTTATTATAATTTCCACCTCTACAAATGGAATATTTAATTTTATTATTTTAATTTTATTATTTAATTTTAATTTTATTATAATTTATTTAAAAATTATTTTGATAGTAGATTGTTAATTTATGTGTAAAATTTTGCATGCCCAAGTGACGGCAGAGCATGGAGAACATTATCAAAACATGTATAACATCTATACCCCTACCCATGTTGGCAAAAAAATAAATGATTTGATTTGAATAACAGTACATTTAAGCTTCACTATAAGCGGGGGCAAGCGGAGGCTGTAAATGAGACAATTATAATTTGAATCCTGTCTAATTGGAAAACTGGATAAATGAAAACCTCTTTAAATGGTACAAAATCCTTGGTCCCTTGAGATCCCAATTAACCAGGTTTCACTGTATATTTATATACCTTTACACGTTAAATTACAAAATAAAACACTGAAGACATGCGCAAACGACTTTTTGAAAATAACATTATTCAAATGTCGTCCTTCGCGGCTCTGGCACTCTTCAAAGCGATCTCTAACATTCATAAAAACGCGCCTCAGAAGTTGCGTAGGAATGTTGTTGATTTGTTGTCTGTTTTCCTTCAATTCAGATATGGTTGATGGGTTACTGTTGTACACCCGACTCTTCAGATAATCCCTGAGTAAAAAATCCGGAGGTGTGAGGTCTGGGCGCGTGTTCATGAATGTTAGAGATCGCTTTGAAGAGTGCCAGAGTTGCGAAGGACGATATTTGAGTAATGTTATTTTCAAAAAATATTTTTTCCATGTCTTCAATTTCTGATATTTTAATTTAACGTGTATATATAATATACACATAATATTTGTAAATTATTTATGCATCTACAGTAATTCGTTTTTTTCTGAGACCCCTTGTACCTACTTGCAATATAAAGAACTCTTGCATAAAATTTCATGCTTATAGATTCTAGACCCCAGTCGTTTAGACTGCCTGCTGCACGTTGTCGGTCAACGAATGAATTTAAGATTTTTCATTCAGACACATTCTCATTTTCAGGCAATCAGCTGTTACGACTTTCAGAACAGTGAGGCTTCCGTCAACATCACATCGGGCGGTATTGGATACACCAACGTTGAGTTACGGCTGAAGAGCCAACGGAGTTACAGACTGGATTTTGCTATAGAGATTTATGCATAGGACAGGGCACGTGGATGATGAAGAAGTGGGAGTTTTAGGGGTAATTTGGGAGGGGCGTAAGGTCTCTAACCAGCGGGGTAATTGCGCAACACATTAACAGTAGGAATGGCTTTCATTTTGACAGTTCAGCAACATTCATTGCGTTATTTACGTTGTTGAGTTGACTGCGATTGGCTGACAGATAATTGAATAGGAAATGTTGAGATTTTAACTGCCAATTTGAAACTAATGAAAACCTTTTAAAACTTTTATCTAGCTTAATGTGATCGCACTGTGGTAGTTTTTGTAAATACGTAGAATAATTGCAATAATGTATAAATGTAATAATTGCAAACATATTTGCACGATGGATTGATAATAGTGCATCTTGACAGTTCGCTCTATTTGCTTTTAGATTTTGTTAATCGTTAAAACCGTTGGCCAGGGCCGGCAGTCTCGGCATTAGATAGCGACAAAAATCTGTCGCTAAGTCGTATCGATGTCAAATTCCTTTAATAGATTTTCAACTTTATTTCCAAAGCATAAGGTTGAAAATCTATTAAAGAAATTTGACATCGACACGACTTAGCGACAGATTTTTGTCGCTATTCATGTCGAGACTGCAGGGCCAGGGGGGTAATTGCGTTGCAGTCTGTCATTTAAAAAATTCGACAACATTCATTGCGTTTTACGTTGTAGGGCCGACGAATTTTCCCAAACATATGAAGCAATGGATTAGGAAATACTTTCAAAATCCTTCGGATTGTGAAAGAAAGTGTGTTACGCAATTGGGGTGGTGGTAACATGATCATATGGGCCTGCACCCTAATTGAGTAACACAATATCAATGAGAATCTGAATCATTTTGAAGCCTATTGCTAATCCATTGCTTCATATGTTCGAAAAATTTGTCTGCTCAACAACGTAAATAACGCAATGAATGTTGAGTTGTTGAACTGTCAAAATGAAAGCCATTCCTACTGTTAGTGTGTTACGCAATCACCCCACTGGTCAACGTGCTGAGGCATTGAGGATTTCAAATACATCTGCACTCAGACACTATTCAAAGCGAAGTTTCTGCTATGGCAGAAACTTCGCTTTGAAAGTAATTCTAATATGAAAAAAAAAAAAAAACTTAAAAGCGTCGATTAACTTAAAAATAGAGATTTATGAATCTCTATTTTTAAGTTAATCGACGCTTTTAAGTTTTTTTTTTTTTTTCATATTAGAATTACTTTTGCAGTTTCATTAATGTTGAATATAATGTTTTAAATGAGATGATAATTTTAATAATTCCTTGGGGTTTCTATTTTCAGATTTCTCTTTCAAGCTTATTTTAAAATTCACCGATACAAGATGAATAAATAAAACACATAATAAATATGGATAATCATATATTTTCTTAAAATATAAACATTTAAAAATAACACATTTCTCTTACACGTTACATACACGCCGTACGAAGACTTTGGTTAAAGAGTTTATTTATAACGCCAGACAAGAATGCAAGAAATCGAGAAAAGAATACTGTAGTTTAAAAAAATGCCAGAAAGTGAGACGATAATGCCAGAAACTGGAATGAGAATGCCATAAAGAAAAACAATTGACGTAATCGTGAATGAGGTTTTGGGTTCAAATCTGGGCAAGTACCAGTGTGACTTTTTTAATTCATATGAACTTTCTGCGTTTATCTTGGACATTACTGACATCGGTGAAGAAAAAATATCGTGAAGAAACCTGGACTTATCTAATATATAAAATTCTCGTGTCACAGTTTTCGTTGCCATACTCCTCCGAAACGGCTTAACCGATTTTGATGAAATTTTTTGTGCTTATCCGGTATCTATGAGAATCGGCCAACATCAATTTTTTTTTTTTTTTTTTTTTTTTTTTTTTTTTGGTAGGTAGGGTAGGGAGTTAGGGAGGTAGGTAGGGTAGGTAGGTAGGTAGGGTAGGTAGGTAGGTAGGGTAGGTAGGTAGGTAGAGTAGGTAGGTAGGGTAGGTAGGTAGGGTAGGTAGGTAGGTAGGTAGGGTAGGTAGGTAGGTAGGTAGGGTAGGTAGGTAGGGTAGGTAGGTAGGGTAGGTAGGTAGGGTAGGTAGGTAGGGTAGGTAGGTAGGGTAGGTAGGTAGGGTAGGTAGGTAGGGTAGGTAGGGTAGGTAGGTAGGGTAGGTAGGTAGGGTACGCCGTAGATAAGTACCGCAACCCGTGCGAAGCCGGGGCGGGCAGCTAGTAGTTAATATAAGTCTGAAATCGTCAACCCGTCTTTAGCAAGCGTGGTGATCAATGCTCGTGTCTTCTCTTTATGAGAAGAGGCCTTTGCCTTGCAGTGGGACAAAAATAGCCTGATAATGGTAAATAATAATAATAATACCAGACCGCGAGTTGTTAATGATATCTTGCATAATCTTGTCTTGCTTACAAAAATCGCTCTAAATTATTTTGTTGCATAGCCAAAACAAGTGATTTAGATAAACTTAACACCGAATAGGATGCTTTATATTAATTTAATCATAAAAAAAAAGTTGTTGACACAAATAATCAGTACCATTTCATGTTATTTTTTTTTTTTTTATGTGCTGACTTTGAGGTTATTACAACACATGTTAGACCTCAGAAAAAACCGGTGAAGGGTGAGCTGGACTAACAGTATTAGGATTCCGTATCAATTATTAAAATTGAGACAGGAATTACGTTAAAACGGTCCTTTATTATTTACGGAACCCTAAATAAAACCTAGAATAATACAAATAGGACAGCATGATGTATAAAAGCATTACAAAGTAACAAAAAGAATTTGGTCCACGTTATACGTTTAACAGAAAATCATTAACCTAAATAATATAATATAAAATCATAATAATATTTGCACCGTACATAAAAAAATAACGAGTAATATTTTGACTTCGCTAATCTAAGATCAGTGTTGCAGGTTTATTATTATTATTAACTAACGATTATGTGTTGCTAGAGTGATAAAGTAAATAACATCCTATTTATGAAAGTTGGTGAAATACTTGGAAGTTGTCTATAATATGTAAAGGTGCTTACACATCCTTAACTAGTCAAGCCCGAGGTGGCCCGCTAGAGGGCCAAAACAATAGATAATCAATTGTATCTCATTAACGATGCTTGATGAGTTAAAAACGCGAGGTTCGCCATCTTAAACCCGATTTACACGATGCAATTTAATTGCCCGTACCATACCATAACTTGAGCAATAATAAAACTTGCACCATCTAAACAGTGTTTGGAACGTGCAACTTGGCTTCAATTTTATTGTATGCCACAGGCAAGACTTTCATCGTGTAAACGGGGCTTTGTTTAATTTTAGAATTAAGTTAATCAATTGTTCTTGTTCTCAACATTGTTGCCAGTATCACGGTTCTCCTTTGTAAACGTAAAACCACTATAGTTTTTAGTTTACAAAGACGCGAAAAAAATTGTTCAGACAAACGCGCGCGTAATTATGGTGTGATACCACTTTTATAAAAATCTCTTATGTAAATTGCATGAGCCATGTTTTTTACTGATTCTATTAAAAAAACAATCTAACTAAAATGCATAGATAACAATAAAATGCTATAAATTATTTACTGAGACATGTATACCAACTAAATGTATTTATACTCCATTTGAAATAAGATTACAAATTTAAATAAACCTTTTTTACAGTCCGTTCAACCGATTTTGACTTCTATTCCGTAGGCATAAGGATGGCATTGAAACCAAAAACGTGGGTACAATACCAACTGTTTACTGCAACTACCGTTTGTCATTCCACCAACGCAATAGAGGTCAAAATCAGTTGAACGGACTGTGAAAAAGGTTTATTTAAATTTCTAATCTTATTTCATATGGAGTATAGGTAATTCGAATTATCTAGATTTCTAGACAGACTGACTCCAAAGATTTATATCGTTAGATTCGTCCTACCGCGTTAAAAGATGGTCGCGTTTGTTTCATTTTGACAGACACAATGAAGCAATAACTTGACTTGATTGTCATGGAAACGCTATTAATGTGTGAGCACACTTCTAAATGTGGACACTTTATCGCGTGACTAAGTACGGTAAGGGCAAATCTAGCGTTTTAAATCCTTGATTTGCTCACTGTTTTTAAAACACAGATCAAGCCTCCGATCAGTAAATCTGCTGTCAAATATGATGTTAGCTGCTGTGATTGGTTAACTGACGACCAATCATAAACGTTGACAACAGATTAAATTAGTAACACTTGAGAAACCGGTACCATATTAATTAACATTACTATTTAACAAAAATACTTGAAATGTAAAAAAAAACCTATACCGTTCACACGTACCCACCATAACCACACCACATCGCAGCGACAACATGTCGGCCAGCAATGGCTATGTGTAAATAGTGTCGCTGCAACTTCTTGCAGTTGCAATGCGGTTGCGTTGTGGCTAGTGTTTGCAGACAGACCGATCGTTTTGTTTACGTTGTGGCTTCGACGTAGCGTTAATGTGGTCGGTATCGCCCACACAATTGATTTTGACGGTCAAATGTGGTCCGTGTAAAAAGACTATTCATTTTCATACAAATTAGCGCCCGTCGACGTGTTGTCGTTGTGGTATGTGTAACGGTCACTTAACGTCAAGATCGTGACAGTCGCGGTCATAAAACGTGCGAGTAGGATGGTGAATCGTGCCGTCTCGCTCCCGCGTTTAATGACCAGAATGCCTCGAACGTTGGCGTATAATATAGTATTTTTGTTAACCCATTCGAATAAGCTATATTTTCTAATAAAAAAACAGACTGGACTGATACACAAACATCTTTAATTCAGCATCTTTAATTCAGCATCTTTAATTCAGCATCTTTAATTCAGCATCTTTAATTCAGCATCTTTAATTCAGCATCTTTAATTCAGCATCTAAACAGTGTGACATTTAGCCCAAGTTTGCACGGAGGTAATAATATACCGCGGGATTTTATCGCGCACTGGATTTTCAACTCTCTGTGTTGCGCCGAGCATTGAGAATCCAACAGAGCGCATCCCAGAGCGTCAAAAAACACACCGTTGGATTATCAACTCTCGGCGCTAGGTAGTACGTTGAAAATACAGTGCGCGAACCAAAATCGCCGCGGGACAAGATCGCCCGTGCTTACTTGGGGTTATTCGACAGATTGACCTGCAAATTCTCAAACAATACTTTGGGAAACTTTTCGTTTCTAAAATACAACTTAAAGTGAGAGATAGTACGAAAATTAAAGTTGAGTTGTTTTTTGAAAATTCTGTTGTAATATGAATGTATGATAAGGCGAGATCGGATATTCGGTTGCATATTCACCAAAAGTTGTGATGTTGGCTAATATGGAATGCGCTTTTGTATCGAAAATATCTTAACTTTAACTAACACACATCACCCCTAATCTTACACCCTACATACACATATTTGCATCGGGAGTTAAACATTAATTTTAAATAAATATGCATCTGAATAGTTATGCAATCCAAGAAGCCCGGGGTTCTTTTTTTAAATACACATTTTTTTAGAAGTCTCTTCCGTACTATACACCCGACTAGTTATGCATTCGCGGTGGTCCTGGCATACCGGGTTTTTTTTTACACAATTAATATTTTAAGAAGCCGCTTCCATACTTTCATAGCAAAATTTAATGTAGGTAAATATGCATCCAAATATCCGAACTCTGATGGTAAGCTATAATTTCACTAAAGGATTATCGTTACTACGAAATTATATTTTAAACCTTTCAGTCTGAGAAAAAAAAAACTGCATGTTTCTTGTAAAATATGACAATATTTGTTGCATTTCAAGAGCGCGTGCCAATGCAATTTAAACCTTATGTCAATGATATTAGCTCATGAATTACTATGACTATGCTCACCCGTCATCGTTCAAATACAATTTGAACTAATGACTCATCTCGTTATTCTAAACACTTGAATAATAATAATTAGAAACAAAAATAAACAATATTAATGTAGGATTGAATCGACGATTTTGTAGGATGTTGATTGGATTAGTCGGCTCCTCATCTGCCAAGCCTATGCCTTACTACGTTTGGGTTGGCTTCCAGTCTAACCGGATGCAGCTGAGTGCTAATATTTTACATGAGAGCGACTGCCTATCTGACCTCCACAATCTAGTTACTGGGTAACACGATACCCCTTGGCAAGACTAGTTGTCCCAGACGTTCACGATTCTGACTACCCCCACAAAGACTATCAAACATAAAATAAATATTGTTGTAATCGATCTTGCACCTACAACGTATTATACGAATATCCGTCAATATCCCACAATATCCGTCCAACCCTTCAGTTCATTACATCTCATGGAATATTCAGTGTATAATGTAATATATAACATTCATATTATATTTATTGGCATTCCTTAAGCACTTGTAGAGATTTCCTGAATAACTCCTGCTGAGAGCGCGCGTGTTTGATCTCAAGTTCAGCTAAGTCCAACAGACTGGAAAAAAAAAAAAAAATATATGTTGATTCATGCAAATACAACCCCACACAATATAAGAGGGAATTATAATGAGGAAGGCAATTGTCAAAATGGCGCTGTCGTGGCTAGTTCCCACCCAACACAAGCTAATCATTTAGGGCGCGAGGTGATTTCATTTTATTCTTGCGTAAATGACGCGTTCTTGTGTTCCTAAGTACTCCGAAATTGGAGTCCACCTTTTCCCGAAAGACCCTAAAATTAGACAATTGTGGTTTAAAGCTATACGTAGAGATTTTTATTAACTAAACAGTGTTTGACGTTCTGTCGGAATCATTTTGAAGAAAGTAATTACAAGGAAATATTTAAGGTTTAAATTTCTAACACTTTCCATGTCAAATAATTGATTTAAAATATTGAAATCACCGAAAATAAGGAAATAGAACCAAACTTATGAATGGACACGAAATGGAACGAATGAACGAAATGTCAAATTTATTGTAGGCCGTAGGGACCTAGCTATGACCACGCCATCTACAATTAGCTTTGCCCGACCTTCGCAATTACAAACGCAGCCAATATAAGTCCCATAGTAGAAATTTTTCGTCGGTTATTAAAGAAAATCTGTTATCTCATACAAAAGTGCTATTCCTACTCGGTGAAAATGTAACGAACAGCTGAACAGACGAACATTTTCAATACTGTTGAGACTGTACTGAATTCATGGTAACAGTGTGCAGGGTCGCGGATTGTTCGATAGTTACCGTGGCCCTGGCGCACAGGCAACTGAAGGAACACGGGTGGGTTTTAGTCAGTAAGAGTATGACACGAGAGGTCATTTGATGATTTCACACCCAAAAAAAAAAAGTTGGTAACAGTGTGCGCGTCATTCGCTCACAGCCTGTATAAATAATGTGTAGTTTTTTTAAATGTATTTTCTGGTGGAAATCGGTTGTCATGGTATGTGATACGGAGGAATGAGGAAAATGTGAGGAAAGTTTTGAATATGAATGTCGATGGCTATAAGAGTAGGGGAAGACCAAAAAAACCATGGATGGACTGTGTGGAAGACGATATGGCTAGAAAGGGGGGGACTACCGAGATGACGCCTAATAGAGAAGTATGGAAGAGAGATATTGCATCGACCACAAATAAATTGGGATAAGTGCAGGAGAATGATGATTTTTTGGTGTATATACAGGGTGTAGGGGACAGCCCTCCGCAAACTAACAGGGTGCATACTCAGCTCCTTATTTTGTGAATCATATTCCACAGAAAATTTCTCAGTTTTTTTTAAATTTTTTATTCTTTTTTTCAGTTACTATTCCTTTATTTCAATGTAAAATTAAATTCTCTGTACGCAGCACTCCATTTATGTAAATAAAACAGTTGAAATAATAGAATCAGCACCGGATGTTGAAATAAATCACGTGTCGCGAGCGCGCTGCCGCATGCCGGCCGTTCGCTACGTGCGTTTTGCCACGGTACCGATATATTGCGTGTGAAGTAATAAAACAAATCAGGTTTATTGAATTCCTATAACGTTCCTGAAATGATTTCATGTACCGGTCATTTTAGTATGATATACTGAATTGACCCCATCAGTCTGCGGAGGGCTGTACCTTACAACCGGTAAACTACAAGAATGTATAAATTATTAAATAACGATGTATGATTATATGTAATTAAAGTAATATTTACCTTTTCTTAAAAGCCGCCACTCTTCTAGTACGGAAATCGATAAGTTCTTCCCGCGCGCGCGCTGACAACTGTTCGAACTTCGCGCATGCGTCCGCTTGGGCTTGCTCTGCCTATAATATAAATATAATCATTTAAATTTTAAAAAGTAAAATATCTGGTACTAGTATGGTACTAGCTTCAAACATGCCTACATAAACTCATGCCGTTTTAGGAAATAGGCGGATACTAAATTTAAGAAAAATTAAACTTTAGGAAATAGGCAGATACTAAATTTAAGAAAAATTAAACTACTAATAATAAAACAAAAACTGAACCTTGAGATAGGAGCCTTTTTGGCCTCGCACAGGTTTTTTACTTGTTTATTGTTGTTGTTTTTTTATTGTTAATTTTGTTAGTTTTAAATGCTCCTTTTTTGTTTTTACTCTTTGTATTTCCTGTGCGTGTCCCAAATAAAATATTTTTCTCTTCTTTTTATTTTTTTTTCTTTAACTAGGAAATAGATTTTCATTTAAACTCTTAAGAGGAAACGCGGTCACGTGGTCGGTGGCGTTTATTCCTTACTCGTTAGTAAGTAGTATTCTTCCGTTCTCTCCTGGTTCATGATACAAGTCCAAATATTATTTTACGATAGAATGTACGAGGGTCATTCAATAAATACTTAGCCTACAAAAAGTAAACGAAAATTTTGGAAAAGTGGCAATTTATTTTTCAACATAGTCTCCTTTTAGTTCGATACACTTAGCCCAGCGATGCTCCAACTTTTTTAACCCGTCCGAAAAATAGTTTTTGTCAAACTCTGCAAAATAGGCCTCCGTGGCGGCGATGACCTCCTCATTCGATCCATATCTATTCCCGGCGAGTGATTTTTTCAGATTAGGAAACAGAAAGAAGTCACAAGGGGCCAAATCTGGAGAATACGGTGGATGGGGCAGCAATTCGTAGCGTAATTCGACCAATTTGGCCATGGCAACGGCAGACGTGTGAACCGGTGCGTTGTCGTGGTGAAACAGCACTTTTTTCTTCGCCAGATGGGGTCGTTTTTTCTTTAATTCGGCGTCGAATCGGCCTAATAAATCGGCATAGTAAAGCCCTGTAATTGTTTTACCCTTCTCGAGGTAATCGATGTAGATCACACCTTGTGAATCCCAGAAAACGGTGGCCATAACTTTTCCGGCCGATTTTACAGTTTTCGCCTTCTTTGGAGCACGTTCCCCGGTCTGGATCCATTGTTTTGATTGCTCCTTGGTCTCTGGTGTGTACCAGTGGATCCAGGTTTCATCGACGGTCACAAAACGACGCAAAAACTCCGCTGGATTCATCTTAAACAGCGCCAAACACGTCTCCGATGTGGTCTCACGGTTGCGCTTGTTTTCTGGTGTGAGTAAACGCGGCACCCATCGCGCCGACAGCTTTCTCATGCCGAGTTCCTCGTGAAGAATATGATGCACTGTTCCTTCTGAAATGCCTACAGTCTCAGCTAGCTCCCGAACCTTCAATCGGCGATCTGCCAATACGAGATCATGGATTTTTTTAATGTTTTCCTCCGTAGCAGCTGTTTTCGGTGCACCTGGACGTGGTTCATCAAAAACCGACGTACGGCCACGTGCAAACTCGTTGAACCAATTCTTGACGGTGGCCATCGATGGAGAAGAGTCACCGTACACAGCATCCAAGCGCTCTTTGATTTCGATGCGCGTTTTCCCTTCCAAAAATAGGAATCGAATCACCGAACGATATTGCTCTTTTTCCATTTTTGTAAAACCGATCGACACGTTCGCTTCCATAAGTTGTCAAATTAAAACAAATGAAGGGATTGGAATGAAAATTTGAAAAAAGAATTAAAAAAGAATGTGCTACACTGTGGTAAAACTCTTTTGAAACTACAGCGCCCTCTGGCGATGAGGCTAGGTACTTATTGAATGCACCTCGTATATCTACCACTAACATGTAAAAAAAACAAAGGACATGGCAGTGGTAGATGCACAATTATACAATACAACTATTTTCTTAATGTCCCTCGGGAATCATCGCATTTCCGAATACAAAGGAATGCTAATTTCCATGTCCAGCAATTATTACATATCGTGTATAATAATTTGAATTCAGAACTAGGTATTTTATTCTTGTTTTGTTTTTGACGTAACAACAATAAAGTACTTAGTTCTGAATTCAAATTATTATACACGATAAATCTAATAAAATTGATGGACATGGAAATTAACATTCGATTGTATTCGGAAATGCGATGATTTCCGAGGGACATTAACAAAATTGTTGTATTGTACATTATATCAAAAAAAATATGTTAGGTCTAGTATCATTAATTCATTAACCAGAGACAAAACAGAGGAATACGTTATTATTAAAGCCAAAGACCACGTGACCACGTTGCCTCATAACTCATAATTTAAGTAAAGAGCCCCTATTTTTTTTACAAGAAACATGGCCCTTAGCTTGTAGATGTATCGTGGGTGCGTTTACAAATTGTTACATACACAAACATGCACAAAAATTACAGACAATGCAACACTACATTCAATTCAATCAATCTGCATAACCTTTTCCTAACAACTATGGGGTCGGCGTCCAATCTAACTGGATGCAGATGAATACCAGTATTTTACATGGAGCGACTGCCTATCTGACCTCCACAACCCAGTTACTGGGTAACATGATACCCCTTGGTAAGACTGATTGTCAGGCTTTTGGGGTTCTGACTACCCGTAACGACTGTCAAAGATCTACGAATGACAGCCGGGACCAACGGCTTAACGTGCTTTTCGAGGCACGGAGGGGTCTCTATATGTAATGGATGGTCCTCCATCTACGGACCGACTTCAACACCTAACCTTTCATCGATCCGTGCGGCTACGAGCCCCTCAACATCATATCAATGTCTATGATTGCTTGTTTTTATTTTGGTCTGATGATATGATACTGGGTACTTCTTCAGGTAGTCGACATTGGTATCATATTGCTAGCTATATTTACCATGGCAGGAGGTATTTGTGCCGATACAAGAAAAGCCACAGTATATTATTGACCGAGCGAGTGCAAAGCGCGAGCGAAGCGTGTCCGTTTCAGCTTGGGCAAAAATGCTTTCGTATGTCCGGATGTCCGGCGGATGGCTGTTCTCATCTACAGGTCGCATTTCTCAACTGATTCTCGTAAAATTTTGTGAGCAGGTTCGATAATTAAATGGAATTACTTGTCGATTCAGTTTTTCGATATTCTTCAAAATGGCGGAGATATGGGGGTTGAAAACATATTTCAGCCACTTCGCGCTTTTTATTTTAAGGTGCGCGGTGAACATTTATTCAGTTTTAAGCTATGCAAAGACAGACTCACGAGGTCCACAGCTCACAGAGCCACTAGTTATAAAATTTTCTAAAAACAACAACACTACATACATATACATTCAAGTACATAAATACGCCACAATAACTACCAAAAACGTAATTTCTACAGCATATAAAAGAAAGGTGTGGTCAAATTTAAGGGTGGTGGTACAGACCATCAAACTGAAAAACTTTCACCATGGGACCAAACACATAATCGCAAAAAAAAAAACAACTGTCCTATACAAAACGACAGGACCTACCTATGGGACGGCTGCAATTTTTTTTGCGATTACGATTTTGATCTCATGGAAAAAGTTGTTCATCTTGATGGTCTGCACCACTTCCTTAAATATGACCACACTTTTCTGATACATTCTGTATAAATACGCCACAATAGCTACCAAAATGTCAGTTCTACACAAAACAAGCGTGTTTAGCGTTTACCTCTTGTACTTCCATAGGCTGCATTTTGCACAGAAAGATTACACGTCAAACATTTGTGGAATGGGTACACAATGGGCCAACTATGACCAGTAGGGACGATGACAACTTTTTATTTTAAATTAAAACTAAATTTTTTGCTATCTATTTACCAATTACCAATTTACCAATTACCAATTACTAATTTATTTATTGCCAATTTATAAACGTTTTAAAATAACTTCTAGACAGAGACGGAAATATCACAGAAGTGACGGCGCGACAAGGACGGGAATAATCCCTTCCAAAAACTTTTAAAGCGTGTAGCTTTCACATATTTCCACGGATTTTTTCGATTGTCTCATTTACTATGCCTTCTTTGAAATAACATTATTTGTTAGAACATTTCAAATATTAATCATCATTCCTATACACGGTATAGGATTTTTTAAATTAATTAGAGGTCCTCGCACACACTAACTAGATTTAAAATAGAACATTGTAATATGAGCTTTATATCGTATCCAATACAGTAACATTTTCAGTGAAGAGTTGGCAAGGCGTCATGTACTGGGTGAATTTTCGAAGTGTGCGTGGATGGCTAAGTCCGAAGCTATAAAGAATAGCAAAAAATACTCGAAAGGAGTCTCGGGGCCGATTTTGATAAAAACTAAAACTGCATGTAGGGTGTTCGAAAAAACAAAAATCATTATTTTTGACGAGTAATGGTTTGCAGCGCACAAAGCATGCCCGGGATGAAAAAGCGTGTTTTTTTTTTCCCAAGAACTATTCGCTGATACATGTCATCGTTTGAAAAGCCAGGTCGAGATTAACGTTGGCTCAATATGTACCCAGCATAAAACACTTAAATATTAAAATATGTGAATAACATTAATCAAAAAATCACGTCACAATAGGTGCTAAATAAATTGAAGAAGTAGAGTTTTTAGTTTACTTATAAAACCTTTAAAACGAAGGTATGTATTAGGCGAAATATTTTTTTATCAATTTCAATTATGGTCACGTATTTTAGATGTTTTCATAGCCTTATTTTTTTTGTGTACCTGTTTATGTCACTAAAATCTTCCTAAACGGCTGGACCGATATTGATGGTTTATTTTTATTTTTGTGTATGTTTAAGTGTGTCCTTGGATGGTTTAGATTCACAATTGGCCCTGGTAGGTGGCGCTGCAATCGAGTTGTATAAAACAAGACAACGTCTATCCGGTCAGCTAGTTTGTTATAAATATGTTCTGGTTTTATAGTTGATTTAGTGTTTTTAAAGTTAGATTATGTTTACTTACCGCATGAACATCCTTGTTCTTAGCTCTGGCTTTCTCGAGATTTCGGTTAGCAGCTTCATACGCGGCTAGGCATCTGAAACAATAGAGATTTATTATTTGATTGATTACTATTGTATATAATCAAGTTCTTTTAACTGAACAGACAGCTGTGCTGCTTGGGAGTTGGTTTCGACACTTCTCCCCAGCTAAAGCACTAGGAAGTGCTGAAGGGCGGGCGTGCCGGGGGACTGTGTTATGTAATTTGGACGTTCAAACAGTGCTGATACCTATCTACCTCTTATAATACAGGTACACCCTAGCTTAAGAGGTAGTGAATATTATTCTTGTACAGATTTTGCAACAAACTATAAATGTATTTTCTAAACCAAATATCACACTGTATTTTCAAACTCTGTATATTTTTGGATAAATAAAGATTTTATTATTTTATATACTCAGTCTAGTTAAAATATTTAGCGTTTGATTTTTGATATTTTTCTAAAACAATAATGAAGGCAACAACGATATCATAACAACGTAACATTACGCCTGTTTTCCGCGAAGGGGGAGACAGAGGTGTTTCACCAGTTGTAACTCCCATTTAATAGGAGACAAAGCTGGCACTGGAGCATGGGAACTAGTAGAAGAACAGCGAGGCATAATATGTCCAGCAGTGGATGAAGTTGAGTTATGGACGATAATGATGCCTGGGGCGAGCCGAATCCCCAGTCTGTCGTCCTCTGAAGATGCTAAATGCCCTATCGACTCCCAACCCTGAATCTAATGTTGTAGCGGCATCTACAAACGCCACATGCGAGCTACGCGTCACACTGAGGTCACACTGAGGTCACGCGAAATCCTGCATCGCGCAAGCAGAGTTTACCGCGCAACTAGCATATATACAACGTCCCGATATCAACCGTCGGACAGACCGCCATCGTTCCGACCTCGCCGACGAGGTCCCACGCGACGACCCCCCCGCATCCGTTCCCCCCGTCCCCAGTCCGATGAGGCCTCAGCCCGCGCCGTAGCTGAGCCTGTAGCTTTAAATTCCCCGATTAATAATCATGATATTAACCTTTCGATCCAGCCCGTCCCCAATATCGCGCTGCCCTCTCCCGATGACGCCCTAAGCCGAGGTCCGTACCCCACAGGGGGTGCCCTTAGCGTGCGGTCATCTAACATTTAAGTTTTAGTTTTAAATTTTTCCGCTCCTGGCTGGAGGCCTTTTAGAGTAAAATCCGAAAGGCAACCACAGGACAGACCGGCTAAGCAGCCACGACCCCCAGTGGTCAAAACTGCGAGATGCCCTTCAAAAAAAAAAAAAAACAACCGTCGGGCAGTTGCCCACCAGACACGACACCCGTCTGGTCGGAGGGTCCTCCCTTTTCTATTTCGGTATAAGTGAACTTTACATCCTGTTCCTCATACATCTATAATGTGTTTGCGGATGAATGGAATAAAATTATGCGTATATGTCTGGTGTTCTGTGAGAGAAAGTATGCAAGAGAGTCCACTGTTCCATGTTAGTTTTAAATTAAATTATATACAACTTATTATTGCCAACGTAATAATTGTTTTTATGTAAATTAATGTAATTGGTGTTGTACCGTTTTACTAATATTATAAATGCGAAAGTAAGTTTGTTTGTTACCTTTTCACGCCTAAACCACTGAACCGATCATCCTGAAATTTTGCATGTACGTTGTCAGGTGTACATAAACGGACATAGGGTACCTTTTATCCCGAAAAAAGTACTGTTCCCGAGGAAAACAACTATAACGTTCTTACGATAATAGATGGCGCCACGTGTCTTCCGATCATGATTGAATTATAACCCGAATTGATAGTCAGTCTAAATTAACGCGAGCGAAGCCGCGGGCAAAAGCTAGTTATCTATAAATAAATAAAATGATGAATAGTAGACAGTATTTTTTAGTTATTTGTGCATTTTGCATTCCTACACAACACACATTTCACAATACATTTGTAGGTTTTAGTACATGAACCTCGTTAGGGCACTTTAAATCACAATGTTGGTTTGTTGTTGAGTTTGCTAGTGAATATTAACATTTACATAAAATGAAAAAACCGGCCAAGTGCGAGTCGGACTTGCGCACGAAGGGTTCCGTACCATTGACTAGGTAAACAACAGTAGGTACACAGATTAGGTGCCTACCTGTTGCCATTATTGATATCGAGCAAAAAAGGGCAAAAAAATCGCGTTTGTTGTATGGGAAAATTTTATTTAAATATTTATTTTATTTTGTTTTTAGTATTTGTTGTTATAGCGGCAACAGAAATACATAATTTGTGAAAATTTCAACTGTCTAGGTATCGCGGTTCTTGAGATACAGCCTGGTGACAGACAGACGGACGGACAGACAGCGAAGTCTTAGTAATAGGGTTCCGTTTTTACCCTTTGGATACGGAACCCTAAAAAAGATCATTAATTCGTTATAATTCGTGGAAAGCAGCCGTAATGTTTATATTTTTTTATTGCAATAAGTAAAGGTTATAGAAAAATGTGAGACCCTGGCTTCAGAGCTAGGTAGAGTACCTGTATTTCAGGAGTCATTGACTTCTTCCATTTAGGTTACAATTAAGCAAGTTTTATGCAGCGAAAGATCATAAAATTATATTACTTCAAATTAAGTTAAACATTTAATTTAAGCATTAAAAATAAAATTAGAAAATAAAGTTAAAGAAAGTTAAATCAAAAAAGCAAAATTAGAATAAAATTAGGATTAAAACAAAATTATATTAAAAATTTAAAAGAATATTAAAATAAAATAAAAATTAGAACAAAAAGATTTAGTATTTTTTAGTTTAGTAGTTTATTACCATAATTCAGCCGAAAGAGGTCCATAGGACATAGGCCTCACCCAAGCGTCGCCACAACGACCGGTCCTATGCTTCTCGCATCCAGCGGATTCCCGCGACCTTCATCACGTCAACGGTACATCTAATGGCCTATACCCACGTCGTAATCTATATTATTATCTAACTGAGGTCAGTTTAATAGTATTTCTCTAATCCTGGGTCCGATCCCCAGGCAGAGCAGTGTTATTGGGTTATTAATTAAGGATTTCTCTGCAGCAGACAGAAGTCTTGCTTTGTGCCCGATTGGTGGCGATTGGTAGACTGCTTTTACGCTACGATGCGTAAAAGGTGCGCATCACTGGTGCGTAGAGTACGTGGCAGTGCCAACAGCATCCTTAGCATGATCACTAGTCTGGCTGGACTGTGGTTACATCAGTCATTGCTGCGCCATTTGTCATGGAATGGCGCAGTAATGATTGTTGAGTTTATTTGCTTTATATTTTTGTTGTGGGTAGTTTTAAGTATTACTAACACTAGTCTATTAGAACATTGTTACTAACAAAATGGACACCATGGTCTGAAATAAAGTATTATTATTATTATTATTATTTATTAATAGGTTCGGCCCTATTAGATGGGACTTTAACTGGCGGAATGTGGGTGAACTAGACACTTCGTTCTACCCTTTCTTCGCGTTTCCGAATTAGCACGAACGTCGTCGTGCCACAGAGTAACCCTCCACAGAGGTAATGCTTTAAAGGTTTGTACTGCTGCGCTGTAATAGTGCACCTGTCATTGCGCGTTTGTATGAAGTTTTCTGTCTGTTGGGTTATCTACTCCGGTCTCAGATCGTTATTGGTTACTCAAAAGTTTTGTAAATTTTTTGGGAATTGCACAGAGTACTGAGAGCTGCACGATTACTGACAAATGCGTGCACTGACTGGACAGGTTCACTCAATCTGTGTGGTTCTTTCCTCAAAAGACCATTTCAGATACCAATCTGCATGGTCTTCGCATGACCTGACCAAGATTATGTCTGGACTTTAAAAGAGACTGTGACCTCTGAGTTTGTTTCGGCCTTTCTTCTCAGAGTAGTCAGATAGGAAACGCCGACCTCATCTAGTTTAAAAAACATGATTGACGTGTAAAAGTGTTTGTACAAACCTACTTACAGAAATAAAATCATTTACTTAATCTATAATTTTGTAAACATGGTAATACAAAATAGGCAAGTAATTCCAAGGTTTTAACAGCTCTATATTAGATCTTATCATCGCGTGTTCGTAATTCCGAAGATAGACAATGATTCCCGAAGCGCTACATACTGTTCTTTGGGAAGCTGTATATTGATTGTCTTACTGACCTGAGTCTCCTTACGAGGACAGCTTTAGCAGCGTGGGCATCTCTCATGTAGTAGCGAAGAGTGTCTGCCAACTTGAGGTCCTGGTCTGATGCCATACGACCCTCGATTTTCTGTGAGTAAAAATATTATTATCAACTGTTGAATTTATGAAACTTTCAATTAGGTAACATAAAATGTTTACACATATTTTAGTCTTTCTGAAGCTAAGACACTTTGTAAAACTCATGTAACTGTAACACGTTGATTATAATAAAACAATGTAAAAATAATGCACATGTGCTTAAATTTGAGTTAGCTTATAGAGGTCGCTATCGGACGCCATTACCGTCTGCACACTAGTGTTGTCCATCCATTATCCACTAGTGATGTTCCTACTTACTAAACATACATACATATTTCCCTTATAATTATAATTAACTAGCTGTTGCCCGCGGCTTCGTCTGCGATCCAAGATGAAAAGTAGCCTAGGTCATGGTCTATCTGTTTGTCAAATTTCATCCAAATCCGTTCAGTAGTTTTTGCGTGAAAGAGTAACTAACATCCATCCATCCATCCTCACAAACTTTCACATTTATAATATTAGGAGGGAGTAGGATGTCTGATTTTAAGGATTAATAATAAATATGTCTATTTTTATTTAAATTCTAACTGTGTAATAACTTGGATCTAGGTCTGTAATGTTGTGTATGGTTTTTACCATTAAATAAATGCACAGTCCATATTGATTTTATCGACCAAAAAAAAAATTTACATTTTAATAGTACTTCTCGAAAAACTTTGAAAAGTAAAGTTATTAGTGCGATTAGAACCGCACATATCCCGTATCTCAAAACCTATTGACTTAAATAAAAAGGTCACAACAATGACGGGTCCAACAAGCCGTCAAATCTCAAATCGTTTATTGCAATCCATAATGTACACTTACAGGTGGTGAATAAAAAATAATAGAAACAATGATGGATCCTGTCGGGCACAGATTTTTTTAAATAAGTTCAGAGAGGATGAGCGCTTCATTAATCTGGTGGCATCTCGGCCAGACATAGCTTCCGGTTTTGATTCTATATAAAAACTTTTTTACAAAAAACAACTGACTTCCAAAAAAACACTAAAAAACGTGTAAATAACTTTAATTCCGGAAGTCAGGGTCTTTGGTTGTGTATTATTTACACGTTTTTTTGTGTTTGTTTTTTGAAGTCTGTTGTTTTTTTGAAAAAAAAAAAACACTTTTTGGTTGTGGTACCTACCCCACTAACATTCGTATACCACTACTTGATATGGAAATAACCGTGACAGGAAATTATTATAACATCATCAATATAAACCAAGTGGAAAAAATACGCATTATTAGGGATAACTCAAAAACTACTGGCCAGTACTTGATCAAATTTAAATGGGACTACATGTGAAGCACCAGCTTTCAAATAAAAAAAGAATCATCCAAATCGGTTCACCCAGAAAAAAGTTCTGAGATAAGAAACATTAAAAAAAAATACAGTTGAATTGAGAATGTCCTCCATTTTTTGAAGTTGGTTAAAAATATGCACTTACCCTGCACTTGTCGAAGGTTTCAGCAGCTCTAGTGAGGAATCTCTCGGTGGGAGGTTGTTCTCTTGTGGCTAACTGTGTGATGCACGATGATAGCCTGATGTGAGCATCGGCTACCTCTGTAAAAGATAATGTAATGGTTTTATGTAATAGAGATGCTATAGCTTTCATAATAAGGTTTAAAATTTACTGATATAATAAACGTTTTAAGTTATATTTCGCTAAATTCACATGAAAAAAGAGACCAGTATTTTTAAGGTTCCGTAGTCAACAAGGAACCCTTATAGTTTCGCCATGTCCGTCCGTCCGTCCGTCTGTCCGCAGCTTAGCTCAGAGAATCTTAGTACCAGTGAGCTGTAATTTGGCATGGATATACATATTAGTCACGCCGACAAAGTGGTAAAATAAAATCTTGAAATAAATAGTTCTTAGGGTACCTCCTCTACACGTAGTGGGGATGTTTTTTTTTCTCGTCTTCCCCATATTGTAATAGGGTGTCGTTAGATAGGTATTTCAAAAATTAAGTAATCGGTTTGTGAAATATTAAGCTTTAAAATTATTAATTTTTGTTAGAGTCCGCCCCCCTCCCCCTTTTTTTGTTTTGTTTCAGAAACCATCAAATATCTTCTCCCGCTCTGGGCGGACCGGGCGGGCGTCAGACTTTTACTAACTAAAACCCCCGTGTTCCTTAAGTTGCCTGTGCGCCAGAGCCACGATAACTCTTTCGAACAAACCCGCGACCCCGGCAGGCATCGGCCCTATCAGACCCCGTCAATTATTGCTGACATCTCTTTGAGGCGAGCGTAGAACACGACGCGCTGTCGACCCGGGCCTGGTCCTTACCGGACGGCGAGCTGCCCGTTGCTCGCCGTCCGCAAACCCGCGCCTATGGTGGCGGTGGCCGGGAGCCGGCTATCGACTCGCAGCCTCTCCCCCCCCCCCCCTGCCAGCTATATGGTTTATTTTTTATTTGATTTGATAAGCTGTATTTGTATCATTTGTAAAATTAAGCTGAATTTTGAGAGCTAAAAGTTTGACATCTTGCACTGTGGCACCGAAGTAGATCTTATTTGTTGTTTATTACTCACCTTTATGCTTGCTAGTCATCCGATCAACCTTAGCGACAGCCTCCTTAAGATGCGAGTAGTACTCCTGCAGGAACGTGGTCTCCTGCTCAAAGAAGTCGTTGACATCTCGCACTGTAGCACCGAGGTAGATCTCGTCTGTTGTTGTTGTCATTGATCGCATCTGGAAAGAGTAATTAAAGTAATATAATAGTGTCGTGCAAACAGTTCTAATTTTGCACACTCCGTGCAATGTGTCATGCAAACTGTCCTAATTTTGCACAGTCCGTTGAATGTGTCATGCAAACCATCCTAATTTTATACACTTCGTGCAATGTAACTTAAACGTCATTTGGGGAATAGATTATAATGTAGTATACAGCTTACCAGTCCACCAATAAGGTCCATGCGTCCTTTCGGCTTGGCGCACAGATCCTGTTCGTACTCTAAGAACACGCGCAGATGAGAGTCGTTCCTGAACACCGGGTGTGCGGCCAAACGCTGTAGGAATACCTCGTGCATTGCTACGGTTTTCTTGAATGTTGCTAGGTATTCACTGTAAGACAAAATAATGATGAAATTGAATGTATTCTACAGAACATACATTTTTGTATACACAATAATAATCTGCATTATTTTTGTTTATTAGTTTGCTATGCAGACTTTACAATGCAGGACCCGGGGTCCATAGCAAACTCAATATTTTTTTTCCAATTGTACAGAAGACTTAACTACTAGACTTAAAGAGAAATAAATCATCATAGAGAATTGTAGAAAACAATTTTTTTCTTTATTATTATTATTACGAATAATTTTATTTCAGATTAATTTAGTCTTTAGTCTCCAATTAGCAAGGATATTTGCAACAAACAATAACCACTCCTCGACATATACCTTCTAGGATATTTTTCAACTTGTCTATCCAAATAATACACTCACTCTTCAAGCTCCTCTTTCATTTTAAGGAACTCTTCTCTTGTAAGTGCGCCTTCACCCTCACCGAGACGCTGCAACTTCTCGCGGGACGCGTCGAAATCCGGCCTCGGAGGCGCCGGTGGGATCTGTTGTATATGAAAACAATGACTTCATTATTTTTTAGGATAAGTTAAAAGATAGAGATACCGTAACTTCCTGCTTGTATCGGTCGCTGATAATAAATTCACAATGATATAAATATGCTTCAGTCAACTCTCGATATCAGATAACAGATAAACGAGTCGCGCGAAAGTATCTCTACTAAGTGTACAAGGTTTATATATTTATGCTGCCTACTAATATAATTATGCTGGAGAGTTTGTTTGTTTGAACATGCTAATCTCTGCAATCCCCAAGTGTTAGACAGAGGTGTACCTATACTACACCCACATTTCGCCGTTATATTTAAGTCCCATGTAACAGGGGGCGTGCCTATTGCCATCAACCAGGCTCAAATCGAGACTCCGGGCTGCTACTGAGAAATTCCTGATGGAAAAATCCAATAACACTTTACCGGACCTGGGATTCGAACCCAGGACCTCCTGATCCGCAGTAGCGCTTGTAACTAAAGAGGTATGTGGAACAGGGTGTAAAGTTCACTCATACCTCCATAGAAAGGGAGGATCCTCCGAACAGACGGGTGTCGTGTCTGGTGGGCAACTACCCGACGATTGATGTCGGGACGTTGTATATATGCTAGTTAGGCGGTAAACTCTGCTTACGTGATGCAGGATTTTGCGTGACGACAGTGTGACGCGTAGCTCGCATGTGGCGTTGTAGACGCCGCTACACAACCACTAGACTAACGACAGTGGTTTAAACTGGCAATTAAAACTTTTTATACTCACAATATACCCAGCGTACTCCTCGTTCTCCTCATATCTATCATGCAGCCACACAAACTCCTCATGTTGGCGCACTACTATGAACTCAGACTTTTGAAACTCTGGCAGTGTTGTTTTTGTGTGGACGGTAAACTTCACTTTTTCTTTCTCGCTTAGAGCGTCTGATATGTCGACCTGTAGAGTTGAAATTAAGTTTTGAATTAATTTGCAAAACTCAGAAACTTCTACTAAAGTTACAATAATCCTAAATCTATATTAGTATAGATTTAGAATTATTTTAACAACACAACAACAAAGTTTGGTTCACTTTTAGTTAAAATCAACAAGTATTAGTTCCATAAAAATAATCAGTAGACAAATAACTAACTATTGTTACCATCTGACTTTATTATGCAACCATATTGTTAATTTTTGTTAGCTGCGCTACAGTTTATACTTTTGAAGCTATCATTGTTTTACTTTTTGTACCTATTTGTGTTTATAGTTCCAAAAAAAAAAATTTTTTTTTTTAGTTATTTAAACAGTATTCAAAAATATTGGTTTGGAATTGTTTTTTACTTTATTTATTTCTCTAATCAGTTTTATACTACTTATATTTTTTTTTAAATATATTTTCAGTTGGGTTTGCTCTTGACTCTAGTGTAGGTCAGAGATGATTGAGACAAAATCGACGATGGAGTGAGCTTACCCAGAAGAACCCTGCGGGGTAGTTACGTAACACACTAACAGTAGGAATGGGTTTCATTTTGACAATTCAACAGCATTCACTGCGTTATTTACGTTGTTTAACAGACAAATTTTTCGAACATAAGAAGCAATGGGTTAGCAATAGGCTTCAAAATGATTCAGATTGTGATAAATAGTGTGTTACGTCATTAGAGTGCAGTTCACTCTGACTTTTCAAAGGTTTTAGGTTGTATGCGTTCGGAAACACAGGTAGAGAGTTCCACTCTTTTGCTATGCACAAAATACTTTTACACACCAATAATATTTTTTAAACTAGATGAGGTTAGTGTTTTCTATCCGATTCCTACTCTGAAAAGAATAAAGTAGAACAAGAGAAACATCACCTTGGACATATTTTTTCTGTTCTTTTCCCCTTATCTGTTTATGTGTGTACAAAAATAGTTAAATAAATAATTAAGACCAAAACAAACTCAGAGGTCAGTATCTTTAAAGGCCAGACATTATCTTTTTCAGATCATGTGAGGACCATGTAGATTAGTAGACCATGTGGAATGGTCTTTCAAGGAAAGAACCACACATATTTGAGTGGAACTGTCCAGTCAGTGCATGCATTTGTCTGCAATTATTTTTATAGTAAGTAAGTAAGTAAGTCTTTATTTGCCTTAAACATGGTATAAAAGGTGTTACAGTTTGGTAATATAATATAGTTCACATGTTTAGCTATACAACATCGTGTATCAATTGCATGCAAAATACTTAGAATTAATTAGTAAGTAGAAATAAAATGTCAAAGCTATAAAACATTCTCCACAATACAATCATCATAACATAATATTATTTAATGTCAGAAATTAATCTCCACGAACAAAATCAAAAAGTCACAATAAAAGAAAACATTATAAAAGTAGACATTATTCGCAACAGTTCCATAACATTACATAACATAACTTAAAGTAAAAAAAAGGAAATCAATAAAATCAATAATTATAAAATTAAAAATGTCAAAATTATAAACATTATCGACGATCCAGTATGTCATTATTTGTGAATTATAATTTAATGTCAAAAAAATCCTTAATGTCATATATGCCAACAATAACAATTATTTCTGTAACGCATTGAGCACTTACCAACAAGCTATTATCAGCTAAACAGACATTCTCATTCGGCTTCTTCTTATCCAGCTTGGGGTCTGCAGAGCCAGGAGTTTGAGCTGTTGGCGCTGACAGGGGATCATGGTTGGTATCCTCAACGCAGTCCTAGAAAATGTACAGTTAGGCTTTAGTTGTATTTTCTTCCTCTCATAACCTTGCTCGTATCCCACCCGTACGCAAAATACACGCATCGACGTGGAGTTGCCGACACCAGCCCGTATGAACGGGCTGGTGTCGGCAACTCCACGTCAATGCCTATTACCTATTAAACTTGCTCTGATTATGGCAGCTAAAATGGACTGGATACAGAATGCAGAAGAGTCCTGTCTAGCCAAAACTAAGGCCCAGTTGCCATCAAAGCCAAGAAGAGGAAATTCAATAGCTTAGTACGTTCAATAGTGAGCTTATTGGTTGCTAACGAGATTGTTGTCACTGTGACTATTGGGACTTAGGATACGCCTATGCACAGCAATAGTCTGCAATAGGTTTTATTTAAACGTTTATAGACTAGACACTTTTTAATTCCAACTTATCCAATAAGAATACAATACAAACATTTAGGTACCATCACAACACCTCAAAAACAATGTATTCTTCACACAATTATGAAAACTTACAAACGTGAAAAATGAAATAAACACACTCATAAAATACATCAATAAAAACAAGGTCGTCTGTGCTATCACGCGAAAAAAAAAACAAAAAGGATAGATCCACGTCATTAAACTAATTATCGAAGAACGAAGCAAAAATAAAGGTTTCTTACAAAGAAATGCACCACACGTTCATTATCTCTACGAAAATGAGTCATAACCTTTAGATATCCGGCGAAATTAACGAATAATACGTGAAATCTTATTGACGGAGACGCCCCCCGGCAAAGTAGGAAAAACAATCAGTTTAAGCTTTATTACTAACTTTTATGCGGAAAAACTCACCATCATTTTGTAAAATAAACTCGCAGTTTGCCGCTGATTATAAATAATAGAATTATATTTTACTTTCCTCGTTCTAATCAACAATTTAATTGAGCGTCGAGCGACAATAAACTTTCATTTGACACACAGGAAAATAAGATGATTGTCAAAATCGCATCTGTCAAAACGAAACGGCGAGAGAGAGCCTGACAGAAAAACTTAGTGTCGCAAAGTATTACAAAAAAAATATTTCAATTTATATCTTGGCAAAATAATTTTGAAAATTATCCAGCTCGAGCTCAACACATAATGAAACCAATTAACCTATTGAGGTATGTAAGAAGTTCCAGCTAACATCTTTTGAGACTCAAGCCAACCTCACCTACCTGTGGTGCACCCAGCTAGCAAACAAACTTGGCTACGGCAAGCCACCAACACGCACTGGACCAGCGTGGTGGGTTACGGTCCAATCCAATTCCAATTAATTTGCCGTGGTCAAACGACCACGGCAAATTATGTAACGGAAACCAATACACTTCAAATTCTCACCCAATTACAATTACAATGTCCCGACGCTAATGAAGGACTAGCTATTAATTGAAGTTGAAAATGCTCTAAAAGAAGATATCAACTGGAACATTATAGGCCTTTCAGAAGTAACAACAGGGGGCGAACACACGCAAGAAAGAGACGATGCTGTATTCTTCCACTTCGGTGAAACTAGTGGACAACACGGAGTGGGGTTCATGGTGGCAAAAGACTGGAAGGATAATATCGACAAATTTGTGGACTATAATAGCCCACAAATTTGTTAATAATTTGTTAAATTCAGAATAATTCTGAACGTGTCGCGTTGCTCGAATTTCAACTTACACCGAACAAAATGCTTACTTTTGTATAAATTTATGCACTAACATCTGCACATACCGATGAAAATGTAGAAGATTTCTATGCTCTTGTCAACCGAGCATGAAAAGAAAATAGGAGCACCTGGAACATGGTCATTGGGGACTTTAACGCTAAGGTAGGAAGGCCGCAAGAACTGGATGGCGAGGATAATTTCGGTGGCCGCCCAGCCGAGCTCTACCCTAACGCCGCCGCCGGTACCGGGGGACCCCAATTAACGAGGTGATTGTCTAAAGCAGTTTGCCTTTAGACAGAGCATGCACATAGCCAACAGCTTATTTTAAAAGAAACCTCATGGCGTTGGACGTAGGTCACACCCAATGGTTCCACGCGAAACGAAATTGACTACGTCTTATCATCAGACAACCAAATAATCAAAAATGTTGGTGTTACCAGATCAGTCACAGACCATTTTGTGCAAAAAATCGATTTGACTTCAAAATCCACTGAGCCAAATTGTTTACAAAACAAACTAAGCGGCTTTTAAAAGAGACGCTTATCATTAGAACATTTTAATCTTTACCTGTCAAATTATTTCAAGGAACTAAAAGTCGATCAAACAGACGCAGAAGACCGATATAATGCAATAGTTACCGGAATTATCAAAAGCAGTAGAAACATAAAGAACACACCCAGAAAAAAGAAAACATATTAACAGCTCAGCTGGATTTGATCGAAAAGTGAACAAATTTATCAATTATCTGCACTTTTATCAGAGACTTATTTATTAATATAGTTTACACATATAAATAAGTTTATATAACAACACACTTTATATACAACACTGAAAAGCGCACAGCTGATGCGTTCTCCTTCTCTTATTTCCCTTTCTTTCTTTCGTCACACACACGCACACACTGTTGGCTGACAGTACCATCCTCTCGGAAAATGGGTTGGTACCATCTAACGGCCAACTCTACCAACGTGCGCGCTCATTGGTTACATCAAATAGCACGCGCTTTCCTGACTTCCTGTTACACACTTCCGTCCCTTTTCACGAAATCACTTCCACAGATTGCAGGAAAGCGAAATTCACATTGATATCAGCATACTATTGTAATCCCGTCAGGGTATAATATGCTCTGTGATTGTAGTCTTTGATAAATATCGATGCTCTAGCCAGGAAGAAATTCAGTGCTTGAATTATTACGCTAACAAAGCGAGGTACATTCACATAAAGCCAGAACTCGCGCATGCGGACATTGCAATAAGGCAGCTATACAAAGTTTTATAAATATTTAAAAAATCGATAATATTTCGGCGGATGAACGGTACGCATGACACAGAATAATGATTTTCACTTGACGGGAGTTAGTGTTCCCTTTAATAAAAATCAAAACATTATAGGAGAAATTTTGAAGATTCAATTTACATAGAAGTTGAAACTTCATTATAATAATAAATTGGTCTTGATTTCGTGTACCATTCGATTTACTAGACATATTATGTCATTACTCAACGTCTTCCAACACTGCCATAAGCTTGTGAAAGAAAACTACTATAAAAGTTTAGCAGTATTCGGGTAAACGACGCTTGTATCATTTTAGTAGTTTTTAGAAATCAAAGATTGAAATGGACGCGCAAAAAATAAATTGTTGTTTTTAATTTATTTATACAAACTATACATCTTTTATTTACAAAATGGGGACGCAGAAGCCTGGAGAATGGGCCAATTCGTTAATTGCCCGCTTCGAAGAGCAGGTAACTCTCAATTTATGTATTTAATTTAATTTCTAAGACCCGCCCATATTAGGAGTTTTTCGGGTATGTAAACCAGTAAACAAAATATTTTTTTTTCTTCAGCATTATTGACTTATCCCATGTTAAGAACAACTACAAGCGGCTTTATTAAGTTTTCAAATTTTTCTGTGCGTAATTTATAGCATTTCATTCAGGTATCTAGTTTATTATGAGAATATGAATGTATGGTTGTAAGTTATTGATCGGCGACCCGGCATTGCGAATTCGGTATTCGAATTCAAAGACTTACGTATGAACAATCCGACTGAAATATTTAATGGTTTTCTGTCAATCATGGGCACCCGTTACAGTCATACCTACAGTTAGTATTAAGAACTCTTTTGGGTTAATTATTTGGATAAGTGGCCGAATGATTTATTATAGATAATAATAGAATTATAATGGAATACACCTAGTATTGATCCTAGGACCGGTCGATGCGGTGATGTTTGGGGGAGGCCTCTGTCCAGCAGTAAGGATGTCTTTCAGCTGAAATGATGATAATGACGACATCTTCTGTTCAATAATTATTTTAGAATCATTAAATAGGCACCTTCCTTTGAGGACCATGATTTAGATAACTTGGGAGAGAAATAAGTCCAGTAACTGATTAATTATAATAAAAATAATCCTTATTTTCTTATTTTTTAGTTTCTTGCATGTTCTTCTCCATAGGTACCTACTACGCATTGTAATGGGCAACTAGCTTCATCTTTCTGACTGACCGACCCCTTGACAATTCAAAAGTGCCTGTAATTGGTTTATTTGAAATAAATGTTTTGAGTTTGATTAAATTATTAGCCCCTGCTTCAGACAAGAAACATAAAAAAAATCTAGATGTCTATATATATTATATATTTGAGTTTAATATTATTCATACATCTCACATAAACCTTCCAGAATAAATTAGCTAAATGTTGATGAAACCTGCATCAAAATCTATTGTGTAATTTGAAAAACTAAGCAGTCAGACAGACAGACACGAAAACTGACTTTGTTTTATATTATATACATATGTATATACAGGGTGGCAGGGACATCGATGCGCAACCTGTTACCATGGATTCAGTACATAATTCTGAACACCCTGTGTTGAATTTTTTTGAAAGTTATTTAAAAAGAAAAAGCAGGCCCATAAATAAATACGTTAACCTAAAAATACATACTTATACTATAATAAATAAATAAATTAAATAAATATAATTATTATAATAAATGATATTATATTATTATTTTATATAATTACATAAATATATACCTTGTAAGTGTAGGTAGATGTTTACATCTACATTTCACTAGTTATGTTATAAATCCCATGTAAAAAGAACCGTATGCCATTAACCAGGTAAAAATTCCAGAATCTGCTCTGTGTGTATGCACATGTTTTTTTAAAAGGAAATTCCAGAATTTTCTTTGTGTGTATGCACATGTTTTTTTAAAGGGAGATGTTTATACAGAGTGGTATTTCCGAAGGGAAACAGAATACAGTGTAGTTTTTGCATTAGGAGGATGATTTTTCATAGTAATTATTATACAGGTTTCTTTTTCAAGAAGATATTATACAGGTCTGTTATTCATGAGGAGTATTATACAGGCTGTATTATTTATTACACAAGCAGCACAGAAGTAGTAATTTAGACAAACTATTTTCTTTTAAACAGTCTTATTTATATGTTATGTTTCAAGGAATTATTAAAGTTATTATTTGAATATTTAAATAAATAATGAAATATATTTCACTCTCTAGCTACATTAAAAGACAGGTAGGAGCAGTACAAAGCGTGTCTCATTCAGATCAGCACTTCTCTCTCTCTCTCTCTCTCTCTCTCTCTCTCTCTCTCTCTCTCTCTCTCTCTCTCTCTCTCTCTCTCTCTCTCTCTCTCTCTCTCTCTCTCTTTTCAATCATCATACAGATTACTTACAATACAAAATGCTTTTTTTGAAGAGTTTTACAGGATATTTATTATTATGAGGTATAATAATATAATAGGGTGAGGTACTGGTGGTTTTTCATAAGGGATATTATACAGGCAGTTTTTTTAAATGGGATAATATACAGAGGGTTTCTTTAAAATATAATAATTTATGATAAAAGAATATTACTTTTCATTAATCCTTTTCTTTTCTCTATCCCTAGTTACCCTACAAGACAGGTGCTCAGAACCTGCACTCCCGTATTAACGAGGAGCAATGCAAAGCGTGCCTCGTTCAGATCAGCAGACACCGCTTCTCTTTAGTCATCGCCGGCCTCACTAAGATACTGCAAAGAGTTAATGAACTAGTAAGTATTAACTCTAGAATATTTATGTGATTAATAGCAATTATGTTCTTAGTTGAAACAGAGTTGCCAGTTTAGTGTTCTATATGGAACAGAAATCCTTTAGTTAACTAGTTTATTCCTTTAGAAAACGAGTTGAGTTTGTGTGATTGATTTTACGAATATATCAATAATACTGAAAAAAAAAGTCTCGTTACGAAATTGTTATTGGTGTAAACTTAACATTTAAAGAACATTTCTTTAGAGTGTCTTGGATCAATAGTAATATTCAGTAAAAACATTTAAATTTAATCTTAGTCGATGGTAATTCGAAGTATAGGCTCAAAAACATAAACAAATACTTCCAATCCATCGAGAGAAATGATGAAAGAATTCCTTAATTAAAAAAACTTTAAGATGTTCACCATCTCCATTCTCATTATAACCACATTGAAAATCTTCAACCTTCTATTGAAATAAATATGACAGAGAAGGTACGTTTCTCGCGTTATCATCAGCCATATTTTAACTACTATGGGCGTACTATGGGAAGTGTTGGTTATTGCGCAATAGAAAAACCGTTTGCAGTTCAAATCAATTTATAATTTACGAACAAATTAATATAATCACACTAACGTGCTAACGAATCACACACTATAGGTGCACGACACAACTATACAGAATGCGCGAAAGTTTCTAAACACACTCACCACACTGCTCGACCGCCGACAAACTCTGCTTTAACTGTGGTCGAGCGTTATGCTGTAGACTGTCGAGCGCCGCCTGGTGGCGCTGGCGTCCCGATTAGTTAAAGTCAAACGATTGATTAAACAACGTATTTCCGACAAAATATACATATTATTTTGATACGTAGTTCTTTAAAGACACATTTATCGATCGTGTAGTGCCATGCAGTCATCATATAGCTCAACCAGTATTACTTTTCACAGTACCAGCCTACAATATCAATAGGCGCGAACCGTCCACAGACAGAACTAGAGAAAGGCTACCACGATAGCCTGGTCATAGTCCTGGACACGTTGGAGATATGTCTCAGCTCCCAGCCTAAAGATACGGCGAAGTACGATGAGGCTATGAATGTGAAGATCTTGCTGAGGGAGGTCTGCCAGTTTATTGGTAAGTATTTTGAAGGAAATCACTTTTAGATCTCCCATAATTGCGGTTTTTATGTGTGTATTTTTTTACTTGGAAAACCAAATAAGTCATTTGACGGAGTCCCCGGTTTGTATTACACACGTAAAATTAATGAAATAAAACGGTAAGGGCACTCGCTCTTAGTCGGGAGTTCATAGCCGATTCCCGGCCACCGTAGGCGCGGGCTTGCGGAGGGCGAGCAATCGGTAGCTAGCCGTCCGGTAAGGACCAGGCTCGGCTCGACGGCGCGTTGTATTCCACGCGCACCTCAAAAAGATGTTAGCACACACTGACGCGGTCCGCTAGGGCCGATGCCTGCCAGGGTCACGGGTTTGTCCGAAAGGGTTACCGTGGCCCTGGCACACAGGCAACTAAAGGAACACGGTTGGATTTTTGTCAGTAAAAGTTTGACACGCCCTATCGCTCCGGGAGAGCGGGAGAAGTTATTTGTATGATATCTCACCCAAAAAAGGGAGCACTAGCTCATGGTCAACTAATAACCGCCACTAGTGGCCAGCGACAGCCACTTTTCATACAAGTGACCGCCACCGGCAACATGCATACGGCAGCGGCGAAGTAATAAATTAAGGCTTCTTTAACCAGAATTAGCAAATTCGGGTTTCAAGGAAAAGGGGTTAAATTATTGAGCGAGCACTGATTACGTACGTTGGATTGTGACATTTAAAACTAACTCACGTTGCCTTTTGCGCAACAACAGCTTCAAAAACGTGCTTTGTTTTTTGACATTTTCGCAACAGGAAAACTGTAGCAATTTCTTTTAACGTATTGTTTTAACCCTCGCTAAGAAACTTTTTTGTGTTTTGTGTAACAGAACGGCTTCTTTGTGTAACACCTGCTACGGCTCTCTCCCTCACATAGATAGGAAGCCTGAGTCCCAGCAGTAGGATCATTATAGTCTGATTAATCTTTACTAATATTATAACTAGTGGCTCTGTGAGCTGTAGACCTCGCGAGTCTGTCTTTGCATAACTTAAAACTGAATAAATGTTCAGCACGCACCTTAAAACAAAAAGAGCGTGAAATGGCTAAAATATGTTTTTTTATACGTGGTCTCCGCCATTTCAAAAAAATCATCATGAAATTATTGAACCTAGTCACAAAATTTCAGGAGAATAGGTTAAGAAATGCGACCTGTAGAGGAAGGAGAACAGACATCCGGACCTACGAAAACATTTTTGCCCAAGCTGAAACGGAGACGCTTCGCAGTCGCTTGGTCAATTATAAATTAGGTCATTAATATATATTATAAACAAAATTGGGCCAAGAATACTTACTTGAGGCACCCCGTACTTAACCGTTTTAGGCTTAGACTGAAACGTTTGTTCATATTTTGTTTCATTTGATATCCTTGTCATTTGAGTTATTTGAACCCAATTTTCGATGTATGATTTTATAAGATTTAATGCATTCCCTCTAACTCCGTATTGTTCTTGTTTATTTAAGAGGATATTATGGTGTACGTTATCAAATGCTTTTGACATGTCCATAAATAGTTATATATGTTGTTTGTTGTCCAGTCCTGTCATTAAATTTCTTAAAAAAAAAAAAAAAAGTGCGTCGCTCGTCGATTTGCCTTTACGAAACCCAAATTGCTCATGTGTGAATATATTATTGAATTCAAAATAGTTATATAAATTGTTATAAATTACTCTTTAAAAATTGTTTGCAATAATTGGTAATAAAGCTGTAAAATTTCATCTCTTCTCTATCTTCCTTTTTAAATAATTGGTTTATGACTGTTATTTTTAGTTTTGAGGGAAATATTCCGTATTTCAGGCACAAATTTACAATGATGCTGAGTACTGGAGCTATGCTATGGGAAACGCGTTTAATTATTTTAGTATTTATATTATTGTACCCTGTACTATTAGTGCTATTTAGTCTTTTTATTATTTGGTCATCTTCATATGGATTTGTCGGTTTCATGAACATTGAATTGCAATTATGAATAATTACCCGCAAACAGTGAATGTTCAGTAACATATAACATTTCTAGAGACCCTACTCTACACTAACGAACGGCTAATTCAAGCACGATAGCCCTCATTGTGTGGTACATGATACCACACCATTGAAATAATAGAATTGAAGTCATTATGACGTCTTTGGACATCATAATGACTTCACTCCTCCAACAGAGCTATTAAATAGTATTACAATTGACGAGAACACAACATAACAAATAAACAAACACACACATAATTAAACATAAGTGGCGAAATGTGGGTGTACTATATAGGTACAACTCTGCCTAACTCTTCGGGGATTACAGGAGTGATGTCATGTTGTTACAATTGACCATCCACAATTCTTATACATTATTTGTAGTACATTTACTTATATTTGCGGATGCTCTCGTTAGGCAGTTGGATCATAATCTCTATTAGAAAGAATAAAGAAATAAAATATGTTTATTTGCGGTAAACATGACGCAGAGATAAACACACAAATACAAAAAAGAACGAGTTGGGGGAAAATATGCGTCACATTCACGCAAAACCGCAATCTTCAGCATAATGCTACGACCCTATGCGAGACAGAGCCCCAGCGCTGGTTTTCAGCGGCAGCCGGCGTTGACGTGATGACGTTAACCAGTGCAGGTTTCTCTCTCTGACGCCTATTTATTTTTGGGTGGGCAATCGTCAAATAATTTTTCCCGGTCTGGGCGGAGCGGGATGGATATCTTTGATCTCTTCCGTTGTGGACGAAAATACAAGCAATACTTAAAGCTTAGAAGTGTACCTTTGCCTACCCCTCCGGATAATATTTGTTTTATTTCACGCCTGTGTGGGGAATCATTAAATACCTGTTACTGTTAGCCTGCAACATCCTACTGCTGGGCAAAGGCCTCTCCCCATGACTTCCAGCTGTTTCGATCCAGAGCTAGTGTGGACCACTGGTCTTTTGTTGTCTCCAGCTCTTCTATCTTTTACGGGGTCTGCCGCGACGCCTTCTGTCTGTGTCAGGGCTCCACATAGTGGTTATTTTGGCCCACAGCTTATTGGGCATACGGCAGACGTACCCAGCCTAATCCCAGATCCCGTTTTGTTTTTTGACATTTTCGCAATAGGAAAACTATAGTCATTTCTTTTAACTTAATGTTTTCGCCTCGTTTTTTCGATTTCTCAATTTTTTTTAAAATTGTGTCTACCAGCACCCTAATTGCGAGACACACTATCTATCACAATCCGAATCATTTGTCTTTTGCTAAGCCCAGTGCTTCATCTGTTCGAAAAATTTGTCTGCTCAACAACGTGAATAACGCAATGAATGTTGTTAAAATGTCAAAATTAAAGTTATTCCTACTGTTAGTGTGTTACTCAATTACCCCGCTGGACGGCTTCTTTGCGTATCAAACTCGGAGTCACAGCCCCTTAATTATGAAAATTAAATATTATCCATTGCTGTATGAAGATTGTTGAATGGTCAAATGAAAGAAATTGTGCGCTCTTATAATTTCTAACGTCACGTTATCATCGTCTATAAAATGTGTTGAAAAACGTGCACGTTATAACGTTATTGTGGACGGAAATTGAAAAGCGTCTGCATGTATTTCGATTCATTTTACCTCCCTGTGTTATCGTGATGCTGTGATGTGGACGTCTACGATAATACTAGAGTCAAGAGCAAACCCATCTAAAATAAAAAAAAATAAAATAAAACACGTGTGGCACTCGGGGACTGCCGCGGTAAAGCTATTGCATAGCATTTTTTATCAACTTATGCAATTATATTTATTTATTTATGCAGTATTTTTTTTTCTTTGATATTAATTCAAGTACAGTCGTACTTACACGTTAAGCGAACGCTCGGCCGAGCTACATGGTAGGCGGAGTGGGGGGTGTTAGGTTTTATTTTCGTTACGGAATTTCTTGATTCGGTCGTCGCGCTCAAAGCCCGCGATAAAAGCTATGCAATAGCTTAAAAAAAAAAAACGCCATGGTAGAAATGATAAAAGCACACATTGAGTTATGCGTGGGACGGCATAAAATAAGTCACGTTGCAAAAACGGCGTCGACAACGTGATTTGTTTGTGACATTTTCGCAACAGGAAAACTGTAGCAATTTCTTTTAACTTATTGTTTTCACCCTCGCTACGAAACCTTTTTTTCAATTGTGTGTACCGCGTAACGCAATTCGAATAACGGGCCAAACGGGGAAAAGTAGGTTTATTTGTCACAAAAACACGTGCACATAAAAATATAAGTAAGTTAATTGAAAAATAAACAGATCTATATTCACTAGAGATCGGATATTCGGATGCATATTCACTTAAAGTTGAGATGTTGGCTAATATGAAATGCGCTTTTGCATCGATTTTTTTTTAACTTTGACTAACACACACCACCCCTTTTACACCCTACATACTCGTATTTGCATCGGGGGCAAAAATTAATTTTAAATAAATATACATCTGAATAGTTAAGCAATCCAGGATACTGGGGTTTTCTTTTTGAAATAATTATTTTTTTAGAAGTCGCTTCTACTATACACCAGAATAATTTATGCATTCCTGGTGTTCCTGGCATACCGACATTTTTTGCCAAAAAAAAAAAATTTTTTTAAGCTATTGCATAGCTTTTATCGCGGGCTTTGAGCGCGGCGACCGAATCAAGAAATTCCGTAACGAAAATAAAACCTAACACCCCCCACTCCGCCTACCATGTAGCTCGGCCGAGCGTTCGCTTAACGTGTATGTATACTGTACGACTGTACTTGAATTAATATCAAAGAAAAAAAAAACTGCATAAATAAAAAATAAATAAATAATTATAATTGCATAAGTTGATAAAAAATGCTATGCAATAGCTTTACCGCGGCAGTCCCCGAGTGCCACACGTGTTTTTTTTTTAATCCGCTTATTTTTTTTTCATAGGTAAAAATTAACATTAGGTAAATATGCATCCAAATATCCGATCTATGATAATCACACAACATAAATAGTCAGCAGCTACATGTCGTGACTGTGACAAGAAAGTTTCCACTCGGCATGATGCTGTGCTATGGGGGACGCACAGCACAGCGCTGATTTTCATTGGTCACCCGAAAACGACGTACGGATGCTCAGGTTTAAAGTTTCGTACAGATTAAACAAATAGGTAATGAAGTAAAGTAAAATAAACAGGACTTAGAATATAATGTTACTCATCTGATCATCGGTCTGCCCTTGTCCCATGTTACTTGGGGTTCACGCAACACGTTTTTAGGGTTCCGTACCCAAGGGGTAATAACCGGACCCTATTACTAAGACTTCGCTGTCCGTCCGTCCGTCCGTCTGTCTTTTACCAGACTGTATCTCAAGAACCGCGATAGCTAGACAGTTGAAATTTTCACAAATTATGTATTTCTGTTGCCGCTATAACAACAAATACTAAAAACAAAATAGAATAAATATTTAAGGCGGGCTGCCATACAAAAAACGCCATTTTTTGCCTATTTTTGCTCGATATCAATAAATGGTAACAGGTAGGCACCTAATTTGTGTACCTACTGTTGTTTACCTAGTCAATGGTACGGAACCCTTCGTGCGCGAGTCCGACTCGCACTTGGCCGTCTTTTTTTCTTCCGTTCTCGCCTGTCAAATGTCGCGGTATCATTCATTCCCTTCTGTTTCATATCATTCCTCATAAAATTCATCATTCTTTTCTTTGGCCTTTCTCTCCCTCCATCCATCAACATTTATACTCACAACTCTTTTAAGTCACAGGCGTTTCCTCACTCGTCCATCATATTCCCAAACCAAATCAAGCCAAACGATTTCCTTTCAACTTATCTGTCATTGGCGCAACTTTCAAATTTCCCCTTATACAGGGTTATTTGTAATTCGACGTATTCCTTGCTGGACGTCATAGTAAAATGCAACAAATCAAGCCACCAAATGTTGTACCGAAATTCGTTTTTTTTTTTCTAATTTTTGTTCCGACAAAGATAAAAAATACGAAAAATAAAATGTTTAATTAGTGATCTTTGCCAAAGTTTTAGGCATTTTTGAACTTTTAATGATTAACAAAGATCTGCTACGGCATCAGCTATGATAATAACATAAATTCCAGTATAGTCGCGCCGTCCATAATTTTAAATTGGATTTTTCATAAAATACTAAAAATCTAACTAACTCAAAAACTACTGAATTTCGGTAGAACATATTTTGGTGGCTTAATTTGTTGCATTTTAACCTTACTATGACGTCCTGTAAGGAATACGTCGAGTTACAAGTAACCCTGTATACTCTTTTCTTATTTTATCCATTTTCGTCACTCCACACATCCATCTCAACATTCTCATCTCCGCTGCATGCAATTTTTTTCATCCGTCTTCTTCATGGTCCAGCATTCCGGTCCATACAATACGACAGGCCAGGAATAAAATGTAACTATACAACCAATAAGATAACTGTAAAACTGGAAACTGTAAAATAACAACAAAATTATCCATTGTTGCATTATAGCTGGGTCCACACCGGACGATCCAGTGCGTTCCGACCGGGCGCGGCGGGAGCGCAGGCCTACTCTCTAAGTCCGACAGTAAAGATATGGGCCAGTCTGAAAGTAGTTCGATACTTCGGAATGAACCCTAGTCCCGGTTAATTAACATTTTCGGACGGGCAAAAACACATCGGGAGTAAGGACAACTCTCAAATCGTGTTGCCATTCATTCTTAGTTCGGCCCTCAAACTAATCTTATGTCCGTAGGTGAAACGGAGTAGGAAACGCCCGTAATTTTGGCTGAAACTAAAGATTTCGTTGTTAGAGTAGACCCCGCGGTCCAAATGCGCAGTCGTTGGAGAACGTGCCGCGCGCGATTCGCTCCGTGGAGCGGCCGATCCAGCGCTGTTAGTTTTTCGACAATGCTCAAAGGCGCCTCAGTCGTTTCGTACGCTCGGTGTGGACGGTTGTGTGTGGATCGGGCGATCGGGCAATATGGATACTGCGCATAGTCGCCGTTTAATATCCATTTTTATAGAGCATAAGTGCTTAAGGGGGGTGCGCTCAGGTAGCCCGAGAAATTCAAAAAACTTACGCTTTTTGCAATTTGCAGGTCACTGTCAGGTTGTATGTTGATTAAGATTATGATTCGCGGCCGTAACAAATATGGCTTTACAGAATTATAATCATTAGAATCGACAATACAACTCCCTAAGTTACAATTGGCCTCAAATGTCAAGATTTCATGAAATAGTCATTCAAAAGGGTAATATGAACTTAGAGAGATGTATTGATGATTTTTATGATTATAATTCTATACATGAATATTTGATACGGCCGCGAATCATATTTAGATCAACATAAAACCTGATACTGACCTGCAAATGGCAAACTACACAAGAAAATTTTAATTTCGCGGGCTACTTTGGGACTTAAGAAATTCAAATGATAAAACTGCTTACCAACAGCGCCCGCTTTAAACGTCACTCGAGCGCCAAAAGATCGACGTATCAGTGTAGTTTGCAAGACGCACCTTTCAAACGAACAATAAAAAAAGAGCATAGTATCACGCCTTTATACCCCGAAAGTGTAGGCAGAGAGGGAACTACACCTCGTTTCGCATTTTTTTGTTTCAAAATATTAATTATCTTTTACCTCCAACAGTCTCAATCTACTACTACACGGACATGCGCAATGAAAGCACGTTAAACAATACATTACTGAGACAGTTAGCAAGCAAAGTATTATTTGCGCTCAGTTTGAACTTCTTCAGTGCGGTGTTCAACAGGATCAGTGCGAGATTACAGGTAAGTCCACCAATAATGAACCATATCTTAAGCTCGTTGAGCTTGAGTTTGTTGAGCTCCTTAAGTTCTGAGTTGAGCTGCACGATTACTGACAAATGCGTGCACTGACTGGACAGGTCCACTCAATCTGTGTGGTTTTTCCTCAAAAGACCATTTCAGACACAAATCTACATGGTCTTTATATGATCTGACCGAGACTATGTCTGGACTTTAAAAGAGATTGTGACCTCTGAGTTTGTTTCGGCCTTTCTTCTCAGAGTAGTCAGATAGGAAAAGCCGACCTCATCTAGTTTTTAAAATATGATTGACGTGTAAAAGTGTTTGTTCAAACCTACTTACAGAAATAAAATCATTTATCATTTAAGAGGGCGCACAACGGTCCACTAGCGCCGCTCCTTTAAAAAAATATTATCTCGGACTGACAAGGAATTATGAATAACAGCTTGTAAGTACCCTCGGTAAGTGTGTCAAGAATTTTCTAATACCTTTTATAAAGTTTCATATTGAGACACGAAGCAACAAAATTCGATCTAAAGAAAAGCGGCCACATTCCTCTAGATCGTATTTTGTTGCTTCGTGTCTCAATGTGAAAGTTTATAAAAGTTATTAGCAAATTTTAGACACTTACCGAGGGTCCTTACAAGCCGTTATTCATAATTCCTTCTCAGTCACGAGATAATATTTTTTTAAAGGAGTGGCGTTAGTCGACCGTTGTGCGTCCTCTTAAGTCAACGTCAAAGAAAAGGTATGCGCACCTATTTTCGTATAAGTTTTACTTAGAAACTTATAATGAATTTCAAGATTTAAATTTAAAATAAAGAAAAGAAAGAAAGAAAGAAAAATAGTTTATTCTGCTCAAACAAAACGCACCTAACAAATGAACGACATTAATTTAGAGACATACAAAATAGCCAAAAGCCTCGTATTCCTGTTACAAAAGTTCAAAAAAAAAATCGAGATTTCGAACAGTTTTGTTTGGTTTCAGCTATGGTTAAAAGTTGAAATCAGTATGACGGCTGAGTTTAAAGGTATACTAGCTATGAAAGCAAACAATGTCGAAACCCCTATACAGTACAACTATTTTCTTATGTCCCTCGGCAAATTTCGTGTTTCGTCAGTCGTCGGATTTCTATCAGTTGCCCTTTGCACTTGGTGCAGACCGGACGCTCTCAATCGACTTGGAAGTATATAGAGTTGTTAATACTCTTTTAACTAAATGTAATTTATTTAAAAAATGGGACGAAACTGACGAAACACGAAGTTTACCGAGGGACATTAAGAAAATAGTTGTACTGTACCTACCTAGCAACTAAATAATGTTTTAAAATGAAATTCTAGTAAAATATCGGCCGTAAGGCGAAACCGCTTCTTGCAAAACCCACCAATATTCGACTTTGATAACTTTTGCTGACGATTCTACGCAATAACATTTTATTTGTTTTCAGGAATTATCATCTAGCTCAGAAGAAAACCCCGATTATACAGACATAGAGTTAATACAACACATCAACGTTGATATTTTCAGGCTTATACGGCTGTTAACAGGTAATTATTTGAAAAAAAAAAGTATAAGTATAAAAGTATAAATATTAAAATGTTTTGTACCCCTTTCAAATTATGAATACTTTTAGGAAATTCCTTTCTCAAATGATTAGTTTAGAGATTCTTTCTGGTGTATTTTGAAAGGTCCTGCGCAGGGCTTGAAATAACGGTATGTTTGAGAACCGCTACCATTGGCCTTGGTGTGATACTGGTACTAGAGTAGTACCTGTACTATTGGTACCGGTACCAGACATAGAACCCGTACTATTGGTACCGGTACCAGACGTAGAACCTGTACTATTGATATTTATAATCAGTATCAGTACTGTATCGGTACCAAACAAATATTTCCGTAAGTTAGAATGAGAAAACAGATATAGTACTTACGTGTAAAGGGTAGTTAATATTCATTAGAAAAATAAATTCAATGTTGGTAACCGTACGATGTTCCTCGTACAAATATGAGATTTGTGGTACGCGCCGGGTACCTATTTGGTACCGGTACTTGTTAGGTGGAATACCGGTACTAGTCTGGAACCGGTACCCATGTACCGAAATGGTAAGAACCTATAAGTACCGGTACAGAACCTGTACTTTTGGTACCGGTTCCAAGACCTGGGTGCTACAGAACTTCTGCAACACCCTGGTAGCGTAGCACACTGGGAAAGACGAGCCTTTTCATAATCGATAGCTTCAAATATGAGAAATATTCGTGATGTCGGCACAAAACGATGAACATTATTGTGATTCCGAGTGTGTTGCACAATGACGGTGCAGAAAAATCATTGGAATTTTGGAAAGAAATAGGTTTAAATGTCCGTGATTGAAGTAATTACCCGCTTGCGACATTTATTATTCGGATATGAAAGTCGGGAATCGCAATGAAAAGGGCTAACGAAGGCCTATTTTGAGTAGTAGTCTAACTTATCGATAGTAGGGTAAAAATTAATTCCTCGGCCCTTTGTGCAAAAGCACAATTTATTTACGATTCGGCGTATTAACCGCACCGTAGAAAAATCGTGTGACGTTGTATATGACAGTTGTATGGTATACGGTGACGGTACCGCGGCGCCATGATCCATACAACACTGACGACCGTGCCTACACTTCAGGCTACATTGATTATCATTTTAATATTGTGAATGCGAAGACTATGTGGGTCATTGTTGCTTTTTTTTTCTCTCCTCAGTTAATTTTAATCATGGCCTGGCAGTTTGAGTAATTTTTGTGGCCTACCCAAATGTCTTTTCTTTGGTATTGTTCGTCGAATCGTTGAGCTCCTTAAGTTCTGAGTTGAGCTACACGATTACTGACAAATGCGTGCACTGACTGGACAGGTCCACTCAATCTGTGTGGTATTTCCTCAAAAGACCATCTCAGACACAAATCTACATGATCTTCACATGATCTGACCAAGATTATGTCTGGACTTTAAAAGAGACTGTGACCTCTGAGTTTGTTTCGGCCTTTCTTCTCAGAGTAGTCAGATAGGAAACGCCGACCTCATCTAGTTTTTAAAATATGATTGACGTGTAAAAGTGTTTGTTCAAACCTACTTACAGAAATAAAATCATTTATCATTTATCATTTACACCGGCTAGGGTTGCCCGGCCCAAAAATAGAAAAGCCGGACATTTTGCTCTGAAAGCCTGTCACATTGGTTTCGAAAAGAAAAAAAAAGATACTTCAATAACGCCGCCTGCGACTCCTGCAAGATTGCCAATCATACGGGTCCACGTTAGTCGCTCATGCGCTTTCTTTCGGCATCTTTTGGCAGAGCGGGGTTTACCAATAGCTTAACAAAAGCCGGACAGGCCGGACTTGTATATATTTGGTCGGAGACGACTGTAAAAGGCCGGATATGTAGCAACCCTACACGCGGTGAATAAACCGTAGTTTTTCACGGCAAGAAAATCGTGTATGTACAGAGGGTCTTAGTGAATTACCCTGTATAACAAAACATTTTGCTTTTTGTAGGGTTAATTTAATTGAGCATGTTTGTTTCAGAATCAATACAAAAGTTTAAGTTATTAAGGAAATCTGCGCACATAGTTTTGGTTTCGTCACTAGAGAAAGCTATTTGGAATTGGATGGATACTTACCCCCAGGTATTTGAGCACTTTCCTTTAGTTTCCCGTTTGACATCGAATAGGGTATATGACTGATTAAATAAAAACTGTTTTTTTAGGGTTCCGTACCCAAAGGGTAAAAACGGGACCCTATTACTAAGACTTCGCTGTCTGTCCGTCCGTCTGTCTGTCACCAGGCTGTATCTCAAGAACCGCGATAGCTAGACAGTTGAAATTTTCACAAATTATGTATTTCTGTTGCCGCTGTAACAACAAATACTAAAAACAAAATAGAATAAATATTTAAGGGGGGCTCACATACAACAAACGCGATTTTTTTTGCCCTTTTTTGCTCGATATCTATAATGGCAACACGTAGACACTTGAAATATTCACAAAATACTCAATTGTATTTTTACTTAAATAATAAAATTAAAATAAATATTTAAGGGGGGCTCCCATACAAAAAACGCCATTTTTTTCTTATTTTTGCTCGATATCAATAAATGGTAACAGGTAGGCACCTAATTTGTGTACCTACTGTTGTTTACCTAGGCAATGGTACGGAACCCTTCGTGCGCGAGTCCGACTCGCACTTGGCCGGTTTTTTTCTATAGTAATCTATACTAATAAATAAAATTGAAGTGTTTGTTTGTAATGTCAAAATAACAGCTTTTTACTAAATGCTTATGGAAATACAATGCGGAAACGACAATCGGGATGCGGGGGTAAATCAAGACGAAACTTGAAAAGGGATTTTAACAATGTTGTTTCCAAAAAGGACTAATCTGTTTACTGTATTATAATTAACGATTAAGTGCCCTTGTTCTTAATAAACTATATTATTTCAATGTTAAAATCCCTTTTAAACTTTCCTTCCGATTCACCCCTACATCCCTATTCACCCCTTTCGACGGTACGACAATAAATAAAAACACTGACAATACTAATGCATAGGAGTATTTTAAAACTACCAAATAAATCCTAGCATTGAAATTAAAAAAGTGTTTCTTTTAAACTAAATAGTAGTGATGGGCCGACTGTGGGTTTTGCCGATCTTTGACTAGCTATAGTGACTGAACTATTGCATATATTTGGTTGATTTTTTGTATGGAGACTGGGAACATCATTCGATATATGAAGTTTAATTTATTTTCGTATGGTCGTCTCCACCTTGTATAAGTACGGTACTTAACAAAAAACAATTTTTAAAATTATTGTATGTCTGTCTGTTTGTTCCGGCTAATCTCCGAAACTGCTGGATCGATTTTGATGAAATTTGGGTGCCTAATAGATTATTTTTCTCGAGACCTAGAAAAAAGGTCATCATTCTCTTGCCGTTATCCCAATTATTTTGGAAAAAAAGGGATCTAAAAAGTACGAAAACAGAAAATATTTCAGACAAATCAAGACATAGGTACAAAAATGGTCAAGGAGAAGCCGTGGTCGCATGCCATTATAGTTTTGTAGGTGTTCCTGGCACCCACATGGTATACAGGCTTTACTTTGACCATTTTTAGGGTTCGTACCCAAAGGGTTAAACGGGACCCTATTAATAAGACTCCGCTGTCCGTCCGTCTGTCACCAGGCTGTATCTCATGAACCGTGATGGTTAGACAGTTGAAATTTTCATAGATGATGTATTTTTGTTGCCGCTATAACAACAATAACAACAAAAAAAAACAGAATAAAATAAATATTTAAGGGGGCTCCCATGCAACAGACATGATTTTTTTGGTCGTTTTTATAGATTATGGTACGGAACCCTTCGTTCGTGAGTCCGACTGGCCGGTATTTTTGTACCAGTCTTGATTTCTGTCTGAAATATTTTCTTGTTTCGTACTGTTTAGATCACTTTTATTTTTTTCCTAGGTTGCGCCGACCGATCTCAAGTTAATAGGGATAACGGCAAAAAAAATTTTTTTTTTTTTTTAGGTCTCTATAAATATAATCTATTAAGCTAGATCGTAATTAATGAATAATAACTTTGCGGTAATCACAAGTAAAGCGCGCGTCGCTTCGTGAGATAAAAATACTATATCGCTCATTTGGAGTAACATCGACGTAAATGTAATTTTTCCCAAAATGAGTTGTCGATATATATTGTGTTCGAAAAAAAATTCAGAGAAACAGAAGCGTGAAATATTTAATATGGTTTTGGGATTTATCAACATTTCAGAACGAGGCGGTAACAGATTACAAAAAAAAAAACGACTTTATATACTCTCCTGTAAAATTTTAAAAGCATCAGTTACGTCGATGTTTCTCCAAACGAGCGATATGAGAAACGAATAAAAAAGAAACAGGCAGTCATGAGGACTGTCGACAGAAGTGACAACTTAAAACTTTGCATAGCTACAGATTTATTGTTAACATCAGCATGTCGATGATGCGATTCCATTGGATTTTGCTCTACCAAAAATCGGTCAATATGAATAAAGATTTAAAAAAGATGAAAAGATTAGATTAGAGAGAGAGAGAGAGAGAGAGAGAGGGAGAGAGAGAGAGAGAGGGAGAGAGAGAGAGAGAGAGGGAGAGAGAGAGAGAGAGGGAGAGAGAGAGAGAGGGAGAGAGAGAGAGGGGGAGAGAGAGAGAGGGAGAGAGAGAGGGAGAGAGAGAGGGAGAGAGATAGAGGGAGAGAGAGAGGGAGAGAGAGAGAGAGAGGGAGAGAGATAGAGGGAGAGAGATAGAGGGAGAGAGAGAGGGGGAGAGAGAGAGAGAGGCAGAGAGGGAGAGGGAGAGAGAGATAGAGGGAGAGAGAGAGGGAGCGAGAGAGAGAGAGGGAGAGAGAGAAGGAGAGAGAGAGGGGGAGAGAGAGAGAGAGGCAGAGAGAGATAGAGGGAGAGAGAGAGAGAGAGGCAGAGAGGGAGAGAGAGATAGAGGGAGAGAGAGAGGGAGAGAGGGAGAGGGAGAGAGAGATAGAGGGAGAGAGAGAGAGAGGGGGAGAGAGAGAGAGCGAGGGAGAGAGAGAGAGAGAGAGATTCAAGATTTTATGGTGTATTCTATTCTATTTCACTTAATAAAAAAAAGTCTCCAGTCTTGCGTATTAAAATTTCACTTTTTTTTTTCAGGAATTCGCAGAAGTCCAATGTCGGCCTAACGATGAACTAAGCAAGTGTTGTGACACATTATTCGATATATTACAAGACAGTTTCTCTGATAACAAGAAATCCAGAGTGGCTATGTGGCCGCTACAAATCATGTTGCTGGTTTTAAACCCTGTAAGTATTGCTGTAAGGTTCAACTTTGCATGCTTTTTATATGTGACACATTATTTGATATATTGCAAGGCAGTTTCTCTGAAAACAAGAAATCTAGAGTGTCTATCTGGTGTCAACAGATCATGTTACTAGTTCAGAACCCTGTAAGTATTGGATTAAGGTTCAATTTTGCTTGTTTTTTATGTTATTGGGTGGCAGTTAAGCATGGGCCCACCTGAGGGTAAATGGTCACCGCTGCTAATGGACATCTGAAGTACTAGAAGCATCGCAGGTGCATTGACAATGCCGGCGTTAGGGTAGGGCGCGGCTGGGTGACCGCCCTGGGTGCTAGAGGTGTAGGGGCGCCGAAGGAGCTGTGACTAGGCGTCCCCTTCACCTCTGGCGCCTGCAGAGTACTTTTGATTTAGTTCGTTTGGAGTTATAAAACCAAAAAAAATCGTTGAATGTACTTTCCCGAGTGAGCTCTTTCACAAAGAGCTGGAGTGGTTAATCGTGTCTTTTATTGTCTTTTCAAGAAGCATCTTCCTTGTAATATTTTTCAAGTAAATTAATTTTATATTGTTTTTGTTAACAGAAAGTTCTAGAAGAAATTGTGAATGCGGATAGCGGCGCGCCGTGCAGTCCACGACATACAAAAAAGAAACATTTTATTGACTCCGTCAAGCGAGGACTAAGTGAGTACTTTTTCTAAACTAGCGTGGCGTAGTATTCGCAACCGACGTGCGTGTATGACCAGCGGGGTAATTACGTAACACACTAACAGTAGGAATGGGTTTCATTTTGACAGTTCAACAACATTCATTGCGTTATTTAAGTTGTTGAGCAGACAAATTTTTCGCAATAGGCTTCAAAATGATTCAGATAGTGATGTGATGTGTTACGTAATTAGGGTGCAGATGTATGAACGTAAACGAGGCAAAAGGAGTATGTAAGGATCGTAGCAGGAGGCGTTCTGTAGTATCTGCCTCCCCCAAGGGAAGAAGGCGTGAGTTTATCTATGTACGTGTTTTTATGAAAACCAAATTCGTGGTTATTTTAAATAATAAAATTGTTTTTTTTTTTCATTTGTCATGATTATATATCGATACCCATCTTGTCTGTGAAGTTTCACACAATCAAATTAATTTGGCCTTGTAGATATTACATTGAGACTTTACCGTTACTTGTGAAATGTGGGTGAATGTACTATACACCTCTGCCCAATCCTTCGGAGAATAGAGCTGTGATGTTATGTAATGTTTTATAAAAATAATATTAACTTACTTTTTCTTTTTAGGTCCTCAAAACAACTCAAAACAGATGACAGAAGCAGCTGTGGTGACGTGCGTCAAGCTATGCAAGGCGTCCACCTACCTCAACATAGCTGACTCGGGCAACGTCACCTTTATACTCGTCAAGTCTGTCATCAACGATCTCAAGGTGAGCTGTACTTAGTGTACAGGGATATAGAATAGAATAGAATAGAAGACTTATTTCAGACATGAGTCCATAGGGTTAGTAACAATTTTACTTAACTTCTAGTGTTAGTAGGTGACAGACACAAATCAACATACTACAATAAAAAAATTGCGTGGAGCTGCATCCACCTCCGCAACATCGGGGAATCCGACCGATCTGCGAATACTCTGAGAATACTGTTGGTGCTGCCGCGAACACGCGACATCAGGGATGCACATCTATTCCTAATAATGGCGGCAAAACCATTAATGTTATTATCCGCAAACATCCCTGACGCACTACAACGCCACGGCAGCCGCAGCAGCACTCTCAGTGCATTATTATATTGAACGCGTAGGTCGATATATCTATGTGACTGACTGAATGGCTGACAATACAAAGCCAAAACCACCGGAAATAGAAACTTGAAATTCTCTTAAAATTTTCGAGACTTTTATGTAATTTTCGCTCCATTATGATTAAAGTTTTAAATACGAAATCAAATTTTAGATGTTCAACATTGTGGAAATAAAGATAGAAATAATAATAAAAAAAAACTGACCCCAATATCCTCATTTTTTTTAACTCGTTTTAAAAGACTATCAGTTTAATAAGTGTTTTTTGTGTTGTTCCAGTCACTCCTCTTCAACCCCTCAAAATCTTACATCCGTGGCAACCTTATCTCCGGGTACTCGGAACTGGACCTTATGACGGACTGCTTCGTTTCCTTATTCCGTATCATGCCACACAATAACGACGCGCTGAAAGTGTGCCTCAATCTCAACACGCACATCTCTTATCATTATGTCATCGTTAATTCCTTACTCAGGTAAGTTATCAATCAACGACAGTTTATTGAAAAATTAGGACCATGCACGTAACTTCTGAAGTTTCTTATAGTTTTATCTGAATGCCAATTCCCGTAATAAAAATATTTTATTTCACATAAACCTACATAGAATAGAATATAATAGAATACTCTTACACACACACACACACACGCACACGCACGCGCACTCCCACACACACACACACACACACACACACACACACACACACACACACACACACACACACACACACACAAACACAGAAACTACACTTAGAAACTAGGTGCACGGTTCCAATTCCAAACTCCACAGTTCTTTTTTTAAAATAACTGGCTTTGACAATGTTTTCAAATTACAGTTCTAATAGGTATGGGAGGACAGTGTAGGCCTGTCAACAAGTAACAGGCACTCAACAAAATAGAAAATGGTCTACAAATCTATGGCCTACAATGTTCTCACATTCACAAAATATAAAATAATCAATTAAATTCTAAATGTATTGTACATTTAAAATCTAGTCTCGATCTCATGTCAATGACAAACAATGTCAAAAATGTAGGGAAATTAGAGATCATTTTGACCGATTGAGGCCAAGATTAGAATGTGAACAGTCTTCAAAATACGGGGATTCCCCGTCGGAAATCAAATGTTTTAAATTTGAATTTTATTCCAGTTCAAAATATTGCCAAATGTTTCGTCGGCCCTATTGGATCTTTCTTCAAATGTCACACATCTCCAAAATACGGGAATTCCCCGACGGAAATCAATTGTTTTAAATTTGAATGTTATTCCAGTAGACAATATTGCTAAATGTTTCGTCGGTCCTATTGGATATCTATCTTCAAAATACGGATATTCCACCTTGGAAACCAAATGTTTTAAATTTGAATTTTACTTCAGTTGAAAATATTGCCAAATTTTTTCGTCGGCCATATTAGATCTTTCTTAAAATGCCGCACATATGTTGCAAGAAAAATTTATAAAATTCGTAATCACAACGTAGTTCTCAAAACAGAAATAGTTTTTATTGATCCCGTAGTTTAAAAAAAATATAATAAGAGTAGTTACCGCGTACGCCATCTGGTGTGACGGGAAGGCGACTTGAAGTTTTTAACTAATGACTCCGCGCATGCCCGCTGCCGGTGTACGCGTCGACCAATCAGCGAGAACAGCGGATGACTGGGTATCGACGCTACGAACTTTAGTTCGGTCAAGTTTAGCTTGCGACTCACACAGCCATTTTTTTTTTTATCTCTTCTGTGAACATTGTAAACGACTCGTAAAGTCACGAGCACTATGTATACATACACATATGTACATATACACATGTATAAACTTAGCAAAATTTGAAAGCGATTTTCTCGTGGAACACTGATTGGAACTTTGAAATAAGACTTATTTCATAACAGATAGGTTCCAAAATACTATGTTCGTAACCAAATAAAAATCCATACAGTAGGAGAAAATCATATTTAGAAGTTGCTAAGTGTATACATATTAGTGCTCGTGACTGTACAGTAAATAATGTTTAAACTTGCAAATTACACAGATTACTTTCTGAATACTGAGAAACCTACCACACTCGAATTAATCGGTAGATGTACACTAAACAAGACACAATAGAAGTTTTATTGTTAAGTAGGTGTTCGTGTTCGTCGTCGCCCGGGTGAAATATCCAACTGTGCATTTGCCAAAAAATCTTACAAACCTTGTCCTGATAATTACGAACACAACAAAAGAAAAAGACAGCCATATCATGCGGCAATTGATTTATATAGATATGTCTGGGAGCGTTTAGTGTCCCGCAAAGTGCACACAACTCAACACACACAAACAACGCACACACAAACAACACACACACACAAAAAACACACACCAACAACAAACAACACAAACACACTGACGCACACACACACACACACACACACACACACACACTGACGCACACACACTGACGCACACACACACACACTGACGAGCACACACACACACACACACACACACACACACACACACACACACACACACACATATTTGCAAAAAACCTGACTCCATAAGCATCGAATGCAACAAGAGTTCCAAAACGTATAGCAAAGTATGACCTTTGTGACCTCACTTGCAAATATCGTCAAAAGTTCACTTTGTTGGTCATATAGCTTTAAAAATTCTATAATTGATGCGTTGTAACTAACAAAAGTTGTCGATTTTGGCAATCATACTTGAATTATTGCATCGATCATTATAATAAGTAAAATTTAAAAACCCCCGACACAAAAAAGAGCTGATGAACTTGAAACAGCTGAACCGATTTTGATAAGACATGTCTAAGAATCACCACAAGAAAACCTGCTTTCAAATAAAAAAAACCGCATACAAATCGGTTCTCCCGTTTAATAGCTACGGTGCCACAGACAGACACACACACACATAGCGGTCAAACTTATAACACCCCTCTTTTTGCGTCGGGGGTTAATAACACCACTCTTTTTGCGTCGGGAGTTAAAAATATAAACTATAAATATCTGGTTACAGGATAATAAAACAACCCCGTCTACCATGGTGGCCCCAGATAGAGCTGCTTTACCCAAGAGCGGCAGAACTCAGAGCTATGTTCACGGATACGTCCAATAAGGCTACGCAGGTTTGTAGCTGTTGAACTATTTGTGCAATAAGAAGTGATAAAGTTTACATTGGGAAATATTTAACTGGTCCTCTAAAAGCTTATTGACCTTCTAATGATGTACGCTTTTTTAAAATTAATGAACCTCTAAAAAATTTTAAAGCTTCTGTTGATGCAAACTGTTTAAAAAAATAAGCCTCTTTTTAACTTTCTGGCATTTTGGGGTCATTCAAGTATTACGTGAGCAGAATTTTAGTAATTTTTACCCCCTCCTCCCTCTTGTCAGCAAAAGTAAGTAAACGTTTGTAATTTTTTTTTTTATCTGTTCAGGTTTCCTTATTGTTGTTCATGAGTCTAGAAATGAGTAATTTATAGACTATTTAATGCCCATTTAAAATTTAATCAAGTAAATTATTAACATCGTATTTAAATATTCTTAACATATAAAGAAAAAAGAAAGAAAGAACGAAAGAAAAATGCGTTTATTGGCATTGCAGCAACAAAAATACACCAAAAGTTATGAATATTTTTTCTAAATATTGATGACGTAATCACCATCTATTCCCTCCCGTCCCCGTCACCAAGACCCCCTCCCCCTTTTGGTGCTTAAGTAATACTTGAATGGGTCAATTTCTCAATGTTGGTCACAGTAACTAAGTTAGGGTACCCTGACCAAACGGGTTAGGTTAGAACTGTGAATAACCTCGCTCGAGCCGAGCGAGCGAAGCCAGCGGAGCCGCGTTAGCGGCCGATGAACGGTTTATCCAAATTGGTCGTAGTAACTTGGCTGTTTAGTATTTTTGGGACCCCAAAATAGGGATTATTTGAGGTTCACAAAAAGAGGCGCAATCATTATATTAAAGTGGTCAATAATATTTTAAAGAAAGCAAAATGGGAATCATTTGAGGTTCGATTAAATACATGCCCTTTACATTTACGCCATCTGATAGCGAGAGCGAGATGATACGCGACACGATATTTACTGTCTTACTCTCACGTTTTATGAACACGATTGCCTGAATCTTGATGTTATAACATTTTCTCTTACATTTTCTAAACTAATTTGTATATTTTCGTAAGGTTTTAATTGATAACGAAGACAAAGAAAATGTTTAGAATTGGTACTTTTTTTATTGTTATTTATTGTTTTTCATTTAAACTGATTACCTACTGTTTATTTTGTTTATTTATACATTTTAATGTTTTTGGCAGGGTTTTATTTACTTAAAGATTTTATCAATCACCACTCGACTTATATCTCTCTTTCTCTCACAGGGTTATGTAGTCCACACCCCACTACGAATGATCTCCCTCTCACTCAAGTCCAAGGAAGTGCAGTCTAAATTCAACAAGAGTGAAGAAATGCCAGCTTATAGGAATCTACTGCTTTGTATGGTGAAGTTGATTCATGCTGATCCGATGTTGATGTTGAGTGTAAGTATAGATGTGAATAGTTTAAATGGTTTATTAAGTTAAGGTGAATCCTCAGCTGTAACCCGCCAAATGAAAATTCTAAGGTGCATTATTTCAACATGAATGATGTAACCAATATTTTGTAACCATATTTTAATTTAGAAGAGTGTCCATGAAGTTTTTTCCCAGTCCTCCTTAGGTATCTACTACGCTTTGGAATGGGCAACTAGCTTCATCTTTCTGACCAACCGACCCCTTGACAATCCAAAAGTGCTTGAAATTGGATTATTTGAAATAAATGCTTTGAATTTGAGTTAAAAACAGATCAAGTGTCATTGTTCAATTGTTTAAATTATAATGGTTTGTAATTGTAATTGTCAAAACTGTGAGTTGTCAAAATAAAATCAACTAGGGTGCTAAATGAACTACACTACACTAGGGGGTCTAGAATCCCGGGTCGACGGCGCGTCGTGTTCCACGCGCGCCTCAAAGAGATGTCAGCATAATTGACGGGGTTCGATAGTGCCGATGCCTGCCGGGGTCGCGGGTTGTTCGAAAGAGTTACCGTGGCCCTGGCGCACAGGCAACTGAAGGAACACGGGTGGGTTTTAGTCAGTAAGAGTCTGACACGCCCTTCTGCTCCGCCCAGAGCGGGAGAGGTCATTTGATGATTTCCCACGCAAAAAAAAAAGGTGTGTTACGATAAAAGTATGGCCGGTAAAATGCTAGTAGTTCAAAGCAACATGCACCTTCCGATACTGTTATCCGTTGTGCTTGCTCTAAACTAATTCTAACATTCTCTTTCGGAGAGAATGCCAGACAGCCTGCTTGGCAGAATTTAGGTACGATTTCGAGCATAAACCTGTAATTTACTAAGTGAACACTTCCATACAATAGGCATAACGGACAGTCCTCTAAGCAGGACTTGCATTGAGGCTGAAGAAACCGTTGCGCATGTGCTCTTTGAATGCACAGGCGTCACCCAGATTAGGACACAAACCCTCGGGGCACCCAGATCCTGTACAATCTTATGTTATCTATAGGATCTTATATTATGTCACCTGGTCTACTGAGAGCATCTGTGCAAGATGCTTTCAGCCCACCAGGAGACATAATCAACTTCTGGACGTAGGTGGGCTGGTTGGAATAACGACCAACGGCTGCCATGGCCCACCCACAATGGTCGTCTTCACATATGATTACGTAATTAATGTGAACTTACATAATATTGTAAAACATTTTAAAAGAGTAACGGTGGAGTTTCTTGCCCATTCTTCTCCATACGAAACTACCTTTTGGAAGGGGCAACTAGAATCAATTCTATTTTTTTGTAAATTTTGACGTTCAAAAGTGCCTTTTATGTGGCTATTTGAAATAAATGATTTGACTTTGACTTTGGTCCACCTGAAGGACTAAGACCGGAAACCAAACCCTAAAGAAGAAGAAGAAGATATACTAAAATAATATTTTTCACTCCAGAACCCAGGCCGCTCCAGCATCGAGATCCAATCCTCAACCACAGAACTGATGAACGGCCTAGTATCCCTCGTCCATCAAACCGGCATGGGAGAGATATCACAAGCAGCCATGGACGCCCTACTAGCCTTGCACAGACCTGACCGGGTGCACATGTGGAATCCTGAGGCACCGCTCAACACCTTCTGGGATATCAGGTGAGAAGCCTTGGCTAGTTATACGATGGTTATGTCACTCCCAAGATCTAGTAACTTGAAGAGCAGAAGAACAGAGGTGGAACGGGCATCGGCACACAAGGTAAGTTCTGAGTTGAGCTGAACGATTACTGAAAAATGCGTGCATTGACTGAACGGGTCCACTCAATCTGTGTGGTTCTTTCCTCAAAAGACTATTTCAGACACCAATCTACGTGGTCTTCACATGATCTGACGAAAATTATGTCTAGACTTTAAAAGAGACTGACCTCTGAGTTTGTTTCGGCCTTCTTCTCAGAGTAGTCAGGTAGGAAACGCCGACCTCATGTAGTTTAAAAAATATGATTGACGTGTAAAACTGTTTGTACAAACCTACTTACAGAAATAAACTCATTTATCAAGTGTCTTAATGTGTATACAGGGTGGCAGAGACATCGACGCTAAACCTGTTACATGGATTCAATACAAATGATTCTGAACTACAAACGTTGAAATTTTTGGAGGTTATTAAAAATATATATACTGTTCCATACATTTTGACCCCGTAGGAATTCCACTTTTCTATGAAACAACAGTTTTTTTTTTTGGTATTCGACGTATAGAGGTATGAGGAACAGGGTGTAAAGTTCACTCATACTCTATGGAAAAGGGAGGATCCTCCGACCAGACGGGTGTCGTGTCTGGTGGGCAACTGCCCGACGGTTGATGTCGGGATGTTGTATATATGCTAGTTGCGCGGTAAACTCTGCTTGCGCGATGCAGGATTTTGCGTTACGTCATTGTGACGTGTACCTCGCATGTGGCGATTGTAGATGCCGCTACAGACGAAAAGTTTCTCTCGTCTAGAATTATGTGCTGAATTCATGGTTACAGTTTGCGAGTCGATGTCTCTGCTACCCTGTATGATGTTTGCAGTTTTATATACATAAATACTATTGAAGTACATTATATGTATGACCTGTAATTAATAATAAATAAAAGAAACGAGTGAGATATGTGTAGAACGCATGAAACGCCCTATGACCCGACGTCAGTCCATAAGAAATCGCGCCATTCTCGACCGTTCTTAAGAGCCCTTACGTTTCGGCGCTTACGCACCGAGCGCGCGGCGAGTTACGTGAGCGATACCTTACACATCTTCTTACTCGCTCGCACCATGATGTTGCGAGTGCGGCGACTAAACAATCTGGATCCACCGCAGTATAAGTTTTCGTAGGAACTTAAAATAATGTGAAATGTTGTGTAATGAAGTTTGTTTTAATATTTTTCATTACTCAATAATGTTGAATTGATATTTGTTGTGTTGATATTTTATAAAACAATTGAAAAAGATACATAAATATTTTAATTCTTACACAGTGATCTTAAATAGTGGTCTGAAAATCATGTGCCATACTCATTGAAATCGACTACTAATAATATGAACTACTACACTACTGATAAAGACTCGTACACACTGGCGCGACGCGACGCCCGACACAAAGGCACCGGGTGGCGCGCGACTGGCGTCGCCTTTGTGTAGCGCTGTCACGTCGCGCCTGTCTTAGGAAGCCTTAATATGAAAATGCATTGGTGAGTTACTGTATGTACGTTGTAAGTAGTCAAAAATATTGCATCGTGTGGTATTTTATAAGTTAATAGTAATTAAGCTCCTTGTTTGCTGTTACCTTTGGAATTCCTAAAAGCTAGCAAATAAATTGAATTAGGTCCAGTCGTTTGTTTTTGAAAAATATCACTGAAAGTTTTGTAACACGCCTTTTTTTTGTGTTGGAAATCATCAAATGACCTCTCCCGCTCTGGGCGGAGCAGAAGGGCGTGTCAGACTCTTACTGACTAAAACCCACCCGTGTTCCTTCAGTTGCCTGTGCGCCAGGGCCACGGTAACTCTTTCGAACAATCCGCGACCCCAGCAGTTTGTAACACGCCTGGCGTGGGACCAAGGCACCGTGCCACCGTGTCTTGGTGGTAATGACTTTATTAACCCTTTTCTTGGCAGTGTGCATTGTTTTAGTAGAATTAAATTATTACCACATACACCCGCCCCTGCTTGTACGCATTTTACGACAGGACAAAACATCGACATTATTTTTTATATGTAAGTTTAATATTAATGTATTATACTCATAATAAATTCTATAAATGGTGGTGAACACCCCATTGAAATCCGTTGCGTGATTTTGAAGAACAACGCGGTCATACAGACACATGAGAAGCGACTTTAATTTATAATATTTATAGATAAGTGAAGTAGAAGATTCTTGTTATTAGCTTTCCGTTGATTATAATTATTATGTTTTATTTGTTCGGTTTTGTTTAGCTGTAAGTCTACCTTGCTCTTAATAAATAAATAAATATACATAAAATCAACCTCCGTATATAGAGGTGTTCGGAAGCTGGGTGCAAAGCCTTAATGGGGTTAAAGTTGACACCATTTAGAGCATTTTGAGCCATATATTTCGTTATAAGTCGGTTTTATTTTTAACTGCTATTTCTAGGATTTGTTTAGGTAGAGGTATAGCAGTTAAAAATTAGAAAAAAGCAGACTTCGTCTCAGACATGTATGCCTCAAAATTCTCTAAATGGTGTCAAATATTACCCCCTAAGGTCTTGCACCCAGCTTCCAAACATCCTATATATCCTCCGAAAGTACGTTAAGCTGTTGGTCCCGGCTGTCATTCGTGGATCTTTGATATTTGTTACGGGTCCTCAGAAGCCCGAAAGTCTGACAACCAATCTTACCAAGGAGTATCGTATTACCCAGCAACTGGATTGTGGAGGTCAGATAGGCAATCGCTCCATGTACAATACTGGTATTCAGCTTCACCCGGTTTGACTGGACGCTGACCCCAACATACACTGGCGTGCAATAAAATCGACCCACCCCGTGCTCTTCGATTTGAAACAATATAATTCAACAAAGTTTACTAGCAATAACCTAATATATTGTATACTAAAACCTTCCTGAAAGTATTTAGATTACGTTAGTTAAAGAATTATCAAAACTGATTTATAAGTGTATGAAAACATCACTAACTGACAAACATGGGGGTCCGAATAAAGAACCTCCTTTTTTTGAAGTCCGTTAAAAAATCAAGTTAAATTTTCATTAAACAAACAGAAATAAACAAAATTATTCTTTTGTCATTTGATTGGCAAAAAAAAGTCACGCACTTTATCCGAGCAAAAGTGAGCGATGAGGACATCTGAAGAATTGAGTGGACCTTGTCAAGAATATTGCTTTTATCCAAATATAGTGTACGTGCAAATAGACTGTACCTTACCTACCTTCACACAATATCTTTATACAGGGTGTAACAGAAACCCTATTGCTATCCTTAAGCACTAAAGATAATAGCTCGTATAGAATCACTATACATAGTTTCAACTCAAAATAAAATTCTCTTAAGAATTGATACCAAATTTTCGGTTTCCTTGGTTTCTTTCATTCAAATCATAACAAACGTGTCACCGCACTACGTAGGTCAATAACTTTCCACGTTACTTGCCAATATCACGATAAATCGCTTCCGTAATTCTGCGCGCCTAGTACCCTAGTAGCCTACCGCAGGCGGTGTTCTTTGTCGGCGCGAATTGACGAAATAAAACATGCCGTCGCCGCGCCGCCGCGCGCCGCGCCGCCGCGCGCCGCGCCGCCCGCCATAGCGATTGAGCGCCCGCGCAATAAAGCATGCCTACTTTACCGTGATGTAAAAATTAATGCATAATTATTGATTTACAGTTTACTCGTTAATATCAAGCCAGAAATTGCACGTAAAACCTGAGATACCTAAACTTTGTTTAGATTTTTTACGTAAGTTTTGTACTTACGTAAAAAATCTAAACAAAGTTTAGGTAGGTTAACTGGTTTCATCACTTATTATTACTTATTACCGAGTAAACAGTAAAATCTTAAAACTTTGCTTAATTTAGTAAATTGACTTACAGCTTTAAAGATGGGGTTCGATATGGTGACCTTGGTATTGTATGCACAAGGCCGCTCGCTTGTTCATGGACACCTGCACATTGCGTAGCATGTCTGGTGTTATTGTCCTGAAAGCGGCCTCAATCCGCACTTTCATTAGTTCCATAGTATCACACTGCACTGCATACACTACATTTTTAATGTATCCCCACAAAAAAAAGTCTAACGGGGTTAGGTCTGGGGATCGCGGAGGCCAAGCCACGCTTCTACTACCACGCCCAACCCACTGGGGAAAGCGCGCATCTAAATAATGGCGCACATCTCGAGCAAAGTGTGCCGGTGCACCGTCGTGTTGAAAAATTAAATTATTCCCCATCACAAGATTAACATAACTTAACACTGGCAGCACTGTGAGGACATCGTCTAATTCATTCCTCAGGAAGCTTAAATAATTTTGCCCGTTTAAGCTTTGCGGCAAGAAAACTGGTCCTACGACGACGTCTCCAATTATACCTGCCCACACGTTCAGTCGCCATTGATGTTGGAATGACGACTCTGTCGAAGCATGCGGGTTCGTGTGAGACCAAACATGTTCGTTGTGGATGTTGCTTATTCCCGCTCTCGTGAAGGATGCCTCATCGGTCCATAGCACTCTTGACCCAAAATCTGGCGAAGCTTCTAATTGGTTTCGGTACCACTCGCAAAAGGCCACGCGAGGCACAAGGGTGCTGACCGTCATTGCTCAGCACTCGCCATACCTGCATATGGTTAGAGGCACCCAGCGCTAATGCAGCTCGACGTGTGCTAGTGCGTGGATTGAGTTCAAAATGCTCCAATACGGCTTCTTCAAATTCTGGATCGGTAGTACTCGGGCGACCCTCTGAAGCAGGTGCGTGGAATGACTCAGTTTGGTACAGACGATGTACCATCCGACTAAAACATGCCGACGAAGGCAGCTGTCGACGCTCAGCATCTGGTCTACCCAATAAAACGGCGACGGTACAGTTCTCGGGCAGCTCGCAAATTACCATTTTCTGCTCCGACACACATCATCATTTCGTAATATTCGCTATTACTTAACGACATTTTGCAAACACAACAAAAAAAGTCAATTAGGTGTAGCCGTACTGAACTGATGCGCGTATCACAGGGATAGAAACGAGTGCACTACTAGACGCGGAACAGACGTCGACTGACGAGCAAACTAGCAAAGCAGTAACAATAATGCTAAATAAAGCTCCTATTCCCTGCTGGTCTGGTACCTAAATATTATTTCGTTCAATTTTGATACCTATAGGGTAGCTGTCCTATTAGTGTCCACTACTATTAAAAAATATTGTTCAAGAATTCAAGATTATTTTACATCCCAATAATAATTTCAACTAAACCCAGTTAAACTTTTAAGTAAATCTAACACACCAGAGCAAACTAATTACGTAATTCAAATTCAAAATTGATTTCATTTTTTTTTGGGTGGGAAAATCATTAATGACTCAGCTCCCGCCCTGGGCAGGGCAGAAGGAAGTGTTACGCTCTTACTGACTAAAAATCACTTTGTTCTTTCAGTTGCCTTTGCATTACGGGGCCGCGATATCTCATTAGAAGTCTGAATTAGAAGTTGTAATTACCAGGAGTAATTAAAACTACACGGACTGCAATTGGTTCACGTACCCTTAGGCCCTAACCCATTAGGTTTACACACATTATGATGCTTACGTTGTGTGTGTAACGACGTAATCAGGGTTCTGTGAGCAAACGATTTTCAATTCGGCAATAACAATTCCTGTTACTCATGCGGTCCTAGTACTTTTATTAATTTCTTTCCACAGTTAGATGCAGTTTTAAGAAAAAATATATTGACTTTAAAGACTAAACGTGCTCAAACCAATAAACCCCACGTACTGCACCGACAGACCGTGAACTTCCCATAATTCTATCGGTTAGTCCTACATGTAAAATGTATGCGGAAATAAAAAATTATGAACGGAACCCACTGTGATTTTATTTGTACTAGGAGAAGCATAAGTTGCGAAGAAATGAATTGAAATGTTGTTTTGGGTTCAGTTGGACATAAATTGTTACTAAATCCTTTTTCTATTTTAAGTTCTAATGGCAAATAATAATATTCATTTAAGCAATTAATTCCAGGTAGGATGCACGTAAGGATTCGATTTTTATGATCATTTCAATGATATGAGCTGACAATTTTTTAAACAATTCGTTTTAATGCGATCTTCTAGCAAATCGATTTAATAGTAAGGTGAATCAAATCTCCTGGATCGTATGTGTAAAAAATAATACGATAATAGTTCATATTTGCCCAAAGTATTGTGCTGACAATCATAAACAGCGAATAGGTAGGTTTATCTATTTCAAACAAGATCAATTACATACATATGCCGACACTTTGTAACTTGTCCGCATTGTTTATGTTAGCACTAAGCGAAGATTGAAACATTTGACGGTTTGATAGAAGTTCTCATTTCGAATGACATAGCTGTATTTTATAAATTAATCGCACGGCGTCGTATTCTGTATTAGTCATTGTGATTTTAACCGACTGCATCTGTACCATCTGAATGAAATCCATTGAATTACGCCGGAAAGGTTATCAATTATTATTTATTAAAAGTTTAGACGTACACCCGTACCTGACTCGCAACTTTAAATATGTCACAAAATAAAGGTGTGTTAAATGTTGTTTTTTGAATGAATTTTTAGAAGATCGGTTCAAATGCACGGGATTCGATCTGTGAATCGAATAGAAAATCGACTTAAAGCAAAACATCGTCCATCCTTATGGCCACCAAAATAAAAGGTTAGGAATAACTTTAGGAAAAATTTTAGTTTAGGAAATACAGGAATATTGTTTTTGAATAAGGTATTCACTGTGTTGTAGGTACGATGGTAAGATGGGTGCTGTGTGGAAGATTACTATGTAGATAATAATTATCTACAAAGTAATCTTCTACAAAAGGACAACTACGTAAAAAACCAACAAGTGTGTAAATGATACATGATAGTGCAGGCAGGTATCTAAATATTATTGCGTTAAATTTTGATACCTAGACCAATTAATTGTATTTTAGCTAGTTCACAAACATAATCAAAGTTTAGGAGAAGTTAGTAGTAATATTTTGTAAACAAAAAATAAACATGCGGAACCTTTTATTCGGAAATACCAGGAGTAAGAGGTTTATTTTTACTTACAAATAGTTCACTGACACCGATCAGCTGACTTGGTGCTAGTGATGTCTTTATTTCAATTTTAAAAGTTCGGTTTCTGGTATCAATGTATTAAAAATTCTTATAACTTTCGAACATGTGGAGATAGGATTAAAAAACCCTTCCAATATCGTTTGGTATCATTCAAAGAAGCCGTGCCCTTGGTATGTATATACCCTTTCCGTTACACGTTGTATATATAAAAATTACATGTCACGTTGTTTGTCCGCGATGGACTCCTAAGCTACTGAACCGATTTTAAATTTGATTTGCACACCGTGTGCAATTTGATCCAAATTGAAAGATAGGATAGCTTACATTTCAATTTATAGTCGCAATATTATTTTATTGCAAATTATTTGCCTATTATTTGACAGTCACAATTATCTGTTAGCTCCAAACGATTTTAACAAATGGCGATATGTTTTGACTGGTTGAGTAAGTATTCAATAGATGGCGCTATGTTAAAAATACAAACGTTTCATATAAGCTACAACATAATAGCATAACCACCATGTGTTGCTGTGGCTAAGGTATAACCTAAATATATTTTGTAATAAACGAAATACAGTGAAATAATATTATAAAGAGAATATATATGATTGTTTGTTTGTATTGAATAGGCTCCGAAACCACTGAACCGATTTCAAAAATTCGTTCATTGTTGGGAAGCTACACTATCTCCGGGTGACATAGGCTATATTATATTATGCTTTGCTACCCGGGCGAAGCCGGGGCGGGTCGCTAGTAAATTAATAAATTGAGATATCGTCTCTCAAATTGAAAGTACCGGGCGATTTTTTTGCACGCCATTGTTTTTAGGAAAAGGTTAGGTAGATGATGATAAAACCAGCGGGGTAATTACGTAACACATTAACAGTAGGAATGGGTTTCATTTTGACAGTTCAACAACATTCATTGCGTTATTTACGTTGTTGAGCAGACAAATTTTTCGAACATATGAGGCAATGGATTAGCAATAGGCTTCAAAATGATTCAGATTGTGATAGATAGTGTGTTACGTAATTAGGGTGCAGGGGCTCTGTCTCGCATAGGGTCCAAGCATTATATTTTCCCCCAATTTGTTATTTTTGTGTTTTTCTTTGCGTCATGTTTACCGCAAATAAACGTATTTTCTTTTTCTTCCTTTATGACATACAAACAACCAACACATCGGCCGAGATTGATATACGTTACTTAGCATGTCCTATGGTTTAGTATGTTACCGTTCATATCTTGCAGTTTGAAAGTTGTGCAAAAGTAAAGGAATAATGTGTACTGAAAAGGAGAATAATCCATTTTTTTTTCTGGATAACTGTTCTATATCTGGTTTCAATTTTATGTATTTTATTTAGGTATTTGATTTAATAGATTTAAAATATACATGGTGGCAGGGACATCGACGCACAATCTGTTACCAATGGATTCAGTACAAATAAACATTTTTGATTTGATTTGATGATTCTAACCCCTGTGCGTTGAAATTTGACGTCGGTTATTAAAAAAAATATTTGCTGTTCAGTACATTTTGACAGCGTAGGTATTGCACTTTTCTTTGAAACAGCAGCTTTTGTTTTAACCGTCGAAATTTCTTCCGTGTCTAGAATCATGTGCTGAATACATGGTTACAGTTTGCACGTCGATGTGCCACCCTGTATATTCGCTTCAGGACTAACATAGTATTAACTATTAAGTACTACAAACACCTACTGCGAACCAAAAACAAATTTTTCTGAATAAATGTATGTTATAACATAACGCCTGTAATCCACGAAGGGTTAGGCGGAGGTGTACTTGTAGTACACCTACTTTTCGCCAGTTATGTTTAAGGCCCATGTAAATAGAGGACGAGCCTATTACTATCAACCGGGCACAAATTCAGACTCCGGGTTGCTACTGAGAAATTCCTGATGGAAATACCCAATAACACTTCGATTACAATATTTATATTTCATTTTTTACATATATGTTACTCACAAATAGCATTTTTTTTTGTGTCTGTCTGTGCCATCACAGCAGCGGGTCCTATCAGAATACCAGCTCTGCGACACTTATTATTTTTTTATTGTTGCGGGCATCATGATGAGATAGAGGCCTTTTGGCCTCGTACAGGACTTACTGTTGTTATTTTCATTTTACTTTTTGTTATTTATTTTTTTGATTCTATGAGTGTGTTTAGTTTAGTTTAGTTTGTGATAATTCTGTGCGAGGCCCAATAAATACTTTTTCTTTCTTTCTTTGCCCGATCTGGGAATCGGACCCAGAACCTCGTGCTCAGCAGCAACGACCACCAGACTGACGAGGCAACCATTGGTGGATATAGGCTTCTCAAATCGCAAACCATTCAAGTCGTTTATATTTTATGTCTATCCTAATGAAAAAATAAGAGTTTTTATTTAATTTTTATGTTTTAAAGTTTACATCAGCGAGTCGCCTTATGTTTAAAAAAATTTGAAAGAAGTTTTTAACTCATGTTTTTATATCTCGAGTGTTTGTGTTTCACATATGTCAATATTCTCTGTGTAAGTAGTTATAAGTTAATTTAGTCGATAAATTTAATATTCCTATAAATTGTGATTTTTTTATACAATAGTTGTTGAAGGTCCTCAATAAATAAATAAATACACTCGATCCTCGGCTACTCTCGTCCAACCGCTACCAGCCTCCTTGCGAAGATCATCGCTCCATACACTTCACTTTTGCTAATGTTCATAGCATTTACCCCACTAAAGTAAACGCTATGAACATGTGCAAGAGTAGAAAATACATCAGGCGGAGAAGATATTAAGTTGGTGTATTTCTTGGTAAGTTGTACTCATAGGAAACAAAAAGATGTCTCGGGTGAGTTCGGCAAAATTCGACTAATTCCGGATGCTGTATGTTTTTGTCGCGGCAATATCATTTGTTGCCAGTGAGATAATGTTCAAGAAAATTATCAAATTGCTTAGAATGTCTTTAAAAATTTAAGTTTAAGACGCTACCACCCTGCGAAGATCGTCGCCCCATACAATTCACTTTTGCTAATGTTCATAGCATTTACCCCATTAAAGTAAATGCTATGAACATGTGCAAGAGTAGAAAATACAACAGGCGGAGAAGATATCAAGTTCGTGTATTTCTTGGTAAGTATAGGATCTTTACAAAGGGATGTCTCGGATAAGCTCGGCTATTTCCGAATGCTCAATTATTTTTTGTGTCACGGAATAATATTTCTTTTCCAGTAAAATATACCCAGAATGAATTTTTGAGACGAGGCCTACAAAATGTATGCGAAAAGTTCTTTGCGATTTTGGAGTTTGCTAGTAGTCAAACCTCGATTAATCCACTGGAGTTCTTTGATCATTATAAGAAAAGGTATCGATTGGCATCAAAAATCCTTGTTGTGAAAATTGCTCATCTTCTTACTGATTGTTTTTTTTTTTTTTTACAAAATTTGTAAATGCGTATTAAAATGTTCTAAAAAAATTAAGGACAGTCTGCTAAGCCCGTTTTCCTGTAGCTACAACGGTTAAGGTACCTGCCCTCACTGCCCAGCCTCAAAAATCCACCCTGTATGTTCACGAAAAATTGGATCCAATTGTTTATAATGTCTGTAAAAAAAAAATTGCCTAGGCGCTACCACCCTGTGAAGATCGTCGCCCCATACACTTCACTTTTGCTAATGTTCATAGCATTTACCCCATAAAAGTAAATGCTATGAACATGTGCAAGAGTAGAAAATACATCAGGCGGAGAAGATATCAAGTTGGTGTATTTCTTGGTGAGTATAGCAAATGTGCTTGGTAAAAGTATTTGTGCAAACCTACTTACAGAAATAAAATCATTTATCAGTAGTATCGTTTATTAATCTCGGGCATATTGTACGTTGTTATTAGAGGAAGCCATATTTTTTGCAGTTCACTGCTAGACAATTGCACACTATTTAAGTCGATCCTTGGCTACTCTCATCTAGCTGCTACGAGTAACTCTGCGAAGATCAATCCAATTGTTTATAATGGTTGTAAAAAAAATTGCGTTGGCGCTACCACCCTGCGAAGATCGTCGCCCCATACACTTCACTTTTGCTAATGTTCATAGCATTTACCCCATTAAAGTAAATGCTATGAACATGTGCAAGAGTAGAAAATACACCAGGCGGAGAAGATATCAAGTTGGTGTATTTTTAGGTAAGTTTTTATGCTGCGGGTCCTAGCAAAGGAATTTCTTGGGTAAGCTCGGTAAAGTGCTGCTATTTCCGTATGCTCTATATTTTTTGTCGCTTAAAAAACATTTGTGTCCAAGGAAATATATGCTCAAGCTAAAATCAACATTATTGTTTAGATTTAGAATTTCTGTAAAAAAAATAAGCATAACGCATGTATGTTCAAGGTAAATTCGACCTAATTGTTTTGAATTATTTTAAAACATTATGCTTAAGGCGATTTAGGATTAATCTTTGTTGACTGTACATGCTAAGTGTCTCTTATCAATCTCGGCCGTCTATACATAATATAAATTAAAGTAACTTTTCGTGTCTGACCTGTCAGTGTGACCGCGGTGTTCTTCTAAACCACGCAACGGATTATAGTGCGGGTTTTACCATTATTTTGAGAATTTATTCCGGACTGTTTATATGTATTATACATTAATATTAAACTAATATATATGAAAGAATTCTTGATATTTTGTCAGATCGTATTAAAAACTACGAAGCAGGGGCGGGTCACTAGTACTATATTCTTAGTGCCAATACGGTACAAGAAGGATCCAAAATAGCATTCCACTACTGCACATAGGCCATTCCAATCTCACGCCATTCAACTCGACCCTCGGCTACTCTCGTCCAACAACTACCAGCCACCCTGCGAAGTTCATCGCCCCATACACTTCACTTTTGCTAATGTTCATAGCATTTACCCCATTAAAGTAAATGCTATGAACATGTGCAAGAGTAGAAAATACATCAGGCAGAGAAGATATCAAGTTGGTGTATTTCTTGGTAAGTTGTACTCATAGGAAATAAAAGGATGTCTCGGGTGAGTTCGGCAAAGTTCGACTATTTCCGGTTGCAGTATGTTTTATTCGCGGCAATATCATTTGTTGCCAGTGAGATAATGTTCAAGAAAATTATCAAATTGTTGAGAATGTCTTTAAAAATTTAAGTTTAAGACGCTACCACCCTGCGAAGATCGTCGCCTCATACAATTCACTTTTGCTAATGTTCATAGCATTTACCCCATTAAAGTAAATGCTATGAACATGTGCAAGAGTAGAAAATACAACAGGCGGAAAAGATGTCAAGTTGGTGTATTTCTTGGCAAGTATAGGATCTTTACAACGGCATTACTCGGGTGAGCTCGGCAAAGTTCGACTATTTCCGGATGCTGTATTTTTTTATTTGTCATCATGTTTCTCATGTTTACTAATATAACAAATGTATTTTGTTCTCTTAGAGCCACATTAGACTATCATACAAATATGATCAGAGATGTATGTGTAATTTTTATATGAATCATATGTAATTATTATTAACTAAATAATTATTCATATTGTCTATGATCATAGTTAAATGATAAATGATTTTATTTCTGTAAGTAGGTTTGTACAAACACTTTTACTCGTCAATCATGGTTTTTAAACTAGATGAGGTCGGCGTTTCCTATCTGACTACTCTGAAAAGAAAGGCCGAAACAAACTCACAGGTCACGGTCTCTTTTAAAGTCCAGACATAATCTTGGTCAGGTCATGCGAAGACCATGCAGATTGGTATCTGAAATGGTCTTTTGAGGAAAGAACCACACAGATTGAGTGGACCTTTCCAGTCAGTGCACGCATTTGTCAGTAATCGTGCAGCTCGACTCAGGAAGTCAGGACTTAAGGAGCTCAACGATTCGACGAACAATACCAAAGAAAGGACATTTGGGTAGGCCACATAAATAACTCAAACTGCCAGATCATAATTAAAATTAAATTAGAAAAAAAAGCAATTACCCACATAGTCTTCACATTCACAAAATTAAAATAATATGATACTTTACAAGTAAATACTCATGTCATTGTATGTATAAAATTTATCAATGTCAATGTGTATATTAGGTTGGGGGAAAGTCTTTTCGCATTCTAGTATGTATGAACTTGTAATAAAATCTCTTTGGCTATACTATTTGTATCTGGCTGGTTTTGGTATCATTGAAAGTTTAAATTTTAAAGAACATAATTCTAAATTCAAATTAGGAAAATGTGTGATTTTTATTTGTTTTTCTTACTGTCAAGATGAGTGAATCTAATGAAGAAATTCGATACATTTTAAAATTTTACTACGAAAAAGGTAAAAATGCAACGCAAGCCGCGAAAAATAATTGCGATGTTCATGGACCTAGTGCAGTGTCTGTGAGAGTAGCACAAATTTGGTTTAAGCGTTTTCAATCCGGAAATTTTGATGTCAAAGATGCACGTCGCTCTGGTCGCCCTATTACGGATAAAATGGATGCAATTTTTGAAAAAGTGGAGCAAGATCGGCATATCAGTAGTTACGACGTAGCTGAAGAACTGGGAATTGACCACAAAACAGTTTTGGCGCATTTGAAAAAAAATGGGTACACAAAAAAGCTCGATATTTGGGTACCTCACGAGCTCACTGAAAGAAACCTAATGAACCGTGTACTCGTTTGTGATTCTTTATTACGACTTAATGAAACCGAACCATTTTTGAAGAAGCTGATAACTGGTGATGAAAAGTGGATCACGTACGACAAGAACGTGCGAAAAAGGTCGTGGTCAAAGGCCGGTCAGGCTTCACTGACTGTGGTGAAACCCGGGTTAACTCGCAACAATGTGACGCTGTGTGTGTGGTGGGATTGGAAGGGCATTATTCATTATGAGCTGTTTCCACCAGGCAGGACCATCGATTCTGAACTCTACTGCGAACAACTGATGAGATTAAAGCAAGAAGTTGAAAGCGGCCGGAATTAATCAACAGAAGGGGTGTGGTTTTTCATCATGATAACGCTAGACCTCACACATCTTTAGCCACTCAGCAAAAATTAAGAGAGTTTGGCTGGGAGGTGTTAATGCATCCGCCGTATAGTCCTGACCTTGCACCTTCAGATTAACACCTGTTTCGGTCTCTTCAGAATTCTTTAGGCAGTGTCACGTTAACATCACGAGAGGACTGCCAAAACCACTTGTCGCGGTATTTTGATCAGAAGTCTCAAAATTTCTATAGCAATGGGATCATGTCCCTACCTACAAGATGGCAAAAAGTTATCGAACAAAATGGTACCTACATACTTTAGTTAAATGTAAATAAACTATGTTAAAAAATGTTTTGAATTTTCTTAAAAAATGCGAAGAAACTTTTTCCCCAACCTATTATATAAATTCGGTAATAATGTTTGAAGACCATGTATATCGGTGTCTGAATTGGTCTTTTGAGGAAAGAACCACACAGATTAAGTGGACCTGTCCAGTCAGTGCACGCATTTGTCAGTAACCGTGCAGCTCAACTCAGAACTTAAGGAGCTCAACGATTCGACAATACCAAAGAAAGGACATTTGGGTAGGCCGCATAAACTACTTAAACTGCCAGACCAAGAATAAAACTTAAAAGAAATGACCCACATAGTCCTCATATTCATAATAATGAAAATAATATAATACTTTTTATAGTAAATATTCATGTCTAAAAAGAGTTAGCAAACTAAAATCAACATTCACTGTGTAAATTTATTGGAGCAGCTCAATCCCAAGCCTTCTTGTCCTCAATATAGTCTTTCACAGTATAATAGGCTTTCTGGCATAATTACCGCTTTATAAAAGATTTGAATTTATTAAAGCTTAGATCTTGAATGTGGCTAGGAAGTTTATTATAAAAACGTATACATTGGCATCTAAAGGAGCCACCAATTTTCTTGAGCCTGGTTGTAGGAACAAGAAATTTGTGTTTGTTCCTAGTATTTATATTGTGGATATCACTGTATTTTTTAAAAAGAAGAGTTAAGGGGTCCTATTTGACAGCAAGCGTACAAATATGATCATATCAAGCCGTCACTGCATGACGCTGGCAGAATAGTCGACATCGGCACAGTTGCGAAAAAGTAAAAAAAATTGGAAAATCCAAAAGTGCACGTCTCATAATCTCATTCAATTTTATAAAAAATAGCAAAAAATTTAGAGAATAGAGAATTAATTGATTGAAAGAGAGGATGAGATGTAATATCCAGCTTCTCAGCAAAAAAATTCTGAATTTATAACTCTACGGGTTTACTTATGAAATAGTTGAAAAGTAACATAAAAAAAAAACTACATTGAATTAGACCGTGATTTTCGAAAAGACTTAGTTTTTGATAAATCTGAAACTTTAAAAAATAATGGACTCGATTAGTTAAGTTTTTCGGGAGTTATCGTGACCACGCCAGGATCTGTACATGCAGACACACAGACGTCCACCGAATATTTTTTTTAAACAGTTTTTTCATTATTTTAAATAGCAAAATGTCTTTTTAAAATAACATGAGTGTTGAAACTAGTGTTTTTCTTGACGTTTGTGTGAATATTATTCTACAAGTGCGATAGGAAGTAAATAAGAGACATTTTTAGCTCAAGAAATTACTTGATGACAAAGATGTAAGGCGAGAGTAGAGCACTACCTGACGCGCTTCGCTTATGAGGCGTGCAAAATTATCATATCCGCCTAACTTCAAAAATGGCGTCAAAAGGCAAGAATTTGTAACCCTTATATATTGGGGAATTCTGGTTAGAAACTGTTTGTCCAGTAGCTAGATATTTCAGGGTTACTAATAAATGCATCTTATGAACTAATTGGGCATTTAATGGGATGGATGCTACCTTTGACACACAACTTCATCCATCCGGATATATTATTTTCTAAGACTTTTTATCTTCCAATCTAAGTTTTTCGAGTAAGTTGATGTTATGTACCCCTCTCTCTGATCGTCTTGCTGCCCATGATCTAACTCAAATACGTCTTTTCTTACCGTTTTTTTATGTTCTTTTTAGGGTTCCGTAGTTCTGACAAGGAACCCTTATAGTTTCGTCATGTCCGTCTGTCTGTCTGTACGAGGTTTTGCTAAGTGACCGTTAGTACTAGAAAGCTGTCATTTTGTAGGAGTGTGTATATCGATTTCGCCGACAAAGTGGTAAAATAAAATTTTGGTAAATATATTTTTTTAGGGTAGCTCCCCTACATGTGAAGTGGGAATGAATATTTTTTCGTCGTCAACCCCATCGTGTGGGGTATCGTTGAATAGGTCTTCAGAAATGACTTGCGGGTCGCTAGAATTATTTTTCGATTTAATGGTCCATTTACGAAATATTAAACTTTAAAGTGCAAATTTTTGTTCCAGTAGGGCGATCCCCCCTCTAAAAGCTAAACAGCCGGCTTGAAAAAACTGGAAAAATTCACGATGATAGTGCATTTCATGAACTTTAAAGGAAAATTATAGCTGTTAAGATAATTTTATTAGATTAGCAGTAATAGTCGTTGAACTTGGGTGTTGGATAATTTTGTACCAAATACAAAATCCTTAGCATTAATCCTTTAAAGTGACTAAGTTGAAGTAGTTGCTTGTTTATAACGGGTAAAGGCTTGCATTGTAAAACAAAATATGAAAAAAAAACAAAAAAATATCATAAGTTTCACTATGCTGCCGCTAGATGGCGCTGTACCAACGGGTTACGTTTTCATTCGAGTACTTATAGAAGTTACAAACGAACTTTGTTTAATTGTCGAATTACAATTTTGTGAATTGAAATAATAACTTGGCAGCAATCGTACTCTTATTATTTAGCTTTAGCAGGAAGAAAGTGGTTATTATTAGTTAATGTCTAATCTGTTTAAATAATTATCTTCGAAAATCAACAATTTGTCATTAGTTTAGTATCGCTATTCGATAACAGATGGCGTTGTGCCGTGACGTCACTTTTGTAGATCGCGGTGTTAAAATTTTCTTGCAAGGTATGACCTCCGTGGTTACGTTATGTGTTAATGTTTTGTTTTACTCTGGACACCCTTATCATATATTTTATCTTTACCATTACTTATATTCCGAATAAAGAACAACAGAATCGTACTATATTGTGATAACGGGCTACTACGGAACCCTACACTGTGCGTGGCCCGACGCGCACTTGGCCGGTTTTTTTAATGTAATTAATATGCGCTCATAGCAACAGAAACACGGCTAAATTATTATCCATCTTGATTAAACCGATTGAATGCCGTAATTACAGACACAATTAAAAAGACATTGTGTCAAACTAAAACTCAAACCATTTATTTCAAATAAACCAATTAAAGGCACTTTTGAATTGTCAAGGGGTCAGTCAGTCAGAAAGATGAAGCTAGTTGCCCATTCCATAGCGTAGTAGGTACTTAGGTAGATAGGGCCTTAGGTAGGTAGGTACTTAGTGGGTACTATTTATTATGTAGACCATAAAAATTACAGATATAAACGTAGAAACTTTACATAGGGACGTATATGAACACTGAGCCCGCCAGGCCCTGTCTTGGCCAGTGTGGATAGGCCTTTAGTCTCTTTTGTATAGTTTACCTCATAATTGCTTTAACACACTTGACAAAAATACCCAGTGAAAATCTTCACTAAGGTTGAACGTACCCAAGGGTAAAAACGGGACCCTATTACTAAGACTTCGCTGTCTGTCTGTCTGTCCGTCTGTCTGTCACCAGGCTGTATCTCAAGAATCGCGATAGCTAGAAAGTTGAAATTTTCACAACTTATGTATTTCTGTTGCCGCTATAACCACAAATACTAAAAACAAAATAAAATAAATATTTAAGGGGGCTCGCATATAACATACGCGATTTTTTTGCCCTTTTTTGTTTGATATCAATAATGGCAACAGATAGGCACTTGAAATATTCACAAAATACTCAGTTGTATTTTTACTATAATAATAAATAATAAAATTAAGATAAAATAAATATTTAATGGGGGCTCCCATACAAAAAACGCCATTTTTTGCCTATTTTTGCTCAATATCAATAAATGGTAACAGGTAGGCACCTAATTTGTGTACCCACTGTTGTTTACATATTCAATGATACGGAAGCCTTCGTGCGCGAGTCCGACTGGCACTTGGCCGATTTTTTTGGCCATCGTGTGATTTGGTTTAAATATGCTTTTATTTTTTTTATCTTTTATATAGATTCTTTTATATTTTGTGAATGTGAGAACGTTGTAGGCCTAACTTGTAGACTGTAGATTTGTTGACCATTTTCTATTTTATTAAGTACCTGTTATTTGTTGACAAGCCTACACTGTCCTCCCATGCCTATTAACACTGTAATTTGAAAACATTGTAAAAGCCAGTTATTTTTAAAAGCGTAACCGTGGAGTATCTTGCCGGCTCTTCTCCATAGGAAACGACCAATAGGAACCGTGCATCTAGCTTCTGACGTGTCATAAGTGCCCATGTAGGTTTATGTGAAATAAATTTTATTTTTTTATTTTGACTTGCATTCTACTTAAGACAACACCTCGTAATTACGATGTCGATAACTATAAATCAAATCGGTATGAGATGAATATCCATCTTCTACCTTTGCCTAAAATAACGGGTGTAAGACACACCGAGAGTCACTTTTACTCCCCGTCATTGTAATCATTTTTTGTACTGGACTATACCCTGCAACCTTCTGGTTACTTACAGACATATTGAAGGTCAAAATTCCAACTTTTACTGACGCTCTTTGTACGTAAAACAAGTTTTTAATGTTATAACACAACTTTGAATACCCCCACGACCTCTGCACCGTTGCATGCACCCATAAGCACAATGTTTTGCGTGCGTTACGTTGCGTTACGTCCGTGAACAGCGATTATTCACACCAAAAAAAAGTCGTTTCCCAGCAATTATTTTTGTGCAATGTTACTTAGTTTGATGTACAAAATGCGTAGTTTATGGGTATGTGATGTGTCTTTTTACATTCTGTATAGCTGACTAGACAGACGTTGTCCTGTCAAAATTTCAATTATTCACACGAAAATCCCATAGAAAAAAGGACGTTCAGTTTTTCCCGAAAATTTCCAATTTTCCAGGCAACTTTACCAATATCTCTTTCCATACCAAAATTTAAAAAAAAAACTAATCAAATCTGTCCAATCAATCAATCAACAGCCTATCATATCGTAGTCCATTGCTATACATAAGCCTCACTCAGGCTGCGTCACAACACCCTGTCCTCCACCTTCTGCATCCAAATCGCTCCAGCCGTTCTCAAATGATGCCCTTCCAAAGAACGGCATTTAATATTTATTTATATAGATAATTAAACCGTTAATTTTTCTTTGTCCACAGCTCCCAAGTCCTGTACAACATAAGTCAGAAACTCATCCAGCGTCAGATCTGCAACTACCGCGAAGTGCTACGATGGCTCCGAGATATCCTGACATGTCGGAACGAGTTCCTTGCCAAACACAAGGAGTATGCCAACGTGGGATCGCAGATACCAATCTGTAAACAGGCTCATATCAAATTAGAGGTAAGATATTTTTAACCGACTTCAAAAAGGAGCAGGTTCTCAATTCATCTGTATACATTTTTTGTCGGTTATATAAAAAACAAACCTGCAGCTTCCTACAAACGTGAAATACCTACGCGGTCAAAATGTATGTAAAAGCTATTTTTTTTAAATAATAACCGACGAATAATTTCAACGCAGGGGAGCCAGAATTTACTGAATCCATGGTAAAAGGTTGTGCGTCGATGGCCCTGCCACCCTGTTTATTTCAAAACTATGTAAAAAAGTCTAAAAATGTAGTTCAAAATTGCAAAGTTCTAATTGTTTTAAAGTAAAATGCTAGACAAAGATTGCACTTCAGAAATATGACGTCATATTACCCAAACGCTAAAATTACTACGCGCCCTTCAGTACAAATACCGTTTCAGTAAACTCCAACAACAACGGCTTTATCTCGCTTCCGTGGTCTAATTCCCAGAAACCAATCATTTTTCCGGGATAAAAAGTGCCCTGTCAATATCCGGTCCATTAATTATATCTATGCCAAAAATCACGTCGATCCATCACTCCGCTGTTGCGTGAAAGAAGGACATACAAACACACTTGCGTATTTATAAAATTAATAGGATATTTCCAATTTATATTGAAAATATTGCTGGCAACCTATTGCAGGGCCAGCAGTCTCGACATTAGACAGCGACAAAAATCGGTCGCTAAGTCGTGTCGTTGTCAAATTCCTTTAATAGATTTTCAACTTTATTTCCAAAGTATAAGGTTGAAAATCTATTAAAGAAATTTGACATCGATTAAACTCAACGACCGATTTTTGTCGTTATATTTGTCAAGACTGCAGGGCCAGTAAACTATAAACTCGATTGCAGGCGAAAAACGTCCATTGCTAGACACAGGCCTCTCCCTCAAACGTCCACGCATCGACCGGTCGCATGCTTCTCGCATATAAGGGATTCCCGCGACCTTCACCTTCTATTTTCGCCTGAAATGATGATGATGACCCATTTTGTCTTTAGGTGGTATTCTTCATGTGTCTATGGTCCATAGACACGGACGTGGTACTAGTAGCGATGTCGTGCTTCGCGCTGCTATGTCAAGAAGCGGACATCCGGTGTGGCTCAGATGAAATCACCACACAATGTCTCCTGCCGAACTACGCGGTCTTCCAGGAGATCGCACATACTTCCACTGTGCTGACTACTGGTAAGTGATCTTGACAGATTTGTCGAAATACGCTTAAATAACATCGTGTATTATTCAATAATTATTTAAAATGTCAGGCAATGGGGTCTCATTATGCGGTATTTACATACATACATAAATAAACTCACGACTTATCCCATGCTACGATCCTTGCATACGGTTTCATTATACAGTATTTTTAACCGACTTCAAAAAGAAGAGGTTCTCAATTCGTCTGTACCTATACATACTGTTTTTTAAATTATTGGTTTGTATGTATGTTACGCGATATGTCCGGCAATTGTGGATCGATTTCGAAAATTCACTTTTTAATGGATATGTTATGCCTCAGGGGTGTTCCCATTTAAATGTTATTGACTTTGCTTGGGTAGTTTTTCAGTTAGCTACAATAATACATATTTTTTTTCACTTAGTGTATATTTATGATGTTATAATAACTTCCTGTCACTGTTATTTACATATCAAGTAGTGGTATATGAATTTGTGTGGAGTAGATACCACAACTAAAAAGTGAAAAATAAAAAACGTTTTTCCATAAAAAAAAAAACGCTACTAGGTGAAAAATAACTTTAATTTTGGAAGTCGGTGGCAATAAACAAGAATACAAAATCAAAGACACCGACTTCTGAAATTAAAGTAATTTTTTACTTTACAGGTTTTTTTTTGGATGTCGGTTGTTCGTAATATTAATTAGATTAGATTTAGAATTAGAATTATATTAAAGAGAAACTGGTGTTGGTTTAAACATATTGAAAAGATTTTCTAACAGAGATTCAAAACTTCAGCTTAGAAAGAGTACTTGTTATGCACATTCGACAATCCAGGCAGGGCGGTGTCCCACAGGGATCGGTCCTGGGGCCGCATCTGTGGGACATCGGTTACGACTGGGTGCTGCGCGCCGACCTCCCTAGCGGCGTCAGCGTAGTGTGCTACGCTGACGACACGCCGGTCCTGGCGCAGGGGAGGTCGCACCAGGCGGCGGCCGAATTGATGACACGCGGGGTTGCGACAGTCGTCGAGAGGATCCGGCAATTGGGATTCGAGGTGGCCTTGCACAAGTCCGAGGCCATGTGTTTTCATGGTCCTCGGAACGCGCCACTGTCGGGTTCCCAAATAACGGTAGGAGGGGTTCACATCGGCGTCGAGTCGACGATGAAGTACCTGGGACTCGTCCTCGACAGCCGGTGGAACTTCGTTGAGCATTTCCGATGTTTGGCTCCCAGATTGCAGCGGGCCGGAGCTGCCTTGAAGCGGCTCTTGCCCAATCTGGGGGGACGAAACGCCTCCTGCCGGAGGCTCTACGCGGGGGTCGTGCGGTCCATGGCCCTTTACGGGGCACCGGTATGGGCGCGTTCGTTGAGGCTCCGGCCAGCCCGCCGGTTGAACGCGTCCCAAAGGGTCATGGCCATCCGGATGGTACGGGGATACCGCACGGTCTCCTGCGACGCGGCGAGCCTCCTTGCCGGATTACCGCCGTGGGATCTGGAGGCAAAGGTCCTCGCGCACGTTTGGGAGTGGCGCGAGGAGGCGAAACGCCGGGGCGTAACTCCGCTACCGCGAGAAATCGTGGCACAGCGGACAGAGCTCCGGCGGGATCTCATGGCGGCATGGAGAGTGCGACTGTCGCTACCCAGCGCAGGGCACGCCACAATTGCGGCGGTAAGACCCCTCTTTGAGGAGTGGCTTGAGAGGCGCCACGGCGTCCTCACCTTCCGCCTGACGCAGGTCCTCACCGGACATGGCTGTTTCGGGAGGTTCCTGTTTCGTATAAGGCGGGAGGAAACGCCCGGGTGTTATCATTGCGTGGATCGACCGGAGGATACGGTGGAGCATACGGTGGAGGTCTGCCCGGCTTGGGCGGAGCACCGCCGTGTCCTCGTGGCGGCGATCGGCGGCGGCGACCTCTCGCGTCCGGCCCTGGTTCAGGCCATGGTACGGAGCGAGAGGGAATGGGAAGCCGTCACCTCCTTCTGCGAAGCAGTAATGCTCGCGAAGGAGGAGGCGGAGCGCGAAAGGGAGAGGCAATCTCTGCGCCCTCGCGCCCCTAGCCGCCGCAGGAGGAGGAGACACCCTGGGCGTCGGGAGTCGATTGCCGACTCCCGGCCACCGTAGGCGCGGGCTTGCGGACGGCGAGCAATGGGCAGCTCGCCGTCCGGTAAGGACCAGGCCCGGGTCGACGGCGCGTCGTGTTCCACGCGCGCCTCAAAGAGATGTCAGCAAAATTGACGGGGTCCGATAGGACCGATGCCTGCCGGGGCTGCGGATTGTTCGAAAGAGTTACCGTGGCTCTGGCGCACAGGCAACTGAAGGAACACGGGTGGGTTTTAGTCAGTAAGAGTCTGATACGCCCTTCCGCTCCGCCCAGAGCGGGAGAGGTCATTTGATGATTTCCCACCCAAAAAAAAAAAAAAAAGGAAGGCACTTTAAACTATAGATTTATCAATCGATGTTAAGCGGGAAGCGCCAGGTTGCCAGAAATTGATTAATATGTTATTAAATTGTTGTTCAATAGGATTATATGAACTTAGAGGGATGTATTGATGATTTTAATTATTATAATTCTGTAAATACATACTTGTTACGGTCGCGAATCATATTTTGTTCAACATACAACCTGACACTGGGCTGCAAATTGCAAAAAATGTAAGAAAATTTGAATTTCGCGAGCAACCTGGCGCTTCCCCCTTAAACTAAAGGTACCTTTGTATATTTGGTTGTAAATCGAAAGGTTTCATTGATACCTTATATTCCACTTAAATATCCTAGAACTGAGAATCTCGTCTACTTAAGCGTTATAGTATTGAAACCTTTTCCCTTTAACTTTGCAAGCAGCCAGCCAGGATATGGGAAGAGGCTGTTATTACAAAAATATTCACAGTAAGTATGTTCTTTTAACACTTGACCAATGAGGCAGTCATTTAGTTAGATATCAGGACCATGGTGAACAATGGCGGTTGACTAGTTTTCACCCTTGGGCTTACAATAAGAAACTAGTATCGTATAATAGGTAAAATAAAATAAAAAACTACTACAAAGAGCTGATAACCTGGAAACGGCTGAACCGATTTTGATAAAACATGTCTAAGAACCACCGCTAGAAAACCTGCTTTCAAATAAAAAAACCGCATCCAAATCGGTTCACCCGTTTAAGAGCTATGGTGCCACAGACAGACACACAGACAGACACGCAAATAGTGGTCAACTTATAACACCCCTCTTTTTGCGTCTAGGGTTAAAAACAATAGTTTGACTAGTTTGTTTCGGTCTATAGCTAATTAAAATCCGGTTTATGAAAAGCTGATAAATTCAACTAACATGCTGCCAAATCTCATGTTAACTGCTCAGATTAGTTGGCTGAAATTATTTGGTACTAGTTTCTTCTACCCGCGCCTTCGCCCGCGTGGATGTCGGAAATTATCCCAAGGGAACGTGCTACCGGGACAAAAAGTCGCCTATGTCCTTCCCCAGGATGCCATCTATCTCCTTGCCAAATTTTATCGAAATCAGTTCAGTGGTTTAGGCGTGAAAAGGTAACAAACAGACAGAGTTATTTTCGAATTTATAAAATTAGTATGGATTATTTCTCTACTAGCTTTTGTCCACGGCTTCACCAGCGTGGATGTCGGAAATTATCCCACGGGAACGTACTACCGGGATAAAAAGTATCTTATCTCCTAATCCAGGTCATAGTCTACGGATTTGCCAAATTTCATCCAAATCCGTTCAACCGTTTTTGCGTGAAAGAGTAACAAACATCCATCCATCCTTACAAACTTTTACATTTATAATATTAGTAGGAAGTAGGATATGACAGCGTGTTAGTTATCAGATCTCCTAAGTTTCGGTTATCATGGCCTATCTTATCCGCATATAAACAAATTAAATATGTCATAGGTTCCGCAGCCCTACAAAAGCGGATAATGGCACTACTAAGGAAGATTGAACATTGTGTCAATGGGGTCCAACCTGTGTGGGAGGAGACGTTTCGATGTTGGTGAGTTGGTCTTCTTTAATTATTATTTACTAGCTTTGCTTTGATTCGCCCGCGTAGATGTCTAGTAAGTGTGTCAAATTTCAGCCAACCGCAATTGGTTTATGCGGCGTACGTAAAGGTCCCAGTCGGCATGATTTTTTCCGACATCTTCAACAATCATCGTCATGTTTCAGCCTATTTACACAAAACCTTAATGATTATACACCTAAACCTTCCTCAAAAATCAAAATCAAAATATTTTATTTCACATAAACCAAAATGGACACTTATGAAACGTCAGAAGCTAGGTGCACGGTTCCAGTTGGTTGTTTCCTATGGAGAAGAGCCGGCAAGAAACTCCACGGTTACTCTTTTAAAAATAAAGGGCTTTTACAATGTTTCAAATTACAGTGTTTATAATGGGAGGACAGTGTAGGCCTGTCAACAAGTAACAGGCACTCAAAAAAAAAAAAGGTCTACTAATCTACAGTCTACAAGTTAGGCCTTCAACGTTCTCACATTCACAAAATATAGAAGAATCTATATAAATCACTCCGTCCATTGGTGAAAACCGTATGAAAATATTTCTGTTAGTTTTTGAGTTTATCGCATTCAGACACACAGACAGACGTGGTGTGTGGACTTTGTTTTATAATATGTAGTGATGAACAAGGCTTAAAACTCCAAATATGGTTGTAATGATCTCTGTAAACGGAAGAGAAGAACGTTGATGAAACCCCTTTTATGTATAGGTATAATGTGAAAGGATTGCAAGGTCCCACCTACCCAAGCTGCTTAAAACAGGCTATGTGATACTCTTAAAGACTATAGTTACCATCTAAAGAACACTGGGCAAAGATGGTCGTTGAACCATAGGTGATACGGGCTGGTGTCCGCAACTCCACGTCAAAGCGCGTATTTTCGTACGGGTGAGAAAATCGATTATTCGATACACCCCAGCGCCTCCAGGAAGGCCAGCAACGCCTTGGTGTTACTGACAATCTCACGTAGGCTACCTGGGTTACCGAAGTACTTTGCCCTGTCCGTGGCGACTACCGGGCAGTTTAGAAGCACATGAGCTGCTGTTTCGCCGTCTTCCATGCAGGCCTTGCACAGCGGACTGTCTATGACTCTTATGACAAAGAGGTGTTTATTAAATGACTCGTGACCAGTTAAAGCTGCTGTTGTTTAGTTAGTCGGAGAACCTGTTTCGCGAGGCGGCCATCAATTGTAGGGAGTGCTTCTTTAGCCTGCCTGCACTCACCTTGGTCCACCTACGTTCGTTGAACCATTGAAGATCTATTTAATAATTATATTCTTAAAGAACACAGTTATGCAGACGATATTTTTATTAAGTATGACATCATGGAAATCAGATATTTCTTTTAGAAAACTCTGTCAGTCTACCCCTCCAACAAAGTTATATATGCTTGTAATAAAAGTAAGTTCACGTCAATAATGCTTTATCACCCCCCGGTGCTCACGCTCGCCATTCCGCGTTTAAACCGGGCTATTGCCATTTCCAATCTTGACTTAATCCTTTTTTATACTAATATCAAAACTCTTCTAACCCCAGGGATTCTCTCTGCAAGCTTCTCCAAAAATACCCCAAAGGACAAGGCGACAAAATGGATGAATGTCAGATGGAAGCCATACATCGAGCCGTCGCCAAGCGCAGGGTGTCACATCATACCAGCAGTGAACATGATTTTGAGGTTTGTGACTAATTCTGTCTATTTATTTAAACTTATCGCACACAATAAGGCAATAGGCATTTTCTACCAGTCAACCAAGGGTGATGCAGAGATCTCTGTTTGAGAGGAGTTAATGATAATGTAGCGGCATTTACAACGGCACATGCGAACTACGCAACATACTGACGTCACGCAAAATCCTGCATCGCGCAAGCAAAGTTTACCGCGGAACTAGCAGATATACAACGTCCGGATATCAATCGTCGGGCAGTTGTCCACCAGCCAAGAAATCCGTCTGGTCGGAGGATCCTCCCACTACTATGGGCGATGAGTGAACTTTACACCCTGATCTTCATGCCTCTATAATAACAACAAAATATTAAAAAGATAACATAATGAATTGTAAATAAAATAGGTACAGTCATGAGCACTCATATGTATACTCTTAGCAACTTTTAAAAGGGATTTTCGTCCTATTGTACTGATTATAATTTTATGTTGTTACGAACACAGTATTTTGGAACCCACGCTAATATGAAAATAGGTCTTATCTCAAAGTTGCAATCCTTATTTAAAGAGAAAATCGCTTTAGAATTTGGCTAAGTGTATACATATTGGTGCTCGTGACTGTACACAAGTACATAAATAGGTGCCTATATTGATCACAGGGGCAATTCTCGTGTTTTAATAACGTTCAAATTCTACTCTCAGTCTTTCCAAAATACCTCTAATTTACCTAAATTTTTGCCAAGTTTTTGACATTCACAGTCACTGAGATGAGATCTAGACTGGATTTTGAAAGTTCTTTACGAATAACGGGAATGAGGGCTATCGCGCCTGAGCTCGCCGCTAGAGGCGCTAGTGTAAAGTAAGGTCTCTAGATTTCAAATGTACTGAACGTTCACTATTTCCGGGATATTTTATCACGGATTTTACCTAATGATTAATAATTGTTGTGCCATTCCTGAGTAATTAAGAGTTAAGATTTAAAGTAAAAAATTAGGAGCTAATTTGGTAGCACTTAAAGGAAGAATACTATTTGTCTGTTTCATGGTTGCTAATTTTAGGAACATTATAATCTAAATATTAATTTGAAGTTTTAAAATGTAATAATATAAACATAATATTAATTTATGGGTACTTAAACATTTCTAAAACATCAAATAAAACTACTGACAGGACCTTACTCGCCAGTGGCGCCAACTGGTGAGCACAAAAACGATAGCCACATTGCCTTTCTAATGTTAGGGGTGACCCATCTTCTAATGACGAGATCAAATTAACACAAAATATGCCACTGAGCAGTGCATGGCGAGGCAATATCGATCAGCTGTAGGGACGTTTATATCTAAACAACTCAGTTCGGTGATGGGAAAACGGCATGTATGCAAAAAAGACCACGATACACATCGATGCATAAACACACGCCTTCTTCCCACGGGGGTAGGCAGAAACTACAGAACGCCACCTGCTACGATCCTTACATACTCTTTTTGCGTCGTTTACGTTCATACATCTGGTCATACACGCACGCCGGTTGCGAGCACTACGCACCTGACCTTTCTGAAAAACATCACTAATAAGGTCACTATGTCCTCCTACGGCGTCCCCTCCCGGCGTTTCCACTCACATTTGCCTTGTAGTTTTTAAAGAAGATTCAAAAAAGGCTATGGCGTCTGTTTAAATCATCTGATTCGGACATATCCACTGAATAGGCTTATCTAGTTTGTTAACTAGATCTTTAAAACAATTGATCTTGGTTAGCAGATTACAGATGTTTGATTCAGATTCTACATTTGATTCTAAATACAAGGCTTAGTTTGGCTAAGTTAAAGCTCTAACTCGAGTAGCGTAGAAATGAAACATTTGTTTAAATCGTGACGTACTTTTGTTGTTGTTTTTCAAGTCTGTCAAAACTCAAAGCATTTATTTCAATTAAACCATTTACAGGCACTTTTTGAATTGCCAAAGAGTCGGTCATTTAGTTTAAGCTAGTTGCCCATTCCAAAACGTAGATCTCTATGGAGAAGAACGGGCAAGAAACTCCAAAGACACTCTTTTAAATCAAGTTATTACAAAATCGTAGGTACATTATTCTTGTTGCTTCTATACGTGAGAACAATGTAAAAAAATATTCAGAAACAATTCAAAATTATAAAAATAAAAATAAACCGTGGCACTTAAGAGATGACCAGTCTCAACCAACGGCGCACGGTGGATCGAAAATCGGCTGTAGAAGACATAGGATCTCGATTTCTTAAATGTTATTTTTTTTGCTGGAAATGACTTCTGCTGATCATTACTATGTACAAAAATGACACCCGAGTTAATTCTGCCCAAAAACGAAGGAAATATATTTTTTTTACGAAAAATTTGTATGAAGCTAGTATGAAAAATAGAATTATCTCCTAAACGGCATGTTTAACCGTAATATCCTTGGAGGTGGTCATAGTGCTAATTATTTATGATTTTTTGGTTGCCGATTTGACGAAAAATTTAATGCCGTTTTTTTTTAAAAAATCGTCAAAATATTTTTATTTATTTTTACATGTAAAACGATCCCTTTTAGTGTCCAAGTTAAAAAGTTCGATATGTTATTAACCCAAATATTAAGAACACACAAAACAAGAAAAATTAAATAAAAAAATTGCTGTTTTTTGACACATTTTTATTAATTTAAATAAAAAAAGATTATCAAACTCTTATTTAAGTAACATATAAAGTTATATTATATACAAAATAATTTAATTTAAGGAATTAATACTAAGCATTTGTAAAATAAAGTAAAATAAATAAAAAAATAGACAAAACTCTGTCATCGAATACATGATGAAAAATCCTGAAGCAGCCGCTAAATTAAATGAAACGCTTAAGAAACCAGCGAAAACAATCATATTTACGTCAGAAAAGGCGCTTGGATTGCTTCTTTCGCTAAAACTCTCAAAGTGGCAATATATTACGTTGCGAGAGGCTGCCATTCGGGAAGGTGCTAAGGATATTTATCCATCTTACTATAAAGTGCAACAAACTAAGCTTGATTGCTACCCTCCGAAGCAATCAGTGACAGTTACTGATTCATCGGCTAGGATTACACTTCAAGCTTTACTTGATATCACAGTTACAAGAATCCTTCAAAGCCTTTCTAAGGAAGAGCATAACAAGCAGTTGAAGCTGATATCCAAGTGGGGATTTGATGGTGCTTCTAACCAAAGCCGATACAAGCAGAAAATGGAGGGTGAGGAAGATGACTCGAGCATTTTCATGACCTCTTTGGTGCCACTTAAACTGACAGATGGAGACAACATCTTATGGACGAACCCAAAACCATGCTCAGTTTTGTATTGTCGTCCAGTTCAGTTTACTTTTGTAAAGGAGAGTGAAGCAGTTGTCCTTGAGCTGAAAAAACAAATGGATGAAGAAATTGAGGCCCTTATCCCCACAGAGTGCAATAATAATAATAGGGTGACTCATGAACCAATGATGACGATGATCGACGCTAAAGTTTGCACTTACCTTTCTGAAGCTAGATCAAATGCATCGTGCTACATGTGCTTAGCAAAGCCTACAGAAATGAACCGCTTAGATGCTGTAACATCAAAAATTGTGTGTTCTGACCTGTATGAATTTGGCTTGTCATCCCTACACGCCCGTATAAATTGTATGGAATGTCTGTTACACATTGCATACAGGCTCGACTTCAAACGGTGGGCAGCGAGAAGTGATGAGCACAAAGAAATGCTACAGACAAGGAAGAAAATAATTCAAAATAAATTCAAAGATGAGCTCAATCTGTTGATTGATATAGTAAAACAAGGCTCGGGAACCACCAATGACGGGAATACTGCAAGAAAATTCTTTGAGTTTCCTAATAAAACCGCAGCTATAACCGGTTTGGATGAAGACCTCATCAAAAGATTTGCTGTAATTTTACAAGCAATTACATCTGGAGAGCAGGTCGATATAATAAAATTTAGAGATTATGCCCGCAAAACAGCAGAAAAGTACGTATTATTATACGACTGGTACTACATGTCGTCAACCGTTCATAAATTATTAATCCATGGGGCTGACATAATTGAGAAAAATAATATTGTGCCGATTGGGACTCTCTCGGAAGAAGCCTCAGAGTCTCGAAACAAAGATTTTAGGAGGTTTCGAGAACATCATTCGCGGAAAAGAAGCAAGCAGGATTCCAATCAAGACATTTTAAATATGCTTGTTGTTTCTTCGGATCCTTTGCTAAGTGCACAAAGGCCTAAGTTAGATGCCAAGAAAAAGCAGAGCTTTTTTGCTGAAACTCTCGACTTAATTCAATTTCAGGAAACTGAGTTCGAGTTTTTGGATATATCCAATCTGGATGCTGACTCAGAATTGGAGTCTGACAACGAGAGTGATAAGGAAAATTTGTATAAAAATTATATATGTACTTATTTGTAAATTTGTATTTGAGTCTGTTTGGGTTTTTTTTTTGTAATATTTAATGATGTTTTGTCTTTTTTTTTATTTATTTTACTTTATTTTACAAATGCTTAATATTAATTCCTTAAATTAAATTATTTTGTATATAATATAACTTTATATGTTACTTAAATAAGAGTTTGATAATCTTTTTTTATTTAAATTAATAAAAATGTGTCAAAAAACAGCAATTTTTTTATTTAATTTTTCTTGTTTTGTGTGTTCTTAATATTTGGGTTAATAACATATCGAACTTTTTAACTTGGACACTAAAAGGGATCGTTTTACATGTAAAAATAAATAAAAATATTTTGACGATTTTTTAAAAAAAAACGGCATTAAATTTTTCGTCAAATCGGCAACCAAAAAATCATAAATAATTAGCACTATGACCACCTCCAAGGATATTACGGTTAAACATGCCGTTTAGGAGATAATTCGATTTTTCATATTAGCTTCATACAAATTTTTCGTAAAAAAAATATATTTCCTTCGTTTTTGGGCAGAATTAACTCGGGTGTCATTTTTGTACATAGTAATGATCAGCAGAAGTCATTTCCAGCAAAAAAAATAACATTTAAGAAATCGAGATCCTATGTCTTCTACAGCCGATTTTCGATCCACCGTGCGGCGCCCGTTTGCGAACATGACGTCTTAAGCTAATAAACCCCCATAGAAAGTAATCTATAAAATCATTAATTAGCAGGTAATTAAACATTAAAACATTCTCAGATGCAGATACAAGAATGGGCGAACATTACATCGTTCCTATGCGCGCTTGGTGGAGTGTGTCTCCAAAGAAGACCGTCCACAACTTGGTCACATCTTCATGGACATGGTAAGTGCTAAACCCAATGTATAAATTTAAATTCATTTATTCATCAAATATAAGCTAACAGTTTACACCAAATCGCTTATATCTATGCTAATTCTACAAATTTACATTAAAAAAAAAAACATTACACTTCTTAGACTAAACAGCTCAACAATTATTTCTTCATATTTAAATAAATACACACATGATTAGCGATTGTCCTTCGAGAGTCAAAAAATAAATCTGCTTCAGTAATATATTTTAAGAAAGTCATTTATTAACTTAATTGCTCTAGCAGTGGAAGTGGTGTTGGTTCGGGGAGCACGCCATGTAGGCGGGTAGCAGAGGAGTCTATGTTGTCGTCTTACAACGCCACGCATATACTGGTCCGGAACATAAAAATGTATTGACTCTCTTAGAACGGGACTATCCATCTTACGTTCTTATGTTCTTTTTATACAATACACAAAAAGCTACAAGCTACAGTCACCCGCACGTCAGTACTATCACTTGAACTACGAAAACAAATGCTTCGACTGTACAAATATAAAACTTTTCAGGAATGTGAATGATGTGAATTGCTCTTGGTATGAAAGTAATGCATAGATGATGAATGATGATAAACAGAGATGGGATATTCGGATGCATATTTACCTGAAGTTAATTTTTGCTATGAAAGTATGGAAGCGGTTTAATAAATATTTTTTGTAAAAAAAAAACTTGGGATGCCAGGAACACCGGGAAAGCATAACTAACAAGTCGGGTGTATAGTATTTCTAAAAAAAATATTATTAAAAAAACAAAAACCCCGGTATTGTTAGATAGCATAACTATTCAGACGCATACTTATTTAAAACTAGCTTTTTCCCGCGGCTTCGCTCGCGTTAATTTAGACTTTGACTATTAATGCGGGTTATAATTCAATCATGATTCGAAAGACACGTGGCGCCATCTATTATCATAAGAACGTTATTGTTGTTTTCCTCGGGAACAGTACTTTTTTGCGTGATGAAAGGTACCCTATGTCCGTTTCTGTACACCTGACAATGTATATGCAAAATTTCAGGATGATCGGTTCAGTGGTTAAGGCGTGATAATGTAACAAACAAACAAACAAACTTACTTTCGCATTTATAATATTAAGTTAGGATTAATGTTTAACCCCCGATGCAAATGTGAATGTAGGGTGTAAGAGGAGGGGTGATGTGTGTTAGTTAAAGTTAAGATTTTTTTCGATACAAAAGCGCATTCCATGTTAGCCAACATCTCAACTTTAGATGAATATGCATCCGAATATCCGATCTCTGATGATAAGTGACATTTATTTCTGTAAATTGGTTAAAAAAGAAACCTACATACGTCAAAAATAACTTATGTTTTAAAGCTAGATGAGTTCGGTGTTTCCCAACTGACTATTCAGAGACGAAAGACCGAAGTAAATAAACTTAGAGTTGTGTTATTGTGTTAGAGCTTGGAACCGGTACCAAAAGTACAGATTCTGTATCGGTACTTAGCGTTTTTTGCCATATCGGTACCTGGGTATCGGTTCCAGGCAGGTACTGGCTCCAGACGGGTACCGCCTAACAAGTACCGGTATCAAATTCAGGTACCCGGCGCGTACCACATGTCTCATACTTGTAGAGATCGCCCTGTTTAAAATTGCACGGCCCTCCTCTGCTTGTTGCATACACATTTCAAATGTTTGTATAGACATTTTAATGGAGGGGCGTGCAGTTTTAAACCGGGCGATCTCTAAGAGGTTGTACGAGGCACCTCATACGGTTGGCAACCTTGTAGTTATTTCTCTAATGCCTATTAACTATCCTTTTTACTTACTATACCTGTTTTCTCACTATTACTTACGGAAATATTTTTAAGCTATTGCATAGCTTTTATCGCGGGCTTTGAGCGCGGCGACCGAATCAAGAAATTCCGGAACGAAAATAAAACCTAACACCCCCACTCCGCCTACCATGTAGCTCGGCCGAGCGTTCGCTTAACGTGTATGTATATGGTACGACTGTACTTGAATTAATATCAAAGAAAAAAAAATACTGCATAAATAATAAATAAATAAATAATTATAATTGCATAAGTTGATAAAAAATGCTATGCAATAGCTTTACCGCGGCAGTCCCCGAGTGCCACACGTGTTTTTTTTTGGTACCGGTATAGTACCGATACTGAAAGACCAATAGTACAGGTACCACGTCTCGTACCGATATCACACCAAGGCCAATGGTTCCGGTTCCCAAAAATACCGTTATTTCAAGCCATGGTTATATCTATCCTACTCTAAAAAAAAGTTGCCTCTAGTTGTTTATGTATATTGGAACATTCGAAAGAAACTGTCATGATCATTATTGTGTATCGATTTATTTACATGCTGACATCTTTGTTTTTTTTATATTTTTTAGCAGATTCAAGAAAATACAACGTACTGGCGAACAGCTCACAAGAAGTGCAGTATTGTCCTGTGACACAGTAAGTAAATTTCATTAAAAAGTATAGCGCACACGTAAAATGATGTACAGTACAACTATTTTCTTAATATCCCTCGGGAATAATCGGATTTCCGAATACAAACGAATGCTAATTTCATGTCCATCAATTATAAGATTTATCGTGTATAATAATTTGAATTCAGAACTAAGTACTTTATTGTTTTGTTTTGATTAAACAACAATAAAGTATTAAATTCTGAATTCAAATTATTATACACGATAAATCTAATAATTGATAGACATGAAATTAGCATTCGTTTTTATTCGGACATCCGATGATTCCCGAGGGACATTATTATTGGTTGTAGATACCTATTCAAATTCAAATATTTTTATTTGAAGAACACAGGTAAACAAAAAAGTACAGATGTCAATATTAATAAAATGAACGCTATGTCTTGCCGTCAACGGCGCATAAATATTCTGATTTTAATTTCTAATTAATTCGTAATAATTACAACAAAACTTTCAAAATTAACAAATATCATTAAATTATTACAAATTAATATATAAAAAGCATTCGTTATTTAATTCAATTATAATAACAATATGTTAAATCAAATTAAAAACGTTAAAATTTAATTTAATTTAATTTAATAAAACATTTAAATTATTATTAAAAATCGTTTTCTGACCTCCTGACTGATATCCTGTCGTCCTCCATTGCAATTATGTCAGTTCGCAACAAAACAAACAAGATAATTTTGAAACTCTTGCTTCATTTATTATGATATCCAAATTATAGCAAGGGTCTGCAATATCCCAAAAGGCACTATCCACTTACCAAAATAAAAAAAGAACATGGCAATTTCAATAAAAACTTTTACTGGATAAGTTAACCATTAATAATCTGGAGGTGGCGGAACAGGCAATACAATAAAAAATAGGACCGACTAAAAAAAAAAACAATATTTTCGACAAAAAAAAAATCCTAAAGAAATCATCTTCCACAGATTTATCGGCCAACTCCTCCGTCTCCTTCTCTGTAGCAACGAACGCTTCGGCCAACAAATACAAACCCATGTCAAAGAGTTAGTCGGACACGAGATGTCTCCTGCCCTCTACCCGATACTGTTCGATCAGATCAAGGCCATCATTGACAAGTTCTTCGATCAACAGCAACAAGTAAGTATAATAACAAATATAGGACTTTTATCAAATTAATTGGTTAAACTTCACAGAATCGTGAAGTTTCGCCAATCACTTATAGCTCCGTTGCTGCGTGAAAGACGGACAAACAGACTGTCGCATGTTTGATATTACTAGAATAGTAACATAGTTCCTAGTTAGTAAAGGTATTTATAAGGCAGATGTGAGTGGAAACGCCGGGAGGAGTCGCCTTAGGAGGACATATAGTGACCTTACTGGTGATGTTCTTCAGAAAGGTCAGGTGCGTAGTACTCGCAACCGGCGTGCGTGTATGACCAGATGTATGAACGTGAACGAGGCAAAAGGAGTATGTAAGGATCGTAGCAGGTGGTGTTCTGTAGTGTAACTTAGTTCGAACCTGTATAGTAGCTAGCTTCTACCTACGTCTTCACTCTCGTGGTCTACTACAAGAACCGTGCATTTTTCCGAAATAAAAATCCTATATCCCTTTCTGGTCCAAAAACTATCTGTATACAAAAAATTACATTGATTCGTTGCTCCGTTGCAGCGTGACAGAAGAACAAAGAACACACTTTCACGTTTATAATATTAATAAGGATTCCATACTAATGTAATATTTATTTTACAGGTAATGTTAACAGACATAAACACACAATTCGTGGAGCACACAATCTTTATAATGAAGAGTATCCTGGACATTAAGAAGAGTGGTCAGCCTAATGAACATCTTAGCACTACTTCTATTGAAACGTTGATGCTGTCTATAGTCAGGTAAGGAAATGGCCTCTTGTTTGTATTCATTTGTAAGCGGCATTAATTTTCTTCACATTTTTAATACCAATAAACGTGGCACCAAACATTTTTCCCTGAATCGGAGGTTCGTTTACACTCTCTCATCTCACATGCACTACAAAATTATCTGATTTATAACATGTTAGCAAATGGATCTAAAAACGTACCTGTGGAAAGAAGAAAAGAAAAGAAATTTCTTTGACCAAGGTTAAGGCACACAATATTCACACAAAAACAAAAAATAGTAAAAATCTTAAAAACAGTATTGCGTGCCTTACGGCTGCGCCAAATAGGCCCAGTTCGGCATAAATGCCAGACAAAAAGTGCCTGACGCTGGGTTTCATTGCGTTATTTACGTTGTTGAGCAGATTTTTTTTCGAACATATGAAGCAATGGATTAGCTAGCAATAGGCTTTAAAATTATTCAGATTTTGTTAAATAGTGTGTTACGCAATTAGGGGTATGTAGCAGAAAATTTATTGAAGTTCTATTGTCTTTTTTGTTACAGATACGTACGTCATCTGGATATGACAGTGTTGTCAGTTCACATCAAGACCAAGCTTTGCCAAGTTGTAGAAGCCATGATGAGGAGGAGAGACGACCTCGCCTTTAGACAGGTTTGTTTTTCAAACGATTTCATAATGTTCACTTTAAAGCCGTCTTCCAAATTGTTGTACACGCTCACAATGCCAATTCCTTTTATTTTATAACTAAACTAGCTTTTGCCTGCGGCTTCGCCCGCGTTGATTACGGAAAACATCCCATTTATACATTGTATTAATTATAACTTTATTGGTTTACGCGGAGCACGCCAGTTAAGCACCCAGTCGGCATGATATTTTTCGGGCATCTTCAACCATAATCGTCATGTCTGCCAATTCCAAAAAAAAACCTTAATGAATTATACACCTAAACCTTCCTCATGAATCACTCCGTCGATTGATGAAAACCGTATGAAAATTCGTTCGGTAGTTTTTTAATTTATCGCGTTCAGACAGACAGACGCGGCGGGGGGACTTTGTTTTATAGTATGTTGGGTCAAGAAAGTCAATTGCTTCAAATGTTTGAAAAATTCTGCTCTCCCTGTTCGATAACAAAACCAACGCAATGGATATTGTTGAATTGTTAGAATGAAAGGGATTGCCTGCCTGCGTCTGTTACAAAGTTATGGTGCTCGGATCACCAACACTATGTAAGCGCGGTGATTAATGCTTTTCTTTATACATGATTAAGAGGCCTTTTATCTCGCAATAATGGTAAAAGTTTATGGGCAACGTTTCAATGGAAAAACCAGAATGCTTATAAAATTAAAATGATCATCACCGTATTAATCAAAATACGTCCGCTGTTGGAAATATTGAAAAGAAAAGGAAATATAGAAAGGCTGTTTGTGTATGTGAGTTTAAATCTTTGTTAACGCACCCACAATACAGGAGAAATTCCTAATGCGGGACAACGTTTATAAAAAAAAGAAAGAAAGATTATTTATTCTGCACAAACAAGACGCGCATTACAAAAAAAATAGACAAAATCCATGCGCTAGTAAAATGTAGCCAAAAGCCTCGTATTCAAAACTTTAAAAGTTTGACAATGCTGTCCATTGCTTACACATAAAACAAAAACAACACACAAAATACATAAAACAAATAAAACAATGATGATATAAATAATGTTTTCTTTGGTACAGGAAATGAAGTTCCGCAACAAGATGGTGGAATATGTAACAGACTGGGTGTTGGGCACCAGTCATCAGATAGCGCCGCCATTGCGAGCTGATGCCTCTTCAATCACTAGGTCAGTAGACTAATATACACTGGCGTAAACTAAAATCGACCCACCCCGTGCTCATCGATTTGAAACAATATAATTCAACAAGGTTTACTAACAATAACCTAATACGAGGGCGGCACTGAAAATTTCGGGAATCAAGGAAGTGACACAACATTACTATTTAAAAATGTATTTATTGCTTTTCGAAGTATTCTCCGCGACATTTGACACATTTTTCCATACGATGGAACCAATCATTGAAGCAACCATTCCATTCGGAAGTTGGGGTCAAAATAGCCGTTTTGTAGGCGTCCACAGCTTCTTCAGGTGATGAAAATCTCTGTCCACGCAATTTATTCTTTATTTTAGGGAAAGTATAGAAATCATTAGGGCTTAGGTCGGGGCTGTACGGCGGATGGTCTCACAATTCTATGTTTTCTTGCTCTAAAAACTCTTTTGTTCTGTGCGCGGTGTGAGAACTCGCATTGTCGTGATGGAGGATGATGCGGCGGTTGCAGTTCTCTTTACGGAATTCAGAAACGACCTGTGGCAAACAAATGCTAGCATACCATTCTGCATTAACCATTATTTGTCCCTCAAGAGGAATAGTCGTAACATGGCCGGTTTTGGAGACAAACGTGGCCACCATTTTTTTTGCAACACTCCTTGAACGAACAATTTTTGTTGACTTTAACTCATTTTCGAACACCCAAACTCGTGACTGGTTTTTTGTTTCGGGTTCGTACGCGTATATCCAGGATTCGTCACCTGATACGATGTTGTATACAGCATTTGAGGATCCTGCGTGGAATCTTTCGAGAGTTCTGACGCACCAAGTAACGCGAGCCGCTTTTTGCTCTTCACAGAGCGAATGCGGTATCCATCGGGAAAACAACTTTTTTACACCTAATTGTTCATGCAAGATTATTTATATTTGACTCATGCCAATGTCTAAAGTTGCCTGAATTTCGCGGTATGCCACATGTCGATCTTCCTCAATCAGCTTACGCACAGCATCAAAGTTTTCTTGGGTGACTGCAGTTTTTGGACGACCTTGACGGGGATCATCACTGAGCTTGACACGTCCACGTTGAAATTCAGCAAACCAGCGATAAATTGTGGTTTTGGATGGGTCTTCATCACCAAATGCAGAAATCATCCGGTCAACACACTGTTTTTGTGTTAAACCACTTCGAAAGTCATAATAAATCATCGCTCTTGAATTTTCTCGAGTCAATTCCATTTTCTCAACGACTAAACAAGTTTGACAAAACCTTGTGACAAGACCGAGAATCTTTTTTTAAATAAATAAATGGTATTCGATTTTTAAAACCAAGGAGTTTTCAATTAAAAAGATTTTAATATGACAGGAACGGTGGAAATATTCCATTCCCGATACTTTTAGTGAAGCCCTCGTATATTGTATACTAAAACTTTCCTGAAAGTAAGTAGATTACGTTACTTAAATATTAAATTTTTGTCAATTTCATTGGCAAAAATAAAAATCACGCACTTTATCCGAGCAAAAGTGAGTGATAAGGACATCTGAAGAATTGAGTGGATCTTGTCAAGAATATTGCTTTTATCCAAATATAGTGTATGTGCAAAAATATACTGTACCTTGCCTACCTTTACACAATATAAATTAATAAATAATATTCATTAAGATTTTTGAGATATCGTCTCTCAAATTGAAAGCACGGGGTGGGCCGATTTTTTTGCACGCTTTTGTATTTTGTAACTGAGCTCGAAAAGGAGGTTTTCATTATTTAAATGACCTACTCCTCTTTTTATGTGCGATTTTCATTTATCCTAACAAAAGAGAATTTAAATACAGTGTGAAAAACACCCACCACATAGCCGTCAACTACGCATTCTGTACATCAAATTAAGTAGCAATGATTGCTGGGAAACAAATTCTGTTTTTGTTGTGAAAAATCGCTGTTTACGGTAGTGCGCAACGTAACGCACGCAAAACGTTGTGCTTATGGGTGCATGCAGCGGTACAGAGGTCGTGGAGGTATTTAAAGCTGTGTTATAACATTAAAACCTTGATTTCGTAAAAATCGACGGTAAAACTTGGAATTTTGACCTTCAATATCTCCGTAACCAGAAGGTTCCCCGGTATGGTCCAGTACAAAAAAAAAATATTACAATAACGGGGAGTACAAATATTTCTCGGCTTCTTTATGTGTCCTTTTACACCCGTTATAACCAGTGCCTTAGAAATCTGCTTCCAGATCTCGAATCCGATACGAAACAGTAAGTATTAAAATAGTTGGAGATCGGAATATTTGCAATAAATTCTTGATCGAGTTTTATATGATAGCAGATCTGTTGACTAATGCAATAAAAGAAATCAAACCAAACAAACGCACTGATTTCTTGAAATACTTATGAAACATTAGCTGTTGCCCGCGACTTCGTCTGCGATCCAGGATAAAAAGTAGCCTGTTCTTACCCAGGTTATGTTCTATCTGTGTGCCAAATTTCATCCAAATCCGTTCAGTCGTTTTTGCGTGAAAGACTAACAAACATCCATCCATCACTCACAAACTTTCACATTTATAATATTACTAGGATTTCTCTTCTTGTAAAAGAAAAAGAAAGAAAAGAAAGAAAAATAGTTTATTCTGCACAAACAAAACGCACCTAACAAATGAACGACATTAATTTAGAGACATACAAAATAGCCAAAAGCCTCGTATTCATGTTACAAAAGTTTCATAATTTTGTCTATTGCTTGATGCCAGAGACCAAAGACCATACACATTGCTCTGTGTTGCGACACTGGCAAATGACAACAAACAAACGAACAAAACAAAAACAAAATGCCGATTGCAGTGTGGAAAAATGACTACTTTTGTAACAAACAAACAATAATAATAAGAACAATTAAGCAGTGCGTCGCATCTGTGCAAGAACAGGTCGTTGCTCAGCAAAATGCTGTGACTTCGGACGAACCTATCGTCAACAGCGCTGATTTTCAGCAACTACCTCTCGGATGACGTAATGACGTCCCCCTGTGTGATGTAATAAATCAGGTAAGTATGATTTTCCACAGAATTAAGTGGAATTGGTATATTTACATTTTTAGCCTTTTCTATCCTAGATACCTGGTCTGCTGTCGAGAATTAGACCAAGCGTGCATGGAAGCGGTAGCATCGTTGCTGAAGGGCCTACCTCTGCAGCCCGAAGAGTCAGATAGAGGCGACCTAATGGAAGCTAAGAGTCAGCTGTTCCTCAAGTAAGTAACTGGAAAACATTGTGTGGTCTGTTCTAAAAGTATCTGATTAAAAAAATAACTTTTATTGCCCATTCGGCAATTTTTTTTTTTACAAGACATTCAAGTGACTTCCAAAAAAAAAACACTACAAAGTGAAAAATAACTTTAGTTTCGGAAGAAGTATGTAGAAAAAAGTTCTGAGGTAAGTAAGACACATAAAAAAATAATACAGTCGAATTGAGAACCTCCTTGTGTTTGAAGTCGGTTAAAAAATTGTTAACTAATGGACTTGAAAACGTACCTGTGTTATTCGTCTAATAACTAAAATGTTCTCCTAGTTTATTGTTATCTCACTTCATTTCCGTGAAACGACATGCAAAGACAAGGACAGGCATATTTATCAACTACATATGAATATATAAGTCTTCTTTCTCTCTTCAACAGATACTTCACCCTCTTCATGAATCTCCTCAACGACTGCAATGAAGTAGAAATGGCTGAAGGTCCTGGTCGGCTGGAGACGCTCCGCAACGCTACTATACAGGCCATGTCCAACCTACTCAGCGCCAATATCGACTCGGGGCTCATGCACAGCATTGGTATGTCCGTCTTACTTGTTGCAAGGGACACTCGTCTCTAAATGTATGCAGCTGGTAAAGCTGATAGTGGCATACCACTCCTGAGCAAAGCTACTATACAGGCCATGTCCAACCTACTCAGCGCCAAGATCGACTCGGGGCTCATGCACAGCATTGGTATGTCCGTCTTACTTGTTGCAAGGGACACTCGTCTTTAAATGTATGCTGGTAAAGCTGTTAGTGGCATATAACTCCTGAGCAACTTTACTATACAGGCCATGTCCAACCTATTCAAATTCGCTCCCGTGGTCTATTCTGCAGGAACCGTTAATTATTTCGGTCTATAAGTAAATTACTTCTCTCTCCGGCCGACAATCTACTTCGAACTAGAAAACTACTAGAAAAAATATTTTTAAGATCGGTTTTTACTTTTTTAAGTTTATCTTATTTTGATATTAGTCGCTCATTGGCAAGAAGGACGACATAACAAAAAATCAGCAATTTTGAGTTTAGTATACAGGCGAAGGTAGCAAATTTTATTATTTTTGCTACAAACACGATATTACCCTATCGCCTAAAAATGAGAGAGCTAGAAATATGTGAGTTCATGCTTCGTCGCACTCCTACCACTACTTTTAAATTTTTAAATCATCATATCCAAAACTTGCTCTTTTTTAATTATGTTAAGCTTCACGCAAATGAACGATTTAGTATTTCGGCAGAATATGACGAAAATGGGTCGTTTAAAAATCTCATATTTATGTGTGGTATGAATGTACCATTCCCGTTCTTTTGTTTTTAGGATCATTTGCTAATTGGACATTTTGGTAAAGTGTCGTTTTGAATATAGGTCGTTTTGCTATTAGGGCTATTTTGATACGGAGGGCAATGAACACACTATCGCGTTTAGAAAATCGACGATTTTTAGTCAAAACTGACATTTTGTATTAAAAAAAGCATCAATCAAGTTGGTCTGGTTGAACGAAAAATAAAACCGCTATGACCTTCGATCACTATTTTGCTATAACTTAAAACGGCCTAAAAACTTAAGTTATGATTGCGTGGCACAATATATTGCAAACGCAAACGCCGACCTCATCTATTTTAAAATATGATTGACGTGTAAAAGTGTTTGTACAAACCTACTTACAGAAATAAAATAATTAATCATTTAGTTAAAAAAAAAAGACTAAAATACTATTTAAATATACTGTTCGTTTTGACTCATTTTATCATTCTTATTCTTTAATATACCTATCTCTTTCCCACAGACCTAGGCTACCACCGTGACTTACAAACCCGTGCAGCATTCATGGAAGTCCTCACAAAGATACTCCAACAAGGCACAGAATTCGACACGCTGGCGGAAACCGTGCTCGCTGATAGATTTGAACAACTCGTGCAGCTCGTCACTATGATCTCTGATAAGGTAAATATTACAAGAGCTGATTAGGAGGGACGTGTAAACAATATGAACATTAAAGCCGTTTTTGTGGTGTGTTCTTGGTTCTTAATGAATCTAGTGGACTGTAAAAAATATAGGTATAATGCAAAAGGCAAAATGTTCGGTACAGGTAATAACAGAGAAACGGTGACCATTCGCTATAGATTTTGATGTTGAAGTGAAAAGTGACGCGACCGGCGTCGGTTCGCTCTGATTGGCTCTCGCCCTCTCGTCGCCCCACGCGTCTCCCGCGAGTCGTGTCCGCGCGTAGACAAGCCGTGTTTACATGAAGAGAGCTAATCGCCTCTCGACTAGACGGTCAAGAAAGTCATATCATTTATTTCAAGTATTTAATTTATTAATAGGTTACCCTACAATTGTTTACGCATTTAAAAGTACACGATATACATTTGTAAGTGCAACAATTATTTACAGGCAACACCACGTGCACTATGTATTTAGATTTTACATTTATATAACTGCAATTAATTGAGAATTATGGATGATAAAAATAACGTAAACACAAAGCATAAATCTAGCAATTTAACAGAAATCAAGAATCGAATTAAATTAATTTAAATAAAAAATATTGTATGGATTGGTAATAGAGTAACAGATAAATAACTAAAATTAAATATTTGGTTAACATTAGATAATAATTAAAAGATAATTAATTAAAAACCAATTAAATTAAATTAAATAGGTAACATTAAAGTAGGTCTTTAAAGGCAGTTTTGAACGTCAACATTTACAGGAAAATAGAAATGATTCTGGAATTGTTAACGTGCCTTTAATGAATGACGATGACAGTATTGCCTAAGGCATTAAGTCGCTTTTGTATTTTTTTATGATGCTTAAAATTTAATAAATAAACAAACGGTTGTTCCACACCGAAACACAATGTAGTCGATTCGAAGTAACACATTAAAATGCAAGCTTCATGCTTTTTGGGTCACGTCAAATATTTTTTTTTTTTAGAAAAGCAGGTTCTTAAATGCCTATATGCTTTTTCCAAAACACTGTGGCTCTAAACAAGATTTTCTTGTGTAGTTGTTGTATATCTCGGGTGCCCGTTAAATATTGCAATTATGTCCCTTATGCCTTTGAAATGGCAGTCATATCGGCACTCGCATGACTAACGGTCCCATCTCGGTATTGTCAATTGTTCAGGACGAGCGTTTTGCGGTTATGACATTTCTAACCAACATAAAATGATAATCTATCGGCAATTCAAAATGGTTACATTTTAAGATCCAAATAACTTAGAGAAACGACGTTTAGTGAAAAATGTAAAGAATCACGAATAGAAAAATGTAGTTGTCCTAACTCAAATCAGCTAAAAATAGAGATAGGACTTTTAGTCATGCGTGCGACGATATAACATGCGTTCTTTTTTTAAACCGTGTTTTTTCTTCTAATTCCTACCTTTTTATCCACAGGGCGAGTTACCAATAGCAATGGCCTTAGCCAACGTGGTGAGCACATCCCAAATGGACGAGCTGGCTCGTGTGTTTGTCACGCTATTCGACGCGAAACATCTGTTAGCGCCGCTACTGTGGAACATATTCTATAGGGAAGTAGAGGTGAGTGTCCAATTATATACAAATAGTAATGGCCTCACCTAACGTGGTGAGCACATCCCAAATGGACGAGCTGGCTCGCGTGTTTGTCACGCTATTCGACGCGAAACATCTGTTAGCGCCACTACTGTGGAACATATTTTATAGGGAAGTAGAGGTGAGTGTCCAATGATATACCAATAGCAATGGCTTTAGCCAACGTGGTGAGCACATCCCAAATGGATGAGCTGGCTCGCGTGTTTGTCACGCTATTCGACGCGAAACATCTGTTAGCGCCGCTACTGTGGAACATATTCTATAGGGAAGTAGAGGTGAGTGTCCAATTATATACAAATAGTAATGGCCTCACCTAACGTGGTGAGCACATCCCAAATGGACGAGCTGGCTCGCGTGTTTGTCACGCTATTCGACGCGAAACATCTGTTAGCGCCACTACTGTGGAACATATTTTATAGGGAAGTAGAGGTGAGTGTCCAATGATATACCAATAGCAATGGCTTTAGCCAACGTGGTGAGCACATCCCAAATGGATGAGCTGGCTCGCGTGTTTGTCACGCTATTCGACGCGAAACATCTGTTAGCGCCGCTACTGTGGAAGATATTCTATAGGGAAGTAGACGTGAGTGTTCAATGATATACCAATAGCAATGGCCTTAGCTAACGTGGTGAGCACGTCCCAAATGGCTGAGCTGGCTCGCGTGTTTGTCACGCTATTCGATGCGAAACATCTGTTAGCGCCGCTACCGGGGAAGATATTCTATAGAGTAGTTGAGGTAAGCAAAATGGTTAAGTATGTGTTTCAGATTTAAAACGTATACTGGCACTGGAAAAGCGGAAAAATTATAATAGGCCAGTCATTTAAAACATTGTTGGTTGCAAAAGATTCCACTACGCTGATTCTTTGGGATATTGTTAGGATAGATACCAATAGTGTAAAACCAAGTTTGCAGCTTCGAAATACCTGCGCTAGCTGCGTGGTGCTCGAAAAACCTTGAAATTTTCGGTCTTCGTTCAGTTTTTTGCTTATAATTTTTAAATGGTGCATCCTACGTATGTCACTCACTACAATCTTCAGTAAAAAAAATATACTTTTTCGGAAAAATTGCCAAATTTTTTAAGTACTTTATCTCGTGTTCTATTGAACGTAGCTCTGTAGGTCTAATAGATCCCGAGATAAAGTAATTTTAAAGTTAGTTTTAAAGTTTAAAAGGGTGACTTTTACGTAGGATACACCTTGGTTGGTTTTAGCCTTGGTTAGGCTGCAGAGCTTAGTCGCTTCGACAATTTGGTTATATGTGGGCCCCACTGTAGCTTCAAGTCCAAAGTAACACCTAAGAACACAGTGGTGTCCACAAGATCCAATTACGCCCCATGTACTAGTACATTGGTTTTCACCTGCTTAACGTTAGGTGTCAGAAATAATTCATTGTCTTTTCCTCGTTTACAAATAAATTATTAACACTAAACCAATTCACTATTTTAGCGCGAGCATTGTTTACATCGTCAGTAACTGTCTGTTATCGTTTAAGCTTAAATAAAAGTGATGTGTCATCTGCAAATAACACTATTTTATGACCGTTCTTTATAAGGCAAGGTAGGTCATTAATATATACGAGAAATAAAAAAGAGCCAAGAATTCAGCCCTGCGGAACTCCCATAGTGACAATAGATTCCGGGGATCGCTTTCCGTTAACGTCCACCCTTTGGATCCTCTTATCCAAAGAAGAAATAAGAAGATCCAAAGCAGTGTTTCTAGCACCATAGTGATGCAATTTCCTGACCAATGTATCATAAGAAACACAATCGAAAGAATCACAAAAAAATCCTAGAACATCATGTGACTTTTCCCAGGCCTCAAAAATATTTGCAAGAAGCTCAAAGCGTTGGTAGTCGAGCGACCCCTTGTGAAACCAAATTGTTTACTGTTTAATAATTTATGTTTATTGAAATGTCTTCGCAATTGATTAGCATCAATTTTACAAATATTTTACTGAAGGAGGGTAGCACAGAAATTGGTCTAAAGTTAGTCGGGTCTGATGTGTTGCCCGATTTAAACAGAGGTATTATTTTACTACCCTTCATTAAGTTAGGAATTACACCACAGTCAATACATTTATTAAAAATTATTTCGAATTCAGGTGCTTCAGTGTTGATTATATATTTTGCAACCCTTGCGGAATTTCCCCATAGATCAGCAGTTCTTTTTTTATATTCAGTGTATTAAAAGTTTTAATAATATCTCAAGCACTAACATAGTCGACAATACATGGTTACAAATATCAACACTTTCTTTCAATAGGGACTCGCCAACAATGGGTGAAGAATTTTAAGTTTTGGTGGTTGAGACTGGAATATCTCCAAATAAATTTTCAAAAACTGTAGCATCTTGTAAATCTTTTTTAATAACTGTATTGTTAATATTAAGACTGTAGTCTCTACTACGCTTTCTGTCTCGTTTTTCACATCATTATTTTTTATCCCCAGGTCTCCGACTGCATGCAAACCCTTTTCCGAGGCAACTCCTTAGGCAGCAAGATCATGGCCTTCTGTTTCAAGATCTACGGCTACGTATACCTTCAGAACCTGCTGGAACCCCTCATCACTGCACTCCTCGACCAGGCTGATGAGCGAGGGGATATCAGCTTCGAAGTGGATCCTGCCAGGTAGACAACACATCCTTTTAACCTTCTAGATAGGAGCTGATAAAACCTCCATTCCCTTCCCTTTCCGTTTGTCTTAGCGAACCACCACAACATAGTTTTTACTTCCTGGCAAAATTCTTGAAGGCCAGATAATGCTCGATATCAAACATGTGGAATATGGCAACACGTGCAATTTTAAGCATTAAAAATACTGTGGTTTTTATGATAGAGGACAAGTAATCACTTAAGAAATGTATCCTACGAAAACAGGATGTCCTTTTAGTATGTTTTAATACTTACTAGTGACCCGCACCTACTTCGCAAGGTATTTAGGACTTGAAAAAATATCGAGATATCTTTTATATGTTAGTTTAATATTACCTTATTATACACATTCCTTCCGAAATTAATTCTCTAAGTGATGGTGAAAAGCGCATCAAAATCCATTGCGTAGTATAGAAGAACAACGCGGCCACACAGACACACAAAAAGTGACTTTAATTAATAATATGTATAGATTACAAATTAAATTAATAACTTAATTTATTTATTTTATAAGTATGCATGTATGTAAGTATATTCTCTTAATGTATGTTTATATTTAAATTGGAAAATTGTTTTCGATTTTATGTTTTTTGTTTTCCTTTCTAGTCTTACACAAGTTGTCTACATCTCTTTTAATATACTCTCCTATCACAGGTATGTTGGAAGAGATTTCTTTAGAAATAAGCATCACCTTTGTACGTATTTTTCTCTTCCTTTCACCCTGTCTATTTATATGTGTACATAAATGGTTATATAAATAAAATAAATTAAGTATCATTCTTCTTTCCATGACCCAGGTTGGACCCAAACCAAGATATAGAGATGAACAGGTCAAACCTGATAGACCTGACTAAGGAAGTATTTGACAGGATAGTTGGCTCTGCTGAGAAGTTCCCACCACAACTACGGAGCATGTGTCATTGTTTATATCAGGTTAGTAATATGAACATAACATCACGCCTATAAATCTCGAAGGGTTAGGCAGAGTTGTATAGTCTTCCATAAGTATCTGATGAAAATGTAAACAAATCCTGCTTAGGTTAAAAAAGGCCCACTTTCAGTGCAAGTTCATGGGTTACCCTAAATAACCCTGAGTTAGCAGTTAACACCGAGTTATTTAAGATAACCCATGAACGCGCAAGTGGGCCTTAAAGTGTTAATTACTTCACTCCGAGTATACAAACTCTATATTCATTCATTTAATCCGACTTAATGTGCAAGTGGGCTTAAAGGGAATAACTAACCCATTCATAAGTATTTAGAAGCTTTTAACTTTATTATAACTCACCATTTTTTTAAAACAATTGTTGAAAGAATAACATTATTAAATTGTAATTGAAAAATCGTGGCTGAAAATTGAGGTTATAAAACTAATCTTAATTGTAAATGAAAAACATCTTTAATTTGTAAGTGGCACATTGCAACGTTGTTTGTTTACTCTTCTGAGACGTTATTTGAGATTCAAAAGAGGCTCTATTATTTATTAGTCGAATCATTCGAACAATCAGTCAGTCGTTGCAGCCAACTGAGCAGATGAAAAAGAAAATGCTTTATTTTTCATATTTCGTAGAGAATCAGGACCTTATTTCGTGCGCTTAAGTTATGAAATCCTTTAGAAAATTATTATCTTCTATGATTACATCAACACTATCCTAATTTTAAATACAGTCGAAAGCCTGAGATAGCCTATGTCTGATGATAATGAAGACTTTTTCGACTGTACAGGCTGGAATACTTTATCAGATTTTGTCACCCTTACTAACTTGAACATGTTTTAAAGTAACGAATACTAGCTTTTTGCGCAGGTCCTAAGCAAGAGGTTCGCGCAGTTCCCGCAGACAAGCGTGGGCGCAGTCGGCACTGTACTGTTCTTGAGGTTCATCAATCCAGCTATTGGTATGTTGACACAATCCACTAATATTATTTTGGTGCTAGGAAACTTCAGGATTATCGCCCAGTATAAGTTTTAAATTTTCCACACGTAAGGAACCTATGATGATGCCTGATAAAACGGCATGAATCTGTATTATACTACCTCAAACTCATTTCACTATTGAAGGAAAACGACTCCTGTCAAAAATATTTCATACAAATGTCAAGATATTTGTGATATAATAACATATCGGCCACGTCTTTCATGCTTATATATTTACCTACAGTAAACCGGGTCTGGCTGTTTGTATATGTGAGTGAATGTTTGTAAACGCACCCACAATACAGGAGAAAATCCTAGTGTGGAGCAATGTTATCAAAAAAAAATCTTATCTGTGATTTTGACGTAACTCGGATAAATAAACGGTTGATTTTTTGATGGGCTTTCAGGTGTCAATAACACTTTTGACCTGTCATTGAAGTTCTATTACCTGTAGGAGGAATCCCTACTAATATTATGAATTCGAAAGTATCTCTGTCTTTTAGTTACCTTTACACGCTTTAATGGCTGGACGGACTGTGGTGAAATGGTGCTCACAGGTAGACCATAACCTCAGTTAGGACATAGAATACTTCCTGTAGAATAATTTCTTACCTCCACGCGGTTGAAGTTGCGGGCAAAAGCTATCAAATCTTAGTCATTTATTCAAATTAGGCTGAGAATCAGCACTTATCGAACGTCAAAATTAGAAAGAAAGAAAGAAGAAAGAAAAATATTTTATTTGGGACACGCACAGGAAATACAAAGAGTAAAAATAAAAAAGGAGCATTTAAAACTAACAAAATTAACAATAAAAAGAAAAAAAACAACAATAAACAAGTAAAAAACCTGAGCGAGGCCAAAAAGGCTCCTATCTCAGCATAATGCTACGATATTTATCTATAAATTATTATTATTATTCTATAAATTACATAAGACAGTCCCCCAAAAACGCCCTCCCTTCACCACTTCCTAGTACTTTAGCTGGGGAGAAGTGGCGCAACGAACTGTCCAGCAGCTCAGCTGTATGTCAGCAAGTCGGAGATACACTATTAAACATGTACCTCAGTAACAAAAAAAAAAAAAAAGTTTTTATTATCTTCCATTGTACATAAACACTTAGCCAAACACTATGCAGCGTAACAACTAACTATAAAGAGTGTTTTCGATGAACTCTGGCACCCAGAGTAAGATTTAACTTGTTTTTAGGGTGCCAGCGTCCTCGCCTATAATTTGAACATTTAACAGTAGTTGTATGACGAGCACAGTATAATATTATTAAGAAAACTACTTACTACTAGAAAAAGCACGTTATTATGTGTCTGTAAAAGTACCTATGTGGGGGAATGTGTTTGTTTATGTATTGAGAGAGAGAAAAAAATATGGTGAAAACTTGTGTGTATATAAGTCTGTGTAAATGTAATTATAAATATATGAATTTATTAACTACTTAAAGGTTAAGCGATTGATAAGTAGAAGTAAATCTTCAGTCTTATCGTAACTCATTGTTCATCAGGTGAACAGGTGACATAACTTACCTTTATGCATGGTATAATAATATACTTCGCCAGGTATAGCATTCCGAGACACAGTCGTCACGTGGGAGCCACAAGCCTACGTCATCACCGCTGTTACCAGTAGAGTGTAAGAATATCTCCCCAACAGCCTTTATTACCTGTGCCAATCTGATAAAACAATGAGGTATTAACTAACAATTATGTCGGTATATGTTTAAATTGAATTGTTTCGTTTGATTAGAAAAACGAAATGACAATTTAAATGCTTTATATTTTTTTTTAATAGAATGGTGACTGAAAATGTTTCCATAATTCGTGTTTTGTTGCAATAAAGTGACTGGATAGTGACGTAAACATGTGTCACTCACGGAATGCCAGACCTTGTTTTATTAGACCATGCCTTTATGTTATTGAGACCCGCCGTACGTTAAGCAACCTGGCTACATAAATTTTATTTTCTCTCCCACAGTATCTCCCCAAGAAATGGGCATAGTAAACCGCCCGGTACCCTCCCACGTGAAGCGTGGTCTGATGCTGATGTCCAAGATCCTGCAGAACATCGCCAACCACGTGGAATTCTCCAAGGAACAGCACATGCTGCCCTTCAACCACTTCCTGAGGGCGCACTTTGAGGCGGGGCGCAAGTGAGTTACTTACTAACATAGTCGGATAGTGTTACTGGAACTCAGGCCTTCGAGACTGTGAGAAGGAACGAGTAGCAAAAAGGCGTATCAGGGATCAGGGCATAAGGGATAATTCTAGACCGTTTCTAAGCGAATCGAGGCACTTTCATTGAAAAAGAAATAGTGGGGTTTGGTGATACCCCTAATATCGCATCTAACGCAGATTTTGTATATCCCTGCGCAGATACCGACAGTATTATTCCGGGGGGGGGGAATAATTTTGTCGGTAGCTTCCGTCATTAATTTTTTTTAAATTGTCCCCAGATTCTTCATCCAAATAGCCTCAGACTGCGAGTCAGTAGACCAGACTTCACACAACCTGTCCTTCATCAGCGACGCCAACGTGGTGGCGTTGCATAGACTGCTGTGGAACCATCAGGAGAGGATCGGAGACTACCTGTCCTGCAGCCGCGACCACAAGGCAGTCGGCAGGAGGCCCTTCGACAAGGTAGGGCTTCATTTAGCTGAAAGACGTCCACTGCTGGAGAAAGGTCCCCCCAAGAGTCGTCACAGCGATCGGCTCTGTGCTGCGGATTCCCGCGACCTTTACTACTGTCCTTTCACAGTTATTTTGCATGACTGTAAAAACACTGATCTTTAATATTGTTTCACTGGGGTTGCTGCCATTGACAAGTCTGTCAAACATAGTGAGCTTTATTCTCGTTAAAATAAGGTTGCTGTTGGGTTGCTCCAATTGACAATTTTGTCAAAATCACAGTGAGCTTTATCACTGTTACAATAAAGTTGCTATTGGGTTGCTGCTGGCAAAGGTAAAATAACTGTGAAACGTAATCGGCCCTCAGTTTGTTGCTAAGCTGCACTGCAGAACAGTGCTACGCCGTAGCTCGCTGTGCTACGGCGTAGCACGCTACTGTGGTAGTATCTACAGCGTCACATGCGAACTACGCTTCCCACTTGAAATCACGCAAATCCTGCATCGCGCAAGCAAAGTTATCCGCGCGATTAGCAAATATGCAACATCCTGACATCGACCTTCGGGCAGTAGCCCACCAGACAACACCCATCCTCCATAGAAAATGGAGGATCCTCCCTCTTCTATGGAAGATAAAGAACTTTCCACCTCGTTCCTCGATACCGCTCTGTTCTACAATAGAGCAGACCCTGCACGGTAAGGACCCTGTACCAACGAGCGACGACGTAGCGAAGTATAGGGGTAGCGGCACGCCAGTATGTGTTAGTAAGTACGCAGCTACGGCGTAGCGAAAATCGCTACGGCGTAGCTCGCTAGTTCTAAGGCAACTTGAGATGTCTAACAATCAATATGGAGACTCGCTGTTTTATGAATGTTATATTGTAATCTTCTATACAGCATGTAACAGAAAGGTGTGGTCATATTTAAGGGTACTGTACTGAACAAGTTTCTCCGTGGAACCAACATCGTAATCACGAAAAAAATACAAGTTGTTCAATGTGATGGTCTGTATGTACCACACCCTTAAATATGAACATACCTTTCTGAAACATGCTGTATAAATAAAAATGAAATGCTGTTCGTTGATAAGCGCATCACTTGTGAACGGCTGGACGGATTTGTTTTTCTTTTTTTAATGTTCTTCATTATAGTCCGAATAAGGTACTTAGGAAAAAACACGTGTGGCACTCGGGGACTGCCGCGGTAAAGCTATTGCATAGCATTTTTTATCAACTTATGCAATTATAATTACTTATTTATTTTTTATTTATGCAGTATTTTTTTTTCTTTGATATTAATTCAAGTAAAGTCGTACCATATACATACACGTTAAGCGAACGCTCGGCCGAGCTACATGGTAGGCGGAGTGGGGGGTGTTAGATTTTATTTTCGTTACGGAATTTCTTGATTCGGTCGCCGCGCTGAAAGCCCGCGATAAAACATATGCAATAAAAAATTGTCCAGATTATTCATGAAGAACTGCTTTTTTCTCTGGGATGTTGCTATGAATTATTAAAATTTTGACAGGAGGAACGTCTGTCGGATCAGCTAGCATGTAATAAATTGAGACCTATTACAATCCTTATCTTTAATTACTCGTAATAGGGAGTATTACTGCAATGTTCTGCCGCCAGAGTGCAGCACTAGCACAAACCGTAAACGAGTTTTTAAATGTCCGTAGGATGTTATATAATATCACAGCATAGGTTTTTTAAATACATGAATATTAATAAAACTATTATAATTTAACACGTTTTCACTAATTATTTGTTACTAATAAATATGACATGCTGCATCATGGCGGTTGGTGCTAGTGTCGCCCCCTACGCAGAGTTTTGCATAATGTTCCCTATTTTTCTGTATTATACAAACACACACTGTCTGTTTAGTAAATACATTCATTAATTTCAGATGGCAACGCTTCTCGCATACCTGGGACCCCCGGAACATAAGCCGATTGAATCGTAAGTATTTTTTGTTAAAACATGACATCACGCCTATTTTCCCGAAGGGTTAGGCAGAGGTGCACCTATACTACACCCACATTTCGTCAGTTATGCAAGTCCCATGTAATAGGGGGCGAGCCTATTGCCATCAACCTGGCACATGCGCATGCCATGCTCCGGGCTGCTTTTGACGGAACCAATTTTCCGACGCGGGAATCGAACCCAGGACCACATGCTCAGCAGTAGTGTTTGCGACCAGACCAACGAGTCAGTCTGTTTTGTTCCTGATGGTAAATTTTAAAGTAATGCATGAAATGATCCAAAATATTAGGTCTTTACCTATGAAATTGCCGTTCTGCAGTACTGGCCATTTCAAATCAAAATAATTTTTGTTTGGCTATGAATTCTAATTTCAAATTAATTTTATTTTAAAAACATGGATTTTTTTTTCTAAAAGTAGTCATTTCTTTATTGATTAGTGTTACATTTTCATCGCATTTCAATCTTTTTCGTCATCATGGATACGTTAAAAATTCGAGTAATTATGGAATATGAGTACCGTCGTGGCAGCAACGCGGCACAAGCGGCACGCAACATCAACGACGTTTACGGAGCTAACTCTACAAACCAACGCACCACCTGTTATTGGTTTGCTCGCTTCCGTTCTGGAAATTTCGACCTGAAAAATGAACCTCGCGGTCGTCCGAAGACTTTGGTCGACAATGACGAATTAAAGGCGATTGTGGAAGCTGATGATACACAATCTACTGCTGAATTAGCAGCAGCTTTCGACGTTAGCGTCAAAACAATATTGGTCCATTTGCGTCAAATTGGCAAGGTAAAAAAGCTTGACAAATGGGTGCCCCACGAACTCAATGATCGCCAGCGCGAAGTACGCGTCGAGACGTGCCTTGCACTGCTCAACAGACACACAAATGAAGGAATTTTGAACCGCATTGTTACCTGCGATGAAAAATGGATTCTGTTTGATAACCGTAAGCGCTCAGCAAGTTGGTTGGATCCTGGTTCAGCACCTAAACAATGCCCTAAACGAAAACTTACCCCTAGAAAAGTGATGGTCACTGTTTGGTGGTCTAGCGCCGGTGTGATTCATCACAGCTTCTTACCAAACGGGGTGAGCATTACTGCAGATGTGTACTGTGAAGAACTGAACACAATGATGGAGAAGCTGGCGCATCTCCAACCAGCATTGGTCAATCGCTCGTCTCCGCTGCTCCTGCACGACAACGCGCGACCTCATACTGCACAGCAGACGGTCTCCAAGTTGCAAGAACTGGGGTTGGAAGCTCTCCGTCATCCGCCCTACTCACCAGACCTTGCGCCTACAGACTACTACTTTTTCCAGAATTTGGATAACTTCTTGGCGGGAAAAAAATTTAATACCCGAGAGGCAGTACAAAATGCCTTTGAAGAATTTGTTGCCTCCCGCCCAGCTGATTTCTTTAAGAAGGGCATCAATAAACTGCCACTGCGATGGCAAAGATGCATTGATTGCATGGGTGATTACTTCGATTAATACAAATAAAAAATTCATGAAAAAAATTCGTTTAAATTTTTTCATACAAAACGGCAATTTCATAGGTAAAGACCTATTATTAAACAGGTCATTATTTATTAATAATGCTAAAGAATTTAAATTCCAACAGTAATTATTTTTCAAATAATAACTTTTGTAAAAACAGACAATCTAATATATAAAATTCTCGTGTCACAGTTTTCGTTGCCATACTCCTCCGAAACGGCTTAACCGATTTTGATGAAATTTTTTGTGCTTATCCGGTATCTATGAGAATCGGCCAACATCTATTTTTCATCCCCCTAAATGTTAGGGGTAGTCCACCCCTAAATTTTTATTTTTATTTTTCAGACAAAATTTCTAATTTCTATTTTTTTATGATACAACATACAAAAATACATACATTCCCCAATTTTCACCCTTCTACGATCAACCCTTATTTTTTAATAGCCATTTTAGTAATTTAATCAGTTTTCCTCTCCGGTCGAAAACTGATCAATCGTCATTTAATTAGTTATCCCCGCCAGATGTCTACAGGTGTCACTTCTGACCGAGTAAAAAGCACGGAGTAGGGATGAGAACAAAGCCGGTCTCCTTTCTTTCTCACTCCCTACACAGTTGTCGGCCATCATTATTGTTTATGCATCAAGTGTAGTAGTAACATTGACAATTATTATTTTGCTATCTCAGTGTAACTCTCATATTAACTTTTAATCATTCCTATTTTATCAATAATAATTAAATTATCAATTTTGAGTGTATTTTGCACGATTAGTTAATCAAGTGATTTTATAACCTCAAAAGTACTCAACACGTGACACGAGTTTCCAATAACAGCGGATTTTGTGTTGTAAGTATACTTTTTTTTATTTATATCGAAAATGTTGTTGATCTTATAAAAATGTAATTTTAATTTAATTTTATTAAAAAAATGTAATTGAACAATTAAGATTTTCATAGTTTCCAAAAAATCAATCATTATGAATCTTTATTTTGAAATGTCAATAGAAATATTGGTTGTATGAAAAAATTATAAGAGACAATGTTTTCATAAAATTTAATTTTTTACTTTTGTTTGAAAAATTTATCCATAAAACTTATATTTTTGTTATAATTTCATAAATTAAAACTAATCATTTCAAAACTGCGGCAAAAATCCTGGCCCTAATTATACTTTTAACATTTTTCATCATTAAATAATTTCATTAATTCTATTTATGTATGTTTTGTACAGTGAGCAATGCCAAGAAAACGCAAAGGGGCTGATTTGAGCCGCAGTACAAGTAAAGCTCGAAACTTGCGAAATAGCAGATCCGAAAGAACAGAAGAACAGATCCAGCAACAAAATACTGATGCACGTGTCAGAATGGCGCAATTGCATCAAGAAGAGCCAGAAGATACACGAGCTGAACGCAATGAAGTCAGAAGATTAGAACACCGACAATCACGCCGTTTCACAGTCAATAGACGAAGAACAAATGACCAACAACGACAACAGGTACATCGAGCATTTATATCTGATTCATTCCTGCGTCTAGCATTCCAGTATGAGCCCGATATTGAATATTATGCTCATTCAAAAGTGGTAATTGGTGCTATGGACAAGGAATGTCCGCATTGTCATGCTCTGAAATTCAAAAATGAGCCAGCTGGGATGTGTTGCGCGTCAGGAAAAGTGCAACTACCTGAAATTGAAACACCACCTGAACCATTGAACGGCTTACTTATCGGCACGGATCCAGATTCTAACGTGTTCCTGAAGTCAATTCGAAGATTCAATTCATGCTTTCAAATGACATCGTTCGGAGCAACAGAAATAGTTCGAAATACTAATGCAAATGGTCAACAATTCAATTCTACATTCAAAATCAGAGGCCAAGTTTACCACAAAATGGGCTCCCTGCTGCCAATGCCAAACGAACCACATAAATTCTTACAGATCTACTTTATGGGCGGCGAGGATTCCGGAAGCGCACTTGCCAATCGCGTGCATGCACGTTGTGATTATAATAACCTTGATTCATTTTATGCCAGGCGCATCGTCAGCGAGCTAGATGCTCTTTTGAACGAGCACAACGAGTTGTTGAAAATATTCAAATCACATATGCACCAATTACAAAGCGATAATCACGCTATCGTCATTAATCCTGATAAAACACCAGCTGGAGAGCATATTCGTAGATTCAATGCACCCGTTGTTGATGATGTTGCTGGAATCATGGTTGGCGATTGTACAGCTGCACGAGAAATTGTGATTCGTAGAAGAAATAATAATCTTCAGTTCATTGCTGACACACATCGTTCATATGACGCTCTCCAATATCCGCTAATATTCTGGAAGGGACAAGACGGATATTGCATAAACATAAAACAACGAGATCCCGTATCAGGTAATTCATTGATTATTAATTTGATCATTAATCATTTAACAAAACAATTAAATTATTGAACGTAATAAATTTAAATTAATTTTTATGAACAAATATTACAGGAGCTGAAACAAACAAGAACGTTAGCTCAAAGGATTATTATGCGTACCGATTAATGATTAGACGTGGCCGGGACAACGTCATTTTACGATGTCGTGAGCTTTGTCAACAATTCATGGTTGACATGTACGCGAAGATTGAGAGCGAACGACTACGATACTTACGATATAATCAACAAAAGCTGCGCGCGGAAGAGTACATTCATTTGCGAGACGCTATCAACAACAACGCCGACGTCGCCGAAATTGGTAACCATGTCATTTTACCATCATCGTACGTAGGCAGTCCACGTCATATGCAAGAATATATACAGGATGCTCTGACTTTCGTGCGCGAATATGGACGACCATGTTTATTTATCACGTTCACATGTAATCCAAAATGGCCAGAGATTACATCTTTGCTACTGCCTGGCCAAAATGCAATACATCGCCATGACATTACGGCACGTGTGTTCAGACAAAAGTTGAAGTCTTTAATAAGTTTCATTACTAAATCACATGTATTTGGTCCCACACGTTGCTGGATGTATTCGGTTGAGTGGCAAAAGCGAGGCTCAAGAAAATAGGTGGCTCATTCAGATGTCAATGTATACGCTTTCATAATAAGATTATTATTATTATTATTAATTATTACTTTTATTACCACATTCTTACATACATACATACTTACAATAAGTAAGCTATTTTTTGTCTACACTAGAAATTACTAGGAAATTATTTATATGGCAAAACAACGTTTGCCGGGTCAGCTAGTTATTATTATAAAAAATTCTACACGTATTTTTTCGGATTCACCAAACAATTTAAAAAATTTCACGCTGATATTATATTAATACTGATAAAAATGAGGTCAATATCCGACAGAATTTGTTTCTTTACAATCGTTCCTGTGTTTTACATAACATAATTAGTGTCTTGTTATTATCTTTTTCTTATCAATCTTTCCTGTGATTATTTCAATCGTTCACTTTTTTTTTTGTCTGTATAAAACTATACAGACACACAGACAGACTATAAACATAGGAACCTCACATGGAATTTCACGTTGGCGAGTCTGGGAGCTTAAATCGGAATACCGTTGTTATAACTTTAGCCCTTACTAGCGGATGCCGGGTATGTGCTACTACGGTAAAACAATGCATTATGCACATTCGGTCCATTCATGAAATTGTTGTTGTTTTTTGTGGTCTAAAACCATCTTCGCATTATTGCCTTTCTAATGAAACCGGTTTGGGGCACATCGGTTGGATGGTTTCAAAGTCTATAATGGACATAGGTTGAAACAATTTTTGTGTTTTATATATATATATATATATATACTAGCTGACCCGGCAAACGTTGTTTTGCCATATAAATAATTTCCTAGTAATTTCTAGTGTAGACAAAAAATAGCTTACTTATTGTAAGTATGTATGTATGTAAGAATGTGGTAATAAAAGTAATAATTAATAATAATAATAATAATCTTATTATGAAAGCGTATACATTGACATCTGAATGAGCCACCTATTTTCTTGAGCCTCGCTTTTGCCACTCAACCGAATACATCCAGCAACGTGTGGGACCAAATACATGTGATTTAGTAATGAAACTTATTAAAGACTTCAACTTTTGTCTGAACACACGTGCCGTAATGTCATGGCGATGTATTGCATTTTGGCCAGGCAGTAGCAAAGATGTAATCTCTGGCCATTTTGGATTACATGTGAACGTGATAAATAAACATGGTCGTCCATATTCGCGCACGAAAGTCAGAGCATCCTGTATATATTCTTGCATATGACGTGGACTGCCTACGTACGATGATGGTAAAATGACATGGTTACCAATTTCGGCGACGTCGGCGTTGTTGTTGATAGCGTCTCGCAAATGAATGTACTCTTCCGCGCGCAGCTTTTGTTGATTATATCGTAAGTATCGTAGTCGTTCGCTCTCAATCTTCGCGTACATGTCAACCATGAATTGTTGACAAAGCTCACGACATCGTAAAATGACGTTGTCCCGGCCACGTCTAATCATTAATCGGTACGCATAATAATCCTTTGAGCTAACGTTCTTGTTTGTTTCAGCTCCTGTAATATTTGTTCATAAAAATTAATTTAAATTTATTACGTTCAATAATTTAATTGTTTTGTTAAATGATTAATGATCAAATTAATAATCAATGAATTACCTGATACGGGATCTCGTTGTTTTATGTTTATGCAATATCCGTCTTGTCCCTTCCAGAATATTAGCGGATATTGGAGAGCGTCATATGAACGATGTGTGTCAGCAATGAACTGAAGATTATTATTTCTTCTACGAATCACAATTTCTCGTGCAGCTGTACAATCGCCAACCATGATTCCAGCAACATCATCAACAACGGGTGCATTGAATCTACGAATATGCTCTCCAGCTGGTGTTTTATCAGGATTAATGACGATAGCGTGATTATCGCTTTGTAATTGGTGCATATGTGATTTGAATATTTTCAACAACTCGTTGTGCTCGTTCAAAAGAGCATCTAGCTCGCTGACGATGCGCCTGGCATAAAATGAATCAAGGTTATTATAATCACAACGTGCATGCACGCGATTGGCAAGTGCGCTTCCGGAATCCTCGCCGCCCATAAAGTAGATTTGTAAGAATTTATGTGGTTCGTTTGGCATTGGCAGCAGGGAGCCCATTTTGTGGTAAACTTGGCCTCTGATTTTGAATGTAGAATTGAATTGTTGACCATTTGCATTAGTATTTCGAACTATTTCTGTTGCTCCGAACGATGTCATTTGAAAGCATGAATTGAATCTTCGAATTGACTTCAGGAACACGTTAGAATCTGGATCCGTGCCGATAAGTAAGCCGTTCAATGGTTCAGGTGGTGTTTCAATTTCAGGTAGTTGCACTTTTCCTGACGCGCAACACATCCCAGCTGGCTCATTTTTGAATTTCAGAGCATGACAATGCGGACATTCCTTGTCCATAGCACCAATTACCACTTTTGAATGAGCATAATATTCAATATCGGGCTCATACTGGAATGCTAGACGCAGGAATGAATCAGATATAAATGCTCGATGTACCTGTTGTCGTTGTTGGTCATTTGTTCTTCGTCTATTGACTGTGAAACGGCGTGATTGTCGGTGTTCTAATCTTCTGACTTCATTGCGTTCAGCTCGTGTATCTTCTGGCTCTTCTTGATGCAATTGCGCCATTCTGACACGTGCATCAGTATTTTGTTGCTGGATTTGTTCTTCTGTTCTTTCGGATCTGCTATTTCGCAAGTTTCGAGCTTTACTTGTACTGCGGCTCAAATCAGCCCCTTTGCGTTTTCTTGGCATTGCTCACTGTACAAAACATACATAAATAGAATTAATGAAATTATTTAATGATGAAAAATGTTAAAAGTATAATTAGGGCCAGGATTTTTGCCGCAGTTTTGAAATGATTAGTTTTAATTTATGAAATTATAACAAAAATATAAGTTTTATGGATAAATTTTTCAAACAAAAGTAAAAAATTAAATTTTATGAAAACATTGTCTCTTATAATTTTTTCATACAACCAATATTTCTATTGACATTTCAAAATAAAGATTCATAATGATTGATTTTTTGGAAACTATGAAAATCTTAATTGTTCAATTACATTTTTTTAATAAAATTAAATTAAAATTACATTTTTATAAGATCAACAACATTTTCGATATAAATAAAAAAAAGTATACTTACAACACAAAATCCGCTGTTATTGGAAACTCGTGTCACGTGTTGAGTACTTTTGAGGTTATAAAATCACTTGATTAACTAATCGTGCAAAATACACTCAAAATTGATAATTTAATTATTATTGATAAAATAGGAATGATTAAAAGTTAATATGAGAGTTACACTGAGATAGCAAAATAATAATTGTCAATGTTACTACTACACTTGATGCATAAACAATAATGATGGCCGACAACTGTGTAGGGAGTGAGAAAGAAAGGAGACCGGCTTTGTTCTCATCCCTACTCCGTGCTTTTTACTCGGTCAGAAGTGACACCTGTAGACATCTGGCGGGGATAACTAATTAAATGACGATTGATCAGTTTTCGACCGGAGAGGAAAACTGATTAAATTACTAAAATGGCTATTAAAAAATAAGGGTTGATCGTAGAAGGGTGAAAATTGGGGATTGTATGTATTTTTGTATGTTGTATCATAAAAAAATAGAAATTAGAAATTTTGTCTGAAAAATAAAAATAAAAATTTAGGGGTGGACTACCCCCAACATTTAGGGGGATGAAAAATAGATGTTGGCCGATTCTCATAGATACCGGATAAGCACAAAAAATTTCATCAAAATCGGTTAAGCCGTTTCGGAGGAGTATGGCAACGAAAACTGTGACACGAGAATTTTATATATTAGATATGACGGAATGTTCGAGCGGCTGAGACACCACGTGTCGTTGCTGATCCGTCATCTATTGGTCCTTCATCTTGGGCGTGTACGTGCATGTGTTTGCAAAATAATACTCGCAAAATAACGCACTTAATTTACTTTCGAATATCGCAACGAGACTTAACTATAAAATTTAATGATCACAATGATTATCATTGATTAAGTCTAATCACAACAATTGTTAAACTTGCATTTAGAGCCAATGGATTTGTGCGTGTGCACCGCTTGATGATCGCATCACAAAGTGCTTGCCATCGCCGCCATGACACTCACAACCCCATACGGTGTTACCCGCTCTAAGTTAAAAATACCACTAAAGAAATAAATTCTAAACCACAGAGTAAAAATAATCGATTACAACTTTTAAAAAGTGTTACTTATTGTAACACTTTTTAAAAGTTGACTATAAAATATTGACTAAATCATCTTGCGCCGTCATATATATAGATAGATTCATGTTTACAAATTACTTTTGTGCCCAGATGTTACTTTCGGGCTCAACAAACAACTAACACAAACATATCCGCCCTCCGGACTCTTCTCAATCCCTTATCTCCTATAACAATATGACTCTTACGCAGTCTCTCTTCCAGCACATCAAGTCTCCTGTTCTCCTCCTACGCGCGCTGGTCATCCATAGACATCTCTTCCACCAATTTCGAGGAGTTTATAGTCAAGCATAACATGCATAAGAAGGAGGAATTCAAGAGTATCAAGAGCTTAAATATCTTCTATCAGGCTGGGACCAGTAAATTGGGGAATCCTGTCTTCTATTTTATTTCGAGGAGATACAAGTGAGTATTTTTTTTTTCATCTTTCCTAAATTTATATGAACATCGAGGCAATTCAGCTGTTAGACCAAACAAATATAGTGCAAAGACTAAAACAAACAAAACCTTTTGAGTGTGTAGTGTAAAAAGTGTAGAAATAATAGTGAAAATAGCACACATGAACAAAATGTTTATATCATTATATCAAACTCTAAGAAAGTGGAACGGACTTGTAAAGTACAATCAACAGTATTCTAAGTTTTAAAATAATTATCACGTAAAAATTAAGTTAGATTAAAATTGCTTATTAGTCATAAAGGCTAGATTGTAATTAATTATTAAGAACCTGGTTTCTTTTAATAAATGATTAAAAACAAATCTATACTAATTTTATAATTTGGTAAAATTTGTGAGTTTGTATGTAGGGATCTTAGGAACTCCTGATAAGATTAAGAAAATTCTTTCACTAATGGGAAGCTATGCTATTGTCGAGTGCTATAGGATGTTTTATGTTAAAACACGCGGACAAAGTCGCGGGCAAAAGTACAATGATATTTTTTTTTTAAAAGAGTGCGGTTGGGATACCCCCTTCAGGGAACACGGGTGGGTTTTAGTCAGTAAGAGTCTGACACGCCCTTCCGCTCTCCCAGAGCGGGAGAGGTCATTTGATGATTTCCCACGCCGAAAAAGAAAAAAGGGGGGGCCTACTCTCTAAGTCTTTCAACGAAGATACGGACACTTCTGAAAGTAGTTCGATACTCAGAAGTGAATCTTACTCCCGATTAATGTTTTTTTTCGGACGGGCATAAACACATCGGGGATAAGGACAACGGTCAAATCGCTTTTTCGTTCATTTTGAGTTCAGGCCCCGGACTAATGTCCCAAAGTGATACGGAGTAGAAAACATCCGTAACTTCAGCCGAAACTACGGACTTTGTGCGTAGATTGTAGGCCCCCAGGAACTAAGTTCCTCACGCCATACACGCACGTACATACACTCGCATACCGGATGGCGATTTAGTCACCTGCATTCGTCAAGGTGGTGATTCTACCCGTCACTTTAAACAACTTTCGTTTCAAAAATCATATCAGATTCGTAAAAACAAACACGTGTCGGGGACTGCCGCGGTAAAGCTATTGCATAGCATTTTTTATCAACTTATGCAATTATAATTATTTATTTATTTATTTTACATTTATGCAGTATTTCTTTTTCTTTGATATTAATTCAAGTACAGTCGTACCATATACATACACGTTAAGCGAACGCTCGGCCGAGCTACATGGTAGGCGGAGTGGGGGGTGTTAGGTTTTATTTTCGTTACGGAATTTCTTGATTCGGTCGCCGCGCTCAAAGCCCGCGTTAAAAGCTATGCAATAGCTTAAAAAGAATCCTATAAAACAGTAGAGAGACTGTTTCTTTTGTTTCGATTAGTCAGACCAACGGGTTATTCTGCAGTTTCGTTCTCGTTTCCCTTCCTCTTTGCCTGTGATGAGGTGATTTCTTGATACTTTAGGGTACAACTAAACTGCGGTTGATCGTCGTCGTCGACCAGTCGATATTAATACGTCTCAATACAGCCCGTCGTTGATATCATAAATCTGTCTTAAAATATCATAAATATTTATTTAAATCACAATTATAAAACCGTTGCGAGTCATCCAAGGCGATGTTAAGTCACATGTCAACACAAATTTACCAAAAATTAAATGATTTGTGCCGTTTCAATATGTCTCAAAATATCATAAATGTGTCACAAAATACCGTAAATATGTCTTAAAATATCATGAATATGTCTCAAAATATATATTTTGTTTCTCTCACCAGAATTGGCGAAGTAAACGCCGACCTGCTGATCTACCACGTGATCCTGACCCTGAAGCCGTTCTGCCAGCAGCCCTTCGAGCTGATAGTGGACTTCACGCACACCAACTCTGACAACAGGTTCAGGTGATGATCATACTTTGTAGGTTAGGCTCGTTTACATTAGTCGATTTAGTTTTTTTTTTAGACAAAATTAGAATAAGGACTTTTTTGGAATAGCTGCTTGAGATTTTTGATGTTGTTCAGCTGTATTGTACCCAATTTTTTTGGGTTTGATTGAAATCGAAACTTTTAAGATTAGTTATTGGAATCGACTTCGATCCGATACAGGAATCGATGATCGCAGAAGTAAGAATGCACGAATATGGTTATTGATGTCTGATTACCCCGCAATAAGTCAGATGTTATGTTGTGCGAGTTTTGCAACTTTTTTGGGGCACATGTTTATAAAAATCTTTTTAACAATTCCTTCAAGATTTTTTTGGCTTATCACATTAACAAAGTTTTGATACTGAATAGTGAGAGCAGTGGTAATGAAGTAATTTACACAAAGTAAAGTGCCTGCTTGGGCTTATAGAGGTATGAGGAACAGGATGTGAAGTTCACTCATACCTCCATAGAAAAGGGAGGATCCTCCGCCCAGACGGGGGTCGTGTCTGGTGGGCAACTGCCCGACGTTTGATGTCGGGACGTTGTATATATGCTACTTGCGCGGTAAATACTGCTTGCGCGATGCAGGATTTTGCGTGACGTCAGTGTGACGCCTAGCTCGCAAGTGGCGTTGTAGATGCCGCTACAGGCTCAACTCGGTAAGTCGCGGCCGTTACTACTAGACAACCACTGCTCTTGCACAATTGTTGCAAATGTATGCGAAGACATATTTATTATTAGAAGACAGACAAACATTATTCTGTATACTACGTCTGAACAACATCTAAATATTGATCAGTTATTAAAAAAAAAGCCTTGTTATCAAATCTTTTAGCAAACCTTTAGTAACATTAGAGTAAATAATTATTTGATATTTTATAACGACTTCTGTAGTTCCTATTAGCCATTTTTTATCCCCTATTAGCGCCTATCTTTCCTATAGTTTTTGCCATATTTTTAAAACAATTATTCTTGTTAATGAAATGTTAGATTTTACTATAACAAACGGACAGACTGACTATCCGGTTATTATGTCTTAGGGTGAATGTCACCAATTGAACTGAACGCGATCAGCACGTCTGAACCGGGTTCAAGAGCTGTTGGTGTCAATATTCCACAACAATTATGACATTAACAGTTCTTAAGGGGATCCTCAGCTGTAGCTCGCCAAATTATTCTTTGGTTTTTTACAAATTGCAGCTCTGTTTTACGTCGTATGTTGATTAAAATGCGATTCGCGACTGTAGGAATGATATATTTACTGAATAATAATCATCAATTTCGTATCCATCGTCAACTTTGGAAATTTGTTCTACCTAAGAATTTTTCTGAATAATTCATATGAAAATTCTTGGGTGGAACCCAAAGTTTTAAACTGATGATTATTATTCAGTAAATATATCATTCCTACAGTCGCGAATCGCATTTTGATCAACATAAAACGTAAAACAGAGCTGCAATTTGCAAAAAACAAAGAAAATTTTAATTTGGCGGGCTACAGCTGCTGAGGCTTCACATTAAACGTGGTTTTGATGTGCTGATCGCGTTCAGTTTCATTGGTGAAATTGGCACTTAGTTGACTATAGTACCTTCTCTTCACGGTCACTAAAAGTCAGTTCCTCAGTGTTACTTTTCTGCCTAAATGAATTCTGTAATTAAACTTTTCAATTAGTTTCATGTCCCTTTTAGCGCAAATGGTAAACAAGGTGTTGGATGGACATCATGGACGCGCAAACCGTTACCATGAATTCAGTACAAGATTCTAGATCCCCCCCCCCCCCCCCCAGCGTAAAAATATATCGTTGTTTTTTTTTTAATCAATTACTTTTCTTTCGTTAATAAAAAAAATATAGGGGGCTGGTAATTAGTGACTGATACTTAAACACATGATTGTACTTATCATAACAAACAACATTCCCAAACATACGATATTTTTAATTTACCAAGCCCTCCACCCCAATAAAATATTGAGTACCTTACAAAATTACAAACAAAATAACATTTAACATTAATAACAAAATTATTCCACTTTTACCATGCATTGCAATGCATGGTAAAAGTGGAATAATTTTGTTATTAAAAGGGATTAGTAATTAATTTAAATTACAGCTGATGGTGGATTCTTGTTAGATACTCAATATTCTATTGAGGTGACTGAGGTCAAGCGATCGGTAAATTTAAAAAAAATCGTTTCTTTGGGATGTTTGTTATGATGAGTACAATCATGTGTTTAAGTATCGGTCACTAATTACCAGTCACCCTATATACAGGGTTATTGGTAAAACACCAGCAACCTCTTAAGGGGTCATTGTACTTATCATTATAAACAACTTTTACTATGGGACCAAACCTGCAATCGCGAAAAAAATATCAGCTGTTTCCTACGTTTTGACGTGTTATGCGAAATAAATGTAGGGAAAATCTGTTCTTTTTTTCGCGATTTCTGGTTTGGTCCATAGTAAAAGTTGTTTATAATGATGAGTACAATGACCCCTTAAGAGGTTGCTGGTGTTTTACCAATAACCCTGTATACATGTATGGAAAAATTAACATTTTTTTTTATAACCGACGAAAACTTTCAACGCAGGAGGGTCCAGAATCATGTACTGAATCCATGGCAACAGGTTGCGCATACAAAGTCCCTGCCACCCTATATTAATATGTTTAATGGTTTTTTTTTTTTTATCATTTTCTGAATTCATGGTAACAGATAGCTCGTCGATGTCCTTTATTCCCTGTTAATTGCGTGGTTTTACAGAGTCGTTTTATATCGACTAATGGAAATGAGCGGTCAGGTAGGTCGCTTGCAAAACCTAAGTGCATGTTTTTTTTTTTACTTCAGCCAAAATTTATTCAAACTCAAACTCAAAGCATTTATTTCAATTAAACCATTTACAGGCACTTTTGAATTGTCAAAGAGTCGGTCAGTTAGTCAGAAAGTTGAAAGTTGAAATAAATTCTGATTGAGAATCATAATTTGTTTGCTCGTGGCTAAACAATAACAGCAGCACGGGTCGATCAAAGGTTAAGCTACTCTTGCCGCGGTCGGATCGTGGATGGGTGACCATCCATTACATACCGAGACCCCTCCGTGCCTCGGAAAGCACGTTAAGCCGTTGGTCCCGGCAGTCATTCATAGATCTTTGACCGTCGTCACGGTTAGTCGGAAGCCGAAAAGTCTGACAACCATTCTTATCAAGGGGTGTTACCTAGTGAGTGGGTTGTGGAGGTCAGATAGGTAGTAGCTCCATGTAAATTACTGGTATTCAACTGCACCCGGTTAGACTACAAGCCAACCCCAACATAGTCAGGAAAAGGCTAGGCAGACTGCAGACTAGTCATAATTTCAACTTGGAAACGGGTCTTACTGTGCTTCAAGATAAACTTTACAAGGGTATCAGTAACGTTTTAAGGTGAATCCTCAGTTGTAGCCCGCCAAATTCAAATTTTCTTTGGTTTTTTGCAAATTGCAGCTCTGTTTAACGTCGTATGTTGATCAAATTGCGATTTGCGACTGTAGGAATGATATATTTATTGAATAATAATCATCAATTTCATATCAATCGTCAAACTTTGGCAATTTGTTCCACCAAAGAAAATTTTAATTTAGCGGGCAACAACTAAGGATCCCCCTTAAAATACATACATAAACTCACGCCTTCTTCCCGTGGGGGTAGGCAGAAAAAACAGAAAGCCACCTGCTACGACACACAGGTACGCCAAAAAAAAACCCTATTAAAGATTTCCGTCACTTTGTTGGGACATTGGTATTTTAATTAATATTTTTTCATTCTAAAAGTAAACTAAGACTGCCGCGTGTGTGAAAGGTGTGGTCATATCAAAGGGTTTAGTACAAACCTTCGAACTGAACAATTTTATCCGTGGCACCAACATAAATCGCGAAAAAAAAAATCAACCATCCCATACAAAACTTCAATACCTACTCGACCCAAATGTATGATAAATGATTTTATTTCTGTAGTAGGTTTGTACAAACACTTTTAGACGTCAATCATATTTTAAAACTCGATGAGGTCGGCGTTTCCTATCTGACTACTCTGAGAAGAAAGGCCGAAACAAACTCAGAGGTCACAGTCTCTTTTAAAGTCCAGACATAATCTTGGTCCGATCATGTGAAGACCATGAAGATCTGTGTCTGAAATTATATTTTGAAGAAAAACCACACAGAATGAGTGGACCTGTCCAGTCAGTGCACACATTTGTCAGTAATCGTGCAGCTCAACTCAAAACTTATGGACTTACTTACGTATGGGACGGCTGATAATTTTATTGCGATAACGATGTTGGTTGGGAGAAAGGTGTTCTATTTGACCTAACCTTTCTGATACATACGTTTTGACATCATAATTTCGATTCCAATATTAATTTTGGCTGGAGTATTGATGATTTTGTAACAATGAAAAAAATATATAGCTTCTAGTAAGACTTTTCTGCACACAAATAACACATTACTAATACTTACTAATTTTGCTTTCGGTAATAAGGTGAATAAAAATTTATCTATGCACCTGAAATAATAAAGGAGTCTGCCCACTGCAGCGTATCATGACCGTGCTATTAACGTGTCAGGCAAAAAAATATTCTTTATATTGAAAAGTATGAGAATATGCTTACTAGACCGTTCCGTCACTGACCAACACCGTAGCGTGCCATGCACGGAGCGTCGACGATTGTCGGCGAGAATATTTGCTAAATGACTCGGGAATTAACTCCGCCGTTTTACAGTATCTTTTTTTTATACTTCTGCTTAAAGTTTTAATAAATAAATATCTATAGCGAGCGGGTATGATACGATGTTGATACGTTTTAGTGAGCATAGTAGTCCTTGTCATGTCTCTTTCCGTGCCTGATACGTTCATAGCACGGTCTTAATATGGTACGGTGTAATAGACGGACTCCTTAAAAAATATCCCCGGTAGAAACCGGGGATATTTTTGACTAAAGCGTTCAGAAGAACGCTTTAGTCAATTCAAATGTTATATTGAGTTTTGGTTGACAAAATAATAACAAGTTATTAAGTTATAAACTCAGAAAGTACGTAATATGAATTGAAAAATTTACATTGGTTATTGCCCGGATTTGAACCCATAACCTCGTGCCAGAGAGGCGAAGCCTTAATTAGGCAATTAAGACATACTTTCTGAGTTTATCTTGGATATCACTGACATCGGTGAAGGAAACACATCGTGAGGAAACCTGGACTTATAATTGAGGAGGTTAGGATCAAAACCACAACATACATAAACTCACGCCTTCTTCACATGGGGGTAGAAAAAAAAAACAAAACCACAACATATCGACTTTTGCAATTTTTTTTTTTTTCTTGATTTCTGCACAAAATGATAAAACCTACCATTAGCAGTAACTGTTTGGTTCAAAACAGGTTATTCTCTTTAGTACAATGATGTCTAATATTAACATTTAGTTCAAAACCTCAACAAATCCTGGTTAAAAAAAAACTGTTCCTCTCTCCTTAAACATCATCATTACATTTAGTTTCCTTGCTCTTGTTTCATGTTTATTATTGTATATATTATATGTAGATAAGTATATGTTTTATGTATGTATGTATTTGTTGTATATGTAAATGGTACACCACTGACTACCTGCATTATTGTCTCTCCTTCTCCCTTTAATCCATCCAAAGGTTATCTGTAAAAGATCGCTTTTAGCGATAAGACCGCCCATTGTGTCACCTTGTGTAAAATGTCTACATTTATATCTGTAATTTTTATGGTGTACATAATAAAGAGTATCCTATTCTATTCTGTTTTAAAGACCTATTTATTACGTAAGTAAATGACATTCATTAAAAAAAAATGTGCTTACTATTTTTTTTTTATGACATCTGTTTTTATGTATACATTATGGAATGCAATAAAGTATTGAGATTTTTTCGATTTCTGTCTTATCGAAAAAAGTGGTTATGTAGTGGTTTTCATCCTAACCTCCTCAGTTAATGTAAATCTGAAAACACCATCCCGTCTTGAGCAAGCGTGGCGATCAATGCTCGTGCCTTCTCTGCACGAGAAGTGGCGTTTGTCCAGCAGTGGGACGGTGATAGTTATTGTATTATTATTTATAGCTAATAAATAGACGTGAAATTTGAAAACAGATTTAAAAGCCTTCAGAAATCGAAATTAAGTTGCTAACACTGCTTTTTATATTTAAGAGTAAAATGTAATCTATAGTTATTTGAGGTATGTGGAGTAAAAGTGGCATAACCCTAGTCATTATAAAATAAAATGAAACAAACACGAATTAACCCATTCCGCATTGTAAGGTCCGAAAAGGAAATTAACTAGTAGCAAAAAAAACCTATAATGAAAACGACCCATCCGGCAGTAATACGATCTAACTATAAGTATATTCTCACTTTTTGATTTTATGCACTTTATTTTCTCTTCTACTCTTACACACGTTGTCTACCTCTTTTTATCTACTTTCCTATCGCAGGTATGCAGGAATAGATTTCTTTAGAAATAAGCATCACCTTTGTATGTATTTTTCTGCCCTTTTTTTTTCTTGTCTGTTTATATATGTGTGTACCTAAATGGTTAAATTATAAATGAATAAAATTAACGGAATAAAAATGGTACAGTCCGAATACATACACATTGACTAGTCAAGAACTAAGCCTGTGAAGCTTTTCTTATGTAAAGAAAGAGAGACCACCAAATCGTGGATATAAATAGAAAATGGTATAGCAACCACATATGGGACACCTCAAATTACACGGTTTTGAATGAATAAAATTATGCCACTTTTAACCTCTCAAATAACCTCAAACCGACATCTATTAATAACTCCTTAATTTCAGAACGGATTTCCTGCAGAAATGGTTCACAGTACTGCCCGAAGTGGCATATATAAACATACACGCGTGCTATATATACAACTGCAACAGCTGGGTGCGAGAGTACACCAAGTTTCATGAGGCTATACTGGCGCCGCTTAGGGTAAGTCGACAAAAAAATCGTTATTTTAACCAACGGGAGGATCTAGACCATTTACTAGCTCTTAGCACGTCGATATTTCTTCGCGGTAAGTTAAAACTGCATTAATAAGTCTGTAGGTCCTTAAGGATGCGTTTGCAAAATTGATAGATATGAAATCGAACGCCTACATTGACACGGATCACACAAACAAGTGTACGCGTGCACGGCTAGCTACGGGAAAAATAGTCAAGTGAACTAATTTTGATACTTTGATTTTTTAAATATTTTTTTTTGTCTTTATATCTTTTTTGACCAAGCGAGCGCGTAGCGTCTCCGTTACAGCTTGCAAAAAAAATGTTCACCGGTAGGTGAACAAATTTTTTTTTAATAATTCTTTTTTTTTTTCAATACAAATTCTTCCACAGGGTAACCGCAAACTAATCTTCATAGACAACCACAGCCGCCTCAGCGAGTACGTGGAAGTGGAACAACAAAAACTGCCAGGCGCGACCCTCGCGCTAGAAGAGGACCTCAAAGTGTTTAATAATGCTCTGAAATTGTCGCATAAGGACACGAAAGTTGCTATTAAGGTGAGAATCATCAAAGTCCATGGGATAAATCACGTTTAGTTTATTGTACAAAGTTCAATTTTCATTGCCCTAATTTTAAATCTACCCCCGCGCTGGAAGAGGAGTTCAAAGTTTTCAAAAATGCGCTGAAATTGACCCACACGGTCACCAAAAGTTGCCATTAAGGTGAGAATGATCATAATACGTGGGATAAAGCACCGTAATTCCTTTGACCAAAGTTCAATATCCATTGCACCTTATTTTATGATGTTTTGAAAGCTTTTTCGTTCTGAAATTGTTGTGCCAACTAATCTACGATTTTTAAACGTAAATATTTTACTGTCAACTTAAGGGGACTACAGGACCTAAACGCAAATTTTATAATGCCTAAAAGTATATGATCCACTGTAGTAAACAAAATCAGAAAAATATATGTTATTCTTCAGGATATATGCTAGTTAGATAGTGTGTTGAAAACATAATACAACTAATTTAATAAGATAAAAAAAAATCACGAAGATTCCTCAAAAAATTCATTTGGACGATTAAAAACTAATACTAAGATACTTGCAATCGTTCTGATTGTTGCCAGATTATTCTACAAGCAACATATTAACGTAATAGTGTTTTAATTTTAAAGACCAATCAATAGATTTTTTGTAAATTGTAGATAATTCCTTCATATTTTGCAATAAATTACCAGCGTTGTATCATCGCGCTTCTCTTTCTTTTCTTTGCAGTCCGACAGTGACCGCGCTTTAGATGTTATCAGCCTCTTAAGCTTTCATATTATCTCATGTCCAAGGGTTTGACTGGCTATTGGTATTTCAGTCAGTCAGTCACAACATAAGGATTAGGAGGCGAAACGAAATTTAACAGTTGATTTGTGGAATCAGGCTACCGAAACCCCTGGCTAGATTGTATGATCTCGAAGTTGACTAAATTGTTAATAATGCTGTGCTTCTGTTAGATTACTACACTTGCAAATAATAAAGGGAATCATTAAAGCAGTAAATATTTTGTTATTTTGTACTAGGTCGGACCAACAGCTCTTCAAATAACATCAGTGGAGAAGACCAAAGTGCTTGGACTGCCTGTTTTGCTAAATGACGTATATTATGCCTCGGAGATTGACGAGGTAAGTCACTTCAGAAATAATTATATACTTAAGTTTAATCGGGGAAGAAAGCTGCAGAAAATGATAACATGCTGGTCATACCTATTTCAGCAGCTAAGTATTTATTTATTTATTTATTTGGTACATCAACAGCGGTACGTACTAAACCATTACTAAGAAACAATATTAAAATAATAGTGCTTGTAAAAAAAAGAAAGAAGAAAGAAAAATAGTTGATTCTGCACAAACAAAACGCACCTTACAAATGAACGACATTAATTTAATAGACACATACAAAATAGCCAAAAGCCTCGCATTCAAGCTATTAAAGTTTGACAATGTGAAAAAAATGCAATGCAAAGTTTGTTTGTATGCCTATTACAGGTATACACACTATACACAGCATTCACCATAAATATACAAAATATTTTTATTATTCATTACAAATAATAGAATAAAAAATTATACTAAGTTAAATTTTAAGACGATTCGTATTTATTATGAGCTTAATATGAACATGTTATGAACATTGCTTTGTTCTGGATTGAGTCAAAGGTGAAATTATCATAACAGCTTTACCCGGCCCGGTTTCGCAAACAGGTTACTAAGTAACTAATACCTACCCTACCTAACTTTCCTATTTTTTTTTCTTTTAAACCACCCCAGTAAAGAGGTGAATACTTTAAAAAAAAATATTCACCTTGCATCGGTCAGCCGTTGCTGAGTTTTAGCGAGACTAACGAACAGTTATTCATGTTTATATATAGACTATTGTCATTAAGTACATAGAATAACAATAGCAATGCTGCCAGCCTTTTGGGCATTTATCCCATTGACAGCCATGCGGACGAATTTTTTTATGCCCTATGTGCTGTTCCCTTTTTTTGTAAATTATTCATGTACTTGTACATAGTAAATATACTTCATGTTAGCTTGTATATTGTAATCTATTTAGTATGGATTGAGTCTGTATCACTTAGTAAGAGTATTGTTGGCGACGTTTGGAGGACGCCTATTTCCAGCAGTGGACGTATTTCGCCCAAAATGATGATGATGATGGTGAAGAGTGTTTTTACGGTCATGCGGACTTGTACACGCACGTGGTATTGCCCCGGGTGCGCGGCATGTAACTCTAATGTTAGGTATTAAAACGTAGACATAATCTAGGCGAAAAGTGGAGCTAATCCGTGTGGCTAACGCACGACGGTAAAAACATCCGTTACTCTTTCTCCTACACCCTATTCCTTCTCACTTATCAAAAAATATTCTTGTAGTGAGTTAACTTAGTTCAAATTAAGTAAGTGTGACTAACTTCTTGGTAACAACAACAACAGTTAACAGTTAGAGACCGTGATGAGTATTGTTATTTATATGCATACCTTGTTATGAACATCAACTTAGCCAAGTACACAATCCTACACCCTTTTTTTTTTTTGATCCTGGCTGGAAAATCCTTATCGATGTCCCCCGCCCTGGGGGGCGGAGGGGTCTGTCAGACTCTTATTGACTAAAAACCACCCCGGTGTTCCGTCTCACACCTGCGTCGGGGGTCGCGGGAACGTACGAATCTTCCGCAACCCCCGGCCGGTGCCGGCCCGCCTCTGCGGGCCCCGTCCGGTCGAGCGGGGGGAGTGAGGTGTTTGACTCCCCCCGCGACGTCTAAGAGGGGCGCGCGTGGAACACTACGCGCCACCACCTCGGGTCCTGATGTATGGGGGGCGACGGACGTCCCCGAGTCCGTCGCCCCTGGAACCATTTAGGGGGGCCGGAAGAGGGCGTTGTCCGCCCTCCGCCGACGCCCGGTGCGCCTGCTGCGGGCAATAAATCAACAATCCTACTTCCTATCCTATCCTACTAATATTATAAATGTGAAAGTTTGTGAGGATGGATGGATGGCTAGATAGATGGATTGTTGGATGTATGTTTGTTTGTTACTCTTTCACGCAAAAACGACTGCACGGATTTGGATGGAATTTGGAACACAGATAGTTTATAATCTGGATTAACATGTAGGATACTTTTTGTCCCGGTAGTACGTTCCCGTGGGATAATTTCCAACATTCACGCGGGCGAAGCCGCGGGCAAAAGCTAGTCCATACTAAATAGATGACAATATACAAGCTAACACTAAAATATATATACTATGTACAAGTATATAATTTTTAATAAAAGGGAAGAGGTCATAGGGCATCAAAAATGTCGTCCGCACCGCTGTCAATGGATAAGTGCCCGAAAGGCTGGCAGCATTGCCACGTTGGATGGCAATGCTGATTCTTTGGGCTAAAATAGACCAGCCCTCTGGACACTCGATGAGTACTGTGACCCCAAGGCCTAGTGTTTCATCCCCAAACGGTATTTATTTATATTTCCTGTAGTATAATAATTAATAACCTAAAATATTATCTCTCCAGGTGTGCCTAGTGGATGACAACCAGTTTTCTCTATCAATAATCAACGAGTCAACTCCACTGAGTTTCATTCACAATGACTGCGATAATATAGTGCAGTCTATCATACATATTCGAAACAGATGGGAGCTAAGTCAACCGGTAAGTAATATAATTTTTGAAATATTATGTGTTAGAGAGAGGTGGAGCTATAAGGACGTATCACCATCTCTTTTTAGCAACGGAAAATCCGGTTCTATTAGTGCTATTCTGTAAATTTCACTTGGAACCTCACTGAAGTAAGCGCGCACAATGTGGAAGGTCGGTCAAAGCTAATTGTAGATGGCGCGACCATAGCTAGGTCCCTACGGCATACAATAAATTTGACATTCCGTTCGTTCATTCATTCCGTTTCGTGTTAATTCACAAGATTGGTTTTATTCCATTATTTCGTTATTGTCGGTGATTTCAATATTTCAAATCAATATTTATTCAATTTGGAAAGTCTCTGAATTAAAAACCTTAAATATTGCTTATTTCCTCGTGTAATCACTTTCTACAAAATATTTACGACATAGCCTTGAACTTTATTTAATTAAAATAATTCCCTACGAATAACTTTAAACCACAATCTTCTAAGTTTAGGGCCTTTCGGAAATTGTAGACTCCAATTTCCGAGCATTTAGAAATACAACAACGAGTTATTTTCGCAAAAATAAATAAAAACCACCTCACGCCTTGCATTATTACCTTGTTTAGGGAACTAGCTACGACAGCGCCATTTTGACAGTTGCCTTCCCCATTCGAATGCGAACTCATTTGTTTTTAAAGTACCTATTCGTCCTGGATTCACAACGAGACGCCGTTCAAATTTCGAACTAATAGATAATGCAATCCAGGAGCGCACGTCAAGGTGACTCATATGTCGTTGTAATAAGGTGTAAATTGGATGATTAACGCGCTTTCTTAAAATACATTATCCGAGGGCCTAGACAAAGTGAAATTCTATAACCGATAACGATGATAGAAATGTCAAAAATGTATTGGATTGACATCAGCTACCGAAAAGCTTATTGACCAAGCGAGCGCGAAACGCGAGCGAAGCGTCTCCGTTTCAACTTGGGCAAAAATGCTTTCGTATTATAGAGGTATGAGGAACAGGGTGTAAAGTTCACTCATACTCTATGGAAAACGGAGGATCCTCCGACCAGATGGGTATTGTGTCTGGTGGGCAACTGCCCGACGATTGATGTCGGGATGTTGTATATATGCTAGTTGCACGGAAAACTCTGCTTGCGCGATGCAGGATTTTGCGTGACGTCAGTCTGACGCGTAGCTCGCATGTGGCGTTGTAGATGCCGCTGCAGTATGTCCAGATGGCTGTTCTCCTCTGTACAGGTCGCATTTCTCAACCAATTCTCGTGAAATTTTGTGAGCAGGTTCGATAATTATATGGATTTTTTTGTCGATACAGTTTTCCGAAATTTTTCAATGGCGAATGTATGGGGGTTGAAAGCGTTACAAAAAACATATTTCAGCCATTTCGCGCTCGTTGCGCGCGCTTTTTGTTTTAAGGTGCGCGGTGAACATTTATTCAGTTTTAAGCTATGCAAAGACAGACTAGCGAGGTCTACAGCTGACAGAACCAATAGTGCCAATCCTGTTGAAAGTCATTGTAGAAATACGAAACGCTTTGAAAGCGATGACCACTTGTCTAGCGCCTCTATACAGTTTTCTCTATCAATTATCAACGATTCAACGCCACTGAGTTTTATTCCAGTATGTCATACATATTCGAAACAGATGGGAATTAAGTCAACCTGACAGTACAAAATTCGTCTGCAAGCATAATTGCACAAGCAGAGCTTCTCGACCATCGAGATGCGAGACTCGCCGAACGATTATGGCACTTGTGTGTTTGCACTTAAGCAAGAATCAAAAACTTGAATAAGAATGTCAAACGATACTCGCCATAGACAATAATTTGATAACTCAAAACAATTTTTTGTTACAATCTGTCATCTTTAAAATATGAGGTCATCGCATCGATTTAAATTTTTACCTCCTTGCCATAATCGCCTCATCGAGGCAAGTAACGCTTTTCGTGTAAATGACTCATTTTGAATTTCTATAGTTTACGAGAATAGCTAGGTTTTGTGATTTAGGAACCTGCGCCCTAATTGTTTAATACAATTTCACTCACTATCCGACGGAATTTTAAGGAAATTCCAATTCCATCTGCTTGACAACGTAAATCACGCAATGAATGTCGTTGAATTGTCAAAACAACATACCTTCGTACATACAGAAGAGAAAATGTAATTTGTTATAATTATGTAAGATAATGCAACTTTTAAAATAAACACCGAACATATACCGCATGTTTTGCTCTTCGTAACTCTTCTATTGAATTGTTCGTCGAATCGTTGAGCTCCTTGAGTTTTGAGTTGAGCTGCACGATTACTACCAAATGCGTGCACTGACTGGACAGGTCCTCTCATTCTGTGTGGTTTTTCCTCAAAAGACCATTTCAGACACAAATCTACATGGTCTTCACATGATCTGACCAAGATTATGCCTGGACTTTAAAAGAGACTGTGACCTCTGAGTTTGTTTCGGCCTTTCTTCTAAGAGTAGTCAGATAGAAAATGCCGACCTCATCCAGTTTTTAAAATATGAAAAAGTGTTTGTACAAACCTACTTACAGAAATAAAATCATGTATCAAAATGAGAGGCATTGCTATCGTAAATGTGTCACGCAATTACCGCCGGATTTCCCTCCATATTTTACTTTCACCAGTATCTCTAACATGACACATTTCTTACAGGATTCAGTAACAGTACACCAAAAAATACGTCCAAAAGACGTACCCGGCACTTTACTAAACATGGCGCTGCTTAACTTGGGGTCGTGTGACCCTAATCTAAGGACTGCAGCGTATAATCAACTGTGTGCTCTAACCGCGACCTTCCATTTGAAGATCGAGGGACAGCTGTTGGAGACTTCAGGTAAACTGTTATTTAGATTAATAATTTTTCTGTTTGATATGTAACAGAATAAAGTAACGTTTATTCGGTAAGTATTAGAAGAAAGAAAGAAAACACGTTTATTTGCGGTAAACATGACGCAAAGAAAAAACACAAACACAAAAAAACTGGCCAAGTGCGAGTCGGAGTCGCGCACGAAGGGTCCCGTATCATTACCTATAAAAACTGCAAAAAAATCATGTCTGTTGTGTGGGAGAGCCTCCCTTAAATATTTATTTTATTTTGTTTTTAGTATTTGTTGTTATAGCGGCAACAGAAATACATAATTTGTGAAAATCTCAACTGTCTAGCTATCGCGGTTCTAGCCTGGTGACAGACAGACGGACGGACAGACAGCGAAGTCTTAGTAATAGGGTCCCGTTTTTACCGTTTGGGTACGGAACCCTAAAAAGAACCCTTTTTTCTTTTCTTACAATCAGGCAGAAATGTTCTGGAAATAACACAATATCTGGAAAAAAATATTTTACAAGTCTTGAAAGATTGAGTTTAACATGTCAACGTTTATAATTTTAATACAATAACTGGATATTTTGTTCTCAGGACTTTGCATTCCGTCCAACAACACGATATTTATCAAGTCAGTAAGCGAAAAGCTTGCTCACAACGAGCCGCATCTTACTCTAGAGTTCCTAGAAGAATGCATACAGGTAAGATATTTATTATTTTATTGTAAACCCTATTTCTATTTACATATGGTTCAGTTTTTGTTGCTACTGGCTTTTTGTGACTTCACGGCTTAGTCCTGATGGATAGAGCAGATATTTTTTCTGATGATATTGAATAATTAAAATACTACCCAAGAAACTGTTTTATGTACTTATGTGCCAATATTTGTAACTATAAACAACGTATTTTTCAATGTAATCAGAAAATCTTCTATTCTGAGTTTCTCTCGGTTTTCGAAGATTTAACGTTTCTAAAAAGTTAACATTATCCTTTACCATAGTTATAATTTAGTTTATAGGTAATAATAATAGTATAGGTATATAATTAATTAATAATGAAATGTATTCTAGGGTTTCCGTGGATCAACTATTGAGCTGAAGCATTTGTGTCTGGAGTACATGACGCCGTGGTTGGCCAATTTAGTGAGGTAAGTTTTTGCATAATACTAGCTGCGCCCCGCGGTTTTGCCCGCAGCGGTATGAAATATACTTCCCGACCTATTCTCAGACCTATCAAATATACACAAAAAAAAATCATAAAAATCGGTCAAGCCGTTTCGGAGGAGTTCGATAACAAACACTGTGACACGAGATTTTTATATATTAGACTAGCTGCTGCCCGCGGCTTCGCCCGCGTGGTTGTCAGAAATAATCCCACGGGAACGTGCTATCGGGACAAAAAGTAGCCTATGTTACTCCTTATATCATCAGCCATCTGCCAGTGATAGTCCTGTCAAAATCGGTCCAACCGTTTCGGAGATTAGCCGGAACAAACAGACAGACAGACAGACAAAAAAAATTAAAGTAGTTTTTTTGTTATAATTACCGTATATACTTGTATATTGTGACGGAAGAGGTTTACGTGGTCTATATTAAAAAGAAAACCACGTAACTTGTCAACATAAAAGTATATTGATAACACAATTGAGAAAAGGGGGTAGGTAGGTTTATGGTCACAAGGTTTTTCCTAAGTTTCCTTGGGAGTCGCACAGTACTCTCCTGGCTCAGCCTGGTGTGATGCAACCCGCAGCGGTGTGCACGCTGCAGACGCCAGGGAAGGTGACGGTTGGCAGTTGGTCTTGCCAGACCCTCGGAACTTGCTCGACGCGGCCACGCGGGTAAATATGTACCCGGCGCGGAGCTCGTTCCTGCGCGGGTACGCCGGAAGGTGGTGGCCCGGCGCGTCGCGCCCGGATTCCTCCGATTAGTCCGGATGAAGTTACAGATGGTAGCCGGAACTTTGGACCCTGGAATTCAACGTCCAGCGTGTCACAAAGATGGCCAATGGTTCATCTCCGCTGATTGTGACACCAAGGCATAAGCAAAGCGAGATGTACTATGCGCTAATGAAGGTGATGTGTGGTTGTCACAATCAGTACGGAGTTTACAATTATAGGATATAGGTGAGAAGCACACGATGACTTGCACATTTTAAAGGTATGGAACATTCCATAAAATGCACAGCGTTATAGACAAATAGGTTGTTAGCAAATATTTAAGCTGAAGGCATACTAATTAATAAAAAAGAAAGTGGTTATGAGCAAAAAGGCACACGCCATATGATGACCTAGATAGGTAGGTAGGTACACAAAATATAAACTTAATTAGCTGTTCAGCACTTACCCAATATGGGGTTACGAATACACAGATTTTAATAACGTTGACTAATAGGAGTCAATAAAACTGTTGCCTGCTTTAGGCTTTTTAAAATGGTAGGCACCACGTATGTAAGGTCACAAGTGATTCTGGATCAAGTGAACGTGCGTCTTCGCCCGGAGCAGGATTCGAAAGTGCTGGTCACCGTGAGTGGAAAAGAACACACGGCGGTGACGCACGCGTAGATATAGGCCCTCTGAATACGTTCGGATATGCCGACCACGCACGTCACTAGTACTTACTCGCAGCTAATTATGTTGTTTAGTAACATACGACGTCCCTAATATTATTACGTCTGTGGTTTGACTTGACATTTTATTGTTATTATTTTTTTTCATTGTATTGAAAGTAACGATACAACGTTACAATATGCATTAAGTAAAAAGCTGTTATCACGCACAATGGTCCACTTGAAGGACTAAGTGCGGAAACCAAAACCCCTAAAGAAGAAAAGCTGTTATTTTGGAATTACAAACAGATACTTCAATTTTATTTATTTGTATAGATTATGTGTGCTTTATAAATTAAATTTATTTAATTGCGTAGACAACAACGATCCATATGTTAGTTAGTTAGGTAAATGTAAATCATCAAACTTTGGAAATTTGTTCCACCTAAGAATTTTAATATGAAATATTCTGAAAAATTCTTAGGTGGAACAAATTTCTAAAGTTTGACTATTGATATGAAATCGATAATTATTATTCAATGAAATATATCATTTCTACAGTCGAATCGCATCTTGATCAACATACGACGTAAAACAGAGCTGCAATTTGCAAAAAACCAAAGAAATTTTAATTTGGCGGGCTACAGCTGCGAATTCATCTCGCCTACTTGGTTTGAACGCAGCGTCAATTACTTGCTTGCCAAAACTGTTATGGATATTTTGAGTAAATTTTTAAACATTATTAAAAGCAATTCAGTTTTCTATTTAATAATTAATGTACTCCAACGTATCACATTCCCTTCATAGACACACACACACACACACACACGCACGCACGCACGCACGCACGCACGCACGCACGCACGCACGCACGTACGCACGCACGCACGCACGCACGCACGCACGCACGCACGCACGCACGCCCGCACGCACGCACGCACGCACGCACGCACGCACGCACGCCCGCACGCACGCACGCCCGCACGCACGCACGCACGCACGAACGCCCGCCCGCCCGCACGCACGCATGCACGCACGCACGCATACGCACGCACGCACACACACACACATTATTTCATTTTTAATTCTAAGATTTTTGTTTTATATTATAAGCTCCAAAAGCATAAATAATAACAAGATTATTGTGATACTCAAATTGGGAGTCGAAATACAAACTACTCAGTGATTTAGCTAGGAGAGCAGCGATTCACCCAACAATTCGTTGTACCTGCACCATGTAATTAATAATGCATACTTTGTAAGTCCCTCATGTACTACAAAATCTTTATGTACCTAAATAAAATTATTATTTCCTTTATTTCATTATATACATCTTTATATATATAATTCTACTCTACGTGTGTATGTCACTGAACTCCTCCTAAACGGCTGGACCGATTTTGATGAAATTTTTAATGTATGTTTGTGTGGATGTATCATTGTGCCGATAGGTGGCGCTGTGATCGAGTTCTAGCAAACAGGACAACGTCTGTCCAGTCAGCTAGTATAAACTATATTTTTAGTAGTCCACCTGTATCGGGAACAGGGTCCAAGCTACCGGCGGTCAGGGCTCCAGAGAGTAACCTCCTAACAATGCGAGCCGTGTCCAGAAATACCGCTTTCTGAATCAAGCCCTTGATGAAACTGCCCAACGAGAGCCTCCTCAGGTATTGGCCGAGGCTCTTGGCTATTAAGCCATTGGCTGTCACGACTATCGGCACAATGATCGCTGAGTCCACATCCCACATGTCGACAGCCTCGCGAGCAAAGTCAAGATACTTGATTTGTTTGTCTTTCTCGGCTTTCATGAGGTTCCCGTCATGCGGGATCGTTATGTCAACGATCATTGCGCGCCGCTCTATTCGATCCACAATCACTATATCAGGCTTATTATTATTATTTATTGTAGATTCTGCAAACCCTCCGAAGAATCCCGTCGGCAGAAGCAAGTAGCCCAGATCCTGGAGAAACTAATCACGCTGACCATCGAGGAGACGGAGATGTACCCGTCGGTGCAGGCCAAGATATGGGGATCCATCGGACACGTGCCCGAACTCATAGACATGGTGTTGGACAGTTTCATACAGCGGAGCGTTAATTCTGGTGAGCATTCTTAGAAACCATTCCAACGTCCTATCCCTACAGCGTGAATCAGAAAAGTATGGTTATATTTAAAGAGTGTGGTATAGACGTTAAAATTTAATAACGATCGCAAAAAAGATCAGCCTTCCCAAACATTTGAGTGGAGTTGTATGGTAGTTTTGTACTTGCTGTATACATCACTGTTACCGGGATAAAGTAGCTCGCCGTCCGGTAAGGACCAGGCCCGGGTTGACGGCGCGTTGTCTTCCACGCGTGCCTCAAAGATATGTCAGCACACATTGACGAGATCCGTTAGGGCCGATGCCTGCCGGGGTCGCGGGTTTGTTCGAAAGAGTTACCGTGGCCCTGGCGCACAGGCAACTGAAGGAACACGGGTGGGTTTTAGTCAGTAAGAGTCTGACACGCCCTTCCGCTCCGCCCAGAGCGGGTGCGCCCAGAGGTCATTTGATAATTTCCCACTCAAAAAAAAAAAGTGGTTTAGAAACTTGTGCTAAATTCATAGTTACAGTTTGCGAGTCGATGTCCCTGCCACTCTGTATATTTAAGAAATCAGACAACATGGTATCATTTAAAGGATTTTAAGTCTTAACTGTTACATAGAACGCTGAAAAGGATTTTATCAAATAATGTTATGTCAATGGGGAAGCCAACTGTCAAAATGGCGCTGTCGTAGCTAGTTCCCAACACAAGCTAATAATGTAAGGCGTGAGGTGGTTTTATTTTATTTTTGCGAAAAAGACGCGTTGTTGTGTTCCTAATTACTCCGAAATTAGAGTCCAACTTTTCCCGAAAGATCCTAAAATTACAAGATTGTGGCTTAAAGCTATTCGTAGAGATTTTTTTACATAAACAGAGTTCGAGGTTCTGTCGGAATCATTTTGAAGCATGTGATTACGAGGAAATGTTTCAAGGTTTAAAATTCTGACTTCCATGTCAAATACTTGATTTAAAATATTGAAATCACAGAAAATAACGAAAATCTTTAATAGAACCAAACTTATGAATGAACACGAAATGGAACGAATGAACGAAATGTCAAATTTATTGTAGGCCGTAGGGATCTAGCTATGATCACGCCATCTACAATTAGTTTTGCCCGACCTTCCCCATTTTGATGATATGTATGTAAAAGTGACCGTGTTAATCGACTGTCGTTGCCGACTGTACTTGTACTGTTTACATACATCTTAGGTTAGTTTAGGTCACTACAGGGATCCAGCAGAATAGCAGCGTCAGGTATATTAGGGCACGCCACAATTGCGGCGGTAAGACCCCTCTTTGAGGAGTGGCTTGAGAGGCGCCACGGCGTCCTCACCTTCCGCCTGACGCAGGTCCTCACCTTCCGCCTGACGCAGGTCCTCACCGGACATGGATGTTTCGGGAGGTTCCTGTTTCGAATAAGGCGGGAGGAAACGCCCGGGTGTTACCATTGTGTGGATCGACCGGAGGACACGGTGGAGCATACGGTGGAGGTCTGCCCGGCTTGGGCGGAGCACCGCCGTGTCCTCGTGGCGGCGATCGGCGGCGGCGACCTCTCGCGTCCGGCCCTGGTCCAGGCCATGGTACGGAGCGAGAGGGAATGGGAAGCCGTCACCTCCTTCTGCGAAGCAGTAATGCTCGCGAAGGAGGAGGCGGAGCGCGAGAGGGAGAGGCAATCACTGCGCCCTCGCGCCCCTAGCCGCCGCAGGAGGAGGAGACACCCTGGGCGTCGGGAGTCGATTGCCGACTCCCGGCCACCGTAGGCGCGGGCTTGCGGACGGCGAGCAATGGGCAGCTCGCCGTCCGGTAAGGACCAGGCCCGGGTCGACGGCGCGTCGTGTTCCACGCGCGCCTCAAAGAGATGTCAGCAAATTTGACGGGGTCCGATAGGACCGATGCCTGCCGGGGCTGCGGATTGTTCGAAAGAGTTACCGTGGCCCTGGCGCACAGGCAACTGAAGGAACACGGGTGGGTTTTAGTCAGTAAGAGTCTGACACGCCCTTCCGCTCCGCCCAGAGCGGGAGACGTCATTTGATGATTTCCCACCAAAAAAAAAAAAAAAAAAAAAAGGTATATTTGTCTGACACATGCTGAGCTGGACTCCCATTTGGTGCCACTTTGAGACGCACACCGCACTTTTGTATTCCACCGCACGTTATTTTCATTTATATTTTAATTTGTGACACAAAGTGTCATTCGTCACTATTTTATGTCTTCCTTTCTTTTCTTTAAGCTATTGCATAGCTTTTATCGCGGGCTTTGAGCGCGGCGATCGAATCAAGAAATTCCGTAACGAAAATAAAACCTAACACCCCCCACTCCGCCTACCATGTAGCTCGGCCGAGCGTTCGCTTAACGTGTATGTATATGGTACGACTGTACTTGAATTAATATCAAAGAAAAAAAAACTGCATAAATAAAAAATAAATAAATAATTATAATTGCATAAGTTGATAAAAAATGCTATGCAATAGCTTTACCGCGGCAGTCCCCGAGTGCCACACGTGTTTTTTTTTCTCTTGTTGTATATTGTCACTTTGTACCTACTTAACTAAATTGTGATCACGTTAAATTTTATTATTTAATCGTGCTTTGTATGTTGTGTTATGTCTCTTGTGTTCACCAAATAAACGATTTATCTATCTTATCTATCCATCTATCATTAAAATCAGAGATATTTCTCTTTTTCTCCCAGGTCTCGGCTCCCCGATGATAGAAATAATGGCAGATACAGCAGTGGCTCTAGCTTCAGCCAACGTGCAACTGGTGTCGAAGAAAGTCATCGGCAGGATGTGCAGGGTAAGTTGTTGATGCTAAGGTCTGGAAAATGATGGGCTTTAAGTAAAGATTACTCTTTTAAGAATGAGAGACTGTTTGTGTAATGGTTGCAAGCGCGACTGCTGATCATGGGTCGTGGGGTTCGATTCCCAAGTCGGGCAATGTGTTATTGGGTCTTTCTCTTTTTTTTATTTTTAAGTTTGAGAATATTGGGAACTGATATTTGATTTTTATTTGCATGATAATAATGTTTATTTTAGATTTTTAATAAAATGCGTTGAATTGATAAACCAATATTAAACTGTCTTTTTATTTTTAGTTATTGAAATTCCCTAAATTACTGGGTTCAATTACTTACTACAATTTAGTTTTTAGGGCAGATTTGTTTTTTTAATATTTGTGTTAGATTATTTCTCATCCATGCATGAATCTTTCAGTAAAAAAAACATTCTCAACATCCCTTTTTGTCAGAAACATGAATAATGTCATCATTATTTTAAAAGATTCGACTGTGGGTCTTTCATTATTTGTTGTATTGGGGCAAAGTTCGCAAGGAGTCTACAAGCAATCTCGATTTCTGTGTTCCGGTTTAAAGGGCAAAGCGAAACTCAAACTCAAAGCATTTATTTCAAATAAACCAATTACAGGCACTTTTGAATTATCAAGGGGTCGGTCAGTCAGAAAAATGAAGCTAGTCGCCCATTCCAAAGCGTAGTAGGTACCTATGGAGAAGAACGGGCAAGAAACTCCATGAACACTCTTTTAAATCAACACATAGCTACAAAAAAAAGCAAGCTACATTCATGTTGAAATTATACATGTGAGAACGATGTAGAAAGACGTGCACGTTAAAAGCGTCCGCAATAAAAAAATAAAAAACAATTCAGAAATTACAATAAGCCGTGGCAGCTAAGAGATGACCAGTCCCTACTGACGCGCACGTTCACGAACAAGACGTATGGATCAGCACCATTCAGCTCAACCATTTTGAAGGGAACTTAATGATCCAACACACGCCACCACCAGCGAGGCATTTGAGTGAGCATGACATACTCTCAGCCGACAGGGCACATTCCAGTCAATGAAAGACAAACTTAGTAAATGGTGGCCTTATAGTAGGTACTGTAGAGGTTATCTGCATGTGTCAACCTTATGTTGACTGGCTGGTAATTATATTATCGATGGTGACTCTCGAACAGTCAAGCAAGTTTGAAATAAGGTTTAGAAGGAAAAGTGATGGTAGTTTGTTTAGAAGAGAGATAGGCAGGGCTAGGGCCTGTCAATGTAATTAGAAAAATTCCTGGATAAAATATAATAATTTAGTTAAACATTACATATAGTTTCCTTTCTCATACGCCCCCACTTTCATATATTGAGAAAGGTATAACAATACATAGTGCTCACACATGTGCAGTCTCACTGACGGCGCCCGTTCACGAACATGACGTATGGATTTAGCTCAACCGTTTTGAAGGGTTCAAAATTACACTGGCACCTAGATGCAGGTGTAGTTACAAGCACATGAGACATTTTAGCTTTGTCCTGGGATAGCAATGAATCTGAGAAGCCTCTGGTAATGCAGATGTCCATGGAGGCAGTGGTGACCGTTTACCATCAAGTTGATGTCAGCTTGTTTGCCGAGTAGTCACATAAAAACACATTGATAATCAGAAGTTGAATGAATGTATGTCTTTGCACCTTGCTGACTTTGCCCCGTTTATATGTTTGTCTGTGTAAATTAAAGTAGAAACGTTATTTCAAAGCGCCTCGTCTACAATAGAGCTAACTTGGTAAACAAAGTATTGTTGTGTAAAATAATAGTATTTCTGAAACTATTCCAACAAAAATATAAACTCCATCTCGATAGCATTAAATGTAAAAACGTCCTTAACTATTCTTTAAGTGGAGTCGAAGAACTTTTTGAGAAAACAACTTTGAATTCTGAAGCAACGGTCGAATAATGATACGGAAGTCAGTTTTAAGACGCCGTTAATTCTCGTGCTGTTTCCGTCACTTCAAACTGTAGCGGCATCTACAACGCCACATGCGAGCTACGCGTCAGACTGACGTCACGCAAAATCCTGCATCGCGCAAGCAGAGTTTACCGCGCAACTAGCATATATACAACATCCCGACATCAATCGTTGGGCAGTTGCCTACCAGACACAACACCCGTCTGGTCGGAGGATCCTCCCTTTTCCATAGAGTATGAGTGAACTTTACACCCTGTTCCTCATACCTCTATAAAACTATTGTAGCGACAGAAAGACTGCAGAAAATCTAAGTCAAGTATCCTTTCTGTATTTGATGTTACCGTCTCGTAGACGAAGCGCTTTTCTCTTAAAAAAACTGTGTCTAGATACATAAGTGTTTGTGTCTGTCTATGTAAATATGTGTACATAGTACATGTGTTTCTGTCACAGGCTCTATCAAAACTGCCTAATAATATCCTGGGTCCCGTCACCCCGGCCACTGTGAGTTTATATTTTTTTTTTCAATATTTTCCTTTTTTTTTTAGTTTATTTTAACTTCTTTTTGTTTTTTGGTTTTTAGCAAGACGTCAAGTGAGCTGTGCATTTTGATGGCTGTAAAGTGTAACAAGACAAATAACTTCGAAATTAAAAATACCAGTTATGCCAAAATGAACTAAACCACATCAAAATATAATGCATTTTTCGAAGTCATTTTGATTACTTTTGATAGTAAACGCTAATGAATAAATCTACTCTAAGATTTGGATGTATATTGTACATTTATGCTGGAAAATTGGATCAGTTTCATGTTAATAACTGAAGCATTGACAGGTTGTGACCTGCGGGGTAATTACGTAACACACTAACATTAGGAATGGGTTTCATTTTGACAGTTCAACAACATTCATTGCGTTATTTACGTTGCTGAGCAGACAAATTTTTCGAACATATGAAGCAATGGATTAGCAATAGGCTTCAAAATGATTCAGATTGTGATAGATAGTGTGTTACGTAATTAGGGTGCTGGTTCGTTTTGGCGTAACTGGTATATTTTTCATCTCTGAATACCCTATGCAATAGACCAGTCTCGAGTCGAATTGCACAACTAACTATTCAAAGCTTACTAGTAAAATTTGCAGTTGTTTTGTTATATTTTGCAACTGTTGAATTATTTCCAGTTAGTTTTGCCACAATATTGTTTTTGGCGCACGATGCTTTATGGGCACCCTGCAAGGGTTTTTAAATAGGCATTTTATATAGAAATTCACTGGATAATCTTAGAATATGTGAGTCAAATTTAAGTTAAAAAAAAAATTGAGACATCATTGACCTAGTTTGTTCTTGTGGATTCTAAAATCAAAATTAAAGTTATGACCATTCGGTAAAGTATTAAAATGATTTAAAGGAAGTACATTTTGTGGAAAAAAAAAATTGTTAACTCCCTCCAAAGCAGAATCTTGACAAATCACGAACGGTTAATTTATCAAAGAATGTGGACCGTGATGAACGAAATGAAATATAAAAATTAAACAACAAAACACAAGAAAAATAGACAAGAATTTGTAAATTATGAGAATTGATAATGAATGACCAAACTTACCCCCTATTACTGGAAGCCTAATCAAGTCAGTGATCAGTAAATCCATTATCAACTCTAGTGTGAAAAAGCAATAGACCTAAACTGCGTTCGTAATTTAGTTTCTAAACGTGAAAAGAAATATGTGTTTTTGGAAAAATAACTTTAATAAAGTTTAGGTTGCGCTACAACTCAAACATTCTCATGACTTTTAAAATAGTTTCAGTCATTCTGAAATTAACTGAATTTACATAAGCATAAAATCGATATTCGTCTAAATGGAAATACTCGTAACATCAATTGGAAACAAGGATTTAAAAAGACTATATGATTAGATGGTTTTGTTTATTCTAACCAATCAACAAAAGCTGATTTACTAATCATAGGCTTGATATAATTTAGACTTTCATAAACGGCTCAAAAAAGCTATTTTTCTTTTTGTTTTCTTTTTTTTTCTTAGCTATCATACATTTTGATTTGCTTTTATTTTGAGTTTGTCATAGAAACACAATTGGCCGTAAAGATCCGAAATTCCAAATTCCTTGTGTGTTTTTAGATATTTATTATAGTGAGCTTTTAAGTAGTTTTAATGTAAGACTTTCTTGTTCATTTGCGTTATTAATTAGAGTAAGTAATAGCACGATTGGTTGTATAACTGGAGAATATTAATAGTATCAAGTCTTGATTCTTCATAAGGTACAATTTCATGCCCTGAAGCAGACAGTCAAAAGGTCGACAATTTTTGCCGCGTCACTTTGAGTTCTATGCCACATATTATACAGGCTAAATTCAAATTCAAAGCCAATCTTTTAGATATTGCTAATTAGCGCCAATATTTACGGATAATTATTCTGTCTTCATTTTCTGTCTGCTATAGGGTACGATAGTACCTTTACGCGTTTCACACATTGCAGTAAAAATACACGATTGCATTGTACCAATGTCTTGTAGAATCACAACCCTAACAGAATCTTAATTTTCTTGTTAATAGAAGAATAATCGTAAAATCCAACAAATGTATTAATTTGACGTTTGAACACGAGTTTTTAAAACTCGTGCCCTTAAGCTACGGTTTTCTAGAAGAGTGGTGGCTTACCGTGCTTAAAAACGCTCTCTAGAAAAACACACCAAGTTACAGTACAACTATTTTCTTAATGTCCCTCAGGAATAATCGCATTTCCGAATACAAAGGAATGCTAATGTCCATGACATCAATTATTAGATTTATCGTGTAGAATAATTTGAATTCAGAACTAAGTACCTTATTGTTATTTTGTTTTAACGTAACAACACACTAAAGTACTTAGTTCTGAATTCAAATTATTATACACGATAAACCTATGAATTGATGGACATGGAAATTAGCCTTCGTTTGTATTTGGAAATGCGATGATTTCCGAGGGAAATTAAGAAAATAGTTGTACTGTACTTTTATAAATACCGTTCCAGTGACGTCTTTCGCCGGTAAATTGCGGACGCTAAGAAACCGAAGCTTTACAGAAGTTTTAGACCCTTATTGGTTACTACATATTATTTATTGGCATAAGTTTCAATACATCTAATATGTTGTAATATTTCAGGTGGTGGACAAAACTTGTCATTCTCCGACTGCAATGTTGGAGCAGCATATGATGTGGGATGATATAGCTATACTAGCTAGATACCTGGTAAGTGTCTTTTGTTTAATTAGCCTATACAGACCAAAAGGCCTTCCGAATTCTAACGACAGGAACTCTTCGTAAAATACTATTAACTCTTGACTTGAACCGATATTGAGACGATAGATAATCACTATCTCATTACGTGGGATTCAAGAGGTTAGAACCAATTTTTGAACTGCAACTTTGATTAATGCAAACTCAAAGCATTTATTTCGATTAAACTATTTACAGTTGCTTAGTTAGTCAGAAAGTTGAAGCTAGTTAGCCTATTCCAAAACCTAGATCTCTATGGTGAAGAACGGGCAAGTAACTCCAAGGACACTCGTTTAAATCAAGATATTACAAAATCCTGGTACATTATGCTTGTTGCTGTTATATGTGAGAACAATGCAAAAAATATTAAGAACTAATTTCAAAATATAAGATTAAAAATAAAAATAAGTCGTGGACGTTAAGAGATGACCAGTCCCAACCCGCGGCGCCTGTTCACGAACATGACGTGTGGATCAGCACCATCCAGCTCAACCATTTTGTACGGAACCGAACACACGCGCCACCAACAGTGAGACATTTTAGTGAGCATAATTATAAATGAGGCGCTTTTGTTTACTGATAAAACGAATAATACGAGGAATTAGTATAGTACTAACCAAACAAGGTTAATAGCTAGTTTGACATATCAAGGCGCTGGTCATTCTCAATTCAATTAACGATGTAATAGAAATTAGAAAAGAAGCTCATTTTGTATGTTCTTTTATGTGCCGTATATTTCCTGGTTTATATGACAAACCATGGCAGTGCGGAGAAATAACTCAACTAACTAAATATTAAAGTGCCTTTGTCAGTACAGAAAATGGAGAGCGAAGATACTTATAAGCTATTGCATAGCTTTTATCGCGGGCTTTGAGCGCGGCGACCGAATCAAGAAATTCCGTAACGAAAATAAAATCTAACACCCCCCACTCCGCCTACCATGTAGCTCGGCCGAGCGTTCGCTTAACGTGTATGTATATGATACGACTGTACTTGAATTAATATCAAAGAAAAAAAAAATACTGCAGAAATAAAAAATAAATAAATAATTATAATTGCATATGTTGATAAAAAATGCTATGCAATAGCTTTACAGCGGCAGTCCTCGAGTGCCACACGTGTTTTTTTTTTATATAAAAATATCTTCAGGTTGTCCCACTGCCCTTTTTTGAAGTTACAATAAGTAATGAAATTACAAACAAACTTTTTTTTTCAGCTCATGTTATCATTCAACAACTGCCTAGACGTGGCTCGCCATCTCCCATACCTGTTCCATACTGTCACGTTCCTCGTCTGCTCCGGAACAGTGTCCATGCGAGCAGCCACGCATGGCCTGGTGATCAACATCATACACTCGCTGTGTACTTGTACCACGCCTAGCTTCTCTGGTGAGTCCAATATAAATATAGGGTGACTAGTAATTAGTGATCGATACTTAAACATATATTTTACTCATTATAACAAACAACTTTCCCAAAGAAACGATTCTTTTTTAATTTACAAATTCACGATCCCAATCACCCCTATAGAATATTGAGTACTTAACAAAAATAATACACCATCAGCTGTAATTTAATTTAGTATCACCTTTTCCTTGTTTAATGTTGTTTTTATTTTTAATTTTGTTAGTTTTAAATGCTTTTTTTTTACCCTTTGTATTTCCTGTGCGTGCTCCAAATGATTTTTTATTTTTTATTTCTTCTAAAAGGGAGTTTTAGAGGTATCTTCGTGATTTTTTTCTATCGTATCAAATTAGTTGTATTACGTTTTCAACACACTGTCTAACTAGCATATATTCTGAAGAACATCATATTATTTTCTGATTTTGTTTACTGCAGTGGATCTTATACTTTTAGGCATTATAAAACTTGCGTTTAGGTACTGTATTCCCCATAAGTTAGGGATACCGGCATTTATCTTCTAACGTAAAATACCGTAATCCCAAAGTAAATCACACTTACACTTGGAAACCATTTTAGAGTGTTTAAGAGCTATCACTAATTCGTCACGATCCCCGAACTTCATCTTAAAAGACCAAACTAACTAATTTATATTTTTCAGAGGACACCCAGCGCGTTCTCCGACTGTCTCTGGACGAGTTCGCTCTGCCCAAGTTCTATCAGATGTTCGGCATATCGAAGGTTAAGTCTGCCGCCGTCACCGCCTTCAGGAGCCCTTACAACAGACATACTAATGATTGGTGAGTTGCTTATAGCGCCAACTGTTTATTCTAGCAGGTTCAACGGAATCATGAGCATGATTTTCATACATGTCCAAAAAACTTGCACGAATTCTTAAATATTTGAATCGGCAAATAATTGCTCTTTAAGGTTGCACTAGTCGATATTTTTTCCATACATATTTCGGGAGGGTATTACTCCACTGTTTGACATTGTACATCCAAAGTTAAATATGATATTGTTTTGTCTCATGATTAATTTTGTCTGTGCGAAAATAGAATAATAAAATGAAAAGCCATTAAAAGTTATGGGCTAACAAAGAATCGTTTTTCTTGCTAATTTTAACGCAACTTTGGGTGTAAATAAGTAATAAAAGAAGTGTAAAATCTCCAAAACAAAGTCGGCACCGACAAAGCTTAATTATCAAAGAGTTTTATAAACTTTATTTGTAATTATTGCAGTTGTTTTTTCATAAAACTAGGTTTTGCAAAGGACTTTTCGTAATTTTTTACGCGCTCGTTTTACTATGAAATAAAATAACGGTGTTTGTGTGCGTGCGAACTAGACGTTGTGCATGCAGAATACCATCTGACTGGTCATCACTGATACTATCTCTGTCGGACACGATGCCAGGTGAGACAGCGTGCTTTTTGTCCACGCCCACCAGTGAGTTTGAGCCTGTGACTAGTTCAACCTTAAGTCATAATGTTATCGGCGACAATGTGCATAGTAAGCTATCAAAAATGCAAGAGCTCTTTGTCACTATTGCGCGAAGCGGATATTGTTATGAAAGTTTTGAGAGCTTTTTTTGCATTTTGCTGACGTCAATTCGCTGTAGTGTTATCTCTTTCTAGACAAAAAAATCGGTTATATCATAGGTATTTTTAGGGTTCTGCACTCGAAGTTTGAAACCGTACAGTGAAGGGGACCGTATAAATATATCAACGCCGCGCCGTCTGTCCGCCTGTCACCAGTCCTATTCAAGGCTGATTTTAACAAATTGATTCCAGATTTTCATAAGAGTAACTTGTTAACTAATCATTTTTCTTTCTCCTCCTCAGGTACTCAGAACACTCCTACACAACGTGCACGGACGCGGCAACCACTGGGACATGTGCGGGTACCACACATACGGACCGCGAACGATTACCTCTACAGTCACTCGAAATAATTACCGACGCCTTGCTAGAGATCATGGAGGCGTGCATGCGGGACATACCGGACTGTGACTGGCTACACACTTGGTAATGTAGCATGGTATAATAATATACGAGGTGCATTCAATAAGTACCTAGCCTCATCGCCAGAGGGCGCTGTAGTTTCAAAAGAGTTTTACCACAGTGTAGCACATTCTTTTTTAATTCTTTTTTCAAATTTTCATTCCAATCCCTTCATTTGTTTTAATTTGACAACTTATGGAAGCGAACGTGTCGATCGGTTTTACAAAAATGGAAAAAGAGCAATATCGTTCGGTGATTCGATTCCTATTTTTGGAAGGGAAAACGCGCATCGAAATCAAAGAGCGCTTGGATGCTGTGTACGGTGACTCTTCTCCATCGATGGCCACCGTCAAGAATTGGTTCAACGAGTTTGCACGTGGCCGTACGTCGGTTTTTGATGAACCACGTCCAGGTGCACCGAAAACAGCTGCTACGGAGGAAAACATTAAAAAAATCCATGATCTCGTATTGGCAGATCGCCGATTGAAGGTTCGGGAGCTAGCTGAGACTGTAGGCATTTCAGAAGGAACAGTGCATCATATTCTTCACGAGGAACTCGGCATGAGAAAGCTGTCGGCGCGATGGGTGCCGCGTTTACTCACACCAGAAAACAAGCGCAACCGTGAGACCACATCGGAGACGTGTTTGGCGCTGTTTAAGATGAATCCAGCGGAGTTTTTGCGTCGTTTTGTGACCGTCGATGAAACCTGGATCCACTGGTACACACCAGAGACCAAGGAGCAATCAAAACAATGGATCCAGACCGGGGAACGTGCTCCAAAGAAGGCGAAAACTGTAAAATCGGCCGGAAAAGTTATGGCCACCGTTTTCTGGGATTCACAAGGTGTGATCTACATCGATTACCTCGAGAAGGGTAAAACAATTACAGGGCTTTACTATGCGGATTTATTAGGCCGATTCGACGCCGAATTAAAGAAAAAACGACCCCATCTGGCGAAGAAAAAAGTGCTGTTTCACCACGACAACGCACCGGTTCACACGTCTGCCGTTGCCATGGCCAAATTGGTCGAATTACGCTACGAATTGCTGCCCCATCCACCGTATTCTCCAGATTTGGCCCCTTGTGACTTCTTTCTGTTTCCTAATCTGAAAAAATCACTCGCCGGGAGTAGATATGGATCGAATGAGGAGGTCATCGCCGCCACGGAGGCCTATTTTGCAGAGTTTGACAAAAACTATTTTTCGGACGGGTTAAAAAAGTTGGAGCATCGCTGGGCTAAGTGTATCGAACTAAAAGGAGACTATGTTGAAAAATAAATTGCCACTTTTCCAAAATTTTCGTTTACTTTTTGTAGGCTAAGTATTTATTGAATGACCCTCGTACTTCGCCAGGTATAGCATTCCGAGACACAGTGGTCACGTGGGTGACACAAGCCTACGTCATCACCGCTGTGTTACCAGTAGTGTGTCATAATAACTCCCTAACCGCCTTTATTACCTGTGCGAATCCGATAAATCAATGAGGTTTTAACTAACAATTACGTCGGTATAAGTTTAAACTGAATTGTTTCGTTTGATTAGAAAACAAAACGACGATTTAAATGCTTGATGTATATTTTTTAACAGAATGGTGACTGAAAATGTTTCCATACTTCTTGTTTTGTTGCAATAAAGTTGCAACTGGATAGTGACGTAAGCTTGTGTCACTCTCGGAGTGCCAGACCTTGTTTTTTTAGACTATGGTAATGTAGCATTGAAGTTTATCTACAGCTTGTCAAAGAAAAGTATGCGCTTCGGGAATCATCGTCTATCTTCGGAAATACGAATGCGGAATGTTGAGATCTAATATAGAGCTGTTACAAACTATGGAAGTACTCGCCTATTTTTTATTACCATGTTTACAAAATTATAGATTAAGAGTTCCAAATTTTTTTTCAAAACTATTGACAAAAGACAGTACAAATCGCGGCAATATAAAACTTAGAAGCATTGCCACTGTGAGGGATTACTCTGTGGAGGGACTTTCGGCTAGTTAGGAAACACGAAGATTACCGAAGCGCATACTATTCTTTGGAAAGCTGTATATCTACACTACACTGAGCTACTTCGCTGTGTATACATGGTATAAAACAAGGTCACTTTCATGTCTGTCTTTGTGACTGCTTAGAATTTAGAGCATCTAAACTACGCAACTGATTTTGATGCGCTTTCACCATCATTTTTATCATTCAATTTATCTTGGAATGTTTATGTGTATAATACATTCATATTCACACACACACACACCCCACACACATACACACACTGCACACACACACACACACCCCACGCACACACACACACACACCACGCGCGCACACACACACCACGCGCGCACACACACACACACACACACACACACACACACACACACACACCCACACACACAATACACCCACACACACCCAGCACGTGTTTTGACATGTCGCCAAGTCAGTAGATGCACACTTGGTAATGTGCCACTCCGATATATTAGTTATTATATAGCTTTCGCCCGCGTGGATGTCGGATTTGTCCCATTGAGACGTACTACTGGGACAAAAGTATCCTATATCTTAACCCAAATCATGGCCTACCCGTATGCCTTTCATTCAGATCCGTTCAGCCGTTAAGGAGTGACGAGGAAACAGATAGCCAGATAATAAATTGTAATAACTTTGACCCAGTGGACCGGCACCCTAATTGCGTAACTCACTATCAATCACAATCTGAATCATTTCGAAAGCTATTGCTAATCCATTGCTTCATATATGCGACAAATTTGTCTGCTCAACGACTTAAATAACGCAATGAGTGTTGTTGAACTGTCAAAATGAAAGCCATTCCTACTGTTAGTGTGTTACGCAATTACCCCGCTGTGTTAATTAAATAAAGACTAAATGTTATCTCAAGATACGGACTATGACTATATTTCCAATACCGTCTCTTAAAACGAATAATTTCAGAAAAGATTATATAGATATTACATTTCAATTTTAAAATCATCCCCTTTTTTACCTCCTTGGGGATGTTTTTACAAAAAACAAAAGTTTTAATACGTAATTCTTTATTTCTTACCAAAATTCACTAAACTACTTTCGGATGGGCCCGTAACGTCGTTGACGGACTTGGACAGTAGGCCCCTTGAGTCAGGCGATTTTCTCGAAAGTCAAAGTAATTTATTTGCCATAAACACGGTATTTAAGTATGTTTTTTTTTTGCATTATGTGTTAGTATATGGTATAATGTTCTAGTTTAAGACGTCACAAAATCAAATTCTTCTCTTCTTGTTCTGACACACTATTGACTACATTTCATTTCTCCTTTCGCAGATCTGCTGGAAGAAATTTCGTAAGAAATAAGCAGTACCTTTGTACTCAATACTAATACACCATATCTGTATCTATTTTACTGTGTATACATAAATAATAAAATAAATAAATACATAGGATTTTCGTACATTTAAGAATAACTAGAGTCAGTGTTACTTGTGTGTATTAAAAATAATCATATTTTGTTTCTTTTGTTTCAGGACATCGTTAGCTAAAAGCTTTGCGTTCTGCTTCAATCCCGCGCTACAGCCAAGAGCTTTGATTGTATTTGGGTGTATAAGTAAGTCTGTTTTAATATTACTGTTATAGGCGACTAACAAAACGTATTTACAAGGCAGATGTGAGTGGAAACGCCGGTAGGGGACGCCCTAGGAGGACATATAGTGACCTTATTGGTGATGTTCTTCAGAAAGGTCAGGTGCGTAGTACTCGCAACCGGCGTGCGTGTATGACCAGATGTATGAACGTAAACGAGGCACAAGGAGTATGAAAGGATCGTAGCAGGTGGCGTTCTGTCCTTCTTTCAATTCTTTATTGTTACTGACCACTAACCCTATCAATGTGTTAAATTAATGTCGCCTTTGTAGCGCCACGCTGTATATAAAATTCACCAATGTCAAGGTGTATATTTATTAAACATAAACTTTACATTATTTCTAGGTAAGAACGTAACAGACGATGATATGAAACAACTATTAAGAATACTCGTGAAAGCCTTGGAATCTTTCAACGACTTAGCTTTATTGGAAGCACTAATCATGGCTTTGACGAGACTACAGCCACTACTGTACCCGGTAAGTGTGTGCTTTAATAAAAATAAAAAAACTTTAATTTTATGTAAGACAACATTGTGAAAAGAAAGATTTGGTTGACAAAATAACGTAAAAAATAAAGATTTGGTTGATAAAATAGAGTAAAAAGTAAAGATTAGGTTGACAAAATAAAGTAAAAAACAAAGATTTGGTTGACAAAATAAAGTAAAAAATAATGTACTCCCCACAAGAAATAACTACAACTGCGTCGTTGGACTTGTGGTTACAAGCGCGGCTGCTGAACATGAGGTCCTGGGTTAGATTCCCAAGTCGGTCAAATATGTTATTCGTTATTTCAATCAGTTATTTATCAGTAGCGACCTGGAGTTTTGATTTATGTCTTATAGGCTTGCCGTCTATTACTTGGGACTTAAACATAACTGGCGAAATGTGGGTGTTCAATGTAGGTGATACACCTCTGCCTTGCCCTTTTGGGGAATATAGGCGTGATGATATGTTGTGTAAAGCAAATTAATGGTATTTTTAAATAGCGCTCAAGGTAACTAATTTGGCATTAACAGAGCTTTTATTGCGTAGCAGTAAAGGCGATTTTCGTAGTGTAAGTGTGGCACTGCTGTGAGGTTCACCGATACGCAATTTTTGTATCAAACGGTAGATTTTTGCTGATATTTCAGAGTTGATCCTTTTATACCCTTACGTGTAATTTATGTATTCGGATACAATGGGGAAGGTCGGGCAAAACTAATTTTAGATGGGGCGTGATCATGGCTAGGTCCCTACGGCCTACAATAAATTTGACATTTCATTCATTCATTCCATTTATTAATTATGAATTCTACAAATAATATTAATAGTATGTACAACTAAATAACAATAAATAAAAATAAAAAAAAGGAAAGAAGGAAAAGAATCATAGGGCATCAAAAAATTCGTCCGCATCGCTGTCGACAGGAAAAGTGCCCAAAAGGCTGGCAGCATTGCCACGATGTATAGCGATGCTGATTCTTTGGCCGAATTTCTTTCAATTCCATTTCATTTTTATTCATGAGTTTGGTTTTATTTCAATATATCTTTATTTTCTATGATTTCAATATTTTAAATCAAGTATTTGACATAAAAAGTGTCAGAATTTTATACCTTAAATATTTCCTCGTAATCACTTTCTTCAAAACGGCTCCGACAGAACCTCGAACTCTGTTTAATGTAAAAAAAATCTCTACGAATAGAAAGCTATTCGTAGAGATTTTTTTCCTAAAATTAAAATCCTAAAATTACAAGATTGTGGTTTAAAGAAACCACAATCTTGTAATTTTAGGATCTTTCGGGAAAAGATGGACTCCAGTTTCGGAGTACTTAGGTACGCAACAACGCGTCATTTTCGCAAAAATAAAATAAAACCACCTCACGCCTTACATTATTAGCTTGTGTTGGGAACTAGCTACGACAGCGCCATTTTGACAATTGCCTTCCGCACTCCTTTAACAATACAAATTTTCATGATAATTTATTTCTAGGCCTCGCCAATCCACAAAGCACTATTCTGGGTAGCGCTATCCGTATTACAACTGGACGAGCCAACATTGTACGCAGCAGGATTAGCCTTCATGGAGCAAAACCTTCACACGTTGGAGTCGCAGGGACAGTTCCAACATAAGGTAAAAAATAAACTAAATTACTACTGAAATTGAGTTGAAAATACGTTACGCGAACGCACCCCAAGGGGAATTCTCTTACACGCAATTTTCAACTCTATTGCCATGGTGACTTAGTTGATTTATCAATGCTTGAGCATTTTGTTGATCAGTGAGCACTAACAGTAATGAAAATTAATTTGTGTCGCTCAAAATGACTCGAAGAATGGGTTTGATTATTAAAATATACAATTCTTCGACTCATTTTGACCGACCCAAATTAATTTGCGTAAATCTAGAAATATAAATTGTTTCTAGATTTAAATTATATTCTTCTTCTAAATTGTGTAATGTTATAAAGACAATACGAATAAAATATTACAAAAAGTACTCGAGTGATATGCATAAAAAAAAACTTGGTAGACAGAAATAGCTGCTGACGTCATAATTCAAAAACACGTAAGTTCCAGTACAATATAAACTGCGCATGACAAATACGAAAAATTTATTTTCCAAACACTTCTTAACTGTTTAGGACCCCTTTTTATTTAAGTATCACATTTATGCAATCTTAATATAAAGTTAAATTCTTGTAAATTTTTAATATAAGTCGAATATCGAGTCGCTTGTAAATAAGCCTTACTTAGGTTATAATCAGAGATTGTATAATCGGATGCATATTTACCTACAGTAAATTTTTAGCTATGAAAGTATGGAAGCGGCTTCTGAAAATATTTCTTTTGTAAAAAAATCAGATGAATATTTATATAAAATTAATGTTTATCCCCCGATGAGAATGGAAACGGAATGTAGGGTGTAAGAGGAGGGATGGTGTGTGTTAGTTAAAACAAAGAAACAAACTTAAATTTAATAATTATTTTTATTAAATTAAGTACTATATCCTGATTGGGCATAAATATTACCTCGGCTATAACAACTTTAATCAGTACCTTACCTTTCGATCGCTATGATTTGGTCCGGTTTTGTCACTGAAATCTGACGTCAGCGGGAATTTTTCCATACAAAAAAGTGCATTCAATATTAGCCACCATGTCAACTTTAGGTGAATATGCATCCGAATAACTGATCTCTGGTTATAATTCAATCTCACATCAAAATTAAATGAAATCTTTACTTACATACAGACGTTGGAACTAGTCATGATGGAGACCAGGGAACCTTTGGAATGGCACTTCAAGCAAATGGATCATGCTGTGGGATTGAGGTATTTTTTCTGTTTTTATTATACGTCTACAATTTTAGACTTTGAAAATTGGTCTTAAGGTTGCACTAGTCGATATTTTTTCCATACAATTTTCGGGAGGGTTATACTCCACTGTTTGACATTGTACATCCAAAATTAAACGTGATATTGTTTTGTGTCATAATTAATTTTGTCTGTGCGGAAACAGAATAAGTAAAATAAAAAGCATTTAAAAAGTTATGAGCCAGCAAAGATTCGTTTTTCTTGGTTATTTTAACGCAACTTTGGGCGTAAATAAGTAATAAAATTGCTTTACCTTTTTATTACGTGAGTATGCAAGTAGCACTTGAAACTATAATATTTCTCTCTCTTTATCACAGCTTCCGCTCAAACTTCCACTTCGCTCTCGTAGGCCACTTAATTAAAGGATATCGGCATCCCGCCGCGGCCACAGTATCGCGCACTTGTCGCGTCCTCATCAAACTACTGTCTCTAGCCGCCAGTGCGGCCACGCACCGCGATAAGTTTCACGTCACACCCGACACCGTGGCTTATCTTACTGGTAAGTAACGTCTATGGTCACATCATTTGCTTAGCCTTTTCTTAACTAGGTTGGGGTCAGCTTCCAGTCTGAATAGATGCAGCTGCATACCAGTATTTTAATGGAGCGACTACCTATCTGGCCTCCACAACCTCGTCACTGGGTAACACGATACCCCTTGCTAAGACTTTTGGGCTTCTGACTACCCGTAACAATTATCAAAGATCTATGAATGACAGCCGGGACCAGTAGCCTAACGTGCTTTCCGGGGTACGGTAAATATGTTATAGCTTACTAAAATCCAAGATGGCGGCCATGAAAAATTGCAAATTATCCCTTACCTATCTGTTTTCATATTTCGAGAGCCCCAACGTGGGATAATTTAAAAAAAAAAATGTAGCCGTCATCATGCACTTGGGTTGACCTAATTTTCAGCATCAACATCCCCGAAAACCACGAAAATGATACCCATGACGTAAGTTTTGCAATGTTTATCCGCGCCCCGCTCTTAGGATAATCAAAAAAAAAATCTAACTACCCTGTTAGATTAATCTTCTCAATGTCATATTATTATTTCTGCCACAGCCCTAGTCTGTGTGAGCGAAGAAGTCCGTTCCCGGTGCCACGTGAAGCATTCCCTTCCAAAATGGCTGCCCGACAACTGTGACCACTACTGTCCCACTGCTGAACATCATCAGGTATTTAAATAAAATATTCTCTGTTAGTTAATACCTCTTTGTGAAGGAGCTCGTCCGGGGAAGTACTATTACCACACCTATTTCTACCGTAGCGGCTACTACATCACCACATGCGAGCTACGCGTCACACTGACGTCACACAAAAACCTGCATCGCGCAAGCAGAGTTTACCGCACTTCTAGCATATATACAACGACCCGACATCAAATGTCAGGCAGTTGCCCACCAGACACGACACCTGTCTGGTGGAAGATCCTCCCTTTTCTATGGAAGTATGAGTGAACTTTACACCCTGTTACTCATACCTCTATACTGCCGCCACGCAGCGTCGCTGTGTGCCGTTTTGAAGGTTGTAGGTGCCCGGTGTCATTAAAGGTACATGAGATATCTCAGCTTTCTCTGGTATGGCAACGCATCTGTGATGCTATGTTAAGCTTATATAGGTATGAGGAACAGGGTGTTAAGTTCATTCATACACCATAGAAAAGGGGATATCCTCCGACCAGACGGGTGTCCTGTCTGGTGGGCAACTGCCCGACGATTGATGTCGGGACATCAAACGTCATTCACCGCGCAACTAGCATATTATGCTAGTTGCGCGGTAAATTCTGCTTGCGCGATGCAGGATTCTGCGTGACGTCAGTGTGATGCGTAGCTTGCATTTAGCGATGTAGATGCCGCTACAAGCTTACTTTTAGAATAAAAAATATTAAATTCTAATCCTGTTTGCGCCTAAGTTATCTATCTGATTACCTCTAAAACTTAATATTTGTTTTGCGACTTGTACCAGAAAGATAAGATGCATCAGAAAGATTTATGTTCCATCTATACTATAGTAATATTATAAAGAGGTAATTTTTTTATTTTTTATTGTTTATTTGTTGGTAGGGGGTAATCTCTATAACTACCGGTCGGATTTGAAAAATTATATTTGCATTTGATAGGCCAATTCTTTAGGAAGGATATTTAACATCATGCTACGACCCTAAGAGGCCGAGCAGAAAGCAAAAAAGTCTGAAAGAACGCTAAGCGAAAACGAAGTAATAGCGTGAGCGGGCGACGCGATGCGACGTACAATAAATTTCACGCGCACGAAGTCGCAGGCAGAAGCTAGTTACTGATACTTTTGGTAAAACGAGTTTCATTTTGGGCCAAAAATATTGGAGATAACCTAAAGGTTTTCAGTACACTATGTACTGAAAACCTTTGTCTCCAATATTCAAAATATATGAATTATTTATTTTCAGTCATCAATCCTGATCCAGCCGTCAACATCCCATAGTTCGTGCCACAGTCGGCGACAGAAATCGTGGGACGTGCTCGATCAAGTAGCTATATCGTCTGCACATGGTGGTAAGATTATATCTTCCTTACTATTCTTTTCTTCTTCGTGTCGCTGGCACGACTTTCCTCAAATTTTGATGGCCCAAAACAAAACAACAACCATGCTGCACAGAAAATATACGGTAGTTGTACCTAGATAAGTCTCCTTAACCACTCACAAAAGTAACATGAAACTATCCATGTACTCATGAAAGACAAGATTTTTCATCCCACAAAACACGCTGTATTAAGCCACATATTCTGAGTTTCCTTGAAAGCCTAAATTCTTATATTCACGAGAATAATTCTTTGATTTGATTTAGAGGTTCATTGACCGCATCTATTTCCTATTTAAAGGATTCCAATTTTTCTACCAAGCAATATAGCGGGCCATTTTAAATTAATAGGGAACATTATGCGAAACTCCGTGTAGGGGGCGACACTAGCACAAACCGCTATGATGCGTCTTGTCATGTTTATTAGTAATAAATAATTCGTGAAAACGTGTTAAATTATAATAGTTTTATTTTTATTCATGTATTAAAAAACCTGTTCTGTGATATTATGATATCCTACGGACATTTAAAAGTGGATGATCTAAAAAAAAACTGCTTTGAAGGACTTGTCAATAAACTGTTTACAGTTTGTGCTAGTGCTGCACTCTGGCGGCAGAACATTGCAGTGATACTCCCTATTTGCCAAAACTTTACAGACATGATGGGTATCTAGCAATAAAAACAAAGGTATAATATTTCAAGTAGTTTCGCGGGACACGAGAATGTTAACAGCTCATGCTCGATTCCTATAAACTAAAACGAATCGTTTTGTTTATCAATGTTAGCATTTTTGTATTGCCAAGCTGGCCCTGCAGTCTCGACATGAATAGCGACAAAAATCTGTCGCTAAGTCGTATCGATGTCAAATTTCTTTAATAGATTTTCAACCTTATGCTTTGGAAATAAAGTTGAAAATCTATTAAAGGAATTTGACAACGATACGACTTAGCGACGGATTTTTGTCGCTATCTAATGTCGAGACTGCAGGCCCAGGGCATATAAATAGATTCGTAAGCTAATTTTACCTGGGAGGGTCTACTATCCAAAGCTATGAAGGTCATTGCTTCATAACTGGTAAAGATACAAGAGTCTTAATTTTAACCAATAATGGTCCATAAATTATAGGAATTGGCCATTAATCAGCTGCTGTGCAATACCAATAGCCTTCACAGCTGTTGAGTTTCACCAATTAATTTAAAAAAGGCTTGAATATGAAGATAATGTTGCCAGGTAAATCTCCAACGTTACAATCAAGCAGCGGCGGACACAGTCCCCATTTAGTCACCATACCGCATCAGGTAATATCAATATTTTATTATTATACTTTTAGTTAATATTTTATTACTATAGAAGAGTTTATTGCACCATTATATTGACCAAAAGTATTTAATAAAATCGATATAAAATTGTTTCATTCACTTGCCGTCATCCCAATGGGGGCTATCGTTTTTGTGCTCACCAGTTGGCGCTACTGGCGAGTAAGGTCCTGTCAGTAGTTTTATTTGATGTTTTGGATATGTTTAAGTACTCATAAATTCATATTATGTTATTTTCTTTTTCATTTTTCATATTATGTTATTTTCTTTTTCATTTTATAACTTCAAATGAATATTTAGATTATAATGTTTCTAAAATTGGCAAGCGTGAAGCAGACAAATATAATTTTGCCTTCAAGTGCTACCAAATTAGATCCTAAGTTTTTACTTAAAATCTTAAGCCATAATTAACCAGAGATGGCACAACGATTACAAACAATTATGATTCATTAGTTAAAATTCGTGATAAAAAATCCCGCAAACAGTGAACGTTCAGTACATTTGATATCTGGAGACCTTACTCTATACTAGCGCCTCTAGCGGCAAAAAGTCTCAAGTTTATTTATGCTGGGTAAAAGAAGCATTGAAAATGTCACTCAATCGGGAAGGGGAGGCCTTTGAGCTGCAGTGGGGGACACAAACGGCTGATAACAATAAGATTTTTTTTTAAGTTGAAGGATAACATGCATGTGAGAAGGATTCATTGAATTCATCTAATTTTATATTAAATAAAAGAGTTAATATGATATAACATGGGTATGTACGGTCACCAAAAGAGATAACTAATCAGGTTCGTCGGATATAAGTTGAAGTTTTGTAAGAAACTAAAGTTTGTTTTCTATGAATTAATTTAAATTTTATTAGAAAAGATCCATCGGTTTCTTACTAAATTTCAACTATATGCAACGACCCTGGTTACTTATAACTTTTAGTGACATTACACCATTTTTTTTTTTATTGGGTGGGAAATCATCAAATAACCTCTCCCGCTCTGGGCGGAGCGGAAGGGCGTGTCAGACTCTTACTGACTAAAACCCACCCGTGTTCCTTCAGTTGCCTGTGCGCCAGGGCCACGATAACTCTTTCGAACAATCCGCAGAGTGACCTTACACCATGGATCTCGTTTAATACCCCATGTAAATCTTACCGAAGATAGTGGTACAATAAATTCGATAGAAAATTGTATAATTATCGATGTTTAGCAAGGAATGGCAGAAACTGGAATTACTTATAATTTTGTTCTTATACGTCTAGTTTGGGAAAGCGATAAAAAAAGAGGAACATAATTATAATGCCTGAATAAACAGGATTGTAGGACTTTTGTACTTGTGTAGTTAATAAAACGCTACGTCATAACGACTCAGGAATAAGCTATGACCACTTGTATTAAACAAACTTGTATTTTTTATATTGAAATATTCAAAATAAAAAATACAATTTGTTAGTCTTCACTAACTTTATTTTTTTTATTTTGATTTTTTCAAATACCGTAAAACGGGGTGAATAGGAACAGAGGGATGAATCGCAACGAAACTTTATAAGGGACTTTAACATTGAAATAATATAGTTTGCTGCCAAAAAGGACTCTTAATGTGTTTACTGTATTATAATTAACGATTAACAGTCTTATTTATAAATGTCTCTTAAATTTTAATCAATTGCTAAGCAACTGATTAACAAATTTCTTATTTATAAACGCTATTTAGCGCTAAGAGGTCGCTAAGCAATTGATTAGTAGCTGTCAAAATTAAACACCACCGGTGCACTGTTAAGAGGATGCTAAGAGGCAAGATGGCGGATTTTATATGAATCAGCTGATGGATTTATTACGATTATTGTGGGCTTCTAGGTTATTTTGTTCCTAATATCGAGTTGTGCCTTAGCAAATATGGAATTCGACAATCTTTTACGGGATTTCCGAACGACGCAAAGAATAAAATAATTTTGAGATGCCGCCGGCGGGAGGCAGACGGAGGAATACTTACAAACTTCGTTAAAATCCACTACGAGAATGATTATCTATTACATATTCTTCATTTGAAGTACACATAATGAAAGGATTTATAGGGAAAGCTCAGTCAGGAGGAGGCTCAGTAGGTTTGAAGAGAATGAGTTCGTGAGGGAGCTCATGGGAGATTGTGATTATCCAATGTGTTATCCCATGTGCCCCTCATCTTATGACGCCAGGTTTAATGCCCAGAACTAAAGAAAAGCCACGTTGTGGCAGTTACACACAAAAACAAGAGACAATTTGTAGAAACAATTTATTTTGATACATAATAAAGCTACATTTTTGTTACAAATTAATTATTTTTGGTTTCCAATATTCTTCGTCCAAAGACATGGACCGTGCCATTCTTTCTTATGCCACTCTCATTCCTCATTTTTTTTACGTAGCATATTTTTATCCATCGCCGTCTATGCGAATAGTTGAATAGTATTGGTGCTAGGTGCGAGTGACTTTCATAGCAGCAGTCAAACTTGTTCCTGTAAATAACCATAATAATTGTTGTTACAAGACACTGAAAGCTCGGTTCAAAAGCAATAGCAAGTAATATAAAATAGACACAAGTACCTACATATACTTCTAAAAAAAGTCTATTAGTGTTAAAAGGCTTATAGGACATGAAAATACATAGCTATTATCGGCTATTGCTTTAACATTCATTTGGTCAGTTTACATTAGCAAGTAGACATAAATTCAGAGATAAATACCTTTACCTGTTTACTCCAATTTTTCGGAGCTTGTTATTTTTATTGCTACCATCGCGAACATAATGAAATAAACCTTATAAATCATTTTATTCCTGTTCAAATTTTCCGAGATTTTTTTTGACTTTTGTCTGTCAACGTCACGAGTAGTCGCGACAGATACAAAAATCGTGGGTTTGACAAATTTATTCTTAAAATTCTGTTTTTGAGTCGACTATTTTGAATATAATCTGTGCCAAACGCATACTTTCACCTCTATTTCGTTTCGCAACTAATCACCTGCTAACTAGCGTTTATAAATAAAGAAAAGTTAATCATTGATTAAGAGCTAACCAATTAGTTAGCTAGTCAGTGGCTAATCAGTCATTAGCGAGATTTTTATAAATAAGGCTGTAAGTGCAGGCCCGGGTCGACGGCGCGTCGTGTTCCACGCGCGCCTCAAAGAGATGTCAGCACCATTGACGGGGTCCGATAGGACCGATGCCTGCCGGGGCTGCGGATTGTTCGAAAGAGTTACCGTGGCCCTGGCGCACAGGCAACTGAAGGAACACGGGTGGGTTTTAGTCAGTAAGAGTCTGACACGCCCTTCCGCTCCGCCCAGAGCGGGAGACGTCATTTGATGATTTCCCACCCAAAAAAAAAAAAAAAAAGTGTCCTTGTTGGCAACTGTTATTATTTCAATGTTAAAATCCCTTTGACAGTTTCGTTCCGATTCACCCCTGCGTTCTTATTCACCCCGTTTTACCGGTACCTCTTTAGGTATTTTAAAATTTACTAGTGGTTTGTATCTATAGTCGATAAGAAAAATACCTTTATTCTTGCCGTGGGATCGAAAATATGGCTGTTTTGTTAAATACTTTCGACGGTAAAAATAATATAAATATTGAAACAAAAAGAAAAAAGAATTACAGGTACAGTCGCCAGCAGGTCAAGCTACACGAAACTGTCAAATTTCTCCAAACGATTTTAAATCTAAAATGTTGGTGGTTAAGTTCAAAATCGAATGAGAAAATCTGACTGTGGTAACTTAATGTGCTTAATAAGATAGTGCTCTTTTCCTTCTCATTCCAAAGAGCAAATTATAAAGATGGTCTTTCCCAAACAGATGAATGATTGGCTTATTAGCATTTCATTTGAGAGTATACTGAGCTTTTGTGTTAAGTGACATTTAAAAACCATGACTGAACGACAATTATCATGTATTAAGATGGAAATACTTTAAAAAGGTGTCCGTACGTAATTTTACAAGTTAGCTGACTGATAAATCAGTTTGAAAAGAAAGTTATCTGAAAAATGGATACCTAAAGCAGTTTAACGTAAAAAAAACTAAAATAGTTTAGTGTATACGTGTTTTGACGTGTAAAAGTGTTTGTACAAACCTACTTACAGAAATAAAATCATTTATCTTTTATATAAATTATAGTCACAAGACATTTTTACAAGTATTTTCATCAAAATGCTCTAGTACAGAACGACCGAAGTTTCAATAAAATATTATGTTTTATTGTTGTACGCTGCTAAAAAAAAATCTGTTCAAAAGGGTGATTATCGCTAAAAACGATCTTTACCATAGAAACTTTGAATAGATAAAATTGGTATTTTTGATTTCTTGGAACTTGATCAGGTTTTGGGAAACCGGCACCCTAATTACGTAACACACTATCTATCACAATCTGAATCATTTTGAAGCCTATTGCTAATCCATTGCTTCATATGTTCGAAAAAATTGCCTGCTCAACAACGTAAATAACGCAATGAATGTTGTTGAACTGTCAAAATGAAACCCATTCTTACTATTAATGTGTTACAATTACCCCGCGGGGTTGATTTTAAGCAAAAGCAAGTAAGGGGCGTACCTCATGACACAATTGGCGTTTGAGTTCCTTATTAGTTTTATTAAAACTAGCTGCGCCACGCGATTTAACTCGCATCGAGATTCTTTCATTAACAGTGCATTTTTCTGGCATCAAAAATATCCTGTTTCACTCGGGAATAGTGTAGCTTTCTCTCTGTGGAAGATTTTTAGAATCGATTTCTAATATTTTTTTACTTTACCTGTTCCCAATATTAGTATAAACTATCTTTTGCCGCCGCGACCGCGTGGCGGAAGAAAAAGAATTAAAACCTCCATGAACAAATACATGTACAGTACAACTATTTTCTTAATGCCCCTCGGGAATCATCGCATTTCCGAATACAAACGAATGCTAAATGGGCCACATTTATAATAACATCATACTACTTTGTGCATCTACATTTTGGCAAATCATTTTTTAAATTTTTTTATTATGTTCCAAGTTCCGTGGTGGTCGGTCAAACGGTGTTGGAGTTTATAAATCTCATATATACCAACATCCATTTTTATGTATATTAGAATATACGCGTGTATTGGTCATTCAGTACTAGAGCTTCAACACAAAACAAAAATCAATCGTTACTTGAATCATGCAGTCATTGTCTGATAGTGACGTAATTAGAAATTAAACTTATATTTTATTCTTCTTTCTTTTCTTATGGCGGATTGAAGAGTTTAGACACAAATCCAATTACTAAAGCATGACAGAACACTTCACATAAAAATAAACCAGTTAACTGATTAAAAATATCGTAACAAATATCGTATGAAAATACATGAATTAAGTCCTTTATCTGTAAGCACCTGCAGTACAGTACACGCTGCTTTCAGTCAAAAACACATTTCTTCCAATATAAGAAGTGCTACTATTTTTTCTAATTGCGAAAGAAAAATACTAATCTCTCTAGTAAAAATGCCTAAGTACTTCTTCAAATAATTATGTTTGTAATGTTTCCTTTTTCGAATGGACTTCTCACATCCTCAAAAGTATCGAAACTGGATTCAACTTTCTATAAATCCAGGAATATATATACCTAAGGTATGTGTATTCCTACACATGTCAGTAGGTATGTGTATTCTCGGATTAATAGCCTGGATGAACTTTTTAGGCTCCTCGCCCACGACGACTTTTGGTAGCGATTCTGTCGCGCGTTCGCATCGATACTGTCGCGATGCAAACGCGATTCATTAAGGCACAAAAATGCCACAGTTGCAAGATGGACTCCGTTGTGGCAACATTAGTCACGTTGTCTTTGGTGCTGCTTTTACATAAGCAGACGAAGCACGGGAGTACCGTACCTATTTCTGTCTATGGGAGTGGGTCGTCTGGTACGTAGTATCTCTATATAGTCTGTGGTGTTGCACTGATGCTCGGTTCTCCACTCACGCGCCACCCTCCCTCCGTTCTCTCCCCGATGTCGTCGATACAGTCGCGATGCTGTAGCGCGTTAGTAGCGCGTTGCAAATGCGAAATTTAGCGCGTTAGTAGCGATGTTGTCGCGCGTTTACGATACGCGCGACAGCATCGCCACAAAAAGTCGGCGAGGGGGGCGAGGGGCCTTATACTTACACAAAAGTATACAAGTAGTTTGGATGCCAATGTGTCATAACAATAACAGCTTCTTATTATTACCCAACCACTCGAACAACAATTACAGATTGAACGAATACTAAATTCAAATGAGATCTCCCTCTTCAACCCGCCAACCAAACTAATCTCTTTATCTTCCAGTTAGCCCACGTACGTACTCATGTCACTGTTGTCTTTTACACGCTCCTATGGATTTGGTTACATTATATCGTTTGTATTGTTAACTGATAATGCCCACAACCCGCTCGCTGTATTGCGTTATATACGTACCCGTTATTTATGTAACGCATTTTTGAACAATCTCTTTTTGTTAACGTTATTTTTCACTTGTATTAAATCAATTGATCAATTTATTAAACAATTTCAATAAAAAAAACAACGAGTATAACGCAAAACGTCACTCTGTCACAACAATTATTTACGCAACTTAACATCGCTTTTAAAACGATACGATAAATTTATAAAACACCGTTATTTAACTCGTTATTCGTCACTTCGTTTTTTTTGCGTAATTAATTGCCTGTCTGTATCAACATGCTTGTGCACTGCTTATCTCAATAGACTTCAGCTAGAATGCTTTTCAAGACGCAGAGGTCGTTCTCTGTGCCTACTTCGAAAGATACCATCGGCCCTCCAAGAGTAACGTCGTTTTTCTACCGTTATTTTGTGAAAAATACCGATTTACCAGATAACGTTTTGCGATAATTTGCCGTTTTAGCGTGAAAGCGTAACAAACAAACTTACTTTCGCATTTATAATATTAATTAGCATAAAAGTAACTATAATTTTATCGCAAACCGTTATTTTACCCTTTTAAATTAATAGTGTCCATTAGAAAATCCCGGTAATGTTAAATTATTCAAAATTTAAACCTGCATGGTTTACCCTTAATAATTGGCAATTCAAATTAGTTTCGTGTCTATATCAATATTGTGAGAAGAATATATTATGTGTTATTAATTATACAGCGTGTATCAGAAAGGTGTGGTAATTTTTTTGTGTTACTAACATAGTTTTAAGCAATATTTATTAACACATGTTTCAGTTTTATTATGTATTAGTTTGTTATTTTGTATTTTGTGTATTTTATCTATGGGCTTCAGTTGCCTGACAATAAAGGAATTATTATTATTTTAAGGGTGTGGTACAGACCAGCAAGCTGAACAACTTTTCCGTGGGACCAACATCGTTACCGCGAAAAAATAATCAACCGTCCCATACATTTGGGTTGGGTAAGTATTGAAGTTTTGTATGGGACGGTTGATTATTTTTTCGCGGTAACGATGTTGGTTCGATGGAGAATGTTGTTTAGTTTGATGGTCTGCCACCCACCCTTAAATATGACCACATCATTCTGAGTCATGCTATACAGGGTGGCAGGGACATCGACGCCCAACCTGTTACCATGGATTCAGTACATTTTTCTGAACCCCCCTGCGTTGAAACTTTAAACAAGTATTTTTAAGGTATTGCATAGCTTTTATCGCGGGCTTTGAGCGCGGCGACCGATTCAAGAAATTCCGTAACGTAAATAAAACCTGACACCCCCCACTCCGCCTACCATGTAGCTCGGCCGAGCGTTCGCTTAACGTGTATGTATATGGTCCGACTGTGCTTTAATTAATATCAAAGAAAAAAAAACTGCATAAATAAAAATAAATAAAAAAAATATAATTGCATAAGTTGATAAAAAATGCTATGCAATAGCTTTACCGCGGCAGTCCCCGAGTGCCACACGTGTTTTTTTTTTTAAATTTGCTGTTCCGTACATTTTGACCGCGTAGGTATTGCAAATTTCTATGAAAGAGCTGTTTTTTTTTTTTCTTCAAATTCTCCGCCAGGTGTTTTAGAATCATGTGCTGGATTCCTGTTTTCAGTTTGCGGTGCATGTCCTTGCTCCCTGAATTATTACAACCTAAAGAAATCTAGAAATCAATTTCATATCGTTTATTTCTGTATATAAAAAAAATGCCTATATCATATTTTATACTTGCTATAAAACATATTTAAGTACCTGATTAAATATACATTCTATCTCATTTCCCATTAATGGTAAGAAAAATATATTTATTCTTCTCACAATTTTATTATAGATACTGAATTAAACTCTAAACATTATAACAATTTACAGCAAAAATATAAAAACTCGTCTAAAACAATTCTACTGACTTAATATTAAAATACCCAACTACAAACAAAATTTCTTAGGGACAGCAATGAGTTTACACTCGCTATGAGTGTAGTACACGATATTCACTGTAGAATGAGTATTATATAATACACAAATCACATGCACAGATATGTTTCTACTTTTTAAGTCAAAAGAAATACAATACTTGTTTCGGGTTCGAACGAAGTTTTTAAACTGCAGTATTAAATCTATTCTCGTTTAATTCAAATTATTTAAACTTATAATTAATGCCATCGAACAAAAAATATTTAAATTGAACAACCGGTACCTACCGTCAAACGGGGTGAATAGGGATTCAGGGGTGAATCTGAACAAAGAGTTACCGTGGCCCTGGCGCACAGGCAACTGAAGGAACAGGGGTGGGTTTTAGTCAGTAAGAGTCTGACACGCCCTTCCGCTCCGCCCAGAGCGGGAAAGTTCATTTGATGATTTGCCACCCCAAAAAAAAAAAAGGATGAATCTGAACGAAACTTTCAAAGGGATTTTAACATTGAAATAATATAATTTGTTGCCAGCAAGGACTCTAATGTGTTTACTGTATTATAATTATTAACGATTAAGTGCACTTGTTGGCGACAAATTATACTATTTAAATGTTAAAATCTCTTTTAAAGTTTCGTTCCGATTCACCCCTGCAGCCATATTCACCCAGTTTGACGGTATACCCTAGGGTAAAATACCGATAAATAATCGGTATTTTCCAAGAATTGGGTTGTTAAAAACACTACACTGTTTTAAACCCGACCCCAAACAGTTGGGAATAGGTTCAATACTACGAGATTGATCTTTGTTTGGACCCCGAAACATTTGAATTATGCACTACAGAAAGTAAAAACTTGCATTTTGAACTCTAACTGGACACTTCGCCACAATAGCCACAAGACAACAAAGTCTAACACACTACGCGCTTCTAGATTTAGCTAATATAAAATAACTAAAAGAAACAAAATAGTTAAATTTATAGATTTTTTAAAGTGATATACATAGTTGCTTCCCAATCGTACCCCGATGTCCGTTTTATTATGTCTTTCACCCCAAATCCAATATGTTTGTCGTATTGTGTGGTCTCGAAGTTCAATGTTTTATTTTTATGTTTTGATATGTCTTTTTCTAACATGCCATACTTACCTAATTCCTGTCTTGTGACGGTCTTGACTTGTAAAATAAAAATAATATTAATATCTCAACTTGAGGCTGCCCAAATTCCCAATAAAGATTGTATACGCTCTAATTCCCGATACATTCTATACTCTGACTGGACGTCGAAGGTGACGTCAAGACCAGAATTCGCTCGGAATGTCGGTGAACGAAAACAGTTTCCCAAAATGAGTCCTCGCGCAATATTTGTGAAAGCTTTAAATAAATAATTGGTTATGTATCCAAAATAATACATAGACACGGGTTGAGCACAGTCGTAAAAATACTAATATGCATATATACAGGATTCGTAAAAATACAAATATGCATATATACAGGCTGTTCTTTTTTTTTTTTAAATGCGTGTTAGTCTCTACCGCTTTGCTTAATAAGTGCGAGGCTTCCGGACTAAAGTTATAAATCCTGACTTGCGACGTCCGTTTTTTGCGAAAAATAATGGCTATCTCGAAGCAATTAACAACAAATGCGTTATCACTTTCAAACTCTTCAAAACGTTACTAAAACCACATTTTTCTAATTATCTCGTCAACAATACTTCAAGACCGCACCAATCGATGTCCTGTCCCACTTCTGTTCCGCACATACGCTAATATCTTCACGCTGCGTACAGGACAGTGAAGGCAGAGCTCACAGTATGCAGCACGGAGCTACTGGCGAGTCGGCGCGGGAGCAGGGTGACGGTGATAGTGGGTTTGATGTGAGTATATTTTGAAAATTTTGTGTTTTGTGTTTAAGTAGCTTTGGCAAATATGTTATGAACTACAAAGATGAAATGTTTAGCCGTGAGTAATAAAATTGCTTTTGCAATACGAGTCTGTTTACCAAAAGCACATTCAGAGCGTCAGGATGGGCAATACATACCAAACGCATTCAAACATAAAAAAAACGTTCGTATGGAATTATCTTCATATTAACTTAATCTGAAATTATCCACCAAGCCAACAAGGTTATTGAATATCGAAAAAATAAAAGTAAAAATCGTTTATTTCAATATTAAAATTACAATATGGAGATAGCATTTTGGTTACAATATGGTTATAGAATAGTCTAATTTATAGTATACTAGCTGCGCCCCGCGGCGCGGTTTCACCCGCATAAGTCTCGAACCCGTTGGAATATCGGGATAAAAAGTATCCTATGTAGGGCATAGGTCCATGGCCCAAATCATGGTCTACCCATGTGCCAAATTTCATCCAAATCCGCTTAGCAGTTATAGCGTGAAAGCGTAATAAACAAATATAAAAAAAAAAAATTTGCTCTTTATAATTATTAGCTTAGAAGTTGAAATAATATAACTTAGTACTTATTTAATTTTTTTTTCTACATAAATACACATAACATAACATCACGGCTGTATTCCCCGAAGGGTTAGGCAGAGGTGTACCTAATAGTACACCCACATTTCGCCAGTTAAACACAGACATCAATACATGTCTACATAAATACATACATATAATAATTAATAATACACAATATAACTTACTTTCAAGTAAGTAAGTAAGTAAAATTTTATTTGTTTAAACATGGTGTACATGATACATTGCATGCAAGATAATAAAGATACAGACAAGTAGTAACATGTTCACCGCATATCGTGGCGTCCAAATTGGTAGGAACAGATGGTGCATAAACCGTGATAATATTCATCAAAATTACATTATAGTTATAGAAATTATGTAGATACTTATTAAATCATCATTATTCATTAAAGTTTAGGTATCATTACAATTCAGCAAGCATATTTTTTAGATAAAATTAAATGTCAATGTAGTCATTAAATAAATTAGTCAATAAAAATGTGAATTACTGTCATTCAAATTTCAATTCCAAATTACAATTATTCCACAAAAATACAATAGATCACAATAATAACATGTCAATAAAATACAACAACGTCATCTCGAAAACGAAGAAAAATTGTCCTCTTTCATAAACTCTGCTATACTGTAATATGCTCTTTCAGTTAGTAAACTCTTCAATTTATTTTTAAGAGCAGATATATTTAATGTTTTCCATGATTTGGGCAATTTATTAAAGATGGACCCATGCAAAAGATGCTCTTACGCATAAGAATTTCGTATTTATAATATTAGTTAGGATTTACGATTAGGAAGTTAGGATAATATGTACTACGTACAGTAATCTAGGTATGAGTTTACTCATGAAGAAGCCTGTGAAAACGATAGATGTTTAATTATGTTTTTTTATCCTTGAGAATCTCTAGGAGCTTCTGCGCTCCAAAAAGCCTGATATTTATGCATCTAATGTATTTTCTATCTTAATTATTATTGTCAGATGGTTGACGACGACGGTCGTGGATCGCCAGGCAGCACGGATGACACCGAGCGACCTTCATCCACCAAGTCAGGAGACAGCGACTACCCTGAAACTTCTACTAAGGTAAAGATAAACGTAGTTATTGTAACTAATTATAATACTTCTGTCATGGATCACCCCTGAAACCTTAGCATTGTTAAAATGAATGAGGGATTGATTGAATAACTGAATGAGTGAGTGATCGTATGAATGAGTTAATAAATAACTGAATATGTGATTGGATGGCTGAATGAGTGAGAGTGAATTACTGATTGTAGTTAGCTAATTGTCGGATGGGTGAGTTAATAACTGAATGAGTGATTGGATGACTTAATGAGATATTGTATAACCAAATGAGTTATTGTATAACCGATTGAGTCATTGTATAACCGAATAAGTTATTGTATAACCAAATGAGTTATTGTATACCCGATTGAGTTATGGTATAACAAAATGAATTATTGTATAACCAAATGAGTTATTGTATAACCGAATGAGTGAGAGTTGATGACTTTGTTAGTGAATATCTGAATGAGTTAATGAATAAATTAGTGATAAAATAACTGACTGACTAATTGTTTCAATGACTGAGTTGATGTCCAATGTATCGATGAGTGATTTCAAAGTGGTTAAAACACATTTTTCCTAGTTGTTGCTAAGGCGTTTTTTATTTCACAGCAAGCTTCAACTGACAAAGACACAAGCAGCCCTGAAAGCAACAGTCTGCTCGACCCGTCAGTGCTCTCCGACTTTACCACGCAAGCACTCGTGCTCACCGTGCTTGCTACGCTCGTTAAGTACACTACAGGTGAGTGTTACAACGAGCATCAACAAACACAGGAGCAGCTCTGAAAGCACTCGTGCTCACTGTGCTTGCTACGCTCGTCAAATACACTACAGGTGAATGTTAGAAAGAGCATCAACAAATAGGAACAGCCCTGAAAGCACCAGTCTGCTTGACCCGTCAGTGCTCTCCGACTTCACCACGCAAGCACTGGCACTCACCGTGCTTGCTACGCTCGTCAAGTACACTACAGGTAAGTGTTTGAAAGAGCATCAACAAATTGGAACAGCCCTGAAAGCACCAGTCTGCTTGACACGTTAGTGCTCTCCGACTTCACCACGAAAGCACTCGCACTCACCGTGCTTGCTACGCTCGTCAAGTACACTACAGGTAAGTGTTTGAAAGAGCATCAACAAATAGGAACAGCCCTGAAAGCACCAGTCTGCTTGACCCGTCAGTGCTCTCCGACTTCATCACGCAAGCTTTCGTGCTCACCGTGTTTGCTACGCCCGTCAGTGATCTCCGACTTCACTACGCAAGCAGTCGTGCTCACCGTGCTTGCTACGCTCGTCAGGTACACCACAGGTAAATTTAGTTAAAGTGGCCATAATATAGCTCACTAAGAAATATGTAAAAAACTTGCTCTTACTGCCTCAAACCGTTCCTCAGGAATACTATCCCGCACAAACCAAAGAACAGGGTGCAAAGCAGAACATTTTTGGTGCGATGAATAATACATTTTATCATCAGTTACCTAAAGTGCAAAATTCGACAGACAGAAGACATCAATCGGATCCTCAAGCGAGCTTACATACGCTCTTATACACTTTACATACATACATACATAAACTCAGGCCTACTTCCCATGGGGGCAGTCAGAAACTACAAATCTCCACCTGCTACGATCCTTGCATACTCCTTTTGCTTCGACTACGCTCATACATCAGGCCTTGCAGTCTAGACATTAGACACCGACAAAAATCGGTCGCTAAGTCGTATCGTTGTCAAATTCCTTTAATAGATTTTCAACTTTATTTCGAAAGCATAAGGTTGAAAATCTATTAAAGAAATTGACATCGATGAGATTTTTTTTTTTTTTGGGTGGGAAATCGTCAAATGACCTCTCCCGCTCTGGGCGGAGCGGAAGGGCGGGTCAGACTCTTACTGACTAAAACCCACCCGTGTTCCTTCAGGGCCAGGGCCACGGTAACTCTTTCGAACAATCCGCGACCCCGGCAGGTCTCATCGATGAGACTTAACGACCGATTTTTGTCGATATATTTGTCGAGACTGCAGGGCCTGGTCATACACGCACGCCGGTTGCGAGCACTACGCACCTGACCTTTTTGAAACATCGCCAATAAGGTCACTATACTATGTCCTCCTTATGCACTGGTAATAAGGTTTATTATTCAACAACGGAAGAACACTTGTGCTTCACATCACTTTTTGTCTATGCTAGGCCTATCTCACTTGATTTTAAACGATAATGGTAGAAGATTAATTGTTTTTATTACAGATGAGGACGAGATAAGAATATTATACCAGTATTTGGCAGAGGGATCGGTTGTGTTTCCGAAAGTATTCCCAGTTATGTAAGTATTTACTTATTCATATTTTTGTTGAAATATTGAAGATTACACTCTGGATTTAAAGTCTTCCTCTTTATAAATACATGAAATTAACCACCAATCTTATTAACCGATTTAAAAAAAAAACTTTTTACAAAAAGAAAAAACAACCGAATTCAAAAAAAAAAAAAACACTAAATATCGTGAAAAATAACTTTAATTTGGAAGTCGGTGTCTTTGGTTGTGTACTTTGGTTTTTGGCCACCGACTTCCGAAATTAAAGTTATTTTTCATGTTTTGTAGTGTTTTTTTTGGAAGTCGGTTGTTTTTTTTTGTAAAAATGTTTTTATTTTTCACTTTTTAGTTGTGATACCTACCCCAAATACATTCGTATACCAACTACTTGATATGTAAATAACCGTGACAGGAAATTATTATAACATCATCAATATAAACTAAGTGGAAAAAATACGCATTATTAGGGATAACTCAAAAACTACTGCTCAGTACTTAATCAAATTTAAATAGGACCACACGTGAAGCATCAGCTTTCAAATAAAAAAAGAATCATCCAAATCGGTTCTCCCAGAAAAAAGTTCTGAGCGAACACACATTGAGAACCTCCTCCTTTTTTTGAAGTCGGTTAAAAAGGAGGAGGTTCTCAATTCGACTGTATGTTTTTTTTTACGTGTGTTAGCTCAGTCCTTTTTCTAGGTGAACCGATTTCGATGATTCTTTTTTTATTTGAAAGCTGGTGCTTCTCATGTGGTCCCATATAAATTTGATCAAGTTCTGACTAGGAGTTTTTGAGTTATCCTTAACACTGCGTATTTTTTCCACGTAGTTTATATTGATGATGTCTTAATAATTTCCTATCACTGTTATTTACATATCAAGTAGTGGTATACGAATTTGTGTGGGGTAGGTACCACAACTAAAAGGTGAAAAATAACTTTAATTTCGGAAGTCGGTGGCCTTGTTCCTTAACAAATGTTCTTTTTGTCATCAGTCACAGTCTGCTAGACATGAAGATCAACCACGTGCTGATGCATTGCCACGATCAGCTGATACTAAGCGCAGTGCAGAGTATTATACAGGTAAATCTTATGCTTTTTTTTAAGCTATTGCATAGCTTTTATCGTGGGCTTTGAGCGCGGCGACCGAATTAAGAAATTCCGTAACGAAAATAAAACCTAACACCCCCCCACTCCGCCTACCATGTAGCTCGGCCGAGCGTTCGCCTAACGTGTATGTATATGGTACGACTGTACTTGAATTAATATCAAAGAAAAAACTGCATAAATAAAAATTTAAAAAAAAATTATAATTGCATAAGTTGATAAAAAATGCTATGCAATAGCTTTACCGCGGCAGTCCCCGAGTGCCACACGTTTTTTTATCGTCCTGACTGACAGTGAATTGCCAACAAATTATCAATTACTGTATTTTAAATAAAATTTCCTGAAGGGTTTTACATAACATGATGCCCGTGTACATTTCAAACCTACGCGCGTATACATTGTATAAGCTAGTTCGCGAATCTATTTGTGTTAACGTGTCCGAAAGATGCCCAGTCTGTAATAGTCCTTATTTGCTCAATTAAAGCATGGTTCATGCTAAACAAAAGTAGCGCCACAATTTTTGTGTTAGGGAAAAGTTGTTGCTAATAACATTTCACAAATCTATCTTCTATCTTTATAAATAAACTAGCGACCCGCCCCGGCTTCGCCCGGGTAGCAAAGCATAATATAAGCCTATATCACCCGGAGATAGTGTAGCTTCCCAACAGTGAAATAATTTTTGAAATCGGTTCAGCAGTTTCGGAGCCTATTCAGTACAAACATACAATCATATCTTTTCTCTTTATTAAATTGTAGCATATGAAACGTTTGTATTTTTAACATAGCGCCATCTATTGAATACTTACTCAATCCAGTCAACAGATATCGCCATCTGTTAGAATCGTTTGGAGCTAACAGATAATTGTGACTGTCAAACAATAGACAAATAATTTGCAATAAAATAATGTTGCGGCTATAAATTGAGATGTAAGCTATCCTGTCTTTCAAGTTGGATCAAATTGCACACGGTGTGCAAATCAATTTAAAATCGGTTCAGTAGTTTAGGAGTCCATCGCGGACAAACAACGTGACACGTAATTTTTATATATATAAAGATAAAGTCGAGTTAGTTACACCATTAATAACTCAAGAACGGCTAGACCGCTTTTTATGATCTTTGATTTGTAAGATTTTTCTTTGCCCAGAATAGCAGAATAACTATTAAAACACGAGAAAACGGCACGAAAAAATAATTAAGATTGGATTTTCTCATAATTTTTTTATGGAATGGCTCAGTTAATAAGTTAACACAACATTGACTGATTCTGAGGCGGTATGAAGTTTGCCGGGTCAGGTAGTGTAGTATTTTTGTCTTCTCCCCAGCTAAAGCACTAGGAAGTGGTGAAGGCAGGGCCGTATTTAAGCGTGTGGAGGCCCTGGTGCAACCAAAAAGTGTAGGCCCAGGAAATGTTGTGGAACAGACGATAAAAAAGAAACCGCCTTTTTCAATCATTTTTAAACAGGGTGGATTTTTTAGATAGGGCAGTAAGGTCAAGGTACCTTAACCGTTGTACCTACACACCGTGTGTAAAACAGCGAAAAAAAATAACAAAGGAAAAGTTGTTTACTAGTGTTTACTCGTCGGAATTTGAAAGATTTTTTTCCGAAGTCTCTATTGCGGGGGCCCCTCTTTTGTGGCGGCCCCGGGGCGGTTGCCCCGGATGCCCTCCCCTAAATCCGGCCCTGGGTGAAGGGCAGGCGTTTTGGGTGACTGTTTCATGTAATTTGGACGTTCAAAAAACACTGATTCTCAGGCTAGTTTGAATAAATGCGATTTAGATTTGTGAAATATGCTTAACGCAACAAAAATCATGTTACTCAACTTTTTTTCTTTTAGTACCTTGAATACGATACAAAAAAAATTGTAAGCAATTTATTTATAATTAATTATGTTATCTTTTTATTTATTTTTTAATTATTATTAACTCCTGTTAAACAGAGCACCTGCTAACTTATCTCTACACCACCCTTGGTTGACTGGTAGATAATGTCTAAGGCATTAAGACCACCTTTGTACCTTATTATGTGCGAGAAGTTTTAATAAATAATAATACGAATTTACGAATATTTATTTATGTAACTCTGCTGGGGAGTTTGTTGCGCCACTTCTTCACCCCAGCTAAAGCACTAGGAAATGGTGAAGGGCGGGCGTTTTGGGGGACTGTCTTATGCAATTTTGACGTTCGAAAAGTGCTGATTCTCAGCCTAATTTAAATAAATGACTTTTGATCTTGATTTTAAAAATTTCGTTCCAGAACATGATAGCCAGTGAGGACGCGAGTCAACAACAGTTGCATTATATGCAGAGTTGCGGGTTTGGCGGCCTGTGGAGATTCGCTGGACCTTTCACTAAGGTAACTAATGTACAGTGAAACTATTTTCTTAATGTCCCTCGGAAACCATCGCATTTCCGAATACAAACGAACGCTAATTTCCATGTCCATCAATTATTAGATTTATCGTATTTTATCATTTGAATTCAGAACTAAGTACTTTAATTGTTGTTACGTCAAAAAAAGTACTTATGATAAATGATAAATGATTTTATTTCTGTAAGTAGGTTTGTACAAACACTTTTACATGTCAATCAAGCTTTTTAAACTAGATGAGGTCGGCGTTTCCTATCTGACTACTCTGAGAAGAAAGGCCGAAACAAACTCAGAGGTACTTAGTTCTGAATTCAAATTATTATACACGATAAATCTAATCATTCATGGACAACAACCAATTGGAACCGTGCACCTAGCTTCTGACGTTTCATAAGTGCCCATGTTGGTTTAAGTGAAATAAAATATTTTGATTTTGGACATGGAAATTAGCATTCGTTTGTATTCGGAAATGCGATGATTCCCGAGGGACATTAAGAAAATAGTTGTAATGTACTGTTATTAGTTCAGATTGATTTAAAGTGTCCTGTCCACGACTAGAATAGGGCCTAGGTCCAAATATAACTTGCCCCGTAACTCCACTGAGTCAGAAATAAAATTATCTACCATATAAAATTGGCGTCGATGAATGATTTACAAATAAAAAATAAGGACTTAAATGAAAAATTTAAGTCAGTGAATCCATAACGTTTGAGATTCTTTTTAATTAGCATTTTAAAGAAAAAATAAACTAAATTGAATACCATTTTGGCCATTATAAGTCTACTAGCTCCTGCTCGCGACTTCGCCCGCGTGTATATCGGTATTATCCCACGGGAACGTGCTACCGAATCAATAGTATCCTATCATCCAAATCCACTCCGGCGTTAAACCTTGAAAAGGTAACAGACATACAAATAATAAATGCAAATAATGTTTTTCTATATTTATGAAACAGGTTTTTGTGATTCTTCTACTTATAAATATTCATTTTAATATTATCATCATTAATTTGAAATACTCTAGCGTCGCCTTTGACCTCGTATTACCTACTTATTAGCTAAGTTATTTTATAACTTCAAATTGTAATAACTTTTAAGCGGGTGGACCGATTTAAATTAAATAAATACTAAAATAAATAATACCTTAATATACGAGTTCTGGCTATATTTCCAATTCCTCAAATCTCTTAAAAAAGGTAAATTTTTTTTTTCAATATTTTGTGAATTTCAAAATTATTTCCTATTTTACCAAATTGGGGGATGATTTTACAAAAACACTGAAACAAATAATTTGTAATTTCTTACCAAAGCATAAATTTTGATGTTCATATCCCTAACTTAAGAAATGCTAAGTTTCTCATGCAAACTTTCATCCCCTTTTAGAATTATTTTTGGGACAAAAAGTAGCCTATGTCTTCCCCAGGATGTCATCTATCGCCTTGCCAAATTTTATCGAAATCCGTTCAGTGGTTAAGGCGTCAAAAGGTAACATACAGACAGACAGACAGAGTTACTTTCGAATTTATAAACTAATATGGATTGAAGTGTGTTAAATGGCTATGGTCAAGCAGGACTCTTAACACCGTGAAGGGCGGGCGTTTTGGGGCTTTTGTATTATCAACCTAATTTAAGTATAATATTAATGATTTCAATTAAATGGTGTTCCACAGTTCCACTTTCTAGCCTACAATCTCTCAAAAACAGGGTAACATAGGTGTGAACTTTACACCCCGTTCCTCATACTTCTATAGAGAAGTATGAGGAACAGGGTGTAAAGTCCACTCATACCTCCATAGAAAAGGGAAGATCCTCCGACCAGACCGGTGTTGTGTCAGGTGGGCAACTGCCCGACGATTGATGTCGGGACGTTGTATATATTCTAGTTGCGCGGTAAACTCTGCTTGCGCGATGCAGGATTTTGCGTGACGTCAGTGTGACGCGTAGCTCGCATGTGGCGACGTAGATGCGGCTACAAATTCATACAATAACAACAATTCTTTCCGCAGAACCAATGCACAGCGGAAAGCAGCGAACTCTTCGTGAACTGCCTCGAAGCTATGGTGGAGACCTGCCTGCCAGGAGGTGACGAAGCTCTCACCAGGGCGCCTCCTCCAGACCCGGACATTCCCGACCCTTGTGACCAGCACCGGTACCCTGGTAAGTAATTATTAAAGTTATCATTGACAGCTTTGTTCCACCCACTACCTTTTGTGCGATGCTTTCCTGGTAAGTACTCAGGATTATAGTTAGCTCTCCGTCTGAAACTCGTAGTTCTTTATTTTTATGGTTCCGTGGTCGAGATGGAAACTTTATAGTTTCGCCACGTCCGTCCGTCTGTCTGTCTGTCTGTCCGCGGCTTAGCTCAGCTACTCTTAGTACTAGAAAGATGTAATTTGGCATGGATATACATATTAGTCACGCCGACAAAGTGGTAAAATAAAATCGGAATTTTATTTTTATTCGTTTATTGCACAGTCGCCAGCAGGTCAAACTACACGAAAATGTCAAATTTTTCCAAACGATTGTAAACCCTGAAAATGTTGATGATTGAATTCAAACTCGAATGTGATTTTTTTTTCTCTTGTCTATTACGTGGTGTGGAGAGTCGTTGGATAGGCCGTTCAAAAATATTGCGGGTGTGTGATAACCATTTTTGGGTTCAGGGATCCGTTTGCGAAATATTAAGCTTTAAAGTGCTAATTTTTGTTAGTCATGTGTGTGTGTCTCCAGTCGGCTAAAGAATTGTTTTTGGATATGTAAAAAAATTTAAGGCAGTAGTATATAATTATATATAACGAAGTTAAAAGGAAAACTATCACAGCTAAGTATACGTAAGTTAACGAGTAATAATCCACAAACTTACATTTGCAGTTGGAATGTATGGGGGAACATGTTTTTCAACTGCAATGTTAAGTTTGTTTTTGGAATAAATTCATCCCACCTACAGAACCCCTTATTGTGCGTGGACCGAGACGCACTTGGCCGGTTTTATTTAAGGTATTAATTAATCTAATGGTTTTGAATTAATCCGGGAACGCGTTATAAATTTTTCTTACAAACTTTGACACCCCTAAACCCCCTTTGAGGGGTAGTTTAATAATACAAATAACAACAAACTTTATTATTTACTTTGGTAAATATCAGAAAAAGAGAAGAAATATGTTTCGATCATTGGACGACCCTGATTCTCCTGCGAGCATCGATAACACTTGGGTCAGCGGGATACACATCTTGAATAGTTGTGACGCTGTCTATCCAAAATGTCTATCTCGCTGGGCCGGGTGTCTCATAGCACCAAGAATTGAAGAAGATACTTCAAGACAAGACATTTCGTGAGACAAGAGGTGTTTTGAAGACAAGACATTATATTAAGGCTATTAAAAACGCAAACTTAGAGTCATAAATCATTATGTTAATAAGGATGCACAATGAGCGCGAGTTGTTTATCGATAATTAGCTAATGCGCATACGCTGGTTGTAAACTGTCGATGAGTCATTAGCTCGTATCAGTAATACACTCACCACAGTTACGGACAGCACTAGCACTGTTCCATAATGGTCGTAAGTGCGAGCGAGAGGTCCGATAAAAATGATTTATAACTAACTTTGCGTGTGTAATGACCCTAGTATTCCAACATTGCTATGCTTGAGTTTACTCACCCTATAGCCACCCTATAGCCACCCTATAGTCACCAGTCACCCTATATATATAGAGAAGATACGAAAGAACTTTTTCGCCGACCTAATATATTCCACGCAATAGGGGCACAGTGTTATGCCTTTAACCAAGCCTAAATCAATACTCCAAACTACAACTGACAATGAAGTAACCTTCTTCTTGTTTTTACGTAAGAAAAATAAGAAAAAAACTATTTCGTTAGTCAAAAGCATCATGATCCTGCAAGCAGCGATGGCACTCGGGTCGGCGGGATACACATCCTGAATAGTTGTCAAGTTGTCTATCCAAAATGTCTATCTCGCTGTGCCGTGTGCCTTTATCTTCACGGCGTGAGTTCAAGAAGATGAAGACAAGGTGTTTCCTGAAGACAATATGTTTCTGAATTTTCCTTGCTTATACAGTCAGGCAAAATTAATTGGTAAACAAAATAACATCCTGTGTTATAGCCATTTTATTATCATTATCATTGGCAGCCCTGTTCCATCCACTGCTGAGTACAAGCCTCCACGCTTTTGTGCCATGCTTCCCTGGTCTGTGCTAGTCTCATCCAGATCTTCCCCGCGATCTTCTGTAGGTCGTCCACCCACCTGCACGGGTAGCATGATTACCCTAGTAAAAGGTTTTATCGACGGAAGAATAGACAAAATGACAGATTTCTAAAGAACTTGTTCTACCATCTGTCATTTTGTCTATTCTTCCGTCGACAAAACCCATTTCTATGGTGGTCATGCTACGCGGGCTGGCTATTGGTCTGTCAACGCCCCTACTACCGTTTCTTGGCAACCATTCCGTTAGGGCTCTGCTCCACCTGACATCCCCGCGTCTACCCATGTGTCTTACCCACCTCCATTTCAGAACCGCTGCCTGCTACCCTTAGTTCTTAGCCATTTCATACAACTGTCAAAAAAAGAACAATTGCGCGAACCTGAAGACATGACGTTTTAGCATTCTTAATATAAATCTTCTTTTCAGTGTTGCATTAGCTTTTACTCATATCTTCTATTTTGTGTGGATTTAAGTCTGAAATACAAAAAAAAATATACTACTTTCGATGTCTACTGTTGGGTTGTAGAGGTCAAATAAGCAGTCGCTCCATGTAAAATACTGATATTCAGCTGCATCCGGTTAGACTGGAAGCCAACCCCAACATAGTCGGGAATAGGTTCGGCAGATGATGATGATTTATCTACAGTTCATGAAAGCATCATTGGACATCTAGACTCCTGCGAGCAGCATAGGTATCAGGTTGCGTGGGATACACATAATCGAATAGTTGTCAGTCTACCCAAAATGTCAATCCCAGGGAGCCCTGGTACCTTCTGCCACCAAGCTGCTTGAAGACAAAGCGTGATGGACCTACCGTATTTTTTTTTTTCAAACTAGTATACCTAATATATTTGAATTAAACAGCATGTCGGTTTAGGTACCGTCAAAAGGGGTGAATCGGGATGAAACTTTAAAAGGGATTTTAACATTTAAATAATATAGTTTGTTTCCAACAAGGGCACTTAATCGTTAATTATGATACAGTAAACACATTACAGTCCTTTTTGGCAACAAACTATATTATTTCAATGTTAAAATCCCTTTTAAAGTTTCGTCACGATTCACCCCTGCATCACTATTCACCCCGTTTGACGGTACTTTATTGTATAATATACTAGCGACCCGCCCCTGAACCGCAGTTTTTACGACTTGACAGAACATTGACATTACTTATTTATTTGTAAGTTTAATATTATCATTGACTATGGTGACGTGTGCTACTTTAACTTGAATGCGGTTTAGTTGGATAAGCTCGACAGACTCCTCAACAATAGTATCCGGTTCATATTCAACCTTAGGAAATATGACCATGTGTCGAGTTACAGGACTTAGCTCAAATGGATGTCCATTCGCACAAAGGAAGAGTTTGCGCGCTTTGACCACGCTCTTCTCCTTTCTCAACTCTCCCACCCCTCCTTCTTATCGTATGTTTCACTTTTAATACCTATGTTCTTCACACGCTAAGAATCTGCGTTCTTCCAACAATCTTCTCCTACTTTGTCCTTCTCATATTATATATTTGTAGGCCACTGTGGCGCTATGACTTTTACCACATAGAACAGTTTTTTCTGAAATAAAAACAGTATTTGAAAAATGACAGTTAGGCCACTCTGGCTCTCATGTCCTGTATGTATGTGTAGTATAAGTTTATAACCTATTTAGATACTTGTATACCTATTTTATTTATAATGAATTATCTTTTTAATATTTTTTATTATTATTATAAACGCCTGTTAAATAGAGACCTGCCATCTTATCTCTACACCACCCTTGGTTGACTGTTAGAGAATGCCTGAGGCATTAAGTGCGCCTTTGTATGTGATTGTGTGCGAGAAGTTTAAATAAATAAATAAATATTAATGTAATACACATAAACCTTCCGAAATAAATTCTCTAAATGAGGGTGAAAACCGCATCAAAATCCGTTGTGTAGTTTAGACGAATACGCCCAGACAGACAAAAGCGATTTTAATTTATAATATGTATAAGGTTTTTTTTTAATTAAAAATATCATCATTTTAGGTGTCAAATGGTACAGTGGCATGCAATGTACTTGCATTCTCTTGTGCAAATTACAGGCATGTGTATTTGCGGCTTTGTTTTATATACTTAATCAGACGTTTTCAAACCATTTTTGTGATATTTTTTTTGTAAAATGTTTGTCATATTGCATTTTGTCATTTGTCAAATTATTCTTTAAATATTTACTAGCGTAACTTTGGCAGTTCGATTACGTCTTTTCCAAATGTTTTGTACAATCCCAAAATGTCCCGGTCTTTCATAATTATAACAATTTTGATTTGTTTCCGCTTTTCTCAATACTAAATTATATATTTTTCTCTTTAATTCCAGGTGTACACCGGCAGACGACGTTATATTGTGCAACACAGGACACCTAGCAAGAGGACGAAGAGTAAATATGGAGGGCGCTCCTATTTACTCGTAAGTATTAATATAAATGAGTTTATGACTAAGGGGAAAAATATACAGCGTGTATCAGAAAGGTGTGCGAATTTTTAAGGGTGAGGTACAGACCATAAAACTGAAAAACTTTCTCCATGGGATCAACAGCGTAATCAAAAAAATTCATTAATCAGCTGCCCCCATACATTTGTGTGGAGTAGGTCACGCCCCCTAGCCGCAGCAGGAGACACCCTGGGCGTCGGGAGTCGAATGCCGACTCCCGGCCACCTTAGGCGCGGGCTTGCGGACGGCGAGCAATGGGCAGCTCGCCGTCCGGTAAGGACCAGGCCCGGGTCGACGGCGCGTCGTGTTCCACGCGCGCCTCAAAGAGATGTCAGCACCATTGACGGGGTCCGATAGGACCGATGCCTGCCGGGGTCGCGGATTGTTCGAAAGAGTTACCGTGGCCCTGGCGGACAGGCAACTGAAGGAACACGGGTGGGTTTTAGTCAGTAAGAGTCTGACACGCCCTTCCGCTCCGCCCAGAGCGGGAGAGGTCATTTGATGATTTCCCTCGCAAAAAAAAAAAAAAAAATTCTTGAAGTTTTGTATAGGACAGTTGATTTTTTTTGTTGTGATTATAATGTTGGTTCCATGCAGGAAGGTGTTTAGTTTGATGCTCTGTACTACACCTTTAAATATAACCACACCTTTCTGAAACATGCTGTGTTAAAAAAAACAGTATTCTGGTCTGTCTGTTTGGTTCTTTTCTTAAACTTGCGCGTCCTTCGAAAGCAGTGTCGTCATAACATAGCAGCCGTTATGTAAATCCGTAATTTTCACTAGTTCTTGAATTACGGTATCGGAAAAACGGCCGCCATATGACGGCACCGCTCCCTTAGGAAACCCAAGCTTTTGAGTAAAACTAGGATAACTACAATTTATTTTTAAATTTTGGCACTTTTGCGTTACAGGAGCCAGATAACAATACATTCTAAGTGTTAAAATCCACAATAGCGTCACTCTATATTGTCCTAAGTTTTTTAGTTACGAGGCAGACAAGGTTTTAGGAGAGTTATTATATTTGTTTTAGCCAGATTTCCAGCAAAAAACAGCATCTATTTATTGTTACACATTTTCAGTCCTAGTTCTCTTTACAGGAACCCAAGGATGTGACGTAATCAAAACCCCAAAGCAAAGGGAACGTAATGTACCAGAAAAAGTAACCCCCACTCCGTTTCAGAGTAACGAGTATTTATTCTATGTATACGTCAAATATATATATACATATTAGTATTACCCTAACAACCGAATTCTCAAACGTAACTTCATTTTAAGGCAAGTCTCATGCTGTCTTAAACACTGGTGTTCTCGACTTAAATTGAAGTGCCGTTTAAGAATTCCGGTGTAATTTTACAATAACAGAGTAATCGGGAATAAAAATTATATTAAGGACTTAATGCACAAAATTAGGATGGTTAGGGTACAGTCGGTGGACCTTCATAAATACTATAAATACATATTTGTTACAGCCGCGAATCATAATCATCAAATCAATAACACTCTCGTAAAAAAGTGTCTAAATCAGAAAAATTATCATAGATCTGTGTTAATATTTTGAAAAAGTCGCATTTTCATAAATGTTGTTAGATTTAAGAGTCATAAGTACTTTATTTTATATTATACTTCAATACCTGCATAACGGTTTTATTTAATTGATTTATGTAGGTGTTGCTAGTATAAATAATGTAAAAAAAAAAATTGTCACAGATTGTCGCACTGTAGATTTTAGCGTCAGTAACTTGGGTCAAGAAATATTTTAATTAAAAAAATAGAAACATACATGACGCGTAATCTATCTATACAGGATACATTTTTAACCAGTACGCAAACTGTAACCATGAATTCAGCACATGATTCTAGACCCTCTAGCGCAGAAATTTCTCGTCGGTTGTCAAAAAAAATATCTGCTGTTTCATAGAAAAGTGATACCTACGGGCTCAAAATGTATGGAACAACTAATAAAAAAAATATAATTAACGAAAAATTTCTACGCTAGGGGGTATAGAATCACATGCTGAATTCATGGTTACAGTTTGCGTACTGGTAAAAAAAATATCCTGTATAAATAAAAATTAATGTTTCTCTGTTTGTCTCTTAAGCGTGGCCATACTATTCATCCAATTGCGACGATACTTGTGCAAGCGAGGTTTTAAATTTAGTCCTCTGACGATCGATTACATTTCTTGCAGAAAAACATGTATTAATACTTTGGTACTAAATACGATAGATAGATCATGTTCTCATTAAAAACGTAATTAGAAAAAAAACAAATGGTATAAACAACAGCAATTTCATGTAGGTTCTGATTCTTAGAATTTTAGATAATAGTCTTAGAACGGAGTTTCCAAATTGTTCTGAAAATGAGTTAAAAGGGAAATTGGAAAAGTTGCCCGGAAATTGGAAATTCGGGAAAAACTGAAAATGCTTTTGCTATGGGATTTTTGTATGACTTTTTCGCGATTTCAGGGTTGGTGCCATAGTCAAAGTTATTCAAACGATGAGTACAGTCACGAGCACTAATATGTATACACTTAGCAACTTCTAAATGTGATTTTCTCCTACTGTATTGATTGTAATTTTATTTTGTTACGAACATAGTATTTTGAAACCTATACTGTTATGAAATAGGTCTTATCTCAAAGTTGCAATCAATGTTCCACGAGAAAATCGGTTTTAAATTTAGCTTAGTGTATATATATTAGTGCTCGTGACTGTACAATGATTCCTTACGAGGTTTTCAGTTATTTCAATAACTTCTAGTATATTATTATAGACTAACTGACTCGACAGACGTTATCCTGCCCAAATTTCAGTCTTACAAAAATTTCCAATTTTCCTGGCAACTTTCCCAATTTTACTTTCTATAAAGACCATATTCAGACTATTATCAACATTTTAAAATAAAAAAATTGCCAAATCGGTTCAGCCGTTCTAAAGCGATGCGCTTACCAACGAACAGCATTTCATTTTAATTTTTTAATTAATAATATTGATACTATAAATGTAATATTGCTGCGCACACAAGAATCTAGTAATTTTTGAGTATTAATAAATAGCCTATTTTAATTTAGTACAAATTAATTTCTTAGTCTTTAGTTGATTTAGTAAATGTTTTAGTAAGTAAGGTGGGGGAGCCAATCGTTGGATTTAAAAATATTTTGTGCCATATTTTACAAATAAGTGTAGTCTATAAAATTGATTGTGTAATAATTATTTAAATATTTTCGAGGGAACTACTAAAAATATTCAAGCCGGTAATGCCCCAAAGTCAGTAGTCATTAATATTATTTAAAAATATATGTACACATGCTTATTTTTATAAATGATTTACAAATATAAATGTATTCATAGATACCTAACTTCTGGCTCCTACACAATAATTTAAGATGACAACTCGTTGCTTTATTAGGTGTCATAAATTATATACAGGGTGTTTTGTAAATATTTCAGTTCTTAAAGAGGAGATACACGGGGATGCAACACACAATGTAGTGTTTTTCTGTACCAAAAAACCAGCCTGTACAAAAAATCAAGTTATTTTCGATATATTTCGAATGGATACTTGTTTTTTTTAATAAGGAATTACAACTTTCATTAGTTAAAAAACTTACAATAGTTGCTGTCTCAAAAAAATCCAGACATAATTTGGCGGTAAAATTCCTCTGAAATCCCTCTTTTAAGAAAAGTTACCGCTTTACTGAACACCTTATAATGCTTTAATAAAAATATTGTAAGCAATAAATTAATAATCACCCAATCATAATTCAACGGCAAATTAAATTAACTAGCGAAACTCCACACGTGATGGATATCAATATCTAATAGGCATAAAAAAAAATAAGTCGATCTTTTGTTACGGGTTCATCGGCCGCTGGTAATGTAATAACTTGAAATTATAAGTTTAGGAACTCATATTTTTTCGTTGTATCATCGTTAGATATCGATACCCACCACGTTTGTGAAGTTTTACCAGCTAATGTCATTTGACCTCGCATTTGAGGGACGGTCTTAAACGAGATATAACACGACAATGAAAAAAAAGGCGCACATTTTTCTTAAATAAAACCTCTTAAAATAATTCGTCTTTAGGCAAAACCGTCTCCAAGTTTAACGTGCTATTTTAAGGTTTTTCTAACTAATCTGAATGTCTATCGGTGTTTCAGAGTTTTTAGGCCTAAATTAGATATACGAGTAGGATATATATTTGTTATTTGTTTATGTTTATGATTTGTACCTAAAGATTATATTGAGTAAAACTTTAGTCGCATTTTCAGTGTGCAAGTGATTTGCAAGCACGTTTAAAGAGCTCGTAATACAAAGTTACTCAAAGCTAGCTAGCTCAAAGCAAATTTAGCGATTACCAGCCTTTTATATGGATCGACTGCCTATCTGACCTCCACAACCCAGTTACTAGGTGGATACCCCTTGAAAACATTGGTTGTCAGACTTTCGGACTTCTGACCAAAAGATCTACAAATGACGGCTGGGTCCAACGGCTTAATGTGCATGCTTTCCGAGGCGAGGGGTCTCTAATTATGAAATGGATGTTCACCCATCCACGGACCGACCTCAGTAAGCGTAGCTTAACCTTCGATACCCGTGCGGCTGTTATTATTTAGCCACGAGCCACTTCGTTGCAAGACACTTGCATACTTGAAATGTTAATTTAATTTATTAGTAACTTTACATAGAGAGCAACTGTTTTTCTCGAAGTATAAAAATATTTGCTAATCATTTTAAATGTATTTTCAAAATAAATCTATATTCAAAGTAGAATTTTAATTAAAAATAAGTGAAATTAGTATAGACATAGGATAAATTGATCATGCCTATCTCCCACATTTTAAGTAACTATATATTTTTTTATATAACGGAGATGAGTAAAAAAAAGTGAGATTTCATAGTATGTTGCATACTGAGTAACACAGGTACATGAGGTAGGTTTAAGAATTTATATATATATGTAAATATATTATGTATAAGTAGAATGAAAGATTTGAAATATATAAATATTTAATTGTATATATATATATATAAAATATTTGATCATATCTTACAGAAGAATGGTGGTCGCGATTAGATAGAGAAATGAACAAAGCGTAGATAAGGAAATAATACTTTTTTCTTTTTTTTGGGTGGGAAATCATCAAATGACCTCTCCCGCTCTGGGCGGAGCGGGAGGGCGTGTCAGACTCTTACTGACAAAAACCCACCCGTGTTCCTTCAATTGCCTGTGCGCCACGGCCACGGTAACTCAGGAAGGAAATAATACTTGGATTGGTATATACGTCCTATAAGGCTAGAAAAAACACAAAAATTTCCTCAAATAAATTCAAATCAAAAAGTCGTGAAATACACGAATCGATTGATCTCGCTGAAATGTAATGTTAAAGCTGGAAGCTTTTAGCTTGTTTTAAATTTTAATACGTTTATACCAAAGACTGAAATCGTAGATTCGCCCTACAACGTCAAACGATGGTCACGTATTTTTTCGTTTTAACACCTGCACCGTAATTACGTAACACACTATCACAATCTGAATCAATTTGAAGCCTATGGCTAATACATTGCTTCATATGTTCGAAAAATGTGTCTGCTCAACAACGTAAATAACGCAATGAATGTTGTTGAACTGTCAAAATGAAACCCATTCCTACTGTTAGTGTGTTACGTAATTACCCCGCTGGCACACACACTGACGCAGTGACTTGGTTGTCATCAAAACGCCATTATTATTGTGCGAGCTCACTCTCCTCAGTATGTACACTTTTTCGCGCGACTTAGTACGGTAAAGGTAAATCTAGAATTTAAGTCTTTGGTATACAGGGTGGATTTTTAGATGGGGCAGCAAGGGCAGCTACCTTAACCGTTGTAGCTACAGGAAAACGGTTTTAAGAGACTTTCCTTAACTTTTTGAGAAATTTCGATTTGCATTCACAGATTTTGAAATAAATTTATAGTCAGCCGGAAAATGGGCAATATTCACAAAAAAAAAAAAATGCCTATCGATCATGTTTCATTTAAGGATCAAAAACCTCTATTGGACCAACTGAGGTTTGAGTACTAGAAAAGTCGGAAATCGCAAAAATCTTTTCCGAAACATTTCGTAGGACATGAAACTACAACTTAGTCATTTACTATGGATAGACTAACCGCTACAATGAAGACTGGCCGAAAATAAACAAAAAGCAATTAACTTTAGCTACCTTTGCTGCCCCATCTCAAAAATCTACCCTGCATACATATTGTACAAAAGAATATATTTTATATGCTTGGTATGTACCGAAACTCTTCATTAAAATAATCTATTTGAAGAGAAGGTAAAGGTGCAGAATATGGAGCTCTCTATTATATGAAAAATGTTATATATGAACATATTATTATGTATCTGTAGCCAGGATTAGACAAGCAAACCAGATGAATTGGAACCTTCAGAAAGTAAAGCCAGGAAAATTAATTGTTTTATCAAATCGACTAACTACTTATATTATTCGTATATTATATTCAAATAACCTTCATTCTATGATAGAAATTTACGTAGGATCTCAATTAGATAATCATTTAATTTCCCTGACTGTACTTCAGGAAAACATTTTGATCAATGTTTCAAACATAATGACAGATACTTAAAATCTACAATATCTTTAAATTCCTTTCCTTTTCGGCCAATTATTTGTCTCATTCTGGCTACGTTCAAATATTTAGAAAATTTATATAACTTTTTGTATTTAAAATAAACTTATTATTGAAAAATTAAATAAGTATTAATTTTACTTTACGACTTAAGAAAATATTTCAATTTTGGAGAAATTTTATTTAACTTTTAGTAAAGTGTCAACAAAACAGACAAATTGGTGGCTATGATGTTATAAATGTATGTTAGGGCTAAATCTGCAGATGTGCAGAGTTGCACTGTGCTCTCTGCCTACCCAGCATTCGATAAAAAATCATGTTGAAGTAGCAAAGCAAATGCTCATTTTAAATTGGGCAAAATATGCTTGCAAAGTTGATTTCGCCCTATACAAATTGGTCAAATTATGCATAAAGCCGCAAATAAACATGCAAGTAACTTGCACAAAACTACATGCCATTGTGAGCTATTATAATTTCTAACGTGACGATATTATCGTGGGCATCCATAACCACGTCCATTAGACGTATGGAAATACGTGCACGTCATAACGTTATCGTTGACGCAAATTTAAAAGCGTCTTCATATATTTCCATACATTTTACTTCCCTGTTATCGTGATGCCGTGAACGTCCACGATAATAAAGTCACGTTTGAAATTATAAAAGCGAACATTGAGCCATAATAACTTCTGATTGGTGACTGATTGGTGAATGTCACAATGGCATGCAAGCTACTTGCATACTCTTGTGCAAGTTACTTGCATACTCTTGTGCAAGTTACTTGCATACTCTTGTGCAAGTTAACAGTATACTTTTGTGTAACATGTGATTGGCATGTGCATTCCTGGTTTCAAATAATATCATACAGTGGTAACTCTGCACCATTGTGGATAAATCATTCAATATGCGACATACTTAGTAAAAGAATTGTATTCAGTATTAATATTTTGTAAGACTATCCAAATAAGACTAGGTCCATTCTATATTTGATGTATTTAGTTAAATAAATGCTATACATATACAACATTTTTGGTGTTTTTATTTTTATTTAGCTTTCGCCCTGATTATATGCCTTTAGCTTGGTACTTGTCCCACTGACGAGGAAGCGGCTATCAACACGATTTTATCGCTCAAGAAACGTACAAAAGTGTAAAGCGCTGGCCACACCGCCAGCTAGCGAGCGAACTTGCCCTGCAGTCTCGACATTAGATAGCGACAAAAAGCTGTCGCTAAGTCGTATCGATGTCAAATTCCTTTAATAGATTTTCAACCTTATGCTTTGGAAATAAAGTTGAAAATCTATTAAAGGAATTTGACATCGATACGACTTGATTTTTGTCGCTATCTAATGTCGAGACTGCAGGGCCTGGTGGGCGAACAACGGCGAGGGAAACTAAATAAACTAAGCGAAGCTTTGGCGAGCTGAACTATATGGGTTCACACCGAAAACTACGGATAGACGGAAAAGCGAGCGGGCGGGAAAACCAGGGGAGCGTTCCGTCTCAAGCGCAGACCATACCGCCAGCTAGCAAGCGAGCCGGGTGAGCATCATTCACCTCTTTTCATACTTCGGTTCACACCGCGAACTGCAGAGCTAAGCTACGCTAACGAGGTGAACGAATAGCATCGCTGGCATCGTCGGATACTTCGTTCGCATCTTTTATATTGCTGACGTAGCTTATCTAGAAGAAGAAAAAAAAGAGAAGAGAAGAAGAAAAGAGGTGAAACGATGCTCGCCCGGCTCACTCGCTCGCTCGCTCGCTCTCTGGCGGTGGGGCCTGCGCTTCAGTAAAAGAGATACATATTTTAATAGTTAATCGCTGTCTGTTCACAGCGCCGGCCGGCGAGTACTCGTTTGTCGCAGCAACAAGAGCTATCAAAGAGAGTACTCGCTTAGCAACGCTCGCTTGGCGGGCAGAACACTCGCTGAAATACTTAAGTATGCTTGGTATATACAAATACCAGCAATTAATCGCTCGTCGCCGTCGCGCACTCGTTGCTCGTTGCTCGCTAACTCGACTTAAAACGCTATTTAATCGTCACCGGTGGGGTGTGCGTTGTGAATAGTTGCATTAATACACTAATTATCGGAATATGTTTTATATTGCTTTTCCATTAGAAACACCTACAATCGGATGTCATACAATATAGTGGTCCAGTCGTAAATTATGCCATTGCTCATTAATTAGAAAAAGCACATAAATGAAACATGTTTTTTTTCTTTTTTTTTACACAGCACGTAAATGAAACATGTATTATTTGAATATTTTTTTTTCATAGGATAAAATTGTGGCGCCAGGATGACGTAGTTTCAGCGGAAACATTTTTTATTGAATAGCTCCCCAATGGTTGGATGCACAATTTTTTAATTACCTTACACAATTACACGAAGTCATACACTAAATAACTGCTAAACTGAAATTTATAAATTCGACTTTTTTCCGCTGTGACTACGCACACCCGGTGGGACAGGTGGATTTATGCTGATAAAATAATGTGAATTAACGTATTTTTGCTTACCTATCTTTACCATCAACCTCATCTTTTATCATTAACCTTATTATTATAGTATTTTTATTTAAGTAATGCGTAGAAGTAAAATATTCACGGTTTGTTTCGTTGGGCCGCTGCCAATCCACGTCTGGCACTAAAACTAGGAAAACCGTCCTTAATGCTACGAAAAAATGGCGCTGTCAAAGAAAAATTGTTACCGTAAAACGGGGTGAACAAAACCCGCGGGGAAAAAACTTGGTATAATTTCAAACGTTTTATATGGCAAACTCACGTGTTTCCTGCAAAAAATCCGCATCCTTAGTAACATAACATCACGCCTGTAATCCCCGAAGGGTTAGGCAGAGGTGTATTCATAGTACACCCACATTTAGTCAGTTATGTTTAAGTCATGGACATGGGTAATAGGGGGCCTATTGCCATCAACCGAGCACAAATCCGTTCCGAATGAACGCACAAATCCAGACTTCGGGCTGCTACTGAGAAATTCTTGCTAGAAAAACCCAATAACACTACCCGACCTGGGAATAGAGCCCAGGACCTCATGCTTAGCAGTAGCATTTACGTCCAATAGACCAACAACAAGACAGTCGCAGCATCTTTAGTAATTTGGTAGTATTGTGTTTTTTAGTCCAGCAACGTTTTATTCGGCAACATCGCTAACAACGTCAAAGTTTGGTCTTCTGTAACTAATAGTATTTTGTTGATATTTTTTTCTTTTTCAAATTCTGTCTGTGTTATTATAAATAAATTCTGCGGCATAAATGGAGGTAAGAACATGCATTTTTATATAACATGTAACACGCTTATACTCACGCCTTCTTCGCATGGAGGTAGACAGAAACTACCGAAAGCCATCTGCTACGACAAGGATTGCCAACTTTTTTAGATAAAATATATTTTATATAAAAATTGTAATTTCAAATCCATTGCCTGTAAATATACAGGGTGCCACGGACATCAACACAACCTGTTACCATGAATTCAGTACATGATTCTGAACCCTCTTTATTTTTTTGGTTGGGAAATCATCAAATGACCTCTCCCGCTCTGGGCGGAGCGGAAGGGCGTGTCAGACTTTTACTGACTAAAACCCACCCGTGTTCCTTCAGTTGCCTGTGCGCCAGGGCCACGGTAACTCTTTCGAACAATCCGCGACCCCGGCAGGCATCGGCCCTATCGGATCCCGTCAATGACAAAAATCTAAAAAATCAAATCAAAAACAAACTACAAATTACAATTCTGAACCCTCTTGTGTTGTAATTTTTCGTCGGTTATTAAAAACATTCGCTGTTCAGTACATTTTGACGGCGTAAGTTTTTTATGACACTTCTATGAAATAGCAGTTTTTAAGCTATTGCATAGCTTTTATCGCGGGCTTTGAGCGCGGCGACCGAATCAAGAAATTCCGTAACGAAAATAAAACCTAACACCCCCCACTCCGCCTACCATGTAGCTCGGCCGACTGTTCGCTTAACGTGTATGTATATGGTACGACGGGTACGACTGTACTTGAATTAATATCAAAGAAAAAAAAATACTGCATAGATAAATAATTATAATTGCATAAGTTGATAAAAAATGCTATGCAATAGCTTTACCGCGGCAGTTCCCGAGTGCCACACGTGTTTTTTTTTATAACCTACGTATAATTAACATTTTATATCAAAACGTCCGAGGACTTAGAACTAAGACAACACAATTTTTATCACTACTGGAATCATCAGGATCAGATTTATTTGCTATTACCGAATCGGGCTTTAGTAAAGCGATTCAGAACGCGGAATTTGTGCTTCCTGGGTATCAAATATTACGATGCGATCGGGCGGATGGTCGCAAGCAAGGAGGCGTATTTTTAGTGGCCACACCGAGGTTCGAGTTGCGACGAGTGTCGATGCCAGGTGACATTAATATAGATAGTCAAAAGTTTGAACTGATGTGTGCAGCTGTTTATATGCAAAGTTGTTTTCTATTTACCGTGAAACATGCCAACTTTGCCCACTTTTTTCGAATAATTACAATTTTAATACGATTTTTCTATGGTGACGTAAGTATTTTCCTTCATCAGCTACAACTGTAAGATAATGTGCATGTGTTAGTATAGCAAAATTTACTATTATTCAACATTTAATTCAATAATTGTTCGATTTTGTTGGCGGGCAAAGTTATCTGGACTTTTAGCCAAGTTTGCCCTCATTGATTTTCGACGCAAATATGGCCTTTATGCAGATGATATAAAAACCAGTACAAGAATTGCGGTAAATACTGGCATTAACTTTAGGAATGTAAACGACACTATGAAACGTTTCTTACTAAAATGGCTGGGCAATGTTACGCTGCCATTTCTTCTATTTTTCATACAATCCACATTTCACCTTTTAAAAGTGCTAGGGTTGGCACATGGTAAAAAATATTTTGTTTTTTTTCCTTTCTACAAAGAATATATGTTTAGGTAAACAAAAATAAAAACGTAGAAAAATGTTTCATGTTTATTAGTATTTAATAAAATTTTAAATTACAATTAACACTTTTTTTGATAAAATATATACTTAGGTACTACTAATAGAGAACAAGTCAAGTAACTCGTATGTGGTAGGTCAAATAAATAAAGACTTAAACAGACATTTTAACATTTCTTCAGTGTAGTTTTTATATACCCTGGATCCAATTATTCGTCTTGACTTCCCCTATCGAATTCGAGATTTAAGTTTTTTTCTGAAACGAACCATGCAACTCTCATAAAAAATATTAGAAGTAATAATAAAATAAGATAAATAGCACAGTATTCTTGGGTTTAACTTTGGATGCTAAGCTTCAGTGGGGCTCACCTATAGATACATTGTCAAAAAAGCTAAGCTCCACAGCGTATTATGCCGTTAGAAAAATTCGTAATTTAACAGCCCGTTTAGTGTAATTTAGCTATTTTCATAGTGTAATGTAATGTAGTACGCTATTAAATAAATAAGCTCAGCAGTAGCCATAAATTCTAAAAAGGAAAATATGAAAAGTTTCGTAATGTGCCAACCCTAAGCCTTTTTTGATGGCGGGCAATGTTGTCAATCGTAGGTCGGAACATTACTAGATAACTTTGCCCATCATCATAACTTTAGTTTTAAAAGACCTTGAGCAACGACACTAACATTAATAAATTGTATAAATAATTTTCTATAACATATGTTATAGAAAATTATTTAAAAATAGGTTATATGTATGACAATACTGACTATCGTGTTTGTTGCTAACTTCGCTGAATAAGTTGTTGAAACTCGTCGAGTGAGGTGCGTATTTTTGCGGGCAAATTTTAGTGCAAATTTGAAAGTAAATTCCGCGAGATGGCGAAAACACAGGTTAGTTTACTTTATAATATTATAAAGTAAACTAACCTGTGTTTTCGCCATCTCGCGGAATTTACTTTCAAATTTGCACTAAAATTTGCCCGCAAAAATACGCACCTCACTCGACGAGTTTCAACAACTTATTCAGCGAAGTTAGCAACAAACACGATAGTCAGTATTGTCATACATATAACCTATTTTCCACCAAAGTCAGTAAATGTTGCTATAATATTAAGATATTTATGCACATCAAAGATATGCTTACAAATTGTTCTTCGGGCAAAGTTTCACTTGGGGGCAATGTTGGCATGTTTCACGGTACTTGTTGTGTCGTGTATATTCCACCAGGGTCTGACGACAATGAATATTTGTCGATGTTTGGCATATTAGAAAAAATATGTGTAAAATATAGCAGTAATTTAATTATAATAGGGGACTTTAATATGTACTCGTGTAACAACAACATTTCTAACTATTACGAATATTTCGTGGCCTTCTGTGAATTTACTCAGTGCAACGTAGTACCTAACTGTAACAATAGGCAGTTGGACCTCGTGTTGAGTGCGCGTGGTGGCGTATCGGTGAGCGCGGCGGACGAGGGCCTGCAGCCCGTAGACGCGTACCATCCTCCGCTGGCCGTGCGCATCGAGCGCGGTGCCCGTCCCCGCCGCCCCCCACGCCGCGTACCTCTCCCGCATCGCCGCGTACGCGGCACTCGCAATCCCAATCTTTGATAACTAGTAAATGTTGGAATTTTAATAAAGCAGATTTCAATCAAATGTATAGTTTGGTAGCTAACATAGATTGGAGTGAGATTTGCGGTTCATGCGATCCAGATATAGTTTTAGATTTATTTTATAATAAGATATATGACGTTTTTGACAAGTGTGTTCCTCCGAAAAATAAACATATTAGTCCATTAAATAATAGATACGTTTATCCTCACTACATGACGCTGGCAGAATAGTCGACATCGGCTCAGTTGCCAAAAAGGAAAAGAAAAAAAAAAGATACGTTTATCCAGTTTGGTATACAGCTGAAATTATTAGAGATATAAAAGTTAAATATTTATTACATAAAAAATATAAATTAAGTAAGTCACGCAGTGATTATGGGCAATTCGCACGATACAGGGCGAGAGTGAAAACCGAGACTGCTCGAGCGCATGATCAATGGCGAAAGATCCGCGAGCGTTTTGGGGGTATATTAGGTCCAGAAAAGGCGATTCGAATCAGCGGAAGTTAATTAAGGACGGACGGGTATTATCGGAATACGAATGTGCCAATGAGTTCGCTCGGTTTTTTCAGTCGGTGTACAATCCGGAACCTCCCGAACTGAGTGTGGCGGCGGCGAGTGCGGGCGAGACAGCGGGCGCGTCGCAGGGCGCGCGGGTGCACCTAGCGAGCGTGGGCCCCGCTGACGTACAGCGCGCGCTCGCACGCTTGCCGCCTAAGCGCTCAGCCGGGCCGGATGGTATTCCTGCGTACATTTTTAGGGACTGCCGTGCGGTGTTGGTTAAGCCGTTGCTACACTTGTTCAACGTCTGTATCAAGACCGCAACATTTCCTGAGCGCTGGAAAATTACCCGAGTTGTACCCGTGCCTAAAGTTAGTAGAGGTTCAGCACCCTGCGATTATAGACCTGTAGCGGTATTATGCACTCCAGCTAAAGTGTTTGAGTCGACCATTCACGGTAGCCTGTATCCACAGATTAGTGCTCTGTTGTCCGACGCGCAGCATGGTTTCCGTCCTGGGCGGGGGACAACGGGGAACTTACTGGATCTTATGACACAAATAGTACCGACGGTGGATGCGGGTCAACAGGTGGATGTTGCCTACTTGGATTTCAGGAAGGCTTTTGACACAGTAGATAACGACGTCCTTTTGGCTAAATTGGCTGGTGTAGGCTGTACACCTCACACTTTGTCGTTTTTCGCCTGCTACTTACAGGACCGTTGTCAGTATGTCGACTGCGGTGGGCAGCTCTCTGAGCCTTATTTCACGAGATCAGGAGTAAGTCAGGGCAGTAATTTAGGGCCTTTTTTCTTCATTTTAACAATTAACGACCTGCCGAGAGTAGTCAATAAATCCATACCATTGTTATTCGCTGACGACTTGAAATTAGTTCTTAAAATAAAACAGGAAACTGATCATGACATACTGCAGCAGGATATTAATGGGGTAGTTGAGTGAAGTCGTAGCAATAGGTTGTATTTCAATGTGGCCAAATGTTCGGTGTTATCATTTAATCGTGCGCGCGACCCAAGTCATTATCAATATTGCATGGATGGAATCCGACTGCAACGTGTCTCAGAAGTTAAGGACTTAGGCGTGCGCTTTACAACTAATTTAAATTTCCGTAAGCATACCATCGATGTTTGTAAAAAAGCATACCGCAATTTAGGGTTGGTCTTACGGCTAGGAAACCAGTTCACGAACATCAGTGCTCTGAGATCGTTGTACGAAGCGCTTGTAGAGTCATTTGGAATGCAATGCTGTCGTCTGGTCGCCACATGAAGCGAAGTACAAACTAATGCTAGAACGTATCCAGAACAAATTTGTGAGATTCCTTTACTTGAAGCAGTATGGTGTGTATCCAGGGTATCCACTGTTGTATCCTACTCTGTTTGTGCTGGGCATGGTAGGCTATAATAAACTGGAAGTAAGAAGGGAAGTAACTCTAGCCACTTACTTATTTAAGATTATGCGTGGTAAAATACACAACCCAGGCGTTCTACGGACGGTTGGGTTGTGTGTACCGGATGGGCACGTGGGGCGACGGAGGCGGCCACCGCTGCTGTGGGTGCCGCCTGCTCGCACCAACCTGCTGCAGCACGCGCCGCTGACGCGCGCCCTGCGTACACTCAATATGGTGTCACAACAGATTGACTGCTTCAATTGTACTCTGAGTGAATTCACACGGGCCGCATTTTGTAAAATTACTTTAAGTTGTTCATTATAACTACACTATTGTATTAGGTTAGCCTGTGATGATAGTTGTATGTGTTTTAATTAAATAAATAATTTCTACTCTAGGGTGTCTAGAATCATGTGCTGAATTCATGGTTACAGTTTGCGCGTCGATGTACCAGACACCCTTATAGTATATGGCGACAAAATATTATAGGTATGGTTAAAAAAGGTTTTTGAATCTATATGACAGCTTTTTTTTATGTGTCAGAACTATTATTAGGTACACATTTTGTAACTTTAAATCAGCTTTTATGAGTGTTGTTGACGTAGTAGCAGTGGCAGCAAATGTTTGGTTGGACTTTGTGAGAATGAAATACGTTCTTACTTGGCGACACCTTTAATGCGACTGAATTAAATGACCATTGGCTTACGCCTTTATACACAGATATTCAACATACCGGCCCCCAAAGGACTAACATGTCCTTTTAAAGATTTAATAACAGAAACTAACATGCAAAATCGTATTATTAATAGTTAAGAATCATCATTACAGTCCACAGGTAAGTGACACAATTTACTAATGCATCTTTTGATGACACTGTCTCCACTTTTTACACTGTAAACTCTGGTCAGACCATCTGGTCCAGGATGTTTTTCCATTATCCTTCCTAAATGCCATTTTCCAGGCGGTAAGTTGTCTGTTTTTATAAGTACTATTTGTCCTTTTTCTAATTCTGTCTCTCGTTTTATCCATTTAGGTCTTTGCTGCAGACGTGTTAAATATTCCCTTTGCCATTTTTTCCAGAAATCTCCCAGAAGTTTCTGCGTGTGCTGCCAACGTGAAAGGTAAGTGAATTTTATATTTTCTAGGTTTGAATGTGGCACTACAATTGGAGATTCTCCAATGAGAAAGTGACCTGGGGTTAGCATTTCCATTGCATCGATATCTGACTCATCTGTAGGTGTGAGAGGGCGGGAATTTAAGCAGGCTTCAATCTGACATAATAAGGTTGTCATTTCTTCGAAGGTTAAGTTAGTCGTAAGGATTCTCTTCAAGTGGTGTTTAACGGATTTAACTCCTGCCTCCCAGAGTCCGCCGAAGTTCGGACTGTACGCAGGTATGAAATGCCATTGAGTTCCATCCTTTGCTAGTGAGTCTGCTACGTCTCTTGGGAGCTCACATTGCGCGTCTTGTAATGCAGTTATGAGATCCTTACTACTGCCAACAAAGTTCCTGCCTTGATCGCTCCATAAGTGGGCGCATTTGCCTCGTCTAGATGTAAATCTTTTAAATGCACCAATAAACGCTTCTGCCGTTAAATTGCCAACCAATTCAAGGTGTATTGCTTTGACTGCCATACAGATAAAAATGGCGATATATGCTTTGTTGGTTCTAGCTCCTCTCCCTTTTGATATCAATACTGGAAATGGCCCTGCAAAATCGACTCCACTATGAAGGAATGGTCTAGCTGGAGTAACGCGCTCTTTCGGTAGATCACCCATTAGTTGCCTTTTTGCTGTGGCACTATGTTTAGCACACACCAGACATTGTCGTATGCATGCCTTCACTACGTCTTTTGCTCGTAGTATCCAGTATCTAGATCTAAGATAGGCCAACATCAATTGCGCCCCTCCATGAAGTGTCTCTGCGTGTGCATTCTTCACAATCAATCGAGTCAATTCGTTTTTGTTTCCAAGTACGATTGGGTGTTTACCTTCAAATGCAATGTCGGCATTTCTCAATCTTCCTCCTACTCTTATGACTTCATTGGTATCTAAATAGGGGTTCAACGATTTCAAAGGGCTTCTTTTCTTGACTTCATTTCCGTGCTTTAGTGACTGAATTTCCTCTTCAAAATCGTTTTCTTGTGCCATTTTTATACATCTATGTAGTGACTCTTCTAGTTCTTTTGTCGTGATATGTTTCTCGGATTCAGAAATAACTATGTTGCTTTTATAATGTAGGAATCTTCGACCGTAGCAGATGACTGTAAGCAATTCCTTCAAATTATTGAAATTTTTAAACTGTTCTGTTAGTTTTGTGTAATCCTTGTCCATGTTATCAAGTTTTATTTTGATTTTTTGACTTTGATTGTTTTCCTTTCTTCATCAGTTTGTGTGCTGTCCAACCGACTGAATTTGATTTCTTCTGTGCTCAGCCAGCTTGGCCCCTTCCACCAGAAATTACATTCTTTTAATTGTTCTACTGGTAACCCTCGAGAAGCAATATCGGCGGGATTTTCATTGGATGACACGTGATACCATTGATTGCAGTTTATATTGTCCAATATCTCCACCACCCGGTTCGCCACGAATGTCTTCCACCTGGAGGGTTCTCCAGACAACCACGCTAAGACGATTGACGAATCTGTCCAGGCGAAGATCTGCGATTTAGGTATTTGCATAGCTCTGCTCACATGATTTAATAATTGTGACAACAGCAGTGCTCCACACAATTCGAGTCGGGGAATCGAAACGGTTTTTAATGGAGCAACTCGTGTTCTAGCTGCCATCAGATTGGTATGGATTTCACCGTTGGGGCAATTTACTCTCACGTACACAACCGCTGCGTAAGCACGTGTTGATGCATCGCTGAATCCATGCAACTGAATACATTCTTTGTTTTTGGCTGTTGTGTGTATCCATCTATCAATACAAATGTCGTTAATATGCTCAAAGTCAGATCTTATGTGTAGCCATTCATTTTCTAAGTCCTGACTAATTTTGTCATCCCAGCTGATTCGTTCCAGCCAGAGTTTTTGCATTAGTAACTTAGCTGTAATTATGCTTGGGGACAACCATCCCAGAGGATCATACAATTTTTGCACATCTGAGAAAATGCTTCGTTTGGTTGTATCTCCTTCAACAGGTTTCAAGGTAAATTTGTATTCAAATTTGTTTGTTTTCAGGTTCCAAAGGATTCCTAGCGCTTTCACCTTTCCAGCGATACTCAAATCAAGGAGTGCATTTTGAGATCGCTCGTCTGGTGGTATGGATTTCATGAAGTCCACATTGTTTGACGACCATTTCTTCAATATGAAACCGCCTCTTTTCATCAACTCTTTCAGTTGGTGACTGGCTTCAATAGCCGTTTCTAGCGTGTCCGTTCCAGATAACAGATCGTCGACGTAAAAGTCTGATATCATTTGCGCAGCGATAGGATAATTTTGGCCCTCATCATTTGCCAGCTGGAGTAGTGTTCTGCATGCTAAGTAGGGTGCTGGAGCTGTGCCAAACGTAACGGTAAGTAAACGGTAATCTTTGACAGATTCGGACGCGTCTCTTCTCCACAGGATACGTTGGAAATCCGTTTGGGTTTTGGACAGCCCCACCATTCTATACATTTTTTCAATGTCGGCTACAAAGCAAACGGCGTGCATCCTCCATCTCATTATAATGCTGCGAAGGTCGTCTTGAATTATAGGTCCAACTAGTAATTCGTCATTAAGTGAGATGTTATTGGAACCTTTGCAGGAAGCATCGTAGACAACTCTAGTTTTGGTAGTCTCTTTATCACTGCGCACAACTGCGTGGTGAGGTAAGTATACAGCTTTCTTTGTGTTTAATTCTTCTGCAGGTACTTCTTCCAGGTGATTTAGCATTACGTAGTCTTCTATAACTTTCTCATATGCCTCCTTTAAGTCTGGTTGTTTTGTAAATTTTCTTTCTAATTGTAGCAATCTTCGCATTGCTATTTCTCGTGTATTACCGTCTGGTGATTTAGGGTTTTCAGTTTTGAAAGGTAAGGTGACTACATATCTACCTTCTTCATTCCTAGTATATGTTCTTTTGTAAATATCTTCACATAACTGCTCTTCTTGTGTGTATTTTCTTTTCGTTTCAGTATCTATTTCCCAGAGTGTTTTTAACATATTATCCATATCTACCTGATGGTGCATGACAAGGAACGAGTTATCTTCGTCTTTGTTTTTTATCTCTCCAAATAAAATCCAACCCAGGCTGGTTCGTTGTGCGCATGGTGTGCCCGGTGGACCTTTGATTAGCTCCGGTTGTAGAATGTCTGCATATTCTCTCACTCCTAGCAGAAGATCGATCGACCCTGGTAAATGGTAAGTCGGATCTGCCAGGTTTAGACATTGTATGTGCTTAACATCATTGTATACAGCGAGTTTTGGTAATTTAGTGGTCAACTGTTTATTCATCACATAGGCTTGTATGTTAAGACAGAAATTGTCTTCTACTCTTGATATAACCTGTAGCTGAACCACTTGCTTGACATCTGTTCTAGTAGATCCCACTCCGATCACACGGCCTCTCGCTGACTGCCTTTTGAGTTTCAGAAGCTGAGTCGCTTTCTCGCTAATGAAACATGCTTGCGATCCTTGGTCGATAAGCGCTCTCAGTACAATGGTGTGTCCTTCTTTATTCTTACATTTCACCATTGCAGTTGCTAGCAGCGCCGTCACCTTTGTGTTGTTGTATTGTGCCGCCATTGTTATTGTTGTATTTTCTTCTATGGTATGGTTCACAGACACACTTGGCGTCGTAGCAGCTGTAGTAGCTGTCTCATTTTGTGTCTTTGAAACGTCTTCTTTTTTCTCGTGAAGAAGAGAATGATGTCGCTTCTTGCAGATGCGGCAGTTAATAGGGACTCGGCATCTGAACACTGCGTGGCCTGGTAACAAACAATTAAAGCACAATCTATTTTGCTTCACGTATTCATTCCTGTCTTTTACATTCATGTCCGTAAACTGCTTACAATGACACAATGTATGTTGTTCTTCGCACTTAACACATGTTTTTTCAGTTGACGTAGTAGCAGTGGCAGCAAATGTTTTTTCTTTAGGTTTTTCCCGTGCAGGTGCAGCTGGTGACACAAGCTCAAGAGTGCGGAACTTTGACTCAAGAAACTTCTTCAGGCTCTCCCATGAAGGTAACTCCTCTAAATTTTCTCGATAGGAATACTCCTCCCAGTCTTTGTGAGTTTCTTGGTCCAATTTCTGTACAACAAGAAATATTATCATAGGATCCCAAGACTCCGTGGAAACTGTCATATTGTTGAGGTTATTAATGCACTCGTGAGTTGTATCTAACAATGATTTTAATTGACTGGCACTCTGTGTATTAATTTTTCTTTGATTAAACAAACGTTTAATAACCGCGTTCACTATGAGTCGTTTGTTTCCATACCTTTGTTTCAGTGCAGTCCAGGCTTGCGAGTAATTGCTTTCCGTTATCTGAATGTGTTTCAGTAACACCTCTGCTTCACCACCAATGCTAGATTTCAAGTAATGTAGTTTTTGTACATCACTAATTGAAGTATTTTTGTGAACTAACGACGTAAACAAATCGTGAAAAGAGGACCATTCTTCATACCGTCCCGTAAATTTTGGTAGTTCAATATTCGGCAACCTAAGTTGTGACGTAAATGTCCCTGGCGATTCATATACACCTGAACTATGTAACGGGCTGCCGGACGAAACTTGTAAACATAAGTCTTTCAGGTCCGCTTGCATAGATAAGTAAAGATCTTCGCATAAATAGTAATCTTCGTTCACAAAATAGCTCATAGTATTTCGAATTTCACGTGTTGTACATTTTATTAATTCTTGGTGGGTGGTAGTAAAATTATTCCAATATTCTTCTAAACATTTCAACCTGGTTTCAATGTATCCTCGCGTCAATCTCTGCTTAGGACATTTCTTTAAGTTTATTTGTGTTTTTTGTAATAACTTAGCAGTTTCTTCTAATACTCCAAGTAATTGTTCTGACTGCGACATCTTTTATAAACACAAATAACTTAATATTCTTCAAAACAACGTTATGTTACGATGCGTAGATTCGTTTATATTAATATTGTAAATAATTTGCACAAAATCTTCAAACTCCGCTAATGACGGTCCGGGCTGGCTCGTTTCTTATCAAAGGAATGCGATGTCTTTTGTTCTCGACGCTCGAACACAATCACTGTGGTACACTATAATCCGGCTCGAAGGACCATGTTGTTGACGTAGTAGCAGTGGCAGCAAATGTTTGGTTGGACTTTGTGAGAATGAAATACGTTCTTACTTGGCGACACCTTTAATGCGACTGAATTAAATGACCATTGGCTTACGCCTTTATACACAGATATTCAACAATGAGATTAATACTGGCCTCATGCTATTGCACTCTCTCTCTACGAAAACACACCAACTTAAGTACTTACAAGTATTTTCTTTGTCTCTCTGCAAACTTCGTGTTTTGTCAGTCGTCGGATTTCAATCAGTTGCCCTTTGCAATTGGTGCAGATAAGAAGCTCTCAATCGACTTGGAAATGCATAGAGTTGTTAATACTCTTTTAACTTAATAGAAATCCGTCGACTGACGAAACACGAAGTTTGCCGATGGACATTCAGAAAATAGTTGTACTGTACTTTCATAAATAACCTTTCAGTGAAGTCATTCGCCGGTAAATTGCGGACACTATATGGCAATCACCGCTCATCTAGGAAACTGTAGATTCAGATACTGGCAATAAATAAAATGCATAAATCTCAATAATATTTTTATTTTTATAACAAAATAAACACCAGACGGTTACCCCAAAAAATGCCTACAACTATTAACAACTTCGAGTACTGCATCGTAATAAACATAGTATAACTTTTTATTCAATTAATTGAATAACATCAGCTGATTACAGTTTCATTGAATATCTTAGTGAAGAATTACAATTAAATTGAATAATATAATTAAGAACATTCATTACATTTTAGTAACGTTTTTTTTATTATATTGCTAACAAAGAAGAATGCAAGTTTTTGCGTGTTCTTTCTTATACTCAAAAAACCGTTTTCCAAAAAAAAAAAACCGACTTCCAACATAAACACTAGAAACTGAAAAATAACTTTAATTTCAGAAGTTAGTTGTTTGCTACCGACTTTCGAAATGAAAATTAAAGTTATTTTTCACTTAGTAGTTTTTTTTTATTTTTCACCTGGTGGTTCCTACTCCAAAAAAATTCGTATGCTTGCTATTTAGATAACAGTGACAGAAAATTATTATATCATCATCAATATACACTAAGTGGAAAAATACGTATTATTCAAGCTAACTGAAAAACTACCCAAGTAAAGTTAATAAAATTTATATAAGACCACCCTTGAGGCATACCCTATCCATTAAAAAAAGAATTTTCAAAATCTAACCACTATTTCCGGAAATATCGCGTAACACATACACCAAAAAAAAAATACAGACTAAATGAGAACCTCCTCCTTTTTGAAGTCAGTTAAAAACAAAGAGATTTCTTAGAAAACAATAATCAAGATATAGATAATCAAAAATTTAAAAGCCTGGGCCCGTTGTAGCACTATTTTATATTATTAAAATTAAATGGAATGAAAAGCTGCATCAATATTAGTTTTAATAAATAGTGAAATACTTTTCGGAATTATTATTAATCGTGTTAGAGAAATATTTAGTTAACTTTTCAACCAAAAAAATTAAATATAAATTGGAGTTAGATCATATAGGATGCTTTTCAGCTTGCATATAATTTAAATTCAGTAGCTTTTTTTAGTAGAAAAAAGAATTCGTGGTTAAAATGTCATTTTGTACGATTGAGCAATAAAGTGAGCATTTTAAATTAATTATGTGTTATTAGTTAGATAGAGATAAATTCTAAAATATCCGAAAAGAATTTAAGTAAGTTCTGAAATGGAAAATATTAAAGTATTTTTTAAAGTTAAGCTTGCTGTAAAAAAAAGTTTATTTTTTATAAATTTTATTTTGCATAATTTGTTTGAGATTAACCTTCGTCAAATAATAATTTGAAGAAAATTTACTTAGAATTTAATTTATTTTTTACATAATATAAATAAATGTCAACTACCATAAATGCATTGATGTATACAGGCGCAATAATTAACATTTTACATAATCATTGAAATACATTTTTTCTACATTAAATAAACAGGTGAAGGCGCCAGAAATAAATTAAATCTTACTTTATTGGACTAAGTAAAAATAATAAATATAGCTATGTACCTAATATGTAAAAAAAATACTATTAAGTTTCTAGGCAAAATTCATTATTAATTCACAATTATTATTGGCAAAACAAAATATAAAAATATACATGTGGCGACTCCACCCCATTTGTGCCTAAGAACAATTAACAAAAAAAAATCCCCACAAAAAATACCTTTCTGTACATATAAAAAATGTCGCGTGCACGTGATAGAAGTGAAACTTCTTAAAAAATAAAGAATAAGAGCGATTTATGTGAGAGACAGAGAGAGATATCTTTCATCTCTCTCATGTAACGAAATGTGCCGAAACGTTACGCTTCTTTAAAATTTCACTCTCAATTCTCGTCCAATCATCAAATCGCCGCCTCAAAGAAGTTTCACTTCAAAAACATTAATATTAACACAAAACCTATGTTTTCGCCTCACTGGTTAAAAATAAGAATAATTACAAGACTTTTTTACATTTTGTGCAATTATATCATTCAATTCCCAAGCAAGTAAAACTTTTTTCTAAATAAATTGACATTAAAGATAAAACTTCTACAATTCTTTTCCAACAATTTTCTTGAAAAAATTTGAAATTAGTTTTGTTCTCAAATAGACATTTTTTTTTTTAATTTAGTTACTACTACTATGGCTTATTCTTTTCATCCAAAAAACCTTATTAATTACAGAATATTAATACATCAGTTTGGTATAATATATTGGCCACATGGCATAATGGAAAGGCGGCCTATACAGAGCAGTGGGTGATTATCAGGCTGAAATAATTATGATGAAGGGCACATAACCACTTGATAACGGCCTAAAGCGTAACACAAACGTTGACAAACGCTTTTATTTTGACAATTGAGCAATATCCATTGCTTTATTTACGCAGTCGGGCATATGAATATTTCAAACATACGAAGCAATGTTTGTTGTATTGTGAGAATAAAAAGGATTGTTTTCCTAGAAAAAATGTAGTCACAAATAGCTGTCAAATATTTCGATGTTTTAATTTGACAAATTAATCAAAACAACGAAATATTTCACAGCTATTTGCTACGTTGACGACTTTCTGAATGCACCCTACTCATTTCAAGCAGCCAAAGTGTGTTATATGATGATATATTATATCAAACTGCATTTAGTATAGAGTAACTTTGGCCATAGCACCGACACTACGCTAGATATTTATATAAATTTAGTTGCAAGTGACAGAAGAGACTAACCCTAAGCTTTGGTAGGCGTGACCACCTAGCAGAAGTTATGCCCGGGCCAAGTAAATACAACGTATGGTATTTTCACACAAGAACAAAAAAAATATGTGTACATTACCGTGCCTATATTCTATTCAAATCCTTGTTTCTATAATACAGGTTATAAGTATGCTTTCGGAGTCAAAATATAAAACAAATATCAACTTTACCCTTGTTTAAATTAACTTGACTTCAGAATGATAGTACTATTGAATAAACAAAATAGTTTGGTCTAAACGCATTTTGTTTTTGCCGCTCAAAGTTGCCGCGTTGATTTGAAACGCAGACCGAAAGCTCGCAGTCCTCGGGGTACAATACTTTGACAGTTATTTTACCTCTAGCATCTTTGCCAAATCTGTCAAAATCACAACAATTTTAAAGTCTTTACAATAAGGTTGCTGTTAGTTTGCTGCTGTCAAAGGTAAAAAACTAAGAAATCACTGTAGAGGAGCATTGCGCAAAGGTAAAGAAAACTGTCAAATTAGTTCCGCGTAGATGGCGCTAAGTGTCTGTTACTTTCATTCAGCGTCAATAGCGTTCCTTGTTAAAAACTTTGCTGCAAGATGGCGCTAAGTGTTTTGTCTTGTTGCCGATTACGGTTTTCATTCATGATCGTCATCTTGCAGAGTAAGCAAGTTGAAGTGGCAATGGGCTGGCCGTGTTTGTCGAAGGACCGATGGCCGATGGAGCAGACGAATCCTGGCGTGCAGACCGCGTATCGGCAAGCGTAGTGTGCGACGCCAGCTAGATGGGACGACGTTCAAAAGGTGGCGCAGAGGGTCAGACTGGATACGGAAGGCGGAGGACAGCAGTGGACTGCGATAGTCATAGTTGATTCAAGAGCAGTTTGACAAGTAACAAACACTCAGCGCTGTCTCGCGGCGAAGCAAATAACCCTATTTGATTAGTATCTTTTGTCAAGTGAAAACTAAAATCAAAGATCCTAAATAGAAATAAAGCTTGAATTTCATCAATAAAGCTTTTAAGACTAATCTAGGAGTAAATAGAGCTACATTTTATTATGAATACATGTTTTTAATAATCTGCATTGATTAGTCGATTTTAATATTGTAATAAATTATAATCGTTAACTCGACTAATGAAACTGGGTTGTGGAGGTCAGACAGGCAGTCACTCCCGAGTAACATACTGGTATTCTGCTACATCCGGTTAGACTGGAAGCCGACTCCAACATGGTTGGAAAAAGCCCAAGCAGATGATGATGTGGAAGAGTCGGCTTACAAGTATTACTAAATGACCTTTTATAAATATATTTTTTCAAAGACTACATTGAAAATCCTACTAACATTATAAATGCGAAAGTGTGTTCGTTGGTTTATCATTATTTCACGCAGTAACGAAGTAACGGATCGAAGTGACTTTTGCATAGAAAGTTTATGGGCTTGAGAGTGACATAGGTTTACTACTTTTTACCTCGGAAAACACACGGTTTTTGTGGGATAGAGCACGGAAACGAAGCCGAGGGGTAAAAGCCCAAAAGCTCTTTCAAAATCAAAATGCCCAAAAAAAAAATCAGGGAACAGGCATGTACTAGAACCGAAAAATTCAAGGACATGTGACGTCCACTTACAAGCACTGTGCCCGCTTGGTGGATCATGGTCCCCCCTCTCACAGAGGGGCGACCTGTGTCCCAGCTGTGGAGACATGAAATTCTGATTACGCAACGATAGTCATTGGTCGATTTAACGATTGATCATTTTACAATATTATTATCATATATATGATTAAAACTCATATTATCAACATTATCCAAGTTCTGTATTATGTGCAATATTCATAATGACTAGACAATGCCAATAACATGAGCGTTGACAAAAAATTACATAAATATCAATAAATTGAATGTCACATAGAATTTAAATAGGTTTAACCAATTAATTGTTTACATTAAATTATTTTTTTACAATTGATTACAATTTTTTAATGGAATAAATTGTTATTTGGAATTTTATGAGTCTAGTCAGCAGTTATTAGAGATTACTTAGTTTAATAATTACTTTTCTATTTATTTCACTATGATAGTATTTTTGCTGTCGAAAATTCGAAACTAAGATGATGGTAGAGGAAGCCCATTTTCGATGTATAAACCAAAATTCGAATTTTCGATCGTTTTGTAGGGAAAAAAAAAATTCTGATTCCATTTAGTTCATTTGTCAGCACATGTTTAAGCTATTTCTCACTTATTAGACACTGTAATTAAACCACAAAGTTCCTGAAAAGCTATAAAAATCTCTGATCAGTGCATCTCCTGTCAAATCTTTTGTTAGTTGTTATAATATGTTACCCACAATAACAACTGACAATCGAAAAAATGGGGGCTATCGTTTTTGTGCTCACCAGTTGGCGCCACTGGCGAGTAAGGTCCTGTTAGTACTTTTATTTGATGTTTTGGATTTGTTTAAGTATCCATAAATTCATAGTATGTTTATTTTATTACATGTTAAAACTTCAAATGAATATTTAGATTATAATGTTACTAAAATTGGCAATCATGAAGCAGACAAATATTATTCTTACTTCAAATGTTACCAAATTAGATCCTAACTTTTTTACTTAATATCTTAAGCCTTAATTATTCAGGAATGGCACAACCATTACAACAATTATTAATCATTAGTTAAAATCCGTGATAAAAAATCCCGCAAACAGTGAACGTTCAGTACATTTGACATCTAGAGACCTTACTCTACACTAGCGCCTCTAGCGGCGAACTCAAACGCGATAGCCCTCAATGTCATGCTATTTTACAATATTTATAATTGAATAATGCTTTCAAGAACTAGGCAGAGGGCTCGCTGTACAGAACCTGGGCGTTAATATGACACATTAAGCTTTAAAAAAAACCAGCCAAGTGCGAGTCGAACTCGCGCACGAACGGTTCAGTACCATAATCTATAAAAACAGCAAAAAAATTATGTCTGTTCTATGCGAGCCCCCTTAAATATTATATTTATTCTGTTTTTTAGTATTTGTTGTTACAGCGGCAACAGAAATACATCAACTGTGAAAACTTCAACTGTCTAACTATCACAGCCTGGTGACAGACGGACAGACAGACGGACGGACAGCGGAGTCTTAGTAATAGGGTCCCGTTTTACCCTTTGGGTACGGAACCCTAAAAAGAGACTGTCACCCAGGGCCGGCAGTCTCGACATTAGACAGCGACAAAAATCGGTCGTTAAGTCTAATCGACGTCAAATTTCTTTAATAGATTTTCAACCTTATGCTTTCGAAATAAAGTTGAAAATCTATTAAAGGAATTTGACATCGATACGACTTAATGACCGATTTTTGTCGCTATCTAATGTCGAGACTGCAGACTCTGGTGTGAGTGACAGAGTCGACGCTCTACGTGCCGTCTTCTGTCTTAAACCTCTTGAATCCCGCGTAACGAGACACAAAGAATTATCTATTGTGTGTCACAAGACTGATTTGGTTGCAGCTGACGAACTGAGAAGACGTCGATTGCAAAAAATCGTTATGTATAAATGAGCCTGTTTTATTAGTTAATAATTAGACAGTACTGTAGTTATAGATTTAATTATATTATGTGCATATGTAAATAAATTCATTATTTATTTTTTTCTACTGTGTCTCGCTCGACATCGCGACCTCGAGACTTAAAAAGTTGAATCAATATAAGTAAATCTCTAATCAACAGCTTACAAGACCTCAAAACCACTAAACATGTATAATATTGACCTATATTTCGTTATACGTTCGCTTACTATTCCGTAAAGTCTTCAACCTTACCTAAGCTACGGTGGTTATACCCCAATCCCGACTAATCGACTAATACTAACCTCCCACTAGCGTCCACTTGCACTGGAATGGAGAAATAAGACTCATTATAGTATTTATAGTATAGCGTTCGAGCAAAACTTTATGAGCTCTCGGAAGTTGCACGCGAGTGGCTGCGCAGTATGCATAATATAGGTGTCCGAGGGAACTGTCTCACTCTCACGCAACTGTACCTTGCGCGGTTCAGAGGGCTCATAAAAACTTTGCGCGAACTATACGCTAACTTCTGTGGCAGTCGCGGTCATGAAACGTAAGAGCAAGATGACACGAGACTCGGTATTGACTTTTAAGAAATCCCGCGCTTAAAGTACGCAGTCTTACTCGCACGTTTTATGACCGCGATTGCGCATACACATCATAACGCTTGTATACCCCGCAGGGATAGGCAGAGAGCATCCATAATACCAATTGTCTTAGGGACCTATATCAACCGAACATAAATCCAGACTGGGCTGCTGCGGAGAATTTCTTAATGGAAAAACTCAATAACACTTTGCCCGACTAGGGAATCGCAACATGTACTCGGGAGCCGCGTTTGGAACTACTAGACCAACGAGGCAGTTACTGAACAAAACGACAAAAAAAAAACCAACACGAAATATCACGAAAATGAGTGAATGACTGATTGTGTGTGGGTGTGTGACTGAGTGAGTGTGTGTGTGTGTGTGTGTGTGTGTGTGTGTGTGTGTGTGTGTGTGTGTATGAAATAGAACAAAAATGATACCGCAAGCGGTCTATGTACTGCAAACAGAGGCGACCCGCACGCGGTCTCATATACATGTCACTGTGTAATTATGAACATCGTAAGTTTATCATCTATCTCGCGAGATTATAAACTATCGAAAAATTGTGAACTGCTACAAACCATTTACAATTTAACGCATTATTTTTTGATAGTTCTGTCCATGGCAAACCGACAACTTTCATGCGACGGATCGCACCTTGCGCTAATATTAAATAGCCAAGTACCTAACTGCGACCAACTTAGAAGTAGCGCTCGCCGGCCGCTGCCGCGGCGCTGCTCGCTTCGCTCACTCGGCTCGCGCGCACGGTCACGGTTCTAACCTAACCAATTTGGTCGGGGTGCCCTGGCTTAGTTACTGCGACCAATTCGGCTACCGCCAAGACCGACCAATCAGGGACGGTACACAATTTTACGGGTGATAAAATCAGACAAATTGTGAAACCTGTCCGTAAGAGCAGGTTCGTTCACAATTTGACGGTTTGACATGGATAGATTATAAACTATCGAAAAATAATGCGTTATTTTATAAATGGTTTGTAGCAGTTCACAATTTTTCAATAGTTTATAATCTCGCGACATAGATTATAAACTTACGAAGTTCATAATTACACGGTGATATGTATATGAGACCGCGTGCGGTCGCCTCTGTTTCTCTGTTCCATAGAGATCTACGTTTTGGAATGGGCAACTAGCTTCAACTTTCTAACTAACTGACCGATTCTTTGACAATTCAAATTGCCTGTAAATGGTTTAATTGAAATAAATGCTTTGAGTTGAGTTGAGTTTGCAGTACATAGACCGCTTGCGGTATCATTTTCGTCCTATTTCATAGACACACACTCTCTAATTCACTCATTTTCGTTCATTTCCTGCTTGTTTTTTTTTTTTCGTTTAGGTCATTGACTGTCTCGTTGGTGTAGTAGTCGCAAGCGCGGCTTCGGAGTACAGGATGCGATCCCCTGGTCGAGCAAGATGTTTTTCAGTTTTTTCATTAAGAAATTCTCCGTAGCAGCCCTTTTTCTTTTGGGTTTGAACTCATCAAATGACCTCTCCCGCTCTGGGCGGAGCGGAAGGGCGAGTCAGACTCTTACTGACTAAAACCCACTCGAGTTCCTTCAGTTGCCTGTGCGCCAGGGCCACGGTAACTCTTTCGAACAATCCGCGACCCCGGCAGGCATCGGTCCTATCGGACCCCGTCAATGGTGCTGACATCTCTTTGAGGCGCGCGTGGAACACGACGCGCCGTCGACCCGGGCCTGGTCCTTACCGGACGGCGAGCTGTCCGTAGCAGCCCTAAGTCTGTATTTACGTCCAGTTGATAGCAATAGGCCCCTAAGAAAATTGTAAGTAGTATGGTACAGTTCACAATTTATCCACAGTTTACAATCTCATGAGATAGATTATAAACTAACGGTGTTCACAATCATACGGTGACATACTAGGGTTTCATCAGTGAATAATAGCAGATAGAAAAGAAATGATAATGTAATAATACTATAAATAAAATTACCTGTATAATAGTCTACAGCTATGTCGCATTTTTTAACGTAGTGGCAGGTGTTTCGACTGTATCTTTTTCTAATACTTCCTGAAAACAAATAGAATTTAATTAATGAAAGATTTAAACTATTGCCAGCTTTGCCAACATCTTCCATGTTTTAAGTTATTATCACTCATTAGTTGGTTTTTCGTCTGTTTTTATTTTTTATTTATTTTTATTGTTGTATGGGTCTGCTCGTAACCTCAATCTCGTCTGATGGAAAGCGATGGATGAGGTCTAAGATGGAAAGAGCGTGCCCAAAAGATGCCTGTTCACAATTGCTTTGAAGGCAGCAGGGTTATAAATGGAAGGGAACACGGACGCAGGCAGAGAGTTCCACAATGGCCGTGCGCATAATTGACCGAGCAAGCGCAAAGCGCGAGCGAAGCTTCTCCGTTTCAGCTTGGGCAAAAATGCTTTCGTATATCAGGCTGTTCTCCTCTACAAGGCGCATTTCTCAACCGATTCTCGTGAAATTTTGTAAGCACGTTTGATAATTACATGGAATATTTCTGTCGATTCAGTTATTCGATATTTTTCAAAATGGCGTAGGTATGGGGGTCTAAAATGTAAAAAAAAAACATATTTCAGTCCTTTCCCGCTCTTTGCGCGGGCTTTTTGTTTTAAGGTGAACATTTATACAGTTGTACATGTATACAGACTCGCGAGGTCTGCAGCTCACAGAGCCACTAGTATATATGTGGAGGAGAAGCGCTGAGTACGACTAGTCGGGATAACCGATCTTGATACCATACCGCTATCAGCACGTGGGGGCAAATAACCATTTACAAAATTCATTCAAAGCGCTCATTCTTAATTTGAATGTAATAATAGCACACATACATTTTGAACTAGCTACCTAGTTCAAAATGTAAGTGCGAGTGCCTATGTGACCTCCACAACCCAGTTACTGGGTAACACGATACCCCTTGCTAAGACTGGTAGTCAGACTTTTGGGCTTCGGAGGACCCGTGCGACGGTTATCATTAAGCCGTATATAATAAAGATTATTCTATTACATTTGTTTACATATTTATTATAGTTTCTAGTGACCTTTGGGTATGTTGTAACCCTAGTACGACAGGTGTTAATTATTGGTTTGGTGACGCAATACTACGCACGTAGACGTCAGCTCTCACAATGAGGTCACTACCCGTATGCTCAAGACAACGTCATAATTTGGATATCTATGATTATGAATACTAAGTATTATGTATCTCTCACGTATTATATTACTTTAATTATTGTGAACGTGAGAACGATGTGGGTATTTTTTTTACTTTCTCATTTATTTATAATGATGGTCTGGTAGTTTGAGTACTTTATGCGACCTACCCAAATGTCCTTTTCTTTGTATTGTTTGTCGAGTCGTTGAGCTCCGTAAGTTCTGAGTTGAGCTACGCGATTACTGATAAATGCGTGCACTGACTGGACCAGTCCATTCAAATCTGTGTGGTTCTTTCCTCAAAAGACCAATTCAAACACAAATCTTCATGGTCTTCACATGATCTGACTAAGATTATGTCTGGACTTGATACTTTGACCCCTGAGTTTATATCGCCGTTTCTTCTCAGAAGTCAGATAGGAAATGTCGACTCCATCTCGCTTATTTTTTTTTTTAGAATGACGTGTAATAGTGATTCTGATATCCTATTTCCAGAATAAACAATTTCATTTCATTTCACTAAAGTGCAACATAGGACTTTTGGCGCTTGAATGATAGTGGCAGGGGACAGGGCCATTGTTGGTAAACACTTGTGAAATTGTTTTGTGCAATGAGGAAGGCAACTGACAAAATGGCGCTGTCGTAGCTAGTTCCCAACACAAGCTAATAATGTAAGGCGTGAGATGGTTTTTATTTAGTTTTGCGAAAATGACTCATTTTCGTGTTCCTCGATGCTCGGAAACTGGAGTCTAAACTTAGAAGATTGTGGCTTAAGACTATTCGCAATTATATTTATATGTTTATTTATATTTATTATGTGTTTATTTATATTTATTAAGTTTTTTATATATTATATTTATTATGTATTTTACTAAACAAAATTCGAGGTTATGTCAGAAACACTTTGAAGGAAGTGATTACTAGGAAATAAGCAATATTTCAAGTTTTTAATTTTGACTGTTCTCATGTCGAATAAATATTGATTTAAAATATTGAAAATAACAAAATAGTGGAATAAAACCAAACTCATGAATGAATGAACGAAATGTCAAAATTGGTAGCCCGTAGGGACCTAGCTATGGACACGCCATCTACAATTAGCTTTGACCGACCTTCCCCATTGTATTAAAAAAGCAAGATGGCGGTGTTAGTTCCTACTTTGGCCGCGCGCCAAAAGCTTCCTGTTCAACTATACAGTTAAGATGTATCTATTTAGTACCTCGTCATGTAACTCGTTGCTTGCGTGTCCGTTGCGCAGAGATTCCCTGAGAGTGTCATCTTCGTCGTCATCTGTGGGTACGTCGTAGAACTCTTCGCTGTCCATCTCGCCGTCTGTGCCTGGACAAAAGAATGAAAAATTATTATATCTTTATATATATATATATATAAATTACGTGTCACGTTGTTTGTCCGCGATGGACTCCTAAACTACTGAACCGATTTTAAATTTGATTTGCGCACCGTGTGCAATTTGATACAACTTGAAAGATAGGATAGCTTACATCTCAATTTATAGTCGCAATATTATTTTATTGCAAATTATTTGTCTATTATTTGACAGTCACAATTATCTGTTAGCTCCAACAGATGGCGATATCTGTTGACTGGATTGAGTAAGTATTCAATAGATGGCGCTATGTTAAAAATACAAACGTTTCATATAAGCTATATGAAACGAATATATTCATTTCATATTTTCATTTTTTTTTTCATGTAGTAAAAAAAGAAAAGATATGATTGTTTGTTTGTATTGAATAGGCTCCGAAACTACTGAACCGATTTCAAACATTCTTTCACTGTTGGGAAGCTACACTATCTCCGGGTGACATAGGCTATATTATATTATGCTTTGCTACCCGGGCGAAGTTGGGGCGGGTCGCTAGTTAGAATATAAAGCGTCTTCATTATCACACACAGCCCGATGTTACTCACTTCCAAGCGAGGAGTTGCTTGTGCTAAATTCCATGTTCCTGTGTAAACTGTGTAAAAAGTGTCTAGGAGTCAATACATCTTCATGAAACTTTTGAGCTTTTATGGCTTTTATAAGTTTAATAGGTAATTTCATCGTGAGACCTTTCACTTATTGGCATTAAACACTCTTAATACCCTAGCTTGAACCCAGCATGGTTCAGCATAGCGAACATTTAAAATAACCAACATAAAAATTTTAGAACCGGGGCTAAGTTCCCAGTTTTTTATAAAAACTTTACCTAAGGGCCCGTTGTTTGATACATAGTTAAACATGTCCAATAGTCAATTTAACAATAAGTCACTTGACAATAGTCAATAGCTATCAAATTTTAACTACCCTGTCTGCGCATGGTTAACTTTTATAGCAAATTGTAACTTTTCTAACTTAAGTTAGTTTGACCATTTGTCAAACAACATAATAATTATGTTGTTTGACAAATGGTCAAACTAACAATTTATTAAAACTTACATAATTATTATGTAATTTTTAACAAATTGTTAGTTTAACTAGCGCATTTTGACTATTAGTATATTTGAATACTGATCAAACAACTCGCAGTTAGTCGTAATAAAGTTAGAAATACAACAGGCTCGTAGGTTTAATAATTGTGAAGTAAAGTTAGATTTCGATTTGTAATAAGACCCGTATAGAAATGATTTTATTTATTTTAATATATTTTTAGCTTACCTAACACAGACTGGTAGTCAGTGAAATACTCGGAGTCCGAAGCGTAGCTGTGTTCAGCCACTTCAGCCGCGTCGCCGCTGGGAGCCTTCTTCACAGACTTCTCCTTACGAACCTTCCTATGTTTTAGACGACGTAGGGTCCTAGGAAACGAAAAAGCTATGTTTACGTTGAACATTTGTGTTTGTATTTGATAATGGATGTTTACATTGGGTTTTTTATGTTTACGATGAATAATTAACGTTTACATTGGATTATTCAATGTTTACGGTCAATTATTTATTGTTTACGGTCAATTATATATTGTTTACGGTCAATTATTTATTGTTTACGGTCAATTATTTATTGTTTACGGTCAATTATTTATTGTTTACATTAAATTATTTATTATTTACATTCAATTATTTATTGTTTACATGAAATTATTTATTGTTTACATTAAATTATTAATGTTTAAATTGTATAAATCTTGTTTGCAATTAATTAATGTTTATGTTAATGATTGCATCATGATCAGCATATCGCAGAGGACTGCTGGACATAGGCCTCTCCAATCGCACTATTGCATGTTTATATTTAAATAATTACATTACAACAATTACATAATAATTAAACTAATTGTAACTTGTCTACAACTTGATAATACCTAAACTGAATATTTACTTTTTGAAAAAGATAATTCATCTAGTAGAATAGGAGTTTATTATTACTATACTATTTAAGTGAAAGATAAATATGTTAATTTACATATTTTACGAACCGTTACAAGGATCGGCCGGGTAGGTCGTTGTTCGTAGATAACAATGTAGGAAGAACAATTGGTAATTTAATATGGAGCCCATCCCAAACAATAATGATTGTGTAGTGCTCATTGAGTGTAGTATTAATTCATTCCAAATAGCATTATAGAGGTATGAGGAACAGGGTGTAAAGTTCACTCATACTCTATAGAAAAGGGGGGATCCTCCGACCAGACGGGTGTCGTGTCTGGTGGGCAACTGCCCGACGATTGATGTCGGGATGTTGTATATATGCTAGTTGCGCGGTAAACTCTGCTGGCGCGATGCAGTATTTTGCGTGACGTCAGTCTGACGCGTAGCTCGCATGTGGCGTTGTAGATGCCGCTACAGCATGTCTAAATTCACTTGGAGAAAAAAGATATTCTCTATCTCTCTCTCTCTCTCTGTTTATATTCATATTAAGTTGCACAGTGTGAGTAAGATAGTTAATATTTAGTATGGGCTTTTTAACTCTACATACTGATTCTCGTATCATCTCGCTCCCGCGTTTTATGACCGCGGCTGGCATGAACGTCGGAGTATACCATAGATCTCGGAGGCGCCTCGGCGGCCGCTGCTAGAGGCGGCATCGTCAACACTTTTTACATAAACCAAGCGTGTCACTGTCTACTCGCTCAACGACACTGATGAGTTGAGCTGCACGGTTACTGACAAATGCGTGCACTGACTGGACAGGTCCACTTAATCTGTGTGGTTCTTTCCTCAATATACCATTTCAGATACCAAACTACATGGTCTTCGCATGACCTGACCAAGATTATGTCTGGACTTTAAAAGAGACTGTGACCTCTGAGTTTGTTTCGGCCTTTCTTCTCAGAGTAGTCAGATAGGAAACACCGTCCTCATCTAGTTTAAAAAACATGATTGGACGTGTAAAAGTGTCTGTACAAACCTACTTACAGAAATAAAATCATTTATCATTTTATCATTTAATGCCGTATAGAAACGGTCCATGACAGAAATTGTGCGCTTAACGCACCTTCAGCACCACGAGATTTATTAATAGTGCCGTCTCTAAATAGACGCGGTCATTCCGTGGTCTCTGGCTTACACTATAGTGTCAACTTAGTCCGATCTTTGTAGGCTAGATGAGATAAATGATTTTATTTCTGTAAGTAGGTTTGTACAAACACTTTTACACGTTAATCATATTTTTAAACTAGATAAGGTCGGCGTTTCCTATCTGACTACTCTGAGAAGAAAGGCCTAAACAAGAGGGTCACAGTCTCTTTTAAAGGTCCAGACATAATCTTGGTCAGATCATGCGAAGACCATGTAGATTGTTGTCTGAAATGGTCTTTTGAGGAAAGAACCAGACAGATTAAGTGGACTTGTCGGATTGTCCAGTCAGTGCACGCATTTGTCAGTAATCGTGCAGCTCAACACAGAGTCACCGAGGATCGAGTTAAATGGCGTGAGATTGGAGATGACTATGTCCAGCAGGATACTGTTATAGAATGATGATAGTGTGAGCTTTTATAATGTTGTAGTACGTAAGTGCAATTTAATATTGTAATTTTAAGGAGATCTGTCATACAGTTCCCGAAACCTGTATAGACTCCAGCTCTCACAAAGGTGTGAATCTGCCAAAATTAATCAAAAATTGATCCAAGATCTACCAAAATTTTACCTTTTTGAGAGAAATAAGTTACTATTATTATTATGTCCTTTATTTCATTATATACATATAATTTATATTTTTAAATATTAGAATATAAAAAATATACAAACATTTAAAAATATAAAAAATAGTGGCCCACCGGTATCGGGAACAGGGTCCAAGCTACCGGCGCGGCGGTCAGGGCTCAGCTTATTATTATTTCCTTTATTAACTTACGTTTCTTTCTGTAGCTCTCTCAGAGATTCAAGTTCTGTTCTCATTGAAGAAACTTGCTTGTCTAATCTTGCTACTTCCCGTACTGAAACAGAAGATGTAGGAAAATAAATAAAACACCACATAGAGCCTTTAAAGGTTTAACAACATGTTGATTTCTAACTTCAAAATCCATCAGAATATTCCCTGCAAAAAATTCTATAGAATTCTTAATTTTTTCATTGATTTCATTCGATGTTGTTTCATTTCACAAGTAAATATGTCAAATCCTTGTTTTTCTAATGAAGATTGTCATATAATTTATTCAATTAACAAGTGCCATTTTAAGTGTTTGTGCTATTATTACTTATATAAAGTCTGATTTCTCAAGTGCTTATGCAAATAGCAAATAATCATATGAACATTGGACTAAACCTAGTCTTATTGAAAATGTTTAGGTAGCAGTTTTAAAACTGAAATGGTACATATCTGGTTTTACATGCTTAAAAATGTTGTTTTGCAGATTACTCCAAACTCAATATATTTATTGCATTCCATAATCTGAACTTAGGTGGTAGATTTACATAGACATGAATGATCATTGTGGATCCTGTCGGGCACTGCAAGGAAGCGAGTTCTCCAGCTAAATATGAGCCCAAAAACTACATTTTAAACCATTAATAGCTTTAGTAATAACTTATTTGAAGAATAATGAAGAATACATAATACAAATAACATGTACCGTCAAACAGGGTGAATAGGGATGTAGGGGTGAATCGGGATGAAACTTTAAAAGGGATTTTAACATTGAAATAATATAAAAGTTTATTCTTGAGATTTTGGGTTTTGGCGCTATTGCTATTTTACCTTTCCACTGTCGATATATATATATACATTATTTTTTATTGTTTCCGGTTTGATGTATTTTGTTATCCCTTCTAGTCTTACAGACGTTGTCTACATCTTTTTTAATATACTCTCCTATCACAGGTATGCTGGAAGAGATTTCTTTAGAAATAAGCATCACCTTTGTACGTATTTTGCTGTCCCTTTCTTCCTGTCTGTTTATATGTGTTTACATAAATAAATAAGGGATTAGTAATATTTGCTCATAAGCACACGGTAAACACATGTTGTATATCAAAAAAGATATTAAAGATAAGATACATTTTACTTCAAAAGTCATCAGTGTTGATAATCATAAACTTAAGGGTGAGTTCAAAAAACGATAAGAAATAATATGAGAACAGTTTCTGGTCACAACACAAACATAACCTTAAATGACATTGTAAAATCCTTAAGTAATTCTGTGCTAATATTAAGTACTATTTGGCTTTTGAATAAGTATAAATTGTTGGATATTGATCTAGCACATGGTGCGAATTTTGTTTAGAAGAATACGTTGTGTAGGTAAAAAAAAAGGCGTTACTAACCCAACATAGATCTCCGCTTCTCAGCATAAATCTGCTCATAAATAAAGACTCCAGCGGCTCCAACGATGCCCACAATAGCAGCCCCAACCATGAGTCGAGGTGAAACATAGCTGCTACTATTCATGACTATGAGTACCACAAAATTTTCTCCTCGGACACAAAACTGATTTCAACTATTTTTACCACTTCAACGCACGAGTAGACACACCAAAACGAAGCAGGAACGTTAATAAAGCGAACAAATGCTGTTTCGTAACAATATTTACGATAATAATCGCAAAAAAAACACTAATTGTTGGAAAGTAATTAGCAGGAATGAAATTAAACGCGAAAGACTGATGCAGCAATAAAGTCGAATAAAATAGTTTTAGAATAAATGTTGGTACCACAAATTAATTGGAATTCGTTATAATAATAAGAAATTCCACATAATTTCGCTAAATTTGCAAGCGAAATCGGAAGTCAATCAAAGCAAACAAAATATTTATGGTCGCGTTCCAGACTTCGAGATTCCGTGTCTTTAACGAATCAGAGTGAACCAAAGATATCTCTCGTCGTATGCCTTCTTTTCGTAAAAATCATGCCTAGCATACTAATCTACAAGTTTGGAACGCATATAAAACAGATATAAAATAAAATTGTCACCCATCTACGAACCGACTTCGGCAAGCGTAGTTTTTTTAATTAACCCGTGAGACTGTTATTACTTAGCCACGAGCCCCTATCTCACTAATATATAAATGCGAAAGTAACTCTGTCTGTTTGTTATGTTACCTTATTAGATTAAACCATACTATTGTAGTCTTTGGATTAAACTACTGAAGGTAGCCTGGGACCTGTACTTTTTATCTTGAATACTTGAGGATTTCAAAACACACTGACGAAGTCGTGGGCACCAACTATATTCCATAAAATGCCAGTTTTACACATACGGACGTAAGACGGTGTGTGTGTATGCAGAAGAAAAAAAGGATGGTATAGCTTGCGGTAGAATGTAAACATTATCATGGCCATCCAGAGTGCTTATCCGGCTGCCCTTCAGAGGGCACCCGCGCTAGCTCCAGTATGTTCCCATTGTAATCGGCAGGTTCGGCTCGGCAGGTAAGTAAGCTACCAACCAGTGAGCGAACGTGCGCGTGCTTTAATACAAAGGTTCTGTTACATTGTAATTTATGTGATCTGTGTGATGATTGTAGTGTAACTCCTAAGCACCTGCGTTTCTCTTACACCCGTTGCTCTGCTATAAAGGTGCAATAAATCGACTAAAGTAGATACTATTAATCCCAAATCTCTAGTAATTTATGGCAAGGCTAAGAAAAAGCTGTCACTTCAAACCAATGTTGCCAACTCGTACGATAATTATGGGGGCGTATGATAATTTGACCTATCATACGATGATACGATAACGTATATCTAAAGTATGGTAATTTTGAAGTTTAAATAAAAATTGCTATAATGAAATTAATTTAAACCACTTATGTCTTGCTATATTAGGTGATTTGTACTAATAATTAATAACAAAGAGCGTGTGTAAGATGTAAGAGAGTGCAAGTGTCCCCATTTCCTTTGAATTCGTGACGAGAGTATTCTTCTTGCCCAAATTGTCGTGATTTGCACTGTTAAAATACTACGACACGATTACTGTCGAGGACAATAATTCACAAAAATTTCTCGTTGTTCTGTTTCGTTATAAAATAGTAGAAAGCTATAAACGGTACTCGTTTCAACACAAAACAACAAAATCGCCACTACTCAAAGCTATAAGAAAACATTGTTTACAGTTTGTACTGCTGGTGCTACTGTATAGTTGTATTGACAGTAATATTAATGTCAATATCATTGGTTATCAATCTGGTACATAATCAAGATTAGCGGAAGCGGGTTATACAAATATTTAAAAATAAACACGACGACATATCAAGCTATACATTTCCATTATAAGTTGACTTCTCATTTTACGAAAAGCCTATACAATACGAGATCAGCTAAAACTGGAAATCTGTAGCTTGATATGTCGTAGTGTGTACGATAATTTTTCATCAAAACGATAATTTCGACGTATAAATTCGATAATTTGAATTTTTGGAGTTGGCAACACTGCTTCAAAAAACTTCACATGTCAAATATGTCAAATCGAAAAAATGGCAGATGCATTGTTGCTATCGGTGCATTATTTTACTATCTATTGATAATAATACGATTCTAAAGTGCATACCGTTGATAAAATAATTCATACGATAATATTTCTAAAAATCCAAGCTCATCAAATTTGACCAGTGTTTCGCATAAAACCCGTGTAGATTAACTTATTATTTACAACTTATTTTCGCCGTTAATTTTATTTCTTGTACCTAATTCAAAATGAGTGATAAAGAAGAAAAAAGCAATAACGATGAAGAAAAAACGGGAATAAATCAAGACGAAGGTAGCAAAAACCTAAAAATAATAACGGAGGGTAATGTACCTTTATATTCCAATAAATCTTTAGAATCTAATCAAAATACAGAAAATAGTGGCGCTATACCTGAAAATATAGGTACTGGAGATGATAAAGCACGCATTTTACAAGATAACTTAGAATTTGACAAAGTAGAAGAAGAGTTGACAGAAATGACAAAAGAAATCATAAATACTGATGCAGGCATAGGTGCTGGTGACTATACAGACAAAGCAAAGGTCAGTGGAATAGATGATAAAAAAATTGAGGATGCTAACACTGAAATGAATGCAAAAGTATCTAAAACCAATGATACTGTTGAGAACGATGAAAGCAACAACACTTTCCTCGACAAATGTGATAAAATTGAAACTGAGAAGGCTGATGATCTTGAAGAAATTGAAGTGGAAGATATGCAACTAAGATGGGATGACGACGATGATGCTAGCAATCAAACAATGGGCGATGAAAACAGAAACGCAGATGCTAAGAATGATAATATTCTGTCCGAAAACCAACTTTTGGAAGAACCTTCAGATGTTTTAAGTAATGATATGACTGAAATGCCTTCTGATGTAAATCCCAAAGTTACTGAAGCTAATCTTGATAGTGATGTGTTAAAAGTCAACAATGAAGAAATTAGCCTTACAAAAGATATTAATTCCAAAGAAATTGAAACTACTAAAGAATCTGAAATTAGTCCAAAACTGGACACTCCTACGGATAAGGCAGAAAAAATCTTGTTAGATGAGCGTTTAGCGGAAAACAGCCTAAATACTGAACCAATAACTAGCCCAGAAATGTATTTATCCGCAGAAGAAAGTATGGATCAAGATGACATCAATGTTTTAGAAGATAAATTATTGAATGAATCTGAAATTGTCACTGAAGCAGCAGTAATAACTCAGGCAAAAGAGAATCTTGAAGAGAAACGTATTGATGAACCAATAAAAGAATCAGAATCTGCAAAAAGCAATCTTCTAAAGGAGGATACTGCTAATGAACAGACAAAAGATGATCCAGTTGACATTATTGAAGAAGATCAACTTTTAGTTGAATCTGTAAGTAATACTGAAACGGAGTCTTCAACATTGAAGACCAACCAATCTTTTACAGATGTCATCTTAAGCAAAGATAATGATAATATTATGTCAGAAGAAAATCTTTTAGAAGAACCTGATTCTAAGGGCGAGAGTTCTGTGATAATTTCTGAGAAAGATATTGAAAGTTCTAAGATTGTTCCTGAAACAGAAGCCCCAATAAATAAAGAAGATAATGATGATGTTCTGCTAGAAGAAAAACTTTTACAAGATACGGAAACAGCTGAAGTTATTCCTGAAAGTGATATAACAATGGATATTGATGATGAGGCAGAAGGAGAGTTACTGAAAGAAGATGAATGTCAAGAAGATAGCTGTACTCCTATGGATGTTGACAATACTGACACATCTATTGGAGATAAGGATAAGATAGAACACAAGATTATAGATCAAACAATTAGTCAATCTGAAGTAGTAAAGAAAGATATAGCTCTCCCAATAGATGACCAAACTAATATAGAAAAGGTAGATGAAACAACAGACGAAGTAAAAAATATGGATCAATCTGATGATCAAAGTAGAATAATTGAGAAAGTTATTGATCAGCCAATTAAGGATACAACTAAAACAGTAGATATTATTAAAGATACACCTATTGAACATGAACCTAAAATCGATGAGAAAATTGTAGATCAAGCTATGTCTGAAAAAGAGACTATTGATAAACAAATTGATGATCAAACTAAAATGACAGACAGCAATAAAGATCAGTCAATTCTAGAATCTAATACAAAAGAACAGTCTATTAAGAGTCCTGCACGAACTGATTCACTCACTATTTCTAATACTTCTAACATTCTTGTTGAAGATCTAAAGAAACCTATCCCAGAAGATACTACTCTTGAAGAAGAAATTAAAAATAAAGCAGATCCAGAAAAGCTTAAAGAAAATACTGAAAATATAAACAAAGACACTGATTTAGACAAACCTGAAATAAGTAAAGAAACTATCAATCCAGACACTAGCTTAGATATAAAGACTGAGGTTGATGAAATTTCGCCTAACAACTCGTCAATATTTTTAGAAGATTCGTGTCTTATCAAAACGGACCACAGAGTACATAGACCAGATGTGATGCTAGAAATACCTTCACAAGAACTAATTGACATGGATGATACCGATTTTTCTATGAATTTGGACCATTCTGAAGAGATTGACAGTCTTAATGATGTTGAGAAAAATGTTGATGACGACATAGTACATGAGAAAACAATTAATACAACTGTCATTGATGATGCCATAGTAAGTGATAACATTGCTACTGATGACACTATAGTCAGTGAGAAATCAGTAGAACAAATTAAAGCAGATGAGGACACAGTAAAAGAGAAACCAGTAGATCAAAAAGCCATAGATACTGAAATGACAACTGTTGATAAAATCATCGCTGAAGATGACATAGTAAAACAAAAATCAGTAGATCAAGAAGCCATAGAACCTGAATCAACAGTAAGTGAAGTCCAAACAGAAAGTAATATTGCGGAAAGTGAAAAGAAAGTTGAAGATACTGTTGTTCAAGCAACAGTTGAAGAAAACATGGAAAGATTGTTTGCAGACGATGAGCCCGAAGTTGCTAAAGAAATTGCAGAGTGCATTGGTAAGTTAATACAAGTTATCTTCTAGGATATATACCTGGCATGTCGTAGAACCAAAAATTCGAAGGCATGTGACATCCACCAACCCGCACTGCTGATCCTCCGCTCCCTCTCACAGAGCAGAGGCCTGAGTCCCAGCAGTGGAAACCTCATAGTCTGTGTAGGCACAGCAAGCACTGCTCCTGGTTGTAGTATCCTGGGTTAGATACCCGAGTCAGGCACTGTTATTGAGTTTTTCCATTAGGAAATTTAGGGTTCCGTATCCGAATTGTGCCAACTGGACCCTATTACTAAGGTTCCGCTGTTCGTACGTCCGTCCCTCTGTCTGTCACTCCCAAGGCTGTATCTTTTGAACCAAAACCTTTTGAATCTTTTTGCCTTTTTTTTCATTTTCAAGTAGACACTTGAAATTTTCAGAGTGTGTACTACTATGGGCGCTATAACAACAAATAATAAAAATAAAACAAAGTTAAAAATGAAATAACAAGAATGAAAATACAAGAATCGTTTTATCATTGTTGTTTTTTTTAATTAAAGTATAACACGTAGTGTTGAATATTGTATGGTAGTATGGAGCCCTTCGTGTGCGAGTCCGACTCGTTCTTAGCCGTTTTTATTTTTAAACATGGTGTTTAAAAAAAAAAGGAAACATATTTTAAAAAGTGCGCCATGTAGTTTTTAATATATTTCCATTTTCTACGGTAGTCAGAAGCCCGAAAGTCTGAAAACCAGCCTTACCAAGGGGTATCGTGTTATCCATTGGTTGTGGAGGTCAGATAGGAAGTCGCTTCGTGTAAAAAAACAAGTATTCAGCTGCATCCGGAGGAAGAGGGCCTACTCTCTGAGTCCGTCAACGAAAATATGGGCCCGACCGAAAGTAATTCGAAACTTTGGGGTGAATCCTACACCCGAATAATTAACTTTTTTGGACGGGCAAAAACACATCGGGAGAAGGCACAACTGTCAAATCATGTTGTCATTCATTCTTAGGTCGGGCCTCAAACTAATCATATATCCGTAGGTGATACGGATTAGGAATCATCCGTAACTTTGGCCGAAACTATGGATTTCGATATTTTTTTTCAATTACAATGCGCATTTAAATACAAGATTTGGAGATCACATTTTAAGCAAAAAATTGCTTGTGTTAAGAGATTCTGGTCATTCACTTAGAAAGTAGTACTTACTGCTTGGGAGTAGACCTCCAGACCATTTCAGATACAAATGTACATGGTCTTCACATAATCTGAAGAAGATTATGTCTGGACTTTAAAAGAGACTGTGACCTCTGAGTTTGTTTCGGCCTTTCTTCTCAGAGTAGTCAGATAGGAAAAGCCGACTTCATCTAGTTTTAAAAATATGATTGACGTGTAAAAGTGTTTGTACAAACCTACTTACAGAAATAAAATCATTTATCATTTAGACTCCAACTAAAAACCACTTAACCAAGTAATGAAGTGCAAAGTTATGGAGGAGAAATGGAACATTTTTCATCTCCTCGTCACGTGCCAAGCAAAGAGTTTTACTGATCATTATTGAAGTATATGCTGGCGCTTGTTTCACGAATGCTTTCTAGAAAGGTGTCGAGAATAAATGACGGTGCGGCGTTTTAGCCTTCATTACACTATCATTTAGTTTTATGGATATTTGGGAAAAAGCTAGGCTGGTGATGACACTTGCAATTAGGTTTACCATCCGTCCGGATGTGTCCGGACATGTCCGGCTTTATGGCCCCCCGTCCAGACTTTGTCCGGCCTTCTTATTTGTCCGGAGTTTTTGATTTAAGGGGATTTTTGTTAGGATTATAAAAATATTAATTAAAATGTCCGGAGTTCTTTGTAAATGTCCGGCTTTTTGTCAGGACTTTTCATATTTCGGAATGGGAACCCTACTTGCAATGCCTCTGGAATCGCAGATGTCCATAGGCGGCGGTGACCTCTTACCATGGGGTCGTCGGCTTGTTTACCATCCGATAGGTACAGGCCACCTATTCTAAGTCTGTTCCAAAAGTATTTGACGAAAATGTGAACAAATGGATCAGAAAACCTACCTGCGGATGCCAATTCATAGTTCGATTTACAAATTGAGGGCTTTGATTTGAAATTCTAATTTGGAATCGCTTCAAAGGTGTTATTCATTTGACAATTGAGGTGAATTTTATAACCTCAATTATCACCGAGGAGTCTTCAATTACAAGTTAATAATTTTATTTATATACAAATAATAATTGTTGCAAAAAGTGGTGAGATATTAAGTTGAAACCTTTTTTAAATAAATGAATGTGTTATTATTCTTTTAGTGAGTGATTGCGTAAGAATTTAACCTGAACAGGGATTGTTTAGACTTTCATCAGATACTTTGAAACAGACCATAGCTATTTCTACCTTTTTGTCTAATATTAGCTAGTCAGGTCCGAGGTGGCCCGCTAGAGGGCCAAAACAATAGATAATCAATTGTGTCTCATTAACGATGCTTGATGAGTTAATAATCTTCTTTCAGCATCCACAAGCCAAGTTCAGGTACCCGCCGAACATCCATCGACAACCATAACCCGCATGACTCCAGACACGTCCGATGAAGTTCCAGAGATAGATGACACTCTGGGATTGTTGGCCGAGTCTGCGGGACGGATGATGGAGGATGATGAGGAACCTGATGACGATTTTGATGGTGATGATGATGATGATTCTGATCATGATGGTGAGTTATAGAATTTTCGAACTTTTTTGTTAGAGAGACTTTTTAATAATCAACGAATATTCGTTTTTTATATGTATTATTTGGGAATAAATAGTAATAGAGCTTTTTTAGTGCCTTATTAGTATAGTGATCACAAGCGCGCCTGCATAAAGGTGCAGTTTTACTTGGTCGTTAGCCCGTATTCGGGTGCTCGGAAGACTACTCGAATTCGGGCACCCGATGCTTTAATTACACTGGTTATCGCACTGGAATACGGGCTAACAACTACGAGTACTTTGAATGAATTGGAAACAACTCATTGTGATGAATGGAAAAGCACTTATAGAAGTGAAAGGAAAACTGGCGTCGGGTATCCGAATTCGGGTACCCGAAACGATGAAGTTGGACAAGATTGTCCGAAGACGGGCGTATTCGACCCCGTTCATTTATACTTCGCATCTTCGGTAGTACAAGGGCATAACTGCACTTTTAGTGATTTTACAGGAGAGCTATTTTAAGATATTGTCGCGCCAAGATACTCAGATACGCCCTTCCGCTCCGCCCAGAGTGGGAGAGGTCATTTGATGATTACACAAACAAAAAAAAAAGATAGTCAGAAAATTGCACCAATATGACGAAGGCACTTTAACCCTCTGGCGGCATTAAGCTGATATTGATACGGGTCTTTGTTCCTCCAGATAAAAGGGACTTTTTAAAGCACTGGCATACTTAAGTCATTTTTCGGTTTTTTGTCAGTTATGCCCTTGTCCTACCGAAGGTGCGATTTGGTCCGGAATTCCATAAGCAATCGAATTCGGGAGAACGACCAAGTGTAATTGCGCCATAATGCTGGATTTTAATCCCGGGTCGGGAAGTGTTTTCGAGATTTTCCACTTAGAATTCTCAACGACAGCCCGAAGTCTGGATTTAGGCATGGCTGATGACAATAGGCTCGCCCCTTATTACATGAGAGTTATAACTGGTGAAATATGAATGTACCCTCGGGCGAAAATGTCGAGCTTTAGTAATGGCTCATTTTCTTTAGGCGATAACTCGATCGATATACAGCATACAGGGGTGGGGGTGAGGTGGGGAGTTCCCCGCAGGCGGGATAATAATGACTAATAAAACTCGTTGATAACGCGGTCGGTTCACCGTCTGCGGGGAATCCCCTTAGCGGGGGTAACGATCAATGAAATTCATCGGTCGGTAAAAAGCGTGCGGAGACTCACACCCAATGAAAATGAACCGTCAAAGCAACTGCCAAACGTGCGGTGCAGGTTCTCCGTATACCGCAATACCTGCCCTATCGACTAATGAAACCGGTTCCCCGCATGCGGGGCCTATGGCATGCGTTACAGAAATCTCCAGCAACCACATGCGGGCCCTATCGACGAATGGAAACGGTTCCCCGCATGCGGGCTCTATGGCTTGCGTTACAGAAATCTCCCGCACCCCGCATACGAGCCCTATCGACCAATGAAAATGAGCCTTTAGAGACAATCACACAGATTTTAGTGACAGATACGACGTACTACAAAGTCGTTTTTAAGCTATTGTATAGCTTTTATCGCGGGCTTTGAGCGCGGCGGTATTTGAATTAATATCAAAGAAAAAAAAAAATACTGCATAAATAAAAAATAAAAATAAATTATAATTGCATAAGTTGATAAACAATGCTATGCAATAGCTTTACCGTGGCAGTCCCCGAGTGCCAAACATGTTTTTTTTTTCTAAAATTTGGTGCGCCATATTTACGATTTAATTTTGATGCTGGCATAGTAACCCAGAGTGTATTATTAACCCTTTCACGAGCGTTGGCAAAATATTTGCCACAGCGGTATTTTGAATCTGGCGCGTAATCGATTTGGCAGACTAATATTTTTAATCTACGTACACAAAACAAATATATTGCCACCCCCCATAAAAGTAAATAGGGATATCTAGGGGGAGGAATTGTTCAGAAATGTTTTGTAGGGGGGCCGCTAACTACGTCAACACTCTTTAAAACAAAAAATCTACGTACTTCGTACTGCCCGTTAAAGGGTTAAAGCATCTAAAACATCAAGATATTTAAAAATACACTATCTTATGCTGTATTGTACAAGTACCTACCTCTTTGGAGGATACAGGCTTAATCTATACTAATGATATAAATTCGAAAGTAACTCTGTCTGTATGTGACCTTTTCACGCTTAAACCACTGAACGGATTTCGATAAAATTTGGCAAAGAGTTAGATGGCGTCCTGGGGAAGGACATGGGCTAGTTTTTGTCAGGGTAGCACATTCCCATGGTATAATTTTCAACAACCACGCGGGCGGAGCCGCGGACAGAAGCTAATATTATATATGTATAAAAATTACAGAAAGCAGTAACCAAATCTCAGCGGAACAGTCAGAGGAATCGAACCCAGCAGCCCTAGATTCTGAGCCAGTAAGAAACCAGGAAGACAAGGAGTTGGAGACTCCAGACCCTAAGGATGAAGAGTTCCCGTTCATGATGTGTGACAGCACCACCCAGGATAAGGCGGAGAAGATGGATGTGGTAGAAGAATATGGGACTGTGAGTTATTATGTCTTTCTTATAGACTTTCAGCAAAGAAAAACCAAGAATTCTTGCCATAGTTCTAGTACAACATTTAACCCTCTGTTAGAACCACTAAAGGGTTCTGTTACGAAAAAATAAACAGAAAAGAAATAATTCATAAGTACAGTTAAATAACAGTAAGTTGTAGTCTCTTTTTCTACGTTTATTGGAAAAGATTTTTGCGATTTCTGACTTTTCTAGTACTCAAACCTTATTTGGTCCAATGGAGGTTTTTGATCCTTATATGAAACATGATCGACTGGCATAAAAAAAAGTTTTTTTGTGAAAATTACCCATTTTCCTGTTGACTGTATTTTTTTTTTCAAAATCTGTTAATGCTAATCGAAGTTTCTCAAAAAGGTAAGGAAACTCTTCTAAGACCGTTTTCCTGTAGCTACAATGATTAAGGTCTGCCCTTGCTGCCCCATCTCAAAAATCCATCCTGTAGTTTACAAATCGTCCAGGAAAATTAAAATACAGTATTTGCAGGAGCTTTGGGCATATTTCTCTAATGGAGAAAATCAAAATTTCTCAAAAAGGTCAGGAAAGTCATCTAAGACCGTTTTCCTGTTGCTACAATGATTAAGGTCTGCCCTTGCTGCCCCATCTCAAAAATCCATCCTATAGTTTACATATCGTCCAGGAAAATTGAAATACAGTATTTGCAGGAGCTTTGGGCATATTTCTCTAATGGAGAAAATCAAAATTTCTCAAAAAGTTCAGGAAAGTCATCTAAGACCGTTTTCCTGTTGCTACAATGATTAAGGTCTGCCCTTGCTGCCCCATCTCAAAAATCCATCCTGTAGTTTACAAATCGTCCAGGAAAATTAAAATACAGTATTTGCAGGAGCTTTGGGCATATTTCTCTAATGGAGAAAATCAAAATTTCTCAAAAAGTTCAGGAAAGTCATCTAAGACCGTTTTCCTCTAGCTACAATGATTAAGGTCTGCCGTTGCTGCCCCATCTCAAAAATCCATCCTGTAGTTTACAAATCGTCCAGGAAAATTAAAATACAGTATTTGCAGGAGCTTTGGGCATATATCTATAATAGAGAAATACAGGGTGGCAGGGAAGTCGTCAAACAAACTGTTACCATGGATTCAGTACATGATACTGAACCCTCCTGAGCAGATTTTTTTTATAGGTTATAAAAAAAAAAATTGCTCTTCCATACATTTTGACCGCGTAGGTATTGCACTTTACTATGAAACAGCAGATTTTTTATTTATTTATTTATTTATTTTACAATTTTAGGAAAACCAACAGCTATACATTTTCACACGAATAAGAGTAACAAAAATAAGGCCAATTCAAAGTTTTCACAGATAGAAGAGAGTATATAAACAAAAACAAAAATATTTGAGAAGGTAGACAGGGTTTTAAGCAGAGACAGTAGGTATGTGTATAAAAAATTGCGTTACAACCAGCGTAAATAATTTAATAGCGTAATTATTTTATTTAAATTTATTATTTATTTCTGTATCTGTCCGTGACATCACAGCAGCGGGCCCTATCAGAATACCAGCGCTGCGACATTTATTTTTCCTAAATGTCGCAGCATCATGCTGAGATAGGGGCCTTTTGGCCTCGTACAGGACTTACTGTTGTTATTTTCATTTTACATTTTGTTTTTATTTTATTATTTTTATGTTTTTATTTTATTTTTATGAGTGTGTTTAGTTTAGTATCTGATAATCCTGTGCGAGTCTCAATAAATACTTTTTCTTTCTTTCTTTCTTTAAATTGTAACATAAATATTATTTTATGTTATTAAAGAAGAAAGTACAAAGAGACCCTTTTAATTTTGGAATGCTAGTAGTGAAAACATCGATGTCGACGTCCCGGCAGACTGCATTATACGTATGGCTCGCTCTTATTAGGTATGAATTTCGTCTGTAATTCGTTCCTACCACAGGAGTATGCAATAGACAAGGATTGCGCAAAAAAACAGAAGGAATCCGCAGTCCAATTTTGCTCAGCAATTCGGGAAGCTCGGTTGGCTCGGATAAACTACGAGTATTATCTGCGCTAGGGGACTTGAATCATGTCCTGAATTCATGTTTTCAGTATGCGCGTCGATTTCCCTGCCGCCCTGTATGTTGGGTACTTATTTAAACATTGATAAATTGTTATTGCAGGTGGAATTACAGGCGGAAACGATAAATGAGATGAATGAAGAAGCAAAGTCGGCTGTTGATGCGTTGTTGAACGCTGATAACCCCGCCAGTGAACAAGTTGAGGTACTTATTATCTATGTTAATTACTAGCCCGCGGCTTCGCTGGCATTAATTTAGACTTTGACTATCAATTCGAGTTATAATTCAATCATGATCGGAAGAAACGTGGCGTCATCTATTATCATAAGAACGTTATTGTTGTTTTCCTTGTGAACAGTACTTGTTTTCGGGATGAAAGGTACCCTATGTCCGTTTCTGTACACCTGACAGCGTATATGCAAAATTTCAGGATGATTGGTTCAGTGGTTTAGGCGTGAAAAGGTAATAAACAAACAAACAAACTTACTTTCGCATTTATAATATTAGTTAGGACTAGCTGCGCCCCGTGGTTTCACCCGCATAAGTCTCGATCCCGATGAAATATCGGGATAGTAAGTATCCTATGTTTTAATCCAAGTCATGGTCTACCTATGTGCCAAATTTCATCCAAATCCGTTCAGCCGTTTTTGCGTGATTGAGTAACAAACATCCAAACATCCACATTTTCACATTTATAATATTAGTAAGATAGTTAGGATTAGGAAGTTAGGATTATATTATGCCGTGCGGCGGCACGGTTGGCGCAGTGGTTAAGCGATTGACTGCTGCGCTGCGTGTCGCGGGTTCGATTCCCGCACGGAACAAATATTTATATGACCTACAAGTAGTTGTTCCGGGTCTGGATGTTTGTGCATGTGAGTTTGAATGTTCGTGAACGCACCCACAATACAGGAGAAATTCTTAGAGTGGAGCTATGTTTAAAAAAAAAAATAGTATATTTCAAACATAAATAATTAAAATCCTACCTAATATTATAAATGTGAAAGTAAGTTTGTTTGTTACGCTTTCACGCTAAAATGACTGAACGGATTTGGATGAAATTTGGCACATGGGTAGACCATGATCTGGAGAGGGACATAGGCTTCTTTTCATTCTACTATATCGCAGACAAAGTCGTGGGCACCATTTAGTATAATAATAAAGCATAAGCGTAATCAGCCTATAATGTTCCCACTGCTGGGACACAGGCTTCCTCTCAGTGAGAGGGCTGGTAACATAATAATACTAGCTTCTGCACGCGGCTTCGCCCGCGTGGATGTCGGAAATGATACCGGAACAAAAAGTAGCCTACATCCTTTCGCAGGATGCCATCTATCTCCTTGCCAAATTTTATCGAAATCCGTTCAGTGGTTTAGGCGTGAAAAGTTAGCACACAGAAGTGGTTAAAATTTTCTTACTTAGTAAATGCACAGCCCGATAGAGATCTACGTTTTGAAATGGGCAACTAGCTTCAACTTTCTGACTAACTGACCGACTCCTTGGCCGTCAATAAATGCCTGTAAACGGTTTAATTGAAATGTTTTGAATTTGACACATACATACACACATAAACTCACGCCTTCTTCTCACGGGGGTAAGCAGAAACTACAGAACGCCACCTGCTACGATGGATGCAAACCGATTGCTGAATTTGACCACAGCTATAATTTAACTTGCATCATATTTTTTATTTCGTTTTTTCTGAATAATAAATTTTAGTTTTTTTCTATCTTTGGCGGTCCTACTGCTAAGCAAAGGATTCCTCCCAAGTTTTTTTAACTTATTTAAAAGTATTTAGTAATTTAACTGCTTCAGGATGCTGTTGGGACTGCCGCGCTATTGTAGTGCGTCCGGTATGTTTGCTTTTGCGCATACCGATGATTTTTACGCCATAATGCGCAAAAAACCATATTCCATCTTGTCAAGAGCGCGTTCTAGTTCTAACGGCGTCCTAAGTATGTTAATAGAAAAGTACGACGCACCTTGGTTGTCGCACGCTGTGGAGGTGCTGGTCAGAAGACCCCACAGCTAACCTTACAATTTTATTTTCTTTTTGTTGTTATTCCGTGTTTGTTTACTAACAATACTTTTTAAGAACAATGTTACTAACAATTGGGCCTAGTTGCCATAAATAAACAAATATTTAATTTAGTACATATTTTTCTTCACAGGACCAACAACAAATCACAGAACAGATGGACGTGGAGACAGTGAAACTGTCGGATACCTCTGACAATGAGGTTGATGTTGAACCTACAGAAGTTCAACAGGCTGTTGCTGAATCAAGCAAGGAGGGCGAAGGTAGGGCAAGATATTCAGCACCTTACAATAATAGTGTTAAATATTTCAAGAATTGATAGTACTTTTGCTGCGAAACCATCTCTAAAATAGCACATAAAACAGATTTTTCATAATGTATTTTTAATTTTTATAAAAATACTAGCTGCGGCTCGCGGTTTCACCCACAGCGGCATGAAATGTACTTTACGACCTATTTCTCAGACCTACCAAATATACACAAAATTTCATAAAAATCGGTCAAGCCGTTTCGGAGGAGTTCGATAACAAACACTGTGACACGAGATTTTTGTACATTAGATTACATAATATACCTTTTTATAATGTACAAGTACGCTAATTAATAGTTATGTATTATAGTTATTTCCTATATTTTATATATATATATATATGACAAATATTGGGTTCATGTTGTGTGTTTGTTTAGTTTGTAAGCCTTTAAATAAATAAATAAACGACCTCATTGTTAATATGCCTTCTTCCCATGGGGGTAGGCAGAAACTACAGAACGCCACCTGCTACGATCCTTACATACTCCTTTTGCCTCGTTTACGTTCATACATCTGGTCATACACGCACGCCGGTTGCGAGTACTACGACACCTGACCTTTCTGAAAAACATCACCAATAAGGTCACTATATGTCCTCTTAGGGCGACCCCTCCCGGCGTTTCCACTCACATCTGCCTTGTAAATACCTTTTGTTAGTCGCCCTTCATTCATCCTCTCAACATAACCGAACCATCTAAGCATACTCTTTTAAATTTTTGTCACTACCTACATCTTCTTTTAAACCGCTCCGTTGCCTTATCACATCATTGTTCAGCCTATCATTCATAGTCACACCACACATGCTTCGCAAGGTACGCATTCTTAAATCATTAAAAAAAAAAAAATTGTTACACATTTGTGTCGTCATAGGTAGCAATTTCAAAATGACAGCGCCTCTATTTCGTAGCCGTAAGAGCAGTTTTCGTAGTTCAAGTGTATTACTAAAGTACATTCGCGTTAAGAATGCAGTGAGTCATCATTATCCGTCGGACTAGCCCCGCCCCCTAACCAATCAAATCTTTTCAAATTACAAAGTCAAGTTCACAATGACAGTTGAAGGCATTGCTTCGAACGCAACGCTTGTGTCGTTGTAGTCGTAATAGACCTTTATCTTGCAGTTGCACTGATGACTCACTGCAACATTAACATACATGCATACTGCATTCTTAACGCAAACGAACTGTAACGGGTTACGTGACGATATTGTCGTGGACGTGCACGTCCATAAAATGTATGGAAATACGTATACATTATAACGTTATCATGGACGGCAATTTAAAAGCGTCTTCATATTTTACCATACATTTTACTTCCCTCCCTGTGTTATCGTGATGCCGTGACGTGGACGTGGACGTCCACAATAATATCATCACGTTAGAAACTATAAAAGCGCACGTTGACCGTACAAAATGATAAATATAGCAGTAGCGAAGGGTCAATTTTTGTAAAAGGTAAACCGGACTACATATCTTTAATGTGATTATATTATTTGTCTATAGAATACTGAATGTGCCATTTTTCAAAGGGACGCCCGGTAGGAATCGAGTTGTAAGGAACCTTCGCCACTGAAATATAGTTATATTTATATCTCGTATCTCACTACGTCTTTTCTATCTAGAAGCCGTGTGATACGATATACAGCTAAATTTAACTAAACTTTAGTCGGCACCACTTTCCACGTTTCTGGTACCTTTAGGGGATGAATATTTAAAAATCCTTCCTTAGTGCTCACTTTTGCTGTAAAAAAAATTATTAGGGCCGGCGCACATCTGGCGAGGCCCAGCGCGGCGCATTCGTCACTGCCAAACAAATATCAACCTTGCAGCAGTTGAAATAAAGTCGAAAATAAATAAATTTTCATTAGTTCGACAACGCGTCTAGGCGGAAAGACACGCGCGGCTCAGGTTATTAATTCTTAACTTTATTTTTAGTCACACAAAGTTGATATTTGTTTGGCAGTGACAACCGCGCCGCGCTGCGCTTCGCTAGGTGTGCTTCCAAACCCAGCGGTTCAGGCAGTGCGTTGTCTGTCAGTGAGTGAATGAATTTAAGATTTTTATTAAGTAGATTATCTTCCTATCCTCAGAAAAACAAAACCGCTCACCATCTAAATCGCCGCGCAAGAGCAATGTATCGCCCAAGCAATCGCCAAGCAAGATAAGCCAGTCGCCCTGTAAGCAATCCCCAAGCAAGATGAAGAATCTGGCTATCGCCACGCAAGCGGCTAGCTCGGTTGTTAATATTGTGGATTTAGAGGAGAGCAGTTCTTCTGAAGATGGTAAGATATGAGTTTTAGAACTGGTAGTCACTGACAGCGCGTACCGGAAGACGTAGCGTTGGAAGGCCTCCCACAAGGTGGACCGATGACCGCAGTCCAGGCCGCAGGAATCCGCAGAACCGGTCGAAGTGGCGATGCTTGGGGGAGTCGAAACACCTCACTCCCGCCGCTTGACCAGACGGAGCCCGCAGAGGTGGGCACCAGTCGAGGGCGAAGTTGAAGAGTGCTTAAGTGCCCCCGTAGCCCCCGGTCGCAAGTGTGCGAGGGAACACGGGGTGGTTTTAGTCAGTAGAAGTCTGACAGACTCCTCCGCCCGCCCCAGGGCGGAGGACATCCATGAGGATTTCCACCCCGTTAACAGAAAAAAAAACGGCCTATGTCGTGCTGTGGACGTCTTTCCGCTAAAAATGATGGAGTCACTGACATATTAAATCGGAAACCGTTTATTTAAATAAGGCTGATATTCAGCACTTTTTGAACTTCAAAATTACATGAGACTGCTCCTAAAACGCTCGCCCTTTACCTCTTCATATTCTATAAGCTGGGAACAAGAAGTGGCGCAACAAAATAAACTCCCCAGACAATATTATTAGCTCTCAAATCAGTCCATACATTTTTTTTTGGTTGCGTACCTAGAGGGCGCTAAACGGACCCTATTAGGATCAGCTCAGACAAAGCTGCAAAAAGCTCGAGCATATTCTTAGCAGTCAAGTAGTAGTGAAAATACGCGTGAACATTCAACATACGCCATAAGGAATCACCTCATGCACGCTATTTAAAGAAAAAAATAAATAAAGAAAGCAAAATAGTTTATTCTGCAAAAATAAATCGCCCGTTACAAATAAATGACATTAAATACACACGTACAAAGTAGCCAAAAGCCTCGTATTCAAGCAATAAAAGTTTGACAATTTTGTCCATTGCTTGATTTTAGGGCCAGGGACCAATGACAATACACATTGCCCTGTGTATTTAGAACTCTGTTTAGTTGTGACAACAATTAAATATTAAATTAGAGAGCTGTATCGTCCGTCGCGGTGGAGTCCGTGGAAACGAACGGTCAGCGGGCTGAGCCGTGCCGCCCAAGCACCGCGCCTCAGCTTGCCGATGACGCGTTGATCACGCCGTCTGCTCATGCAGACCGCGCGCAAGGTGTTGAGTTCGATTCTCAACATACACCATAGAATAAACGTTGTAGAAGAAGAATAAACGTAGTGTGTCATAATAACTCCCTAACAGCCTTTATTACCTGTGCGAATCCGATAAATCAATGAGGTTTTAACTAACAATTACGTCGGTATAAGTTTAAATTGAATTGTTTCGTTTGATGAGAAAAACAAAACGACAGTTTAAGTGCTTGATATATATTTTTTAACAGAATGGTAACTGAAAATGTTTCCATACTTCTAGTTTTGTTGCAATAAAGTGGCAACTGGATAATGACGTAAGCTTGTGTCACTCTCGGAGTGCCAGACCTTGTTTTTTTAGACCATGGATGTGCAATGTCAAACAGTAGAGTAATAACCTCCCTAAATTTGTATGGTAAAAATATCGACTAGTGCACCCTTAAAAGTTGATATCTGTTTGCTTATAAAGTGCACACGTGCGCACTACTGCTGATCATGAGGTCCTGGGTTCGATTCCTAGGTCGGGCAAAGTGTTATTGGGTTTTTCCATCTGGAATTTCTCAGTAGCAGCATGGAGTCTGGATTTGTGCCCTGTTGATGGCAATAGGCTCGCCCCCTATTACATGAGACTTAAACATAACTGGCGAAATGTGGGTGTACTATAGGTACACCTCTGCCTAACTCTTCGGGGATTACAGCCGTGATGTGATGTTATGTTATGTGTTATAAGCAGAGATCGGATATTCGGATGCATATTTACTTAAAGTTAATTTTTAGCTATGAAAGTGTGGAAGCGGCTTCTTAAAATATATTTTTTGCAAAAAAAAACCCGCCATGCCAAGAACACCGGGAATAAAATAAAATAAAAAATAAAAATATTTTATTTCAGACAAAAAAGTCCATAGGCAAGGCAAAGTTGTTAGTAACAATGCATAACTAGTCGGGTGTATAATATGGAAGCGACTCTAAAAAAAATATTTGTTTAAAAAATCCCCCGGGGTTCTTGGATTGCATAACTATTCAAATGCATATTCATTTGAAACTAGATTATGCCCGCGGCTTCAACCGCGTGGAGGTCGGAAATTATCCGTACTACCGGGATAAAAAGTATCCTACGTGTTAATCCAGATTAGAAACTATCTGTGTTCCAAATTCCATCCAAATCCGTTCAGTAGTTTTTGCGTGAAAGAGTAACAAACATCCATCCTCACAAACTTTCAAATTTATAATATTAGTAGGACTAATGTTTAACTCCCAATGCAAGTATTTGTATGTAGGGTGTAAGAGGAGTGGTGTGTGTTAGCTAAAACAAAAAAAAAAACACATTTTTTCGATACAAAACCGCATTTCATATTAGCCAACATCTCAATTTTAAGTGAATATGCATCCTGATATCCGATCTCTGGTTATAAAGTATTTTGAAATAATATTTAGCAGTTTTCTAAAATTATTTCTTTCTCAAAACACCCATAGACATACAAGAAGTACAAAAGGAACCGGAACCAGAGGCAACAGAGGACGACAAACCTCCTTCCCCGGAAACAGATGTTACCAACGTTAACATACCAACGGGCATAGACATAATGTGTACTTCCGGCGGAAATACGTCAGAGATAACGACTAAAGACAACCTCTCTCAGGTTGTTATCAGTGGCGTGCCTAAGCCGCCGCCGCATAAGCCTGTAAGTATACATAAACTTCAGTTCAGAATTTCATGTTTTGCAATAACAAACTCAATGCCTAACATGAAAAAGTTCAAATTCCGTTGCAGCCAAAATTTTATTTAGGACCTTTTTTTTATAAAAAATCAATTAAATCTCAATTTAAACTGCATGACGCTAAAGTACAGTACCACAATTTACTTAATGTCCCTCGGCAATCTTCGAATTTCCGAATACAAAACAATCCTAATTTCCATGTCCATCAATTATTAGATTTATCGTGTGTGTTTTGAACTCAGAACTAATTGCTTTATTGTTGTTTTGTTTTGACGTAACAACACAATAAAGTACTAAGTTCTGAATTCAAATTATTATACACAATAAATCTAATAATTGATGGACATGAAAATTAGCATTCGTTTGTATTCGGAAATGCGATGATTCCCGAGGGACAGTAAGAAAATAGTTGTACTATAGATAGTTGAGTAAATGGAAAAACATTTTTTTATTTTTTCAGGCCAGATTGAATACCAGTGAAGTTACGATCAAAACTGTTAGTAACACCGAACCATTGATTATACCTGAAACTAAGGTAAGTGGAACAAGCATGGGCGTGTTAGCCTGACCACTTATCTGAGACCGTTCCTGAGGTAGCTCCGCAATGCGGGAGGGGTGTGGTGACGCGCTGCGAGAGCTCGCTCATACGTCAACTTGTGACAACTGTCACCCCTCCCGCACCGCGCAGTTACCTCAGGAACGGTCTTAGTAAAGCGGTCAGGCTTTAGCTCAATATTTGCTTTACCTAATCTAAAAAACACACTTGTACGAGCAAAACCCGTACATATCAATTGTATCGTTTTTAGGGTACCGTACCCAAAGGGTAAAAACGGGACCCTAGTACTAAGCCTTCGCTGTCTGTCCGTCCGTCTTTCTGTCACCAGGCTGTATTTCAGGAACCGCAATAGCTAGACAGTTGAAATTTTCACGAATTATGTATTTCTGTAACAACAAATACTAAAACCCAAATAAAACAAATATTTTAGGGGGGCTCCCATACAACAAATTCGTTTTTTTTTTTTGCCGTTTTTATAGTTAATGGTACGGAACCTTTCGCGCGCGAGTGCGACTCGCACTTGGCCGGTTTTTAAGCTGATATCGACGCGCAGGGAATTAACAAAATCTATATAATTATATAAAAGGATGGAGGAGGTTAGGATCAAAACCACAAGATATCCACTTTTGGCAATTTCTTCTTTTTTTTTTGAAGATTTCTGCACAAAATGATAAAACCTCCCATTAGCAGTAACTGTTTACTTAGTAAAACGATTTCTAATATTAAATTTTAGTTCAAAACCTCAACAAATCCTGGTTAAAAAACAAAACTGTTATTAGGACCTATTCATCACATGCGTAAATGGTATACAATAAAAAAAAAAAACACGTGTGGCACTCGGGGACTGCCGCGGTAAAGCTATTGCATAGCATTTTTTATCAACTTATGCAATTATAAGTATTTATTTATTTTTTATTTATGCAGTTTTCTTTTATATAATTCAAGTACAGTCGTACCATATACATACACGTTAAGCGAACGCTCGGCCGAGCTACATGGTAGGCGGAGTGGGGGGTGTTAGGTTTTATTTTCGTTACGAAATTTCTTGATTCGGTCGCCGCGCTCAAAGCCCGTGATAAAAGCTATGCAATAGCTTAAAAATGTGCTCACTATTTATTAAGTCTTTTCGTTTTCTGCTTTATTGAAAAAAGTGGATAAGTAGTGGTTTTGATCCTAACCTCCTCAAAGGAGAAACTGACTGCAATATCAACGCACAACCGAAACTGGGACTACGAACGTGAAATTTGCACATGGCTTCCTTTAATAATGTAGGGGAGCAGAAGGGGTTTTTGGAAATTCGAGTTTTAAGGGGGTGAAAAGGGGGGATTTTGTTTGTATAAAAAGTCTTACTTCTTGAGTTAATCAACTTGAAACATATCCTGAATATATTCTTAATAAAGTTTGTCATTATTAGGTTTTAAAAACTACCCCTCAAAAGGATTTTAGAGGGTGCCAAAATTTATACGGCTGTCCGGTTACTTCGAATAACGGTATTAAATGTTTTCACAGAAAATAAACCGTTACAAGTTTTTAGGTTTTTCGAAAATGGACCAGCATAAGGGGGTAATTAAATTTTTGAGGGAGGATTTCACAGCGTGTCTGGGACTCTAGATTAAGCCAAAAGAAATCAAAATATCGTAATCATTAAATTTTCCAAAACTACCGGTTAAATGGGGTGGAGAGGGTGCTACATTTTCTAAGAAATAAAACGAAATCCACGCGGACGATGTCGTGAGCAAAGTGCTAGTATATTCATATTTAAGTTAGAAGCAGTAGTTGCATAGCATTCGCCGCGGGTCGATCATTTATCAGTTTTCAAATACACATGTTGAACTCAAATCACTTTCATTTAAACCCGTACCTTTTTGGTCCTTCGAGCCGGATATCGCGAGTGTACAGAAGTGTAGCAATCAAGTACCGTAAAGCGTTTTACTAGTGACGTCAAACGAACTAGCAGTGAAGGTGTTTGTACTGCCAGTAACAGTGCAGTACATAGCAGCAGTTGCAGCAGGGATCAACAGGTGTCCGTATTTGGTAAGCAACAAAGCTCTCGCTTGGACAATAAAGTTAGATCGTTCCATTTGTTATCATTTTTATCAACAACATGTCGTCAACGAAGAAAGATCTCGCCCAACAACAGCAACTACTCAATCAGATAGAGCAAGTTTACACAAATTTCAAAAAGTATGGCTCCGATCGCAAAACCTCGGGCTACATACGCCAAAGGTTAGAAAAATTTAATGCATGCTGGCAAGAGTATCAATCCAATCATATAAGATTGTGTAGCATCGAAGATGGCCAGATCGTATATTTCCTTCACTTCAAAGCAATTTGACACTGTGAAGGAGAGATATGAGAAAAGCAGAGTAGTTATTCAGAATCATCAGCCAACAGAGGAAAGACCATCAACACCGTTTCTAAAGTCTGCTACTCTTCTAGCTACCTCAAGTACCGTACAGCAATCTTCAATTAAATCTTTAAAGTCTCAGGGATCAAACAGCAAGACGGATGAGATGATGAGGAAACGGAACGACTACACGAGATGAGATGGTGTTTTTTCTGAACTGAATAAGGCTTTTTTTATATTTAGTGCTCCAGACCGTATTTCGGCCATGGTGGCCGATCTCAACGAAAACTAGCCTTCGGCATGGGAGATATTATAGTCCACAAGTGTGTGCGCAGACACAGGTGCACTGTCTCTTCCCTTCCTTTCATAGTCCGATGGGACGGCAATCCGACACGACCGGAGAGAGATCAGGCGCAGGACCAACGGCTTAACGTGCGCACCGAGGCACGGGGGCATCACACCGCCAACTTCCAAACTCCGGGCCGTTACTAAGAAATTCCTAATCGAAGAATCCAATAACACTTTGCCCGACTTGGGAATTGAACCCAGGACCCCTCGCTCAGTAGTCGCGCTTGCAACCACGAGACCAATAGGGTAGTTTTTTTTTTTTTGAAAATACTTTTTCCTTTTTTCAGTTCGCATATTAACATTTTATTAAATACAAGCTGTCCGTGCCCGGCGTCGCCCGGGGTGAAATTCATACAAAAATAGCATCCAAATTTCCGACTTTCCCGGTGGATTTTCCAAAAAAAATCTTTCATACAAACCTTGTCCTGACGATTAAAAACACAAGAAAAAAGAATTAGCCAAATATTTGCAGCCGCTTTGAAGTGATGCGCGGACTAACATTTTTGGCGATTGATTTAACGTGATTAGGTATGCGCGACTTTGTATATTTATACAAACTGGCGCATACCTAATCACGTTAAATTATACTACGTATACGAGGGCGGCACTGAAAATTTCGGGAATCAAGGAAGTGACACAACATTACTATTTAAAAATGTATTTATTGCTTTTCGAAGTATTCTCCGCGAAATTTGACACATTTTTCCATACGATGGAACCAATCATTGAAGCAACCATGCCATTCGGAAGTTGGGGTCTCCAAAATAGCCGTTTTTTAGGCGTCCACAGCTTCTTCAGGTGATGAAAATCTCTGTCCACGCAATTTATTCTTTATTTTAGGGAAAGTATAGAAATCATTAGGGCTTAGGTCGGGGCTGTACGGCGGATGGTCTAACAATTCTATGTTTTCTTGCTCTAAAAACTCTTTTGTTCTGTGCGCGGTGTGAGAACTCGCATTGTCGTGATGGAGGATGATGCGGCGGTTGCAGTTCTCTTTACGGAGTTCAGAAACGACCTGTGGCAAACAAATGCTAGCATACCATTCTGCATTAACCGTTCTTTGTCCCTCAAGAGGAATAGTCGTAACATGGCCGGTTTTGGAGACAAACGTGGCCACCATTTTTTTTGCAACACTCCGTGAACGAACAATTTTTGTTGGCTTTAACTCATTTTCGAACACCCAAACTCGTGACTGGTTTTTTGTTTCGGGTTCGTACGCGTATATCCAGGATTCGTCACCTGATACGATGTTGTATACAGCATTTGAGGATCCTGCGTGGAATCTTTCGAGAGTTGTGACGCACCAAGTAACGCGAGCCGCTTTTTGCTCTTCACAGAGCGAATGCGGTATCCATCGGGAAAACAACTTTTTTACACCTAATTGTTCATGCAAGATTATTTGTATTTGACTCATGCCAATGTCTAAAGTTGCCTGAATTTCGCGGTATGTCACATGTCGATCTTCCTCAATCAGTTTACGCACAGCATCAAGGTTTTCTTGGGTGACTGCAGTTTTTGGACGACCTTGACGGGGATCATCACTGAGCTTGACACGTCCACGTTGAAATTCAGCAAACCAGCGATAAATTGTGGTTTTGGATGGGGCTTCATCACCAAATGCAGAAATCATCCGGTCAACACACTGTTTTTGTGTTAAACCACTTCGAAAGTCATAATAAATCATAGCTCTTGAATTTTCTCGAGTCAATTCCATTTTCTCAACGACTAAACAAGTTAGACAAAACCTTGTGACAAGACCGAGAATCTTTTTTTAAATAAATAAATGGTATTCGATTTTTAAAACCAAGGAGTTTTCAATTAAAAAGATTTTAATATGACAGGAACAGTGGAAATATTCCATTCCCGATACTTTTAGTGCAGCCCTCGTACTACATGGTATACTTAGACGGTATACAAAATTTGAATGAAATCCATTCACAAAAAAAATTGAGCCGTCGCGGGACGCCTGGCAGATGTAAAACATCGAAACTATTTTGTATAGAAAATATAGCGTGGCGACGCGACGCCACGGCATGCGTCGCCATGGCAATAATCGGTTTTAACCGCGGCTATAGATGTTTCACCAAAAAATCTGCTGATCCTTACATTTTGTTACACGTAGCTCGACAAAATATATGGAACTGAGCAGATCTTTTTGTTTGTATGCCAATTTCGGAGAAGCTCCATGGCGGCTGTCGAACGGGCGACCTCCGCCCGCATTTCTGACATTCCGTCCGACGGAGGCCCAAGGTGAAGGGCCTCCGCCGCCGCCATAATTGAGGCCGTGGCAGTGAGTACGACCTTGTCTTTAGAGGACTGAATCCTCTTCAAGGCCACACCCCTGATCGCAGCTACCATGACCTCCTCAAACTTGGCCACCCGCTCCGACTTGGAGCCGCCAGTGGCGTCCGGCCCACCGCCCGCCAACTCCGAGAATGTCGCCCTGCGACCGGCCCCTCCAGGGTCGTGGCCCTCCGTGGCGAGCGTCTCGGTTGCCTGGGCCGGCTCGGTTGGGCTGGCTCGGCTTGGCTCGCTTTCCTCCTCGGTGGTGAGCCCTCTGTCGCCTAGTTAGTTTTCTGCGGGCAGATTTTCTCCCGCCATCAGACGACCCCTGGCCATCCCCTGGTTTGGGGCGCTTCTGGAAGAACTTTGAATTCTTCCCAGCAGCCCCCACCATTACGCGCTCCGGGGTCTTGAATGAGCCCCTCGCGCCCGATGCGGCGTCGGACTCCGACCCCGCATCACTTCCCTCCTCTCCACTACTTCTTTCCGTTGGTTTTGTTTTTGTAATAAATTTATCCATATTTATTCCCACGAGTGTGGGGGATGTAAAACGTCCATCCTAGGTTCACCCTCTGTCCCTAGGCAAGTGTACATTTATAACCCAACCAGAGGGTCCACTGGTACTCTGGTTGGGTGTGCGCTAGCGACTGATGCGCCACCTACAACTGGAATGTTGTAGATGACACTACTCCTCAGCCATTCATACCCTCGCCGCGCACCAGAACTTGATATTAGAGGATTTTTTTATAGAGGTTATCTTCCTCGCGGCTCGGGCGGTTAAGCCAAGACCCTAGACCCCCGTCAAACGTCAGAGACATGACTGATGATCTTCGGGGCTACGAGACTAACGGTGGCAGAAGGAGCAGACTCCTTCCTGCCTGCCCGGCGGCAGGGTTAGTGCACACCGAGCCCGCTCTTACTCCGCCGCTGTGCGTCTCTGCTTAACAGCGACACACGTTGGAGCGTTGCTCCGACAGGATATTAGCGTATGGGCAACAAGACCCCTTAGGCACACAGTACCTAATGGAGAGTTATTGCCCGCACCCCAGGGTGCACCGTCCCGGAGACTGGCCTTTCCCCCAGACGCATCCAAGGGAAACTCCAGCCCACGGACACACGGGGAGGTTTCCTGTCCTAGCACCCCATCGTGCACATCCTGTGTGCAGAAATTGGATTCGGACACATTTAGCGAATACAACGCAGCTATGTATGCCGTATTCTTGCACGACGTAAGCCCGGTGACAAGGCGAAGCTCATACGCAATGAGACGGACCTCCTGGAAGTCTTTGGACCAGACGGGGAAAATCTCCCTCAGAACTAGTTCTGTTAATATTAATTTTAGTATAGGTTTTATTATGTTAAGTTTTGTTATTTTCATAAAGTTGTCAGGTCGGTTTACCTTTGTTTTAAAAGGTTCTTTGTTTGGCACTGCACGTCTTGGCTGTTGGAGAAACAGATGTGCATTTGTTGTGGGTATAGCGTACGGATATCATATTTTTTTTATTTCATTCTTAGTATCAATTCACTTTTGCATTATGTCACTGCACCCATGTTTTATACAATTTGTTATTTATGTGTACAATGATTGCTCATATTTTTCGTTACTACACGTATTGTCTCGCTCAACCCTAGTTTTGAAAGTGTATATCCATATTGCATGCACAAATGCCACGCAATAAGCACATTAAATTTGGACTTCTGAACGCGGGCTCATTATCAACAAATCATGATGAGTTTATTATTGCTATGAACCATCACTCCGTCGATGTCATGGCAATTAATGAGACGTGGCTGCGGGAGGGGGAGGAGGGCCGGGCGCCAGTGGTTCCTGGATATCAGTTGCGCCATAGACCACGCCCAGACACAATCCGTGGGGGGCGTGGGGGAGGGGTCGCGTTTTATATTAAAACCGGAACCAGCGCTCGAACTAGAGCTCACCCGCATCATCCACAGGTGGAGCAAATGTGGCTCAATATAACAGCTAAGAAAAAAAAATTGCTTATAGGAACTGCATACCGACCCCCTTGGTTGGATTTAGATATTTACCTAGACGCGATCACGGACAGCATCTGTGCATTGGCTCCGTACGATAATATTATTTTATTGGGCGATCTTAATGTTAATATGCTTGACATAATCAATCCTAAAACAAAAAAGCTCATGGGATTTCTAAAGTACTGCAACATGGATCAAATTGTTCTCGAGCCTACCCACTTCGTAGGAGACAGTGCTACTCTGATCGATGTGATTTGTACGGATGCACGGTATCGGGACGTTGTTGTGGACCACATAACGGAACTAGGTCATCACTCGTTCGTATGTTGCGAAATCGTTTTTAAAAAAGAGAAACCGTTACGTAAAAAGGTAACATATCGTCCGTTTAGAGACATATCAGTTGATGCTTTCCGTAGAGATCTGGAGGCAATCCCGTGGGATTCAATCTGCGAACTTCAAGATGTAAATGACATGTTGGATTCCTTTAATTCGCATGTAATAAGGCTTTTCGATACCCACGCACCTTTAAAAACTAGAATTTTCAAAAAGCAACCAACGCCTTGGATAACAGACATTATAAATTTAATGTTTAAATTGAGAAACGATGCCCGCTATCGATATCGTCAAACCAAACTGGAGGCACACAAACATTATTACTTAGACCTTAAGCACCAAGCAATAGTTGGCTTATTCAATGAGAAAAAAGCGTTCTTTACCAAGTATATAAATAACAACATTAACGACTCAAAATCTTTATGGCACAATATAAAGAAGCATGTGTTTCCAGTGGGGAAGGACGACGATGTGCTCTTAGAGGAATTTAACGATCCAGACGGGATAAATTCAGCATTCCTGGATGTCCCGGGCGACCCTAATGTGAACACTTCCCAACAATCCTTCTTTGAATCTAACCGGTTCGGGACCGCAGAATTCACCACGATGCCAACAGACCCGAAGACAGTTTTCAATATATTTAAAAACATATCAACAAATGCGCAAGGGGTTGACGGTATATCGATGGAAATGTTGAGTCTTACACTCCCGCAATCATTAACTGTTATAACTGAGATAGTAAATAGATCCATTACCTCGAATGTATTTCCTGATCTGTGGCGTAATGCAATTGTGCGGCCTATTCCAAAAAATAATAACCCACAAAGTTATAAAGATCTTCGCCCCATAAGCATATTGCCATGTCTGTCCAAGGTGTTGGAGAGAGTGGTGTATCTGCAGGTTTCGGATTTTCTCGAAGCACATGGGGTATTACCTGACCTGCAGTCGGGTTTCAGAAAGGGACGCGGAACCACAACTGCCTTGGCAGACGTCTTGGGAAATATCCTTGAAACGCGGGACCGTGGTGAGGGATCTATTCTGGTACTGCTCGACTACTCCCGGGCATTCGACTCAATGAATATTTCTCTATTGTTGTCCAAACTATCATATTACGGTTTTGATAGCCGAACAATAGCTTGGTTTAGGAGTTACCTGACGGGCAGGTCACAGCGGGTTGAGATACGCATGCAAGATGGTTCTACGATGTCCTCCTCCCCACAATTAATAACAAGGGGAGTTCCTCAGGGATCGCTGCTCGGCCCGCTTCTCTATATACTGTACAGTGCCGACATAACTAAGTGCATTAAGAGCTGCAAATATCATATTTACGCGGATGACACTCAATTGTATGTCTCGTTTAACGCCAGTAACACAGCATCCGCCGTACGTAACCTAAATGAGGAACTTGATAGAATTGCTTCATGGTCTATGGGCAACTCACTAGTACTGAACCCTCAAAAATCAAAGTTTATGGTTATGGGGAGCAGAAATCAAATAAAAACAATTTTGTCTGCGAAACCAGATGTAAAAATCATGGGAGAAAGTATTCAAAGAGTAGAAGTCGCGCGTAACCTTGGTCTAATCATTGATCCGGAACTTCGTTTTGAGGAGCACATTAATGACGTGGTAAAGAACTGCTTTTATAGATTAAAAGTTCTGTACAGAGTGAGGGATTTCCTTAGTATCACATTGAGGAAGAGATTAGTGGATAGTCTAGTACTATCTAAACTGAATTATTGTGACACTGTATACGGGCCGTGTCTCTTGTCCCGTACAGAACGTCTAATACAGCGTGTACAAAATGCGTGTGCTCGTTATTGCTTTGGCATACCCCGGAGGCATCATATCACACCGTATTTGAATGAACACAATGTATTAAAAATGGCTGCACGACGGAAACTACACTTAGCCGTTTTGATGTTCGGTATCATACAAACACACAAACCGGAATACCTGTTTAAAAAAATAAGCTGGAGGCATGAGCACTACAGCTACTCTGCTCGTTCCACGTCCAACCCGATCTCGATGCCTCGACATAGGACCACAGCTTTCAGAGGATGTTTCAAGTATGCCGCTTCTCGCTGCTGGAATGATTTACCACCTCCCATGAGATCCCTGAAAACAAAACAAAATTTTAAGTTACATCTGAAAAAAAACCTATTAGAAAAACAAAAGTATGAGCAGCAAATATTTTATAAGTAAATACTCACTTATCGTTTATTATCTATGGGCAAGGTATATCAACATCCAAGCGGCTCAAGGCGGCATAGCGATGCGTCGGATGCATCATCTTATCTCATGCCGATAGCGATGTATAGGTTACTTATACGTAAGTAGTTTACAATAAACACTTCACGGTCTCGATCAAGCTTCGACTGAGACGCAAGCGCAAGCCAGTTTGCTCACTGTCGGTATGTCGTTTGGCGGTAGTAACTCACTACGCGTGACGCGCCACGTGACCTGGCTGGACTCGTGAGCCGCGCGCGCCGCTGCCGACGCGGCCGCCGCGCCGCCACGGCCCGCGGCGCGCGATGGCTCGCGAGTCGTGATACGTCATCACACTCATAGACGCATTAGCGAAGTGCAGTGCAACGTTTTGTGAGCGCGCGCGCGGGTGACGCGGAGGTATGGGTGGGAGCGAGGCAAAATGCAAAACAAGACAATACTGAATATTCTTGTGCACAGAACATTTATATAGGTACCCTGTTCTTGTGTCGGTACTTTGTATATGAACACACGGCAATGCCTAAAAATACAAATTATTGAATGTTTAGGTTATTTAATAATATTGTTCGTATAACTGGTTGTTTATGTAGTTGATTTTTATTCTTAGTGCTTACTGTTTGTTTTATTTTATTTTGTTACATATAAGTACGTACTATTAATCATTAAACCTGACTTGGTTTTCCGTACGTCCTTTTTGGGTAACCACTGAAAATCAGCGCTGTGCTGTGGGTCCCCCATAGCATAGCACCATGCTGAGTGGAAGCCTTCTTGTCACAGTCATGACGTGCAGCTGTCGACTATTTCTGTTTTGTGCTCGTGATTATAGATTTATTTTGTTATTTTATTTTTATTTTACATTGTTTCTAGAGCTAATTATCTTTTTTGTATGCACGTGTTTCTGTGACAAATAAACCTATTTCTTTCTTTCTTTCTATGTAACAACCTCGAGAATTGCTCGAGATGAATTAATTTCTAGCCTATCTAGAGGGGAAGTTCACAAGCACGGAAGCAAGTTGACGAAAACAGGAGATCAATAATCAAAAATCCTTTTTTTCAAACATCATTAAATCATTAGCATCCAAGCGTTATCATTTCAATCATATTCAAGTATAAAGACTATTTTACAATCACCAATGTTACATTAAATTGCAAAGCCATCGGCCAAACTGTTAGGTCTAAATTGACGCACGTGCTATATTTTTTTGCAAACAATTTGCTGAGTCTTCCCCGTTGAAGAAAAAAACAATGTGTTGCTAACTTGAGTTATTGCCAAAACTGCTTATCCTAACTAATATTATAAATGCGAAAGTAAGTTTGTTTATTACGCTTTCACGCTAAAACGACTGAAGGGATTTGGATGAAATTTGACACATGGGTAGACCATGACCTGGAGAAGGACGTGGGCTACTTTTCATCCTAGATCGCAGACGAAGTCGCGGGCAACAGCTAGTCTGATCATAAAGGCAAAGAATGCTTATCAAAGAAACGTTGCCTCGAATGTAACGAATTTCACAACACATTGCTTCGTGAATCATATTTAAAGGAATTGTCAAAACGAGGAGGTAATTCGACGCTTTCTACACAGCAAAACAACATCCGTTGTAATCAATAACGTGCAAACCAGGGCAACACGCCAGTGGCACGTCAAAATATGATGCAAGAAACATCACTGCACTGCGAAATGTTCAGAAAGCAGATGGGACATATCATATTCTTGCGGGCTCTTTTTTGATCAGGGGTCAGAACATTTGGTACCTTAATTTGTTGCGTTTTAACCCCAATATGACGTCCTGCAAGGAATACGTCGAGTTACACATAACCTTGTATTTGAGTGGAGTGACTTCATTGCCGTATTGAGATGGCTTCGAGAAAACCTAAATCGATGGAAAACGTTCGTAGCAAATAGAACAATACAAATAACTGATAAGTAGCATTGTTAGAAATAAAGTTTTCATTTGTTTGTATTTTAAAGCCACCCCCCTTTTTTTCGGAGCGGCAGGGCGTATCAGACTTTTACTGACTAAAACCCACCCGTGTTCCTTCAGTTGCCTGTATGCCAGGGCCACGATAACCCTTTCGGACAAGCCCGCGACCCTGGCAGGAAAGCCACCTCCCCTATGTTAGGTTCTTATACAAGCATATCTAATTTCTGAACAGTGTGCTAACGATATAGACACTAGGAAATTAGATTAACATCAAATCATTGATAATAATTATTTTAGTTTCTCAGTTACTCAGTTGTGTTTTTATCGGAGCATGTACGAGCAAACCCGTACAAATCAATTGTATCGTTTTTATGCTGACATCAACGAGAAGCAAATGAACAAAATATATACATATTTAAGTTAGAATCAGTAATTTCATAGCATTCGCCGCGGGTCGATCATTTATCAGTTTTTAATACACGAGTTGAACTCAAATCGGTTTATCATTTAAAGGTACCTTACCCCGTACAACACTATTTAATTATAGTATGTAGTACGCCAACTTTCGTGTCATGAAATGCGGGAGCGAAATGACACGAGACTCAGTGCAGAGTTTTTAGAAACTCCGTACTTAATATTGACCGTCCTTCTCGCACCTTTTATGACCGCTACTGCCACAAGCTAACCTTTAGTCACTTTGGGTAATATTTAGACAGATAATATTTTTTTATTGATCGTAGACTATAATTATTTTAAGGATTTATTTATAATAAAAAAATAGAAAAACCAGTGGCGCATTTTTGTAAAATCTGAAGTCATGTGATAATTTCCGTCTAGCTCCTAAACTACAAATAGTCGTCAAACATAAATGGGTGTATTTCGGGAAATCCTTGAAGTCCTTGGAGAAAGGCTTCTAAATTTTTTGTACGCCGTTTCACCGGCCACCCTGTATAGATTTCTTTATTTCTGGTGTATGATTTTTTATTGAACCCTCAAAATATTTTACTTTTTTTTTAGCACCTTGATATATTATTAATGTGTTGTCTTGCTTTCAGATTAATGAACAGAGTCAAACATCGAAACCTAAGCTGAGTCTAGAAATATTCAGTCTGGATTCTGACGACGATGAAAGTGCTGCTAAAGGTAAGACTGAATTATTCGAAAGCTTACTTTATGCCGCTAAAAATGCTTAAATTAAGTAACGTATATAATAATTTGAATTCAGAACTAACTAATTTATTGTTGTTTTGTTTTGACGTAACAACACAATAAAGTACTTAGTTCTGAATTCAAATTATTATACACGATAAATAATTGATGGACACATGGATATTAGGATTTGTTTGTATTCGGAAATGCGATGACTCCCGAGGGACATTAAGAAAATAGTTGTACTGTAAATTATATTGCATTCAGTTTTATAAAAACTGACCCCATAGCTCCGTTCTGCCTAGTCTTTTAATCGCAAGCGTGATTGTTAAGCATGAGGTCTTTGGGCAAAGTGTTATTGGGTTTTCCCATCACGTATTTTCCCGGAGTCTGGATTTATGCCAGGTTGATGGCAATAGGCTCGTCCCCTATTAAATGGGACTTAACATAACTGGCGAAATTAGGGTGTACTATAGGTACACCTCTGCCTAACTCTTCAGGGATTACAGGCGTGATGTTATGATATGTGTATAGTATCGAATCAGGATATCAACAGACTTCATCTCAGTTTTTATAATAACAAGAATCTGTAAATGTAAATAAATGTAGGTGAGTTAATGACAAATGACCGCTATTTCCACCTTAATTGGCACCAATTTTAAATAAATTACCTTGTATCAATATTTCCAGAAAAATCACCACCAACATCCCCCCACAAAATGACAGCTTTGGAACTAGAAAAAGCTCGAGAAACATCCAAATGTATCAACTATTGTTGCACAAGCGACAACAAAGTGCCTTACAAACCAGCGGAGGCGTCAGTGGTCGCGTACTACGACGCGGGCAGGAAGAGACGCTCCATGGTGTGCCAACCATGCGCAGATGTGGTCGCTGCTAGGACTAAGGTAATCATAACATCAAGATAATAACTTCGTTCGTCGTTCAGCACCACGGAAAACCATGAAAATTACAAAAAATACGAAAATTTCATATTTTACCTGCACGCGTAGCATGACCATTATAGAAACGGGTTTTGTCGACGGAAGAATAGAAAAATTGACGTTCCGTGAAGACAGTACGTCGACAGCAAAGTAGAAAGAGTCAACTGCACTTTTTACGAAATTCAGTAGTTTATTCACGTTTTTCTTTATTTTGCTTATATCTCGAAAATGGTGTGTCCTATCGCAAAAATAATGAAAATTTCGACCCCCTTTATGAAATCCTTAAACCTCTAAAACTAAACATGTAGGTGATAATTTTTCACATTTTCCATACAAAAAGTGAATAATTCCATTTTTCCATTCCATTTTTATACTTTGTGGCCGTCGAGTAAAACGTTTTCTACTGTCTTTAGCATGGCGATTACAAAATCAAATTGTCTTCACTACCTTGACAACTATCAGTTGTCGTGTGATTTTGACGTTTGGGATAGAAAACTTTCTTTTGAAATATTCTACATATAAAAGGACCTAGGCAACGATCGGTAGAAACGAAAGACAAAAGACGGATTGTAGAAGGATTTTTAAGGTGCGATGTCAAAAATGGAGAAACGAAACGTCACTTTGTATAGAAATAGCTGTTTGTCTTCCAAGAAATAGAAAGTGTCATGCTACGCCTGCTGATCGCATCTTGGATTTTTGTATTTATCTACTTGTTGGGCTTGAACATCTTTAGTAAAATACATATTTTACGCAAATTTACATAGCCATCAGTAGGACGAAGAAAACTATGATTTTTTCCTTCACTGTTTTAACTAGTCAGGCTCCAGGTGGCTCGCTAAATGATAAATGATTTTATTTCTGTAAGTAGGTTTGTATAAACACTTTTACACGCCAATCATATTTTTAAAACTAGATGAGGTTGGCGTTTCCTATCTGACTACTCTGAGGAGAAAGGCTGAAACAAACTCAGAGGTCACAGTCTCTTTTAAAGTCCAGACATAATCTTGGTCAGATCATGTGAAGACCATGTAGATTTGTGTCTGAAATAGTCTTTTGAAGAAAAACCACACAGATTGAGTGGACCTGTCCAGTTAGTGCACGCATTTGTCAGTAAACGTTCAGCTCAACTCAGAACTTAAGGAGCTCAACGATTCGACGAACAATACCAAAGAAAGGACATTTGGGTAGGCCGCATAAATTACTCATACTGCCAGACCTTGATTAAAACTAAGAAGAAAAAAAACAACAACAATGACCCACATAGTCTTCTCATTCACAATATTAAAATAATATAATATTTTACAAATTAAATATTCATGTCAATGTGTATATAAGTTAGAGGGCCGTTAGAATAGATAATCAATTTTGTCTCATTAGCGGTGCTTGACTAGTTAAGATTTGGGTTCGTCTCCCCGACGTACAACTCGGTAAGTCGTGACAGTTATGACTAGGACTCCTTGAAGAAGACACTAATAACGACTTATTTTTTACAAGTAACACAATTTTCTCTTGACCAACAGAATCTGATACAAGGTATAAAAGATCTAACTCCACTCCTAGATCTAGATATGGGCAAGTTATCACAAGACTTGGTGGAGATATCTGACTCGGAGTCTGAAGATGAGGATATGACTCCTGAAGAACCCAAGGAGAGTATCGGAGAAAAGGGAGCCAAGTAAGTAGTTGGTTTTACGAACTTTTAGAGAGAGGTTTTGTTTCCAATGTATGTTAATATCAATGATCGTCAGGTCACTTTCCTAACTCCTAAATTGCTCATCACATATTTGCTACCCATTTACTATAAGTACATCTTTATACAGGTAGTCCGGTAAAGAATGGATAACCATGAAATATCATATAATATACCTTATGGCCGTTCTAAAAAAATACAAAATAAATATATATCCCAAGTAGTACACAAGATAAGATTTTTAATTAAAAAAAAAATATGTGCTATTTCCAGACACTATTTACTGCTGCTCTGTCGGCATAGTCAACTTACAATATTATACACCAAATAACAGGAGGAATTCATTCATTTATGGCCATGGTGAAGAACAATGTAAAAAAAAGTTATTATTTTTTTCTAAAAAATATCTTCGTTTCTTTGGCTTTTTTTTAATTAGAACTGTGATAAGGTCTATTATATGCTATTTTAAGATTATCCATTATTTACCGGACATACTGTATAACAAGTTGGCGCCTGTATTTCCAAACCCTGAAACAAACTCTAAAGAATTAGTTTCAGGGTATCTTTTCGGAGTAAAAAATTTAAAGAGACAAGATCTCTAGGGTTTTTTAAATGTAACTGTTACAATGTAGGGCAACTTATTGCCCTGTATATTATTATCAGTGATCGGAGTAGGTAGATTGAACTGGGGTCATTTATCCGAAACGTATATATTACTATGGACATTCCTCCGGAATTGGTGGATTATTAAAAAAAAACCGGAACTTATGTAGGAATTGTATTCTGCCAGAGTGGAAGGAGTCATTTGATGATTTGCCATCCTCAAAAAAAAGGTAGGAATTGTAATAAAATGAGCAATTTTATTCTTTATTATTCTTCCTATTTTTTTTTTTTTTGTCACGATTTGACAAAACCCAACGACCAATCAGAACAAACTTTAAATTTTGAATTGAGTAGTAATAATATCACTACCAACATTAACAATATTTAATTGAATCCGGAAATACCGGAATTACTTTCCGGAAAAATGGCTTATCCATGTTATTCTTTCTGTGTGCATTTATGATACAAGTACTAAAAATCAATCTACCTACTCCGATCACTGATTATTATTATTATTATTATTCTTTATTAATCAGACAACAATGATCCAGCGTGTTAGTAAACAATAATATAACTTAATTACTAGTGTTAGTAGTTACAATACAATAGAGAAGAAGATAGAATAAGCTTGTATTGTGAAAAGGACACCCTCAAATTATTGTTTAGTGATTGTCCTTCTCACAAAACTTTTGATAATCGGAGAGTCGATACTCTCCGCCATAGTTTTTAAAATGCTGTTGCCACTCGCCTATATGCTTGCTCAAAAACCCTCTGCAAACCCATTTTTTTGTTTTTTTTTTGTTTGGGTTATCATCAAATGACCTCTCCCGCTCTGGGCGGAGCGGAAGGGCGTAGACTCTTACTGACTAAAACCTACCCGTGTTCCTTCAGTTGCCCGTGCGCCAGGGTCACGGTAACTCTTTCGAACAATCCGCGACCCCGGCAGGCATCGGCCCTATCAGACTTCGTCAATTATGTTGACATCTATTTGAGGCGCGCGTGGAACTCGACGCGCCGTCGACCCGGGCCTGGTCCTTACCGGACGGCGAGCTGCCCATTGCTCACCGTCCGCAAGCCCGCGCCTACGGTGGCCGGGAGTCGGCTATAAACTCCCGACGCCCAGGGTGTCTCCTCCTGCGTCGACTAGGGACGTGAGGGCGCAACGATTGCCTCTCCCACACGCGCTCCGCCTCCTCCTTCGCGAGCATTATTGTTTCGCAGAAGGAGGTGATGGCTTCCCATTCCCTCTCGCTCCGTACCATGGCCTGAACCAGGGCCGAACGCGAGAGATCGCCCCCACAAGGACATGGCGGTGCTCCGCCCAAGCCGGGTCTCTCTCTGAGCTCCCCTAGCATCACTTATTTTAGTAAGCCCAACTTGAAAATAAACGACATAAATATCGGTGCAGCCAATGAATAACTACCTTACTCTATTTGTTAACAGATTCGTAGAAGACAATCTACTCAAGTATTTGAATGACACATGGAAAAAATACGATATGGACGTGCGGCTCACAGAGACACAGATCATGTTAGACGATGAGATTGAAAAACTTGAACGTGAGTATTGAAATCTGTTTTTTTTTTCCAAAAGGTATATAGAGGTATATGAGGAACAGGTTGTAAAATTCGCTCATACCTATATAGAAAAGGGAGGATCCTCCGACCAGACGGGTGTCGTGTCTGGTGTGCAACTGGCCGACGGTTGATGTCGGGACGTTGTATATATGCGGTAAACTCTGCTTGCGCGATGCAGGATTTTTCGTGACGTCAGTATGACGCGTAGCTCGCATGTGGCGATGTAGTAGATACCGCTACAGGTATCGCTAGTAATAATCAAATAAAAGTTTCATAGATTCACGACAGTATACTCGAAACTTGACACACTTTTAAGTCACTGTCGGACTCATTCCGTTTCTACTATAAGGTTAGCTAGAGTTTCGTAAGATTGCGGTGAACGCCTGATAGCGTCCGCAATTTACTGAATGACGTCATCATCTGCCTAGCTGTTTCCCAACTGTGTTGGGGTCGGCTTCTAGTCTAACCTGATGCAGCTGAATACCAGTATTTTAAATGAAGCGATTGCTTTTCTGACCTCCACAACCCAGCTACTGGGTAATACGATACCCCTTGGTAAAACTGGTTGTCAGACTTTCGGGCATCTGATGACCCGTAACGACTGCCAAAGATCTACGAATGACGTCACTGAAACGTTAATTACGAAAGTAAGTTGGTGTGTTATCCTAGAGAGCGTTTTTTGACACCGCAAAGTCAAACCTCCCTGCCAGCATGTTCATGACGGCCAGATGGCGGCCACCGCTGTTGTAACAAACCAAAGCTTAGCGATCATCGCGTTCATTTGTCACTCATTTGTTCGGAAAATTGGAAAATGCCCTCTATCGGCGCGGGGATGCGTTCGGGTTCGCCGAATAAAATTAAAGTTATCATTCGTGATCGGATATTCGGATGCATATTTACTTAAAGGTAATTTTTCGCTATGAAAGTATGGAAGCGTCTTATTATTATTATTTTTTTTTTTGTTTAAAATTCTCATGCATATTTATTTAAAATTAATGTTTAACCCCCGATGCAAATATGTGTATTTAGGGTGTAAGAGGGGTGGTGTGTATAAGTTAAAACAAAAAAATATATAAATTAAAATAATTATTTTTATTAAACTAAGTACTAGTTATATCCTGATTGGACGTACATATTACTTTGGCTACAACAACTTTAATCACTACCTTTCGATTCCTATGATTTGGTCCGGTTTGGTCACTAAAATCTGACGTTAGCGGGATTTTTTCGATACATAAGCGCATTCCATATTAGCCAACATCGCAACTTTAGGCGAATATGCATCCGAATATCCGATCTCTACTCATAAACTAACGACAAAAATGTTTTTTTTTTTACAGAGGACAGCAAAGAAATAGACGCAATGCTTAACGAGTGTCAGGTAGCGACAGACAAGCTTCGCTGCGAGTTATACGCGACGTTCGAGTGTCGGCGACAAAAACTACCCTCTTTAGCTATATACGACACTCCTGAGTCTCAAGTAAGTAAAGTCAAATCATTTGTTTCAAATAGGCACATAACAGGCACTTTTGAACGTCATAATTTACAAGAAAATAGAATTGATTCTAGTTGCCCCTTCCAAAAGGTAGTTTCGTATGGAGAAGAATGGGCAAAAAACTCCACCGTTACTCTTTTAAAATGTTTTACAATATTATGTATACAATAATCGTTTAATTAGTACACAACATCACGCCTTGTGCCCCAAGGGTAGGGCAGAGCTGTACCTATAGTACACACACATTTCGCCAGTTATGTTTAAGTCCCATATAATAGAGGGCGAGCCTATTGCCATCAAACGGGCACAAATCCAGACTCCGGGCTGCTACTGAGAAATTCCTGATGAAAAATCCCAATAATTAATACTTTGCCTGACTCGTGAATCGAACCCAGAACCTCATGCTCTACAGTAGTACTAACTAACGAGTCAGTCCAGTCTAAAACAAGTAATACAAGAATTTAGCAAAAAAATATTATAGTGCCCTCGATAACCATGGAAGTTTTGGCCGCCATCTTAGATTTGATTTTCGACCTCATTTTTGGCATCAGCGCCCTCGAAAATCATCAAAATGTTACCCATGACGAATAATATTAGTACATTTCTTGGCCACCATCTGCGCGACAGACCTGAGGGCATGGAAAAATGGCATTCGCTTCGGAGCGATTCTATTTCTACAATCGCTATCGTTTTCGCTAATGTTTCCATCATACGAATCGAAAACTAGCGATAACGCTTGTCAAAAAGTGCCACTTGGCTAAACATCTCTATAGAAGTAATCGTTCGACGCTGTCGATTCGTTTCATAGAATCGAACGATGTTAACATTGTCTAGCTAATTTCCATGGTATAATAATATACTTCGCCAGGTATAGCATTCCGAGACACAGTGGTCACGTGGGTGACACAAGCCTACGTCATCACCGCTGTGTTACCAGTAGTGTGTCATAATAACTCCCCAACCGCCTTTATTACCTGTGCGAATCCGATAAATCAATGAGGTTTTAACTAACAATTACGTCGGTATAAGTTTAAATTGCATTGTTTCGTTTGATTAGAAAAACAAAACGACAATTTAAATGCTTGATATATTTTTTTTAACATAATGGTGACTGAAAATGTTTCCATACTTCTTGTTTTGTTGCAATAAAGTGGCAACTGGATAGTGACGTAAGCTTGTGTCACTCTCGGAGTGCCAGACCTTGTTTTTTTAGACCATGCTAATTTCTATTCGTTGACCTATGATCACGTGACATTTCGATCGCTTATGTCAACCCCATACATTTTTTGCTTTTCTACTAGCGTTATCGCTAATCGAATGTTACTTTGTCTAAACTTTGTCTAGGTCCTGAAATACAGGCCTTACGCCTAGCTTAGGCACCAGTCTCCCACAGTATAATTAAAACTATTATGTATTGTTCTTAATTATATGAAAATGTTGTTATACATATTGTGGTGAGAAATAAATTATTATTTTATCTTATACAGGATGGCAGGGACATCGACGTACAGCCTATTACTATGGATTCAGTACAGAATTCTGAACCCCACTGCGTTAAAATTTACGTAGTAATTTAAAAAAAAATTGCTCTGTCATATATTTTGACCGCGTAGGTATTGAACTTTTCTAAGAAACAGCACCCTAATTACGTAACACACTATCCATCACAATCTGAATCATTTTGAAGCCTATTGCTAATTCATTGCTTCATATCTTCGAAAAATTTGTCTGCTCAACAGCGTAAATAACGCAATGAATGTTGTTGAACTGTCAAAATTAAACCCATTCCTACTGTTAGTGTGTTACGTAATTACCCCGCAGCTGTCTTTTTTTACAACTGAATAAAGTTATACGCTTCGGGGTCTAGAATCATGTGCTGAATTCATGGTTTCAATTTGTGTGTCGATGTTCCTGCCTTATATTAAAAATTCAATTAATTAATTAATTAATATAAAATACCCACTCTTTGTTGCAGTATATTGGACTAGAGAACCTAGTAAATCCTCCTTCTACCGCTTCCGAGACAATTGAAGTAAGTTTTATTTTAACAATTTTGTGTAGCAAATTAGATATTCGATCATTACCTTACGAAATCGTTGAACAGTCACTTTTTGACTTTACCGTCGTATAATATTTATAGTCCGACCGAATTACGTTTTAGGTTGCAATTTTCGGCCAAGATATGCATTTTAGGCGATTTTCGTTTTCGGCCAAAAACAGTTAAGTGTCGGCGAATGAATGCTTTTAATTTGTTTATTCGGGGAATATCGATAGTTACAATAACTAAAATCTAACTGTGATTTTAGTTGTTTTTACATAAGAGAATGCAGATTTTGTTTTTTTTTTTTTGTGCATATATACGAGTAATGTAATATCAGATGTTTTTATTATTTGTAAATCTTTGAGAAAAGTTTAAAGCGTCGTGTGATTTAAGTATAAAGGTTAAATATAACTATTAAAAGTATGACACAGCATTTCTTTTACTTTAACTAAAGAAAAACCTACCGACAAGTAAAAAAAAAAAACTTTCGTTTTCTGTTTTTGGCCGAAAATACAAATGCAAAAATAAAAAATAAACATATTTGCGGTCGGATGCAAGCCAAGCGGTCAACGTTTTTATACGCCGACATTACTATGGGTACAAATACTAAGTGGCCAATTATAATAAAGTAGCTTCAACCCGCGACTTCATGCGTGAGAAATTTCTTGTTCTCCCGACCCAACCCGTCGCATCGCATCGCCTGCACGCGCTATCACTTCGTTTTCGCTTAGAGTTCTTTCTGCCTTTTTTCTTTTTGCTCGGCTGCTAAGGGTCATAGCGTGATGTTAAATAGCCTATAGCGTTCCTCAAGAATTGGGCTATTAAATGCAAAAAGAATTTTACAAATCCGACCGGTAGTTCCACAGATTACCCCCTACATACAAACTTACAAACAAACAAATTTTTACCTCTTTATAATATTAGTATATGACACTCGGCAATACCTGTAGCTTCCCATTTGTGAAAGAATTTTCGCAATCGGATCAGGAGTTCCGAAGATTACCTGCTACACACACACTCACAAATTTTACCTCTTTTAATATTATTAAAGACTAAATTTTGCCCGCGGCTTCGCCCGCGTGGAGGTCGGAAATCATCCCACGGAAAAGTACTACCGGGATAAAAAAGTATCCTGTGTGTTAATACAGGTTATAAACTATCTGTGTTCCAAATTCCATCCAAATCCGTTCAGTAGTTTTTGCATGAAAGAGTAACAAACATCAATCTATCCGTCCATCCATCCATCCTCACAAACTTTCACATTTATATCTTTATATATATAAAAATTACGTGTCACGTTGTTTGTCCGCGATGGACTCCTAAACTACTGAACCGATTTTAAATTTGATTTGCACACCGTGTGCAATTTGATCCAACTTGAAACATAGGATAGCTTACATCTCAATTTATAGTCGCAATATTATTTTATTGCAAATTATTTGTCTATTATTTGACAGTCACAACTATCTGTTAGCTCTAAACGATTCTAACAGATGGCGATATGCGTTGACTGGATTGAGTAAGTATTCAATAGAATGGCGCTATGTTAAAAATACAAACGTTTCATATAAGCTACAATTTAATAGCATAACCACCACGTGTTGCTGAGGCTAAGGTATAAATAACCTAAATTTATTTTGTAATAAACGAAATACAGTGAAATTCAATTGTTCTTACTTTTTAAATTTTTGATTTCAAAAATTATTTCACTGTTGGGAAGCTACACTATCTCCGGGTGACATAGGCTATATTATATTATGCTTTGCTACCCGGGCGAAGCCGGGGCGGGTCGCTATAATATTATACAGAGAAAAGATATGATTTTTTGTTTGTATTGAATAGGCTCCGAAACTACTGAACCGATTTAAAAAATTCTTTCACTGTTGGGAAGCTGCACTATCTCCGGGTGACATAGGCTATATTATATTATGCTTTGCTACCCGGGCGAAGCCGGGGCGGGTCGCTAGTATAAATATAAAATATAATAATATAGTTAGGAAGTTAGGATTAGGAAGTTAGGATTAGGATTATAGATACGTGTTACATTATTATTTGCGTTGTATTTAAGAATCTTTTTGAATGCTTAAATAACTTACAGACTCGTCAAGCCAAGCGCCGTTTGTCGTCAACCAGTGAGACTCCAGCGAAACGACCTGCCATACCTCTTGGATACGCACCATTAGATGCTGGCGACTCTACTAAGGTAATTGAATAGAAATACAGTTATCCACATACAGGGTGGCATGGCCATCGACACACAGCCTGTTACCATGGATTCAGTACATGATTCTAAACCCCCCTGCGTTTAAATGTTCCGCCGTTTATTTAAAAAAAAATGTGCTCTGCCATTATTTATTTTATTTATTTATTTAACCATCTATGTACACACATATATAAACAGACAAGAAGAAAGGAACAGAAAAATACATACAAAGGTGATGCTTATTTCTAAAGAAATCCCTTCCAGCATACCTGCGATAGGAGAGTATATTAAAGAGATGTAGACAACGTGTGTAAGAGTAGAAGGGAAAACAAAATACATAAAATGTGAAATAATTTTCCAATTTAAATATAAACATACAATTTGAGAATATCCTTACATACATACATACTACTAAAATAAATATAACTAAAATATGTAATTCAAATAATAAATACATATGCAATTATGACAAAGTGGAAAGATAGTGCTCTTTCACTCTATTTTCAATATTCCAACAGTTTGGCAGTTCCTAATGTCAGGCGGAAGTGAATTCCACAATCGTACCGCGTGCACAGTGAAAGAGTAGGAGTAGAAGTCTGTTGAGTGGGGTGGGGATTTGAGGAGATTTCTAAGATGCGACCTGCAAGGCGCATCAAAAGGGCCATTCATTCATTTTGACCGCGTGTCCAGATCTTAGAATTGATCATTTCATGAAGTGTTCGGTCATTTCATGAAATGGCCAGCTAAAATTGGCCAAATCGTTTAAACGTCAACGTTTAATGATATATCAGTCGACTTTGGCCATATCATTAGAGAGATTATTATCATAGAGATGCATGGAAGAAGAACCTGCCGGGGTCGCGGATTGTTCGAAAGAGTTACCGTGGCCCTGGCGCACAGGCAACTGAAGGAACACGGGTGGGTTTTAGTCAGTAAGACTCTGACACGCCCTTCCGCACCGCCCCGAGCGGGAGAGGTCATTTGATGATTTCCCACCCAAAAAAAAAGGGTATCCATGGTTCCACTTCATGACATGATCAATTCGATCATTAAATCGCCAGTTTCTTTCAGGATTGGTGGGATAGTGGGAGTATTAAGGGTGGGGAAGATCACGTGCCGGGTCTAAATTTGTTTCCAAGCAATGATAATAAAGCCTTGAATCCACTAGGCAACATTTAACGCGCGATATGATGCACAACATGTTGCTCATCATGTTTGAACAGCAACGAGGAACTTTTGTTTAGTAACGTAGCCATGTTGCGCGCGAACTGGCAACGTCGCGCGTTGTTGTGGAACGTTGCCGAACATATTGAGCGTCACGTGTTGCGCGTCAAATGTTACCTTGTGAACCCAGCTTGGCGGGGCTCCTACTTCTGAATGGTTTAAAAAAAATACCCACCAAGGGAATGGCGCCATCCCCGTCGAACCTTACCTGTCCGGGTCGGGGTGCTCAAAGTCCCGAGCTCGCTTCGCTCGCTCTTGCATCCTAAGTTCTACTCCTAAATTGCCGTTTGACTAAGTCGAGATGTGTTATTTAAGCGACATCAACGCCTCTTCCGGTGGATAATCTAACTATTTTACGATATCATTGTAGCGGTATTTACATCGCCACATGCGAGCTACACGTCACACTGGCGTCACGCAAAATCCTGCATCGCGCAAGCAGAGTTTACCGCGCAACTAGCATATATACAACGTCCCGACATCAATCGTCGGGCAGTTGCCCACAAGACACGACACCCGTCTGGTCGGAGGATCCTCCCTTTTCCATAGAGTATGAGTAAACTTTACACCCTGTTCCTCATACCTCTATATGATCACTAATGTTTGGCCACATCATGAAGTTGTCGTGTGTTTAATTGTTCATATCGTCAAACGTTGAGTAATCAATGATCTGGCCGGACGACATCATGATGTGACCAGCGGTCGATGTTCTAATTCATGAAATGATCGAACACTTCATGACATCATCTAACCTAAGATCTGGCCACGATATGGACACATTTTCGCGTGACTAATGACGGTGAGGTTAAGTCTAGCGATTTAAATCTTTGCCAAGCAAAACATTTTCCTACTATTTTAATCTATTTCCATTTTGAATACTAAATGTTTGTCTTCTACAGGAAAAAGCAGCAATCCCCGGACCAGATAATAAACTAGAAGATGACGTAAGTAGTATTCTATGGTAAATTCTTTCTTAAAGCCATTAAAAAAAAAAAAAAATAACTAGCGACCCGCCCCGGCTTCGCCCGGGTAGCAAAGCATAATATAATATAGCCTATGTCACCCGGAGATAGTGTAGCTTCCCAACAGTGAAAGAAATTTGGAAATCGGTTCAGTAGTTTCGGAGCCTATTCAATACAAACAAACAATCATATCTTTTCTCTTTATAATATATCAAAATAATATATTCGTTTCATATAGCTTATATGAAACGTTTGTATTTTTAACATAGTGCCATCTATTGAATACTTACTCAATCCAGTCAACAGATATCGCCATCTGTTAGAATCGTTTGCAGCTAACAGATAATTGTGACTGTCAAATAATAGACAAATAATTTGCAATAAAATAATATTGCGACTATAAATTGAGATGTAAGCTAACCTATCTTTCAATTTGGATCAAATTGCACACGGTGTGCAAATCAAATTTAAAATCGGTTCAGTAGTTTAGGAGTCCATCGCGGACAAACAATGTGACACGTAATTTTTATATATATAAAGATAATAATGAATTAATTAAAATTTCGGCTTTGTGGAGCATCTCTGTGACTCATACCTGCATTGCAGTCTCTCTAAAGCTTGATGTGTATTATTTACCCCGCAGTACTGTATCTAGACTGAAGAGCAGTCGTGGCCCTTTGTCATGTTTGTGAACGGGCGCCGTCAGATGGGATTGGTCATCTCTTAGCTGCCACGGCTTATTTTAATTAAATTTTATATTTGAATTGTTTTTTTTTTACCCCCGACGTAAAAACAGGGGTGTTATAAGTTTGACCGCTATGTGTGTGTGTGTGTGTCTGTCTATGGCACCGTAGCTCTTTAACGGGTGAACCGATTTGGATGCGGTTTTTTTTAATTAGAAAGCAGGTTTTCTAGCGGTGGTTCATAGACATGTTTTATCAAAATCGGTTCAGCCGTTTTAAGGTGATCTGCTTTTTTTTCGTGTCGGGGGCTTTTTAATTTTACTTATTATTTTAATTTAATTTAATATTCGAATTGTTTTCGTCTTTTTATTACAGATGCTTTTAACGTTCTGCATCGTTTTGACATGCATAATTTCATCATGAATGATGTAACCAATATTTTGTAACCATATTTTGATTTACAAGATGTCCTAGAAACAAAATTTCGAAGACATGTGACTTGTAGCAACCCGCACGGTGCCCGATGGTAGATTACAGCCCCCTCCCTCTCACAGAGAGAAGGCCTGTGTCCCAGCAGTAAGAACGTTATAGGCTGATTATGTGGATTGGCTATCCGGACACTACAACAGGCCCTAGTAACTAAGTTTTTTCTATCTCCAGAACTCTGATTTAATTTTAAAAGATTTTTATATTATTCACAGAAAGACATATCAGTAGTGAAACTCTCAGCGGAAGCCGCCCCCGCAGACCTGCCTCCCCCCGGCGAGATCTCGCGCCCCCCCCTGCGCCTGGGCATGCCGGTCTACGCCATGAAGAACGCATTCGGACCCTGGCTTAAAGGCAGGGTGGTGGAGATTCAGCCCAAGAACACGACTGGGGTTAGTATATATTATTTAAAAGAATATTTTTTTTGTAATATACTTTATTATTTTCTATAGGAGATTCGGCATTCTTAGACGTTATATCATCTGCCTTTTCCAACTATGTTGTGGTCGGCTTCCAGCCTAACCGGATGCAACTGAATACCAGTATTTTACATGGAGCAACTGCCTATCTGACCTCCATAAATTAGTTCCACCTAAAAATTTTCATATGAATTATTCTGAAAAATTCTTAGGTGGAACAAATTTCCAAAGTTAAATGATCGATATGAAAATGATGATTATTATTCAGTAAGTATATCATTCCTCTAGTCGCGAATCGCATTTTGATCAACATACGACGTAGAACAGAGCTGCAATTTGCAAAAAAACCAAACAAAATTTCAATTTGGCGGGCTACAACTGATGATTCACCTTTAACCACATCTGCCTAACGTCAATTTTATTCCTCGGTCCAAAAACATACAATGTGAAGATGACAATACGAGAATAAATGAAAACTCTGGCAATACTAAGGCATAGGAGAACTTAGTAATAATCAAATAAATCCTAGCATCGAAAATAAAAAAGTGGTTTTTTCAAACAAACTAATTAGTAGAGATGGGCCAACTTATGGGTTTTGCCAATCTTTGACTAGCTATAGTGGCTAAACTATTGGGTATATTTGGTTTAATTTTTGTATGCAGACTAGGAACGTCTTAGATAAACGAAGTTTAATTTACTGTCGTATTGTCGTGTCCATATTGTATCTAACTATGGACAAGCAGCTTAGCCGAGTTACTGTTAGTTAAAAAAATACTTAGACATAGGTTTCAAAGTAGCTTATAATGATAAAAATAAAAATCATTTAATTCAGACCATTAGTCCATTTGGGTTAGTATACAAATAACTTATAAACTAATGTTAGTACTTAAATTCTACCAGAAGATAATTATAAACTTTTGTGTAATAATGCACTACATGCACTCAGTGGCGTGTTGGCGTATCCAATGTCTCAGCGTCGGGCTGTCCCACTTGTCCGCTATAACCTTTAGAATGCTATTAGGACTGGCGCGAATGCGGCGCATGATGGATGCGCAGCGCTTACGCATGAGTGCTGGAAATCCATCTATTCCCGCCTCTGCAAACATGCCCGAAGCACTGCAGTAGCGCGGCAACCCTATCAGCACCCTGAATGCATTACAAAAACTTATGCAATTGCAAAAAAAAAAAATATACAGGCATATATCGAACGCCTAATCATTTTTATTTGGCGCTCCTAAACATATTATTGAACACTCTTATAAGAATAATGATTGCGTCTCTTTTTGTGAACCTCAAATAATTCCTATTTTGGATACTAAAAATACTAAATAGCCAAGTAATTGCGACCATCTGTGAGAAAAGGTCAGAAAGTTAAAAAGAGGCTCAATTACTTAAAAAAGTATACATCATTAGAAGCACAAAAAGTTTTTAGATAATCAGTTAAATATGTCCTTTTTATATTTCAGGGCAACCCATTCTCTGTGTGTCTTGTGAAATTCGACCACAAAGTCAAGACCAATGGGAAAGTATTGCATGCAAGGTGCATCGCGTATTCTGAGCCGGCTGACGTTAGGATGACTATTGGTAAGTATCAACAAAAATACTTAAGTTTTTACGTAATATTTTTTATAACAACAACAACGACAACAACAACAAACAACTACAAAAACCAACATCAACAACAACAAACAAAAATAACAACAATTATTTTTGTTTATTGTACTCCTGAATATGTTTATATTCCGGAGTAAAACGAACAAAAATAATTTCGTAACACAGTTTCAATCACAATACGAGAGTTTTGAAGGATATTTGTAATCCATTGCTTCATAGGTTTAATAAATTTGTCTGCTCAACAATGTGAATAACGCAATGAACGTGGCTGAACTGTCAAAATGAAAGAAAATGTGGTAAATTCTCGTTTTATGTGTGTTACGCAATTTTCCCGCCAGTTTTGTACCGTATCAAAGAGCAATAACAAGAAACTGAATTTTTGGAAAAACAATTTTTAAACAATATGGAAAATGTATTTTTGCCATAAAGGCCATAAAAACAAGAATTCTATGGAAAGAAAAAAAACAAATGTTGTTGCAGTCTAATGTTTCTCAACAAACAATTTTCTTTAAGATTGTATTTTTAGTATATTGGCACCTTGGTTTCATATACAGGGTATTTGGAAGCTGGGTGCAAAGCTTTAAGGGGGTGATAGTTGACACCATTTAGAGAATTTTGAGCCATACATGTCTAAGACGAAGTTTTATTTTTATTTTTAACTGCTATACCTTTACCTAAAAAAAACCTAGAAATAGCAGTCTAAAATAAAAATAAAACCGACTTCGTTTAAGAAATGTATGACTCTAAATGGTGTCAACTTTCCCCCCTTTGAGGCTTTGCACCCAACTTGCAAACATTCTGTATATTTATGTAATTTGTTATCATTTAATTGTGCTTTTGTGTGTCGCCATGTCTTGTGTGCACTGAATAAACATTTATTCTATCTATCCATCTAGCCATCTATCCATCTATCCATCTATCCATCTAGCCATCTATCCATCTATCCATCTATCCATCTATCCATCTATCCATCTAGCCATCTATCCATCTATCCATCTATCCATCTATCCATCTATCCATCTATCCATCTATCCATCTATCCATCTATCCATCTAGCCATCTATCCATCTATCCATCTATCCATCTATCCATCTATCCATCTATCCATCTATCCATCTATCCATCTATCCATCTATCCATCTAGCCATCTAGCCATCTATCCATCTATCCATCTATCCATCTATCCATCTATCCGTCTATCCATCTATCCATCTATCCATCTATCCATCTAGCCATCTATCCATCTATCCATCTATCCATCTATCCGTCTATCCATCTATCCATCTATCCATCTAGCCATCTAGCCATCTAGCCATCTATCCATCTATCCATCTATCCATCTATCCATCTATCCATCTATCCATCTATCCATCTATCCATCTATCCATCTAGCCATCTATCCATCTATCCATCTAGCCATCTATCCATCTATCCATCTATCCATCTATCCATCTATCCATCTATCCATCTAGCCATCTATCCATCTATCCATCTATCCATCTATCCATCTATCCATCTATCCATCTATCCATCTATCCATCTATCCATCTATCCATCTAGCCATCTATCCATCTATCCATCTATCCATCTATCCATCTATCCATCTATCCATCTAGCCATCTATCCATCTATCCATCTATCCATCTATCCATCTAGCCATCTAGCCATCTATCCATCTATCCATCTATCCATCTATCCATCTATCCATCTAGCCATCTATCCATCTATCCATCTATCCATCTATCCATCTATCCATCTATCCATCTAGCCATCTATCCATCTATCCATCTAGCCATCTATCCATCTATCCATCTATCCATCTATCCATCTAGCCATCTATCCATCTAGCCATCTAGCCATCTATCCATCTATCCGTCTATCCATCTAGCCATCTATCCATCTAGCCATCTATCCATCTGTCCATCTATCTATCTATCTAATGGGAAAGTTTAAAAATATACAGCCCTGCAACAGAAAGATGGCGGCGTAGGTTTACTATTAAGTTCCCTATCCACTTTGAGTAAGGAACCCTCAAACTGGCTCATTACGAAATGAAACTCGTTAAAAACTGTAAAAAAAAACTAGTATCCTAACTTCCTACCTAATATTATAAATGCGAAAGTAAGTTTGTTTGTTTGTTTGTAAGTTACCTTTTCACGCCTAAACCACTGAACCGATCATCATGAAATTTTGCATATACGTTGTCAGGGGTACAGAAACGGACATAGGGTACCTTTCATCCCGCAAAAAAGTACTGTCCCCGAGGAAAACAACCATAACTTTCTTATGATAATAGATGGCGCCACGTGTCTTTCGAATCATGATTGAATTGTAACCCGAATTGATAGTCAAAGTCTAAATTAACGCGAGCGAAGCCGCGGGCAAAAGCTAGTGTAATATAAAATTTGCCATATTATTTTACAGGTACTCGCCTCATAGCCCTGTTCAAAGATTCGAACAAGCGTGAATCTTACTACTCGGGTGTGGTCGCTGAAATACCTAATCCAGTCAATAATTATAGGTGAGTTCATCATATCTTGAACATCCCAGCGGTGATTTGCTGGATTCGTTTTCTCCTCTACCTATCGTTATTTCTCTTGACATAGTTTATTTTCGTTATATGTATGTATGTATGTATCTATGTATTAGTTTTTTTTTTCGAGTCATCTATCCCTTATGTTGCACCTGCCATGTTTTGTCTCTGCATCACCCTAAGGTTGACTGGTAGAAAAGCCTCGGGCATTAATTCCGCCTTTGCACAGTATTTTTTTTTACTTGTGTGAAAAGTTTGAATTAATCAAAATAAATAATCCTATATTTTAATTTAATGTTAGTTTTTAATTTATCCAAATGTGTTCCTTGCATTTACTGTGCCAAATTTTTTATTTTATTTATTTAACACCCTGTATAAATGGCTTAGATAACTGTCCTTTACACTGCATTATGTACAGTCGCCAGCAGGTCAAGCTACACAAAACGGACAAATTTCTCTAAACTATTTTAAAAAATGTTGATTGTTACGTTCAAAATCGAATGAGAAAATCTGGCAGTTTGTGGTAACCTGATGTGCTTGCGACTGTAGAGTCACCAAAAGAGATAAGAGTAACCAGGGTTGTCGATATAGTTGAAGTTTAGTAAGAAACCGATGAATGTTTTCGAATGAAATTAAATTAAATTAATAGAAAACAAACAGGTAATTTATCAAATCAAAATTCATTCGAAAATATCCATCGGTTTCATACTAAACTTCAACCATATCCGACAACCCTCGTTACTTATCTCTTTTGGTGACCGTACATTAAAAAAAAATTAAAAAAAATTGACCCAGGTCACACAATATTCACACAAAAACAAAAAATAGTAAAAAAAAAAACTTAAAAGCAGTATTGTCTGCCTCACGGCTGCGCCAAATAGGCCCAGTTCAGGATAAATGCCAGACAACTAGTGCCTGACGCTGGTTTTCAACTGGACCCTGTGATACGAGGACGTCTTACGGATGTAAATCAGTTCTATAGTGTGTGTAAATATTTAAATAAAGAATAGATATGTATGTCCAACAAATAATTAAAAAAAACCGATTAGATATTAGTTTAACCGATAGAATCCCGGTGGCCCTCTGTAGGGCCGGGGTGGCGCCACCGTCAAGCCCCGCTGGCCCTCTAGAGGGTCGCGCGGTCGTGCGGTTAAATAATCATCATTATTGCTTCTAAATGAGGGCTAATATCGTCTTTTGAGCATTTCACTGTAAGGGCTTTTTTTTTGGGCTGACGAACTGTCTTGTTCCACGACATACCAGTGGCGCCACCCCGGCCCTACAGAGGGCCACCGGGATTCTATCGGTTAAAACATAATTATAGATAAAAATATATTGGTGTTTATAGAAAGAAATAAAATGGTATGATTGCACAAGAAACAAAGGACTGTCGTCATTAATAACAGATAACTACATAAAATATATCGCAAATTTATATCAAAGAAACATTCAGAATGATCATGTCTAGCTTCCGTTGCGCATCTATCTGTGAAGTACTGCCGTAGGCGTCTTCTAAATGTGTCGATCGTATTAATTGCTTGAGTAGGTGGTGGCAGGTTATTTCATACTTTAGAACCTTTAAAAGCAGCTGTACTATGCGACTGGGTCGTTATGAACATATAACTTGTCTGTTCCTAGATACCTAGTATTCTTCGACGACGGCTACGCACAATACGTCCAACATCAATTCACTCGCCTAGTCTGCGAAAGTTCCCCCTTAGTATGGGAGGAAGTACATCCATTCTCGAGGGAATTCGTCCGCCAGTACCTGCTGACGTACCCAGAAAGACCCATGGTCAGGCTGCATGAGGGACAGCATCTGAAGACTGAGTGGAACGGTGAGTAAAAGAAACATTAGCAAAACAATATAGTATAGTAAAATAAACATTAGCAAACAAATAAAAATATATAAAAAAAGAACATTAACATGGACCATCGTGGGCCAGCATGGTCTACCATTGGCTAATGAGTGAAACAACAATAGACCAACAACTAACTGACTAAACCCACTGGGTCGGTTCCGATCTAAACTTCTTTGTCATTTGGTGCGTTTTGTTTGTGCAGAATAAACTATTTTTCTTTCTTTCTTTCTTTCATTTGTCCCGCAGGTTAAAATAATTTTACTGCGCTCATTTTCAGTATGCAATATATGTGAAACAGTCATATTAATTATTTTATTCAGATCAAAGAAAAATGAAGAAGAAAAAAAGAAAGTAAAAAAAGAAAAAAGATCAGATAAAACTTATGAGACGATTGTAAAATTAGCCTCAAGTGAAATACGTTTTAAAGTTTAGGAGTTGTTGCGCCACTTCTCCCCAGCTGAAGCACTGGGAAGTGGTGAAGGGCGGGCGTGCCGGGGGACTGTCTTATATAATTTTCACGTTCATAAAGTGCTGAGACTCAGCATTATTTGAATAAATGACTTGATTTTGAATAACAATTCTAAACGATCCTTCCAGGAAAATGGTGGTCATCCCGAGTGACCCGCGTGGACGCGTCGCTGGCTCAAGTGATGTTCGTGGGCGACGGGCGGCGCGAGTGGGTCTACCGCGGCTCCACGCGCCTCGCGCCCCTCTACCTCGAGCTGCGCGCCGCCGAGCGACACCGGCCGAGACCCATGCCGCGCAGCAAGGCGCAGCCTAGGGTATGTCAAATAATCTTAGGCCAACAAGGCCCAGCGTGGACCAACATGCACCACTGTGGGCCAGCATCGACCACCATGGCCCATCATCGACCACCATGGCCCATCATCGACCACCATGGCCCAGCATGAACCAACATGGTTCACTGTGGGCTAGCATCGACCACTATGGCCCAGCATGGACCAACATGGTCCACTGTGTGCCAGCATCGACCACCATGGGCCCAACATGGTCCACTGTGGACCAGCATCGACCACCATGGTCCACTGTAGGCCAGCATCGACCACCATGGACCAGCATGGACCATTATGCGCCACTTAACTCGACCTGCGCGACACCAGCCGTGACCCATACCCCGGGCTACCAACAACCGAGGGTTTGCAATGATGATATCAGTGTCCGAAAATCGTGAGTAAGTAGTAATTCTATTTTCATAAGAATTCGGGTCTAGACCAAGATGGAAGATAGTGACCCATCTTGTGAAGAGACAATGTCGTGAACTGGCCATGTCATGTTTCGGTCCGAGATAGAAAAGCAAAGCAAGACAAATAATGTTTCGCGCGCATTTTAGTCCAAATTGTTTTGGGTAATCATCAAATTACTTCTCCGGCTCTGGGCGAAGCGGCTCAGACTTTTACTGATTAAAACCCACCCGTGTTCCTTCAGTTACCTGTGTGCCAGGGCCACGGTAACCCTTTCGAACAAACCCGCGACCCTGGCAGGGCGCATTTTAGCTCTGCTGATCCTATTTTTACACGAATGCGTGAGCCCAAAAGGAGGATAATCTTTATAACTTTTTTTTCTACCCGGCTTCGGCAAAGTGTTACAGGTGTGCCATATTTATCGATGTTTGAATCCTCTATGTTGCCTGACTAGCTAAATCCAAAAGGAGGGTATTGTTTATCAATCTTATTCTATGCTACCCGGCTACGGCTCAGTCCTACAGTATAGCTATTCAAAACCGTTTGATACGCTTCCGTGCCGAATCGAAAAATCAAGTAATTTTGTGTTGTTAAAGAGTCCTCTTAAGTTTAAAACATGACATAACATCACGCCTTGTTACTCCGAAGATCTGGGCAGAGGTGCATCTATAGTACACCCACATTTGCGTTTGTTTGTGCCGGTTGATGGCAATAGGCTCGCCCCCTGTTACAAGGGACTGTTCACATATCCAAAATCCGAAAATTTTGTCAGTTTTTGACCCCCAACGCAAAAAAAGGGGTGTTATAAGTTTGACCGCTGTGTGTGTGTGTCTGTCTGTGGCATCGTAGCTCTTAAATAGGTGAACCGACTTGGATGCGGTTTTTTTATTTGGCAGCAGGTTTTCTAGCGGTGGTTCTTGGACATGTTTTATCAAAATCGGTTCAGCCGTTTCAAGGACATCAGTTCTTTTGTGTCGGGGATTTTTTAATTTGACCTATTATAACCAAATAGATGACCGCCATTCTTTCTACAGTTATTTGTTGCTGCCCCCGACAGCAAATTATCGGTTGGGAAGGCGAATTAGTAATTGAAAATTTGTCATTTTCGATTCGACAGCCTGTCGAATGGTCTTCTTCTTCTTTAGGGTTTTGTTTCCGCACTAAGTCCTTCATGTGGACCATTGTGGATGGTCTTTGACGGCCGTCGGTGGTTATTCCAACCAGCCCACCTCCCTCCAGAAGTTGATTGTCTCCTGGTCTGCTGAAAACATCCCTGTTGAATGGTTGTAAATAGCTATACAGGCCCTGCAGTCTCGACATTAGACAGCGACAAAAATCGGTCGTGAAGTCTAATCGATGACAAATTACTTTAATAGATTTTAAACTTTATGCTTTCGAAATAAAGTTGAAAATCTATTGAAGGAATTTGACAACGATACGACTTAGCGACCGATTTTTGTCGCTGTCTGATGTCGAGACTGCAGGGGCTGGTGTGCTATATTTATCGACGTTTGAACCTTCCTATATGGCGCATCCCTGAAAACGTTTTTCTATTTGATAATTTGATTAATAAAACTGATTGTTTTGTTTATTTACAGTTCAATATGCCGTACGTGGAGTACACTCGGTCGGATGAGCAGGAGTCGACCATGCCAGTGGATGCGCAGGCGCAGCAGCAACAACAGCAGCAGCAGCAGCAGATACAAAGTGAGGTAAGAATCGTTTGACTATTTACAACTTACTCCACCTGGTTTCTGAAAGACAACATGAAAGTATCATGATATCTTATAAGCCCGACATTTTAAAACACACTGTGCAAACCTATGCCAATTGAACTATGGTGACTAAAAAATAATGAATTAATCTGAAGACACAATTAAGTTAGTGTATACAGGGTCAAATTAAATTAGCTAGCGAAACTCCGCAGACGTGATGGTTATCGCTATCTAAACACGATAAAATAAAAATATATGAATTTTTGTTGTCAACGACCTCTGGTGATGTTGTTTCGTGTTTAGACATCGATACCCATCACGTTCAAGAAGTTTACACGTAAAGAAAACTAACTACACTACCTCAGGTTGATTGATTTTTTTGCACGCAAGTGTAGTTTTGTATGTAATAAGATAAGTTTGGCAATAAAGGATCTCATTGTCCGATGAGGCGCCAGCCCTCGTCGTAGCTGTAGCTTTAAATTCCCCTGATAATAATAATTCTCTAAACAATTCGAGCCAGCCTGTCCCACCTTGCTGCCCTCCCTCAGTGACGCCCTAAGCCGAGATCCGTACCCCACAGGGGGTGCCCTTAGCGTGCGATCATTTAAATAATTTTAGTATTTAATTTCGCCCCTGGCTGGAGGCTTTGAGTTAATCTTATGGCACCCACAGTATAGTTCGGTTAAGTAGCCAGGACCTCAGAGGTCACAAATACGAGCTGCCATTCAAAAAAATAAAGGATCTTTCGCATCTCAACTGTCTTTCACTCCAGACACTGCTAGGGACGCCTACAGCAACCATCTCTAAAAATACACAGACAATTTCTCTCATACAATATTACCATTACACAGGAGATACGTCGCCAACGCGCCGTAGCCAAGAAGTCGACGTCAGTACCTCCTCAAGTGATCCCGCCATCACAACAGATCATGCCCCCCACCCACATGGATCCTGTCACCAGCAGAGTTGTGGTAAGTGGAAAGAATTATTTTTGAGGACATTAGCACCGGATTCTACAAACCGGCTGTATTACTGAACTTCGAAGTTTAAAATTACTGATGTATTTAATTAAGAATGTTCATAATCGCGATGTACGGAACTTCGAAGTTTGAATAGACATTGTTTCGAAGTTTCGTACATCGCGATTATGAACATTCTCAATGAAATACATCGATATTTTAAACTTCGAAATTCAGACGTACAGTCCGAGAAAACCTATCAATTTGACTTTACTGAAGCCTTACTTAGGTTCCTAGATCTATATTAGGTGTAATTGTAATAACCGAAAACCTATTAAGGGGAAATCCTCAGTTGTAGCTCGCCAAATTCAAATTTACTTTGGTTTTTTGCAAATTGCAGCTCTGTTTTACGTCGTATGTTGATCAAAATGCGATTCGCGACTGTAGGAATGATATATTTACTGAACAATAATCATCAATTTCATATCAATTGTCAAACTTTGAAAATTTGTTCCACCTAAGTATATTCATTTGATATATTCTGAAAAATTCTTAGATGGAACAAATTTCCAAATGTTGACGATTGATATGAAATTTATGATTATTATAAATGATTTCATTTCTGTAAGTAGGTTTGTACGAACACTTTTACACGTCAATCATATTTTTTAAACTAGATGAGGTCGGCGTTTCCTATCTGACTACTCTGAGAAGAAAGGCCGAAACAAGCTCAGAGGTCACAGTCTCTTTTAAAGTCCAGACATAATCTTGGTCAGGTCATGCGAAATTTTTATTCAGTAAATATATCATTCCTGCAGTCGCGAATCGTATTTTGATCAACGCACGACGTAAAGCAGAGCTGCAATTTGCAAAAAACCAAAGAAAATTTGAATTTGGCGGGCTACAGCTGAGGATTCACCTTAAGGAGTCATTGTACTCATCATTACAAACAGCTTTTACAATAGGACCAACACCGAAATCGCGAAAAAAATCTGCTGTTCTCTACATTTTGTCGAGTTACGCGAACATAAACGTATGGAGCAGCTGGTTTTTTTGAGCCCTTAAGCGGTTTTGAGTTCTTTCAATTATACCTTGTATTAGGCATTAAGTTGGCACCGCCATCTTTACCTGGGTCTGTCGCTAAAACCCAAAATGATCATAATCTCTGGTTACTGTTAGCTTTTTTTTTTATTGTTAACTTCATTTCAAATCGTTGAGCTCTTTAAGCTCTGAGTTGAGCTGCACGATTACTGACGAATGCGTGTACTGACTGGACAGGTCCACTCAATCTGTGTGGTTCTTTCTTAAAAAGACCATTTCAGACATCAATCTACATGGTCTTCACATGATCTGACCAAGATTATGTCTGGACTTGAAAAGAGACTGTGACCTCGTGAGTTTGTTTCGGCCTTTCTTCTCAGAGTAATCAGATAGGAAATACCGTCGTCATCTAGTTAAAAAAATATGATTGACGTGTAAAAGTGTTTGTACAAACCTACTCACAGAAATAAAATCATTTATCATTTCTTTTTATCCGCAAGATATAGCAATATTTTTAGTTTTAATTGTTCTATAATTTGTCTGTTTATTTCGCAGTACTATACACCAAAGAACGCGGTGAAACCGTTGAAGATGGTGCCGCACAGATGTGGTCCGAGATGTAAGAGGAGCGATGTTCTCTCACTAAAGGAATTGAGGACTTATAATCCTCTGGCTAAACCACTGTTGAGCGGATGGGAAAGGTAAGCCAAAATGGAGTACTTTGTAAACTGACAATGGGCCAACATTAACCACTATGGCCCATCGTTTAAAGGGACTATGGGCCATTATGGCCCATTGTAAGTCAACGTGTGTAGGTAGTAGAGGCACTCACATTGGTCAGGCTATGCAATCCACATGCAATTTACCTGTGCTAAGTTATATTTTATCTCTTTTGTAAAAATTACATTTTAAATTTTGCCAATTTTTTCCTGTTTTTTGCCTGTCAACGAGAGAATGGGGTTAAAAACTGAAAGCTCGTCATAGGTGGCAGCACAGTTCAACTTCTAAATTAAAGGTTATCTCGTGTTTGTTAACTTGAAGTAAATTTTTTGATAAAGACTGGAGGCGCACGATAGGAATAACCTGATCGGAGTTAAAAACCAACTCAGGATGGCATTCATGTCATTTGGTTTAAATAGGCTTTTATTTATCTTTTATATAGATTCTTCTATATTTTGTGAATGTGAGAACGTTGTAGGCCTAACTTGTAGACTGTAGATTTGTAGACCTTTTTCTATGTTGTTGAGTAGCTGTTACTTGTTGACAGGCCTACACTGCCCTCCCACACCTATTAACACTGTAATTTGAAAACATTGTAAAAGCCACTTATTTTTAAAAGAGAAACCATGGTGTTTCTTGCCGGCTCTTCTCCATAGGAAACGACCAATTGGAATCGTGCACTTAGCTTCTGACGTTTCATAAGTGCCCATGTAGGTTTATGTGAAATAAAATATTTTGATTTTGGATTATCTTCCTGACTGAAAAATTTCATAGATGTTAATTCTAACACTGATCTAATATGATAATATAAACACACACACACACACACCTTTACTATAATTTACGTAATATCACACCATAAGTGCTTGTAGGTAATAAAAACGGACTTTGTTCTCTTGGGAGCATCACCTGTATACGAATTTCTGCCATAAGTCTTCAGGTTTCAAAAGAATAGCACATAGTCTCGAAGTAATATCGGGTTTCCAATTTTTTTTAAAGAAAGAAAGAAAAGTATTTAATTTGTGACACGCACAGGAAATACAAAGAGTAAAAAACTAAAAATAAAAAAGGAGCATTAAAAACTAACAAAATTAGCAATAATAAAAATAAAATAAAACATACTTTTTTTTTTCGTGAGGTTTCTGCCACAATTTTCCTCTTTTAACATATTTGGCAAATACATGGGTACCCGTTTTTTTGCAATCATCAGCTGCGCAACGGAGAATATTAATTAATTATGCGTAAAAAAAGTCGCTTGTTTACAAAAAAAATATGGATATTGACAGCTAGCTGTCAAATTCTTGGACGTTGGATAGCAGCGACATCTGTATGATTTTTTATTTGGAATTATAAACCTTTGCATACCCACGTGACGGTAAAATATGGTGAACTTTATTATATTAAAAACACCCTATGAACTTACTATTACCCATGTTTGCAAAGAAATAAATGATTTGATTTGATTTGTAGTGAGCAAGTGACAGTTTTTATCCCCATTAAGGCGACTGACACCAATATTTTTTTTCCAGACAAATTGTTCGCTTCAAAGGCCACAAGGAAGTGATGTACCGCGCGCCCTGTGGCCGTCGCCTACGAAACATGCGCGAATTACATAATTATTTACGTTCTATAGACAGCGACTTGCCTGTAGATCTGTTTGATTTCCACTACTCGACGCATTGCCTTGCGGAGTTCGTGCTGAACAAATGTCTCGTGGGGAAAAAGGTAGGTCAAATAAATATATGGCCACGATGGCCAATGATGGCGCCTGATGAATTACAATCAATTCACACGATGAGCCATGATGGCGCATGATGGACAACAATATTTTTATGTAGTTATAAAATAAATATAAAGCATCGTGTAAAGAAACAAACACGAGAGTTTGTCTTTTGAATAACCCCTCACCATTGGTTTAAACCCTCGTGTTTGTTTCTTTAAATGATGCGTCTTGCGATTCCCCATCAAATGACATACGAAACGTATTTCGTTCAAAATTTGACTTCCGCGGTGGTAGAACTTAGCGACGTTATGATAGTCTATGACCTATACCCATTATAAGCTGCAATAGTCCATAGCATTTTTGCAATATTTATTTGTACTAACTCTTAGTATTTCCTTCTCAGGACCTCTCCCACGGCAAAGAGAACGTCCCAGTGCCCTGCGTTAATTACTACGATGACTCCTTACCAGAGTTCTGTTCGTACAATACTGAGCGGACTCCCACCGCTGGTGTGCCGCTCAACCTGGAGTCCGAGTTCTTGTGCGGCTGCGACTGTACCGATGACTGTCAGGTGAGTTATAGAAAAAAAGAGCCTTCGTATTTTTGACAATGGCCCATCATGGACCACTATGGCCCAATGTGTGAAAGCACCATGGGCCACTGTGGGCCATCATGAACAACTATGGCACAAAATGTAAGTGCAGTAGGCCATCGTGGACAATTATGGCTCAGCTCGTAAAGGGACAGGTGAGATATAGTAACGTGAAATATTACGATGACTCCTTAGCTGCGAAGAAGAAACAAAGTGTAAGAGCTGTGGGCCATCGTGGACCGCTATGGCCCAGCTTGTGAAGGGCCAGGTGATATACAGGCTGGCAGGGATATCGACGCACAACCTGATACTATGGATTCAATACATGATTCTAAAATCCCCTTTTTTTTTTTTTTTTTTTTTTTTTTTTTTTTTTTTTTTTTTTTTTTGGTGGGAAATCATCAAATGACGTCTCCCGCTCTGGGCGGAGCGGAAGGGCGTGCCAGACTCTTACTGACTAAAACCCACCCGTGTTCCTTCAGTTGCCTGTGCGCCAGGGCCACGGTAACTCTTTCGAACAATCCGCAGCCCCGGCAGGTATCGGTCCTATCGGACCCCGTCAATTGTGCTGACATCTTGACATCTCTTTGAGGCGCGCGTGGAACACGACGCGCCGTCGACCCGGGCCTGGTCCTTACCGGACGGCGAGCTGCCCATTGCCCGCCGTCCGCAAGCCCGCGCCTACGGTGGCCGGGAGTCGGCAATCGACTCCTAAAACTTAACTTCTAAAACCCCCTGCGTTGCAATTTTTCGTGGGTTATTTAAAAAAATAATTAGCTGTGCCATACATTTGAAACAGCAGATTTTATTTTACCATAATGGCCCATCATGGACCACTATGGCCTAATGTGTGAAGGGATATTGGACCGCTATGGCCCAACGTGTATCTGCAGGAGGCCATCATGGAACTACTATGGCCAAGCGTGTGAAAGGACAGTGGGTCATCATGCACCACTAAGGGTCAACGTGTGAAGTGGCAATGTATGGTTGTTCACACGACGACATTTCAAGCCGTCAATTTCCAGTATAAGCTAACTTCAACTTTATAAGTTATCAATTTTTTTGGAGGAGTTCAAAATATTTGAGAATGGAATATTAGCAAAATATTTTCTGAAAAAGTTATTGCCATATTCTTTGAGGAGGGAACTTTGAACAACAGCCACTAATTCAATTCCATAATTATTTCTAATTAAAGATCGATTAATATTTTGGAGGATTAATAACTTGCGGCCCAAGTTATTAATCCTCCAAAATATTAATCGATATAAATATGGTTGTTTCAGGACAAATCAAAATGCGCTTGTTGGAAAATGACGCTTGAGGGAGCTCGCACTATCGGGCTACGTGGACCTAATGTGGGCTATGTTTATAAGAGACTGCCCGAACCACTACCTTCTGGGATATACGAGTGTAATTCCAGGTAAGTTATGCTTAAGCTAAGATTGTTATTATTTTTTTGTATCAAACTTCAGGGCAAATACAAGCAGTAATACTCGCGAAGGTTGACTCTTTCTACTTTGCTGCCGTCGTACTGTCTTCACGGAACGTCATTTTTTGTCTATTCTTCCGTCGACAAAACCCATTTCTATGATGGTCATGCTACGCGTGATGAGCGGTAGAGGTCATTTGATGATTTCCCACCCAAAAAACAAAAAAAATAAGTATAGACGAGATGTAGCCGTTATTAAAGGAGCTTATATGTGTAACTCAATTAATGCACATTTTGAAAGTAGTTTGTTCAGAATCGTTTACTGAATCGATTTGTCATTTTTAATATTGGTAATTTTTTTAACCCATAAATAATTAAAACTACGAAAATTAGGGCGAATTCCGTCAAACTTTTATACATAGAATAAGTCTTATCCTGAGAATAAATTTTGAATTTTTAACAGTTTTTCCATACTGTCAGACGTCAATTTTATTCCATGGATAAAAGATATCTGAGTTTGATAAAAGTCGCCCTAAAGCTGCGTCTACGCTGGGCGAGCCTAGTATGAACGGAGCTCGACGGATTTAGGAGTCTTGAACGAGCACTTCTCGCGATGTGAATTCGTGCTCCATTTGTGCTCCGCTCGTGCTCGGCTCGCCTAGCGTAGACACAGCTCCACAGTCACACTTCCGCTGTACAGTGAAAACAAACCAAAATGGACGACGTACCTACTACGCTAGACTTCCTCTTTGAAAGAGTCATTGCAGCCCGCCTCGTCGGGCGGCTGGTGCGGGTGGGGCCGGATTTGGCGGACAGCCAGTTTGGTTTCCGCAGGGGGCGCTCCACGGTGGATGCCATCATGCGCGTGCGAGCCCTCACGACGGGGGATGCTGTGGCCCGGGGTGGGGTCGTCTTGGCGGTGTCTCTAGACATCGCCAATGCCTTCAATACCCTGCCCTGGAGTTGCATCAGGGAGGCACTCCGGTATCACCGGATGCCGACCTACCTCTGTCGTGTAGTCGAGGCCTATTTGACGGATATGGCGGTTATCTACCCCGGTCACCAGGGAGAATGTAACCGGCGAGAGATGTCGTGCGGTGTCCCACAGGGATCGGTCCTGGGGCCGCATCTATGGGACATCGGTTACGACTGGGTGCAGTGCGCCGACCTCCCTAGCGGCGTCAGCGTAGTGTGCTACGCTGACGCCGCCGACACGCTAGTCCTGGCGCAGGGGAGGTCGCACCAGGCGGCGGCCGAACTCATGACACGCGGGGTTGCGTCAGTCGTTGAGAGGATTCGGCAGTTGGGACTCGAGGTGGCCTTGCACAAGTCCGAGGCCATGTGTTTTCATGGTCCTCGGAACGCGCCACTGTCGGGTTCCCAAATAACGGTAGGAGGGGTTCACATCGGCGTCGAGTCGACGATGAAGTACCTGGGACTCGTCCTCGACAGCCGGTGGAACTTCGTCGAGCATTTCCGACGTTTGGCTCCCAGACTGCAGCGGGCCGGGGCTGCCTTGAAGCGGCTCTTGCCCAATCTGGGGGGGACCAAACGCCTCCTGCCGGAGGCTCTACGCGGGGCTCGTGCGGTCCATGGCCCTTCACGGGGCACCGGTGTGGGCGCGTTCATTGAGGCTTCGGCCAGCCCGCCGGTTGAACGCGGCCCAAAGGGTCATGGCCATCCGGATGGTCCGGGGATACCGCACGGTCTCCTGCGAGGCGGCGAGCCTCCTTGCCGGATTGCCGCCGTGGGATCTGGAGGCAAACGTCCTCGCGCACGTTTGGGAGTAGCGCGAGGAGGCGAAACGCCGGGGCGTAACTCCGCTGCCGCGAGAAATCGCGGCACAGCGGACAGAGCTCCGGTGGGATCTCATGGCGGCATGGAGAGTGCGATTGTCGCAACCCAGCGCAGGGCACGCCACAATTGCGGCGGTAAGACCCCTCTTTGAGGAGTGGCTTGAGAGGCGCCACGTCGTCCTCACCTTCTGCCTGACGCAGATCCTCACCGGACATGGCTGTTTCGGGAGGTTCCTGTTTCGGATAAGGCGGGAGGAAACGCCCGGGTGTTATCATTGTGTGGATCGACCGGAGGACACGGTGGAGCATACGGTGGAGGTCTGCCCGGCTTGGGCGGAGCACCGCCGTGTCCTCGTGGCGGCGATCGGCGGCGGCGACCTCTCGCGTCCGGCCCTGGTTCAGGCCCTGGTTCAGGCCATCGTACGGAGCGAGAGGGAATGGGAAGCCGTCACCTCCTTCTGCGAAGCAGTAATGCTCGCGAAGGAGGAGGCGGAGCGCGAGAGGGAGAGGCAATCACTGCGCCCTCGCGCCCCTAGTCGCCGCAGGAGGATACACCCTGGGCGTCGGGAGTCGATTGCCGACTCCCGGCCACCGTAGGCGCGGGCTTGCGGATGGCGAGCAATGGGCAGCTCGCCGTCCGGTAAGGACCAGGCCCGGGTCGACGGCGCGTCGTGTTCCACGCGCGCCTCAAAGAGATGTCAGCACCATTGACGGGGTCCAATAGGACCGATGCCTGCCGGGGTCGCGGATTGTTCGAAAGAGTTACCGTAGCCCTGGCGCACAGGCAACTGAAGGAACACGGGTGGGTTTTAGTCAGTAAGAGTCTGACACGCCCTTCCGCTCCGCTCAGAGCGGGAGAGGTCATTTGATGATTTCCCACGCCAAAAAAAAAAAAAGAAGACATATACGTGTGCGACTGTGTGCGTGCGTAGATTTGTAAAGTGACCACAATTTTCTCCTACAATCAGTTTAACTAATTTAATAAATAAACAATGTTTTATACATAATAGTAAAAATTCAGTGTATTTGTTATGATTTTAACATAATATTCTAATTGGGGTGTTTGGTGGTGTGCGTTAATTTCGGGACCTTTTGTAGGCAGAAGAAAAATAAAGAAAGAAGAAAGAAAGAAAATACATTTATTTGCGGTAAACATGACGCAAAGAAAAAACACACAAATACAAAAAATAACGAGTTGGGGAAAAATATGCGTCACATTCACGCAAAACGGCAATCGCTCAGCATAATGCTACGACCCTATGCGAGACAGAGCCCCAGCGCTGGTTTTCAGCGATAGCCGGCGCTGACGTGATGACGTCAACCAGTGCAGCATACGAAAATTAAAAATAAACATTAAAATAAGAAATAAAATAAATACACTATGACTTAGTTCAAAAAGTATATAAACATAATATTTATAACGTGGTAACATTCCGGGGAAACGACTCATACGCCGCCGGGCTTTAATGATCTGTGCGCGCAGCTGTCATAAAACAAGAAGAAGAAGAAGAAGAAGAAAAAAGAGAAGAAGAAGAAGTGTTCATGTGCCAAATCTGATGTTTACTGCACTTGTTGAAAACCTATTTTAATTCAAACATTATGTGAACTTTATAACTTAATTCATCTGCCTAGTCTTTTCTCATCTAATTTGTGTAAATGTAAATTTCCCATGTAATTTGAATACCAGTATCGACATCTGCAAGGAATAACATTGTATCTAATATTTAGTAACTTTACAGGAGAGCGCGTCAAAGATTTAAAACAACCTTGAAAATATGAGTCCAGCTATTCTTTCCTGGACTCATATTTTCAAGCATGGTTGGCATTAAGACTTAACAGAAATCTGCGATAATTTTTTAAATCTTTGAACGCGCTCTCCTGTAAAGTTACTAAATATTAGATACAATGTTATCCCTTGCAGTTGTCGGTATGTTACATGAAGCAGCTGCCTATCTGACCTCCACAACCCAGTTACTGGGTAACACAATACCCCTTGGTAAGACTGTTTGTCAGACTTTCGGGCTTCTAACGACCCGTAACGACTGTCAAAGATTGGGACCGATGTCTTAACGTGCTTTTCGAGGCACGGAGGGGTCTCTGTATGCAAAGATGGACACCCATCCAGGGACCGACCGCGGTAACCGTAGCTTAACCGGATCGATCGACCCGTGCTGCTGTAATGACTTAGCCACGAGGCTCTTTGTGACTTTATGGCTTAATTAATTAAATTAATTTTCCACAGGTGTAAATGCAAGCATACATGTCTAAACCGCGTGGCGCAGCATCCCTTACAATTAAAATTACAGGTGAGTGTCGGTCTATTTAGCATTGCATGAAACGTAGGAATGTGAACAAAATATGCATCGTTCCTGGACTAACTTCATAAATTAATAATGGTTTACGATTTTCAAACATATTTGTACACATAGGCATGGAAGAGGGAGGTCTTCTGTTACAGGCATCTCCATACTTAAAAGAAGGCCTCTAAAATGTATTTGTTAAAACCTGTTGACTACGAAATAAATAAACTTAAAACTTATTACGATTCCATTGTTTTGTTCTCGTGTATTATTCACAAAGCTCCGGCATTTATGAACGGAATTGACGGCACGTTTGGCGCAGTTGTTAAGCGATTGACTGCTGCGCTGCATGTCGCGGGTTCGATTCCCGCACGGAACAAAAATTTGTATGACCTACAAGTAGTTGTTCCGGATCTGGCTGTTTGTGTGTATGTGAGTTTTGAATGTTTGTAAACGCACCCACAATACAGGAGAAATTCCTAGAGAGGGGCAAAGTTAAAAAAAAAAATTAAGAGTATACGTTTATTTGCTGTTAACATGACGTATAGAAAAACACAAAAAATAACAAGTTGGGGGAAAGTATGCGTCACATCCACGCAAAATCGCAATCGCTCAGCATAATGCTACGACCCTATGCGAGACAGAGCAATTAGCCCCATCTATATTCAAAAACCAAAACAAATACTACTAATTTGCATGCTCCTCACGTGATAGGACCAAAATAGTGTCTGGAGTTTAAGAGGGATGCGCTAAGGTAGTCCGCGAAATTCAAATTTTCTTACGTTTTTTGCAATTTACAGGTCAGTGTCAGGTTATAACTTGATTAAAATATGATTCGCGGCCGTAACAAATATGGCTTTACAGAATTATAATCATTAGAATCAGCAATACATCTCCTTAAATTAGAATTGGCCTCAAATGTCATGATTTCATGAAATAGTCATTCAATAGGATAATGTGACCTTAGAGAGATGTATTGATGATTTTTATGGTTATAATTCTGTAAATTAATATGTGATACGGCCGCGAATCATATTTAGATCACCATACAACCTGGTACTGACCCGTAAATTGCAAAAAAAATAAGAAAATTTGAATTTCGCGGGCTACCTTGACCTTGGAGCATCCCCCTTAGAGACTGTGACCTCTGAGTTTGTTTCTGTGTTGTCTCTCAGAGTAGTCTGATAGGAAACACTGACCGTGCAAAAGTAATTTTTTAAATAATTTTTCAGAAAATCAGTGGTCACGATAAATAAAAATGTAATATATTTTTTAAGTATATAAAAATTTTGTATTCTTTCAAACTAGATTTACAAAACTTAAATATTCGTATACTTTTTGCACCTACCCTCATCTTTGCTGTGTTAGGTCTCATTTCAACGAAAAATATTAACAAATAGTTATGTGACAGGTATTCAAAACTCCGAACCGTGGTTGGGGTATCCGCGCACTGAACGACGTCCCCAAGGGCTCCTTTCTATGCGTGTACGCTGGTAATCTGCTCACTGACGCTACTGCTAACTTGGTAAGATTATAATATTATAAGGTTTTATATAAGTTTATTATTATTTTATATCTTGTTTGACTGATAGACATTTTGCACTGTTATTTATGTAGGAAATCAGAACGGTTTTTTTTTTCAAATCAATATATTTTATTTCACATAAACCAACATGGGCGCTATGAAACGTCAGAAGCTAGGTGCACGGTTCCAATTGGTTGTTTCCTATGGAGAAGAGCCGGCAAGAAACTCCACGGTTACTCTTTTAAAACTAAGGGGCTTTTACAATGTTTCAAATTACATTGTTGATAGGTATGGGAGGACAGCGTAGGCCTGTCAACAAGTAACAGGCACTCAACAAAATATAAAAAATATAAAGAGGGCTACAAATCTACAGTCTACAAGTTAGGTCTATATAAAAATAAAAGCCTATTTAAACCAAATGGCATGATTGCCATTACAACTGTAACACATCTGAATTAAAATCCTGAATTAAGAACACACTATAGAGGTATGAGGAACAGGGTGTAAAGCTCACTCATACTCTATGGAAAAGGGAGGATCCTCCGACCAGACGAGTGTTGTGTCTGGTGGGCAACTGCCCAACGGTTGATGTCGGGATGTTGTATATATGCTAGTTGCGCGGTAAACTCTGCTTGCGCGATGCAGGATTTAGCGTGACGTCAGTATGACGCGTAGATCGCATGTGGCGATTGTAGATGCCGCTACATCACTCCCCCCCGGAGACCGGAGGTCGATAGTGGGCTGAGTCTTGTATCTTGCGATGCTTGCCAGGGCCAGTTGAGGTTCCAGTGAGTCGGAACCGGTTGTCGCATAGTTCGCGGTGAGTCGGAACTGTCTGCGAAGATTCCCCAGTGAGTCGGGGTGGCGCTGCGTTATGCTCCAGTGCGTCGGATGTGGTACAGCGCCGGGTTGAGGCTGACTGCTGGCGTCGACCAGGAGAGGGCTTGAAGGCTCTGCTTGTGGACCGGCCGAGAGTGCAGTGTGCTGTGCCAAGGTTGCTGATGAGGCTGAGGGTGATGACCAGGTATGCGCAGTCGCTGCATGCTGGTGGTCAGGATACCCGTGGAAGCCGTGGGTGCTGGCTGGCTGTGTGACTCGCCGCTCTAAAGCTTGCGGAAGTGATGATGATGACGTCACGCTGAAGTAGTTGCACGAAGGCTGCGCTGACGTTCATATTCGGGGTCACCAGTATAGAGGTATGAGGAACAGGGTGTAAAGCTCACTCATACTCTATGGAAAAGGGAGGATCCTCCGACCAGACGAGTGTTGTGTCTGGTGGGCAACTGCCCAACGGTTGATGTCGGGATGTTGTATATATGCTAGTTGCGCGGTAAACTCTGCTTGCGCGATGCAGGATTTAGCGTGACGTCAGTATGACGCGTAGATCGCATGTGGCGATTGTAGATGCCGCTACAACACCACATCTGAATTAAGATTGGGACAAGAAAACGTGCAGCGTAACGTTATAGCTCGTTATTTCACACGGAACTAACGTTAAACTCTCTTGGTAGTTGCGACGCCCCCGTCATGGGGCGTGGCGAGTGGAACTGAGGCTTCGCCCCACGGCCGCGCATGCGATACGGTGGCCCGTAAAAACGGGCCCCTCGTGTTCGCCTGCATTGGCGTTGAGGTAATTTTGAGCGCGCGTTAGCCACGCGCGCCTATGTATGCGATTGTTATTCGTGTTTCTGTTACGCTGTTACACAGCGCCGCATTCTTCACGACACCTCAGCGGTCTGTCCCCGCCAGGTGAGACCCTCAGTTACCTGGAGGAGGCCCGACGATAGACAACTAACTTTAAATACTTTTATACCTTTCTACATTCTAATTTTTCTATTAAATCTTTTTACATCTAAAAACGGCAAATAGGTGGCGTGCTAAGCAACTTCCGGACATAAAATATTAAATATTATTTTAATGCAGTTTGCGATTGATTTATTAACCGAAGACGGTATTTTTAGGACTAGAAGTCTGTTGCAGAAAATCTCAAATACGTAAATAAAATATTTAGAAAATAATCTGTACCCAATCAACAAGAATGACTTACATTAAAATCAAAAGCTAATAGTTACTATATAAATGATGAATTAACAAGCCAAAATCAATCTTGTGGGTCTGAATTAGGATCTAACGTTTTGTCCGCATCGAACAGCATTATAGGTACAGTGGCTAATTATGCCACTTTTGCACTGCGTGTGCTGTGTAGCGGGTTAGATTCTTGTCTATACTAATATTATAAAGAGGTAAAATTTGTTTGTCTGTAAGTTTTATGAAGGGGGTAATCTCTGGAACTACCGGTCGGATTAGCAAATTATTTTTGCATTTGATAGCCCAATTCTTGAGGAAGGCTATAGGTTATTTAACATCACGCTAAGACCCTTAGGAGCCGAGTAAAAAAGAAAAAGTCGAAAAACGCTTAGCGAAAACGAAGTAATAGCGCGCGCAGGCGATGCGATGCGACGGGGTGGGTCGAGGTAACAAGAGATTTCCGAGAGAAGAGTAAAAACATATATAAGGTGTATCTATTCATACACGAAATATCTGAAGGGGTCATTGTACTCATTATTATGAACAACTATTACTATAGGACAAAACGTGAAATTGCAAAACAAAAATCTGTTGTTCCATACATTTTGACGAGTTCTGCGAACATAAATGTAGGGAGCTGCTGATTTTTTTTTTCCGAGGTTTCCGGTTTGGTCCCACAGTAAAAGTTGTTTGTAATGATGAATACAATTACCCCTTAAGAGATTTCGTGTATGAATAGATAGACCACATATATATAAAAAAAAAAAACCTAGGAACAGCCGGGAAACCAAGACAGCAAAAAAAAATGCATTGTTTCTATAGCCCGACCACTTATCTGAGACCGTTCCTGAGGTAGCTGCGCAGTGCGGGAGGGGTGTGGTGACGCGCTGCGAGAGCTCACTGATACGTCAATTTGTGACAACTGTTACCCCTCCCGCACCGCGCACTTACCTCACGAACGGTCTCAGTTAAGAGCGGCCAACCCGTCATACTTTTCATACAAACGCTCGTACGTGATTATGGCTTTGTAACACATCTTTCATTGATATTTTTGAACTAATAGGTATGTTGTGCACTTTATTTAGGTTTTTATGCAAGCAAAAAATCTAAATTTGGAGAAACAAATTCAGTATAAGTCTCCAAAAATCTGCTTTTTTGCGCAAATTTTACCTGAACTTTGGCCGTTTATAATGTACTCATAAATTGTAAAAGTAAAGAAAACATCGTCATAGAAATCTAGCACATGTAATGGAGATTCTAAATGACAAACATTTTTTTCCAAAAACTTGTAAGGGTTTTTAAAAAGCACGTATTTCCTGGAACAAGTTTTGTGAAATATCCGCGCGTCAATTTTCGTTCGATGTTATCGCGTTCTCACTCTTGCTTCTTTTTCAAACATTGCGTTGGATGAAACAACAAGCTTTTCAATCATGCTCGCGTTGACGAAAGACGGACCGGGAAAGGCCCTCTTAAGCGGTCAGGCTTTAAACATTTTTGCCAAATTACAGAGTCTGGAAACAATTCGTAATTTTTTTTAAATGTCACAAATCATTTATTAGCAGCATCAAAATGTCATTCCAAAAAAAAATAGATTTTCTTCTATCTACATTCTTCTTTTCAGGACGGTTTGAACGAGGGCGACGAATACCTAGCAGAATTAGATTACATAGAAGTTGTGGAACAGATGAAAGAGGGATATGAAGAGGACATTCCTGATGCCGACAAGAAATTAGACAAGGTATGTATATGTAACATCATGCTTATATTCATTGAAGGGATAGGCAGCGGTAGATAGTACATCCTTTTGTAAGTTATGTTTAAGTCTAAATTGAGCGGCACGATTACGTGTACTGACTGGACAGGTCCACTCAATCTGTGTGGTTCTTTCCTCAAAAGACGATTTCAGACACCAGTCTACGTGGTCTTCACATGATCTGACCAAAATGATGTCTGGACTTTAAAAGAGACTGTGACCTCTGAGTTTGTTTCGGCCTTTTCTTCTTTTTTTCTCATATTTTTATTGAGAATAAAGTTTCTTTAAACCTAAACCTAAAAGGAACTGTATTTCGATTTCTGTTAGGTTCTTATTTCAAAAACAGGCTCGATGGTTTAAACTATGTCTCAAGGACAACCTCGTTTTGTAATAAGACCGTGAATGTGATCTCAAAAGTCCTTCTTCACATACCTTGTCCTACAGAAAGAAGTTAAGGATGATGACGAAAGTGACGACGATGAACCGTCATCCTCCGAGGAAGAGGAGAAGGCGGATAAGAATGACAAAGAAGATGATGACTTCAGACCGGGATACATTGGACTTGGCGTTACGGAGTTCAGGTAAGTCAAAATTGATCTTCCAGTCTTACCGGATGCAGCTGAATACCAGTGTTTTACATGGTGCGACTGCCTATCTGACCTCCACAATCCGGTTACTGGATATCACGATACTCCTTGGTAAGACTGTTTGTTAGACTTTTGGGCGTCTGACGCAGCTAGCTTCAACTTTCTGACTAACTGACCGACTCTTTGACAGTTCAAAAGTGCCTGTAAATGGTTTAATTGAAATAAATGCTTTGAGTTTCTGACTGATTTACTTTGTAAAATAGTATATTATTTTAATTATTGTGAATGTGAAGACTATGTAGATCATTGTTTTATTTTTTTCTTTCTTGATTAGTTTTAATCATAGTCTGGCAGTTTGAGTAATTTATGCGGCCTACCCAAATGTCCTTTCTTTGGTATTGTTCATCGAATCGTTGAGCTCCTTAAGTTTTGAGTTGAGCTGCACGATTACTGACAAATGCGTGCACTGGCTGGACAGGTCCACTCATTCTGTGTGGTATTTTTTCCTCAAAAGACCATTTCAGACTCAAATCTACATGATCTGACCAAGATTATGTCTGGACTTTAAAAGAGACTGTGACCTCTGAGTTTGTTTCGGCCTTTCTTCTCAGAGTAGTCAGATAGGAAACGCCGACCTCATCTAGTTTTAAAATATGATTGACGTGTAAAAGTGTTTGTACAAACCTACTTACAGAAATAAAACCATTTATCATTTACCCGTAACGACTGTCAATAATCTATGAATGACAGCCGGGACCAACGGCTTAAGGCGAAAGCGTCAGGGTAGACCGCGAAACTCGAATTTTCTTACGTTTTTTACAATTTGCAGGTCAGTATCAAGTTGTATGTCGATCTAAATATGAGTCGCGGCCGTAGCAAATATTTATTTATAAAATTATAATCACAAAATCATCAATATATCTCTATAAGTTCATATCCTATTCAAGGACTATTTCATGAAGTCATGACATTTGAGGCCAATTCTAACTTAAGGAGTTGTATTGCTGATTCTAATGATCATAATTCTGTAAAGCCATATTTGTTACGGCCGCGAATCATATATTAATCAACATAAAACCTGACACTGACCTGCAAATTGCAAAAAACGTAAGTAAATTTGAATTTCGCGGCCCTTAGCGTAGCTTCCTTAACGTGCTATCCGAGGCATGGAGGGTTTGGATTGACTAAACCTTAGCTTAAAGGGAAAAAAAAGAACATTTACCTAATGTAAATATTTCTAATCCATATAATATTTTGCAGCAAACGCCTCCGTAAACGTGAAAAATCTAAGAAAGATAAAGAAAAATCGGCGAGTGATGAGAAAGAAAAGGAAAAAGACACGACTAAAGAGTCGAATGCTGAAGAGGATTGTATTACTATTAGCGATGATGAAGAAGGTATGTTAAAATAAGGCTGTACTCATTATTTTCTATACTAGCTTTAGCCCGCGGCTACACCCGCGTGGAGGTCGAAAAAAATACCTGTAAATCCTTCTCCATTACAATAACCTATTTATATACTTACCTATCTATGTGCCAACTTTCATGGTGTTCGGTCAAACGGTGTTGGAGTTCACTCTAGACTCACAAAATGAAATTACACACAATTTTGTTTAAATAACTCTTAACACACTACTAAATTTTCTAATAATATAATCCAAACATGATTCGAAAGACACGTGGCGCCATCTAGCGTCCTAAAGCAATTGTGACCGTCGAAAGTTATTGTTCTTTTCCTCGGGAACAGTACTTTTTTCTGGACAAAAGGTACCCTATGTCCTTTTCTGTACCCCTGATAAGGTCTATGCAAAATTTCATGATGATCGGTTCAGTGGTTTAGGCGTGAAAAGGTAACAAACAAACAAACTTACTTTCGAATTTATTTGATGATTTTGAACCCCTCTGCGTTGAAATTTTTCGTCGTTTATTTAAAAAATAAAAAATTGTTCCATACATTTTGACCGCGTAGGTAATGCACTTTTCTATGAAACAGCAGATGTTTTTAGTTAGTTGTTAGTTGTTTTTAGGTTATAGTGTATTTATTTTATTTCTTATTTTAATGTTTATTTTTAATTTTTGTATGCTGCACTGGTTGACGTCATCACGTCAACGCCGGCTATCGTTGAAAACCAGCGCTGGGGCTCTGTCTCGCATAGGGTCGTAGCATTATGCTGAGCGATTGTCGTTTTGCGTGAATGTGACGCATATTTTTCCCCAACTCGTTATTTTTTGTATTTGTGTGTTTTTTCTTTGCGTCATGTTTACCGCAAATAAATGTATTTTCTTTCTTTCTTTTTTTGATAACTGATGAAAAATTTCTACGCTAGGGGTCTAGAATCATGTGCTGAATTCATGGTTACAGTTTGCTCGTTGCTATTCCTGCCACCCTGTAGATTAAATCGGTTAGATATCTATGAGATGACTTAGCACAACATCTATACTAATATTGTAAAGAGGTAAACCAGGAGGTAGCAAAACTTATTACATACAGGCAATTACAGAACAGCACTACTAAGGAAAAATATTATGTCGATGGGACCTATCATATACAATAAAATTCCGCACAGTTTCAAAGAACACCCTATTCGAACATTTAAATCTAAGCTCACTGCATTATTATTGGATAAATGTTATTATTGTATCAATGACTTTTTAAATGATAAAGAAATTTGACAATAAAATTTGTAAATAACATTATGTTTGTAAAATAATATTTCGCTTAATTATAATTCCAAGATAATGAAATTCATTTTATTGACAAGATTTATTTATGTGCAATTGACTATTTGATGATTATTATTATTTCCTTTTTTATGTTTGTTAGTGTTAATTAGAATGACATGTTAGTTGTTAATTTATGATAATATTGTATGTAATCTATTAGTTTCTATGAATTTGCATGCCGTAAGGTAGAATGTAGCGGTAACCTTCAGCTATTTGTATCATCTTAAACTTGTACCTACATTGATGGCAAATAAATAAATCTGAATCTGAATCTAAACTTTGTAAGTTTGTACGCAGGAGGTAATCTTCGGAATTTCTGATTTGAATCTGAAAATTCTTTCACTATTGAGAAGCTACAGTATTTTCGAGTGTTATAGGCTATAATATTATAGAGGTATATGTAAAAGGGTGTAAAGTTCACTCATACTCTATGGAAAAGGGAGGATCCTCCGACCAGACTGGTGTCCTGGCTGGTGGGCAACTGCCCGACGTTTGATGTCGGGACGTTGTATATATGCTAGTTGCGCGGTAAACTCTGCTTGCGCGATCCAGGTTTTTGCGTGACGTCAGTGTGACGCGTAGCTCGCATGTGGCGTTGTAGATGCCGCTACAATATTTTATGTTAAAACAAGAAATTTCACGCAGCCGAAGTTGCGGACGGAAACTTGTTATGTTTGAAATTGACAGCAGGCGTGGGCTCAGTGGTAACGACCCCAACTTACGAGTTTTAAGTCGTGTGTTTGATCCCAGACAGGCATACACTTTATCTCTCTATCGGGAGCCTTATGCTCCCGCAGATAGGCGCGAGGCGACGACGGTGCGACGCGATTCTGGCAGAACAATTTCCTTGAAATTTTCATTGAAATTGTTCTACTAAAATCGCGTTGCGAGGATTTTTATCTTTACTGCTATTTATTTCCTCACTGCTCTACTCTCCAACTGCTCTCAACAAAATGTGTTAAGTCAAAAAACCACAGATAAAAAAATAGAAATTTAAAAATGGAGGTCTTATGACAAGTCTTGTGAACCTAATTTATTTCATCACCACTGCTCTCAATACGGTGAAGGAAAACATAGAGAGGCAACCGGCATGTTTATTTTAGAACCAAACATTCGAAGACATGACATCCACCCGCTCTTTGCACGCGTGGTGGATCACCGGCCCACTCCCTCTCACAGAGAGGAGGCCTGTGTTCCAGCAGTGAGAACAGTATAGGCTGATTAAAACTACTAGAGATTTTAAAATAAAATTTCTATCTACCTACTCAAATATAAGTCTCTTCTTTTACCTAATTTATAATAGTCTCCGTTTTATCTACTTTAATATTATTTGCTAATTTATTTAAACATAATATATCTTACATAATCTAGTTTTATAATAAAATAATCAATTAGTTACTCTTTAAGTCATTGAAAATATTATGTCTACTTTCAATTAAGCTTCTAATAAATTTATTGTTGTCATCTTTCTAAATGCGTGATATAAACTGATGGCCTGAAACACAGGTTTTATAAACCTAGATCAGGCAGGTCTACATTACAGTTAGAATTAAAATTTTCCTCGATTGTAATTAATGTAAATCATAATTTTATTTTATACTTGAGTAATTTTCTTTATTTTTATTTATTTATTATGCTATGCTTATACTTATGTATATTTCTTTATTTGACAGTTCGAGAACCTTCAAGATTCATGGCACAAACGAACATGGGAGCTAGCGAATATATTTCTAAATACAAGTAAGTGATTTTCTTTATGTTTATAGTCATCAACATTGATATATTATAACCAGAGATCGGATATTCGGATACATATTTACCTGAAGTTAATTTTTTGCGATGAAAGTATGGAAGCGGCTTTTTAAAATATATGTTTTTATGTAAAAGAATCAAATACTTGATTATTAAAAATTAATTATTTACCTCCGATGCAAATATGTGTGTGTAGGGTGTAAGAGGAGAGGTGGTGTGTGTTAGTTAAAATAAAATAAAACATAAATTAAAATAATTATTTTGATTAAATTAAATACTATATCCTAATTGGGCGTAAATATTACTTCGGTTACAACAACTTCTACCTTTCGATCGCTGTTTTGGTCAGATTTGGTCACTAAAATCTGACTTTAGCGGGATTTTTTCGATACAAATGCGCATTCCATATTAGCCAACATCTCAACTTTAGGTGAATATGCATCCGAATATCCGATCTCGGGTTATAACTAAAAATAAAAGAAAAGACGAATAGATTTATTTGTCACAGAAACACGTGCACACAAAAACAGTCGAGAGGTGTCGCTTTTACAAAAAAAATATTTTGACCGTCATGACACTTTTGTGTTAGTTACACTTTTTCTGGCTTAGCTGTCATTCGCCAAGTGTGCAGAGTATTACGTGCGATAAGGAACTTTGTTCCAAAAGATAAGAAATACCGAATACAACAAAAACAGATCTGTAAGAGATAAGATAACAGTACAACTAATTTCTTAATGTCCCTCGGGAATCATCGCATTTCCGAATACAAACGAATGCTAATTTCCATGTCACAAAAACAACACACAGACACAAATTAAAGCTGATGACCTTGAAACAGCTGAACCGATTTTGATAAAACATATCTAAGAACCACCGCTAGAAAACCTGCTTTCAAATAAAAAAAAAACCGCATCAAAATCGGTTCACCTGTTTAAGAGCTACGGTGCCACAAACAAACACACAGCGGTCAAACTTATAATACCCCTCTTTTTGCGTCGGGGGTTAAAAATATAAAATAGTGCAGTGAATTTCGCAGAGTTGTTTGACTTGCTGAAAACGTTATAATTATCGAAGAACCTGAATTTTAGTTAGTTTATTATCATTATGGTGGTTTTCAGGTCTGTTCGCACGTTATTCGGTAAGGACGAGGCGTGCTATATCATGGACGCTAAGGTTCAAGGCAACATTGGCAGATATCTCAATGTAAGTATAAATTACTCTACTCATAAAATTAAAAAAACTGGGATAAAATTCGTGTATGTAAAACGTTATAAAATATAAAAATGTTATATAACTTTGGAACGAAACCGGCCATATTGTGTGCTCCCTTATCCTGAAATAACCCCTGGGCTAAGGCCCCTTATGACCAGAATTAGTGAAGAGCTGCATTCTTATCGATAACTTTGCAATTTTTTTTATCAGTGGGTTTACAGCAGGTCAATATTAGACGAAAAGTGAAATGTCATGCAATTTTGTATATTCACCATGTGCAGTGCAACAGTTAATTAACTGTCATCTTGATTTGCCGTGCACATCACCTGCCCTGGCTTTTATTATGGCAGGGCCCCGATGTGTAACTCAAAATGTAACTACAGGATAACCTCGGCAAGATCACTAGTTTTCACCAAATATATTATTTTATACCATACATTCATTTTAGCACTTTGATTGCCTTTTTTTGCTATTTTGCTGGCCCTTATCTTTTTGATTGCAAGTCGGACCATACGAATTTCTGTCCGATAAAAATAACGTAAATTGCTATATGTATACATTTAAAAACATGTGTGGTCGGGTGACCTCCGTTAGGAACTCGGTCCTTAAGGCGGAACCTTCAGGGTAGCCCGCGAAATTCAAATTTTCTTACGTTTTTTGCCATTTGCAGGTCACTGTCAGGTTGTATTTTGATTAAAATATGATTCGCGACCGTAACGAATATGGCTTTACAGAATTATAATCATTAGAATCAGCAATACATCTCTCTAAGTTCATATTACTGTATTGAATGACTATTTCATGAAATCATGACATTTGGCGCCAATTCTATCATAAGGAGTTGTTTTGCTGATTCTAATGATTATAATTCTGTAATGCCATATTTGTTACGGTCGCGAATCATATTTTAATCAATATAAAACCTGACATTGACCTTCAAATTGCAAAAAACGTAAGAAAATTTGAATTTCGCGTGCTACCCTTGCGCTTCCCCCTTAAGCTATGCTCGCACGCAAACACACACTCGTATATAATAGAAAGAGACAGACAGAGAGAAAGAATCGCATGGAGGGGCATAACGCTTTTTCCTTACGTGTCGATTTCTACCAGTCAACTCCTACTGATAGCCGCGTTAAAGAACTTCGTAACAACAGCAAAAGTATTATAATTAACTAATATTTTCTCTTCCAGCATTCCTGCTGCCCGAATGTTTTCGTACAAAACGTGTTCGTGGACACCCACGACCCTCGCTTCCCTTGGGTGGCATTCTTCGCGCTATCACACATCAAAGCAGGTACCGAGCTCACTTGGAACTACAACTATGATGTGGGTTCCGTTCCCGGGAAGATACTTTACTGCTATTGTGGAGCTGCTAACTGTAGAGGACGGTTGTTGTAATTTTTTGTGAATTGAGGGTAGCTATATAATTTGGAGACAATTATACGGAAATAAATAAAAATACTGGCAGTACTTTTGCATAAGAGTATTTTGGAATTATCAAATAAATCCTAGACAGAAATTAAAAAAGTGTTTTTTTCAAACAAACTAAATATTAGTGATGGGCCGACTGTGGGTTTTGCCGATCTTTTGACTAGCTATAGTGACTAAACTATTGGATTTATTTGATTGAATATTTGTATGCAAACTGGGAACGTTTTTAGCAGAGATCGGATATTCGGATGCATATTTACCTAAAGTAAATTTTTGGCTATGAAAGTATGGAAACGGCTCAAAGTATTTTTATTTTTTAAATCCTTCGTGTGTATAGCACGGAAGCGACTACAAAAAAATATCAATAATAAAAGACCCTTGGATTCTTGGATTGCTTATAATAACTATACAGATGCATATTTATTTAAAATTAATGTTTAACCCCCGACGCAAATGTATGTATGTAGGGTGTAAGAGGAGGTGTGGTGTGTGTTAGTTAAAGTTAAGAGTTTTTCGATTCGATACAAAAGCGAATACCATATGAAACAACATGTCAACTTTAGGTGAATATGCATCCGAATATCCGATCTCTGGGCCAGCAGTCTCGACATTAGATAGCGACAAAAATCCGTCGCTAAGTCGTATCGTAGTCAAATTCCTTTTTTCAGTCAGATTTTTGTCGCTATCTAATGTCGAGACTGCCGGCCCAGGCCTGGCAGTCTCGACATAAATAGTGACAAAAACCGGTCGTTAAGTCTAATCGATGTCAAATTTCTTTGATAGATTTTCAACCTTATGCTTTGGAAATAAAGTTGAAAATCTATTGAAGGAATTTGACATCGATACGACTTAGCGACATATTTTTGTCGCTATCTAATGTCGAGACTGCAGTGCCTGGTCATTAGGTATGCGAAATTAAATTTATTTTCGTAATGTCGTCCCCACCTTGTATGAAGTAAGGTATGGGTAAGGAATTTGATATAAATTGTACGAGAGTTGGTATGTAATTGGAATTTACAGGTATTTTTTGAGAATACAGCTAACTATGAAAGTCATGTATATTTCAATAATGTTGCTTAGAACCTTGCCAGTCTACGATTAGTTGTCGAGTTTGTCATTCATAATAATGCCTAACAAATAAATAATTATTAGTGTATATTTATCCATAAATAAGGTGGAGACACCAATACGACAGTAAATTAGAACACTGGCAATACTAATGTATAAGGGCCGGCACACACCTGGCGAGGCACTGCGCGGCGCGGTTGCTACTATAAAAAAGAAATCAACGTTGCGTGCCTGAAAATAAAGATGAAAATAAATAATTTGAGACGCGCGCCTCTTTCCGCTTAGACGCGCTCTCGAGCTAATGGCAATTTATTTATTTTCAACTTTAAATTAACTAGTGCAAGGTCGATATTTGTTTGGCAGTGACGAATGCGCTGCGCTACGCCTCGCCAGAGGTGCGCTGGCCCTAAGAGTATTTTGGAACTATGAAATAAATCCTGACATGGAAATTGATAAGGTGATGAAAAAAAATTTGTGGTGGACCGACTATGGATTTTGCCGCTCAGCCGACTAGCTATAGTGATTAAACTATTGGATGTATCTGACTGTTTTTTTTAAGCAGACTGGGAACTGCATTAGGTATACGAAGATTAATTTACTGTCAAATCGTCGTCTCCACCTTGTATTTCAATAATTTTGGTAGAACCTTTTCAGTCTACGATTGGTTGTCAAGTTTGACATTCATAATGCCTAGCAAATAATTATTAGTGTCTATTTATCCTTATGCAGGGTCAAATTAAATTTGCTAGAGAAACTCCGCAGACGTGATGGGTATTGATAAATAAAAACGATAAAACAAAAAAGTATATAAGTACATACACACATAAACTCACGCCTTCTTCCCATGGGGGTAGGCAGAAACTACAGAATGCCACCTGCTACGATCCTTACATAATCCTTTTACCTCGTTTACGTTCATACATCTGGTCATACACGCACTCCGGTTGCGAGTACTACGCACCTGACCTTTCTGAAGAACATCACCAATAAGGTCACATATGAGTTCCCAGGGCGAAACCATAAAAAAAAAAAAAAACTAAAATTTGGGGTCAACGACCGCTTGTAGCGTGGTTACTTAAGTATGAGTGGAGAAAATTTGTTTATTTTATATTTTATTGTGTTTAAATATCGTTACCCATACCAATTACTCCTGTGAAGGTTGCACAAAAAAAAAACTGTTTTTCTAAACGGATATTTCAAGTAACTACACACCGACGGTCCAACGACCAACAATAAAAAAACAAGAAAAAATATTGGGGTCAACAACCCATTTTTTTTTGTTGTTTTTTTATGTTATGATATTGATACCCATCACGTCTGCGGAGTTCCGCTAGCTAATTTAATTTGACCCTGAATACTGTCTAGAATAAAATTACGCTTTTGTAAAAGTCCTGTATTTATTGATATTAATTTGTAGCGGTTCTCGATGTCGCTAAAATAATAAGACTTGTACTTTTTAATACGATTTTTAACTAGTTATATTAAATGATCTGATGCCATTAGCGGCTTAAAATCTATCTCCTTTTCTTTTCTTCATTCTTTAGTTTGAAAAAATTACATATTTTTTATCTATAGGTATACATTAATGTGCAATATAATTTTGATATTAAGTATCTCAATGTTTTGAACTACAGTTCAGTATGATTTTTAAATACCTATGTGTAGAATAGAATACACATAATTATGATTCGTGATTGAATAATAGTAACACTAATATCGATGTAATAAAATAGAATTTTGCAATACAAAATAAATATCATAAAATTTTAAATAATATGAGTAATCAAAATTAACATAATCTTGAATAACAGTTTTATGGTGTTTACTGATAAAACCTTATGGCTTAAACGACGTAGTAAACCACAAACTATACTTAAAATACAGCTTTTTTACTGATAGTTGATTTAACGCGAGAAAGAGATAGAACAATATTCCTATCTCAGGATTTCTTCCTATAAATATGAAGCTTTAGTCAAATAAATTTGAATTTAATTAGGGCTATCGCGCTAGAGTTCGCCGCTAGAGGCGCTAGTGTAGAGTAAGGTTTCTAGATGTCAAAATATGTACTGAACGTTCACTGTTTGCGGGATTTTTTATCACGGATTTTAACGAATGATGGCTTAAGATTTTAAGTAAAAAAGTTAGGATCTAATTTAGTAGCACTTGAAACGAAGAAAACTCTCTGCATGCTTGGCAATTTTAGGAACATAATAATCTAAATATTCATTCGAAGTTTTAAAATGAAAATAATAAACATAATATGAATTTATGGGTACTTAAACATGTCCAAAACATCAAATAAAAGTACTGCAACAGGACCTTACTCGCCAGTGGCACCAACTGGTGAGCACAAAAACGATAGCCCCCATTAAAATACGGCCGATAAATCAGGGCCGGTCCGAACTTTGCGCAGAAGGCTGCGCAATAACATTTTTAATTATCAAATGGTGACATAAGGCGTACGGGAGTGGAAAAACACGCGCGAAAGTTCGAAGAGGCTACCGTTTTGAATACGAGGCTTTTGGCTGCTTTTTATTAGTGTAGGTATGTATTTTGTCAATTATTTTGTAATGTGCGTCTTGTTTGTGCAGAATAAACAACTTTTCTTTTTTCTTTCTTTCTATGTTGAGACCGGCCATGATTCATTGGCCGTAATGTACTAGCTTGATACTAAGAAAACAATTTTAAAATAAATACTCGTACAGAAGGTCTTACAAAAGTAACGATTGTGTGTCAAAATACAATATGGTGTCAATCTATAATAAGTGTCTAAATTTATGCCAGTTTATCAAATTACATAACGTCACCCCTGTATTCCGCGAAGGGTTAGACAGAGGTGTACCTATAGTACACCCATATTTCGCCAGTAATGGTCAAGCCCCATGTAATAGGGGGTAAGCCTATTGCCATCAACCGGACACAAATGCAGACTCCAGGCTGCTACTGAGAAATTCCGGATGAAAAAACCCAATTACACTTTACCCGACTCGGAAATCGAACCCGGGACCTCATGCATGCGCCTGCGACCAATAGACCAATGAGGATCAATTTACTACCAACTTAAATATTAAAATCACAGCAGTCATACTTTGACAGTGGTAAGAAATGGCTTTAAGCGGGCCCTTCCCGGTCCGTCTATCATCAACGCGAACATAATTGAAAAGCTTGTTGTTTCATCCAACGCAAGGTTTGAAATAGAAGCAAGAGTGAGAATGCGATAACATCGAACGAAAATTGGCGCGCGGAGATTTCAATAAACTTGTTCCAGGAAATACGTGTTATTGAAAAAGCCTTACAAGTTTTTGGAAAAAAAATGTGTGTCATTTAGAATCTCCATTACATATGCGAGGTTTGCATGACGATGTTTTCTTTACTTTCACAATTTATGAGTACATTATGAACTGCCAAAGTTCAGGTAAAATTTGTGCAAAAAAGCAGATTTTTGAAGGCTTATACTGAATTTGTTTCTCCAAATTTAGATTTTTTGCTTGCAAAGAAACCTAGATAAAGCGCACAAGATACCCCATTAGTTCAAAAATATCAATGAAAGATGTGTTACAACGCCTTAATCACGTACGAGCGTTTGTATGAAAAGTATGACGGGTTGGCCGCTCTTAAGGTGAATCCTCAGCTGTAGCCCGCCAAATTCAAATTATCTATGGTTTTTTTGCAAATTGCAGCTCCGTTTTACGTCGTATGTTGATCAAAATGCGATTCGCAACTGTAGGAATGTTATATGTACTGAATAATAATCATCAATTTCATATCAATCGTCTAACATTGGAAATTGTTCCTCCTAAGAATTTTTCAGAATATTTCACATGAAAATTCTTAGGTGGAACTTCCAGAGATTGAAGAAGACTTGATTGATACTAAATTGATGATTATTATTCAGTACTTAAATATATCATTCCTACAGTCGCGAATCGCATTTTAATCAACATACGACGTAAAACAGAGCTGCTATTCGCAAAAAACCAAAGATAATTTAATTTTGGTGGGCCACAGCTGAGGATTCACCTTAACATTGCAAATTGACGCAGTTTGTCAATATGATAAGTAATTATTTTCCCGGACTGTACACTATAGTCAAGTCAAATACTGATTATTGTAATCAAATTAAAGTACTATTCTCGAATTATAGTCAATGTTAGTTCATAAGATTAATTCCTTGTAAATATTCTTCCGTTTGTATCAGTAATACAATAAATGAGTACATAAAATTGTGTTTAAATGTTTTATTTTTATTATGCCTACGTTTACACGGGCGGACATAAAATAAAACGGCCAAGTGCGAGTCGGACTCGCACACCAGCGTTCCGTACCACCATACAATAATTTTAATACTAGGTATGTAGCGGCATCTACAACGCTAAATGCGAGCTACGTGTCACACTGACGTCACGCAAAATCCTGCATCGCGCAAGCAGAGTTTACAACGCACCCAGCATATATACAACGTCCCGACATCAATCGTCTGGCAGTTGCCCACCAGACACGACACGACGTCGGAGGATCCTCCCTTTTCTATAGAGGATAAGTGAACTTTACACCCTGTTCCTCATATCTTTATAGGTACATATTTTTGTTTATACTTTTTTTTTAAAGAAAGTTACACCGAGCAACAAAAAAAAAGACAACCCACAACCGTACGGTGTGGCGTAGAAGTACTAGGAGGGCTAAGTTCAAATAAATTGGGACAATAGCCAGGAGAAAGAAGACTATAGTAAAATAAAAAAAAACGTTCTTGTATGGGCACCACCATTAATTTTTTAACTTGATTTTATTTTTTATTGTTATAGTGGCCATAACAGTACACACTGCGATAGTTTCAAGTATTTACTTATTACAGTCCTACAGATAGCCCTGTGACGGATGGACGGACGGACGCACAGCGGAGCCTTACTATAGGATCCCGGTGGCATCCTTTGGGTACAGAACCCTAAAACGATCAACCAATTTTTTCGGTATGAATTAAATCAGTTTTGGTGTAAGTCTGTAGACCTAATAAAGTATATCTATTTTTTTATATTCTGCTAAATGAAAAAGCAAAAGAACAGGGCGACGAGATGATAACATTTTTAGGGTTCCGTACCTCAAAAGGAAAAAAACGGAACCCTTATAGGATCACTTCGTTTTCCGTCCGTCCGTCTGTCTGTCAGTCTGTCAAGGCCCTTTTTCTCAGGAACGCGTGAAGGTATCAAGTTGAAATTAATATGAAGTACCTACGAAGGTCCCGTCCTATAGGAGCTATAAAAAAATTAAGCGTCTAAGTAAAAGCAATAAAAAAAATACGCCCAAGTGGCCGTATTTTTTTAACGCAAAACTAGCCGCAAATATACGCGTGGCGAAAGATTCGCCAGAGCGTTGCATTGCGGCCCGCCTGTGGTGAGATGGTTCATACAAAATGTACTAAAGTTATGCAGGAAGATTTTCTGCAACGTTCTGCATCGTTCTCACATGCATAATTTCAACATGAATGATGTAAACGATATTTTGTAACCATATTTTGATTTAAAAGAGTGTCCATGGAGTTTCTTGCCCGTTCTTCTCCATAGGTACCTACTACGTTTTGGAATGGGCAACTAGCTTCATTTTTCTGACTGACGGGCCCTTATACAATTCAAAAGTGCCTGTAATTGGTTTATTTGAAATAAATGCTTTGAGTTTTGAGTTTTTTCAACTGCGGCGCGGCCTGCCCAAATGTGTGCGAGCCTTTATATGCCATAAACGTTTCACCAAGTATATGTCACGCATCAGCGGAACAACAGATCGACGTAATTTTTTGCATAGACAGTTTATGGGCCGGAGAGTGACAGGCTACTTTATATGCAGGCAAACCCCCCCTCCCCTCCTCCGGAGCGCGAACCCGCGAGCAAAACCTAATTCTTAATGTTTTTAGGGTTCCGTACCTCAAAAGTAAAAAAGGAACCCTTACAGGATCACTTTTGTTGTCCGTCGGTGTTTGGCAAGACCCTTTTCTTTTTAAACATTTTAGAATTTCTGTTAGGTAAAAATGAAAAAACCTAGTTGATTAAAACAATATTTTATTATTGATTCTTTTGTTTTGGTCAAAAATCATCACAACCCAGGCATAATATAAGCTATGTTGTGCAGAGTGTCTTGTAGCAGACGAGACGGCGGCGCGATGGCGGGTATAGCGCGACACACGCTCAGGAGCGGAGCGAGCGAGCAAAGCAAAGTGTCCAGTAGTACTGATACCGAGCCTGAGACTGCGATTTGGCCCTGTAGTGGAAGAAAATGTTTGGGTTAAATACGATTCTCGACATTATATTGTTGACTGATAGCTGAATCAAACCTTTGAAATGAAATAGCACACGTATCAAATCGGAAAGGGATCGCCACCGTATCAACTCGAGCCATTCAGTATTCTTTGTATGGAACTCCCTACTGCAACGCACACTAATCGGAATCGTAAAGTAATCGGCGTCGGCGAGCCGTAAGCGCGGCATCGCCTAGCCGTAGCCGAGTCGACGTATCGGAGCTGCTGATCCGTTTTGGTTACGTGCTAACCTTAGGTTGACGCCTGTTTGAAGGCATACGGTGGCGATCCTTATCCGTGTTGATATGTGTGCTGTGACATTCATAATTTCATGTAATTTTTTTATTTGCTTAATAATATTTTAGTTGCATTATGAAAATTATAAGTCTTCACGCTTAAAAGCGAGACACTCATGCTCCTTAAGTTTATCTCCTATTATAGAGTAAGCTCCTTCATTCAGTCTCTCTCCTATTTTAGTGAATCTCACATAGTGCTCTATAAGTTTTTCTCCTAATATAGCGAGATCCGCATATCGCATGCTCATGAGACTCATCAAGCTCTTTAGTCTTCAGTCTTCCTCCTTTTATAGCGAGACTCTCCCAACAGACGGAGATGCGCGGCCACTAACAGCCTGTGACTCGGTATATGCAGACTCTCTTCCTATTATAGCGAGACTTACCTCATGCTCCTTCAGTCTCTCTCCTATTATAGCGAGACGTACATCATGCTCCTTCAGTCTCTCTCCTATTATAGCGAGACGTACATCATGCTCCTTCAGTCTCTCTCCTATTATAGCGAGACTCCCAATAGACGGAGATGCGCGGCCAACTCAACTGCTCCACAGCCTGTTACTCGGTATGTGCAGACTCTCTTCCTATTATAGCGAGACTTACTTCATGCTCCTTCAGTCTCTCTCCTATTATAGCCAGACTCTCTCCCAAAAGACGGAGATGCGCGGCCACTTCAACTGCTCCACAGCCTGTTACGCGATACATTCCGGCGCTGGTTGCTGCTGAACTTGATACGGGCTGTAGAAGGGAAATATGATTTAGTGGTAATATAATATCACGTTTCTGTTCCCCGAAGGGCTAGGCAGCGGTGTGATTACAACTACATATTGTCAGTTTTGCTGATAATATACAAAAACTGTATAAAGAAATGTTGTATTAGATTTAGAATCAGCAAAACAAGGCCACCAAAACGGACTAACAAGGCCTATTTTTAGGCCGCACCACATTACAAAAAGATCCTACATCACTTTCGTATATTTTGTATGGGCCATTGCACACTACAGGAGGGCCGCACCGCGCTTTTTTGTATTGAAATGCGATTAGCAATAAATTCCTATGCATAACTCTTAACTAAACCGATTGCAAAAGAAGCCTCTGTATTTTATTATTAACGCTATGCATGTACGAGTATGTCTCATACATTACATTTAGTTTGCTCAGAACCGAACTGACGGCTTTCATGCAGTGATTCGCAAAAAAGCCGCATCACTGATGCGTAGAACGCGGGTCAGTGACAATAGCATGCTGAAAGCTGTGGTGGAGAGTCCTTACTCCCCTTTTCTGAGGCACTATGTGGGGAGAATTGTCGTTCTCTGCACATTCTGCCGCAGTCCTGTACTACTAACACTAGTGATAAGTTATTTTATTTACTAACAAATTGGACCATGTTGTTGTCCGAAATGAATAAATAAATAAATACGTGTGTTTACTGTGATAACCTAAAAATAAATGTTTTTTGATGACGCAGTAAGCTCTACTTCGGGCGTGGCTGCAGAACGATTTATTTCTGGATTATAGGAACGTATTACATAGATAACATCAAAATCAAAAAAGTCAAAATATACATAAACCAATATGGGCACTTATGAAACGACAGAAGCTAGGTGCACGGTTCCAATTGGTTGTTTCCTATGGAGAAGAGCCGGAAAGAAACTCCACGGTTACTCTTTTAAAAATAAGGGGCTTTTATGGAGCTTTAAGGGCATCACGCGTGTAATCCCCGGAGAGTTAGGCAGAGGTGTACCTACCTATAGAACACCCATATTTCGCCAGTTATGTCTAAGACCCATGTAATAGGGGGCGAGCCTATTGCCAGACTCGAGTCTGGCAATAGGCTCGCCCCCTATTACATGGGTCTTAGACATAACTGGCTAGCTAGCTGCTACTGAGAACTTCCTAATGAAAAAATCCAATAACAGTTTGCCCAACCTTCGAATTGAATCTAGGACCTCGTGCTCAGCGTACCGCTTGCGACCACTAGACCCATGAGGCAGTCCGTCAGAAACGTATTATGTTAATAAATAAGCAATTTACCACTAAAGCCTGCGTGGGCGGTGTTGGCGGTGCGGGCTGCGGCTTGGGAGGCGCGCGGGGCGGGCGACCTGGTCCCACCGACGTCAGAGGACGAGCTAAAACACAAAATTGTGAAGATTAAAGCGATAATAGTAAAAATAATAATAATAGCGGTAATAGTAGTATTTTCTATTGCTTTATTCTTATATTCTTTTTTAAATTTAATTATTTTTAATCCGCTGGTGGGATATAAAGATGTCCGAAGGTCTGTCCGTGGCATCACAGCGGGCCCTATCAGAATACCAGCGCTGCGGTACTTATTTTTTTAAATATCGCAGCATTATACTGAGATAGGAGCCTTTTTGGCCCCGCACAGGTTTTTTACTTATTTATTGTTAAGTTTGTTAGTTTTAAATGCTCCTTTTTTACTATTTGTAATTCCTGTGCGTGTCCCAAATAAAATATTTTTCTTTCTTTCTTTTCTTTGTTTCTAATATTATACTAACAGCTTCGAACTGTTATACCAAAAATGTTTAAAATTATTTGAGGAATCAAGTTAAGGCGCGGTAAGAAGCAAATTTTTATATTAGCGCATCGCGGCAACTGATTATAAGGTTCAAAATAGCGATGCGTTTGATTTTATAGTTGAATCGAATGACCACCAAAATGAAAGTAATTTTGCAGTTCTAATGAAATTAAAAATAAATGCACGGCTCAGTGGAATAATTTTTAGGTATTTCTTTAGTCGATTGAATTCCCTTTATTATCATAACATAAAACATGATAGTTTACGTTGAACATTTTGAGAATTATGCGATGAAAAATATTTTTTTGATCTCTGTTTTACGATTATTTTACCATGATACTATTTTATTTTTATGAAATATTTATGAATAAGTATTTTCTTTGAACATTGACACTACACTAAATTTTTTCTGGCTTGTAATAGGTACCAGTACAACTGAGAAAAATTAAACTATTAATTTTACGGTGACCTACGTTTGGGCAGAGCCTTAAGTAAACACAATATACACCACATAAGTAATTATGTCCGAATTTCATCGATCGACCGCGGTCTGGTTCCATCCTCGATCAATGTTTGCACCCTAAAGGCAAGCGCAGATTAGGGCGAGCCGTGCCGAAACGCATTGCAAAAATCTTTCATAATTTTCGTACCTATTCTATGAAGCAACACACGGCCTGTTGCGGCGTTAATGTGCGCTTGGCTTTAGACAGCCAAACGGGGTGAATAGGGATGCCGGCAGGGATTGAAAAGGTTCCTAAAATACCGGTAAAGAAGCGGTATTTAGTGGTTCCGTTACTAGAACCCGAACCGGAACCTAAATTGGAACCTATTTATACATATATTTTTTTTTTAATGTCGCAGCATCATGCTGAGATAGGGGCCTTTTGGCCTCGTACTGCGTACAGGACTTACTGTTGTTATTTTCATTTTAGTTTTGTTTTTATTTTATTATTTTTATTGTTATGAGTGTGTTTAGTTTAGTTTCTGATAATTCTGTGCGAGTCTCAATAAATACTTTTTCTTTCTTTCTTTTCTTTTATTGGAACCTTAAAGAACCTTTATTTTACCGGTGCTTCTTCAAAGCGAGTTCGAACCAGTTCATACGATACCGCTCAGCGCAGGTCGAAGATTTGTACGATAGCGGCGAGGTACGGGCGGCCGCTGATGAGTGAAGAGGTTGGAGTTTTTGTGAGAGGGGAGAGGAGCACTTTTGCTTTGATAGATCCTGTGGTAGTTCTTTCGTAGAGAACCTTTAAATAGGATGGTACGGAACCGGTATATTGGAACCTTTATTTGGAACCGGTAGTTTGGAACCAGAACCAAACTGGAACCGTACCGAAAGGAACCTTTTTTAAGAGACGAAATGAAGAACCGGAACCCAAATTCGAACCGGTTTTCAATCCCTGGGTGAATCGAGACGAAACTTTAAAAGGGATTTTAACATTGAAATAATATAGTTTGTTGCCAAAAAGGATTCATGATTGTGTTTACTGTATTATAATGAACGATTAAGTGCCCTTGTTGGCAACAAACGACTATTTTAATGTTAAAATCTCTTTTAAAGCTTCGTTCCGATTCGCCCCTGCATCCCTATTCACCCCGTTTGACGGTACTACATAACGACGGTTGATCGCGACGATAGGTCGTGGTGGAGCAAAATTAAATGATAGTGGACTGTATAACAAGTGTAAAATAATATTAAAGATGAATCAAACAAACAAACAAAGGTTGGATTAAAATTAATTATGATATGGACGGTAATAAAACGCGCAAGCGCAGCCGTGCGCGCTGAGCTGTCGTCGGGCGGCTGGCTCCTCGCTGTCCTCGCGCCCCGAGCTCACTGCCGCCTGTGCGCATCGATGTTGAGAGGAGCGGTCTCAACAACCGTGATTACGAAATAGTATCAGTGTTCGAGTTAATAGTTTCAAAAAAACGCTCTTCATAAGGTTGGCCGTAATTTGACGGCACCGCTGTCTTTGAAAAACCCAAGCTTATGGAAATTAAACTTTATCTCAATGGAATAAAACTCTTATCAGAATTAAGAACTCGTACTTACATGGGTTTGAAATGATGATCTTGTTCGTAGTAGATTGATTACTTAGCTCCTTTTGCATCGCGAATCGTTTAGCTTTACGCTTCCATAGATAGCGTTCATTGTAGTTAACCTGTTAGAAAAAATATACAGGGTCAAATTAAAATAGCTAGCGAAACTCCGGCGACGTGATGGGTACCAATATCAAAACACGATAAAATAAAAAGGTTTGATGTTTTTTTTAGGGGTCAACGACCGCTGTTAGTGTTGTTACATTCTAGACAAAATCAAACTGGTTGCTAATTTAATTGTATAATTTATATATTTTTATTATTTGACATTCATTTTTACATTATGTAACTACTTTAACTCAAACACTAAATTATTACTTGTTAAAATTTTGGAAAAATCATTCACTTTTCAATATTTGTAAATATGTGAGCACCATGTATCTATCACATAATTAATTTACCTGTCATTGCATTATATTTAATTCTTTTTACCTATTGTGGTATAGCAATTTTATTCTAGGTGCATCGTCTTCACATATAATTATATAATTTATTTACATACCTATATAATATTGTAAAACATTTTAAAAGAGTAACGGTGGAGTTTGGAAGGGGCAACTAGAATCAATTCTATTTTCTTGTAAATTTTGACGTTGAAAAGTGCCTTTTATGTGCCTATTTGAAATAAATGATTTGACTTTTTTTTGACATGAAGTATGAGTTGAAAAAATATGTTTTGAAAAATAGGTGTATGACCAGATGTATGAACGTAAACGAAGCAAAAGGAATATGTAAGGATCGCAGCAGGTGGCGTTCTGTAATTTCTGCCTACCCCAATGGGAAGAATGCGTGAGTTTATATATATTTATGTTTTATCGTGTTTAAATATCGATACCCAATCAAGTCTGTGAAGTTTAACCAAAAAAACTGATATCTCAATTGAATACACCAATAGCGGTTTATGACCCCACTAAAAAAAAAAACAACTAATTAATTTTTTGTTTTATCATGTTTAGATATCAATACCATACCCATCACGTCTGCGGAGTTTCGCTAGCTAATTTAATTTGACCCTGTGTTATGACGGTTAATTATTTTATAACACCCATGGTCTAAGAAAACAAGGTCTGGCATTCCGGGAGTGACACATGCTTACGTCACTATCCAGTTGCCACTTTATTGCAACAAAACACGAATTATGGAGACATTTTTAGTCACCATTCTGTAAAAAATTATATATAAAGCATTTAAATTGTCGTTTCGTTTTTCTAATCAAACGAAACAATTCAATTTAAACATATACCAACGTAATTGTTAGTTAAAACCCCATTGTTTTCTCGAATTCGCACAGGTAAATAAAGGCGGCTGGGGAGTTATTATTACCTACACACTACTGATAACACAGCGGTGATGACCGCTGTGTCTCGGAATGCTATACCTGGCGAAGCATATTATTATACCATGATTACACCTAGCTTGGATACTAGATAATGATCATTGGCTCAAAGTTAAAATTTTAAATTATACATGTGCTGTTTTTGACTCATTCTTTTGTATGTTGAATCAATATCTGAAGGTCTAAAAAACATTGTTTTAGTCACTCTGCTTTGAGATAGCTTTAGACAATACCATAAACAAATATACAATTTGTACTGAATTTACTAGATAATACCAAGCAAACAGAAGCACAAAAAAAAAAATATACTGCCTCTCCCCACTTCCTTTATATACAGATATAAAGGAAGTGAGGAGAGGCAGTTTTTTTGAAAAAGGACAGCCTCTATCTAAAATAGATAATCTTAACCTGCCTATAATGTTCCCACTGCTGGGTATAACTCCGGTCTCCTCTGTGTGCGATTAGATGCGAATTATTAAATGAACAGTACTTACATTAGACCACATCTCCCCCAGCCGTTTGGAGATCGCAGAGAAGTCCATATCGGGGTGTTTGCGCAGGAGTTCATTACGCGCCTCTTTAGCCCACATCATATAGGCAGTGATACGGGTCTTACCTAAGATACAGATATTAAATCAATATACTATAGCAGGGGTCGGCAACCTGCGGCTCGCGAGCCACATGCGGCTCTTTGGTTGTGAAGCTGCGGCTCTTTAGTTCCATACGCAAATATTATTTATTTTTATACCATATATATATTATCTAATTTGCTGTTTGTCTTACTGTAGTGCGTCAGGTATGTTCGCTGATGCGCACACTGACGACTACTTTGCGATAATGCGGAAGAAAGTTGCCTCAGTAATATCCCGAGTGAGGGGAAGCAGCAACAGCATTCTGAAGGTGTTTGCTAAGAGGCTGGATGGGCCTACAATGGTGAGGTTTACCAAGCTACATGTTGGCAACAAAGCTTGTTAAACCTTCCTGTGATTTGATTTGATTTTTCTTTCTTTTTAGTGTTCCTGCATGTTACTAATATAGTTTTTAAGTAAGATGTAATACTAACACCCTATGGGCCTAGATGCCTGACAATATATATATGTATATATATATTTTTTTAATTAGCCTATAATGTTCACACTGCTGGGACACAGTTCTCTTATCTGTGAGAGGCAGAAGCCCACAATCCACCACAGCCCAATGCATATTGGATGTCACATGTCTATGAATTTTTGGTTCTAGGAAATGCCAGTTTCCTCACAATGTTTACCTTCACAGTTTTGAGAGCGTATACAAGTTTTATCAGAAAGGATTGGGCAAATTTAAGGGTGTGGTACGGAGTACGTGCGCCAAAAGACGAGGTACACGCCAAGGGTGCAGTTACTGGAATCGCACCGGAACGTCAACTTCAAGGCGTTCGTCGTGCGTATACCGAACTGTTATCTGCCCCTTGTCATGGATGAACACTTTTGGCCGCAAGACGTGGTGTTCCGTCGCTTCCGCGGACAAGTTCCACTGGACAGCACAAAGTCTAGATAGTGCTAAGTGAAGCCCTACTAACATAGTTTTAAGCCTTTTTATTAACACAAGTTTTGTTTATATAAAAATATGTATATTTAGGTTAAGTTATTTTTCTATGGGCCTGTGTCGCCTGAAATAAATGGTATTATTATTATTAGAGCATGAAACTGAACTATTTTCTCTATGACACCAACGTCGTAATCAAGAAACAATTATCAGCTGTCCAATACAAAACTTCAATACCTACTAGACCCAAATGTATGTTGTGCTGATGGTCCCGTAGAGGAAGTTATTCAGTTTGATGGTCCATACAACACCCTTAAATTTGACCACACCTTTATGATACAGCCTGTATTAAAATTAAAAAAAAAATACCTTTGTCCTTCCTCTGCGCCTTAGCTCTGCCAATGACTCGTCCATCTTTAACAATCAGTTTCTTCTTGCTGCTTTTTTCCATCATGTATAGAGAGTTAGCGGGAGTCCTCGTGGAGCCCTCGTCAGATGCTGAGCTGTCCGATTCCATGCTGCAGTTTTGTGGCTCACCACTTTTTGAAGAAGGGAGGTTTTAGTGTTTTGTATGCAAATAATATAATAGGTGTATTTGATTGTAAGAAAGATTTATATCATAAAATAACATAACATCACGCCTGTAATCCCTGAAGAGTTAGGCAGAGGTGTACCTATAATATACCCACATTTCGTCAGTTATGTTTAAGTCCCATGTAATTGGCGGAAAGCATATTGCCATCCACCAGGCACAAATCCATACTCTGGGTCCATAATCGAATCGATTGTTCAAAAGAGTTACCATGGCCCTGGCGCACAGGCAACTGCAGGAATACGGGTGGGTTTTAGTCAGTAAGAGGGTGATACGCCCTCCCGCTCCGCCCAGAGCAGGAGAAGTCATTTGATGACTTGCCAAATTAAAAAAAAAAAGTGGGACAATAATAGGCTGGTATATTATTACTATTTTAGCTTTGTTAGCATTATAGTTTCGAGTAAGTGGACTTTTTCAATGTGATAACCCGTATAAAATAAATTACATAAACTAAGATCAGCAGGGTCTGCATAACATACTAACAGTAGCAATGGTTTTCACTTTGACAGTTCAACAACATTCATTGCTTTGCTTTTAGAGTTCCATACCCAAAGGGTAAAACGGGACCCTATTACTAAGACTCCGCTGTCCATCCGTCTGTCACCAGGTTGTATCTCATGAATCGTGATAGTTAGACAGTTGAAATTTTCACACATGTATTTTTGTTGTCGCTATAACAACAAATACTAAAAAACAGAAAAAAAAATATTTAAGGGGGCTCTCATACAACAGATATGATTTTTTTGCTGTTTTTATAGATAATGGTACAGAACCCTTCTTGCGTGAATCCGATTTGCACTTGGCCGGTTTCTGTTGAGCAGACCAATTTATCGATCATATGAAGCAATGTATTAGCATTATCCTTGAAAATGATTCAGATTCTGATTGAAAGTGTGTTATGCAATTAAGGTGCAGTAAACCTAAAAAGCTTAAGCATAATAATTAGCCTACAAAGTCCTGATCCTACAGAGCCCTGAGAGTATTAAAAAAGGCATTTTTTCTTCTAAAATGTTGCTTAGCTCAACCGCTGTATTATAACTTATAAGAAAGACCACAAGATCTTCATAAACAATCAAGATGTTCCATCGTTTTTCTCTCATATTCAAATCTCGTGTGAATTTACCTGTCTGCATTTTCCCCAGGATTATCATAATAATCGGACTCACTGCCCGATGCAGTGCCTGCCTCCTCCGCCGGCCGAGGCGGAGCACTCTCCTGCGGCTGAAATTCCGGAGTTTCTTCCGGCCTAAACCCGACATAGGTTTTCACAGGCGTCTGGCGACGGAACCTAGTCTCAATATCGTCTGGGGACTCAAAGTCCATCAATTTAGAACTCTTCTTCCTCACACGGCCGCTGCGGGATATTCCAGTCACTTCCAAATCTGAAAATTTCGACAAAATTTATCAATTTTGGAGGGAACTCGTAGTGTCGTAAATAGCAGGTTGTGCGTTGTTTTATTACTGGTTTTAATAGTTACCTTCTTGCATTTTGAGTGAGAAAGTTAAATATGAGAGCTATTTGCACTGTTTCCTTGTTTATTTATGTATAAAAACAATATTTTTCAGCAATACGACACCAAAAATGCAACTTGCAAATTGACTGACACTGACACTACTGAAGGAGAAGGAAGGTGACAGTGACAGAAACTATTTCTTTTTAATTTGTTTGACGTAACCGCGTAACTGATTGCAACGGTAGTCCGTTAAGCAAATGATACCATACTAAAATATTTTTTTCCTAGATTATAATATGTGTGATATTGTTATAATATTATTTTTACGTATCTTATAAAGGACATAACTGGGGGAATGTGAGTGTTCTATAGGTACACCTCTGCCTAACTCTTCGGGGAATACAGGCGTGATGTTATTAGAAGGGGAACCCAGAAGGTTTTTGAGCAAACATATGCAGGGCTTAAAGTTGATAACTGAGTTGGTTGGTTGGTGGTTGGTGCTCCTCATGGAAGGAACTCCAAAAATATATTTGAAAAGATTCAGATAGGAGCCCCGTGGTCAGGAGTCCACTTTCAGGTTTCGAAAAAGGACCAAAAATATAGTGATCTTCAGAGCCGTTGATTTTCATATGATCGTGTGTGGCCTACCCCATAATAGGCAAATCTGACGAAGAAATGGGGTGTTTCCCCTAAATCTGAGGACTTTGAAAACTCAGATTTGGAACTTTTTAAAAAGATATTCAGGGCGAATGAAAGTTATTCTGTGCAATAGTGTTACATGTCCTTATAGTGAATATATAAATATCTGACGGATTGGTGGATCCTTTTGGCAAATATGACGAAATTTCATCAGTTCAGTAAATTACCCAAAAGTGGACATAATTTAGCATTTATCCGTAAATCAAGGAACCCAATAGCTTCGATTACTGTTTGAATTTGAAGCTGATACGTTTGTGAAGATTTTTCAATATTCAGAAGTTTGAAAATACCAAATACTTGTGTACGTAATCATTAAAAGTTAAGTAGGAAAAATGGAACATCGTCAAGATACACCCTAAACATGGTTGATTATTTAAAATTTTGCTATGACACTAAGTTAACAATATATTTAAAAAACATCCTCGTTTGGTGGGCTATCCAAAAAGCTATTACTTAATGTTTTAAAAAATATTCAAAGGCGCCCGTATTTTTTTTTTTTGTTGATAATTCTGGCAAATATAGTATTTATACATTAACAGTAACAGTACTTATACATTATACGAAAACATCTAACGATTTGTTTACGTCATAACACTTTTCTGTTCGAGGTTTTATTGTACCCAACTATGAACCTCTGCGCTCGATATCGTTACTCATACCGCACCTAATAAATTCTTAGTGATAGTTCGTTTTATTAAATAGGCCTCAAACCGTGTACTTAGGCCACCAGCTTCAAGTTATCTAGGTTAAATAAAAGACATGATAATACAGATTTATTTTTAACCTACTTTTCTAAACACGAATAGCTCATTGGATAGCCCATAAAATGAGGATATTCTTCAAATATATTGTTAACATATTGTCATAGTATTTAAAAAAAAAAAACAACCATGTTTAGGTTGTACCCTGACGATGCTCAAATTTTCCTACACAAGTGTTTGGTATTGTCAAACTTTTGAATATCGAGAATCTTCACAAACGTGTCAGCTTCAAATTCATACAGTAATCGAAGCTATTGGGTTCCTTCATTTACGGATAAATCAAAATTAAGACCACTTTTGGGTAATTTTCAGAATTTATGAAATTTCGTCATATTTGCCAAACGGCTCCATCAATCCGTCAGATATTATATTAACTGTCAGGACATGTAACACTATTGCACATTATAACTTTCATTCGCCCTGAACATCTTTAAAAAAAAAGTCCAAATCTTTTTTTAAAGTCTCCGATTTAGGGAAAGCCCACGATTTCTTCGTCAGATTTGCCTATTTAAGTCGTAATGGGTTAGGTTAGGTTAGATCACATTATTTTTCGTCCTTTTCCGAAATCTGAAAGTGGACGACCACGAAGCTCCTATCTGAAACTTTTAAAACATATTTTCGGTGTTATGCGGCACCAACTCAGCTATCAACTTTAAGTCCTGCATATGCTTGCTCAAAAACCCTCGGGGCTCCCCTTCCATCTTTATATATATAAAAATTACGTGTTACGTTGTTTGTCCGCGATGGACTCCTAAACTACTGAACCGATTTTAAATTTGATTTGCACACCGGGTGCAATTTGATCCAACTTGAAAGATAGGATAGCTCTCAATTTATAGTCGCAATATTATTTTATTGCAAATTATTTGTCTATTATTTTACAGTCACAATTATCTGTTAGCTCCAAACGATTCTAACAGATGGCGGTATCTGTTGACTGGATTGAGTAAATATTCAATAGATGGCGCTATGTTAAAAATACAAACGTTTCATATAAGCTACAATTTAATAGCATAACCACCACGTGTTGCTGAGGCTAAGGTATAACCTAAATTTATTTTGTAATAAACGAAATACAGTGAAATAATATTATAAAGAGAAAAGATATGATTGTTTATCTGTATTGAATAGGCTCCGAAAATACTGAACCGATTTCAAAAATTCTTTCACTGTTGGGAAGCTGCACTATCTCCGGGTGACATAGGCTATATTATATTATGCTTTGCTACCCGGGCGAAGCCGGGGCGGGTCGCTAGTGTGTTATATATAATAGAATACCGGCCGGGATCTTACCCGGAACATTGATAGAATAGAATAAGGAATAAATAAAACAAATCTCATACAACAATCACATTTATTTCAGTAACACTGTCTTATTAAAAATGTACATACCTATTGGAATATTTAGTTACTCTAAAACAATGCCTTAAGACTGTGAAGTCTCCTAAAAATGTATACTGGGTGATTAAACAATGTGATTACAATTATAAAAGCTATTTCAAACAAATCTTTTATTGAGGCATTACCATAACATACATATATCTTCGTAGTTGATTAAAAATGTAGTAGGAACTATTTCAAAGTATTGCCTGTATAAAAACTTTGAGAATACCTACATAATTTGTATTTGCCAAGATTTTGGTATAATCAACAACAAAAATATTTTAATAATGAGACAATTAGGTGCTGAAAGACAAAAATAAATACACATACAATAAAACGATACATAATACAATACATTTTGTTAAAACCTCGAGAATTTCTTTGAGGTAACGACAAGCATTAACAATTACAAGTTTCAATACCACTTGAAACCAAGAGAAGAAAACCAAATAAATTTTACCCCGAACACATTACTTTTGAGATCGCAAATCAAAAAAAAATTACCTCAAGCACAAAAAAAAAGATTATGAAATGCACCAAACATAAAAAAAAAAAAAAAACTAGTGGAGAAAGCAAATATGGCAAGGCATTATGGAAAATATGGTAACCCAAAGTTAGTTGTACGAAATTGTAGAATTATGGTAATAATCACGGACTAGAAAAAAAAGAAGGACTCCGCGCCACGCATATCGAAAGTGAAGCACCGTACCGATCTATGTGTGTGCGTGTAAATAAGCGGCTTACTTGTAATATGTTATTCCTGGACACTTTTTCTGGGATGTAGAATTATTTGCACGCCATTCCACAACACAAGAAGGCATTATTTTATTTTATTACTTGACGTAAACAGTACCTACAATGACGCCGTAGTGCCGCGTAATGGCACCTCATGCTGTAAATGTGTGCGTGAGGAATGTTTGTACAAACGCTCGGCATACTTATAGTGCTTCACTTTCGATACGCGTGGCGCGGAGTCCTTCTTTTTTTTTCTAGTCCATGGTAATAATTATCACCCATGATTTGTGGACACCGGTTTCTATAAGGCTGATCAATGCGCTTTCAAACTCATGTTAACCGTTGTGATTGGTTGACCGAAATATCAAGAGCCTGTATATTAAATGTGGCTGGCGATATTTTCGCGCCACTTCTTGCACTAGGTAATAGTGAAGAGTGGAAGTTTTGGCGGCTGTCTTTTTTTACCTTTTAGCTTTCAAAAAGTGCTGAATCTCAGCCCAACTTGAATTAATGATTTATGATTTTGCATTAAATAGCCAGATATGACATTTGATAACAGATTAATTTAATTTAAATAGGCTCATAAAAACCGGGGATTAGTAATTATTTCTATAGTATTTCTGCGTCTGACGCTGTAAGTTTAAGCTTATGGCGATCACAACACTGCAGCTGTTGGCAAAACGGGCGCATCTAAGGAAAAAAAGATGCGCCGTTTTTTTATAGGAAGGCTTATTTTTCTTTATTTCTTTTCCTCAGATGCGCAACTTTTGGTTACGGTGACAGAATAAATAGTAAGAGGTTCCTGCATCATTACAACTTGGAATAGAAATCTGTGGAGATATTTACTTCTCGAATTGCATAGGAACTTCAACTGACTCGTTCTTTTTTGTGTTTTTTTTTCTTTGCGTCATGTTTACCGCAAATAAACGTATTTTCTTTCTTTTTCTTTGCTATCAAAGTAACTCCTTAGATATATCCTACCTACCCCTCCTACCAGGTAGCTTGCCTGCCTGACGTGGGGTTGAGGTCGCTGCGCTAACTCCTCATTATAGTTTCTTTTATTTCTTCTGCTGTTATGCATAAGTTGACAAAGAATCTCCTATTTATGTTTTAAATTATCAAAAAAAATCTAACCTTTCCGAGGCGGGGTTCTAAAAATATTCGAGCTCGCGTCGCTCGCTATTGCATCTTGGTTACTCTTAATTCTTCAGCTTTCTGGCATAAGTCGACCAAGTAGCTCCTATTACTGTACGAATAGTTAAAAGACACCCCTAACCTATCTGAGGTGCTTAAATTATCGAGCTCGCTTCGCTCGCTCTTGCATCCTAAGTTTTCTTAAAAAGATCACCGTTCGAACACTGACGGCACCAGCTATGTGAAAAATCAATCATGTAGGTTATTACAAAAGTCCTGTAATTAGTATTGTTTAAAGAAAGTACGTTGGTTCTAGTAGGTAACTTGAGTGTAAAGAAATACGAGGAAAAGAACGTAACTTTGATTTCTGGCGACTATTGACGTAACTATGGTGACATATATAAAATAGACTGCATTATTTCTGATGTTCATTTAAAGTAACTAGAAGTCGGTAATTTTTTTAATTTTCTGCTACTGCATTTCATTGCTAAATTACCGATTCGGTTTTGGGATGGGACAGGGCCCTCAACTGTCAAATTATCTAACTATTGTAATAAAAAAGGGCGGTTAGCAGTCTTAGAGCTAGAAAATCGGTCTTACGAGTTTGTAATTACAGCCTTATTTCAGAAAGGCGTATGTACGAAAATATCTTCGATTAAATTCAGACTGCAATGTCATTTAGCAGCATACCTCCACAGAATACTTACCCAAGTTTTTCACTAGATAATATTGTATCAAAAATATCACTTTTATATCTGCTGTGTATTAGAAGTAATAGTGTATTTATTTATAGAAACATGGAAAAACCAGCAGCTTTGACTAGAATACATTTCTTTACCATGTAAGAATTCTTCATTATAAATTGCTAACACGCTGACTTTTAAACCATTTTTGCAAGCAGCGTGAATGTGCTTTAAAGAATTCTTTTTTCAGAACTTATTTAATCAAGTATTTCTATTCCTTATTTGATTCGGTAAAGTAAGGCCGAAAAGCCGAAAAATTATTAAGTTAAATTCTAGATATATTCAGAGAGGTTTGTAGAGTGGTTGGTTGCACTGTGGCCTTTAGTCCACCGGAACAGTCTGTAAAGTCGTGCTTCCGTAAAACGACTAAATATTACAATAAATATAAACGTACATAATTCTTAATTAAGCCCACAACTACAATTTAACTTTTCGATGATTCCACCTAATTAATAAAAAAGCAGGAACCTCGTACACCAAAATTTTACGACAAAATCAACTGACCCTGCCAATGAAATTGCCGAAAATAATTGCCATCGCCATTATGATGCCGATTCCAGTCAAGATCTGGTTAGGTTCTAAGAGAACCTTATTTTTGTCAACATCCTTAATTTGATCGACCTCTTCCAAGTCTTGATGGACCGCGGATAATGCTTTGGTTATCTCTGCGTCGGATTTTAAACTCGATGCAGAGGCGCTCACTATTGCGCGTGTTAAATCGCGCAGTTGCGTGTCTACAGTTCTTTCACGATGTTGAAGATGTTCTGGAAATGACGAAACATAATTACAGTACAACTATTTTCTTAACGTCCCTCAGCAAACTTCGTGTTTCGTCCGTACCCTCCCGTTGTTTAATAAATTACATTAAGTTAAAAGAGTATTAACAACTCTATATACTTCCAAGTCGATTGAGAGCGTTCGGTCTGCACCAAGTGCAAAGGGCAACTGATAGAAATCCGACGACTGACGAAACATGAAGTTTGCCGAGGAACATTAAGTTACAGTACAACTATTTTCTTAATGTCCCTCGGCAAACTTCGTGTTTCGTCAGTTCCCTCCCATTTTTTTAATAAATTACATTAAGTTAAAAGAGTATTAACAACTCTATATTCTTCCAAGTCGATTGAGAGCGTCCGGTCTGCACCAAGTGCAAAGGGCAACTGATAGAAATCCGATGACTGACGAAACACGAAGTTTGCCGAGGGACATAAAGAAAATAGTTGTACTGTACATGGTTTTAGTAAATGATGTTATAAATAAAAAGTGGTAGGCAGGTTATTCGCGCTCCGCAAGTGACACGTCAAAACCAAGTTTACTTCGTCTTGTCTCTTTTATGCCGTCCTACTTTCAAGACTTTTAATAATGTGACATTGTGCCGTTTTTGAAGGCCGAATGTAGGGTAGGTAACTTATCTACTTCTTGTTACTTATTACATCATTGGCTCGAGTATATTCAAATATCACAGTCGGTGCAAAGGTAACATTGGTACGGTCAGCCTACGAAAACCTTAAATGCAGTTTGAACCTTGGCATGTTATACGATGCAAACGGCTACGTCAAAAATACGTAAGTGGTCATATACACGAGCGGCACGTTGTCGACGGCTGCAGTTGTCTCTGCCGTTGGCGCGTGCCGCTCGTGTATATGAGCACTAATTCACAAGTGAAAACGACACATACATAGGGATGACCGATATTAAAAAAACATCGATGTTGACATCGATCCAAAAGTATCGATGTTGATATCAATCCAAGGGTATCGATGTTGACATCGACCCAGAAGTATCGATGTTGACATCGATCCAAGAGTATCGATGTTGACATTGATCCAAAAGTATCGATGTACGATAAATATCGAAAGGAAAAAATCGATGTTCTAGGTGGCAAGTGACAGACAACTTGTCATTGACATAGCTGACACCATTTCTTGTTTTTTTTTTAAATTTTCTCTCTTTGAGGTAGGCTTTAGTCGAAGACCTACCGCCTAGTCTTTCGTTCATTTATAATTCTTCAGTAAGTCAACAAGTAATTGCTGAACTTTAACAATTGATTTTATCTCGGAACGCAAAGGAATTGATAGGTATTCGTTCCGACTAGTTCGGTTACATTCATAGACGACATCTAGTGTAAAGATGAATATGAACGAAACGAAAAGTCAGCGAAATCTATAGAGTACACCCGGTTCACGCTAGATGGCCTCTAGATTATAATATCGATATTATTTTCGTAACATCGATGTATCGATGTTTTCGGAATATCGATCATCTCTAGACATCATCAATTGAAAAGTTGTTTATGGTCCAAAATCGATAAATTTTTTAGTAAGATTACTACTTGTCGGGTTTGAAGTCTTCGAACCCGTAACTCGTGATCGAGAATTGACCTCTAGGGTTTTATGTGATGTAAATAGAATAAGTAACTTATATATTTATATAATTACCTATTAAAGATTCCTGTTTGTCGACTAGATTGTTTATATTTTCTTGCATTAATTCTAAGTTTTTCGCGAGATTGTCCTGTAAAAAAACGAAAAAAAGAAAATGATAAAAACAATTTCGAAAAAAACTTGCTACACTACTAAAAACGGAATGCACGTTAATAAAATAAAAAAAAGATAATAGAATTTAAATGGACTTTTATTACCAAGCAAATTCAGTTGCGAATCTTTACAATATTTACCTCCTGTTCTTAGATTTCTTAGCTAACAGTCAACTTGACGTTTGTATGAAATGTCAAATAATGAATGTTATAACTATTTTAAGTTTTTCATTTACTTGATGAGATAATTCATGTTACATACATAAAATGTGTTAAAATCTGCTCCGGTCAACATCCTAACTGGCACAGCGTTTTGACAAGATTCCTATAATAGATAACGAAACTTAAAGGAAGCAAGTGTAATAAAGTATCCTTCTAACCTACTTTAATCAATAACGCCTTATGATACAGTTTCCTATAAGAGCAGTAGCCGGACTTAACCGCCATAGTGACAGCTGTCATGATGACAGCAACAAAGATTTAAATCGTTAGACTACCCTACCGCGTCAAAAGTCAGTCGCGTTTCAGGGTTTCTACTCTCTAAGTCCGTCAACGAACGTACGGGCCCGTCCGAAAGCAGTTGATACGTCAACACAAGCGTCAGATTAAAATTTTTGGGCAGAAATATACATATTGGAAGTTGGGATAGCTGTTAAATCGGGTTGTCATTAATTCTTAGTTCGGGCTCCGAAGTAATCATATGTCCATAAGTGATACGGAGTAGGAAACGTCCGTAACTTAGGCCGAAAATACGGATTTCATGCTTAGGGAGCAAACCCCAGTTTAGTTTTGACACCTCTGTTAAACAATGACGCAGTGACTTGACTTGATTGTCATGGAAACGCTATTGAATAATGTGTGAGCTCACTTTTCTCAGTATATGGACACATTTTTGCGTGACTAAGAACGGTGAAGGCAAATCTAGCGATTTAAATCTTTGGGCAGCGGGGTTTGACATATTGTCAAATACTGGTCTAAATGACAGATTCTCATGACGGAGCCGTTATAATATGACGGAACCGCTTTCTTAGGATGCCAAAGCTTTAACGGCAAAACGGCACCGTAATTGCGTAACACACTGTTAATCCCAATCTGAGGGTTTTGAAGGAAATTCCTAATCCATAGCTGCATAGGTTGGAAAAATTCGTCTGCTCAACAACCTAAATAACGCAATGAACGTGGCAGAACTATCAAAATTAAAGGCATTGCGTTCGATTGCCATTGTATGTATGTTACGCAATTATCCCGCGGGATTGGATGAAATTTACACATAGGGAATAACCGGGACTATGGCATATGATACTTTTCATCCCGGTAGTACGTTCTTGTGGGATCTTCTTAGCGTGTCGTTGGCAATTTAATTTGACTTTGAATTTGAATGTGTTATTTTTGTTGATTTCCGACCTCCAAGCGGGCAAAATCTACTTCTGCTTGAAGATTCCAGCTACAGTCACTCACCTGATAAGCAAACTCCGTCTTCATGGCCTCTGTGATATCAGCTCTGCTAGCAGTACCGCCACCTGCGATGGTATATAGCACGCTTGCACTTCGAGCCATTTGTTGCTCCATCATGTCGCGAAACTCTGACATTTTTAAGTGATTGTTGATTGATGAGCCAGCTATACCAAGTACTGTGCCTGTTTAAGAAAAAAAAAACAGAACTTCTTGAATTTGGTCGAAATAGACGGATAGCAGAGGCGTAACGCACTAACAACTCCATTCCTACCGGCTACCCTTCTGACGATCGGAAGAGCAAGTTCACCTACCACCATTGACTGTACGTCTGAACTTCGAAGTTTAAAATATCGATGTATTTAATTGAGAATGTTCATAATCGCGATGTACGGAACTTCGAAAGAATGTCATACTGATCTTCGAAGTTTGAATAGACATTCTTTCGAAGTTTCGTACATCGCGATTATGAAAATTCTCAATTAAATACATCGATATTTTAAACTTCGAAGTTCATACGTACAGTCACCATCATTGCAAAATTCCACATTTAGTAGCTTCTACGATTTCCAAATAATATATGTATATAGACTACAGTATTTAAATCCACCATAATATTCAAACAACAAAAACGCCTAAAATGCCTAACGAATAAAAATAGAAATCGAGTTTATTTCTATAATACAATTAAATTTTTGTTTTTGTTTTAATATAGCGTCTCTTTGGTTCTGCTACTTAACGACAGATGGTGTTAAATACAGTAAAGTAAAGGAATGCTTTTTATTACTGCGTAAATTATTTAATTTTGACGTAATTGTATGACTATTTACTTTATTTATGTTTTTTATGGTGCTGAATAATTTCTTCTTCGGCTTCCTTCTAACGAAATGTCAAACCTCGCCACTGACAGACAGGTTAAATTATAATGAACCTAATAACACAGCCCAGTCTTGTTGTTTATAAAGTTCTTTTGATGATAAGTTCACGCTACAGACACACGAGAGCAAAAATAATAACAAACTAGAATATGGTCTACATCAGAATAAGTGACGTCCTTTACAAAATTTGGAAGAACTAAGGACTAATAAGGGCTAGATTTACATTCAAAGTATGCATCTGTTACTTAAGTCAAAGTGCGATCTGTGAATCTTGTCCCAAGACGACCGCCTGACATGAGGCGCTAAGCAATCGGGTAAGTCGTATTGCTAAGAAATAGGTAATATTTTATAACACTTACCAAAAATAGAGGCGACAATATACCAATACTTGTTCCGTTCAGCATGCGCTCTTTCTCGCTCGTGGCCAAGCTTGACAGCGGCAGACATAGTCGCAAACAGTTCCCTTTCCTCGCGTTCGGCATCACCGAATACGGCACGGAGGGCACGCTCTTGTACGATAAACTAAAAGAAAAGTATTGGCAAAATAGAGGTTTCCGGCCCGAAATAATTTTAACTTAACCAAAGTTTTTTGTGATGTAATTTACCCACATATTGCGGGAAAATCTTTAAAACTGGTAACATTACACAATTGTGTGCCTTAAGGCGGAACCTTCAGGGTAGCCCGCGAAATTCAAATTTTCTTACGTTTTTTGCAATTTGCAGGTCACTGTCAGGTTGTATTTTGATTAAAATTTGATTCGCGGCCGTAACAAATATGGCTTTACAGAATTATAATCATTAGAATCAGCAATACAACTCCGTAAGTTAGAATTGGTGTCAAATGTCATGATTTCATGAAATAGTCATTCAATACAGTAATATGAACTTAGAGAGATGTATTGCTGATTCTAATGATTATAATTCTGTAAAGTCATATTTGTTACGGCCGCGAATCATATTTTAATCAAAATACAACCTGACATTGACCTTCAAATTGCAAAAAACGTAAGAAAATTTGAATTTCGCGGGCTACCCTTGCGCTTCCCCTTAACCTGGGTGCAATAAATTTATTGTCTTCCTTTCTTTCTTTTCTTTCCAAAAGGCTAATTTAGAAATACAAAGTGCTTGAATTTTTTTTATTATAACTTATCATAACATCATGCTTTGATTCTCTGAAGGGTTTATATCAAGGGTTATTCCAAAATCTATGCAAATAAATAAAATGTATGTGTTCGTTTTGTAATGTCAAAATAACAGCTTTTTACTAAATGCATATACACGGTACATAAAACAAAAAAACACATTTTAACTATTTTGTCTGTCTGTGTTTTTCTGGCAAATCTGCCAAAACATCTGAACTAATTTTAATGAAATTTGGTATGGGGATACTTTGAACCCTGGGGAAGATAACACTTTTTGCTACTTTTTATCGACATACTAAACGGGCGAATCCGCGGGCGGCAGCTACTAAATAATATATTTAATACCTTATGTTCTTCAGTACAAAGATGTAAGTACTTGTCGTCTCCCTTCATGGTGTTCTGCATCTCGGCATGTAATTCTTTTAGCTTCATTTCAACGTCAGCTACCTGACGTCCAAGTTCACGCCTCCTATCTTGTGCTGCCATGAATCTTTCCTGAAAGTTGTTGATATATTGTTTATTTTATGCAATTATGTAGTAAAAAACCTATCAAGTGCGAGTTGGACTCGCACATGAAGGGTTCCGTACCATTATCTATAAAACTGTAAAAAAATCATGTCTGTTGTATGGGAGCCCCCTGAAATATTTATTTTATTCTGAGTTTTTGTATTTGTTGTTATAGCGGCAACAGAAATACATCATCTGTGAAAATTTCAACTGTCTATCTATCACGGTTGATGAGATGCAGCCTAGTGACAGACGGACAGCGGAGTCTTAGTAATAGGGTCCCATTTAACCCTTTGGGTACAGAACCCTAAATAGTCATGGCTGGACTGTGTGAAAGATGATGTGGTTCGAAAGGGCGTGACAACCGAGATGACAACTGATAATGAAGTACGGAAGAAGACTTGATGCACCCATCACAAATAAATTGGGATAAGGGTAAGAAAATGATGATGATGTGCCAAAAGGGTATTGTGTTACCCAGTTGTGGAACTTGTGGAGGTCAGATAGGCAGTCTCTCCATGTAAAATTCTGGTATTCAGCTGCATCCAGTTAGACTGGAAGTTGACTTCAGCATAGTTGGGAAAGGCATAGATATTAATAAGGTATTTATTTGTGTGGTTCTTTTTTATCCTGTGCGAGTCCCAATAAATACTTTTTATTTATTTCTTTCTATCTTTATGTTAGTAATTTTTGTAGTCAAGTGAATGACTACACAAACTTTCAAGGCATAGCACTCAATTTTGTTGGTAATTTTTTTTCATACATTAACAAAACTCAATCTAAAGAGTGTGCATGACAAGATTAAAAAGATTATATCTCTGCAAATAAGATATCATACAGAAATTTCTACATAGATGTTATCTGATAAAAACGTCAAGTGTCTATCAACTACAATGAATAGGCATTATTTGCATTAATCTAAATCTAAGAGACTATTTATAACTTCTAAATGGTTTTAATTGAATGATGTAATCTTGTGGAAACATTGGATGAATACCATGACACTCATCAATAAAATAAAAAAAACATAGGCATAACAAGCTATGACCTTCTGCCCGGCTATAAAAAATAAAATAAATTGATGTGGTGTCTCTAACCTGTGCATCAACGACAGTATTTTGCAGAGCCATGATCTCTTCAACACCTGTGAATTTCTCATATCTGCTAACTATATCCCGTACTCTTTTCGTCACAGTCTCATATTTGAGCCTTTCTGCTATTTCAGTTACTTTTGTGGCTGGTACATATCTGGTAATAATTTGATCGACTTTGTCACGGCCATTTAAAAAATTAGGTAAATGCACTTTGTCTTTCAGCTTTTGCGCTATCTGTCTGAGTTTGTCTGCCATATTTACATGTTATTATTGTTGTAGATTTTGTAATTTATTGAATAAATAACATTTTTCGGTCTAATGATTTCATTCCCAGTTATGCCCCGGTGGGTTGGGATTTGACAGTGACAGCTTGAACGTTTGACGTTTATTGAAGATTGATGCGATTTTATTTTATGTTCGGATACGCTGAATAATGGTGAGGAAATATGATACGAAATGTGAAAAAGAAGGATTTTGGGACGTATTGTATGGTTAGGAAAAGGCTAGGAAGTTAACATTTTTTTTTTATTAGGCCTGTCCCGCACCAGGCAACCAGAACTTCGGCCGACCAAATTTTGCCGCCTAGTGCGCCGCGGTCTCCAATGACCCATATTATGTTGCATCGGCTGAAGTAGCCCGGTTGTTGCAGGCGCAGCATCCGAGCTGGTTAGTTAGCGGGTGCCGCTGAAATAACAGGCGCATCGGCATTAGACTACAGCTTTGCCTCTAGGATTGGCAACTCATCACCATTCAGCAAACCCGTGGGTGAAAATCGAATAAGCATTGACAGGTGTGCGCCGTTGGTAAACATTTGTAAAATTGTCACAAAAACAAGATGGCGGCGTCAGTTCTGATCTCTCTTTCTAGACAGTGGTTACTATTGTGAGGCTAACGCTCAGTCCTTTCTCTATGTATATGGTTCCTATTTTGGCCACGCACTGAAAGAACTTTGTGGCATTTTAGTTATTATTCTTTGCCTTTAGTGTTGCAACTATGTGTGCCAATAAAGCAAGGTGCTATTTGTCGCCAGGCGAACTCAAAATATCGTCTATAATTTCACGGAATAGGTAGTGGGGATTTTTCCGTTTATCCACCCTAAAACAGCCACCCTGTGGTGGAACCTCGAAAATATGTGTTCATCTATCCACCCCGGACGGGGTGGATAATCAGGATTCACATCTCATTGGTCTTCCGACTTTTCATCCCAAGTATACCTAGTCATCATCAACAGCACAACAGTAAGTATTCACCGCACACAAAGAAATCATATTACGTATTGTATTACAGTTAATCAAATTAAACTTCTTCGATTTGAATAATATTAGGTAATATGGAATTGATACATTCTGCAATATGTCCAGGAAATGACCAACACTGATTTTATTATTGAATGTATCATGGATAAAATTATCTCTTTTAATGTACATTTGCAATGGTTTTCTAAATTTCTTTGCTACAACAGACGTATTAGCGAAACACGTATGGTATGTATCTTTTTTTTTTTTTTTTTTTTTTTTTTTTTTTTTTTTTTTTTTTTTTTTTTTTTTTTTTTTTTTTTTTTTTTTTTGGGTGGGAAATCATCAAATGACCTCTCCCGCTCTGGGTGGAGCGGAAGGGCGTGTCAGACTCTTACTGACTAAAACCCACCCGTGTTCCTTCAGTTGCCTGTGCGCCAGGGCCACGGTAACTCTTTCGAACAATCCGCGACCCCGGCAGGTATGGTATGTATCTGGGGCCAGTTTCTATGAATGACTGTACACAGCCTAGGGAGAAGAGAGGGAGAGGCAATCACTGCGCCCTCGCGCCCCTTGTCGCCGCAGGAGGAGACACCCTGGGCATCGCGAGTCGATTGCCGACTCCTGGCCACCGTAGGCGCGGGCTTGCGGACGGCGAGCAATGGGCAGCTCGCCGTCCGGTAAGGACCAGGCCCGGGTCGACGGCGCGTCGTGTTCCACGCGCGCCTCAAAGAGATGTCAGCACCATTGACGGGGTCCGATAGGACCGATGCCTGCCGGGGTCGCGGATTGTTCGAAAGAGTTACCGTGGCCCTGGCGCACAGGCAACTGAAGGAACACGGGTGGGTTTTAGTCAGTAAGAGTCTGACACGCCCTTCCGCTCCGACCAGAGCGGGAGAGGTCATTTGATAATTTCCCAAACAAAAAAAAAACAAAAAAAAGATGTCACATGTCTTCGAATTTTTGGTTCATGGACATGCCGGTTTCTTTTATTTTCTTTTTTTTCATTTTATTTATTATAAAACGCCTGTCTGGGTTCGAACCTACTATCCAAGTAACAAAAATTGGTACTATAAAAGTCCTGAGAACGTTTTGGAGCGTGCTAAAAGGCTCCATAATTAGTACTATAATGGTGTTGTAAACGTTTACGAAACCCCAAATAGGCCCGAGTTTTATCACTGATTTATTCTATAAACATTACATAAAGGCTCTCACGGTGATACATCAGCTCGATAGTTGAGATGTAAAAGTGTAGTAAAACGCTTTTTAGTACTAAAATAGTGCCACAAGTGCAATAATGTCACGAATTTGCACTATAAAAGTAACCAAAACATGTCTAAAGTGCTATTTTGCACTGTAAATGATTTGAGAGATCTTTCTTGACACTTATATTGTTCACTATTTTTGTTCGTGTTGTGTCAGTGGTGTTTTCTCAAGAAAACAAAAAATATCGGTAAGTTATGATTCATGTCATATGCCATTGTTGCCTAACGTATCATTGTAATAAAAGGACATTGTAACGTTGTAACGTTCCTTTTTTTAAAATTAATTATTTATTAAATAGATTAACGTTTAAAACCATTCAAATAGGCTTCTTTTAAGCATTTGTTTACTTTTTACTAGAAACCAAATTGCCAACATCTATGTTCATCGCAATGCGCGTGACCGTGGGATCGCCGCAGGAGATCGTGTTAGATAGCGGTCCCCTGTTCCCTCTCCCCGTCACCGCCCCGGCAGACCCTGGCAGGCCCGGCCGTCATTTGTGCACGCCGAGTCGTCATACCGTCATATGCTGGCTTCGGGGGCACGCGTTCGCGTCGCTCATTCTCAGCGGCGCGACCTTCATACGTGTGCCCTCCGAAACAGCCACGGTGGTCGCCGTTTGTTTTTTATACAATTATGAGTTTATTTAAATTCAGTTTAAACCCCATATTGGGTAAGTGTTGAACAATGTCGCTTTTATATTTTGTGTACCTACCTACCTATCTAGGTCATCATATGGCGTGTGCCTTTTTGCTCATAACCACTTTATTTTTATTAATTAGTATGCCTTCAGCTAAAATATTTGCTTAACAACCTATTTGTCTATAACGCTGTGCATTTTATGGAATGTTCCATACTTTGTAACATGTGCAAGTCATCATGTGCTTCTCACCTACATTTTGTTAACTCCGTACTGATTGTGACAACCACACATCACCTTCATTAGCGCATAGTACATCTCGCTTTGCTTATGCCTTGGTGTCACAATCAGAGGAGATTATCCATTGGCCATCTCGTGAGACGCTGGACATTAATTCAAGGGTCCAAAGTTCCGGCTACCATCTGCATCTTCATCCGGACTAATCCGAGAAATCCGGGCGCGACGCGCCGGGCCACCACCTTCCGGCGTACCTGCGCAGGAACGAGCTCCGCGCCGGGTACATATTTACCCGCGTGGCCGCGTCGAGCAAGTTCCGAGGGTCTGGCAAGACCAACTGCCGATCGTCACCTTCCCTGGCGTCTGCAGCGTGCACACCGCTGCGGGTTGCACCCCACCAGGCTGAGCCAGGAGAGTACTGCGCTACTCCCAAGGGAACTTAAGAAAAACCTTGTGACCATAAACCTACCTACCCCCTTTTCTCAATTGTGTTATCAATATACTTTTATGTTGACAAGGTACGTGGTTTCATTTATATAGACCACGTAAACCTCTTCCGTCACATTCAGGGTCGTGGGTTCGTGCCCCACGTTGAGCGCCAATGTGACGGAAGAGGTTTACGTGGTCTATATAAATGAAACCACGTACCTTGTCAACATAAAAGTATATTGATAACACAATTGAGAAAAGGGGGTAGGTAGGTTTATGGTCACAAGGTTTTTCTTAAGTTCCCTTGGGAGTAGCGCAGTACTCTCCTGGCTCAGCCTGGTGGGGTGCAACCCGCAGCGGTGTGCACGCTGCAGACGCCAGGGAAGGTGACGATCGGCAGTTGGTCTTGCCAGACCCTCGGAACTTGCTCGACGCGGCCACGCGGTTAAATATGTACCCGGCGCGGAGCTCGTTCCTGCGCAGGTACGCCGGAAGGTGGTGGCCCGGCGCGTCGCGCCCGGATTTCTCGGATTAGTCCGGATGAAGATGCAGATGGTAGCCGGAACTTTGGACCCTGGAATTAATGTCCAGCGTCTCACAAGATGGCCAATGGATAATCTCCTCTGATTGTGACACCAAGGCATAAGCAAAGCGAGATGTACTATGCGCTAATGAAGGTGATGTGTGGTTGTCACAATCAGTACGGAGTTAACAAAATGTAGGTGAGAAGCACATGATGACTTGCACATTTTACAAAGTATGGAACATTCCATAAAATGCACAGCGTTATAGACAAATAGGTTGTTAAGCAAATATTTTAGCTGAAGGCATACTAATTAATAAAAAGAAAGTGGTTATGAGCAAAAAGGCACACGCCACATGATGACCTAGATAGGTAGGTAGGTACACAAAATATAAAAGCGACATTGTTCAACACTTAGCCAATATGGGGTTTAAACTGAATTTAAATAAACTCATAATTGTATAAAAAACAAACGGCGACCACCGTGGCTGTTTTGGAGGGCACACGTATGAAGGTCGCGCCGCTGAGAATGAGCGACGCGAACGCGTGCCCCCGAAGCCAGCATATGACGGTATGACGACTCGGCGTGCACAAATGACGGCTGGGCCTGCCAGGGTCTGCCGGGGCGGTGACGGGGAGAGGGAACAGGGGACCGCTATCTAACACGATCTCCTGCGGCGATCCCACGGTCACGCGCATTGCGATGAACATAGATGTTGGCAATTTGGTTTCTAGTAAAAAGTAAACAAATGCTTAAAAGAAGCCTATTTGAATGGTTTTAAACGTTAATCTATTTAATAAATAATTAATTTAAAAAAAAGGAACGTTACAACGTTACAACATAACGCAACTCTGCCATAACTTGCACTTGCGAAAATAATTGTATCGATAAAATCATTATGCTGATTTCAAATTTGACAATGCGCTCTCATTATTTTCGTGTTTTAATTAAATTTTAATTAATAAAATTAAGGACTTGTCCCGAATCGGATCCTATAGTACACATTGGCTCCAGCCGTGCTGCTAATGTGCTATCGTGGCAGAAAATAGCGGCCATCTTTTCACCGAAAATGAATTAGGGGTCCTTGTCAAATATAAAATAGTGTAGTCAAAATAAATTTATTTGCATGGAGTTGCATTAAATACACACTAGGGCATAATTTGGGATTGTAGTTGTAGCAATCTAAAGACTTACGAGTCGTCCAAAAAACTCTCACTGTCATATTCTTCATCCTTATTACTACCTTGAGCAAAAGGAACATTAATACTACAGACCTGTTGTGATTTAAAACAAATAGTTTGTGCAGAACCATGTGCTATATTTTCTGGACCCGCTTGACCAGTATTTACATTTTGAACATGAGCCTGCTGTATTGATGATAATGCTTGTGTATATCGATTCTTTACCTTTTTTTTATAACTACCACTCTCTTTATATCGAGTATCGACGCAGCGATCTTAAATCCATTATTAAACCTTTACTTAAAACTTTAACCAGATCTCTGTAAATAAACAATCGACATTAAGAAATACTTGTGATGTAATTGTTACTGAAAAGCTATTAAAGATCCAATTAGCCCATTAATGATTAATTTTAATGTTTTTATGTCACGCTTTAGTCTCGTAGCAGTAACACCAACTCACTTTTAGAGCTATTTGAATTTAAGTTATTTAGCAACTGTGCCAGGAGTCGCTATGGTACTATTTAGTACTATAGAAAAGTTTTCATGATTTTTACAGAACTAGCCCCGTAGCGATGTTGAGGGAGCTTTTACGAAGCTAAACGGTTACGTAATGGTTGTGTAAGGTACTTTTATGGTGCAAATTGATCATGTAATAGTGTTTTCGATACTGCTACAATCCTAGTACTGTAAAAATTATTTTGACGCATTATTAGAGCAAAATAGATACATAAAAGTGTCAGTAAGGTTGTCTATAGTACTAAATAGTACCAAAATCGATTTTCTCATTTCTATTACAGTGCAACACTTTAAAGATTCTTTTGTATGGTACCGTAAGCGTTCTAAGAGCTAAATAATAGAACTTAAATGCTCTTTAATCTTATAGAACCAAAACGCTTTGTTATAAACCTTTATAGTACAAGTAGTCACAATGGTTACCGTTAAAGGCCTACTATATCACTCTTTGGTGATAAAACGCCTTGGTTATAGAACCTTTTGTTACTTGGGTACCTACAACTAGTAAGTAGCGGCCGTTACGACTGGGCCACCACTGCTCATAATCAGCCAATAATGTTCCCACAGCAGGCCACGTACTGCACCTGCCGGGGTCGCGGATTGTTCGAAAGAGTTACCGTGGCCCTGGCGCACAGGCAACTGAAGGAACACGGGTGGGTTTTAGTCAGTAAGAGTCTGACACGCCCTTCCGCTCCGCCCAGAGCGGGAGAAGTTATTTGAATTTTAATACTTCCCACCCGAAAAAAAGAAGCCCACTGCAGCGACTCAGGGCTCCTCTTTGTGAGAGGGACCGACTTGCTCACTGGCCATTATTTTTATCAGGAAATTAGCTATTCGACAAGAGAGAAGATCTCAGAATTTGAAACTGATTGAGCTAAAAGATTTGAGTAGGTACCTAAGTACTCCTTCGTTCGCTGTAACATTATATCTGATCTAAATATAGGTAGGTGTTAGGTATGTATGTACGGTCAGCGATAAAATTCGATGAACACATACACTTAATTTTACACACCATCTAAATTGAACACAAAATATTTTTTTCGATAGGTACTCAAATTGCATTTCAGCATTGCATATTATGTACTTACCGAGAATAGCTAAGAATTAAGAATCTTTTTGGAACGAAGCTCCTTATCGCACGGTACGGACTTGGTGGATGGGGGCTAGGCGAAAAAAAGTGTAAGAATTTTCCGTCACGAGTTTCCGTCACTACCCTTTCTTTATTTGTTTGTTTGGTTGAACGCGCTAATCTCAGGAAGTACTGGTTGGAATTGAAAAAATCTTTTTGTGTTGGATAGTCCATTTATCGAGGAAGGCTTGCGGCTTTATAACATCACGCTACGACCAATAGGAGCGGAGCATTAATGAAAAATGTTGCAAAAACGAGAAAAAATGATTCCTTTTGAGAGCCTCCGTTGCGTGCGCTGCGTAAACGGGTAAAATTACTCAAAAATCATGTATCACGGAATTGTTCCCCTTTAAAAGTTCTAAAACAAGTGCGCGACAGCATATGTCCATCTTTTAAGGTTGACTCAATATAACCCTTTTTATGGTAATCGAAGTTCTATGGATGTTCTAAATATACTACGAAAGGAACTTCGTTCCAACCGAGTGTTCCAAGACACTCACGCATTTTTTTGTACAACTATTCTGTTTTTTTACTACAGCACCCTAATTGCCTAATACACTATCTATTACAATCTGAACCATTTTGAAGCCTATTGCTAATCCATTGCCTCATATGTTCGAAAAAATTGTCTGCTTAACAACGTAAATAACGCAATGAATATTGTTGAACTGTCAAAATGAAGGCTATTCCTACTGTTTGTGTGTTACGCAATTAACCCGCTGTTCTTTCAATTTTTTTTAAATATTAAGTTTAATAATGAGTTTTAAAACCGGAAGAGTTAATGATAAATGATAAATGATTTTATTTCTGTAAGTAGGTTTGCACAAACACTTTTACACGTCAATCATATTTTATAAACTAGATGAGGTCGGCGTTTCCTATCTGGCTACTCTGAGAAGAAAGGCCGAAACAAACTCAGAGGTCACAGTCTCTTTTAAAGTCCAGACATAATCTTGGTCAGATCATGTGAAGACCATGTAGATTTGTGTCTGAGATGGTCTTTTGAGGAAAAACCACACAGATTGAGTGGACCTGTCCAGTCAGTGCACGCATTTGTCAGTAATCGTGCAGCTCAACTCAGAACTTAAGGAGCTCAACGATTCGACGAACAATACCAAAGAAAAGACATTTGGGTAGGCCACAAAAATTACTCAAACTGCCAGACCATGATTAAAATTAACTGAGGAGAGAAAAAAAGCAACAATGACCCACATAGTCTTCACATTCACAATATTAAAATGATAATCAATGTAGCCTGAATGCTACTCACATTCACAGACAGTTTTAAGAAGAGTTAATCTGCTGTTGTTGCTGACTGTTCCTAACATAGCTATGACTATCGTACTTAGTTTAGACTGGAATCCAGGTAATTTTTACATCTGCACCCTAATTACGTAACACACTATCTATCACAATCTGAATCATTTTGAAGCCTATTGCTAATCCATTGCTTCATATGTTCGAAAAATTTGTCTGTTCAACAACGTAAATAACACAATGAATGTTGTTGAACTGTCATAATGAAACCCATTCCTACTGTTAGTGTGTTACGTAATTATCCCGCTGGACTAAAAATACGAATAGGTGCGTAAATATCATGCGTTGTTCGGTGGTAATCGTTAGTGAAAAACTGATGTATGTCCTACTATTCGGTTATACAATGATATTATTATCCATGTCTTCGCAGACGTGTGACATCTACCAACCAGCACTGTGCCCTTGTGGTGGATTACGGCCCACTCCCTCTCACAGAGAGGAGGCCTGTGTCCCAGAAGTGGGAACATTATAGGCTGATTAGGTATGAGCAAGTAGTTGGGGGGCTGACTACCCAGGATGCACTGGCCGATATAGTGTGGAAAATGCATAGATGACAAACTCGCCCGTATTTACGAGCACCGTATCTCACGACAGGGTTTTAAAGCGGTTTTCTTTTAATTTTCCTAGAAGCGCGGTGGCCGCCACATGCGTCCAGAATGTCTAAATTCAGGGCATTTTTGGACACCTTAATGTCAAATACTGATGAAAATGACAGATTTGCATGACGTTTGTTATAAATATGACGGAAACTCCCTTCTAGGAAACCGTGGCTTAAACCGTAGTTTATTACGCCTGGACAGGACCGGCCTGCGCCTGGTGATGACCCCGTCACCAGACGCAGGCATCACGTCACCATCACGGGACACTTCTCGCTAAACAAACACTTCCACACAATAGGCATAACGGACAGTCCTATAAGCAGGGCTTGCATGGAGGCTGAGGAAACCGTTGCGCATGTGCTCTTTGAATGGACAGGCGTCACCCAGATTAGGACACAAATCCTCGGGGCACCCAGATACTACACAAATGCTCTCAGCAGACCAGGAGACATTATCATTTCTGTAGGGAGGTGGGCTGGTTGGAATTACCACCGATGGCCGCCATGGCCCACGCAGAATGGTCCACATGAAGGACTAAATGCGGAAACCAAAACCCCTAAAGATGAAGAAGAAGAAGAACCGTAGCTTAATGCTTTGGTTTCATAGAGAAGCGGTTCCGTCATATTATAACGGCCGTCAGGAAAATCTGATATTTACAACAGTATTTGACCAGTCAAACCCCGCTGCCAAAGATTTAAGTCGCTAGATTTACTCTCGCTGTAATTCGTCACGCGAAAAAGTTGCCATACTGAGAAGAGTGAGCTCAAACGTTATAACGTTTGCATGACAATCAAGTCACTGCGTCATTTTGTGTCAAAGGTGTCAAAATGAAACAGAAACGCGCTTTTGACGCGGTAGGGCGAATCTAACGATTTAAATACTTACTCTGCTATACTACTACTACTACTAGGTACTGATACTTTTTCTTTTTTCTTTCTTTTCTTTTAAATATTTGTCGCTGTCATCATTTTCAGGAAACCGTCACTAAGGCCGTTAAGTCCGGCCACCGCGCTTATTTATTTATTTATTTGGTATACCAACAGCAGTACATAGTCAAAGTCAAAGTCAAATCATTTATTTCAAATAGGCACATAAAAGGCACTTTTGAACGTCAAAATTTACAAAAAAATAGAATTGATTCTAGTCGCCCCTTCCAAAAGGTAGTTTCGTATGGAGAAGAATGGGCAAGAAACTCCACCGTTACTCTTTTAAAAAAAAAGTTAGAACAGAACAATAATATAATAAAATAAAAGTACTGGTATGTATGCCTATTATAGGTCATCACAAAACAACATCGTAATTAACAAAAAAAAAAAAAATACTTATAAAAACATAAATTACAATAAGAAATTAAAATTCAAAATAAGTGAATACAAAATGTTACCACGAGAGGTGGAAGGTGAAAGGGTATGAGTGTGAGTGATATCTAAGAATATTCAGTGTACCTATGCACTCCCGTACCTCAGATATCTAAGAATATTCAGCGTACTTATGCACTCCCGCACCTCAGAGACTGATCTTCTAAACTTATTAAGTGACACACCATGTAAGTCGCTTTCTGATGATTTACAAAAACTGTTGAAATTTCTGCACATTCGGAGCAAGGGAGCGTTGAGACCAAGATTGGATTTGCGGAAAGGGATATGAAATAGCCTAGTGATGGGATTGGAAGCCTCTTCTCAGGGATGCACATACCACGGCCCGCGGGCCGCATGCGGCCCGCCGGTCGAATACTGGTGGCCCGCCGACAGCAAAAATAATACTCTCGTACATTCGAAAAATATTGAATTCTATTCCAGAATAAAACCAAAAAAAATATGTTCGAAAAGTAATTTGAATATCGCGCGCGCGCTCTTAAGTGCGCTTATCGGTGCGCCGTGCATGCGTCGGTAACAGCGGTCGGTAATGTTCGTGCCGATCTCGGTTAAATTCGTTTTCTTGAGGAAGCGCCGCGGCCGGCGGCGCGGCGACGACGGCAGCGCGGTGGCGGCTTATCCACGGGTTATATTGTTAGAGAAAGCGAGATAGCAATAGTCCCGAATTCCCGATTGCTCGCGTAGGTAGATACACGAAGCTTCCAGAGTCGGTTTCGAGATTTCTCCAGACAGTTTTCGACTCTATACGCGCGGTATAAAAGCCACGCTAACCGCAGCGACCGACAGTTCGGTTTTAATTTGAGTGAAGTGTCAATAGTTCTAGTGTAGATTTTAACTCGACTAGCCGGTGTCATATATTTTGATCCACATTCAACGTAGATTTCCCGTCAAGTGCCGTGTATAATTGTGTTGTGAAATCGTAAGTAAAACTCTGTTGAGCTCCTTAAGTTCTGAGTTGAGCTGCACGGTTACTGACAAATGCGTGCACTGACTGGTCAGGTCGACTTAATCTGTGTGGTTCTTTCCTCAAAAGACCATTTCAGATACCAATCTGCATGGTCTTCGCATGACCTGACCAAGATTATGTCTGGACTTTAAAAGAGACTGTGACCTCTGAATTTGTTTCGGCCTTTCTTCTCAGAGTAGTCAGATAGGAAACGCCGACCTCATCTAGTTTAAAAAACATGATTGACGTGTAAAAGTGTTTGTACAAACCTACTTCAGAAATAAAATCATTTATCATTTATCTGTTATTAATAAGTGTTTCCCTACATATTTAATCAATTATTTTTGGTAATTTAAAAAAGGATGGGTAATTTAAGTAGGTACTGTAATTGTTTTTAGGTGCTGTGTTAATCCTAGCCAGGATTAGAACGCAACATGGACAAGCCAGGGCCTAGTAAAAAACGTAAGGTTAAAGATGAAAATCGGCAGTTTCAAGAAATTTGGACTGAGAAATACTTTTTTGTATGGTCGCATAACAAAGTCGTTTGTTTGATTTGCAAGAATTCTGTTGCGATTGCAAAGGAATATAATGTAAAAAGGCACTATGAAACGCAGCATCCTACTTTTACCAAGTTTACAGGCGAATTAAGAAAGCAAAAAATGTTGTCTTTAAAACGGGAGCTTATTGGTCAGCAAGCTATGTTTACAAAATCCATTCACGATTCAGAAACCGCTACAGAAGTTAGTTATGAAATTTCTAGAATGATAGCAAAGCGAAGTCGTCCCTTCAATGATGGGGATTTTGTAAAAGAATGCATAGAAATTGCCGCTAAGAAAATGTGTCCAGAAGCAGCAAAAAAGTTTGAAAAAATTCAACTGAATCGTATGACTATCCAAAGACAAATTATGTCTTTGTCAGGTAATATTGCGGAACAATTAAATGAAAAAACTAAGGTCATTGAATTTTTTTCATTAGCACTCGACGAATCCACTGATATTAGTTCCACAGCTCAACTTCTCATACTCGTATTCATACGAGGTGTTACTCAAGATTTTGAAGTCTTAGAAGAGTTATTAGGAATGTGTTCATTGAAAGGTCAAACCAGAGGAGTTGATATACTCAATATACTTTTGGATGAGTGTTCAAAAACTGATTTGGAGTTATCAAAATGATCGGGAGTTGTGACTGACGGTGCTCCTTCGATGATTGGTGTCAGTTCTGGGCTAGTTACTTTGCTGAAAAAGCATCTGCAAGAAAAAAACATAAACGCTGAAGATCTCATGCAGTTTCACTGCATTATACACCAAGAAGCCAGAGGGCTTCTTAAATTAAATTTTTAATTTTAATTATTTTTTTTTAATTTTCTTATTAAATTTTTTTAGAACAGAGGTTCTAAAAAAATTTAATTTCAAAATGTCATGAAAGTGGTAGTTTCGACTGTAAATTTCATAAAATCACGAGGACTCAATCACAAGCAATTCAAACAATTCCTTGATGACATCGAAAGCGAATATGGAGATTTACCGTATTATACAGCAGTGAGGTGGCTAAGTCGTGGATTGACACTGGAACGATTTCTAAATTTAATAGAAGAAATTGGAATATTTCTGGCGGAAAAGCAAAGGGATGTCCCGGAACTTAAAAATCCTGATTGGTTGTGTGATTTGGCTTTTTTAGTTGACATTACAAATCATTTGAATGTCTTGAACACACGGCTTCAAGGCAAAAATCAACTGATATCCCAGCTCTACGCTCATGTATCATCCTTTCAATGCAAGCTGACACTTTTCAGATCGCAATTGAATTCTGGAAATTACAATCATTTTCAGAATTATAAGAAAATGGCTGAAAAATTCAACAAAACTGCGATTAATTTCAGTTATGTAGAAAAGCTAGATATTTTGATTCAATCTTTTCAAGACAGATTTTCGGAGTTTAAAAAAGTGAAACCTCTGTTGGACATATTCAGCAATCCTTTCACGATTTCAGTTGAAAATGCGCCAGAGTCAATGCAGTTAGAAATTATCGACATTCAAAACGACCAAGATTTACGCAACAAATTCAACGAAGGAGACTTGCTGAACTTTTACCGCTGCATTGATAAAAATACGTACAAAGAGTTGCGCATAAACGCTCTGAAATGTGCCAGCTTATTTGGTTCTACCTATATATGTGAACAAACCTTTTCAATACTAAATAATAATAAAACAAAAAGTCGAAACCGCCTTGCAAACGAAAGTTTGGAAGCAGTTTTACGTGTTGCTACAAGTAAATTTGAGCCAAATATAAAAAAGATTGTAAGCACTATGCAGTGCCACGCTTCAAATTAATAAATTCTTTTTCAATTTTAATACATTATTATCAATTCTTTATTGTCTTTAATTACCTATACTTCTGGCAGCCCGCCATCAGTTCATAATTTGCCCGAGTGGCCCCTAGTCTTAATAAGTCTGTGCATCCCTGGTTTAGGGCCATGCCTGTAACCCGCCTGCCGCGCCTCCTGACGGGGACGTAGCGACTTCCCACAGGAGATGCTTAGATGATCATATTGATCCTGTCTCTTATTATGTATAATTAATCTCTTTTACAATTACCTACTGTTCAATTTATTTAAATTATTTGTAACTCTACGGCAGAATACTATGATCGTAATAGGTACATAATGAACATAACAACTTTGTAGAATATTCTGACAAATAAATACTATAAAAAAATATAAATAGGAATATTCTATTACCCCGGTCACACACAATATGCGCGCAAATATTCATTCGAGGTTCGCGCACTTAGATGTGCGTCAAAAACCGACGGCTTGGAAAACTGTGAATGTGGTAAAAACTGTGCATTATTCATTTGCGAATGTCGTCCTACACTTGCGGGTTCGCGTATTCGTGCGAATGTGAGTGACTGGCATTATGCATAGACAAACGGCAGAACTTCTTTTGCATGAAGTTTGGCACCCTGGTAGACCATGCTTTGCACGTAGAAATCTTTTTAACCGGAAGCAAGAAGTAGCTTCCCTAGAATTGAAGATTGAAGAGACACCACGTGGAACAGCCATGTTTATAATAAATTCTTCATTATATAAATAACACGTAATTTTGTTTTAAAATTACGTAAACGATAAGAACTTTAGTAGCTGCGCAATTTGGAACTTAGGTAAATAAAAATATCGACGATTATGTCGCCAGAATTTTCTGGAAAAATCTCCAATGTCACGGTCAAGTTCACGAACATAACTTATATGGACACGATCGATAACCTGCAGATAGCATTATTATCTAAAATAACATAATTATCTTTTGTTTAAAATAACTAGATACTTAAATAGCCGCACCCAGCATCCTAATTACGTAACACACTATCTATCATAATCTGAATCATTTTGAAGCCTATTGCTAATCCATTGCTTCATTAGTTCGAAAAACTTGTCTGCTCAACAACGTAAATAACGCAATGAATGTTGTTGAACTGTCAAAATGAAACCCATTCCTACTGTTAGTATGTTACGTAATTACCCCGCAGATTCCCACAAAAACATGTATTTTAAATTGTTCAATCAATCTGCCTAACCTTTTCCCAACTATGTTGGGGTAAGCTTCCAGTCTAACCGGATCCAGCTAAATACCAGTATTTTATATGGAACGACTGCCTATCTGACCTCCACAACCCCGTTACTGGGTAACACTACCCTTACCCCTTTTAAGATATCCCTAGGGAAGACTGGTTAAATTGTTAGACTTTGGGCTTCTCACTAGGTAGGTACCCGTAAAAACTGTCAAAGATCTTCGAATGACAGCCGAGATCAACGGCTTAACGTGCTCCCCGAAGCGTGGAGGGGTCTCCACATGTAATAGATAGTCACCCATCCACGAACCGACCGCAGCAAGAGTAGCATAACGTTAACCTTCGATCGAGCCGTGCAGCTGTATTTTTCTGGTATAAAATCTATTAAAAGTACCTTCAGTTCGAGCAAAACTTTATGAGCTCTCGGAAGTTGCAGCGAGTGACTGCGCAGTATGCATAATATAGGTGTCCGAGGGAACTCTCTCCCTCCCCCCCTGACCTTTGCTCGACGAAGCGCCAGCCCGCGCCGTAGCTGAGCCTGTAGCTTTAAATTCCCCTGTTAATAATCTAATATATAAAATTCTCGTGTCACAGTTTTCGTTGCCATACTCCTCCGAAACGGCTTAACCGATTTTGATGAAATTTTTTGTGCTTATCCGGTATCTATGAGAATCGGCCAACATCTATTTTTTTTTTTTTTTTTTTTTGGTAGGTAGGGTAGGGAGTTAGGGAGGTAGGTAGGTAGGTAGGGTAGGTAGGTAGGTAGGGTAGATAGGTAGGTAGGGTAGGTAGGTAGGTAGGGTAGGTAGGTAGGTAGAGTAGGTAGGGTAGGTAGGTAGGTAGGGTCGGTAGGTAGGGTAGGTAGGTAGGGTAGGTAGGTAGGGTAGGTAGGTAGGGTAAGTAGGTAGGTAGGGTAGGTAGGTAGGGTAGGTAGGGTAGGTAGGTAGGGTAGGTAGGTAGGTAGGGTAGGTAGGTAGGGTAGGTAGGGTAGGTAGGTAGGGTAGGTAGGTAGGGTACGCCGTAGATAAGTACCGCAACCCGTGCGAAGCCGGGGCGGGCAGCTAGTAATTCTATAAATAATTCGATCCAGCCTGTCCCACCTTGCTGTCCTTCCCTCAGTGATGCCCTAAGCCAAGGTTCGTATCCCACAGGGGGAGCACTTAGCGTGCGGTTACTTAATAATTTAAAAAAATCGCCCCTGGCTGGAGGCTTTGAGTCATCTTAAGGCACCCACAGGATAGTCCGGTTAAGGCGGAACCTTCAGTGTAGCCCGCTAAATTCTTATTTACTTATGGTTTTTGCAATTTGCAGGTCACTGTCAGGTTGTATTTTGATTAAAATATGATTCGCGGTCGTAACAAATATGGCTTTACGGAATTATAATCATTAGAATCAGCAATACATCTATCTGAGTTCATATTACTGTATTAAATGACTATTTCATGAAATCATGACATTTGACACCAATTCTAACTTAAGGAGTTGTCTTGCTGATTCTAATCAAAATACAACCTGACATTAACCTTTAAATTGCAAAAAACGTAAGAAAATTTGAATTTCGCGAGCTACCTATGCGCTTCCCCCTTAAGTAGCCATGACCTTTAAGGGTCACAACTACAGGTTGCCATTTCAAAAAAAAAAACTCTCTCACTTTCACTCAGCTGTACTATGCGCGATATCGTTCTTGGGCCTATGTTCAGTGGGCTCACAAAGTTTTGCGCGAACTGTAGTAAGATCTTTTGGCGCTTGAAGTCATTGACAGAGGGGCGTTGTTGGTAAACATTTTGTGAAATTGTACTTAGTTAGGCCTCCAATATAGTAGGATATTATAATATATAGTAGGGTTGGCAACCCTACATATATCCCACTTCAAAGACATTAAACAAGGAAGCATTTAACTACTTAGTAATAACTTGAAGATTATGTACCGTACCTATGTTTTATGTGTACTTAGTACAGTCACCAAAAGTGATATGCAATCAGGGTCGTCGGATACAGTTGAAGTTTAGTAGGAAACCGATGGATGTTATCGAATAAAATTTAATTTATGTATTTAATAGAAAACAAACAGTTAATTTACCAAATTAAATTTCATTCGAAAACATCCATTGGTTTGTTACTAAACTTCAACTGGGTTCCCTATTGGAAATGGAATGAAATTTAATGTGAATCGAAATGCGAAAATAAAACGTGAGATCGAATAATAATTGCTCGAAAACGTTAACTCGATAGTACTTGAAATCGATAAATTATGAGCGCGACAGTTCACTACCTCGATGCATCGGCAGCGCGAAGCTGCCGATGATTCGAGCATATAGTTATTCGAGATTTTAGTCATTTTCAGTTTTTTTTTTAGTTATTGATCCTAGTTGCCCCTTCCAGAAGGTAGTTTCGTATGCAGAAGAATGGGCAAGAAACTCCACCGTTACTCTTTTAAAATGTTTTACCATAATATGTAGGTTCACATTAATTATATGACGATTATTAGACGATGCACCTAGAATAAAATTACTGTACCACAATAGGTAAAAGGAATGAAATATAATGCAGACAGGTAAATTAATTATGTTATAGATCCATAGTGCTCACATATTTACAAATATTGAAAAGTAGATGATTTTTCCAAAATTTTAATAAGTAATAATTTAGTGTGTGAGTTAAAGTAGTTAAGTACATAATGTAAAAATCAATGTCATACAAAATTATAAATTATGTATTCAATTAAATTAGCAACCAGTTTGATTTTGTCTAGACTCTTGATTGTCCTATGGAGCAGGACCAGTATGTTTCCAAGCATTCTTATCTAGGATATAATCCTCTAATTTGTAATATGCTTGTTTATAAAGTGTACTTTTTATATGAGTTTTAAATTTTCTTTCACTTTACTTAACTCTTTTGGTGACTGTACATAAAACTGTCAAAGGCATCAAATTGATAGTCAATAAACAAATAATAAACATAACTGACAATGATTTTAAAGTGGTTATTATTTTATTTATTTATTTTATATTAATGGAGTGCAAACACTTAAAAAGATAATTGTTACCTTACTTGATTGCATAAATATTTAACTGCAATAAATACCTTGTTAAATAATATGACTAAATATCACACCTGTGTTCCCCGAAGGATTAGGCAGAGGTGTACCTATTTAAAATAATACACCGACATTTCGCCAGTTATGTTTAAGGGGGAAGCGCAAGGGTAGCCCGCGAAATTCAAATTTTCTTATGTTTTTTGCAATTTGAAGGTCAATGTCAGGTTGTATTTTGATTAAAATATGATTCGCGGCCGTAACAAATATGGCTTTACAGAATTATAATCATTAAAATCAGAAATACAACTCCTTAAGTTAGAATTGGTGTCAAATGTCATGATTTCATGAAATAGTCATTCAATACAGTAATATGAACTTAGAGAGATGTATTGCTGATTCTAATGATTATAATTCTGTAAAGCCAAATCATATTTTAATCAAAATACAACCTGACATTGACCTTCAAATTGCAAGAAAACATAAGAACATTTTAATTTCGCGGGCTTCTCTTGCGCTTCGTCCTTAAGGGAATCCTCAGCTGTAGCTCGCCAAATTCAAAATTTCTTTAGTTTTTTTCAAATTGCAGCTCTGTTTTACGTCTTATGTTGATCAAAATGCGATTTGCGACTGTAGGAATGATACATTTACCGAATAATAATCATACATTTTCATATCAATCGTCAAACTTTAGAAATTTCATATGAAAATTAGGCCTTTGGTGTGGGATGGAACTTGTGTCGACACTCTCGCGCCATCCCATCTTCCTAGCACGGCGGGCTGTGCTGGGGCGGCTGCTGCAGGAGCAGAAAACCTTAAACGGCGCAAGTATAAGAACCTTATTGGGAGGTATATGTTTGAGTCGTTTGGGGTTGAAACACTAGGGCCTTGGGGTCACAGTGCTCATCGAATATTTCGGGACATCGCCAAGCGGTTGGTCGACTCTTCATGTGACCAGAGGGCTGGCCTATTTTTGCCCAAAGAATCAGCATTGCCATCCAACGTGGCAATGCTGCCAGCCTTTTGGGCACTTATCCCATTGACAGCGATGCGGACGAATTTTTTGATGCCCTATGAGCTCTTCCTTTTTTTTTCAAATAATATTTTAGTTTTAGCTGGTATACTGTAATCTATGCAGAAATCTAGAAAAAAAAAAAAACGAAATTGCCAATTGTGGGTATGTTGTGGTTTTGATCCTAACCTCAGGGCCGGATTAAGAGGTCTGGAGACCTTGGGGCAACAAAGGAGTGGAGACCCCCCTCCCAAATTATTTTTCAAATAAAATGAAAAATGTTGTTCACTCGAGTTTTTCAATAAATAGTTTATTGTGAAACCAAGTAGATTCTTTTAGTATTTAACAAACATATATAAATAATAAATAAATATAATCGAAAACGAGAATTATCTGAAATCAAAAACATTTCGAATCGTTTTTTTTTTTTCATATTTAAGAACAATATTATCATGTTTGTACAAAGTAATATAGTTAAAGGTAACAAAGGAAAAGTGGTTTACTAGTGTTTACTCGTCGGAATTTGAAAGATTTTTTTCCCGAAGGCTCTATTGTGGGGTCCCTTCTTTTGTGGAGGCCGCGGGGCTATTGCCCCGGATGCCCTCCCCTAAATCCGGCCCTGCCTAACCTACTCATCAATAATTAAAAAAAAAGTAAATGCATGGTATTTCAGGCCAGAGGAAAATGTCCGACAACGATATCCTAACTTCCTAACTAATATTATAAATGCGAAAGTAACCTTTTCACGCCTAAACCACTGAACCGATCATCCTGAAATTTTGCATATACATTGTCAGGTGTACAGAAACGGACATAGGATACCTGTCATCCCGAAAAAAAGTACTGTTCCCGAGGAAAACAACAATAACGTTCTTATGATAATAGATGGCGCCACGTGTCTTCCGATCATGATTAAATTATAACCCGAATTGATAGTCAAAGTCTAAATTAACGCGAGCAAAGCCGCGGACAAAAGCTAGTCTGCCATAAAATTATGTGGAACACCACTGAAGAGGGTGGAACCTTTTAAATATCTAGGACATGCGATGTCCTCTGATCTAAAAGACGATGCAGACATAGAGCGAGAACGCAGGGCGTTGTCTGTATCAGCAAATATGATGGCCCGCAGGTTTGTTCGTTGTACAACTGAAGTGAAAACAATATTGTTCAGAGCATATAGTACATCTTTCTACACGAGCAGCCTGTGGGTCTCATAAACGTGCAGACAGAACCACGCCTTGCGACTGTGACATAATAATGCATTCAGGGTGCTGATGGGGGGCTTGCGGACGGCGAGCAGCGGGTTAGTTCGCCATCCGGTAAGGACCAGGCCCGGGTCAACGTTCCACGTGCGCCTCAAATAGATGTCAGCACTCACTGACGGGGTCTGCTAGGGCTGATGCCTGCCAGGGTCGCGGGTTTGTCCGATAGGGTTACTGTAGCCCTGGCACACGGGCAACTGAAAGAACACGGGTAGGTTTGAGTCAGTAAAAGTCTGACACGCCTCCCGCTCCGCCCAGAGCGGGAGAAGTTATTTGATAATTTCCCACATAAAAAAAGGTTGCTGATGGGGCTGCCCCGATTCTGCAGCGCATCAGGAATGTTCGCGGAGTCTCAAGTAGACAATTTCTATTCTACTATCCGAAATCGGTGTACATCCCTGGTGCGCAGGGTTCGGACTAGCTCCAACGGCATCCTGAGGGCATTCGCGCAGAGGTTCGATTTCAGTACCCGAACAATTGCTGTTACACATACACATGTTCACATACTGAGCAGGCGAAATCTGTAATATGTATGTTAATGTGGTCTTTTTAGTTGTATGTTGTTGGAGACTGGGACGAGTACAGATTTTTTTTCCTGGAGTAGACGGAATTTCTCGAGTTGCTAATGTGAAGACCTAACGGCGAGCTGTACGACGTCCTTTAGTTCGCCTCTGCTCTCTGCCTTCCTCAGATGAAATAAAGGGTTGAAAACTGAACATTTCAACGGCGGGAGGATAATTGCGCCTAATGCTACATTCATTGCAACAAGTTTAAGTTCTTATGAGACGCAGTAAAATAGTTAGGAGTTTACTTTATTCTTAGTTTTTAGAAAGTTCCCCACACTACCTTTTATATTTATATTCATTTTGCACATCGTTGATCGCTCCGCCAATATTATTGTAAACTAGCGAATCACACACTGTAGGTACACGACACAACCATACAGAACGCGCGTCAGTTTCTAAACGTGTTCACTGCTTGACCGCCGCCGACCAACTCCGCTATAACTGTGGTCGAGCGTTATGTTGTAGACTCTGTCGAGCGCCGCCTGGTGGCGCTGGGGTCCCGATTAGTCAAACTCAAACGATTGATTTAACGTATTTCCGACATATATAAACTAATATCCACTGGGTAACCGTGAGAAAACCGATATATCCTAGAATAAAAAATTCGAAGACAAATTATATCTACTAACCCGCACTGGGCCGGCGTGGTAGATTACGGCCCACTCCCTCTCACCGAGTGAGGCGTGTGTCCCAGCAGTGGGAACATTATAGGCTGATTATGCTGTTATGCTGATAGCCCTTGGTAAGACGAACGAGGCAACTCGTAGGTACTTACATAAATCAATTAGCCCTCGTGACCACGGGCGATTTTTTATCGCGCACTAGATTTTCATCGAACTGTTACTGTTGTTTTTTTGACACGCTGGAAAGCACGCTGTTGGATTCTGAATGCTCTGCTCAACAAAGAGAGTTGAAATTCCAGTGTGCCATAAAAATCATCCCTGCGTAACAGCACCCTAATTGCGTAGGTAACACACTTCAATCACAATTTGAATGATTTTGAAGGATATTGCTAATCCATTGCTCCGTATGTTCGAAAAGATTTGGCTGCTCAGCAACACGTAAATAACGCAATGAATGTTGTTAAACTGTCATAATGAAAGCTATTCCTACTGTTAGTGTGTTACGTAATTACCCCGCTGGGCTTACTTTGCACAGAAGGCTACCCTAATTGCGTAACACACTATCAATCAGAATCGAAATAATTTTGAAGGATATTGCTAATCCATTGCTTCATATGTTCGAAAATATTTGTCTGCTCAACACAACAACGTAAATAACGCAATGAATGTTGTTGAACTGTCAAAATGAAAGCCATTCCTATTGTTAGTGTATTACGCAACTACCCTGCAGGCCTAACCTCATGAAAACTAATGAAATAGAGCTAAATCATTGTCAGTATTGACTTCAGAAGCTGGTCACGATTCCATTTGCAGACGTGTATTAGACAAATATCCTTCTCGTTTTTCCTTTTGCTATGTACTACGATAGTGATATATTACTTAGCTATGTGGTAGCAACAGATGGTATGTGCAAATTGACGCGTTGTACAGAATTAATAGTTAACATTCCTCAGCTGTTAGGCAAAGACCTCGCCATTAATTTAAAATTCTATCTATCTATCTTTGGGCTCGTGGCACAGCTAGTCAATCGAAGGTTTAGCAACGCTTGCCGCGGTCGGTCCGTGGATCGGTGACCATCCATTACCTATAGATATATTATTGAGACCCTTTCGTGCCTCGAAAAACACGTGGTCCCGACTGTCATTCGTAGATTCTTGACAGTCGTTACGGGTAGTCAGAAGCCCAAAAGTCTGACAACTAGTCTTACCAAGGGGTATATCTTGTTGCCTAGTAACTTGATTGTGGTGGTCAGATAGGCACCGGCGATAATGCGGGCCAGTCCTTTTAGAAGGAGTCAAGCCCGTCCCGCCATCATCGCCTGGATCGGCTGTGATTTCAAAACATAATCTTCTTATTTATTTTCTTATTGTTGTACCTACACCCTAGAAGTATTTCGTAGTGATACCCCTGCACTGTCCACCCATATAAATTAACACGGTAATTTGGAAACATTGTAAAAGCCAATTATTTTTAAAAGTGTAACCGAACAAATGGAGCCGTGCACATGTGTCCATGTACGTTTATCTATACAATACAAAAAAATAAAATTGAAGTGTTTCAGATAGCTGATGTTATAAGGAGTAATAGAGGATACTTTTTGTCCCGGTACGTTTGCGTGTGATATTTTCCGTCATCCATGCGGGCGAAGCCGCGGGCAGGAGCTATGTGAACTAAAATATTTTGATGTATTGAGATACTCTATTTTTATATTTGACCAAATTTATTTGCTAACCAGCGGGGTAATTGCGTAACACACTAACAGTAGGAATGGCTGTCATTTTGACGGTTCAACAACATTCATTGCGTTATTTACGTTGTTGAGCAGACAAATTTTTTGAACATACGAAGCAATGGATTAACAATATCCTTCAAAATGATTCAGATTGTGATTAATAGTGTCTTACGCAATGAGGGTGCATCACCAACAATAAACAATAATTTTTTCTATTCATTATCGCCTATCGTTCAATGGGATATTTTTGCCGATATCCCAATCTTCACACATCTTTCTCGTCGATATAACTAGAGTTAAATTATCGCTGACCTCTAGGCTATCTGTCTTCACATTTTAGTTAAGTAAATGCAACTTAGTTCATGTTATCTCTGTCATTAATTAAGCAGTATATCGTGCGACACGCAGTGCGCTGTGTTGCGCGTGCGTCTAGTGCGAGGTACGGCAAACCAAGCGAAACGTCTGCGAATGAGAAAGATGTTGATGTTTAAGTCGGCCTTTGTATGTTAAAATTGTGTGCGAGAAGTTTAAATAAATAAATGAGGTCTATCATCTTAACTTAAGAGCGGCCAACCCGTCATATTTTTCATACAAACGCTCGTACGTGATTTGGCGTTGGAACACATCTTTCATTGAAATTTTTGAACTAATAGGTATCTTGGGCACTTTTTGTAGGTTTCTATGTAAGTAAAAATCAACATTTGGAGAAACAAATTCAGTACAAGCCTCCAAAAATCAGCTTTTTTGCACAAATTTTACCTGAACTTATGCCGTTCATAATGTACTCATAAATTGTAAAAGTAAAGAAAACATCTTCATAGAAACCTCGCACATGTAATGGAGATTCTAAATGACAATTATTTTTTTCCAAAAACTTGTAAGGCTTTTTAAAAACACGTATTCCTGGAACAAGTTTTGTGAAATCTTTGCGCGCCAATTTTCATTCGATGTTATCGCGTTCACTCTTGCATCTTTTTCAAACATTGCGTCGGATGAAACAACAAGCTTTTCAATCATGGTCGCGTTGACGATAGACGGACCGGGAAGGGCCCTCTTAACATTAGGTATTGCTCTTTACCTATTCTTCGAAGGTCAGGACCTCACCGAGTTACAGAGCTGGTGAGATTTTGGCCAAATCGGGCAGAATTACTGAGTTTTTCTATAAGTTTCTCAGTAGCAGACCGAAGTCTTAAATTTGTGCCTGGTACACCCTATTAGGTACACAATATACGGGGTTATTGGTTAAATGTCAGCAATCTGTTAAGGGGATGTAGGAGAGGTCATTTGCAATCGAATGACCCTGTATGACCCCGATGCAAATGTCAACCATTTTCGAGTAATTTGTCATTTTATATTTTTTTTGAAGATGTCTGGTATCTTAGTGTATCTCGTTGGATAGCTGAGAAGCTGTATATGTTTTTGGAATGTTCTGCCGATTGAGTACTTCCGTGTTTCTTTTGCAGAAATCGACTATTTTAATCAAATAACCTACTCCAAATGATGAAAATCGTAACGTTTTGTAGCTCAGGACCTGCAGTCTCGACATGAATAGCGGCAAAAATCTGTCGCTAAGTCGTATCGATGTCAAATTTCTTTAATAGATTTTCAACTTTTTACTTTGGAAATAAAGTTGAAAGTCTATTAAAGGAATTTGACATCGATACGACTTAGCGACAGATTTTTGTCGCTATCTAATGTCGAGACTGCCGGCCCTGGGCTCAGTCTCGACATAGATACCGACAAAAATCCGTCGCTAAGTCGTATCGATGTCAAAATCCTTCAATAGATTTTCAACTTTATTTCCAAAGCATAAGGTTGAAAATCTATTAAAGGAATTTCACATCGATACGACTTAGCGACAGATTTTTGTCGCTATCTAATGTCGAGACTGCAGGGCCTGATTCAAAAATATTTACGATAATTGTCATTTTATGGTTGATTATTATACGTTAAAGTAGAAGCAGATAATAATAACTGAAAAAAAATGATAGGCTTTTTTTATAAATGTACGTACGTATGAATAGTCTTTTTTATAAATATACGTACGTAAGTTGTATACCGCCAAAAAATATAAAATTACTCGAAAATCGTTGACATTTGCATCGTTTGCGGGTCATATGGTAAGTTGGTTGCAAATTACCTCCCCTACCTCCCCTTAATGGATTGCTGACATCTTACCAATAACCCTGAGTGATTGTGATTAAAACATAACTGGCGAAAAGTAGTCGTAAGACGTCCAGTAGGAGACTGGATTTGTGCCTGGCTTATGATGGCACTAGGGTCGCCCCCTATTAGGTACATGGGACTTAAATATTTTTATGACATTGATTTTTACATTATGTACTTAACTACTTTATCTCACACACTAAATTATTACTTGTTAAAATTTTGGAAACATCATCTACTTTTCAATATTTGTAAATATGTGAGCACCATGTATCTATCACATAGTTAATTTACCTGTCTTTGCATTATATTTAATTATTTTTACCTATCGTGGTATAGTAATTTTATTCTAGGTGCATCGTCTTCACATATAATTATATAATTAATGTGAACCTACATAATATTGTAAAACATTTTAAAAGAGTAACGGTGGAGTTTCTTGCCCATTCTTCTCCATACGAAACTACCTTTTGGAAGGGGCAACTAGAATCAATTCAATTTTTTTGTAAATTTTGACATTCAACGTGCCTTTTACGTGCCTATTTGAAATAAATGATTTGACTTTGACTTTGACTTAAACATAATTCCCACCCAATTACCGTCATGATGGTTATGATAAGTAAACTCTTGTCCTTGACAAATTGAATATGTCATCAACTCATCACTCATTTAAGAGACTGGGACCTGCTTGTAAACTTTTATTGCTTGAATACGAGGCTTTTGGCTACTTTGTATGTGTGTATGTTATGTAATTTTTTTGTAATGTGCATTTTATTTGTGCAGAATAAACAAGTTTTCTTTCTTTATTTTCTTTTCCATTGTCGAATTGTAAGCCCTTCATAATCACAATCTACATTTGCCAACCTCGTCACGGCATGCCGGTTATGAATGATTCTTAACTAAATACAAACTAAGTGTAATTAGTCAACGGGTCGCTTCAACCACCATACTTTATTATGATGTGCGTCCACTCGCGTGACACGCACACCGCGACCTTCTGCGCGTGCGACTAGGTACTAAAATTCTAAACTGTTGCATGGGTTCGTTATGTGGGTCGGTGGCACCGTGGGCGAAGTTAACGGTTGTTTAAAATTCATGTCATAATTTTGACATAATAAAATAATTACATGACATAATAAACAGCCTTATGTATCCCACTGCTGGGACATAGCAGAGTAATTGCGTAACACACTAACAGTAGGAATGGCTTTCATTTTGACAGTTCAAAAACATTCATTGCGTTATTAACGTTGTTGAGCAGACACATTTTTCGAACACATGAAGCAATGGATTAGCATCCTTCAAAATCATTCAGATTGTGATTGAAAGTGTGTTACGCAATTAGGGGGCAGGTTTTTCGACATACTCCTTATAACGGTAACAGTTGTTTTTTTTTTTAAATCATCCAAATATTTTTTATTTATTTTTAAATATTAAACGGCTCCTTTTAGTGTCTAAGTTAAGAAACACAGATTTTTAACAACACGTAAAATGACATAATATCATGCCTGTATCCTCGTAGGAGTAGGCAGGGGTGCATAGAACACCTATACTTCGCCAGCTATGATGGAGCCAGATATTTAACAAGAAAATGCTTTTAACACTAAAATATGTCTTAAAAAGTAGTTTAAATGTGTGCCAAGTATGGTAATGGCATCAAATAATTTGTTTTAAGAGATATTTTAGTGTTAAACAATTTTCTTGATAAGCCAAATTACTTCTTGTGACATATTGGACCATAGTAATACTTACTGGGGACTATAGCCATGAAATTAAAGCGCCAAATCAGAGTTTGGATGCGTCGTCTACAGAACTTAAAACTTGCTCGTCAAAAATAAAAGTTTTAGCACAATATATTTCGGAATTGACAGACAGGCCGGATAAACAATTGTTAAGGAGACTTGTGTCTAGATTAATTCATGTTCAGAACAGATTAGCTTTCATCACTCCGACATCAGATGGGGAGACACGATTAAAATCAGAACTAAAAACAAAGGGAGATATATTATTAGCTCAGTTAGAAGAACGAGATGATTCACCTGTAGAAGCTGATTTGTCAGCTGAGGATAAAAGTAATTTAATAGAAACTTTAGGTGAGGTCGGCAACAAAATTATTAAAAAGATGGAAGAAAGTCCCTATTGCCCTATTCTTTTTTTATTATTCTAGCGTATGGCACTCATGGGTTGCAGATGAAAATCAGCGTCTGGTAGTACACCTTGTGTTGTCATCTGACATTATGCTGAGCTGAGGCCCCATTGGCATTATAATCATTGTTTTCCGTATTTTTTAGTTTTAAGGTGTATTTTTGTTGCTGCAGTGCCAATAAACGAATTTTTCTTTCTTTTCTTTCTTTCTAATAGAAACCATTTCCAGCACAAAAATCGACACTTAAAACTTAGCAATTCTTATGTCTTCTAGAGGCGATTTTCGACACAGTGCGTCAGTGTGATGCGTAGTTCACACGTGGCGTTGTAGATGCCGCCACATACTCTCGTATAACTAAAGTGCGATAAAAAGCAGCAGACATTCTGACGCTTCTACCCACCTACGTGACCATTTACCAGCCAAGCAGCTAGCGAAAGGCAAGCCTTCATAGATGTCATGGCTCCCACACAGTATTTTAAAGTCATCGAATTACGATCTTGAACTCTACAGATAACTATGCAACTTTACCAAATGGAAAATGCCGATATTACCAGCAATACGCCGGCTAATCATTGAAATTAAATTAAGGCTATAATCATGGAGGTGCTCCACAGCAGCCCACGGCTAAGCTAGTGTTATTAAGCATAAATTTCCTTGGAACGCGGTCCCGTCATAGTATAACCGCCTCCCGCCGGCCGGCCGGCCACCGTCACGAAGATCTGTCATTTTCACCAATATTTGACATAAAGGTGTCAGAAAACGTTCTGTATTTGGACAGCTGTTATTGAGTGCCCGTTGTCCACTTTCTTAGGAAACCAAAGTTTTAACACTTTCCGGGACAGACCGCCTCTCGACGTTATCTCCGTATATCGTTACGTGACAGTACGGCTAAGAGCGGTGAATTTTATTTAATGTAATTTGGTAAACTGTCGATAGCCGTTGCTTGCCCATAACATTCCTAGGAAGCACATGATCTAGTGTCACTTCACGCGACTTCATTCGTTCGTAGGTGTCACGGCAAACTCTTTTCGAGTAATTTTTCAACACACACATACGCAATGCTTATGCACCAAAACAACACATTCATACCGCCGACAGGCGTAGATTGAGCCATACAAGTACAATGATGTTCAACGTCTGTGGCCGTATTTGTCGAAACAAAAATCCTATCCTACTAAAATTATAAATGTGAAAGTTTGTGAGGATGGATGAATGGATGGAGGCATGGATAGATGGAAGGATATAATAATATTATAAATGTGAAAGTTTGTGAGGATGGATGAATGGATGGATGGATGGATGGGTAGATGGATGGATGGATGTTTGTTACTCTTTCCCGCAAAAACTACTGAACGGATTTGGATGAAATTTGGAACACAGATAGTTACTTTTTATCCCGGTAGTACGTTCCCGTGGGATAATTTCCGACCTCCACGCGGGCGAAGCCGCGGGCAAAAGCTAGTTAAAAATATATGTAATATGGTAGCACGGCTATGGTAGACGGTATGATAAAATGTATGGGATTTTGAAGTGTCATATCATGACATTTGCAAATCTCTTTTGTATGAAATTGTAGGCCAGGAGTAGGGTTGCCACCTTTTTTTGGGACGAATAAAGTATTTTTTAATTTCGGTAGAACAAAAATAAAGTAGATAGCATAAAAAAGAGTACTTATTTATTTTTTACTTATTTATCTTTAAAAACTCTTTGCGTTACTTTTAGCAACATTCAATAAATATTGCCTTTCTTGAAGATAGTTACAGCCTCTTTGCGATCAAACTTTAAATTGAAATATCTCATCAGCTCGTTTTTAATTAAGTTTGCTTAGCTTTGTTCCTTTCGTCTCTCCAATTTACATTCATAAGGGAGAAAAAGCCAGTAGCAGTCAGAGTCACGTAAATCGAGAATTTTAGCGTACTTTATTGGTGTCATAGATTATAAAGTACACCTACACGAAAAAGAGGACAATATTTTAGAAGATCTATTCCCATCCAATACCAAGAGCTAATACCATTTGGTATTAGTTTATTTCCGAATTTATTTTCTATTCCCAACGAGTACCACATTTTTTTAAATAAAAAGTCTATTACTAACGAATACCAAAGCGTGACTTTTTGTACACTCAGCTACACAAAGTTTTATTTGTATTGCGTTTTACCGAAATCTAGGGTAATCTAAATTTAGGGTTAGGGTTAATAAGCTGGTCGACGGAGCCCCGCTTGGCGGGGCTCCTATTTCTGTCTAAAGGGTTTAAAGGAACCTAACCAACCGAACCTCGGGATGCCACTGACGTCGACCGTCTAGGGTTAGGATTTTCGGGAACATTTATTATGTTTTCGGAAACTTAGTTCGTCATTCTAAGCATTTTAATTTTACTGAACCTGACTGTATCTGATTTCTTCAAACTTGTTTTGGTATTGGTTTTAAAATGTGGTACTCGTTGGGAATAGAAAATAAATTCGGAAATAAGCTAATACCAAATGGTATTAGCTCTTGGTATTGGATGGGAATAGAGCTTTTAGAGTACGGGTGGTAACCTTAGCCAGGAGGGATCGTCCACTGCAACCTACCACCACGCTACGCACGGATGCGTGGTTGGCAAACAGATGAACGGCGCAGCTAACATGGAGAATCTCTTCGTGCACATCTTACCTAGCAGTGGACGGTCGACTTAATATAAATATGATACCTTGCTATAACTTGAACCTAACGCAATACAAAGTGAATGTAAATGTAATTTAATCTTTCATAAGTACGTTTATTGCATTGGGAACATGCTGGTTTCATTCGCTCAAAATCTTGAGTAAGCGTTAGTAATGCTTCAATATGGATTGAGTTGAACGGCTGAATCATATTTCAGTTTCATAATGACCGCAATCGTGCACCTTCTAATATGTAAGATGATTTATAATATATTAAAGAAATATAGGGTAAGAGACATATTATAATAACTACAACCTCAGAGCATTTAAAATTTCCGCATCATCATCGTCATCGTTATCGATTCAGATTCGGAATCTATATTTGCTAAATCATTGACATCAACAAATTCGGTTACATCATGCATCATATTTTATTACATCTGCGGGGTAATTACGTAACACACTAACAGTAGGAATGGGTTTCATTTTGACAGTTCAACAAACATTCATTGCGTTAATTACGTTGTTGAGCAGACAAATTTTTCGAACATATGTAGCAATGGTATAGCAATAGGCTTCAAAATGATTCAGATGGTGAGAGATAGTGTGTTAAGTAATCAGGGTGCAGGACGCGTAGAATGACCACCATAGAAACGGGTTCTGTCGATGGAAGAATAGACATAATGACAGATTGTTGTCAGATTTCTAAAGAATTTTCTCTATAATCTGCCATTTTGTCTATTCTTCCGTCGACAAAACCCGTTTCTATAGTGGTCATGCTACGCGTGCTGCTGTGTCGATTTTTCCTGCTTTTCTAAGCGCCCTTTCAGCAGAAAACACGATTTCAGCGCTGCTGCTGCTACCATTGCATTCAATAACATCCTCAGTGCGTCTTCTTTTTGCCGGTTACCAAGATCCTCAAAGCATTTACGTGGACTAGGATTTATACAGGTTGAAGCATCTGATTTAGCCGGGGAAATAATGTGCCCGATAGCTTCCCTTATATTTTCTGTAGAAGAGTCTACATTTTCGTTTTGTTTCGTTGGAAAATCTTGCCACTGAATTACATCTTGTAGCCAGTCTTCATATTTCTTACGGAACTCATCCGTGCTTCTTCCAGATTGTGTCCATTTTGTAAATATGCGACAGCAAAATCGATGATACCAGTCTTTTAAAATTGATTCAGAACAATTACATGGTTGTACACAGGGCCTTCTTTTCCATTGGCCACTTTGGGCAAGTGCCCAGGGCCCCTCGATTCATGGGGCCCCCTATTTCATGCCAGCGTCGAAGGTAGGGGCTATCAGAGGCAGGGTGCTACAAATTTAGAGCTCACTTTGCTCGCTCATGCATCCTAGAATCTCCAGTATCCTAAATTGCCTAGGCCTCCAATCAGTTAAAAACGGCCTTGTACAGAACTATTCTCTTCTAAAACACGGAACGAGTAGTTATAGTCGCGTAAATGTTTATGTGCGCATGCACATAAAACGACGTAAAGATTAAGATTCGTAGTAAAATTTGAAAAATTAATTTCGTGATTAGTCTGATTATAGGAGGTTACACCTCGTATAGTCTCGCTAATCTCGAAATTAATCAATACTGATTTTAGAGCTACTTATGGTGACTTATTTATTCTATATCCAAGTACCCTCCTTGATTGATTAATATTACACGGTCCTATTTGCTGATGAGGTATGGTAAATTAGTTTATTACAAGCAATTTGTTAGTAATCATTACTGCATTAGTTATTCTGTGTAAAAACATTGAGTAACCATTTCCCTAATAATTTTTCTTAATAACCTCTTTAATTGGGTTCTCAGGAAAGTTATATTTTGTATCGATACTCTTAATATCTTTTCTACAATACAGCCCATGTGTAAATCATATATAATAAGTCTAACAAACCAGTAGGTATACTTAAAATAATAAGGAGAAAATTAAAAATAAATTATATATATATTTATTTATTATTATTATATTATATTATTTTATTATTATTATTTATTTATTATTTGTTAAAAATATATCAATCAACCTGTATGTCAGAAGGTGCACGTTTGGCGCATCATGTTTCTTAGCACTAAATTCAGCTCTTGGTGTCTGTTTTATGATAGCAAAGACCACAACTTGAACAGGACCAGATTCAGGAGACTAAGAGCTCGATTCAGTAAAATAATACATCACCCTACATGTCAGAAGGTGCAAGTTTGGCGCACCATGTATCTTAGCAGTAAATGTATTTTTCACTTCAGTAGCTCAAACATGTAGGTTTTGCTGCCTGAAATCAGTGAGCAAAATGCGATTTTGAGACCAAGTAACTTTTTAATTATTTTTTTCAGAAAGCCGCGAATATCTTATTCAGCCTTGGGTTAATCATACAATTCGAAACATTCACACTCTATCTCTTTCCCGCCATTAGTAAGAAAGAGAGAGAGACAAAGACCAGTTCTTTCGAAGTTCCGATTTTGAATTCGACCTCAAAGACAAACACGTTCGGAATTTCGTACTAACTAAAAAATTTTGTAAAAAGATAATTATGTCTTTTAATGTAATTTATTGAACTTTTAACTTATTGTTGTATTTAAACGAAAATAAGTATTTACTGCAAACAAAACTGATATTTAACCTGTAAATATTTATTTCTAGTTTCAATAATGTTACGTAATATATTTTGAAGAATAAAATTTCATGGGTGCTATTTCCGAATACGCCTTAATTTAAATAAAAGAGCGGGTTACTTTTAATTTGCAGAATTGCAGTAATTTTACTTTTAACTTTTAAAATGTTCCATTTTATTGAATTGGTACCTCTACCTACAATGTTAATTATTTTGATTCACAATAAATAGTTATTTCAATCTATACCTGTTTATTATTTTATCTCGTAAAGTGTTCTCGCTGCTGAAGTGAAAAGTTATGTGTGTTACACGAGAGCAAAGTTTTTTGCATCTCGTGCCTTTGAATCCCTCGCCACACTCAGGATTCAAAATCAGCACTCGCAGCAAAAAACGACTTTGCTCTCTTGTTGCACAAATAACTATTTTGCTATGCGTAATACGATAGTAAAACCCACAACTTGAAAAGAGGGAGAATAAGACGGCAGAGAGCCCGATACAGTCATTTTCATACTAAAATTTCACATTTTCTCAATTAACTACCGAAAAACGAGAGATAGAAAGAAATTTGTCAGTACAAGTTTTTAAGGTATTTGATAACTAAATACGATGGCATTAGTCGTTTTTCAAAATTAGACTTTTTTTTCTCGGAAATGCCATGCCAAACCTCTACCTCCCTTGTCCTAAACCTCTCTCGTTCCACTGTTCGTCGCCGAGTTTACGTATTAGTCAATAGTTTAATTAATAAATTTATTTACTTCTGCCTAACCCTTCGGGGATTACAAGCGTAATTTTATGTTACGTTATGTTATTTACCTTTCCTATACAGGGTGGCCGGAACATTGACGTCCAAAAATTAAATTTAGGTCCCTCGTATCGTGGGGTATCCGAATCACCCCCATGTATGTTCCGCGACTTTTCATAGTTTTCCAGTTACGAATTTTTTTTTACGAATTTACCGAACGTAATTTTTTCAATTTAGACCAACTTTTTCATAACTTTCATCACAGTTACGAAGCTGATTATTTTATGCATAAAAGTACTACTCACGAAGATTCAGTTGCAAAAAAAAAATCTCGACAAAGCCATGTACTTTTTTTTAAAATTTTTTTAGATTGGTCAGGTCGATCATTCTCAAAAAATCAGAAAAAAATTCGTAACTCGAAAACTATGAAAAGTCGCCGAACATACATGGGGGTGATTCGGATACCCCACGATACGAGGGACCTAAATTTTATTTTTGGACGTCAATGTTCCGGCCACCCTGTATAACAGCTATCATTACAGGTTCATTTTCTAATATCTTGAAATTAAAAATCTAAAAATTAAATGTCTTGTGTTGTTTCATATTTTTATGTATTTTATTTTTATTTTTTTAAGATTATTTAAATTAATTTAATTTAATTACAATAGAATTTACAATTAAAATATAATTAACCTAACCTAACTAAAACTTGGCAACCCACAAAAAATGGTGTCGAAAAATTCCTCCGCATCGCTGTCGACTGGTAATGTACCCAAGAGACTGGCGGCATTGCCACGTTGTATGGCAATGCTTAGCCTCTGGCCAAGGTAAAAGCCAGCCTTTGGGTCACGGGAAGTATGAAACAGGCGTTTGGAGATTTCCTTTAACAAAACATGGGCACTCGGACCCCACGTCCCGAGGGTTTCAACCCCAAACGGCTTATGTATTAGTTTATAAGTACGAGTACATAGTCTTTGTATTTATTTTTTGTAGGTATTTCTTGGGCTCTAGTTGCCAGAAACGCTTTGGAATGAGCAACTAGCTTCATCTTTCTGATTGACCGACCCCTTGACAATTCAATAGTGCCTGTAATTGGTTTATTTGAAATAAATGCTTTGAGTTTGAGTTTGAAATAAATAAATAAAATAATGAGCAGCAGATGATGATGACGCATATCAAGAAACAGAAGTCTTTCGCAAAAGAGTTTTCGTTACAAACAATTAATTAATAAAAAAATATATAGAGTAAAAAAGCATTACCTTTCCTCTTAACTGTGAGAATTTCTATATTTATAGAATAGAATAGAATAGAATAGAATACTCTTTATTACACCATAAAAATTACAGATATAAATGTAGACATTTTACACAGGGTGACACAATGGGCGGTCTTATCGCTAAAAGCGATCTTTTACAGACAACCTTTGGATATTATGTAAGTGTATTTATTTTAGCATTATGTATTTATTTAAGTATAATATGATAATTTTTTGCATTATATGTAAGTATATTTAAATAAAATTCTTCTCTTCTTGTTCTCACACACTATTGTCTACATTTTCATTTCTCCTTTCGCAGGTCTGCTGGAAGAATTTTATTAAGAAATAAGCAGTACCTATGTACTTAATACTAATATGCCGTATCTGTATCTATTTTACTGTGTGTACATAAATAATAAAATATATATATAAAAATCCGACTGCATAAACACATACTTAACAGAAAAGAGAATAACAAGCATTATTATCTACTTATTGAAATTTGTTTTGTGTATCGCAGGTTACTTAATATTTATGTTAGGTATTGGTTTATCGTCGAACGCGATAAACTTATACAAAACAAAGTTCAATCCTACATATCCTACTGTAGCGGCATCTACAACGCCACATACGAGCTACGCGTCATACTGACGTCACGCAAAATCCTGCATCGCGCAAGCAGAGTTTACCGCGCAACTAGCATATATACAACATCCCGACATCAATCGTCGGGCAGTTGCCCACCAGAGACGACACCCGTCTGGTCGGAGGATCCTCCCTTTTCAATAGAGTATGAGTGAGCTTTACACCCTGTTCCTCATATCTCTATACTACTATCCTAATCCTAACTAATATTATAAATGCGAAAGTAAGTTTGTTTGTTACCTTTTCACGCCTAAACCACTGAACCGATCATCCTGAAATTTTGCATATATGTTGTCAGGTGTACTGAAACGGACATAAACGGACATAGGGTACCTTTCATCCCGCTAAAAAGAACTGTTCGCGAGGAAAACAACAATAACGTTCTTATGATAATAGATGGCGCCACGAGTCTTTCGAATCATGATTGAATTATAACCAGAAATTATAGTCAAAGTCTAAATTACCGCGAGCGAAGCCGCGGGCAAAAGCTAGTATATATATATATAATATTATAAATGTGAAAGTGTGGATGTTTGGATGTTTGTTACTCAATCACGCAAAAACGGCTTAACGGATTTGGTTGAAATTTGGCACATAGGTAGACCATGACTTGGATTAAAACATAGGATACTTACTATCCCGATATTTCATCGGGATCGAGACTTATGCGGGTGAAACCGCGGGGCGCAGCTAGTAATATTATAAATGTATAAGTTTGTGAGCATGGATGAATGGATGGATGTTTGTTACTCTTTCACGCAAAAACTACTGAACGGATTTGGATGGAATTTCGGACACAGATAGTTTATAACCTTTTCTGGTAGTACGTTCTCGTGGGATAATTTCCGACATTCACGCGGGCGAAGCCGCGGGCAAAAGCTAGTAGATGATAAATGCTTGTTTTTCTCTTTTCAGTTAGGTATGTGTTTATGCAGTTGGGTTTTTGTTTTTTTTTTTAATAATTATCTTTATTTCAAGTTTTTTAGTTTTATTAATTTAGCATTTCTCATTCCAAATGACATTTAAACATATAAGTTGTGTATATTTTTGTAAACCTTTATTTTGATACCCCACTTGATATGTTCTGAGAAAAAAAAAAATTGAACACATATTTTGGCGCCAAAAAAAGGCCATTTTATTTTTTTATAGTTTTGATATACCCGGTGTCACTTTCACAATTAAGACGAATCTAACGACATCTCTCAAGCTAAAATCAAACAAGCCGTTTAGACTAGGTACAGAGCTTGCCAAAGAAATATTTATGACTTACATACATACATACACTCGAAAAACATAACCTTCCTTCTGGCGCAGTCGGGTAATAACTAAAGATCGCATGTTCATACCTAATCATTATTGATTTGCTGCTCTTGGCCCAGAAACACAGTACCCTTCCTTTTTCTCAGAAGATGAGTTGACAGAACTATGTAAACACTTTTTTCAATGTTTTTTTTTATATTGGTTGACTAATTTCCTCATTGGTCTAGTGGTCGCTAGCACTACTACTGAGCACGAGGTCCTGGGTTCCATTCTCGGGTCGGGCAAAGTGTTAATAGGCTTTTCCATCTGGAATTTTTCAGTAATCTGGATTTGTGCCCGGTTGATGGCAATAGGCTCGCCCGCTGTTACTTGGGACTTGAACATAATTCGCTTAATATAGGTGTGCACCTCTGCCTTACCCTTCAGGAAATGCAGGCGTGATGTTATGTTAAGTCTTTTTCTCAACGATTAATATCAGCTGCTCTACCCAAGCTACATTGTTAAAAAAAAACAAATAATTACACGTCAAACTAATCTAAGTTTAACTCTAAATGTTTGGTGTCACCTGTCCGAATGATTGATGGCGGTATGTTGTAATTCGGCGCGCGCGCTGAACGCGTGTCTAATTCTAAATGAAGGATGCGCACTGCGTACTGTCTGTGCCTTATGCATATTTTGTAAGGTAGAAAGATCTGCACCCTAATATCGTAACACACTATCAATCACAATTCTGAATCAATTTGAAGCGTGATGCTAATCCATTGCTTCATATGTTCGATAAAAACTTTTTTACAAAAAAAACAACCGACTTCCAAAAAAAAACACTGAAATTTTATTTTTTATTTTTGTAAAAAAGTTTTTATTTTTCACTTTTTAGTTGTGGTACCTATCCCACATACATTCGTATACCAACCACTACTTGATATGTAAATAACCGTGACAGGAAATTATTATAACATCATCAATATAAACCAAGTGGAAAAAATACGCATTATTAGAGATAACTCAAAAACTCCTGGTCACTACTTGATCAAATTTAAATGGGCCACATGTGAAGCACCAGCTTTCAAATAAAAAAAGAATCATCCAAATCGGTTCACCCAAAAAAAAGTTCTGAGCTAACAGACATTAAAAAAAAAAATACTGTCGAATTGAGAACCTCCTCCTTTTTGTGAAATCGGTTAAAAAATTTGTCTGCTCAGCAACGTAAATATATAACGCATTGAATGTTGTTGAACTGTCAAAATGAAAGCCTTTCCTACTGTTAGTGTGTTATTTAATTTAATTTATTTTAATTTAATTTATTTTCAAAAACTCAGATAACAGAGATCCGTAGTGTTAGTAAAGTACCTTATACCTAGTGTTAGTATATACATAAATTAAAATACATTTTGGGTATGAGTCACTTTGTAAAGAAGACGAAACCAGTTTCTCAACCGGTCATCCTCTCCACAAGATGCCTCCTAAAAGGGGAAAACACATTCTCACTCACTGTTTCCAGAATGCTGTTGCCACTGGCCCGGGTTCTAGCTGCCACCGACGCTATTATCTTCCGCACAATTGCATGGAAGCCGTCAGTACGGTTCTGCGTAAACATCTCTGGCGCACTACAGAACCGGGGCAGTCTCAAGAGCATTCTAAAAACATTGTTGTACTGGACGCGCAGGACATCTAGCGACCTTTTGGTGTAGTTGATCCACAGACCACCCGTGTACAGACCCTGGCAATACGCTTTGAAAAGCGTTATTTTTACCTGGTCCGTGCAGCGAGCGAATCTACGAGCCAACATATTACCGCGGACCGCCACAGCCCTGCGCTCCCTCTCAATGTCCACATTGCAATTAGGTATCCCGCTGTAAGTAATGCTAGCAGAAAGACATCCACTGCCAATATAGGCGGAATAGGTGGGCGATTTTAGAAAGGTCCTCCATACGAAGTCTACCTTCATCAGTACGTCAGTAATGAATTACTTATGATACGAAATACATAATAATTTATTTAACACTTAAATATTTTCTACCGTAAAAGATTCCCGTAAAAAAAAATACGTGTGGCACTCGGGGACTGCCGCGGTAAAGCAATTGCATAGCATTTTTTATCAACTTATGCAATTAAAATTATTTATTTATGCAGTATTTATGCAGTATCTATTTTTCTTTGATATTAATTCAAGTACAGTCGTACCATATACATACACGTTAAGCGAACGCTCGGCCGAGCTACATGGTAGGCGGAGTGGGGGGTGTTAGATTTTATTTTCGTTACGAATTTTTTGATTCGGTCGCCGCGCTCAAAGCCCGCGATAAAAGCTATGCAATAGCTTAAAAACCAAGACTGCTCAACCCCAGGCCCGTGGGCCACCAAGTGGCCCGCCAACGCATTAAGATTGGCCCGCCAAAGCTATCAGCCAGCGACAGTCTTTTAAGAACAGATTTCAGTACTTCAAACCAGCGTGCAGCGGGGTAATTGCGTAACAACAGTAAGAATGGCTTCCATTTTGACAGTTCAACAACATTCATTGCATTATTTACGTTGTTGAGCAGACAAATTTTTCGAACATATGAAGCAATGGATTAGCAATACGCTTCAAATTGATTCAGAATTGTGATTGATAAACTGCTTATGACGATCATGATGAGTTTACTTATAATGACAGTAAGTAATTACATTATTCGTGGTACAAAAAATGATGTGTCAAGTTATTGATCAAAGAACTTAGTAAATGTTTAACTTTGACTGTTACCTATTTGTAGAATTAATGACTTGATTGACATAGGTCTGTAATTAGTTATGAAACGATTGATAACAAGCTTTAATTTCGATATCTGAGCAAAAAGGTGACAGTTATATAATTCGTGATCTGATATTTTACTCAAGGCGCCAGAGGTCAGAATACACGTCAATACTGCAAAGTTACAGATAAGGAATCGAATTTCTTACACAATCTCTTGCTTGTGAGTCCGATGTTTTAACTACTGTACTATACCTAAAATAATCATGGTTTTTATTTATTTATTCATGTATTTTTTTCTAAACTATTTATTATTGCTTTATTTTCTTTTATTGGTAATTAATAAAATAAAAAATCCCCTAGTGGGATTTATGGATGTCCGTAGGTGTGTCCGTGGCATCACAGCGGGCCCTATCAGAATATCAGCATTACGTTTTTTTTTTTTTAATATTGCAGCATTATGCTGACTGAGATAGGAGCCTTTTTGGCTTCGCACAGGTCTTTTATTTTTACTTTTAAGAATTTTATTGTTATGTTGTATGTTTTATTGTTAGTTTTAAATGCTCGTTTTTTATATTTTTTATTATTAATTTTATTTTATTTTTTGTTTGGATTTCCTGTGCGTGTCCCAAATAAAATATTTTTCTTCCTTTTTTTCTTTCTTTCATACCTACTATTTACTCAGTAGTAGGAACAGTGTACAGAACAGTACAGAACAGTCAACAATGCAGTACAGTCAAATAAACACGGTATAAAAAGACCCATCACACAGCCGTTAACCATGCATTCTGTACAACAAAATATGTAACAAAGCACAAAAATAATTACTGGGAAACGAATTTTATTTTTGGTGTGAAAAATCGCTGTTCACAGTATAGGTAGGTAGTGTGCAACGTAATGCACGCAAATCATTGTGCTTATGGGTACAGGGGTCGAAGGGGTATTTAAACTTGTGTTATTATAACATTAAAAACGTGATTTCGGAATAAAAAAAGTCTGTTAAAGTTGCAATTTTGGCCTTCAATATCTCCGTAACCAGAAGGTTCCCAGGCATGGCCCAGTACAAAAAATGATAACAATGACGGGGAATACAAGTGACTCTCGGCTTCGTTAAGTGTCTTTTTACACCCGTTATAATTTGTAGTAGTCTTTAAACAGCCTTTGGACTCAAACTCAAACTCAAAGCATTTATTTCAAATAAACCAATTACAGGCACTTTTGAATTGTCAAGGGGTCGGTCAGTCAGAAGGATGAAGCTAGTTGCCCATTCCAAAGCGTAGTAGGTACCTATGGAGAAGAACGGGCAAGAAACTCCATGGACACTCTTTTAAATCAAAATATGGTTACAAATTATTGGTTACATCATTCATGTTGAAATTATGCATGTGAGAACGATGCAGAACGTTAAAAGCGTCCGTAATAAAGAGACGACAACAATTCCAATATTAAATTAAAATAAGCCGTGGCAGCCAAGAGATGACCAGTCCCCACTGACGGCGCCCGTTCACGAACATGACGTATGGATCAGCAACATTTAGCTCAACCATTTTGAAGGGAACTTAACTGAACTCAGGTAGTCCGAAGCAAGGAAAACCTGCTCAGATGGAGATTCACAGATGACTTCGCCCTGGGGTTGTAAATGTGGTGCATAAGCATAATCAGCCTATAACGTCCCCACTGCCGGGACACAGACCTCCTTTCGGTGAGAGGGAGTGGGCTGTAATCCACCACGCGGGCCCAGTGCGGGTTGGTGCTGTTCCACAAACGTGGAGCTGTTCCAAAAACGTGGTGCTGTTCCACAAACGTGGAGCTGTTCCAAAAACGTGGTGCTGTTCCACAAACGTGGTGCTGTTCCACAAACGTGGTGCTGTTCCACAAACGCGGTGCGGTTCCACAAACGTGGTGCTGTTCCACAACCGTGGTGCTGTTCCTCAAACGTGGTGCTGTTCCACAAACGTAGTACTGTTCCACAAATTATGATACACTCAATATCGTGTCCTGCGTGTCCTCTTGTCTGCACGTCACAGGAACTGATGGAAGCTTCTGAAGGCGCTAAATTCACAGCCAAATTCTGCGTCGACTCAATTTAAATTACCATCAACACGCTTCGAAGAGATTCACGCATATAATCAATCTGTCTAGCCATTTCCCAACTATGTTAGGGTCGGGTTCCAGTCTGACCGGATGCAGCTGAATACCAGTATTTTATATGGAGCGACTGCCTATCTGACCTCCACAACCCCGTTACTGGGTAACACTATGCTTACCCCTTTTAAGATATCCCTAGGGAAGACTGGTTAAATTGTTAGACTTTTGGGCTTCTCACTAGGTAGGTACCCGTAAAAACTGTCAAAGATCTTCGAATGACAGCTAGCAGCAACGGCTTAACGTGCTCCCCGAAGCGTGGAGGGGTCTCCACATGTAATAGATAGTCACCCATCCACGAACCGACCGCAGCAAGAGTAGCATAACGTTAACCTTCGATCGAGCTGATGGAGCGTCTGCCTATCTGACTTCCACAACCCAGTTACTGGGTACACGATACTCCTTGGTAAGACTGGTTGTCAGACTTTCGGGCTTCTGATAACCAATAAAAAAGAAAAAAAAATAACCAAAAAAATATGACAACTATGAAAGATCTAGAATGACAGTCAGGACCAACGGCTTAACGTACTTCCAGAGCCATTGATTCTTCTCGATATGTAATGGATGGTCACCCATCCACGAACCGACCGTGGCAACCATAGCTTAACCTTCAATCGACCTGTGCAACTGTTTTTAGTTAGCCACGAGCCCTTAAGGCTACGCAGACACTACGATTTTAATCGTTGCGATTTTTAAACAGCGAAATAAAATTGCAAACGAAAATAATTTTTTAAACGACATTTTACCGCTTTGCGCGGACTCTAGTTATATTGGTATTGTTCACAGATTTGTGATTATAAATGCTCCTACAAACAGGCGCGACACGCGACGCAAACCGCGCGCGACACAAAAGCACCGCTCGTCGCGCGACAAGCGGCGCCTTTGTGTCGCACTGTCGTGTCGCGCCTGTCTGTGGGAATCTTTATTCGCAACGATTAAAATTCGTAGTGCGCGCTAAACCTGGCTCCAACAAACAGGCGCGACACGCGACGCGACGCAAAGGCCTGTCGCGAGACGAGCGGTGCCTTTCTGTCGCGTGCGATTCACGTCACGTTTCGCGCCTGTTTGAAGAAGCCTTCATATAAATCTAAATCTGCAACCGAAACATTTATAGTATATTTTATTTACTTATTCAAACACCAACAAATTTGTATTAGTTGTTGCGTAAATAAGGCTGTATTTACGCAACATCTAAGACTATTGTAACTTCTAACATTAGTATTAGATGCACACAATGATTTATATCGAGGAAGATCTCACTTTAAAATGCAATTTGAATATTAAAACGTCTAAACATTTGCTTCTATACGTACAAGTCGTGTCTAATGTCATCTAGAGACTAGCTAGGCTTGTACAAAAACGTATGAAATGATCATACCATAGCTAACCTGTTAAACCCTCCACTTTGGCCATACATGGGCGCCGGGAGCGGAGTGCAAGGGGTGCACTTGCACCTCCCTGGCTGCAAAATAATAAATGTAAAAACATTCAGAACTAAAAAAAATCCGATAACACCTAATACAATGATGATGATGATCGAGATCCTAAAATTTTCGAGCAATCCCTCAATTGTAAAACTTTTGTGCATTAGTCGACAAAGTACCGAACTCCTATTTCCGAAAATCTAATCGAACCTACGCGGGGTGCTAACATTATTGAGTTTGCTTCGCTCGCTCTTGCATCCTACTCTATCTTAATTCATAAACTTGTACATCGACACAGTTAAGTGCTCTTTCTGTATGCATGGACAAAATAAAACCTATCCCATTTGAGGTAAGATCAAAAACTTTCACTTCGCTTGAAAAAATCGCAACGAGTTCACTTCGCTAGCTTTTGCTCCTACATTCTCATAATTGTTAAGCTTTTCTGCATAAGTCGACAAAGTTACTCCTTGTTTGACTGGACAAACGATAACCTAACATATCCGACGAGAAGTTCAAAAATGATCGAACTTGCTTCATGATAAATGATAAATGATTTTATTTCTGTAAGTAGGTTTGTACAAACACTTTTACACGTCAATCATATGTTTTTTAAACTAGCAGAGGTCGGCGTTTCCTATCTGACTAGTCTGAGAAGAAAGGCCGAAACAAACTCAGAGGTCACAGTCTCTTTTAAAGTCCAGACATAATCTTGGTCATATCATGTGAAGACCATGTAGATTGGTATCTGAAATGGTCTTTTGAGGAGAGAACCACACAGATTGAGTGGACCTATCCAGTCAGTGCACGTATTTGTCAGTAATCGTGCAGCCCGACTCAGGAAGTCAGGACTTAAGGAGCTCAACGATTTGACGAACAATACCAAAGAAAGGACATTTGGGTAGGCCGCATAAATTACTCAAACTGCCAGATCATGATTAAAATTAACTGAGAAAAATAAATGCAATGACCCATATAGTTCTCACATTCACAATAATTAAAATAACATAATACTTTACATGTAAATACTCATGTCATTGTATATATAAAATTCATCAATGTCAATGTGTATATAAAAATTCAGTCATAATGTTTGAAGACCATGTAGATTGGTGTCTGAAATGGCCTTTTGAAGAAAGAACCACACAGATTAAGTGGACCTGTCCAGTCTGTCTGTCCATGGAGCTGAAGATGCATCTTCCTGAAATAAACTTGCCGGCGCCCATGCCCCTGTAGCATGCTCAGCAAGCATGTAGCGCAAGGCTACATAACCAATTATAAAGTAGGGCCATAATTTTGATTCCCGTGTCAGACGGCGCAGCGGCGGGCCATCTAATAATACAACTTGCCTCTATAGTTTGGTAGCTTGCTAATAAAATTAAACAAAACTTTAAGAGTTTTTATTTATTTTTTATTTGAGGTGGGTTTGCTCCTGACTCTAGTCAAGGTCAGAGGTGACATAGACAAAATCTACGATGGAATGAAAGAAGCCTGTTCACTCTCACTTTAAAGAGATTTAGGTTATATGCGTTCGGAAACACAGACGCAGGTAGAGAGTTCCACTCTTTTGCTGTGCGCATTATAAAAGACATTTGGAAACGCTTAGTGCGAATTGGTGGAATAGCAACTAGACAGGGATGGCAAATTGCAGTGCGTCTAGATGTCCGATGGTAGAAGAGGGCCGGTGGAATGAGGTTTGAAGTGGGTTTGCTCTTGACTCTAGTCTAAGTCAGAGGTGATAGAGACAAAGTCTACAATGGAGTTAGCTTACCCAGAAGAAGCCTGTTCACTCTCAATTTGAAGAGATTTGGGCTATATGCGTTCGGAAACACAGATGCAGGTAGAGAGTTCCACTCTTTTGCTGTGCGCATTCTAAAAGACATTTGGAAACGCTTAGTGCGAATTGGTGGATTAGCAACTAGGCAGGGATGGCAAATTGCAGTGCGTCTAGATGTCCGATGGTAGAAGGGGGCCGGTGGAATGAGGTCGTGGAGTTCTTGGGCACACTCACCGAAGTAAAATCTGTAGAAGACCGCCAAGCAGGCAACCTTGCGGCGATGAGCCAGGCTGTGAAGCTTGGCATCCACCAGGTTTATGTCACCAATGAGCATACGATGACTCATAGTTTGAATAATCTGAGACAAAATCTATACTCCTTTTGAAATAAGATTAGAAATGTTGATAAACCTTTTTTACAGTTCGTTCAACCGATTCTACGTTATCACTAATTCTGAAAATATGTTTTATTGTTGGCTTATTGAGAATGGGTTCATATAAGAAGCAGGGGCGCCGACTTTTAGCCTTGTGGGTGCTCATTCTCATGCCCGACCTGTGGTTCTTTTTTATGGCCTGCTTAATCCCTAAAATCGCATCTAAATCCGTCTAGTAAAACTCATGTTCAGCGAACAGAGAGGCACCGTTTTCACCCTTAAGAATTTAATAATTAATTAAATGAATTAATATATATCAATTACGATGCAAGAGCGAGCGAAGCGAGCTCCACAATATTAGCACCCCGGTTTAAAAGGTAACCTAACGACGTCACGACAGAGATTGGACAAAGCCGATTTACTGATCAGTATTGATGTCTATGCTCATGGGTGCTCCGCCCCCACTATTTAGCTCTCATGGGTGCTGGAGCTCCCGAACACCACAGGGTCAGTGCCCCTGATAAAAAGTAAAGTATTTTTAGACCAGCGGGGTAATTAAGTAATTACGTAAAAAACTAACAGTAGGAATGGGTTTCAGTTTGACAGTTCAACAACATTCATTGCGTTATTTACGTTGTTGAGCAGACAAATTTTTCCAACATATGGAGCAATGGATTAGCAATAGGCTTCAAAATGATTCAGATTGTGATGGATAGTGTGTTACGTAATTAGGGTCCTGATTTTAAATCCTGAAATCTGTTCTCAAAAGACTATCGCTATAACTTTTGGCGGGCCAATTCAAATGCGTTGGCGGGTCACATGGTGGCCCGCGGGCCTGGGGTTGACCAGTCTTGATGTAGCGTTTGCAACCACTACAACAGTGAGTCTAAGAACAATCTTGCCATCTTGTCGTAGCTGCAGAGTGTTGCCATTCAGTCTTGATGACTCAGGCATCTCTTGACCTTGGGTAAATCCACGGCTGACCTCACAAAGATGTTTTCTTCCAAGTATTAGATAATACTTCAACAATATATTAGTGCACCAGCACGGAGTCGAACCCGGCAAATGGTAAAGGTCACCGCTGCACATGTCGGCACATTAATTCATAACTCTCTTGATTGTTTATAATCATAAAACTGTCAAGCATCGTCATCTCTGCAGAATGATTAAACTCGTGATGGTTTTAATCAATGTGAAAAATGATCTGAATTACAGTGAATTATTGCAGTGTCCCAGCTAATATCACGCTTTTATTCTCCGAAGGGTCAGGCAGACGTGTACCTATAGCTCACCCACATTTCCCCCTATTATATTTTCAATATAATAGGGGGCGAGGCTATTGCCATTCACTGCCATTCCAGATTCCAGGCTGCTTCAGAGAAATTCCTAATGGAAAAACCCAATACTTAACACTTTACTCGAGTTTGATTGCCAGTCAAACCGAGGACCTCATAATCAAAGTAACAAAATAATTCTACGTTATATTCCTTTAGTTTCGGTGAAGTAAAGATAACAAGTCCAAGTTGTTGGTGTTTAGGGCTCCAGAGACAGGCCCCTCCTCACAATACCTAGTCACACACAGCGCATATCGAATCGATGAGAACTCTCTTTTGAATCTGGCCCATGATTCAGCCGCCTAAGCCTTATGGCCCCTATTCGATTTTGGTCGAAACTTTTGGCCATCAGCCGGGTCAACATCATCATTACATTTAGTTTCCTTGCTCTTGTTTCATGTTTATTATTGTATATATTATATGTAGATAAGTATATGTTTTCTGTATGTATGTATTTGTTGTATATGTAAATGGTACACCACTGACTACCTGCATTATTGTCTCTCCTTCTCCCTTGAATCCATTTAAAGGTTGTCTGTAAAAGATCGCTTTTAGCGATAAGATCGCCCATTGTGGCACCCTGTGTAAAATGTCTACATTTATATCTGTAATTTTTATGGTGTACATAATAAAAAGTATTCTATTCTATTCTAATTGCGTACCACACTAACAGTAGAAATGGCTTTCATTTTGACAGTTCAACAACATTCGTTGCGTAATTTACGTTGTTGAGCAGACTAATTTTTCGAACATATGAAGCAATGGATTAGCAATATCCTTCAAAATGATTCAGATTGTGATTCATTAGTGTGTTACGCAACTAGGGTGCGGGTCACTGGCCGTTACGACGATGTCGACACAATGACAGCCGAATCCACATTCAACATTCGACAAACTTGTGTCTGTAGCGGCATCTACAACGCCACATGCAAGCTACGCGTCAGACTGACGTCACGCAAAATCCTGCATCGCGCAAGCAGAGTTTACCGCGCAACTAGCATATATACAACATCCCGACAATCGTCGGGCAGTTGCCCACCAGACACTACACCCGTCTGGTCGGAGGTATGAGTGAACTTTACATCCTGTTCCTCATACCTCTATATGTCTATGCAAAGTCAAGATATTTCATTTGTTTCTCACTTCCTTGGCTTCCACGAGATACTTATTGTTTGTTTGGAGTTTGGAAGTTGGTGGTGTTATACCCCCGTGCCTCGGAAAGCAAGTTAAGCCGTTGGTCCTGCGCCTGATCTCTCTCCGGTCGTGTCTGATTGCCGTCCCGTCGCACTATGAGAGTGAGGGAAGAGAGAGTGCATCTGTGTCTGCCGCACCAAAGCGCGCCAAAGGCTAGTCTCCGTTGAGATTTGCCACCACGACAGAAATACGGTTTAGAGGACTATATTAAAATTTGTCATCAATTTTGAGGTTAATCAAACAGCATCTCTACTAAACACCTCGACTCGCTTACAATATTCTGCTCAGCTACCAACTGAAAAGGAGCGTGAACATTTACATACCTATATATTAATAGATTCCTATTATTATCTACAGATCTCATTTATGACGTTCTCAAGCTTTGTTTTGACCAGTTCATTTAATATTCTAATTGCATTTTATTTTGATCTTCCTCGTTATCAATCATTGTGTGTGCCTAATACTAACTAATGTTTGTAGTTTCATTTAAATCGACTGCCTTGTTGGTTTCGGGGTCGCAAGCGCATCTGCTGATCGTGGGATCGTAGGTTTCATTGTAAAGTTGTGTTTTACCATTAGGATTGGTTAACAGCGCCCTGAAGTCTAGATATGCACCCAAATTCAACTCCAAATTCAATTCAACAATATGAATTATTTTGAAGACTATTGCTAGTCCATTGCTTTATATGTTTAAAAAGTTTGTGTCCTCAACAACGTAAATAACGCAATGAATGTTGTTGAACTGTCAAATTGAAATCCATTCCTACTGCTAGTGTGTTACGCAATTATCCCGCTGTACCTAATTGGCTATCTCATCCTATATTTGGCACCTGTACCACTGCCGACGAGGAAGCGACTTGCTATCAACTATTTCCTCGCTCAAGAAACGTATAGAGATTGTAGGCCCCGTGTACGTAAAAGATATACATATATAATAATATATTAATCGCTAGCTGTTCACACCGGCACCGCTGGCGAGTACTCGTTTGTCGCAGCGACAAGAGCTATCAAAGAAAGTACTCGCTCAGCGACTCTCGCTTGGCGGGCAGAACACTCGCTGAGAGACACGTTTGGTACAAACGACTACATATCTAGCTATACATTTGCAGTAAGCTTTTTTTATGTTGGAAAATTATCAAATGACCTCTCCCGCTCTGGGCGGAGCGGAAGGGTTTGTCAGACTCTTACTGACTAAGGCCCACCCGTGTTAATTCAGTTGCCTGTGTGCCAGGGCCACGGTAACTCTGTCGAACAATCCGCGACCCCGTCAGGCATTGGCCCTTTCGGACCCCGTCAGTGATCGGTACTTGTCTGCGTCTGGGCGCTTCTTGCGGGGCTCCGCATCGCTGCCAGTGCGGTGAAGCTGTAGACTGCCTCGGACACCATGGCCTATCTTGCAGCAAGAGCGCAGGCCGGATAGCACGGCACGCCAGCATTAATGAAATCATCCGCCGCGCTCTTGTCACCGCCCGGGGTGCCAGCTGTTTTAGAACCCAAAACGGCTTGGCACGCGACGATAGGAAGAGACCAGACGGAATGACCATAATGCCTTGGAAGTTAGGCAGGCCTTTGGTTTGGGATGCAACGTGTGTCGACAACCTTGTGCCATCCCATCTTCTTAGCATGGCGGGCTTTGCTGGGGCGGCTGCTGCAGGTGCGGAAAACCTCAAACGGCGAAAATATTCCAATCTTATTGGGAGTTATATGTTCGAGCTCTTTGGAGTTGAAAAACTAGGGCTGTGGGGTCAGAGTGCCCACTTGGTTTTTCGACACATAGCCAAGCGGTAGGTGAACTCTTCACGTGACCAGAGGGCTGGCCTATTTTTTGGCCAAAGAATTAACGTGGCAATGCTGCCAGCCTTTTGGGCACTTTTCCTATTGACAGCGAAGCAGACGAATTTTTTGGTGCAATATGATTATTTTTTTCCTTCTTTTTTATTTGTATGTACTTACATGTACATATTATTAATATTATTTTATGTATGTTGGGTTAAAGTAAAAGTAAAACAAACGTACGAGACTTGTGTCTGACCTATGTTAAGTTACTTTTTAACAATCTATTTGTCACTTTGGACTGTACTGGGGCCTTACTCCCGAATACGATTCGACTTTGATTTTGTTTCCAATTCGAACTCGTTTCTGATCCGAACTCGATTTAAAACCTTACTCCCGAACCAATTCGAATCGAAAACCAAGATCGACATAAGTTCGAGTATTATCAGCGTCGTTATGCGTGTCCGGCGGATTACGTCACCGTCAAGAGCTATAAGTCTTTGGTTAGTAACTTTTAAGTGGTTGAATGTTTTTACTTCTCTATCACTTTCCCACGTAAAAAACGATACCCTAGTGCTTTATTTACACTTATCAAACAAAAACTTATGAAATAATATATGATTTATTATTATTTATCAACGCAACCTAACATACCCGGGATGTGGAACTTTTAATAAAATCTGTAATAAGCATTGCGATATAAGTAGGTAAATTGTTATTATAATCATGTTGTCACATATAAAAATATTGTAAGCAACACATTGTATCCACCTACTTTCTTTTAATAGTATTTCTTTCTTCGGCTGATTAGGAGAACTTGATATATTTCGTCAATATATCTTTCTAGTTTAATGCTTTGGTAACCTCCCCTATAGCTTTTGACACTGACTGCTGAGACATTACCGTGCCATTGCTTCTTCCTACTATTCTTTAGCTTCCAATACCAAAAAACGATAATGCAACCAAAATCTGAAAATGATTTGGTCTGGAAATGGTGTTAAATAGAAAGAAAGAAAGAAAGAACAATATTTTGTTTGGGACAATTATTTATTAATATATATTTTTATTTTTATTTGGAAAATCTTCTACTAACACATCAAACAACTCTTTCGCCAAACGAAAATTTATCCGAAATTCTTCCGAATCCATTTCCATAGCCGTGGTGTTATAACGACTCATCCTTTGCATATTTCTTCTCGCACGAATATCCATACGATTTGATTCCTCAATAACATTGAAAAAACGACGCAAGGCGAGTCATAATAATAAAGAATTTGAAGAAATATTGCAGTTATTAACACTAAAAACTCTCACTCGATCTGCATAAAGTAGCTTTTTTGCTATCGTGTAATTTGACGTATAATTCGATCCTACAACTCGATTTATTTACAGTCAAATAGCGTGTGGAGTACGAACTTTTCGATCCAAACGAATCGAGTCGATCCAAATTAGTTTCGCTTCGATCCATCGCACGATCGTGCGCTAGTGTCGGATTCAAGAGTATGGATCGACGTTTAATTCGAATCTAATTCGATTGATTCAGAACTCGAAGCTGTCGGGAGTAAGGCCCCTGTTCCGTTATCAGTCAACCCTATTATCATTGACAGGTCACAGTGTTCTGTGTGTCAATGATAATACGACATAATTTTTATTGATGTTTGGAACAGTAATTTATTATAAATAGGTAATTTAATTTTGTTATCTAGGTAGGGTAGACTGGGTACTGTTGTGGCAGTTTTCATTTGATGGCCAACAATTTTGTAAGTGTGGCAGTTAGCTGTAAAAAAGATTTTTTTTATTGTGAAGAGTAGGTACATTTGCCTACCTGTAAATACTAAAATTGTATTTCTAAGTACTATGGTTAACTCACAGGAGCAAGTTAGAAAAAAAAGAGAAAATGTCACAAACAACCCAGGGGCGGTTGTGCCAGTACTTGGGGTCGGTAGTGACAGGTTCAAAAATACACCAAAATGGTGATCAATCACTTTTATTCCTCGAAATATCCATTCTTCTCGAAAAAATTAACGTTTATATAACACAAGATAATAATACTGTAATCAGTCTTAGGCTACCGCACTGTTGGCATCTCCAACATTTTTTTTTTTTGTGTTGCAACACTGTATGTAGTGTCACGGTAAAATAAGTCCTTAAAAATATATCACTTTGATTACCTATCTCTATGAACAACACGTTTCTTTTATTCACTGAACCTCTTTCTCAATTTTATCAGTCAACAATCCAAGAAATACAAACTTTAACACGCACACAGGCGTGACGCGACAGCCCGACGCAACTCTAGTAGAAAAATTTCTATGAAAACTTTATAGAAACTGTTCTACCAGCACCGTCGCATCGCGCCTGTCTGCGGGAGCATTTAAGACTATAATAGTAAAGAGTCAGGCTAATTGGAGCGACGTTCTTCGTAGGATAGCTGGTTGCATCTGGATCGAAGTAGCTGAGGAGCAATTGGCGTTCGTTTGGAGTGTCCTAAGTCCAGCATTGGACTGGTATAGGCTGATGTTCATACCATATCAGACTTCAACATATATATATATATATTTTTTAGTTTGCGGTCCGGAGTAGACTTCACCTTGGATTGGATTTTTCTGCCAAGAAGTTCACAATAGCAGCCCAACAGCCAGTTAGGAAGTGGTTTGTGGTATCTCCGTGTCTCGAAGAGTACGTAAAGTAGTGTGACCTGCGCCTGATCTCCCGCTGCGTCGGATTGCCTTGCCATCGGACTATGACAGTGACGGAAGAGCGAGTTCACCTGTTTCCGCACACACTTTTAAGGCTTCCGCAGTCAGGCGCGACGCGACTCTAGCAGAACAATATTCAATTAAAACTTCATGGAAATTGTTCTGGAATTGTTCATCGCGTCGGGCCTGTCTGTGGGAGCCTTGATGCTCTGTAATATCTCCTGCAAACAACACACGTTGATATTAGCCGCCTTGACCGAAATTCAGTCAAGAAAATAATAGGTCGGGGAAAAAGTTTTAAGCTATTGCATAGCTTTTATCGCGGGCTTTGAGCGCGGCGATCGAATCAAGAAATTCCGTAACGAAGTAAAACCTAACACCCCCCACTCCGCCTACCATGTAGCTCGGCCGAGCGTTCGCTTAACGTGTATGTGTATGGTACGAATGTACTTGAATTAATATCAAAGAAAAAAAATACTGCATAAATAAAAAATAAATAAATAATAATAATTGCATAAGTTGATAAAAAATGCTATGCAATAGCTTTACCGCGGCAGTCCCCGAGTGCCACACGTGTTTTTTTTCGTATTCTATAGGTATGAAGTTGTAGTAAAATCTCTTTGGCTGTACTGATTGTATCTGGCTGGATTTGATACCATTAAATAGATGACATTTATAAAGAAATAAATAAGTTAATCGATTTCCCGCCAGTTTTCAATTGTTTTTCTGTCCGCCGAAATGAGTGACTTTAACGAAGAAATTCGATACATTTTGAAGTTTTTAAGCCGCGAAAAAAACATGTCACGTTTATAAGGACTCAACGCAGTGTCAAAGTCAAAGTCAAAGTCAAATCATTTATTTCAAATAGGCACATAAGAGGTACTTTTGAACGTCAAAATTTACAAAAAAATAGAATTGATTCTAGTTGCCCCTTCCAAAAGGTAGTTTCGTATGTAGAAGAGTGGGCAAGAAACTCAACTGTTACTCTTTTAAAATGTTTTACAATATTATGTAGGTTCACATTAATTATGTAACTATATGTGTAGACGATGCACCTAGAATAAAATTACTATACCACAATAGGTAAAAAGAATTAAATATAACGCAAAAACAGGTAAATTAATTATGTGATAGATACATGGTGCTCACATAATTACAAATATTGAAAAGTAGATGATGTTTCCAAAATTTTAACAAGTAATAATTTAGTGTGTGAGTTAAAGTAGTTAAGTACATAATGTAACAATCAATGTCAGTAAGAGTAACACAAAGTTGGTTCTAAGCGTTTTCAGTCCGGGAATTTTGATGTTAAAAATGCAGCTCGCTCTGGCCCTGCAGTCTCGACAAATATAACCACAAAAATCGGTCGTTAAGTCTAATCGATGTCAAATTTCTTTAATAGATTTTCAACCTTATGCTTTCGAAATAAAGTTGAAAATCTATTAAAGGAATTTGACAACGATACGACTTAGCGACCGATTTTTGTCACTGTCTAACGTCGAGACTGCAGGGGCTGGTCGCCCTGTTACGCATAAAGTAGATGCCATTTTTGAAAAAGTGGAGTTAGGTCGATATATTACTAGTAACGACATAACTGAAGAGTAATTAGGGGTTGACCACAAAACAGTTTTGACCCATTTGAAAAAGTCTGGATATACAAAAAAGCTCAAAATTTGGGTGCCACACGAGCTCTATAATCTTGAATTTGTATATATAAAATACAAAAAAACTTTTCCCCGACCTAATATTTTTATTATTCTCAATCAATCAGTGAGGTACTTACTCACGTTCGTGCATATAACAACTTTATTAAAATTACGTGAGTGTCTTTAGAATAGATTATCTAACACTTAAGTATAGCTTAACCGTGGTGGGTTACAGCTAACCTAACCAGTTTGGTTGGTGTAGACCAGCTCAAAATGTATGTTACTTTGCACACCTGTCATTGACCGACAAAACTATTGACTCATACAGGCTGTTTAGCTCAAATATAATAAGTATTAGTCGAAATCAAATACAGTATCTTTTTTCTCACGAAGCGACGCGTGCTTTACTTGTGGTTACCAAGTGTACCTACAGGACATGGATGACCAATATTAATGTACAAGAAGTCATTATGTGGGACTTAGATGTAGTGAAGTTTTCTAAACAATCTTATGAAAGCAATTTATTAAAATGTGAAGTTATTAGAGAGTTACATTTAAAATACAGTAATTGGCTTAGTATATTCACAGATGGCTCGAAGAGTGTAGAGGGTCGTGGAGCAGCCTTTTATGTTCCTAGTGAACCATTATGTCATGAATTTAATTGTTTTAAAATTGATAAGAATGCGTCCATTATGACGCTGGAGCTTATTGCGATCTCTGAAGCATTGTCCTTTTGTAATAGTAGTCACCATAAAAATATTGTTATTTGTACAGACAGCAAAAGTTCTTTACAACATTTAGCTCGATGCGCCTCTGGCCAAAGGGGGGTATCGCTAGCTTATGTTATTCTGTCTAAGATCGATAAATTAATTGTAAAAGGTGTCACATTGAGACTGCAATGGGTTCCATCGCATATTGGGATACAGGGCAATGAGAAGGCTGACATGCTGGCAAAATATGCAGCTAAAAATGGGAAAGAAACTAATATAACGTTAGATTATGCAGAAGTTTTACCTAAATTTAAAAATAAGTGTTACGATGATTGGAAGGAGTATTTTGATAAACGTTCATTGGAAAAAGGAATCTGGTATAAAACCATGCAGGGTCGGCCTTTTCGTGTGCCCTGGTTTATCAATTGTGATTTAAGTAGGAAATTTATTGTTACAGCTCATAGACTCAGATCTGGACACATTCCATGTAATAAGTTTACATTCATGATGAAAAAAACGAACTCGCCTAACTGTTTGGAGTGTGGGGTCGTGGAAGACTTACATCACTTATTGGTGGATTGTGTTAGATATGAGTCTCAAAGAAATGATCTGTTTGGGGTCTTGAGGTTGAACCGACTTGATATGGGCATATTTCATAGAATTTTGTCTCAACCAAATGGTGATGATGCGAAGAGCCTGTTCAGGTTCATGGCCCAAATGTAATCTGTAGCAGTGTGTATGTTTAGGGTACGATGGGACTGGCATACGCATTGACGTTATAAAAGTCCCTAATTAAACAAAGAATAAAAAAAAAAAAAAAGGTGTACCTACAAACACGCTGTGAATGTGTTCGCCGCGCGGCCGAGACAATGGCGAGAACGGAAGTGTGTGTGTGTGTGTGTTTATACACAGTATTTAAAGTCTATATTACCAAGCCGTGCACAGCAGCTTAACCGCGGGCGTCTTCCGCGACACACGATCGTAGCCGAAAGTATGCTGTGACGCGCGATCGGCTCCGTTTGCCTGTCGTCGTATCGTCAACACGGTAGGAATGAAAGTATTTGACTAGGCGCAGAAACGGATACGTTCTCAAGCGACAGTACGGAATCGATCATATGCGTCGACATCATGCCGGACGCGATCGGCTGTCGCCGCATCCATTCGTATCCTTTTCGATCCGATGCGATGCGAACCATTTGTTGGAAATCATCCTTTAGGTCACTACAAAATTTCGCGTAGGACACACTTGTGTAGAATGTTTTTAAGCTATTGCATAGCTTTTATCGCGGGCTTTGAGCGCGGCGACCGAATCACTCCGCCTACCATGTAGCTCGGCCGAGCGTTCGCTTAACGTGTATGTATATGGTACGACTGTACTTGAATTAATATAAAAGAAAAAAAAACTGCATAAATAAAATAAATAATTATAATTGCATAAGTTGATAAAAAATGCTATGCAATAGCTTTACCGCGGCAGTCCCCGAGTGCCACACGTGTTTTTTTTTTCGTCACGATATGACAGCAAAAGGTTTAAAATTCTATCTGTGGTGACGCTACAGAATGCCCTTCCTTGTATTAGTATAGAAAATAAAATGCGTACTGTCCTGACAGGCGTACTGTCGTATTATATTTTGCAGAGACAACGTCGAGAGGCGTTCTGTCCGTCAACGTGTTAAAATAACAGTCATGATTATCTCATAATTTAAACAGTTATATATCATTTAAATGGCTTACTGCTGTCATAACTATTGACCATAAAACCTTTGTACATCATTTATTATTGTTGACCGCACGTGTATGTTAATATTTAGGAAATAAAGTACCTAACGAAATGAAGGTTAAGGTAACATTTAAAGTTGTTAACTTGAGGTCGGCTGTTAAAATTGTAGGTTTTTGTATCTTCACGCATACAGGACGTCCCGTAAATAATGGATCAAACGTAACGGATAGGTAGCTCACTTGATTTCCAACAACTAATTTGAATAGTTAAAAAAAAAAAAAACAATACGGTATAATTTTTTATCCTAGACACAATTTTTTTCGAATTTTACCATTTTCTCTACCAAAATTCAGTTTTTTTATTGCTGTCGCTGCAAACTATAACAATTTTAGGTACGATTTTTGTTAAACATTTCTGAATAACTTACTAATGTAACAAGATACAATTAAAAAAAAAAACTTGAATTGAAAAGTATTATTTTTACGAAGAAAATACAAAATTGAAAAAAAAAAAACTGTTCAATTTAGATGTTCAAATTCAGGTGAGCTGCTTACCCGTTACGTTTGATCCATTATTTACGGGTCACCCTGTATATACGAAAAGCCATGATGAGCGCAGTTGTGGAATTCTTTGAAAAATATGGTGGAATTCTTTGAAAATTATGGTGGAATTCTTCGAAAAATATGGTGTAATATTTTTGTATGATTCTACCCCACTGCAGGGCAAAGATCTCTTCAGCATACAGAGAAGCAATGAGCATGGGGCCCGATCACCATGCTTGATACCTCATCATCATCATTCTCCTGCCCACCAATTTACATTACACATTTTTTGAGGATGACAAGCTGCGCCGACGCCGTCTTATTAGTGTCTCCCCCTTTTCAGTGACATCATGGTCTAAAAAAACAAGGTCGGGCATTCCGGGAGTGACACATGCTTGCGTCACTATCCAATTGCCACTTTCTTGCAACAAAACACGAATTATGGAAACATTTTCAGTCACAATTCTGTAAAAAAATATATATATAAAGCATTTAAAATGTCGTTTCGTACAAACTTAATTGTTAGTTAAAACCTCATTGTTTTATCGGATTCGCACAGGTAATAAAGGCGGTTGGGGAGTTATTATTACACACTACTGGCAACACAGCGGTGATGACGTAGGCTTGTGTCTCCCACGTGACCACTGTGTCTCGGAATGCTATACCTGGCGAAATTTATTATACCATGAGTGACATCATCTTTCACATAACCAATTTTTTTTTTGTTACTTAACGCTGTTGTAGTCCAGTCCTGGGCATTGCCTCTCCAATCGTACGCCATTCAACTTGATCTTCGACTACGCTCATCCAGCTCCTACCAGTCACCCTGCTCATATCGTCGCCCCACCTAGCGTAAGGACCCTCAGAGGGGTGAGGCGTATTTATCGTAACAGATACAAATAACAGATATTTTAAAATAACAATTGTTCCTACCAATGTAACTTATATGTTACTTAAAATAACAGACCCTCAAAGATTGTTACCACGGCTGTTACTGTTATTTCACTATATCAGTCGGGTACACATACTGTTACCGCGGCTGTTACTTGCATACACACTCACACAAAGGAAGGAATATAGCAAGGTTATCAATTTCTCTTTCTTCCTCATTAATTACTAAAAAAAGTTAATAAATAAACATAATTCCATAATTTCACATTACACCGTCATTTTTTGTCAATCCTACAGATATGATTTGCGACTTTAAACAAAAGATATAAAGAAGATATTTAATTGAGATTTAAATACGTATTTAGCATTCCTACAAAAATAAAAGGCTGTTATTTAATAACAGATATTTGGATCTGTTATTTTTATGTAACAGTAACAGTGATGTAGCGGTATCTACATCGCCACATGCGAGCTACACGTCACAATGACGTCACGCAAAATCCTGCATCGCGCAAGCAGAGTTTACCGTGCAACTATCATATATACAATGCAACGTCCCGACAACAAACGTCGGGCAATTGCCCACCAGACACAACACCTGTCTAGTCGGAGGATCCTCCCTTTTTCACGCAAGTTTGACTGAACTTTACATCCTGTTCCTCTTACCTCTATAGTGATAACAGATATCGTATTTAATTTATTACAACCCATCTCTAGACCCTCTACCTTTCATTTGTCAATTCGCAGTCTCCAGTAAAGAATACGTCTACCTTAGTGGTCATCGTTTCTACGACAATATAACCTGCCCATCGCGTCCTCAGCTTGCTTATCCTGTCAGATTACCTCCTTTGTCTAATCAGAAAAGAAACTTCTCATCATCATACTCCTTCCTTTATCCCAATTTACTTGGGGTCGGGGCAGCATGTCTTTTTCTTTCACACTTCTCTATCAGTCTTCATGTCGGTAGTCACGCCCTTTCTAGCCATATCATTTTTCACACTTAAATGAAGACTCCTAAATAGTCTTAAGGGGGAAGCGCAAAGGTAGGCCGCGAAATACAAATTTTCTTACGTTTTTTGCAATTTGAAGGTCAATGTCAGGTTGTATTTTGATTAAAATATGATTCGCGGCCGTAACAAATATGGCTTTACAGAATTATAATCATTAGAATCAGCAATACAACTCCTTAAATCAGAATTGGCGTCAAATGTCATGTTCTCATGAAATAGTCGTTCAATACAGTAATATGAACATAGAAAGATGTATTGCTGATTCTAATGATTATAATTCTGTAAAGCCGTATTTGTTACGGCTGCGAATCATATTTTAATCAAAATACAACCTGGCAGTGACCTGCAAATTGCAAAAAACGTAAGAAAATTTCAATTTCGCGGGCTGCCCTGAAGGTTCCGCCTTAATGAGGGGATGAAGTTTTCAAAACATTAACTCTTAATAAGTAGGTAACAATTAAAATAACTAAGAAAGATAAAAAACTGCGACGTGTGAGCTCGTCCAATCTTGATTTAGAAAGTCTAGTCCACGTCCTTGATGGATTCTATTTTAGACCTAACGCGCTTAGTGCAAGGCTAAGTCAGAGTGTAGTAATACCAGTCTCATAAAAACGATGTAGCGGTCAGCCACCTGGTGGCCTAAACCCAATTCTTAAACCACCATTTTTTACTCATATGACCGGGCTACCTGAGTGCGAACTACGAGATAACGAAGCAACAAAATTCGATCTAGTATCATGTGGCTGCTTTTCTTTAGATCGAATTTTGTTGGTTCGTGTCTCAATAAGAAAGTTTATAAAAGGTATTAGAAAATTTTAAACACACTTACCGAGGGTCCTTACAAGCCGTTATTCATAATTCCTTCTCAGTCACGAGATATTTTTTTTTTTAAAGGAGTGGCGCTAGTGGACCGTTGTGCGCCCTCTTAAGATAGATGTACGTCATTATCACCTGCCTAGCTTTTACCCAACAATTTTGGGGTCAGCTTCCAGGCTAACCGCATACAGTATTTCGCATGGAGCGACTGCCTAACTGACCTCCACAATCCAGTTAGTTCTGGGTAATACTCGTACGATGCTTCCCCAAAGAATTAACGACCGTTCGTATCTTAAGGTGACCAAGGCTAGCCTATTTTTCGGCCTTTTTATCCAATTTAACATAAATAGCGTCTTTATGTCGCAGCAGTAAGGGGGATTTTCGTAATGCAAGTATATAATATCATCAAAATCAAACTCAAAGCATTTATTTCAAATAAACCAATAATAGGTACTTTTGAATTGTCATGGAGTCGGTCAGTCAGAAAGATGAAGCTAGTTGCCCATCCGAAAGCGTAGTAGGTACCTATGGAGAAGAACGGACAAGAAACTCCACGGACACTCTATTAAATCAAAATATGGTTGCAAAATCTTGGTTTCATCATTCATGTTGAAATTATGCATGTGAGAACGATGCAGACCGTTAAAATCGTCCGTAATAAACAGATAAAAACAATTCAAATATTAAATTAAGTTAAAATAAGCCGTGGCAGCTAAGAGATGACCAGTCCCTGCTGACGGCGCCAGTTCACAAACAAGACGCCATCAAGTCTGTAATCTCCAAAGGGTTAGGGAGGTGTGCACTTACGAGTAGTACACTCACATTTTGCCAGTTATGTTTAAGTCCAATGTAATAGGGAGCGAGCTTATTACCATCAACCGGGCACAAATCCAGACTCCGGGCTGCTACTAAGATAATTCTGATGAAAAAACCCAATAACACTTTGTCCGACCATGTTTGTCGAAGGACCGATGACTGGTGGAGCAGACGAGTCCTGGAGTGGAGACCGTGTATTGACATGCGTATTGTGGGACGCCCCCAGCTAGATGGGCCGTCGACCTAAAAAATATGACTGGGATAGACTGGATGCGGAAGGCGGAGGACAGGGTGTTGTGGCGCAGCCTTGGAGAGGCCTGAGGGGCTAGACAAATGGCATTCACTTTGGAGCGATTCTATTTCTACAATCGTAATCGCTTTCGCTAATGTTTCCATTTATACGAATCGAAAACTAGCAATAACGTTTGTCAAAAAGTGCCACATGGCTACGCATCCCTATGGAAGTAATCGTTCGACGCTGTCGATTCGTTTCATAGAATCGAATGATGTTAACATTGTCTAGCTAATTTCTATTCGTTGACCTATGATCACGTGACATTTCGATAGCTTATGTCAACCCCATATAGGTTTTCGCTTTTCTACTCGGGTCATCGCTAATAGAATGTTACTTTGTCTATGCCCTCTGTGTATGTATGTCCAGAAGTGGCTCCTTTTTCTTTTCGTTTCGACGGTACATCTATGTACCTATGTTATATTGTTTGGGCCCGATAGGTGGCTACATTTATTGCGGCGTCAGAGGTCCTGTTCAGATAGAATAGAATACAATAGAATACTCTTTATTATGTACACCATAAAAATTACAGATATAAATGTAGAAATTTTACACAGGGTGATACAATGGGCGGTCTTATCGCTAAAAGCGATCTTTTACAGATAACCTTTGGATGGATTTAAGGGAGAAGGAGAGACAATAATGCTGGTAGTCAGTGGTACATAAAACATATGCGTATCTAATATAATATATACAATAATAAACATGAAACAAGAGCAAGAGTCATGAAGTGTGCAGGTGTAAGGACAATTGGGACACTCAGGCAGATGGGGCATAGTCTGTTCAGGAGCATCGCACTTGCACTGGATGTTGGATGAATAAATAAGGCACCAGCTGAGTTGATACTAGATATCAAATCAAATTTTCACCATACACGGGCAAAATTAAAAAAAAAAAACCCCGATACAAAAGAGAGCTGATGACTGTGAAATGGCTGAACCGATTTTGATTAAACATATCTAAGAACAACCGCTAGAAAATCTGTTTCCAAATTAAAAAAAAACCGCATCCAAATCGGTTCAACCATCTAAGAGCTACGGTGCCCCAGACAGACACACACACATAGCGGTCAAACTTATAACACCCCTCTTTTTGCGTCGGGGTAATAAAATAAAATAAAATAAATAAATAAAGTTGACCTTGATATGTTTAAGTTTATTGCCCTACATGCATACTACTATCCCCGTTAGAGCGACCTTGAATCATAAGTTTGTTTTTATTAATTTCGTTTTACGTAATTAAATATTATGCAAATGGTATGCGGCTTTAATCTCTGCCACAGAGTGAAAATGTAATAATATTACGCCTGGTTAGAAATTAGTGATACTCGTACGTAACTTGAAATTGATCAGCAACTAAAAGTCGTCCTAATTTATGCAACGCGGCGTAAAATGATAAGGCGAATTTGTTTCAATGTGTGTTACATTTCGCGTTACATTATACTAATCTTCACCCTAATTGCGTAACACACTATCAATCACAATCTAAATCATTTTGAAGCCTAATTGCTAAACCATTGCTTCATATGTTCGAAAAATGTATCCGCTCACAACGTTAAAAAACGCAATGAATGTTATTGAACTGTCAAAATGACAGCTATTCCTGCTGTTAGTGTGTTACGCAATTACCCCGCTGTACGCGGCTGTTTATTATGCCTACACTTTTGGCGAGAAGGTAAAGGCCCTACCTACCATACATTACATGGTCCAATTCTACCTTCAGAGTTCAGATTTTAATCCAGCGTCATAATCTCTCTGCCTTTTGCCAACTATGTTGGGGTCGGCTTCCAGTCTAACCGGATGCAGCAGAATATCAGTATTTTATTTAGAGCGTCGCCTATCTGACCTTCACAACCCAGTTACTGGGTAAAACGATACCCCTTGGTATGACTGGATGTCAACTTTCGTGCTTCTGATTACCCGTAACGACCGTCAAAGCTCTACAAATGACAGCCGGGATCATTTTCAAGGCACGCAGGGGCTTGATATGTGGATGGTCGCCCATCCATGGACCTACCGCGGCCAGCTTAGCTTGTCCTTCAATCGACGCGTGCGGCTGTGATTACTTAGCTACAAGCCACCTCCATCAAACTTTATCAAAATCTGTACCGTGTGTGAATTTTTTGGCCGAAGCAACCTGTCCATTTTTTTTTTTTTGTGTTGGATATCATCAATTGACCTCTCCCGCTCTGGGCGGAGCGGGAGGGCGTGTCAGACTCTTACTGACTAAAACCCACCCGTATTCCTTCAGTTGCCTGTGCGCCAGGGTAACGGTAACTCATTCGAACAATCCGCGACCCCGGCAGGCATCGGCCCTTTCGGACCCCGTCAATGATGCTGACATCTCTTTGAGGCGCGCGTGGAACAAGCCTCGCCATCGACTCGGGCCTGGCTCTTATCGGACGGCCAGCTGCCCATTGCTCCGCAAGGCCGCGCCTACGGTGGCCGGGAGTCGGCAATCGACTCCCGACGCCCAGGGTGTCTCCTCCTGCGGTGACTAGGGGCGTGAGGGCGCAACGATTGCCTCTCCCTCACGCGCTCCGCCTCCTCCTTCGCGAGCATTACTTTTTCGCAGAAGGGGGTGACGGCTTCCCATTCCCTCTCGCTCCGTACCATGGCCTGAACCAGAGCCGGACGCGAGAGGTCGCCGCCGCCGATCGCCGCAACGAGGACACGGCGGTGCTCCGCCCAAGCCGAGTAGACCTCCACCGTGACCTCCGGTCGATCCACACAATGATAACACCCGGGTGTTTCCTCCACGCTCCGTTCACGCTGTGAATGTCTCGGACGGTAAGCGCAGGAGCTCACGCTACCGTCCGAGACAATGGCAAAGTCGGAAGTGTGTGTGTGTGCGTGTGTGTGTTACGTGCTGACGCTACTCGTCTTCACGCACACATTCTCAGCGTGTTTGTACACTAGGTTACTATATGTAAAGCGCGCGTCGCTTCGTAAGATAAAATTACTGTACACGAACACGAGTTGTCGCTTCTATACAATTTTGTTAGTCAATGGTCGTCTGCGATACAACCACCGGTGTTGAGTAATTTAAGTTTATAAATATTAATTGTATTATTGGTCGTTTATAATATGCAAAATTTATTTTTAAAATACGCTACTTATACAGCATGTGTCATACATTTGTTCCAAATGTAGGTACTATGGACGCCTGATTATTTTTTCGCGATTACGATGTTGGTCTCATGAAGAAAGTTGTTCAATGTGATGGTCTATACCAGGGGTCGGCAACCTTTTGAGTTGGGAAAGTAAAAAATTACAATTTACAAATTTCAAAGTTTTTAAACAGCCACAAATTTATTTCTTGCCAACAATAAATAGTACTTGTATAATAAAGAATTTTGATTTAAAAAAAATTAATCAATTTATTCATAAGAAAAGTATATATTTATTCATAATATATGTAGTGTTTTTTTACAACAAATTAGATAACATATATATGGTATAAAAATAAATAATATTTGCGTATGGAACTAAAGAGCCGCAGCTTCACATCCAAAGAGCCGTATGTGGCTCAAATATGACAACACATTTCTGATACACGCTGTATTGACCTTAGTGAATAGGTTTTTTTTAGTTTTCTAACAATATGGGTGCACAAAACAAATTACACATTTTTTTTTTATTGCTCATTACAAATTTTAAAATTTGTAATGAGCAATAAAAAAAAACGGGTTTTCTCGACGGAAGAATAGACAAAAATGACAGATTGTAGAAAAAATCTTTAGAAATCTGTCAACTAAGTAGCTGTCATTTTGTCTATTATTCCGTCGACAAAAACCCGTTTCTATGGCGGTCGTGCTACGCGTGAAAGAAAAGGATTTGTCGAAGAAAGTTGTGGAATGCATTGGCATTTTAAGTTTTAACTTATCTGTTGTTCTATACGAGCAGTTGAATACCAGTATTTTACACGGAGCGACTGCCTATCTGACCTCCACAACCCAGTTACTGGGTAAAATGATACCCCTTGGTAAGACTGGTCAAAAATCAAAATCATTTATTTGCATATATAATTTTGATGTAAGTAACTATTTATTTTTGAACAGTCTTTTCGGCTTTGACATAGTCGGATAATAATGTGTCGTAGTATGACTGAAACGTGTTTTAAATCTTATAATAATTGAATGATTACGTAATTGAATTTTGTTTATATAATATTGTTATTCATAACTTTGTTTATTTTTAAAGGGCCTTAACCGACTCAAGGTAACCTCTTAAGGGGAATGCCACGGAGTAGAGCTAGAACTTCTTTCTATACTCCGTGAGGGATGCGCTAAGGTAGCCCGCGAAATTCAAATTTAGTTAAGTTTTTTGCAATTTGCAGGTCAGTGTCAGGTTGGGTGTTGATTCAAATATGATTCGAGGCTGTAACAGATATGGCTTTAAAGAATTATAATCATTAGAATCAGCAATACAACTCCTTATGTTAGCGTTGGCCTCAAATGTCAAGATTTCATGAAATAGTCGTTCAATAGGGTAATAGGAACTTAGGTATAGAGATGTATTGATGATTTTTGTGATTATAATTCTATAAATAAATATTTGCTACGGCCGCGAATCATATTTAGATCGACATACAACCTGATACTGACCTGCAAATTGCAAAAAACGTAAGAAAATTGGGATTTCGCTGGCTACCTTGACGCTTCCGCCTTAATAATTATGTATACCGGAAGAAAGATAATTCATATAAAGATATTTACATTAAAATTTAATCGTAAATTGTATTTTTATAGCCGATGATTATTTAAATTTATAATCTGTATTATAAATTACTTACTTTTTTGGAATGCAATCTTGTCAGATTTAATTATTTTGTGAGATGTTTTATTAGTGAAGTAGGGATGAAGACATATTGCGCCAAACCGAAATAAATTGGAAAATAATACGCGGCAATTATGATTAAATTATTAAGTACTAAATTATAATCATGTAAAATAACAATATACTCAGCTCTCCAAGTTATATTTGCTGCAAATAAGACCATTTCGTGAAAATAAGACGATTTGCAAGCGGCGTGTTGTGTAAAAAACGTAAGAAATTTTGGACATTTAATGTGGGCTACATTGTTTTGTTTCTAACAATAATAAACAATACGTAGATAACATAATTAAACAGGAAACTCAAACTAATTTTGCTGACCCTATCTATCGGTTTAACCCCAGAAAAATACCAAATGTTATTTTAAAAATAAAATGTTTTGTCTACATTTATGGATAAGAATCATCACTAGAGCATGAAAACAACTTAAGTGAGACTGATAATGCGAAATACATATTTTCCGAACTCTTTACTTACACATAACATAGTATCACGCCTATCGATCGCCTAGTATCGGCTCCAGCTCGCCGTCCGGTAAGGACCAGGCCCGGGTCGACGGCGCGTCGTGTTCCACGCGCGCCTCAAAGAGATGTCAGCACCATTGACGGGGTCCGATAGGACCGATGCCTGCCGGGGTCGCCGATTGTTCGAAAGAGTTACCGTGGCCCTGGCGCACAGGCAACTGAAGGAACACGGGTGGGTTTTAGTCAGTAAGAGTCTGACACGCCCTTCCGCTCCGCCCAGAGCGGGAGAGGTCATTTGAAGATTTCCCAGACGCTTGTATTCCCCGAAGGGTTAGGCAGAGGTGTTCTCTTTACTTAATAATTTACAAATAATAATATACTCTACCCACGGCTTCACCCGCATGGTGGTCGAAAATTATCCTACGGGAACGTACTACCGATCGGGATAAAGTCGACACCTGCAAGGAATAACATTGTATCAAATATTTAGTAACTTTACAGGAGAGCACGTCAAAGATTTAAAAAATTCTCGCAGATTTCGGTTAATTCTTAATGCCAACCGACCTTGAATTTTTGAGAATTTTTTAAATCTTTGACGATCTCTCCTGTAAAGTTACTAAATATTAGATGCAATGTTATTCCTTGCAGGTGTCGAAGTATCCGATGTCCTAACCTAACCCAGCGGGGTAATTGCGTAACACACTAACAGTAGGAATGGCTTTCATTTTGACAGTTCAACAACATTCAACGTTATTTACGTTGTTGGGCAGACAAATTTTTCGAACATATGAAGCTATAGAGGTATGAGGAACATGGTGTATAGTTCACTCAAACCTCCATAGAAAAGGGAGGATCATCCAACCACGCTGGTGTCCTGTCTGATGGGCAACTGCCCGACGATGGACGTAGTTAAACGAAAAGGATTCAACCCACGAATGGCCGAAAATTCATTGTGATACTAATGCGTGTGTGTTTTGGTATCATTATTAATTTTATGCCATTTGTGGATTGGATCCTTTTCGTTTAACTACGTCCGATTGATGTCGGGACATTGTATAATATGCTAGTTGTGCGGTAAACTCTGCTTGCGCGATGGAGGACTTTGCGTGACGTCAGTGTGACGCGTAGCTCGCATGTGGCGTTGTAGATGCCGCTACCGCTACAAAGTAATGGTTTAGCAATAGGCTTCAAAATGATTCAGATTGTGATAAACAGTGTGTTACGCAATTAGGGCGTAGGTTTACTTGTGTGTCAAATTACATCCAAATTCGTTCCGGCCAAAGGCGCGAAAAGTTAATAGACAGACAGAGTTACTTTCGCATTTATATATTAGCATGGATAATATGTTATTATTATGAGAGGTTAGTAACACGGAATAATAGCATGAATAATTGAGCCAATTCTCTTGTACACCGAACTAAACTAACTAAACTGTCGCTAAAATTTCTTACTTTGGGCTATGTGAATCTTAAAGCTATTCTGCAAATAAAATCTCTAAATTTAAAAATTATTTTGACACACCTAAAATCGAATTTGACAATCGCGACTACACGTGGTACTTGTTTGCCTTACGCCGTGATTTATTTTTTAGAGCCTGAGGTTCGCGGGTGAGGGAGCCTCGACGTATTTTATATGGAATTTTTCACTTTTTGTATGGAAATTATGAAAAAATGACTACCTAGTACATGTTGAGTTTTGAATGGCTTTTAAAGGCGGGTCGAAATTTTCATTATTTTTGCGATAGGACACACTATTTTCGAGATATAAGCAAAATAAAAGAAAACAAATTAACAGTACTGTTTTTGCACCTGAAAACGAGATGTTAGTGTGAATTTTAGTTCATGACAACTAATTTTATTCCACACCTTTTTTATCGCGATTAAAAATAGTCAGATTTTGTTAGACAATCAAAATTTTTGTGAAAAACGTCAAATTCAAAATAGCTAAATTGACATTTTCACTAAATTAATAACTGAGTGCCATCTTAGTGTTGTCAAACTAAAATATAGTTAAGTTGTGTCACTTTAGTCTATTTCAGAATGGAAAATCGTCGTTTGACAGGAATAAACTAAATTTTGGTGATTTTTAGTCTAGTTTAGAGGTATTCGTGACAAGAGAATCGACACCATTGTGTTATTATTAAGAGGGCGCACAAAGGTCCACTAGCGCCACTCCTTTAAAAAAATGTTATCTCGTGACTGAGAAGGAATTATGAATAACGGCTTGTAAGAACCCTCGGTAAGTGTGTCTTGAATTTTCTAATACCTTTTATAACATTTCGTAATGAGACACAAAGCCGCAAAAATCGGTCAAAAGAAAAGCGGCCACATTCCTCTAGATCGTATTTTGTTGCTTCGTGTCTCAATATGAAAGTATATAAAAGGTATTAGAAAATTCTAGACACACTTACCGCGGGTTTTTGCAAGCCGTTATTCCTAATTCCTTCTCAGTCACGAGATAATATTTTATTAAAATAGTGGCGCTAGTGGACCGTTGTGCGCCCTCTTAAGAAAGGTTAGTAACACGGATGAAATCGGCAAAACTTAGAGAGAGAATCAAGTTCTTCTAACTGAACAGACTCCTGTGCTGCTGGGGAGTTTGTTCTTCTTCTTCCCAGCTAAAGCACCAGGAAGTGGTGAAGGGCGGGCGTATTGGGGGACTGTCTTATGTAATTTTGACTTTCGAAAAATGCTGTTTCTTAACCTAATTTGAATAAATGACTTTTGATTTTGATTCTAGAGGTGTATGCAGTAAAGAACTCCCAGACAGGGGCTCGTGGCTAAATGATAACCAGTGATCGGAAAAAAGTGAGCTAAAATACCTAAAGTTCGAAAAAGAACAGAGACAAAGTGGAGACGCCTTACGACAAAATATTTTATCGAGTCTAATGTCCCGGATTTCGGAACATTACTTAAGTACAACTAACATTAATAAAGTAAAACAACTATAGAATTCATTTCCTGTTTCTGTTTAAAAAAAAAGAGTATGCACGATATTTATTATTAAAAAATAAATAAAGGTAATCTCCTTATCTTCATTTGAACGATGTAAGTAAGCGCGGAAGCTAATGTAATTTACTTACCAGGTTAAATAATTATGCAACTACCAAGGTAAAGGTAAAAAAAAAAACAATTTTGTAGCTTTTCATACCATTTATTCATTTTGTCGTAAGGAAGTCTCCACTTTTTTTGTCTCTGTTCTTTGAACTTCAGGTATATTAGCTCTACCTATTCCGATCACTGATGATAACAGCCGCACGGATCGATCGAAGTTAAGCTACGCTTGCCGCGGTCGGTTCGTGGATGGGTGACTATCCATTACGTGACGAGACACCTTGGTTACAAAAAGAAAAATGAAACAAAAAAAGAAGAATAAAAATAAGGGTATGAATTTTCAAAAATACTTTCTTATTGCTCACCTTGCTAACAAAAACAACTATTGTGCAAATTGCATGCTTCTAAACCCAGCGGTTTAGGGTTTGCGTTGACTGTCAGTGAACGAATTTAAGATTTTAGCGCCAAGGTGGCCCGCGAAATTCAAATTTTCTTACGGGTTTTGCAAATTGCAGGTCTGTGTTAGGTTGAACCTATGTTGAACAAAATATGATTCGCGACCGTAACAAGCATGGTATTTACAGAATTATAATCATTAAAATGACAATTTCATAAAATATAAATGAATAGGATTATTTGAACTTAGAGGGTTGTATTGGTGATTTTAATGATTATAATTCTGTAAAGCCATATTTGTTGCGATCGCGAATTATATTTTAATCAACATACAACCTGTACCCTAATTACGTAACACACAATCTATCACAATCTGAATCATTTTGAAGCCTATTGTTAATCCATTGCTTCATGTGTTCGAAAGATATGACGGCTCAACAACGTAAATAACGCAATGAATTTTGTTGAACTGTCAAAATGAAACCCATTCCTACTGTTAGTGTGTTACGTAATTACCCCGCTGATATTGACTTGCAAATTGCAAAAAACGTAAGTAGTTTTGAATTTCGCGGACTACCTTTTAAGTACAATATGAATGGATAACAGAAATTCTCCCTTGAAGAATTCAATCAAGTCATCGTCATATATAACGGAAAAAGAAATGGTACTTGTACAGCGTGTATCAAAAAGGTGAGCTCATATTTAAGGGTGTGGTGGAGACCAAACTTAACAACTTTCTCCATGGGATCAACATCGAAATCGCGAAAAAGTAATCATCCGTCCCTTTGGGTCGAGTAGGTATTGAAGTTTTGTATGGGACCCTTGATAATTTTTTCGCGATTACGAAGGTATTGGTCTCAAAAAATTTAAGATTATCTTTACCAAGAATGAAGCAAAGACCTCAAGACGTAAAATTTGCTTACGAATCTACACTGGCGTGCAATAAAATTGACACACCCCGTGCTCTTCGATTTGAAACAATATAATTCAACAAGGTTTACTAACAATAACCTAATATATTGTATACTAAAACCTTCCTCTAAGTATGTAGATTACGTTAGTTAAAAAATTATCAAAACTGATTTATAAGTTTATGAAAAAATCACGAACTTACAAACATCGGGTATCGAATGAAAACCTCCTTTTTTTGAAGTCCGTTAAAAAATCAAGTTAAATTTTCATTACCTAAACGAACAGAAATAAACGAAATTATTCTTTTGACAATTTCACTGGCAGAAAAGTCATGAACGCAATTTATCCGAGCAAAAGTGAGCGATGAGGACATCTGAAGAATTGAGTCGATCTTGTCAAGAATTGCTTTTATCCAAATATAGTGTGTGTGCAAAACCACCGTTATTTACTTTATTGAGCAGACAAATTTTTCGAACATATGAAGCAATGGATTGGCCATATCCTTCAAAGTGGTTCAGATTGTGATTGATAGTGTGTTACGCAATTAGGGTGCGGTACTGTTTCTCATTTGTGTGCAAACAATCATTCGAATGCAATAAATTATCGCTTTGTTTCCAAAATTCTGTCATTTGATTGGTTTTTTTTAAATTGGGAAATCATCAACTGACCTGTCCCGCTCTGGGTGGAGCGGAAGGGCGTATCAGACTATTACTGACTAAAACCCACCCGTGTTCCTTCCGTTGCCTGTGCGTCAGGGCCACGGTAACTCTTTCGAACAATGTGCGACTCCGGCAGGCATCGGCCCTTTCGGACCCCGTCAATAATGCTGACATCTCTTTGAATCGCGCGTGGAACACGTCGCGCCGTCGACCCGGGCCTGGTCCTTACCGGACGGCGAGCTGCCCATTGCTCGCTGTCCGGAAGCCCGCGCCTACGGTGACCGAGTGTTGGCAATCGACTCCCGACGCCCATGAAGTCTCCTCCTGCGGCAACTAGGGGCGTGAGGGCGCAACGATTGCCTGTCCCTCACGCGCTCCGCCTCCTCCTTCGCGAGCATTACTACTTCGCAGAAGGAGAAGACGGCTTTCCATTCCCTCTCGCTCCGTACCATGGCCTGAACCAGGGTCGGACGCGAGAGATCGCCGCCTCCGATCGACATTTGATTGGTGTTATTTTGGTCAACGAATCAACAGCATAATGACAAAAGCTTTGACAGCGTGTTGGATAATTTGTGCTGTCGATCAGCTTCTAAGAAACCAAGTGTTAAACGGACATTCTACCTGACCACTGAGCTGTCCTACTTACCATCGATTTGCTGCTGTGTAAGCACATTAGCCGACCGCTTCAAAAATCTAATGCAGCCTTGAAGGTGATTTATGCAACATTTGTTTCAACCTAGTTAATAATATTGCTGACTCAATCATATTTGTGTAACTAAGTACTAAAAACTATTTTCCATAAATAATATAGAAAGCAGAGTATAGCAGAGTTATTTTCAAAATAAATAGTGTAGATTCATCTCAATTACCTCTTTCCCTTTCTCTTTGTTTTTTTTATATATATAGTATATATATTATATATAATGTAGGTATATATTAGAGTAAATATGTATGTATGTCTATTATAAGTTTATGACCTATTTAGGTACTTGTATACCTATTTCATTTATAATTAATTATGTTATCTTTTTAATATTTTTTATTATTATTAACGCCTGTTAAGCAGAGCACCTGCCACCTTATCTCTACACCACCCTTGGTTGACTGGTAGAGAATGCCTAAAGCATTAAGTCCGCTTTTTTATGTTATTGTGTACGAAAAGTTAAAATACATAAATAAATAATCTACATACATGTAAATAAGACCTTAACTATTAGTGACTAAGTAAATTATAACATAACTAACTATGTCTTTTAAAACTTAAGTTAAATATTGTTAAGAAATCAGTTGTCCTAATAGTAATTGTAAGACCTCATGCCGCCCGTGGTACAGGTTTATCCTAGTACAGGCATCATACTTTGTAATACCTATATTATTTCTAAGATTTAAGGCTCCCACAAACAGGCGCGACGCGACAGCATGACTCAAAGGCACCCCGTGTCGCGCGACGATCGGTGCCTTTGCGTCGCGCTGTCGCGTTGCGCTTGTTTGCGGGAGCCTTTTTTACTGTATTTTACCAATTTTTATTTTTAAATAAATATTGTTATTATATTATTATTATTATATTATTATTATTATTCTCGCATCCCGACAGACGAGAATCTCTCTTCATATAGGTACTCGTAAATGAGCTTTCGCCAGGTTGCTCCAGTTTTTCGCTTTTATTTTTTGATTAATTTTAATGACCAAGTATTTGGAGCGGTTAAGGTCAGTCTGAGAAACCTGATTACCAGACGGCGCGGGCGCACGTGAGGACCGTAATTTGTTTTTGTTATTTTCACTATCACCTTATTGTGAAATGGTAAGTTCTCGCGATTATTGTATTATTAATATATTTTTGTTTTTAGTGTTTCATGTTATCCAGTAACTAGAGGCCTACTCTATAAGTCCGTCAACGAAGAAACGGGCCGGTCCGAAAGTAGTTAGATACTTTGGAATTAACCCTACTCCCTATTAATTAACTTTTTCGGACGGGCAATAACACATCGGGAGTAAAGGCAACTGTCAAGTGGTGTTGTCATTAATTTTTAAAAAGGGCCTCGAAATATTGTTTGTCCGTAGGTAATGATACGGAGTAGGAAGCGCCCGTAACTTCGACCGAAACTACAGAGTTCGTGCTTAGGGAGTAGACCCTCTCCGCCGCAGGAGGAGACACCTTGTGCGTCGGGAGTCGATAGCCGACTCCCGGCCACCGTAGGTGCAGACTTGCGGACGGCGTGCAATGGGTAGCTCGCCGTCCGGTAAGGACCAGGCCCGGGTCGACGGCGCATCGTGTTCCACGCGCGCCTGAAAGAGATGTCAGCATAATTGACGGGGTCCGATAGGGCCGATGCCTGCCGGGGTCGCGGATTGTTCGAAAGAGTTACCGGGGCCCTAGCGCACAGGCAACTGAAGGAACACGGGTGGGTTTTAGTCAGTAAGAGTCTGACACGCCCTTCCGCTCCGCCCAGAGCGGGAGAGGTCATTTGATGATTTCACACACAAAAAAAAAGGTAGGTACCGTCCTTGATTATTTCGCCCACGTGGTTGTAGGTAATTATACCACGGAAACCTGTAAAAGTAGCTTATGTCCTTCCTCAGGATGCAGTCTATCTCCTTGCCAAATTTTATCGAAATCTGCTCAGTGGTTTAGGCGTGAAAAGGTAACACACAGACAAACTTACTTTCGAATTTATAGTATGGATGACATGACGTAAAGAAATACGGCTTAAAAAAAAAAAAAACAATCTGCCTCGCCTTCCCAACTATGTTCGGGTCGGCTTCCAGTCTAACCGGGTGCAGCTGAATACCAGTATTTTACATGGAGCGACTGCCTGTCTGACCTACACCATCCAGTTACTGGATACCTAACACAATAGCCCTTGGTAAGACTGGTTGTCAGACTTGTGCTTCTGACGACCCGTAACGACTGCCAAAGATCTATGAATGACAGCCGGGACCAACGGCTTAACGTGCTTTTCGAGGCACGGAGATGCTCGAGTCTCAATATGTAATGGGTGGTCACCCATCCACGAATCGTACACGTAGCTTAAACTTCGATCACTCTAATTGCGTAACACACTCTCAAATCACAATTTGAATCATTTCGAAGCCTATTGCTAATCCGTTGCTTCATATGTTCGACCAATTTGTCTGCTCAACAACGTAAATAACGCAATGAATGTTGTTGAACTGTCAAAATAAAGCCAATCCTACTGTTAGTGTGTTACGCAATTAACCCGCATTTTTTTTTTTGTTTGTTTGGGAAGTCATCAAATGACCTCTCCCGCTCTGGGCGAAGCGGAAGGGCGTGTCAGACTGTTACTGACTAAAACCCACCCGTGTTCCTTCAGTTGCCTGTGCGCCAGGGCCACGGTAACTCTTTCGAACAATCCCCCGCCGGCTGCGGCTGTTAATAAGTTAGCCACAAGCGAAGTAACATACAATGTATAATGTAGTAATATATACATTTAAAATACATTACAAGATGAAAGGATAATACCCCAACAACTGACGTTCGAAGGACGCGAATTCAAGTTGAATTTTAAATTTTGATGCAATACTGTGGTCTGTGGCGCCTTCTCCTAATATTATTATACTTGCTTCTACCCGCGGCTTCGCTCGCGTTGATGTCGCAAATTTTCCCACAGGAACGTGCAACCGGCATCCTAATTACGTAACACATTATCTATCACAATCTGAATAATTTTGAAGCCTATTGTTAATCCGTTGCTTCATATGTTCGAAACATTTGTCTGCTCAACAACGGAAAAAACGCAATGAATGTTGTTGAACTGCCAAAATGAAACCCATTCCTACTGTTAGTGTGTTACGTAATTTTACCCAGCGGGACAAAAAGTTGCCAATGTTTAAAATCCGTTCAGTGGTTTAGGCGTGAAAAGGTAATAAAATAGACAGAGTTACTTTAAAAATTGAGGAGCGTTTTTACAAAACGATACATCGTAAAATAATTTATTTTTCAATATTGTAATTTATTTATTTATTAGGGTTTAGATAGGGTATTTTAAATGAAATTGCCGTATTTAAAAAAAAAAAAAATTAGATGTATCGCTTTGTGAAAGCGCTCCTCAATTATTAGTGTGGATAGTATGGATTTGAAACATACACACAGCACTCGCCCACAAAATACTTTCTTAACAAAAATTGCAAAGATATCCTAAACTGCAGGTTTTTTTAATGTAAAAATTATGAGAGACTGCCCCGTTAGTCTAGTAGTCGATTACCGGGTTGAGCAAAGTTTTATTGAGTTTTTCCATCTGGAATTACGCAGTAGTCTGGATTTCTGCCCGGTTGATGGCAATAGGCTCGTTCCCGATTATATGGGACTTAAACATAACTGATGAAATGTGGGTGTATTATAGGTACACCTCTGCCTAACCCTTTGGAGAATAGAGGCGTGATGTTATGTTATGACTACAAAAAAAAAACGGCTATTTAAGTACTTCATGTTATAATAAAAAGATTATTTTTAAATTATTATTAAAAGAAAGAAATGAAAAATATTTTATTTGGGACACGCTCAGGAAATACGAGTAAAAGTAAAAATAAAAATAAAAAAGGAGCATTTAAAACTAACAAAATTAACAATAAAAACAACAAGCAAAAAAATAAAAGACCTGTGCGAGGCCAAAAAGGCTCCTATCTCAGCATAATGCTGCAATATTTAAAAAAATAAGTACCGCAGCGCTGGTATTCTGATAGGGCCCGCTGCGCGCTGTGACCCGATATACGATGCCCGGTGTACCTACATATCAAGGCAGCTATTTAAATAAAACTACATCCTCATTTCGGACAGTGTGAACAAGTAAAAAAAAACAATTCCATAAAGCCGATTACTATTTATTTCTCAGCCTTTCGTCATTCAAATTCACGTCCTTACCTACCCGAAGAATATACTAAGTAGCGATTCGTGGATTAAAATTATAAGCAGAGGCCGAATGACAGATGAATGGAGCGAAGCTAAGGTTAAACGCAGCATTTCGCAATAGACCCCGGCAAGGTAGGCCGAGTGCGCGCGCGAATTCGAAATTAAAATACTTAATTCGAAAATACGATTTTAATATTTTTGTTAAGTGCGTTGATTTTTTTTGTTTTGTGCATGGACTTTTTTGTTTTGATCATGACTGTTTTGTGAGTTTGGTTCTATTTTGTTGGTGATTTATTTTTCGTAAGGTTAGTTTTTTTTCTTGTTTTTTTCTTTTCGATGGATTTTATTTAGGTATTCCTAGACTATTTCCTGACAATACCTAGATTTTTTTTTTTATTTGTATTAGATTTATTAAAAAAAAAACAGAAATATTCTATTAACGAAAATAATTTAGGAGATTTTTTTTCTAAATAATACAAATCGTTATTTATTGGTTTATTGGTAGTAAAACCTCAAAACGAATTACCAGTTATTTAATAAAGATTAAAACGCGACTGATTTTCTCTTACATTAAAAAATAATAACTACGATAGCTGTCATTTTTATTAACATTTCATAGATTAATTATAGATTTTTCATTAAATTTAAAACTGAAATTAAATAATGTAGAAACATCAAATAAATAAAATGTAGGTAAAAAATCTCCAAAATTAGAAAAAAAAAAAACGTAGGTATATAAATCTTGACGTATAAGTACAAGTATTATCTTAACCAATTTACAGAAATAAATATCATTTATCACCTAATGTCATTTATCAAAACATATTAAGTAAGTATATTATTTTAAAAAACAGCAGTTCGATGAAAACCTACGTAAATAAAATTATTATTATTCAACTCATAACAGTCATATCGCACACATATAAAGGGTGGCACAACTCAAAATAATCAAAAATCGAATTATTGCGATTATAGGAATATGTATGATGTTATATACTAAGATATTAATTGAGCAAAATAATATACAACATCATACAACAAAAATTTTAAAACGGTCAAACAGAAAAACGTTTATTGCTGTTCCTGAAAAGAGAGGTATTTTGAGTTGTGCTAATCTTTATCTAGGTGTGCGATATCATAACCCACCTAATGAGCTGTGGGTCAAAATTGTCACTAAGTATTGTGGAGCCCTGAGACAGCTAGGAGGCGTCAAGGCAGACCCGCAGAAGATGTTGGGACGATCTGGACAAAACAACGACCAGTGGTCCACATAGGCCCTGGATCGTAGCACTAGAAGACATGGGGGAAGTTCTTTGCCCAGCAGTGGGACGGTACAGGCTATCAGTAACATAACAGTAACAATAACTCATAACAAAACGGTCTAATCTTCATTAGAACATGACGTTTGAGTTTTTGAATTAAGAACAAACACAAAAAAAAGTTCAAAACAACGCTAAGGTACATAACTACTTATCAGAATAAAAAAAAAACAAAACAAAACTGCCTACTGTGTTCAAATTACTAAACGCAAGCACGTTTCACATCACAATCGTCTGGGATTATTAATGCAGTAGTAAAATATTATGTTCAATAGTAAGTTTTATTGTCAAAATAAACCATTAAAGTTATCGATTTAATAAAGTTATACAAGGGAAAATAAATAAATAACTACGTACCTACTTTCTCAGTTTTTAATTAAAAAAAAGGATCAGTGTAAAATTTTAAAGTTTAAAAAACATACTAGGCTGCCGACGGAAGTGAAAACTTAAATAAAACTATGATTTTTTTTTAAATTTTCAAATCATTTGTTTCAAATTTTTCAAATTTTCCACAAATTTGTTGTGTTGTGTTTTCAATCTGTTGTTGTGACAATTTTAAAGGTAATTTATAAATTAAATTGTAGTCTTGTTTTCACATATATCTGCACATAATATTATAACGTCATACTCATAGAGCTACATACACTGATATTCAGCATCATCTCGGTGAAGCGAACTCATAAGATTTTCTCCTAGCAAAAATCGCCAAAGTACCTAAAGTATTCACTTTAAAAAAATCTCCGTGTTGCAACATGTTACGAAAATATTAACTAAATAAAACAAAATGTTAATTAATAATGCAATAAGATCCTTCACGAAATATTTTACTTAATTAGAATGTAAAGCAAAATAATGTTCGCATTGAACTAGTTGATTATGGAAACAAATATATAATAACAACAAACTACGTGTAATACCAGAAAGGTTAGACAGAGGTGTACCTATATTATTATTCTTATTATATTATTGACATTTATGATTATTGTTTTTATTATTTTTTCATTATTCTATTGACATTTATTTAATTCAGTAATACAATTTTAATGGGATTATCTGTTTAATGACTGCATGATTATGGTCAACAATTAATTTAAATAAAATATGTAATGTTATTTTATATTTGCACGCCGAAATTAAAGGCAGAATAAGATAACAATTTGTACATTTTACCAACCTTCTGTACCTTATTTATGCAAATATTTTTATTTTTTATTTTGATATGATAAACTTACATTTCGCCAGTTATGTTTAAGTCCCATGTCTCCACTTCATAACTAAACAAAAAAAAAAATTATCTAAGTCAGTACCTATTACAACATCGAACGTACAGTCAACATCAAAATAAAGTGTCAACTGTTTGTTTTAATGTTTTTGACATTTTATGAATGAGAACTTGACAATATTTTTTCGAAGTTGTATGTATATTATGTTTAGACATTTTTATTTTATTTTACTTCTTTAAAATTATTATTAAATAGCTTCTGCTCGCAACTTCGTCTGCGTAGACTTCACAATTGGGTCCAGAGAGAAATGAAAAGAGCAGAAGCTATTTTTAACATAGATTGATAACAGCCGTTAATTCATGTTATGAATTCATTAATTTACCGGGATAATAAGTATTCTATGTGTTAACACAATTTATAAACTATATGTGTGCCAAATTTCATTCAAATCTGTTTAGCCGTTTTTACGTGATTAAGTAACAAATATCCAAACATACAAATTCAAATAATTTAATTAAGCATTAATTTTTATGGCAAAAAAATGTTCTCTTCAAACATGGTTACTCAGCATGTGAAAATTAATTTTAATACGCGGATCAAGAATTTAAAAATTTCTTAATCCCCACGTGGTTTCTCCTTGAATCCATAAGCATACTGACCCGGAATGACTGTATGTAAGCCATACCAATATTTGTTTCGGGTTTCCCAAAGCAAAGAAAGCCAATAATTTTGTCACAGCGTGGAGTAACGCCGATCGCTGACAAAATCTTAAAAAAAAAAATCTCTTTACCTTAAACGAAATTCTCTCATTTCTCGCATACCGTGAAGAAACGAGAATATATCACTACGTTTATTAGTAAAGAACTGATTCTAGGCTTATAATTAGACTAGCTTTTGCCCGCGGCTTCGCTCGCGTCAATTTAGACTTTGACTATCAATTCGGGTTATAATTCAATCATGATTCGAAAGACACGTGGCGCCGTCTATCATCATAAGAACGTTATTGTTGTTTTCCTCGGGAACAGTACTTTTTTGCGGGATGAAAGGTACCCTATGTCCGTTTCTGTACCCCTGACAACGTATATGCAAAATTTCATGATGATCGGTTCAGGGACAAAAAAACAAACTTACTTTCGCATTTATAATATTAGTTAGGATAAGGTTTCTTCACGAAGATTATTCTTACAGGCGTGAGTGCTGTCATAACTACACTTTCGGACTCCTAAATCGAGTTATCGTTCCATGTGAGGTATAAAGGCCTTAAAACATCAAAAAATGATGAGTCAAAGAAAAAAAATGTATGCAGTTTTGAAACCGGCATACTGGCCATCGTTTTGGTGTTGTCATAGCAAAAAGCGAAAAAAAAAACCAATTTGCAAAAAGTGCAGGGTGATTCAAGAGTCCGCGGGAGTGTATTATGCTGAGAAAAGACGAGGCAGTAAATTACCTAAAACCCACACTAAGCTTTAATACGTTCTTAAAAGTATTTCTGTCACTACAATACTTCTTAAAGAGAAAGAGACAGCGTGAGACCAAAGGCCGCGTCCTAACCAAAAACGATCGTCGCGCTCTTTTATATGCCCCTGTCCTTCCCTTTCGGGTTAGGTTCCTTTAAACCGTGCTCGGCTACGCCTTATTATTATTGCTTGAAAATAAATTTTAACCCGCCACGTGATTGTCCCCACCTTAAATACTCCCTCTTTCCCACCAATCCCGAAGGAAACATTGGCGATTTTTTTCACGGCACCTATGGTTTTGCTGACTTTGGGGTTTCCAAAAATACAATAAAAAGGGTCTATTAAAAAAAAAACACATACCTCGTCGCGCGATTAATGAAGTCGAATTTGAGTACGTTAAAACTTATAGGAACGATCGGGTCGATTGCGTTAATGCGCCTGCGCGAACTTCGCTTTGATTAGGACGTGGGCCAATGGATTTTTAAAATAACATACTTAGAGTTGTTTTTCTTTTATCATTCAGAGGTTAATGCTTTCTAAACAGATCGTGAACCTCTGAACTATCACGATGATTCATCAACGTAACTTGGTATTAAAATACCTACTTAATTACGTTTAAAAAAAAAACGATTGTGTTAAGTTCCCAATTGTAGATTTTAATATAATTTTAAGTAAGTTAATTATTAGTTTCTTTTCTTGATGATATGACTTAAAGTGGTTGTAAGTAATGCTTTTATACAAATTAAAAATATTCAAATTACATTTTGAGACTATAACATTGAAACATACCTACCTACTTACACTTAGATTTTGCTAATTATGGCAATAATGTCGATTTTCACTGGCTGAAGGGATCTTACATTGCTGACGTAAAGTACTATTCGAGGCTATTTTAATGCACCATTATTGGTAAAAATCCATGGTTAAATTCAATTAGCTAGCGAGACTTCGCAGACGTGATCGGTATCGATATTTAAACATAATTAAACAAAAAATGCATGATAGATTTTTTGGGTCAACGACCCAAAACGACCCCCGTTGGTTGGGTAATTACTTGAAATTTCATTACAAAAATAAGTTATTTTTGTGTCAACTTCACAGAAGTAATGGGTATCGATAGGTATATAAACACGATGCAACAAAAAAAAAAACTCATTTGCACTACCAGTACATAAATCATATTTTTTCGTAATTTCTTTATAATATTAATAATTATTGTTTGCAAAATAAATGTATATTCTATTCTATTCGTTTTATCGTGTTTGATATCGATACCCATTATGTCTGCGTAGTTTCACGAACTAATTTAATTTGACCCCGTGGGTATGCTTTTAAGTATAACCACTCGTGGAGGTTATATTAATGCACCATAAATACTTAAAATATAGAAAGGTAACAAAAAATGTTTTTTTTTTATTAATTTACTTCTAGATGGAACGATGACATACTTTTTAGATATCTTTTGCTCGTGTTCGGTACTCTCGTGTTATCTTCGAAATAATCATCACGATTGGACACGGTTTCAGAAAAGTCGGTTTGTGATTATGAAACTACACGTGAAAGGGATACATTATAAAGAAAAATGCCAAAATTTTTAAAACATTGACACTGCTAAAAAAAAATACAGTCGAATTGAGAACCTCCTCCTTTTTTTGATGTCGGTTAAAAATGGGAAAATCTTTAGAAGGCTCACGTATTTTAAATGATAAATGATTTTCTTTCTGTTCTTAAGTAGGTTTGTACAAAAACTTTTACACGTCGATTATATTCAAAAACTAACCGAGGTCTGCGTTTCCTATCTGACTACTCTGAGAAGAAAGGCCGAAACTCAGAAGTCACAGTCTCTTCTTTCTAGTCAGGCCCCAGGTCACTAGCGGGCTATAACAATAGAAAATCAATTGTGTCTCATTAGCGATGCTTAATGAGTTAAAGTCCCGAATAATCTTGGTCAAATCATGTGAGGACTGCGTAGCTTCGTGTCTGAAATGGTCTTTTGAGGAAGAACCACACAGATTTGAGTGGATCTGTCCAATCAGTGTTTTAAACACCATAATAATATTCTATATAAGTACATCGTAAGAAAAAGGAGATACTGATTACCGACAGAAAGGTTTTATATTATAATACAATTTAAGGCTCGTACACACTGGCGCGACGCGACGCCCGACACAAAGGCACCGCGTGTCGCGCTACGAGCGCCGCCTTTGTGTAGCGCTGTCGCGTCGCTCTTGTCTGTGGGAGTCTTTATGGGTCATTACTGCGAGAAAAAAATCCCTCCGTGCCTCGGAAAGGACGTTAAGCCGTCAGTCCTGGCTGTCATTCGTGCCGTCATGTCATCTTTGACAGTTGTTACGGGTAGTCAAGTCAGAAGCCCGAATGTCGGACAACCAGTATTACCAAGGGGTAGGTATGGTCTTACTCAGTAACTGATGCGCAGTCAGATTTGCAGTCGCTACATGTAAAATACTAGTAGTCAGCTGCATCCGTGAAGACTGGAAGGCGACTCCAACATAGTTGGGAAAATGCTACGCAGATGATTATGGTGATGATGTTAATTGCTAACAGAAAAAAAAAAAGAAACAATACCAAGTTTTTTTTAAATCATCTATAGCAAGCCTGGCCGATAGATTTTCCAGGGGAGCAAAATTTCTTAGACTGTGGCGGCGCCTGGCACCACTACTACCATATTCATAAGGTAATTTATACACAAAAACATAAAATATGCTTTAATTTACTTTAACAAATTGTCACCAAACTGATTATAGTAATCTAATGCACCCGAACATTCAAGCGGTACGTAGAAATAGCGACAATACCCGAACGACGCGGATCGGTTGCGTTCGGGCGGGATGACCAATCAGGTGACACCGTGCGCCGGCTAACCGGCCGACCGAAGTGCTGGCGGGCAAATTCAAATGCCTTGGCGGGCCACTTAGTGGCCCGCGTGTCTGGGTTTGGGTGGCCTTGATCTATAGGTATGACCTAATGGACGTGCAGATCTGCACACAATAGTTTAGGTACTGACCCTTTAAGAACAAAAAAAACGAAGCATGCTAATTGCACAACACTTTCGCAATCGTAATCAACATTATAAAAGGGAAAATAAATACCTACGTCATTATGAAAAATACATAACCCCGCTTTTCACCTTTATTACAATCGGGTAATACTTAATAACACGCCAAAAATTATGGGTCCAGCCCATTACTGGTTTCTTTTACTTTCTGTACAAAACTTGTTTTAAAAAGCGAAGTTGTTCCGCTGTATAAGTACCTACTTACTAGTTTTGGGCAATGGACAGTCAATGGATGCGCCTTAAGTATATTTTTTTGTTTACATTCCAGTGAAACTTTACGATTTCATCTTTTTTGTGATTGAAAAATCGAAAGGGATTTTTAAAGAAAACGAATTTTACAATTATTTATTTATCCAAAGTAATACAGAGCCACAGGTTGAGCACAGTAGTAGGTATAATAGCTTGTATAAAAGTTAAAATACTTCAAGAAGGTAATGTATGTAAACAAAAATATAAACTCTGTCTCTTGAACTAGGAAGCCTATATCTTAAGAGACAGTGTTGAGTTGATGAAATTATCATGTCTCTATATATTGCCCGGCGGGGTAATTACGTAACACACTAACAGTAAGTAGGAATGGGTTTCATTTTGACAGTTCAACAACATTCATTGCGTTATTTACGTTCTTGAGCAGACAATTTTTTCGAACTTATGAAGCAGTGGATTAACAATAGGCTTCAAAATGATTCAGATTGTGATAGGTAGTGTGTTACGTAATTAGGGTGCTGGTTATACTTTTAAGATCATTTAACTATTGTCTAAAGTAGGTATTATAGCTTGAAGAAAAACTAACTCGATCCAACCCTTGCGGTACGCGTCTAGCATGCTTAGGTGAGACAAAACAAGGGCGAATTTCACCGATGAAACTGAATGGAATTAGCACATCCAAATCACATCAGTGTCAATCAGGGATTGAAAACCGGTACGAATTTGGGTTTCAGTTCTTCATTTCGGTTCTGAAAAGGGAATAAAGGCTCCCACAAACAGGACCGAGGCGACAGCACATCGCGACTCTAGTAGAAAATTTTCTATGAAAACTTCTTGGCAATTGGTCTACAAGAGTCGTGTCGCGTTGTCGCGTCGCGCCTCTCTGCGGGAGCATTAATTTTGTTTTATTAGAAGTAAAATATACATCTTAGGTACAGTCAGCACCAAAAGGAAGTGACAATTATACAGTTGTGAAAAGTGTTTTTATAAAAAAATAAACTATAGGTAATACATATTTTTCTACTTCTATTTTATTGCTAGAAAGTTATTTACTTTTTTATGTCCTTCTGTTGTAATTTAACTACTTTGGTAGCTACCTCATATTTTTTGGTTACAGTTTGAATAAAAAATCAATCGAAAGTCATAATAGTTTGAGTGTGGGTATTTCACTCTAAAAGCGTTGAATAATTTATTTAATTAAGTAGGTATATAGCTGCTAATGTTTAAAAAGCGATCAATCAATCTGCCTAGCCTTTTCCCAACTATGTTGGGGTCGGATTCCAGTCTGACCGGATGCACCTGAACACCAGCATTTTACATAGAGCGACTGCCTATCTGACCTCCACAACCCAGTTACTGGGTAACACGATACCCCTTGATACGACTTGGTAATTTTACTATGTGTCGACAATTAATTTAAGCTGATTATTCAATCGTCAGATACCTTTCATCTGAGGAATAAATAACAGTTTAACAGCTGTTGTATAGAAAAAATGTCTAACCGCCATATTTATTCCTCAGATAAAAGTGACCTGACAATTGAAAGATTAGCCCTTATGCAATTAAAATCTAATGAAAGATTAATCCTGTCTAATGATGAGAATGTAATTCATCTATTTTGTCTGTTTCACGCTAGATAAGCAAAAATGTCAATAAAAATCATTGGCATTTTTCTTAAAAGCCCAGAAACTAATGAATTCACACAGCGTACTTTTTGAGTACTGAGAAGTGTATTTAGGCATCAAGATTTAAGTTTTTCTTAAACTTATATTAAGTAATTGAAAAGAGACCGGTTCTGACGCCGATTCTTTACCCTTGAATTTCAACGTCAACATTGAAATGTTGCAACGGAAACAACTTGTAAATTATTATTTTTATTAAACTTCTCTTTCACTAGCATCTCAAGTTCAGGCCGGACCAGAGGACTAAAGAACTGCGGACCACAAAGGGGCTAACTTCATATTAGTAGTCTTACCCACGGTTATCGGGGTACCCATTAACTGGGTAGTGGAGGTCAGATAGGCAGTCTCTCCATGTAAAATGCTGGTGTCCAGCTGCATCTGCTTAGACAGGAATCCGACCCCAAAATAGTTGGGACAGGCTAGGCAAATGATTATAACACAAAGTTAGACCCTGTCATCTGTGGTCCTATACTTAAACTGAGGAAGCCGAAAAATTGTTTTGCAGTTTGGCAAATACAATACTGTGTTTATTTTTGGGAAAACCGGCCAAGTGCGAGTAGGACTCGCGCACGATCGTTTCCGTACCATTATCTATAAAAACGGCAAAAAAATCATGTATGTTGTATGGGAGCCCATTTCAATATTTATTTTATTATTTTTTTAAGTATTTGTTGTTATAGCGGCAACACAAATACATCATCTGTGAAAATTTCAACTGTCTAACTACCACGATTCATGAGGTACAGCCTGCTGACAGACGGACAGACAGACGGATGGACAGCGGAGTCTTAGTAATAGGGTCCCGTTTTAACCTTTGGGTACGGAACCCTAAAATGGGAATATTCCCTTGGGAAAACCTATACTCGTAATTAAAATCAACCAATTGGAACATGGAGACCTAATCAGCAGGAAATTACGCATGAATGTTTTGCTAGACAAACAAAGAATCATTGATTTATTTATCATTATCATAGACAAGACTTTATTGAGGAGATAAAATTAACTAACAGTACCATTCTATTCAGCTAAATGAAGTAAGCAATCTTTATACGGTTTTTTATACGTAGATATTATGATTTAAATTTTATTTAATATATGAATTGTTTTTTTCTATTTATTACGGACGCTTTCAACGTTCTGCATCGTTCTCAAATGCATAATTTCAACATGAATAATGTAACCAATATTTTGTAACCATATTTTGATTTAAAAGAGTGTCCATGGAGTTTCTTGCCCGTTCTTGTCCATAGGTACCTACTACGCTTTGGAACGGGCAACTAGCTTCATCTTTCTGACTGACCGACCCCTTAATAATTCAAAAGTGCCTGTAAGTGGTTTATTTGAAATAAATGCTTTGAGTTTGAGTTTGATAAGTCAGGCGCGGATAAGGGGGGCAACGGGTGCAGTTGCGCCCCCCGGGCAACGTCCAAACTGAGTCTAAAACTCTAAATTAGACATAAATATAGTTTTATTAGATCTCTTTAAGAAGTGGATTGAGAGGCGCCACGGCGTCCTCACCTTCTGCATGACGCAGGTCCTCACCGGACGTGGTTGTTTTGGGAAGTTCCTATTTCATAAAAGGCGAGAGGAAACGCCCGGGTGTTACCACTGCGTGGATCACTCGGAGGACACGGTGGAAATCTGCCCGGCTTGGGCGAAGCACCGCCGTATCTTCGCGGAGGCGATCGGCAGCGGCGGTCTCTCGCGTCCGGCCCTGGTCCAGGCCATGGTACGGAGCGAAAGGGCATGGGAAGCCGTCACCTCCTTCTGCGAAGCAGTTATGTTCGCGAAGGAGGCGGCGGAGCGCGTGATGGACAGGCAATCGTTGCGCCCTCACGCCCCTAATCGCCGCAGGAGGTGACGCCCTGGGCGTCGGGAGTCGATAACCGAAATGGGCAGCTCGCCGTCCGATAAGGGCCAGGCCCGAGCACAGATTGACGGGGTCCGGCAGGGCCGATGCCTGCCGGGGTCGCGTATTGTTCGAAAGAGTTACCGTGGCCCTGGCGCACAGGCCACTGAAGGAACGCGGGTGGGTTTTAGTCAATAAGAGTCTGACACGCCCTTCCGCTCCGCCCAGAGCGGGAGAGGTCATTTGATGATTACCCACACAAAAAAAAGTTAATTTTACCTGTGATAGCTACTTCCATAAGGGGGGGTCTACTATGTAAAGCTATGAGGTATTTGCTTCATTATTGGTAAAGATACAAGTCTTAATTTTAACCAATAACGGTCCGTAAATTATAGGAATCGGCCATAAGGCTCCACTCCGCTGTCCGTCCGTCCGTCCGTCCGTCTGTCACAGTGCTGTATCTTTTGAACCTTAATAGGTAGACACCTGAAATTTTCACAGAGTATGAACTACTATGGCTGCTATAACAACAAATAATAAAAATAAAAACACTCGATTGGAACGAATTTCCTTTCGTATTATATTATTATTGATAAACGGATCGTATTATTGATTAACACTTACTGGCTGTCTTGAACCAATAAGCGCGCACCTATGACTGGGCACAGCCAATAGCATACGCGCTTTGGATAACCTTCAACACTAAAGATAAGGTCGTGACGGAAACTCGTGGCCGAAAACTCTTACACTTTTCTTCGCCTAGCCCCCATCCGCCAAGTCCGTACCGTGCGATAAGGAACTACGTTCCAAAAAAAAATTTAAAATTCAGATTTTGAAAAAGAGATTAAGAAATACAATTTTTATTTTATTATTATATGCAAGAAACATGTTTTTGTCAGCGTTTTTTGGTCGTTTTTATTAATAAAGTATTAAATACGTCCGGTCCGTGGTACGGAACCCTTCGTGTGCGAGTCCGACTCGAACTAGACTGCTTTTTACCTCAATTTGCGTTGACAAAGTTAATACGGTGTCAATTATTTGTAAATAAACTATTGTGACTAGGTACTTACTCATCGTTATTTTTATCGATGACATATTTAATTTTTTTATTATTAATTTCAATGTCATAACTCGTGACTGATGAGTTCACGATGTATAATAGAATTAAAGAATTTTTTTCAATCAATATTTTGACAGTCGTTACGGGTAGTCAGAAGCCCAAAAGTTTGACAACCAGTCAGTTTACCAAGGGGTATCTTGTTACCCAGTTACTGGGTTGTGGGTGTCAGATAGGCAGCCGCTCCATGTAAGAACTGGTATTTAGCTGCATCCAGTTAGAGTGGAAGAAGACCCCTACATAGTTGGGGAAAGGCTAGGCAGATTGAGGTAGGTACAATGATACCTCTATGGTCGGCAGCGCAGCGTCGAGGGACGTGGTGATCTTCTTCTGCGAAAATGTCATCTCGCAGAAGGAGGCAGCGAAAAGGGAGAGGGAGATGTTGAGTGCTCTCCCGGCCCGCAGCAGGCGCACCGGGCGTCGGCAGAGGGCAGATAATGCCCTCTTCCGGTTCCCATTGGGTCCAGGGACAGCGGACTCGGGGATGTCCACCGCCCCCTATCATATAAGACCCGAGGAGGCCTCGTGTAATGTTCCACGCGCGCCCCACTTAGACTTCGCGGGGGGTGTCAAACACCTCACTCCTCGAGCTTGACCAGATGGGGCCCGCAGAGGCGGGCCGGCACCAGTCGAGGGTTGCGTTGAAGAGTGCTTAAGTGCCCCCGTAGCCCCCGGTGCAAGTGTGCGAGGGAACATGAGGTGGTTTTAGTCCCTCCGCCCGCCCCAGGGCGGAGAACATCCATGAGGATTTCCACCCCGTTAATAAAAAAAGGTACAATGATACCTAAAATAATGTTTAGGTACATAAATCGTACTTACGTAGCAATGTTTTATTTCTCAGCTAAGTACATAAATTCGTCACACTGTCACAGCTACCGTTTACTGACAAATGCGTGCACTGACTGGACAGGTCCACTCAATATGTGTGGTTCTCTCCTCAAAAGACCATTTCAGACACTAATATATCTACATGGTCTTGACATGATCTGACCCAGATTATGTCTGGACTTTAAAAGAGACTGTGACCTCTGAGTTTGTTTCGGCCTTTCTTCTCAGAGTAGTCAGATAGGAAACGCCGACCTCATCTAGTTTAAAAAATATGATTGACGTGTAAAAGTGTTTGTACAAACCTACTTATTGGAATAAAATCATTTATCATTTACATCATGTTAAATAAGGGAAGAGTAATTATTACTTTTTTGTCATATCGGTTCGAGTTTTACGCGAATTCCAAGTGCAAATACCGTGGTGAATGCATAGTATAAGGCATTTGATTTATTAGACTTTTTTGATACCTATATCTGATTTGGTATCTGATTGGCACCAGTGGGACCTGAACCCATTGTGCCACTCCCCTTTGGGTACTTACGCACTCTGGTAAGGAAACGCACCAGGGATTCACATCACAAACTATGGGTGGACCAAGGTGAGTGCAGGCAGGCTAAGGAAGCCCTTGCTACAATTGATGGCCGCCTCGCGAAATAGGTTCTCCGACTAACTAAACAACAGCTGCGTACAGTTCCAGCAGCTTTAACTGGCCACGAGTCAGTGAATAAAGACCTCTTTGTCATAGGAGTCACAGACAGTCCGCTGTGCAAGGCCTGCATGGAGGACGACGAAACAGCAGCTCATGTGCTTCTAAGCTGCCCGGTGGTCGCCACGTACACGGCAAAGTACTTCTGTAACCCAGGTACCCTACGTGAGATTGTCAGCGACACCAAGGCGTTGCTAGCCTTCCTCGAGGAGCTGGGGTGGATAGAAAATTTGATTTTCTCACCAGTACGCAAAATACGCGCATTGACGTGGAGTTGCGGACACCAGCCCGTATCCTACGGGGATCCGGGCTGGTGTCCGTCCGTCCGTATCTGATTCTCTCGTTGATGTCCCACAAATAAATATTTTAAGCTTTAACAGCATATTTTCGATCCATCTCACAGATACCTAGATTTGACACCGAGGATAGATCAGAAGTGTTAGTGATAGGCAATACCCAATCGAAAGATCAATATGTAATCCGATGTGGAGTTACTTATGTCAAAATAACAGATTAACTATTTAGGGTAACGGGATTAACCGGAAATCTTTAGCTGTATGTCAAGATAATAGATATTTATAAGGGAGAAATAAGATAAAAGATAATTAACCATATTCATTGAAATTAATTAATGAAGTTTTATTCTGTTAATAGGATATCGGAATCAATATTACACATTAATAAAAAAGCCAGATGTGGTCGACATTTGGTCTTCGTCCATACTGATCCCTAGTCCCAACTCGCCCGCGCCTTGTAGCTATCCATATGTACACACCGGGCGAGTTGGGACTAGGGATCAGTATGGACGAAGCCGACATTTCCTATCCGACTACCCCTGAGAAGAAATGGCGAAACAAACTCAGGAGTTAAAGTCTCTTTTCACAGCGGGCCCTATCAGAAAACCAGCGCTGCGGTTTTTTTTTTAATATCGCAGCATTATGCTGAGATAGGAGCCTTTTTGGTTTCGCACAGGTCTTTTATTTTTGACTTGTTTATTGTTATTTTTAATGTTAATTTTGTTAGTTTTAAATGATCCTTTTTTATTTTTGATTTTCTGTGCGTGTTCCAAATATAATAATTTTCTTTCTTTCTTCTTTCTTTAAAGTCCAGACATAATCTTTATCAGATTCACTATCATTAATTAAATTTTTAAATATTAAGGATGATCATGAATTCATGATGATAGATTGGTCACCGCTTCGTTTGTTTTTATTGTTATTTAGCCTTCGCCCTCCATAAACTTACGATATCTATAATTTTTAGACATTGAACTACCAACTATAATATTTACAATAAACAATGATCTATCATTAGACTATTAGTTTACAAATAGTGATAAAGATTATCACAAAATCAACACAACTCAAGCGCCTTGTCTGGTGCAGTGTTGTTCAAACGAATTTTAAATTAACTTGTGACCACACAAAGAAACATGCAAAAGAATAAATGAGGCTTTGCGAGCCAGAGTGGCCTGACTACTTAAAAAATAGTTTTTACTAGTAAGGAAAAAAACAGAAGCCCTGATTTCAAATAACTTAAACCTTTCACGAGCGTTGGCAAAATATTTGCCACAGCGGTATTTTGAATCTGGCGCGTAATCGATTTGGCAGAATAATATTTTTAATCTACGTACATAAAAATTACAAAACAAGTATATTGCCACCCCCCATAAAAGTAAATAGGGATATCTAGATATCTCTATTCACTTTTCTCCCCTAGGGGGAGGAATTGTTCAGAAATGTTTTGTAGGGGGCCTCTAACTACGTCAACACTCTTTAAAATAAAATAAATCTACGTACTTCGTACTGCCCGTTAAAGGGTTAAACTAAACTAATTTCTAAATTAACTAATTAAAATACAAAATTTTAAAAATTAAAAATAATTTGTACGCCACTGTGGCGCTAAGACTTTTACCGCTTTTTTTTCTGATATAAAAACAGTATTGAAAAAATGACAGTTACGCCACTCTGGCTCTCATGGCCTCAAATATGGTATAGTAAATAACTAGAAATTGAATTAATGAGCAGTTTTTTCTGAAACAAAAACAGTATTGAAAAAATGCCAGTTAGGCCACTCTGGCTCTCATGGCCTCAAATATGGTATAGTAAATAACTAGAAATTGTATTAATTTAACTTTCGTGGATCGTGGCTAAGTAATAACAGCAGCACGGGTCGATCGATCAGGTTTTTTTAAGATACGTTCGTGGATGGGTGACCATCTTTACATACCGAGACCCCTCCGTTCCTCGGAATGCACGTTAAGCCGCTGGTCCCGGCTATCATTCGTAGATCTTTGACAGTCGTTACGGGTCGTCAGAATCTCAGAAGTCTGACAACCAGTCTTGCCCAGTTACTGGGTTGTAAACGTAGAGGTCAGATCGGCAGTCCAAAATCAAATGATTTTATTTCACATAAACCCACATGGGCACTTATGAAACGTCAGAAGCGGTGCACGGTTCCAATTGGTCGTTTCCTATGGAGAACTGCCGGCATGAAACTTCACGCTTCAGTGCGCAATCGCTCCATGGTATTCAGCTGCATCTGCTTTAGACTGGAAGTCGATCCCAACATAGGTAGTTGGAATAAGGCTAGGCAGATTGATTGAAAAGGATGCACCGCTTTTCTTAAAAGTGTGTGTGTGTTTGGTCATTGATGCGATGTCTCTCACTCTCTCCTTCTCCCTTGAATCCATCCAAAGGTGTCTGTAAAAGATCGCTTTTAGCGATAAGACCGCCCATTGTGTGACCCTGTGTAAAATGTCTACATTTATATCTGTAATTTTTATGGTGTACATAATAAAGAGTATTCTATTCTATTCTATCATAATAGACAGTGGAAATGTAAAATGGCTAAGGTGCCAAAACGTGAAATCTCAAGAATGAATTTTAAAGTAATAACTTTAAACTTCATTCTTGAGATTTCAGGTACTGGCGCTTTAGCCATTTTGCCTTTCCATTGTCGAATTATAGATAAACTACAGAACCGATTTTGATTAAAGGAGATTGGGCGAATTTGCCCTGAAACCCAATAGCGTTAAGATACATACCAATGAAAAGATCTCATCAATGAGAATATTTCTTACTATGACGTCTTCTGTTGATTGTTAGTAAGGAGCTACAGAGCTCTAAATGTGAGTAATTAAGTATTATTGAAATACTGGTATTTTGCCAATTAATTAAGGTTCTTTATTTCTGTGCCTTGCAAATATCATGTAACGGACATTTTAAAACATTGGCCTCATAGATACCGTTTTAGGAACAATGTTTTTAAGAGTCGAAGTGTATTATATTAAATATTTCTTGACCTATTTTTTTTTTGTTGGTCTTGTCGGATTCATTAGAAATCTAAATCAATATATTTTATTTCTCATAAAACTACATGACCTACAATGTGTATTGTCTTTGGTCCCTGGCCCTAGTATCAAGCAATAGACAAAATTGTCAAAGTTGTATAGCTTGAATGCGAGGCTTTTGGCTATTTTGTATGTGTCTATTAAATTAATGTCGTTCATTTGTAAGGTGCGTTTTGTTTGTGCAGAATAAACTACCTATTTCTCTTTTTTCTTTCTATTCTTTCATGAGCACTTATGAAACGGCAGAAGCTAGGTGCACGGATGGCCGTCCCATGCAATCTATTTATCTTTCTTCTTTATCTTCTTTTTTTTTTGTTTATTTGCCCAGATTGGCAAAAAAAAAATGCAAGCATTGTTAAGCAGAACGATTCATTTTTGTTTATAGGAACCGATCATAAGTAAGAGATTATCTCCATCAACACAATATATTCAAATAAAATAAGACTTTGTCTAGCTTGACTGACAATGACCGCGATAGCGAAGTAACAATGAAAGATTATAAGGTAAATACCGACTTCATAGACTGACTACAATAATAATGCCAGCCTATTATTGCCCTACTGCCACTGCAGGGCAAAGGCCTCTTCTCATACAGATAAGGCACGAGCATTGATCACCACGCTTGCTCAAGATGAGTTGACTACAATAATGACACTAAATTCTTTGCACTACATTGTCACGATTGAATTTCTCGAACGAAAGAGTATACAGTAGCAGAAGTGTATGGCTCATTCACATTTCGCCAGTTATGTTGAAGTCCCATGTAATAGGAGCGTGTCTATTGTCATTAACCGAGCACGAATTCAGACTCCGGGATGCTACTGAGAAATTCTTGATGGAAAAATCCAACAACACTCAGTCAGACTTGGAAATCGAACCCAGGAAATCAGGCTCCAGCTCGCCGTCCGGTAAGGACCAGGCCCGGGTCGAAGGCGCGTTGTGTTCCACGCGCGCCTCAAAGAGATGTCAGCATAATTGACGGGGTCCGATAGGGCCGATGCCTGCCGGGGTCGCGGATTGTTCGAAAGAGTTACCGTGGCCCTGACGCACAGGCAACTGAAGGAACACGGGTGGGTTTTAGTCAGTAAGAGTCTGACACGCCCTTCCGCTCCGCCCAAAGCGGGAGAGGTCATTTGATGATTTCCCACCCAAAAAAGACTATTATTTATTTATTTATTTGGGGTCGCCAATAAAGGATACGCCATCAATATAAATCACAATAATAAAATAGGTTTTTTTTCGCGTGCTCCTTCAATTATAGGAGACCACAGCATGCACATATTTTAACTATAGTCTGACCGATACTGCTGTACCGCGCCTTAGGTATGTGCGCGGCGAGACGGGGGGGCAGTGCAGGCCGCTCATTCGTCAACGCTCACGGCGTCCCGCCCCCCCGCCTCGCCGCGCATACCTAAGGCGCGGTACAGCGGTATCGGTCAGGCTATAGGTATAAACACGATAAAAATTAAAATTGAAAAAAAATTATGAATGATGAAATAAATTATGATATTTGAGAAAAAGGAAAAAGAAATAACATGTCAAGCGTGAGCATTCATATAACAATGGTGTAAACGGGATGAAAACTAAAAATAGAGAAAATAAATCATAAAATTTGAGGAAAAAACTATTATAACTTCTTCAAAATTCTGGGTTTTTCTATGAGCAAATTCTCATTAGCAGCTTGCGTTCTGGATCTGTGCCTGCGGGGTGATTACGTAACATACTAACAGTAGGAATAGGTTTAATTTTGACAGTTCAACAACATTCATTGAATTATTTACATTGTTGAGCAGATTTTTTTTTCGAACATATGAAGCAATGGATTAGCAATAGGCTTCAAAATGATTCAGATTGTGATATACAGTGTGTTATGTAATTAGGGGGCTGGTTAATTCCAATAGGTTCGCTGTTACATCATAACTGGCAAAATGTGGGTGTGCTAGGGCAAAATGTGGGTGTGCTAGAGCAAAATGTGGGTGTGCTAGGGCAAAATGTGGGTGTAATAAAAAGGTGCGAAAAAATAAAGGTGCTATTAAAAAAAAGAAGGAGTAGTGAGAAAAATTTAAAAGAGTATGCTTACCTAGATGGGTTGATCATGTCGAGAGGATCAGTGAAAGGCGATTAACAAAAGGTATTTACAAGGCAAATGTGACGGGACGCCTTAAGAGGACATAACGGGTTTAAAATGACACGAGAGTCACTTGTACTCCCTGTAAATGTGTTTTTTTTTTATACTGGACCCTACCTGCACCCTAATTACGTAAAACACTATCAATCACAATCTGAATCATTTTGAAGCCTATTGCTAATTTAATACTTCATAATTATGTTCGAAAAAATTGTCTGCTCAACAACGTAAATAACGCAATGAATGTTGTTGAACTGTCAAAATGAAAGCCATTCCTACTGTTAGTGTGTTACGAAATTGCCCCGCTGGGAAACTTCTGGTTACGGAGATATTGAAGGTCAAAATTCGAACTTTTACTGACGTTTTTTTTACGTTTTAAAACCAAACTTTAAAACCCCCACGACCCTGTACCGTTGTCTAAGCATAATGTTTTGCGTGTGTTAAATTGCGCCCTACCGCAAACAGCAAATTTTCACACCAAAATGGAAGTCATTTCCCAGCAATTATTTTTGTGCAATGTTATTTAGTTTGATGTACAAAATGCGATGGTTAATGGTTAAGTGATGGGTCTTTTTACGCACCGTATAGTGACCTTATTGGTGATGTTCTTCAGAAAGGTCAGGTGCGCAGTACTCGCAACTGGCGTGCGTGTATGACCAGCGGGGTAATTACGTAACACACTAACAGTAGGAATGGGTTTCATTTTGACAGTTCAACAACATTCATTGCGTTATTTACGTTATTGAGCAGACAAATTTTTCGAACATATGAAGCAATGGATTAGCAATAGGCTTCAAAATGATTCAGATTGCGATAGATAGTGTGTTACGTAATTAGGGTACAGATGTATGAACGTAAACAAGGCAAAAGGAGTATGTAAGGATCGTAGCAGATGAGTTTATGTAAGTATATGTGTACTTAGTACTACATTTATTACCCCTCTGCCAACCCTCTCATGGAATACAGGCGTAAATATGTTATGTACTCATAAAAAGGGTGGCGTGACCTTCAACTGTAGGGGTCACAGAGGTTACTAGGTCCGGTTGAACAACCACAGAGGCAGCCCAACAGTCGAGGTCAACCACTCGCCGAGCAATAGATTGTAAAATTACTTACGATGTTCATAATAATTATCATGTTGTACCTACGTTAAAAATATGAAGTAGGTACCTACTAGCTTCTGCCGCCGGCTTCGCTCGCATGGATGTCGGAAATTATCCCACGGGAACGTTTTACTGGGACAAAAAGTAGCCTATATCCTTCCCCAGGATGCCATCTATCTCTTTGCCAAATTTTATCGAAATCCGTTCAGTGGTTTAGGCGTGAAAAGGTAACATACAGACAGAGTTAAGGCTCTCAAAACAGACGCGACGCGACAGCGCGACACATAGGCACCGCTCGTCGCGCGAAAGGCGGTGCTTTGTGTCGCACTGTCGCGTCGTGCCAGTGTGTACGTGCCTTTACTTTAAAATTTATAATATTATTAGGTATGGATATTTACGCGTTGTGTAGTGAAAACCTGGTAAAGAAAAATTCATTGTTTTTCTTTTTATTTATTTGTTGTGTAGAAATCTTCGTAATGTACATTGAGACCGACCGTTTTTTTTTTTTTTTTTGGTTGGTAAATCATCAAATGACCTCCCGCTCTGGGCAGAGCGGAAGGGCGTGTCAGACTCTTACTGACTAAAACCCACCCGTGTTCCTTCAGTTGCCTGTGCGCCAGGGCCACGGTATCTCTTTCGAACAATCCGCAGCCCCGGCAGGCATCGGTCCTATCGGACCCCGTCAATGGTGCTGACATTTCTCTTTGAGGCGCGCGTGGAACACGACACGCCGTCGACCCGGACGGCGAGCTGCCCATTGCTCGCCGTCCGCAAGCCCGCGCCTACATTGAGACCGACCGTCCAGGTGCTTCTAATGTCTTATAATTACAAATTGTGTAGGGAATTCGGAGAACGTCAAGGATTGCCATATTTCAGACAGTTTTTAAATTTCGCTATAAAATAACGTTTAGGTATTGAAATCACGAGGTTTTCACTGCACGGCGACGTTTTATGTATTAAACTACACTACTGATAGGGGGACGCCCTAAATTGCTCGCGAAATAAAAAAACACGTGTGGCACTCGGGGACTGCCGCGGTAAAGCTATTGCATAGCATTTTTTTCAACTAATGCAATTTGCTTACGTATTCGTCCGATTTCGGAGCAGATCGTCTCGATCCGTGCGAGCTTCGTACAGTCGTACCATATACATACACGTTAAGCGAACCCTCGGCCGAGCTACATGGTAGGCGGAGTGGGGGGTGTTAGGTTTTATTTTCGTTACGGAATTTCTTGATTCGGTCGCCGCGCTCAAAGCCCGCGATAAAAGCTATGCAATAGCTTAAAAAATTCTTAGGTTTTTTGCAATTTGCAGTTCAATGTCAGGTTGTATGTTGAACAATATATGATTCGTGACCGTAACACGTACGTGTTAATATAGAATTATAATCATTAAAATCATCAATCCAACACTCTAAGGTCATATAACCCTATTTATTGATATTTCATGTGAAATAGTCAAGTCAGTAAATACTTATTACGGTCGCTAATCATAAATTTTGTTCAACTTACAACCTGCGGGGTAATTACGTAACACACTAGCAGTAGGAATGGGTTTCATTTTGACAGTTCAACAACATTCATTGCGTTATTTACGTTGTTGAGCACACAAATTTTTCCAACTTAAGAAGCAATGGATTAGCAATAGGCTTCAAAATGATTCAGATTGCGATAGATAGTGTGGTACGTAATTAGGGTGCAGACACTGACTTGCAAGTTGCAAAATACGTAAGAAAATTTGAATTCCGCGGGTTATTTTGTGGCTTCCATAAAAAAATGTAAGAAATTTTGATTTACGCGGGCTACCTTGCAGGAATCACATTTAAGTTTTAATACTACGACGTTTTATATGATGAACTTATATAATAAAGAGTCTTCTATTCTATTCTATTAACATCATTACTACTAGACCTGACATTATCCTTCTTCATAATTATCACCCTTAACCCTTTACAAAATAAATCTGAACAGAGTTCAACAATATTATTTTGTAGGTTACTAAAGAACGAAAGTACCTAAGTGGGTTGGTACCTACCTACGTCGGTTCATCGCGAACTTATAATTCGCCATAAAAATAACTTGAGCAAACCGGACTTTTGAAAAGAACTTTAAGTATACTTGCTTGCTCCAGATATTGTTTTCACCTTCGTCTGCAAAGTAGGGCTGTCAACTCAAGATTTTTGCTAAATATTTTAAAGTAAGTAAGTAAGTAAGTAAAATTTTATTTGTTTAAACATGGAGTACATGATACATTGCATGCAAGATAATAAAGATAAAAAAAGTTCTAACATGTTCGCCGCATATCGTGGCGTACAAATTGGTAGGAAGAGATGGTGCATAAACCGTGATAATATTCATCAAAATTACATTATGGAAATTATGTAGGTACTTATTAAATCATCATTATTCATTAAAGTTTAGGTATTACAATTCAGCAAGCATATTTTTTAGATAAAATTAAATGTCAAAAATTAAATGTTAAAGTGTTTTAAAGTTTTAAATAAAATAAAAAATAAGTGACAACATTATAATTTAACTAAACCTAACCTAACTTAACTAAAACTATTAACTAACGAAAATAGTAATTACCTAGTTTAGTTTTAACTGTCAATTAATAATGTAGGTATTATCCTCAGCTGTAGCCCTCCAAATGCAAATTTTCTTTGGGTTTTGCAAATCGCAGCTCAGTTTTACGTCGTATGTTGATCAAAATGCGATTCGCGATTATTGGAATGATTATATTTACTGAATAATAATCATCAATTTCATATCAATCGTCAAACTTAGGAAATTTTGTTCCACCAACATCATTTTTCAGAATATTTCATAGGAAAATTCTTAGGTAGAACAAATTTCCAAAGTTGAAAATGAAAATTTGAATTTGGCGGTCTACAGCTGAGGATTCACCCTACGTAGAAACGCATAATTGTCTTAACTTTTAAGATGTTTAAGGCATCAAGGTCAAGGTGAAATATCACATGGAAACTAATAGGTAGGTAATGATAATCCCTTTCATTTTGACAATACAAAAAAAAAATCTGTGCTAAATAATATAATGTTACGTCTGCTCGACAACAAAAATAATCCAATGATTAATGCACTTCATTTGTCAAAATGACGGATTTTTATTTCACTGACAGCAATAAGGGATGAACAAGGATCTATTGGTGCAGTGGCCAAAATCGGAACAAACTCCACCATTTTGTTTTTTCAATACATTTCACAAAACAATTGCACAAAGGTTTACCAACAGCGCCCCCTGTCAACGTCAGTCGAGCGCTAAAAGATTCATGTAACTAATATTGTAATGTTTGCTCGACAACAAAAATAATGCAATAGAAATACTCAATATCTTTATTGCTTTACCATAATGTGTACTTTAGGTGGTAACTATATAATTGAGATCATTATGGACCCCGTAGGGCACAGCAAAAGGGTAGGAGAGAGGAAGACCTGTTTCAGGAGATAATGAAGTTGTTATTGTGGGAACATGTTTTAACTTACATATAATCAAAGTCAGGAAGGAGATCGCGAATAAGATACTAACATTTCGTTTATCTATCATTTATGTATTATTTTATCTGCAAATGTACAGGAAAATATAAAGGATTGTTATTCCATTGGCAACATTATGTTATGGGGTGTGGCAGACCTGCATTATTTATGGTCTGGCATAGCCAACAAGAAAGTTTACTAACTATACAATCTCGGTCCTTTTCTCAAAGAAAAAGGCCAATAATTAGCTGAAATTATAAAAATATTTTTTGGTTCATGCCAACCCTCACCAAAACTGTATCACCGTTTAAAAAAATTAAGATGAAAGGTACCTATCTTATTTAAGGTTACCGTTGTACGTTATGTATGACGCATTTAACAAAGTAGGTACTGACAATGACCTAATACGTACTTATTCGTCATAATATGACCTGTAGGTAGCTGTCAAACTACTGTTGAACATGGAAGGTCAGTACAGTGTTGCTATTCTAAAAAGTTCAGCGGAACCCATGCCCACTCAAGTCGAAGCGAATAAACTTCGAAAGCTAACCCATTTGTTTTAAAAGTAAATCATCGCGGGTTCATAACGAAACATTGTTCGAATTTCGAATTTTTACCTTCAAAATTACTTCCTCGAGTAATCCGCACCTGAACAGTCAGCCCCGCTACAGGTACCAACCAACATGAAAAAAATAATTAAGCAGGAGTGAAGTTCATTCCAAAGTAACGAACTACTTTCGGACGGGCAACGTTCTTTTTTTTTTTGGCTGGTTAATCATCATATGACCTCTCCCGCTCTGGGCGGAGCGGAAGGGCGTGACAGACTCTTACTGACTAAAACTCACCCGTGTTCCTTCAGTTGCCTATGCGCCAGGGCCACGGTAACTCTTTCGAACAATCCGCGACCCCGGCAGACATCGGCCCTTTCGGACCCCGTCAATGTTGCTGACATCTCCTTGAGGCGCGCGTGGAACACGATGCGCCGTCGACTCGGGCCTGGTCCTTATCGGACAGCGAGCTGCCCATTGCTCGCCGTCCGCAAGCGGACTGGCACCCTGGGTGCCTACTTTCTGAATTCGTCAACAAAGAGACGGGCCCGTCCGAAATTAGTGCGATACTGCGGAATAGAAAGAAAGAAAGAAAATACGTTTATTTAGCACAGACTACAAAGCACACAACACAACATATACCTACAAGTAAAAAAGAACTAGTAAGAAAAAGAAGTAAGAATAGAAATAAGAAAAAAAGTTAAAGTAGAAGAAGAAGAAGAGAGAGAGAGTAGAAGTAAAAGTAGTAAGAATGAACTCTATTCCTGATTAATTAACGTTTTCAGACGGGCAATAACACATCGGGAGTAAGGAGAGTTGTCAAATCGTGTTGTCATTCATTCTTAGTTCGGACCCCGAACTAATCTTACATCATAAGGTGATACGGAGTATGAAACGGCCATAACTTCGGCCGATACTACGGATTTCGTGCTTAGAGAGTAGACCCGCACGTGACAACTATATGACAGCCTGTGCAAAACGGCTTGCAGTCTACCTATCACTTTAGTGATGACCATAGCGACTGTTATGTAATCGACTTTAGTCACGCTGAGGCCAACTGTGAATAATTGTAGTAATCACTTTTTATACTGAAAAGATAAAAACAGAAATTGAAGATTGATACTGCCTTATCAGCCTGCTTGCATTCTGCATTCTACCTTTGATAGCAGTACGCGGCTATATGCCGTAAATTATGGCCCATCCATCAATATCCATTCCGTATAATTATTGCTGCCGAGCAGACTTTTCTGACCAGGAAGAAATGGATTTGTTGTATAGGAAAGATATTTAAATTTATGTAAAGGTATTGTCTTTCCTAGTGAGTTACGTACCTAATTAAGGTTCGGAACAGCTAGATGTGGCCATTGAGATCTTCAATGGTGCAGCTTTTCATTGCCTTTCCTGCTCTTGAGAAAAATAAACCAAGTAAGCGTTACACGGTGCTTTTGGCGCGTGGCAAAAATCGGAACTAACGCCGCCATCTTGTATTTCAATATATTTTACAAAACAATTGCACAAATGTTTACACACAGCGCCGCCCTTTTTTTTTTTTTTTTTTTTGGATGGTAAATCATCAAATGACCTCTCCCGCTCTGGGCGGAGCGGAAGGGCGTGTCAGACTCTTACTGACTAAAACCCACCCGTGTTCCTTCAGTTGCCTGTGCGCCAGGGCCACGGTAACTCTTTCGAACAATCCGCAGCCCCGGCAGGCATCGGTCCTATCGGACCCCGTCAATTTTGCTGACATCTCTTTGAGACACAGCGCCCCCCTGACAACGTCATTCGAGCGCCAAAAGACCCACATGTAGCAGTAGTTTACCAATTCGCTTCGGGGCACAGCTACTGAAAATAAAATCGCATGCACCAATGGCGATCATAAGGTTCTCATTACAAAACAACCATGGGAACCTATTAATGTTAAATTGTGCCAATTTAGCTGCACATCGATCGCCGATACTTATTAGCTATTAGCGTGACCCGAATTGGAAATTGGCCCAAATTTTATATGCAACAACCACTTCAGACAATCATCTCACAATTTGTTATTGTTATGTCACTTGATGCAATGGCATTGTGTTTAAATAGCTGTGTCTTTGGTTCCGGTCTTGTATTTTTTCTCGTCAATGTTTCATTAACTAAATTATTCAAACTATTCTAAAAATGTGGCGACGTGCACCCTAATTGTGTGTGTGTACAATATGGCCACTTGCACCCTAATTGCGTAATTTAAATGTGGCCACTTGTACCCTAATTGCGTGAGTAAAATGTGGCCACTTGCACCCTAATCGCGTGAGTAAAATATGGCCACTTGCGGCCTAGTCCCTAATTACGTAATTTTGAGTAAACTGTGGATGCCAGCACAGTATCCTAATTCAATAAACAACACGTTGAAAAAAACATTTTGACTGAAAAGTCTTTTCATAAGTAGATATAGGAAAATATTTAGGTCCTTCTGACTTAAACTTTCTTTTTGGAATTTCTTTAATATTGCCATCAACTGCTAGTCTTTTTCCAAGTATGTTGGGGTCGGTTTTCAATCTAACCGCATTTAGCTGAATACCATTATTTTAAATGGAGCGACTGCCTATCTGACTTCCACAACCCAGTTACTAGGTACCTAATACGAAACCCCTTGGTAAGACCAGGTTGTCAGATTTTTGGTCTTCTGATTACCGGTAACGACTGTCAAAGATCTACGAATGACAGCCCGGACCAACGGCTTAATGTGCTTTCCGAGGCACGGAGGGGTCTCGGTATGTAAGGGATGGTCATCCATCCCCGAACCAACCGCGGTAAGCGTAGCTTAACCTTCGATCGTCCCACGTGGCTATTGTTACTGAGCCACGAGCCCCTGAGATCATAAGATCTGAAACTGGTCATCTCTTAATTGCCACGGCTTATTTTGAATTGTTTCTTAAGATATAAATTTTTTCATTGTTCTCACATATAGAAGCAACAATAATAATGTACCCAGGATTTTGTAATCTTGATTTAAAAAGTGTGTCCTTGGAGTTTCTTGCCCGTTCTTCTCCATAGAGATCTACGTTTTGGAATGGGCAACTAGCTTCAACTTTCTGACTAACTGACCGACTCTTTGACAATTCAAAAGTGCCTGTAAATGGTTTAATTGAAATAAATGCTTTGAGTTTGAGTTAATAAATTATCATAGTATCATGGATTTAATATCGCGGTGTAGTACATAACAGTGGCTAGTGTAGAAACGTAGGTAAGTATATAGCAAAATAGAGAAAAAATCCTGTGCTGTCATGTAACTTCTCCACTTAAGAATCCTATTTGATAATCAGAACGAAGTTCTTGTAGCTAGACCAAAAAAAGTGTAACAGTTTGACGGTCACGACAATTCGTTTAATTTCTTTTTTAACCTCCGACGGAAACAGAGGGGTGTCATAAGATTTAAGGCTCCCACAGACAGGCGCGACGCGACAGCGCTACACAAAGGCGCCGCTCGTAGCGCAACTCGCGGTGCCTTTTTGTCGGACGTCGCGTCGCGCCGGAGTGTACGAGCCTAAGTCAATCCAAGACATTTTTGACTTTTCGATCTTCGTTATCGTTAGTAGAATGAAAAATAAAACACTGGAGTTCCCCACGTGTCTATCGTCCTCGTCGCCTTCTGGGTGCAGCTATCAGAAACATATAATGATGAATCATCTCGCAATGAATGAAATAAGAAAATAAAACTGCTTCATATTGTAAATCTTAATAAAACATTATTGTATCTTTTAAGCACGTGTTCAACAAAGATTGTTTTGTAATAAAGTAATACATTTCTTATAATTATGTTCATTTGTAATGGCGCCATGGCTCGTGCGAGTTTGACGCTGTGTGGTGGGAGAGTGCTTGACAGAGTTTCTAATTTGACAATTAGAAGTTGAGAACTTGTCAAAAACTCTACATTATATTTTTTTTTTACTAGCCTGCGCTGTCCCATTCTGGGGCAATGGCCTCCTTCCACTTCTTCCGTCTTTTGCAGCTCGCGGGTCTTCCTTCCAGTTCTGATGGAACCTATCCAGCTCGTCACGGCATCTCCTACGTGGTCTGCCGCGACTCCGCCTCACTTTCTCAGGGCACCTAGCTCTGTGCTATTTGAATAAAAAAATGCCGCTGCAAAAAACTTAAAAAAAATATATATTTCGCAAGATACCGTGGTGCTTTTATTTAGGTAAATCGGAAAATAAACACTACTAAATCCAGTACCCTAATTGCGTAACACACTGATAATTACAATCAATAATAATTATTGATTATTTATTAATATATATAATAATAAAAATTAAATAATTAATTATTTAATTAAATATTAAAAAATTATATAAATTAATTAATTATTCAATTATTGAATAATTAATTAATAATTAATTAATTAATTATTAATTAATCACAATCTGAATAATTTTGAAGCCTATTGCTAATTCATTGCTTCAAATTATGTTCGAAAAATTTGTCCGCTCAACAACGTAAATAACGCAATGAATGTTGTTGAACTGTCAAAATGGAAGCTATTTCTATTGTTAGTATGTTACGCAATTACCCCGCAGATTCTGTAGTCTCGAAATTTTGGGAGGCTAAGGGCTTCACTTTCATGTTTCTAATTGGCGAATTTATTGGAGATTGCAGAATCTTACAGCATTTGGCCATAATTACTCCAAAATGGTCATGAAGCATTAATTACCCAACAGCACAAAAACAGTGTTAAACTTATTATGTAAATAGTTCAGTGCTTAATAAATACAGTTTAAAAATGATTCTTGAATAAAATTAAAATACTTGCGATGTTGTTTTTACTTGATCCGATGTGAACGGACCGCTCAATAACGTTAATTCCATTCAACAAGTTAGAAACAGTAGTTTAACTCCCAGTTTTTACTGTCAAAACAGCAACGAAATAAACATTCTGTTAAATTTCATATCAACTCATCATGCTCTGTGATTAATAATACCAGCCTATCGCTGTCCCACTGCAGGCCAAAGGCCTCTTCTCATACACAGAAGGCATTGACCACCACGCTTGCTCAAGAAGACGGATTGGCGATTTCAGACTTATGCTCTGTGACTGTTTGATCGAAATGACAATAGCCTATCATGTCACTTGTAGACATGACATTTGACCACAGATTAAATTCAATAGGCTAGTATTTACTAATTCCATGGCATTTAGACTATAAAAGTAATTTCCGAATTTTAGAAAAACGTTAAACAAACTTAACCTATGTACCCCGGGAAATAATGGAAAATCTCTATTTTTATTTAAAAAGAAGTCCATTATAATGTGCGTCTTATTTGTGCAGAATAAACTTTATTACTTTCTATTTTAATTAAAATTAGAATTTGATACTGTCAAAAACAGCTTCCAGGCCATACTTTTTGCCTGATTTCGACCGACGACGACAACGCACCATTGGCAATCAGCCCTGCCACCATCAACATTGCTGACTGCTTGATCCTTTGTTAAAACAGTTATAAATGATAAATGATTTTATTTCTGTAAGTAGGTTTGTGTACAAACACTTTTACACGTCAATCATATTTTAAAACCAGATGACGTCGGCGTTTCCTATCTGACTACTCTGAGAAGAAAGGCCGAAACAAACTCAAAGGTCACAGTCTCTTTTAAAGTCCAGACATAATCTTGGTCAGATCATGTGAAGACCATGTAGATTAGAGCCTGAAATGGTCTTTTGAGAAAAAACCACACAGAATGAGTGGACCTGTCCAGTCAGTGCACGCATTTGTCAGTAATCGTGCAGCTCAACTCAAAACTTAAGGAGCTCAACGATTCGACGAACAATACCAAAGAAAGGACATTTGGGTAGGCCGCGTAAATTACTCAAACTGCCAGACTATGATTAAAACTAATTAAGAAAGAAAAAAGAAAAACAATGATCTACATAGTCTTTACACTCACAATAATTAAAATAATATACTATTTTACAAAGTAAATATTCATGTTAATGTATTTATAAAAATCCATCCATGTCAATAGGTATATAAAAATCCTGAAATAATCTTGGTCAGATCAGATGGTATAGAACAGCTAATATATAATCAGCCTTTAGCGTTCGCACTGCTGGGAAATTGACCTCCTCTGTGAGAGGGAATGGGCTATAATCCAACACGCGAGCCCAGTGCGGGTTGGTGGCTGTCACATGTCTTCGACATTTTGGTTTTAGGAGATGCCGGTTGCCTCACGACGTTACCTACAGAACACCTAATACGATATTGTACAGACAAAGACCTTGCTCATAGCTTAGATGACACTGTTGCGAAAACATAGGCACATGTTTCCTAAGAACTATAGGTCAATGACATCTAAACGTAGCTACAGGGTCAGTAATATTGTAGTTTTACGTGATATAAACTCAACTCAAACTCAAAGCATTTATTTCAAATCAACCAATTACAGGCACTTTTGTTGTCAAGGGGTCGGTCAGTCAGAAAGATGAAGCTATAGTTGCCCGTTCCAAAGCGTAGTAAGTACCTATGGAAGAGAACGGACAAGAAACTCCACGGACACTCTTTTAAATCAAAATATGGTTACAAAATATTGGTTGCTACATTCATGTTGAAATTATGCATGTAAGAACGTATGTAGAACGTTATAATCGTCCGTAATAAAAATACAAAAACAATTCATGTATTAAATTAAAATAAGCAGTGGCAGCTAAGAGATGACCAGTCCCTACTGACGGCGCCCGTTCACGAACATGATGCATGGGTTAGCACTATTCATATATAACAGCAACATACAGGTTTACAATTTTCAAGCAGATGGGCCACCTGAGGGCCTAGACTTAGACAAAGTGACATTCTATCATCGTTAACGATGATAGAAAAGTCAAAAATGTATAGGACTGATCTACAGTACCGAAAAGCTTATGTCATAAATATATACATAAACTCACGCCTTATTCCCATGGGAGTAGGCAGAAAGTTCAGAACGCCACCTGCTACGAACCTTACATACTCCTTTTGCATCGTTTACGTTCATACATCTGATCAGACACGCACGCCGGTTGCGATTACTACGCACCTGACCTTTCTGTAGAACATTACCAATAAGGTCACTATATGTCCTCCTAGGGCGTTCCTTCCCGGCATTTCCACTCACATCTGCCTTGTAAATACCTTTTGTTAGTCGCCCTTCATTTATCCTCTCAACATGACCAAACCATCTAAGCATACTTTTTTCAATGTTTGTCACTACATCTTCTTTCTTAAGTCAATCCTGTTGAGTCATTGTTTGAATATGAAACGATTTAAAAACGATTGCCACTTGACTGGACTCTGGTAAGTGGTTTTCGCCACATAAGGACATCTGCAATACTAGAATCGAATAGAATAGAATAGAATATTTATAATTAATAATATAACTTATTGTTAAACATGAATATACATTAAATAATATGTGCAAGGTCTTAAAATAACAGATAGATCTGCATGTTTTGCCATTTATGGCATACATAACAACATATTTCTGGTTTAGAATAAACCATAAAAGATTTGAGTCAACACAATAAACTATGAAATTAATAACTTAATCCTTATGCTAAATAAAAAAGGGGAAAAAATATAAGTATTGTTTTTACGGATTTGAGGGTCAGATTGTGAAAATGTCATAATTATAGGAATCTATTTAATTAATTGCGGTCATATAAAAATTCCGATATGGTACCTATAATTGCATTTGGCTGTGAGATATTTTTTTAATGTATTTTAAACAGAGCATTAGGCATTTCTCTAATAGGTTTTGGGATTTTATTATTAATAATCGGTGCTAAACAAAAAATACTTTTACGCATCAATGCTGTGGTTAATCTTGGTACGCAGAATTTATTATTATCCCGTCGATTACGAATAGAAACTTCTGATAATTTCTTAAATAGGTTAGAGGCATTGCAGGTGCGTTGTCATTTCTGAAAAGAAGCTAAAACGTCTCAAGTAGCTTTAATACACCAGCATCCATCCATACCCTTCACAACGGAACACAGCAAGGCTGCTTGACAGCAGAAATATATATGGTGGTAGTACTTTACTGGACGAGCTCCTTCACAAAGACCGTTGATTGAACTCTCTCTCTTCACATAGAGATTATTACGCGCGCGCGCATTATTGCGCGCGCGCGCTATTAGATTTTCAACTTTAAATGCTGAGCTAAGCGTTGAATTTCCAACAGCGTGCTTCTGTTTAGGCGTTCATTAAAGGATGATTTCCACCAGACGGCTCGCATCGCATCGGGTCGGAAAAGATACGAACGGATGCGGCGACAACCGATCGCGTCCGGCAGGATGTCGACGTATACGATCGGCTCCGTACCGTCGCTTGCGAACGTATCCGTTTCTACGCTTAGTCAAATAGTTTCATTCCTACCGTGTTGACGTGTTCTAATTCGGAAGAATGAGTGATAGGATACAGGCGAACGGAGCCGATCGCGCTTCGCAGCATAATTTCGGCTACGATCGCGTGTCGCGGAATACGCCCGCGGTCAAGCTGCTGTGCGCGGCTTGGTAATCTAGACTTTAAATACTGTGTACACGATTTAATATCGTTTAAAGATTGTAAAATCCGTTCCGATCCGATGCGATGCGAGCTGTTTGGTGGAAATCATGCTTTAGGTGTCGCCAAATGTAAGTGAAAACTGTCATAACTGTATTAGGTACTGACTAGGCTCTTGCTGACTAGGTAAACTAAATGGGACTAAAACTTCTGCTAAATTACTGCCTTGTTGTATAAACAAACCCGTTACAAGGCCAACTCAAAGTTTCGATAGAATATTGCAAAACTGATTTAAGTGTAATGTGTCGATTATATTTGTGTATTTTAGACAAGCTTTATCCCGCTACCTACTTCATTGTTTTACCGGCTTCAAAATGAGGAGAAGGTCCTCAATTTATCCGTGTCTTTTTAATATTATCTTTGGGATCCAACGTATCCTCCTCTCTGCAAGAGCAAGGTGGACCGAAGCTACCATGCATGCGAGCCCAGTGAGGCTGCAAAATCAACCTTCCCAAAGCTGGGACACAGGCGTCCTCTCTGTGTGAGGGAGTAATCCACCCCGCGGGCCCAGAGAGCGAGTGAAAGTTGGTGGGCGTCACAAAAATCTTTGAATTTTTCTTACTACATAGGTCATGACGGCTGTCGGACTATTTTTTCCTTCACCGTTTTAGGATAAATTTTGTGGCAGTGAGATGGCAGCTATAACCGACGACCCTAGGTTGTGGCCATTATCACTGGGGTACAAGTGCTCTAAAAAAGCTCCGCAAGACTGCTCTATTCCCATTCAATACCAAGAGCTAATACCATTTGGTATTAGTTTATTTCCGAATTTATTTTCTATTCCCAACGAGTACCACATTTTAAAACCAATACCAAAACAAGTTTGAAGAAATCAGATACAGTCAGGTTCAATAAAATTAAAATGCTTTGAGTGACGAACTAAGTTTCCGAAAACATAATAAATGTTCCCGAAAATCCTAACCCTAGACGGTCGACGTCAGTGGCATCCCGAGGTTCGGTTGGTTAGGTTCCTTTAAACCCTTTAGACAGAAATAGGAGCCCCGCGAAGCGGGGCTCCGTCGACCAGCTTATTAACCCTAACCCTATATTTAGATTACCCTAGATTTCGGTAAAACGCAATTTAAATAAAACTTTGTGTAGCTGAGTGTACAAAAAGTCACGCTTTGGTATTCGTTAGTAATAGACTTGTTATTTAAAAAAATGTGGTACTCGTTGGGAATAGAAAATAAATTCGGAAATAAACTAATACCAAATGGTATTAGCTCTTGGTATTGGATGGGAATAGATCGCAAGACTTTATGTTTATTCCTATACAGGGATATCTACGAGCAAACTGTAACCATGAATTCAGCACTTAATTCTAGACATCATTCATGCATGATTCTAGAGAAATTTTTCGTCAGTTAACAAATAAAATATTAGCTGTTTTATAGCAAAGTGCAATACCTACGCGGTCAAAATGTATAGAACAGCAAATTTTTATTATTATAATCGATGAAAAATTGAGGAGCGTTTTCACAAAGCGATACATCGAATTTTATATTTTTTTATTTATTTAATGGCAATTTCATTTAACGTACTATATCTAAACCCTAATAAATAAATAAATTACATTACTGAAAAATTTATTATTTTACGATGTATCGTTTTGTAGAAACGTTCAGAATTATGTTCTAAATCGGTAGTTACGCGTCGCGGTCCCTACCAGCCTATTTATTTTTGGATGGGAAATCATCAAATAACTTCTCCCGCTCTGGGCAGAGCGGAAAGGCGTGTCAGACTTTTACTGACTAAAACCCACCCGTGTTCCTTAAGTTGCCTGTGTGCCAGGGCCACGGTAACCCTTTCGGACAAAACCGCGACGCCAGCAGGCATTGGCCCTAACGGACCCCGTCAATGTGTGCTGACATCTTTTTGAGGCGAGCGTGGAACACAATGCGCCGTCGACCCGGGCCAGCGGGGTAATTACGTAACACACTAACAGTAGGAATGGGATTCATTTTGACAGTTCAACAACATTCATTGCGTTATTTACGTTGTTGAGCAGACAAATTTTTCGAACATAAGAAGCAATGGATTAGCAATAGGCTTAAAAATGATTCAGTTTGCGATAGATAGTGTGTTACATAATTAGGGTGCTGGTGTCCCTGCCATCCTGTATAATGGTTTTCTCTCGTATCGACACGAGATTGCTAGGTTAGCACAAGTCTTGGTAAACACAAGAGCATACATGGGGGTGTTTCAGGAAGCCCTTGTAGAGAGGTTTCTATAATATTTTTTGAACGTTTCATGTGCTACCCTGTATATTAACAGGTCAGATCAGCAAGGTTGGTCAGGTCTGGCCGCCTAGAGAGCGTCGGAAGTAATTAATTTAGTAGTGCCACTGGTGAAGGTTCTTTTTAACCGACTTTAAAAAAGAGGAGGTTCTCAATTCGTCTGTATATTTTTTGTATGTTTGTTACGCGATGTCTCCGACAATTGTGGATCGATTTCGTTTTTTTTTTTTTTATAGATAGGGTATGCCTCAGGGGTGGTCCCATTTAGATTTTATTAACTTTGATTGGGTAGTTTTTCAGTTAGGTTCAAAAATAAGTATTTTTTCCACTTAGTATATTATACTGATGATATTATAATAACTTTCTGTTACTGTTAATTACATAGCAAGTAGTGGTATACGAATTTGTGTGGGGTAGGTACCACAACAAAAAAGTGCACACAAATAAAATAAAAAGTTGCAAAAAAATAAAACAACTGACTTCCAAAAAATCCACTACAAAGTGAAAAATAACTTTAATTTCGGAAATCGGTGGCAAAAAACGAAAATACAAAACCAAAGACACCGACTTCCGAAATTAAAGTAATTTTTCACTTTGATGTGGATTTTTTATACCACCACATTGAGTTATTATACGAAAAGATTATATCCCAAAAAATAAAGTAATTATCTTTCAATGCATTTCCTGATGTTTCGATCATTATTTTTTTGTCAATGCAAACCGCAAGTAGTTAAATTTTAATCAAATTAATCTAAATAACCGGAAATTACAGATGAACATAACCACAAAATCTTTTAAACCAACTGATTTCCTGGTGCTTTAAATATTTTTTGAAGGTAAACAAACAAAAAACAAACATTAGCAAACATTAGCTAAACATTACGCCTGTGTTCTCCGATGGGATAAGCAGAGGTATTAAGTAGATACACCCACATTTCGCTAGTAAGTTTTAGGCCCTTTTAATAGGGGGCAAGGTTTTTGCCATCAACGGAGCACAAATCCAGATTTCAGTCTGCTACTGTATTGTATAATTGCATAACACATGTGTGAGCTATCATTTACTAGGTTCGTCTTTCATTGACTTGAATGTGCCCTGGCGGCTGAGAGTATGTCATGCTCACTCAAATATCTCGCTGGTGGTGGCGTGTGTGTTGGATCATTAAGTTCCCTTCAAAATGGTTGAGCTAAATGGTGCTGATCCATACGTCATGTTCGTGAACGGGCGCCGTCAGTAAGGACTGGTCATCTCTTAGCTGCGCGCTTATTTTAATTTCTGAATTGTTTTTTTTTTTTGTTGTTATCGTTTTTATTACGGACGTTTTTAACGTGCACGTCTTTCTACATCGTTCTCACATGTATAATTTCGACATGAATGATGTAATCAATTTTTTTTGTAACTATTATGTTGATTTAAAAGAGTGTCCGTGGAGTTTCTTGCCCGTTTTTCTCTAGAGGTACCTAATACGCTTTGGAATGGACAACTAGCTTCATCTTTCTGACTTACCGACCCCTTGACAATTCAAAAGTGCCTGTAATTGGATTATTAGAAATAAATGCTTTGAGTTTAACATTACTGATAAAATCCTGATGAAAAACCCAATGAAGTTTGCTGGTCCTGGGAGTAGATAGAACCAAAGACTACATTATATATAGGGTATAGACAGGCAGCTCTCCTCGTTTTCATTTGACAGCACGAAGCGCCATCTGGTAGTCGGATAACCAAAACTATTGCCTATAGCTATAGATATATTTATACTGTGTGTATAGGTAGCTAGACAGGTATGTAGGTACCGTATATTGTGTTGGATTTTTACAGTGGCGTATAAATTGTTTACTATTAATGCTTTTCGAACAATTATTATGTAAATCAAATGTATTACGTAATTATTAGAAAAGCATTAATAGTAAACAATAACACGCCAATGTAAAAATTCCCAGATTATACATAATTCTAAGTATGGATGAAAAGAAACTAGGAATTAGAAGATTAGAAGGAACAGAGGTTCAACTCAACGTTAGCAGATGCAATTGCGAATCAACAAGAATTATGAAAAAGCAAAATCCGCACGAGAGACGGAAATACCCGGCACTCTGGCGCAGGCAGACATTTGCAATTAAAATGTTGTTATTCCAGCATAATAAATTTCCATTATTTAAATGAAAAGTCAACCATGAACAAAATACATATTTCACATTCCAGAATGATATAACATATCCATATAGGTACCTGGTTTTCCGCTCAAGTCTTTTTTTGTTATTTATTGTCCAATGTTTTGCGATAATTATTTTATTTATGTGTTGGTATTTAACACCATCTCCCAGCATCATCATCATATATTTTAGTATTGCAACACAATACTTTTCTTTCGGCTAGCTGTGGGACAGATGACGCTGTGCTTAATAAATAAAAGTGAAATTTCTGTATGTTCCTAGTTTCCATAGCATGGATAGAACCCCATATGCACAGCGCTTGCGACCACAGACCCAACAAGATAGTTAAGATTTTTTGTAACATTATAGTTGGCACGCGATCCTGTTAAGGTGAAAGCGCCAGGGCTTTTTTTTTTGGTGTTAAATCATCAAATGACTTCTCCCGCTCTGGACGGAGCGGAAGGGCGTGTCAGACTCTTACTGACTAAAACCCACCCGTGTTCCTTCAGTTGCCTGTGCGCCAGGGCCACGGTAATTCTTTCGAACAATCCGCGACCCCGGCAGGCATCGGCCCTTTCGGACTCCGTCAATGAAGCTGACATCTCTTTGAGGCGCGCGTGGAACACGACACGCCGTTGAACCGGGCCTGGTCCTTACCGGACGGCGAGCTGCCCATTGCTCGCCGTCCGCAAGCCCGCGCCTACGGTGGCCGCGAAATTAAAAATGTCTGTATTTACAAAGTAATTCAGTAGGATTATAATTAACTTAGAGGGTTGTATATAACATGTTTTATATATTGATTATAACATGTTCACGTGGACATACAATATCGTAGCTATAGGCGATATTGCACATCATTTTTTCATACAAACTGGAGCGGAGTCTAATGACGTTGTGCAAATATTATGTGCAGAATTAGTATATATTGCTCTGACGTCCTTGGACGTTGACGTGCTGTAGACATGCTGCCTTGCGGGTTTCTGTATCTCTCTAGATCTGGCTCCTCACCCTAGATCAGCATCCTAATTACGTAACACACTATCTATCACAATCTGAATCATTTTGAAGCCTATTGCTAATCCATTGCTTCTTGTGTTCGAATTTTTTTTCTGTTAAACAACGTAAATAACGCAATGAATGTTGTCGAACTGTCAGAATGAAATCCATTCCTACTGTTAGTGTGTTACGTAATTACCCCGCTGTTTCAGCAAAGTAAACTCTACGGGTACAGACCAAAACCCGTATTACAAAACGTCATTCACGACTCAAGCATTACTTAAAACTAGTTTAAAGCCATTTGATTGGTTGAAACAAGTTTTAAGTAACGCTTGAGTCTTGAGTGAGGTTTTGTAATACGGAACCTAGAGTTCAAGAACGTGCAAGCCTCACCACAACGTCAACGTTGAGATACAGCGGTGGGGTTATTATAATTATTATTTACTATATTAATTACTTACTGATTGATAAATGAACAGCGTCGTGTTCGATTATCACTAAAACAATATTTTATGTAAATATGCCTCTATTTTATTGCCCACTGCAATGGAAATCTAAAATTAGCAAGTTTAATGAGTTGTTAATTAATCATATTGTTATAGTGCGTGACGTACGTACCTAGTACTAGAGAAAATCTGATGAAGACGAGTACGTGACGTGTGACGTGTTGTACTGTTTTTTATTTTTGTGTAAATATTTTGTGCCTTAACCAGCGGGGTACCTAATTACGTCACACACTAACAATAGAAATGGCTTTCATTGTGACAGTCCAACAACACTCGTTGCGTTATTTACGTTGTTAAGCAGACAAATTTTTTGAACATATGAAGCAATGGATTAGCAATATCCTTCAAAATAATTCAGGTGGTGATTGATAGTGTGTTATGCAATTACGGTGCTGGGTCAAATCAATTTATTTTCGTTCTTTCTTTCTTTTAAACTATGCTATCTAAATTATACAGCGTATATCAGAAATATCTGGTCCAATTTAAGGGTGTGGTACAGATAGGGTTCCCGTTTTCAAAATATGATAACTCCTGACAAAAAGCCGGAAATTTGCAAGGACTCCGGACATTTTACTTTTTAATCCTTCTATTTCAGTATTCATTATTATTTTTATAATTCCTAATAAAAATCCCCTAAGAGGCTTACAAGAGCTAAAGCGCGGTCACTGTCGGACTGCATAGAAAAGAAAGAGATGCGCGATGACACAACGCTGGTAATTTATTGCAAAATATGAAGTAATTATCAATTTACGAAAAATCTATTGATTGGATTAAAAAATTAAAACACTATTACGTTAGTATGTTGCTTGTAGAATAATCTCACAAAAAATCAGAATGATTTAATGCATAGTAGTATGGTTTTTAATCGTTATAAGAAATTTTTAGAGGTATCTTCGTGATTTTTTTCTATCGTATCAAATTAGTTGTATTATGTTTTCAACACACTATCTAATTAGCAAATATCCTGAAGAGTATCATATATTTTTCTGATTTTGTTTAGTGCAGTGGATCATATACTTGTCGGCATTATAAAACTTACATTTAGGTCCTGTAGTGCCCTTAAGCTAAAAAATAAAATTGTGCATTGTGTCATCGCGCTTCTCTTTCTTTTCTACGCAGTCCGACAGTGACCGCGCTTTAGCTGTTGTAAGCCTCTTAAGTATAGTTTTCATTGTATTTGTTGGTATATTGGCATGGCTAGCTGACATGTGGCAAATAATTTAATTTAATGTTCTGTGTCTTGTAATGTTAATTACTTTGCATACCTTCTATTGTATAGAATCAAGTTTTTTTCTTACTGAACAGATAGCTGTGCTGCTGGGAAGTTTGTTGCGCCACTTCTTCTCCCCAGCTAAAGCACTAGGAAGTGGTTAAGGGCGGGCGTTTTGATAGACTGTCTTATGTAATTTTGACGTTCGAAATGTGCTGATTCTCAGCCTAATTTGAATAAATGACTTTTGATTTTATTAATATCGGTCAAAAATCAGAAATTATATCCTACCATAAATTTCAGTTCGTATTTTAATGATTAACCCCGGAACTAGAACATTGACCCATACCTCCAAACAGCGCGGGCTCTGGAACGTAGCCAAGAAAGCCATGGGGGCTGCAATAAAAGGAGGTTAAATCAATAAGGTTCATAGCAGTTCAGTTTTGGACAGCAACTGTAGTGGCTTTCTGTAAAGTTCAATTGATAGACTTCACTCTAGTGACCGCACGCTATTCGAAAGCGAACTCATTTGTTTTTAAAGTAAATCATCGCGGTTTCACAACGACACAACGTTTGAATTTAGAACTCCCCAAAGTTCAATTCTTAATTTGAGTTGCAATAAAAAAAGCTAATCAGCAAGTTAGTGGGGTTGACTGTCCAGTGTGCGCCGCACCTATATAGGGGCAATTAAATGTACGTATAAAGCCTCGTTTGCACGAGGAGAGTTTGTCGACCGTTGAGACTGATAGTCGAGAATATCCATGCAGGGTAGAATCACCAAGCGATTAAATGCACTCGTGTGTTTAAGCCTCGTGGTCACACGTTTTTGTTCGCGAGCTAATAACACAACCAGCGCGCTTTGGCAGCCTTTTCATCCCATCTGGACACGACTTTATATTCTTAACAACGAATAATATCTTAATTTTTTTAACTCTCATTTTTTCTTCTTTGCAGAAACATAAGGATCCAAAATGTCTGTCGAAAAGATTCTCCACGAAGACAACGGCTCTTCATCAGGTTCACTGCGTTCAGAAGACAGTGATTCTACACCAGAAAGTGCCACAGACTCACTAAATAGTTTATTTAAGACCACAGACAATAATACTTGTGTAGAAAATTGCATAGAGAAGACCAAATGCGAGGGAAATAAGAAAAAAGGGATTTGTTGCTGTAAGTAGACTATTTACTTAATTATTTACTTAGTAACGTGACATCAAGCTTGTACTCTCCCAAGGGGTGGGCAGAAATGTAAAGAACGAAATAAAATAAAAGAAAGAAACATAGGTTTTATTTGTCACAGAAACACGTGCATACAAAAAGATAAGTTAACTCGAATAATAAAGAAAAAAAAATAGATCTATAATCACGAACGCAAAACAGACATAGTCGGCAGCTGCGTACTCCTTTGTACATCCACATCGCTAGTTAAAAGACCCGTGTAATATGGGGCATGCATATTGCCATCAACCGGGCACAAATCCAGATTCCGACCTGTCACTGTGAAATTCCTGTTAGAAAAACCTAGTGGCATCTACAACGCCACATACGAGCTGCACGTCACACTGACGTCACCAAAAGTCCTGCATCGCGCAAGCAGAATTTACTGCGCAACTAGCATAGATTGTACCACGTCCCGACATCAATCGTCGGGCAGTTGCCCACCAGACAAGGCACCCGTCTGGTTGCAGGATCCTTCCTTTTCTATGGAGGTATGAGTGAACTTTACACCCTGTTCCTCATACCTCTTTATACCCAACAACACTTTTCCCGACCTGAGAATAGAACCCAGCATCTCATGCTCAGCATTAGCAAGTCTTGTGACCGCTAGACCAACGAGGCAATTACAGGAAATATTAAAGAACACATTTTTTATTTATATTTAAACACTGAACGCCTGTCAGACCATAAACGATTAACAAAACCATTAACAACTTAAAAACCCCAAACTTCCTCCTTCCATCTTGGGCTGTCAATAGACAAACAATTATTCTATTTTTAATCTATGCGTTGACAAAGACATCTTTCGCATTCAGCCTAGTTACGATCTTTGACAATGAGTGTCCTATGGCTTCAAATACATAAATAGTGTTCCATCGTGTTTTGCATACTAAAAAAGATGGCTGAGACAGAATCGCGCCAAAATTTCGGGTTCCGTATATCTGAATATAGGTTCTTAACATGTTTGGATGCACAAGATTATAATAATGATAAGACAGATGTTATCAATAAGATCTTACCTTAGGATCTGCGGGGTAATTGCGGAATACGCTAACAGTAGGAATGGCTTTCATTTTGACAGTTCAACAACATTCATTACGTTATTTACGTTGTTGAGCAGATTTTTTTTCGAACATATGACACAATAGATTAGCAATAGGCTTCAAAATGATTCAGATTGTGATTGATAGTGTGTTACGCAATTAGGGTACTGTTCCTGTTGTTGGATTTCAGAGGTTTTTTCTGTAGCTGGTTGCATCCTGCAAAGTATTATGCTTTTTTCGAGTTTATAGTTCGTTCTTATAACTTGGGCTAAGTTGGTAACTATGGCACACAGCATCAGCGATATTCATAACTTTTCAAGAGTGCAGATAGAAGAGGAATAAGTCGTAATCCATTAACATCATCAGATAGGAGGCCTGTGTCCCAGCAGTGGGAACATTATAGGCTGATTATGCATCATCTTGGAAAAATCTATATTTTAATCATGTATAACCTCTTGGATGCCCTGCTCTCCGGAGAAGCCGATGGATTTGGTCAGACTCTCTCTGACTAAGGGCTGAGCCAGACCTATAAGCCCGGATTCACATAAATTCGGTAAAATGTGTATCCTGGCGATGGCGGATAGACTTCGCTCAGCCCTAACACAGACAGAAACGTAAAAAATCACATATTTACCACTCCAAAACTATCTCATTATTAAAATTTATTCCATAACACAACGCAACAACTTTCTTACATGCCTTCAAGAACAGCACCCTAATTACGTAACACTATCTATCACAATCTGAATAATTTGGAAGCCTATTGCTAATCCATTGCTTCATGTGTTCGAAAAATTTGTCTGCTCAACAACGTAAATAACGCAATGAATGTTGTTAAACTGTCAAAATGAAACCCATTCCTACTGCTACGTAATTAGCCCGCAGTTTCCCATAGAATAGAATACTCGTTAATAAGTACACCATACCAAAACCACACGCAAATATATCTTCGCCAGAAACTGTCTACGTCAGGTCAATCATTCTTAAGGTATTAATACGTCATAAATTAATGACGTTATTTAAGATTTAAAAGGATATTGAGGTCAGGACACTATTAATTTTTATTGATTAGCCTTAAGGAAAACTGCTGCCGTCTAGGCTAGTCATTTGATGGGTGTCATTATCATACAATGGTGGATCAGATTAGAATCAGCTGTTAATTGTGAGTGGATGACCCTATAGAATTGGGTTTGTGGCCTTGAACTCAACTTGGTATAAGTTGTGGTGGGTCATGATTCTATATGTATAGAATCAGCCTATAATGTTCTCACTGCTGCCACAGGCCGATTCTCTCTGTGAGAGGATGTTGGCAGTAATCTACCAGCAGCGAAGTGAGTATTTAGACTTCAAAGATTTACACTGAGATTGACATCTTACTGACATAATTTGACAAATACTTGACATTTTAAATTGAATAACTATGATTTATTTATGTACCAATTTTATTAGCTTCATTTATTTAATGTAACAATAATTTTGCATGCTAGTTAGTTCTAGCGAATTGTTTTAGAAACTGTTTAAAAAAAAACCCGACCATCTGTATGTACTACAATTCTTGCAAATAAATTTCATTTCATTTTCGAAGCTATAAGACTGTGATCTAAGGGGGATCCTAAGTTGTAGCCCGCCAAATTCAAATTTTCTTTGGTTTTTTGCAAGTTGCAGCTCAGTTTTACGTCGTATGTTGATCAAAATACGATTCGCGACTGTAGGAATGATATATTTACTTTGGAAATTTGTTCCACCTACGAATTTTCATATAAAATATTCTGAAAAATTCTTAGGTGGAACAAATTTCCAAAGTTTGACGATTGATATGAAATCGATGATTATTATTCAATAAATATAATTATCATTCCTACAGCCGCGAATCGCATTTTGATCAACATACGACGTAAAACAAAGCTGCAATTAGCAAAAACCCAAGAAAATTTTAATTTCGCGGGTTACAGCTGAGGATTCACTATAAATTAGTATTATTACTTCTTTTTATTCTGCCAGCCCTTGGGACAAGGGCAGTTATTGTTACTTGGAGTCTGAAAAATTATATTCTTTTCTATTTTCCTCTCTCAGCCATCACTATCACACAATCAATACAATTTTTCTTTAGTTTCGAATTCTAGATATCCCGAAACCTCCATCATTTATATTGATCACTCTTTTGGTCATATGCGTTTCAGCCATCAATTACCCAAAATATATTAAAACTGTTAATAGAAGGTACTATAATAATCGTATTACCAAATTTGAAATTACAGTATTTACAATTAAAATTAAAATATAATAACCTAACCTGACTAGAACTATTAACAAAATAAAATATGGCGTCGACAAATTCTTCCGCATCGCTGTCGACTGGTAATGTTCCCAAGAGACTGGCGGCATTGCCACGTTCTATGGCAATGCTTAGCCTCTGGCCAAGGTAAAAGCCAGACGTTGGGTCACGGGAAGTGTCAGTGGCACGAGGCGTTTAGAAAAACTCATTAAAACTTAGTTTTTAAATTCCCGGGCCTGGATTCCCGGATTTAAAGATTGACAGGGCAATCACTCCCTGTGGTCCTGAGATTTCGGGAGACGTCCCTACTTAGTCTCAAGCATAAAATTAATTGTTATGAACGAATCATTTTCCGGCCACTATACAATATTAATTATTAGTTAGTAATGTTCTGTTGAGTAACTGTCAATTTTATATGCATAATGATGTGACCAACGAGCGTTTTGACCTCGGCAGGCCTTTGAAGATGTGAGAATTATTCATTTAGATATATAATGTATCGTCTGGCTGTATCGTCTTATCTATTACTAGCTTCTGACCGCGACTTCGAATACGTAGATTTTTTTGTTTTTAACCCCGACGCAAAAAGAGGGATGTTTGAAGTTTGATGTATGTCTGTATGTGGCACCGTAGCTCTTAAACGGGTGAACCAATTTGGATGCAGTTGTTTTTATTTGAAAGCTGGTTTTCTAGCGGTGGTTCTTAGACATGTTTTATGGAAATCGGTTCAGCCGTTTCAAGGTCATCAGTTCTTTTTGTGTCGGGGTTTTTTTAATTTTACCTTTTATAACACAAAAATATATCCTATGGTACTCGGCAATAGTGTAAGTTTCTATCAGTGAAAGAATTTTCGGAATCGGATCAGTACCTAGTTCGTAAGATTACCCCTTACAAAAAAATGTTTTTTTTACCTCTGGATGATTTCCACCAAACGGCTCGCATCGCATCGGATAGGAAAGAATACGAACGGATGCGGCGACAGCCGATCGCGTCCGGCAGGATGTCGACGCATACGGTCGGCTCCGTACCGTCGCTTGCGAACGTATCCGTTTCTGCGCCTAGTCAAATAGTTTAATTCCTACCGTGTTGACGTGTTCTAATTTTTGGAAATGGTTGAAGTTGAAGTAGTATTATTGGCTATTGCATTAGAAGAAGAAGAAAATAATCATAAAACACAGAAGAGGAAAAGAAAGATACAACAACAGCCGAACGGAACCGATCGCGCGTTGCAGCATACTTTCGGCTACGATCACGTGTCGCGTAAGACGCCCGCGGTCAAGCTGCTGTGCGCGGCTTGGTAATATAGACTTTAAATACTGTGTATACGATTTAATATCGTTTAAAGATTGTAAAATCTTTCCGATCCGATGCGATGCGAGCCGTTTGGTGGATATCATCCTTTATAATATTATGAGTATAGTTTTGCAAATGTATGTTTTAGTTTGATAACGCACGTGTGTTTGAAGGAGCAATGGCCGCTGAGCGTGGGAGCATGAGCCCTTGGTTCGATTCCCAGGTCGGGCAAACTGCTGTTGGGTTCTTTCATCTGGAATTTCTCATTAGCAGTCTCAGTTAATTTTAATCATAGTCTGGCAGTTTCAGTAATTTTTGTGGCCTACCCAAATGTCCTTTTTTGGTATTGTTCGTCGAATCGTTGAACTCCTTAAGTTCTGGGTTGAGCTTCACGATTACTGACAAATGCGTGCACTAACTGGACAGGTCCACTCAATCTGTGTGGTTTTTCCTCAAAAGACCATTCCAGACACCAATCTACATGGTCCTCAAACATTATGTTCGAATTTTTATATACACATTGACATTGATGAATTTTATACATACAATGACATGAGTATTTACTTGTAAAGTATTATGATGTTTTAATTATTGTGAATGTGAGGACTATGCCTTGCAATTTCTTTTTTCTCAGTTAATTTTAATCATGATCTGGCGTTTCAGTAATTTATGCGGCCTACCCAAATGTCCTTTCTTTGGTATTGTTCGTCGAATCGTTGAGCTCCTTATGTCTTGACTTCCTGAGTTGAGCTACACTCAATCTGTGTGGTTTTTTCCTCAAAAGACCATTTCAGATACCAATCTAAATGGTCTTCACATGATCGGACCAAGATTTTGTCTGGACATTAAAAGAGACTGTGATCTCTGAGTTTGTTTCGGCCTTTCTTCTCAGAGTAGTCAGATGGGTAACGCCGACCTCATCTAGTATAAAAAATTTGATTGACGTGTAAAAGTGTTTGTACAAACCTACTTTCAGAAATAAAATCATTTATCACTTATCATAGTCCGAAGTCTGGATTTATGCCCGGTTCATGACAATAGGCTCGCCCCCCCTTTTATATGGGACTTAAAGATAACTGGCGAAATGTGGGTGTACTATAGGTACACCTCTGCCTAACTCTGCGGTGAATCCAGGCGTGATGTTTTTCTGTTTGACGAGTCAATAACTATTGAAAGTTTATCTGAGAACCTCAGAAACCGGATATTTGACAGTTTTGCAATTTCCCTTGAAATTTGAATAAATTAAAATGTGTTTCTTAATTTTTACACTTCAAGCAGGTTCACAGGGTCATTGTTTAATTAATTATATCTATAGGTACAGTGGCCAGCAGGTCAAGCTACACGAAACTGTCAAATTTCTCCAAACGATTTCAAAACTTAAAATGTTGACAGTTAAGTTCAAAATCGAATGAGAAAATCTGACAGTTTGTGGTAACTTGATGTGTTGGCGACTGTACTAATATTATAAAGAGGTATTTGTGAGTGTGTATGTAGCGAGTAATCTTCGGAACTCCTGATCCGATTCCGATAATTTTTTAACTAATGGGAACCTACAGTATTGCCGAGTGGCATAGGATGTATTTTATGTTGGCAGAAGCTAGTTTAGTAAAGAAATAATTATTTTTACTCCACTTGCTCAAAAACTCCGTCATTGTAGCGTACCAGAGCGGGGATATAATAGCATATTTTCCTCTAGGGTAAAAAGTTTTTATTTTTGTTAGTTTTGTCTGTTACAAACGATCCTACAAAAACGAAAAAGTATTTATTTATAAGTAGAATAATCATGAATAAGGATCTGAGTTAGGTATTACCGTTTCTTAAAAAAGGAACATTTAGTTTTTGAAAATGGAACTAAAAGCTACGATCTCTTCGGTAGAATGCGCGTATTGCGTTGTGGCTACAGAAGAAATAAAAAAAAAAGAGGCATAGTGGCGCGAAATCTTTAAATTTTTTCTCTGCATACAAATTGAATTGGTGACCGTAATTAAGTTTCAATATTGTATTGGATTATTTTATTTTCTCACAATCGTAGTGAAAGGTAGAGTGTAATACACGGCGGTAAAAACCCATTATAACTCGGTTTCTATTTACTCCCTCGCTAAAGCTCGGGAGTAAAACTACCTCGTATAATAAGGGGTCATTTTAACCCCTTGTATAACAATCTAAATCTAAGTATTATAGAGGATTTCGTTGCATTTCGGTAAAAAGACCCATCACACAGCCGTCAACTACGCATTCTGTACATCAAACTAAGTAACATTGCACAAAAATAAGTGACGAAACGAATCGTCGTGAGGATATTTAAAGTTGTGTTATAAACTTATAACATTAAAAACTAGTTTTCGTAAAAAAAACCTCAGTAAAGGTGTGGTAAAAGTTGGGATTTTGACCTTCAATATCTCCGTAAGTGTTTTGAATTTAATAGAATCTTACAAACAGGAAACAGTACGTTGAAGTATCTGAAATAAATTTTGAAACTAAATGTCAACGAATCTACAAGTTTGATCATCGAACAATCGCATATGGCGTACCCCAGGGCAGTGTTTTAAGGCCTCCTCTATTTATAATCTATATAAATGATATGCCTAAAGTTACAAATCACCCTATGTCACTATTGGCTGATAACAGCACTGTGACCATTAATAGCACACACAGTCAATACGGTGAAATGACTAAGACAATAACCTTCATAGTATAATGGTTATTAATAATCTAAAAATAAATATTGAAAAGACGAAATTAACGATCTTTAACCAACGTTCAAACACAGATAAGAGTATAGACTATGACAGCAAACGCTTAACACAAGTAAAAACATCTAAATTCCTAGGTTTAACAATTGACAATAAATTAGATTGGAAAACACACACGGAGGAGCTAACCAAACGAATTAGTAAGTCTGCTTATACCCTATATAAACTTAGCTCAAACTCAAACTCAAAGCATTTATTTCAAATAAACCAATGACAGGCACTTTTGAATTGTCAAGGGGTCGGTCGGTCAGTCAGAAAGATGAAGCTAGTTGCCCATTCCAAAGCGTAGTAGGTACCTATGGAGAAGAACGGGCAAAAAACCCCATGGATACTCTTTTAAATCAAAATATGGTCACAAAATATTGGTAACATCATTCATGTTGAAATTATGCAAGTGAGAACGATGCAGAACGTTAAAAGTGTCCGTAGTAAAGAGACAAAAACAATTCAAACATTAAATTAAATTAAAATAAGCCGTCGCAGCTAAGAGATGACCAGTCCCTACTGACGGCGCCCGTTCACGAACATGACGTATGGATCAGCACCATTTAGCACAACCATTTTGAAGGGAACTTAATAGCTCAGTGATGAGTGTGGACGCTTTAGTCACAGCATATCATAGATTGGTGGGTTCAGTGTTGAGATATGGTGTTAATTTTTAGGGGAATTCAACCAATAGGGTAATAATGTTTAAAGCACACAAAAAGTGTATCAGGACTATGTTTGGATTACAGGTCATAGATACATGTAAATCATTAATTATTAAAATTTAAAATATTGACTCTTCCATCCTTATATATTTTTGAGGTTGCAGTATTTGTTAAAACCTTTCAAAAAGTTGTTTAAAAAAATGTCAGACATTAATTAATTAACCGAAGTCGACGGGTTAACAATAGCTTATGCGTAAGAAGGTCCCACACAGCATTAATGTATAAAAGTGTACTTTGCATGGCGCTAGTCATATTTAAGCGCTTACCACGGTCAATTAAAGAATTGAACGTGAGCTTATTTAAGAAACGGGTAAAATTCATACTGCGGGGTAATTACGTAACACACTAACAGTAGGAATGGGTTTCATTTTGACGGTTCAATAACATTCATTGCGTTATTTACGTTTTTGTGCAGACAAATTTTTCGAACATAGGAAGCAATGGATTAGCAATAGGCTTCAAAATGATTCAGATTGTGATAGATAGTGTGTTACGTAATTAGGATGCTGGTGGACAAAGCATATTAAAGTATTTCAGAATTTATAACAGACAAAAATTTAATGCCAGAATGTTGTCATGCTAATAAATTATAATATGTATTGTTGTCCTTGACATAAGTTTTTGAATATTGACATTAGAATTGTATGTTGACATTAGTATTGTATTTAGTCTTAATAAAAATAAAATAAAAAAAAAGACTAATAATGTTTTTTCGGTCTGTGTGTTGACATGCAATGTACCTATTGAATTTTTGTTCATTTTTTTATTTTTTTGCTCTTTTCTATTGACATTGATCTCTATTGCTAATTATTATTAATTAATTTGTATTATGAAATGTGAGATTCTTTATAATTGTAATGTTTGTGTCCAGGCTTATTGTATTTTATTTTACCATTGAGACTTAGCTGGCTTGATTACTTAATTATAAACATTTGTGCGCTCTCTGGCATAACATAAACAAGTCATATGCATATACAAAATTTTGTGCCTGTGCTGTTGACCGCAAAGAAGATCTCTCGTATGAAGCCAATCCTGGTTCAGCAGACAGGTCATGGTGTATGAATGAGTAGATAAAATTTTGTGTCTGTGCGGTTCACCGCTGGTGAGTTCCATCTTCTGGAACCAACTCTGGGTGCAGCAACCAGATCATGGTGAACTTTAGAACGGACTATCATAATTGAACACGTATATAAAATGTGTGTCTCTGCTGTTGACCACTGAGGAGTTCCCTCGACTGGAGCCAATCCTGGGTGCAGCAACCAGGTCATGGTGGACTTTAGTACGGGCTATCATAATTCAATGCTTATATTAAATTTAGTTTCTGTATTGTTGACCGCTGAGGAATACCCTCGTTTGGAGTCAATCCTGGGAGTAGAATCAGGTCATGCATTATGCAAAAATGTATTGTCTTTGAAACTGAACCAACAAGTAAAATTACAACTCCGTAGGATAAGAGGAAGTGGTTTTAATTCAGCTTGCAAGATTTGACCCATACATACTCAGTTACTAACTATCAAGGCAAGTTAAATGAAAGCTTGTAAAACACGATTACAATGACAGGGAGTGCAAATGACTCTCGGCTTCGTTAAGCGTCTTTTTGCACCCGTTATACTTAATTAATTACACAAGATTCTGTTATTACATTATTTACCGACGTTACTAAAATTACTGTCAAAACACACTGGAACCGAAAATTAACAAAAATAACACGGTTCCGTATAATAATTAAGTAGTATTATAGTAAGTAAGGACTTATGTGCTTAAACATCTTTAACATTGCAACTCAAGGTCAGTTTTTATTTAATATTAAATTCAATAAACAAATTACACACTATAGGTATAGTACGATTTAAACTTAATGGCGGCTCCGAACATGAGGCGAGTCGCTGCGCAGTAACCAATTCACGTGTCAGCGGGGGTGAGGGGTGAGGTACTGCGCAGCGAATAGCTCACTTCACAGCTGCCATTAAGTTTGAATCGTACTGTACCTACAGTAAAAACACACACACTTTCGAAGTGTCGAGTTCACCTTCGAAGTTTCAAATTGTGTGCGGTCACTTGAGTGAGGTTTCAAGTGAACTTTATAGAATAGCAGTACTGCTTCAGGGTTATAGACTATAGAGGCGTTATTTTGAGCGGGAAATGCCAGGTTGCCCGCGAAATTCATAATATTTGCTTACGTTTTTTGCTATTTGCAGTTCAGATTTTATGTTGAACATAATATGATTCGTGGTCGTAACAAATATGTATTTACAGAATTATAATCAATAAAACCCTGTAAGTTCATTAATATAATCCTATTGAATGACAATTTCATAAAATATCAATCAATAGGATTATAATGAACTTCAGACTTTTTACGGAACTGTCGGACTTGTCGCGAATCATATTTTGTTCAATATACAACCTGACACTGACCTGCAAATTCCAAAAAACGTAAGAAAATATAAATTCCGCGGGCTACCTGGCGCTTCTCCCCTAAGTTATGTTGCGTAAAGTAAGGGATGTCGGGGTAAGGTCGGCTCTCGGTACGAATCAAATGGCGTACAATTTGTTTCGTAGCGCCGCATTTACCCCAACATACCCTATTTCGACACTAGGCCATATTCACACGAGTTTCTTAGACTTACTAGGCAACCGTGTAAGAATTTGAGCCTCTATTTTACTAAGTACCAGATAGTTGACTGAACACGTTCTGTCCATATGGATGAAAGCCAATACATCTATCACTTGAAGTCTTGCTATACCCCGTTACGAAACACGAGCGTGATGACTAGAATTGCAAATGAAAATCTCGCGGAACAATACAACGCTCCCAACGATACCTTTTTTATCAAAATAAGTCTAGTAGTTTAAGAGTTATGAGGGAACAGGTGAACATTCGTACATACATACCTGTTGAAGCATAACCCTCCTTGGACTTAGCCGTACCCAGCTAATTAAAAAAAAAACTTGTTAATTTGCCAATTCAATATAAAAACCTTGCACAATCCGAGTTAGTAACATATAAGCAGTAAAGGTAGGTAACATTTTTGTTTGATAAGTATCTGTACATAATAAGGTTGTTAGCACGGAAATTATTCACTCTGTTTCCCGTACTAGTATAAAATATAGTACGGTAGGCCAGTTTCCCTCGTAATACTGTCGCGGTATCTACATCGCCACATACGAGCTACGCGTCACACTGACGTCACACAAAGTCCTGCATCGCGCAAGCAGAGTTTACCGCGCAACTAGCATATATTCAACGTCCCGACATCATTCGTTGGACAGTTGCTCTTTGGCAGTTGCCCACCAGACTCGACACCCGTCTAGTCGGAGGATCCTCCTTGTTCTATGGAGGATGAGTGAACTTAACATCCTGTTCCACATACCTTTTTCTCCTAGTTATTCCTCGTTAATTATTACAATTCCTTAAAGGGGTAGGCAAGGGTGTTAAGAACACGCAGATTTTGCTTGTTATCAGGGCCATCCCATAACTAGGGGGCGAGCCAACTACCATGGGGGTACAAATTCCGACACAGTGTTACAAAGAAACAAAGAAAGAAAGAAAAATATATTATTTGGGACACGCACAGGAAATACAAAGACTTAAAATAAAAAAGTATAAAAAAGGAGCATTAAAAACTAAAAAAGAAATACAAAAAAAAAAAACAACAAGAAATTAAGGACCTGTGCGACGCCAAAAAGGCTATCTATTTCTTTTTTTTAAAACGTTGCCCCACACTAGGATTTTCTCCTGTATTGTGGGTGCGTTTACAAAATATTCAAACTCACATACACAAACAGCCAGACCCGGAACAACTACTTGTAGATCATACAGACATTTGTTCCGTGCGGGAATCGAAACCGCGACACGCAGTGCAGCTGTCAATCGCTTAACCACTGTGCCAACCGTGCCGTCAGCACGATCTATCTCAGCATAACGCTGCGATATTTAAAAACATAAGTACCGCAGCGCTGGTATTCTGATAGGGCCCGCTGTGATGGCACGGACATCTTTATATCTCACTAGAGAATATTCTAAATGAAACACTGCAAGCTTACTTGAGCCCGGAGATCAATCCCATGGGACTCATGTTCAGCAGTCGCGTTTGCGTCCACTGGACCCACGATGAAGACCAAATCCTTCCCAATCTGACACCATTTAGCTCGATCCTCGGTCACCCATCCTGCTGCTACCAGCCACCCTGCGAATATCGTCGCTTCATCTAGCCTGAGGGCTTCCTACCTTACGTTTGCCGATTCGCGATCTACCCCAACGGCCATCAGAAGGCGAATTCACGTACTTAAAAAAAAATACGAATTGAGAACCTCCTACTTTTTTTGAAGTCGGTTAAAAAATGTTAAAATTGAAGTCTCAATCTAATCTCAGTGAAAACGAATGTCAAATACATGTCAAAAATATACAATGTCTTTTTTGACTGATTAAAATGAGAATTTTCTTTAAAATACGGGAATTACTCCTGAGTTCTACGGCATGGCAGGCTCATTGCTAAATACAAGAATAAGCAGCACCTAAAACATCAGTTACTTTCACATTATTATTTTTATAAGGCACTGATTTAAAGTGGCAGTTGTATATTGTAGTTTTGGTAAATAATAAATTACAAAATGCATATTTATTAACAAGTTCGGCAGTAAAAATTGAGCATATACAGGGTTATTGGTAAAACACCAGCAACCTCTTAAGGGGTCATTGTACTTATCATTATAAACAACTTTTACTATGGGACCAAACCCGCAATCGCGAAAAAAATATCAGCTGTTTCCTACATTTTGACGTGTTATGCGAAATAAATGTAGGGAAAATCTGTTATTTTTTTCGCGATTTCTGGTTTGGTCCACAGTAAAAGTTGTTTATAATGATGAGTACAATGACCCCTTAATAGGTTGCTGGTGTTTTACCAATAACCCTGTATAAATAAAAATGAGTCATAACAGATAAATGGGTAATTAAATAAATAATTGAACACTGCCCGTTCAGTCATTTTACCACTGAACAAGTTAGTTAACAAATCGGAATTAGTCGATACAGCTCGCTTCGCTCGCTCGGCCCGCGCTCGGTTGGGTGTGACCAAATTTCTAATTTTTTTTGTTAACGGTGTGGAAATCCTCATGGATATCCTCCGCCCTGGGGCGGGCGAAGGGGTCTGTCAGACTTCTACTGACTAAAACCACCCCGTATTCCCTCGCACACTTGCACCAGGGGCTACGGGGTCACTTAAGCACTCTTCAACGTAACACCCGGCTAGTGCCGGCCCGCCTCTGCGGGCCCCGTCTGGTCAAGCGGGGGGAGTGAGGTGTTAACTTCCCCCCGTGACGTCAAAGAGAGGCGCGCGTGGAACATTACGCGCCGCCACCTCGGGTCCTGATGTATGGGGGGCGACGGACGTCCCCGAGTCCGTCGTTCCTGGACCCATTTAGGGGGGCTGGAAGAGGGCGTTGTCCGCCCTCCGCCGACGCCCGGTGCGCCTGCTGCGGGCCGGGTGAGAGGATGAGATCTCTCGCTCCCTTTCCGTAGCCTCCTTCTGCGAGATGAATGTTTCGCAGAAGGATACCACCGCGTCCCAGGACTCCTTGTCGCCGACCATCGCATTCACAACGGCCGGCATCGAGAGGTCACTGCCTACTCCTGAGATGAGGGCACGGCGCGGCTCCTAGGGCACGGCGGCGCGGCTCCTATCAAGTTTCTAACCTAACCTAACCCATTTGGTTGGGGTTGGGGCGCCCTGGCTTAGTTACTGTGACCAATGCGGCAATGTGGTTGGTCACAGTTCCAACCTAACTTATGAAAAGCCGTCCTATATATCTAACTGCCCGTTCCAAAATGTTTACTGCGGGGTAATTGCGTAACACACTAATAGTAGAAATGGCTTTCATTTTGACAGTTCAACAATATTCATTGCGTTATTTACGTTGTTGAGCAGACACATTTCTCGAACATACGAAGCAATGGATTAGCAATAGGCTTCAACATGATTCAGATTGTGACTGAACTATATCGACATTGTAGGATAAAGTTACTAACCAATTTTATTTTTATTACTGTTCTTGATTTCCAGTCATACTAATTTACCTACCGCCGAAAAAGAAAATTATTGCCCGTTATTTTTTTAAGGTGATCTTAAAGGCTCGTACACACTAGCGCGACCCGACGCCCAACACAAAGGCACCGCGTATCGTACGACGAGCGGCGCCTTTGTGTAGCGCTGTCGCGTCGCGCCAGTCTATGGGAGCCTTCATAACCTCTCTAATGTGTAAATAACATTTTATACCCTTTTTATAATAATTATATTTTATTTTTTGTTTCAGGTCCAGTATTTCAATGCGTGTGGGGAGTCCTGCTGATACTCCTATCAATAGGCAGCTTTATATTCACTCCTCTAGACTTCATGCTACTGGAAAAACTCAATATGAGGCCAGGTGAGTTTTATTATATAGTGAATTGAATTAATAATAATAATAATTCTTTTATTCTTTTACTATTCTTTTTTATTTTTTATTCTTTTTTTTTTATCGCGCCACTTATGTAATGAGGGCTATCGCGCTTGAGTTCGCCACTAGAGGCGCTAGTGTAGAGTAAGGTCTCTAGATGTCAAATGTACTGAACGTTTACTGCTTGTGGGATTTTTTATCACGGATTTTAACGAATGATTCATAATTGTTGTAATGGTTATGCTATGCCTGATTAATTGTGACTTAAGATTTTAAGTAAAAAGTTAGAATCTAATTTGGTAGGTAGCAGTTAAATGAAGAACAATATTTGTCTGCTTCCATGCTTGTCAATTTTAGGAACATTATAATCTAAATATTCATTTAAAGTTTTAAAATGTAATTAAATAAAAATATCATGAATTTATGGGTACTTAAACATATCCAAAACATCAAATGAAAGTACTGACAGGACCTTACTCGCCAGTGGCGCCAACTGGTGAACACAAAAACGATAGCCCCCATTATGCCCGTATTCACTATCACTAGGGGACACTTAATAGACATAACATAACATCACGCCTCGTTTCCCCGTAGGGTTAGGCAGAGGTATACCCTTAATAGATACACCCACATTTCGCCAGTTATGTTTAAGTCCCATGTAATAGGGGGCGAGCCTATTATACAGCCTACACTTAAATGAATGCCTAAAGGCTCGTGCACGCTGGCGCGGCACTAAGGCACCAAGTGTCGCGCGACGAGCGCTGCCTTTGCGTCGCGTTGTCGTGTCACGCCTGTTTGCCTTAAATAAAAGCGTGTTGTTCGATTTTCAACGCCGACTCAGCGCCGCAACTTAGTGAGTAGACCCAGCACTGTTCTCGGCATATTTTTTTTTTAATTAAATAGTTACTTTGCCTGACGCTCGCAGTTTGAAGTGCTGAGGTGAAAACATAATTGCCCTCTAAAAGTGTAGGTACTTACTAAGTAGGCAATGACAGGGGCTTACTTTCGTCCGCAATTAGTTTTTTTTTTATGGCAAGGGCAATATTTATGACACATCAAATGACATTCGAATTTTGAAAGGGATCATAAAAATACAATTCTCGATTATGAAAATAAAATAATTAATTAGGTACCTATTGCTTTTAATTAAAATTGGACTGCACATAGCTATAAAAACACGTTAATATAATTGGAAACGGAAGGACTCAGGGTAGTAAAGTCGCCAGCACATCGTTACCATAAGCTGTCAGATTTTCTCATTCGATTTTGAATTTAACCCTCAACATTTTAAGGTTTAAATTCGTTTGGAGAAATTTGACAGTTTCGTGTAGCTTGACCTGCTGGCGATTGTGCCTACTTAGTTTCCTTACGAAAAAAGAAAAAGAAACAATAATTAATAATGGACACTCCTGAACAAGGTTATGTTACGCACTATAAAACCTTTTAAAATGTTTGTTTGTATCTTTTATTTTTGGACAAAGATTTTGGCGATAAAATAAAAAATTAAGTTGCGTTTTTTTATTCAAGGAAATAACTGCCTACTCATTAACCTAATTACTGAAACAAACTGTTAATTGCTTAAAAAAAACCTTTTTATTCGCAACCGTATTACGTAACGCACTCGCAATCGCAATGAATGTCGCTGTCATTTTTTGATCGGCTTCCTAATGTGATGAACGCTTTTTATCCTCTAGAACTGTCAAAAATGATTGTTACTATTGCTATTGCGATTACTACTTGTGACATTTCTTAACTAAAACCAACTTATTTTGACACGAGTGGCCCAAATTGCAATACTAATACTGAACAAAAGTGAACCTCATTTCGACAAATGTAAATTTTTTGCATAATTTAGTCGTTTCATAATTACACTGAAACTTCGAAACTGACAACCTCACAAAAATACTGTCATAATGATATTAACGTTGAGGCAGGAAGTTGCATAAGTACTTTCGTTATGATGTCACTTGCAAGTTTAAGGTCAACAGCAGTGTGTCTAGGTCAACCATTGGAAGGAAGGTCAGTTTAAAAGTTGTTGAAGGACACTTATGGGCAAGATTAAGAAGATTGTCATGTTGAATATAAGTAAGGTTAATTTTTCTTGTGAAGGCGTTTACGAAAATTGTTTATGGTTTAGTTGAATATCAGCCAGTATTCGAACGAATGAGGGCCATGTCGTGCGAAAAAGGTGAATCCACAAATCACTAAATGCATTTAGCGCTAAACATATTTAAAACCTCACCTACGAGTATGCAATAAAGTGAAAATCGCTAAAATTTTAGTTAATACTTAGATATTGATACTTCACCGTCGCGTCGATGTGATAATATCCAAGTGCTCGTTTGCCTATAAAGCTTCCTACATTTAGACAGTAAATATAAACTATCGTGCAAATGTTTGTTGAGTCAACATTGGACAATCAATTTGTATGAATGTGACGTGAGCAAACTTGGTTTTACATTCATGTGTGTGTGGCGTTTCAAATTAGCTTAATTAGCGCCTTTAGTAAGGAGATGTCCGTCTGCTGTTTGATTTCTGACGCGTGTAACTATGCAATTTATCAATGAATATCTTAACTTGTCGGTACATAATCAGTCTATAATATTCCCACTGCTGGGCCACAGGCCTCCTCTGTGAGACGGAATGGGCCGTAATCCACCGCGCGGGCCCAGTGCGGGTTGGCGGATGTCACATTTGTTAGATCTACTAAGTAATAATATTAGAGATCTTTGTGAAGAAGCTCGTCCTGTGAAGTACTACCACCATAACCTATTTCTATACGGCTTGTGTTTAAACGCCTACCAGAAAAGTACCTATTTTACTACCAAAAAATTCTAAATGCTCACCAAATTGTGTTTCATAAAGTATTGTAGAAATGAACCTATATTCCTTTTTTATTTGAAAGGCGTAGTCGACGGAGCCTCGCTTCGCGAGGCCCCTAATTCCGGACGGTTTAAAAAAAAAAATTGACGCAGGGGATGGAGAGGTCTTTTAATCCCCGCCATCCCCTTCTAAACTAACCTGTCCGAGTCGGGGTGCGCCAAGTCCCGAGCTCGCTTCGCTCGCTCTTGCATCCCATCCCACCCTTGCATTTTGAAGCGAACTTATTTTTGGTGAGCATTTATCCATTTTGGTAGGCAAAAGGAATATGAATAAAACACGTACAATTATTCTGATGAATGTATAATTATTTTGGAACTTAGCACGTTGTTCTTGAGGCACCTCGGCATAGAGTGGGTTTATTTTATTTGAAGTTAACATATTTTACTTGGTACTTACAAAAAAATATTTTGTGAGCATTTAAATTGTAGCCTTTCTATACCGCAAAGCAGGGTTGCGACTTACCGATTTGAAGGGCTGGTATAATTCTAGGAATATGACATTTCAGTTTTGACTCTGGGATGGCAACATTTTTGTGACGCCTCTGCTAATATTGCACAGTAACCGCCATTGCCGGGACCATCTTACCATCGCGTCAGCTTCTTTGTCCGCCAATAACTTAAAAAAAACTCCTCCATAGATAAACGATACCTGGGGGAGGCACTTTTCCAGCAGTGGACGTCTTTCAGCTAAATAATGGTGATGATGTAAATAATGCACCTTTGAACCCCGGGAAGCAGGTCCGATCGTGGTACCAAAACTTGGGGTAGTCCGACTACCCTTGTTACCCCTGGCCTGTGTGTAGGCACAGCGTGACGTCATTCTACTAAATGATGCTGATATTAATGTTGTTCCACCTTTGTTCCCAGGTATGCCACCGTACGATTGGTGGTCGGATCCTCCTGATGAGGTCAAGTTGAGAGCCTATGTCTTCAACGTGACGAACCACGAGAGATTTATGCAGGGTATCGATGATAAGCTGAATGTGGAAGAAATTGGACCCGTGGTCTATCTGTAAGTATTAGGTACCTTTATTACACCTAATTAGTCTCGTAGCAGTCATTTGTAAATAGTCTTTATCGTTACGGGTAATCAGAAGTTCAGAAGACCAGGCCCTGCAGTCTCGTCATTAGATAGCGACAAAAATCTGTCGCTAAGTCGTATCGATGTCAAATTCCTTTAATAGATTTTCAACTTTATTTCCAAAGCATAAACTTGAAAATCTATTAAAGAAATTTGACATCGATACGACTTAGCGACAGATTTTTGTCGCTATTCATGTAGAGACTGCAGGGCCAGGGCCGGCAGTCTTGACATTAGATACGCTACTACAATGTCGAGACTTCCGGCCCAGACGTCTTTCAACCAGTCTGATCAAGGAGTATTGTGAAAAATACTGGTATCCAGCTAAATCCGATCGGTTAGACTACAAGCTGTCACCAACAAAAGTAAGTGTGAAAAGGCTTGTGCTCATCAAAGGCAGGCAACCTAATCTATGAAAACATCATTCACAGAAGATCCTTAGCCTAAAGCAATAACGGACATATAGGAACCAGCACCCTAATTTAGGTAACACACTATCAATCAGAATCTGAATCATTTTGAAGCCTATTGCTAATCCATTGCTTCATATGTTCGAAAAAATTGTATGCTCAACAACGTAAATAACGCAATGAATGTTGTTGAAATGTCAAAATGAAAGCTATTCTTACTGTTAGTTTGTTACGCAATTACCTCGCAGAAGCTGAATCATTTTGAAGGATATTGCTAATCCATGGCTTCATATGTTCGAAAAACTTGTCTGCTCAATAACGTAAATAACGCAATGAATGTTGTTGAACTGTCAAAATGAAAGCCATTCTTACTGTTAGTGTGTTACGCAATCACCCCGCAGGCAGCAATAAAAACAAACGCCCATTACACCACGTCGTGGCGCAGCCTAACGATCGTAAAATTACACATCATTTTTGTAATCACACGCTCTTTAAGTCTTGGTAGTGTTTGTCTGCAAAATTTGACACTCCAAGGTCGAAGATTAGGCAAGGTCAGGGTCTTGGTAATACCGTTGGGTTTGCAGTTACTAAACAGGTTTTTGTGGCGCCATGGCTTTCCGGGGTTTGTTTTTGAGGCGAAACTTCTTTAAGACCCTCGGATTTGGGGTTAGGAAATCTTGAGTGACTTTCTCATTGGTCTAAAGGGCGCAAGGGTGACTGCTGAGCTGGTCCTGGCGGGGTTAGAGTAAAAAGTTAACAGGTTTCTCAATGGAAATGAAAATTCCTTGGAAATTCTAAGTGGAGTATGGATTTGTGCCCGGTTAATAGCAATAGATTCAACGCCTATTACTTTGGCCATAGTAGTACACTTCTGTTGTCTTCTTGTGGAAAACGGGGCGATGTTAAATCGGTATGTTTGTCTGGCTCTTGAGGCCCATCTACTCTAGATACCTGTACCGAAACTCTTAATAGACGTACTACTTAAGTATTGAAGCCATCATACAAGTGCTCAACAAATAATAAAGCTATTTGCCTACTTCGAATCTCACTCAAGTGGCTAAAAGTGAACTGATAAACATAACACCACACTTTGTTTCCCCGAAGAGTTGAGCAGAGGTGTCCAGTCACGAGCACTAATATGTCAACACTTGGCAACTTTCAGTAGCGACTTTTTCGTGAAATAACGAATGCAACGTTGAAATGCGTCATATTACGTAAACCTATGGGTTCGAAAATATTATGTTCGTAACAACATAAACTTTAATTCAAAAATTTTGGAGAAAATAGCTTTTGAATTTAGCCAAGTGTATACATATTTATGCTTGTGACTGTACCTATAGTAGACCGACATTTCATCAGCTGGAGCCCGCCAAATTCAAATTTTCTTTGGTTTTTTGCAAATTTCAGCTCCGTTTACCGTCCTATGTTGATCAAAATATGATTCTTGACTGTAGGAATAATATATTTATTGAATTTGAAAACTAATTTCCAAAGTTTGACGATTGATATAAAATTGATGATTAATAATCAGTAAATATATCATTCCTACAGTCGCAAATCGTATTTTGATCAACAAACGACGTAAAACAGAGCTGCAATTTGTAAAAACCAAGGAAAATTTGAATTTGGCGGGCTACAGGTGAGGATTCGCCTTTGTCCCATGTAACAGGGGGCGAGCTTATTGCCATCAACCGGGCACAAATCAAGACTCCGGACTGCTACTGAGAAATTCCAAATAAAAAAACCCAATAACACTGCTCGACCTCATGCTTTGCAGTAGCGCTCGTAACCACTACACCAACGAGGCAGTCACCGTTCTCACTCCATCTGTTTTTAAATGATTATATTTCTGTAAGTAGGTTTGTACAAACACTTTTACACGCCCATCATATTTTTAAACTAAGTAGATGAGGTCGGCGTTTCCTATCTGACTACTCTGAGAAGAAAGGCCGAAACAAACTCAGAGGTCACAGTCTTGGGCACGCCACAATGACGGCGGTAAGCCCCCTCTTTGTGGAGTGGCTTGAGAGGCGCCATGGCATCTTCACCTTCCGCATGACGCAGGTCCTCACCGGACATGGCTGTTTCGGGAGGTTCCATGGCCCTGGCGCACAGGCAACTGAAGGAACACGGGTGGGTTTTAGTCAGTAAGAGTCTGACACGCCCTTCCCTCCGCCCGGAGCGGGAGAAGTCATTTGATGATTTCTCACACAAAAAAAACTCTTTTAAAGTCCAGACATAATTTTGGTCAGATCATGTGACGACCATGTAGATTAGTATCTGAAATGGTCTCTTGAGGAAAGAACCACACAGATTGAGTGGACCTGTCCAGTCAGTGCACGTATTTGTCAGTAACCGTGCAGCTCAACTGGGAACTTAAGGAGCTCAACGATTAAAGTAAATCATCGCGGATTCACTACGAGACAAAATCAAAGATGATGAATGGTGACGTCACGAGCAACGTTCTACGATGAACAACATAACAGATAACGGATGGTAATGTTTAAGGTCAATGATGCAACTATATAATGATCGTTATGTTCAATGGCTTTAGAGTAGCAGGCCATAAAAAGCGGTGCGGTAACGAAATATACAACGCTGACATGGTAGTGAGGATATTTCTGCGCCGTCCAGAACATTGTAAACTTGTGGCTGCATCTACAACGCCCAAGCGAACTACGCAACACACCGTCGTCACACAAAATCCTGCATCGCGCAAGCAGAGTTTACCGCGCAACTAGCATATATACAACGTCCTGACATTAAACGTCGGGCAATTGCCCACCAGACACAACACCCGTCTGGTCGGAGGATCCTCCCTTTCCTATGGAGGATGACTGAACTTTTCACCCTGCTCTTGATACCTCTATAAACTAAATGGGCGATATTAATAAACAGTAGATCTTACTTGACTAGACTAGGGACCTTTAGGCAGCATTAAGTGTGAAGTTTAGATGACGGTCGTGGCCTATAAAATATCGAAATTCATCTAACTGATGGCTGATGTCGTGATGGCTCAGTAATATGCACCAAAATAGAATGCAAACCAAAAATATTGAAAATTAGAGGTTAACTTTGTGTTGGTTTTCTATCGAGAAAATGTTATCCTACAAATAGAATTAGAATTAGAATTGATTTATTTGTAAGAATTTCGTTTATATAGCATGGTGTTAATATTTTTTTAGGTTCTATACTTTTTACCACAATATTTATGGTGTACAAATATTCAAATGTCATTCTTAAATAACTAAGTAAGTACAATTAATTTTAAGATTTTCGATTTACAATAAGTCCAATATGAATTAATATTATTATAATAATTAAGTACATGTCATCTTAGATTTTTTACCATATTCCATGTATTCGCCAATGTCATAAAAGCAATTATCCAATAACCAACATGTCGGCTTTTTCTTGAACTTGGAGATGGGAAGTTCCTTAAATGAGTTAGGTAACTTATTATAGACCTGAATGGCATTGAGATATACAAATGTTTTTCGTCAGTGCCGACCTTTACATGTATAATGAAGTTTCCTGTCATATACCTATTTTCCAATTTGAACATGATTTACTAAGTACTGTGAAAATCCTAATCCTAATCCTAACTTCCTAACTATCCTAATCCTAACTTCCTATCCTAACTAATATTATGAATGCGAAAGTAAATTTGTTTGTTTGTTTGTTACCTTTTCACGCCTAAACCACTAAACCGATCATCCTGAAATTTTGCATATACGTTGTCAGGTGTATAGAAACGGACATAGGGTACCTTTTATCCCGAAAAAAGTACTGTTCCCGAAGAAAACAACAATAACGTTCTCATGATAATAGATGGCGCCACGTGTCTTCCGATCATGATTGAATTATAACCCGAATTGATAGCCAAAGTCTAAATTAACGCGCGCGAAGCCGCGGGCAAAAGCTAGTCTATTATAAGATAAAAGATCTTACTTTAGGCCCGCTCCTAAGGCGTCGCCTCTTTTGCAAGAGGCTGTGGGTTCTAATCCGGATAAGTAACAGTGTGACTTTTTCAATGCATATATATTTTCTGAGTTTATCTTGGATATTACTGACATCGGGAAGGAAAACATCGTGAGGAAACCTGCACCCTAATTACGTAACACACTATCTATCACAATCTGAATCATTTTGAAACCTATTGCTAATCCATTGCTTCATATGTTCGAAAAATTTGTCTACTCAACAACGTAAATAACGCAATGAATGTTGTTGAACTGTCAAAATGAAACCCATTCCTACTGTTAGTGTGTTACGTAATTACCCCGCTGGAACTTACAGTATATATGTCTGAAATCGCCAATCCGTCTTGGCAAGCGTGGTGATCAATGCTCCTGCCTTCTCTATATGAGAAGAGGCCTTTGCCCTACAGTGGGACAATAATAGGCTGCTATGTAAATATGTATGAAATCTGAACGAAAACAAAGCTCTTAAAAAGACGACACTTTAGAAAGAAAGAAAGAAAAAGTATTTATTGGGACTCGCACAGGATTATCACCAACTAAACTAAACAAATTCATAAAAAAAAAGTAAAATGAAAATAACAACAAAAAGTCCTGTACGAGGCCAAAAAGGCCCTTGTCTCAGCATGATGCAGTGGCATTTAAAAATTAAGTGTCTTAGCGCTGGTATTCTGATGGGGCCTGTAGGTGTGACGTCACGGACAGATACAGAAATAAATAAAGTAAATTAAAAATTAGCTATTTGTGAGGTAAAAGTTATAAAAAAAAAAACATAACTACTTCTTTTTACTTAAAATAATTTTGGTGCAACAAAGCCTTCAGTAGCTGTGCTGCTTCACTATCTGTAGGATACCGATTCCTTGATTTAGTTGTCATTTGAAAAGTTAGGCGGAGGTATCCCTATAGTACACCCACATTTCGCCAGAGGGCGAACCTATTGCCATTAACCGGCCACAAATCCAGACTCCAGGCTGCAACTGAGAAATTCCTGATGGCAAAACCCAATAAAACTTTGCCCGGCCTGGGAATCGAAGAACACACTACCAGTAGCAATGGGTTTCATTTTGACAGTTCAACAACATTCATTGCGTTATTTACATTGTTGAGCAAACAAATTTTTCGAACATATGAAGCGATGGATTAGCAATAGGCTTCAAAATTATGAAGTGTGTTACGCAATTGGAGTGCAAGACCTCATGCTTCGAGGTAGCACTTGCGGCCACTAGGGCAACGAGGCAGTGTAGTAATGTGGTTTAAAACCAAACAGCATGAACCCGAGCTTGCTATTAATATATCTTAGCTCACGCTACACCAACGTCCTAATCTATCAAAACTCTTAATGTATTCAAAGTCTAAACAAAAAACAAGGAAGCTCTACATCGAGAATACCAATGCTTCTTCTTAATTTTAATGCAGTCTACGACCTACGTTTCCTTAAAAAATAATAGGTATGCATGTCTGACTTATGGTTAAAAAACACTGTTGATATTTAGCTATATTGTCGTTCGGGTAACCATGCCGTCAGTAGGGACTGGTCATCTCTTAGCAGCCATGGCTTATTTTAATTTAATTTAATATTTGAATTAATAATACTAATAATTATTTATTTATTTATTTCAAAAAGTGTGGTACAGTCTGTTTACAATAAATACAATTTTACAGTTTATGGACAAATCCAAAAGGGAGTAACAATTAACGGAATTGAATCTGACGTCCTAGCTAGGTTACATGGTAACCTGTATTAAGGTACGCCAGCCCAGGTTCCCACAAAAGGAGTACAAAAACAATTTAATTTCAATTAATTAAATTCACATTAATTCATTCATTCTTTTATTTTATTTTATTTTTTTATTGTTTTTGTCTTGTTATTACGGACGCTTTTAACTTTCCGCATCGTTCTCACATACATAATTTCAACATGAATGATATAACCAATATTTTGTAACCATATTTTGATTTAAAAGAGTGTCTATGGAGTTTCTTGCCCATTCTTCTCTATAGGTACATAAGTACTACGCTTTGGAATGGGCAACTAGCTTCGTCTTTCTGACTGACCGACCCATTGACAATTCAAAAGTGCCTGTAATTGGTTTATTTGAAATAAATGCTTTGAGTTTGAGTTTCATGTTTTTACACATAGTGATCCCCTCGTCGTACATCTTGGAAACCTATACAGCGACACCTAGTAAAGCATTTATTTTAACAGTTCAATCCAAATTAAGTTCTATTAGGTTCAGTTAAAATTGAAGTACATCAGATATACCTACGTAATTATATAAATTAAGTAATGGTTAAATTGTATTATTGCCGATGCCAAGAAGACGCGTCTATAAAAATATTTTGCAGTGCAATTGCAATGTCCATAAACTGTCAATATGAAAGCGATTGCTATTGCGTTACGTAATAAGACTGTTTGTCTTTCTATTTTTTTGGCGGGAATTTTACTGTCAGTTTTTCCTCCGTCTAACCAGTGTCTAACCCATATTTTTTTAATCTTTCCAGAGAGAAACTCCTTCATTCGAATGTTTATTTCAACGAGAACAGTACAATGACGTACACAGCGAAGAGGTTCCCTATCTTTCTGCCCGAACACAACAGTATAGACTTGAACGCTACTATTATTGTGCCTAATATTGCAATTTTGGTAAGTGAACAATAATTGTATAAGTATTTTACAGACTTAGCACTTAAGTTATGTTGCAAAATACGTAATAATAATTTGTTTACCTCTTAAAAAAAATCTACCATAAACTACAATTTTGTAGCTTTCCCGTTAAACGTACCTTAAGAGGGCGCAAAATAGTCCACAAGCGCCATCCTTTAAAAAAATGTTATCTCGTGACTGAGAAGGAATTATGAATAACGGCTTGTAAAGACCCTCGGTAAGTGTGTCTAGAATTTTCTAATACCTTTTATAAACTTTCATATTGAAACACGAAGCAACAAAATACGATCTTAATAAAAGTGGCCACATTCCTCTAGATGGTTTTTTGTTGCTTCGTGTTTCAATATGAAACTTTATAAAAGGTATTAGAAAATTCTAGACACACTTAGCGAGGGTCCTTATTGAGCCGTTATTCATAATTCCTTGTCAGTCACGAGATAATATTTTTTTAAAGGAGTGGCGCTAGTGTACCGTTGTACGCCCTCTTAAGCTTAGCCAATATTGAAGCTGTTTAATAAAAAAGGGTTTATGAGAAAAAAACCTTAGCAAATAAATGCATTTGCAAAATGTTATTAACAATAAAACAAAAGCACTACCTATGCTAATAATATCTAGGACTGAAAAGCAATTTAAATAATAATAGATTTATTTATAAACAAAGGTTTTATGGCGATTCCTTATAAGGCTCAAATTTAAAATACGCTTACGCTTCCGCGTCATAAATTTGTTATTTTAATTGTTTATCTGTTTACAATAACACGTGTCAAATAGCAACTAGGTATCGTTACGATGAAAGTTTAATATTAAAAATAATAATATGGCGGGTAGCTTAAAAACCGCACAATCTACTTAGTAAAAATCTTAAATTCATTCATTCACTCGCAGACATCGCACTGAACGCACAGCTAAACCGCTGGTTCTAAAGTTCCTTATGAAGGCCGGCGCCCATTTGGCGAGGCGCAGCGCAGCACATTCGTCACTGCCAAACAAATATCGACCTAGCATCAGTTGAAATAAAATTGAAAATAAATAAATTTCCATTAGCTCGAGAGCGAAAAGAGGCGCGCGTGTCAGGTTATTCATTCTTAACTTTATTTTTTGTCACACAACGTTGATATTATTGTTTGGCAGTGACAACCGCGCCGCGCTGGGCCTCGCCAGGTGTGCACCAGCCCTTAGTATAACGAAAGTGAAAATAAAGATTTTTGAAAATTCATCCCCTTGGGGGTTTTAATAGGGAATGGAACTTTGTATGGAAGTTTGTAATTTTTGACGATCGGAAATATCATCGGGCGCACGGTTTTTATTATTTGTTATGAGTTAGGTACATATTAAATGTATCCAGAGATGTAACTTATCTAAGATACAAGTATGTGAAATACAGATACAAGATACAAAATACGTATTTTCATCTTGTAACTATGTTTTTTTTTTAAATTAATTTCGTATCTTGTATTTAAATATCTTTTGTTTTCTATCTTAGTATTTTGTAGATACTATGTTTGCTAAAATAATTTTAGTAATAAATAACCGATTCTATTGTGACATCTTAAGTAACATTAATTTTAAATCTCAATGTTGTCGTAGATAAAACTGAACGCGCCATTAAATCTTTAGTCTGGGGCCAAATTGATAGATGGCGCGGCAATTCTTTCTTTCTACAAAATGTCATCGGCTATGCCCCTCGACTCGTGTCATTATTAATTATTCCGCATAATAGTCTGTGTTTGAGGGAGACATGTAAAAGTTTGGTCGGTCAGTCGGAGTTATGAGAAGATTGAGTGTTTTTTTGAGCCTTGACTTGCACGATCAACGCGATTTACATGCAAAAAATAACCTTTCTGTAAAAATATTTTTGTTTTTTTACAAAAGTGTTTTATCTATAAAAAGTATTCAAAAGATACGTATTTTATATCTAGTATTACAGATACCATTCCAGAAAGTTATTTGTATCTTGTACCTATCAGAAATATTTAATTTAAAAGTATTTTGCATTTTGTATTTCAGATACTTTATTTAAGGTATCTTGTACATCACTAGCCTAGTATCATTGCCATTACCAAGTTCGAACCATCGTGCTCGAAAAACCTTTAGCTTCTAATCCATCATTACTCTTGTAAGAACGCTGACACATTCATTTTGTATTCATTTAGTACGTCCAGCAATCGGCAACGCTAGTTCTCCCGCAACCACCGCCCGCTATAGACGCGCTTACCATCCATCTATATATACTTCTATTGTAATACGTGTCGTGAGTAAAAGAAATATCCAAAATATAACAACGTTTAATTTTCTCCGTACACACACACCTAGAACAATATACACGCAAATACAAAACTCCTAAGCACTATTATTCGGTTGCTAAAATGCTAAGCAGTCCGTTTCCCTGGCTGTCTATTAAATATTTCTCCCCTGACAACGCCCTCTTTCTCACTTCCTCACTGGCTGACGAAGTGAGGAGAAGGCTCTGAAGGCTCCCAATTTTAATGAAATCCATAATAAACCTAAAATATGTTCAGTAAGTAAAAGGCAGTTTGTAGTTGGAGGCCTTTTTTTTGTGGGAATTCATGAAATGGCTTCTCCTTGCCTGTGCGCCAGGGCCACGGTAATTCTTTCGAACAATACACGAACCCGGCAGGCATCGGCACTGGAGGCCCCTACATAGGCAAAATATAAACGTAGCGCGAAACGCAGGGTGCTAATATTTTCGGGCTCGCTTCGCTTGCACTCTTACTCTTCCATCCTATAGTCTCCTACGGAGAAGACAGGCTTAGTCCGCCACTGCTCTTCCTACTTTAACATACAATCAATTTTGGTTTCCAGGGTATTTTCTCCTACCTTCACAACGCGAACTACTTGCTGAAGTCATTCCTGGGGTCTTTAGTCAGCGTGTACAGTCCAGAGCCATTCGTCAAAAAAACGGTGTACGAATACTTGTGGAACTTCACCGATCCTGTGTTGGATGTGTCCAGGAATCTGGCACCTGGATTAGTGCCTGTTAATAATGTTGGAATGTTGGCTAGGGTGAGTCCAGAGTTCTCAAGTTTTACTAAGTAAGTCGACCCTTTCAATCACAATCCGAAGGATTTTAAAGGAAATTTCTAATCCATTGCTTAAGATGTTTGAACGCACTGAATGTTGTTTAACTGTCAATATGAAAGGCATTGCCAGTGTAAGTGTGTTACGCAGATACCCCGCCGCTTTAAATCCTCGAAGATTTGCAACTTTAATATAAATCGCAGTGAATTCCTAGCTGTTGCGAAGCTTAAGAGCAGAAATTGAAAATCATATATCACCTCATATAAAACCCGAGGTGGCCGTGCGTAATGTTCCACGCGCGCCTCTCTTAGACGTCGCGGGAGTCAAACACTTCACTCCCGCCGCTTGACCAGACGGGCTCGCAAAGGCGGGCCGGCACCAGTCGGGGGTTGCGTTGATGAGTGCTTAAGTGCCCACGTAGCCCCCGGTGCAAGTGTGCGAGGGAACACGGGGTGGTTTTCGTCAGAAGAAATCCGACAGACCCCTTCGTCCGCCCCAGAGCGGAGGACATCCATAAGGATTTCCACACCGCTAACAAACAAAAAGGGATTAAAAACCGGTACGAATATGGGTTCCGGTTCTTCAATTCGGTTCTTAAAAAGCTTCTTCTTTTCGGTACGGTTCCGGTACAGGTTCCAGTTTGATTATGGTTCCACAGTACCGGGTCTAAATAAAGGTTCCAAATCCAATCTAAAGGTTCTCTAGGAAAGAATTACCACGTGATCTACCAAAGCAAAAGTGCCCTTCTCTCCTCACAAAAACTCCAACCTCTTCACCCGACGGCGGCCGCCCGTACCTCGCCGCTATCATACAAAGCTTCGTCCTGCGCTTAGCAGGATCGTATGAACTCGTTCGGACTCGCTTTGAAGAAGAACCGGTGAAATTAAGGTTCTTTAAGGTTCCAATTTAGTTTCTTGTTCCGGTTCGGGTTCTAGTAACGGAACCACTAAAACCTTTTCAATTCCTGCTTGTGAGAGGCCTAATCTTTCGGTTAAACAGTGATGTTCCTAGCACTTATACGGTGTATATCAGAAATGTGTGACCATATTTAAGGGAATGGGTACAGACCACCAAACTTGACAATTTTCTCCACGGGAGCAATCATAATCGCGAAAAAATTATATGCTGCCCCATACAAAACTTCAATGCCTACTCGACCCAAATGAAAGGAACAGCTGATAATTTTTTGGGGATTACTATGTTGATCTCATGGAGGAAGTTGTTCAATGGGGGCTATCGTTTTTGTGCTCACCAGTTGGCGCCACTGTCGAGTAAGGTCCTGTTGCAGTACTTTTATTTTATGTTTTGGATATGTTTAAGTACCCTTGTATTCATAGGAAGTTTATTTTATTACATTTTAAAACTTCAAATGAATATTTAGAATAAAATGTTCCTAAAATTGGCAAGCATGAAGCAGACAAATCTTATTTTTCCTTCAAGTGCTACCAAATTAGATCCTAACTTTTTACTTAAAATTTTAAGCCATAATTTATCAAGAATGGCACAACCATTACAGCTATTATGAATCATTCGATAAAATCCGTGATTAAAAATCCCGCAAACAGTGAACGTTCAGTACATATTTTGGCATCTAGAGACCTTACTCTACACTAGTGCCTTTAGTGGCGAACTCAAGCGCGATAGCCCTCATTTGATGGTCTGTAGCACATGCTTAAATATGAACACACATTTCTGATGGACGCTGTTAAGCAGAGTAACGGAAAATGCTGACATTTACTATAGTCTTTTTTTATTTTTTATTGCCCTACAACAGCACAAACAACATTGTTTTGCGCCAGCTGCCACCTAAAACAACTGAATTAGTCTCAGAGCTATTGCCTCAGCTCTGCCCGACATTTTCCAGAACCCAGTATTGAGAGACACCATTATCCTTAAGTTAACCCCGTTCTTAAACATTCGGCCTTTTAATGCTTTTTATTTTATTTTATCTGTTACAATTGATACAATTTTACAATTTAGGGATCAATCATAAAGAGAGTAACAAATTGCAGTAATGAATTTGGCGTCCAAGCGAGGAGACATTAGTAACCTGCGGGATAATTGCGGAACACACTAACAGTAGGAATGGCTTTCATTTTGACAGTTCAACAACATTCATTGCGTTTTTACGTTGTTGAGAAGACAAATTTTTCAAACATATGAAGCAATCAATTAGGAATATTCTACAAAATGATTCAGATTCTGATTGATAGTGTGTTACGCAATCAGGGTGCTGTATTCTGGTTCCCTTTTTGTTGGGACTGACATTTTAACTCCCTTTCCAATTTATGAAATAGTAACCAATATTTCAAGAACAAAACAATGTTCCCAAGATATGCCAATGGCAAATATTTTGACAAGTTCTAATTATTTTTCCAGATCTACGCCGATTTCACAGACGAAATGACAGTGAAGATAGGTCCTCAATGGGGCCACAAAGAGTTCTTCCAGATCGATAGGTTTAGAGGAGAGCCACAACTGCCTGGATATGATCCTGAAGTAAATATAATACTTACTTAATATTATAAATGCGAAAGTAACTCTGTATGTTACTTTTCACGTCTTTACGGCTGAACGGATCTAGATGTTTGGCACGCAGGTAGACCATGACCTAGGTTAGGACATTGGATACTGTTAGGTGATCTTGTTGGAATTCTCTCACGTTCCTTTGAGAGCACTTCCGACCTCTACGCGGGCGAAGCCGCGGACAAAAGTTAATATAATCTATTTTCTCTTAGACCATATTGTCCTGAACATATTCCAATTAGCCTATATAGTGTTTCCAAAGCTGGGACACAGGCTTTCTCTCTGTGAAAGTTAGCGGGCTGAAATCGCCCACGCGGGCCCGGTGTGGGTTGGTAGATGTCACATGTGTTCGAATTTCGGCCATCTCCAACCAGCATAGCAGATTCCTCGAATACTCGCCATGTCTAGGAGTACCGCTTCCAGTATCAAGTTCTTAAGCTTACTGTCTCACAACACAACCAACGTGACCTTGAGGTGTTGGTCCTACTGCTAACGAAATATTATTATTCATTTAAGTTGTTAGTTAAACCCTAGCAAGCACAAGCGAGCGCATCTGCTGATCATAAAGTTCTGGGTTCGATTCCTGGGTCTGGCAAAGTGTTATTGAGTTGTTCCATCAGGAATTTCTCAGTAGCAGCCTGGAGTCTGGATTTGAGCCCAGTTGATGGCAAAAGGTTCGCCTCCTATTACATGGGACTTTGACATAACCGGCCAAAATTTAGGTGCTCTCGTATTAATGAGGTACACCTCTGCCCTAATCCTTCGCAGATTACATGCGTGATGTTATATATGTTAAATCTTAATTTGTAAATTTTCCAGGTATGTCCAGACCGTATCTTCGGCTCCACCGAAGGCGTAATGTACGCTCAGCGGCTGACCAAGCAAGATGTACTGAAATACTGGCGGAAGACTGTCTGCAAACTGATGCCGCTTTATTTTGATAGTAAGTTCATCAGTCTTCCATCTTATATCTTTTTCGCAGAGCCAACATGAAGAATCGGAGGGGTAAAATACTGTAATTCAGCTGTATCTGATTAGACTGAAAGGTGGAACCCAACTACGGCATAGTTGAACGAAAGGCTGTGCAGATGGTGAAACATGAAGAACCAACTGGTTAAAAAAGACGAAAATTTTAAAAGAGACTCCGTATTTTCCTTCTTGATGTGGTAATTAGCTGGCTGCTAGACTGCCTCGCTGGTGTGTTGGTCGCAAGCGCGACTGCTGAGCATGAGGTCCTGGGTTCGATTCCCAAGTCGGGCAAAGTATTAATGGGTTCTTTTTATCTGGATTTCTGCCCGGTCGATGGCATAAGCTCGCCTTCTATGGGACTTAAAAAAACTTAGTTACCCCTCTCTGCCCAACTCTTCAGGGAAACAAGGCATGATTTTATTTTATGTGATTATCTAGTGGAAACTAGCATTGCCCTCTTCTAAAAACCAGAGCCCGCCTGTGATCCTTTCTATGCCAAACATTAACAGAATGACTTTTCTCCTTTCCAGGCGAGCTGACAATGCACAACGTCCCTCTTTACCGCTACAACTTATCAGAGAGTGTCTTCGACCGCGTCACCAACGGCACTGACTGTTACGACACCGACCCGAGTCTACCACAAGGACTCAGCGACGCATCGAAGTGTTACTTTAGTGAGAATACTACTTAGACATACCTAAGGCTTTTCGTCAGATTCAATTGCGTACGCCTGAATATCTCTTTAGAAGAATTTTGAGTAGGAAACTCAAAATACAGGTCATTTCATAGTCAATGTCACACACATTGCACCGTGATAGCTCTTAACTCTAAGTAGTGAAATGTAATGAGCTGATACACTCTTTTAATACTTTTAGCTTATGTTGATGATTTTGTGATTCGTAAAATACCAAATGTTTTGAGTCAGTTTAAGGCGTTTCATTTATTTTTAGAATATATTGAGCAACTCGGATAGGTTACAAGAAATTTATTTATTTTTTCTAACATTTCAGACTTCCCAATGGTGGTGTCTTACCCACATTTCTACACGGGCGGTGTACCCAAAGACCACTTTGTAACCGGCCTCAAACCAGACAGGTTCAAGCATAACTCTTTCGTTATCTTGGAACCAGTAAGTACAAATTATTTTCACTGACGTTGTTGAAAAAGGCTTTACTAACAGGAAAGTCCTCCAGCTTGGTAAAACACACGACTTTTAAAAGTAAGCAATTATTAAAGAGCTGGACATTTATTTTTACTTCGAATAATCTTAATTTCCACTTACAGTACACCGGCACGCCATTTGAAGCCGTGGCCAGAATGCAGAGCAATCTTAGAATCCACGACCTTACAGGATTCGATGAGAAGTTTACAAAGCTGTCCAATCAGGTGTTACCTTTGTTCTGGGCTGAATATGTAAGTATTTAAGATAAGATAAACTTTTGGCTAAGCATAAAACCTTCGAGCCAGAGGGCTACTGCGCTTGAGTTCGCCGCTAGAGGCGCTAGTGTTGAGTAAGGTCTCTAGGTGTCAAATGTAGAATAGAATAGAATACTCTTTATTATGTACACCGTAAAAATTACAGATATAAATGTAGACATTTTACACAGGGTGGCACTGTTTGTGGGATTTTTTATCACGGATTTTAACTAATGATTCATAATTGTTGTAATGGATATGCTATTCCTGATTAATTATGGCTTAAGATTTTAAGTAAAAAGTTAGCGATCTAATTTGGTAGCAATTAAACGAAGAATAATATTTGTCTGCTTCAATGCTTGTAAATTTTAGGAACATTATAATCTAAATATTCATTTGAAGCTTTAAAATGTAATAAAATAAACATACTATGAATATAAGCGTACTTAAACTTATCCAAAACATCAAATAAAAGTACTGCAACAGGACCTTCCTCAACAGTGGCGCCAACTGGTGAGCACAAAACGATAGCCTCCATTGCCTTATTACCCAGCCGTTTTTGTATTTCCAACTTTATTCCGATTTTATGAAAAGATCATTATAAAAAATACAAAATTGACATCTAAGGCCCGTTTGCACCGCAAATTATTAAATGCGTTTAGCGCGAAACATAGATTATTTAAAACATCATTATTTCTGTCATCTTCAAACTATTGACAGAAACACAGTGATGTTGAGAGATGTACGATGTTATGAATGTCCACGAAGCAAAAGGAGTATGTAAGGATCGTAGCAGATGGCATTCTGGAGCTTTTGCCTACCCCCATGGGAAGAAGGCGTGAGTTAATGTAGGTATAAACTAACAGGCGGCGAAAAATTTCAAACTCATGCGCGGGTTGGTCCAGAATCATGCGCGTAGATTTCCCTGCTTCCCTGCATAAACAATTTGCGGAACTATCGGGCCTTTCATTCAGGCTCTAAAATTGGTTTTTGTTTGCCTGTTCCGAGGGTCCCACGGACTAGTCTCGAGTCCTCCCCCTCTATAATATGGCGACCCTTGTTTGTTACTAACCTGCATTTTTTTTACAGCATCAAGAAGGCCTACCAACACGCATAAGAATAGCTGTATTCTTCACCAGAGTAATCCTGCCACCTCTATCAATAATAATTTCAACATCCATGATTCTTCTCGGCATCTACTTACTTACCAAACTTATATACAGAAACAATTTAGAAAATGATAGTCTAAAATCTATACTTATATTTAAAAGTAAAAATGCAACTAAAAATAAAATATTGTCTTTTGAAAAAGAGACATTTTTGAAGGCTAGTTAATTTTTTTTTTTTTAATAATCGATCGATTTTGTATGTCTTAGAGTCGATATTTTTTATAAACGTGTTTTTCGCATTGTAAAAGTGGCTTGTCTCAGTTTTGTTTTAAATTTAAACAGCAAAATTGTTAAATAATTACTTGGTAGAGAGAAAAATCTGATTTAAAGCTAAAGCAAAGATTAGTTGTTTACAATAATTTATTTATATAGAATTTAAGGTCTGACCATTGCAAAAGCAATCATTGCGTAAAAAAACATTCTGAGTTTAGCCCTTTTATGCTGTATGCCTCAAACATAGCGCCAATAGTAATACGATATATTTTTGCCGCGGTCGATTCGTGGATGAATAACCATCCATTACTTAACGAGACCACTCCGTGCCTCGGAAAGTACGTTAAGTCTATGGTCCCGGCTGTCTTTCGTGGATCTTTGACAGTCGTAACGGGTCGTGAAAAGCCCAAAAGCCTGACAACCAGTCCTACCGAAGGATATAGTGTTACCCAGTAACTGGGTTGTGGAGGTCAGATAGGCAGTCGCTCCATGTAAAATACTGGTATTCAGCTGCATCAGATTAGACTGGAAGCCGACCCCAACATAGTTGGGTAAAGGCTAGAGAGATTTTGATTACTACGTAGCTTCCTGCAAAAATATACTAGGCACACTGTTTTTTTTGACTCAAGACATGCAAATCTTTTTGTAAAGGGGAAAAAGGTTTACAATGTAAATAAAGACTGAATATCATAATTTCATGACATGGCCAAAGTATACGCGAAATTTTAAATAAGTAAATTGAGATAATAATAATAACTTTTAAATTTTCTTCTTCTTATGTACCTCAATGTGATAATAGAAATAAATAAAGAAAAAAATAATACGTACAAAAAAAAAACTCAAAATTAAATAGTACAGTCGCCAGCAGGTCAAGCTACACGAAACTGTCATATTTCTCCAAACGATTTTAAACCTTAAAATGTTGACGGTTAAGTTCAAAATCTTATGAGAAAATCTGACAGTTTGTGGTAACTTGATATGCTAGCCACTGTATATACTGTCATAATCTATTTTTTTGTTTGGTTTTTAACGTTCAATTATAATTTAGTTTAACACCTTTTTTCTTTTTAGTTACTTACTTAATTATTGATTGTAAAAAAAAATGTAATTTTCTTAGCCCAAGCTATATTTTCTTTTATAAAACTTTTTCTATTGTATAGATTAAAAGGTGTAAGTTAATAATAAAAAATGCATTCGGGGGTAGTTTGTAGCTGTGATTGTTCCTAATTTAAAATAGTTGCATCAATTTTGCTCACTGTTAGCTTTAAGGTAATTTTAAATAAAGAAAACATTTATTTTATGAGTTTGTTTTATTTTCCCTTGTAACAAGAAGTAAAATATTGTTAACATTTTTTTTTATATTTCGTATTCTGCAGAACATACAAATATTTAAAAAAAAAACACACTTTCTCGTCCGTTTATTGCCTGTGGTTCGACCGCGTAGTTCTACTTGTAGGACTAAGGGTATTTTTCTTTTCGGTGGTTCTATCAATCGGACCATGGGCAAATCAAGTTCTATCATCTCGGTCTCTCAAACCTGTCCTGTTTACTTGTCTTGTTAGGCAGCATTTGTTGAACAATAAAAGCCGATATACATATTATTTGATTTTGCCCCCCAGCTGTGCCGACCTGACATGGTGTGCAACACCCCTCATAGTCCATATGCTATTGAATTGAAATTTCTCCTATTATAACTACACAAGATGTTTATATAATTATATAACTTGCACACAACCAATACCACCTTACTTAATAACACCAATACACAGAATCACCAACACCCGAATGACCAATTTGCCAAAAAAGCTACAGTCCGTTCACAGCTACTTTAAATGTAGTTTGAATTTTGCGGGCTACCTTCCCTACCTTCCCCATAGGTGGCGCTTTTCGGACATATTGCGTTTTGTTTTTGCAATATGGGTTGGATGAACGTAAGAATTCCAGATTAATTTTGTGTTCTTCAACTGTTAAAAGGCTATTTATTCAAATAATAAAAAAAGCCTCTTCGAGCAATAGAAATTAAGTTATCGTCTCAAATATTCGCGCTTTACAAAATTTTTTAAGCCTTGTTTTGATAATTTATGACAGTAGCAGTCAGTGTCAAGTGTCAATGTTATACAAAATAACGAACACCTAGCCCTGCCTGCGCTGGAAATATTCGCGGGTGTAAGCAAAATTTATTTTCTTTCATTGTTCATCCTAAGTTTCTGTAGTTTTAGTTTGTATACTAATATGTAATTAATTAACGTTGGATCAATCTAAATACATACTATGCCATACTTACTGTCTCAAATTGTATATTAATTAGTTATATTGCGATAATAATGACCGATAGTAAAAAAAATATTGAATTAACTAACGGTTGGATATTGTGTCCTTCTAAAAGCTTTCCTGGCAAATTTTATTATTTCAATGTGCTAAATGGAGAAGCCGCATGGAGTCTAAACCAATCTGATGTACGTATAATTTATAATTAAAACACAAAGATACAAGTAAACTCGAAAAAAAGTTTGTGAACTTTGTTTTGACATGATTTTGAAATTGCAACTTCAAAGCACACAAATGTTGAAATATGTTGTTTTGCTGTCTGCCGGCATATTGTTTCAAGAAAACATTAATGCAATCGAACAATACACTTGCATTAATAAAATATTAGGTTAATCAACATCGAAAACTTTTTCCACTAACTTAAGTAATTAGTTTCGGAAGTGGGTATCAAATTACCAACAAAACACCGGCTCACGTTGTTTTATTTTTGTCTTCGTGAATATTTCTGTACATATTGTATTGAAATACTGAGTTTATAGGTATAAGGCAAAGTTCTGTATCCCTAGCACAACCTTTTAGTAATTTATTGTTTATGTGACAGAAATTTGACGCGATTTTTTTATGATACACTACAACCCATCACGAAGCCCTCATCTACGCATTCATTACATCAAACTAAGTTACTTTGTGCAAATATAATGGCTGGTAAAAAGACTTACTTTTGGTGTGAAAATTCGCTGTTTAGACCAAACGCACTCAAAACATTGTGCTTATGGTTGTGCAGGCAATAAAATACTCCGTAACGTTTAAAACTTGTTTACGTAAAATCCAAAAAAATGTTGGAACTGTGACCGTCAACATCTCCGTAACCAGAAGGTTCCCACACATGGTCCAGTTCCAGTACAAAAAAAGGATTATCATAATGTTGCCATTATGATGATCCTTTTTTTGTTGTTTAACTAGTGACTTTTGGATTCATTAACTCATCAAGCATCGTTAATGAGACACAATTGATTATCTATTGTTTTGGCCCTCTAGCGGGCCACCTCGGGTCTGACTAGCTAAGAGTATGAATCAGTGTGCATGTTGCATAACATGAAATCAGATTGTAATAGGATAAATTCAACATCAAATTTTCATACTAAAGCTTTTCCTATTATTTTTAAATGTCTATTATTTTAAATTTTATAAAATTAAGCGCAAATTGATGTTTGACCCAGTAACTGGGTTGTAGAGGTCAAATAGACAGTTGCTCGCATGTAAAATACTGGTGTTCAGTTACATCCAGTTAGACTGTAAGCTTACCAAAATATAGTTGCGAAAAGACTAGGCAGATAATGATTAAGTTTTGATTCAAAACATAGTAAAATCATAACGACTCTGTGCAGCATTTAAAAAAGTTCATGTTGTTTTGTTTTCAGAAAAAAGGCTTTTTAAAAGAAAGAAGCTTTCACAAAATAGCTGATAAATCTCATGTATATCCGGAACCTACTACGCTGCCTCATATTTTCAACAACACTAAAAAACTAGACTGTCCTCGAAACATTCCTTATAACCAGCAACTACCAAAGTTTGGCCAAGCCGCCTTCCCCAAATATGTGAACAACGTTGATCCTTTAATCCCCGATATTGTTTGTAATTCAGTACCATTCCTAATGTTTTCTCCTAAGACTGAAAAGCCAATGTTTGACCTAAAATTATCAGAATTTGAGCATCTTACTATTTCACAATCTAGCAAGCAAACAAACATACCGTTATGTAAACGCTTCAAAAATTACCAGAAACCATGTTTTAATTTGGATAGGAACAATGGAATTGTGAACCAGTTACCAAAATTTAAAACGTCAACTCCGAAGAATTTATTTTTAGAATGCATTTCTGAATCGCAGAATTTCTTTGCAAAATCATTTATCAAGAAACCAACTTTGAAATTAGAACCCAAGCGACCTACTCCAAAATTTCCCAATGGTATTAAAAGTAATGAAAAAGCAATCATAAATTTTAGTAATAAGGTTGAAAGTACAAGATTTAATGCAGAGGTTCCTAAATTCGTTAAGAAAGAAGAAAATTTGGAGAATCTTGACAGCTCGGATTTGAGATTTCTCTTGCTGGCTAAGAGAAGATCTATAGATGCTGTAGATACAGCAGTTGAAAGTAAGTATGACCCTAAATTTATTTGCATGAAAAAATTGTCTGACTGCTGTTGTAGTCGAGCTAAGCGATTGCTGAGCGTGAGGTCCTGAGTTCAAACCCCAGGGCCTGCAGTCTCGACATTAGATAGCGACAAAAATCTGTCGCTAAGTCGTAACGTTGTCAAATTCCTTTAATAGATTTTCAACTTTATTTCCAAAGCATAAGGTTGAAAATCTATTAAAGAAATTTGACATCGATACGACTTAGCGACAGATTTTTGTCGCTATTCATGTCGAGACTGCAGGGCCAGGCCGAGCTGTGGTAACAGTTTTTTTTTTTTTTTTTTTGATTTTATTAGTTTTGCTTGGTTTATTTTTTGTGTTTCCTTCAATAATACGTATTTAATCCACTTGGCGTTAGTTGATGATGTTATAAAACTTCCTGTCACTGTGGTTTAGCATAGCAAGTAGAGATAAAGTGAACAAATTTTTGCCATATTGCTGTGCCCTAATGCCTCCAGCAGGGACCATAATATTGTATCTTTAAGCCTTTTTTAACATCTTTTATATATTACTATCTTCTGCCGCCGGCGACTTCGTCGACGTGAAATTTCTTATTTTAACATATTATACTGGAGCTTCCCATTAGTGAAAGAATTTTCCTAATCGGATCAGTAGTTCCGAAGATTACTCCCTACATACAAACTTCTCTTTTTTATTATGAGTGTACAGTACAACTATTTTCTTAATGTCCCTCGGGAATCATCGCATTTCCGAATACAAACGAATGCTAATTTCCATGTCCATCAATTATTAGATTTATCGTGTACTTATAATAATTTTAATTCAGAACTTTATTGTTGTTTTGTATAAATAAAGTAGATACTTAGTTCTGAATTCAAATTATTATACAGGATAAATCTAATAATTGATGGACATGGAAATTAGCATTCGTTTGTAATCGGAAATGCGATTATTCCCGAGGGACATTAAGAAATTAGTAGTATTGTCGACTAGTATGTATAGATAGAAGGCAATAAATGACAAGAACGTCGCACGTTTATACGCCTAGATAATAACTCTTTCGAATTAGTTGGATCCCATTCTATTCTTTCTACGAGCTTCCACCCGCAACTTGTCGGCGTGAAATTTCTTGTTCCGCCCGCGCTGTTACCTACTTCGTTTTCGCTTAGCGTTCTTTTTTACTTTTTTTTTTCTTTTGCTCGGCTTCTAAAGGTTGTAGCGTGACGTTCAATATATTTTTTGAAATCACTGGTAGTTCCAGTAATAGCGCGTTCAAGCAAACAAACTTGTATTAGTATTGATATGATGGAGTGGGGACGCGTGCGTAATTTCGCTGCCTCTTTTCACTCAGAGGGCCTAGACAAATGGCAATCGCTTCGGAGCGATTGATTTTCTATAATCGCTATCGGTTTCGCTAAAGTTTCCATCATACAAATCAAAAACTAGCGATAACGCTTGTCAAAAAGTGCCACTTGGCTACGCATCTCTATGGAAGTAATCGTTCGACGCGTTCGATTCGTTTCATGGAATCGAGTGATGTTAACATTGTCTAGCTAATTTCTATTCGTTGACCTATGATCACGTGACATTTCGATTGCTTATGTCAACCCCATACATTTTTTTACTTTTGTACTAGCGTCATCGCTAATCGAATGTTTCTTTGTCCCCTTAACTCTAGAGCGCGAATAGTCGCTTTGGGCTTGATACTTACTTGATGGTTTATTACACACATAAATATAACATAACATCACGCCTGTTATCCCCGGAGGGTTAGGCAGAGGTGTACCCTATAGTACACCGACATTTCGCCAGTTATGTTTAAGTTCTATGTAATAGCGGGCGAGCCTATTCCTGGGCACAAATCCAGACTCCAGGCTGATACTGAGAAATTCCTGGAATGGAAACCCTATAAAACTACCCGACCTGGGAATTGAACCCAGCACCTCATGCTCAGCAGTAGCACTAGATACCATTGACCAACGGGGCTGTAATTAAAGGAGGTTTATTATTTGCATATTTTTCAGGAAAAAAGCCTAAACCCACTGAATCAAAACCTCTAACGCTTAAGAAAAAGGTAACATTTAATCTAAAAGATGAAACAGCTGATGATGACATCTCTAACGATGAGAAACAACAAGACTTTATTGTAAGTATATATTTAGTATGTATTTATTGTATACAAGCTGTCCGTGCCCGGCGCCGCCCGCGGTGATTGTCATACAAAAATAGCATCCAAATTTCCGACCTTACCGATGGACTTAAAAAAAAAATCTGTTGTACAAACCTTGTCCTGACGATTACAAATACAACAAAAAAGAATTTGCCAAATAGGTGCAGCCGCTTTGAAGTGATGCGCGGACAAACATTTTTGGCAAATGATTTTTATTTATACATATAGATAGACTAGCTTTACCCGACCCGGCTTCGCACAGGTAGCACCAAGTAACTAACACCTACCCTACCTACCCTACCTACCTACCCTACCTACCTACCCTACCTACCTACCCTACCTACCTACCCTACCTACCTACCCTACCTACCTACCCTACCTACCTACCCTACCTGCCTACCCTACCTACCTACCCTACCTACCTACCCTACCAACCTACCCTACCAACCTACCATACCTACCTACCCTACCTACCTACCTACCTACCTACCTACCTACCTACCTACCTACCTACCTACCTACCCTACCTACCTACCCTTTATTATACCTACCCGTTATTAAATTAACCCCAATTGACAAATGAAAAAAATCATGAAGGTTATTTAAAATTAGAATTTCGGGTATTTGTAAGTGGCATTACAAATAATTGACATACGTTTTCTGGAAATAAATCACAGGAGTAATGTTGTCTAATTTTTCTTTCCAGCCATTGACACCAAATCTTATCCGTACCATCGTGCAAGCACCAAAATCGCCAGTAGTACTCAACGATAAAACTCTACCTTCTTTTGTAAAAGTGTCTCCTAAGACGCCTCCACCAAATGTAGAGAACCAACCACCAGCTTTGCAACCAACTGCGATCTACCAACGGCCAACTTGCCAACCAATTGCCAACTACCAACAGCCAACTTGCCAACCAACTGCCAACTACCAACAGGCAACCTTTAAGAATACAACTTGGTATATTGTTGTTGACACTGATGTATTTTTACTAGATTATGAGATAATTGACAAAATTGTACTGTCTGGTAAGTACTTTTTATAATCTTACCTTTACAATCTTGCTGGAATGTCCCAAGTGTCCATACACCTGGACTTGTGGCGGCATCTACAACGCCACATGCGAACTACGCAACATTCTGACGTCACGCAAAATTCTGCATCGCGCAAGCAGAGTTTATCGCGCAACTAGCATATAAACAACGTCCCGACATCAAACGTCGGGCAGTTGCCCACTAGACACGACACTCGTCTGGTCGGAGGATACTCCCTTTTCTATGGAGGTATGAGTGAACTTTACACCCTGTTCCTCATACCTCTTTATACCTTTGAGAACGAATGTAAAGGACAACAGCCAACTACCAATGGCCAGCTTTTAAGAATAAGACTTGTTATATTGTGGTTAAAACTGATGAGTTGTTACTGGATTATGAATTGATTAAATTAGTAATGCCTTATTTTTCATTTGTTTTGTTATTTTAGAACAATATTTTTACTTTACGGTTTCTTAAAAGAGCGGTGGCCGCCACATATCGTCCGCCATTTACCGGCGAATGACGTCACTGAATCGTCATTTATGAAAGGAAGTTGGTGTGTTTTCGTAGAGAGCGTTTTTTGACACCGTAAAGTCAAACCTCGCGGCCATCGTTTTCATGACGGGCGTCATTACGGCCGTTATATAGCGGCCACCGCTGTCGTAGCAAACCAAAGCTTCATTTGTCACTTATAAAATAAAGAAAGAAAATTAATTTCATTGTGCCTGGGCTTAACGCAATTACAGGTATGTAGAGGTATGAGGAACGGGGTGTAAAGTTCACTCATACCTCCATAGAAAAGGGAGGATCCTCAGACCAGAGGGGTGTCGTGTCTTGTGGGCAACTGCTCGACGATTGATGTCGGGACGTTGTATATATTATTATGCTAGTTGCGCGGTAAACTCTGCTTGCGCGATGCAGGATTTTGCGTGACGTCACGGCAGTGTGACGCGTAGCTCGCAAGTGGCGTTATAGATGCGGCTAGAGGTACATACATTTGAGAAAGTCACATTGCTAAATAAAAGATGAAATAATAATGCTATACTTTTACGGCTTAACCATACCTATTCGTCCGGATTTGTATTCTCTTGTGACTATCCCTTTCTGTCGCTTAGTAACATAGTTTACTAGAGCGAGTCAAAAGCAGCCTATACTAAAAAATCGCAGGCATTCCAAAACAAATTTCCTGGCAGTGAATGATGTTTCTGATCAGAACAGAGAGACAGAAAGGGATAGAATAAGCCTAAGGGCGTTTGTCCACCATCGACACGACGTCACCGAGAACCAGATGACGGGGCTGAAGTAGCGATACATACATTTACTCTGGCCGCGTGTTCACCGCATGTCCGTTATCCGAGCACCGTCATCCCGGCCGCCGAACTTTGGAGTAGTTCGGCGCAACCGCTAGAACTCTGCCCGAGATTTTGACAGACCGATGTGCTGGCAATACAAAACACGTTTGATCTTGTCCTCCCACTGCCGTCGCACCGCGCCGGTTCCGGTTTTTGTTTTGTAATAATAGCCGAGTTCGGTCGCGGTGGAGTCATGATCGCTGTCACCAGGACGTCACGTTCGGTTCGAATAATCTCGTTTCTCAGTGACGTCCCAGTGAGGGCGGTGGTGGAAAAACACCCTAAGGGTTGAGCCAGGCTAACTTTAGCATTTCCATTGTCGGGAGGACACGGCGTGGCATACGCTTGCAGAGTGTGCAGCTTGGGAGGAGCCACGCCGTACCCTCGTTTCGGAAATGGGAAGCGACCTGTCGCTGCTGGCTGTGATTCGTTCTATGGTCGCTGACGCAGCGTCGTGGGACGCAGTTATGTCCTTTTGCGAAAATGTCATGTCGCAGAAGGAAGCAGCGGAAATTGAGAGAGAGATTTTGAGGGCTCTCCCGGCCCGCAGTAGGCGCACCGGGCGTCAGCAGAGGGCAATTAATGCCCTCCATCTGCCCCAGGGTGTACTCCAGAACATTCACGAGGATTGCCAAAGAGTTACGAAAAAAAAAATTGCGAACTCTAGCCAGCTATTAGGGCGCCTGCAAATTAGCCGCATAAAATCCCGCGGCACCACACCGCGCTTGGTTAAATATTTTTTCCTCACCATACCATACCTCACCATCGTTTTGTTTCTAGACCCAAAATGCAGGCTGATAATACCACACGCTGTAGCCGCTGACATAGAAGATCTATGTATGGGAGACTGTCACGGACAACAGAGAGTCATCAACGCAAGACGCCTGACGAGGAAGCTGGCAACACCACCGCCGCATTATATAGGTATTTATTGTTTATTTTTGTACTATAAAGCTACCATTTACTAGGATCGTCTTTCATTGACTGGAAAATGCCCTGGCGGCTGAGGGTATGTCATGCTCACTTAAATGTCTCGCTGGTGGTGGCGTGTGTGTTAGATCATTAAGTTCCCTTCAAAATGGTTGAGCTGAATGGTGCTGATCCATACGTCATGTTCGTGAACGGGCGCCGTCAGTAGGGACTGGTCATCTCTTAGCTGCCACGGCTTATTTTATTTTCTGAATTGTAAATTTTTTTTTTTTTGTTTTTTTTATTACGCACGTCTTTCTACATCGTGCTCACATGAATGATGTTACCATTTTTTTTTTGTAGCTATATGTTGATTTAAAAGAGTGTCCATGGAGTTTCTTGCCCGTTCTTCTCCATAGGTATCTACTACGCTTTGAAATGGGCAACTAGCTTCATCTTTCTGACTGACCGACCCCTTGACAATTCAAAAGTGCCTGTAATTGGTTTATTTGAAATAAATGCTTTGAGTTTGAGTATTGAGTTTGTTCATATACAGTCGGGAAAATTAATTGTTTAGCAAATTGACACACTACGTCAATTTGGAGGGTTATTGTAGCCTAGTATGTAGATAGAGAATTTCATAGATTAGCAGTCAGCTTATTCCTTGTGAGATAGTGATAGTTTTCGACAGTTTCTTGTAAACTGGTACTATTTAATGTAATCGGTTAATACTTTCTAAAGAAATCGCACTGTGACAGGCATTTTGTTTTGTGCTCAAGTCGCTGGCTAAAAACTTGCTCTGGCCCTGCAGTCTCGACAAATATTACGACAAAAATCGGTTGTTAAGTCTAATCGATGTCAAATAACTTTAATAGATTTTCAACCTTATGCTTTCGAAATAAAGTTGAAAATCTATTAAAGGAATTTGACAACGATATGATTTAGCGACCGATTTTTGTCGCTGTCTAATGTCGAGACTACAGGGGCTGGTCCTCGTCAGTGTTCACTGCAGCCGGTCAATAAAGGCAAGCCAGAGATGAGGAACAAGAGTTCTCCCGGGAGATAGGATCCGTGGGGTCGCTACTGCCCAACAGCTCGCCACATGCTGCCCTGCGGATTTCTGTATCTCTCTTGGTCTGGCTCTTCACAATAGACCTACGGGGTAATTACGTAACACATATCAGTAGGAATGGGTTTCATTTTGGACAGTTCAACAACATTCATTGCGCTATTAACGTTGTTGAGCAGACGAAATTTTTCGAACAGATGAAGCAATGGATTAGCAATAGGCTTCAAAATGATTCAGATTGTGATAGATAGTGTGTTACGTAATTAGGGTACTGTTAGGGTACGCCCCACCACGACATCAACGTCGAGATAAGACGGTGGGATCATTATTATTATTTAGTGACTTTTCTATTGATATACTCTGTCTACGGTTACAGCCATTTCACACAACTGTCAAAGCGTGACAGGTAACTACAATGTAACGAAAATTACACAAGTGTCATTCTTTGACAGTTGTGTAATTTTTGTTCGAGTAACCGGCCCTAAAACTCCAAATATGTTAATCTTTAAATAATTTTGTCCACAGTTGAACCTCGAACCATAGAAAGTGGCAACACTGTAGTGACCACTGACAGCATTCTTCACTGCTGTATGAAAGTTGTTGGTAAAAATTATTATGTGGTAAGTAATAAAAATCATAATACAGTGAAACCTGGTTAATTGAGATCTCAAGGGACCAAGGATTTTGTACCATTTAAAGAGGTTTTCATTTATCCAGTTTTCCAGTTAGAGAAGTTTAACATTATCGTTGTCTCATTTACAGAGGCCCCCGCTTATAGAGGTCGAAATGTACTGTTATTCCATTTATAGAGGTGGAAAGGTTAATAAAAATGCGTATTTTTGGTGTTATATGTTATTGTTACGTGTCGAAACCTGTCCCAACCTGATAAATGTCTCACTTATACAGGGAATTGAGCTACAGACTCCCAATTATAGAGGTAAACATCGAAAAAATCCTAGAAATCAAATCTTATTTAACCAGGTTCGTAAAATCCCATTAACAGAGGTAATTGGATGAAAAAGTGCCGGGACCTCATTGAAATTCTCAATAATAGAGGTTTCTCACTTATCCAGGTCCCACTTAACCAGGTTTCACTGTATCTAGTATTTGTCCTACTACCTCTTTGGTTTAGGGCCCGCCACGCTACCAAACGAATATCAACACTGCGTCTCTTAAAATACCGGCTGGTAAGGACATGGACGCGGAACCTGTTATCATGGATTCAGTACATAAGTCTGAACACCCCCTTTTTTTGTGTGGGAAATCATCAAATGACCTCTCCCGCTCTAGGCGGAGCGGAAGGGCGTGTCAGACTCTTACTGACTAAAACCCACCCGTGTTCCTTCAGTTGCCTGTGCGCCAGGGCCACGGTAACTCTTTCGAACAATCCGCGATCCCGGCAGGCATCGGCCCTTTCGGACCCCGTCAATGATGCTGACATCTCTTTGAGGCGCGCGTGGAATATGACGCGCCGTCGACCCGGGCCTGGTCCTTACCGGACGGCGAGCTGCCCATTGCTCGCCGTCCGCAAGCCCGCGCCTACGGTGGCCGGATGTCGGCCCTAACTAAAGTGGCCGGGAAACGGCGGTCTGAACACCCCTGCGTTGAAATTCGAAAGCGGTTATTAAAAAAAAAAAATGCTGTTCTATACATTTTGACCGCGTAGGTATTGAACTTTCTATGAAACAGCAGTTTTTTTTTTAATAACCTGGAAATTTTTACCTCTAGGGGGTCTAGAATCATGTCCTGAATTCATGGTTTCAGTTTACGCGTTGATGTTCTTCTGTTATCCTTATGTTAATCTTTAAATAACCTTCACCGCGGTCCTTTCTTTGCGTTGATGCTCTCTCGAACTAATGCAAGTTTATTTATTTTCAACTTTATTTGAAGTCAAGTCTGCTTCGGCTCTAGAGATTGCAAGTGCGATAGCTGAGCGTAGTGTCCTGGGGGAGTTACCAGACACTCTTATAAGCTGAATAATCAGCCTATACTGTTCTTACCGTCCTGGGGGCCTTGACAAAAAGCCTTTCCTGTAAGCGTTAACGCCAACGGAAAAATCAAATTGTATGGAGTTGACATTTGCTTACCACGTGACATTACGTATCTTTTCCGCAGGTAATTTCATTGCCATACATTTTGACGTTAGCGTCTGGCGTTAATGCTATCAGAAAAGTTTTGTCTAGGCCTACTGGTTCGATGCTGGGTTCGATTCCTAGGTCGGGCAAAGTGTTATTGGGTTTTTCCATGAGGAATTTCTCATTAGCAGCCCGGGGTCTGGATTTGTGCCCGGCAGAGGGCTATTGGCTCGCCCCCTGTTACATGGGACTTAAATAAAACTGGCGAAATGTGGGTGTACAGTACAACTATTTTCTTAATGTCCCTCGGCAATCAACGCATTACCGAATACAAACGAATGCTAATTTCCATGTCCATCAATTATTAGATTTATTGTGTATAATAATTTGAATTCAGAATTAAGTACTTTATTGTTGTTTTGTATAAATAAAGTACCACAAAACATTAGACGACAGCGCTTTATATCGCTAAAATATAACCCGACCAAGTGAAATTGCTCGTTAGTTTCGTATTACACTTATGCTACTTTGAGTTGATTGAATTTGGGATTATTTGTTGTTGATTGAATTGTCGCTACGTAACTTAGTAGAAGTTCTTTATTTACAAAATTTGTAGCTTCTCGTGACGGGGACTTTGGTTCTGAATTCAAATTATTGTACACTATAAATCTAATACATAATTGATGGACATGGAAATTAGCATTCGTTGGTATTCGGAAATGCGATTATTGCCGAGGGACATTAAGAAAATAGTTGTACTGTACTATAGGTACAGCTTTGACTAACGCCTGTATCCCCAGGCGTGACATTGTTGTTTTTGTATTAAATCTAATATAATTTTTCAGGTCCTAATAACAAACGACCCACATCTTCAAATCAGAGCGACCTTACTTAACATACAATCTTATAAACTAAACGAAATTAAATATGGTGTTCGCATTAACCCTAATATTACGCCAGAGAAGAAAAATAACAAAAATATTATCCCAAATGATGACGTCACGGATACAAAAGATCAATTAAATCTAAGTTTATTTAGTAATTTGAACATTAAGCCCGAAATTACCTCGGAGAAGAAAATCATAAATACCTCAAGGAATGACATAGATGGAAAAAATCAGTATAACAATAATTTAAGTTTGTTTAGCTATAATGCGAGTCCTATTAAAATGAAGTTGTTTTTGAGTTCTGAAAGCGGTACTGATTCTAGCTTAGACTGTGACAAATTAATTGTCACCCAACCAAAAGGTTTAAATAATATGAATAAGTGTGATATCGATGGTCTTTCAGATATAAGTAGTGACGTTTCAAGTTTAAACTTGGTAGATAAAGATGTTTCAAAATCTCAAAATGTGGGTAGAAATCCTTTTCTACCTCAAACTGTTAAAGAAAACGGTTTTGTCAATTTTCAAAAACGAATTCTGAATCCTAACACCGTTTTTAACAATACAAACAGTCTTCGAAGGACAATTCTTAATGATAAACCCATCTCCAAACCAAATAGTGAAAATCAAGATTTTCAAAAAGACAATTTGGAATATAATTTTGATGAAAACACAGAGAAACCATTCCGTTCTATACCAATTACAAATATGAAACTATTCGAATCAAAATCGAAATTACAAAATTCTGTAAAGCCAGATACGCCGAGTACTTGTTTATCATTACGACAAGAACCCTCTGGAGTGAGCAAAGAGAACAAAATACTAAAACCCTCACAGTCAAGAATACAAAAAATTATCAAAACCATAAACAATGATTCTACAACGAAAATCCCACTTGACAATCAGATTCCTAAAACCAAAGACAGCACAGGATTATTTAAAATTCCACAACTGTTACCAATCAAAAATTCAACACGATGCACGTCCGTTCACGTCGAAAATTTTACTGTGAATGACGAAATTGGTACGCGCACAAACATAGATTCCATAGACGAGAATCTAACGAGATTTCGTATAAAAAGTAGGAATATGAAGAATAAAATAAAAACAAGGATTGATGAATGGTTATGTTCTTATATGCAGATTATGGAAGATACTTTGATGAATATTTTGCAGGTATGACTTCCGTCTATTGTATTCAGAATCATAGATAATTTACATTAATTGCTAATCAATTATCTACATTAGCGTTATGTAGTCTAAATTGATTTTTGAGTGACCATTTCTAATAAAAAGATCGTATATTTTGCCTGCATTGGAATTTGAACTTTGTCATGTACAGTCACAAAAAGTGATAAGTAACCAAGGTCGTCGATATAGTTGAAGTTTAGTAAGAAACCGATGAATGTTTTCGAATATATTACGCTTCATATTATGTAACTTGTTTTTTCAAATAATTATATTTTTGATTTTCAGAAAAACTCCGTTTGTATGGAAAATACTGTAGCCCCATTGACGTTAAAAGATACATTAAATTGTATTAAAATGTTGTTTGGTAGTCATACAAAAATAAGAGATTTTACAAAAAATCTTTTGGAATTATTGGAGAAATGTATGCTTTGTACGCAGGGTAAGAACATTTTTACGACATTGAATAATGATCCTTATTGTAAGTTATTTAAAGTGCAAAATAGCCCGTGCAAGAACGCTCATTTTAACCGATTTTAAAAAGGAGCAGGTTCTCAATTCATCTGTATTTTTTTAAATTTGTGTTAGCTCAGAACTTTTTGTAGGTGAACCGATTTTGATGATTCTTTTATTTGAAAGATGGTGCTTCTTATGTGGCCCCATATAAATGTAATCAAGGTCTGACCTGCAGTTTTTGAGTTATCCTTAATAATGCGTATTTTTGTATATATTGATGATGTTTTAATAACTTCCTGTTATTGTTATTTACATATCAAGTAATGGTATACGATTCTTTTTTGTGGGGTAGGTTCGACGAAGAAAAATGAAAAATAAAAACTTTAACAAAAACAGCTGTTTTTTTTTGTATTTCCATTTTTGCATGGAATTATCTGTTAGATAAGGTAACCGGGATTTGTGCGAAATTTGTGAAACCGGCCCATAAGTATTCATTTATAATGAAGAAAATAAAAATTAATTGTTTTTTTTTTATTATTCAGGTAAATCAAAAATGTCTTTAATACCAGAAGATTTCATGAAAATATTTGGATATGGTGTGCTGTTAGTTCAAGTTTTAAAGGTAAATAATTTATTTGTTTGGTTTTATCCATAATATTTTATTTGATATTGAGGGGCTCGTGGCTAATTAATAACAGCCGTACGGTTCGACCGAAGGTTAACCTACGCCTGCCGGGGTCGGTCTGTGGATGGGTGAGCATCCATTTCATATCGAGAACCCTCCGTGCCTTGGAAAGCACGTTAAGCCGTTGGTCTTGGCTGACATGTAGATCTTTGTCAGTCGGAAGCCTGAAAGTCTGACAAACAGTCTTACCAAGGAGTATCTATGTTACCCAGTTATTGGGTTGTGGAGGTCAGATAGACAGTCGCTCCATGTAAAATACTGGTATTCAGCTGCAACTGGTTAGACTAGAAGTTGACCACAACATAGTTGGAAAACTAGGCAGATTTATTGATTGATTGAATTTGTTTAAACATTGTAACATTTGTTGTATTGTACAGTATTCTGTTCAACCCTAAAACCCCCTCTTATCTTAAAGAACGTTTCAAGTTCCTTCATGACACACATAATAGATATCTTACGTTATCGGAAAACTTAAAGACTAGAGATGCCGATGCATTCCACCAGTTTTTATGACAAGTCTTACAGTTCAGGCAGTACGGTTTTGGCATGCCTTGCTCGAGTCGATAAGGCGTGCTCAATCTTTGTCCACTTTTAAAATTATGGTTAAAAAACACTTCCTGTCTCCTTAAACATCATCATTACATTTAGTTTCCTTCCTCTTGTTTCACGTTTATTATTGTATATATTATATGTAGATAAGTATATGTTTTATGTATGTATGTATTTGTTGTATATGTAAATGGTACACCACTGACTACCTGCATTATTGTCTCTCCTTCTCCCTTGAATCCATCCAAAGGTTGTCTGTAAAAGGTCGCTTTTAGCGATAAGACTACCCATTGTGTCACCCTGTGTAAAATGTCTACATTTATATCTGTAATTTTTATGGTGTGTATAATAAAGAGTATTCTATTCTATTGTAAAAAGATTTCAAGACGTTTTTTTTTTTTCATTTATTATTATTATAGTTTTCTTTTTATCTTTCCCATACAATTATATTTCTATTCTAGAACATTCATCCGCAAAACGAAGAATTGAAAGAGGCGGAATTACTCCTAAACAACTTACAGATAAACTTAGAGAATAATACTAAAGAATTTGACCCGGAATTAGTGAAATCTCCTTCACTAAGCAAATCGGAGCTTGATCAGGGTCTAGAAGAAGTTCGGCCTCAGTGTAAGTATAAAAAACCTCATTTTAAACTTATGGGGAAGATTTATAAAACAATGGTTAGACCTGCTTGTATGGATCAGAATTTCGAGCCACAAAAGGGATGAATGAAAGGCAATGGTATCGTTTTTGTGCTCATCAGTTGGCGCCACTGTCGAGTAAGGTCCTGTTGCAGTACTTTTATTTGATGTTTTGCATATGTTTAAGTACCCTTATATTCATAGTAAGTTCATTTTATTACATTTTAAAACTTCAAATGAATATTTAGATTATAATGTTCCTAAAATTGGCAAACATGAAGCAGAAAAATCTTATTCTTCCTTCAAGTGCTACCAAATTAGATCCTAACCTTTTACTTAAAGTCTTAAGCCATAATTAATCAAGAATGGCACAACCATTACAGCTATTATGAATCATTCGATAAAATCCGTGATAAAAAATCCCGCAAACAGTGAACGTTCAGTACATTTATTCAGTATATTTATTTCAGCATATTTATTATTAAAAAAAAATAAGTGTCGCAGCGCTGGTATTCTGATAGGGCCCGCTGCTGTGATGTCAAGGACAGATTATAGAAATAAATAAATAAAATATAATAAAAATTAGCTATTTGTGAGTAACATAATTATTAGTAAAGAATATACAAAATAAAAAATAAACAAAATTTCAAAATTCTTGTTAGTAACAACTTTGCTTTGCCTATGGACTTTTTTGTCTGAAATAAAATATATATATATTTTTTTTTTAATAATTATTGTAATCCGCGTGTCAGCTGGATGGACGATGGATGGACTGTGTGATAGATGATATGGTTAGAAACGGGGTGACTACCGAGATGACGACTAATTGAAAAGTATGGAAGAAAAATATATTTTGCACCAACCCGATATAAATTGGGATAAGGGCAGAAGAATGACCTGTAGCGGTAGCTAAATCGCTACATGCGAGCTACGCGTCACACTGACGTCACGCAAAATCCTGCATCGCGCAAGCAGAGTTTACCGCGCAACTAGCATATATACAACATCCCGACATCAATCGTCGGGCAGTTGCCCACCAGACACAACACCCGTCTGGTCGGAGGATGCTCCCTTTTCTATGGAGGTTTGAGTGAACTTTACACCTTGTTCCTCATACCTCTATACTGGTGGACCTAATATTCTGAATTCACATTAAGCCCAAAACCCACACCCAAAAAATAACCTATTCAACTTTATATGTTGTCAAATCTTTAAAATAACATCAAAATCTATATATCTATCGATGGGAGGTTCATATATTTCTGAATAGAATAAGTCATTAGGTTATTATCGGTGGGGTTTCTTGCCCATTCTTCTACCATACGAAACTACCTTTTGGAAGCAGCAACTAGATTCAATTCTATTTTCTTGTAAATTTTGTCGTTCCAAAGTGCCTTTGATATGCCTATTTGAAATGAACGATTTGATTTTTACTTGGACTTTAAACTGTACCTACTGCTGCTAAGATTTTGAAATTTAATGTTTTTTTTTTCTTTTTCAGTCATCAAAATGAAATCATACGTGATAGACTATTTGAAGAAACATTTTAAAGAATGGGAAACTTACAAGGAAGATTTGGAAGACCAGAATCATAAAATTGAAAATGTAAGTTTATTTCAACTCATTTGTAATAGTTAATAGAGATGCCACGGATATTCGGCTACTACTCGGTACTCGGCCGAATATCGAATACCAAATCATGACGGTAAAAACGCACATATTACTCAAAAATGTATTTACTTTCATTACATTTAATACTTAAGATCTATCAGTAAGTTGAAGTCGGTCGTTGTGAAGTCGGCCGAAGTCGGTAAGTTGTGATGAATGAAAATATTTTTTTTTCAGCATTTGCACACGATTGCGCTTTTCCTCAAAAACTATACCTGCTTTTGAAAATAGCCTATCACTTTAAACTACTGCCGATAAATAACTCTTAGAGAATTCAGTCACGCTTGGATACTGTACAGCGTTTGCTGAGCACCACTTGTAATGGTCTGCTTTCCGATCTAGGAGAACGGTTCTCAAATAACAAATACGTCTGCGGTGTCACTCTACATGCGCCGCAATGACACAGGTCGTAACCTGTCACCCGCCAAATGTACACACATTTTGCCGGACGAATATTCAGTGTTTCGCCCGAGAGCGTGGCTGAATATTCGATATTTGGTATTCGGCAAAATCACAATTTGTGACCATACCTAGTTTAGTCTGACCAAGGGCGGAATACAAGCGTTAGTAATAATAATAAGTTAGTAAATTAATCTTTTGTTTATAATATTTCAGCATACCGACTTCAAAGTAGTAAGAACAATAGGCAAAAATCTGAATCTATTAAAAATAGACAGTAAAAAAATGATGACTCTTTCTAATAATACTTTGGAAGAAGATTTGGCCAATAGCAGTAAAGGTAGATCAAAACTAATAAGACTGCTTGAGAATAATCAAATTATCAAACCTGACATTACTGAAAATGTTGAAATAAATACAAAAAATGAAACTAAATTAATGGGACGTAGTAATAACGTAAATAATCAAAATGATTTCGATTTTTTTCTCGACGAAAAAGAAAACAAAAATGACCAAGATGTACCTTTGAAGAAACTTATTGAAAATATAGAGAGAGAACAGAGTAATAAATCAAAACTTAATAAAGAATTTAATTATACAACTCACGAGAACACTTTCCTGGGAAACACAGAAAAAGATGGACCGAAAATCATAAGAAATATCAAATTAATTGACGAATTTGAAAATAAATTCAACAAAACTAAAGGCCCTCTTGATTTAGACTTATTCTATTCAGAAATATATGAACCTTCTGTCGATGGAAATATTATAGATTTTGATGACATTTCCGAAAAAAATAAAAAATCCCAAGAAATTAATAAAAATAATAATTTTCAAGATAATAATTATGGACTAGAGAATACGATGTGTACTTTAGAAGATTTTTACATTACGCCCTCGATTAGCTCCGGTTCCAAAAATAACAATAACACATCTGATGTTAAAGATTCAGAAAATTGTAGTAACAAAATTAAAGAGACTAAAATACCTGAAAAAGTTACTAGTCATGGTTTCAAATCTGTACCAGAAAATAATGATAAAAATGCTCATATTGAAGAAAAAACAGACAAAAACAATTGTGAAGTCGAAAGTGAAACTTACACTGAAAATCAGGAATCCGAAAACAAAAGTTGTATCGGAAATGGTAATTCCGAAATACGCATTGGTAATCCCGAAATACGCATTGGTAATTCGAAAAAATACATTGACAATTCCAGAACTCCCAATAATGATTCCGGGACACATCTTGATAATTCCGACACTTATAATGATACTTTTGGAAAAACAGCTCAAAGTGTTCGAGATGATAGTACCAACGATTCTGGTTTTGAAAATGATAGTACGTACGCTCATTCGCTGGTCAAAATATTTCTGAACGAATTGAGTACTACTTTCAAAGTTATTCATTCATTTGTGTAAGTATGTTTTTTAAATTTTTCATGCTCTTTTTTGCCCCAATAAACGATCAACTAGTCTTACCAAAGAGTATCGTATTAACTACTAACTTGTTTGTGGAGGTCAGATAGGTAGTCGCTCCATGGTAATATACTATGGTGGTGGTGGTGTGTATGGTGGTGGTGGTGTGTATGGTGGTATACTGGTAATCAGCTGCATGCGGTTAGATTGGAACCCGACCCCAACATAATTAAGAATGATGATGAAATGTTGCTGTACTATCCATCATCATCTCTGCCTTCCCCAATGTGCACTTATAATTTCTAACGTGACATTATCCTGGACATCCACGTCCATAAGATGTATGGAAATATGTGCACGTTATAACGTTATCGTGGACGGGAATTCGTTTTAAGTACGAGGCTTTTGGCTACTTTTTATTACAATAGTTTTTTTGTATTGTGCGTGTTGTTTGTGCAGAATAAACAATTTTTCTTTCTTTTTTTCTATGTATTTCGATACATTTTACTTCCCTGTGTAATGGCGCGATGTGGACTTCCACGATAATATCGTGACTTTAGAAATTATAAAAGCGCATAATGTAGTATTTTGTATTTAATTAATTATTGTTACAGGCTTGATGTTATACGGGGTTATTAATAACTCGACGTATTCCTTGCAGGACGTCATAGTAGGGTTAAAATGCAACAAATTAAGCCACCAATCGTTCTACAGAAATTCAGTAGTTTTTGAGTTCGTTAGATTTTTAGTTATACAATATGTAACAAATGTATATGAAAATTCTAATTTAAAAATAATTTACGGCGCGACTATACTAGGATATAAGCTATTGTCTCTGATGCCGTAGCAGATCTTTGTTAATAATTAAAAGTTCAAAAATGCCTAAAATTTTGGCAAAGATCACTAATTCAATATTTTATTTTTCGTAATTTTTATCAGACAAAAATTATGAAAAAAAAAAAGAACTGAATTTCGGTAGAGCACTTGCTGGCTTAATTTTTTGCATTTTAAGCCTACTATGACATGAGTTAAAAATAACCCTGTATAATTATTTCAATATTTTTAGTACAAAATTCATTGACGAAATTCGTGAGACAGAATTATCGGGAAAAAGGAAAGATGCTCTACACACTCAAGCTAGCAAGGCATTGGAAGACATGGTGGCTATCATACAACAGTTAAGAAGGTCAGTTTAGTCTTATTTATCTTTATTTAATAAAAAACTAGCGCGCGAAACTTCGTACGCCTGAAATTAAGGGGAATCTTCAGCTGTAGCCAGCCAAATTCAAATTTTCTTGGGTGTTTTTGCAAATTGCAGCTCTGCTTTACGTTGTATGTTGATCAAAATGCGTTTAGCGACTGTAGAAATTATATATTTACTGAATAATAAAAATAATCATCAATTTCATATCAATTGTCAAACTTTGGTAGTTTGTTCCACCTAAGAATTTTTCACAATATTTCATATGAAAATTCTTTCCAAAGTTTGAGGATTGATATGACATTGATAATTATTATTCAGTAAATATATCATTCCTACAGTCGCTAATTGCATTTTGATCAACATACAGTGTAAAAGAGAGCTGCAATTTGCATACTACTTAATTATTATACAGAACCGTTTTATGATTGTTAATATTCGGTTCCAGTGTTTCGACAGTAATTTTGTTAACGTCGGTAAAGAAATAACGGATGTAAAAAGACACTTAACGAAGCCGAGAGTCACTTCCACTCCCCATCATTGTAATTGTTTTTACAAGGGTTTATTTAACTTGCCTTGTTAGTTGCATAATTAGCCTATAATGTTCCCACTGCTGGGACACAGGCCTCCTCTCTTTGAGAGCGAATGGGCTGTAATCCACCACGCGGGCCCAGTGCGGGTTGGTAGAGGTCAAATGTCTTCGAATTTTTGGTTCTAGAACATGCCGGTTTCCTCACGATGTTTTCCTTCACCGTTTTGAGAGCAGTGGTGATGAAATTATTTACACAAAGTAAAGCGCCTGCCTGGGTTCGAACCCACGACCTACAACTCGTAAGTCGGGGCCGATACCACTGAGCGACCACTGCTCTTGTATATGTAGTATGTATGGGTCAAATCTTGGAAGCAGAATTAAAACCACTTCCTTTTATCCTATGGAGTTGAAATTTTACATGTTTGTTCAGTTTCAAAGACAATGCATTTTTGCATGATGATTGACCTGATTCTCCACCCAACATTGGCTCCAAACGAGGGAACTCCTTAACAGTCAACAATAAAGTCACGAAATTTTATATACACAAGGAATTGTGATATTCCGTTCTAAAGTCCACCATGACCTGGCTGCTGGACCCAGGATTGGCTTCAGTCGAAGGCGCTCCTCAACGGTCAACATTACAGACAACAAATTTTATATACGCAGTTAATTGTGATAATCCGTTCTAAATTCCACCATGACGTGGCTGCTGCGCCCAGGGTTGGTTCCAGAAGAGAGCACTCCTCAGCGGTCAAACGCACAGACACAAAATTTTAGATATGCATTTAATTATATTAGTCCGTTTAGAAGTCAATCATGACCTGGCTGCTGCACCTAGGATTGGCTCCAGACGAGGAAACTCCTCAGCGGTCAACAGCAGATACACAAAATTGTATATACGTGTTCAATTATGATACTTAACCCGTTCTAAAGTTCACCATGATCAGGCTGCTGCACCCAGGGTTGGTTCCATACGAGAGATCTTCTCTGCGGTCACAGGCACGAAATTTTGTTTTGTATTCAATTATGATAGCCCGTTCTAAAGTATGGCGACTTCGATAGTGCAACTTGGTTGGCTTCAGACCATGATTTGTGTAAAGGCGTGTTTGGGTTCGTTGGATTTGCCTTTACAAGTACCTTTCAAGTGTAGGTAATAGATAGAACAGATATTTAAACAAATTCTAATGCTAAAAATTACAAAATTAAATTGAAGAAAAAATCTATTTTAAAAACAAGCTTTTAATTAACTCAAAAGTACAAAATAAAACTTTCAACTTACTTTTGAGTTGCTTAAAAGGTTGTTTTTTTTTTTTTTATTGATAAAATTTGGCACATGGGTAGACCATGACCTGGATTAGGACATAGGATACTTTTTATCCCGATATTCCAACGGGATCGAGACTTATGCGGGTGAAACCGCGGGCCGCAGCTAGTCCTATTAATATTATAAATGTGAAAGTTTGTGAGGATTTTTGTTTGTTTCACGCAAAATTCCTGTTCGGATTTGGATGGAATTTGGAACACGGATAGTTTATAACCTGGGTTAACACGTAGGATACATTTTATCCCGGTAGTACGTTCCCCTGGGATAATTTCCGACATCCACGCGGGCGAAGCCGCGGGCAAAAGCTAGTACTGCATAAAATTGTACCCATTTCTGTTTCAGTATTATCAAGAGGGAATCAGCAGAAAACACAGTATTGAAAATGTTGTTGCGAAATGCGGGCGTCGAAGCGACCACAGACAAGAGAATGACGCGATATAGGTAATTAATAGAGGCTTATTTTAGTCCCCCTATTACATCACCTGCCCTTATCCCAGTATATTATTTGGGGTCGACGCAATTGGTTTTTCTTCCATACTTCTCTATTAGTCGTCATCTCCGTAGTCACCCCCTTTCTAACCATATCATCTATCACACAGTCCATTCATCGTTTCTTTGGTCTTGCCCTACTCTTATAGCCAGTATTAGAATACTATGTACTATGAGTGTGTGCGAGTGCGTGCGAGTGTGTGTGAGTGCGTGCGAGTGTGTACGAGTGCGTGCGAGTGTGTGCGAGTGCGTGCGAGTGTGTGCGAGTGCGTGTGTGTGTGTGCGAGTGCGTGTGTGTATAATTAATACATACATACATACATACATATATACTTAAAGAACTACAAAAACAAACGGGCACAGCAACTAGAAATACAGGCAGGCATAAAATGTTAATTTTAATCTTACTTTTCTTTTCAGACAAATCGTAATCAAATGCTTGGGGCAAGCCCTCATATTGGAAAGTGCATTGAAAGTGATAGTGTCAACTACTATGGGAGATTTTGAAGCTCTCTCCACCAACGCAGAAACTTTAAATTCAAGTTTAAGATATTTTAATATTTTTGAATAAGATTAGTAGCGTAAGTACCTTAAATATGCCAAAAAATATAGTTTTTTTAGTTTTCTTTTACAGAATGTATGAGAAAAGTGTGGTCAAATTTAAAGGTGTGGCACGAACCATGGAATTGGACAACTTTCTTCATGGAATCAACATCGTAATCGCGAAAAAAATATCAGCCGTTCCATACATTTGGGTCGAGTAGGCATTGAAGTTTTGTATGGAATGGTTGATAATTTTTTCGCGATTTCGATGCTGGTCCCATAGAGAAATTTGTTCAGTTTCATGGTCTGTACCACTCTGTTAAACACGTAGATGGCGCTACGTGTCTTTCAAATCATTATTGAATTATATTATTAGAAATTTAGTAGTGTGCTAAGAGTTTTTGTGAGTCAAGAGGGAACTCCAACACCGTTTGACCGAACACCATGAAAGTTGGCACATAGTAAGTATACAGGGTGGGGACGACGTTACAACAATAAATTAAACTGGGTATTTCTAATGCCGTTCCCAGTGTACATACGAAAATTTAATCAAATATATTCAATAGTTTAGTTACTAGAGCTAGTCAAAGATTGGCACAACTCATAGTCGGACCATCACTATTATTTAGTTTGTTTGAAAAAATCACTTTTTTAATTTCGTTGCTAGAATTTATTTGAAGGTTCCAAAATATTCTTATGTATTAGTATTGCCAATGTTTTCATTTATTGTCGTATTGTTGTCTCCACATTGTATATGTGTTTTTAATGGAGAAGGATTTACATTTACACATTTTTGATATATGCTGTAAAAGAACCACACTGTGTTTATGTATGATGATTAGAATCAAACTTCATGCTATTTGCTGATTTAAGAGCTGTACTTAACATAAATAGGTTTTTAGTTATTGAAGTGAAAACTTTTTTAGGCGTACTTTGCGCTTTTTTTGAGCAGTGAACGTAACTGAACCGTCACGCTCGGGTACGGTGACGCTGAATCGGATATGCTCGGCTCGAGTCGGTCGGTGACGCTGAATCGCGTATACTCGGCTCCAGTCGTAAGTTTTCACATCTATTGTGTGGTCACAAGCAAACACACGCACACAAAAAAAAATTGGATCTTTTTCGATTATTCTTTCTTTTAAAAGAAAGAGTAACTAACCACGTTATGTAAACAAGCCTTGAGGTTTATTTTTGTATGTGTCAAATCAATCAACATAAAATAAACATAGTATACTTTAATGATTCAAAAAGTGATATAACTCAAATACCATAGATTTATTTTCTAAAGATATGCACGGAAAAAGATAGGCTGGCCTATTTAATTCTAGTCTAGAAATGTTAACCAACAGCAATTATAATTATTATTACGCTCCCAGATTCCTAAATCGAGCCACCCTACAATTTTTTGTATACAGCACCCCAATTGCGTAACACACAATCTAAATCATTTGGAAGCATATTGCCAATCCATTGCTTCATATGTTCGGAAAATTTGTCCGCTCAACAACGTAAATAACGCAATGAATGTTGTTGAACTGTCAAAATAAAAGCTATTCCTACTATTACCTTTTTTTATTTATCGTGAATTCAAATTTAGAATAATCATGACTCCAGAATGATGGCCAGTATGTGGACTTCATAATTGCATAAATACCTACATGGAATGGCTCGATTTAGGAGACCGGCAGTGAGTTAAGTAAAAAAAAAAGTTTCTGTCGCGGCCATAAAACGTGCGTGCAAGATGGTAACTAATTGTACGGGATATAAAAAAAGAAGTGTCGTGTTTTCCCTCCCGTGTTTTATGACCGCAACTGCCACGAACTTTGGCTTATATTTTAGCCATTGTTTGTGAATTAATGCAAGTATACCTCAAAATAACTTAAAATTAAGCCTAAAATGCTAATTTAGACATTCCTACCTCTGTGATTAAAAAGAATATCATAATTATAAGCTTCTTTCGTCGTATCGATGATTCCATTTATTATTTTTAAGCTTAAAAACTACTAAATGGTAGCTATTTTGTTGCCGCACACCGAATAAACTCGACTCAAAATAAAGCATTATACCATGCGATGCGACATACAGTTTCCAGCACATCAAGTTACCACAAGATTTTCTCATTCGATTTTGAACTTAACTATCAACATTTTAAAGTTTAAAATCGTTTAATCGTTGATACGAAATAAAGCTCACATTTCAATGCTTTACTTTTGAGTCGAGTTAAGATGTGCAATGTTCATTAAAGTAATTAAAAATGCATAAAGGTAATGTATTTGTATGTGATAATAGAGTACACATGGCTTGGGATATAGCCATTGAAAAATAAGGATAAGTACAAAAATATTAAACAAATCTTAAAATTCATATATTCATTCACCGTCAGACAACGCACAGATTTAAATAACTGTGTGAAATTTTGCAGAACACCGCGAAAGTTAGCAATAAGGAAGCATTTTTAAACAATTCGCCCCTAAAGGGGGAAACAAAGAGATATAAATAGGGGATGAAAGTCTGTCTGTAAGCTCGAAATTTGCTTGCATTTGTGTAAGTCTGGATAAGTTGCCAAGCAAAAACATGACTTAAGTTTATAATACTAGTGTTAATTTTAAGATGACAATAAAAAGAAAAAAAAAGTACGTTTTTTTATGACATAGTGTATACTTATTTCGTTAAAACGAAATTGACAATGATTATCTAAAGTTAAAGTAAGCCTAAACAGAAATCTCAAAAAGACTAAAAAGCAGCTAAAACTTTAAGCAGAAGTGTATCTTATAAGGTTAGAAATAAGGTCTAAATTCAGCTGACACTAAGCTCTTTAAAATATATTTGACCATGGGGCCAGATTCACGTTTGTTATGTAAAAATTACTGATTCTTTTCGCCATAATTTTGTACAAGATTTTGTAAGAATTATGCCCGGCTTATGAGGTTTTTTTTAAACGGAGTTTATTCATTACATAGTGTAGAATAGAATAGTATACTCTTTATTATGTACACCATAAAAACTTGTACCTGTGTTGTGTACCTTAGTTAAGAAAAGAAATTCGCCTAATTAGATACAGTTTGCCACTGTTATATGGCATAAACCCAGGTAAGCACGGACGACTTTTTATCGCGCACTAGATTTTAGACTCTCGGTGTTGAGCCCAGCATTGAGAATCCAAAAGAGTGCATTCCAGCGTGACATAAAAACACACTGTTGGATTTTCAACTCTCGGCGCTGAGGAGAGCGTTGAAAATCCAGTGCGCGTCTAAAAATCGCCCGAATGTACGAGGGCTTAGAGAGAGTTTGGTTTTGTAGAGCGTCATCTCTGTCATTCATATCATATGTCATTCATCAACTTTAAGCAAAAGTGCATCTCATAAGATTAGAAATAAGGACTAAATTCGACTGTCATTAAGACTTAAGCTATAACAGGACCTCAAAAATCGGGCATAAATTAGTATCGTAAGTGACATTACTTTTGACTTCTATATTGTTAATTTTTTTATTGTTTAGGTATATTGTTATACCTTTTCTGTTTATAAGCAGTTGATTTAATAAAAAGAGATTTAATTATGATGCACATACTTTTATTTAAAACCTTATTTCTTAATATTACTAATTTTATGTCCAAAGGAGATGTTTCAAAATGGGCCAGGTCTATGTAAACTACCTCAAAATAAAGAGAAAATCCGTAGAATTCAGGAAAAATACAGATAATTCATTTAAATGTATACTGTTGTGGTAGTTATTGATAATTATCAATTATTTTTATCGACTTTCAACATGGCGTCTCACCGATTTAGTTACTCTGTGCTTTAAAACAATGACAGTAAACCATAAATCAACTACTGATCCCAAAAAGAGAACTGTCAGCTGTCACAAGTGTTAATAAACATGTCAAACGTCATTAATCAATCAAAATGGCAGTTGTGTGTAGCAATTTCAAATGTAGTTTCTTGTGGTTTACCAGCAAACAAAGCCATTTCAAAGTAATTGGACAGTTGAGAATTGTTTTATATGTTTCCTAATTTTTCAGTATAGTGTACAAGAACCTGGCCCAGGCTCCATACATTTTGGAACATCTTTATTTATAATCTGAATTATATGTGCCTCGTAATGGCCTAGTGATTCAAGTCGTCGCCTCTCGGTGTGGGTTCAAATCCAAGCAAGTACCATTGTGACCTTTTCAATTCATATGTAGTGTCCCGAGTTTATCTTGGACATACTGACTTCGGTGAAGGAAAAACACCGTGACGAAATCTGAATTGCCAACCCGTCTCGAGCAAGCGTGGTGATCAATGCTCGTGCCTTCTCCGTATGAGAAGAGGCCTTTGCCCAGCAGTGGGACAGTAATAAGCTGCTATTATGAATGGCAATACGCTCTTCTCGCCCTTTTTTACTTACTGGCTCTGCTTTCAGGGATAACATGCGTTAAGTCATGGTGAGTAAATAAAATGCTTATTATATTTTTTATATACGTAGTACTTTATTTTAATACCTTGGTTACAGTAGATACTAGAATACCAAATACAGCATGGTTCTAAATGCATTATTATAAGCATAAAGTAAATCAGAATTAAGTATGACGATTATTATTTTTCTAATGTAATAAGTAGTAGTTATTATTCTAGTTGCGATTATTATATTTGTAAGAATGGTAATACAATTTATGCATTTACTGGCAATACTAAGTAATATTTTGACAGAATGCTCTAATTTCTAACGCGGAATATTAAATTAATAGTAAAATAATACAAAGTAATAAAAATAGGCACATTACGAAATAATAATAAAATGTTCTAAATATATTAAAGAATTTTGTTACGAAGACATTTCTGTATTAAGGCTCCTCCAATAAGGCGCGACACGCGACGAGCGGTGCCTTTGTGTCACGCCTGTGTGAAGGACCCTTTATGTTCTGGTCAAACTGAAGGTGGTTCCGCCTCAGGATGAGGGACGAAAGTCACTCGCGCCGATTGTGTTATTAATTTGAATGAAGGTTTTCAGGGTCTTAGCACACCTCCGACGCGAAAACAATTATGGGAAACGCTTAACGTATTCCGGTAAGAAACATTGCATTAGGTCGCGATTCGAGTAGCAGAACATTATGACTCTGTTGAATTGTAGCAATCGGAGCAAAATGTTGTCGCTTTCGACTTAGTAAATACAGTATAGATCTACTTCGGACCACTTAGATTAGTTTTGCGTAAAATCAACATACATATATTTTGACCTCTGAGTTTGTTTCGGCCTTTCTTCTCAGAGTAGTCAGATAGGAAACGCCGACCTCATCTAGTTTTTAAAATATGATTGACTTGTAAAAGTGTTTGTTCAAACCTACTTACAGAAATAAAATCATTTATCATTTATACATTTAAAAAAAAATAAAAAAAGTTACGGTTTATAAACTTGTCGACTGCCACAGATACGTGCGAAATAAACGCGGCATGTTAACAAAATAGCGGGTTGAGCGCGGAGGTGTAACTTAGCTTCCGGGCAGATCGGTAAAATCACGCGGGAAAGAGATAGAATTATAACCAAATCTGTGCGTTAAAACAGGCAATTTCGCTTCTGTTTCTACTGCGGTTACGCAGCGGAGATGTGATACCCGCCTTAAACTAACGGGAATAGTCGCGTAACCCAATCATTAATCATGGCCTGAAACACAGGTTTTATAAACCTAGATCAGGCAGGTCTACATTACAGTTAGTATTAAATGTTTCCTCGATTGTAAATAATGTAAATCATAATTTAATTTTATAATTGAATAAATTTGTATTATTATTATTAAAATAAGCGACGAGCGCAGTCGCGTACTACGCGGAAGCCGCCTCAGTGTTACCAGAGATTTATATTTTTAGACCACAAATTGCTCTTTTGTGCCCAAATTCTTGGACGTTACTTTCATATGAGCTTTGTGTCTAGTCGTTATTAGTAAAATTAATGACATTATAAGTCAATAATTTCATCAAATTTTCAACACCGCACCTACTAAAATAATAACAGATTTAATTTTACGATTTCAAAATATTTTTTTTTTTCTCTGACATAGTTCTCAAGAATAATACAATATATTTATTAGAGCGTGTATCAATCCTTAACGGGTGCAGTGTGGGTGAAGACAACATTTTCTTGACTAAGGGCGGATTTCAAGAAATGATCAATGAATCTAAATCACCTTTGTGAGCTGTCAGTGTCATCATTGTTGTGGAATATTGACAGTTAACACTGACAGTTCTTGAACGCAGTTTAGATGTGCTGGTCGCGTTCAATTTCATGTGAAATAGGGAATATGCATGTATTTTATTTTTATTCAATAGTTTACATCGCCATGTAATAGTAAAAAAATATTCAACGCCAAAAAAGCAATTTAAAGTACTTAAAAAAAAGTTAAATATAGCCAACCGACACGGGCACCTTAAACGCCCTCCATTTTGGCGCGCTTGGTGTGACGTTATAGTCTATGACATTGACAACGGACTGAATGGCAAATACTCCTATGAAACACATTGGACCTTTATTGTTGTTATAGAATTTTACGTCACATTCGCGCTGACCAATGGCGTCGCTTTTCAAATATTTGAATTTCCCACAGTTTTATAGCACTTTTTAAAAATTTATTTCAAAATTTTGCTCAAAAAGATATTGATGTAGGCATAATTCCAAAGTAACCAGTTCATTAAAAAAAAAGACTTATTTGAATCACATACATATTCCCTATTGGCTCTTAGTAAGTAGTAGATATAAGAAAACTGACAATGTATTTCCAAGATAGATACTTGTGCTTCTTAGCTATATAAAAATGCAAAATAAGGATAAGCTTTTAAATAGTAGTAAGGGTGCCTTCCTTCACTTTTATCCCTTTAAACATTGACATCGCCCGTCAAACACTATATACAAAAACATAAATAAAAACCTACATTAATTAATACACAGACATGGAATCATTAATTACATACTACATCATAAAAATTAACCGACCGCTGCCAATAAAAGTTGTGCAACATCTTCTCTAGGGGATCGGGCTGCTAGTTTCATGGTGACGCCTCCGCCAGCGGCCGCTAGGCGAGCCCTAACCAACACGGGTGCTCCGCCCCTGAAAATACCACCTCCCCTAATTTCCTTTACAGCATCCCCTACAATAGCACCCTTGGGAAGGCCTAAATGTTCGCAAACAGCCCTTGCAGCTTCATTCATATCATTTTGGGACAGAACGAAAGTGTCACTCGCTTCCGGAGCGTTCGCTGCTCGCTCCCAAGTTTGTTCCCAATCATCAGAACCAGCTCTGGCCCGGATTTGATCAGAACAACCCATTTCAAATTCCTCCAAAGGATACGAATCGGCGTAGCCTTCACCGGGATCCGGAATTCCCGTATTAGGATCACAATCGCGTACTACGAATTCTAGTGTGGCTCCGAAAGTACCTAAACTGTCTAGGAACGCGCAAGGGTACTCGACTATGACGAAAACGCTGCCTGGTTTGTCGTAAGCCAATTTTTGGCAAGGCACGATGGATTTGATTTCGTATTCTGGAGGTACGTCCAACCTAACGTGCACTTGCTCTAATAACTGGTCGCTAAGAGTGTTAACGCATTCGAATTGTAAAATAACATGGCGAGCATAAACATGTTTTAAAAGTCGAACTCTATACTCAGTTTCCGCTTCCGTTAAATCAACGGGAAGATTAGTTTTGAAAACCGGTCCAAGTCTTTCAATGCCAGGAATTTTAGCTAGTTGCTCTGCGTATATTTCTTCTATGGACGTTTGAACTGGTTTCCGAACTTCAATTTCAACTATAGCCTCTTTGCTTTCCTTCCTCTCTTCCTCAGCGGGAACCGTCAGTACATTGAATGGATCATCTGGGGTCGTCGCTAAATGGTCACGTAAGGCCTTCTCCAGTAAAACAGGGTTCGGTTTGGGCACATTTACAATGTAATCGTTTATTAGTTGTTGATCTCCAGTATCTAAGATCGCGCTGTAGTATATGGCTCTGTCCCTAACTTCGTCTTCTTCATCTAATTGGCAACGAGCCAGCAAGACACTGATATTTGGGAGTAATTCTGGTCTTTGAGCACCAAATTGAGCGACGGCGGATACGGCGGCTGCGCGAACAGGCCCAGACTCCAAAATCACTCTGTTATAGATAAACCGTATGTATCTTGACGGTTGACGCGATTTTGGCCCTTCGCGTCCTAATAAATGTAGGATACGGACGGCCAAAGCCGTGTGTTCGCAGTCTTCGATGAACTCGCAGAGATGGGCCAGCCCTGTCTCTTTCGCTTCAGCGTTTTCTTCTACCAAAGCGATGATAGCATCTGCTATAGCTGCCTTATACTCCAATCCACCTTCATCACGTAACATTCCAGCCAAAAACGCCGCAAGCGACTGATGTTTCCGCGGGAATTTCGTGCACAACCTTCGTATAGCTCTAACCACGACAATTTTAAACTCATCTGAAATTTCAGACACGAAACTGGATATTTGCTTCATCAGCCTATCGACTGAGCTTTCAGCGCCTGTTGCTAACAATGTAGTTACTGCCAAAGTAGCTACAGAGCGATTTGGATCCGAAATCAAGTTTTCCAAATCTACCGCGCATGCTGCAACGGCTGTTGGATGTTTAGCAGTCAACCTTGCCAGAGTTCTGGCCCCCGCAAGTCTTAAAGACGCTTTCGAAGACCCACAGAACAGCTGCAACACCGAAACGGCTGGAGCAAGATCTCTGGCAGTCTTCCTAAGGTTGACAATCGCGTGAGCAGCTTCATAAATAACCATTTCAGACTTATGACGAAGACAGCATTCGATAAACTCAATGTAAGGTTGTGCGGAATCGGAATCGTCGTCTTCAACGAGTTGGGCCGCTAAACGGATAAGCAGGCAGAGGGCGTAGGGCGATTTGAGTGGAGCCCTAGCGAGTCGTGTCACTAGTTTGACTGTGGATAGTTTGTCGTTCTTTCTGGAGCCTGCAACGACGCCTAGAGCGTGGTAGGATACCATTGCGTTGTCAGAACTGATGGCTTCCTGAAAAGTGAGAAAATTTGTATGTAATTGTTGTCTTGTTGTTGTTGTTATTAGTGTTATTGTGTTGTGTGATTGTTGTTGTTCCTGATTTTTTTATTGGATGGTTAAGTGTTTGCAAGAGCTACTGCTGAGCGTAGGATTCTGTTCTGTAGGAACTTCTCATGAATAGTCCGCAGCTGGAAATAAACTCCAAGCTCAAAGCATTTATTTCATTTACAAGCACTTTTGAACTGTCAAGGAGTTGATCAGTCAGAAAGATGAAGCTAGTTGCATATAGTTCCAAAGCATACTAGGTTCCTATGGTGAAGAATGAGCCAGAAACTCCATGGACACTGTTTTTTAAATAAAATGATTGTTACAAAAATAATGGTTGCAGCATCTATGTTGATATCAAACATGTGCGTGTTAATAGTGTCTAGTGCAAAAAGTAAACAAATAAAAACAAATCAAAAATAAAATTGTGCCTTTAAATAAAATAGGCCTTTTCAATGGCACATCAACCAACACAAATTCTATAGATGTACTACAGAATGCCGTATATTGTAGTTTGTACAAATTGCTATCAACATAGGGGAAGTTTGCATCCTGTTCAATATTCCATTATTCTCATTAATTAAAAATGCTTGTGTGCGTTTTTTTTTTTTTTTGTAGCTGGTAAATTATGGTGAAAATTAATAAATAAACTAACTAATGAGCACTCATATAAATCATTATCAGTTATGGTTAATGCACATTTAATGATAAAGTATGTTAAAGATAAAGATCTAAATTAATATGAAACAGATAAACATTTTGTATTGTGGTATGATTTACTTTGCAAACAACTTTAGTTTGACTGACTATTTCTGCCTTGTCTCTGCTTGACTACCTCATAGGACTTGTGGTTGTGCAACTTTTTTTTTTGATGTATAATGATTTTCTATACTTAGTAGTACTAATGCTCGTATTTACGAATATGAATGAATACCTAAATCAAAGCGTGCTGTTGGATTTTCAACATTCAACTCGGTATTGCATCCTATTTAAGCATTCATTTGGCTGTTGTCTAGTGTTAGTGAATATGGGTATAAGTATGATGGTGTAGCGGTATCAACATCGCCACATGCGAACTACACGTCACACTGACGTAACGCAAAATCCTGCATCGCGCCAGCAGAGTTTACCGCGCAACTAGCATATATACAACGTCCTGACATTAAACGTCGGGCAGTTGCCCACCAGACACGACACACGTCTGGTCGGAGGATCCTCCCTTTTCCATAGAGTATGAGCGAACTTTACACCCTGTTCCTCATACCTCTATAATGGCGTGGCATGAATACAATACATCACTTTGTGTTAAAGTGTATACAGCTGCTTTGTATTGCCAGTTTGGTACACGTTTATTTGCGCTGTTTGGAGCATTAATTACTATGTTTATAATTTTATATTGGTGATTATAGTACAATGGTGCCTGTTACTTACTCGAATATGTGTTGGTAAATAAAATCCACATCAAATTGTATTACAAGAGCAGCGTAATTTTTACCACAAAATTAAACTTTACATATTATAACCGTAGCTAATATTTTAATCCACCTTGAGTAAAATATTATTCAGGCACTTTTACTATATTAAGTTTTGACTCCGATTGTGGATAGCTATAGTTCTGACCAGAGAAACAATGTATGGATTGTCTGAAAGATGATATGGGTAGAACTAGCTTCATATTTTTGACAGACTCCTTGACAATCCAAAAGTATTAAATGGTTTAATTGACATAAATGCTTTGAGTTTCAGTTTAGAAAAGGGTTGAATATTGTAATTATGGTTGAGACATAAATGAAAGAATAGAAATGCTGCGCTAACTGCAAATAAATTGAGATAAGTACAGGAGTATGACAATGATAAAAAATAAATACGGTCTGGAGGACTTTAAATGTCATAAGTAAAAACTTATGTCATTTAAAGTCCTCCAGACCGTATTTCGGCCGTGGCAGCCAATCTTAAAGGAACTAGCCTTCAGTGTGGGAGATATTATAGTGCACAAGTGTTTGCACAACACAGGTGCACTCTATCATTACACACCTCTATTTAGTACTTTAAGCACACAAATGTACAGACGCAGACTTAATGCTATAGGCATTTTCTACCAATCAACCAGTGGGAGATGCAATAAGTAATAACAATTCAAAACCTCTGTTATTAATATATTAACTTTGTTAGCTTAGCTGTTAACTTTACTGAGCATGCTGTGGTCTCCTATAAGTGAAGTAGTACACCTACATAACACCTAATGTTGCTCTTTATGTATGTGACTTGTCTTGTTGTATAATCTTAAGTTAGGGATCCTAAATAAATAAATTGTACAAACCTGAGCCTCATTCGCCCACCGCCGGACCAATTCAGGAGCAGTTGATGACAAATGTAACGCCGACACCAGGGCGGCAGAACTAACAGCAGGGTTCTTGTCTACTATAGCCTGTTTCATGTATCTCTCGATCGCCTGCAGCATCGTACTGTCAGTGATACTGCATAGAGCCCTTATAGCAGCCGCACGGTACAAATCCTCCTTGCCAGTCATGTCTTTAGTCAATGAAGAAGTCACAATAATCACATCTTGAGCCAAAGTACTCAATTCCTTGATGCATAAGTACACCATACGCCGTAACATAACATCTTTCGACTGAAACAGCTTTGTAGTAGCGAAAAACGCCTCCGTAGCCTCTTGTGTCGTAAATTTCTGATCCCCTTGGTTCAGTAAATACAGAATTTTCGTCAAAATCAGGGAACATTTTCGCGGATTTACGGGCGATTGGTTGAAGTATCTTGCTTCTTGTAGGATGATGGTTTTGTCCAGGTTTTGGTAAGGGTTGCCGCCACTGTCTTCTTCCTCCTTTTTGTCGCGTTTGAAGCTCATTTTGAGCTTATTTTGGCTTCCCAGAAGGAAATTGTAAGGTGCCGACGAAAGCAGCTTACACGTCACTTCAATAGAGTCGATGATAAAATGTCACTGTCAAAATAATTAGAATGCGTTTCGTTGTTCGTTTTCAGATGTTTCACCAGTTTGGAGATAACACGACGTTATTTTTATCATAAAGTGCGATAAAATTATTTAGGCTTTGCAAAGGATGTAGCAAAATTAGATTAATTATTTATATGTTCCTTATCAAGTTCCTGATATCATTTGAGTTTCACCAGATTTTTGTTACACAAACAATTAACGAAGTCACAGTTGTAGCAAGATTGTTTTTTCTCGAGTTTTATTAGGTACTGTGAAGAAATAATACGAGGACTTGAACGCCAATAGTCGCAAGCGCAAACAACATCGATACGTATGTCTATCAGAAAGCACGAGTCACGACTGGCGACTGCCGACTCCCAGTGAACAGTCATCTTCTCTTGAGAGATTGTGGGTTAGTTCGTTTAAATGCATAACTGGGACATTTTTTTGTCAGGAATTTCACTGTAGCAACCAGAAGTCTCATTGAAACTGAAATAGTGTGTGTTCCTGTAACAGGAACACAGCAATTCATAATGTCACATGAGCGTTGCCATCCCACAGACAAAATTGAACAGTCTCATACATACATAATATCACGCCTATATTCCTTGAAGAGTTACACAGAGGTGTACCTATAGGACACCCACAGTTCGGCAGTTGTTTAAGTCCCAAACTATAGGGAGCGAGGCTAATGTAGGTGAACTTGGCAGATCATTTCCCAGCAGAGAATAAAAAGATATGAGTTCTATTCGCATGCGGCTGAGTTCTAGAGTTACTTATACTTAAAAAAAATAGTTCTGGCATTTTTGCTTGAAAAAAGCTCGAATGAAAATATGCTCTGCTAACTTCCGTCAGCAGATCAATTTTTCCAAAAATAAATTTTTAAAAGTGATTTGGGCACACAGTAGTGAGTTCTATAGTTCCTAATAATTTTCCGAAAGTGTTCTGCCAACCTAAAACAAAAAAGAAAAAAAAACACGTGTGGCACTCGGGGACTGCCGCGGTAAAGCTATTGCATAGCATTTTTTATCAACTTATGCAATTATAATTATTTATTTATTTTTTTATCTATGCAGTATTGTTTTTTCTTTGATATTAATTCAAGTACACTCGTACCATATACATACACGTTAAGCGAACGCTCGGCCGAGAAACATGGTAGGCGGAGTGGGGGGTGTTAGGTTTTATTTTCGTTACGGAATTCCTTGATTCGGTTGCCGCGCTCAAAGCCCGCGATAAAAGCTATGCAATAGCTTAAAAATAAAACAATAATATTGACTTGTAAAAGGAAATCATTTTGATAAAACAGGCATGACTGACGTAGAGGGGGCGCAGCACGGGAAAGGCCGGCCGGTGCCGGTGCCTGCGGAGGACCGGGTACTGACCCTGGTGCGGCAGGAGCTGGCTGCCTCCCAGAGTCGGTTTTCCACTCTGGAGGCCATTGTCTTGCGCCCCCCGCTAGCGGCGAGCCGGCAGGTGTCATTTGCCGCCGCTGCGGCCAAGCCAGGATCAGCGGGTCGATCGAAAGGCGGGCCCGTGCCAGCACCCGCGGGGCCGCCCCCGGTGAAGCCGGCGCCTCCCAAGCTCAAGAAGGGCGAGGGGGCTTACGCAGGCATCAAGGGCCCCAGCCCTGGCGGCGAAACGGCCGCCCCTCCCGCCTCCTAATGCTCCTCTGGCCGACGCCGAATGGCAAGTAGCCGGAGAGAAGAGGAAGGCGGGTAAGGCTTCAAGGGCGGCCAAAAGGAAGGAGAGGCGGCAGCGGCGCAAGGAAAGAAGCGTCGCGGCTAGGCTCCGCGCCCCGAAGTCCGCAGCTGTAGTGGTTACACTACAGCCGGATGCTGAGAAGAAGGGCGTGTCCTACAGCGACTTGCTCACTAAGGCGAGGGTGGCGGTGAACCTCGAGGAGCTTGGCGTCACCAATGGCATCCGGGTAAGGGTTACTGCGACTGGGGCCCGGATGCTGGAGGTCCCCGGTGCGGCCAGTGGCCCGACTGCTGACGCTCTGGCCGAAAGGCTTAGGGCGTCCCTTAATGCGGACGAGGCTCGAGTGTCCAGGCCCACCAAGTGCATTGCATGCGCATTCTGGACCTGGACGACTGCGTGACAGAGGCTGAGGTGGTGGTCGCCGTCGTTAGGACTGGGGGGTGCTCTGCCGAGCAGGTTAGGGCGGGCACCATCCGTCCTGACCACGCGAGGATGCAAGCCGTGACGGTGAGCTGCCCCGTGTCGGCGGCCAGAAAAATTGCCGGGGAGGGCCAAAGGCTCCTGCTGGGCTGGATTTCTGCGCAGGTGAAACTGCTAGAACCCAGACCTCTGAGGTGCTTCCGCTGCCGGGTGGGCAACCACGTGGGAGTGCAATGCACCTCGGAGGTAGACCGCAGCAATCACTGCTTACGCTGCGGTCAGCCCGGTCACAAGGCCGGCTCGTGCATAACACGCGGCACTGCTTTTTATGTGCGGCAGCTGGCAAGCCGGCCGATCACCGGGCTGGGAGTCAGGCCTGCGCTCCACCCACCAAAGCCAGGGGCAGGGGCAAGCCCTCCGCCACCGCCGTCACCGCTGCACCCGCTGCCACTGCCGCCGCCGCTGCCGCCACCACTGTCGTAGCCGCCGCAACCACCGCGGCAGGGCCCTCACAGGGGGCTCGGGAGGGGGCTGATAATTATGGAGTGCCAATAATGGCCCCATTACGCCTCCTCCAGGCGAACATCAACCACTGCGCCGCTGCTCAGGATCTGTTGCTCCAGAGCATGGCGCAGTGGACGATCAACATCGCCGTGGTCGCTGAGCCGTACTTTGTCCCGCCCAGGGATGACTGGGTGGAGGACCTGAGCGGCTCAGTGACCCTCATTTCGTCGGCCGCCGCCGGTAACCCGTCGCTTGAGGCAGTCAAGAGGGGACGGGGTTGCGTGGCAGCACGGTTCGGGGAGATTTTTGTGGTAGGGGTATACTTCTCTCCGAACCGAACTCTCGCCGAATTCCACAACTCCCTTGCGGAGTTGAAAGTCGTCGTCGTCGGGTACCGTACCCTCCCTGTGATCGTACTCGGGGACTTCAATGCCAAGAGCACGGCTTGGGGTTCCCAGTACACGGATACACGGGGCACGATGGTGGAGGACTGGGCTCTGGAGACAGGCCTGGTCGTCTTAAACCGGGGTTCTGTCCCCACGGGTGTGCGGATGCGGGGGAGTCAGTGGTGGACATCTCGTTCGCCAGCCCCGCTCTGTCGCCGCGTGTCATTGACTGGCGCGTCATGAAGGGGGTGGAGACGTATTCCGACCACCGGTACATCCGGTTTGACGTCTCCGACCAGACCTCGAGCGCGCTAGTCCGACAAGCCCTGAGTGGTCCGCGGTGGGCGCTGAAGAAGTTAGATCGGGAGCTCCTCCAGGAAGCCTCGATCGTGCAGGACTAGGTGTCATCACCGGACAGGCCTGTTGACATCAACGACGAGGCGGAGTGGTTCCGGGAGGCCATGTCCGAAGTACGTGACGTGGCAATGCCCTGAGTCCAGCCCGGACGCGCTTGGCGCCAAGTGTAGTGGTGGTAGCCGGAGCTAACATCTCTGCGCGAGGCGTGCGTTGCTGCGCGACGCCTGTACACCAGGCACCGCAGGCTCCGTATCCGCCCTCCGGATACTTTTAAAATTTTATTTTTGGAAAAATTGGTCTGCTGACGGAAGTTAGCGGAGCATATTTTAATTCGATCTTTTTTCAGGCAAAAATTCCAGAACTATTTTTTTTAAGTATAAGGAACTCTAGAACTCAGCCGCATGCGAATATTCTTCATATCTTTTTATGCTCTGCTGGGAAATGATCTGCCAAGTTCACGCACATGCGAGGCTATTGCTATCAACCGGACTTAAATCCGTAATATTAGCTATTGATAAACTCCTGATGGAAAAACCCAATAACAGTTTGCCCGACCCGGGAATCGAACCCAGGACCTCCGGCTCAGCTGTAGCGCTAGCGACCATTAAACCAACGAGGAGGCAGTGTGAACTGAGCAGTCACCAAACAGGATCCCTGTTTGAAAGGCAGTAGCAGCATAGTCTGGATTTGTATCTGGTTAATAACAATAGGCTCGCCCCCTATTAATGGGAGTTAGGTCTACACTGACCTCCTATACCTATCAACACTGTAATTTAAAAACATTGTAAGCCACTTATTTTTAAAAGAGTAACCATGGAGTTTCGACCGAAACGACCAATTGAAACCGTGCGCTTCTGACGTTTCATAAGTGCAAGCAGTTTTGTTTTTTTTTTGATGACGTCAGCGAATTGACCCGATAGGCCCGAGAGAGACGCTGTGCTTGGAAGGCTGCTGGGGGGAGCGTTACAGCGGTGGCGCTCAGTCGCCAAGTTTTGGACGGCAAACATAACAGCCCAAACTTGGTTATCCCATAGGTACACCTCTGCCGAACCCTTCGAGGAATACAGGCGTGATATTATGCATTTGTCGGTGGGATGGCAGAGCTCATGTGATGTCTGTGGTATTGACAGTTGTCCTCACTTACCATCAGTGGGCCACTTGTTACATCTAATATATAAAATTCTCGTGTCACAGTTTTCGTTGCCATACTCCTCCGAAACGGCTTAACCGATTTTGATGAAATTTTTTGTGCTTATCCGGTATCTATGAGAATCGGCCAACATCTATTTTTTATTTTTATTTTTTTTTGGTAGGTAGGCTAGGGAGTTAGGGAGGTAGGTAGGTAGGTAGGTAGGTAGGTAGAGTAGGTAGGTAGGGTAGGTAGGGTAGGTAGGTAGGTAGGGTAGGTAGGTAGGGTAGGTAGGTAGGGTAGGTAGGTAGGGTAGGTAGGTAGGGTAGGTAGGTAGGTAGGTAGGGTAGGTAGGTAGGGTAGGTAGGTAGGGTAGGTAGGTAGGTAGGGTAGGTAGGTAGGTAGGGTAGGTAGGTAGGGTAGGTAGGTAGGTAGGGTAGGTAGGTAGGGTACGCCGTAGATAAGTACCGCAACCCGTGCGAAGCCGGGGCGGGCAGCTAGTTGCCATATAAAAAATAAGCTGAATTTTTAAACAAAAAAATAAATAAAACACGTTTTTTTATATAAATATTTACATTTTATTCGTTTTGTCTCATCGATGGAGAACTCACTCGTTCAATGTACTGCTGTATTTTGACATTCTCCTGTAACTTTACAATTTTAAAGTCAGTAAGTCTAGAAAATGCTTGTTAATTTTTTTATCCTGGTTTTACACTCCCAGATCACCCTGTCCACTATTGAGACACCCTGCACTTGTTTTCAAACAAGTTAAAGGTTTAAAGTTTCTATAGTTCTACAACAAGTTGCATAATCTAGTCTGGTCTGTCCACTATAGAAAACAGTCATTAATTTACTATCAGTTCATAGAAATATTTTGTGTACAATTCGTGAATAAGTGGTTAGGCACCAGAAGAAGTCTATAACATTTTAAATGATCGCGAATTTAAATTCAGAATAACACATCAAACTGATGGCCAGTATGTGCAGACTGCAGTTTTGAAGCAGACGTACTGGCGATCATTTTGGTGTCATCATTGTTCCAAATTTGAATTCATGACTATTAAAGTTATACCAAGACCATTTCACACTCAAATCTACATGGTCTTCACATAATCTGACCAAGATTATGTCTGGACTTTAAAAGAGACTGACCTCTGAGTTTGTTTCGTCCTTTCTTCTCAGAGTAGTCAGATAGGAAACGCCGACCTCATCTAGTTTTAAATATGATTGACGTGTAAAAGTGTTTGTACAAACCTACTTACAGAAATAAAATCATTTATTATTTATAGACCGCCATGACGACGGCCGCCATGGCCCACGTACAATGTTCCACCTGAAGGACTAAGTGCGGAAACCATAACCTTAAAGCAGAAGTCACAGACCTTTACCAAAAATGTGCAGCACGGCTGCATTAAGGTGTCCAGGAGTGTATTTAATTTTTATTATTACATTTCACGAGAGCTCTATAATTAAAACCTAATTTGGTTGAATCAACACAAATATTTTTCCAAATATTAAAATAAAAAAAGAGATTATATAAAAACAACTTTACAGACTTTAAAACAGTATAATCACACTAAAATTCTAAACAAAATGACTCATTTGTACGAAAAAAAAAACTACAAATTGCGCCATTTTGTAAGAATTAATACAATTTTAACTACATAATAATTTCCTAAAGTATATTTTTTGTCAAATACAGCAATTCACTTACAGAACCATGAAAATAATAATATATACAATCGCATCAGTCGTTTATTTAAAAAAAAAACCTTAAATATACAGTAACGTCGGGGACAGAAAATAGATGTAAAAAGTATTCTACCTTCAAAGAAATATTAACTTAAAAACATGAACAAAAAAGTTCATTTTAGAATGACAAAAACTAGTGTAAATTGAATGCATTCTTTGTTGGATTGAAAAATGAACTCAGCTTACTGGAATGAAGGTACAGTCGCCAACACATCAAGTTACCACAAACTGTCAGATTTTTCATTCGATTTTGAACTTAACCATTGACCATCCACTTAACTTTTAAGGTTTAAAATCGTTTGAAGAAATTTGACAGTTTCGTGTAGCTTGACCTGCTAGCCAAAATCCAAGATCATTTTATAGACGTATTTTATGTAAAAATACTGCTTATATCTATTTTCTGTGACAGGAAGCGTCGACATTTTATTTCCTAAACTTATAAAAAAAGAACTAAAAATAAACTCCACTGTATGCACACACAAATATCCCGAAAAGATTTTTTATGCCTTTGGCTTTTTCATTATTTTATTATAGTCTAGCCAACTAAATTCTGGAATTCAGCTGCATCCAGTGAAACTGGAAGCTGACCCCAACAGTTGGAAAAAGGCGAGACAGATGACCCTAGGGCCAGTTTCTCGAACGAAAATTAATGTGACATAATAGGTCAAATAAAAAAAATCCCCGACACAAAAAGAGCTGATGACCTTGGAACGGCTGAACCGATTTTCAAATAAAAAAAACCACATCCAAATCGTTTCACCCGTTTAAGAGATACGGTGCCACAGACACACACATAGCGGTCAAACTTATAACACCCCTCAATTTGCGTCGGGGGTTAAAAATTGTCAAGCGCGCGTAGAGTGCTGTGATTGGTTGAATGATTTATCAACAGCCAATCGCAGTAGTGTACGGGCGTTTGACAATTTTGTCACATTCATTTTGCGATAATTTTCGTTCGAGAAACTGGCCCATACCCTACTACCATAACCAAAATAATTTAGTAAGTGCCAAGAACTCGTATAATATGTTGCTTTAAAAATTAATTTGGATAAAATTATTAATTAAATCATTTCGAGAATATTTTTGCGTGCATACATTAAAGGGGAATTCATATGTATGGAGGTTAGTATTGAAAGGCTAGATAAAAGTTCAGCAGTAAAATTAGTATGGAAAACATGGCTTTGGATAAATAAATTTAAAAAAAATTACATGCAAAGATTACAAGACTTACAACAGATAGAAAAATGTTTGCAAATCTCGACGGAATATATTTTGCGTGCGAGGAAAGACGAGTGATGCAGTGCAGCAGTGGAAGCCCAGTGGTATTGGCCCAGACTAACGAGTTGTAGGTCCTTAGTTTGAACCCAGGGAGGCACTTAGTGTATTTAATACTTTGTGTATTTAATTTCATCACCACTGCTCTCAAAACAGTGAAGGGAAACATTATGAGGAAACCGGCATGTCCTAGAACCAATAAATTCGAAGACGTGACATGCACCAACTGAGCCCGCGTGGTGGATTAAGGCCCACTCCCTCTCACAGAGAGGAGGCCTGTGTCCCAGCAGTGGGAGCATTATACCGGACTGAATCAGGCTAAGTTACGCTTGCCGCGGTCGATCCATGGATGGGTGACCATTCATTTCATACCGAGAACTCGAAAAGCACGTTAAGCCGTCGGTTCCGGCTGTCATTCGGTAGTCAGAAGCCCGAAAGTATGGCGATCAGTCTTACCAAGAGGTAAAGTGTTACAGTACTTGGGTAATGGAAGTCAGATAAGCAGTCGCTTCATGTAAAATACTGGTATTTAGCTACATCTGGTTAGACTGGAAGCTGATCCCAACAGTTACGAAAAGGCTAGGCGTGTATAGAGGTATAAAAGGAATAAATTCATGAATGACCATTTAAAAACCACTATGAAAATCAGACGTAATTACTATAGCTGTAAAAAACCAAAATATGTTATAAACACTTTCCGAGAAACAATCATAAGAATTCCCCTTGACTTAACATTAAAAATTATATTACAATATTATTTTTTGGCATTTATATGGTACAAAATTTACAAATTTCTATCCTGTTTTTAAACAACCTCTTATTTACTGAAACTCTTTGGTGAAATTAAAATATGCTCGAGTAAATACTGAATACCCAGCGCCTCTTCATTTTACACAAAATAAATTTCTTTAAAGTATTTGAATATTTGATCTTTATCAACTGCATTATTCAAAGTCAAATCAATTTGCTGCTGGGGAGTTTATTACGCCACTTCTCCCCAGCTAAAGCACTAGGAAGTGGTGACGGGCGGGCGTGCCGGGGGACTGTCTTATGTAATTTTGACGTTCAAAAAGTGCTGATTCCCAGCCTAGTTTGAATAAATTACTTTTGACTTGATTACAGGTACTTTTGAATTGTCAAAAGATTCAGTCAGTTTGAAAGATAAAGTTACTGGCCCGTTCCAAAGCGTAATAGGTATCTATGGATTGTCATAATCACCCCTTGTTCCCAATACTGGGGCCCAGGCCTCCCCTCTGAGAGGGAGTGGGCCGTAATCCACAATGCAGGTTGGGGAATGTCACAGATGTTATCTTGTTAATTGCAAAAAAAAAAAGGGTTTTTTTCGTTTTCTAGCTATATAAAAATAAAAATGAATTTTAATTTATGTTTGGTAAAATCAAGCTCATGGTTCCTTCAACCAATTTCCTCTTTTGTTCATAGTTTCGGATTTCGCCCGGAAACCCATCTCAAAAAAATTCACCCTGTTCAAGAATCTATCTAGTTTTTTAGAAATATAAAAAAGAGGTTGGTCTTCAAAACAGGATCTATTCGCGACAATCTTTTTACGCCAAGTCATAGACTAAAATAATGAAGAAAATAAACGTTTTTAGGGATATGTAGTACTGATCTCAATGCATTTAGTATAGTCACAGCTTAGTTAGCTGGTATTGAAACTGGCAACACTGCAAAATTCAGTGCTACCAATCGCGTCACGGGTCCAGTTATAATGAATGCACAGTAGGTCTTATTGTTTTCAAAAATAGATACATTCATTCAATAATTGGATTTTAGAATTATTTAAAATAACTAAGCTGTGATCATGTTATTGTCAAACTATTTCAGTTAAATGTAGCAAACAGTGCAAAAACTTAAAAAACGGTGCCGATACAATTTCGTTAGTACACAACACTGAAAAACTCAGTGTTGCCAAACTAAAATTACTTTTTAAACGTAAAATTCCTTTGGTCTACTCCAAAGCATAGTTAAAGGATAGAAAAAAAAAACATTTTAAACTTGATCACTAGCAAGTCTGTTCAACAGTCTTGACTTAAATTTTCTTGCATCATTTTTCAAGTCTTGCTTCATAATAACTAACAACACAGCACTTACTTTAGCGTCTGTATGCACTTTAAATCACTATTTCAAAGTCTTGCATAATTGAATTATTCGAACTTGCATCACTTTTTATCACTTTAACACTCAGTTTGGTTAATTTGCGCGATACTTGCGTCACTTTTCACAAGTCTGGCGTTACTTTTCACATTTCTTGCTTCACTCGTGCGTGTAGAAGATTAGTTGGGGGTTGGAGTCGTCCGGCGACATTTCTAATTGGACGTACTGCGGCGTTGTTCGCGCCGATTCGTAGGAATTGCCGCCATTTCGTGACAGGGAGTTTCTTGATCTGTAAATTAGAATTTTAGTTACAATTATTTTGTTGGATTTTTTTTAAATTAATATAATTTTTTTTATAAACAAACATTTACAGGATAACATTTAATTACAGGATTGTAATGCTTTTATTAATATTCGCTGCGACAATGGACATAAAATGACGTTTTCAATGCCTTTCGAGATAAAAAAATATGATTGTTTCTTTAGGTTTCGTCTGGCGCTTGAAGTCTGACGTTTTAAAACTATCATTGTTCTATTGCTAAGAAGAAATGGTACAATTAGTCTTGTGTAGTTCTATTTCTCTCTCACATTATGATACAATGATTGCTCCAACACGTTATAGTGCGCTTAATAAGTGCTTCAGGTAACTTTTGACTGACATATTTTCTATACAAACGCCATCGACCCGCAATTTTTGTTCCTCAGATAAAAGTTTTTTTTTTTTTTTTTTCTCTCATTTTTATGGGCTTTATCGCTGAGCGATAACGTCACCCTGTAACATCAGCACAATCAACTAAAACTAATAACAGTTAACACTCATTTTAAAATAAAAAAAGCCAGTTTGTACAGTATCCTAGCTTGTTCCGATAAAGGACAAGCCAGGATAGCATTACACTCTCCAATATCGTACTTATTTGTTGGACCAAATCAGATAAAAGTTATCTGAAGATTGAAAAATCGGCCATAAACAAATACTCACTTGGCTTTAGCGTGTGTAAGTATGTGGGACTTGAGGTTGGTGCTCTGTGCGAACTTCTTGTTGCAGCCGTCGAACGGACACACGTACGGACGGTCGCCTGTGTGTATGCGGACGTGGGTCCTGAAATGTCACGAAATTATGATTAATTTACATAATGTGTGTAGTCTTTTAGCTAATGTATTTGGCTTCCGGTTTAAAATGCAGAAGAAAATGAAAACAACCTAATTACTGGGCATTTTCAGCACCCGATTTGTGTACTTGATAATGTGTTACCTGTAATTGAGTGTGCATTACAGGATAACATATATATTATATAAGTTTTATTATTGTAATAGATTATTGTAATATATCTCATTGGTAATTCTTAAGAGGGCGTACACCGGTCCACTAGCGCCACGCCTTTAAAAAAAAAAATCTCTCGTGACTAAGAAAGAATTTTGAATAATGGGTCAATCAGCACCCTCGGTAAGTGTGTCTAGAATTTTCTAATACCTTTTATAAACTTTCATATTGCGATACGAAGCAATAAAATTCGATTTAAGGAAAAGCGGCCACATTCCTCTAGATCGTATATTGTTGCTTCGTGTTTCAATATGAAACTTTATAAAACGTATTAGAAAATTTTAGACACACTTACCGAGGGTCCTTATTGAGCCGTTATTCAAAATTCCATCTCAGTCACGAGATAATATTTTTTTAAAGGAATGGCGCTAGTGAACCAGTGTACGCCCTCTTAAATAAACAAATAAACACTCGAAATGCCAATCCATTTTAACAATATACCTTGGACAATTTTTGCAGTGGAGCGATATATTTTTCAAATATTTGAAGCAATGGATTTTGTTACGTGCTATGCAATATTAGGGTGCATTTCTCAGACTCCATGTACCAACGATTATAAATATAAGATAATTGCAAATAACGATATTTTAGTGGCTTAATATTTAGGCATTTGTATATTCGAAGTCTGAGTCAGACTTATATATCCCTCCCCTATCAGCCCCTCCCCGTCCCCATCCTTAACTAAAGCAAGAAAGGTTACTTGCAAGCGTCCGTGCTTTTCGGCATAGAGGAGCCTATACCGAGATATACAAGGTTATTTGTAACTCGACGTATTCCTTGCAGGATGCCATAGTAGGGTTAAAATGAAAAAAAATTAAGCCACCAAAGGTTCTACCGAAATTCCGTTATATGTCATAAATAAAAATGACAAAAACTATAAGGTTTAATTAGTTATCTTTGCTAAAGTTTTAGGCATTTTTGAACTTTTAATTATTAACAAAGATCTGCTACGGCATCAGTTATGATAAAAACTTAAATTACAGTATAGTCACGCCGTCAAAAATTTTTATATTAGATTTTTCATTAAATAAAACCAAAAAAGTAACTAACTCAAAAACTACTAATTTCGGTAGAACATTTGGTGGCCTAGTTTGTTGCATTTTAACTCCACTATGACGGCCTGCAAGGAATACGTCGAGTTACAAATAACCCTGTATATTTTGTTTAGCAATGATGTATGCTAGACCGTCCCGGGCGCGAGTCTTGCCACGTATTCACGGTACGGAGACGAGGCACAAGGCAACGAACGTTTTATATGAAGCTGTCATGCATAGTGTTACCATTTCAAAATTTAAAAGTCCTGGAGAAACTATGGACATTTCTCTTTTTACTACTTTTTTTTTTCAATACCGACTCATTGAACTGTTGATATTTTCTAAAATAAAAAAATCCGGACAATACACGAGGACGGAAAAAGTCCGGACGGGGGAGAAACAGCCGGACATGTCCGGACAAATCCGGACAGATCGTAACCTTAGTCACGCATCACCTTTGTCAGACCGGTAGGCTTAGACAAAAACTTTCTGATAGCGTTAACGCCAGACAGACGCTAACGCCAGCCAGACGCTAGCGTCAAAATGTATGGCAATGACATTACCTGCGGAAAAGATCCGTAATGTCACGTGGTAAGCAAATGCCAACTCCATACAATTAGATTTTTCCGTTGGCGTTAACGCTTACAGAAAAGGGATTTTGTCTAGGCCCCCAGCATTGTTCTAACATAAATCAAGACTACACGAGAGCTATGAGATCCTCTACTCAATAAAAAATATCATTATACTCACCTTAAGTTAAAATCTAGTGAAAATCTCTTCCCGCAGCCCTCGAAGGTACATTGGAAAGGTTTCTCCCCGGTATGAACTAGTTGGTGCCGTTTTAATTTTGAACTTTCTACGAACGCTTTGCCTGAAATAGATGAAAGTATAATAAAAATTTGATAGATTTTTTATCAATTAAAAATGTAAATGGATTTTTTTATGTAAGGGAACGGTAATGTCCAGTGACACACAAAGAACCCAAAGTAAATAATTGAAATATGGGCTTTATTTCATGTTACATACACATATGTTGTTTCGTGTCATTATGCTGAGCGATAGCAGTTCTGCTTTTTTTTTTTGGGAGAGAAATTATCTGTGTCAGACTCTTACTGACTAAAGCCCACCCGTGTTCCTTCAGTGGCCTGTGCGCCAGGGCCACGGTAACTCTTTCGAACAATCCGCGACCCCGGCAGGCATCGGTCCTATCGGACCCCGTCAATGGTGCTGACATCTCTTTGAGGCGCGCGTGGAACACGACGCGCCGTCGACCCGGGCCTGGTCCTTACCGGACGGCGAGCTGCCCATTGCTCGCCGTCCGCAAGCCCGCGCCTACGGTGGCCGGCTATAACTTGTCTTAGGCTAGAGCAGAAATTAGTTAATTATCAAGTACTTACCGCATTCAGCACAAACATGTACTCTGGGCCCGTGCGTGTGCAAATGTTTCCTCATTGCGGAGTTGTCTCTGAACATTTTAGTGCAGCCTTTGTGTGGACATGCTGAAACAGTCAATTTGAAAAAAATACTAACGAGTCTGTATTTGCATAGCTTAAAACTGAATAAATGTTAAACAAAATTCTTAAAAGAAAAAGCACGCGCAATTAGCGCGAAATGGCTGAAATTATGTTATTTTTTTTACGTTTTCAACCCTAATATCACTGCCATTTAGAAAAATTTCGAAAATCTGATTTAAAAAAAAAATACATATAACGTGCTCACAAAATTTCACGACAATCGGTTGAGAAATGCAACCTGTAGAGAACAGCCGGACATCCGGACATACGAAAGCACTTTTGCTTAAGCTGAAACAGACGCTTCGCTCGCGCTTCACGTCGCTCGGTCAATAATATGGCGATGTTCTAAACTGTTCCAGTTTTGTAAAGTGATTGTACGATCAAACGCACGTTAGAAGACGCACATTGACTTGAACTACAAAAAAATACCGTATCCATTGATCTGTGTATTTTCTCAGATCTGTGTTGTTGGTTTTTTAAAGATAAATATAAAGATAATTTATTTAAGAAAGCGGTGCCGTCGTATAACGACCGCAAAATGACGGCCTTACAAGTAAACAGCGTAAATTCAAACACATTTTCGTGACGGTCGCATTTTTCTGTCGTCATATAGAGATAGACAGAGAGAGATAGATAGAGTTAGAATCGGCCTCAAATTCATGATTTCATGTAAATGTCATTCAATTGGATAATTTGAATTTAGAAGAGTTGTTTAATTTAATAATTATAATTCTATATCTACATATTTGTTACGGTCGCGAATCATTTTTAGATCAATATACAACTATCAGCACGCTAATTGCGTAGCACACTAGCAATCACAATCCGAATCATTTTGTAGGATATTGCTAATCCATTGCTTCATATGTTCGAAAAAAATGTCTGCTCAACAACGTAAATAACGCAATGAATGTTGTTGAACTATCAAAATGAAAGCCATTGCTACTGTTAGTGTGTTTCGCAATTACCGTGTTGCTCAATATCAACTGACTTACAAATTGAAAAAAAAAAAAAAAACGTAAGAATATTTGAATGTCGCGAGCTACTCTGGCGATTTCGCCATAACAGCCGAAACGTTTAGTGTATTACAGTATTTTTAACTCACGAAGCGACACGTCCTTTACTCGTGGTAACCAAGTGTACAGCATAGTGTACAGCAGTGACAATAGCATACTTATTTAAAAAAAAAAATGTTAAATAACCCTGAAATTTGCGATTCCTGGAAAAGGCCGCTAAGTTGTAAGTACCTACATTAAAAAATAACACCAAAATGTACACTTAGTTTGCAAATAAACTTTTGACAATGACTACGAGAGACACGCTGTGAATGTGTGCGTAAAAACGAGTAGCGTCAGCACATAACACACACACACAAACACACACTTCAGACTTCGCCATGGTCTCGGAAGGTACCAAGAGCTCCTGCGCTTACGCACACATTCACAGCGTGTTTGTACACTTGGTAACCACAAGTAAAGCGCGCGTCGCTTCGTGAGATAAAAATACTATACACAGCTCTGCCTACACTTGCAATGAATACAGAGGTGAGATTAGTTTACTATAAACTATAAATAATGTACTCATACCTATTGTTCTATCTGAAGACTCTGGCATAGGTTTCTTTAGTCTTATTTTGTGTCCGGGTCTCGCAAACTCCGCTAACTGCTTTGGATCTGATAAGTCTAAACCTGGAATTAAAATATGAATAAGATTATTTGACTGAAAATTAATTTCAACAGGTACAAACAAGTTTTATGTACTGTAGTCACCCATAAACTCAAACTCAAAGCATTTATTTCAAATAAACCAATTACAGGCACTTTTGAATTGTCAAGGGGTCGGTCAGTCAGAAAGATGAAGCTAGTTGCCCATTCCAAAGCGCAGTAGGTACCTATAGAGAAGAACGGGCAAGAAACTCAACGGACACTCTTTTAAATTAAAATATGGTTACAAAATATTGGTTACATCATTCATGTTGAAATTATGCATGTGAGAACGATGCAGAACGTTAAAAGCGTCCGTAATAAAGAGACGACAACAATTCCAATATTAAATTAAAATAAGCCGTGGCAGCCAAGAGATGACCAGTCCCTACTGACGGCGCCCGCTCACGAACATGACGTATGGATCATACACTTCCCGTTTCCATTTTTTTTTTTTAGCTTATTTACAAGTAGTTGAAAGAAATGAAGTTCAATCAATAGGGAACATTACGCAAAACTCTGCGTAGGGGGCGACACTAGCACAAACCGTAAACAAACCGCCATGATGCATCATGTCATATTTATTAGTAACACATAATTAGTGAAAACCTGTTAAATTATAATCGTTTTATTATTATTCATGTATTAAAAACCTGTACTGTGATATTATGGCATCCTACGGACATTTAAAAGTGGATGATCTAAAAAAACTGCTTTGAAGGACTTCTTAAAAAACTGTTTACGGTTTGTGCTAGTGGTGCACTCTGGCGGCAGAACATTGCAGTAATACTCCATAATATTTCCCTAGCCTTTACCCAACTATGTTGGGGTCGGCTTCCAGTTTAACCGGTTGCAACTGAATACCAGTATTTTACATGGAGCAGCTGCCTATCTGACCTCCACAACTTCTGACGACCCGTAACGACTGTCAAAGATCCACAAATGACAGCCGGGACCAACGACTTAACGTGTTTTCGGAGGCACGGCCCAGGTTTGTTAAGATGGTCACCCATCCACAGACCAGCACCGGGAAGCTAGCTATAATTAGGGGTCGTTGAGACGGGATCTTACTTCCATATAGTATTACACGTTTAAATATAATCGTGGCAAATAGCTGTTTCAGATTCGAGACAGATGTAAGTAAAAAAAAATCGGGAGCTCAAGAAAAAAATATTTTTGTGGTCGATGGTCAAAATGAGGTTGAGAACCTATGGGCCTAACCTATAAATAGACCAATGTAAAAATTGTAGCGGTATCTACATCGCAACTTGCGAGCTACACGTCACACAGACGTCACGCAAAAATCCTCGTGATCACGTAAAAATCCTGCATCGCGTAAGCAGAATTTACCGCGCAACTAGCGTATATACAACGTCCCGACAACAATCGTCGGGCAGTTGCCCACCAGACACGACACCCGTCTGGTCGGAGGATCCTCCCTTTTCTATAGAGTATGAGTGAACTTTACACCCTGTTCCTCATACCTCTATAAAATTACTAGAAAAATAAAAATAATAGTATCGCCCTACCTGGCATAATAGTTTCGCTTCCTAATATATTTTTCTTTCCCGTCATATACTCTGTGTAGTCCGGGTCAGGCTCAGGATTTGAACCGTCATCTGTAAAACCAAAAATAAATATTATAAGTAAATCGGTGATGTTTACGAGTGGCGATTTATATGTACACACGACCACCTAACAAGTTAAAGTACAACTATTTTCATAATATCCCTCGGGAGTCATCGCATTTCCGAATACAAACGAATGCTAATTTCCATGTCCATTAATTATTAGATTATTTTATCGTGTATAATAATTTGAATTCAGAACTAAGTACTTTTCATTGTTTGTTACGTCAAAAGAAAACAACAATAAAGTAAGTACTTAGTTCTGAATTCAAATTATTATACACGATAAATGTAATAATTGATGGACATGGATATTAGCATTCGTTTGTATTCGGAAATGCGATGATTCCCGAGGAACAACAAGAAAATAGAACTGTAACTGTATGTTTCCAGTATAAGCTAGTCTTGTGTAGTTTGCCAATCGCCAACGAACAAGGTGGTAAGAACGCTCCCACAGACGAACTAGTTCCCAGATCATTAGTTCGTTCATTAGCTTAGTTCATTCGTTCGTTCAATAAGACCGACATTTAATAGTGAGAATGAGCGAGAGCGCGGCGCCGGCCGAGCTGGTCACGTCACTACTATCGCTCACTTACTCACTGCACATGCTTCTAATCGTTCGTTCAGTTGTTCAGTGAATGGAGTGCTATGGTTAGTGGCAAGACTGTAAAGTTTAGCAAAATAACTATTTTAAGGTGAATCCTCAGCTGTAGCCCGCCAAATTAAAATGTTCTTTGGTTTTCTGCAAATTGCAGCTCTGTTTTACGTCGTATGATGATCAAGATGCGATTCGCGACTGTAGGAATGACATACTTACTGAACAATAATCATCAATTTCATATCAACCGTCAAACTTTGGAAATTAATTCCACCAAGAATTTTCATATAAAATATTCTGAAAAAGACGGATATTGCTATTCGTCCTGTAGCTATCTCGCACACGTCACGCCTTCTAATTTTTAATTTAAACAGCCAAAACAATATCACCCTTTCTGACGTTAAAATAGAGTCGAAAATTGAACTTACCGTCATCCTCTCCAGTAGCCCACATGGTGACAGAGAACTCTCCCTCCATTGTCTTGATTTGAACTTGTTTTTGTTCCCATCTTCTCGCTGGACCGCGGCCTGCAACGCCGTCCATTAGACCTACTGGTACTTCGCCTGTAATTTAGAAAATTTAAGTTTTTAATTAACTTGTAGCGGCATCTACAACGCCATATGCGAACTACGCGTCACACTGACGTCACGCCAAATCCTACATCGCGCAAGTAGAGTTTACTGCGCAACTAGCATATATACAACGTCCCGACATCAAGTCGGGCAGTTGCCCACCAGACACGACACCCGCCTGGTCGGGGGATCCATCCTTTTCTACGGAGGTATGACCTCTATAGACTATTTAAAATAATTAAAATACTACATGAATAGGATATGTAAAGGTACTAATGATAAAATATTTCATCTTCTAGTTATTTTGAAGATGTTACAGAAAAAACTAGGTTTAAAATAAAAAGGTAATATTGAGAATCTACAATGCGTCGAACTTTGTAATTTTTTAAGCTATTACATCACTTTTTATTGTTTTATCTTTTATTCTAATATTTGCGTGAAATCTAACAAAATAGACCAAAATTTCGAAGACATGTGACCTCCACCAACCCGCTCTGTGCCCGCGTGGTGGATTACGGCCCACTCCCTCTCACAGAGAGGCGGTCTGTGTCCCAGCAGTGGGAACATTATAGGCTGGTAATGCTAATAAAATAGACTGAAATACATCTCTCGTCTTGATTTGTCTAATTGTACGGTCGAGTATTATACCTATTATCTAGATGTTGTCTGTCTACTTGAAAAATATTTATATTCTTTATCATCGTCATATCTCTATGACATTAGTAGTAAACAAACCGGCCAAGTGCGTGTCGGACCACGCACAATGAAGGGTTCCGTAGTTGGGATGAATTTATCCCAAGAACAAACTTAACACTGTAGTTGAAAAACATGTTCTTCCATACGTTCCAACTGCAAATGTAAGTTGGTCGACTATTACTCGTAAACTTGTAAAGCCTACTTAGCTGTGATTTTTCCTTTTAATTTCGTTATATGTACTACTGCCGTGAATTTTTTCACATATTTAAAGCAACCATTTAGCTGGCGGGAGGGGGGACACTTGAATCTAACAAAAATTAGCAATTTAAAGCTTAATTTTACGCAAACGGATTCCTAAATCGAAAAATGGTTTTCACAGACCCATAATATTTTTTAATGACCTATCCAACGAGACCCCACACCATGTGATAAAAGAGAAAAAAAACATCTCCGCTTTACGTGTATTATTTTGTTTTACCACTTTGTCGGCGTGACTAATATGTATATCCGTGCCAAATTACAACTTTCTAGTACTAAGAATCTCTGAGCTAAGCTGCGGACGGACAGACGGACATGGCGAAACTATAAGGGTTCCTTGTTGATTACGGAACCCTAAAATCGATGAAATATAAGTGGAACTTACCAATAGGCATTAAATGCTGTATATTACTGGCGCTGTTTGTGACGTTAGAGCGGGGTCTGCCGCGACCTCTTCTGAAACAAACCGACAGATTGTTTCATCGTCCATTTAGATAAGTATGTTACAGCCTTCGCCGCCTGGCAACAGTCGGGCGGAGCGGCAACGTGCGGTACATCACGCCACCCTGCGCGAGCCAATGGCGGCGCGGCTCCGAGCGTGAGTCAGCGCGGCGCACGCGCCGAGGTGGGAGTTATGCCTGGAAGCCCTGCTCGAGCGCAGGACTTCACGCGCCACCGGCGAACGATCGACGAATACGATTGTAACGGGTCCAGAGAATTTTGTTACTTCATACTTATATTTTAATTGAATAATTATTAAGTGTTTGTCTGAGAGTGATTTATTTAGCTACCCTTACCCCTACACAAAGGCGTAAACAATATCTTTATTTAAACAATGTGAACACACTACTAGCTATACCCCTGATTTTTGAGTCTAAGGTTGAGACTCGCACAGACCAGAGAAGCATAGCACCAAAGTGAGGATGCCTGTACTCATTGGATAAGTGATACGTCCCAAAAAAATAAGAAGATATAGTCAGGTCTTGTGCTTAGGCTCCGGACACAAGGTCAGTTCAGTTGTCTGGCCTCGTGTACCATTTTTTTTAGCCTATATTGTGTACTACTGGCACACCTCGCCTTTTTTCTTCCAAACCTCCCTGCCTCGTGTGATCTCTGGCCATGTTGGCCCTGCAAACGTTACCAGATCTTCACACTAATTTCGCCGTGGTTTACCTCGACGGCGATGCCCTCCCTCAGGCGTCCAGTCATGATCTTTGCCCATCTCCCCGTGTACGAAAAATACCAATTAAAAAAAAAAACTTAAGGGGATGCGCTAAGGTAGCCCGCGAAATTCGAATTTACTTACGTTTTCTACAATTTCCAGGTCAGTATCAGATTGTATGTTGATTAAAATATGATTCGCAATCGTAACAAATATGGCTGTACAGAACTGTAACAATTAGAATAAGCAAAACAGCTCAGCTCTAATGTCATGATTTCATGAAATACACTGGCGTGCAATAAAATCGACCCACCCCGTGCTCTTCGACTTGAAACAATATAATTCAACAAGGTTTACTTACAATAACCTAATATATTGTATACTAAAACTTTCCTGAAAGTATGTAGATTACGTCAAAGAATTATCAAAACTGATTTATAAGTTTATGAAAAGATCACGAACTTACAAACATGGGGGTTCGAGTAAAGAACCTCCTTTTTTTGAAGTCCGTTAATAAATCAAGTTAAATTTTCATTAAACGAACAGAAATAAACAAAATTATTCTTTTGTCAATTTAATTGGCAAAAAAAAAGTCACGCACTTCATCCGAGCAAAAGTGAGCGATGAGGACATCTGAAGAATTGAGTCTATCTTGTCAAGAATATTGCTTTTATCCAAATATAGTGTATGTGCAAATAGACTGTACCTTCCCTACCTTCACACAATATAAATTAATAAATTATATTTATTAAGATTTTTGAGATATCGTCTCTCAAATTGAAAGCACGGGGTGGGCCGATTTTTTTGCACGCCAGTGTATTCAGTAAGGTAATATGAACTTAGAGAGATGTATTGATGATTTTTATGATTATAATTCTATAAATAAATATTTGATACGGCCGCGAATCATATTTAGACCAACAGACGACCTGATACTGACCTGCAAATTGCAAAAAAAGTAAGAAAATTTGAATTTCGCGGGCTGCCCGGCGGTTTCGCCTTAACGAGTCTCAAAACATTACCTGCTACTCGTAGAAGCAGGTCCAGGGTACAAAGGATCATATTGCGTGTCAGGGCTTGCATTCAACACCTCTTCTCCAGATATACCAGGCAGGATCACCTCTTCACTGCCCACTGAAATTTTATAGTCTGTCAGCAAAGCCGACATTTTGAATGACGTTAGTATGAATGATGTTAGTGGAATAAAAATAAGAAAATGCAATGCTGTGAGTTAAAATGTGAAGAAATAAAAAAGTACGTAGGTTTTTTTTTAACGCTTCTTCGTTTTTGTGAGAGTTATGATGCCACAGACAGACAATAAGCTCTGCTTACCGCTTCGGGGACATAATACATACATACATAATTACATAAAAACAAAATAATAATCGAAAAATGTTGTTACACAATTGACGACTTCCTTAATGATGAATCACTGACTGATTGACATGATATTATTCCATTTGATATCATTTTTACGCTATTGCATAGCTTTTATCGCGGGCTTTGAGCGCGGCGACCGAATCAAGAAATTCCGTAACGAAAATAAAACCTAACACCCCCCACTCCGCCTACCATGTAGCTCGGCCGAGCGTTCGCTTAACTTGTATGTATATGGTACGACTGTATTTGAATTAATATCAAAGAAAAAACTGCTGCATAAATAAATAATTATAATTGCATGAGTTGATAAAAAATGGTATGCAATAGCTTTACCGCGGCGGTCCCCGAGTGTTTATTTTTATTTTTGTAACCTTGTTGACGTTTGACATTTTTGTATTATTGTAACATATTTACTGTAATTCAAACGATTTGACATTAATTTGTTTTTTTTTTTATATATTAATTATAATTATAATATCTTAATACGAGTTGCATGCCCATGTGACAGTAGAACATGGAGGACTCTTATAATAAGACATCTATGTACTTAATAAATACCCATGTTTGCAAACCAATAAATGATTAGATTTGGAAAAAAATAATGTAAAGTTGTAGTGCAACATAAATAATGAATGAATGAAAAGAAAAAGGGATTATCGTAAGTGCGACCATTACAGAAAGGAATTGCTTGCCCCATGTTACTCAGTTGTTTTTTTTTTTAAATCAGGTTTTAGTTTTTCTATTTTTAACTGGTCCTGCCAGTGACTTCGTTCAACCCAATTCAGCTGTATAAGTCTAAGGGTTTGGGCTGGGCCTGCATTTTATTTACTATTCTTTGGTTATCTCGTGAGCAGTGCTGGCGTTAGGGTAGGGCGCGGCTGTGCGCCCGCGCATGGTGCCAGAGGTGAAGAGGCGCTGAAGAGGCTGTGTCTAGGCGCCCCCTCACCTCTGGCGCCTGCAGAATACTTTTGTTTTAGTTCGTTTGGAGTTAGAAAACCAAAAAAATTGTTGAGATCTCTTCGCTTGCTCTTGCATACGACATTCTCTGAATTCTCAAACTTTTCTGCATAAGCCGACAAAGTAACTCCTATTTCTTTATGCATGGACATAAGAAAACCTAGGTGGAGTGCTGAAATTGTTTGCCCCTCTACTAGCCAAGAGTGGAGAAGGACGCCGCCGAAATTTCGCTCAAGGCGCTTGTACGAGCAAACCCGTACATATCAATTGTATCGTTTTTATGCTGACATCGACGCGCAGCGATTGAATAAAATATACACATAATTAGGTCAGAATCAGTACTTGCATAGCATTCGCCGCGGGTCGATCATTTATCAGTTCTCAATACACATGTTGAAATCAAATCAGTCTATCATTTAAATGTACCCTTACCCGTACAGCGCTTGTAATGTTAAAACCGACACTGCTCGTGACAAAGTCAGCCGCTCCATGTAAAATACTTGTATTTAGCGGCATCTCGTCAGACTGGAAGCCGACCCTAACATAGCTGAGAAATGGCTAGGCAGTTGAAGATGGATGAGAAAGGAGATGTTTCAAAATGGGCCAGGTCTATGTACACTACCTCAAAATAAAGAAAAAAATCCGTATAATTCGGGAAAAATACAGATAATTCATTTAAATGTATACTGTTGTAGTGGTTAATTGATAATTATCAATTATTTTTATTCAAAGTCAAAGTCAAAGATTTATTTGCAGATAAATATGGTTACAAAAGTTCTTATAATGGTAGTATAATCGTAGCTTAACGTATTTAATCATAATCATTTTGGCACATAAACAATTAGATAATTTTTATTTAAACTGAAGGAATTATTTTATTGTATAGAAGGAATTCTCAATTAACCAGCTGCGTAAAACCCTTCTGACCCTATTGACTTTCAACATGGCGTCTCACCGATTTAGTTACTCTGTGCTTAATAACAATGACAGTAAACCATTGATCACAGAAAGAGAACTATCAGCTGTCACAACAGTGTCAATAAACATGTTAAACGTCATTAATCAATCAAAATGACAGCTTACCGCTATGACGGGTTTTTGTAGTGTGTTGCAATTTCTAGTGTATTTTTTGTGGTTTACCAGCAAACAGAGTAATTGGAAAGTTGAGAACTGTTTTAAACGTGTTTCCCTATTTTTCAGTATAGTGTACAAAGACCTGGCCCAGGCTCCATACGATTTGGAACGTCTCCTTTGTGCAGAATAAACAAATTTCTTTTATTTAAAGAAGAATGATGATTAAGTTCTTTCTCACCTTCCTCAAGATGCTGCATACCAATGACTTGTTCTTCGACTTCCTCATATTGATCGTCTGTGATATACTCTTCATATTGACCCGCTTCTATCTCCTCATACTGAAAAAAATAGTTAATTTTGTTAGAAAATGTTATCTTGATAGTTGTTACTATAGCCTGACCGATACCAGTGTACCTCGCCTTAGGTATGCGCGGGGGACGGGGGGCCGTGAGCGTTGACGAATGAGCGGCCTGCACTGCCCGTCCGTGAGCCGCGCACATACCTAAGGCGCGGTATAGCGGTATCGGATCACACTATAGTAATATTTTGTAACCATATTTTGATTTAAAAGAGTGTCGATGGAGTTTCTTGCCCGTTTTTCTCCATAGGAACCTACTACGCTTTGGAATGGGCAACTAGCTTCCTCTTTCTGACTGACCGACTCTGACAATTCAAAAGAGCCTGTAATTGGTTATATTGAAATAAATGTTTTGAGTTTGAGTTTAGAATAGGGACTTAATAATAATAAAAAAACAGACGTTATCAGCCGATGCAGAAGTAACACATTGAAGCTTTCGCTTTGAAAAAATATTAACCTTTCTTGCATTTAAATAATGTAAAGAAATTAACTTAATTGCAATGTCGAGAGAATGAAAGTGGACACCTGTCACTCTAATGCTTAAGTTTCTTTATCATTAATAAGTGCAAGTTTTTACATTTCTAGCAGCGGAAACAACAATTCGCTTCTCCAGAGTGGCCTTTACATCTTTTTTTTAACGGAAAAGCTTTTTTAACAGACTACAAAAGGGAGATTCTAAATTCCGGTAGTTTTTTTTTTTTTTTTTGTAAGCTGCGTTTTTTGCACTTCTGGGGAAAGACTATTAAATAATAAATTCAGTATTAAAAAGCCAATAAATGTACTCGATTTTGAAAAGCGACATTATTACAGCCTACTTTTGTTGACTTTAAACTAATAAAGAAGCGTCGAATGAAAAAAAAAAAATCTTTAATTAGTACTGCCAGAGTAGGTTCCGCTCTATCGCAGCTTCGTGGCCCTTTACTATCTTGAAAAACAATCCGAGTTTCCCTCCTTGTCTTATCGTTTATATTTTAGTACTTAAGGGGACTACAGAACCTAAACGCAAATTTTATAATGCCTAAAAGTATATGATCCACTGTAGTAAACAAAATCAGAAAAATATGTTATTCTTCAGGATATATGCTAGTTAGATAGTGTATTGAAAACATAATACAACTAATTTGATACGATAGAAAAAATACATGAAGATACCTGTAAAAATTTATTTTAACGATTAAAAATCATACCAATATACATACAATCATTCAGATTTTTTGTCAGATTATTCTACAAGCGACATATTAACGTAATAGTGTTAAAATTTTTTAGTCCACTCAATAGATTTTGTGGAAATAGATAATTGTTTTATATTTTGCAACAAATTACCAGCGATGTGTCATCGCGCTTCTCTCTCTTTTCCATGCAGTTCGACAGTGACGGCGTTTTAGCTGTTGTCAGCCTCTTAAACGACTTTTTCACAATTTTTTGCCTCCAAAACCATAGCTCATAGACGATGTAAAGGACATCGAAGCGCAAATTTGTACCATAAATTCAGTAGGCAGCTAATCAAAAACTTACCTTGACCCCAACTTGGTCATCTCCTTCCATCTCCACTATGGACCCGTGCGTGCCTATCTCCACCTCGCACATGATCTCCTGGTTCATCATCTTCGCTGATGTTAACTGAAAAAAGGAGGCGCTATGATTAGTAAAATAAACGTTTTTTTAAGCGTCAAGCTTCTGTATCGCCCAAGATTCAGGTATTGAACTTTGATTTTACATTTTTAAGTAAATAAGCGGTTGGTCGACTCTTTATGTGACCAGAGGGCTGGCCTATTTTTAGGTCAAAGAAGCAGCATCGCCGTCCAACGTCGCAACACCGCCAGCCTTTTGGGAACTTTTCGCACTGACAGTGATGCAGAAGAATTTTTTGATGACCAATGAGCTCTTTTCTTTATTTAGTTGTAAATAAATGCATAAACATATGTGTCAAAAAATTGTTTAAGTTGAATAAGGTTTATTTCTATTCGTATGAAACGCTTGCTCACATTTGCATATAAGAATATGAACATTATTCACTTAAAATAAAGTTCATATTCGTATGAAACGCTAACATTACTTAGCGACTTAAAGGCAAAGTGTGATCTGTAAAAGTTGCCCATAGAGAAGTGTCAAAGTCATTGTTCCAGTTCGAAAAAGAGATGGCGCTATATACCTATGTCCTGATTAACTTATCTCTTTTTCGCTAACAAAAACAATCATAAATTATTCAACTGGGAAACAAGTCTATATCTTCGGAAAAGCATTTTCCGGTGCCGGAGTTCGATCCCACCCTAAGGCCCCGTACATACAGCGTTTAGCAATAGAAAGAAAGAAAGAAAAAAAAACTTTTGTTTGTGGTAAGACATGACACAAAGAAAAACGAACAAGTTGATGGAAAATATGCGTCACATCTACGCAAAACGGCCATCGCTCAGCATAATGTTGTGACAATATGCGAGAGAGAGCCACAGCGGTGTGTTTCAGCAACAGTCGGCGTTGACGTAAACCGGTGCAGCATAAATCGAGATACAAATAAGAAATAAAAGAAAAAAACCAGGAAACCTTGCCGACGTCCGTTGCAAACTGTGGCAAGACACTATTCCCCCTTCCACTTACTATCTACCACCAAAGGACTATCTTCCTGCAGGGTAACCTTTCGTGGTCCACCTGGAAGTCCCTGAACCGTCTCTGGACACAAGTGGGAAGATGTAACTCCAACCTGGTAAAGTGGGGCTACCTTGATGTAACGGTAGCTGGGTCTGGATGTGGAGGTATGTTTGCAAACTATGCTCAACCTTCTATTTTGCCCTCTGTGTCCCAAAACTTGCAGTCAAGTGACCTCTGCGCTGCCACCGATGACGCCGTGGAAGTATCGAATTTTGGTCCAACAAAATTTGAGAAAACTCGTGCCAGCGACACGAAGAAAAAGAATATACAATACAAGTTCCTTTCAATTAAGATACGATAACATGCTATTTTATTGTATAATTTTGGGATGATAATTATAAATTTGTGTTTAACTTATGAACAGTGGGATGTTGACGTGTGACCCCAACTTATTACCGCAAAATATCGTACAGGAGAGCGCCGTATGAACGGCCCCTAGGCAGCACAACTGCAATAGCAGACGAGGCAAAATAGAATTCTCTTTATTATGTACACCATAAAAATTAAAGATATAAAAAGAAAAAAAAAAAAGATAAGATTTTTAAAAAAAAACTTCTGCTGAATAAAGATATTTCTGTATGGTCTATATTATTTTTATGGCGTGAGAACTGCTGGTCTATATCCAAATTATAGGTTTCAAATGTTAAGTGACTTATTATCAGAAACAGTTCAGTTTTAAAAAACCTTTTCACAAAAAAAAAACAAACGATTTCGAAAAAAAAAAACAAAAAAACGTGAAAAATAACTTTAATTTCGGAAGTCGGTGGCAAAAAAACGAAAATACAAGTCCAAAGACACCGACTTCCGAAATTAAAGTTACTTTTCACTATTTTTGTGTTTTTTTTGAATGTCGGTTGATTTTTTGTAAAAGGTTCTATTTTTCACTTTTTAGTTGTGGTACCTACCTCACACAGATTCGTATACCACTACTTGATACGTAAATAACAGTGACAGGAAATGATTAAACATCATCAATTTAAACTAAGTGGAAAAAATACGCAGTATTAAGGATAACTCAAAAACTACTGCGGGGTAATTACGTAACACCCTAACAGTAGGAATGGGTTTCATTTTGACAGTTCAACAACATTCATTGCGTTATTTACGTTCTTGATCAGACAAATTTTTCGAACATATGAATCAATGGATTAGCAATCTTCAAAATGATTCAGATTGTGATAGATAGTGTGTTACGTAATTAGGGTGCTGGTCAGAATTTGATCAAATTTATATGGGACCACATGCGAAGCACCAGCTTTCAAATAAAAAAAGAATCATCCAAATCGGTTCACTTAGAAAAAAGTTCTGAGCTAACACACATAAAAAGTTTTTTTTAAATACAGTCGAATTGAGAACCTCCTCCTGTTTTTGAAGTGTGTTAAACATATACAATGGGCGCCCTTATCGGTTGCTGCGATCTCTTCCAGGCAACCTTGGAATAGTTGGTACAAATAATAAGTACCTATACAATACACTACACAGATATATAGATATCGTAATACATAAATACATACATGCTAAATATATAAGCAGCGAAAATAAATGAAGACTATAGATAATTCTAATTACATTTACGAGAACAACACCACAACGACAAGTAATGTTCCTTCAAGAGTCTTTTAAACACAAGCAATAATAAGCTGTATAAACAATTATAAGTATACACAAACAGGATACCCGATTGCCACAATTATATGTATACCAATTTTAGTGTGAAGAGGAAACTTGGATTGAAATGGCTTTTAACTAATCAAACAATTTTTACCTAATCAAGTACGAAAAACATAACACAGTCTGCTCCCGCGCAGTCGGCTAAAAAGGATAACGAACAGTTACAAGCTCTCTTTTTATAAAAACTTATTTTTTTCTGATCTACGGAATAAAACTTATTTTGCATACGGGCTGGTGTTAGCAATTCCACGTAAAATCGCGTATTTTGCGTAGCATAAGCAAAATCAACCTATAATGTTCCCACTGCTGGGACACAGGCCTCCTCTCTGAGAGAGAGTGGGCCGTAATCCACCTCCCAGCCCAGCGAGGGTCAGTAAATGGCCCAGGATAGCTATTCACTAACATTCGATACGTTTTCGTGCCGAATCGAACATCAATAAATGTTATCAAGAGTCCTAAAGACTGTTCACAAATCCAAAACCGGAAAATTATGTCATTCTAAATCAAATAGAAGACCGCCTTTCTTCCGAGAGGTATTTGCTGTCGGGGGAAAAGCAAATTAGTAATTGTAAATGTGTCATTTTCGATCCAACAACCTGTCGTATGGTTACGAATAGCTATGCTGTACGGATTTGTACTTATAAGTACAGTCGCTAGCACATCAAGTTACCGCAAACTATCTGATTTTCTCATTCGATTCTGAACTTAACCATCAACATTTTAATATTTAAAATCGTTAGGAGAAATTTGACAGTTTCGTGTAGCTTGACCTCCTGACGGCTGTACATATCAGAAAACCTGCATTTTTATTTTTGTAGAAGTTTTGGCGTTGTATGCAAGTAAGTAATTGCTTCCAAATTAATTGTTGCTAAGGTAAGAAAAGAAAATAACTATCAACTGCTTATCATACAAGTTGTAGGTCAATTGAAATAAAGTGAGCGTTTCAAGGGCAAATAAGTTAAATTCTTAATTAATGCAATACTTAGCATACTGATGACATTACAACAATATTCGTTGAGGGAGGACAGCTGTTTCATAGTTTGCTGCAGGATTTAAAGAAGAGTGATCTATATCTATACAGGGTGGTAGGGACTTCGACGCGCAAACGGAAAGCATGAATGCATCATATGATTCTAGACCCCCTAGCGTAGTTTTTCGTCGGTTATCAAAAGAATAATCTGCCGTTACATAGAAAAGTGCAATACCTATGCGGTCAATACGTAAGGAATAGCAATTTTTTTTTAATAACAGACCAAATATTATAACGCAGTGGGGGAATCATTACCGTGGCCCTGGCGCACAGCAACTGAAGGAACAAGGGTGGGTTTTAGACAGTAAGAGTCTGACATGCCCTTCCGCTCCGCCCAGAGCAGGTCTTGTGACGATTTCCCACCCAAAAAAGAAATGGGGGGGAATCATGTACTGAATCCATGGTAATAGGTTACGCGTCGGTGTCCCTGGCAGCCTGCATTATAAAAATGAAATGCTTGTTCGTTGGTAAGCACATTACTTGCGAACGGCTGGACCGACTTGTCAAATTTTTGTTTTAAAATGTTCGTAATAGTCCGAATCAGGTATTTACGGAAATAAAAATTTGATAAGTTGCGGGGAATTTTTGAAAATTCGGGAAAGCTGAAAGTGCATTTTCTATAGAAATTTTGTATTAATATTGTTGAACTTTGTACAGGACAACGACTGTCGGATCAGCTAGTAATAGTATAAAATATTACAAGATTAACTTAGAAATACGTAGGTTTATACACTGTAACGTATCCAGCAGTCCAGCGGGGTAATTGCGTAACACACTAACAGTAGGAATGGGTTTCATTTTGACAGTTCAATAACATTCACTGCGTTATTTACGTTATTGAGCAGACAAATTTTTCAAACATATGTAGCAATGGATTAGCAATAGGCTATTCAAGACACTATATCCTCTCCCACTTGCTATCTACCACCAAAGGAGCATCTTCCTGCAGGGTGTAACCTTTCGTGGTCCACTTGGAAGTCCCTGAACCATCTCCGGACACAAGTGGGAAGATGTAACTCCCACCTGGTAAAGTGGGGCTACCTCGATGGAACGGCAACTGGGTGTGGATGTGGAGCTATGTCGCAAACTATGCTCCACCTTCTATCTTGCCCTCTGTGTCCCAAAACTTGCAGTCAAAGTGACCTCTGCGCTGCCACCGATGACGCCGCGCCGTGGAAGTGGCGAAGTTTTGGGCCAACAAAGTCTGATAAAAGTCGTGCCAGCGACACGAAGAAGAAGAAGCAATAGGCTTCAAAATGATTCAGATTGTGATTGGCAGTTAGTTACGCAGTTAGGGTGCATCCTAACAAAAAAAAAACAAAAGTAATTTTTTCAAACTAGGCTAAGAATCAGCACTTTTGATGTCAAAATTAATAAGACAGTCCTTTAAAACGCCCGCCTTTCACGCCTAAACCACTGAACCGATTGTTATGACATTTGACAGATAGGTAGCCGGGGTCCTGGAGAAGAACGTCATAAACGCAGACGAAGTCGCGGGCAAACAGCTAGTGAAAAATAAAATCCCTTACTGTAATCATTTTTGCGCAGACCACTGCTGGGTTTCTTGCACAAAATGAGGAGTGTCTACAAATTAAATGCATTTTCTATGTATATCCTGAACTGTGGAAGCAGAAGTGTGGAGAGTATTTTAAAAGATCCCCCAGTTTTAGAAACCATGTTCAATGAATGAAAAATGTTGCTGGCTAGCTTTTGAAAAAACATTGTTAATGGCAATTTTGACTGTATAGATTTAAATAATTTATTGTGCTATGCAGTCCCCAGAACTGTCCATAGACGGCAGATGCGTGCAGGCAAACTCTTTGCAGTAGGTACCTGCCGATCTAACACTGGTCTACATTCACCAGTTCGGCGAATGGTAGCTATCTACAATGAAGCATTCGAACACATAGATAATCATACTCTTTGAAAAGGTTTCGTAGCTTTTTGTGTGAGTCACTTGAACTATTGGACTAATTGTTGTTTTTGTTTTTAAAATACTATGTCTGTTTTTTTTTATTGCTTTTGTAATATTTGTGTAACTGTCATGCATAAACAGTTCACCTCCTAGTGACTTTTAAGGTTTTATTTATTCATAATAATCTGTGAACAGCGCAATGGGCTACATTATTATTTAAGTTATATAAGTTTTTCTGTATGTAATATTGCATAATGTAGCCGTTTGTTGGTCCTATTTACTTAATAAAAATAAAATTAAAATAAGATTATACACCAGGGTTAAGTAGGCACCAGAAAAGATGTTTAGAGTACTATCATTTAACTGAGACAGTGTTTGAAGTAGCTCCGCGGTGCTGGAATGGCGTTAAGCTTGTCAGCGAGCGAATGACAGCTCTCGCGGTCGCGACACGTCTCCACATCCCTACCACACAACTCAGCTACCTAAGGCACCGGCTAAGTAAAGAACTTACTCAAGTAGAGACTGGGTGTCCAGACTAACCTGATGAAACTAAACTTGACATATAGTATTGTCTTTCCCCTTTTAACCCAGAAAAAACAAGACTTGAATATTTACCCCGCAATCTATAAAAAAAAAAAAACAAAAGTCATTTACTCAAACTAGGCTGAGAATCAGCACTTTTTGAACGTCAAAATTACTTAAAACAGTCCCCTAAAACGCCTGCTTTTCACGACACATAACAACACGCCTGTAATCTGCGAGGGGTTAGGCAGAGCTGTACATATAGTACACCCACATTTCTTCAGTTATGTTAAGCCCCATATAATAGGAGGCAAGTCTATTGCCATCAACCAAGCACCAACCAGACTCAAGGCTGCTACTGAGAAATTCCTGATGAAAAAACACAAAAATATTTAGCCTGTCCTGGGAATCGAACCCAGAACCTCATGCTTAGCAGTAGCGTTTGCGGGCACTAGACCAACAAGGAAGGCTAAAGATAATCTTTTTTCTTTTGACTTTTTTATCTTAGGAGGTTAACAAAAGATTTGTATACCAGATAAACACTGGATCAAACACAGACCAGGGAAGCATGGCACAAAAAGAAGGCCTCTACACAGCAGCGGATAAAGGCGTTATGATGATTAATATTCAATGGTAATGATGCATTGTTCTCATAACACAATTATTATGATAATACTTACTAATATTGAAGTACTTTTATAATAACTGATGTTATTAATTTATCATGATCAGTCATCTAAATACATTTATTGTTAACTGGCTTCTGTCCGCGACTCTGTCCGCACGGAAGCCAATATACCATAAAATATACAACAATAATAAAGCTTTCTAACAGTAAAAGAATTTTTGAAATTGGATGAGCAGTTTCGGAGATTACATCCTACATCATGTAGATTTTTATCTAAAATAATAATCATCAAAATTCTTTTATGAAGGCAGTGTTTTCAATTCTAGGTTCTATTTCATAAGCTCGAGGTATGTTGTAGTTCCATTTCTGGCAATTTATTCCCACCACCACAAAATCAAAAACCATAGCTTCAAATCCCCAAAATGCCGGCTCTTCACCACTTCTTAATGTGTTAGCTGGGAAGAGGCGTTGGCGCAACAAACTCCCCAGCAACAGATCCATCTGTTAAGTTAGAAGTACTTGATTCTATAACATAGTATGTCATGTATCAGTTTTGAATGTATCTTTGCCTATTGCAACACCCTTAGAATGTTAAGGTCTCATGTTTTCAAATTAAAAATAGCATTTTTGGTCATTCTTTTGCACATTCACCTCACAATGAGGAAATCACATAGTTGCATGTCCTGTAAAGAGGGAAACTGCTACATAGGATGGATAGCACTATCTCTTTTTTTGCAAAAGAAGATTATCATGCTCCCTTACTTGTTTAAAGCTGGAGTACACATCTTCTAGCAACGGGAACATGATAGATATCATCATCTCCCTAGCCTTTTCTAAACTATATTCGGGTTGGCTTCCAGTCTCACCAAATGCAGCTGAATACCAGTATTTTACATGGAGCAACTGCCTGTGTGCAATTGGAGAGGCCTATGTCCAGTAGTGGACTGCTAATGATGATAATGACTGCCTATCTGACCTCCCAACCCAGTTACTTGGCAATACAATACCCCCTGATAATACTAGAACATGATGGATAAATGCACAGGAATTGTGTATCTTGTCTTTATTACTTCATAATATGACCCCAGATGCTCAATTGTTTTGGGTGTATTTATAGTAATCCTGTCCTATTATGCATGTTTTTCTCAGCACATCACTTTCTTTTACTTCTCAAAGATAGGTATTAGGTTTTAAAATGAATCATACAAAGACCAAGAACCTGTAGTATTTGAAATAGTTCTCAGTATTTAAAACTGGAACCTTTGGATAATTTCTATGAGCTATGAGAATTAAATAAAGTGTTTATTAAAATAACCCATTGTATTGAAATGATGATTTTTTTCAAAGTAAGACACTGTTTGAACAGACACACTCAGTATTAGCATGAAAACTGTACCTACATTATACGGATAATGATCAGAGGATGGTTTAATTAAACTCTTTCTTTAAATAAGTTCCTTTTAATTGCTTGATATTTATTTATATTCCCATCACACTCAAATTGTATAAACACAAGAATCTAATCAGGCAGAATACACACATACCTTTGCCTACATGATAAGATGACAAAAAAACAATAACTTCTCAAGATTATAAAAACACTGGATTATAGATGTATGTAAATAAAACAGTTCATTATCATTTTATTCGAGCACAATTGATTTGTTTTTCATGTTTTATTTTTAGAAAGGATCGTGATACACACAAACAGTTGTGATTTTAGTGTAAATAGTGTCAGAACGTCACCCGTTGGGGTAAGAGTTTTAATGAGAATTCGTTGCCACCCACAGAGAAAATCATTTTATTAGCTTATTGTGCCGCATTATGGTGCATTGGAGACAAACAACTATCAGTCGGGGCAGGTGCGAGTCTACTGACGGCGTAGCTCGACCGGCCGGGCCCGCAACCCAGACGATTTTTTAGATAATTATAAAATGACCACGCCAAACGCTGCACACATCGATACCTTATAAAATGACCTTCATTCTGTCACCCTCAATTAATCGACCAAACGCGTAATTTCATAGAAAATAGAAAACACTTGTTACGATACGTCAAAAAGTACTATGTTTTCGATAGAAATAATTTACCTGTATTTATCCAGTAACAAAAGCACCGACGGCCACCAGGAGACAAATATGGACAGATGCGTTGGCACGGAAATTTCCAACGTAATATTTACCGCAACTAGTGCCACAGTTTTCAGTGAAAAAAAGTTCGATATTTAGGCTCAAAAATATTTGAAATTTACGCGAAAATGTTTATAAAATATGTCCGACTAAACATGGCGTCCAAAGATGTCCGACCAAATTCAATATGGCGAAGCAAAATGGACGCCCGTTCTCCACCCGCTCGTACTTGCAAACTCCACCGAGAAAGCAAAAGCAACACTCACGTCATTTAGAAAAAAAATCTTCCATACACAAATGTTGCCATAGTCAAATTTCCATAATCATTGTTTCCTAATAAATTTCAGCAAAACAAAGCAACTGAAAATTATACTGATATTTTATTTATACAGATGAACCATCAGTAACAATCTTACATAAGTCTCATTATTAAATAAAACGTATTTTCATAAAAAATCACAAAAGTTCTCTCATGTTTACAAACAGAATTATTCATTATCCCAGCTGTCAAACACTTCCCAATGCTGCCATCTATACAAAAGTTTTGACGTACAAGCACCATCTGACGGCGAAAATTCATTTCAGTTTTCATTTGCTATATATCCACGGCCGCCATTTTCCATTTTCCTTTTCCTTTGGTAAAATTTTAGTAGTTGGGGTTGGGCCTAGATATTTGCGCGAAATTCACGATGGCTGTGAGATTGAGATTATATTTATTAGATCAATTGAGTGTTCGGCCTGTACTCCGTGGTGTCGCCAACTTTAGCTCTGCGTATAAACCAGCTACGCTATCAGATTACGATTTACAGCATAGTTGCGAAGAAACAGCACCCTATTCCGAAGGACTACTGGGGCCGTCGTCACACTTACCATGGTCTCTGGAGGAGGAATCGGTCCCGAGTGGATGAGTTACGTTCAAGAGATTTTCAAGTAAGTTAAATAACTTTTTTGTGTGAACCCTACAGGACTGACAGGAAAAATATTAAAAAATCAGTTGATATTCAAAATAATACGCAGAAAGTGATTCTACGCAATACATACTCAATATAATTTTATTAGCACCATTCTGTTAATTCTTTTGCTAATGAATATAAACATGCAAATAGAGGATGATTTGAAGTGTGTGGGAGAAGCGCTAAAACTTGAGCTATCAAAGCCAGTTTTATTTAAAAGTAGGTATTGCTCGCGCCTTCGTCTTGCGTTTATTTTGTATTTCATAATTTTTATACAATTATCAGGATGAAAAGTAACCTTAAGTCCTACCCTACCTATCTGTCAAAGTTCATAACGATTGGTTTAGTGGTATAGGTATGGAAAAAAAATTAACACAGAGACGGACAATAAGTTGGCTGACGTTGCTTTCAATTAAAATAGAATATCTTTGTAACAAAGTGGTTTAGTAAAGCTATTTACATTTTATTAAAAATAAAAAATAATTTCATCGGAAAAAATAGGACGACAGAACGGAACATAACAGTTGCTAGGCGACATCTAAAGAAAACTACTCCTAGAACATAGTGCATTACAACCTTCATGGTAGAACACAAATTACTTTTGCATTTATAATATTAGTATAGACAGAATAATTTAAAAGTATCAGGCAGTGCTAAATATGTAGTGTAATAATGCTCTAATAAACCCTTACAGGTAAATCGGAGCCCCAGTAGACTGAGGTTTTGACCATTGCCCCCAATGCAGACAACAATGAGGACATAAACTACGCTATCACTTCTGTCAAGAGCAACGGTGTCTGTATAAGGGTTTGTCAACTCGATATAGCATTCTTAAACTCAAATTGCTGGAGTAGGTCACACGGCTGCTAAGCTTATATGGAACTGGGCTGGTCACATCTGTCGCATGCCAGAAGAGCAATGGGCTATAACAACCACACAGTGGGGCTGAAACAGCAGCAAATGGAACAGGTGGAATAAACACGTGTTTTTTCTTAAAGTTTGAACACACAGTATTAGATAGGATAAGTGAAACCCTGCAGTGGGGCACAAACTGCAGATAATAATAATCTACCAGGGTAACACCGAGAGTGAAGCAGTGGACGTGATATCCCGTAATATGGCCCAATGTTTGAAGTGCTGTATCTCGGGTTCTTTTTGATCTACAGAGCTACGACTGTGCTCAAATTATATCTATATGTATATATATACATATATGTAGATTTGCGGTGTTTCAAATGTATACTTAAAACAAAAACTATGTATGTTTACTAACAAAAATTGTCTTGTCCTTTCAGCTACTAACATATAACTAGAACTACGACGAAGTGCAAAGTTCGACAGCTCCACTTGCTGTGTTGCCACCACACGACGCGTCTCCACATGACGCTAGCAGAATGGTCAACACCTGCTCAGTTGCCAAAGAAAAAAAATAAAAACTTTATGAAGGTATAAAATTAAGTTGATTTTAGAATGGCTGCTATTGAAAAAGTCTTAAGTTGTAGCGCAAACTTATCCTTATGTGTAGGTATTAAAGTTATTTTTCCAAAGACAAATATTTGTCTACATTTTTGAGGAATAAATTGCGAACAAAGAATAATTAATTTATTGTAATGATTCGTTCCAGGATGAAGAGCAGTCCAGTGCTGCAGCTCCACTAAAAAAGTTAAGAGAGCTGCTGTCAAAAATTTAAATATGGTGGAACCAATGCAGTGTTATCCATACAACAACCTAAAGCGGTACTCAGCAGAGGTCCCAAGACCAAGTGAATCCATTGACAGTATGCAGGTTATGCATTTTATTTTTTTGTTATTTATTAAATACTTATTTATTAACCAGAACAATATAGACACAACATCAAGTATGCATTACAAATAGTGGCAAACACAATATTAGCAACATATTTTTAATCAAATTTAATTATATTGAGGGCTATGCTTGGAGTTTCTCTACGTGATCAAAGTGAGCCGACCTAGCCTGAAGAATTGCCAAACCTAAGTGGCAGTAGACAAGGCACATTGCTCGCTGAACAGATAGCTGATGAAGCCGAAAGGTTCTGGAGTGGCGACCGCGTACCGGAAGACGTAGCGTTGGAAGGCTTCCCACAAAGTGGACCTATGACCTTGACTTTTTGAAGGCTGCAAGAATCGGCTGCATGCGAGAAGCACAGAAATAGTCGAAATGGCGGTGCTTGGGGGAGGCCCTATGTCCAGCAGTGGACGTTTTTCGGCAGAATGAATGAATGAATATTGTCCCTTTCACTCAATCTTCTCGCAAATCGCCAGACATTCCAACAGTTTATCTAAACCAGCGGCCCGCCCCTGCTTCGCACGAGTGCAATGCAAATGTCAAAACATCAAGATTTCTGTGCTATTTCTAAGTTAAATATGTATTAGCATGCCCTGTTACCTGTGCACCTGATGACGGTATGACTGCGTCAGTGAGTGCAGTTCGTGTCTTCGCGTAGCTGAATTTTGGGCCAAACATATTATAATTTTAAACGTTTTGCCATTGATACGCTAAGAAGAATGTATTAGACAAATGGGCGCCGGAAAGTTTATTTTTAGAGGGGTGCATCTTCAGTTCCACGAAGCGACCTCGATCATTTTTGCACTTCACCTCGGATATGTTAAGTTATCGTTTGTCCATTCATACAAGGAGCAACTTAGTCGACTTATGTACAAAAGTGGAGAATGTAGGATGCAAAAGCGAGCAAAGCAAGCTCGATAATTTTTGCATGTCGCCTCGAATGGGATAGATAGGTTTTATTTTGTCCATGCATACAGAAAGAGGTCTAACTGTGTCGATTTATATAGAGGAGCTTAAGAATTAATATAGAATATGATGCAAGGGCGAGCGAAGCAAGCTCGATAATGTTAGCACCCCGCCTAGGGTCGATTAGATTTTCGGAAAATGTTCGGCACTTTATTGACTAATGCACAAAAGCTTTAGAATATACAGAACGCAAGAGCGAGTTCAACAAAACTTTTAGGATCTCGCCTCGAATATGTTGTCTATTTATTGTATTAGGCATGTTAATATTTTTATAACCGACTTCAAAAAAGGAAGAGGTTCTCAATTCGACTGTATGTTTGTTTTTTTTATGTGTGTTAGCTCAGAATTTTTTTCTGGGTAAACCGATTTGAATGATTCTTTTTTTATTTGAAAGCTGGTGGTTTACATGGGGTCCCATTTAAATTTGATCAAGTTTTGACCAGTAGTTTTTGAGTTATCCTTAATACTGCGTATTTTTTTCCACTTAGTTTATATTGATAATGTTTTAATAATTTCCTGTCACTGTTATTTCCATATCAAGTAGTGGTATAAGAATTTGTGTGGGGTAGGTACCACAACTAAAAAGTGAAAAGTAAAAACTTTTTTACAACAAAAAAAAACACGTTTTTTTTTTAGTGTTTTTTCTTTTGGATGTCGGTTGTTTTTTGTATAAAAGTTTTTTTAAGTTCTGTATGTTTTTACACCTACATTTCCACTTGCACCCCGGTCCCGGCGCCCATGACTAGATACTTAAACCTTCTGAAATAACTTCGTTAAATAATGGTGAAAACCACAACAGAACCCATTGTGCAGTTTAGATAGAAGATCTAAGCGGTCCCACCTAGAGAAATAAAATGCGACTTTTTTATACTATGTACACACGGCTAACATATTAAGCTATAATCTCCAGTATAAGCCGATCTTGCATTGTACAGGATTTCCGTACCATGAGAGGTCAGTTTATACTGGAAATGTATAGCTTGATATGTAGCCGTGTGTACCTATAGATATTGTACCTAGTTGTTAAGGTAAATCCTCAGTTGTATCTCTCCAAATTAAAATTTTCTTTGGTTTTTTGCAAATTGCAGCTGTTTTACGTCGTATGTTGATCAAAATGTAATGATTGATTCGCGACTGTAGGAATTTGTATATTTTCTCAATAATAATCACCAATTTCATATCAATCGTCAAACTTTGGAAATTTGTTCCATATAAGAATTTTCAGAATATTTCATAATATGTAAATTCTTAGGTGGAACAAATTTCCAAAGGACTTTTGAAAATTCATCCCCTAAAAGTGTTAAATATGGGAAGATAGTTTGTATGGAAGTTCGTCGTTTTTGTTGAAGATGGGGAATCCCATCGGTTACACAGCTTGGTAACGGTTTAATCGTAATAACATCCTACACGATCAACAGTATGGTTTCACCAAAGGACGTTGTACAACCGACGCCGGTGTTACATTATTAAAACATATTTTTAACGCATGGGAGGGGGCACAAGATGCAATAGGCATCTTTTGCGACCTATCCAAGGCATTTGATTGCGTGAATCACGAAACACTGCTCTTGAAACTTGAGCATTACGGACTGGGTAAACTTGCGCTTAGCTTAGTAAAATCATATTTGATTGATAGACTGCAGCAAGTTCAAATAAACGGTGTAAATTCATTGGGCTTAAAAGCCAAAATGGGTGTACCGCAGGGTTCAATATTGGGTCCGTTCCTCTTTTTAGTATATATAAATGATTTACCTCATTTACTGAAAATCCGACCTCAAATGGTGTTATTTGCTGATGATACATCACTGATTTTTGAAATAAACAGACATGCACATGAGCTTGACGACGTAAATAACGCCATGCTTAAGGTTCATAATTGGTTTACTGTAAATAATTTGGTATTAAATGAGAAGAAGACTGAGGGGTTTATTCATAAACGTTGCTTAAAGTTAAGTAATGATTAGCGACTGTTTAACCATACATTTTTGACGTTTACACGTCATTTAACTTTAAGCAACGTTTATGAATAAACCCCTAAATGCATAAGATTCTCACTACCGAATGTTAGAAGTAGTAAATGTCACGTTGTATTGAATAAGGAGATACTAGAATTCGTCGAAAAAACGGTTTTCCTGGGGATTACGCTAGATTCAAAGCTACAGTGGGGTCCTCACTTAACATCACTTGCAGGGCGGCTAAGTTCAGCCGCTTACGCTGTTTGGAAAATCCGTCAATTAACAGACGTGGATACCGCGAGACTAGTATATTTTAGTTACTTTCATAGCATCATGTCTTACGGTATTCTGCTGTGGGGACGGGCTGCGGATATTGATTCTATCTTTATTCTGCAAAAGAGGGCTGTCAGAGCCATCTACAACCTCCGCAAACGCGAATCTCTAAGGGAACTGTTTAAAAAAATTAACATCATGACGGTTCCTTGTCAATATATATATGAAAACATTATGTATGTTCGAAAAAAATTACATCTTTTTGGTAAGATAAGTGACAGGCATAATTTTAACACTAGAAATAGGAACAAATTAGATCAACCACGTTTCAGGTTATCTAAAGTAGGTACTTCTTTTATGGGGTACTGTGTAAAATGTTATAATAAAATACCACTCGATATTCTTCAACTAAATGAGAAGAAATTTAAAACATGCATTAAACGCACACTATGTAGACAAGCATATTATAAGTTCAATGACTATATAGTAGATAAAAATGCTTGGCTTAATGCTGGTCCTGCTCCATAGCCGGGCGCACTAGTTAAAATTTGAATGTTTGGAAGAGATACTCCTTTCTTATTCCCCCTTTTATTTTTCTGACATTGCGAACTTAATGTTTGTTTATTTTTTATAAAATATGTTTTATTATTGAATAACTCAATAGATATTTTAATGATTATTTTCTTTTATGTAGTAAAATTTTATTCATTGCTCAAATACATAGCAAACTATAGTTTTGTATAATTTAGAAGCATATTGCAGTTTTGTAAATGTGAGTACAATGGATTCGTTTATTATATAATTATGTTGACTTGACAGCATGGCAGTAGAGACTATGTCATGCTCACTTAAATGTCTCACTGTTGGTGGCGCGTGTGTTGGATCATTCGGTTCCCTACAAAATGGTTGAGCTGGATGGTGCTGATCCACGCGTCATGTTCGTGAACGGGCGCCGTCAGTTGAGACTGGTCATCTCTTAACTGCCACGGCTTATTTTTATTATTAATCTTATATTTTGAATTGTTTTTTTATATTTTTTTTTTCATTGTTCTCGCATATAGAAGCAACACGAATAATGTACCCAGGATTTTGTAATATCTTGATTTAAAAAGAGTGTCCTTGGAGTTTCTTGCCCGTTCTTCTCCATAGAGATCTACGTTTTGGAATGGGCAACTAACTTCAACTTTCTGACTAACTGACCGACTCTTTGACAATTCAAAAGTGCCTGTAAATGGTTTAATTGAAATAAATGCTTTGAGTTTGAGTTTTGAGTTTAACTAATAAAATTTATTGTTTTTTTTTGTTCAGATGACCTTCCAACTGAAGCCCATGCGACAGCAACTTTCCTGCAGAAGTTTGTCGAGCTGCTTGATGCTGTCAATGCGGATAGCCAAGCAAAAAGAAAGTTCTTAAACGCAAAATAAGAATTTATAATAATAAATGAATAAACAATATACATTGTTTCAATTACTTCCCGAAATCAACTTCTTAATGTAGGTACAGTCCAACACACGTCAGTGGTAACACTGACCTTGAGCTGGCCTAGCGTAGAACGGAGTTCTAATAGAATACGAGCTAGGATTGAAAACCGGTACGAATTTGTATCGAAAGAACCGAAATTAATTTCGGTTCTTAAAAAGGTTATTTTCAGCACGGTTCCGGTTTGGTACCGGTTCCAAAAATATAGGATCCAATATACCGGTTCCGTGCGATCAGATTTAAAGGTTCTCTTAGAAAGAAAGGAAATGTTTTTGACACGTGGCTGGCGTATCTTTTCTTTCAGTTCGCCTTCAAAATATTCGGGAGTGGAAGTCTGTACTGTGCTGTCAGTAATTCTTATTAGTGGTTTGAATAAAAACCAAATAAATATAATGTCGCACGCGTTTGTTATGAAACAAATGATGCAAATGTACCCTCCCCTCACAAAAACTGCCACCTCTTCATCCGCCGGCGGCCGCCCGTATCCCGTCGCTATTGTACAAAGCTTCGTCCTGCTCTGAGCGGTATCGTGTGAACTCATTCGGACTCGCTTTGAAGAAGAACCGGTAAAATAAAGGTTCCTGTTCCGGTTCGGATTCTAGTAACCGAACCAGAACTAACCGGTTCCGGTTTTTTACCGGTATTTGAGGAACCTTAGGAAGATCCTAGGCTGCTTCATGTTCTTGTAGCACAGTTGCTACAAAGAACAAGAAGCAGCCAAAAATCTTAATAATGTGGAACATTATAATGATATTACTAGCTGTTACCCGCGACTTCGTCTGCGTGTATTTTGTATTTCATACATAACATAACGCCTGTAATCTTCGAAGGGTTAGGCAGAGGTGTACCTATAATAGTACACCCACATTACGCCACTTATGTTTAAGTCCCATATAATAGAGGGTGAGCTTATTGCCATCAACCGAACACAAATCCAGACTCCGGGCTGCTACTGAGAAATTCCTGTTGGGAAAACCTACTAACACTGCCCGATCTGGTAATCAAACCCAGCATCCTATTATAATTGCGTAACACACTATTAATCAGAATCTGAATCATTTTGAAGGATGTTGCTAATCCGTTGCTTCATAATTGATCGAAACATTTGTTCCACAACGTAAAAAACGCAATGAATGTTGTTGAACTGTCAAATGAAAGCTGTTCCTACTATTAGCGTGTTACGCAATTACCCCGCTTGACCTCAAACTAGCACTCATAATTTTTCTATACAAATATCCAGGATGAAAAGTAGCTGATATCCTTCTCCAGGTCCCAGGCTACCTATCTATCTGTCTTAAAAACGATTGGGTCAGTGGGTTAGGCGTGAAACGGTACCAGACGAAGATACTATCGCAATTATAATCATTATTAGTATAGAAGAATCTATGAATTATATTATTCAATAAAATAATATCATTTAATAAATGCTCCAACCGTGCTTTATATTTTTGTAGTAAGTAAAAAGAAAATACAATCAATGTAACTATTTCTTCTTGAAAGTTCCCGCTTGTATTCTGTTGAATTGCCATTCCATTCCGCAAAGGCGCTAGCGCCAAGTAAGTGTGTTTGTTGTAGTTGCCATTTTCTACCATCTATAGGAATTAATTTCCTCAATTTTCTTCTTAACTAGGAGATTTAGGTAGTCCTAACATCTGCCTGTGAACGATGAAAGGAAGAACTACGACAATTATTTACGTCATGAAAAACGAAAGCTTCAGAAATTAAAATTTTAGTGATAAAAATTTATATTCATGTTCGAATGATAAAATGGAAAATAATAACTCAGATACAAGAGACAAACCAAAGAGCTTAAATACCATGAATTATTTACTATAGTCCGGCCGTCGTCGCGTCGAGAGAATGCGTCCCAGATACCTGCGAGTGCGACAATTTTATTAACTAATAAAGATCAAATTCGCAAATCACGTATTCGTTTGTATGAAATTGATGGGTGAAACCCAGAACAGAACGCGTTATCTCGATTGCAATTCCATGATATAAAACCACATCTGACAGCTTCACAGTACATACAAACCTTAAAGCAACTATCGCAAAAAAATATAAAAACTACCAAAATGTTTGCAACTACCAAGAAGTTTGCAACACTGTAATTTTCCGCTTTCCTGACTTTTCCTCTTCCTGTGGTTATTTAATAGTTGAGCCGAAATATTTGCGCAAAATTCGCGATGGCTCTGAGATTAATAAGTAAATTGAGTGTTCGGCCTGAACTCCGTGGTGTCGCGAACCTTAGTTCTGCAGCTGCACCAGCTACATTATCAGATTTCGATGTTCAGCATAAGACCCCAGTTGTGAGGAAACAGCACCTGGTTCCGAAGGCCCACTATGGAGGTCGTCATGCTGTTACCATGCTCCCTGGAGGAGGAATCGGCCCTGAGTGCATGGGCTACGTCCGGGACATTTTCAAGTAAGTATAACCTTTTTGCGTGAACCAGGACTGGCAGGAAAAGTACTTGGGAATCAGCTGATCTATTAAAATCTATTTTCAAAATAATACGCAGTAGCTTTTCTTTACTACGCAATGTATTTGCGTCAAAATATATAATATTAAATAATATAACCTTGCTATGACACAGTTTAGAGAAAATACTATAAGAATAATGTTGTTATCACATGATTTTAACATTGAAGAAACGAACATGGTCCAGTAAACTAAGTAGTCATATTTAATACCATCATTAAACAATATTCAAATATAGAAGTAGAATTCTATTTTTAAAGAAAACCAAAATGTTATAACTGTGAAATGTTTTTAGCTAAAATATGTACTGTTTTTAATGCTGGGAATAATTTTAGGCACTGATTATAACCTCATTGATTTTAGGGCTTTTTTATACATTTCACTTGACAATTTGCTGGTTAGCAAGACCATAACTAACAACAGTAAAAACTAGTTTTATCAAAAGATTAGAATAGTCTAATTCACTTTGTCTAGAACATAATGTGTATGTACATAATAGGTATTATCAATTTCTTCCTTAATTAAAATGGCCTTAGGCCAATTAGTGTTACACATGTAGTGTTATCTACTCAAATACCATTATTATACGGGTATATTTATAAACATTGCTCAAAGTAATGACTAACGTCTACATAACCATACATTTTCTGACATGTAAACATCTCTACTTTTTGCAACATTTATAAAGAAGGGGAGAGAGCTAATGATAGTAAAACAAAGCTAAAAACCATTTTGTTAGAAGTTTAAACACACCTATTTGGGTTAAATTCTTACGCAGTCACTCACTAAGGAGAATTAGTAACACATTTATATTCAGAACTTCTCAAACTCAAAACATTTATTTCAATTAAAACATTTACATGCACTTTTGAATTGTCAAAGAGTCGGTCAGTTAGTCAGAAAGTTGAAGCTAGTTGCCCATTCCAAAACGTAGATCTCTATGGAGAAGAACGGGCAAGGCACTCCAAGGACACTCTTTTTAAATCAAGATATTACAAAATCCTGGGTACATTATTCTTGTTGCTTCTATATGTGAGAACGGTCAGTCAGTTTCAACTTTATATCTCACCACAATTTTCAACAATTATTGTTTGAATAACATTAAGATTCAATTTAATAAAATTGAAAGCATAAAGTGATTCAAAAATAATTAGACTTTATGTTTAAGTATTCAACACTAACTTAAATCACTCAAATTGTAATTGGCACTAGAATTTGTTATCCGCAGGTATGTTTTCCAATTAATTTGTTTACATTTTCAATAAATTCTTAAGGAACAGGGTATAGTTAAGTTGGAGATCTAATCACACTCAATAATGTCAAAGAAAACAAACTAATTATGGCCAAAATAATCACTTTCTGTTTTATATTGTTCAACTTTTCGGTCACATCGCTACGCAAATATCTCAACCATACTTTTCCCAGTACTGGTATTTATATAATGCTAAATTCAAAATGTTTTAATAACCTTTACAGGTATGTTGGAGCCCCGATAGACTTCGAGATTGTGGATATTGACCCCAATGTAGACAACGATGAGGACGTCAAGTATGCTATCACCACCATCAAGAGGAACGGTGTCTGTCTTAAGGTATGTAGTTTTTTTTTTAATTTAAACTTTATGGTACAAAATTAGCCTTGCGTTAAATTTTAAGTTATCAAATTCAAAAGTCATTTATTCAAATTACGCTGAGAAACAGCACTTTTCCAACCTCAAAATTACATAAGACAGTCCCCCAAAACGCCCGCCCTTCACCACTTCCTAGTGCTTTAGTTGCGGAGAAGTAGCGCAGCAAACTAACCACAGCACAGCTGTCTGTTCAGTTACAAAAACAAAACTTGATTCTATACAATAGTAATATGCAAAGTAATTAACATTACGAGACATAGGACATTAAATTAAATTATTTGCCATATTTGATGACTACTACCACAGGACCAACTAATACAACTTTTTAGGGTGGGACAAACATAACATAACATCACGCATGTATTTTCCTAAGGGTTAGGCAGAGGTGTACCTATAGTATACCCACATTTCGCCAGTTATGTTTAATTCTCATGTAATAGGGGGCGAGCCTATTGCCATCAACCGGGCACAAATCCAGACTCCGGGCTGCTACTTAGATATTCTAGATGTAAAAACCCAATAACCCTTTGCCCGACCCGGGAATCGAACCCACGACCTCATGCTGAGTATTAGTGCTAGCGACCACTAGAACAACAAGGCAGTCAAGGGTGCCACAAAATGATGTTGTAAAATAGTTGCTGCCTATTCCCGTGAAAATAGGCAAATTAGGAAATGGAACACTTATCAATTCAATTTATTTATTCAAGAACCCATGACTCATTTGTTAGTAAAACTTATCCTAGGTTAGTAATTAAGATAATTTTATCTACATTCTAAACAAATTCCTATACAATTTACACAGCGGCAGTACTGTCCAACGTCTCACCGCGGGTGCACCATTCCATGGGAAATTGCGCAGCAGCGATTCACGTACGGACAGTCCACCCTGCTTGAAATTAGAGACAGGATACTGTTGTTGCCACCCCACACCCCACGCATCAGGGACGCACAGCGCTTACGTATTGTGGCAAAGAATCCACATCTGCGTTCGCGAACATCCCTGATGCGCTGCAGCAGCGGGGAAGCCTCAACAGCACTGAACGCGCTGTTGTATTGCACGCGGAGGGCACTGTACGAATTTGGAGAATATCTAGCCCACAGGCTGCTCGTGCTGTACTTATCATCTGCCTTTTCCAACTATGTTGGGATCAATTTCTTTTCTACCCAGATGCAGCTGAATAACAGTTTTTTACATGAAGTCGGCCTATCCAAGGCCATTACCTCATTTCTTTGAATATTAGCTAATGTTCCATTCTCCTTCTTCCTCGTCCCCTCAAAGCTGAGGATCGCGACCACATACAACACGTCTCCAAGTTATGCCGTCTTAAGCAGTGTGGACTGCTCGGTAAATGCTGCCTGCAACAGCCTTCTTGTGCGCGTCTGACCATCTTGCCGGTGCTCTGCCTTGAACGCGTTTTCTTTCCACCATCCACCTCGGCCCAGTATTATGAGATGCTGAGCCGGGCTGGGCGGGGTGACTGGGCTGATTATGGTTTGTAAAGGCTTATGCCTTTCCAGACCATGCTTCGGAGACCGCATAATATGTCCGAAAAAGCTGAGGGCACGCTCCTGGCATATTGTAGACTAGCTTCGCGGCTTCGCCCGCGTGTACGTCGGAAATTATCCCACGGGAAAGTACTACCGAGATAAAAAGTATCGTATGTGTTAATCCAGGTTATAAACTATATGTGTGCCAAATTACATCCATATCCGTTCAGTAGTTTTTGCGTGAAAGAGTAACAAACATCCATCTATCCTCACAAATTTTCACATTTATAATATTAGTAGGATATTAGTAGGATAGCCGCTTGGTGATGTGAGCTCCTCATGTATGGATTCATTCGTTCTCATGGCGGCCCGTCCATGGTATACAAAGTAGCCTCCGCCAACACAACATCTCATCACCACGTCTCCGCGCCGTATCATTTTTTTTATTACCATCACCAGGGTAACATCGAGACAAAGAGTGAAGCAGCGTACGTGACCTCCCGTAACGTGGCGCTCCGCAACGAATTGGACATGTATGCTTACGTCATGCACTGCAAGTCCTTCCCCGGAATCTCGACCAGGCATAAGGATATTGACATTCATATTGTCAGGTAAGAATTTTTTAATGTCATGTGCACTTTACATGCTATCCGACTTCAGTCACTTTAATTAGGTATATCTTCTGCCTTCTAAGCTTTGAAAAGACGCTTAGTTAGGCTAATCCTAGATCACGTTGGCACTATACTTTAAATCAACTAAACGTTCGTAAAAATTTGACTCTTTTCTGACTGACTGGTTCTATTGTATCGCAAATTGAACTTTATAATGTGGGTATTAAAATTATTTTTCCAAAACACATTTTGGTTACATGTCTCGAAAGTAAATTGCGAACGAAGGATAGTCATTTCATCATTCACACAACCCATCCAACGTTTTATGTACCATTTTCTAAGAATCATGTTGATAAATTTCTGCGTAACCATAACCATATAGAGCAGTGGTGGCCTACTGGAAACAGAAATGTTCTAGAACCTAGAATTCGAAGACATGTGACTTCCACCAACCCGCCCTGGGCCCGCGTTGTGGATTACGGCCCGCTCCCTTACTGAGAGGAGGCCTGTGTTCCAGCAGTAGGAATGTAGCGGCATCTACAAAACGCCACATGCAAGCTACTCGTCACACTGACGTCACGCAAAATCCTGCATCGCGCAAGCAGAGTTTACCGCGCAACTAGCATATATACAACGTCCCGACATCAATCGTCGGGCAGTTGCCTACCAGACACAACACCCGTCTGGTCGGAGGATCCTCCCTTTTCCATAGAGTATGAGTGAGTTTTACACCCTGTTCCTCATACTTCTATAGGAACATTATAGGCTGATTATGTAATTATAACCATACCTTATTATTTTCCGCAGACAAAACACAGAAGGTGAATACGCCATGTTGGAGCACGAATCAGTGCACGGGGTTGTTGAATCAATGAAGGTCGTGACAGCCAGCAACTCTGAGAGGGTAGCGCGGTTCGCTTTCGAGTTCGCCAAGAAGAATAATAGGAAGAAGGTAATATGACACTGCGACATGACCTTAGACGGCCTACTGCTAATACATTAGGTCACTAGGCTGACAATCAGCACTTTTTGAGCGTCAAAATTACATAAGACAGTCCCCCGGCACGCCCACCCTTCACCACTTCCTAGTTCTTTAGCTGGGGAGAAGTGGCGCAACAAAGTGTCCAGCAGCACAGTTGTCTGTTCTGAAGACCTTGATTCTATACATACATAAATTCACGCCTTCATCCCATGGGGGTTGGTAGAAACTGCAGAATGCCATCTGCTACGATCCTTACGTACTCCTTTTGCCTCGTTTACGTTCATACATCTGTACAAACAAATAAGTAACATTACGAAACACAAAACATTAAATTAAATGATTTGCCATTTGGCAGCTGGCACACGCCAATATACCAACAAAAACATTGAATCTATCATAATCATGATCACCATCACCATCACCATCATCATCACCATCACCATCATCACCACCATCACCATCATCACCACCACCATCACCACCACCACCATCATTTCAGCCGAAAGACGTCCACTGTCGGACATAGGCCTCCCCCAACCACCGCCACTTCGACTGGTTCTGTGCTTCCCGCATCCAGCGGATTCCAGCGGCCTTGAAAACTATAATTAACTTAATATATAATAGATACTCAATAATAGATATTCAAATATATAGATACTCAATTACACAGATACAGAAAAACTTTTAGAAATTTTGGTATGATGATAATAATATTCCCTCGTATTTACTTTTGTATATTTACATAGGCTTAGTTTTAGCTATTAATGTACCATTATGCTTTTTCTCATAGTTGTTAATAGATTATATTTTTATCAGTTCAACTTAAATTTTACTATCCCAATTTAATTGAAATGTGAAGTGATGGCCTGAAACACATGTTTGAATTAACCTAGATCAGACGGGTCTCTGCCTTATATTGTAATTCCGAATCATCATTACTAGCATCTGTAGTAAAAATTTAGTTTTAGTTTATTTTTACACACTATAACTGTATGGAAATTATTAGTACTGTTGGCTACATGTATACTCTTTGAAAATGTTTTATTCAATATATATTATTACTAGCGACCCGCCCCGGCTTCGCCCGGGTAGCAAAGCATAATATAATATAGAAACGTTTGTATTTTTAACATAGCGCCATCTATTGAATACTTACTCAATCCAGTCAACAGATATAGCCATCTGTTAGAATCGTTTGGATCTAACAGATAATTGTGACTGTCAAATAATAGACAAATAATTTGCAATAAAATAATATTGCGACTATAAATTGAGATGTAAGCTATCCTATCTTTCAAGTTGGATCAAATTGCACACGGTGTGCAAATCAAATCGGTTCAGTAGTTTAGGAGTCCATCGCGGACAAACAACGTGACACGTAATCTAATATATAAAATTCTCGTGTCACAGTTTTCGTTGCCATACTCCTCCGAAACGGCTTAACCGATTTTGATGAAATTTTTTGTGCTTATCCGGTATCTATGAGAATCGGCCAACATCTATTTTTTTTTTTTTTTTTTTTGATAGGTAGGTTAGGGAGTTAGGGAGGTAGGTAGGTAGGTAGGGTAGGGAGTTAGGGAGTTAGGGAGGTAGGTAGGTAGGTAGGTAGGTAGGGTAGGTAGGTAGGTAGGGTAGGTAGGTAGGTAGAGTAGGTAGGTAGGGTAGGTAGGTAGGGTAGGTAGGTAGGTAGGGTAGGTAGGTAGGGTAGGTAGGTAGGGTAGGTAGGTAGGTAGGGTAGGTAGGTAGGGTAGGTAGGTAGGGTAGGTAGGTAGGGTAGGTAGGTAGGTAGGGTAGGTAGGTAGGGTAGGTAGGTAGGGTAGGTAGGTAGGGTAGGTAGGTAGGTAGGGTAGGTAGGTAGGTAGGGTAGGTAGGTAGGGTAGGTAGGTAGGGTACGCCGTAGATAAGTACCGCAACCCGTGCGAAGCCGGGGCGGGCAGCTAGTTTTTATATATATAAAGATTAATATGTCAATACCTCTCCAGGTCACAACAATCCACAAGGCTAACATCATGAAGATATCGGACGGTCTGTTCTTGGAGACTTCACGTCGCATCGCTAAGGAGTACCCTGACATCCAGCATAATGACATGATCATTGACAATTGTTGCATGCAGCTCGTTTCTAAGTAAGTAAATTCAGTGATGATGATTGGACGATATTACTTCCATCGCAGGAAGAACCTGAGGATGAGGCTGGCAATCAAACTCTAAGCATTTAATCATAGTAGATTGTTATACAAGGGGCTAAAATGCGCCATTATATACGAGGTAGTTTTACGCCAGAGCTGTAGCGAGGGAGTAAATAGAAGAATAGAATCCGTCAGTGGGGACTGGTCATCTCTTGGCTGCCATGGCTTATTTTAATTTAATATTGGAATTGTTTTTGTCTCTTTATTACGGACGTTTTTAATGTTCTGCATCGTTCTCACATGCATCATTTCAACATGAATGATGTAACCAATATTTTGTAACCATATTTTGATTTAAAAGAGTGTCCATGGAGTTTCTTGCCCGTTCTTCTCCATAGGTACCTACTACGCTTTGGAATGGGCAACTAGCTTCATCTTTCTGACTGACCGACCCCTTGACAATTCAAAAGTGCCTGTAATTGGTTTATTTGAAATAAATGCTTTGAGTTTTGAGTTTGAGTTTTGAGAAACTGAGTTATAATGGGTTTTTAGCGCCGTGTGTTACACTCTACTTTTCACTAGGCGACGATTGCGAGAAAATAAAATAAATCAATACAATATTAAATAGTTTACTTTTTTTATTTCTTCTGTAGCCGCAGCGCAATGCACGTATTCTGCCGAAGAGATCGCCGCTTTTAGTGCCATTTTCAAAAAAAAAAAAAAAAAATTGCCATAAACATAATTTACTACAAATGATAGAATTCTCTGACTCCTGCGCTAGTTATAACTGTGTTGCAGGAGCCCGTGTCCTCCCGTAATAAAAAACACATTTTTTTTATTTTATGACAGCAAAAAAAAGAAATACAAAAAGGAAATAAAAGAGACTTCACTTTATAGGTACTTCTAAACATGTGTACTAAGAACAAAAATGAAAAAAATAAAAATATATATATATATATATATATATATAAAGAAATAAACAATCATTTCTAAATAAAATGTTTGTCTTTTTTATGAAACAGTAATAAGTAGTGTCTTTATTCATGATTATTCTTCTTATGAATAAAGGCTTTTTCGTTTTTGTAGGCCTGTTGGTAATAGACAAAAAAAAAAACTTTTTCCCCTAGAAGAAAATATGCTGTTTTATTCCCGCTCTGATACGTTACAATGGCGGACTTTTTGAGCAAGAGGGATGATTATCAATTGTCAAAGAGTCGGCCAGTCAGAACCTTTAAACTAGAACTCATATCTTCTTTTTTTGTCTCTTTCCAGACCTCATCAATTCGACGTGATGTTAATGACCAACCTGTACGGGTCCATAGTATCGAACCTGGTGTGCGGACTCATGGGGGGCGCAGGCCTGCACTCTGGCAGGAACTACGGAGACCATTACGCCGTGTTTGAGCCTGGTACCAGGAATACTGGTAAGTTTTTTCTACGAATGACTTATTTTACCAAAGTCAGATCTTTTATCCAGGGAAGAAAAGTGATGTCTGATAGTTTTTATACTAATACTACGTACAACTTGTAAAAAAACTGAATTATAATCATTAAAATCATCAATACAACCGTCTACATATGTTCAAATAATCCTATTGAAATGAAAAATCAAAATCAAAATATTTTATTTCACATAAACCAACATGGGCACTTATGAAACGTCAGAAGCTTGGTGCACGGTTCCAATTGGTTGTTACCTATGGAGAAGAACCGGCAAGAAACTCCACGGTTACTCTTTTAAAAATAAGGGGCTTTTACAATGTTTCAAATTACAGTGTTGATAATGGGAGGACAGTGTAGACCTGACAACAAGTAACAGGCACTCAATAAAATATAAAAATATAAAATATAAAAAGGCCTACAAATCTACAGTCTACAAGTTAGGCCTACAAAGTTCTCACATTCACAAAAAATAGAAGAATCTATATAATATAAAAGCCTATTTAAAACAAATGACATGATTGATAACTGTAACAAATCTGAAATAAAATCCTGTTTACAAAAGCCATAAGTAGAGTTGAAATAAGAATTAGAGGTATATAATGTCAGAGGTAAATAATTGATTGATACTTAACCTTTTTTTTAAACAAAATAAATTTCTAAAGGACACACTCTTATTTTGTTTTAAAGGCGTACGTGCCATTAAAACATGTAAATCTAACTAAATATTCAAGGCAGCTGAACTTCTATTGAAGTCCGTGGCGGTGAAAAGGTTAATAAAATTGTCATTCAATAGGATTATATGAACTTAGAGGGTTGTATTGATGATTTTAATTATTATAATTCTGTAAATACATACTTGTCATGGTCGCGAATCATATTTTGTTAAATGATAAATAATAAATGATTTTATTTCTGTAAGTAGGTTTGAACAAACACTTTTACACGTCAATCATATTTTAAAAACTAGTTGAGGTCGACGTTTCCTATCTGACTACTCTGAGAAGAAAGGCCGAAACAAACTCAGATGTCACAGTCTCTTTTAAAGTCCAGACATAATCTTGGTCAGATCATGTGAAGACCATGTAGATTTGTGTCTGAAATGGTCTTTTGAGGAAAAACCACACAGATTGAGTGGACCTGTCCAGTCAGTGCACGCATTTGTCAGTAATCGTGTAGCTCAACTCAGAACTTAAGGAGCTCAACGATTCGACGAACAATACCAAAGAAAAGACATTTGGGTAGGCCACAAAAATTACTCAAACTGCCAGACCATGATTAAAATTAACTGAGGAGAAAAAAAAAGCAACAATGACCCACAGTCTTCACATTCACAATATTAAAATGATAATCAATGTAGCCTGAATGCTACTCACATTCACAGACAGTTTTCTCTTTAAAAGTCATCAAAAATACCATAAGTTATTATATAAGGACATCATTAATTAATTGTTCAACATACAACCTGACAATAACCCGAATGTTGAAAAAAAAATTGTATATCGTTGGCAAACTGGCGCTTACTACATAAGCAAGCCTCGCATTCGATTGAAACTACACACTACGCTAGGCCAGCTCAAGATGTGGTCGACTGTGCAGTAATAAGTGTGCACAGTATCCACAAAAAAATCATTCTAAACCTTTCTTACCAAATTTCAGGTACTGCCATTGCCGGCAAGAACATAGCCAACCCCATAGCAATGATCAATGCTTCAGTAGACATGCTGGAACATCTCGGACATCACTTCCATTCAAAGCTGATCAAGAAAGCAGTTCACAAGACAATCAATGAAGACCACATTATGACCCCCGACCTTGGTGGTACCGCTTCTTCTTCAGACGTTATCAAAGCCATTATCGGTAATACGAAACATTGATTCTTTTTTTTTTTTGAAGAGCAGAGATTTTTTTTGCAGTACATTTGTATGGTTACTCTTTGAGGTATACTAAACCTTCAGGTTTCAGCTTTAAAGGTTCTGTGTCCTTCAACCAATTAATATGCTGTGTTTTTAGGCGACTTATGAACTGTTTTTTCTTGAAAAGTCAACTGTGATTCGGTACACGTAAACAGTATTAAATGAACTTTTTTTCATTAGTAATATTATAGTATTGAAACCATCATGGGTTATCAATAGTCATTAAAATTATGCTGAAGTTGCAACGAACTGCAAAAAAAATAAATGGACACAGCAATATTGTTCAAATCAATCATAATTTCTGATTGACTGATTTTATTTTATTTTTATTAAAAATAAATATTAATATTACCAAAACCTATTATTAATATTAATTTTTAAGCACAGTTCATAAGCCTTCTAAAAATAACAGCGTATTACAGTAGAAAGTATTTAGAATTTGATTATATTATTAATTGGTAATTTTGAATTGGCATTTTTTGAATTGATATATTTGAATTGGCATTTTTTAAATTGGTATTTTGCTTATGTTTTAATAAAAATTGGAGCTTATTGGGCACAGCTTAAATAACCTTATTCAGCACCGCTTTCAAAATCGTCATCATTATTAAAAAAAATACTCCATTTATATGACTGATTTTACTAATTGTGCTTAGTTCTGTCAAAACAAACCAAATCACCATATCTCAATAATACAATTACCTCGAAATTAATACAGTACTCAAAATGGGGTATATTTACTAACCATCAAAAACAGTCCAATATACGTACAAAACGTATGACTACAAAAAAACGTAACACTGTCTAAAATAATTTCAATTTCTTCGGAAATAGAAAGAAATTTTAATGTGGAGTGGCTCGTTGTCGCAGAACTAAGTACAATTTAATTGGTAACTTTAGGGGAAGGTGTCAAAATTTACTAACAAAAACTAATTGGTGAACATTTAAAATGGGTGTAGTTATTGTATAAAAATTTGTTCGAATGATTTTGTTGACAAAACTTATAGTCGGATCCCTCATCACACTAAAGTTGAATGAACTCACACGTCTATAAGGTCTATTTGTCTATGTGACAGTTAGATAATTTCAACCTTAGTAATGTTTCAATTTACTGGGAATTGTTGTCAAAAGAAATAAAGAAATGACTTGGTTGACTATACATTCTAAGAAACGGATTGCATGTTTGCCGAAAAATCGACCAAGCTGCCTTGCTTTGCAAATTACCTCGAAAAATCTTCATGCTTTTAGTCCGCCCTGTAAATGATCACGGGCTAAAAAGAAATACGCTCAAATTGCATTGTAATGACCAAAAAGATAAATTCTAAATTATGAGTAAAAGTATAGTACAAATGAAAATCCTACTTCCAAAGTGAGATTCATCAATTATATGCTCTGCTCGAAAAGTATTTTCCACCTAAAGTATTAAATTGATTATATCAAAAATAATGTCACCAGCAAAGAAAAAGTGACAAAAAAAATGCAATATTTCTTGTAACATCGAAAATAAATAAATAAACCCCCTTTTTATAACAAATCGGTAAAAAAGCCGAAAGTATTATGAATCTAGATAATGTTTTAGTTCTATTATTTATTGTAGTTATTATTATTAATAATAAATTGGTAATTTTTATTTTGTCGTATTATTATTTTTTGCATGTTAGTAGACGCTAACGATCGTGGCAGCCGCCGTCTTAAAACGTGGGAGCGAGATGACACGAGACTCGGTAAAAAAAGTTCCCGTAAAAAATATTCGCCGTCCTACTCGCACTTTTTATGACCGCGACTACCACGAGTCTTAGCATTTAGTGTAGTAGTAGTAGTAGTAGTGCCCTTTATAAAATTGTTAGTAAGTAGAGTACGACCACCATACTATATTTTTTATTTCTAAAACTTCAAGAAAGTGTTACATCAATGAGACCTGCGGGTAATTGCGTAACACACTAACAGTAGGAATGGCTTTCATTTTGACAGTTCAGCAACATTCATTGCGTTATATACGTTGTTGAGCAGACAAATTTTTCGAACATATGAAGTAATGGATAAGCAAAATCCTTCAAAATGAGTCAGATTGTGATTGATAGTGTGTTACGCAATTAGGGTACCGACCTGAACTCGAACATTTTGTATGGCAGTGCTCAAGATTTCTCCAGTTAAAAATTAAAAATAAACTATCGATTTCTGTCACCAAGCAGCGGTCCTGTCTTCCGGTTTGCAGCGACCGATTTTTGTCGCTGTCTAATGTCGAGACTGCCGGCCCAGCCCCTGCAGTCTCGCTAAGTCGTATCCTTGTCAAATTCCTTTAATAGATTTTAAACTTTATTTCGAAAGCATAAGGTTGAAAATCTATTAAATAAATTTGACATCGATTAGACTTAACGACCGATTTTTGTCGTTATATTTGTCGAGACTGCAGGGCCAGGTATGGTTGAGAACAAAAAAAATATCACAATGACGGGAAGAACTCTCGACTTCGTTAAGCGTCTTTTTACACCAGTTATAGATGTAAATAATCTTATTGATGTGAAACATCTATAGCCGCGGGTAAAACCAATTGTTGCCGTGGCGACGCGTCGCCACGCTGTTTTCTATACAAAATAGTTACGATGTTTCACATCTGCCAAGCGTCCCGCGACGGCTCGAATTTTTTATACAGGGTGGCAGGGACATCGACGCGCACATTGAAACCATGAATTCAGCACATGATTCTAGACCCCCCAGCATAGAAATTTCTCGTCAGTTATTTAAAAAAAAATATTGCCTGTTTCATAGAAAAGTGCAATACCTACACGGTCAAAATGTATGGAACAGCAATTTTTTTTTTAAATAGCCGACGAAAAATGTCACTGCACCGGGGTTCAGAATCATGTTCTGATTCCAAGGTAACAGGTTATAGAGGTATGAGGAACAGGGTGTAAAGTTCACTCACACCTCCATAGAAAAGGGAGGATCCTCCGACCAGACGGGTGTTGTGTCTGGTGGGCAACTGCCCAACGGTTGATGTCGGGACGTTGTATATATGCAAGTTGCGCGGTAAACTCTGCTTGCGCGATGCAGGATTTTGCGTGACGTCAGTATGACGCGTAGCTCGCATGTGGCGATTGTAGATGCCGCTACAAGGTTGCGGGTTGATATCTCTGCCAGCCTATGTAAAAATCATGTGTCACTATGTTCGTACGCACGACGGTATATCAAGCTATACATTTCCAGTATAAGCTAACTTCTCATTGTACAAAAAGCTTACACAATGGTCAGCTAAACCTGGCAAGAGTTGTCAGCATCATTGACGGGGTCCGTAAGGCCGATGCCTGCCGGGGCTGCGGATTGTTCGAAAGAGTTATCGTGGCCCTGGCGCACAGGCAACTGAAGGAACACGGGTGGGTTTTAGTCAGTAAGAGTCTGACCCGCCCTTCCGCTCCGCCCAGAGTGGGAGAAGTCATTTGATGATTTCCCACCAAAAAAAAAAAAACTTAATCCTGGAAATGTATAGCTCAATAATGATATGCTGTCGTGTGTACTCACAAATCTCCGGAACCACCCAACCGATTTCAGTACAATTTTGTGAATGTGTATGGTCGGTTCCAGCTTGAAAGATAGGATAGTTTTGGACCCGATAGGTGGCACTCCGTGCGAAGCAGGAGCGGGTCGCTAGTATTGTATATTTTTGTGTTATCTTGAATAATTGTACATAATATTTCACTGTAAATAAATGTGCTATCACTTGGAAAAAAATGCAGTAACCTCGTTGCATGTTAATAACTATTTTCGATACTAACTGTAGTTAAGTTTTTCTGTTTGTGTCAAAAACTTCATCACCGTGGTCCATTATATTAGGTCTTTACCTATGAAATTGCCGTTCTGCAGTACTGGCCATTTCAAATCAAAATAATTTTTGTTTGGCTATGAATTCTAATTTCAAATTAATTTTATTTTAAAAACATGGATTTTTTTTTCTAAAAGTAGTCATTTCTTTATTGATTAGTGTTACATTTTCATCGCATTTCAATCTTTTTCGTCATCATGGATACGTTAAAAATTCGAGTAATTATGGAATATGAGTACCGTCGTGGCAGCAACGCGGCACAAGCGGCACGCAACATCAACGACGTTTACGGAGCTAACTCTACAAACCAACGCACCACCTGTTATTGGTTTGCTCGCTTCCGTTCTGGAAATTTCGACCTGAAAAATGAACCTCGCGGTCGTCCGAAGACTTTGGTCGACAATGACGAATTAAAGGCGATTGTGGAAGCTGATGATACACAATCTACGGCTGAATTAGCAGCAGCTTTCGACGTTAGCGTCAAAACAATATTGGTCCATTTGCGTCAAATTGGCAAGGTAAAAAAGCTTGACAAATGGGTGCCCCACGAACTCACTGATCGCCAGCGCGAAGTACGCGTCGAGACGTGCCTTGCACTGCTCAACAGACACACAAATGAAGGAATTTTGAACCGCATTGTTACCTGCGATGAAAAATGGATTCTGTTTGATAACCGTAAGCGCTCAGCAAGTTGGTTGGATCCTGGTTCAGCACCTAAACAATGCCCTAAACGAAAACTTACCCCTAGAAAAGTGATGGTCACTGTTTGGTGGTCTAGCGCCGGTGTGATTCATCACAGCTTCTTACCAAACGGGGTGAGCATTACTGCAGATGTGTACTGTGAAGAACTGAACACAATGATGGAGAAGCTGGCGCATCTCCAACCAGCATTGGTCAATCGCTCGTCTCCGCTGCTCCTGCACGACAACGCGCGACCTCATACTGCACAGCAGACGGTCTCCAAGTTGCAAGAACTGGGGTTGGAAGCTCTCCGTCATCCGCCCTACTCACCAGACCTTGCGCCTACAGACTACTACTTTTTCCAGAATTTGGATAACTTCTTGGCGGGAAAAAAATTTAATACCCGAGAGGCAGTACAAAATGCCTTTGAAGAATTTGTTGCCTCCCGTCCAGCTGATTTCTTTAAGAAGGGCATCAATAAACTGCCACTGCGATGGCAAAGATGCATTGATTGCATGGGTGATTACTTCGATTAATACAAATAAAAAATTCATGAAAAAAATTCGTTTAAATTTTTTCATACAAAACGGCAATTTCATAGGTAAAGACCTATTATTATGTATGATATGTTTTTCTAATTATTAAAGTTTTGTGCTTTATTAACAACAAGTGCTATTAACTACCTGCATGCTGTTCTTTAGAAATGCTTACAACGGTATGTAGAGTTTATTAATTCAGTAGTAAGTAGTGTTTTTTTTTTTAAATTCTGTGTCCACCGAATACTCAAAGGAAATGTGATTTAGATGCACTTAAAAGTATTTCTGATGCTACAAAATACCCATCATGACATTTAGGCTCGCTTGCACTTCAAATGACTAAATACATTTATGCTTCTTTATTTATTTAGGATCTCCAACAAACTATATACACAATACATGACACATGGATAATGGGCAACATCAAGTATTAAACCTATTTAATACCTGATGTTGCCAGTTGTTGTTGACGCTAATCGGTACAAAGTGAAAGAGTGCACCTATGTCCAGTCACCAAAAGAGATAAGCAACTAGGGTCGTCGATATAGTTGAAGTTAAGTAAGAAACCGATGAATGTTTTCGAATAAAATTTAATTTAATTAATAGAAAACAAACAGGTCATTTATCAAATTAAATTTCATTCGAAAACATCCATCGGTTTCTTACTAAACTTCAAGTATATCCGACGACCCTGGTTACTTATCTCATTTGCAGTGCTGGATTAAGCAAGCGCGGGGCCCGAAGCAAATTCTATCGAGTGGCAAGGACCCCTTGATAGAATTTGCTACCTGCTCCATTTGCTATGGGTTATAAAGTGGTAAAAAAAATAATACTCAATACGTTTATTTGCCATCTATAGGTTACAATTTTGTTGGTGTTTAAAAATACAGTAAGTTAAGTTTCACAAAAAAAATTACGATCAGGCTAAGCTGGGTGGGTTTGGATACGCGGGGCCCCCTTTTGCGCGGGGCCCGTAGCAATTGCTACTCTTGCTACGTGGTTAATCCGGCATTGCTCATTTGGTGACCGTACCCCTTCACTTTGTACCGATTAGCGTTTGCGTTACCATATTTTTTTTGACGTTTATACGTTTCTTAACTTTAAGCAACGTTTTTAAATATTGGATATTTTATTTAAAACATCATCCAGTCTTCGTCAACTTAAAAAAAAATTACAGAAAAAGAAAGATTTTTAAAATTCGTTTAACGCTATTTACAGTCCATCTGTCGAGAGAATGCGTTCTTGGCATCCGTTAGTTTCATACAAACGAAAACGTGTTTTGCGAATTTGATCTTTATTAGTTATTAAAATAGGGAATATTACGCAAAACTTTGCGTACGGGGCGACACTAGCACAAACCGCCATGATGCATCATATCATATTTATTAGTAATAAATAATTAGTGAAAACGTGTCAAATTGTAATAGTTTTATTATTATTCATGAATTAAAAAACCTGTACTGTGATATTATGGCATCCTACGGACATTTAAAAGTGGATGATCTAAAAAAAACTGCTTTGAAGGACTTGTCAAAAACCTGTTTACGGTTTGTGCTAGTGCTGCACTCTGGCGGCAGAACATTGCAGTAACACTCCCTATTGTCGCACTGACAGGTGTCAGGAACGCATTCTGTCGACGGCCGGGCTGTAGTGAGTTGTGTGTGGTGCAAGCGGGTCTTAACATTGAGTTGCCTTTGAATTGAATTGAATTGAGTATTCGGCTGTATGTGATATATTAACATTAACATAACGAAGTTAAAATATAGATTATTATATTTTTCAATTTTATTTTTCAGATAACATCGATCTATACATGAAGAATAAGGTTTCTTTCCATTAAACAGACAAAAAAATAGTTAAAAAAATCATGTTAAAATATTTACTTGTATGTAAGTACTACTTTATTTACATTTGTTAAACTATTGTTGATTTTTCCTAATTAAACACATTGTTTTACACTAGAGCCTGTTTCACAGAGTCCATATAGGGACTATCTACCAGAAAGTAAACAGAATTTGTTTGAAATTAGAATTACTATCACTTTTTTTTTACCGACAGTTTGGTCACGGAGACTGGCAGTAACTGAGTGTTAACCCAGGTACGCACTGGATTTTGAACGCACTGCTTAGCACCAAGAGTTGAAAATCCAGTTCGCTACAAAAAATGGCCGCGTTAAAGTCACCCGTGGGTACGATGGATGAATTCTTCATTTACCTACCTTAGTTTTGGTCTTGATTTTTGTCGATACTTTTACGTACCACGCTAACTTCACTCAAGTTAATTTGAATGGAATTGGGGTCTGTTTAAACAGAATGGCTCTTAAATTCGAATTTAAATCGGACCCATACTACGCAAGTAACATTTTCATACTTTTACATAAGTGTCATTTTCGAATACTATTTATTTTTACTTTAATTCAAAAGGCCTAAGGCCGATTAAATGTAATTACTTATGTATTATATAAAAGTTAATAAATAATTTTAAGTTGAAATCAATAATTGTTTTATTATTTAGTCCTGTTATACTGATACTCTTTTACTTTCACAGCGTGTTTGTACATTTGGTAACCACGAGTAAAGCGCGCGTCGCTTCGTGAGATAAAAATCCTTCGTGTCCAATGAGGGCTACCGCGCATGAGTTCGCCGCTAGAGCCGCTAGTGTAAAGTAAGGTCTCTAGATGTCAAAATATGTACTGAACGTTCACTGTTTGCGGGATTTTTTATCACGGATTCTATCGAATGATTCATAATAGCTGTAATAGTTGTGCCATTCTTGATTAATTATGACTTTAAGTGAAAAGTTAGGATCTAATTTGGTAGCACTTGAAGGAAGAATAAGATTTTTCTGCTTCATGCTTGCCAATTTTAGGAATATTATAATCTAAATATTCATTTGAAGTTTTAAAATGTAATAAAAGGGTACTTAAACATATCCAAAACATCAAATAAAAGTACTGCAACAGGACCTTACTCGACAGTGGTGCCAACTGGTGAGCACAATAACGATAGCCCCCATTTAATAACGCGTTCCGGAAACTGTAGGGGTTGCTATGGCGTTTCAGTGCGTTAGGGATGTTTGCCGCGGCGCGTGTAGATTCTTCTTACACTATAATGCGCAAGCGCGCAGCATCAATGGTGGCACGAGTCATAAGTAACCTTAACAGGGAACCCAAGTCATCATCAACAGAATGATAGCTGACAAAGTGGATTGTCTATATATAAAAAAATTGGATGCCTCATGCCCAGGGGTAACAGAAAATACACGATGTATATTCCGCAATTCTTGATAGTTTTCGAGTTATAATAATTTACTAAATTTCTTGAAAATTATATCGGAACCTGTTTCAAAAAATTCTATCTTTAATTTTACACAGCTTTTTCGCATACTTTTTTTTGCAATTTTCATTGTTATGGAATATTCGGTCAGACATAAAATCATCTTCCTATCACTAATTTAAGATACAACAATTTTGGTTGAATTAGATTGAGAGGAATGTTAGATACATCAAATTATCGTAATAAACTTAAACTCTTGAAAATAAAAAGTTACAAATATCTAAGAGGCCTCGCCCATGGCGACTTTTTGTAGCGATGCTGACACGTATGTGTATCGATACAACCGCGATGCTGTCGCTGACTGTACGATCGATGCAGTCGCGCTTCAGTCGCGATGCAAACGCGTTTCAGCATTGACACAGAAGGTCGCCCACGGCGACTTTCACACTTTCACACATTCCCCAGCACCCCTCCCTCCGTCCTTCACCCTTCGTTCCCCCGATGTCGTCAGAAACGGTCGGGCGTTTGCATAGATACAGTCGCGATGCTGTCGCGCATGTGTATCGATACAGCCGGGCGTTTGCATCGTTTTTGTCCCGCGTTTACAAAACGCGCGACAGCATCGCTACAAAAAGTCGCCGTGGGCGAGGGGTCTGTAACTCATCATAACAACCGGTTTTTCGACTCTGTATCACTCAACGTAAGTTCCTTCTTTTCGATCAAAATTTTTGTATCTTAAATTAATGATAGGTTGATGATTATTTTGTGTCCGAAAGAATAATTCATAGCAATAATAATTGCAGAAAAGTAATGTGAAAAAGCCGTGTAAAAATAAAGATATAATTTTTTTAAAGCGGTTCCCATAACATTTACATGAAATTTAAAAAATATATATATAACTCGAAAACTATCAAGAATCGCGGAACATACATGGGGTATTTTAGAATATACCACAGCATGAGGAATCGTTTTTTTTTATGACGTCTATTTGGACCATCCTGTATAGTTCACTGCTGTCAGTTACGTGTCATCGTATCCTGTTGTTTACTAACACTTAAGTTTTAAGTTCAATGTTACTAACCCTTATGAGTCTATTCTTGAAATACAGTTTATAATTTGAAAAATACTGTACCATCAGGTGGGTTGTTGGCTTGTTTGTCACCACTGAGCATGGAGACGCCTCGGCGACTGCTGCTGGAGGTGGCATTGTCAACAGTTTCCATACAAACCAATCATGTTACTGTTTAATTGCATTATACCACAAGTGACGGCTTTGAAGGTGATCCGCGATAGAAGTTGAGCGCAATTTCGGTGCCACAAATTTTATTATAGTTTGACCGATACCGCTGTACCGCGCGTTATTAAGTATGTGTGTGATTCACGGACGGGCAGTGCAGGCCGCTCATTCGTCAACGCTCACGGCGTCACGCCCCCCGCCTCGCCGCGCATAGCTAAGGCGCCGTACAGCGGTATCGGTCAGGCTATAGTTCTGCCGCCTCTAGACGCAGCCGGTGACCCGGCGATTTCATACTCCTGTGTTTGTCACCCAACTAGGTAACATCAATGTTGTTTTATTCAAGGGTATGGCTATTACAGATGGTTAAGATCCCTTCTCGTCCTTCTAACTAGGAAAAAGGACAATCAAATAAAACACGAATCATTTAGGGATATTAACGATATATTTCAGTACAATTGTTCACACTGGACTTAGATATGACAACGAGAGCGCGATCATCGCATGTAACAGTACCGGCTTTAGAGGTAAAAATCATACTAGGTGCCCCATTTTGGGGGTGACGTCAAATTGTGCCCTAATCAGGGGGTGACGTCGAACAGTGCCCTAATCGGGGTGACGTCAAATAGTCTCCGAAATTAGGTAACGTCAAATAGTGCCCGAAATCGGAGGACAAATCAAGTAGTGCCCTATATTGGGGAAACGTCAAATTTACACTGTAAAGTGTATTGGAATACCAATTTATAAATAATATCATTTGATTTGTTCATATCATTTTGTCAGGCTGTGTTGGGGCAAGGCTAAATCCGGCACTGCTAACAAAAATTCATTAAAACTATACACAATCATAATATTATACTTAAAATTAAAATTTAAAAAAATCATAGAAAATAAATGCGGTGAGAGATTTAGAGTTTTTATTGCATCTGTGATTGCCGCCATCTTGGATTTTGATTTGCTAACAAAATTGTATATTTTGTCTATATTATTGTAACGGTCACAAACTATGAAATAACCAAATCTTAAAAAAATACTACTAGATTTTGCTAGCATTACTGCTAACCCCCTCCAAATACAGTACCCTGGCGTGAAAATGATACATCGACCTTTAAAAAGAGACTCGGGTAGGAATGACAGGGTCGGCGCTCTACAAAGCCGTTTCTCAATTAATCATGTCAGTCTTTAATTTGCAGTAAATGCTGTACAAAAGATGGTAGGTATACATTGTTGTGCGAAGATACGTTTCGCCATAAATTTGCATGCAAATATTAATGTGAAATCATTTTTTTTTTTTTGCATTTCTCGTTTATAATTATTATAGTAGTAATGACTATTTTTCATTGGGAAGAAAGCATGTTTAGTGACCAAAAGAACAATATAAGGCAAAAATGTACATTTCTGATAGAAAAATATTGAAAATATTGTTTTCGGCGTATCGCAGATTTAAGTTATATCATTCATAGGTTAGATATTTAAATAATACGCATAGTAATTACTTTGTCCTTATTTTTTTTATGATTTTTTCATTGATGTTTTTCTTCCATTTTTTTTTTATAGGTATGAATGTCTTTTTTCAGTACTCTAAATAAAAATAATCTATGATTGATATAGTCTGCTGTTAAAATAAGCTGTAATTTTCTGAAATTTCATGTTTTTGTAAATAATTCAATTTTATTTGAATAAATAATACTGACAAGTAAAATTCAAAACAATTTATTTGATTTTGAGAGATTCAACAATAGTCAATTAATTTTATTTAAGGACAAGTTCAAAAAGTGAATTTTGAATAATACATTTATTTTTTTAATCGTCTTATTATTTCGAAACTTAAATTATATATATTTTTATTCCGTTTTTAAATGATCTCCAAAATATGTTTTATTTTCATAAATATTTCTGTGGATATTTTGTAGTTACCTAATATTTATTCAACATTTTTTTTTACATTTTTCGAAGTCGTCCTTTAATAATATTAAAAACGCCAAATAAAATTAAGCAAAGCTCCAAGAAAAAAATAGGTACATAGAGTTTTCCTAACAATTTAAAATCGAGAATTTTTAAGTTTTGGCAATTACATTTTTTTAATTTGAATTAGCACCAAATTTTGGCGAAATATCATTTTTTTAAATACAAGTTCATATAAAAAATACTGTGAAATGACATATTTTACCTTGCTGCCATGAACCTATTCTTGTGTTGTAGATATTTAATCACAATATAATTTAGATCTTTAAACAGTTGTTTTTTTTTTACCAGATATTGAACCCGCGACCATTGGTTTTCAAATGACAAATAAGTAATTTGATGATTTTTTTTTTTTTGTTTTGCTGTAACATTTAGAATATTATTATGATGTTATCATTTCACAGTATGATTAATAGTCCCAATTGTATTATTTAATTTAATTTAAAGCCCAAATTAATAAGCTGGTCCTTGTAAGACTAATTTAATATTTTCGATTTTTTTATACTTTTCGCCAATACTTTGGATTACTACTGCCCTTGTTAATTTCAACCTCTCACAGCGAGGAGGCCTGTGTCCCAGCAGTGGGAACATTATAGGCTGATTATGCTGTTCATTTATTTTGAAGTTCAGTCAAAACAAGCTTGGCATTTATTTAGTCAACAATTCCTCATTGTTTTTCATATAACGAAAATATTAAAATAATCCTACAAAAGATTTGCAAAAAAAAAAAAAATAAGAAATAGAGAGACTATACAGCCTAGCTGTATAAGAAAAAAACAATAAATAAAAATAATTATATCTCATTCAATGAGATAATTATAAATTGTAAATAAATCAGTCTATGTCACAAACCTATTTAATTAAATAATTTATTAAATTAATTATTTGCAGATAAATGATAATGATTCAGTATTTATTTTTCGTGGTGGTTTCCTAAGAAAGCGGTGAACGGACATCGGATTCATCATGATATATATATTTTTTATTATTGTTCCTCTCAACCAAAACACCTGCCATCTTATCTCTACTCCACCCTTGGTTGACTGGTAGAGAATACCTAAGGCATTAAGACCGCCTTTGTACCATTTTTGTGTGCGAAAAGTTTAAATAAATCCTAACTAATATTATAAATGCGAAAGTAAGTTTGTTTGTTACCTTTTCACGCCTAAACCACTGAACCGATCATCCTGAAATTTTGCATATACGTTGTCAGGGGTACAGAAACGGATATAGGGTACCTTTCATCCCGCAAAAAAGTACTGTTCGCGAGGAAAACAACAATAACGTCCTTATGATAATAGATGGCGCCACGTGTCTTTCGAATCATAATTGAATTATAACCCGAATTAATAGTCAAAGTCTAAATTAACGCGAGCGAAGCCGCGGACAAAAGCTAGTAATATATAAAGTCATAAAATAACGGCTGTCCAAATTCGATTAATCGATTCGAATTCGATCGATTCGAAGAAGATCGGTTTTTGACACCTTAATGTCAACAACTCGTGAAAATGACAGATTGTTATGATGTTCGTTATTTTATGACGGAACCGCTTTCCTAGGAAACCAAAGTTTAAGTCTCTTTTCAGTCATTAGATTTGTAGAACTTTTTCTATTTTGTTGAGTAACTGTTACTTGTTGACAGGCCTACACTGTCCTCCCTTACCTATTAACACTGTAATTTGAAAACATTGTAAAAGCCCCTTATTTTTAAAAGAGTAACCGTAGAGTTCCTTGCCGGCTCTTCTCCATAGTAGACGACCAATTGGAACCGTGCATCTAGCTTCTGACGTTTCATAAGTGCCCATGTAGGTTTATGTGAAATAAAAAAAACACGTGTCGCACTCGGGGACTGCCGCGGTAAAGCTATTGCAAAGCATTTTTTATCAACTTATGCAATTATAATTATTTATTTATGCAGTATTTTTTTTTCTTTGATATTAATTCAAGTACAGTCTTACCATATACATACACGTTAAGTGAACGTTCGGCCGAGCTACATGGTAGGCGGCGGAGTGGGGGGTGTTAGGTTTTATTTTCGTTACGGAATTTCTTGATTCGGTCGCCGCGCTCAAAGCCCGCGATAAAAGCTATGCAATAGCTTAAAAAATATTTTTGATTTTGAGTCGCGGTCATAGAAGTTGAGAGTAGGACGCAGAGCATTTAGTAGGTACGCGATTCCGATAAACTCAATATGTAAAGAGTCGCGTGTCATCTGGCTCTCGCGTTTTATGACCGCAGCTGCCAAGAATGTTGGCGTATTACTATAGGACAAACAGACGTGACCTCTAAGTGCGGATTTTCCAAAATTGTTATGGAATATTGACACTCTTGGACGCGGTTTAGATGTGCTGAACGACGCGTAGTTTCATTTGTGCAATTCGCCCTAAGTATCGTTCATGAGTAGGAACCGGGGGTAAATATTATAGTCAGGATTTAGGAACTAATATTAAATTGTCTTTTTTTTTTGTTTGATGTTTTGAGATGTTAATTGAGATTCAATTTTCAAATAAAGTCTATCTATGGCTGTTAGGTTAACTAAATATTTTTTTTCGAATATTACAATCTGAATCATTTTGAAGGATATTGCTAATACATTGCTTCATGTTCGAAAAATTTGTCTGCTCTACAACGTAAAATAACGCAATGAATGTTGTTGAACCGTCAAAATTAAAGCCATTCCTACTGTTAGTGTGTTACGCAATTATCCCACCTGGTTAGTAAAATTAAAAACTCTAATAATGTTAAAATAGTAAAAGTTTTTCGAACATCAGATATAAAGATGTCGAATTTAAAATTATTTAAATATTCAGTTGACTATTAACTACTTTGTGATACAGACATTTAACACCAATTAGATTCTAAGTGTATATTATATTTTGACTGTTTTCGAGATAGCAGCGAGGGACATACAAACATACCTACAACATGAATCATTATCATATTATCAGTAAAACTAAATAAAAATATCATCACAAAAGAATCATTCGTCCATTTTGACACGAATGCGAATAATAACTATTGTCGAAACTTAAATCACTATAAAAACCGCTTAAAGGGTAAAATATTAAATAAAATGGCATCACAATCACAGATGTATGTAAAAACTTTAAACCTATCTTAGGAATCACATTTTTAATGATAATAAAATTATAATAAACGTACGAAATCACAGGTAAACAGATCTTTTTACTTAAAACTATTGGAAATCCAAAATGGCTGGCCGGGCCGCTAGAATGCCGCTGGGCGACGTTTAGGTGGCGAACGTTTTCGTTCGTGGCCGAGCAACATTTTAGCGCTCCGAAAGTCACATCTATGGCATCATTCCTCCTCTTCTCACAAACCTTACATATTCTACCATTAACACACTGACTTTTCTTCTCCGATACCATAGGACAACTAATACTGTGCAGCTGCCTAAAAAGCTTACAATTAAAAATAAATATATTTGAAATTAAATTATTCATAAAATAATTACAGTCTATGCGTTTAAATTGTGACGTATTAAAATTAAATAATTTTATAAAATCAGTACTGGAATTAAGCGGGTAAAAGTAAAGTTTATACGAATCACGCACTTTTAAATCTACATCTAAACTACATACACGAACATACGCACGCCCGCTTGTGTCGCGACGAATGTCAAAATTACGCAGATCTACGAAATTATCCCTTGCGGAATTTACGTCAAAATCACAATTGATTAAATTTACAAATAGATCATAAATTACACAAGTAATCGTTAAGTGATTTTTTAATTCATTTGGCGTAACTACGCGTTTTTCCGCGTAAAATATTTTCACGCATAGCGCGTTATTAGAGTTACCATCAAAATTTTGAGCGAACGTCGTCAAAACGCGGAAATCAAAACGATTGCGATTACTTTTCACGCGACTTTCATTAAATTTGACACTTCCACGCGTTACGCATGCGTTAAATCTACGACAAATCGAATATGATATTACCTTACTCATTAATTCACTATGAACGAATACATGGAAACACTTTAAAAGTGTAATTGAGACTACAATTACTACTACGCATGAGTTTACGTTGGAAATTACGCGATATTTTGGGGTTACTCGAGTTTTCCTCGGGTTGACGCGAAGTGGGGGGGATGTGGAGCGTGCGTGAGGAACGCGGGGGAGGCGCGGGGAGGAGGACAGCGAGAGTGGGGGGAGAGCGGGGGCCGCTTGTCCACTGTACTGACATGCACTTAATGGTTAAGGGCAGTGATGCTTTTTGGGCTTCTTTAAGTTTTCCTCATCGGCTCCAGATTTGGGGACCTGGAAGTTTTTATGGAGATATATCAGAAGGTCTATTCTGTAAACATTTCACCGTGAAAAGTTAAGTGAAGTGAACTGCCATTTCATTAGGTGCTAGGGGATTGATAGCTCACTTCACCTACATTTTCATGGTGACAAGTGCGGATCCAGGATTTATTTCTGGGAGGGGCACATGGGCCAGCCAATTAACAAGTGACTCCCATATCTAGTATTTCACTATGCCGTTTTTGGAATCCATTATTTTTCAATGACATTTAAGAATAACTACAACAAAAAAACATGTGCCGTCGAGGGACCTCCGTCAGGAACGAAGTCCCTTACGCGATATTCACATGCACACATACTCGTAAATAATAGAAAGAGACACAGAGAGAGAGAGAAAGTGTAAGTTTTAAGAAGCTCTCATGAAGTCAGGATCTTGGATTTTCACCCCCGAAAACCATGAAAGCGACACCCATGATAAATGATAAATGATTTTATTTCTGTAAGTAGTTTTGAACAAACACTTTTACACTTCAATCATATTTTAAAAACTAGATGAGGTCGGCGTTTCCTATCTGACTACTCTGAGAAGGCCAAAACAACAAACATGATGAAATATTTTATTTTACTTAAACCGTTTGGGGGGAGCCCATGCCCCTGTGCCCCCCCCTGGATCCGCCCTTGCATGGTGAGAAGTTACAGAATACACCGACAGTAGTGCTGTAAAAATCTTAGGTGAAGTGAGTTTAAAGTAAGTTGTCAATACAAAACATTTTTTTGTCTCGTATTCTTCTCTTTGTTGCTCTAATTGAGAGCACCACTATACAAAGCAAAAAAAAATAAGATTTTCTTTTTTGGAACGAAGTTCCTTATTGCACGTTATACACCGCATACTTGGCGAATGAGTGCTAGATCGAAAAAAGTATAAAACCTGCACTGCACTACTCGCAAAGTTGCTTCGACGAAGTTCTGGTCGAAATTGACTGAAGTCCGAAGTACGTGACTATACACTCATGCTAAGAACTACGGGACGTTTCGAGTCTTTTGACTCGGGCGCAAAAACCGACAACGATCGGCAGCCGCCCGAGGCGAGCCGAGGTTGCGCGAACCGAACTGAAGTGCGCAGGGTGCATGTTGATCAAAGTTAAGCGAATACAAGAATGTACAAGGGCACTTTGGTTAGCTTCGGGCAACCCCGGCTGTTCTCGGGCGCCTTCCGATTGTTGTCTGTTTTTGGTGTATGGTCACGTACTTCGGTTTTCGGTCCATTTCGACCAGTACTTCGTCGAAGCAACTTCGCGAATAGTGTAGTGCAGGTTTAACACTTTCGCCGTCTGGACACTTTTGTTGCGCTCGCGCAAATGCGAAAGGAATTTCGTTCCAACCGGGTGTCCCACGACACCTCGCAACTGTTTTACACACGTTTTTTTTTTCTCGGCATTACCTCCCGGATTTCTAAAATCCTGATACATAGTTTGACTAAATGAAAAAGTCAGGTACTGAAAATCCTGTCCTTCGGAGTAAAATCTCGTTCTTCTACTTTATTTTTTCCTTGCGGCGGGTAGTTTTTAAAAGGTGCCCGGACTTGATGTCAAGTGTACTACATACCTCAGTTTTAAATGTCTCGTTGGTCTCGTCGCAAGTGCTACTGCTAAGCTTGAGGTCTTGGGGTTGATTCCCAGATCGGACAAAATGTAACTGGGTTTTTTTTAAACAGAAATTTCTGAGTATCAGTCTAGCTAGAGGCTGTGATTTGTGCCCGGTTGTGGGCAATAAATAGGCTCGCCCTCTATTACGTGGAACTTAAAATTAACTGGCGAAATGTGGGTGTACTATAGGTACACCTCTGCCTAACTCTTCGGGGGTTACAGGCGTGATGTGATGTTATACTACATACCTCAGTGTACCGCTCTCCCTTGAGCGACACAATCTTGTTGTCGCGGTAACGCACCATCTTCTTCGGCTCGATCTTAGGAGCCAGAGGCTTATGTTCCTTCTGATCAGAGTTCTTGTCCACGTAGGAGTAACTGGAACGCAAAGTGTTATAATCAGCGATCAAATATTCGGATGCATATTCACCTGCAGTTGAGATGTTGGCTAATATGGAATGCGCTTTTGTATCGAAAAAAAAAAACCCGCTGACATCAGATTTCAGTGACCAAACCGGACCAAATCATAGCGATCTTATTTATGATTACGATTATCTTTCGATAGTGATTAAAGTTGTTGTAGCCGAGGTAATATTTACGCCCAATCAGGATATAGAACTTTGTTTAATCAAAATAATTATTTTAAATTATGTTTTTTTGTTTTAACTAACACTCAGCACCCCTCCTCTTGCATCCTACATCATATTTGCATCGTGGTTAAACATTAAATTTAAATAAATATGCATCAGATTTATTAACAAAAAAATAAAAAATAATAATAAGCTACTTCCATACTTTCATAGCTAAAAATTTACTTAAGGTAAATATGCATCGGAATATCCGATCTCTGGTTATAATTTAAGTTTATTACGGCAAATTTTTTGTCCACCAACCCGCACTGTGCCCACGTTGTAGATTATTGCCCACTCCCTCTAAGAGAGAGAAAGGAGGCATGTGTCCCAGTAGTGGGACTGGCATTATATGCTGATATAACGAACATAATTTGCTGTTACATTATGTTTGTTTGACGATTTACAAGAACGAAAAACGAACTCTTCAAGCAAGCAATTTATTTTTATTTGTTTAAAATAAATTAATAGTTGTTTTAGTCTGCTCATCAGTCGAGATTATGACTTCTTTCACAACTTTTCGCAATTTCTCATCGTTTTCGCCAGTCCCAAAAACTCAACTACAACCTGAGTTGTGCGTGCAATTACCAAAACTAAGAATTGCTGATATTTAAAAAAAAAAACCTGTTCCATGATAATTCCTTGCTTATAATGTTCAAAAATTCAACTTCAATACCATATGTTATGTATTGATGCTCGTTTCGGTGTAACACTCACCGAGCAATGATCCTGTTCTTGATCTCGTGATCATCGCAGAGCGGCTGGCGCGCAGCGGTGTGTAGCGCGGCCGCTGACAGAGACTGGCCTTGTTCGCGACGGTGTAACAGAGTCGCGGCGGCGCGTTCTACGTCGCCGTGAGCGATTGAGACGCAGTGCTTGATCTGGGGATGTAATAATTAAGATTTTAGTAATTCATTGGAAATATAGAGCATATTAGTTATTCATTGGAAATTAGAGCATAGTATTGGGCATTGAAAATATAGAAATGTACAAAGGCCAGGAGGTCAAGCTACACGAAACTGTAAAATTTCTCCAAACGATTTTAAACCTTAAAATGTTGGTGGTTAAGTTCAAAATCGGATGAGAAAAACTGACAGTTTGTGGTAACTTGATATGCTGGCGACTGTACAATGTCATTGCTCTTAAAATGGCACAGGACATCGTGCGAAAAACGGCATGTCCTATAACTAAAAGCCAAAGACATAATAGATTATGGCTCATGCCCTAAGCATGCTAAGAGAGGAGGCTCATAGAGTACATTTTTATATAAGGAGGCCTGCGTCCGAGCAGTGGAAACACGATAGGCTGATCTTATAGATGCCTAATCTCATGTCTCAAGGTGATTTATTCATCTGGATTTAGTCCGTAGCAGCCTTTTTCTTTTTTTTTGGATGGAAAACTATCAAATAACTTCTCCTGCTTTGGGCGGAGCGGGAGCGGGTGTCAGACTTTTACTAAATAAAACCTACCCGTGTTCCTTCAGTTGCGTGTGCGCCAGGGCCACGGTAACTCTTTCGAACAATCCGCGACCCTGGCAGGTATCGGCCCTATCGGACCCCATCAATTAGTGCTGACATCTCTTTTTGGCGCGCGTGGAACACAACGCGCCGTCGACCGGGGCCTGGTCCTTACCGGACGGTGAGCTACCCAATCCGTCCGCAAGCTCGCGCCTACGGTGGCCGGGTATCGGCTATAGACTCCCGACGCCCTGGGCTTCTCCTCCTGCGGCGGCTAGGGGCGTGAGCGCGCAATAATTGCCTCTCCCTCACGCGCTCCGCCTCCTCCTTCGCGAGTATTACTGCTTCGCCGAAGGAGGTGACAGCTTCCCATGCCCTCTCGCTCCGTACCATGACCTGAACCAGCGCGAGAGATCGCCGCCACGAGGACATGGCGGTGCCCCGCCCAAGCCGGACAGACCTCCATCGTGTCCTACGGGCGATCCACACAGTGGTAACACCCGGGCGTTCCCTCTCGCCTTATGCGAAACAGGAACCTCCCAAAACAACCGTGTCCGGTGAGGACCTGCGTCAGGCGGAAGGTGAGGACGCCGTGGCGGCTCTCAATCCACTCGCTCAAAATCGGCTTGCCCCTATTACATGGGTCTTAAATATTAAAGATGAACCTACCAGTGATTTTATAATTATTTAATTGAGAGGAGTAACCGGATGCAGATCAATACTGGTATTGAGCTGCATCCGGTTAGACTGGAAGCCGACCCCAACATAGTTGGGAAAAGGCTAGGCAGATTTAGAAGAGTAACCAAGGGGTTTCTTTAAGGTTCTTCTACATAGGGACGGACAACTAACTTCTAACCTTCTAACTAATCTCTCGGCGATCGAATGACATTGAGAGGGCACACAGCACACACGCTGATAGTAAACATTTGAGTAATTATTGTTTTGTGAAATCTCACTTGGAATGTATTCAGCAAACAAGATGGCGGCATTAGTTTCAATTTAGGCCAGGCGCCAAAAGGCCTTTGTAGCTCTATAATTTGACTCCAAAGTGTCTGTTAATGATTTGAGTTTAGTATGTTTCCTCCATAGCCCAAATGTTGGCGAACATCTCGGCTAGAGCCTGGCACTGGTCGGCGTGCACATCCTGCTCTAGCAGCGGACGACGATTGTCCTCAACACACTCTGAAGACTTAAGTGTCGTAGAGGAAGGACCTCTTACCTCCATAGCAAAAGTGTTGGGAAACATCTGGGCTAGAGCCTGGTACTGGTCGGCATCAAAGTCAAAGTCAAAGTCAAATCATTTATTTCAAATAGGCACATAAAAGGCACTTTTGAACGTCAAAATTTACAAAAAAATAGAATTGATTCTAGTTGCCCCTTCCAAAAGGTAGTTTCGTATGGAGAAGAATGGGCAAGAAACTCCACCGTTACTCTTTTAAAATATTTTACAATATTATGTAAGTTCACATTAATTATGCAATCATATGTGAAGACGATGCACCTAGAATAAAATTACTATACCACAATAGGTAAAAAGAATTAAATATAATGCAAAGGCAGGTAAATTAATTATGTGATAGATACATGGTGCTCACATATTTACAAATATTGAAAAGTAGATGATATTTCCAAAATTTTAACAAGTAATAATTTAGTGTGTGAGTTAAAGTACATAATGTAACAATCAATGTCATAAAAATTATAAATTATACAATTAAATTAGCAACCAGTTTGATTTTGTCTAGACTCTAGATTGTCCTATGGAGCAGGACCAGCATGTTTCCAAGCATTCTTATCTAGGATATAATCCTCTAATTTGTAATATGCTTGTTTACAAAGTGTACTTTTTATATGAGTTTTAAATTTTCTTTCATTTAATTGCAATATGTCACAAGGTATTTTGTTGTAACATTTAACACAGTACCCCATAAAAGATGTATGTACTTTAGATAATCGAAAAAATGTTTGATCTATTTTATCTTTATTTCTAGTATTAAAATTATGTCTATCACTTATTTTATTAAAAAGATGTAGATTTTTTCTTACATACATAATATTTTCATAAATGAATTGACAAGGTACCGTCATAATATTAATCTTTTTAAATAGTTCCCTAAGAGATTCGCGACGACATAGATTGTAAATGGCCCTGACAGCTCTCTTTTGCAAAATGAAAATTGATTCAATGTCAGCAGCCCGACCCCACAGTAAAATGCCATATGACATAATGCTGTGGAAGTAGCTAAAATAGACCAAACGCGCGGTTTCTACATAAACGGCATAAACATCGTCCTCTACAAGTGAACGATGACTGTCCTCAACACACTCTGAAGATTTAGTGTCGTAGAGGAAGGACATCTTACCTCCATAGCAAAAGTGTTGGGGAACATCTGAGCTAGAGCCTGGTACTGGTCGGCATGCACATCGTCCTCTAGCAGCGGACGACGATTGTCCTCAACACTAGAGCCTGGTACTGGTCTGCGTGCACATCGTCCTCTAGCAGCGGACGACGATTGTCCTCAACACACTCTGAAGACTTAGTGTCGTAGAGGAAGGGCATCTTACCTCCATAGCACAGGTATTGGGGAACATCTCGGCTAGAGCCTGGCACTGGTCGGCGTGCACATCGTCCTCTACAAGCGAACGACGATTGTCCTCAACACACTCTGAAGACTTACTGTCGTAGAGGAAGGACATCTTACCTCCATAGCACAAGTGTTGGGGAACATCTCGGCTAGAGCCTGGCACTGGTCGGCGTGCACATCCTCCTCTAGCAGCGGACGACGATTGCCCCCACGCTCCTCCACGCTCTCCGATGACTCCGAGTTGGAGTGGGACCTGAGATAACAAAACAAACATTATAAAACATGCTCATTGTATTCCCCGAAGGGAAAGGCAGAGCGTATAAGCAGGTACAACCACATTACGCCGGTCCCATGTATTACGGGGCGAGCTTATTTACTGGGTATAAATCCTGGCTCCGGGAATCTACTAAGAATATTAGCACATCGCGTTGTAGGTCGTGAGTTCGAACCCAGACAGGCACTTTACTTTGTGCATTTAATTTAATCGACACTGCTCTCAAAATGGTGAAGGAAAACATCGTGAGGAAACAGGCATGTCTTAGAACCAAAAATTCGAAGACATTTGACATCCACCAACTCGCACTGGGCCCGCGTGGTGGACTGTGGCCTTTCTCTCTCATAGAGAGGAGGCCTATAGCCCAGCAGTGGGAACATTATATGCCGATTATGCTATGTTCTTTAAATTAATTATTATTATTTTAAGTATTCAGTAGTAGTAGTAGAAGTAGTTCCCAGATCGGGCATAGTGTTAGGACGTTACATTAATTAAAATTTCTAACTAGCAACTTGTACTCAAGTCTAGTCAATAGGCTTGCTCCTGGCGAAATATGTGTGTACCATAGGTTTACCTCTGCTTACTTCTTCGGGGAATACAGGCATGATGTTATGATAGTACAGTATTTTTATCTCACGAAGCGAGGCGCGCTTTACTTGTGGTTACCAAGTGTGCAAACACGCTGTGAATGTGTGTGTAAGCGCAGGAGCTCTCGGTACCGTCGTCCGAGACAATGGCGAAGTCGGAAGTGTGTGTGTGTGTGTGTGTGTGGGTGTGTGTGTCGGTATGGGTGTGTGTATGTGTGTGCGCGTGTGTGTGTATGTGTGTGTGATTGTGTGTGTGGGGGGGGGGGGTATGTGTGTTATGTGCGAACGCTACTCGTCTTCACGCACACATTCACAGCTTTTTTGTACACTTGGTTACCAAAAGTAAAGCGCGCGTCGCTCCGGGAGATAAACATACTACAGTATAGTTTTAGGAAGTTTCGGCGTATCTATACGATTACAAATTAAAGTCGCTTTCCAAGCCTGTCTGTGTGACCACGTTGTTCCTCTTAACTACGCAGCGGATTTTGATTCGTTTTTCACCATCATTTAGAGTTAGAAAATTTATTCCGGAAGCATTATATGTAGGTACAATTTTTTTTTATCGTTGCTCTCGTAAATGTAATTATATAGTCTTCATTTATTTTCGTTCCTTATATATTTAGTATGTATGTATTTATGTATCTATCTATTATTTAAGATATGTTATATCTGTTTTATCTATTTTAGTGTATTGTATAGGTACTTATTATTTGCACCAACGACAGCCCCATTTTATGTCCAGGCAAATCACTGTCCATTCCAAAGTTGCCTGGAAGAGGTTGCAGAAAACGATAAGGGCGCCCATTGTATATTTTGAAGTGTTCGATTTATGTTTTGTAATGTGTTTTGTGGTGTACAATAAAGAATATATATTATATAAATAAATAACATTAAACTTGTATATAATCAAAAAATCTCCATGTTTTGTCAAGTTGTTAAACCGTGCAAAGGGCGAGTCGTTAGTATATGGCTAAAATAGGTAGGCTGGTATGCTTACCGGCTGTTCTTGGTCATAGGAGGCAGCATCTCACTCAGATTCTGAAGAGTAAGACTCAGCCTATCGCTGCTCGCCGAATCATCTGAAAAAAAAAATATTACCTCAATAACTCTGAAATAGAAGAAGTTCGGACATTTTTTAGACTGTCCTCCTAGTCAGGGCCGTTTTAACCTATTGGAGGCCCAAGGCCCTATGGAGATTCTAGGATGCAAGAGCAAGCGAAGTGTGTTCGAAATTTGTAGCACCCTGCTTCTGATAGCCCTTAGCTCCGACGCTGACATGAAGTAGGGGGCCCCATGAATCGAGGGGCCCTAGGCATTTGCCCAGAGTAGTCAATGGCAAAGAACGCCCTGCTCCTAGTCACGCATACCTGTGTGCATATCTTTCTAAAGCTCGATGGAATACAAGCCTGACGCATATTAGGGCGGGCCGCGCCCCAACGCAAAAATCCTCCTACATTTCCATCACACATTTCATTCATTCATTTAATTTACATTTTATTTCCTAAGTTTTGACCGATAAGAAAAGTGATAATTATGACATTTCTGTACTGATTGACTTGTACTAAATCATTTATATTTTAATTTAACTGCATTGACCTCGAACTTGACGAATTTTGAATCCCATTTTATTAAACTTGACATTATGTATTGTATTGCCTATTTCAAATTATTTACTGAATTTTATCTTGACATGGTGAACTTGTATTGATTTTATTGAATGTGTTAATAATATATTTATGAGTGAGTCTTTGTTGTTATAGCTTAAACTGTTTGCACGCCTTAGTTAAGGTAGTTAGTTTAGGGATCATTTTAAACTTAACATCTGTAACTTGTATCTACCTACTTTCTGTGCAAATAAAGAACTATTGGCTAGCCTGGAACTAAAGTGGTCCATGTAACATTTTTGGCTAAATCCATCTATGAGCATTTTTGAACATAAAAATAATAAAAAATTATTGTTTAAAAAAAAAAATCGCACCTTTAAAGACAAACCGTTACTAAAGACAATATAAAATATACACAATATAAAATTTGACACAAGGAGTTTAAATAAAAAGAAATACACGGCTTTTTCGCAATAGAATTTAAGGTTATGGAGCTTTGAGCCATTTTGTGAGGTCATAATGATGGATATTTATTTACACTATAACATATGTTCTATTGCGAAAAAGTCGTGCATTTTTTTATTTAAGTTCCTGTGTAAAATTTTATATTTTCGTTTAGTAACGGTTTATCTTTAAAGGTGCGTTATGTTCAAAAATGCTCATAGATGGATTTAGCCAAAAATATTACATAGAAAATTTTAGTTCCAAGCCAGCCTATTCTATTCTATCAGTTGCGTATATTTTGTATGTATGAACCATGGCAACCCATAGCATGGCATGAACATGCGATGTGGGTCGTTCGGTAATCATGATTTTTAAAATTGAAGTGTTAACCGTCTTTCGTTGCTGACCGTACGGTTCAACAGTCGTCCAAGAATCATCACAGACAAAGCAAAACTTCGATACATTTATCATTGATAAAACGATGATGAACTAAATCACAACTACACTAGAGTTCAAAATAGCGTGTAAGAGATTCCCTGTTCGCGAAGCTACCTACCGTATATTTTCACTAAAAACTTGGCAGCAATATACGCGCATTTTAACTGCTGTCTGAGCTGACCCTTATATGAAGAATGATCTAAAAAAGGTACACTATACGTATTGCTAAATTTTGAGTATACAAAAAAAAAAAACACGTGTCGCACTCGGGGACTGCCGCGGTAAAGCTATTGCATAGCATTTTTTATCAACTTATGCAATTATAATTATTTATTTATTTTTTATTTACGCAGTATTTTTTTTTCTTTGATATTATTTCAAGTACAGTCGTACCATATACATACACGTTAAGCGAACGCTCGGCCGAGCTATATGGTAGGCGGAGTGGGGTGTTTTAGGTTTTATTTTCGTTACGGAATTTCTTGATTCGGTCGCCGCGCTCAAAGCCCGCGATAAAAGCTATGCAATAGCTTAAAAAAAATTGTGTAATGACATCGACACGCTAAGAAGGGTGCAGGGTCTTTGCAGGGCCTTAACTCACTATGACCATTTAACGATTCCTTACTTCGAAACCACGTCAAATACTTATCTAACCACGACATCTGCTAATAACGTATTCTCTATGATACAATAAACGAAACCGTTTCTACAAGACTCGATATTGACGTGGTAAAATTACGCGGGGAATAATAATTACCATACAGAATTGGGGCCCAGGTTGGCTTTCCATGTAATAAATCAATTTTCTGTCACATTTGTTTAGATTGAAAGTAGGCCCTATATAGTTCGGAAAGGCTAACCGGATAACTGCGCGCGTTGTCCAAAAATTTTAACAGAATTCTATTGAGAAATGCTAAATTAAGGCAGACTGTCAATGGATACTCACCAGGGTTAGAAATCGAGTCAGTATCATCCCGTGGGTTCAGCTCAGCCTCCAACTCGAGTACCCACGTGCAGACCAGGCCCGCGTCGATATGACCGAAATGTGGCACGTAGGCAGACATCATCTCTATGAAACCTGTGGAAAGAGATGCAAGATTTTGAGTTATGAAGTGGTTAGAAGATTTCCGTCGCACTTATAATTTCTGATGGACAGAATAATCTGACTTTGGTATACGCCAACGTTCGTGGCAGCTGAGGTCATAAAGAGTACGTATAGTAGGTACGGGATTATTGGTGTCATCTCGCTCCCGCGTTTTATGACCGCGTCTGCCACGGGTCTTGGGGTTTAAGGGGGAAGCGCCAGGGTAGACCGCGAAATTCCAATTTACTTACGTTTTTTGCTATATGCAGGTCAGTGTCAGGTTGTGTGTTGAATTAAATATAATTCGCCACCGTAACGAATATGGCTTTACAGAATTATAATCATTAGAATCAGCAACACAACTCCTAAAATTAGAATTGCCCTCAAATGTCATGATTTCATGAAATAGTCATTCAATAGAGTAATATGAACTTAAAGAGACTTCTGATTATATTTATGATTATAATTCTATAAATAAATATTTGTTACGGCCGCGAATCATATTTAGATCAACATACAAGCTGATGTTGACCTGCAAATCGCAAAAAAACTTAAGAAGGAAAAAAAAGTTAGGAGAGTCCGCTCTTCCATCTAGTTACAATTGGTTTTAACAACAACAACAATTGTAATATGAATGCTCACTCTTGACATGTTATTTTCTTTTTCTTTCATCATTCATTATTTAAGTATTTTCTCAATTTTTATTGTGTTTACACCTAGTTATACACTCGGCGTCACAAAAATCGCACCTCTCCGAAAATAAGTTTCAAGCATGTCCCGCCATCAACGAATACATTAAACCTAATTAATATTAGTATCAATTGAAAATATATTTAACGACCTTTAAATTAACATTAGTTAGAATTCCTAAACACAACAGATCTCATTAGCACATAACGTTAAAAAAAATGTTGACAAAATACGCATTACAACGGCCACTAATTGCACCTCCCTACAAGGGTATAAAAAGGGCGACCCGGGTTAAATGTGGGTCATTTACGCTCTCGACACTCGTCCTGAACGGTCGTGCTTACGCTCCCCCGTTCATGACTCAGTGGCGCTAGCCTAATTCTTCTCGTTACGTTTACGTAACGCCCTCGCAGCCGCCCCGGCTGTATTCGATCATCGATCGATTAATTAATTCATTTTAATTAATCAATCGTTTTTGATCAATTATAAAAATTGCCTTTTTCAAGGCAGGTTCTACTGTTTCTTTAACGTGCGCGTTTGTGTGAGTAGCTTCACTAGGCCCCTTCCGGGCAAAACCACAGTTTCGTGGTCCTCGGTGGATACCTTACGGTGCCAACGAAGCCGAGTGGGGTGTTGACCCAATCACACCCGCCGAACCCCTTCAGGGCTAGGCAGTCAGTTGGACGGGTCCCAGAGTTAACCGGCCTTGGGGGATCTCCTAGTCGGCTCTGGTGACAGTTTTCCTTCCTCAGCTACTCACCTAGTGTCTTTAGGGTGTGTCTACACCCTTCGCGCTAGACTGTCAGGGCCCCGTTCGCACATTAAGATTGGCGACGGGTATACAAGCTTAGGGCTCACCCATAGGCACTCAACCTCCCTGTCTATACCCGACAGGGAGGGTGTGACACATCCCCGGGCATTTCCACCCGGGGAGCTAGGCATAGGGAAGATAGGAGGGAACCTTCTGTTCCGCCATCCCCCCCAAACCAACCCTCCCGCACCCCCAACCATGGGGGATGCTGTCCTTCTGACGTTCGTTAGGGAGGTCCTCTTAAAGGACCCCGAATTTCTCGCCAAATATGGCGCCCGTTTCGCTGCTATGCAGCCCCCCACCCCCTGTCCCTCCGACACTCCAGCCATCGCTAGCTTTAACGATGCTCTAGAACCCCCCTCCCCTCCGTGCTCTATGCCCGTCATAGACTCGGAGGATTCCTCAGGTCCCATGGACACTGAAGTAGCCTCCATCAAACGCCCGGTCACTCCGTATCCTTATGGTACGGAGCCCCAATTCTCCTCAGCCTCCTCGTCCGAGGATGACGGCTTCCAAACCGTCACCTCCGCCGCTAAGAGGAAGAAGAACGTTGTCTCTTCTTCCCAGGCAGGGAAAACCCCCAAGATAGGCTCCCCCGCCGCCCCCGTGACACCGACCCCCGTTGTCCCCGCCCCGACCGCGCGCCCCGCTCCCTCCGCCGCCGCGTCAACCCCCCCCACCCTGTCTAAGGCTTCCGATGGCCAATCCAAACAGGCCCCCTCTCCGCCCCCTGTGTTCATTCAGGACAAGGGGAAGTGGACCGTCGTGTCCAAATGGTGCGTCGATCTCCGGATCGGCTTCACCAGTGCCCGTGCCACAGAGCAGGGCATAAAAGTCCAAGTCCCTAACTCTTCCGATTATAGGGCTCTCACGAAACTCCTCCGAGATAGGGGAGTTTCATTCCATACTTACTCCCTTCCGGAGGACCGACAGACCCGCGTGGTCATAAATCGCATCCCTAAAGAGATCGCGACCTCTGATATAAAAGACGACCTTCTGTCGCAAAACGTCCCCGTCGCGGAAGTGCACCGCATGCACCGCGCCCGAAGCGGAGAGGCATACAATATGATCCTTGTTGTATGCCCCGCCGTCGAGGGACACCACCCGATTTTCACTATAAAGTCGATTTGTAGCCTTACTGGATTCGATATCCAGAAGCCGCGCAAAACTGGCATCGTCGGTCAATGCCACCGGTGCCAACTCTATGGCCATTCCCAGCGGAATTGTCATGCGACACCCAGGTGCGTCAAGTGCCTGGGCGAGCACGGCACTTCTGACTGCTCCCGCCCCAAAGACAGAACTTTGTGCACGGAGCCACCCAGCTGCGTGCTCTGCGGGAACTCCGGGCACCCAGCCAACTACCGTGGCTGTCCCAAAGCCCCAAAATCGACCGCCCCTAAGCTGACGAAGCGTACCGACGCCCGTCAGCAAAGGGAAGCTCCCCCCTCTCAACTTCCCGAGCGACTGAGTCCCCAAAGACCCAGTCCTTGGCATCTCCTGCACCACCAACAGGCCTTCCCGGCCTTGGGGCGCTATCAACAACCTCCCCCTCCTCCCATCCCTCCGCTGATGGACCCCCGCATCCGTGCTCACGCACCCGCGCCCGCGCCCGCGCCCGCGCCCGTGCCCGCGCCCCCTCGCGCTAACCCACCCCCGGCTCCTAAAGCCGCTCCCCCCGCGCCGGTCGCACCCCGCCCGCCCGCACCCACTCCTCCAGTGGTCGGGCCTAACCCTCTCGACGCGTTCAATGTGATCTCGAGCACATTCCTCGTCTTCCTCACCCCTCGCGCCCGAAAGATGGCTAGCGAAATCGTCACAGCAAGAAATTCCTGTGACCTTTTCGCTATCCAGCAAATATACAATGCGTATCCGGAGATAACGCAAACCCTGATGACCTTTTCCAACCAACCTAAAATCAATTAATGGATAAAGGAATCATTGCGCGTATTAAACCCCGATCCCTCAGACTGGGGTATTTCAATGCCAATGGCATCATAGGTCAGCGTGACGAAATCGCGACCTTCCTCCGCGATCACAATATAGACGTCCTCCTCGTACAGGAGACGTTCCTTAAACCCCATCACCGTAGGCCGTCCATCGCAAACTATCGCGTAGTCCGCAACGACAGGATTCGGTGTCACCGGGGCGGTACCCTGATCTACTACAGGGCTTCGCTCTATTGCATCCCAATAGACCCCCCTCCCCTCTCACGATTAGAAGTGTCTATATGTCGACTAGGCATGACGGGTCACCAGCCGATCACTCTGGTGTCGGCTTACCTCCCCCCCACCAATACCTCAGAGAACTTTCAATTACTGACTGACGACCTGACCCTCCTGCTCGGCTTGAGTGACTCCGTTATCATAGCGGGCGATCTCAATGCCAAGCACACCGCATGGAATAGTGCCGTTATCTCTACCCGAGGGAGACACTTGTTCGACCTCAGTCCTCTTCTTAACTTCGACGTCATCGCCCCGATGACCCCCACCCACTTCCCCGCTAACGTTGACCACGCCCCTGACGTGCTAGATGTAGCACTCCTAAAGAATATCAACCTACGGTTGGCCTCTATAGAAGTGCTACAAGAGCTAGACTCTGACCACCGACCAGTCGTAATGAGACTAGCCCCTCGCATAGGTCTCCCCGACCCCGACCAACCCCCCCTCACGAGAGTGGTAACGGACTGGAGGTTAGTAAGCGAACGCCTGAAAGCCAACACATCCCCCCACTTAGACTCTATCCCCGACCTCTTCGACTCAGTCGCAGACACGACGGCCGCGATCGGCTCGTTCACGGAACACGTACAATCCGTCCTGAACGATTGTTCAAGGGAAGTTCCAGCGATAGATGACTATCGCTGGAAATTGCCGGACGATGTACGTGAGCTGTTGACCGAGAAGAACGCGGCCGTCCGTGCGTACAGCAACTTTCCCTGCTCCGCGAACCGAACCCACATGCGCTACTTGCAGCGAACTGTAAGGAACCGCGTGGCGGAAGTACGTAACGCGGGCTGGGACAAGATGCTGAGCGAACTCGAGCCCACCCACCTGGCATTCTGGGAACTTCAGAGGAAACTCAAATCCCGAGAAGTAGCCCCCATGCCCCCCCTGACCCGCCCTGACGGCACCGTCGCCTTCGACGATGCCGACAAGGCCGAATGCCTCGCCGATAGTCTAGAGGCCCAATGCTCGCCCAGCACTCAACCAGTAGACCAGGCCCACCTCTCTGAGGTGGAAGCCGAAGTCGAAAGGAGAGCTTCCCTCCCCCCCGTAGAAGACCCCGAGTTTCCTCTGCCTCCCGTCACTCCCGACGAAGTGCACGATCTCATAAAGGGTCTAAAGCCCCGCAAAGCCCCCGGTTCGGACGGTATCACCAATAGGGTGATACAGCTCCTCCCCGCCCATCTGATCATGCTCATGACCACCATCTTCAATGGTGCCATGAGCAATAACATCTTCCCCCAATCGTGGAAACAGGCCACTGTCATTGGTATTCCCAAGCCAGGCAAGCCCAAGTCCGCTCCCTCCAGCTACCGTCCCATCAGTCTGCTCAACGTCCTCGGCAAAATCTATGAGAGGCTTATTTATAAGCGTCTCAGAGACTACGCCGAGACGAAGGGCCTCATTCCCAACGAGCAGTTCGGTTTTCGAACCCAGCACTCGTGCGTGCAACAGGTCCACCGGATCATCGAACACATAAGCGTCGGTTTCCAACGCGGTTCTTTGACCGGTGCCGTGTTTTTCGATATAGCGAAAGCGTTCGACAAAGTCTGGCACGACGGCTTATTATATAAGCTGTACAAACTTAAAGTGCCAGATCGTCTCGTGCTCATCTTACGAGACTTTTTGTCGAATCGCACGTTTCGCTATCGCATCGAAGGAGCGCTATCCTCCCCCCGCCCAATCCGCGCCGGAGTCCCTCAGGGCTCCGTGCTCGCCCCCCTCATTTTCACGCTATTCACCAGCGATATCCCCAAAAGTAGAAAGGCTCAGTTGGCTCTGTTCGCAGACGATACGGCCATTTACTACACCGGCTTCGGCCACGACTCGATCTCTCGCATTCTCCAAACCTCAGTCAACCAGCTCGGTGACTGGTTTAGGAAGTGGAGAATCGAAGTCAATCCCGATAAGAGTCAAGCGGTGTTCTTTTCGAAACCGCGACTCAAACCCCTCCTTCCCCGTCCGCTGACCATGTACGGCAAGCCTATCCCTTGGGAGAAGCGAGCCAAATACTTGGGCGTCGTCCTAGACCAGCACCTCTCCTTCTCGGAGCACATAAAGCAGGCGCGCTCGCGCGCCGCTTTCGCTCTCGGTAGGCTCCACTCCGTCCTGAATGCACGCAGCAAATTGTCACTTAGGTGCAAATTGCGCATTTACACAGCGTGCATTCGCCCCATCATGACCTATGCGAGCGTAGTATTCGCACAAGCGAAGCCCCACCACATCCATAGGATGCAGACCCTCCAAAACCGGTTCCTCCGCAGGGCGACCGGTGCCCCTTGGTTCGTTCGGAACGAAAGTCTCCATCTCGATCTTAAAATCCCGACCATCAGTCAGTTCATGAAACGCCTATCCAAGCGTTTCTTCGACTCCGCCGCCACTCACCGCAACCCTCTGGTTGTCGCGGCCGCCAGCTATGTCCCCTCCCGAATTAGTCATACCCGCCGTCCCCGGCATGTCCTAGTCGACCCCGATGACCCCATAACCCTCCTCCAGGAGAGCAGTAGGGCCACAAGTACAGTGCACAGACACAGACCGCCATCGTTCCGACCTCGCCGACGAGGTCCCACGCGACGACCCCCCCGCATCCGTTCCCCCCGTCCCCAGTCCGATGAGGCCTCAGCCCGCGCCGTAGCTGAGCCTGTAGCTTTAAACTCCCCGTTTAATAATCATGATACCATAAACCCTTTGATCCAGCCCGTCCCCAATATCGCGCTGCCCTCTCCCGATGACGCCCTAAGCCGAGGTCCGTACCCCACAGGGGGTGCCCTTAGCGTGCGGTCATCTATCATTTAAGTTTTAGTTTTAAATTTTTCCGCTCCTGGCTGGAGGCCTTTTAGAGTAAAATCCGAAAGGCAACCACAGGACAGACCGGTTAAGCAGCCACGACCCCCAGTGGTCAAAACTGCGAGTTGCCAATCAAAAAAAAAAAAAAAAAAAAAAAAAAAAAAAAAAAAAAAAAAAAAAAAAAAAAAAAAAAAAAATAAATGTGGGTCATTCGCTATCCAACCTTTGAAGTGAACACACGTGAACAGCTACAGCAAGAAAATACCCCAGAAAATGGATACCACTGCAGATGAAGCCGCTCAAGTCATTGCATTACTGTAATCAGGGATGCGGCAATGTGATGTTGCTCGGCAACTGAACTTAAGTCGCTTTTCCGTTCGACGAGTGTTCCAACGCTTCCAAGAGACTGGTGGCTATATCCGAAGACGTGGATCTGGAAGACAACGGTGCACATCCGAAAGAGACGATCGCTTCATTGTTTCGACGTCTTTACGTAATCGGTTCTCCAATGCTGTTGAGCTGCAACAACAACTGCGATCAGCTCGCAGAACTTCTGTAAGCGTCTCCACGATTAGAAGAAGAATGCGGGAGAAGAAAATTGCAGCTCACAGGGCTGCTACAGGGCCAAAATTGACTGCACAGCACAGGAGAGACCGGTTGCAATTTGCCCGTGACCATGTGGATTGGACAATAGACCAATGGAGAGCTGTGCTCTTCTCGGATGAGACGAGGGTGTGTCTTTTCTGCAACGACAGGCGTAGAAGAGTGTACAGGAAGCAAAGGAACGATTCGCACAAGCCTGTATTCAAGAGACAGTGGAATACGAGGGTGGCTCGTGCATGTTCTGGGGCGGCATGTCAATCGACGGCAAAACGAACCTTGTGTGTGTTTCTCGGACTGGAAGTGCTCGCGGGCAAGGGTCGCTGACTGCTCATCGGTACATAACAGAGATCTTAGAGGAGCAGGTTGTCCCTTATGCGGGTTTTGTTGGCAGTGGGTTCACGTTAATGCACGATAACGCCCGCTGTCACACCGCATTAATTGTAAGTGACTACCTGCAAGAAGTTGGGATTCCTGTTATGCGCTGGCCGGTGCGTAGTCCAGACCTGAATCCTATTGAGCACCTTTGGGATGAACTGAAACGGCGAGTACGGGCACGTGATCCTGCCCCTACCACTCTCCAAGACCTCCAAGATGCCGTCGTTGCAGAATGGGACAACATTCCTCAAGAGACTGTTGTCACATTAATTAGGTCCATGAGAGAACGCATGGAAGCAGTCATCAGGGCTAGGGGGGGTAACACTAGGTTTTGTTTTTATGGACTTTGTTGCAATTTTTGCTGATAAAATTAAATTAAACTTTTTAATCATTTGCATTAGCTTGCTTTTTTATTCCCTGGTAAACAAAAAACCAAATCTATTGATTTATTCTGAAATTTAAATAAATTGCCATTCCAATGATATCTTATAGTCATATGTCTACCGTTGATTAATAGGGTTAAAATGACTTTGAAGGGAATTCTTAAAGAGGTGCGATTTTTGTGACGCCGAGTGTAATATGTGCATACTGTGGTCTCCTGTAGTCGAAGGAGCACACGTAAAAGATACTATTTTATTATTGTGAATTATATTGTATAAGTCGGAAGTACGTTAAATCAATCGTAACGACTTTGACTAATCGGGACGCCAGCGCCACCAGGTGGCGCTCGACAGAGTCTATAACATAATGCTTGACCAGACGAAAAGCAGAGTTTGTTGTTGGCGGTTAAGCAGTGAACACGTTTAGAAACTGTCGCGCGTTCCGTATAGTTGTGTCGTGTACCTACACTGTGTGATTAGCTAGAGTGATTAATTTGTTCTTAAATTATAATTTGATTTGAACTGGGGCCTTACTCCCGAAAACGATTCGACTTTGATTTTGTTTCCAATTCGAACTCGTTTCTGATCCGAACTCGATTTAAAACCTTACTCCCGAACCAATTCGAATCGAAAACCAAGATCGACATAAGTTCGAGTATTATCAGCGTCGTTATGCGTATCCGGCGGATTACGTCACCGTCAAGTGCTATAAGTCTTTGGTTAGTAACTTTTAAGTGGTTGAATGTTTTTACTTCTCTATCACTTTCCCACGTAAAAAACGATTCCCTAATTCTTTATTTATATTTATCAAACAAAACCTTATGAAAAAATATATGATTTATTATTATTTTTGGACATAAAGTAGAACCGAACCACGATTTGTATTTATTTAATCTGTGCCACGAGCTGTCAAATGTGAAATCGTATGCGAAGAGCGCGGTTGTTCAAAAGTTTATTTGTGTGTCTGCTGCTATATGATTTAAATAAATTAGTTTTAAATAATAATATTAGTGAGAGTACAAGATTGAGTAACTTGAAGGTACGTAAGTGTTTTAATGTATTGTATATTATAGCGTGCGTACACGTTTATATGTTTTTGATGAATGTTTCTGTACTTTTAGAATCCTGTGAATTGATAATGTCTCGTCCATCATTTTTACAAATGGAGAAATTGGTGCAATTCTTAGAAGAAAATCCCGGAATTGCCAAAGGGCATCTACGTTCTGCACAAGGTCGCCATCAAACAAAACGAAAATGGGAAGAGGTCACAATTTTATTAAATTCCTTGGGTGGCGCAACAAAAGACTCTTCGGCATGGGCAAGAGTAAGTTAAGCACACTTGAGATAACTTAAATATTTATGCTATCCGAATGAATGGTAATGGTGTACTGCCTTGTTTGGTTAAAACATACATATAATTACACCTATTATTCCCAAAGGGTTCACCAGAGATATTCTACTGTTACAGGAGGTCTGTGGGTACACGTACTTTTCGTCACTGGTATAAGTCCCATGTAATAAGGTGGCATGTCTATTGCCATTAATTGGGTGTACGAGTATACAGAGTTCGTCAGCGCCTACGACATGCTCCCCCGGCGACGAGGATGAATTGTTTTCTTAATCCGTCCCCCACAAATAAGTATTACACCCTTTTATTATTTGCTGTTTCGTTGCATTATTTTATTTTGTTTGTTGTTTTCAGTTTTGGGCTGATAAAAAATATGCCCTTAAGAGACTAGTTGCTGAACGGAATGCTTCTGCATCTCGCACTGGTGGTGGGGTAGATAACCTGCGGCCTATATCGGAGTTGGAAGAAAGACTTATTTGTGTGATGGGAGGATATAGCTTTGCACAAGGTGACCAAGAACATAGTGTCCCGCTAAGTAATCTTTTAGTGAGTTTATTTATTTTTTTATTAAAAATTAGATAAAGACTATGGCGTGAGGGACGGGTTAAGAATACAATTCCCCGCCTACGCCGGGAAACCGAGTCATAAGAGCCAATAAAACTAGTATGTGCCCGATGAGTATTAATAGGCTCGCCCCCTGATACATGGGCAAACCATCGGCAAAACGTAGGTGTATAAACTCCTGTAACAGGAGAACACCTTTGCCTACCCCTTCGGGGATTATAGGCGTGATGATGTGTATGTATATTATAGAATAAGATGACAATAATGATGATACCTTATTTTGATAACGTTTACTTAGTGCTCATGATTTATACTTCTTCATTATGTTATAGGAACCCGAAAGCCCAGTGCCCCAGCCTCCGGACAATAGTGAGGTAGTCTTTTACGAAGAACCCATGCCCAGCACCTCACAAGCTGTGCAGCCACCAACTAGCCAAGCGTCAGCTCCGTCCAGTAAGTTCACCAAATCTAATATATAAACATTTAATATTCTAAACATCAAATTCTCAACTATTTTGCAACGATTTTAACAGATGTATGTCAATCAATCTGCGTAGCCTTTTCGCAACTATTTTGCAGTCGACTTACGGTCTAACCGGATGCAGCTGGATACCAGTATTTTATTTATTTAATAAAACTTCATGCACAAGTAAGAAAATACTGTACAAAGGCGGACTTAATGCCTGAGGTATTTTCTACCATATTCTGCCTGAGGTATTTTATATTGAGCGACTGCCTGTCTGACTTCCACAACCCAGTACTGGGTAACACAATACCCCTTGGTAAACCCGTCAAGTGTAGCTTAACCTGATGGAGCGACCCGTGCGGCTGTTATTATTTAGCCACGAGCCCCTCTTAACTGATAACTGATGTATGTAAAATCTTAATAAATTGGATTTGACAAGTTAATCTCAACTAAACCTTTTTGTCATGTGATTACAGCTCCAAGACGTACTCCACGCATCAGACCTCGACGGTTGCAGCATCAGCAGAGCCAACTGCATACAGAGCGACAACGGCTCATAAGAATAGAGGAAAAGAGAGTGGAAGCTGAAGTGACTAATGCTGCCGGTTGGAGAAGTCTTGTGGAATCAATCGACAATTTGGCTAAGGCTATAATTATAGGTGCCGACAAGATTGCACAAACACTGCAAAATCAGCATTAGTAGCACCAAAAATAATAACCCATCCTTTAAAGTTTAAGTTATAGTTTAAAAGTGGTTTCCACTTCGGTGAACCATGTGTATACCTATAATTGACATGCTTATCCGCACTTTTATGTTTGCATTTTACTACAAATAAGCATACATACCTAAATGTTGGTTTGGTATACTCGTACAATGGTTAGTAATACGTAAAGTTTATACAAGTCAGTTTTTTGTTTTTTTAAATAAAATCAGTACAAACTAATATTTAAAAAAAAAACTGTTTATTCACGTCAAATTAGCACTTTTACCACAACTTAAATACATAATTAATGTTAGTAAAACAGATTTATTTTGTCAGTAAAATAATAATAGTAAAATGGTATTAAACGGTATAGAATGTAGAACATGAATATATTTCATGCCCTCCACTCTATAGCAAATCTAGGAAAAAGGTCATACCCTGACCGGATCGTCTTATTACATTACACAATAAATTTTCAATGTAATTTAAATTGGATGTTAGTAATTTAACAAATAACATAATAAAATAAGTGTGAGAAGGTAAATGAGTCTATAATACAGGGTTACTGGTAATTCGACGTATATCCGGCAGGGGCTGATAAGGGGGCCAAAATGCAACAAATTGAACCCCCCATATGTATGGCCGAAATTCAATAGTTTTCGAGATATTAGAATTTTAAGGGTTTTTCGATATTTACCCAAAATTTGACATTTCATTCCAAATAAAAAAAAAACTACATATTTGAATGGGTACCATTAAAAATGATGTTGTAGCTGGCACTTCAATTAAGCTATGGACATAATTAAAACTACTTAATTTAACAAAATAATGAAAATAATGAGCGATATAAGAATAATATCTTACCAATATTTTCATTTTACGCTTCAAAAATGTTGTCTCGTCACAAAAATTTATATGACATTAATCGTACAAATAACTAAAACAACTTGCTTATCCTGTAAGCTTTCCAGAAAGGTATAAAAGTCAATTTTAAAATACATAATTCGTGGCATGGCATGTGTTTGAACCGGCGCGGGGAGAGAAATTATCTGTGTTTTTAGTTTATGATCCTCGCTAAAACAAACCGATTTTCCTGGCGAAATTCTTCGCGATGGGGCGGGGTGTGCGGGCGGGGGAGTACACGGCGTCTGCTGCGCTCGCTTCGCCTTCCTTAGTAAGTTTTGACTCTCCGCCGCGCAAGCACGTGTGTTGTTATCTTGCTACCAATCTCTCATCTCGTTAATTTGTTATCGATCATTATTGTTAATTCTTGTTTCTCTTGTTATTCTTTTTGTTATCATTGTTATTTCGGATAACATGGCTTCGTATCCTAATAACGAATACGCAAACATAATGTTTTGTTATGGTTTTGCCGATGGAAACGCGGCTGCGGCTCGGCGAGAATACCAACGCCGCTTTCCCGATCGTCGACTTCCCCACGTTACTGTTTTCGGGAGCACCTATCGACGATTGTCTGAAACTGGCAGTGTTCAAAGAGCACAATTCAACGCTGGCAGACCTCGACGGTACACGGCTGACGAAGAGGACACCATTCTTCAGTGTTTTATTGATGACCCAAACATCTCAACGAACATTGTTGCAAGACAGCTCGGTATGTCCCAGTGGAAAGTGTGGTCGGTAGTACATCTATCAGGTAGACACCCGTACCATTATCAACCTGTTCAAACATTGCACGAGGGAGATCCTGCCAGGCGACTCGAATTTTCTCGGTTTATGTTAAACGCTGACGCTGACCAGGAACATTTCCTAAGAAATATTTTGTGGACTGACGAGTCAAAGTTTGACCGGGATGGAATAACGAATTACCATAACTTACATTTTTGGGCACCTAAAGCAGGCAGGAATCCAAAAAAACGAAAAGAAACTGCGTCGCAAATGAGATTTTCCCTGAACGTATGGATGGGTGTCGTTGATAATTATTTGGTGGGCCCTCATTTCTTGCCCCAAAATTTGAACGGCGAAAATTACGAGGAGTTTTTGAGAAACAACCTAGACGATTTGTTGGCGGATGTTCCCGAAGAAATAAAAAACAACCTCATGTTTCAACATGATGGTTGCCCAGCACATTACCGGATTACTGTCCGACAGTGGCTAGACGAGAGATATCCAAACCGATGGATTGGGAGGGGAGGGCCAATTCTGTGGCCAGCACGAAGCCCTGATATCACACCACTTGATTTTTACGTTTGGGGTCATATGAAGGCATTAGTTTATGTGACCCCAATAAATTCAGTCGAAGAACTGCGACAGCGAATAATAAACGCGGCGCAACAGATGAGAACAACGTTCACATGTGTGTGTGACGAAAACCGAAGTTAGGAAGAGAATTCGAACCTGCATTCGTAATCGAGGGGCTCATTTTGAACAAGATGTGTAAAATTTGTAATAAAATTTGATGTACATTTTTTTATGCATTTTATTTCATACAAATACAAATGACCCTTTCTCTCCCCGCGCCGACTCAAACACATGCCTTGGCACGAATTATGTATTTTAAAATTGACTTTTATAGCTTTCTGGAAAGCTTACAGAATAAGCAAGTTGTTTTAGTTATTTGTACGATTAATGTCATATAAATTTTTGTGACGAGACAACATTTTTCAAGCGTAAAATGAAAATATTGGTAAGATATTATTCTTATATCGCTCATTATTTTCATTATTTTGTTAAATTAAGTAGTTTTAATTATGTCCATAGCTTAATTGAAGTGCCAGCTACAACATCATTTTTAATGGTACCCATTCAAATATGTAGTTTTTTTTTTATTTGGAATGAAATGTCAAATTTTGGGTAAATATCGAAAAACCCTTAAAATTCTAATATCTCGAAAACTATTGAATTTCGGCCATACATATGGGGGGTTCAATTTGTTGCATTTTGGCCCCCTTATCAGCCCCTGACGGATATACGTCGAATTACCAGTAACCCTGTATAATGAATAAAATAAATGAGTCTATAATTAATAAAATAAAATGAGTCTATAATTCATAAAATAAATGTGTGTATCATTGCCTTCTACTCCTCCACAGAGTTTGGACAAGACATTGGCGAGCTGCTTGCCCCTGTCGTAATTCATCACTGTGTGCTGATGTTGATGGCTGGGCATCATTGACTTCAGGGTTTATTATTTCTCTCTCAGCTTCTATTGTGTCAGGTGCAGGGCAGTTATTTAAGTTGCACAAGTTATGCAGTACGCAACATGCATTAACGATTTTGGCTGCAGTCTGTGGATTATAATGCAACACCCTGTGACGCAATAAACACCTCCATCTAGCTTTCAAGAGCCCTATTGTTCGCTCCACTGTGTTCCTGGCAGAGCAGAGTCTTTGTGTGTAGTAATCTTCAGGAGATCCAGCTTGTGCATTTAAAATAGGTGTCATCATGTAAGTTCTCTGAGCATAACCAGAATCGCCTGAAAAAGGGGGTTTTAAAATGTTATTTCCATCTAAATATCTACTGGTATGATTTAAGATTGGTATTGTAATTTAATTTACCTAATAAATATACAGTTTCTCCCCTACTTATTAATCCTAATAAATGTGTTTTTACCGGGTGCTGGTTAAATATAAAAGAATCATGGGTGGCACCCCCAAATGTTGCATCTGCACTTAAAATATTCATGTCGCTATCACATATCTGAAAATAATTATTGTGGATGATTACAATTAGATAGTGACAATATATGAGGTTGTACGTCATTGAGGCTTCTTTCGGTACTTAAAGTTAAACTTACGATTTGTACATTTCTGGAATGAAAATGTTTCCTATTAAAATATCTTTCCTCATGTTCAACCGGTCGAATGATAGCCACATGTGTTCCATCAACACAACCTAACACACCCGGAATGTGGAACTTTTCATAAAATCTGAAATAAGCATTGTCAATATAAGTAGGTAAATTGGTATTATAATCATGTTGTCACATATAAAAATATTGTAAGAAACACATTGTATCCACCTACTTTCTTTTAATAGTATTTCTTTCTTCAGCTGATTGGGGGAACTTGATATATTTTGTCAATATATCCGTGTGGTTTATCGCTTTGGTAACCTCCCTTATAGCTTTCGACACTGACTGCTGAGACATTACCGTGCCATTGCTTCTTCCTACTATTCTTTGATAGCTTCCAGTGCCAAAAAATGATAATGCAACCAAAATCTGAAAATGGTTTTTGATTAAACTTTAGTAAATAGGCATACCTATATTTACTTGCACAAATGTGAAAATATACCAAATATTATTTACCTACTTTTGATTTGAAAACAGAGAAGTACATGGAAACTCACCTTGCATTTGATGGAAATGTCACTTCGTCTGGTTGGTTTCTTCATGTATGGTGTTAAGTCTTCTACGAACACATCAAACAAATCCTTCGACAAACGATAATTTCTCCGGAATTCTTCAGAATCCATTTCCATAGCCGTGGTGTTGTAGCGCCTCATCCTTAGCATATTTCTTCTCGCACGAATATCCGTATGATTTGCTTCCTCAAGTACATTGAAAAACGACGCAAGGCGAGCCATAATAATAAAGAATTTTAAGAATTATAGCAGTTATTATCATTAAAAACTCTCACTCGATCTGATTAACGTAGCTTCTTTGCTATCGTATAATTTGACGTTTAGTTCGATCCAATAACTCGATTTATTTACGTTCAGATGGCGTGTGGAGTACGAACTTTTCGATCCTAACGAATCAAGTCGATCGAAATTAGTTTCGCTTCGATCCACCGCACGATCGTGCGCTAGTGTCGGATTCAAGAGTATGGATCGGCATCTAATTCGAATCAAATTCGATTGATTCAGAACTCGAAGCTGTCGGGAGTAAGGCCCCAGGGGCCTTACTCCCGAAAACGATTCGACTTTGATTTTGTTTCCAATTCGAACTCGTTTCTGATCCGAACTCGATTTAAAACCTTACTCCCGAACCAATTCGAATCGAAAACCAAGATCGACATAAGTTCGAGTATTATCAGCGTCGTTATGCGTATCCGGCGGATTACGTCACCGTCAAGTGCTATAAGTCTTTGGTTAGTAACTTTTAAGTGGTTGAATGTTTTTACTTCTCTATCACTTTCCCACGTAAAAAACGATTCCCTAATTCTTTATTTATATTTATCAAACAAAACCTTATGAAAAAATATATGATTTATTATTATTTTTGGACATAAAGTAGAACCGAACCACGATTTGTATTTATTTAATCTGTGCCACGAGCTGTCAAATGTGAAATCGTATGCGAAGAGCGCGGTTGTTCAAAAGTTTATTTGTGTGTCTGCTGCTATATGATTTAAATAAATTAGTTTTAAATAATAATATTAGTGAGAGTACAAGATTGAGTAACTTGAAGGTACGTAAGTGTTTTAATGTATTGTATATTATAGCGTGCGTACACGTTTATATGTTTTTGATGAATGTTTCTGTACTTTTAGAATCCTGTGAATTGATAATGTCTCGTCCATCATTTTTACAAATGGAGAAATTGGTGCAATTCTTAGAAGAAAATCCCGGAATTGCCAAAGGGCATCTACGTTCTGCACAAGGTCGCCATCAAACAAAACGAAAATGGGAAGAGGTCACAATTTTATTAAATTCCTTGGGTGGCGCAACAAAAGACTCTTCGGCATGGGCAAGAGTAAGTTAAGCACACTTGAGATAACTTAAATATTTATGCTATCCGAATGAATGGTAATGGTGTACTGCCTTGTTTGGTTAAAACATACATATAATTACACCTATTATTCCCAAAGGGTTCACCAGAGATATTCTACTGTTACAGGAGGTCTGTGGGTACACGTACTTTTCGTCACTGGTATAAGTCCCATGTAATAAGGTGGCATGTCTATTGCCATTAATTGGGTGTACGAGTATACAGAGTTCGTCAGCGCCTACGACATGCTCCCCCGGCGACGAGGATGAATTGTTTTCTTAATCCGTCCCCCACAAATAAGTATTACACCCTTTTATTATTTGCTGTTTCGTTGCATTATTTTATTTTGTTTGTTGTTTTCAGTTTTGGGCTGATAAAAAATATGCCCTTAAGAGACTAGTTGCTGAACGGAATGCTTCTGCATCTCGCACTGGTGGTGGGGTAGATAACCTGCGGCCTATATCGGAGTTGGAAGAAAGACTTATTTGTGTGATGGGAGGATATAGCTTTGCACAAGGTGACCAAGAACATAGTGTCCCGCTAAGTAATCTTTTAGTGAGTTTATTTATTTTTTTATTAAAAATTAGATAAAGACTATGGCGTGAGGGACGGGTTAAGAATACAATTCCCCGCCTACGCCGGGAAACCGAGTCATAAGAGCCAATAAAACTAGTATGTGCCCGATGAGTATTAATAGGCTCGCCCCCTGATACATGGGCAAACCATCGGCAAAACGTAGGTGTATAAACTCCTGTAACAGGAGAACACCTTTGCCTACCCCTTCGGGGATTATAGGCGTGATGATGTGTATGTATATTATAGAATAAGATGACAATAATGATGATACCTTATTTTGATAACGTTTACTTAGTGCTCATGATTTATACTTCTTCATTATGTTATAGGAACCCGAAAGCCCAGTGCCCCAGCCTCCGGACAATAGTGAGGTAGTCTTTTACGAAGAACCCATGCCCAGCACCTCACAAGCTGTGCAGCCACCAACTAGCCAAGCGTCAGCTCCGTCCAGTAAGTTCACCAAATCTAATATATAAACATTTAATATTCTAAACATCAAATTCTCAACTATTTTGCAACGATTTTAACAGATGTATGTCAATCAATCTGCGTAGCCTTTTCGCAACTATTTTGCAGTCGACTTACGGTCTAACCGGATGCAGCTGGATACCAGTATTTTATTTATTTAATAAAACTTCATGCACAAGTAAGAAAATACTGTACAAAGGCGGACTTAATGCCTGAGGTATTTTCTACCATATTCTGCCTGAGGTATTTTATATTGAGCGACTGCCTGTCTGACTTCCACAACCCAGTACTGGGTAACACAATACCCCTTGGTAAACCCGTCAAGTGTAGCTTAACCTGATGGAGCGACCCGTGCGGCTGTTATTATTTAGCCACGAGCCCCTCTTAACTGATAACTGATGTATGTAAAATCTTAATAAATTGGATTTGACAAGTTAATCTCAACTAAACCTTTTTGTCATGTGATTACAGCTCCAAGACGTACTCCACGCATCAGACCTCGACGGTTGCAGCATCAGCAGAGCCAACTGCATACAGAGCGACAACGGCTCATAAGAATAGAGGAAAAGAGAGTGGAAGCTGAAGTGACTAATGCTGCCGGTTGGAGAAGTCTTGTGGAATCAATCGACAATTTGGCTAAGGCTATAATTATAGGTGCCGACAAGATTGCACAAACACTGCAAAATCAGCATTAGTAGCACCAAAAATAATAACCCATCCTTTAAAGTTTAAGTTATAGTTTAAAAGTGGTTTCCACTTCGGTGAACCATGTGTATACCTATAATTGACATGCTTATCCGCACTTTTATGTTTGCATTTTACTACAAATAAGCATACATACCTAAATGTTGGTTTGGTATACTCGTACAATGGTTAGTAATACGTAAAGTTTATACAAGTCAGTTTTTTGTTTTTTTAAATAAAATCAGTACAAACTAATATTTAAAAAAAAAACTGTTTATTCACGTCAAATTAGCACTTTTACCACAACTTAAATACATAATTAATGTTAGTAAAACAGATTTATTTTGTCAGTAAAATAATAATAGTAAAATGGTATTAAACGGTATAGAATGTAGAACATGAATATATTTCATGCCCTCCACTCTATAGCAAATCTAGGAAAAAGGTCATACCCTGACCGGATCGTCTTATTACATTACACAATAAATTTTCAATGTAATTTAAATTGGATGTTAGTAATTTAACAAATAACATAATAAAATAAGTGTGAGAAGGTAAATGAGTCTATAATACAGGGTTACTGGTAATTCGACGTATATCCGGCAGGGGCTGATAAGGGGGCCAAAATGCAACAAATTGAACCCCCCATATGTATGGCCGAAATTCAATAGTTTTCGAGATATTAGAATTTTAAGGGTTTTTCGATATTTACCCAAAATTTGACATTTCATTCCAAATAAAAAAAAAACTACATATTTGAATGGGTACCATTAAAAATGATGTTGTAGCTGGCACTTCAATTAAGCTATGGACATAATTAAAACTACTTAATTTAACAAAATAATGAAAATAATGAGCGATATAAGAATAATATCTTACCAATATTTTCATTTTACGCTTCAAAAATGTTGTCTCGTCACAAAAATTTATATGACATTAATCGTACAAATAACTAAAACAACTTGCTTATCCTGTAAGCTTTCCAGAAAGGTATAAAAGTCAATTTTAAAATACATAATTCGTGGCATGGCATGTGTTTGAACCGGCGCGGGGAGAGAAATTATCTGTGTTTTTAGTTTATGATCCTCGCTAAAACAAACCGATTTTCCTGGCGAAATTCTTCGCGATGGGGCGGGGTGTGCGGGCGGGGGAGTACACGGCGTCTGCTGCGCTCGCTTCGCCTTCCTTAGTAAGTTTTGACTCTCCGCCGCGCAAGCACGTGTGTTGTTATCTTGCTACCAATCTCTCATCTCGTTAATTTGTTATCGATCATTATTGTTAATTCTTGTTTCTCTTGTTATTCTTTTTGTTATCATTGTTATTTCGGATAACATGGCTTCGTATCCTAATAACGAATACGCAAACATAATGTTTTGTTATGGTTTTGCCGATGGAAACGCGGCTGCGGCTCGGCGAGAATACCAACGCCGCTTTCCCGATCGTCGACTTCCCCACGTTACTGTTTTCGGGAGCACCTATCGACGATTGTCTGAAACTGGCAGTGTTCAAAGAGCACAATTCAACGCTGGCAGACCTCGACGGTACACGGCTGACGAAGAGGACACCATTCTTCAGTGTTTTATTGATGACCCAAACATCTCAACGAACATTGTTGCAAGACAGCTCGGTATGTCCCAGTGGAAAGTGTGGTCGGTAGTACATCTATCAGGTAGACACCCGTACCATTATCAACCTGTTCAAACATTGCACGAGGGAGATCCTGCCAGGCGACTCGAATTTTCTCGGTTTATGTTAAACGCTGACGCTGACCAGGAACATTTCCTAAGAAATATTTTGTGGACTGACGAGTCAAAGTTTGACCGGGATGGAATAACGAATTACCATAACTTACATTTTTGGGCACCTAAAGCAGGCAGGAATCCAAAAAAACGAAAAGAAACTGCGTCGCAAATGAGATTTTCCCTGAACGTATGGATGGGTGTCGTTGATAATTATTTGGTGGGCCCTCATTTCTTGCCCCAAAATTTGAACGGCGAAAATTACGAGGAGTTTTTGAGAAACAACCTAGACGATTTGTTGGCGGATGTTCCCGAAGAAATAAAAAACAACCTCATGTTTCAACATGATGGTTGCCCAGCACATTACCGGATTACTGTCCGACAGTGGCTAGACGAGAGATATCCAAACCGATGGATTGGGAGGGGAGGGCCAATTCTGTGGCCAGCACGAAGCCCTGATATCACACCACTTGATTTTTACGTTTGGGGTCATATGAAGGCATTAGTTTATGTGACCCCAATAAATTCAGTCGAAGAACTGCGACAGCGAATAATAAACGCGGCGCAACAGATGAGAACAACGTTCACATGTGTGTGTGACGAAAACCGAAGTTAGGAAGAGAATTCGAACCTGCATTCGTAATCGAGGGGCTCATTTTGAACAAGATGTGTAAAATTTGTAATAAAATTTGATGTACATTTTTTTATGCATTTTATTTCATACAAATACAAATGACCCTTTCTCTCCCCGCGCCGACTCAAACACATGCCTTGGCACGAATTATGTATTTTAAAATTGACTTTTATAGCTTTCTGGAAAGCTTACAGAATAAGCAAGTTGTTTTAGTTATTTGTACGATTAATGTCATATAAATTTTTGTGACGAGACAACATTTTTCAAGCGTAAAATGAAAATATTGGTAAGATATTATTCTTATATCGCTCATTATTTTCATTATTTTGTTAAATTAAGTAGTTTTAATTATGTCCATAGCTTAATTGAAGTGCCAGCTACAACATCATTTTTAATGGTACCCATTCAAATATGTAGTTTTTTTTTTATTTGGAATGAAATGTCAAATTTTGGGTAAATATCGAAAAACCCTTAAAATTCTAATATCTCGAAAACTATTGAATTTCGGCCATACATATGGGGGGTTCAATTTGTTGCATTTTGGCCCCCTTATCAGCCCCTGACGGATATACGTCGAATTACCAGTAACCCTGTATAATGAATAAAATAAATGAGTCTATAATTAATAAAATAAAATGAGTCTATAATTCATAAAATAAATGTGTGTATCATTGCCTTCTACTCCTCCACAGAGTTTGGACAAGACATTGGCGAGCTGCTTGCCCCTGTCGTAATTCATCACTGTGTGCTGATGTTGATGGCTGGGCATCATTGACTTCAGGGTTTATTATTTCTCTCTCAGCTTCTATTGTGTCAGGTGCAGGGCAGTTATTTAAGTTGCACAAGTTATGCAGTACGCAACATGCATTAACGATTTTGGCTGCAGTCTGTGGATTATAATGCAACACCCTGTGACGCAATAAACACCTCCATCTAGCTTTCAAGAGCCCTATTGTTCGCTCCACTGTGTTCCTGGCAGAGCAGAGTCTTTGTGTGTAGTAATCTTCAGGAGATCCAGCTTGTGCATTTAAAATAGGTGTCATCATGTAAGTTCTCTGAGCATAACCAGAATCGCCTGAAAAAGGGGGTTTTAAAATGTTATTTCCATCTAAATATCTACTGGTATGATTTAAGATTGGTATTGTAATTTAATTTACCTAATAAATATACAGTTTCTCCCCTACTTATTAATCCTAATAAATGTGTTTTTACCGGGTGCTGGTTAAATATAAAAGAATCATGGGTGGCACCCCCAAATGTTGCATCTGCACTTAAAATATTCATGTCGCTATCACATATCTGAAAATAATTATTGTGGATGATTACAATTAGATAGTGACAATATATGAGGTTGTACGTCATTGAGGCTTCTTTCGGTACTTAAAGTTAAACTTACGATTTGTACATTTCTGGAATGAAAATGTTTCCTATTAAAATATCTTTCCTCATGTTCAACCGGTCGAATGATAGCCACATGTGTTCCATCAACACAACCTAACACACCCGGAATGTGGAACTTTTCATAAAATCTGAAATAAGCATTGTCAATATAAGTAGGTAAATTGGTATTATAATCATGTTGTCACATATAAAAATATTGTAAGAAACACATTGTATCCACCTACTTTCTTTTAATAGTATTTCTTTCTTCAGCTGATTGGGGGAACTTGATATATTTTGTCAATATATCCGTGTGGTTTATCGCTTTGGTAACCTCCCTTATAGCTTTCGACACTGACTGCTGAGACATTACCGTGCCATTGCTTCTTCCTACTATTCTTTGATAGCTTCCAGTGCCAAAAAATGATAATGCAACCAAAATCTGAAAATGGTTTTTGATTAAACTTTAGTAAATAGGCATACCTATATTTACTTGCACAAATGTGAAAATATACCAAATATTATTTACCTACTTTTGATTTGAAAACAGAGAAGTACATGGAAACTCACCTTGCATTTGATGGAAATGTCACTTCGTCTGGTTGGTTTCTTCATGTATGGTGTTAAGTCTTCTACGAACACATCAAACAAATCCTTCGACAAACGATAATTTCTCCGGAATTCTTCAGAATCCATTTCCATAGCCGTGGTGTTGTAGCGCCTCATCCTTAGCATATTTCTTCTCGCACGAATATCCGTATGATTTGCTTCCTCAAGTACATTGAAAAACGACGCAAGGCGAGCCATAATAATAAAGAATTTTAAGAATTATAGCAGTTATTATCATTAAAAACTCTCACTCGATCTGATTAACGTAGCTTCTTTGCTATCGTATAATTTGACGTTTAGTTCGATCCAATAACTCGATTTATTTACGTTCAGATGGCGTGTGGAGTACGAACTTTTCGATCCTAACGAATCAAGTCGATCGAAATTAGTTTCGCTTCGATCCACCGCACGATCGTGCGCTAGTGTCGGATTCAAGAGTATGGATCGGCATCTAATTCGAATCAAATTCGATTGATTCAGAACTCGAAGCTGTCGGGAGTAAGGCCCCTGCAAACGGTTTTTCTATTGCGCAATAACCAACACTTCCCATAGTACACCCACAGTAGTTAAAATATGGCTGATAATAACGAGAGAGACTTCTCCGTCATATATGTGTATCCTTTGTTGATGATCCCAAATAAATAAATAAACAAACACTTTTAACGTAAAAAAAAATACATTTTACAACTAGATGAGGTCGGTGTTTCCTATCCGACTATGATACTCTGAGAAGTAACACCGAACCAGAGAGAGTAAAATCCAAACTTGTATCTTGGTCAGATCATATGATGACCATGCAGATCAGTGTCTGAGATGGTCTTTTGAAGAAAGATCCACACAGATTTGAGTGGACCTGTACAGTCAGTACATACATTTGTCAGTAATTGTGTAGCTCAACTCAGGGGGTCTATTCGTATCACGAATTGCGTGGTTACGGGAGTTTCCAATTCTGTATAACTTACGGATACAAGATTAGTTCGGGGCCCGAACTAATAACGCCATTTGACAGGTGTCCGTACTCCCGCGGGTCTCTCTAAGAATGATATCCGTAGTTTAGGCCGACGTTACGACCGTTTCCTACTCCGTATCACCTACGGACATAACATTAGATTGGGGCCCGGCCTAAGAATGAATGACACCACGATGTGACCGTTGTCCCTACTCCCGATGTGTTTTTACCTGTCCGTAAAAGTTAATTAATCGGGTTGTAGGGTTCACCCCAAAATTTCAAACCAGTTTCGAACGGACTTGTATCTTCTTTGACGGACTTAGAGAGTACATGAATGTAGAGCTTCGCTCTACGAGCTTCGCTCTACGAGCTTCGCTTTACGAGCTTCTTCTGTCACAAATTACTACACTACAATACTTTTTCAATGCAATTTCTATTTATAAATGATCAAGTCGATAATGGTCCTTACACTGACCTTATTTGGCATTCGGAGCCAATAGGGCATTAATAATAAAGGACGTAGGGCGCCGCTGTAGCGGACACGATGACCCTCCAATGTACTTCGATCTAAATATAAGTTCCTACTTTGGCCACGGTACTAAAGTGATTTTGTGGACATAACCAGTAACTTGAGTTTCATAATCGTTATTTTTAAGTTATTAGATGGTGGACAAACCGATCTGGTGGTAAATTGTTACTCCCGCTAATGGACATCTGCAATATCAAAGGTGCCTGCGTTGCCACCCAAGAAACAAGGCGTAATGATTAATGTGCCTGTAATTAATTACACTGGCGCTCATATCTGTAAACCGTAACACAACAGTGCTGCTTGACGGCAGAAAAAGGTATAGCGGTAGATCTACCCCGGACAAGCTCCTTTTTGACAGTGCAAAAGAGGAAACGCCGATCGCAAACGAACAAAAACCACTGCGACACATCTCCTACGGAGCCCAAAGTGAGCTTGCGCGCTGCAAAGCCGAACATCGGTGTACATCTCCCGCCTACACTACACCACTAAGAAGGAGGACATCGTGGAGTACGTGCACCAGAAGACGAGGTACACGCCGAGGGTGCAGTTACACTGAAGTCGCACCGTAACGTCAGCTTCAAGGCGTTCGTGGTGCGAGTACCGAATTGTTATCTGCCAGTCCTCATGGAAGATGATTTTTGGCCGCAGGACGTGATGTTCATTGTTCCGTCGCTTCCGCGGACAAGTACCATAGGACAGTACAAGGACAAGCTAGTGAAGTGCTACTAACATAGTTTTAAGCTATATCTCTATAGGCATTTTTAGCTTGAAATCAATGTTTTATTTATTAATTTAGAATTTTAGAGCTCTTAGATTACTACTTCTCCTTTCTCAAATCGTGTTAAAATATTTAGTCAGCAACAGCAAGGCGATACCAGATCTGACTGACCAGGGTGCTAGCATTTCAATGCAGTCTATGGAGTTAAGGCTAAAATTCGGTCACGAAAATAGCCCATTTTTGTCAATGTCTTATCTAATTGTTAGAAAGCTGGAAATAATTGAAAAATTAAGTCTGTATGATTATAAAAATAAAGTTTTCGTGGCGCTAAACCATTCGTGTCAGTGACAGCATCAGTTAATAGTTTTATCGCGTTCGGGCTCTCGAAAATATAATTTATTTCGCCATTGAGTTACTTAATGAAGAAATTGTATTATCATAAGAAAAAAAATTGATTTTATATCAAAGATAGCTGCAGACTAATGTGTGATTTTTAAATTTCTTAAAATGGTTTGCTAAGTAATAGAAAAAAATACTTTACTGACACGGTTTTAAAAAAAAAATAGGCTTTTTCAACATAATTTTTTATGAAAATTGAAAAAAGTGGTCCAACCTCATGCAAGTAGACCATATAATAATGTGGATGATATTTTTTAATGTTCAAAATCAAAAGTAGTTTCTTGTAAAAAGATGCATAATTTTTCGAAAAACTTGCTGCGAATATTAGTGATTTTCCATGATTACTTAACTTATTTGAAAAATCCCTTTCAGCCACATGCAAAAAAAAAGAAGTCGAATTTTCAAAACGTAAATAATTTTGTTTAAATTCTTTTTCACTTTCTCACAAACAATTAACGTAATCTGTCTAATTCGTGCACGGCCCCTTAAGTGTACTCTATTCATTAATTTTTCATGAGACAAAAGTGGCCCACCCAGACATGAAACCTTTTGAACCATTTCTTTATGAAGAGTTTCAGTTCATCATATATTTCTTTAATGAACGAAGCGCCAGCTTGCCCGCGAAATTAAAATTTTCGTATTTTTTTTTTGCAATTTGTAGGTCAGTATCAGGTTGTATGTTGAACCGTGGAATTTCTTGCCGGCTCTTCTCCATAGAAATCGACCACCTAGTTTCTGACGTTTCATAAGTACCCATGTAGGTTTATGTGAAATAAAATATTTAGATTTTAAACAAAATTTGATTTGCGACCGTAATAAGTATTTATTTACAGAATTGTAATCATTAAAATCATCAACAACCCTCTTTGTTCATAAAACCCTATTGATTAATATTTTATTAAATTGTCATTCAATAGGCAAAAAACGTAAGAAAATTTGAATTTCGCGGGCGACCAGACGCTTCCCCTTAACGGTAAATCATTTACCGTTAAGCTTCATATATTACGTTGTTCATTTCCACCATTTCCTTGCTAAAAAGAGTCTTATTTGTCTAAGGCCTAACAAATGTTACAATAAATGGAGTGTAAATATTTGCTACTATTTCTTTTTTCGCACTACAGGTACTGTGGTTCAAAATAATTGACTCAAACCGATCGATGCGTCGCGACATCAAACCACAATTCAATTATCCAATTTGACGTCCCTAATGGCAGCGCAACGTCGCGTCCCTTTTGAGTCTAGACAAAGAACATTCGATTAGCGATGACGCTAGTAGAAAAGCCAAAAAAAATATGGGGTTGACATAAGCTATCGAAATGTCACGTGATCATAGGTCAACGAATAGAATTTAGCTAGACAATGTTAACATCATTCGATTCTATGAAACGAATCGACAGCGTTGAACGATTACTTCCATAGAGATGCGTAGCCAAGTGGCACTTTTTGAGAAAGGTTATCGCTAGTTTTTGATTCGTATGATGGAAACATTAGCGAAAGCGATAGCGATTGTAGAAATAGAATCGTTCCGAAGCAAATGCCATTTGTCTAGGCCCTCAGGTATAAAATTGATATGCAGAAGTTTAACTTCATGCAACGAGCGAGAAGGCACGTACACAGACACGCTTGACGTACAGCTGGTGTTACACACAAGCGCACTTGTGTGTGACTAGCATTCGTTTGAGATCTCAGTGCGTATGGGCTGTGCCAAAGGTAAACAAATAGATCAGAAAAGGTTCCTGTAAATGCCAATTCGTAGTGCCACTTATAAATTGAGTGCTTCGATTTGATCGAAGCACTAAGTTTTTTCTTACTTTCAAATGAGGTTAATTGTCGAAGATTTTTCAATTACAATTTAATTATATTATTCAAACAATGAATGAATGAATCCATACTAATACAGTGAAACCTGGTTAATTGGGATCTCAAGGGACCAAGGATTTTGTACCATTTAAAGAGGTTTTCATTTATCCATTTTTCCAATTAGAGAGGTTTAAAATTATCGTTGTCTCATTTACAGAGGCCCCCGCTTATAGAGGTCGAAATGTACTGTTATTCCATTTATAGAGGTGGAAAGGTTAATAAAAATGCGTATTTTTGGTGATATTTGTTATTGTTACGTGTCGAAACCTGTCCCAACCTGATAAATGTCTCACTTATACAGGGAATTGAGCTACAGACTCCCAATTATAGAGGTAAACATCGAAAAAATCCTAGAAATCAAATCTTATTTAACCAGGTTCGTAAAGTCCCATTAACAGAGGTAATTGGATGAAAAAGTGCCGGGACCTCATTGAAATTCTCAATAATAGAGGTTTCTCACTTATCCAGGTCCCACTTAACCAGGTTTCACTGTATTATACATTTTAAAGTAACTCTGTCTGTATGTTACCTTTTCACGTCTAAACCTCTGAACGGATTTCGATAAAATTTGGCAAGGAGATACGAGTAGATGGCATCCTGGGGAAGGACATAGGCTACTTCTTGTCCTGGTGGCACGTTCCCGTTGGAAAATTTCCGACATCCACGCGGGCGAAGCGGCGGTTAGAAGCTAGTGTTATAAAAAATGTCGTGATGGCCCAGTGGTTGAGGCCTCGCCTCATGCACTACGATGTGGGTTCAAATCCAGGCAAGTACCAATATGTCTTTTACAATTCATATGTACTTTCTAAGTTTATCTCGAATATTACTGGCGTCGGTGAAGGATTACGTCGATGAAGAAACTTAGTCCTATAAGTCTGAACTCGCCAACCCGTCTTGAGCAAGCGTGGTGATCAATGCTCGTGTCTTCTCGGTATGAGAAGAGGCCTTTGCCCTGCAGTTGGACAATAATAGGCTAGTATTATTAATATGTTTAAACAATAATTGCTGGAAAAAATAGTGAGATTAAAAATTAATGTGTTACTAATTCCCTTTAATGAGTGATTGCGTAAAAATGAAGCCTGCGCGCTAATTGCGTAACACACTATCAGTAGGAATGGCTTTAATTTAGACAGTTCAACAAAATTCATTGCGTTATTTACGTTATTGAGCCGACAATTTTTTCCAACATATGAAGCAATGGATTAGCAATACCCTTCAAAATTATTCAGATTGTGATTGAAAGTGTGTTACGCAATTAGGGTGCTGAACAGGGTTTGTTTACACTTTCATCAGATACTTTTCGAACAGACTATAGAAATATTGGAACGGCCAGTACGCGACTACGCATCTGTGTGCGGGAGCCTGTTTTCGGCCGTTTCATGGAGACGACCTTCTGTAGACTAGGTACCTAAGTACCTATTTTGTGGTTCAGGGCCGTATATACAACTCCAGTGGGAACGAATATTTAATTACAGTACCCGGTCGTTGATATGACCCATCTAGCTTTAGAAAGAGGTTGTCACACAGGTTGTCAGAGCCGACGCTGTACAAGGACGAACTTTTTTGCCATTTTAACGGCGGGGACTGTATGTCCAGACAGTATGTTTACAATATGAATAAGTGACATCATTGCGAGAAATTCTAATGGCGAAGGTCGGTCAAAGCTAATTGTAGATGGCGTGATCATAGCTAGGTCCCTAGGGCCTACAATAAATTTGACATTTCGTTCATTCGTTCCATTTCGTGTTCATTCATGAGTTTGGTTTTATTTCAATATTTCGTTATTTACGGGGATTTCAATTTAAATCAAGTATTTGACATGGAAAGAGTCAGAATTTTAAACTTTAAATATTTCCTCGTAATCACTTTCTTCAAATGATTCCGACATAACCTCGAACTCTGTTTAATTTAAAAAAATCTCTACGAATAGCTTTAAGCCACAATCTTTTAATTTTAAGATCTTTCGGGAAAAGGTGGACTCCAATTTCGGAGTACCTACTTAGGAACACAACAACACGTCATTTTCGCAATAATAAAATAAATCCACCTCACGCCTTTTTCGGGTTCCGTGCCCAAAGGGTAAAACGGGACCCTATTACTAAGACTCCGCTGTCCGTCCGTCTGTCTCTACGTCTGTCACCAGGCTGTATCTCATGAACCGTGATAGTTAGACAGTTGGAATTTTCACAGATGTAGGTATTTCTGTTGCCGCTATAACAACAAATACTAAAAAACAGAATAAAATAAATATTTAAGGGGACACCCATACAACAGACATGATTTTTTTGCCGTTTTTATAGATTATGGTACGGAACCCTTCGTACGCTAGTCCGACTCGCACTTGACCGGTTTTTTTATTAGCTTGTGTTGGGAATTAGCTACCATTCCATGGCTAGCGCCATTTTGACAGTTGCCTTACCCATTGATAGCTAGCTGAAGCTTCGTGTGATCTTTGTAATGTGCCATACTAGTTTGCTACTAAGTCCTGTAAGCATTACTTTAGTTTAGAGCCATTTGATTGGTTGAAACTAGTTTTAAGTAATGCCTGAGTCTTGAGTGAGGTTCTGTGAAGGCTCGTTCAGAATGGCGCTACACGCGACGCGAATGGCACGCGACACATGTCGCGCCTGTTTGAAGGAGTCTTAATACGGGACTAAGCCCACGTTCTCATTGACGTAATAACATCGCGGCGGAATAAAAACGCCTAGCGCGATTTTTCCCGCCTGCAATAACTGTACAAATGAGCGTTAAAAAAATCACTTGGAACTGATTCTTCGCGTAGTGCGGACGTACAACGTGTTTCGCAAGATTGTTAGCGATAGCCATTTGTGAGGCCAGAAGACCACAAAACAAACAAAAAAAATTTGGGTGCATCCCTTGAATAATGAACTATATACAGGGTGACTTGTAATTTAACGTATTCCTTCCAGGACATGATAGTGTGACCCATTTGAAACATTGAAGCACCCCATAAAGCCTAGGCGAAAATTCATGGAATTCGGAAAAACCCAATTTTTATGTATTTTTGATAATTTCCCCAAATTCGTCACTAAATATCACTTTTCTCTAAACTCTCAAATTGGACAGCCTTCATTGCTATTCTATTAGGTACCTTCGATGTATCCAAATGTTCTAAAACATCAAATAGAAGAAAGTTAAAGGAAGAAATTTACTATCCATTTTCAAAAATCATTTACCTAAGTACCTTGATGAACTTTGTCACCAGTTATCTCAAAATTTTATATGGCATTAAGATTACAAATTACGGGGAAGACATCTTCATTTAATCAGTTACCGCGTGTCTAGATAACTAACGCGTACAAGTGAACCGTGACCAGCGAGTAGACCGTGAGTCATGTAAAACAAAACATTTAGAGGTAAACATTAAATGTACACATACATAATTTAGTAAAGGCAAAACTTTTATGGTACCCACCATGGTCGATAATATCGAAAATGATAGAATTGGGAATTGTTGAAATAATTTAAAAACTGAACCTGATTGCTATTGGTTACTTAAAGGTTTCGTTAAAAATGGGCACCTCTTTGCCTTATACAAGCCCTTTACTCTTCTTCTAACTTCTGTCTTGGTTACTTTTGAAGTGAAAATAGTTCTTATGTGTACGCATAAGAACCGCTGTATGTATTTATTATTTACCTTTGTACTTCTACTGAAGACACCGGTGTCTAGAATACAAGGCTTTTCGGGTTAATGTTGCTTCATCAAAAAAAAAAAAAAAATACAAATTATCACTTCCCAAACAATTATCCGCATAATTTTATTTGCCAAATTATTTCTAAGAAAATAAACTCTTCACAATTAAATGTAACGCAAACGTAATGTTTGGCAAGTGAATGTTTAAACAATAACTTGCTTATCAACTAGTACTTTTACCAATTTTAATGTAGTCAAATATTTTAGTTGGTATAGTATATTTTACGCAAAATAAAATAAGCCATTTAGTATCGTCAGTTTTCAATTTACCATTTCTATTATAAGGCGTAGTCGACGAAGCCCCGCTTGGCGGGGCCCCTACTACCAGGTGGTTTTAAAAAAATAACCAAAATAACAGCAATATAATAATAACCTGCTCGAGTTGGGGTTCCCCATGTCCCAAGCTCGCTTCGCTCGCTCTTGCATCCTATCCCACCCTTACATTTTGAAGCGATCTTATTTTTGTCATAACAAATCATTTAACTAAATGTTTATTATCTAAAGATTGTTTGCTGTAATAAATCATTTGATTAAAGACCAAATGCCTCAATGACATTATCCTTTGTAATATTATGCCGAGAATTTTTTTACCATATGTAAATGTGCGTCCTAAAATCATTCTAAATATTGCATTTGTATAAGAAAGGTTGCTAGTTTGGATAATGAAATTTAGTCAAAATAATTTTAGCAAAACGGCAGGATCCCAAGCTCTTCATAAGACCCCAAACATAAAAGCGAGTGGACCGTGAATCTTGTTAAAAACTAAAAAACCGCTCTGCTACTTTTGACCTGGCTGTGACGACCTGGGTGCCTAACGTGTGATTGATTGCTGGGAAGTTGATAAGTAGTAGGATGATAATAAAGACCAAATTCGCTAAACACGTAATTATTAGTTTTTAAGAAAACTGACAGGTGTGAAGAACGCATTCTTTCGTGGGGCCCACTGTAGGTATAATACACCTCTGCTCTACCTTCCTCTTCGGAGAATACAAACATGTATTTAAGTTATGTAGTGCTCTCACAAAGTCCCCTATTGCTTTCTACTTCCTCTACTTCAATTTCATCCCGGTCCCTTTTAGCAACGTCTACTAATGGACAACGTACCGATTGACCTATTTTTCTCGGAAGCACTCGGCAACAGTTCCCTGCCTTGAAAACTAGATTATTTTTCCAGGTAATCATAGGTACCTATTGAGTTTTCTATCTTTACATTGTTTTCAGTCTAAAAGACTAAAGAAACGATGTTTCTTTTTTGTTTTTTTTATTATTTTGGATTCGTATTTGTTTTGGAATTTCCTGTAATATCTATTGTACCATATTCTGGCAAATATTTATTTTTAAGCTATTGCATAGCTTTTATCGCGGACTTTGAGCGCGGCGACCGAATCAAGAAATTCCGTAACGAAAATAAAACCTAACGCCCCCCACTCCGCCTACTATGTAGCTCGGCAGAGCGTTCGCTTAACGTGTATGTGTATGGTACGACTGTACTTGAATTAATATCAAAGAAAAAAAATACTGCATAAATAAAAATAAATAAATAATTATAATTGCATAAGTTGATAAAAAATGCTATGCAATGGCTTTACCGCGGCAGTCCCCGAGAGCCACACGTGTTTTTTTTATTTTGATGGTTTGTTTGAATGACGTAGCTTAAAGAAGGTGACTAATATAGTGACTAATATAATAGGTCTTTACCTATGAAATTGCCGTTTTGTATGAAAAAATTTAAACGAATTTTTTTCATGAATTTTTTATTTGTATTAATCGAAGTAATCACCCATGCAATCAATGCATCTTTGCCATCGCAGTGGCAGTTTATTGATGCCCTTCTTAAAGAAATCAGCTGGACGGGAGGCAACAAATTCTTCAAAGGCATTTTGTACTGCCTCTCGGGTATTAAATTTTTTTCCCGCCAAGAAGTTATCCAAATTCTGGAAAAAGTAGTAGTCTGTAGGCGCAAGGTCTGGTGAGTAGGGCGGATGACGGAGAGCTTCCAACCCCAGTTCTTGCAACTTGGAGACCGTCTGCTGTGCAGTATGAGGTCGCGCGTTGTCGTGCAGGAGCAGCGGAGACGAGCGATTGACCAATGCTGGTTGGAGATGCGCCAGCTTCTCCATCATTGTGTTCAGTTCTTCACAGTACACATCTGCAATAATGCTCACCCCGTTTGGTAAGAAGCTGTGATGAATCACACCGGCGCTAGACCACCAAACAGTGACCATCACTTTTCTAGGGGTAAGTTTTCGTTTAGGGCATTGTTTAGGTGCTGAACCAGGATCCAACCAACTTGCTGAGCGCTTACGGTTATCAAACAGAATCCATTTTTCATCGCAGGTAACAATGCGGTTCAAAATTCCTTCATTTGTGTGTCTGTTGAGCAGTGCAAGGCACGTCTCGACGCGTACTTCGCGCTGGCGATCATTGAGTTCGTGGGGCACCCATTTGTCAAGCTTTTTTACCTTGCCAATTTGACGCAAATGGACCAATATTGTTTTGACGCTAACGTCGAAAGCTGCTGCTAATTCAGCCGTAGATTGTGTATCATCAGCTTCCACAATCGCCTTTAATTCGTCATTGTCGACCAAAGTCTTCGGACGACCGCGAGGTTCATTTTTCAGGTCGAAATTTCCAGAACGGAAGCGAGCAAACCAATAACAGGTGGTGCGTTGGTTTGTAGAGTTAGCTCCGTAAACGTCGTTGATGTTGCGTGCCGCTTGTGCCGCGTTGCTGCCACGACGGTACTCATATTCCATAATTACTCGAATTTTTAACGTATCCATGATGACGAAAAAGATTGAAATGCGATGAAAATGTAACACTAATCAATAAAGAAATGACTACTTTTAGAAAAAAAAATCCATGTTTTTAAAATAAAATTAATTTGAAATTAGAATTCATAGCCAAACAAAAATTATTTTGATTTGAAATGGCCAGTACTGCAGAACGGCAATTTCATAGGTAAAGACCTAATATAAGGAAGAAAAAATCATGCTGCACAGACCTCAAATAAATTGAGAATATTGGAATAAGGGCAAGAGAATGATGATGATGATGACGACATAATCATGGTTTCTATTATTTGCTTTTGATTTTTTTTTAAACAATTTTTGATTGCTTTATTTTCTTATTATTTGTTATTAATATATTTTTTAAATCCCCTAGTGAGATTTACAGATGTCCGTAAATGTGTCCGTGGCATCACAGCGGGCCCTATCAGAATATCAGCGCTGAGGTATTCTTTTTTAAATATAATAGAGAGAGAAAAAAAGAATATCGCAGCATTATGCTGAGATAGGAGCCTTTTTGGCTTCGCACAGGTCTTTTATTTTTTACTCGTTTATTGTTGTTTTTAATGTAAAATTGTGTAAGTTTTAAATGCTCCTCTTTTTCTGCTTGTATTTCCTGTGCGTTTCTCAAATAAAACATTTTTCTTTCTTTTTATTACATTATTTTCAACCTCAATAGACTAAATTATTTGGAAAAATTACCAAAGAGTTTCTTAGTCTTTCTTCTCCAAAGGAATATGCGCTTTTGAACGAGCTTCCTTTCTGCAATAATTGTTGATGTAAAATCGTGCCTTTAAAATGTTAAATGATTGAATCCCGGACTAGAAAAAAAGGACTTGTCCTTTTTTTTTTCTAGTCCGTGGATTAAATTATACGATGACTATGAGCACAACGACGACAGAATGAATAAATTAATTTGGGGTCGCTGTATTAACTTCCATTATACAGGCTAGCAATTAAGTCACCTGCATCCGTCAAGGGTGATTCTACCCGCGAAACTAAACAAATTACCCACCCTATGATACTCAAATCCGGTTCGTGAAAAAAAAAACAAGTTTCTATTCAATAGAAGACCGACAATTTCAGGACCCTATTGACGGACGCAGGTGACATGTCACCGCCGTATGATTTATTTATTTAAATGAAAACGGTAAAAAAACAATTACGACAACAGGACTGGTTAGTTCTTTGGCCACAGAATTAGTATTGCCATTCAACGTGGCAATGCTGCCAGTCTTCTGGGCACGTTGCCGGATGACAGCGATGTGGACGATTACATCAATCCCTAAGTGTCCTTTTTGTTTCTGTTTTAGTTTTTATTTGTATAGTTACATTAGTTAGTCATTTAATTTAGTACCTAGTGTAAATAGTTCGTTATTTAATCATTGTAGATATAAGTATAGATAGACAAAGCAAATTGTAAAATTTATAAAAATTACCATAATTAAAGGCAAAACAACAAACATTTAAACATGGGGAAGGTCGGGCAAAGCTAATTGTAGATGGCGTGGTCATAGCTAGGTCCCTACGGCCTACAATAAATTTGACATTTCGTTCATTCGTTCCATTTCGTGTTCATAAGTTTGGTTTTATTAATATTTTTCGTTATTTTCGGTAATTTCAATATTTTAAATCAAGCATTTGACATGGGAAGTGTCAGAATTTTAAACTTTAAACATTTCCTCGTAATCCTTTGTTCAAAATGATTTCGACAGAACCTCGAACTCTGTTTAGTGTAAAAAAAGTCTACGAATAGCTTTAGGTAAGCCACAATCTTCAAACTTTAGGATCTTACGGGAAAAGGTGGATTCCACAACAACGCGTTATTTTCTAAAAATAAAATAAAACCACGTCACGCCTTAATTATTAGCTTGTTTTGGGAACTAGCTACGGCAGCGCCATTTTAACCGTTACTCTCCCCATTAAATTATTTAAAAGAAGAGCTAAAACATTTAAAAATTAACAACACTTCCATGAGTCCCTTGCACAGTACTTTTGACATGCCAATAAAATATTCGCTAAATCTTCTGACATTTGCATTCAACCAACCAATTACTACAACTTTCTAGCAACTAGTGCGTCGACTCACTGGCTAAATTTGCTTCATCTAAGCACTACATGATACAAAGTTACCACTTACGAAGTGACACCAAACACAAGCTGTACAACTCGTGGTCAGCAATGTGGCAGGTAAGTTCGAAACTTAAGTGTACGGACTGAGTGAAAAAGCGTCCAGCGGAGCGTTCAGCGTTGCGTGCAAGCGGCGAAGGAGCGTTCGCCCAGTGGCCTTAGTGCACGCTTAGCGTTCGAGTGAGCTGGTCACATTTTCATCTGTATATTATCTCTGCTTATTATATCTGCATATTATTAATATGTATTTAGAAGAAAATTTGTATAACTCGAGACAAGGTCCAAGTGAGATAATTAAACAAAGAAGGCGTGTGTATTGTGCTAGTTTTACTGCAAATTCCTTCCACACTTTCTGCTTAATTATTCTATTTTTATATAAGGCATGAATTGTTGACCATAATTCTGGTTTAAGTTCAATTTCTGTAATAATATCTTCGACCGACATGGCGCGCACGCTCTCGTCACCGCTGCAAACACAAACTGGTTTGAACTTGCACGCGACGCCCCGCTCGACGCAAACAAGAACGCCGCTGCCCCCGCTCCGCTCGGGCGCTACTCAGGACACCTATGTGTTAATGCATCTGTTTGACACGAACGCTGCACGCCCCGCCCCGCTGGACGCTCGATGTAAGCGGGCACTCAGGCCGTACACTAAGGAGGCGTACAACGCCAGTATTTAACTAGACATCCAGCGGAAACTTTGATTTTTTAAATATCCTAAATCGTCCAAAAACATGTTACATCCTTGTGTAGACTGAGACTTGGTCACCGCTGCAGTCCAGTATTCCTGAACAAGATCCGTGTTCTTGACAGTACTTACCTTGTGCGAATGCGGTGTTGATGATGGTACTCTGGACCATATATTTTTCTCTTGCACTTTAAATTCCCAATCTTTTGACTTGTATCATAAGCTTTCCAAAATTTAAATCCCGCTTCCTACTAACTTCCATTCCCTCTTGACTAACTTTTCTACTAAACTTATCGAAATCATATCTTTTTTTAAATGTAAATGATAATATCAAAATGTAGTTTGGTGTGTAGTAATAATAACTTTGCAAATATATATATATATATACGTAGATTCGTTGTGTTTTAAACTTATAAGTACATAATAAAAAAATTAAAAAAATATGTTTGCTAACAAAAATTGTCTTGTCCTTTAGAACTAGAACTACCACGAAGTGCAAAGTTCGGCGGCTCACCTTGCTGCGTTGCCGTCACCACATGACGCTGGCAGAATAGTCGATATTAGCTCAGTTGACAAAGAAGAAAAAAAAACCTACTTCACATAAGATTCGACAGCTGAATAAGCTGTCAGTAGCTATACGGGTACAGGGGCTAATCCCCGAGTTGCCTCACAACGCGTATTGCAAGGTATTGACCTATTTCTGCCATCTTCAATTCCTACCTTTGAGACTTCAATTCGATTTGCAGGTAAATGTTGTTTGTTATTCTGGGTTGGATGCATTCGAACGTTACATTTCTTCGAAGTTAGAACGTATTGAATTGCTGATACAACGTCCAATATACAGGGTATCAGGGACATCGACGCATAACCTGTTACAAATGCATTCAGTAAGTACATGATTCTGAATCCCCCGCGCTGAATAATACGTAGGTTATTAAAAAATAAATTTCTCTACCATACATTTTGACCGCATAGGTATTGCTCTTTTCTATGAAACAACAGTTTTTGTTTTTTGTGATAACCTACCAAAAACTTCTATGCTAGGGGATCTAGAATCATGTGCTGAATTCATGGTTCCAGTTTGCACGTCGATGGCCCTGCCACACTGTATATCTGTCTAGCTTCAGCCCGCGACTTCGTCCGCGTGAAATCTCTTGTACCCCCGACCCACCCCGTCGCATCGCAACGCCTGCACACGCTATTATTTCGTTTTCTCTAAACGTTTTTTCAGAATTTTTTTTGCTCGTTTCTTGTTCTATCGTGATGTTAAATAGCCTATAGCCTTCACCAAGACTTGGGCTATCAAATACAAAAATATTTTTCTAAATCCGATTGGAAGTTCCAGAGATTAGCGCGTACAAACAAAAAACCAACAAACTCTTCAGCTTTCTTATAACCACTACAAAAAAGTGAAAAAAATAAAACATTTTTCCAAAAAAAAAAAAAAACAATCGGCTTCCTAAAAAAACACTACAAAGTGAAAAATAACTTTAATTTCGGAAGTCGGTGACAAAAAACGAAAATACAAAAAGCCAAAGACACCGACTTCCGAAATTAAAGTTATTTTGCACTATGTAGTGTTTTTTTGGAAGTCGGTTCTTTTTATTGTAAAAAAGATTTTTAAAGTTTTAATTTGATGCTTCGAATGACCCTACAGCTTGAATCTAAACGCATTCATTTGTTTCATGGACGAATTAGGACCCAGAGTCTAGCACTAACTTGTTGCATATTTTGATTACTATCTCAACGAGTTGATCCTTCCAAATATTGCCTTTAACATAACATAACATCACGCCTGTAATCCCGAAGGGTAGATAGAGGTGTAAGTACCTATAGTAGACCCCCATTTTGCCAGTTATATTTAAGCCCCATGTAATAGGGGACGGGCCTATTGCCATCAACCGGGCACCAATTCAGACTCCGGGAAATTGCCTTTAATGTGATAGAATACCTACTTTTAAGAAATTACCACGGACCTAAAGATTAGTCGATATTTTTTCCATAAAAATTTCGGGGGGTATTGTGGTATTACTCCATTGTTTGACATTGTACATCCAAAATTAAACAGATTATCGTTTTGTCTCATTATTAATTTTGTCTATGCGGAAACAGAATAGTAAAATAAAAAGCCATTAAAAAGTTATGAGCCAACAAAGATTCGCTTTTCTTGCTAATTTTAACGCAACTTTGGGCGTTAATAAGTAATAAAAGATGTGTAAAATCTCCAAAACAAAGTCGCCACCGGCAAAGCTCATATCGAAGAGTTCAATTAACTTTATTTGTAATTGATTTATGCAGTGGTTTTTCATAAAACTCGATTTTCCAAAGGATTTTTCGTAATTATTTACGCGCTCATTTTACTATGAATTAAAATAACGGTGTTTCTGTGCGTGCAAACTACACTTTGTGCGTTTAGACTAGCGTCTAACTGCTCATCACTGATACTATCTTTGTCGGACACGATGCCAGGTGAGACAGGGTGCTTTATGGCTACGCCCACCAGCGAGTTCGAGCCCGCAACTAGTTCAACCTAAAGGGTTATTAGTCAATATAGTCCACGAAATTCAAAATTTCTTACGTTTTTTGCAAGTTGCAACGATGCTTAATGTTATATATTGATCAAAATTCAATTCACGGCATAATCAGCCGATAATGTTCCCACTGCTGGGACACAGGCCTCTTCTCTATGAGAGGGAGTGGGCTGTAATCCACCACGCGGGCCCAGTGCGGATTGGATATCAAATGTCTTAGAATTTTTGGTTCTAGGACACGCTGGTTTCCTCACGATGTTTCCCTTCATCGTTTTGAGAGCAGTGGTGATTAAATAATTTACACAAGGTAAAGCGCATGCCTTTTTTTTTTTTTTTTGGGTGGGAATTCATCAAATGACCTCTCCCGCTCTGGGCGGAGCGGAAGGGCGTGTCAGACTCTTACTGACTAAAACCCACCCGTGTTCCTTCAGTTGCCTGTGCGCCAGGGCCACGGTAACTCTTTCGAACAATCCGCGACCCCGGCAGGGGTTCGATTTCAATTCACGGCAATTATGATAAAATAATTACTAAACTATAATCATTTAAAACATCAATATCTCTCTCGAAATTATTCTTGCTGCAAAAAACACTGGCATGAAATTCACCTTCATTCTCTTGCTCTTATTGAGCGAGCGAGCGCGAAACGTCTCCGTTTCAGCTTGGGCAAAAATGCTTTCGTATGTCCTCCGTTCTCCTCTACAGGTTGCATTTCTCAACCGATTCTCATGAAATTTTGTGAGCAGGTTCGATAATTATATGGAGTTTTATTGTCGATCCAGTTTTTCGAAATTCTTCAAAATGGCGGATATATGGGGGTTGAAAACGTAAAAAAATAACATATTGCAGCCATTTCGCGTATTTTTTTGTTTTAAGGTGTGCGGTGAAAATTTATTCAGTTTTAAGCTATGCAAAGACAGACTCGCGAGGTCTACAACTCACAAAGCCACTAATTTATATGGGGTTGGCGCAACAAGTCTTTTTCTTCACTACTTCTCTATGTCGTGAAAATATGACGCAAATATAAATCGCAGGTTACACTGCATTAGCATTTCGGTGACGCGAAACCATATGATTTTCCCCTACCAAAAATCGCTCAACGGTCTAAGGAAGTTTTTACTTAAAGAATAAATACGTAACAGAAAATCCTGTTTCTTTTTGTGAAAACTTCTTTGGGAGCGTCCTGCGATTGCGATGCTTCAAATATCTTCATCTCGTTTGATTCATTCAACATTGTAATAAAACCGATGCTGTTATGCAAAATGGAGGCGCAGAGCGCAGTACGCATGTGCAAGGGCGTCGATCTGAGAAATACTGTCCGAGAATAAACCGATTCGATATTCAGCTTTCAACCACCCCATTTCTTTGTTGTGAATGGGATTCAAGGTTTTTTTATGACGGTCATCAGAAGTCACTCCCTTTCTATTCACATACTCTTATAGGCATCCGCATTCATACTCAAAACTTTCCTCATTCCTCCGCATTATACGCTCATCCCACGACCACCGATTTCCACACCACTTTTCCGTCACCGGTGTCATCTTCAGACTACAGCTAATAAAGATGCAAAAATACACTTAACGAAGCCGAGAGTCACATGTACTCCCCGTCGTTGTAATCATGTTTTTGTACTGGACCATACCTGGGAACCTCCTGGTTACGAAGATATTGAAGGTCAAAATTCCAAATATTACTGACTTTTTTTTACGAAAACAACTTTTCAGTCACCGATGTCATCTTCAGACTACAGCTTATAAAGGGTGTAAAAAGACACTTAACGAAGCCGAGAGTCACATGTACTCCCCGTCATTGTAATCAGTTGTGCTGGACCATACCTGGGAACCTTCTGGTTACGAAGATATTGAAGGTCAAAATTCCAACTTTTACTGATGTTTTTTTACTGTTTTATATAACACAACAACAACAGAAAATAAACATTTCTGATTTTTTGATTTTGAACTTTAAATATCCCCAAGACCCCTGTACTGTTGAATGCACCCATAAACACAATGTTTTGCGTGCGTTAAGTTGCGCACTACCGTAAACAACGATTTTTCAAACAAAACATAAAATTAGTTTCCCAGCAATTATTTTTGTGCTATGTTAAGTACTTAGTTTGTAGGTCTTTTTCCTACTCATTTCTTATTCTATCTATTCGCATAACACCACAGATCTCTCTTAGCATGCTTTTGCGTTTCATTCATCCCTTATGTGGCCCAACATTTACAATAATTTTGCCCAATTTTTTTAATGCGCAATATTTTTCAATCACCCTTGCACATGAACCGTCAATTGTTTTCGCGCAATAGTTTATTATGAAATAGTATAATAGAATATTTCGCAATACTTCACATAACCCTAAACGGTGCAATAAAAAAATATGGTGTAATAAAAATTACATCAGTTCAATAATTGCGCAATCTTCAATAAAAACCCTAACCAGTTAACAGTATTGCACGATACGTGATATTGTGCAATAATTGATCGCGAAGGGCGTCGTCACCTCCTCTAAGGCGGTCCCTACACTTACAATAAGTTTGTGCAATATGATTGAATCAGCCCTTGCACTCAAACGATTCATGCAATAACATTGACGCCCATAAGCTTCATTGTTTTCGCACAAAGACCAGCGAGGTAATTGCGTAACACACTAACAGTAGGAATGGTTTTAATTTTGACAGTTTCATTGCGTATGTTCAGCAGACAAATTCGAACATCTGAAGCAATGGATTAGCAATAAAAATTAAACTCACTGAAACTTTTGTTCAATCATCTGCAATCTTCAATACTAATCTTAAACGGTTAAAACATTGAGCAATTCGTGATATTGCGCAATAAAATTGATCGCGAAGGGCGTCGTCACCTCTTATGGACGTCTGGCTTCTGCCCGCGGCTTCGCCCGCATGGATATCGGAAATTATCCCACGGGAACGTGCTGCCGTAACAAAAAGTAGCCTATGTCCTTCCCCAGGATGTCATCTATCTCCTTGCCAAATTTCATCAAAATCCTTTCAGTGGTTTGGGCGTGAAAGGTAGTTACTTTCGAATTTATAATATTAGTATGGATTATGACTTATTTATGACAGATGCAATGTCCTGAAACAAAGCTGAAATGTCTCAAGTGCTGTAATTACACCGGCAACATCATCTGCCTAGCCTAGTAGGTAGTCCGAAGCCCGAAAGACAACCAGTAAGGGGTATCGTGTTATCCAGTAGCTGGGTTGTGGAGGTCAGATAGACAGTCGCTCGATGTAGCATATTGGTATTCAGCCGCATTCGGTTAGAGTAGAAGCCGACTCCAACATAATTTTGAAAAGGCTAGGCAGACATAGGTTTCGCAAGGGCCTATAGAAATGTAGAACTTGTCCGATTGTAGGAGTGTTACATCATTATATGGTAATATCGATTGGGGGTCTATTTCATTCTTGCCCTGAAATCAGGTCAATCTAGTGTTACTTCCATAATAACGGTTTAAACTTTAGCAATGTTTAATAACTTCCGAGAGACTTCTTTTTCGGATCGACGGTAATACGTTTAGTATTTTCTGAGCCCCTGTGAGGGTTAAAGCCTAAAGTAGACAAGATAGTTTTGGAATCGGTGCTTTAGTTGCCTTACGAGGCGGTTAAATGCTAATTTTCACAGCTAATGAGGTTGGTATATTGCCGCGTCAGTTTGCTTATTCTATATCCGATAACGACTTCTCCAGTTCTGTCAGATCACGGATACGGTCCCTCAGAGGACAAGGAAGCAAAACCCATTCCATAGCATGTTTAGCGACTTTGAGGATATTTATTTTTGGCTGATAATACGCAAGAAATAGGCGCGCGAGTATCCGTGTCAAAATCAAAACCATTTTTTTTTATTTGCTATGTGTTTGCTCTTGACTCTAGTCTAGGTCAGAGGTGACAGAGACAAAGTCAACGATGGAGTGAGCTTACCCAGAAGAAGCCTGTTCACTTTCACTTTGAAGAGATTTGGGTTGTATGCGTTCGGAAACACAGACGCAGGTAGAGAGTTCCACTCTTGACCACCATGAGCTAATGCAATTGTCATATAGTCAAATCTAGACACCAACTGAACTGGTAGCAGTCGCCAGCTAGTGGCCGGTGACCGGTGGCCGATGGCTTCCACTTGTAGAAAGTACATCATCGTCATCATTCAGCTGAAAGGCGTCCACTCCTGGACATAGGAAGCCTATGGCCAGTAGTGATCCTATTGTGCAGCATATCTTCTTCTTCCATACTCATCATCTCGGTTTTAAGTCGGTGAGGAAAGTTTTGAGTATGAATATGGATGGCTATAAGAGAAGAGCAAGACAAAAGAAATGATGGATGTACTGTGTGAAAGATGATATGGCTAGAAAAGTGGACATAGGCCTCCAAACGTCACGACTGGATAAAGACCGGTCTTGTGCCTCTCGTACTTAGCGGTTTCCCGTGACCTTCACGAGGTCTTCGGTCTACTTTTCGAGAGCCTACCTACGCTACGGAAAACGCTAGAAGCGGTCACTATTTTCAAAGTTCGCGATGGTGCTAACGCTCAGCTCTGACGCATCTTACTTCTTACTAGTCCAATGAGTGAAGATATTATAAAAAAACATATATATATGTATATATTACGCCTGTGTGACGCAGGTGTAGGCGAATTCTGCCAGTTATTATTGAGCCTCGCGTAATAATGGGGCCTATTCCTAACAAACAAGCTGTAAATTAGAACTTCAGACTGCTACTGAGAATTTTCTAATAGAAAACCCAATAACACTTTGCCCAACTAATTAGTAAGGTTTTATTTCTCCAGAATTATAAATTACCTGCTGTAATGGCTGTACATTTAAAATGTATGTGTGGCGGCATCTACATCGCCACATGGTAGCTACGCGTCACACTGGCGTCACGCAAAATCCTGCATCGCGCAAACAGAGTTTACCGCGCAACTAGAATACCTATATACAACGTCCCGACATCAATCGTCGGGGAGTTGCCCACCAGACACAACACCCGATACATGAAAATTGGATTTTCTTGAATTCCATGAATTTTCGCCTAGACTTTATGGGGGTGCTTAATTGTTGCAAATGGGCCACACTATCACATCCTGTAAGGAATACGTCGAAATACAGGTCACACTGTATGTATGTATGTATGTGAATAATATTTATTTTTAGTCACTATGGTACTCTAGTGGTGACAAGTATGACTGTTGAGCATGAGGATTGGGTTTGCTCCTTAGAGCAGCTCCCCCAGAGTCTGGATTTGTTCCTTGTATATGGCAACACGTTTGCCCACTATTACACAAGACTTAAGTTAAACGTTTCTACAGTCCAGCCGTCGAAAGTATACGTTCTTGACACCCGTAAGTTTCATACAAACGAATACGTGTTTTGCGAATTTGATCTTTATTAGTTACTAGAATTGTCGCATTGATAGGTGTCAGGAACGCATTCTCTCGACTGCCGGACTATAGTGACAAATGCATATTTATTTTACACCTCTACCCAGTGTTGTTATTGATACGGCAATTGCCGTAATATACGGTAATCCACGTTTTTATTTTACAAAATACGGTATACGGCAGGCCTTTCAATGCCGTATCAAAAAATACGGCAAATGGCTATAAGTGAAACGAAACTGGATGATAGTATGAAACTGCTTTACAAAGATCTATTGCAATGTTACATGACTAGAGCCTACGTTAATCAAACTGAAATATGCTCGATTGAACCAGAAAATACACGATTTTTCCTACCCCAAATGTATTTGGGTGTTAAAATCACGCAAGAAGTTCAAAAAACCAATATCGTGCAGCAAAAAGCTCTCCTGGCTGAATTTTATACTCGTTGCCGCGACTTTCTAGTAACAGGCTGCAAGGAAATTCGGAAGCGTTTTGATTTTTCCAATGAAATACTTCCACTCCTCAAATATCTGTCACCTGAAGAGGCTGTGCGCCACAGTAATAGAGAGAGTTTCCCGTCAATGTTGCCACTAACCCAGAAACTACCACGTATAGTCAAAACTGAAAAAGACCTTCAAAAAATCGATGACGAGTGGAGACTTTTACCCGATGTCAACAAATTTTCGACCTTAGAAATCGGCACCTGGAAAGCTCACGAATTTTGGGAAAAGATCCTTAGCACAACCGACTGCAAAACTCTAGCGAAGTTTGCTCTAGACGTTCTGTGTCTTCCTCACAGTAATGCAGATTGTGAAAGGATATTTAGCCAAGTGAACAATATGAAGACCAAGATGCGAAATAAGTTAATGACATCGACTGTAAATAAAACTCTATTAGCAAGACAACTTATTCAAAATCAAGGGAACTGTACGAAGTTTAAGGTGTCGCGCGACATGTGTGACAAAATGAGAAGCAAGGACAAGTACACACTAGATAAACATGAATCTGAAGTTATAGAAACGATAAAAAACCTTTATGGAGAAGAAACAAATGAGGAGTAAACATTTTTAAATTATATACGGCATTTTAGTATTTTTTCCCTTAAAATACGGCAAATCAGAATGTGACATACGGCAACTCAGATTTTTGCGATAACAACACTGCCTCTACCAGACCCATTGGCGAACACAGGCCCAGCATGATGTTTAAAGTATGTATGGTCTTCTAAATTTAAAAAGGGAACTGAGTTGTTCATTGTACTGTATTATTTTAATCTGTTAACACTCCTAGTATCATTATAATATTTGAAGAATTTAAATATTGATGTCTATTTTAAATATCAAGCCTTCTTACGAAGAACATTATGGCGCAATACAATTTAATTTTCCATAATAATTGTCCTCAAAACTTAATAAACTGGTCAAGTGCGAGTCGGGCTCGCACACAAAGGGATCTGTACCACCGTACAATATTTAACACTACATAAGTATATATTTTTAAACACGTTTCTTGTATGAGAACCCCCTTTAATTTTTTACTTTATTTTATTTTTAATATTTGTTGTTATAGTGGCAATAGAAATACACACTCTGTGAAAATTTCAACTAATAATAATAAAGATTTATACACAAAACAAAATACAGGAACACATTTATAATTTGCATTACATTACAATTCATTATAAGTTGCAAAATCTGTACAAGATGTATATAACCCTGTCTCTTAGACTAGGATAGCCTGTATTCCTTGTATATTCCTGCTTGTTGTTTAACTGTCTACCTATTACGGTTCATGAGATACAGCCCGCTAACAGACATACGGGCAGACAGCGGAGCTTTAGTAGTAAGGTTCCATTGGCACCCTTTGGGTTCAGACCCTAAAAAACATCAAAATAGGAACTGGGCTCAGGAACCAGGTGTTGTTGAAGAGACCCACGTCCAGCAATGAACTGCAATAGGCCGAGTCGATTGATATAAAGGCAGACATTGACAATGGGCGGCCTTATCATTCTAGGAGATTTCTGCTAGGAAACCAGATATTTAAGTTTATTTTTGTCATGTTTGCTAAGACTCTATTTTCTGCTGTATTTAGATAAAGATAATTTGATAATACTCTTAGAAACCTAAGAGATATAGAAGATTTACTCAAATCTTACGAAGTGATCCGATAAATCATGCACTATGTGTAGCAACCAGTATCTTGTATTTTAAATTATTATGAGTTTATGTAAAACATTTAAAAAATAACATAAAGCCAAACCGATTTAATACAATAAATTAAAATAATAAAATAAATATTTAACATAAACAATAACATAATATCAATGAAAAAGTTACTGCTGCTATTCTTTTGTTTTATTTATGAATGTATCTAGGAAGGCGAACGTGTTTTGTTATGCGACGACGTAATTCGAATCGAGAGACACAGTGGAGTTACGAAAAACAATGAAAATTGAACAATATGATATGGGTATGCACTTTGAATGCCTTTATCTAGGTCAAAAATTAAGCTGGCGAATAATTAATGATAAATAAGATATTTAAGATATTTATAAATGGTTTTCTCACCTTCTACATCAAAGCAGGGGTCCTGGGATGCCTCCTCCAGGATCGAGATCACATAATTGAGAACAATATCGTCGATCACATTTACATTCGCACTAGGGATATGTTTTGTGATAAACTGAAATAAACCCTCCTTGACGAGGACCTTTTGTTGCGCTATAGCACTCATTTTTATCTAAAACACCTTATTTTTCAGAAAAACACTAGTAGAATGCAAAGTATAATCAGAAAGATCGTTACGGGTGGCTACACAGCGTAAAAGTAGGTTTACTGTCCACTAAAACTGCCTCGATCAAACTACACCACGGTCTCTTTGAGTCTATAAGACAAAAAAAAATGTTTGGTGAAAATTGCAGCTGTATTTTCACGGGAAATATCTGGGATAGAACTGCGAAAATCAATACAAATGCAAGTTTTTTTTTATAAACAACTTTTTGTAGTTATAAGGACGGGCACAAACTTATCTGCGTACAGCCAATGTTGGTTGTCATTTATTTTAGAAAATCTTTCTTTGCATTATACTTTTACAAAATAAGAGTTGATTAATTTTAATAAATTGTATCAGAATTAGTATTCTTGGTACCATTTTAAGAAATAAAAATGAAGAAAATAATGTGTATGAAATGAAAACCCAAGTGACAGCTAGAATTTCCGAACGAAGCATCTGTCATTTGAAACCAAAATGTGGCGACTGGCGGGAAATATTTGAACTTTACCACCTGCTGTGGCGGACTATACAAAACAAAATTGTATTTTTATTTTACTTTCCTGCTTTGTGCTTACAAGTTCTTTTTCAATTCAATTCAATTCAATATCTTTATTGGGGATCATAGGTAAGTAGATAATACAGCGGGGTAATAACAGTAGGAATGGGTTTCATTTTGACAGTTCAGCAACATTCATTGCGTTATTTACGTTGTTGAGCAGATACATTTTTCATATTTATGAAGAAATGTATTAGCAATAGGCTACAATATGATTCAGATTGTGGTAGGTAGTGTGTTACGTAATTAGGGTGCAGGTCTTAAATTGTTAAATTGTGATCAGCTACGTCCCGCCCTTGGGGCATACAACAGTTACATAGAAAAAAATAATTTTACAATTATTGTTACTAATTATTATTATTAATAAAACGGAACGAATCCAGGTAGGTACACATCAGTGGGCCACTGAACGCATCATGCATTACTGAGGAGGACTATATTGGAGCAGTGATTTGTCTGATAGGAAGTCCTTTATAGAGTAGTAGCATTTGTTTACTAATAAATCATGGAGATTCTTTAATTTTTTTTTAATTTCCGTAATTATTCTAATAGTCCCCGACAAATAAAAAATAAATAAGAAATAAAAAAATTGGAATAATAAACACACGAATAGGTACAAAAAGTAAAACGATGATAACTGCAAAAGTATAAACTGTAGCGCAGCTAACAACGCCCTTCTCCAGATACAGAAATTAATGAAGTTCCATGCAAAAGTGCTTAATAGGTAAAGTTAATATAGTTAATTTAGAATTCGTTAGTTAAAAAAAATAAAAAACAAATAATAAGACAAAAATAACAGTACAGCACCCTAATTACGTAACACATTATCTATCACAATCTGAATCATTTTGAAGCCTATTGTTAATCCATTGCTATAAAGGTTCGAAAAATTTGCCTGCTCAACAACGTAAATAACGCAATTAATGTTGTTGAACTGCCAAAATGAAACCCATTCCTACTGTTAGTGTATTACGTAATTAGCCCGCAGGACATGAATTGGGATGTTGAATTAATGTGGTGAGTGTAGGGTGAATGGGAGTGTCGGTGAGACTTAATGAGTGTGCGAGGGGTGTTTGTGGTGTTTGTAGTATGTGTTGCGTGTGGTTTTATTGGGGTGTGTGAGTGGTGAGTATTACACTTCCACGAGTTTCTCTGTTTCTTCATAATTTTGACATTTTAACCAGGAGTTAAGTTCCATTTTGCATTTGCTCTTGGTTAATGGGTAGATGTGTAAGGCTTTTTTTAATGTGTTGTAAATTTTTGAACTTAAGTGTTTGTAGTGGCGACTTGCAGCTACAGTTCTACGAGACTCAGTGTTACAAACCCTATTCGAGCGGCGCGGCGTGGAGAACAGCATTTAGTATTAAACGTAAGTTGGCTGTGTTTGCGAAGGACAGTTTGGAGGATAAATAGTTGTCTGACAGTGAGGACCTGGCAGAGGGTATATAAAGAGGATGTCGAATATCGGATCGGTTTCCTTGCCAGCACGTTCAGAACAGCTCTCTGCGCTCGTTCGACCCGCAGAATCACTGTTTTACCGGCCCCACCCCAGACTGTTAGGCAATGCCCCAGAACAGACTGAGCGAGCGCAAAGTAGACGGTTAATAAACAGCTAAAATCTGCCGCGCCTCTGAGCTTTTTAAAAATATATATAAGTTTTCTCACACGAGCTACAGCTGAAGCAATATGTTGCTTCCATTTCAGGTTGCTATCAAGAGTGACTCCAAGGTATTTAATTGCAGGTGTATTTTCCAGTTGTTGACAGCCACAGTCTGCGTGTAAGTTTTTGCAGGTGTGCGCACGAATTTCAATCAGTGTAAGGGGCTGTCTTGACTTCATAGTAGAGAATATCATAAACTTGGTCTTATTAACATTTAGAGTGAGAAGATTAGTGGTCAGCCACCTCATGACGGTGCTCAGAGCAAACTCCGAATTGAGGCGAGTTTCAGTCCAGTCCCGGCCATGAACAATTAGAGCTGTGTCATTGGCATAAGCTATAATTTTGCAATTGGGTAAGGATAACTGACACAGCTCATTCACGTATATGAGAAAAAGTGGGGATCCCAGGACACTGCCCTGGGGGACCCCAAAAGTAATCGTCTCCTGGTTGCTGAGGTAGTTATCAAGTTTTATTATTTGTTTACGACCTGAAAGATAACTCCTGCAGAGATCGTGGGCTGTCCCGCGAATACCAAGATGCTCTAGCTTCGAAAGAAATATGGGAATTGAGACAGTGTGGAAGGCCTTGGATAAGTCTAAAAAGATGGCAAGAGTTTTATACTTATTTTCCCAATGGCCAATAATCGTATCTGTAAGTTCCAGTACAGCATCTTCGGTGAATTTTCCAGTCCTAAAGCTATACTGATTATTAGAGATAAGGTTAAATTTGTTTAGGTATTTAGTGAGGCTATGGTTTATAACTTTTTCGAATATCTAATCTATTAAAGATGCGTGAAGCTGTACAAAACCCAAGCAGCAAAAACTAGTACTATAAAAAACCATAGAACGTTTTGTAAAAAACCGTCCTTGGTCCTATAAAACCCCAAAGAACGTATCTTTTATTCGGAAGTGGCGCATTTAGATCTCTATTCAGTGACAAAATAATTTTATTGCAGTGTTCCAAATGACGAAACAGTCCAATAAAATCTATGTAACAGTGATGCAGGTCTCAAAATAATGATATACTGGCTACTGTAGGACCTTTTATAGTACTTTTTCATACTATACCAGAGTTTAGTTTCCTTTACTTCACATTTTTCATTCACCATTCATTATTATACATTCGTGATCGTAAAGAGTGCACAAAATAATTTAACAAAAGGATACAAGCAATCTGAGGTGAGTAAGATTTTATTTTGTTATTATAATATTAGTATATTACGGTGGAAATGATGTGCGACTGCAGCTTTACTGATAAACTAGGGATAGGTTTACCATGAATTTAAAGTGCCCCCCTCGAATTGTTGAGCTTTTACTAAAATATTTATCATATAAAGTGACTTCGATATTCTAAGAGCCATTATAGTACTTGCCGTGATAATCTTTTCACTGTCAGTCATCGTGGATTCAACCTAAAATTGGGGTTCTGTGTGAGCATGACTGAATATATAATAGACAGTGTCTTTTTTTACTATTTTTCTGAAGACAGAATGAAGGTAATGAAAAAAAAAAGTTAATTATAAACTGTTTACTGACGAATAGTGTGAATTAATCATGTAACAAGTTTTTTTTTCTTCGGGAACAACTTACGTAGTTATATCAAGTATTACGTACCTAGTGTTTATATTTCTTTATATGAGGTGCCTATGTATGTATCTAGTAGCATCACTGGACTTTAGAAGCGATACCTTTATAAATATAAACTGCAGTCAACATTGTGTTTTTTCAGTGTACCTAATGGACGCCAATATGGATATCGATAAATTTCTTAGTCGAGACGATTTCAAGCTGCTTACAGAAGCGGAATGGCCGTGGAAAATCACACATTTTATATTAAGTGAAAACTGTGTTAACTGTGGATTATACACTAATTCATCTTTACCGAGTCACTTCACCATATATAAAAGAAGTATGGCCCAATTGTTAAATGAATTATTTTTCTGGTGTCGGGGTTGCGATTTTATGGCTATTTATGACCATTATCCTTCCGATGAATGTCGGCTTTGCAATTAAATAACATTCTCATACATGAAAAATCGTTTTATAAAGCAACTCTGACCATAAAATCTAGAAATTTTGTTCACATAGTAAGCCCAGCAAGTCCAGCGCCATACCTACACATTAATGTCTTTCAGGGCATTCCCCACACTATCTCGCTCGCTCAACCGTTCCCACCTTGCGCCCCGCACCGCTAATCCTCGATCCTCCGCTCGGAAATACACGTTAGAACGCGCTGTTTCGCACTCAGGATAGATAGTCCTCGTTTTGAATTATTCTATATTAGAATAAAATTAAGAAAAATACGCTACTTTGCTTCCTGAACTAAGCCAAAAGGTACCTAATTAATTAAATAAATGTTAAATCTAATGTGTTTACATATTTGTTTTAAATTCAAACTTTTTAAACATAAACATTTATTTCAGATGCCGTTCAAAATAGTGCAGACGTTTGAAAGAGGCAAAACTTTTCTGACCTGTGTACCGAATGCCTGGGAAAATGAGAGTTTATTGCTATGGCCAAGAAAAGGCTCTAAAAAACTACAAAAAAATGAAAACTCACAACCTGGTGATGATTGGATTAGTACGCCATGTCAACTAAAAAGATACAACGATACTGAGGAAGAGCGATTGCCAAAGAAGCGACGTCATATTGACGTTGATCTGAACGAATTGGCGGTGCAGTACATCACGGTAATATTTTAACCGTTATTTAATTAAAACAACATTTTTTTTTCCTAGTCTCAAAGTAGGTTTAGTGTAATTGCTGCTCTTTGTCATATTCGTGTGTTTTTGCCTTTTGATTTGAATGTTTGGTATGGAGGAAGCTTATACACTGGATTAAAAAATAGACTATTTAATCCATACGTAACACATATTATAAATGCGAAAGTAACTCTGTTTGTTTGTTGTATGTTTTGTTTTTTTTGTTACCTTTTCACGACTAAACGGCTGAACGGATCGTAATGAAATTTGGCAAGGAGATAGATTATATCCCGCAGAGGGACATACGGTATTTTTTTCCCACGCGAACGATGCTGCGGGCAACAGCTACATAGTTTAATATAAAACTATTTACTAAGTAGGTATATATTATGTAACATATTCTACTTAGCAGTTGTATTAAGAGCGTTTATCCCACTCGGGCTGGCAACATCGAATTTTTATAGGTACTTTGTGATTATTTTATTAAATTTAAATCGAAGTAGTCTAGTACATGGCTGAAAATTTTATAAAATTTATTTATCACAAAAATCTTCTACAACTGCCGCGTCGCCAGCCCACGTGGTATAAACGCTCTTAAATTGTATTTCACTTTTTTTAGAACAAAGAAAATATTTCACCGGTGGCAACGTTTCCCGAACTTGAGATAGAACCGGCCCAATACCCTGAAGTTTGCGTGCCTGTCAATACTACAGAGAATCCAGCAGAAAGCTCAACTTTTATAACCTCGGAAACTCCATTCCTCGTGGAACAGGACACAGCGTCAGAAACGTTATATTTACTTAGCCAAAATCCACCACTAAAATCAAACTTTGAGGAAACTGTTCTCAAACGTTTGGAAAATATTGAAAGCACGCAAGAAAAAATTATGTATCAATTATCTCAAGTTAGTACACAAATCGATGCATTTCTCAGACAGAGCCAACAACAAAAATTAAACAGTCAAATGGGGTTCAAAAAAATCGATAATATTGACGAACTTCAAAACTTTAATGATGAACTAAAAAATAAAGAATCAGTAGACATCTTCAAAGAAAAATTATCTTTGGTTTGTGGCTCTGGAAAGGGTAACGGTCTTAACAATTGTTTTGCATTAATAGAAGTCATGTTTACTCGTCGATTCATGACAGAATGCTCATGGGCAGGTGGCTCTAAAAACTCTGAAATAAAAAAAAAATGTTTCAAAGCTCACACCCGGGAATTAACTTGTTTTTTGAAGTCATTCATCACTCCGATAACACTTTCACATTATTGGAATGCGAAACATTTTTTAAAAATATTTTGAGAAATTCAGAGAGACGATACGCTGCCAAAATGTTGAGAGCCTCAGCTACAAAAAAAAGAAGTAAAGACAAAGGAATAGGTAAAAAGTCTAAAACTACTATCACGCAAGACAATGATCCTGCTATTCAAACAAACCCTACAAATAGTCAATTAGCAGTACCAGCTCAGGCTGTGGTTGCATCCTAGTCTCAAACCATCTAGTCTGACTCATTGCAGTGAATAGACCTGTGCAACCTCTAATGTATAATATATTACAATATATAATATAATTATATTACAACTCATTATTAAGAGGGTTTATCCCTCGCGTGCTGGCATCGTCGCATTTGTAGAGGTTTTTTGTGATTATTTAATTAAATTTAAGTAAAAGTACTACATAGTTTTATTAGAACCATGGCATGCACTAGATCTTTGTATTTTATTTATAATTATTTTTAACATTTACTCTAGTAAATAAAAATACAACGATCTAGTGCATGGTTTTAAAAATACAGTAGTTTGATTTTATAATGAAATAATCACGAAAAACCTCTATAAATGCGACGTTGCCAACCGCGAGGTATAAACCCTCTTAATAACTTTTAAAGTTTCTAGTTTAACTTTATATGATGTTTCTAGATTTTACTGAATTAAGTGTTGCTGTCATATTCTTTTTCTTAAGAAAGATTTTTTTGAGTTGCTGAAAACAGAGGCATATATAATAATTTTGTTACTTATCATAATCGTTAATGGTTTTGTATTAAATGTTTATTTGATTGTGATTATTTCTATAGTTTTAATATATCGTTTCATTCAACTATATGAATGGAGAAAAAAGGATAAATAGTAAATAATATTATTTTTCGTAAATTTTGAGAATAACAAGATAACATTAGAGTTTAATAGCAATAAAACTAATAAAACTAAGGGCTGATTTTTCCATAGTCAGATAAATTTTATCTGAGAAATAAAAGTGGCGGTTTGACAGCTTATCTATAGAAAATTTATGTCAAACCGCTATTTTTATTCCTCAGATAAAAGTTATCTGACTATTAAAAAATCAGCCCTAAGACTCCTGTTGTATACTAGCTTTAAATTGAATATTCCTGTGAAGTGAATATTCTAACATTTTATGTATTTGACATATTTTCGAGTACCTAGGTACCTGACATTGTATAAGCTGCTTCGATCAACTAATAAGCTGAGTTAATTATGTGGGTGATTTTAACGTGAGATCAAGACTAATGGAAGAATGAGAAATGAAAGGTTTTTCTTTTTTTAGTTCAAAATAAAGAACCATTTAGTTAATAAAGATTTTTATTTATATACCATCTGCGTAAATAACCTTAGTAATTAGTAGAATGTCTTTATTATACAGTATGTAATAATGGCACAAAATAAGTTGTTGAGTTGTAAGAGATCGAGATAAGTTTACACTTTATTGCGTCAACTCTGAATAATCTTTGAATTTTGTTCATGTGCTTAGTTTTGCATTTATATATGTTCAAATATGAAGATTTTATTGGAGTTTTAAAGACGTCCTCAATAGGTTCAACACGATTTCCATAAATAATTATGCCATTGTCTCCATTTTCTATAAACTCAATTTCAATAACTTGGTTTTCTTTATCTAAAAACCATTTGTCTTCCTTACGTGGACACAAAATAAAACTTTGTAAATGAAGGATTCTCACATTTTTGTTGTGAGTTACAAATGGAGCTTCAAAGATGCCTGTCTTAAAGTTCTGCAGTTCTATATTGACCTTTTCACTAATACGTTTAGCTGCTTGTTCAAGAGGTCTGTTACCATGTCTTATCATTTTTTTTTAGAGAATATAACTGATTCTCAAATGGATATGCACTAAAATCTTGTAGTTTTCCAATTTTGTTTAACTTCATCAATAATGTGACATAAATTGTGCACGTTGCTGGTCATATAACACTCACCATATATATCTCTAAAATATTCTAGGAAGTTGTTCAATAACGAATCAGCTAGGTCTAATAAATGGAAATATTTTTCGTTGGAGCAAATTGTAATTGCACAAAAAAAGCATAAGAAATGTTGATAAGCATCTGAATGTAATGTATATTTCAAGATTATGAATCCCAAATAGTACAGAAAGGTGCGATATTCTGAGCCCTTCCAAAAGCATAAATGGTCGAGACCTCTGACAGATCGGTGGATTTCTCGTGGCATTTTGCAGTTTAGTAAAAATTTTGTGACAATACCAATATCCGTGCTGCTCCACTTAGTATCTTTTTTAAATTTTCCATCTTTCCATCCAGTAAGAAGACGTTTAATTATTCCTAAATCCAATAAATGTAGCGCATCTCCTACTACAAAATCTTCTACCATATCAATAGGCAGTTCTAATAGAGGTGATTCAGCTTTATGGTGCTGCCCATACTTTTTCGCTCGAAAATCTTCGTCGTTTCTTTTAGGGCATCCAACTTTTGGGAACACAACAGTGTTGGATTCGTACGAATATTCTCCTTCTACTGTACATTTTAGACACCCATCTTTCCCGTTGTAATTGCACACACCTGCAAAATCAATTTAAATTCAATGTTTATTCTTAAAAAAAATGAAAAATGCTTAGTTGCAAACAGATGGCATCGTGTGCTTCTGAGTGTTTGCTGACGGAACGAAATGTAGGTATTGTATTGTGTATTTATTTTATTTTTATTTGTTTATTCTTATTTCATTGCATGCTGCACCAGTCGACGTCATCACGTCAACGCCGGCTGTTGCTAAAAACTAGCGCTGAGGCTGTGTCTCGTATGGGCTCGCAGCATTATGCTGAGCGATGGCCGTTTTGCGTGGATGTGACTATTTTTTAATCCACTGATTTTTGGTTTAAAACAGTTTTTTAACAACAGTAGATGTGACGCATATTTTTCCCCCAACTTGTTCTTTTATTTTGTGTTAGTTCTATTTCTTTTCATCACGTTTACCGTAAATAAACGTATTTTCTTTATTTCTAAGACTAACTGAACTATACAAATAAGATCTAAGAGAAAAATGAGTCGGAGAGAAAGATAAATATTTGCATCAGGGAGTGACATAGGTTATATTTTATACCGGAATTTCCACGGGAAAGGAAATTACGCGGTGAAACCGCGAGGCGCTGCTAGCTAGCAATAAAGCAATAGTGCTAGAGTTAAACTTACCCTTGATCATAGCCCGAGCTGGAGAGTCACATATAAAGGCCCGTATTTTGACGCCTACTATTTTTTCCTTTCCATTAATCACGATTAATATGCCATCTTTTAGTAGTTTTTTCATTTCATCTACAAACATTCTTAGATAACCATCTAAATCAGATGGTTTATTATGGCCTGAATAAATTCCTATTACAATGGGTCGCAATTCTGGTATTTCATAAACGTTGCATAAAATTGGCCATAATTGAACTTTTAAAAGCAGGCAGGCCGTTTATGTTTATGTTCAGTGAAATGACGGGTAGATTGCGATCTATTTGTATCATTTGTAGATAGTGTTCCAGTGTGTTTGTCAAACCGTTGTGCCAGTACTGTCCAGTTCCCACGGGATAAGTTGTAACAGTCTTCTCTGTTTTAAGAAGCGTTCGGGGATCGTTAGGTAATGTATTTGGTATTCTATTGTTAATTAATCGTACTAAACTTTTTGTTGCTTCATGCGAAATATTATAATTAATGGCCCAATTTTTCACGCCATCACGAAATTGTTGGTCTTTTTCGAATGTTGAATCATTGCTTGAAGATTCAGAAAAATCGCTGGAGTAAGGACCCTCTTCAGAAATAATATCTTTGTAAGACACATTTTGTACGGAACCGTTTCCCGTAATTGTGATTCCAACTAGATTTTGGCTATTATTACTGCTTTGGTTGTTTGATGATGACGAAGCTGCTTTTTCAAAACGTTTATTCACTTCTCTTCTATAAGTTCCACTGCGTTTATATCTTTTCCAATTCTTTAAATCCATTTTTTTTTGTTTTTAGGGCAGAATGCACGTCGCATTAATTCCGTATCAAAATTTCAGAACATTGTTGTAAAAGCGAGCCAATAATCCTTTTTGGGACTTAACTGTCATTTAATAGAAACATTTATCTACATGTATGTGCCACTTTTGCATCATTATAGTGATAGATACCCATTTATAATACTAACAAGCGCATTGCTAGGCACCAAAAAAGTTGTTATACAATAAATCTGCTCTATTATAGTGTCTGTGTGATATGCTTATCGATATAATTATAATATGCATCTAAAAACTATTATAGTACACTTACGTTCTATTAGCGTGATCTGACATTAGACTACATCACAAAAACACTCTATTGTAAAGTCTTTGAAACTACTAACGCACACGTACTATAGCAGCGATCTGAATATCCACAATATCACAATATCGCCCTGTAGTTGAGTGTTCATCACTACTATAACGAAACTACTATTGCAGTTCGTTTGGAACCCTTATTACGCTAATCAGATAAATAAAGGCACCTGTTAACAATTTTATAGTGCAATATTATTATGTACTAGTTATATTAGAACTTTCTATGGTACTTGACTATAACGGTTGTATAAAATGGCGTAGTAAACGTTTACATCCTTTGTTTATAGGTATTTTTAGCTCTCTAAGCATTTAGAGCAATAATGTACTGTCGAACGCTTTTATACAACACTCTGGCACCGCTAAAACCTTAATAAATCGTTTATAGAGCTTTTTAGAGTTATGAGCTGAAATAATAGGACTGAATTGCTGGTTGGGAAGCTTTTTACTTTTGTTATTCGGGAACATTCGGTAACAACATTCGACTTTCGAGCGGCCTCCTCAAAGTCTGGATGCACCTTTACATACATTGCAAATTCTGATTATTTGTAGCTTTTGAAGGGGAAATAAAAATAATTACGACTCTAAAATAAAACAACCCATTTTGAAATTATTATATTTCAATTAAAATTTTAAAATATAACGAGCAATCATTTATTCCCTCAACCTTTATTCTAAAAATGACTGATTAACACAACGCCGATTTTCACAACTACAATTTTATTTTAATTTTATTTTACAGTTTATCAATAATTAATTATTTGGAATCACAATGGGAACGTTTTGGCACAGTTTTATCATAATAAATATCATTAAGAAAAACAATATTGAGTAATAGACAAATTAAAAAGGTCGTATAGTCTTTTCTTGACCGAAAATTATGTTTTGAGCGGCTATAGAAAAAAACCATTGGGCTTGTCTTTAGGCGCTAAAACCCTAAAGTTTAGCTGAGCAGTGATTATGATCGAAGGCAGACCACGGTCAATGATAAAAAATCTAAATTAGCTTCACTATGACATGAACCTCAGATGGAACTTTATTCTTGTCTCAAGGCTCCCAACAGACAGGCGCGACGCGACAGCACGACGCGACTCTAGTAGAACAATCTCTGTGAAAACTTCAAGGAAAATGTTCTACCAGAATCGCATCACATCGTCGCGTCACGCCTGTCTGCGGGAGCCTTTATATGAAAAAAGTGCTTACGGGGCCTAACTGGCAACATCACAAAAAATTATGTTTTTAAGGTCACCAAAAACAGTTTAGTGCTGTGCAATATTTAAAATATGCAAAAAAGATTATAATATTAACTTACGACCTTTTCAAAAAAAGAACACACAAGCACAAAGAGTATAAACAACAAATATTATTGCGATATTTTTTTAAAACAAGTTTTGGTACATATTCCACGAGACAAATACTTATTGCTACTTATGAAATAAATAAAATTGTAAATTCTAATAAATAGAGTGCAATCTATCTACTTTTAGCTAGTTTAGTGTGAAAGTTTTAGTTCTTAGAACGTTAGACAGTTTAGATTTAGTTTCTCAACGAAATATATTTCTTTGATAGAGTTTTCTTTTCAGTTACTTATTGTCAGTGGAAATCGTGTCCAGCACCCTAATTACGTAACACACTATCTATCACAATCTGAATCATTTTGAAGCCTATTGCTAATTCATTGGTTCATATGTTCGAAAAATTTGTCTGCTTAACAACGTAAATAGCGCAATGAATGTTGTTGAACTGTCAAAATGAAACCCATTCCTACTGATAGTGTGTTACGTAATTACCCCGCTGGGCTTAAATTATTTATGTGCAGAATGGCTTGTGCACTTCGGTTTCTGTGCAATATGGCTTATTTTAGATTTTTTGTTGTTTAACACCGAGATAAATAGGTGTTTATTTTTTACATTTTCATTTTATGATTAAGTATAATTTTTAAGATAACATAATTTCCACTAACAACTTGTAAATAAAGAAGATTAGAAAATCCCCGACATTTCCTTAAGGCTTATTTTATAAATATTTTAAGTCTCATAATGAAAAGTCGGCTGATTTTAAAAGTATAACAAATATAAGTACATAGTTTAAGTAAAATAGTTTTTCAGAGGCAAGTATTAACAAGTAGTAGGTACTTTTCCTCCTGTGCAGAGAGGCTCGAGTAAATATTGCAACAAAATAAGAAGTTCCTTTAAATACTTCTGACTCCATAAATTGGACGATATAATAGGTAACACGAGCCACTGTGCACAGGACATATGTGCAAGTACATATTATAAAGTTAAGATATATAATATTACTATATTTTTATTACAATAATATATATTTTTTTCTAAATATTTCAGTAAGTGTTATCAAGATTTGGTGAAAGTTGGATTCGCGTCTTTTACACACATTCACGGCGTGTGTTGATTATGGTTTAGAAAGAAGACCTTCTGGTCTATTCTGAAAAATCTCACCGTGAGAACTTTGGTGAAGTGAATTTGAAGTGAGTTGTCAATTGTCATGTCATTCCACCTGATGGTAGGGACAGAGGCGTAGCTACCGCCGTATCAGCCGTATCAATGATATAGGCCCCCCAAGCTACAGGGCCCACGTGTGTAAGTTAAAATCCGTAAAATATGATCCAACACCTCAGATTTTTATTGATAAGAGGCTCGTAATGAACGAAAACCTAATGAAAATATGAAATTTAAACTAATTTGTTTATGGCTTACAACTGCTTACTAGCTGCAGGCGCGGGCGACGATCAATTCCCATGCTCTTGTATTAATTTAGTAAAATCACACAGAAAATCTGACGTACCCCAGTCAGAATGCTGCAATATTCGAGCTAACTTCACTCGCTTTTGAATGAAAACTTTATGTATCCGAGTCAGGATGCTATTTGAAATACTTTCAATTGAAAAAAAATACAATTATACTTTTGAGCTTCCACGCAGTCAGGTAAAAAGGGCCTCTAACATATTTTGATACAGGGCCCATTTAGGACTAACTACGCCACTGGCTAGGGATTAATAATTTATTACACTATTGACAAGCCCACTTCACCTAACTTTTCACGGTGTGATTTCTACAGAATCGGCTGGTTTTTATTGTTTCCAACTTTCAATATATTTTTTTGGAAATTTCGTAACAGACCTTTTATTAATATTTGACGGAATCGAGAAGCAGTTTATGGTATTTTTGTTTAAAATACATTTACTCAAAAACTACTGACACTATTTTGGCATTAATTTTTAAATATGGTTGAAGGTCATATTCTAAAGATTGGACTTTTATAAGCAGTTATACAGGGTCAAATTAAATTAGCTAGCGAAACTCCGTAGATGTGATGCGTGTCGATAACTAAATATGATAAAAAATAAAAGAATTTATTGTATTTTATGATATATTATGATATTTTTTCGGGGTCAACGACCATAGGCCATTGTATATCACTTGAATTATTCACTTATTTTTGTGTAAACTTCACAGATGTGATTAAGATATAAATATTAAACCAAAAAAAAAAAAACATAAAATTATTATTTTTGTTGTTTTATAGTTTTTAGATATCGCTACTCATTTACGTCGACGGAGTTTCGTTAACTAATTTAATTTGACCCTGTATAGTCTATTTGATGCGGTTTTCTATTAAAGCCTTTCGTTGCAATAAAGTCTATTAAGTTACGAGATTTCCAAAAAAGGTCAGCTAGACTGACTTCTTTAGACATGTCTTCAATAATACCTAACTAAAATTTAATTCCTATCTAAGCGCCCTTTCATAGGGATGGAATACATTTGCAAGATTTTATAGATCTGTTGCCCGTGACTTCGTCCGCGCATTGTTCTCCCGACCCACCGCACCGCGTCGCATTACCCGCCTGCGCTATTAATTGGTTTTCGCTTATGACTTTTTTTTTGCTCGGCTCTCTGCTATACAGTATGTTAAACAACAGAGGGCGTTCCCCTAAACTCGTTAATCTATATTATTAATAGATTAAAATAAAAATATCAGCATAGAAAAATAAGCATAAAATAATCCGAATTAAAAAAAATTAATAATTTGCAATAAATTCGAAACCACCTGTTTAAAATCAAAATAGTAGTGCGGAATAGTACCTAGCGTAGTAGCATTGCACAAACCGGCAACGTTGCAATACGCACGATGCCGAGCGTCTTACGAATACTCACGAAGCAGAGCGAACCGGCCGCCGCGCGCCGCGCCGCGCTGAGTGGCGAGCGGCGACTTTTATAATGGCGGCATAAAACGTCTGGGAACTAGAGTTCCCACGGGCACTTTAGCGGTATAATGAATTAGAAAGACACGTCGTCATCGGGTTGTTATCAGTAAAATTAAACATTTATGTAAGTATGTGTAGGTTTAGCAATAACATTTAACAACCCGTCTCAAATGCCCAGCTGACAAAGGAATGCGTCACTGAGGCACCTTGGATTTGGAAGGACCTAGTAGGTAAATAAAAAAAACATAAATTCATGTATCTACCTATCTAAGCCACGTTTCAATAACATTAAAATTAAAATACAGAGATTAGACAGTTATTCTGCACGCAGCGGCCGCATAATGAACGCGGGGTGGTAGCAGCGCTTCTGCCGACACGTCGCGCATCGTCGCAGGCTCGTGGCCACAAAGTAAACAGATACGAGTACCTACAGAAGGTCCACTCACGGAACAAGTACACAAATTTGTTTTACCTAGCCACTCAGACCGGTGGTACGACAGGCTTACAGTGTTAATTTGAAAAAAGCTTTTAAAAATTAATTTTATCTAAAAAATAATGTACCGCTAATAAATAGTGTGCGGTTAAGTTTGGAGAAAGTTTCATTTATTTAAACCACAGTTTAGCTAGGATTTAAATGATAATGACGGTATTACACATTAGCAAGTGAATTTTTTCTCCAATACAGAAATTTAAAAACTTTTACTTTAGGCAGTTGCCTTCGTAATACTTGCGTTTATTCATAACAATCGTGTAACGTCACAGTAGTAGTAACACGTTCGTTGAACGGGGTACTCCCTGAGTATAAAAGCAGTTTTAGGAAAGAGTGGGCCTTCTGAACTTATTAATTTTGTAGCACAGTCGTTTAGTGTTATTTTTTATTTTAATGTTTTCGAAATGTTTTAGCTATTATGATACATTTAAATAATGTTAACAACTTACCTAGATTTTGAACTGCTCAATATGCTGACCTCCTCTGTCTACACATTGTTGCAATCGCCGACGGTTATTTTGGTGCACTCGTCGCATTAAAAGCGGGTCCTCGCGTATGCGGTTCCTGATAACACGGAATGCTGTGCGGATTCGCATTTCCATCTCCTCCCGCGAGTGGCTTTCTTTTTTATAAACGAGTTGTTTGACCCAACCCCAAAAAAAGAAGTCAAGTGGCGTTAAGTCAGGTGACCGTGGTGGCCACGCCTCGGGACCGTACCTCCCGATCCAGCGGCTATCAAACAACTCGTTTAACCGCGACCGCACTTCTGTTGAAATGTGAGGGGGTGCTCCATCGTGTTGAAACCACACATTTCGGAGCTCGGCTAGCGGCAATCTGTCGAGGTAGCGCGCGACGGTGTCGTTAAGAAGAGCCAGATACCTCACACGGTTTAGAGTCCCTGGGATGAAGACAGGTCCTATTATTTTATTTCCGTTTATCCCAGCCCACACATTCAGTGACCACCGTATTTGATGTGCTAACGGCCGAGTGGCACGCGGATTATGGCCTCTTTCTGCCCAGTGATGGCATACACGTCGATTCCACATGCCATTGCGCGTAAATAGGCTTTCATCTGACCATATGACGTTTTCGATGAAGTGGGTGTCCTCCGCGCATCGCTGCAGTGCCCACTGGCAATAAGTTAACCGGCGCTCGAAGTCAGCTGGACCAAGCAGACCTTGTACTTTTTGAAGTGAGTACCTACGCATGCTGCTTGTTTTTCTTTAAAACTTTAAAGACTGCGACGTGACTCATGTTTAACAGGCGGCCGGCTCTTCTAGTGCTTGAACCGGGCTCCTCCTCAAAATGCCTTAGCACGTTCTCTTCCTGCCGCACAGAGATCACGGGTCGGGGGCCACCAGAACGACGCGGCACTACCGGTTCATTGTTACGAATACGCACCAGGGCACTCACAATAACACGAGAATTCCGCGGTTGATGTGCATTGGGATACCTCTCAGCATACATCCTCAGAGCACGTGCACCATCATAATTACACTCAGCATAAATGAGCACCATGTTCGCATACTCCTGAGCACTGAACTGATAACGCGGCATTTTTCACACAAGAATGACGCAAGATGTTTCAATGCGAAAATAATGCACATCCGCTCAGCGCGTGATATTAGTTCCGACTAAAATTAGGTGGACATCCGGGGGCAGGGGGCGGGGCTACGCACATCAAATAGATCGCCGCTGGCGCGGCCCGTCATTCATAAATAGGTAAATTGCGAAGTTGCCGTCCTTCAAGTACGCGTGTACAGAGTGTTTCTTTTACGCATCAATTTAACATTTTTAGTGAATATTTTAATATTAAAAAAAATAAAAACATTTTGTTTTCGAATGGTAATATTTTTTTTAGCATGTATGGATGCAATACTATTGCGGGTTAACGGGAACGCCCTCTGTTAGTTAACATACTGTATAATATTCGTAGGATAGCAGGATTTAACCGACAAAATCTTACAAATGTATCCCATCACAACATAACGCTTGTCTATGTGCTCTAACTAAAATATTAGTCTAAATCAGTTTGTCTAGCTAAAATATAAGATATAGCAGTTAGGACGAAGTGAGGTTTAGTTCAGTGTTTTTTTTATAAGTAAGAGCATTGTAGAAGTATTTAAGTAGGTTAATTATATCATTAGGTTATTCATAAGATCATGAATTCATGACAACCATTTTTGGTAGTGACAGTAGCTGTCAAATATTTGGACTAGTGATAGTAGCGACATCTTAAGTGAGCAAGTGGTAGTTTTTATCCCCATTCATCGATGTGACATACGTAAATGTTTTTTAACCGACGAAAAAATTATGAGGTTTTCAAGTCGATGTGTATATTTTTATGTATGGCCACATATATGTTTTTACGTAGTATTCCGATTTTGACGTTTTTTTTTACAAGACAGTTAAGATTTTGTTTAATCCAACAGCTATCAGTTGATAAGTAGGTTTCCTTTTTTAACCGACTTTAAAAAAGGAGGTTCGATATTCGCCTATGTTTTTTTTACACTTATGTTTAAAGAGGTATGAGGAGCAGGGTGTAAAGTTCACTCATACCTCCATAGAACCAGAGGCTCATACTCCATAGACCAGACGGGTATCGTGTCTGGTGGGCAACTGCCGGACGATTGATGTCAGGACGTTGTATTTATGCTAGATGCGCGGTAAACTCTGCTTGCGCGGCGCAGGATGTTTCGTGACGTCAGTGGTCAAAGGTCGCATGTGGCGTTGTAGATGTCGCTACATGTTCATCGATGTTTACCTACATCACTATTGTAGACCGAATTTGTTTTTTTTTTTTTTGTTATTACCTAAATACTTCCATAAATGACAAGTATACATAGGTACATCGGAAACAACGTTAGTTATACATCTTATAATATGTAACGATGATAGACTTTGGACTATTATTTGGATATATTTTAAACTTTCTCTATAAGTTTGCTTATCTATTCAACAGTGTTTAATTTCTGGGGAAGAGTGAAAACACGTTTTTTTAATGTTTAATTTGCTTCCCTATAGGGGTATTCCCACATATCAGGGACGTGCCCGGGACATGACCGGGCCGTGTCACATACAGGGCAGCCAATGAAGCTCCGTCGCAGGCCCGGGAACGGCCATGTGTGAACGAGTTCAATATAAAATGTTATACCGATATTTTTTTCAGGCCCTGACTACGCACAGTCCGTTCACGATCCGGGCATGCCCCTGATATGTGTGGATAGAACTTTACACTGCATAGTGTCAGTAAAAAACCAATAAGGGAAGAAGTTCTTGTGGGTAATAATTTAAAAGTTACCATTTTTACATTGATATGAAGCGTAGTCTACGTTGGACGTCAAAATGCTCAGAGTGTCCTATATGATGTCTAGTAGGGCGTTGTGGCCGTGAAAAATGTTTCTGAGGAACAGCATCGAACATCGATAAATGTTATCAGAAGAATCTTCTAAAGGCTGTGCACAAATCCAAAATCCGAATATTTTGTCTTCTGACAGCTACACGTTGTCGGAGACAAGGGCAAATTAGTAATTGAAAAACATTTTTCACGTTGTAAATTGCTGAATTTCGACAAAATCTTAGTTAAAATTACTTTTTCCACTCTTCCCCTTACGTTTTGATGTGCCCGACAAACCAGTGCATCTATAATACTGTTTATTAATGATCTTTATATTTATGTTTTACGCTTAATTGACGATTAGAAATTTGGCAGTTAATAATGGATTTAGAATATGTTAAATTCCAGATTTAGTAATTTAATTAATGCTGATTTATTTTCTTTGGGTTTTGAATCCCGATGGCCTGTCTAGTCGTAACTTTCAGTGATTTCGCGCCAAAATAATAAATTGCCTGCTAATAAAATACAATATTAAAAGTATAGATGTTTTACGGGCTTAAAAAAACAGTGAGCGACACTTAGGGCCAGCTTCTCGAACGTAAAATATCGCAAAATTAATGTGAAATATTGTCAAGCGCGCGTAAACTACTGCCATTGGTTGAAAGATTTATCAACAACCAATGACAGCAATTTACGCCGTCTTGACAATTTGTCACATTCATTTTGCGATATTTTTTGGTCAAGAAACCGGCCCATTATGTTGTAGGAAAATACAGATGTGACAGGACATAGCAAAATATTTCACAAACATTGATTGCGCCACCATTTTTGTCCATCCTTCGTTCGGGATTCATTTCATGACTTTAATTTATATATTTACATAATTAAATATATCTCCGTAAGACTTAGAAATATACAACTACATACTATAACGAAGTATATAAACAGCAACGTATATCCTTGCTATACAAGCGTATATATTCCTTCTAAAAAAGTATAATCACAATATCTTTGATGTCAGCCTGTATGTCACACTGCTTCAATCCGAAAATATAGTTTTTGAGATTAGAACAGATTGTTCTTTATTAAAAGCTTATTTTAACCAACTTTTCGTTTGAAATTAAATTTTGATTGGAAATTGATGCCGTTAAAAATACAATGTGGAGTTGTGGAGATAACAATACGACAATCAATGAAAACACTGACAATACTAATGCATAGGAGTATTTGGAAACGATCAAATAAGTCCTAGAGTGCGCGCAAGATAAGTCTGCGCGCGTGTTTGACCTTCAAGACTATATCCCTGCCACCCCTTTTGATCACTTAGTGATGGTGACTATTTACTTTAGAAAACACGGAACACAGCACTCTCGCGGCACCTGATATAACACCTGAGTTAGATTTTCAATAAAAATATGTCTGTTTTTATAGAAAATCTAACTGTGCAATAACTTGGATCTAGGTCTGTAATGTTGGGTATGTATTTTACCAATAAATAATAAACGTCGAGATGGCGGCAAACGATTATTTCCGATTTCGGTGCGCCCAGACTTATTTTGCGCGCACTCTAACATCGAAATTTAAAAAGTGATTTTTCGAAACGAAACAAACTAAATCGTAGTGATGGGCCGACTATGGGTGTTATCGTTCTTTGACTAGCTTTAGTGACTAAACTGTTGGATATATTTGATTGTTTTTTTTTTTATGCAGACTGAGAACGTCATTAGACATACGAATTTTAGTAAATTATCGTATTGTCGTCCCCACCTTGTAGTAGATATCTAAACTAAGTTCTACTGTAACGGATTCATTAGTTAAAATAATAATTCGATTTTAATGCAATAAGCACGATATCTTTTATAGCTCAATTTTATAGGTACTAGTCACAACTCGAGTTTTACGTTTTTCCCTATTATAGGTGCAGCCAGAATCCTGGTTATATGTTCGTGAGTTTTAAATTGTCATAACCAGGGTGTTTTAGAAGTACTGAAGGGTTTTTGGAGACAGCTACAAAGCTGCAAAATTATGTGTAGGTGCCATTGTCTTAGTAATCAAAAGTATTAAATAATTTATTTTTGTTGGCAAAAAATATTCACATACAGACCGACAGTAATAATAATTATCACGACACCAATACCCGTGTTTGTAATAAGTAATTACATCGATATAATTCGTACAAAAGAAACGACTTCCACCTTTAATAAAGCGTATTTTCACAGAATTCAATATCCTAAATACACAATCTTTAGGTATCTAGTTATTTTCGAGCATTTTTCCCTTGATTTCTTTCACCTAGTAGTATTGTTTTTGTGAGTCTATGTCAACCATAGAAAAAAATTGTAAGGAACCGAATTTCCCACTCCCAGCGTATTAATCATGCTTGTAACTAGATTGTGGAGAACAGATAGGCAGTGGCTCCTTGTAAAATACTGGTATTCAACTGCATCCGGTTAGACTGGAAGCCGACCCAACATAGTTAGGCTAAGCGGATTGATTCAACTAAATCCCCCACTGCTAGCTGCTTCATCATGCTTGTAACTTTGGGCGTATAGTATAATACGTCCAAGTTTATTTTTTATAGGTATGAATTATTATTTATTTTTGTATAGTTTATAGCTCAGCTCCATGTTTATGTGATAAACCTAATAATAAATAAGCGTAATATATTTCTCAAATGCAAATGAGAATATCACTCAGCTCACAGTCGTTTCAATAAAAGTTTAGATTATTAAGCAATAATATAAATTAACAAGAAATTGCTTTTCTTTTGTCTCAAGTCTTTCTGTAACATCTCTCTTTAATGTACAGACTTCCAAACATTACAAATATACATAGAATTACAGTAGGATATGGACATTCGTTCATTATAATCGTTCCTTGCAATACCTTCACTTCATTCTTTCCATTCAAAATATTAATTTTTACAACACTCTTTTGTGGTTTTATAATGTGGTTTTTGAAAGCAAAAACATTACTGTATTGCTGATTTTAAGCTTTAGTACAGTAACCACATGTTAAAACCACACTTTAAATTATTTAATATTAACAATAATTATAATCTTTAGACATCAATATTTTTTTGCACCGAAAACAACAATATCCTACTTATACCGCTTCGCATAGCGAGCGCGATGATCATAGAATTTAAATTCAATATAATTAATAGTAAATTTTCGTTCAATTTATTTAGTAATATTTGGTGAAAATGTGTAAGTGATGAGGTTTATGCAACCCAAAAAAACATTGACACTGACCAAGTTTTTTCTGTGTAACTAAAATTTATGCTTTGACTTCTATAGAAAAAGGCAGTATACGTAGGCTTGTTTTTCAAATGAAAATTATCGCAAAATGAATGTGACAAATTGTCAAGCGCGCGTAAACTGCTGCGATTGGCTGTTGATTAGCCGTTGAACCAATCACAGTAGTTTACGCGCGCTTGACAATTTGTCACATTCATTTTGCAATAAACTAGCCCTTAGTTATATTAAGTATCGTAATGTGAACATAATTATAGTATGCCTCAGTAATAGTAAAAAGATCAATAATTCAAAATATTAATTTATTGAAGTGTCCAAATTTCATCCGAATTTGCAACCGATGCACTTTTTATTTCTGTAGGCGAACAATTTTTTTGTCTTTTATGCGCTTTTCATACAGAAATCGATCTGTACAAATTATTCTGTAATTTCTGATTGTAAGCCAGGCTGCTCAGAACATTTTGCACAGACCTGCGCAACGAGGTACGCCTCTAGTGCGTGGCGGAATCTGTTGAACATTTTCTTTTAAATCTTGGTAGTTTAGTTTCATTGAAAGTAGTCTATTATAAATTCGTGTTTTGTTCAATAAAATGTAAAATGTCAAAGCTTAAATTATAGGCATAACGTTAGGTAAACTTTAAAAAGCGTATTTTTCCACACTAATTTCAATGTTGCCACCTGTAATATTTTATATGTAAATAAAGTTGTGATTATTATTCAATTATTTCAATTAAATAAATAAATTAGACGCTAGATGTCGCCTGTTGACTGCTGTGATCTGATATTATTGAGTTGAGATCCGATTCCCTAAGCGTCGGTGGTGTTCCAAACGGGAAGTCCTGAAAAACATCATGTTAACATGTTACTTTCATACTTTTTTATAGATTTAAAAGAGACAATTCCCAAGACCTTACTGCATCCTTCCTACCCTAGTGCTTTAGTAGGGAATAATTGGCGTAAATAACTCCCCAGGAAACAATATCCTATTTAAATATAAAGCAGCTTCTTATTGCGATGTTGGTAGAGGTTTTTTTAAGGAGCATGAGCTCATTCGGGGAATCCTCTTCTTAACGTGTCGATGGCAATTGAATAGTCAGCCTAGAATTTGGCTACGTTTGGCACCTTCAGTAGCGTCCACCAATTCCAGTATTCTGCAGACAATAGGATACGCTAGACAGGACACGCGTTTAAATGCCCCATTTTTTGTGGAACAACACTACATTACACTCTCGGGCGTCATCTGGGGAATCATGTCTGTCATTCGGGGAATTACATAAATAGGTACACTAGCTTTTGCCCGCGGCTGCGACAGCGTGCCAAATAGCCTATGTCCCTCCCCAGGATGCCATCTATCGTCTTGCCAAATTTTATCGAAATCCGTGCAGTGGTTTAGGCGTGAAAAGGTAACATACAGACACCACAACACATTTCTGTCGTCAAGCACCGTTGCAGTGTTCCTCTTTGAAGGGTGTCGGTGAAATTATAGACACGTGAGTCATTTCAGCTTCATCTCTGGGACGGATGACATTGCACCCGTGATGTCTCTGGTATTCCAGCAGATAGGTAACGATGACTACTTGCTGTTAGATGGATCGTTCGCTTGTTTGCCAATTTAATCCTAATGGCTAGACAGGAAATATTCACTGTACGCGCTATCCCGTAAGGATAGCAGTGGACAGTAAATGGCTATAGTCTGAAGCTGAAGGTATACCTGTGTTGGTAATGTCCGCGGCGCGGGCGGCGCGGGTGGCGGCGCTCGCGGCGCTCGCGGCGACGCGCACTCGGCGCAGTCCACTCCACTCTGACTGCGGGTTGAACGACGAGACCAGGACTCGGGCATGCACCTAGAAACCATAATAATAGAAGTTATTAGCCCGGGTGGGCAGGGACAGGTCTGCCTATACCTTCGGGGATTACAGGTGTGGTGTTATGTTGTGTTAGAAGCTCGTATTGCCCTTTTACCATTCCAGGGCAACAGCTTTTCTACTCTACTCTCCTTCAAAACTCAAACTCAAAGCATTTATTTTTATTAAACCATTTAGAAGCACTTTTGAATTGTCAAGGAGTCGATCAGTCAGAAATATGAAGCTAGTTGCCCATTCCAAAGCGTAGTAGGTACCTGTAGCGAAGAACGGGCAATAAACTCCACGGACACTCTTCAAGATTATATTGTTACAAAAATATTAGTTACATCATTAATGTTGAACTTATAATTATATGTGAGAACGATGTAAAAAAGGACGTGCACGTTAAAAGCGTCCAGAGTACAGCAAATAGAAAAAAAAAACAATCCAGAAATAAAATAAGCCGTGGCAGCTAAGAGATGACCAGTTCCAATTATTCACGAACATGACGCATAGATCAGCACCATTCAGAAGGGAGCTTTCACTTCTTTATCTAGGACTGGTCTTTATAAAAGGATTCCAGCTTATCTTCACCTGCGCCTGCCGCTTGCGAAGATGACGTAAAAGCAAGGAATAGGTAGTTACCTACTTGAGATATTAATATATCTAGATACTTAAATTATGTTCTTTGTTATCTACAACACCATTCGGCTAAGTTTACATTTTTTTTCGTAAATAACCACCTTTCATCAACAAAAATGTTGTCATAGGTATACAACAACAACACACAACACAACAAAAAAAACAACACAACACAACACAACAACAGCACAAAACACAACAACAACACAACATGACAATATTTTTTGTGCGCCCAAACTTCATCAATTTCACGGTTTCGCTAGTACACAGAGGACATAATTATAATAGTACTAGCTTCTGCTCGCGGCTTCGCCCGCGTGGATGTTGGAAATTATCCCACGGGAACGTGCTACCGGGACAAAAAGTAGGTAGCCTATGTCCTTCCCCAGGATGCCATCTATCTCCTCGCAAAATTTTATTGAAATCCGTTCAGTGGTTTAGCCGTGAAAAGGTAACATACAGACAGAGTTACTTTCGAATTTAAAATATTAGTATGGATTATAAACTGCTTTTTACTGTGGTCAGTAGCAGCGTAGAAGTCGCCAAAATTTTATGATTTGGGGCAAGCTGGCATAGTTTCCCATTCACACCTTCAAGCGGTTTTGTCTGGTCTAATCCGGTTAAGATTGGAATTGCACCTTCTCAAGTAGGATAAGTAACACTTACGCATGATGCACAATGTGCGCGCACGGCAGCGAGGCGAGCGGCTCGGGCCGGTCGGCGAGCGGCTCGCGGCAGCGCGCGCACGCGGGCGCCACCCACGCCGCCGCCGCGCGCTTCTGCCGCGCCGCCGCCTCGTTGTCGCCTAGTCCGGTGTAGATCTCTGCTAGGCGGAGACGGACGCGACGCACGAGCATCTGTGGAGGAGTATTGTCTTGAATATTGCGGGCCTTAGTAAAACCCAAAAAATCCTAGGTATGCTTACCTTAGCCCCAACAGAAGTAGCGACTTCAAGCAGCCGCGTGTTGAACTCCAACGGTCTACAGTTACAGATCCTGCCCTGTAGTCGCAGCGCTTCTAGACAACGCGCCGCTCCATCCATGGCTTCCATTTGTGCGAGGCGGTCGCCTAACGCTTGGCCTGCTCCCATTGCTACTTCGTAGTGTCTGTTGAGAGGAACAATGGAACTGCAAAACCCTTAAATGTATATTTAAAGGGGTTTAAATTTTAATGGTTACCAAGTATTTTAATTGTCAAGTTTTATGAGTTAAAAAATCACAAAGAATATATACGTAATAATAAAAAGCGAATCGAACCTCTCTGACATATCTTTAAGTACTTTTGTTTTCATAAACTCTGAATGGAACCTTTTTTCGAATATGCTTGGAAATTCGAGCATTATTTTGAGAACCTTCTTCGAGATAATTTTTAAATGCTGTACAGGTTAAATACTATGCGAGCAGCGGCCGGCAATATTAGTATGAAAACTCATATCTATCTTGTAATTTAAAAATGGAACGAACTTCGAAACATGGCAACCAAAGAGGCAATGCAACTTATCAAAGATTTTAGTAAAATTTCGAACTGGCTTACAAATATAGCTGTTTAAAGTAAAAAAGAAACTAATGAACATATAGGCGCGTGAAAAATTATTGTTGTTCGACATTGATTCTGGAATTTATAATTAATTTACCTAGTTTGAATTTCCGTGCTTTATTAGTGAAAAGTACCTACTATACAATCCTAGGCCGCAACCAGGCATTGATGGACTCACGTATGTGTGCCTCGGCTTCGCCTCGGTCCACATTAACATGTTCGTCCATCAATGCCTCTTGCTAGCCGCTGCAGTAATGTACTATAACCGACTTCAAAAAACGTTTTTCGGTTAAATATTAATTAATTTACATACAACGTATGTGTGCATAGTTAATTGCTTGAATGGTAATCGATTATTAAATGTTATTTTGAGGATCGAGAAAGGCTATACACGTGCACGTCGTGGATATCAATAATTTAATGCTCAGAAAATAGTTCGTGGATGTTGGCGCCCAACTGGGGCAGAGTGTCCCATGCTGGGCGCCAAATTATGACTGAACAAGTGATTTGTAAAATTCTGATTTAGTACAATTTCCTTAAAAATTAAGGTTCAATGATTTATTGCCTAGTGTCTTAGTCAATTCCAAAACAATTTACTAGCTCCCACTACTCCCTCAAACTATATAATTTTTAGGTTACAGTGTAAGGAAATTGCAATATTTATCTACATACCTTAACGCCTTCCCGATATCACATTTCCTGCGGTACACATCGCCTGCGATCCGTACCGCACGCGCGTAACATCCCTGATCACCCGCCACTGCCGCTAGTCGTAACGATTCCTGCAAATTATATTGGGACAATATATAACTTACTGATTCAGAGTCGGTTATGTGATTTGCTGGAACCAACGTCATGGCTGCAGATGGATCATTTGTTTTACATCAGCCCAAGGTCTCAATATGAACGATTGAATGTATGAGTCATGAGATGGTATACCTTTATATTTTTGAACGTGGTTATCAATCATTATACTGTTGCTTAATAGCCCTGAGGCGCAAATAACAGAACCTTGCTATTGTCTACTTTAGGAAAGGCAACTACGACCGATCATTTACTAAAAACATGGTGGCTGTTTTCATTTCAGCACATAAAGGGATTGGAATCTCAGAGTGGAGATAGTAGACCTAGCTCCATTCCATTACTAGCTAATATAGGATTGACTGCTTTAGAAAAAAAAAAAAACCTTACATTGCAATAATCATGCGCATCCCCAAGCTCGCCTCTTGCCCTCAACGCGGCTGCCATTTGTAGGAGAGCCATCCGATGATGTCGAGTGTTTAGGTCAGTAGCACGCGGACCGCGACCGAGGTCGCACGCTCGAGCCGCACAGGCGACCGCTCGTTCTGCGTCGCGGAGACGACGCCAGAGCTCTGAGAGTCCTACGTACACCTGGTGGAAGGAAAATAGTGGTTATGAAGTGATTTCTTAAGTACTTTCGATCAGGATCTTTCTAGAATAGAGTAGTATTTATTGTTGCAGGTAAGCCTGCAAATAAGCTACTTAATATGACAAAATTGTGTTTTCTACTGAACTTGCAGCCCGTGGATGGCCTATATTTGAAGGTCGCAGTGTTCAAAGAACTTCCTAAAAGTTATTTTTTTAATCACTTTTTTCTTACATATTGCAATCAAAATCCAGCACAGAAAGGCATAGTGAGTTGGAGACCTGATGATTTGCCGTAGTTTTTGTCCATCATGATGAAGGCTACTAGAGAGTACCTAGATAATATTTCCTCAGCTGGTGGCCGGAAAAGTAAAAAAAAAATACAGGTTCTTCGGTAGATAATGATTTTATAGCCCTGCAGAAAATAAGGACCTGTTAAAGCCTACCTGCAGCAGTAAAGTGTTGTCATTCTGCGCTTGTGCCACAGCCAGCGCTTTCTGGAAGGCGTCCATAGCTTTAGAGAAGGCTCCAAGTTCAAGACTGACGGCTGCTACTGTGAGATGAACGCAACCAGCTGTTGAACCACCGCCACAGTCGTTGTAAAGGGCTTGGCGAGCGTATGAGAGGGCTCTGGAAGAAGAAGTAACAGACGAAATCAATAATCAATGTGAAAAGGCCTTTCTATTTGAATTTGAGTTTGATTATCTACATTAATTATTTTAAAATGAAATTTTTATTAGATATGTTATTATTAATACGTATTTAACGAATGTGAAAAAGTGTAAGCACAATTGGTAGATTTTTTACGACTGAAGAAAAGAAGCACATGCGTATTTTATAAGGCCTACTGTATCTCCAAAAATCACACTAGTAATAAATGATTTGATTTGATTCGATTTCATATGACATCCATTTGACCTCACTTAAAGATTTTAATACTTATTTTGACTCCGGTTGCATTGAAAGCTTCACTTAAAAAAAAAACATCGAAAAATTCAAGTTTATATATTATTCAAGGCATTAGTAAGTTTTTGAAATAAGCTAGTAAGAGTGCTGTGACGGAAAGACAGTTGAAGTCGCACAATACGGACGTACACACGGCTACATATCAAGCTATACATTTCCAGTTTTAGCTAACCTCGCATTGTATAGGCTTTTCGTACAATGAGAAGTCAGCTTATACTGGAAATGTAAAGCTTGATATGTAGTCGAATATATCCTTTTTTACAAGTTTGGTATATTCAGAGAGTTCTGATAGGACGACTTCATTTGCTGAGGATTTTATTGCACTAGTCCTTCTCCCTAGCTAAAGCACTAGGAAGTGGTCAAGGGCTGACGTTTTGGGGAGTTTTATGTAATTTGACGTTGAAAAAATGCTGATTCTCAGCCTGCACCCCAATTACGTAACACACTATCTATCACAATCTGAATCATTTTGAAGCCTATTGCTAATACATTGCTTGTTATGTTCGAAAAATTTGTCTGTTCAACAACGTAAATAACGCAATGAATGTTGTTGAACTGTCAAAATGAAACCTATTCCTACTGTTACTGTGTTACGTAATTACCCCGCTGATTTGAATAAATGATTTTTGATTTTGATAGAGAAGTTGTGTGGCGGCCGATCTACAACGCCACATGCGAACTACGCAACATACTGACGTCACGTAAAATCCTGCATCGCGCAAGCAAAGTTTACCGTGCAACTAGCATATATACAATGCCCTGACATCAATCGTCGGGCAGTTGTCCACGAGACACGACACCCGTCTGGTCGGAGGATCCTCCCTTTTCTATGGAAGTATGAATAAACTTCACATCCTGTTCCTCATACATCTATAGTAGTATAGTATCTGAAAGAAAAAGATTTACTGCCTAGACTCCAAATATTATGGAGTGGTCATCATCATCGTCCCGCCATTTAAAGTGAGATTCAAATGGCAAGAGTATGATGATGGTCACTCCTAATATGATATGTAGTTACCTGTCAAGTCCTCCCAAGGTCTGATGAGCTCTAGCTAGGTTGAGATAGGCTTCGGCCCTCATCGGCGCAGAATCCAACTCTTCAGATATACCCAGCTGACGGTTGGCAAACTCCAGGGATTCTCTGTAAAAGATAATAAAATTCTTAGTGTTTTAACTTTTTGTTTGTAAGGGAGGTAACCATCTACTTATTGTAAAGATCGAGATTTTTGCCAAGGATTTTAAGCAGCTAAGCCGACAGAGTCAAGGGCGGATCCGGGATTTATTTTTGGGACATGTAAGAGTGTCCCCCATATCTAGTATTGCACTATGCTGTTTTTGCGATTCATTATTTTTTAATGACTTATAAGAATAACATATAATTTTAATGATATGTAAAATTTGTAGTAGTTTAAGAATTAAGAGAACCTGACGGCCTAGACTAAGTAACATTCGATTAGCGAAGTCGCTAGTAGAAAAGCCAAAAAATTTATGGGGTTGACATAAGCTATCAAAATGTCACGTGATCATAGGTCTACGAATAGAAATTAGCTAGACAATGTTAACGTTATTCGATTCTATAAAACGAATCGACAGCGTCGAACGATTACTTCCATAGAGATGCGTAGCCAAGAACCACTTTTGGACAAACGTTATCGCTAGTTTTCGATTCTAATGTTCGAAACATTAGCGAAATCGATAGCGATTGTAGAAATAGAATCGCTCCGAAGCAAATGCCATTTGTCTAGGGCCTCTGCAATGCAAGAGCTAGCGAAGCGAGCACATGCATTCCTTAATAATTTAATCAATAATTAATTGTAATTAGAATAATTTGATCACCACACCTCGGAATTGTTGGGCTAGTGCTTCTTTTGACCATTCAAATACTATCTAAATATTTTTCATGAGATGAGGAAAGCTGCATAAAGTTTGTATGCGTAGGGGGTGGCGGGGTCCTTTAACCGGTACGGGCGTAAGGCTGAAGATCGCTCTGCAGTGCTGGTTGTTACACGAAACGTGCAGGGACGGAACAAGCGTTATCCTATTAATCTCCTATTTTATTAATTTACTTTACCCGTCTGAAAGGGCGGGGGCACGTGCTCCTGTGCCCCCCCCTGGATCCGCCTTTGGACAGAGTAGTTACTTAGTATTGGGTAAATTTAATACCTACCTACCTACCCGCAACTTGCTTGAAAACATGCAAAACGTTGTTAAAAAATGTAAAATCCAAATGAACTTTTAATATAATTAATGGATTTGGATATAATTAATAAATGGAAAAGAAACACGCAGCAGTGATATGCGAACGCAATGCCGCTGTAGCAAAAGCGCACGTTTGTTAACTGCCTCGCTGGATAACCGCATGCTGCGGTGTGAAAATCAAAGTCGAATCATTTACCTATTTCTATTAGACCATAGGTATTTTTTAAAGTCAGCGCACGCACACACACACACAACACACAGGAAAAGATAATTGAATTGAATTACCCATTCCGAAATGTTCCACAAGGAGACGAAACGCAATTTAACACAACAATGCGGCCAGAAATTTGCAGGGTGGCAACGCAAAAAATAAATGCGTTGTAACATAACTTCGGCGTTGCAACGCTTAAAGTTGTGTGCTGTGTTTTTATTCAGACAGCGTCACATCCGATAAAATAATTAATCTAACTTTTCCTGTTATTAAACTTTTCTGGCACTTTTCCATATAAAAACTGATACAACGCAAACGGTCCATGTCTGTTGATAGCTAGCCAAAACTACGGCGTCGTGGAAGATAATTTATTGTATAACCAGATTCCGCCCGCGGCTCCGCCCGAGTGGTATGTCGATAAAAAGTAGCCTATGTCCTTTCCTAGGGTACAAAGTATCCCCATACCAAATTTCATCAAAATCGGTTCAGCCGTTTAGCCGTGAAACCGTAACAAACAAATAAACAAAAAACTCACATCCGCTTAGTAATATTAGTTAGAATTTTGTCAATACATTTTGCGGTCGCATGCGGAAGTTCTGTTGGGACATAGCATCACGCCTGTATTCCACGACGGGTTAGGCAGAGGTGTACCACTAGTACACCCGAATTTCACCAGTTATGTTTAAGTCCCATGCAGTGCCGGCGTTAGAGTAGGGCGCTGCTGGGCGAACGCCCAGGGTGCTAGAGGTGAAGAGGCTGTGACTAGGCGCCACTTCACCTCTGGCGCCTGCAAAGTACTTTTCTTTTAGTTCGTTTGGAATTAGAAAACCCAAAAAAAATTAAGATCCCTTTGCTTGCTCTTTCTTGCATCCCACATTCTCTGAATTCTCAAAGGAAGAAAGAAAGAAAGAAATAATTTATTTGCTGATAATGTAGGTATACATATAACTTGGAATATTTATTAATTGTCCCGATACGTTTTACCTTACGGCATGCAAAATATTAGGTTTGAATTAAGTAGTAATATAGATAGCTATTCCGATTATTATTAACTCTAGTCGAATTTAATAGGTACTTACAGATCAGAACCAAAAAACAAAAAAATGAATAATAATCAAAATAATTAATGAATTAAATATACATCTCTCGCAAATTATACAATGAAGATATGTCGTAATGTGTAATGTCAAAAAGCTTAATGTCAAAATATTCCAAAACATTAACAACAATCACAATTATTATTAGGTATAGAATTTAGATAATCTGGTAATGTAAAAATCTGTTATTTAAAATTACAATATAACAACAACCACAAAGAGAAAAAACAAAACAAAACTTTTCTGTATAAGCCGACAAAGTACATGAATGCTGAAAACTCAACAAATTTATGGGGTTGACATAAGCTATCGAAATGTCACGTGATCATAGGTCTACGAATAGCAATTAGCTAGCACCCCTCACTACTCTCCAAGAGGGCCATGTTCTAGAGGCCTTTTACACAGTTTAACAGCAAGATTAAAAAAAAAAACTTTTTTATAAAGTCGGTAGGCCAAAAACGAAAATTCAAAACCAAAGAACCGACTTCCGAAATTAAAGTTATTTTTAACTTTGTGGTGTTATTTTTTGCATTTCGTTTGATTTTTTTTTGTAATAAAGTTTTTATTTTTCACTTTTTAGTTATGCCACACAAATTCGTATACCACTATTTGCTATGTAAATAACAGTGACAGGAAGTTATTATAACATCATCAATATACACTAAAATACGTATTATTGAAGCTAACTGAAAAACTAACTGAAAATTCGTTTTAATGGCTTCTATCCATTAAAACGGATTTTCGAAATCTATCCACAGTCGCCGGAGATATCACGTAACAAACATATAAAAAAAATATACAGACGAATTGAGAACCTCCTCTTTCTTGAAGTCGGTAAAAATGGCACAGAATTGGTACAAACTTTCAAGCTGCCTTTTCTGGCTTTGCTACTACCCCTGGCTATTGCGATTAGGATAAGCATTAATGGTTGAAAACCATTTTAACCATTAAGCCTAAGTTAAAGAGGATATAAAGAGTCTTCATATAGCTTTTGTTCATTTGGAACTCCCATAGACAGCCAATTATGTTCTTGGCGATGAGAGCCTTCGTCCACTCAGCAGGCTTAGCACGAGCACCGTTTTGTTAACGGAAGAGTCGACAAAAATGACGTTCCGTGTAGTCATAGAAAGTTTGCTACTGTCTTTAGCATGGCGGTTACAAAATCAAATTGTCTTCACTACCTTAGACAACTGTCAGTTGTCAGTGTGATTTTGACAGTTTAGGATAGAAAACTTTCTTCTGAAATACTCTACATAAAAAATGACCTATACAAAGATCGTTAGAAACGAAAGACAAAATGACAGATTGTAGAAGTATTTCTACGGTGCGATGTCAAAGATGGAGAAACGAAATGTCACTTTATGTAGAAAGAGCTGTGTCTATTCTTCGTAGAAATAGAAAGCGTCATGCTAAGCCTGCAAGTAAAGTGTCTTGTGTTTGTTACAATTTTATTATCTGCATATAACCTTTTTTGAGTTTGTCAATTAAGCCAAAAAAAAGAAGTGTTTATTCCGCATACCAAGCTGCCATCTAGATAAGTTGTGATCAATGCATTTGTGGGTGTATCAAATGCGTGATATTTGCATGAGAGATGGCACTCGACATTTGATTTGTGTACAACGACGGGGCGTGGGCACACTACACCAATAACTGACGGCTTCTTTATGACGATAGCTAGAACGTTTTGGCAATAGACCTGCGAGTTTGCACGTGCAGTCCGGTGGGTGGTAAATATTTCTGGGGTTTAGTAATAGGTCATAATTATAGTAAACAACTTTTTCTTGCGGACTTTCCATAGCAATAAAAAAAAATAAAAATCGTACCCGAATATGTATAGTTCATTTGGTTAGTGCACATATAACTTTTTGAGCTAGGTATAGTGTTTTTATATTATTGCTTATTTTTAAGATTCGTTTCGATTATTTTTGTCTATCGTCTTTCCCGACTCCCCTTGTATCAACAGATCCAGTACATTGGCGGTCAGCACAGTAGTATCACATCGCAGCACACACGTCCTCATCGTAAGACGTCCTCGTATCACAGGGTCCAGTTGAAAACCAGCGTCAGGCACTAGTTGTCTGGCATTTATCCTGAACTGGGCCTATTTGGCGTAGCCGTGAGGCAGACAATACTGTTTTTAAGTTTTTTACTACTTTTTAAGCTATTGCATAGCTTTTATCGCGGGCTTCGAGCGCGGCGACCGAATCAAGAAATTCCGTAACGAAAATAAAACCTAACACCCCCCACTCCGCCTACCATGTTTCTCGGCCGAGCGTTCGCTTAACGTGTATGTATATGGTACGACTGTACGAAGCTCGCACGGATCGAGACGAGCTGTTCCGAAATCGGACGAATACGTAAGCAGATTGCATAAGTTGATAAAAATGCTATGCAATAGCTTTACCGCGGCAGTCCCCGAGTGCCACACGTGTCTTTTTTAATTTTCGTATGCTGCACTGGTTGACGTCATCACGTCAGCGCCGGCTATTGCTGAAAACCAGCGCTGGGGCGCTGTCTCGCATAGGGTAGTAGCATTATGCTGAGCGAATGCCGTTTTGCGTGAATGTGACGCATATTTTCCCCCAACTCGTTCTTTTTTGTGTATATGAGTTTTTTCTTTGCGTCATGTTTACCGCAAATAAATGTATTTTCTTTCTTTGTTTCTTTCTAACTTAGAAACTAGTATTAGTACTTACATCTACCAGAAAACAACACAAACTATTAATTACTACGCCACAGTGGCATGTAGGCGTATCCAATGTCCCAGTATGGGGATATGGTGGTGGCCAGCAGTAGTCGTCTTGTAGATAATTTATGATGGTGATTATTTCGTATTTCAGCTGCATCCATTTAGACAGGAAGCCGACCCCAACATAATTGGGCACAGGCTAGGCAGAGTGATTAATTGATATTTTTTTAGTTCTTACCTATACTTCCCGAAGTCCATGTACGCCTGGTAAAGGTGTCCCAATAACGCAAACTTGTCAGTTCTGTGTCTTACACCGCGGAGTGCTGAGAGCCATATCTTCACTGCTAGCCGTTGTTCGTTCTGGCCGTAGAGACGGACTCCTCGCTCGATCTGGAAACAGAAACGAAAACAGTTCTAGTTAGAGTTTTCAAAATGGGAAATTTTGAGCATTCATCTGCGATTAGCAGTTGCTAAGTACTGCTAGCTTACATCAACCTCAATATTTGAGTCGCTATAAGGTCCATCTTGGACACATGTGACGCGGTCAGGTCAATTTGTTAACGATTTACTCTAAGTCACCCGCAGTGACAAAGGGCCACAAGATATTGTATACTTAGGCCAAGATTGTGCCAACAGATTCTGTCGTATTTCAGTTCCAGATTTTCTACAGTTCTTATATTGTAAGAATCTTAATGTACATCTTTTACTTAGGACTGAAAAAATGGGTTAGTAGCAAAGAACTGGCAAATTCGTGGACTCGAAAGTAAAGTAGATATCCCATGTCTTTTTCAGGGTAAATGCCAAAATTTCATCAGTATTTGAGGTCTCAATAAGTAACAATCCAATAGAAATCATTAGGATTTCATAGAAATCATAAAAAATTTAGAATTCTAGAGAGAATTCCGCTTTATCGCTATATTTGCGACAAAGTTCATATCGAATATCTTTCATTTTTAAGTTTAAAATTTAATGGTCTTATTGCTGATGGTGATGATTACCCAAAACTCTTCGATGGACAAGAAGATAAGATAATAAGTGGAAGTTATGGACCGAGAGACTGAAGCAGTCCAGCAGGCCTTGTTAGGGTTTGTGTGACTAAATTAGTTCTACTTCCCGTGACCCAAGGGCTGGCTTTTACGTTGGCCAGAGGTTGCCATACAACGTGGTAATGACGCCAGTCTCTTGGGTACATTACCAGTCGACAGCGATGCGGAGGAATTTTTCGACGCCATATTTTAGTTTGTTAATAGTTTTAGTTAGGTTAGGTTATTATATTTTTGTAATTGGTTTAATTGAAATAAAAATGATATCTTCTACTTTGTACGGAAGATGTGAACACAAAAATCATAGGATGGAGAGGAAGCTGTGTTTCTCATTCTCAGGGTCGGGTGCTACATGTCGAAATTGCAACAGTAATTGAGGTCTCAAAAAGAAAAAATCTAATAGACACTTTCAATTATCTAGATATCGTCAAAGATTTAGACCAGCAGGGTAGTTGCGTAACACACTAACAGTAGGAATGGCTTTCTTTTTGACAGTTTAACATCATTCATTGCGTTATTTAAGTTCTTGATCAGACAAATTTTTCGGCCATATGAAATAATGGATTAGCAATATCCTTCAAAATTATTCAGATTGTGATTGATAGTGTGTTACGCAATTAGGGTGCCGGGCAGTGTAATTTTAAAACTACTATTACTATTTTTGAAACGAGTAACCGCCTCGTAGTGTTTCTTGCCGGCCCTTCTCCATAGGAAACGACCAATTGGAACCGAGCACCTAGCTTCTGACGTTTCATAAGTACCCATGTAGGTTTATGTGAAATAAAATGTTTGGAATTTGAACTTGGACCCACCTTCCTTCTAGCGAGGTACTGATCGAGCCTCGACCGACAAGCTCTGAAGCAGTCGAGCAGGCCGGCGGCGGGCGGGCGGTGCGCGGGGCCGAAGCGCTCGCCCCAGCGCAGCGTGCCGTTGCGGCCCGAGCCCCCGCCGCCTCTGTAGTCCTCCGAGAACGGGTATACTTCTGGAAGGGAAAAAAAGAAATTATATTATTAAACTCTAATACTAAAACTTCTAGCTAGAACAAGCATATCTGTAACTAAACAATTGGTATCTTTGCTTCATCAAATTGAATGCTATTTGCACTCAATCTGATGAACAAAATATATATGTAAACAACCATACGAATTTAGACTTAGTTTTTATTACCTGGCAACTTATTTTTTAAACAGCCAGGACAGTCACCAAAAGGTTATTAATAATAGAGATGGATTGTATCATGGCATAATAATATACTTCGCCAGGTATAGCATTCCGAGATACAGTGGTCACGTGGGTGACACAAGCCTACGTCATCACCGCTGTGTTACCAGTAGAGTGTAATAATAACTCCCCAACCGCCTTTATTACCTGTGCGAATCCGATATAACGATGAGGATTTAATTAACAATTACGTTGGTATATGTTTACATTGAATTGTTTCGTTTGATTAGAAAAACGAAACGACAATTTAAATGCTTTATATATATTTTTTAACAGAATGATGACTGAAAATGTTTCCATAATTCATGTTTTGTTGCAATAGAGTGGCAACAGGGTAGTAACGGAAGCATGTGTCACTCCCGGAGTGCCAGACCTTGTTTTGTGTTGATCACTGTTACTGTTACACAAAAATAATAGATCCAAATATCGGGTGCGTCTCATGACGTATAAACTCATTTGGTCTAATTTCATTTCATTATCGTTCATAAAATATAATCAACGTGAGATATACCAACTGTTGATATAATTACTTTACATATAACATTTATTTATTCTAAAACTTAATTAGTATAACGTTGTTTGATATAACGTTTATGTAATCGAAAATCATTTGGTCTAACGTTTAATATGTATATTGTTTATTTAATCGAAAATCATTGGGTCTAACGTTTAATATATATAAAAAACGTCATTATGGTTAACACCCCGGCTCAGAGTACCCCGACTCGGATAGGTTAGGTTAGAAGGCTAGAAGCCTTCGTGGTTATTTTTTTTTAAACCACCCAGAAATAGGAGCCCCGCCAAGCGGGTCTCCGTCGACTTATCTTAGCGCAGGTGGTAATCAGTTACTAGTTATGTTTAATATCTACTTAGGTTACTATTACCTATAACTACGATAGAACCTACAAAGAAAAAAACAAAGAAAAATACTTTTAAATATTTATTAAACAATATACAAAGTTATTGTTTTTTGTAATTTTCTTTGTGTTTTTAAGTACCTAGGCGTTTTCATCATATTAGACCAAATAAGTTTTATATCTTTTGAGTGGTATGTCAAACGATTTTATATTTAATGTATGTTACGTCAAACGATGTTATATTTAATGTATGTTATGCTTATAAAAATTAGTTATTCTAAAATTATATCAATCGTTCATTATATTAACTAATCGCTATATTAAATAAAATTATAGGTTCCGTTGTTATATGTTGTTAATATTAGAGATTTTGTTGTTATATCATCTATTACTTACCCCCAAATATCTGTTATTAAATAACAGCCTGTTATTTTTTAACCGACTTCAAAAAGGAGGAGGTTATCAATTCGGATGTTTATATTTTTTTTTTATGTATGTTCGGGCATAACTCCGTCATATATAGATTGATTTGCAAAATTCTTTTTTTGTTTGAAAGGGTATACTCTCGAGGTGGTCCCATTGTTACCAAGTCTGAATCCGATGAAGGGATCCCATGGAAATCTAGGGAAATCCTCAAATTTTATAAGCACACCAATAGCGATTTGGGTACTTTTTATAGTTACTCTTGCATTTGCCCTCGGAAAGCACCATTCCGTGAAGTGGAACTGATGATGAAGACCAGAGGTGGCCACCGGAACTACTCAATAAGTAATAAGTATTTCACGGGTTGCGATTCGATTACTTTAATATGGTTGCTAAGCAATTTTTGCTCGTCACAATGCATATGGTGAAATAGATCTGATGGTGGCTTCACCATCAGCTCAGTTCTTTTTCAGGAGAACTCCTCAATAATTAACGCATCGGAAAAAGGAATATTTCGTAAAGGCAACAATTTAAATGCTCACCAAAATAACTTTTAGACCCTAAGACTAAGTACCAAGTAAAATATGTTAACTTCAAATAATATAAACCCACTCTATACCGAGGTGCCTAAAGAACAACGTTTTAAGTTCCAAAATAATTATACACTCATCAGAATAATTGTAGGTGTTGTATTTATATTCCTTTTGCCTACCAAAATGGATGAATGCTCACCAAATCTTGTTTAAGTTGCTCACCAAAAATAAGTTTGCTTCAAAATGTAAGGGTGGGATAGGATGCAAGAGCGAGCGAAGCGAGCTCGGGACTTGGGGCACCCCGACTCGGACAGGTTAGGTTAGAAGGGGATGGCGGGGTCTGAAATACCCCGCCATCCCGTACGTGGTATTTCTTTTTTAAACTACCCAGAAGTAGGAGCCCCGCCGATTGGGGCTCCGTCGACTACGCCTTATAAATAAAAAAGGAAAATAGGTTAATGTCTAGAATACTGTATGAAACACAATTTGGTGAGCATTTATCCATTCTGGTGGACACAATTTGGTGAGTATTTCGAATTTTTTGGTAGTAAAATAGGTACTTTTCTGGTAGGCGTTTAAACACAAGCCTTTTGTAAAAGGTGATGAGCAGTTGACATTAGGCTATTGTAACTTAGATAAATTAATAACTGAATCACTAAAAAGTGAAAAATAAAAACTGTTTTACAAAAAAAAAAACAACCAACTTCAAAAAAAGACACTACATAGTGAAAAATAACTTAAATTTCGGAAGTCGGTGGCAAAAAACTAAAGTCAGATCCAAGGACACCGACTTCCGAAATTAAAGTTATTTTTCACTATGTAGTGTCTTTTTTTGAAGTTGGTTGTTTTTTTTTTGTAAAAAAGTTTTTATGTACGAATGATAAATACGTATTAAAATCGAAATTAAATATCTTCTTTATTTCTTCTCGTTTAAAGGCGCAATCTTATCCCAAGTATTGACTAGAAATGACGGGTTAACGTGAAATTATAGAATTACCTTTATTTTTTAACTTTTTTTGTTATATTGAGGAAGAGGGAGAAATTGATAACCTTGCTATATTCGTTTCTTTGTGTGAGTGTGTATGTAAGTAACAACCCCGGTAACAATATGTGTAGGGACTGCTATTTTAAGTAACAGATAAGTTAGATTGGTAGGAACAATTGTTATTTGTTATTTTTAAACACATGTCATATTTATATCTATCTGTTACGAAAAATACGCCTCACTCCTAATGTGCGCTATCGCGCTTGAGTTCGCCACTAGTGGCGCTAGTGTAGAGTAAGGTCTCTAGATGTAAAAATTCAAACTGAACGTTCACTGTTGCGGGATTTTTTATCACAGATTTTACCGAATGATTCATAATAGCTGTAATGGTTGTGTCATTCTTGATTAATTATGGCTTAAGATTTTAAGTAAAAAGTTAGGATCTAATTGAAGGACGCACTTGAAAGAAGAATAAGATTTTTCTGCTTCGTGCTTGCCAATTTTAGGAACATTATAATCTAAATATTCATTTGAATTTTTAAAATGTAATAAAATAAACATACTATGAATATGAATATACTTAAACATATCCAAAACATCAAACAAAAGTACTGCAACAGGACCTTACTCGACAGTGGCGCCAACTGGTGAGCACAAAAACGATAGCTCCCATTAATAACGGTTGTGCATACCACATCTGGCACGTGATCTGGTGACCACAGGATGCTGTTATTAATGCAAAACTGTGGTGGTAAAAAAGACTGCTGAAAGTTTTCCGTCGGGTGGGATGCCCTATCCCTATTTTATAATAATTCTAATAAAAGCTTTTACGGATTCCTTATAATACTTAGGTACAATCGCCAGCACACCAAGTTACCACAAACTGTCAGATTTTCTCATTCGATTTTGAACTTAACCGTCAACATTTTATGGTTTAAAATTGACAATTTCGTGTAGTTTGACCTGCTGGCGACAGTACAATTAATAAAAGTACATTCTAATACAATTAAAGTAAAATAATAAATTATTCCCTCTATTACAAGGGTCTTAAACATAACGGGCAAAATGGAGTGTGTTTTCCACCCTTGCTTACTCCCTCAGGGGATAACTAAAGACGTGTTCAGGGCCTTCTTTTCCTTTGGCCACTCTGGGGAAGTGCCCAGGGCCCCTCGATTCATGGGTCCCCCTATTTCATGCCAGCGGAGCTAGGGGCTATCAGAGGCAGGGTGCTACAAATTTCGCTCACTTCGCTCGCTCAAGTTGCATTCTAGATTCTCCATAGGGCTCCAGTACCCTAAAGTGCCTAAATGATAAATGATTTTATTTCTGTAAGTAGGTTTGAACAAAGACTTTTACACGTCAATCATATTTTAAAAACTAGATAAGTTCGGCGTTTCCTATCTGACTACTGTGAGAAGAAAGGCCGAAACAAACTCAGAGGTCACAGTCTCTTTTAAAGTCCAGACATAATCTTGGTGAAGACCATGTATTTGTGTCTGAAATGGTATTTTGAGGAAAAACCACACAGAGTGGACCTGTCCAGTCAGTGCACGCATTTGTCAGTAATCGTGCAGCTCAACTCAGAACTTAAGGAGCTCAACGATTCGACGAACAAGGGCCTAGGGCCTCCAATAGGTTAAAAACGACCTTGGACGTGTTCTTATGTTTCTTTTTAGTTATACCTTGTGGCTCATCAATGTGGTGTCTGGATGGGTCAGGTGAGCTTAGCAGACGTGTCGCCGACAGCTGGTGCGCCGGCACCCCGCTGTAACAGGCGAAAGATAATGTTTTACTGGTCTGAATCATTTGTTAACTTAAACTGTTATTATTTTAAAGGCAAATAAACACCGTACGGTAGACAATTAATTGATGGTTTATGATACCACCATCACCAAAAGAGATAAGTATTCAGTGTCGGATATGGTTGAAGTTTAGTAAGAAACCGATGGATGTTTTCGAATTAAATTTAATTTGATAAATGACCTGTTTGTTTTCTATTAATTAAATTAAATTTTATTCGAAAGCATTCATCGGTTTCTTACTTAACTTCAACTATATCGACGACCCTGGTTACTTATCACTTTTGGTGACCGTACTTAAGTACAATACCGTAATATTTTGCCTTTTAAAGGCTAGCACAGATTAGGGCGAGCCACACCGCAACGCCACGCACTGCAAAAATTTTCCTTCATAATTCACTATGAACCAACGCACAATACAAGAGGGCCGCACCATATTTTTTAGAATGAAAATGCGTTGTCCTGCGGCCCGTTGCGGCTGTAACGTGCGGTTGGCACGGAAATTGACATACAAACCTAAAGAGTTCGAAAAATACCTTCAAGGGAAAAGGAAAACATACACACATAACAACTTAAGATTTAAAATGTACTAGCGGATACCCGACGAGTGCTACTACGGTAATAAAAAACAATGAAAAAAGAAGTGGTCTAAAATCATCTTCGCATTATTGCCGGTTTGGGACACATCGATCGGTTGAATGGTTTCAAAGTCTATAACTGACATAGGTAGAAACAATTTTTGTGTTTTATAATAAAATCCGCCATCTTGCCTCTTAGCATCCTCTTAACAGTGCACCGGTAGTGTTTAATTTTCACAGCTACTAATCAATTGCTTAGCGACCTCTTAGCGCTAAATAGCGTTTATAAATAAGAATTTTGCTAATCAGTTGCTTAGCAATTGATTAAAATTTAAGAGACGTTCATAAATAAGACTGATAATGTCGGAGACACATTAAATTAATCGTTTGACAAATCGGGACGCCAGCGCCACCAGGTGGCGCTCGACAGAGTCTATAACATAACGCTTGACCAGAGTTAAAGCAGGTTTTGTTGTTGGCGGCTAAGCAGTGAACACGTTTAGAAACTGTCGCGCGTTCTGTATAGTTGTGTCGTGTACCTACAGTGTGTGATTAATTTGATCGTAAATTATAATTTGATTTGAACTGCTAACGGTTTTTCTATTGCGCAATAACCAACACTTCCCTTAGTACGCCCACAGTAGTTAAAATATGGCTGATAATAACGAGAGAGGCGTACCTTCTCCGTCATATATATAGATAAATAGATTTGTCAAGGCTTACATTCATTTTAAAACAATTGACGACTCTGTCTGCTCTAGTACCTATCTCATTAGCTCTATCCACGGTTTCTTCTACCACTTTTCATTGCAAGTTTCCAAGAGTTTTATCATTTCCCTGGAATCCGCGAGATGAGAAATCTGCGAGATGCAGGTGGTGTAGGACTAGTCGTCATGGCGATGCTTGGGGGAGGGCTATGTCCAAGAGTGGATGTATCGCCTGATCGATGATGATGCATCAACTGCCTAGCTTTTTACCAACTATGTCGGGATCGGCTCCAATCTAATCGGATGCAGCTGAATACCAGTATATGTACAGAGGTATGAAGAACAGGGTATAAAGTTCACTCATAGCTCCGTATTAAAATAAGGATCCTCCGACCAGACGGGTGTCGTGTCTGATGGGCAACTGCCCGACGATTAAAGTCGGGACGTTGTTTATATGCTAATTGCGCGGTAAACTCTGCTTGCGTGATGCAGGATTTGCGTGACGTCAGTGTGACGCGTAGCTCGCATGTGGCGTTGTAGATGCCGCCACCTGTATATTACATGGAGAGACTACCTATGTCCACAATTCAGTTACTAGGTAATACGATAGACCTTGGTAGGACTGGTTCTCACACTTTCGGGCTTCTGACTACCCGTAACGACTGTCAAAGATCTACGAATGACAGCCGGGACAAACGGCTTAGCGTGCTTTCCGAGGCACGGAGGGCTCTTGATATGTAATGGATGGTCACCCATTCACGAAACGACCTCGGCAAGCGTAACCTTCGATCGATCGAAATAAATCCTTTGATTATTATAGATAACTTACCCTAGGAAGTCGCGCGACTCGATTGAGTCCCATGACATGTTCCGCGGGTGTAGACGACAGCGTCACCTACTGGTTGGATGCATCGCGCTGTCTCGCTCGCTCAGCGCGCTGGCTCGCTGTGTAAGAGGAAATAAGAAGTATGTTAGTTCATGCGGCTTTGGATAGAGCTGTGATGTTGAAAATCTTAATATGATAAGTTTTCGCGCGTTTTTCTATGTACTTTTGGCGAGGGGAAGGGAGGGTATATTTCCTTCAAATTAAGAAATTCCTACCTGATTAAGAGGAATTGTGACTGATGTGCGAGTGCGAATCCATTATTAAAACACTGCTGACATCCATCTTTTACGGAGTTAAGACCTGCAAAGAAAGAAAATGGTTGTGAATAAAATTTACAAAAACTTTTTTACAAAACATTTTTTTTTTATGTGTCTTAGTTCAGAACTTTTATCTGGGTGAACCGATTTGAATGATTTTTTTGTTATTTGAAAGCTGGTGCTTCACATATGGTTCCAATTAAATTTGATCAAGTTCTGACCAGTAGTTTTTGAGTTATCCTTAATACTGCGTATTTTTTCCACTTAGTTTATATTGATGATGTTATAATAATTTCCTGTCACTGTTATTTACATATCAAGTAGTGGTATAAGAATTTGTGTGGGGTAGGTACCACAACTAAAAAGTGAAAAATAAAAACGGATAAAAAAGGAAGTCGGTTGTTTTTTGTAAAAAAGTATTTTTTTGGTGACGGCTTGGAAATCCTCATAGATGTCCTCCGCCCTGAACCTAACGCATTTTAGTCAGGGTGCCCTAGCTTAGTTACTGCGACCAACTGTGAGAGAAGGCCAGAAAAATAAAAAGAGGCTCAAGTATTTAAAAAAGTGTGCATCATTGGAAGGGCAAAAAGTTTTTAGGGATCAGCTAAATATTTCGCATAAGAAGATACCTAAAGACAATAACGCACAGAGCGACGCGAGTTGAAAAGACGCGGTCAAGCTTATAACAAAAATGTCGCAGCTCAAATAAGTAATTAATTAGCATATTATGTCATACTAACGGATACAGTCCGTGAGATCTAAGCTGAGCTTTGCATTTGTGTGAGTGTTTGCATTTGTGTGAGGTGCGCGGCGGAGTTGCGTCGCGCGAGGGACGCACCGCGCCTCAGGCCGATTGCCAAAAAGCAGTATAAACCGGTTTAAACCAGTAAAGGACGTGTCGCGCTCTAGGCCGACGTCACACCTACACTATCTATATGTGCACTCACACAAATGCAAAGCTCAGCTTAGACCTCACGGACTGTACTCGGCGTGTGCTACTACGATAAAACAATGCTTTAGGCACATTCGGTCCATTCCCGAAGTTTTTTATTTTTTTATTCATTGTGTTGGTGGTCTAAAACTATCTTTGCATTATTGCCTTTCCAATGAAACCAGCACCCTAATTACGTAACTCACTCTCTATCACAATCTGTATCATTTTGAAGCCTATTGCTAACCCATTGCTTCTTAAGTTCGAAAACGTTGTCTGCTCAACAACGTAAATAACGCAATGAATGTTGTTGAACTGTCAAAATGAAACCCATTCCTACTGTTAGTGTAACGTAATTACTCCGCAGTTTGGGGCACATCAATTGGATGGTTTCAAAGTCTATAACGGACATAGGGACACAATTTTTTTGCGTTTTTTATACAGATGGGTTAAAAATGGTGGATCAAATGAAACAGGGCGATAGTTCTGGCAAAGAGATATTTTGTACTGCAAATAACCCCAACTATCGCCATGTTTCGTTTGATCCGCGATTTTCTACCCACCCTGTATTTGATTGACTAATTAATCACTATCCCACCAAAAACATTTCATGTAAAGTAGGTTGCCAAGACCCACATAAAGACTCCTTCAAACAGGCGCGACACGTGACGCGAAACGAGATTTTGTTAATCGCCTTTCATTCATCCTCTCAACATGACCAAACCATCTAAGCATACTTTTTCAAAATTTTTGTCACTACATCTTCATCAACATCATTTCAGGAACACGACCTTCAGTAATGAAGTACGCGATCAAGAGAAGAGACGAGAAAAGTTTTCTATTTTCCCGTCGCATCACCGAAAATGTTTGGCCATTCTTTAAAACTGTGCCAGTAAGAATGTAGGGCATTATTATTTTGTCGACCTGCTAAAAATTGCTTTACAATAAAAAAAAGCGGCCAAATGCGAGTCGAACTCGCACACGAAGGGTTCCATACCACCGTAAAATATTTTCCATTATTAAGATTATTTAAGATAGAGCAAAAACGCGTTGATTGTGCGGGGGACGGATCCCCTTTAATTTTGTATTTAAATTGTTTTATTATATGTTGTTATAGTGGCCATAGGCGTTTAGTAGATCAGTAATGCTCGCGAAGGAGGAGGTGGAACGCATGAGGGAGAGGCAATCTTTCCCTATTATCCCTCACGCCCTAGTTGCCGCAGGAGATGCCCTGGGCGTCGGGAATCGATAGCCGATTCCCGGCCACCACCGTAGGCGTGGGCTTGCGGAAGGCGAGCAATGGGTAGCTCGCCGTCCGGTAAGGACCAGACCCGCGTCGACGGCGCGTTGTGTTCCACGCGCGCCTTAGAGAGATGACAGCACTCACTGACGAGGTCCGCTAGGGTCGACGCCTGCCAGGGTCGCAGGTTTGTCAGAAAGGGTTACCGTGGCCCTGGCACACAGGCAACTAAAGGATCAGAGCTGGGTTTTAGTCAGTAAAAGGCCCTCCCGCTCCGCCCAGAGCGGAAGAAGTTATTTGATGAATACCCAACCAAAAAAAAACCTGATGCGTAGGTACACTCAAAACTTTCAAGTGTCTATCTATTTCGGTTCAAAAGATGAAGCCTTGTGACAGACGGACGGACGCACGGTTGGACGGACAGCGGAGCTTTAGTAATAGTTTCCCGTTGGCACCCTCTGGGTACAGAACCCTAAAAATTTGTTAACTCTAATTTTTTTCGAATGAATCAGACTGAATACTCCTGAGAGCGATTCAGCTTTTCGCTCTGAAGAGTTGGCACTGATCACTGTTTTGCACTGAAAAATATTATTTAGTAAGAACTTACACTACATGTGGCATAATTTAGTCTAGATTTTTCGTGTTCTAGTGTAACCAGATGCGGTTAAATAACAATCAGTATTTAACTTGACTAACCTCTTTTGACATAAGTAATTATGGTCTGCGGGGTAATTGCGTAACACACTAACAGTAGGAATGGCTTTCATTTTGACAGTTCTACAACATTCATTGCGTTATTTACGTTGGTGAGCAGACTAATTTTCGAACTTAACGAAGCAATGGATTAGCAATAGGCTTCAAAATGATTCAGATTGTGATAGATAGTGTAATACGCAATTAGGGTGCTGTTCCTAAAGTATAAGATGATAATGTGAACAAATGGGTCAGAAAAGTACTTGAGGCTGTCAATTTGCAGTGGCACTTAATTTGTAAGTGGCAATTAAATCAAATCACTCAATTTGTGAGTGCTCTGATTTGATTAAGTATTTGAATACTTCCTTACAGATGATTTTTATGAATAGCATGGGAGTCTTGGGGCTCACTCTGGATGTAGATTTAAACTAGATAGTAAGACAACAGAAGATACCAGTAAAAATATAGTTATACCTACCAACAACAAGTTATCTTCTTGCTCTCAAATAGTTAAGTGTAAAAAAGGTTCGAAGCAAAATTTCTTGATATTATTTCATCAAAATATTCGAGGTTTTTCTTCCAAACAATATTAGAAATTTAACATTTTTTCAAAAAACTATGTTTAACTGAACATCGGTTGAAAGATTATGAAACGCTAATTAATTATGAAAATTATAATGTGGGCAGTTGTTTTAACCGAAAATCTATGCTGCGTGGGGGTTCACTAATCTTAGTTGAAAATTCTATTAAATCTAAGACTCGTAAAGATATAATTGATGTGTCGGTAGAACATAACATTTAACTGTCCTGTGTTGCGCTAGATAAGCATGTTGTAGTGTGCGGTTACAGACCCCCAAATTTTCAAAACTACTCCATAATTGATTCAGTGATGGAAAATGTTCTAGCAAAACTTGCAACTACACCCTAATTGCATAACATACTATCAATCACAATTTGAATCTGTTTGATGGATATTGCTAATCTATTGCTTCATATGTTCGAAAAATGTATCTGCTCAACAACTTAAATAACGCAATTAATGTTATTGAATTTTCAAAATTAAAGCCTTTTTCTACGCAATTAACCCGCGGATAAAAACTCGCTACTTATCTGTGGTGACTTCAATATTAATATCTTAGAGAATAGTTCAAATAGCAGTCGATTATTAATCCCTATAAATCATTCAATTTGTAAAAATATTTTTCAAGAACCAACCCGCATAACTACAAATTCTGCTACATGTATTGATAATGTTTTTTGTTGCTGCGACTACTTAGATAAAGCCATTGTAAATAATCTCTCTTCTGATCACAGCTGTCAAACTGTTGCTTTCAAGTTCAACACACCGTTACCAAAAATTCGGATACAATCTAGACAAATTACACCCAGCAATCTAAATAGATTTAATAATAACTTAATTAGTAAGTAAAGTATACCGGGCCATATTATAAACAATGTAAATGAGAAATTATTTTCGGTAGTGCGCACCGAATACACCGAGTTTAATAATTTTACTTTAAAAAGAAAACAAAAACTATTTGCCCAAATTTTTTGTTCAATGACTGTGCAACTAAGGGTGCTAGGAAAAGTAGGAAAAAATTGTTTGAGCTGTATTAAGCCTTATTTTAACTCTAAAAGTTTTAGAAATACCTGCAAGGTAGCCAAAGCTTTGTATAATGTATATTAACAACAACAAGATCAAATCAGCCGATAATAAAATAATGACGGTTTGGAAAGTTATCAATAACGAAACTAAAATGAGTAAAATACATAATAATGATTTCATACCAGACGCTTCGCGGGGTCTCTGCACTGATAAAGAAGTTGCTTAAGAATTTATAAATTTCTTTAGCAGTATGCCACTTAAAACTACACCAACAGTGTGGTTTCACCAAGAGACGTTGTACGACTGAAGCCGGTGACAGATTATTAAACCACATATTTATGGCGTGGTAAGAGACCCAAGACGCCATAGGAATCTTTTGTGACCTCTCCAAGGCTTTTGATTATGTCGACCATGAAACGTTACTCTTGAAACCTGAGCATTACGTACTTGGAAAACTTTGCGCTCAGTTTAGTAAAATCTTATTTAAATGGTAGACAAAAGCAAGTTCAAATAAATAATGTCACTTCGCTCGGTTTAAAAGTAAAAATAGGTGTACCACAGGGCTCGATATTGGGTCCTTTCTTCTTTTTAGCTTATATTATTGATCTACCCCATTCGATAAAAACTCAACCACAAATGATGTTATTTGCTGACGATACTTCATAATTTTTAAAATTAATAGACATGCATTGAATCTTGACAACGTAAATAACGCCCTACTGCAGATCCAAAATTGGTTCACTGCAAAAAAAAATCTAATAATGTAATGTAATTCAAACAATACTTGTATAAATAAGTGGTTAGATATAAAGTTGAAACATTCTAAATACAGATTAAAGTGTTACTAATTACCTTTAGTGAGTAATTGCGTAAAGGTTTGTTTATAGTTGTATCAGATGCATTTGTAACAGACTATAGCTTGACTGACCTTTGACCTTTGACGTAGGTAGGTACATATTATTGTAGTGTCTGAGGCTGCATTAAAATACCACACGAGTGAAATCAGAGATGATACCGTCAACGGCATCTTAGGAGCTGCTGACATCCTTGTTTACTGTAACATTTTCACCAAGGTATGACCATAATTATGGCAGATGGGTAGGTATGGTAGGTAGTATGATATGACACGTATTCTACTCCGTCGCCCTGATAATACGACGAAGAAAAAGAGTAGTTTACAGGTTCCTTTTTAGCGGGAGGGAAACTGAAATCAATGCAGCTATGTATTTATTTTATTTCATATTTTTTTGTTTATTTTTAATTTTCGTATGCTGCACTGGTTGGCGCGTCATTCGCAGAAAATATGTACATTTGGAGATTTTTTATGTCCCATGAATGAATCACCTGTTTGAAAACATTATCTAAAGAAATGCATACTTTTGCATTTTTATCGTATTATAGAGGTCTATGGTAGTAAAATTTTGGTTTTTTATTTATAGTTTCATTAACAAAATTGAAGCAATAATTTTTCAAACATAAGTTGCAACTTGCCTGTCATACATTTTATTAATGTCCCAATTGATACTTGTCTGCTTTCCGAAGCTTGTTGTTACGAGTTTTTATCCGTATTTTTGAGCTTGGTTGTAATTTTCTTACTTTTATTAAGCTTATCTACAATATGTGTGCCTTTAATAATGTAGTTTTCAAACGTAAAATCATATTTTTACAGTCTAGCCAGCATAGTTTAGTAACGAACAATTATTCTGAACACATTGCTTTAAAGGCTGGCACTGTATTATTTAATATTCTGGCAGTTACACGTTAGCATCTGTGAAAATCATTCGACAACGAGGCCATTTTCTTGTCAAACGAATTCGGAAGTGTTCTTGCTGAAAGTGGTTTTTGTACAAAAAAATCTCAGGGTGATTAATGACAGTTACCTTATGTAAAAATTTGTTTATCTAGTACTAATTTATCCAGTAATGATAGTTTCGCTCTACATATTTACAAATACACCCAGTTCTCATACATACAACACGTTGTTTTAATGCAAATAATTTATGAGGTTATAATTTCTCAGCTTTTGTCCTCAGTTTCGTTATATTTCGTAACGTTAAGAAACTGAGAAATTGTAAAGCTTAGTTTACACATTTAATATAACATTTGTTCTGTCACTCGGTTGTGAGTATCAGTTTTAACTGCCTGTGCTTGTAAAGTTTAGCATTGTAATCGGTTTAATCATTCGTTTATATGGCATTTATATATCAGTAGAGTTGGATAGAGAGAGACGCCATTATAGTGTACCTATCGCTCATGTGTACTATACATTATGACATCAGTTTCGTGACAGAGTTCCTCAGTATCGTTACCTATCAGTTTAGTTACAAATTTAAAAAGTACACTTTTTCTGAGTATGACCCTGACGCCATCACGTCAACGCCGGCTATCGCTGAAAACCAACGCTGGGGCTCTGTCTCGCATAGGGTCGTAGCATTATGCTGAGCGATTGCCGTTTTGCGAGAATGTGACGCATATTTTCCCCCAAATCGTTATTTTTTGTGTTTGTGTACTTTTTCTTTGAGTCATGTTTATTTATTTATTTATTCATTTATTTGTTACACCAACAGCAGTACATATAAAAAAATAAAACAGAACAATAACATAATATAAGTACTGCTGTGTAAGCCTATTATAGGCATACACAGTATTCACCACAGAACAACGTCGTAATTAACTAAAAGAAAAAAGAAACTTATAAAAACATAAATTGCAATTACAAATTAAAATTAAAAATAAGTGACATAGAAAATGCCACCACAAGAGGTGGAAGGTGAAAGGGTATGAGTGTGAGTGATATCTAAGAATATTCATCGTATGCACTCCCGTACCTCCAATACCGCTATGTTTACCGCAAATAAACGTATTTTCTTTCTTTCTAAATTGTTTTCAGGAGACTGCATAATTTTTAAAAGCACCTATTTGACAAAGTTTACAAGTCTCGTATAAGTAAGTACCTAGTTATTATTTTTTACACAACCTCCGCATTGGAAAACTGCCAGAATTTTAGGCTGTGTCCAGAATATGAATACGACGAATTCTAACTAAGTAACGAAAACTAACAGCCCGTTATACATCAGCCGAGAATCAAACTTATGACTGCATCAGAAAGAGCCCTCATGTCCCTGATAAATGGTGAACATTAGAATGGAGTATGATATGAATATTGATCAGGAATGTTCAATGTTCATGCATGATATTTTCATAAAATCGTTAGTAAAACTGCTAGTTTCCGTCCTTATTTGATTTCCTATATATATAAGGTGGCCATGTTTCAATATTTAACGAATCGTTATCTAACTATAAGTATGTTCTGTTCCTATAAAAGTATGTGCTTGTAATTACACGATCCCAAGTGTATCTAAATCCTCGGACAAACTCCTTTACAAGGAGCTCTAGAAAATCTGGCCTACTATCTATCTCGCAAGCTTAGCATTAATTCGGTTTGCTGATCGTCTAACACTTCAAATGCGTCGTACCTGCACCATAATTGCGTAAAACACTATCAATCACAATCTGAATCATTTTGAAGCCTATTGCTAATCCATTGCTCCTTAAGTTCGAAACATTTGTCTGCTCAACAACGTTAATAGCCCAATGAATGTTGTTGAACTGTCAAAATGAAAGCCGTTTCTACTGTTAGTGTGTTACGCAATTATCCCGCTGGTATAGGAGAGTGAGGACTCGCACAAGAAAAGAGAGGCCTATGCCCAGCAGTAGGAGGATAATGATGATGATGTTGATAAAACAAAAAGAGTTAGATACCTACATTAGTGTATCTATTTAATAGATATGTAAACACGGTCTCATTCACACAAGAGGGGAAGCCGCTGTCACTAACGTCAGCTGTCAGTCACGAGGAATGGCGGGAAACAGACAAAGTGAAGCAGAGTCGGTACAATAGAGAATGGTGTGGTAGTGAGCCAGTGAAGTGATATATTCAACTTAAATACGGAATCAACAGGACTACCCATTAACCATACTTAAAAAGCATGCTTTAAATGCGACACACAGTCCGGCCGTCGATAGAATGAGTTTTTGACAGCTGTCAATTTTATACAAACGAATACGTCTTTGGCGAATTTGATCTTTATTAGTTAATAGAATTGTCACATTGACAGGTGTCAGGAACGCATTCTATCGACGGCTGGACTGTAAATGAACTTCTAACATAACTTGGGCAGTGCTGCAGGATGTTAATTTTGCTGACAGGCTAATACTTCTATCACAGCACGACATATTCAAAAAAAAAAATGTTTTTTTTTTGAAAATTTAATAAAACATCTACTTTTTAATATTTGTAAATATGTGAGCATCATGTATTTAGCACGTAATTAATTTACCTGTCATTGCTTTATATTTAATTATTTTTACCTATTGTGGTATAGTAATTTCATTCTAGGTGCATCGTCTTCACATATAATTATATAATGAATGTGTACATAATATTGTAAAACATTTTAAAAGAGTAACGGTGGAGTTTCTTGCCCATTCTTCTCCATACGAAACAACCTTTTGGAAGGGGCAACTATAGAATCAATTCAATTTTTTTGTAAATTTTGACGTTCAAAGGTGCCTTTTATGTGCCTATTTGAAATAAATGATTTGACTTTGCCTTTGATTATGCATAATCAAAGCCAAGTTAATTGTAGTTCGTGACGACACGAGAGAAAAATAATAAAATACTTTCCTTATACCACGCGACTGTATTACCTGACTTATCTGATAGAAAGGTAGACCATTGTGTGCGTTATTATGACCCATTTCACTGCGTTGACACTTTGAGGACATACGTGACTTTATCAGACGACAAGCGTTGAAGGTTGCTAGCTACATTATATTTTCTTAACACGTTGCAATGTGTTTTATAAATCGCTCACGGTGGAATCTTTCGTGGAAGATATTAAAACTCTTACAATATAATTTAAATAAAAAGCATCGGTCGCCGGTATCCACTTGCCGAGGGTGCTTGCTCTGTTCGTCAATTTGTCACTTTCGCATAGCTACTTACCTGAGGAGCTCATGCGTACACTGGTTGTTCCTATAATAAAAAACAAAACAGGTGATCCGTCGGACCTGTCGAACTACAGGCCTATCTCACTAGCCACCATAATTGCTAAGGTTTTGGACAGCCTACTTGATAAACAGCTGGGGAAAAATATACATTTACACGACGCACAGTTCGGCTTTAGACCAAACTTATCAACTGAAAGTGCTATTTACTGTCTCAAGCAGACTGTTAACTACTACACAGCAAGATTACTGTCTCAAGCAGACTGTTAACTACTACACAGCAAGAAACACACCTGTGTACGCATGTTATTTAGATCTCTCCAAGGCATTTGACCTTGTAAATTATAATGTTTTATGGAGCAAACTTCAAAATGTCGAGGGGCTCCCTTCTGAATTAATTTGGTTGCTTAAATATTGGTACAGTAATCAAGAGAATACTGTTCGATGGGCAGGCACTTTATCTGAAGTGTACAGGTTGCAGTGTGGGGTGAGGCAAGGGGGGTTGAGCTCGCCACGTCTCTTCAACCTGTATATTGATGGTCTGATTGAGGAGCTCAGCGGCACCGGTTTCGGATGCTCGATAGACGGAACATGCATAAATAACATAAGTTACGCTGACGATATGGTGCTGTTGAGTCCCTCAGTCAGAGCTTTAAGGTGTCTTTTGAATATTTGTGAGGCGTATTCGGAGGCTCATGGGCTGAGATATAACGCCAAAAAAAGGGAATTTATGATATTTAAGTCGGGAAAAAAACAATATCGTGCGCCCGTGATCACTCTTTGCGGCACACCACTTTTACAGGTGAGTAAGATTAAATATCTTGGTCACTGGGTCACCGACGACTCATCGGATGATATGGACATTGAGAGGGAACGAAGGGCGCTGTCCGTGCGGTGTAATATGCTCGCTCGTAGGTTCGCACGTTGTACAAGAGACGTAAAAATTACTTTATTCGAGTCGTACTGCCAGGCACTGTACACGTGCGGGCTATGGGTGAATTATACGCATCGCGCGTACAGTGCCCTTCGCGTCCAATATAACAACACCTTCAGGGGAATGCTGGGGCTGCCGCGGTGGTGCACCGCATCTGCCATGTTTGCAGAAGCGCGCACACAGGATTTCTTCGCTGTGATGCGCACGCGCTGCGCTTCATTGTTGAGTCGGATACGGATCACCTCTAACGTTCTCCTGAAGACTTTGTCTGAACGGTGGGATTCACCAATGCTGCAGGCGTGGATGGGGTGGCACTCTCTTTGCAACAGAAGATGAGTGGTTCTCCTTTCATGCCCGATTAGTTTAATATTTTACGTACTAACATTTTCTTTAAGACTGTAATACTAACAAAATGGAACCTGATTTCCGAAATAAACGATTATTATTATTATTATTCTACTAATTTAAACTATTTTACAATAACTCTACCCACCAGTGGCGAAGCTAGTCCTAAAGCGGCCCTCTATTAAAATATGTTGGGAGGCCATTTTTACTCGACTGCCGCTGAAAATGGCAATATTTTGTATTTATAAAATAATTAAATTAGCATCAGGAGGTTTAACTGTTAGTGCGCCCTTACTAAGAAAATGCAAGAACGAGCGAAGCGAAGTAGAAAATTTAGACCTTTTGACCCAAATACGGCCAGTTTTTATTAAAGAGCGAGCGAAACGAGCTCGAAAATCAGAGTATTCTGGACCGGGATTGGTAAAGTTTTCATTGTAACTTTTTTAAGAGAACGCGAGCAGCGAAGCAAGATAGAAAATTAGAGCATCCTGACTCGGATAGGTTAAATTTTCAGTGCGATATGTCGCGCCTATAGCTTACAAAATTTTCCTAGGTATTCATTTATTACGGGCCTCTTAGCAATAAGAATGAGGTCTTGGGTAATATTATACGAATTATTACTACACACGTGGGGGGCCCTGTAGCTTGGTGGCCCCGTATTATTGACTAGCTTTTGCCCGCGGCAACGCCGGCGTGGAGGACGGAAATTATCCCACGGGAACGTACTGCAGGGATAAAAAGTATCCTACATGTTAATCCAGCTTATAAAGTATTTGTGTTCCGAATTTCATCCAAATCCGTTTAGCAGTTTTTGCGAAAAAGCTTGCGAAAAAGCGATCTTCACAAACTTTCACATTTATAATATTAAAGTAGGATACGGCAGTAGCTACGCCTCCCCCCCTTACCTATTCTTTATTAATAGTACATGGCTTCTTCAGTCATAAAAATATAAACGCTATTATTTAAGGTCCTACCACATAACCTGCCGGGTAAATGCGTAACACACTAACAGTAGGAATAGCTTTAATTTTGACAGTTCAACAACATTCATTGAATTATTTACGTTGATGAGCAGACTAATGTCTCGAACTTATGAAGCAATGGATTAGCAATATCCTTTAAAATTATTCAGATTCTGATTAATAGTGTGTTACGCAATTTATTAGGGTTCTCCTGAATTCTAGAGGGTATTTTTAGAAATGAAAAACCAACAAACGATTTTAAGGGTTTAGTACCTCAAAAGGAAAAAAGACGGAACCCTTATAAGATCACATCGTTGTCCGTCCGTCTGTCTGTCTGTCAAGACCCTTTTTCTCAGGATCGCGTGCAGGTATCAAGTTGAAATTAATATCAAATACATAGGTCTCAGGTACCTTGAAGCTCTAAAAAAATTAAGCTTCTAAGTCAACGCAATAAAAAAAACGGCTATATACATGCGACATATTTTGATACTCTAAAATAAATCAAAACCTATAGAATTCATAATAATTAGATAGATGCACACCATATTTGTATGCCCCCTGGCATAACATAGCGCTCTGTTCACCAAACTCAAGATCTGTATTTCTACCTGTGTTAACAAATAAAAGTGATTTGATTTGATTTGATTTGATAAATAGCGTAGTTTCCGTTGACTTAGAATCATGAAATTTGGCAAAAGCAAGGTCTCACAGCACAAGTAAAGAAAAAGTCTGAAAATCGTTAATTGTTACAACAATTAAAAATATTTTTTTTAATTTATTTTTTTAACAATTTATGTACACATATAAACAGACAGGAAGAAAGGAGCAGAAAAATACGCACAAAGGTGATGCTTATTTCTAAAGAAATCTCTTCCAGCATACCTGCGATAGGAGAGTATATTAAAGAGATGTAGACAACGTGTGTAAGAGTAGAAGACCATTTAAAAGACCATTTCAGACACCAATCTTACATGGTCCTCAAATGATCTGACCAAGATTATTTCAGGATTTTTTTATACCTGTTGACATTGATGAATTTTTATAAATATATTGACATGAATATTTACTTTGTAAAATAGTATATTATTTTAATTATTGTGAATGTGAAGACTATGTAGATCATAGTTTTTTTTTTTTTTCTTTCTTGATTAGTTTTGATCAAAGTCTGGCAGTTTGAGTAATTAATGCGGCCTACCCAAATGTCCTTTCTTTGGTATTGTTCGTCGAATCGTTGAGCTCCTTAAGTTTTGAGTTGAGCTGCACGATTACTGACAAATGCGTGCACTGACTGGACAGGTCCACTCATTCTGTGTGGTATTTTTTCCTCAAAATTACCATTTCAGACTCAAATCTACATGGTCTTCACATGATCTTACCAAGATTATGTCTGGACTTTAAAAGAGACTGTGACCTCTGAGTTTGTTTCGGCCTTTCTTCTCAGAGTAGTCAGATAGGAAACGCCGACCTCATCTAGTTTTAAAATATGATTGACGTGTAAAAGTGTTTGTACAAACCTACTTACAGAAATAAAATCATTTATCATTTATCATTTATAGAAGGGAAAGCAAAATACATAAAATCTTAAATAAATTTTCAATTTAAATATAAACATACAAAATGAGAATTTACTTACATACATACATACCATGTATTTGACCCACACGCATGTAATGCCATGTAAACAAACGTTTGCTATGGATTCAGATGACCAAAGTAAAGGTTTATAAAAAATAAAGTGTAGAATGAAACCTATTTTGTTTATCCTACAATTTGTCTAATAGGTATTTGTGCTTTATTTATAATGAATTAAGGTCGAATTTCGACCAATGGGCGACCTCTAGTTTATATAATTTGCTATCATTTACTGTGCTTTTGTGTGCTGAGCTATTTCTTTTGTGTACACTGAGTAAATGATTTATCTATCTATATAAAGAGCCCCAGCGCTAGTTTTCAGCGACAGCCGGCGTTGACGTAATGACGTCAACCAGTGCAGCATACGAAAATATAAAAATAACAAAAATTCCATATCCATACTAATATTATAAATTCGAAAGTAACTCTGTCTGTTTGTTACCTTTTCGCGCCTAAACCACTGAACGGATTTCGATAACATTTGGCAAGGAGTTAGATGGCATCCTGGGAAAGGACGAACTTTACTTTTTGTCCCGGTAGCACATTCCCGTGGGATAGTTTCCGACATCCACGCGGGCAAAGCCGGGGGCAGAAGCTAATAAGGAATAAAATAAATACACAATACGTAGTTCATAATTGATGTTGTTTATCATGTAGTCACGAGCTCCTAATTTTCGCCTTCTTAAACACCAAAGTTCAAGCGAAAAGTTACGCTACTAACAGAACAAGACCAAACAATAAGGCATTCCGAGCGAAATACCGGAGAAAAGTTTAAGTTATTTACAAAGCAAGATGCCTCAGATTTTGCCTTGAATATTATCCAGCACAATATAATAATTGCGCTCATTCTTTGCTTTTACGTTCAAGAAAAGATTTTGTTGGTAAGGCCTGCCACTGACGAGCGCTTTTTAACGTACTTTAAAAAACAAAGATTTAAATCGCTAGATTTATACTTAATCACGCGAAAGTGTCCATATAAAACCGAGAAAAGATTTTTTTTTGTGAATGGCAACTTGTACTTGACCCTTAGAGGTCGTCGCTACTTAACCGAACTGTCCTGTGGGTGCCTTAAGCTAACTCAATGCCTCCAGCCAGGGGCGAATTTCTTATATTACTAAGTGACTGCACGCTAAGTGCACCCCCAGTGGTGGGTACGAACCTCGGTTTAGGGCGTCACTGAGGGGGGAGAAAGCAAGGTAGGACTACTAATTAAAAATACTTCACATAAACATATATCAAATTTCGATTGCTCAGTACGTCAATCATACATCAAAGGGTCAGGCGTTGACAATCGAATCTTTGCGCGAATGCCGTCAGGATGCCGCTGGAGATGGCCCAGACCTGCGCACCAGGAATGGGCATCAATTTCGCATAAAACAGAAAGAAAAACCGGCCAAGTGCGTATCGGACCACGAACAATCAGGGGTTCCTTAGTTGGGATGCATTTATCCCAAGAACAAACTTAATAACATTGTAGTTGAAAAACAGTTTCTCCCATACGTTCCAACTGCAAATGTAAACTTGTAAAGCCTATTTAGCAGTGACAGTTTTCCTTTTAATTTCGTTATAAATACTACTGCCGTGATTTTTTTTACATATCCAAAAGCAACCATTTAGCTGGCAGGGGGCAAGAAATTTAAAGCTTAATTTTACGCAAAAGGATCTCTCAATCGAAAACCGGTTTTCACAGACCCGTAATATTCTTGAATGGCTTATTCAACGATACCCCCCACCATGGGATAGACGAGGAAAAAAAATCATCCCCACTTTACAGGAGATAACCCATTTTTTTTTCATGTCCTTATTTTACGACTTTGTCAGCGTAATTAATATGTATATCCATGCCAAATTATAGCTTTCTAGTACTAAGAGTCTCTGAGCTAAGCTGCGGACGGACAGACGGACATGGCGAAACTATAAGGGTTCCTTGTTGACTACGGAACCCTAAAAAGACGAAGTATGGAAAAATTCATGCTGCGTCGACCCCAAATGAATTGGGATAATTAAGTATAGGGAAGAGAGTTATGATAGGTGCCTACTTACCGTGAATTATTTTTGCATTACGAATAATTTCCCGCGGGATTTCATTTAGTACTTTGTGAAAATGCAAAGAAATGGTGAAAGAAGGATGATACTGTAGCGGCATCTACAAACGCCACATGTGAGCTACACGTCACACTGACGTCACGCAAAATCCTGCATCGCGCAAGCAGAGTTTACCGCGCAACTAGCATATATACAACATCCCGACATCAAGCGTCGGGCAGTTGACCACCAGACACAACACTCGTCTGTTCGGAGGATCCTCCCTTTTCCATGGAGTATGAGTGAGCTTTACACCCTGTTCCTCATACCTTATACCATACCATATATAGAAGGTTAAATGTATAATTACATTCATATTTAACTTACTATAACTAACACAGAAGTCTAGATGTTTTGTAATGTCGCCATTACAAATAGTTAAGTTATTTATTTAACCTTTTATGTACATACATATAAAGAGACAAGAAGAAAGGATCAGAAAAATATGTACAAAGGTGATGCTTACCTATTTCTTAAGAAATTTCTTCCAGCATACCTGCGATGATAAATGATTTTATTTCTGCAAGTAGGTTTGTACAAACACTTTTACACGTCAATCATATTTTTTAAACTAGATGAGGTCGGCGTTTTCTATCTGACTACTCTGAGAAGAAAGGCCGAAACAAACTCAGAGGTCACAGTCTCTTTTAAAGTCCAGACATAATCTTGGTCAGATCATGTGAAGACCATGTAGATTGGAGTCTGAAATGGTATTTTGAGGAAAGAACCACAAAGATTGAGTGGACCTGTCCAGTCAGTGCACGCATTTGTCAGTAACCGTGCAGCTCAACTCAGAACTTAAGGAGCTCAACAATTCGACGAACAATACCAAAGAAAGCACATTTGGGTAGGCCGCATAAATTACTCAAACTGCCAGATCATGATTAAAACTAACCAAGAGAGAAAAAGACAAAAAGCTATGACCCACATAGTCCTCACATTCAATATGTAGGAGAAGATAGGAGAGTAGATAAAAAGATATGTAGAAAACATGTGTAAGAGTAGACGGGAAATCAAAATACATAACATTGACTGTGCAAAGAAATAAAAAACCGGCCAAGTGCGATTATCTATAAAAACGGCAAAAAAATCATGTCTGTTGTATGGGAGACCCCTTAAATATTTATTTTATTCTGTTTTTTTTAGTATTTGTTGGTATAGCGGCAACAGAAACACATCATCTGTGAAAATTTCAACTGTCTAACTATCACGGTTCATGAGATACAGCTTGGTGACAGACGGACACACAGACGGACGGACAGCGGAGTCTTAGTAATAGGGTCCCGTTTTACCCTTTGGGTACGGAACCCTGAAAACTAGCTTTTTTCAAATCAATATAAAAGCTACAACACGTTCATAAGTCCAGTCCTCAACACCCTTAACAAAAAGCTCTAAATTACACCAAACTTAGTGCTTCGCTCTAAAATTTAATAAAGATGACCTGTGATGACCCCTTATCATAAAGGTCAACTTAGTCAAAAGGTGACTACTCTAGACAAAGTGACTTAGCGATCAAACGCTTAAACTCGAAATTTGAACTCGATTAATCTGTCGTCAAATGTCATGATGTACTATTTTTAACCGACTTTAAAAATGAGGAGGTTCTCAATTAGTCTATCCTTTTTTTTTGTATGTTGGTTACGCGATATCTCCGGCAATTGTGGGTGGATTTCGAAAATTGTTTTTTTAATGGACAGGGGTGGCCCATATAAATTGTATTAACTTTGCTTGGGTAGTTTTTCAGTTAACTTCAATAATACGTATTTTATCCACTTTGTGTACATTGATGATATTAGAATAACTTCCTGTCACTGTTATTTACATAGCGAGTAGTGGTATACATCTTTGTTTTTCGTTCGTATTTTTTGTAAAACTTTTTTACAAAAAAAAAAAAAATAGCAGACTTCCAAAAAAGAATCACTAAAACACGTGCAAAATAACTTTAATTTCGGAAGTCGGTGGCAAAAACGAAAATACACAACCAAAGACACCGACTTCCGAAATTAGTTATTTTTCACTTGTTTTAGTGTTTTTTTTTTTTGGAAGTCGGTGGTTTTTTGTCAAAATGTTTTTATTTAGATGTACAGTCGCCAGCAGGTCAAGCTACACGAAACTGTAAAATTTCTCCAAACGATTTTAAACCTTAAAATGTTGATGGTTGATCTGATGATCTATGGTTGATTTGGTTGGTCTGATTCGATTTTGAACTTAAAATCGAATCAGAAAATCTGACAGTTTGTGGTAACTTGATGTGCTGGCGACTGTACTTACTATTATTTTTATTTTAAGTCTGTTAGCTTAGTTAGTAGTCACTTTGAAAAAAAACTATCCATTTCTCACAAAGTATTTAAATAGTTTTTGAACGTTTTTAATTACGCTAATTGGCCTTCTGGCTTCTTCTACTCCATTTGAAATAAGATTCGAAATTTAAATAAATCTTTTTTACGGTCCGTTCAACCGATTTTGACTTCTATTGCGTTGGTGGCATGACAAATGGCAGCTGCAGTAAACAGTTGGTATTGTTTACTACGTTTTTGCTTTTAATGCCATCCTTATGCCTACGGAATATGAGTCAAAATCGGTTGAACGGACTGTGTAACAGGTTTATTTAAATTTGTAATCTTATTTCAAATGGACTATAGATAGGTAGGTACATTATTTAGCAGCAAATACACTGATAGTACGAATTTTTGACGTTACCTACGTATCGTTAGCGAATATTGAATTGGAAATATGTGAATGATACAACAACAAGACTGAGACAAGACAAGACAACACTATCTAAAAATATTTATTCATAAACAATTTCATTAATTTATTAATTCTTATTGTAATGTCTATAATTTGCATGCACGTAGCTTATTTAATTTTTCTACACCAGCAATGGTAGTATATGTGAATCCATGTTTAATTTAAGATCTCAATGTACCATATACTTGGAAATAAATTATTATTATTATTATTATTTATTATTATCTCCGTCTAACTAATAATAATTAAGTAAGAATGAAGCATAAAATTAGGCAAACCAGAATACAACAGGAAAGCATTTAAAGTAAGTAGGTACGTCCCTGCCAATTTACATATTTTTGTGTTATTTAAATAAACGGACGTTGAATCAATTATATTAGGTCCTTACATATGAAATTGATGTTTTATATGGAAAAAGCAAAACTATTTTTTTTTTACATTTTTTTAAATGAAATAATCAAAGTAGGTACCGTTGTGATCTTTGCACTTTTGCCATTTTATAGGGAGTTCAATGATTCCTTTGCTGAAAAAATTGCGGGAGCGAGAATCAACAAAATCTTTGAAGGTATTTTAGACTGCCCCATCTGAATAGTTCTATTTTCCAATTAAGAAATTATCCAAATTCCGAAAAAAGTGGTAATCGGTTGGAGCAAGGTCCGGGGAGTATGGTGAGTGACGGAGACATTCCAATCCTAGCTCCTCTAGTTTCGCCACCGTCTGTTGTACAGGGTGTGGTCTGGCGTTGTCCTGAAGCAGCAGTGGGCTAGAGCGGTTGACCTATCTCGGCTGTTTAACGGCTAGCTTTTCCATCATGGTTTCCAATTGTCGGCAATACAGATCTGCCGTAATCGTCTGACCAGATCTTAGGAAGCTGTAGTGGATGTCACCAACGCTGGTCCACCAGACACTAACCAGTACCTTTTTTGAGTCAACTTTCGCTTGGGGCAGGATTTAGCCGGTTCTCCTGGATTTAATCACTGTGATGAGCGTTTCCGATTATCGTATAGGATCCATTTTTCATCACAAGTAATGATACGATTCAAAATCCCCTCGTTATTGTGACGGTTGAGTAACGTGACGCAGCAGTCGACTCGTGTTTGTTGGTTTGCTTCACTTAGTTCATGCGGTACCCATTTTTCAAGCTTTTTCACTTTTCCAATTTGTTTCAAATGATTCAAAATGGTTTTATCACTCACACTGAAGCCTGCAGCTAACTCTGACGTGGTTTGAAATGGATCCGCTTCCACGATCACTTTCAATTCCTCATTGACAACTAGGGTCTCCGGCCGTCCACGAGGTTTGTTCTGGAGGTCAAAATTTCCAGAACGAAAGCGTTGGAACCAAAAACGTACTGTGTTTTTTTTTACAATGGCTTCTCCGTACACATTATTAATCCTTCGAGCTGTTTCTGCAGCGCTTGTGCCATGATGGAATTCGTATTCGAATATAATGCGATATTTTATGTTTTCCATAATGAGCACAGAACGATGTCAAAGCAAAATTAAATGGCGCGAAAACAAATGAATTATTACATACGAAACACAAATAGACACGCTTTAAATTGAAATTAATTTGAATTTGGAATTCTTAACCAAACGCCGGCTTTTTGAGATCAAAGTGGCCAGTTCTATAAAACATCAGTTTCATATGTAAGGACCTAATATTAATTACAAGCTGTTCGTGCCTGGCGTCGCTCGGGGTGAATTTCATACAAAAAAATAGCATCCAAATTTCCAACTCTTCGGGTGGATTTTCCAAAAAAAAAATCATTCATACATACCTTGTCCTGACAATTAAAAATACAACAAAAAAACAATTAGCCAAATAGGTGCAGCCGCTTCGAAGTGATGTGCGGACAAACATTTTTGGCAATTGATTTTTATTTATTATAAATTATTTTATTATTTAAAAATTCATTGATTCATAAGAATTAATGAATTTTGAAATCGCTTTTCTCTTCCAAAAACAAACAACTTTTGATTAACAACAAACGTTTTCATCAAAAGTTTTTAAAAAGAAAGGAAAATAAACATTTAATTATGTCACTCTTAAAATATCACAATGTATGAGTTCACAGATGGTAGTTTTAGAAACTTAAAAAAAAACCGACCATCTATACCTTTGTATCTTTTGTGTGTGTTTGTTTTGAGAAATTTAATTTAATTTCACATAAATTGTCTACCTGCCCACCTACATATTTTTATTGCAACATTACGGTATCCAGACAGGTCGCCTGACCTAGGTCATGTTTCAGTTGTCATCTTGCGAAATAGGTCACAGGCGATTTCCATTTTATCGCTAACTATAGAAAATAATATCGAGTTTCTAAATCGATATTCTATGAGAAGGTACCTAAAACGACTGATTAAAGATTATCCATAATTTTTCGAACCCTTATAGCTTCTGTTCGAATTTTAAAAAGTTTTTATTTTTTGCACCATAATAGAGCTGCTGTATATTTACCCAATAGTTTTTTTTTTCATTATTTAAATTCAATTATCATTCGATTTTTAAATCAAATCTGACGCAATTATTATTATAAATTTTATTTATTCTAAAGGAATTAAATCTCTTACAATACGTAAATCAAGATTGTAAGCTATAAGCAATTTTAATACTTACGATATCACTTTAAATACTTTGACACGATGAGTAGGTAGGTATTTCCTATCCTAGATTTCTGAGAAATAAACCCAGTTCTATTTGAACGAACCTTGTCACGTCACTTCGAATCATAAATCACAAGATTAACACTGGGACTATAGAAAACACGACACAATAAAAGCAATGGCGAATAGAACAACCGAATTTAAAAATAGAACGTTTAAAAATAATGTTAGAATAGAAAATCTTTACTACTCACAGTCGACATTTTACACACACGTTTAGCTGTCGTTTTCACACAAAATCCACAGATTTTCCTTATTGCACTAAGAAAATATATTTGTTAAAACGTTTTTATATGATTTTAAGTGTTATTTATTTACAAGATTGTGTTATTTTGTTAATTTTAATGTTTTAAGTGTCTTAGCGAGCGGATCACACCCCAATCGTAAGGGATGTTGTTCTCACGGAATAAGAAATGCATGGAGTCGTTATTATGTTGTAAAAATATTTTTATGACTGTGTTAAGAGTTGGGTGGATTTTTGTGTGTAAATAAATATTTGTGCTGAGGATTTTCTCAAGTTATGTTTGCAGATAAGCAGGAAAAACCGGAAACTTGCAGCCGTAGCAGGTTTACGAAAAACGTTGATATTAAGTGCCTTGTGCTGTTTCGTCGTTTTAAGTTACTGATACATTTCCCGGTTTTTTTCTTTTTTGGTCGATTTTTTTCAGCTTTAGTTTTGACTTTTTATTAATGTCATTACTCATTAGTCTGTTAATGACTGCATTTCTTCCACTTATGTTAAAGTAAGTTCTATCTCTTTAAAGGCAATTTTTACCAATCAACTAATTCATATTCACCGAACTGTTTCATAATAAATCATTACACTTGCCATATTAGGCCTTCCTTCAGCAAGCAATGTCCATCGACAACATACTTTAACAACTGCACCATTCACAGAAACGAGCATAAATAAATAACTAAAATATTTAATCACAACACATCTCCTTAGCTTCCCTTGTGAAGCAGGCTCCCTCTAGCGACTACCACGCATGCGCGAACTTTAGTACCGCGACTGTTACAGTTTTTGGCGCCCCTAGTTATGAAGTAGTTTTGGAAAATGCCGCTAGAGGCGCTGCTGTAACTGGAAATTATTTAATTTCTTTTACACGTAATATCACGCTTGTTTTTCTCGAAATTATTAGACAGAGTATTGCAGGTACACCCACATTTTGTGGGTAAGTCCCATACAGTGGGGTAAGCCTATTGCCATCAGGTAATGCCGGCTGGCTACTAAGTGCCAATTTCACCGAATAAACTGAACGCGAACTGCGTTTAGTTGTGAAATATTGACACTGACAAATGCTGTCAGTGTCAATATTTCACAACACAGATGATTGATGACACTGACAGCTTCTGAACGCGGTTAAGATGTGTTGATTGCATTTAATTTCATTGGTGAAATCCACACTAAGTACCTGCTGAGAAATTCATAAAGGAAAACTCGATGACGCTTTGGCCAACCTGTGGATTAGACCTAAGTACCCATGCTTAGCAGTCACGCTTTCGACTACTTCCCTACCGAGGCGTTCACTACAAATAATCGTTATTTGTTACGTAAGTAAAATAAAGTTAAAACCGGCCAAGTGCGTGTCGGACCACGCACAATGATGATTTCCGTAGTAGAGATGCATTTATCCCAAAAACAGACTTAACATTGCAGTTGAATAACATATTCTCCCATACGTTCCAACTGCAAATGGAAGTTGGTCGACTATTACTCTTAAACTTGTAAAGCCTATTTAGCTGTGATAGTTTTCCTTTTAATTTCGTTATTTATACTACAGCCGTGATTTTTTTCACATATCCAAAAGCAACCATTTAGCTGGCAGGAGGGGGGACACTTACTAAAAAAAAAAAACATTACTTTATTAATATGTATATACATGCCAAATTATAGCTTTCTAGTACTAAGAGTCTCTGAGCTAAGCTGCGGTTGGACAGACGGAAATGGCGAAACTATAAGGGTTCGTTGTTGACTACGGAACCTTAAAAAGTGATAAACTTTCTTACCCTAGAATGACGGTATTACCCAGTTACCCTAGGTTAATGAATGATATACTTAACCAATATTGATTTAAAAGAGTGTCCGTTGAGTTTCTTGCCCGTTTTTTTTATCGTAGGAATTTGCTACGCTTTGGAATGGCCAACTACCTTCATCTCTTGTGACTGACCGACCCTTTGAAAATTCAAAAGTGCCTGTAATTGGTTTGAGTTTGAATATCAGATAGAGTTTGCTTCGAGTAAAAATATATTTTCAGGCGCATTTTGATCTTTTCTTTGAAAGCGGACGGCAAAAATTTTTGAGTTTGGAAAAAAAGCAAAGTAGGTTCGCACGGTTTGATTCTAAGGCATAGGGAATATTAAGGACACTGAAGCCACTGAAATGAGAGAAATAGGATGATTTACCTTAAATACTAGGGTAGGACTTCACTTTAACATCCATCGATTTAAGGGGTGGGAGCGGGGGGTTTAGAACCTCCTGTCGAGGCAAAATTGCGGAGCCCCTTCCTTTTTGAGATATGATTGTTTTAAATATTATAACCTAACTTTCGAATTTTCTTGTTGACACATTAAAAATCGATGAAGATGAAGACAAGAGGTGCGAGGACTGACGAATAAAATTAAAGGATAAGTAGCAGCCCCCTCCCTCCCTTGTATCCGTTAAAGGATTTTGAAGATTAAAAACGAAGGAGTTGCAGTCTGTGGACTAAGTACACGCAGCGTACATACAGTGCTCTGCGAGTACAGTATAATATCGCGTTCAGGATACTGTTCGGGCTGCCGCGCCATTGCAGCGCTTCAGCAATGTTTGCGGTTAAAAGCGTGGATGGTTTTCATGCCATCATGCGGAAGCGTTGTGCGTCTCTTATGAAGCGCATGCGGACCAGCTCGAACGGTCTTCTGAGCGTGTTCGTGGGCCGTTGGGACTCGCCGATGTGGCGGCACTGGATGCGACTACACACTGAGGGTTGACGCGTCCAGGGCTTGGCATAAACTAGCACTCCTGTGCGGTGCCATTTTGTGATTTTTATTTATTATTGTTATTTCTTCCTGTTTAATAGCAATAGCTTTATAAGGTTTTTGTGTTACTAACAGTATGTAATAGAATAGAATAGAATAGAATACTCTTTATTATGTACACCATAAAAATTACAGATATAAATGAAACGTCTGAAATAAAAGTCTTATTATTATTATTATTATATAAGGGTATTGAGGGTGGTGTGGGAGAGAGATCCCTCCCGCAAAGGAGAAGTGTAGGAATTACAATTTTTTAAATATTAAATAAAAATTAAGATCTTCTTTTTGGTAGGTTTTTTGAAATCATCTACGTGATATATGGGGGAGGGAGGAGACCCTCCCCCTGAGGCGTAGTCAACGGAGTTCATCGAGTTGGAACTGACAATGTAAAGTATAAAGTACAATAACAGTGACAACAGAAAATCACAAAATGGCGTCGTTTTACATTTATTTATTATTTATTTAAACTTCTTCGCACACAATAACATACGAATGCGGACTTAATGCTTGGAGGGAAGGTTTCACATATCGGCAATATCTAGTCACTAAATTATTACAAATGTTGATTCAATAGCACTAATTGAAATTAGCGAAATATATATGTAAGTAATACAATGAAATATACAAAAAAGGTATCTAAATCACTAAATTTACATATTTATTTCATCATTAATATGAAGTAAAAGATTTTAGTTCGTTGACCTTACGTACAACGAAACGGTCAATGGCAAGACAAAATGTAATTTAAAAAGTGACAAAATATTGTAAAATTTCTGTCTTTTTTTTTTGTAACTTATTTGTCTCCGCTACTTAAAACTTCACGTGGAAGCTTCTAATAACATTATCTTTCGGTAAAAAAAAATATGGACTCTATACTCGATGGATGTTAAAGCGAAGCTTAGCCAATATTAGGAAGGTTTTCTTAAGAAAAACATCGTGAGGAAACCTAGACTAATAGTTAAACAAGTCTGAAATCACCAACCCTTATTAATGAATTATGAATTAGAATGTTATTATGAATTATTAGTAAATTTGTATTTTAATTGTACTTAAACTCAATACTTTTGCATGCCTTTTAATTGGCAAAATATGGCTGTTTCTGTATTTATATTTTGTAACACCTTGACTTGTACCCGTATTTGCAAAATAAAATATCTTTATCTTTATCTTTTTGAGAAAACTTGGTGATCAATGCTCGTGCCTTTTCTGTATGAGAAGAGGCCTGTAGCGGCATCTACAACGCCACATGCGAGCTACGCGTCACTCTGACGTCACGCAAAATCCTGAATCGCGCAAGCAAAGTTTACCACGCAACTAGCATATATACAACGTCCCGAAATCAAATGTCGGGTATTTGCCCACCAGACACGACACCCGTATGGTCGAAGGATCCTCCCTTTTCTATGGAGGTATGAGTGAACTTTACACCCTGTTCCTGATACCTCTATAGGCCTTTGCCCTGCAGGGGGACAAAAATACAGGGTACACTCTGTATCATTGCGGAATTTATCCAAAACAGTCTTGTTAGCCTTTGAAGTTCGACAGGAAATAGCTAACAAGCTTTTTTTACGAAAAAATCAAATAAATTCAAACAGCTTTATAAATAAAATTAACTACGGCAGCAATATTAACTTATTTCTTCATAAAAACGTATTTGTGAACAGACAAACGGCCACAACCCATATACCTATCAACCTCATTGATCTAAAAAGATTTATCATGAAGCTTTTATACACATAATGATCCTTTAAAAAATAACTCGATAATATAAAACATCTAGCTTCTGTCCGCGACTTCGTCCACGTAAAAAAAATATAGCATCGCATTGCCTGCCCTCGCTATTACTTCTTTTCCGCTTAGCGTTCTTTCTGACTTTACTTTCTTTTTGCTCGGCCCCTAAGGGCCGTAGCGTGATGTTAATTAGCCTATAACCTTTCTCAAAAATTGGGCTAACAAATCCTACTAATATTATAAATGTGAAAGTTTGTGAGGACGGATGGATGGATGGATGGATATTTGTTACTCTTTCACACAAAAACTACCGACCGGATTTGGATAGAATTTGGAACACAGATAGTTTATAACCTGGATTAACGCATAGGATACTTTTAATCCCAGTAGTACGTTCCCGTAGGATAATTTCCGACCTCCACGTGGGCGAAGCCGCGGACAAAAGATAATGCAAAAAAAAAATCTAACCTCAGTGGTAGTTCCAGAGATTAGCGCGTTCAAACAAACAAACAAAATCTTTAGCTTTATAGTAGGTATTATTATAGTTATATGTATAAATTAGTATCTATATAAAATATAAAAAAACAAAAACGACTCGTCTCGAAAAAGCCACATTAAAAATCGATTCGAAACACGAAAACGAGATGCGAATGTATAAAAACGTCCGGGAGCTTTCGACGCAACAAATTTAAAGGGAATATATTGCCGGCATCAATTTCAATCCAAACACTAATAAATTGGCATCTCTCAACGACGTTAGGAGCTGTGTAGCTAGACAGTTTATTAATAGCGAGCATATTTTGTAAATCTCTGACTGTGATCAACCCTCGGCTGAATTCAGTGTCGCCTGCGCCGCCGGGCGCGTCACCCGAAAAAAAAACAACTTACGATTCGGTGAACTGTCACATTTTGGCGCGAGTTTCGAATTTCGAGATTTTTCTTTTCTTTAGTGTTTCCTAGTGAAGTGGTCTGTGTGTGGTATTCATGCAGGATTAATACATATTATTTAATAGTGAAATTAGACTTTGAATAGTTGTTTTATAATTTACATATTTTAAGCAGTGGATTAATACAAGCACGCAGCCGAAATGTAAAATGATAAAACCTAGTTTCCGTCGTTGGTTAAGTTTAATCTAATTATATGTAGAAATGAATCTGTTTGCTCAATATAATTATCAAAGTAATAGAAAGATATGCTCAGTAATAATTTCGGGAAATAATACTAAAGTAATAATTTAATAGACTGAAGAAAAAATACAAAACCATAGTTCCTATTAAAAATCTCCTAGGTGTAGCTATTATACTAAAGTTAAATTTTTGCGGGTAGTCAGTCATACCTGCATTACTACCACGTCCCAAAGAAATCAATCAAAGAGTTAAGAAATCAATATTTTTTTATATTTAAATCTTCACAAAATCAAAAACAATGAGTTATAACACTATTTACGACAGCTACAACAACAATAACTACAAAGAGTTCGATTTTCAAAAAGAAGAAAAAGAAATTCTCAACGAACAGTGTTGCCAAGTAAAAAATGAGCACAAAAATGGGGACATTTTGGAGGATAAAGATGAAAGTCATGTTCAACACGTATTGGGGCCTAGCAGGAGATGCTTGGCCTGGGCTTGCAAGGCCTGTAAAAGAAAAACAGCGGCTGTGGACCGACGAAAAGCGGCAACACTGAGGGAGCGACGGCGGTTAAGAAAAGTAGGTTGTTATCATAGAGCACGGAGACGCCTCGGCGGCCACTGCTAGAGGCGGCATTGTCAAATGTCAACTCTTTCCATACAAACCTCGCGAGTCAGTTGGGCGTCACAATTTACACTTACTACAACGCAAATGACGTATACAGCGTGTATCAAAAAAGGTGTGGTCAAATTTAAGGGCACACCCTTAAATTTGTCTGCACAGTCGGCAGCACATAAGGTTACCACAAACTGTCAGATTTTCTCATTCGATTTTGAACTTAACCAGCAACATTTTAAGGTTTAAAATCGTTTGGAGACATTTGACAGTTCCGTGTAGCTTGACCTGCCGGCGAGTTTACCACAGTACACACCATCAAACTCAGCAACTTTCTCCATGAGACCAACATCGTATTCGCCAAATAAATATCAGCTTTGCCTCCCATAAACTTCAATATCCATTCGACCCAAATGTTTAGGACGATTGATAATTTTTTCGCGGTTTCGATGTTGTTTCCATGGAGAGAATGGTTCAAATTGATGATCTGTATCACACCCTTAAATATAGCCACACTTTTCTGATATACACTGTAGAAACTGACGGTGGCCCGTGACAGAAGAAATGCACTCAACGCACTTTCGGCGGCATGAATTTTATTGTACTGCCGCCGCTAAAACAGGCTGGTGCGGCGATTCCATGCTCTGTGGTTTAAACTATACATTTTTAAGTTAAAACTTAACTTGCCAGTTGCCACTAACTTAAATCTAAGTTAAATGGAAACCTTTCGAAGTTAGGTTTAAGTTTGTATGTCTTGAAAGAACTTCTTAAGACTTTTAAATGTATTGGATTCGCATTTTTCACGATTGCTTCCAAGACTTTTATGTGAAAACTTGAGTATTTTTACGAAGTTTGAGAGGCAATATTTTGATTATCTACCTAAGTTGTTTTCCTATTGCAGAGGGACATACATCCTCGTCATTCGTTTTCGAATTATTTCCTTTATCAGATCGGCGGGGTAATTACGTAGCACACTAACAGTAGGAATAGCTTTCATTTTGACATTTCAACAACATTCATTGCGTTATTAACTTTGTTTAGCAGACAAACTTTTCGAACATATAAAGCAATGGATTAGCAATAAGCTTCAAAATGATTCAGATAGTGTGTTATGCAATTAGGGTACAGGACAAATAATACTTTATGAAGCTACGATACTGAGCAGACTATTACATAGAAAACTTTAATTAATAATTATGATCAAAATAGTACCTATGACACCTTTGACCACTGTCGAGTTGACAGCAAATTATAACCTTTCTAATGGCCTTTTTTATAATTTATATATATATTTATATTTAACTGTCCTCTAAATGATTTTCTTTGATATAGACACGGTGGTTACAAATATCACGAGATACGGCTTAATGACGCACTTTTGTAAACTTTACCAAAACAACTTACACCTCTAGCATACCGGAGGATCTGTTGTAAAGGACCGTCTTCAGGCCCGGGCTTATAAGACACCCAGGGTCCTTAGGCATTTGGACTTTGAGCCCCCCCATCCCGAAGCCATTTTGGAAATTCAGCCAATAAATGATACATTATTTTATTTCTGTAACTAGTATTGTACAAACACTTTAACACATCAATCATATTTTAAAAACTAGATGAGGTCGGCGTTTCCTATCTGACTACTCTGAGAAGAAAGGCCGAAACAAACTCAGAGGTCTCTTTTAAAGTCCAGACATAATCTTGGTCAGATCATGTGAAGAACATGTAGATTTCTGTCTGAAATGGTCATTTGAGGAAAAACCACACAGATTGAGTGGACCTGTCCAGTCGAGTGCACGCATTTGTCAGAATACAATATATACAATGGAAGTACAGAAAATATAATTTTAACCGACTTTAATTACCTACCTACTATTATAAATACATCAGAAATAATGCAGTCTATGCTATGTTTATCACTATAGTTACGTCAACGGTCGTCATAAATAACGCTTTCTAAACAAAGACGTTATTTTCTTCGTATTCCTTAAAACTCAAGTTACCTAGTTTTTTTTTTTTTTTTTTAACGGGTTTGAAATCCTCATGGATGTCCTCCGCCCTGGGGCGGGCGAAGGGGTCTGTCAGACTTCTACTGACTAAAACCACCCCGTGTTCCCTCGCACACTTGCACCGGGGGCTACGGGGACACTTAAGCACACTTCAACGTAACCCCCGGCTACTGCCGGCCCGCCTTTGCGGGCCCCGTCTGGTCAAGCGGGGGGAGTGAGGTGTTTAACTCCCCCGCGACGTCTAAGAGACGCGCGCGTGGAACATTACGCGCCGCCACCTCGGGTCTTATGACCCAACTTACTTTCTTCAAACAATATTAGTTAAAATACGTTTTTAAAACATAGTATCGGCAGTGATTGAATGGTGATCTTCCTAAGGAAACCTTGGATGCAAGAGCGAGCGGAGCGAGCTCGAAAATTTTTGCACTTTGGATAGGTTAGGTTTCTTTTGACTATTCCTACAGTAATAGGAGTTACTTTGGCGACTTAAGTATGCCAGAAACTTTAAGAATTAAGAGTAATTATGATGCAATAGCGAGCGACGCGATCTCGTAATTTTATTGCACCCCGCGTCGGACAGGTTACATTTCATTGGGTAGTATTTAAACGCAAATCAAAAAATATCCATTTTCTATGCAATAAGATTCCGAATTCCCATCAAAATTACTGATTGCACAGCAAAATATTCAACTCAAAATATCACTAAACACACTACAATTTATTTTCGCAGCGTACAGCGATTTTTCCTAAAGCAAAAGCTTTTTCATCAATTTATTTTCTATTCCCAATGAGTACCACATTTTTTTAAATAAAAAATCTATTACTAACGAATACCAAAGCGTGACTTTTTGTACACTTAGCTACACAAAGTTTTATATAAATTGCGTTTTACCGAAATCTAGGGTAATCTAAATATAGGGTTAGGGTTAATAAGCTGGTCGACGGAGCCCCGCTTCGCGGGGCTCCTATTTCTGTCTAAAGGGTTTAAAGGAACCTAACCAACTGAACCTCGGGATGCCACTGACGTCGACCATCTAGGGTTAGTATTTTCGGGAACATTTAGGTATTGGATGGGAATAGAGCATTTTTACGACAAACGGCTGATCGGAGACAAATACATAATACTCACACGCTATGAATGTGAGTATTATGTATGTACGGTCTGGTTGATTTGCTGTGCAGTCAGTATTTAATTTGCTGTGCAGTCAGTATTTAAATGATGGAAATAAATTGATAGGTGATTATTTATTTGATGTGCAATTAATAATATCCCCATTTCTTTTAACACTTTAAAAAAAAATAGGATTTCCTTTATCGACTTATGTAGAAAATCTGAAGAAATAAGAGAAAGTATAGTGCTGGAGGGAGCGTAGCGAGCTCGCAAATTTTGAGCATCCCGCCTCGGAGCGGTCAGATTTCTTTTTACTATTGATAGATAATATTCCATAGGACCTATGGGTGGTATAAGTACCATGATATGAACGCGGAGCCTGTAGTATATACTACACCTGCTACGTGGCTCAGGTAGGCAAGTAATTTGGCCGGGTGGGTGGGGCCCCTAGGCTGGCTGGGCCCCAGGCCGGTGTTTTGTAGGCCTAGGCGGAAATCCGGGGCTGCCCATCTCAACAGATCACCCTGTAATTAAAATAATTTCTTCAAAGTCGAGATCATGTGGCCCTTTCGATTGATGATTGATTATGGATTTATAGGCAAAGAAGAAAGTACCTATGTATGGTTTTTTCCAAAAGTATCTGATGAAAATGTAAACAAATTGACCAGAAAACGTACCTTTGGGTGTCAATTTGTAGTGCCACTTACAATTTGAGTGCTTTGATTTGATTATTTTAATATTTGAATCCGTAATTTTAATTTTAAATCACCCTAAAGAGTTTTTTCATTTGAAAGTTGAGGTTAATTTGATAAACCGAATTTTTGTGGGCAATATACGACAGACGTTTGCAATTTAATAATGTTATTCAAACAATAATTGTTCGAAAAAGTGGTGAGATACTTATAAAGTTAAAATCTTCTTGCTAAATACATACCTATGAATGTCTTACCAATTCCCCTTAGTGAGTGATTTCGCATTTAACCTGAAGAGGGTTTGTTTACACTTTCATCAGATCTTTTGGAACAGATCATAGGAATGAGACTTCTGCATTACGCTCCCGTAACGAAAAATACCTAAGTATAATAGGTTATTATCTACATTATATATAATATCTAGCGACCCGCCCCGGCTTCGCCCGGGTAGCAAAGCATAATATAATATAGCCTATGTCGCCCGGGGATAGTGTAGCTTCCCAACAGTGAAAGAATTTTTGAAATCGGTTCAGTAGTTTCGGAGCCTATTCAATACAAACAAACAATCATATCTTTTCACTTTATAATATATGAAAAAATTATTAAAATATGAAATTAATATATTCGTTTCATATAGCTTATATGAAACGTTTGTATTTTAACATAGCGCTATCTATTGAATACTTACACAATCCAGTCAACAGATATCGCCATCTGTTAGAATCGTTTGGAGCTAACAGATAATTGTGACTGTCAAATAATTTGCAATAAAATAATATTGCGACTATAAATTGAGATGTAAGCTATCCTATCTTTCAAGTTGGATCAAATTGCACACGGTGTGCAAATCAAATTTAAAATCGGTTCAGTAGTTTAGGAGTCCATTGCGGACAAACAACGTGACACGTAATTTTTATATATATATAAAGAAGATTATACCGAATAACATACCATAAAGATGTCTGAAAGTGGCACCAGTAACTGAAAAGGTGTGTGTAAATCGGTTGTGATGGTATGAGCATGTGATACGGAGGAATGAGAAAATGTCGTGAGGAAAGTTTAGGGTATGAATGTCGATGGCTATAAGAGTAGGGGAAGACCAAAGAATCGATGGATGGACTGTGTGAATGATGATATGGCTAGAAAGGGGGTGGTGACTACCGCGATGATGGCTCATAGAACATTTATTTCAAACTAGCTTTTGCCCGCGGCTTCGCTCGCGTTAATTTAGACTTTGACTATAAATTCGGGTTATAATTCAATCATGATTCGAAAGACACGTGGCGCCATCTATTATCATAAGAACGTTATTGTTGTTTTCCTCGGGAACAGTACTTTTTTGCGGGATGAAAGGTACCCTATGTCCGTTTCAGTACACCTGATAACGTATATGCAAAATTTCAGGATGATCGGTTCAGTGGTTTAGGCGTGAAAAGGTAACAAACAAACAAACAAACTTACTTTCGCATTTATAATATTAGTTAGGATTAGGAAGTTAGGAAGTTAGGATAGGAAGTTAGGATAAATAAATTACAGGCACTTTAGAATTGTCAAGGGGTCGGTCGGTCAGAAAGATGAAGCTAGTTGTCCATTCCAAAGCGTAGTACCTATGGAGAAGAACGGGCAGACTCTCTTTTAAATCAAAATATGGTTACAAAATATTGGTTACATCATTCATGTTATTATGCATGTCAGAACGACGCAGAACGTTAAAAGCGTCCGTAATAAAAAGGGGTGTGGCTATGTCGTGGACACGGCCGTGTGTTTTATGTGAATACGTGGACGTAACGAGTAATATTTCCAGCGTTGATAAAGAAGCGATTACATCATCCACTTGCATACGATCGGTCCCTCAGCTGCAGATGTACTGGCGACGTCGTTGATCCGTTTGGACGCCTTCGTTCTTTTCCGTTCCTAGCACTAGCACTAGCGCTTCACTCTGTCACATGGTGTTTTACGGGTATCACAGGATTGCTCTTGAGAAGCCCTTTCTAACCGTATACCATCCCTTTATTTTGACTTGGCTTTTAGACGAGTATATGCTGACATTATACTATTTAGTAAAAAAAAATACATTTATACCGTTGGATATATTAACTTCAACTATTTTACACTAATGTTTTATATACTCAATCGATAGATCTTGACGAGAGCTGATGATTGAAACTCAAATGAGTGTCGTAGCTTAGCTTCACCAAGTCAAAATTTATACTAAATGCAAATTATGTAATACAGCAAAATGGCCTCAAAATAGCGGCGCCTCCTCCTCCACCGCGTGCACAGTCCTAATTCAACGTTAAAAATTCTTTGATTCTATAGCTATCGAGTGGTGTAATTATATTTTGGATGTAATTAATAGATATGTAGCTGCAACACCAAACTGTGTCCCCCGATTTTATATCATCAGTTTTTTTAATTATCTCCCACTATGACAGCGAATTTAAAGACGTATTCACGTCAAAAAGACAAAAACAATACAAAAATTAAAAAAAACAATTTAAACATTTAAAAAAAAAATTGCCGTGGCAGCTAAGAGATGAACAGTGACCAGTCCCCACTGACGGCGCCCGTTCACGAACATGACTATCGAATGACGTTACTAGTCTGCATACAAAAATTCAACCAAAAAAATCTAATATTTTTATCACTATAGATAGTCAAAGATTGGTAAAACCCATACTCGGCCCATCAGTACAAGACTTACTATTTAGTTTGTATAAAAAAAACACTTTTAATTTCAATGTCAGGGTTTATTTGATCGTTTCAAAATACTCTTAGATATGCATTAGTCCTGCCGGGGTCGCGGATTTTTCGAACGAGCTACCGTGGCTCTGGCGCACAGGCAACTGAAGGAACACGGGTGGGTTTAAGTAAAAAAAAAATATGCATTAGTATTGCCAGTGTTTTCATTTATAGACGTATTCCCGTCTCCACGTTGTATAATAATATTTATATTTTATCTCCAAATCAGAATTCCCGTACACTTACCATGTCGTCTTAACCCAGTAATCCATAGACTACTATGCAGTAATCCGTAGAACGTGACTAACAGCTGAAGACGCGTTATTTATTTATATTACATGCACAGACATGTCACATGAGATTAAACGAGTTCATTTTAAAACTATTGCTTTCAAATGTTTCGTTTTATTATCTCTACAGCGTGTATCAGAAATCCGTGGTCATATTTAAGGCCAAGGGTACAGTACAGACCATGAAATTGAATCACTTTCTCCATGGTAACAACATTGTAATTGCGAAAAAAAATATCTGCTGTTACATACATTTGGGTACAGTAAGTATTGAAGTTTTGTATGGGGCAGTTCATAATTATGTCGCGATTATAATGTTGGTTCCATTGAAAAAGTTGTTCAGCTTAATAGTCTGAACTCTGTACCACACCTTTTTTATTTACGCTGGTATATTATAAATGTTTTGTTTATTATTAATTCCTTTATTTCATTATATATGTAGGTAATCCCCTAGTGGGATATAAAGATGTCCGTAGGTGTTTCCGTGGCATCACAGCGGGCCCTATCAGAATACCAGCGCTGCGATATTTATTTTTTAAATATCGTAGCATTATGCTGAGATAGGAGCCTTTTTGGCCTCGCACAGGTTTTTTACTTGTTTATTGTTGTCTTTTTTTCTTATTTTTTATTGTTAAATTTGTTAGTTTTAAATGCTCCTTTTTTATTTTTACTCTTTGTATTTCCTGTGCGTGTCCCAAATAAAGTATTTTTCTTTCTTTTACTTATAAATAATATTTTTAAATATTTTAATATAAAAACATAAAAAAATAGTAGCCCCCCGGTATCGGGAACAGGGTCCAAGCTACCGGCGCGGCGGTCAGGGCTCCACAGATAGGAACCTCCTATCAATGCGAGCCGTGTCTAGAAGTACCGCTTTCTGAATCAAGCCCTTGATCCAGCTGCCCAACGAGAGCCTCCTCAGGTGTTGGTCGAGGCTAATAATTAATATTAATTATTATTATATTAAATGCTAAAAGAGGACAAGCAAGAAGTAAAAAGAGTCTCTCTCTCCTGATTTCGATTGCCAGGCCGGGCCAAGAGGTATTGGGTTTTTCCATTATGATTTTTTCAGTAACAGCCCGGAGTTTGGAAGTTGGCGGTGTGATACCCTTATGCCTCGGAAAGCACGTTAAGCCGTTGGTCCTGCGCCTGATCTCTCTTTAGTAACGTCAAATTGCCGTCCCATCGGGCTATGAGAGTGAGGGAAGAGGGAGTGCACCTGTGTCTGCGCAAACCAGTGGCATATTTATACATTTTCCAAGTATAAGCTGTTCAATTTCTGCCACCCTCACTTTAATTGTCGGTTCCTAGGTTATTTTTACAATACATTTATTTGGTTGAAATTGCACAAGAAATAGTTTTTAGGTATATTTCTGAGCTATTCAAACCTCAATCTTTTTATATAACTAATAAACGCGGGGTAATGTATGCTCATTTGCGGACTAGGACTCTTGAAGGCCCGAGTCGTCAAAACAAAATGAACCCGCCCCCTTTTTTTGTGGATTGGCAACTCGTAGTTGTGACCCTTAGAGGTCATGGCTACTTAGCCGGACTATCCTGCCTTAAAATTTTCTCAATGCCTCCAGCCAGGGGGAGGCCGCCCCACGGTCTTTTGAGTTTATGTCGGCATTTCTATTTACAGTTTGCAAAAATTGAATAATGACAAAAATGCTATACCCGGACCTGTTCTTCGAAAAGCAAGAATGTGGGATGCAAGAGTTAGTGTGGTAAGCTTGACGAGCTGCACGATTACTGACAAATGCGTGCACTGACTGAACAGGTCCACTCAGTCTGTGTGGTTCTTTCCTCAAAAGACCATTTCAGATACCAGTCTGCATGGTCTTCGCATGACCTGATCAAGATTATGTCTGGACTTTAAAAGAGACTGTGACCTCTGAGTTTGTTTCGGCCTTTCTTCTCAGAGTAGTCAGATAGGAAACGCCGACCTCATCTAGTTTAAAAAACATGATTGACGTGTAAAAGTGTTTGGACAAACCGACTTACAGAAATAAAATCATTTATCATTTATCATTAGAAATTTTATAAGCCCGTCCCGTAATTCTCAGTTAGGTTTCTTTTGAACATTCATAAGGATATGAATTGCTTTCTTTACTTGAAAATTTTAGTATCGCGTGAGTTGTAACTTGAAACCTAAACCTGTCCGAGGTAGGAGCCTCGGCAAGGTTAAGTTTTTTTTTGAAGATTCCTACTGTAAATAGGAGTTACTTTGTCTACTTGTAAAGAAACCACGATAATGAAGAGAACGTGGGATGCCAGAACGAGCGAAGTGAGCTCGAAAATTTTAGCACAGTAGCTTGTGTAGGTTTTCTTTTGACTATTTATACAGAAACAGAAGTTAACTACTTAGATATGAAGAAAATCCTGACAATTAAGATAATGTTGACAAGAGCGAGCGAAGCGAGCTCGAATATTAGCACTCTGTATTAGCATATTTAAGGGCCTCCAACTACTTAATTTTGGTCTTGTTTGGGATTTCAATAAAAAGTACTTCTCAAGATTTCCCCCCCAGGCCCGGGTGGACCTCTCATGCCCGTACCCCTCTCGTAGCTCGCCAGTGTGAATGCTACTTATACAATAATGTACATTCGGTAAACGTAGGGTAAACCAGAGAGTGATTGCCCACGAACAGTGATGGTCCACTTTAAGGAAAACATTATTTCGTTTTAAGCCATTTGTTAGATAGTTCGATAAGAGTTCGCTTTTTTTAATTTACAAAAGAAAAATATTCACAAATAGCAACACTTTAAAAAAAGCAGTAATGGCGGATTTTATCAAGACGAGTGCACGTACTACTCAAAAAGGTAAGCAATTTAATTATTTCCTTAAGAATTTACTTACTTAAGACTTAAGAGTTATTTTTGAATGTTGTTTGATAAATATATTACCTAGTATTGTAGCATATTTACGGCAAAAAGTATGTTTTCTCTTTGTTTTTTAATTGAAAACTTGGTTAGTTTTAGATTCGTAACGGTCATTTTAGACGTGAGCAATTACTGAATCCGAATTTTAATATTATCAGTTATTGCACACTATGATTTTAGTAATTGCCATGTGGTAATATTTAGTTATTGCCCGGACAATAATTGTTATGCATAATTAGCATTGAAAACCCTTTGATAATACATACTGTGTTAATTTAAATTCTTTTGCAATCCATGCATAATATGGGTTATTAAATTCTTATTGTTAACTTGTCAGTATATCGAAGACACCAAAGACTCAATTTATTAAAGAAAATTTGCAAAAAGCAATTGAGGCAGTTCTAGACCAGCGGGGTAATTGCGTAGGGCACGCCACAATTGCGGCGGTAAGACCCCTCTTTGAGGAGTGGCTTGAAAGGCGCCACGGCGTCCTCACCTTCCGCCTGACGCAGGTCCTCACCGGACATGGCTGTTTCGGGAGGTTCCTGTTTCGGATAAGGCGGGAGGAAACGCCCGGGTGTTATCATTGCGTGGATCGACCGGAGGATACGGTGGAGCATACGGTAGAGGTCTGCCCGGCTTGGGCGGAACACCGCCGTGTCCTCGTGGCGGCGATCGGCGGCGGCGACCTCTCGCGTCCGGCCCTGGTTCAGGCCATGGTACGGAGCGAGAGGGAATGGGAAGCCGTCACCTCCTTCTGCGAAGCAGTAATGGTCGCGAAGGAGGAGGCGGAGCGCGAGAGGCAGAGGCAATCACTGCGCCCTCGCGCCCCTAGTCGCCGCAGGAGGAGACACCCTAGGCGTCGGGAGTCGATTGCCGACTCCCGGCCACCGTAGGCGCGGGCTTGCGGACGGCGAGCAATGGGCAGCTCGCCGTCCGGTAACGACCAGGCCTGGGTCGACGGCGCGTCGTGTTCCACGCGCGCCTCAAAGAGATGTCAGCAAAATTGACGGGGTCCGACAGGACCGATGCCTGCCGGGGCTGCGGATTGTTTGAAAGAGTTACCGTGGCCCTGGCGCACAGGCAACTGAAGGAACACGGGTGGGTTTTAGTCAGTAAGAGTCTGACACGCCCTTCCGCTCCGCCCAGAGCGGGAGAGGTCATTTGATGATTTCCCACCCAAAAAAAAAAAAAAAAGGCGTAATTGCGTAACACACTAAAAGTAGGAATGGCTTTTTATTTTGACAGTTTAATAACATTCAATGCGTTATTTAAGTTGTAGAGCAGAAAAAAATTACGAACATATTAAGCAATGGATTAGAAATATCCTTCAAAATGATTGACAGTGTGTTACGCAGTTAGGGAGCAGTAATAAGTTATCAACTAGGCAAATTACTGAGAAATATGGTATACCAAGGTCTTGTCTCCGGTATTACATAAAAAATCCAGGGCATAAAACCAGTTCAGGACTATCACCTGTCTTATTTGTGTCCGAAGAAAGTCTTCTAGAAGATTGGTTATTTGTCTCCGCTCGAAAAGGTTTTCCTCGGAACAAAGAAGATATTTTAGACAGCGCGCAGCGTACAAAAGTTTCACGTTTTGTTTTTATTATTAAACAGTTTATTTCGATTTTATCTATCAGTTTGAGGTGCTGGGTAATCACTATGCTCTGCGGGGTATTTACGTAACACACTAACAGTAGGAATTGGTTTAATTTTGACAGTTCGACAACATTCATTGCGATATTTACGTTGTTAAGCAGACAAATTTTTCGAACATATGAAGCATTGGATTAGCAATAGGCTTCAAAATGATTGAGATTGTGATGGATAGTGTGTTATGTAATAGGGTGCTGGTGTTGGCAATGATTGTAAGCATGGGTCAATGACTGTACTTTTTTAACAGTGTTATAATTTTTTTCTTATAAGTACCATGTAAGTTTTAACTAAAATCTGTTGATACTTCATAGGAGAAAATAGTAATGAAAAGTTGGTAACTACACACATCAAAACTATCTAGGGATCAAGCACGTTTTTGCTAGTTACTAAAAATCTAGTAAGTACTTTAATTATAGTTTTTGTAATTCCTTTGGATACTTTTTAGTAAATTTCGTCATTTGAAAAGGGAATAGTTTTTGAATTTCGGTCAAAAGATGAAAATCTTCTGTCAAGTCGTATTCCTATATAATCCTGCAATGGGTTTGAGACCAAATCAGTAAAATTTCTGCCATACTTCTGAGTAAAAAACGTTAGTATGGAGAGAAGACGTCATTTGAGCCGAGAAGAAATGATCAGAGCCGTGGGAATGTTGGAAGCTGGTTCTCGGCAACGTGCTGTGGCAATCGCTCTAGGCACTACGCAGACTGATGTAAACTTATAAGTCGACTGCGGCAGAGCGACATGGAGGACGAGCTCGCATCACCACACGCAGACAAGATCGTTGCATACAAATAACTGCTCGATGAAATCGTAAAATTACCGCGATGATATTGGTTGCGAGGCTATCTCCTGCGTAGATGGCTAGTCTCCGTTGGAGATTTGCCGCCATGGCCGAAATTCGGTCTGGAGAACTATTTCTTCTTCAAAATGAATACAGCCGCAAAATACCGCTCATTTACAATTAGATGGCACTAAGGTTAACGCGTATTATCGTTAAAAACTGTAAAAGCTTGTAATTTATTTCAGTATCTAAGGCTATTAGTACACCGACGTGTGTCGTAAATTAACTGAATAAAATGCTAAAAACGTACGTGAATTAGTTTTAATGCTGGGAGCACACGTGACTCAGAAAATATCTCTTAGGTAATTCACTACCGTACCGCTATATATATTTGGCGAAAAAGTAACAAAAAGATGGTTAATAATTAATTTATATTTTCTTTTTGTTAATCTATTTATATGTTTGTTTCAAGATTGCTTATTCATTTTTCTTTAGATTAACTGAAATAGGTACTTGCAGAAAATAAAAGATTCTACGCTAGTAACTAAGTTCAATATTAATAGCCATGCAAATAAAAATAATACCGACTCCTTTTCCGGTAAATTTTAATTATTACTTAATAATTATTTAAATATTCAATTACCTTTTTTCAGTTGGGTAAAATTGCATGAATAAACGAAATAAATTCAGCAAACTGCAAGGCAAGTAGCCGCCACAGTGTAAACTAGGTTTAAGACTAAAAATACACCACTCAGCCGATAAACTCAAGAAAATACGACATACATCTTAATTTCACATAAAAACAAATTTACTACGTCTCTCAAACGCGACACGATTTATTTTTATACGCGACCGTTTGTAGCGCTTGTGTTACTAGCCTTAAATATTATGATAGTGCCACATAAATCTGTCAAACTGTATGTGACATATGTCACTATGACATTTCTTGTTTCTTTATGTTTTTTTTTTAAGTTATTACGAATAAACTATTGGTCTATTAAAAGTAGTATTATTGTAATTTATTTTGATCGAATTGTGTATTTCTGTGTAGGCAGATTTTTTCTTTTGATGTTTTCGACGATTTTTTTTTTTGGTAGATATAGTAGAGTACCTCGTAAGTCTAGCTTGCACAAACGCAAATTCTGTAAAAACCCGGTTCGTTAAAGTGACTTTTTCATTTTGTTTTTTTTTTACAGCAATTCCAAAAACATTTTCAGTATTTAACTCAACTATATGTATACATCAAATGTGTATAAAGTTGAGGTTGACTCGAAAGTAAAGTTACGCTTGCCAAGGTCGGTCCGTGGATGGGTGACCATCCATTACATATCGAGACCCCGGAAAGAACGTTAAACCGTTGATCACGACTGTCATTTGTAGATCTTTGACAGTCGTTACAGATAGTCCGAAAGTCTTGACAACCAATCTTGCCATGGGGTATCGTAGTACCCAGTAACTGGATGGTGGAGGTCAGATAGGCAGTCGCTCCATGTAAAATACTGGTAACCTAGAAAAAAGCTAGGCAGGCGATGATGATGTATTAATAGATTTAAATGGTGGGTAGGTACCTACTAATTTAATATTTGATTGATCAAGGGTCTTTTAATTTTTCCTAAGGGCACTTTCAAAATTAATCTCAATGAAAATCATGACACCGTCAGACCGGACTGACACCGAATTAATTCTTGAATGAATGTCCCATTTGAAAATTTTATCCCTGAACACTAAAAATCGTATGTCAATAAAACGTTCCCTGGTATATTTTTAAGTCAAATCTGCCAAGCCTTAAGCCAACTATGTTGGGGTCGGCTCACAGTCTAACCAGATGCAGTTGATTACCAGCATTTTTACATGGAGCGACTGCCTATCTGACCTCCACAACACAGTTATTGGGTAACACGATACCCCTTTGGTAAGACTGGTCGTCAGACTTATAGGCTTCAGACTACCCGTAACTATTGTCAAAGATCTACGATTGATAGCCGGGACTAACGGCTTTACGTACTTTCCGAGGCACGGAATGTCCCTGGTATATTTTTAAGTAATAAATCAGCAGGAAAATAACTAAAATAAACTTAGATAAGCAGCGAACGGCTAATTTTGAGCCACAGCACTTATTAGATGCGCGCCATTGACAACCACCGACCCGTTATACCACAAAAATATTTTAAAAAAACTTTCAAAGTCTTTGGTCTATAAATAAATGAAAGAGTTATTTTGACTGGGATGACATTTTGTTTTATTAATTGTGTTAATAAAAGATAATTATGGGATTTTTGTTGGGCTTGTGTTACGGGCGAAAAATATATTTGAAGATGAACTATAAACATAGTAGGTATTCACACCATGACTCAAGAGGTACCCTAAGTAGTATGTCTATACACACGGCTACATATCAAGCCATACATTTCCAGTATAAGCTGACCTCTCATTGTACGAAAATTCTATACAATGCGAGGTCAGCTTATACTGGAAATGTATAGCTTGATAAGTAGCCGTGTGTACAGAACATAGACTCACTGACCTCTATTATACAAGTACGCTGGACTTCATATTATCCATGTGAAAATGAAGACATTTGATTTTCGCCATTTTGGCGCTGATTGCAATGTGAACGTCCATGGAACTAATATTAGAGATGGGACACAGCGTTCGATAAAAAATACTTTTATGGACTTTATCGATCGTGAGAGGAATTTACGACGTAAGAGAAAAAAAACACTTCCCAGTTATTTTTATTATGCTTCATGTTTAAGTAAGTAATAGAAGAATTGCTGTAAAGTTTAAATGAAAAATATTTTCATAAGGGCGCGGTTAGATTGCAAGTTATAAACTAGTGGATTGCAAGTAAAGTTATAGCGCACGACTGTCAGATCAGTGAGCTTTAAATAAGGGGATAGGCTAAAAACTTATCCGTAGAACGACTAAATTTGAGCAAGTATCCCTTCGCTCAACTACACTAGTTTTACGAGCTGAGCTGGAGTCTCAATAGTTCGCAATGTGAACCAAAAACGAATGAGTAATTTATTTATTTTTTGATATGGCAATTTGGCTCTAACTTAGTTAATCAAATGGCAGTTGTATTCTTAGTGAGCTATATCTATCTACTGAAAGAAAACAAAACACAGAAACACAATAAAATTATATTTTAAATCATTGGCGAGCCCAAATAATTTGACGTGATAAAAAAATCCATACTTTATCACCAGTTATATAAAGCGAGTAATTTTTGGTAGCAGCGTACAGTCTAATATCTATGTATTTAGTGATAATTTGTTTTACAAGAATATGAAAATGACTTGTAAAATTATCCGACAGTAACGTTTCTTTAAAATGGTCCTGTAAATCTTGAAACAAATTTCTGGTAATATTTACAATATCTCTTAGTACTTTTGTAATTAATACTGCTGTAAAATTTCGCTCGTTTGGAGGTTTATCATTATTTTTTTTACAAGCTTGGCGGAATAATGACTCTATAGAGGTATGAGGAACAGGGTGTAAAGTTCACTCACAACTCCATAGAAAAGAGAGGATCCTCCGACCAGACGGGTGTTGTGTCTGGTGGGCAACTGCCCGACGATTGACGTCGGGATGTTGTATGTATGCTAGTTGCGCGGTAAACTCTGCTTTCGCGATGCAGGATTTTGCGTGACGTCAGTCTGACGCCTAGCTCGCATGTGGCGTTTGTAGATGCCGCTACAACTCTACCAATAAACAAATTTGTACCACAGTTGTAGAAGGTACAGTTAAACCTCCTCTTGTTTTCTGAATTATGAGTTTACCACTTCTACGATTAAAAATACGTCTTGTGGTACAGATTCGCAAGCTACTAAGCAATCATCACAACTAATATTTTTACGAATAGCTCGAATAACAAATCCAGCGATGTATCCCACACACTGTTTCGATGTCTCATTTATGTTAGAATCTGGTATTGACCAAAACAGATGTAAGAATTCACCTAGTTCGTCTTGCAGAGAAGATGGTTCAATATCTTCTAAGCGATATTTTTTTATTGTACCTACGCATATTTTCAGCTTCACTATAAACAGCAACATTGAATTTATTAAGTTTAGCCACTTTTGAACTAGAAGATGTAGTCAAAATAGTTATATTATTACCTAAAACGTTGCCTGTGGATGTGCTGATTTCATGATGAATTAGTAATTGTTTGTAGGCACTAATAAACGGTGCAGCTGTTGGGTTCAGGGCACCAACCACCGCGGCTCCGAATAGCACAGAAAAATAATTCTAGATGGTCCTGGTAACCAGTCACCTTTTGACCAGTGTTTTTAAACATTATTTTAAACAATTCTGGTCTAAAATCATGACACTGATCTAACATATTTACACAGCCTTCATTATTTTTTTTATTTTTTTTTAATCCGAAATTATAGTTTTTAAAGAAGAACCAGTGATCTTCAACCTTTTAACATGTTGTGATAAAGCTTTCACACGAACACGTGTCATATTGAGAGATTTTTTAACTCTCTGTATAATTTTATTGGTAGATCTGGGTGAACTTTCATAGCAGTAATCATGCCTCATATTTCAGAGACACTTCTAGATAGTATATCTTCGTAATGGTGATCATGATCAATATATTTATTGACATCGGGTATGGTGGTCTTCTTTTGGGATGATCTTGGTCTGGGTGAACTTTCATAGCAGTGATCATGCCTCTTATTTTTTCTTTTGCTCGCCTCTGTAATAGTAAAATGTTTTACTGTAGGAACCTTTTGGATCATGTTACTTTGTAAGATCTAGGATTGGATTAAATATCCATCCATCAGTGCTGCTCAATTTTCTTTTTACACCAGCTGTCTCAGATACACACTGTGTTGGTATTTCGGTAACCATGTTGTCATATACAGAAATTGTATTCACTGGAAATATTCCATTGTTATATAGATTCTGGCTTACAAAAAATATACATTAGAAGACAAAGACAACACAGAGTTTTAATATTGGAAAAAAATAATTTTTACCTGACCTAGTACTCACCAAAAAAAATTGTAGGGACACTACCATTCTTTAAAGAGGTTCGTGTCGTATGTTTAACCAAACAGTCCTCAGTGAAATGTTTACTACAAAGATGATCATTAGACTTAGGGCTCCAATTTTCCATTTTCATGTTTTTCAGCCATAACTGCTTAGTTGAGTCTGTGGGAAACCTGAAATTAAGTATTTTATTAAAGTAAAAATTACCAAAGTTTAATATAATACATTGTAGATGGTAAGTTTTATTTCGATGTTAGTTGTTTTCTTCATAAACAAGTAAAAATTACATATAAATTGTATCTTCTTAAATTAGAAACTAGTATTTGCTAATTTGTTTTAGCTAATCAAATTGCATATCTGGCAACCGTTAAATTGTATTTGAAAGACGTCAATTTAAAATTACTCACTATCTGAAGAAAAGTATCGATACATTATCGATATGGAACATTCAAATCCCTATCCAAATGATTGTAAAGTTGGCTAAAAGGTCTTAGCAACCAGGCCATAAAAATACTTAACAAAAAAAAAAAAATATATTAAAAAAAAAACTGAGCTGTATTTACACTATGTGATTAAAAAGCTTTATTCTAAATATAAAATATGAATAAAATGACTCACATAAGCGATAGAAACATTTATAGTCATGAAATTTACTTACTTGTGGAAGGTTATGCCGCCGCCTTTAAGATAGCGCATTTTACAAAATGCGCATACTCTCATGATAAAAATGTTCTAAATATCACGTAGTAAACGCAAAATTCACAAAACAAATCTTATTTCACGACTTAGACCTAAAACATCAGAGACATGAAAAAACAACACGTCGGTCATTGGCAACAACGCGGCAATTTTAGTTCCAAAGACGTTCAAGCGCGGCGCTTCGAATCGGCACAAAAATCAACTGTCATTTCTTAAAGTCTATTTAGTCCAACGTACTTGTATATTAGAGGTCAGTGCATAGACTGCATTATTTCTAATATGTATATTTATTAAGATTAATTAAAGTCGGTAAAAAAAAAAAACTGTACTAGTGCATTTTAATAGCTATAATATATTTCCAAAATGGCTTCGGGATAGGGGGGGGGGGACTCAAATGCCAAATGACACCTGTGTGACAGTTTCTAAACCTCAAATTATATAGGCCCGGGTAGTGTATTTTGCGCGTGTTTTTCACCCATGTTGAAACTTTTTAACTTGCTAAGTTTGAGCTGAAATACCTACACGTTTGTAATACCGCCGATATTTTCAGCTCAAATTTGTCCTTAGCCACACTCATTCATGTCTGTTACTGTTTCACAAGAAATATATTGCTAAGTTTAAAGCCGATCTTATTTAAAACGTTCAGAAATACACAGATAATGATAAAAATAAGTCTAAATCAACTTGAATTAAATTGAGCTATGAAGCCTCGTAACCAACATCATCGCGGTCGTTGTACGACTTCGTCGAGCAGTAATTTGTAAACAAAAATGAATAAGTAATCTTGAAATAAACATATAAGTAAATACATTAACAAAAAGAAAACATAAATTAATTGGTAACCATATTTTTGTTATTTTTTCGCCGAATATATGTATATAGTGGTACGGAAGTGAATTACCTAAGAGATATTTTCTGAGTCACGTGTGCACCCAGCATTAAAACTAATTCACGTACGTTTTTAGCATTTTATTCAGTTAATTTACGACACACGTCGGTGTTCTAATAGCCTTAGATACTGAATTAAATTACAAGCTTTTAGAGTTTTTAACGATAATACGCGTTAACCTTATTGCCCTCTAATTGTAAATGAGCGGTATTTTGCAGCTGTATTCATTTTGAAGAAGAAATAGTCCTCCAGACCGAATTTCGGTCATGGCGGCAAATCTCAAACGGAGACAAGCCATCTACGCAGGAGATAGCCTCGCAACCAATATCATCGTTGTCATTTTACGATTTCATCGAACAGTTATTTGTATGTAACGATCTTGTCTGCGTGTGGTGATGCGAGCTCGTCCTTCATGTCGCCCTGCCACGCTGCCAGTGATGCGGTAACTTGTCCAAAGTTGACTATGCCCAGAGCGATTGCCACAGCACGTTGCCGAGAACCAGCTTCCAACATTCCCACGGTTCTGATCATTTCTTCTCATCTCAAATGACGTCTTCTCTCCATAATAACGTTTTTTTACTCAGAAGTATGGCAGAAATTTTACTGATTTGGCCTCAAACCCTTTGCACGATTATATAGGAATACGACTTGACACAAGATTTTCATCTTTTGACCGAAATTCAAAAACCATTCCCTTTACAAATGACGAAATTTACTAAAAAGTATCCAAAGGAGTTACAAAAAATATAATTAAAAAAACAGTTTTTTTTTTGTAACTAACAGAAACGTGCGTGATCCCTAGACACTTTCTTAGGATGTGTGTATAAAGATACTTAGATTTAACGCCAATTTATCCACCAACTGCAATCACGGACAAAAAATACGGGTCAGTACGAAAAACTAAAGCTACCCTTAAAACATATATTTTTTATTAAAGTTTTTTTTTGAAGGTTGCCCCAGTCTAGGAATTTCTCCTGTATTGTGGGTGCGTTTATTAACATTTAAAACTCACATACACAAACAGCCAGACCCGGAACAACTACTTGTAGGTCATACAAATATTTGTTCCGTGCGGGAATCGAACCCGCGACACGCAGCGCAGCAGTCAATCGCTATTGTTTTAAGAGTAATTTTAGTTTTTCTATTTCTATAGCTAGCGGCATGAATATGTTGTAGATAATTTATCAGTTAATAAAACAACACCAAATGTTGGACACATTATTAGTTTAATTATCAAAATTACATAAAAAAAACAAAATATCAATAATTTTTACGTTAAAAAAATAATGGTTGGTACCTACCTCACATAAAACACAAAAACGAACTTTAAAACGAAATTATCATTTTGTATTGCCTCGACAGGCTCTTCTCACTGCTGCCAGGGGATTGGGCATGTTCTTTATTAAGTTTCATTATGCGATGTTGCGGAATATTGGTCCATTCTTCGACTGACGCATGTTTAAGGTCTCGAAGTGTAGCTGGGGCGGGGTTTCAATTTCTTACACACCTCCCAAGCTCGTCCCAAGCGGGTTCAATTGGATTCAGTTCTGGACTTCTCGCGGGCGAGTCCGTGCGATTGATACAACCGTACTGAAAATACTTATTTATAATTTATGATTTATCCATACTTATATTATAAATTCGAAAGTAACTCTGTCTGTTACCTTTTCATGCCTAGACCACTAAACGGATTTCGATACAATTTTGCAAGGAGATAGATGGCATCCTGGGGAAGGACATAGGCTACTTTTTGTCCCGGTAGCACATTCCCGTGGGATAATTTCCGACATCCACGCGGCCGAAGCCGCGGGCACAAGCTAGTATTTATATAATTTATATTTATATACGATTGACATGTAAAAGAGTTTGTACAAACCTACTTACAGAAATAAAATCATTTATCTATCATTTATCTTTTAAATCCATGCCCACCAATCTATATTTACCGAATGACACACGTTCGAAAATCAAATGTGACAGTTCTTAAGAGGTTTAAAACGTCACTTATTTTAATTGTGCTCAAAGTGCAATCGATCCCTAGGGAGGGGCGTGTCACGGCATATTAACGGCTAGAGAGAAGCGTGCGCATATGTTAACTCAACCTTTTAATTTTAGGTGCGAGACTTTTTTTGTATTAATTAGTGTGGAGGTAGGTACTTAATTGTTTGTGAAAGGAAGCAAGATTGTGATGATTTTAGTAAGTATTCATGAAAAAAAATACTTAAGGTGGTTTCCGAGGTAAGGAGGGGTCTCGATTTGCAATGGATGGTCAGTCATACATGGACTGACCTCGGCAAGTGTAGCTTAACTTTTGATCGTCCCGCGTGGCTGTTATTTAGCTACGAGCCCCAGAATAGAATAGAATACTCGTAGAATAGAATATTTATTTGCTCAGAATGTAGGTATTTACAATAAGGTGGTTATAGGTAATAATATTAAAGAACCCTTGTACATTCTGAGTCTGTAACGGTTTACCAACACTCGATTGGTCCATGAACCGTTGGTGAACAGAATCTTTAAACCATTAACTTTTCATCCAAAGTACTTTTCACCCACGAACGTTTCGCCAACATAACTAACTTAACCTTTTTTTTTCCCGGGTGGAAAAGTCGTTTGGATAAAAAGTTAATGGTTTAAATAAGCTGGTCGACGGAGCCCCGCTTTGCGGGGCTCCTATTTCTGTCTAAAGGGTTTAAAGGAACCTAACCAACCGAACCTCGGGATGCCACTGACGTCGACCGTGATGTTGGCGAAACGTTCGTGGGTGAAAAGTACTTTGGATGAAAAGTTAATGGTTTAAAGATTCTGTTCACCAACGGTTCATGGACCAATCGAGTGTTGGTAAACCGTTACAGACTGGTACATTCTACCATTTTGGCATGCATACATTGATGCAGTTCATCATCAAATACAAACATTAATACACAACTAAAATTTATCAGCTTGGAAATCCGATACGGAGTAGTAACATTTATTCAATAGCAGTAAAGTTAGTTTATGTTTGAAAGTTGTTGCTGGTTCCTCTTTTATGGAATCAGGATTTTTGTGGTTAAAAATAGCCGGTGCCATACCAAAAACACTTTTTCTTAACAAAGCAGTCCTATATCCACCTGGTCAGGTTTTTGTTTCCATTGGGAACCAAAAAGTCTCATACAGAGAACATCGTGGTCAGCGTTTCAAATGCTGAAACTGTCTTCTTAATATTTTTTTGAACATAAACAAACCGTGTGCCCGATGAAGTTTCTCATCGGCAAAATGACGAACTCTCATCCTCTATTTAACACGGTCCATGCGTCATGAACAGCGACTTTTTCAGTGTGCAGAGCCTAAAATCGCAGTTCGCACCGTCCGTCGCGTCGTGCGACGCGGGTTTCTTTAAGATATTTCATGAATACATTAGAGAGAAGATATCGATATCCATCACGTCTGCAGAGTTTCGCTAGCTAATTTAATTTGACCCTGTATAAGAACTTGCCACGTTAAAAACAACTCAAAGTACGATAGCTTAAATATATCCAAAAATTTGGACAAAATTTTCGGTGATGTGAGCAAATAATGCTCATGGCACCTTGGTAAAGTTGCGCGTGAAAAACGTGGAGATCATGCCGCACCCATGGCAAGCTGGGTACATTTGGCGCCGCATTGAACGTGTTAACTCTTTCCTTTTAATGGATGCATTTCCAAAATTCCTTCCTTAGTGCTCACTTTCGATAAATAAGGAACTCTTGTACAAAATTCCATGCTTCTACCCATCGATTTAGGCAGATTAGGTGATGATTGAGTTGTTATATTTTAAAGATTTTCGTTAGAGTTTTGATATTTTAGATTAATACATGTGACGTGACGAAGCATAAGGACTCCCCCCTTGTCATACGAACTCACACTTTGCTGACCCCCTCCATCCCCCTTTACGTGTGACGTAATTTATGGATGACCCGCTAGCGCTTTAAGGAATACAGTCTTGGTGTTATGTTATGTTAAAAGTACCTCCATACTTATATAAACCTTTTGTTAAACAGGTAAATGCTGCTTTCGAAGAGTTACGCATCAGAGCCAGAGCTGGTAGTGGGAGACTGCCCAAGCTGGAAATATTACGAGCTGCCATACAACATATAGAAAGGCTGCAAGCTGCGTTACGAGCTGCTGCTGTGGTAAGCATAGCGTAGCATAGCATAGCGTAACATAGTACAAGGTGAGTTAACCAGGGCTGGTAGCGGGAGACTGCTAACAAGCTGGAAATATTACGAGCTGCCATACAACATATAGAAAGGCTGCAAGCTGCGTTACGAGCTGCTGCTGTGGTAAGCATAGCGTAGCATAGCGTAGCATAGCATAGCGTAGCATAGCGTAGCATAGCGTAGCATAGCGTAGCATAGCGTAGCATAGCGTAGCATAGCGTAGCATAGCGTAGCATAGCGTAGCATAGCGTAGCATAGCGTAGCATAGCGTAGCATAGCGTAGCATAGCGTAGCATAGCGTAGCATAGCGTAGCATAGCGTAGCATAGTACAGGGTGAGTTAGCCAGGGCTGGTAGCAGGAGACTGCCCACAAGCTGGAAATATTAGGTACCAACCTTTCTATAACACAACATATTATAGAAAGACTGCATGCTGCGTTAAGAGCTGCTTCCGTGATAACTATAGCATAGCATAGGTACCTACATTGTGAGTTTTGAGAGAGAAATTCCCGGTGAAATTAAAAACTATGGAGAATTAGAGAAAAAATTATGGCAGCATAGTTTATAATAACCTCAACGTTTTTCCGAATGCCGTAGGTTCTGAATTTTCGGTCTTCTAGTTAGACTTTCTATCGACAAAGTAAGTAACTCCTATTTCTGTATGAATCATTATCATCATTATTTCAACCGAAAGACGTTCACTGCTGGTCAGCATAGGCCAAGCACCGCATATGTTCTGTATCAATAGTCAAACGAAAATCTAACCTATACAAGGTGCTAAATTTTTCAAGCTCGCTTCTTCCTGCTGGCGCCCATGCATGTCACCAATAAAAAAAAAACTTTTACAAACTTTCATTTTCGAAAATTTAAAAAAACGGTCGTTAAGTTTGTATATTTTGAGGGTCAAAGGGCGCTATATTGAGATGTCACTCCATCCTAGAACTAGGTCTCGAGTCTACACTGACGTCTGACACCCGGATCACTGGTTGAAAATGTTCCAAGACATTACAATTTCAATCCGCAAAATCCCAAGAAACATAACTCCACCTCACGACCACCAAAAATCGAAAACCCACCAGCAATTAAAATGATTGCTCGTCTATAAGCGCGCGATTCTGTGTAATTCTATTCTAAGGCGCACGCGCACGTGTAGCGATAAATAATCCGCGGACGTGGATAGATGACAATTTAACATCGCGACACACTACCCACTATACAGGATGTTTGTTAGTAGGACCGATACAATTTTCTTAGGGATAGGGGGAGTCATAAATTATGCTACATGTTTGCACCTATAGAAACTATGCCTAAGTGTCACGGTAATTGAAATAAAATGTTTTTTTCTCATGTCGTTATAACTTTTCTTGTTTGTGTTTGTATTAGAACGTAATCGACTTGACTCGTTCTTTTTTGTGTTTGTGTGTTTTTTCTTTGCGTCGTGTTTACCGCAAATAAATGTATTTTTTTTATTATTCTTTTCTAAATAACGTTTGGTGTTATATTTGCAATGCACATCTATATACCTACAATCGGTTCTAGAAAATTACATAATTATATGTTGCCAGTCTTAAAATGGTGTCCCAGTACGATTTTTTTTAAATTTATAAATAAAACGTACGTGTTTACGTTGTCTACATCTCTTTAATATACTCTCCTATCGCAGGTATGCTGGAAGAGATTTCTTTAGAAATAAGCATCACCTTTGTACGTATTTTTCTGTTCCTTTCTTCTTATGTGTTTATATATGTGTGTACATAAATGGTTAAATAAATAAATAAATAAAGCAATTTATTTGCTTTGCAAATGATACTCCCTATCCCTCAAAAAATTGTGTCAGTTCTTCTACCAGACACCCTGTATAAGTAGATAACGGATAGTTGTGTGTGCATGTGTGTGGTTGGAATTAGTTATAGAAGGGATTTGGATGTTGAGTTTTTAGTTTAGGACTTAGTGATGGGTTGTTAAGGAAAGGGTCGAAACCAGGCGCACTTTATCTTCTTTGTTAGCTAATTTATTAAGCTATTGCATAGCTTTTATCGCGGGCTTTGAACGCGGCGACCGAATCAAGAAATTCCGTAACGAAAATAAAACCTAACACCCCGCACTCCGCCTACCATGTAGCTCGGCCGAGCGTTCGCTTAACGTGTATGTATATGGTACGACTGTACTTGAATTAATATCAAAGAAAAAAGAATACTGCATAAATAAATAATTATAATTGCATAAGTTGATAAAAAATGCTATGCAATAGCTTTACCGCGGCAGTCCCCGAGTGCCACACGTGTTTTTTTTATTTCATCACCACGGCACGAAGAATGGTAAGGGAAAACATCCAAGCCAAGTCTAGTGATCGCAAGGGTGGCTAAAAAAAAAAAAAAAAAAAAAAGGGTGGCTGTAAGCATGAGGTCCTTGGTTCGATCGATCTGGCAAAGTGTTGGGTGTTCACAATCAGAATCTGAATCATTTTGAAGGATATTGCTAATCCATTGCTTTACATGTTCGAAAAATTTGTCAGCTCAACAACGTAAATAACGCAATGAATATTATTGGATTGTCAAAATGAAAGCCATTGCTACTGTTAGTGTGTTACGCAATTACCCCGCCGCACCGGACTCTAGTTTTAATTTTGTGCCCGGTCTTTTTGCAATAGGCTCGCGTACATCTGGCTCGTATTAAGTGGTACTTTCTCAACACAGCATTTAGTTCGTTATATTTTACACTTTGGGGAATTCATACAATGTGATTTTATGTAAAATGGTGAAAGAAACTGGCATGCCCTATCGGTCCGGCATCCAAAAATTCAAACACATGACATACAAACCCGCAAGAGTGCCCGCGTGGTGGATTACGGGCTTACGGCCCACTCCCTCTCACAGAGAGGAGGCCTGTGTCCCAGCAGTGGCAACATTATAGACTGATTATTGTCAAATGTCAGCCTGCACTACTGGGCAAAGGTCATAACTCAAAGGCACATAGAGAAAATAACGGCCACCCATTGAAATTTTAAACGCGGCATTCGCAACTTAACCTCGCAAATCGATCGCTCTTACTTACCCTTTGACTCTTATTTTAGACATTCTAAGTAATTAAAAGCAGGTGCCTGTGTATCGTCGCGAATCAGAACCACATTTGACAAGTTAGCCGACGCGGCACGCACCCTGAAATAGACGTGCGCAGACTAAGCGTTTCATGTATCTCGCATGTTTTATGTGAATGTGACTTTAAGCTGCTTAGCTTACAAATGTTTATAACTTGGTATTTATTTTTTCGGTTTTTAAACTTTTTATAAAATTGTTAGCACTATTTGCAAACAAATATTTTTTGTGTTTAAAATAATAAAATGGCCATCATCTCTGCGTTGCGGCGCGTTCCGAGGCGACTCCTAATGTGCTTTGGCGCGATTTTGCAACGTGGCGTGCGGCGGCTGTAATGTACGCTTTGCTTAGCCTCTAAGAAACAAAATAAAAATATGCTTAAAAATACATATTATTTTCGACAGTTTATACTTTTTTAAATTAACGCCATCTAGTCGCCATCTAGTAAATCTGTTTATTGTCTACGTGTTTATAAAGAATAAAATGAAGACGGCTAAATGTTTAGTTGAAGAAATCTTTGTAAGAGACGAGTTATCAAGCAAACTGAATATATAAAAATAAAAATAAATATGCGTTAGTTGACGCATTAATAAAGTTATATCTCAAAGATTTCTAAGTTAGGCGTAAAAATTGAAAATGTCCGAATGTGCGACTGTGCCACCATCTAGCGAGAAAGTTGCTGGGAGATCATCTAAGGATCCTCCAGCGCGGATTGGGCGTTAATATGGCGCATCGAGTTATGTTTTATTCGAGATGGGTTTGCTCTTGACTCTAGTCTAGGTCAGAGGTGACAGAGACTAGCCATCAGTTTTAGAAAAAAATCGGTGTTCAGCGCCCGCACCGCCGCAGTCTCTGTCAAAGCTTAATGTGTTATTTTAACGCTCGGGTACTTCAGATACGAGTACCTATTTATTGACTGCTGAGTGTAAGGTCCTGGGTTTGATCCGCAAGATCGGGCGGTCTTAATGACATTAGATAATTCTAAATAATGGTCCTGAATCTGAGTTTCTTCCCAATTGATGGCAATAGGTTTGCACCCCATAGTTGACTTGGGCCACATAACTTACCAGGCGAAATGAGGGGGTAGGCACTCACCTGTGATTGAAGATTAAAGGTTATGGCATGTGTTCCTGATTAAACCTATCCGCATAATATTACCAGATAATTTCCATAGCAAGATGATTAATTATTATATAGCTAATAAATGCAAAAAGATTTCGCATCAAGTCAACACAAAGTGGTCGACAGTTCAAAACTGGTTGAGTTCAGACGCGAGTGTGTGGTCTACGCTAATAATAGAAGAAATATATCTTTGGAAGTGACGGATTGTTTGATAAGCATTGTTGTAATTTGTTTCTGTGTGGTATCTCGATTTGATTTAGCGTTAGAACGGTTCGGGAGTTATTTGTCTTGGCTACAAACTGTAGAACCCGAAATGAGGTTCGAAAACTCTCGTCAAGAAAGATTACTGTGCTGTAGAAGCATTCAGGTTTTTTCGGCCCCATCGACCATTAAGTTTGTAATTTTTTATGGTTCTTCTGCGCATCTCTTCATTTCTGATCACGCAGCAAAAGTCCAAGCATAGCCCTCTCTCTCTCATTGCCTTTTGAATTACGTTTAACCTTCTTCGACTTTATAATTTTCTAAAATCACTAACCTGTGCAGTTGCAAAGCAGATACCCAGCTTTAGAATGTTATCGCAATTGATATAATAATTAAGTATCTTCTTTTTTCCCTAGTTGGAGTCAGAAAACTGCAAGAACTACATGGAGTCGCCAGTGACGTCACAGAGGTCATACGACACAAGAGAGTCCAAGACAGAGAAAGAGAAACCGTTCCTAAGTAGTGAGTACCATCATCATGATTCAGTCGAAAGACTTCCACTGCTGGATATAGTTCTCTTCCTCAAGCATCGTAACAACGTTTGGTAGTATGCATCCGGCATCCAGCGATTCCCGCCGCTGAGTCGGTCGTTGGTCCACCTTCTCACACCTTCGGTAGAACAAGGACATAACTGCACTTTAGTGACTTTACAGGGGTCATTTTAAGATCTTGTTGTGCCAAGATAGTCAAGAAAATTGCAAGAATATGACAGAGGCACAGTTGCCATCAGGCGGCATTAAGCTGATATTGATACGGGTCTTTGTTTCTCTGGACCAAAGGGACATTTTAAAGCACTTTGGCATACATAAGTCATTTTTCGATTTTTTGTTAGTCATGCCCTTGTTCTACCGAAGTTGCGTTCTATTGAACCGATCCACGCTGTGCTTTCCGGTACGCGGTTGCCACTACAGAACTGTTTGGCACTTTAGAAAGAAAGAAAGATAAATATTTAATTTGGGACACGCACAATACAAACTTAAAAAAGAGCGTTTTAACTTAACCACTACATTGCCACGAGCAATTTACCTCGCCGACGCGACGCGACTGCCATTATGTCTGCAGGGTCCACTTTTCAATACTCACAGGTCCATGGCAACAGGGTCACCTCCTCTACTTAGAGTATAACATAAATTGTGGGTTTACGGCAGTCAGGGACCTGGAGAGAGGAACCTCCTAACAATACGCACCGTGTCCAGGAGATACCGCTTTCTGCATCAAACCCTTGATCCTATGATACCCAAAGTGGTCAATATCGACCCCCCATTGTTAGTTGTTAGACTTTTTAAACCTGTGATATCTTCTAAGATATTCATGTTAATGATATGCTGTAAAGGGCAATTTTGATCTACATTAAATGCACAACGTATCTAACGTATTTAATTGGATAAGGATTAATACTGTATTTTTTTAAATAGCTTCGTAAATAACCCATATCTTTTTAGTAATATGTAAAAGATTAAAATGGTTACTGTGGATTATCCATAAGAGATAGATATATACCACCGCGTACTTTTCTGTAGACCTTTTTAAGATATACAAATCCGTAATACATTATTTTGATCTATATCGTAAGGTTTAGCCAGCGTTAGCAACGTAAGCGCCAGAAAACATGTTTCTATCTTTGGGTTTGACGGCCTTGATCCAGCTGCCCAACGATAGCTTCTTCAGTTGTTGGTCGAGACTCTTTGCCCTCCGCAATATTATATCTGGCTAAATCTACATCTGTAAGCTACATCCAAATAAGTTATTTATTAATTTAATTAGGTATTTTTGTTACAGATGACATCCCATCTTGTGGAGTCAACAGCCTCGCCCGATTACGATGTATTGTGCAAGCTCTCTCAAGCAATACCAAAGACCACGCCATGGTACCATAGAATAGTCTTATTGTTAGTGTAACGTTATAACGTATCATGTTTAGATATCGATACCCATCACGTCTGCGGAGTTTCGCTAGCTAATTTAATTTGACCCTGTCTAACGGGTGTAAAAATACACTTAACGAAGCCGAGAGTCACTTGTACTCCCATCATTGTAATCATTTCTTTGTACTGAACTATACCTGGGAACCTTCTGGTTACGGAGACATTCAAGGTTAAAATTACAAACTTTTGCTGACTTTTTTTACGAATACATGCTTTTCATGTTATAACACAAATTTATATAACCCCACGACCCCTGTACCATTGCACGCATAAACATAAACATAAACATAAACACAATATTTTGAGGTGTTTCATTGCGCATAACCGCAAACAGCAAATTGAAACCAAAAATAAAAGTCGTTCCCAGCAATTTGTTCCGTGTCACTCAGTTTAATGTACAGAATGCGTAGTTGACGGCTATGTGATGTGTCTTTTTACACACTATATAAGACACAAAATATAATTTATTCAGGTGTAGACAAATCCAGTCTTCTGAAAGCCTTATTTACAGCCGGTTTCCTAATGGCTTATACGTAAACGCCATCTGTCCCACCGCGGACAAGAAAGCTACTAGATATAAACAATTTTCTTGCTCAAGAAACGTACAAAAGATTGTAGGTCCGTGTAAGTATATAGAGGTATGAGGAACAGGGTGTAAAGTTCACTCATACTCTATGGAAAAGGGAGGATCCTCCGACCGGACGGGTGTTGTGTCTAGTAGCAACTGCCCGACGATTGATGTCGGGACGTTGTATTATATGCTAGTTACACGGTAAACTCTGCTTGCGCGATGCAGGATTTTGCGTGACGTCAGTGTGACGCGTAGCTCGCATGGGCGTTGTAGATGCCGCTACAAGTAAAAGAGATACATAATATATTAATAGTTGATCGGAGAATGTTAACACCAAGTATTCGTTTGTCGCAGCGAGAAGAGTTATCAAAGAGAGTAACCTACTCGCACAGCAACGCTCGCTTGGCGGACAGAATTTAACACACGCTGAGAGACTCACGAGTAACGCTTAGTAAATACACATACCAGGGCCTGCAGTCTCGACATTAGATAGCGACAAAAATCCGTCGCGAAGTCGTATCGTTGTCAAATTCCTTTAATAGATTTTGAACTTTATTTCTAACGCATAAGGTTGAAAATCTATTAAAGGAATTTGACATCGATACGACTTAGCGACAGATTTTGTCGCTATCTAATGTCGAGACTGCAGGGCCTGGGGACTATTCAAGCATTACGTGAGCACCAAAGGGGCTGGGCTTATTTTTAATGACATGGGGGACGGGGGGGGGGTGAATGGATGGTGACTTACGTCAGCAATATTTAGAAAATAATTATTAATATCGTTTACTTGTATGTTAAGAATATAATATTAAAATACGATGTTAATAATTTGCTTGAATAAATATTAAATGGGCATTAAATTCCCTTATACTTACTCTATAAATTCCTTATTTCTAGACTCATAAAAATAACATTAACGAAACCAGAACAGATTTAAAACAAATTATACCAACGTTACGTTTATGTAGATAAGCATAGCAGGGGGACCCGGGGGGGTAAGAGCCTTGCTTACTTTTGCTGACAAGGGGAAGGAGGGGATTAAAAATTAATAAATTCTGCTTACACTTGATCGCCTTCAGCGAGTAATCGCTTCTCGTTGCTCGCTAATTCGTTTTAGTTAAAAGCTCTACTCGCTTCTGAAAAATTCTTAGGTGGAACTTTGACGATTGATATAAAATGTATGATTGTTATTCAGTAAATATATACAGTAAACATACGACGTAAAACCTGCAATTTCCAAAAAACCAAAGTAAATTTGGATTTGGCGGGCTACAGCTGAGGATTCCTTAATAAGTGTTGACTTGAGTTTGTTCAGCTAACTTACGTATTCATAACTCCTCAGAAAGCAGAGGGAGTTAGGTGCAATTCTTGCATATTATGAAACGTAATATCTGTGGTTGCCTGTTTTTTAGTAAGCGTTATAACTCGAGAACAAGTAAATAGTAAAACCTAGTAAATTTTTATTTGTCCACGCGAGTGGGGCCGGAGGCACAGCTATTTTAATGTCAAACTATCACCAATGCTTTTAGAAATGTATGTTCTTAAATACATAGTTTTATTAATGTGATTATTATTGTATTTAAAGAGATGCGTATTATTGTAAGTATAAATTATGCTCAATATTTGAGATTAAATGAGATTTTTTATAATCGGAGTTTTCATTGTTTACTTGACACTTACTAATTTTCTGTCTAAAACTTTGGCAAGACCAATTTATTTCGGATAGAATCCTCAACGATTTCCCTTCATTTGCCTGCTTATATCAGCGGGGTAATTGCTTAACACACTGACAGTAGGAATAGCTTTCACTTTGACAGTTCAACATCATTCATTGCGTTATTTACGTTGTTGAGCTGACAAATTTTTCGAACTTATGAAGCAATGGATTAGCAATATACTTCAAAATTATATAGATTCTGATTGATAGTGTGTTACGCAATTTCGGGCGCTGGGCAAAAATCAAACAGAAAAGCAGAGGCAAAGACCATCATATTCCTACAATTAATTTCGTCTGATTCCAAATTCAATATCGATTGATTATCAGATTTTTTACGAAATCTACTTTTTCATTTTGAGGAAATCAAAATCATTAAATAAGTAGGTATAGGACTATAGGGGCGTGCTCTCCGTGCAAAAACACCTGCAATATGGAAGACCTCTGCAAGACCAACGCTAACGCTGTCGAAATGGCCGAACTCTGGTCGAAGCTTACTTATTTTTCTACTATAGGTACAAGCTATTCATGCCCGGAGGCGTAATCCAGAGTGAGTTTCATACAAAAATAGCATCCGAATCTATGACTTTCACGGTGGATTAAAAAAAAATCTTTTATATAAATGATGTCTTGACAATTACAAACACAACAAAAAAAGAATCAGCCAAATAGGTGCAGCCGTTTTGAAGTGATGCGTGGACAACATTTTTGGCAATTGATTTTTATTTATACTCGTATAGGTAGATAAATGCAATGAATCATCGATACGACGCAGAAAAAGACCTATAGATACATAGGCCTGTAAAGTAAATAAATAAAAATAACAATAATAATAAATTTATTCAAGTATAAAATAAAATTATGATTTACATTAATTACAATCGAGGAAAATTTTAATTCTAACTGTAATGTAGACCTGCCTGATCTAGGTTTATAAAACCTGTGTTTCAGGCCATCAATTAATATCAAGCATTTAAAAAGATGACAACAATAAATTTATTAAAAGCTTAATTGAAAGTAGACATAATATTTTCAATGACTTAAAGAGTAACTAATTGATTATATTATTATAAAACTAGATTATGTAAGATATATTTATGTTTAAATAAATTAGCAAATAATATTAAAGTAGATAAAACGGAGACTATTATAAATTAGGTAAAAGAAGAGACTTATATTTGAGTAGGTACATAGAAATTTTATTTTAAAATCTCTAGTAGTTTTTCCGTGTCTGCATAATTAAGTTTTGCCAAATATTCCTGTACTAATAAATTACACCTATTATAAGTTAAACTATAAATCTTTAGCACTCTGTTAAACTGGTTATACCTACAAGTAGGGTCCTAAAAATAAATAAAATCGACTAGCAAAAGCATGTTTAGTCTGAGAGTTAAATATGTGATTGCAGAGCAAAGGTCTCACCTCATCTAGAGTAGGAAAATGCATTGATCACCACTCACCACTCCTTGCTCACTGCGTGTTCACGATTTCAGTTTTCAGACCAATAATTACCTATCATTTCTTTACGATATTTTCCTTCACCAGTCATCCAGTCAGTTTAAAATCATAATATTTGTATAATTATGATACCCACGTAGGTAACCTTAATTTTATTTCGAGATGGGAACGTTGCTAATGGCGGCAGCGACGTGCGCTCGCGACGATGGGCGGGGCTTGGCACGAGCAACGCTCCGCCCATTGAAAGTTTAATAGTGTTATGGTTACAGAACAAATTAGTGGCAGACTTTAAGGTTTGTTTAATGTGTAAGTAATATATTTTTTGTAAAGAGAAGGAAAGGTACTTTTTGGCTCCTGTACGTGTGAGACTCTTCTCACACGGACCTCCTACAGAAGCCAAAAAAGCATCTACCGTGGCCGGCAGCAGGATTCGGAATTTGTCCTGATTGTGGCGCTTTTGCAATACGCCATCGGCAGTTTTTTTTTAGCGCATAATAGGTACTTATAAATTTAAAAATCATCGATAAAAATTGAGGTTATAAAATTAACCTTATTTTTCAACTCAAAAATATCAAAATAGAGGTGGCAATGAAAGTGTCAGATATTTAGCGCTTTTTTAACGCGTGTTATAGTCTAAGCGCGCGTTTTACCACAGGTGAGCAAGTTGCATCTTTTAAAACTCGCACACGGCATACTTTTTGTAGGGCCTAAAATTGGTCAGATTATTTCGCCGAGTTTTAAGACTTACGTTTTGTAGAACGTGTACGTTTGATCTCTACTGTTTCATTTAGCTCCTACAAAAAATTGGCCACCGAATAATATGCCGTCTGCGAACCCTAAACCTCGCCACTTAACAAGAAACCCTTACCTTAGGCCACGTACATCTTATCCAGCTGCAGCTAGCTGGGAGCTCCCACGTTCGGTCCTGACTGACCCTGCTTGACCGAGTCACGATTCACCTTCTTGAAGTGTCATAAGGCTGTGCACACTGAAAGTTGGCAACGCCGCAAATAATTGCTGTGAAATACCTACCTACTAACTTACCTGTTTTGATTAATTTGTCAATAAAATGTAACCTGAATATGTGAGAAACCTCTGATAATTACAAGAAACGGGGTGCAAGAGGGTGCACTTGCACCTTCCTGACTTCAAAATAAAATAAGTAGGTATAGGTGTAAACACATTTAGAACTAAAAAAATATCCGAAAACGCCTGATACAATAATAAAGAACTTAACCTATTAGAGGCGAGATCCTAAAATTTTCGAGCAATCTCTCAATAAATCTAAAGCTTTTGTGCATTGGTCGACAAAGTACCGAACTCCTATTTCCGAAAGTCTAATCGACCCTATAAACATTATCTAGCTTCGCTCACTCTTGCATCCTACTCTAGATCTTAATTTTTAAGCTTCTCTATATAAATCGACACAGTTAGTCCTCTTTCTGTATGAATGGACAAAATAAAACCTATCTTATGCTATAGAGATGTATAAATTATCAAGCTCGCTTCGCTTGCTCTTGCATCTTAGTCTCTTAATTGTTAAGCTTTTCTGCGTAAGTCGACAAAGTTAGGTACTCCTTGTATGACTGGACAAGCGATAACCTATCACATTATAATAATAATAATCACCAAAAACTCGCAACAAAACACAATCTCATGAAGGATCTATACACACCATACTACAAATACTCACTTATGGCTGTATTAGAAAACCAATCTTACAAATTGTATTATGACTGCACCATAATTACAGATCATACAATATACAACAATAGACCCGATATAACACTTGTTGATAAAGAAAACAAACACACATACATAATAGATATAGCAGTCCCAAACGCCAATAATATACAGAAAACTATCACAGAAAAAATTAGGAAATATATAGAACTACAAGAAGAAATTACTAGAGTTTGGAAAATGAACAGAGTAACAAGAGTCCCAATAGAATCAACAACAGCACCCTAATTACGTAACAAACTATCTATAACAATCTGAATCATTTTGAAACCTATTGCTAATCCATTGCTTCATATGTTCGAAAAATTTGTCTGCTCAACAGCGTAAATAACACTAAGAATGTTGTTGAACTGTCAAAATGAAAGCCATTTCTACTGTTAGTGTGTTATGTAATTACCACGCTGGTATCATCCCGAAACAAGTATTTATCAGTTTAAATATAATCAATCTATCCAAATATGCATATCTTTCACTACGGAAAGTAGATATATTAAACACATGTCGCATAGTTCGGAAATTCCTACAATTCGATTTAGACAATTATTTCGATGCAGTACAAAACACCTAATTTATTCAAACTTAAAATCTCACCTTGGTTTACAACCAGCATCCTAATTACGTAACACAGTATCTATCACTATCTGAATCATTTTCAAGCCTATTGCTAATCCATTACTTCATATGTTCGAAAAATTTGTCTGCTCAACAACGTAATTATCGCAGTGAATGTTGTTGAACTGTCAAAATGAAACCCATTCCTTAGTGTGTTACGTAATTACCACGCAGGGTTACCACTCGTACTCTAAAATAGAGTATTGTCCTCTTTTTCGTGTAGGTCTACTTTATAATATATGACACCAATAAAGTACGCTAAAATACTCTATTTACGTAACTCTGACTGTTACTGACTTTTTCTCCCATAAGAATGTAGTGGTGAGACGAAAGTAACAAAGCTTTCCCTAAACGTAATTAAAAACGATCTGATCAAATATTTCAATTTAAAGTTTGATTGCAAAGAGGCTGTAACTATCTTTAAGAAATACAATATTTGTTGAATTTTGGGAAAAGTAACGATAAGTGTTTTTATTGAAGATAAATAAGTAAAAAATAAATAAGTACTCTTTTTTACGCTATGTACTTTATTTTCGTTCTACCGAAATTACAAAATACTTTATTTTGGGACGAATACGTCCCAAAAAAAAGTGGCAACCCATAATATTAACCATTTATAACTGAAGAAAGGTACCATATGAACTCCGATCACTCTCCGATATTATTACAATTAAGTCACAAAATACTACTCAGAAAAAACCACCTGACATTAGTTAACAAGTTTACAGATTGGGAAAGTTTTAGCTTAGACCTACAAAATATTATTGACCTAAAAACTTCATTAAAAAGCAAAGATCAGCTCGATTCTGAAGTAAACAAGTTTAGCAATAATATCCAACAATGTGCATGGAATAACACACCACAGCTTATTAAAAAATTTAAAGGAAATACCTACCCAAAGGAAATAATAGACCTATTATATGAAAAAAGGACCCAAAGAAAAAGATGGCAGCAAACTAGATTCCCACAAGATAAAACTCTATTAAATAACCTTACGAAAAGACTGAAGAGAAAAATACAAACCTTTGAAGATGAGGCTCTCAATACTAACCTACGTCAATTAAGCAGTGACCATACAACGCAATACTCTCTTTGGAAAGCGACAAAGTCACTCAAAAGGCCAATTACACCAATTCCCCCTATCAGAGATGGTAACGGGAAGTGGGCCATAAGCAATGAGCAAAAAGCTCTAAGATTTGCACACCACCTAGAAGAAACCTTTCAACCAAATGACGGATCTGTAGACAACTTGCAGTTTGCCAATATACTGCAAGATAAAAGAATTAAGCTTGTGACCCCGAAAGAAGTTGCAAAGGAAATCCAAATAACTAGCCTAAAAAAATCCCCAGGGTATGACCTTATTACGGGAGAAATACTAAAACATCTCCCGCATAAAGCCATAGTTAAGCTTACTAGGCTCATCAATGCTGCATTCGTGCTAAAGCATGTTCCTGAGCCATGGAAAGTTGCTGAAGTGATTATGATTGCAAAGCCCGGTAAACCACCCCACGAAGCATCATCATACAGGCCCATTTCCCTGTTGCCTATACTATCAAAGCTGTTTGAAAAATTGTTCTTAAAAAGGCTAAAACCCATCATAAACGAGGGAAACCTAATCCCCAACCATCAGTTTGGTTTCAGAGAGAAACACTCAACAATAGACCAAGTACATAGAATTACCAACATTATTGAGAGAACGCTTGAAGATAAAAAAGTCTGCTCCACCGTATTTTTAGATGTGGCACAAGCTTTTGATAAAGTTTGGCATAAGGGTTTGATATTCAAGCTAAGACTAATGCTGCCCAATGATTTTGCCGATATCTTGCAATCATATATTACAGATAGAATGTTTCGTGTAAGGCACGAGGATGCCTTTTCCGAATTAAAAATTATTAAAGCTGGCGTGCCTCAAGGTAGTGTGCTGGGTCCAGTCCTCTACCTGTTGTACACGAATGACATACCAGAGCTGCAAAATAATACTATTGCAACCTTTGCGGACGACACAGCCATTATGGCGACAAGTTCATGCCATACGGAAGCAATAAAAAAGGTACAAATCGTTGTAAACAAAGTTCATGACTGGGCACATAAATGGAGAATCAAATTGAATGAATCGAAGTCACTTCACATTGATTTCACCAATAGGAATTGTGATTATCACCCAATCTACATAAATGGCAAACAAGTGCCATACGCAAATACAGCCAAATACCTGGGTATAACGCTTGACGCGAAACTGCGCTGGAAAGCGCACGTCAAAAAGAAAAGACAAGAACTAGACATGCGTTTTAAAAACATGTATTGGTTGATAGGACGGGATTCCTGTCTATCGATACATAACAAAATTTTATTATATAAGCATATTCTTATGCCAATATGGACATATGGCATCCAACTGTGGGGCTGTACTAAACCGACCAACATCAAAACTATACAAACATTCCAGAATAAGGTACTCAGGAGTATTGTTAATGCGCCCTGGTATATAAGAAATGACGACCTCCATCGTGACCTAAAAATGGAACCAGTCACCAACATAATACAAAAATTTGCTGAGGCCCATGAACACCGACTCCACCGACATGTGAACATCGAGGCAATTCAGCTGTTAGACCAAACAAATATAGTGCGAAGACTAAAACGAACTAAACCTTTTGAGTTAGTGTAGTGTAAAAAGTGTAGAAATAAAAGTGACAATGACACACATAATAACACATGAACAAAGTGTTTATATTATTATAACAGACTCTAAGAAAGTGGAACGGACTTGTAAAGTACAATCAACACTATTCTAAGTTTTAAAATAATTAGCACGTAAAAAATTAAGTTAGATTAAAATTGCTTATTAGTCTCATAGGCTAGATTGTAATTAATTATTAAGAACCTGGTTCTTTTTAATAAATGATAAAAAAAAAAAAAAAAAAAAAAATTATAACTGAGAATGCTTTTTTATATTTTTCAACTTTTATCTCTATAATTGGAACAAGTTCAAGTTCGCGACTATCGCGATGCAACATCGATATAGTCATGATTCCGCATTGATACAGTCGTGCGTTGTAGTGATTACCTGTGAATGAGTGCGGAAGCTACAGTTGTAAGATGGGACACGTTGATCGCGTTGTCTTTGTTGCTCCTTTTGCAGAAGCACTCACAGCGTAGGCGTGGGCAACGTAAATATTAGCAGCAACCATATATTAAAGAAAGGTTACGTTCGTTGTGGCCATTATTTAACAACGTTTCAAAAACGAATAAAGTATGAGGAAAAATTTAGAAAATGTAATATAAATTTCACATGCAACATTTCACTCTTTTTACCCGACGTCGCCCGAAACGGTCGCGTTAGTGGCAATGCTGAATCGATGCAGTCGCGCGATTGCATCGATACAGAAGCGATATTGTATCACTACTGAGTAGCTTCCGTCTCGCGTTGCAAATGCGATAAACGGTCAAACGTAGCGATGCAGACGCGCGTTGACGAACCGCGCTACTGAATCGCTACAAAAAGTCGCGGTGGGTGACCTCCCTTAGGTGAAGTGAGTGAGCTGTCATTTGCACCTGATGCTAGGTATTGAAACTATTGTAGTCACCATCAACACACTACATGGACCGCTCTGCTTGTACCTAAACCTTGGATCGCGTCCTATATGTGACGTCAAATGGCGTGATCCTTTGTCTTGACGCGCTAGCTCCGCCCTCCTTTGGGAATGTACCGGAGAAATCAACACCGGGGCCGGGACTACCTATTTATAAAAGTAAGAGCCTGTGGCTTTAAATTCGTCCCCTAATAATGATAATTCCGATCCAGCCTGTCCCTTGCTGCCCTCTCCCAGCGACGCCCTAAGCCGAGGCTCGTACCCCGCAGGGGTGCCCTAAGCGTGTTGTCGCCTAGTTTGTAAGCCTTTTAAGCCTTGGCTGAGGGCCTTAATTTATTAGGGCAACCACAGGCATGTCCGGTTAAGCAGCCGACAACCTCCTAGGTTGACCTGCGAGAAGCGAATCACAAAAAAAACAAAATACAAAAAAATTGCCGGGACTCTTCGGTTGGTTGTCGAAAGGCGCAAGCGTTTTTTAGCTTGCTTAAAAAATTTCAAATGTCATTCTTACCTGCTTTAGTTTTCTTACCTATTTTGTATTTGCATTTTAGATTATCTTTTTACCGCCCACGTACACAGAACGCGATGCCTCGCCAGCGCCAAGCTATAAATGTATAACGAAATATATATGTAGTAAACAGTAGTGATGAGGGTATCGTCATATCGATGAATGAGATTTATACGCGTTAAGTTTTAATTATAATTTTACGAATATAAATAAAAACTGATTAAATATTTCCATATTTGTTTTATTTCACAGTATCCCTAGTAAGTTTTTTTTTTATAAATTATAAGTATCAAAGAAACAAATACATAACTCAATTAGAGCTTTAGGAAATGAGGTACATCTCTATTTATTTCTTGAAGTCATTATTTGACTTCATTTCAAGTGCTTGGCGCTCAGAGCACGTTAAATTCAATTCTGATTAGGGATGTGGTCTATGGTCTTTCTTCTATTTTTGTCTACTTCCATGTTTTTTTAACTACTTCAGTCAACATTTTATAGCCTAGCTAAGCGACAGAACTTTTCAGTGTATATATAGTGTTTTTCGAAAAGGAAAGTAAGTGTGGATTTAAGTTATATAACACACTCGTAGCAGTAACGTGTACCTATCACAGCACTGTTTTTAAGCTTTGTCTACAGAATTGAAGCGAAAACGCAATGACGACTACATTCCTGAAACACAGGACGACGCCGAAACTCAAATGGACACGCCAATTCTTTTCAATGATTTTGAACAATACTCACAGTCATATGATGTTTAATATCTGATCTGAATCCAATTCTTTATTCATCTTCACCTATTTGTTTACTCCGATAAAGAATCCGATTAGTACAGTCACGAGCACTAATATGTCAACACTTGGCAACTTTCAATAGTGATTTTTTCGTGAAATAACGAATGCAACGTTAAAATGCGACATATTACATAAACTTATGGGTATGAAAATACTATGTTCGTAACAACATAATATGTCATTTAAAAAATTAAGGTGAATATAGCTTTTCAACTTAGCTAAGTAGTTATGCTCGTGACTGTACCTGCAGCCTGCACTATGCCTATAGAGGTATGAGGAACAGGGTGTAAAGTTCACTCACACCTCCATAGAAAAGGGAGGATCCTCCGACCAGACGGGTGTCGTGTCTGGTGGGCAACTGCCCGAGGATTGATGTCGGGATATTGTATATATGCTAGTTGCGCGGTAAACTCTGCTTGCGCGATGCAGGATTTTGCGTGACGTCAGTATGACGAGTAGCTCGCATGTGGCGTTGTAGATGCCGCTACATGCCAAAGTGACCTTGACAGCCGTACGTTTATGACGTCACAGAACGACTTCTATAATAGTCCGTGGCGCCCGGGGCACTGACAACCATAGACTTGTAATAAGACTAGAATTATTTTGTAGAGATGGGAATATAATTATCGACAAGGATTGCTAACAACTATTTAATTCCGAGTCGGCACCCATCTGACGGTCGAAAGGTAGTCTATTTTCCCTTTGTTATAAAGTAGTTAACTAAGTTCATACTTTACTGACCTCAAATTGTTTTCGATAATATTATTTATAAATATTACAACGGGTGAAATCAAACAGTGATAACTTTCGCGTCACATCACTGGCCGACTATATATAAAGTCCTTGGAGTTCTGGGGACATTAAAAATGTTCGGAGTTTTTGTTTTTGCCAATTTTAAGACAAATAACGGTTTCTTTTGTGTGGAAAAATTAAAAAAAACAGGGTATTAGACTGCTATAATAATAATAAAATGAAAAAAACCCTGTTAAATACAGTACATTTATTTTTATAACATAGTTAAAAAGGAAGAGTTTCTAATGAAGTCGTGGCGCTGGTGGCACGAAAATCTGGAACTTCTTTTGAAGTCCGTGGCGGTGAAAAGTTGTGAAGGTATGAAGTGTTGAAAGTGGATATTAAATTCATTAGTTTAAAAGTGTAATAAAGTCGTTTATATTTGTCATCGTAATTAGTACACAGTAAAATCACCTTTCCACCAATCTTCATAACGCTCACTATCGCCTGCATTGCTGAAACACTATACACTACAGTCACTGATGAAATTCCAGGAAAGCTACAGCTGCTGTTTACATACGTCTTCACTATTGACAGCTCTCTTCACATAAATTTTCACAGTGAGATTTTTGAATTATTCCGATCTGTCACCCTGCTTTGTCCTCTTAGGGGGCCAGTTCGAACTTTATTCACTACTATCTGTCCTCCTATCGGTGATAGGGGGACGATAGTAGTGATTAAAGTTCAAACAATAAAGTTAAATAAAGGACAGATTAAACCTTTTTTCCGATCTGTTCCCCTTAGAGGACAAAGCAGGGTGACAGATCGGAATATTCCTGATTTTTACAAAATTTACCATCTGTTCAAGGAGGAAGGTCTAAGATCACTGGTTTTTGTGAATAAAACGAACAAAATAGTTTTAAAAACATTATTATTATTAAGTAAAAATGTAACATTTTACAAAAATATATTTACATGTATACATATACTAGGTACAGTCAGCGGCATGTTAATTAGACATACAGACCAAGAATTTTCAATTCAATTACAATATTGTCTTAAATATAAGCTTAATATTTTGTGCATGAAATGTCTTTTAAATAATATGACATTGGGGCCATAGTGATGTTTTATTTTTGTCTTATAAAACTTAATGAGAAAATAACAAAGTCGAAAAATGACAAGGTTGAAAAAGTCATGATTTTTTTCAAAGTTGGCCTCAGTTAGTACTTTAGCCAATTGGTTAGAAAGATATTGTAAATTGACCATGTTGAAGAGTGAAATTGTTTCTATAATTCTTAAAAAAAGAGTCCGACGAAAAAAGATCCTCCTTTTTTTCAAGTCGGTTAAAAATCATGTGATATATTTATTTACTTAATCAGAAAGCAAAACTTGTTTATTATTGCAATTGCTTCTATTTTGCATGTTGGCCATTGTGATATTGTTCTTATTTTACTAAAAGAAAACATGCTTATTGCTGGTCAATTTTACTTCTGGGTAATTTGATTAAAATCATGGATATAAATGAAAAAAGATGGTGGGGGCTTATGACCACACGTCAGAAGTGGAAACTTACGACTGGAGCCGAGTATACGCGATTCAGCGTCACCGACTGACTGGAGCCGAGTAGGACCCGAATTAGCGTCACCGACCCGAGCGTGACGGTTCAGTTTCGTTCACCGTTCAGAAAAAGCGAAAAATGCGCCTTAAGAAGTTTTCACTTCAAAAATCATTTAATTTAAATCATAAAACCTTGGAAAAGTCACAAATATGACATTAATTAAGTAAATTGTGACGTAATAACAAGAAAAGTGATAATAATAATAATAATATTATGACGCTGATTGCATATCCTATCGCCTAAAAACATTAAAAAAAACTTATGTTTTACATTTATTTAAAATATCAAAAAAAATCATTACATTTACATCGTTTTCGTGTGAAATAGAACAAATGCATGGTTAAAACTAAATAATAATTAATATTTTCTATACAAAATGAGTTAGCTCAAAATACTTTCGACGCCTAAGGTATAGACAAAGAAATAAAACTTCACTCAGCTTTGGGGCGCATGTTACGCCCTGTCTCACCTCTACACGAATTATTATTTCTTTTCTATGGCTAACATTAAAATATCTAGGCTTGTTCAGGCCAAAATTGGTTAATAGGGTACTTGATCATTTATAAAATCATTTTTCATATAAGAAGCGTATGTTTTAAAAATAAATTAAGACGGTTTAAACAGGGGTTATGAATTTCAACCTTAGTATTGACAAAAAAAAAAAACAGTAAATAAGTAAAAGATTATGCAAGTACAAACGACAGCTAATTTTAAGACGTTTTTAAAAGTCTTTCTGTCGCTGCAAAACGCTTTAAAGTGAAAGGGACATCCTGATAATAAGAGGATACTTGAAAAGAGTTGCGTTTAAGAATTGGGCCGAACATCCTGTATACAATGGTCCATTTGATTAGTTTGAAAACGAAAAAGAAACGGCAAAATTATATTTTTCCGTATGACATGGCGGATTGTGAAGACAATATTTTGTTGATATGTCGTTTACATATTACTACCGAGTGAGAGAAGAGAGAGTACACCTGCGTCTGCGCACACACTTGTGCACTATAATATCTCCCGCGCCGAAGGCTAGTCTCCGCTGAGATTGGCCGCCATGGCCGAAACATGGACTATACTACCAAAACATGAACCATTTTCGTATCGAAACAAATTAATAGGTCTTACAATAATAAAATTGCAGCGAACTTTTTATTTAGGCCGTAATTATTTGAATTAAAGATAAAATAATAAGAAAAAGAGCTACATTCTTGAATTACTTTTTTACTGAGCAACTACTTTGTAAGTTATAAAGGTATATCATAATATCATGCCTGTATTCCCTAAAGGGTTGGGCAGAGGTATACCTATAATACACCCACATTTCACCAGCCCCTGCAGTCTCGACATTAGACAGCGACAAAAATGGGTCGCTAAGCCGTATCGTTGTCAAATTCCTTTAATACATTTTCAACTTTATTTCGAAAGCATAAGGTTGAAAATCTATTAAAGAAATTTGACAACAATTTAACTTAACGACCGATTTTTGTCGGTATCTATGTCGAGACTGCAGGCCCAGGGCCCTAACTCACTATGGCCACTTAACGATTCCTTACTTCGGAACCACGTCAATTCCTTATCTAACCATGACATCTGCTAATAACGTATTCTCTATGATACAATAAACGAAACCGTTTCTACAAGACTCGATATTGACGCGGTAAGATTACGCGGGGAATAATAATTACCGTACAGAATTGGAGTCCAGTTTTGTTCGAGTCACGTGTAATACGGGGCGAGCCTGTTGCCATCAAACGGGTCCAAATCCAGACTCCGGATTTACTGCGAATTTGTATGAGTTCAAAGTTTTTTTTTACATACACAACATAAACTCACGCCTTCTTCCCATGGGGGTAAGCAGAAAGTACAGAACGCTACCTGCTACGATCCTGACATACTCCTTTTGCCTCGTTTACGTTCATACATCTGGTCATACACGCACGCCCGCGCCGGTTGCGAGTACTACGCACCTCACCTTTGTGAAGAACATCACCAATAAGATCACTATAGGTTCTCTTAGGGCGGTGGGGGGGGAGGGGTTAATGAATACCCTATAATACTTTGCCTGTGATTCTTGGAGTAGACTTATTTGCGGTAATGGTTGTCGTAAGACTGAAATAATGATTATATAAAAATGGGGGGGGAGCCTGGACGGGTTATATGCATGGAAGTTACATAATCAGCCTATAATGTTCCCACTGCTGGGACACAGGCCTCCTCCGAGGGTAGGCCACACGGGCACAGAACTGGTTGGTGTATGTCACATGTCTTCGAATCTTTGGTTCTAGGACATGCGGTTTCATGGAAGATAGATTTACGAATGTAGCTCTTATTTCTTAAGCGTTAAGGCCTAAGGCCAATATGGACTTGAAGGCTTTTAAGCTAATAAGGCCGTCGACACCAAATTATTTAGCATCTACTTACAAAATACTCATTATTACTGTATTAGCAATATATACAGACATAATAGTGGACAAATATATGTATATTTTAAGTTTTATTCACTTGGTACATAGTATAACATCACGCCTAAATTCCTTCAAGGCGTAGGCAGAGTTGTATAGTATAGCCGACCTAGTAACTGCTTTATCACCCTACTAGCGACCCGCCCCGGCCTCGCACGGGTGCAATGTAGATAATAATGTGGTGTCATTGTGGAGTGATTAATAATATTGGTGATCGTATGCTCAAAGTCGCTTGATTGCTACCTTTATTTATATATTTAGTAACATATTAGATTGATTTATAAGCACGCGCCGCGCCCGCCGGCCGTTGCCACCGGACGGACGTACGGCCCGACGGCCGCTCTACTCCCGCATTTTAAATTTCTGATATCTTCTAAGATATTATTTTTAATAATATCAAGTAAAGGGCAGTTTTGATCTATATTAAATGCACAACGTAGCTAACGTATTTAATTGGATAAGGAATAATACTGTATTGTTTAAAATTGCTTCGTAAATAACGTATTTTGTTTTTTGTAATGTGTAATAATTAAAAATGGTTACTGTGGGTTATCCGTAGGAGACAGACATATACCATCGCGGACTTTTTTGTAGATCTTTTTAAGATATACAATTCCGTAGTACATTATTTTGATCTATCTCGCAAGGGTTAGCCAGCGTTTGCAATGTAAGCGCACAAAAATCTGTTTTTTTACGACATAACATTACAAATCCTTGAAATTCTCGGCTTTTCTCTACTATAATATGCATGTATTATACATAAAATCCTTCCTCTTGAATCACTCTGTCTATTGATGAAAACCGCATTAAAATCCGTTGCGCAGTTTAAAAGATCTAAGCGTACAGACAAAAAAGCGACTTTATTTTATATAATGTAAAGGTTGGATTTCACTGCACGTCATATAACGCCAAGGTATCTTCGTCTATATTTTTCTTAGCGTATCGATGGCAAAAAGTTCAAACATATTTGGCCCAAAAGTAAGCTGCGCGAACTCCGCTCACTGACGCAGTCATAAGATCGTCAAGTGCACAGGTGACAGGGCATGCGGCACAGGATAGAAATGGTGGGTGGTTTGTCTATGTCACAATAGGGGCTATCGTTTTTGTGTTCACCAATTGGCGCCACTGGCGAGTAAGGTCCTGTCAGTACTTTTATTTGATGTTTTGGATATGTTTCGACCCTATAAATTGATAATATGTTTATTTTATTACATTTTAAAACTTCAAATGAATATTTAGATTAAAGTGTTCCTAAAATTGGCAACCATGAAGCAGACAAATATTATTCTTCCTTTAAGTGCTACCAAATTAGATCCTAACTTTTTACTTAAAATCTTTAAGCCATAAATAATCACAACCATTACAATAATTATGAATCATTAGTTAAAATCCGTGATAAAAAATCCCGCAAACAGTGAACGTTCAGTACATTTCATATCATCTAGAGACCTTACTCTACACTAGCGCCTCTAGCGGCGAACTCAAGCGCGGTAGCCCTCATTAGATAGTTTCAACCATGGTGAAGCACCAGTTTGGTGGGAATTTTTGTCAAAAGTGATAAAGTATTTACGAGATTGACTATACCTACACCCATATTTCGCAAGTTATGTTTAAGTCCCATGTAATAGGGGGAGAGCCTATTGCCATCAACCGGGCACAATTCCAGACTCCGGGCTGCTACTGAGAAATTCCTAATGAAAAGTCTCTCATACATTACCAAGTTAATAAAAGCTTAACAAAGTCTTTTTAGATATTTAATTAAAACGCAAGTTTCTTACGTCTTTTCGTTTACATTATTGTTATTATTTTATACTTATTTACTATTAATATCAAATTTATATTGCACAAACTTTTAAAAATTATCACCAAATTTGAAAAAATATGATTTGGTGACATTAATAATCAATTTAATTTGCAGTGTTTTTTATGAGTGAGTGTGTCGACTGGCGAGGGATGGCGCGTGAGTTCGAACCCTGCCTGTTGCACTAAGAATGTCAGTTAATTTACCTTTTATATTATTATTAGGTAATATATAATATGCCATAGTTATGAAACAATATGGTGTAATAATTTTTAATATTATTTATGCAATATAAATTCAACTTAGCCCTCGACAAGTTCACAGCATTTTGTAATTATACAATAACAATATTTACCTAAAAATTTACAATTTAATACATTTTTCTAGATCCTGAGGCATTTTCTAAGAGATAAATCAATAAAATATTATTGTAGTTTTTTAATAAACTGATTATTACCCGACTGCGGTAGAGGCCAAGAGGAGGGTAAAGTTTTTTCTATAAAAAAACCTTCATTACACTTTTTCTAATTCTGGAATAGAAATTGGAAGTTCTAGCCATGCTTGTTAGAACGAAATTCAGCAAAAATATTTTCTATTGTAACAAATATGTTCAAAATAATACATTGTGCTGTGAATATGTCAGGTGTAATGTCATATTAAGTTCCTAATATCACTTGGTGTGAGTTTCATCACGCGTTGCCCAGCAATTCACTGTAAAGAAAGACCAGTTAAATAAAAATAAATAAAAAATAAAGAATATATCATGTCACATTATGTTGCATAAAATTAACTAAGGAACTATCCCCCGGTGTCTGAAAGCATGCTCAACTCCCTAATCAGTAACAAGGCTGTTCAAATCTTATGTTAGCTTTGCCAAAAGACTCAATACCAACTTGACTAAGTAAAGCATTGAAACGTGAGCTTTATATCGAGTCACGTTCATTACAACTATTTTTTAATGTCTTTCGAGAATCATCGCATTTCCGAATACAAACGAATGCTAATTTCCATGTCTATATCAATTATTAGATTTATCGTGTATAATAATTTGAATTCAGAACTAAGTACTTTATTGTTGTTTTCTTTTGACGTAACAAACAATAAAGTACTTAGTTCTGAATTCAAATTATTTACACGATAAATCTAATAATTGATGGACATGGAAATTAGCGTTCGTTTGTATTCGGAAATGCGATGATTTCCGAAGGACATTAATAAAATAGTTGTACTGTAAAGTAACGTCGCCATCCCAACGTCACGTCATCTACGTCACAAGATCTGACTAAATACAGTCGAATATGTAAAAGCGTCACATTTGTCCATTGTTGGACAAACGTGGCGTGTTGCCGCTGAGTAAACGATCCATACCATTAAATTAAAATTGAATTTTAATTCAATAAAAAATTCAGCCGTCGCGGGACGCCTGGCAGATGTGAAACATCGAAACTATTTTGTATAGAAAATATAGCGTGGCGACGCGTCGCCACGACATGCGTCGCCACGTCAACAATCGGATTTACCCGCGGCTATAGATGTTTCATATCAAAAGTATTGTAACTCACTTTGTTAGTTCCCGCGTAGTCATAGCGCCTGTTAATCCTGAACGCGACCGCGACCGACTTAACTGTGCCCTCCGTTCAGCTGAAAATAACGTAAGATATTAACATACATTTCAATTAATACATACAATCTGACATTTTATAACAATCATATTGGTAACTGATTTAATGTTATGACATTTTTTAATTATGTAATGTATTGTGAAATTAAATATTGCAATTAATTTATTGAATCAGTATTTGTAACGTTTATAGTGATAACTGAAGGAATATTATGACATTTTTTAATAATTAAATATTTGCACACATGTAATGGTAGAATGTAAATGGGCCACATTTATAATAACATCATACTACTTTATACACCTACATTTTGGCAAATAAAGTATTATTATTATTACATAGTATACTAACAAGTTGTAGGAAAGAACAAAATTGAATTCATTTTTTGTGAAACGCTATTCTAAATGTTATGAAACTGATTCATTTTAAATAGAATATATCTTTCGCCTACAGAAATATGGAAGTAAAATCAACTTGCATAATATAAATCGTGCAACTATCTTGAAACAGGTATTTGACAGTACACAATGAAAGCTCTAATAAAAGGTTAACCTGATTACAAAGTAAACAAAAATTAATAAATAAAACATATTATTGTAAAAGTTCGATTACATTTAATTACGGTAGGAGGGAGTTTTTAAATTATTAATAATCATAGATACTTTATTTGGATTATCGCGTGTGCGTGCATAAATAGCAGTATACGTGCAATTATCGGCGGTGAAGTTTCAACCTAATGACTAATATTTTAGCGATTTTCACTTCATCACATATTCGTCGGTAAAATATGAAAGACCTCGTTTTTGCAAAGACATAAGGTCTGAAATCATTACCACGATCGAAAAAAAATATAAGTAACTTTTTGATTCAAATGTTAAAAATTATAGAAATCATGGTTTTTTAGTTATTCGATATTGATACTACACCGTCGATATATGTATTTATATGGTCTGAATTTTTGAAACCCAAGGGGAGTTTCAATAATTCACCCTGTATAATTGTACACAGGTTACATTTGAATTTTTGTAACTCTTCTTGTACAGAATCATTCGGGGTAAATTTTTGAAACTCACCCCAAATACAGGGTAAAAACATACGACTCCAATCAATCCAATAGGTATGTTGGTGATGCGATAATGCTTCTAAATAGTGTAAGTAAAGTAAAAATCTACTATCGCTCAATACCATTACTGGGTGCACTGTTCAACGTGACGTACCTTGTAATCGGTGCAGTATTGCATGTACTAGTCCTTCGCCATCGCTTACTTCCTCTGTGATAGCGTGTGTCAACATATTTGTGGTTTAAAAATAGTACGGGTGGTTACCCTAAGAATGTTGTGTTTAAGTGAGTAGCGGGTGGTGACCCGAGTAGCAAGGTGTCAAGTAAATACGATAAATTATGTGTACTCCAGTGTTTGTGTTACAGAAAACAGTGAGTGGTGATCAAGTTTTAGTCAAAAGTGTTTTGTGTAAAGATGGATAGCGAGTGGTGACCCTAAATTACTTGGTGTCAAGGATACATGTAGTAAGTGGTGAGCCTAATGTGTTGATAGATACTACAGTGGGTGACTGAGTGTCTTGAAATGCACACAAAAAGAGCGTGATAGTACCCTAAAATAGCGTCCTAACATTCTAAAATGACCCTAATGTTTTGATTTTTGAGACAAAGTGAATAGCATAAAAACAAAATCTCCTACTTACGAAACATGTATAAATTCAAAATCAAAATATATGTTTTCAAATGATAAGATTGTGGGATAACAAGAGATCGGATATTCGGATGCATATTTGCCTAAAGTTAATTGTTATCTATAAAAGTATGGAAGCGGCTCCACAAAATATATTTTTTGTAAAAAGAAAAACCAGGCATGTCAGAAACACCGGGAATGCACAATATAGTATGGAAGCGAATTTAAAAAAAATATTATGTAAAAAAAAACCCGGTACTCTTGGATTGCATAACTATTCAGATGCATATTTATTTAAAATTAATGTTTAATACCCGATGCAAATATTTGTAGGTATGTAGGGTGTAAGAGGAGGGGTTAGTTAAAGATTTTTTCGTTATAAAAGCGCATGCCATATTAGCTAACATCTCAACTTTACGTGAATATGTATCCGAATATCCGATCTCTGGTGATAATCATATTAAAGAGAGACAGAACGTGTGTAATACAAATGAACTACACAAAAACAGATGAAGTGAAATAGGTAAGTATAATTTAATAAAATAATCTTACCTCCTGCTACCCTTGGATTCGCTTTCTTTCTAGGTCGCTCTCGACTGAACGCAGACCCGCTTTGTAGTGCCTCCATCAAACTGAAATTAAAAGATACAGTTAATATAATTCATTCAGTTACAAGACCACATGACTTCTGCTTTCCCCGAAGGAGAAGAACGTTCTGCATCGTTCTCACATGCATAATTTCAACATGAATGATGTAACCAATATTTTGTAACCATATTTTGATTTAAAAGAGCGTCCGTGGAGTTTCTTGCCCGTTCTCCTCCATAGGTACCTACTACGCTTTGGAATGGGCAACTATCTTCATCTTTCTAACTGACCGACCCCTTGACAATTCAAAAGAGCCTGTATTTGGTTTATTCAAAATAAATGCTTTGAGTTTGAGTAGGCAGAGGTGTAAAGTACACAAACATTTTGTCAGTTATGTTTAAGTCTCACGTAATAGGGAGTCAGCAGGCGACTGTATAGCCATTAAACAAGTACAAATCCAGACTCCAGACTGCTCCTGAATGATCAATACCTAACAGGATGGCAAAGAAAACCACTAAATGATAAGTGGTCCCTGCCTATGATTATCAGTAATATCGAAGGCATATCGCCGGTGAGTTGCCGGAGACAGAGTTGAAATGTCTTATCAATCGTTGAGCTCCTTAAGTTCTGAGTTGAGCTGCACGATTACTGACAAATGCGTGCACTGTCTGGACAGGTCCACTCAATCTGTGTGGTTCTTTCCTCAAAAGACCATTTCAGACACCAATCTACATGATCTGACCAAGATTATGTCTGGACTTTAAAAGAGACTGTGACCTCTGAGTTTGTTTCGGCCTTTCTTCTCAGAGTAGTCAGATAGGAAACGCCGACCTCATCTAGTTTAAAAAATATGATTGACGTGTAAAAGTGTTTGTACAAACCTACTTACAGAAATAAAATCATTTATCATTATCCACAGTTTGACTTCAGTCATTGCCGGATATAGGTCTCTCCTATTTTCTTTTTTTTTGTGATAGAGAGGTATAGACCTCATAATTGCTTTTTGACTCAAGTTTGAATGCCACTTGCACGTTATAAAACGTCAAGGTCTATTTTTACTTTAAAACTAATCGACAGTGATATAGTTCAGCATTAGTAAACTTACAAATAACTCCGAGGTTATGTCAAAAATGGTAAAGCAATACGAGTTCAAGTATACATTATTCCAGAGTAACATAGCATAGGAAGGACATTTTTTTATGCCAGAAAAATGCACGGTTTCTGTAAATTTGGTAACATTGCGATGCAGAAGTAGTTTTAAATAATAATAATCGTTAACATACCTGTCCATAACGCCATCTTGCGCTTGATGTATGTCAAGCAGCTGTTTGTACCGGTGTGTTCGGTCCCTACGTTCGCGCTCGGCTGCCGCGCGAGCGGAGCGAGCGCGGGCGGCACGCGCGGCTGCCTCGCGAGCTGCGGCTACTTCTTGGTGGGCGGCCTAGATAAATGGGAGCAAATTGTTTGAAATAACGCACATGGCTACGTATAAATGGCACATATTTAAAATCCAACTACAAAATAATTTATTCAGTTACCGGCCGTAAATATTTCACATTAAAATATAGAATAATTTTGGCTTTGTAGAGCGCCGTTTCAGTCTCTCACACCTATTGCAGCGTGACCTCTGCGGTTTCAACCTATTAATTTATTTTTCTAGTTATAAACAAGGGTCTAAATTTATTACTGAAAAAAAAACTTGACTTGCTGAAAAATAGGAATTGAATGCAGTCGATTTTTACAAACTTTCGACTTAAAATTGAGGCAAGGAAATTTTATTGATTATATTTTACCTTAATTTCTAATCAAGTTTCAAGTTATTATGTCCTGTTATCTGCAGTCAACCAAGTTTTATTGTTGAGTTCTGCAGAAATGGTGTGAGATATTCTTTGAATTTGGTATTAATTTTCCCTTATTTGCTCTCAGCGGAAGTTTTAGCCTTTTCTCTGGTGTTATACCCTATTTTATTTGTCGTCGGTGTAGAACCAATTAAAAAGGGCTGCTTTCGACCCTTTTTTCCGGGTACCGGACTATTCACCAGGTTTGCGTGCTTTTGGGTTGCTATAACCAGCCGCATAGAATCCATGGAGTTCGAGACCGACAAGTTCGTTTTGGTCAGCGACATAATGATCGTCCTATCGCCTGCGGTTCTGTTGTGTTGTTGTTGTTGTGTTCTGAGGTTGCGGTTCGTCAGAATCGACTTGTATTTAAACCATCACACTTAACTATTATAGTTATTAGTACTTTCAGGGTTAATATTTTAATACTAGTTGATCTTTAACCAGGACTACGGAGTATAAAGCTTCCATCTTGCGGAACATTCCGTGAAGGAGGATCTACACCTAGCTGTGTCTAAGACTTAATATTGTCTCAAAATTGACCACCATGACTAGAGTGAAGTTGTTTTTTGTGATTTTAGCTAGTCTCGACTATTCAGACTTTTACGACTATCCTCCTAGAAATTCCATTTTCGACTCCCAAGAACGATATTTACGACTTTGAGGCAGTTACTAGTGTTGTAGCCTTTTTGACCTTTCCGAATGTGATGAATCGTCTCAAAATGTACTACTTTGACTCCTGCGAGCCATTTTTTTGACTCTGAGCCCATTTTTTTGGTTTTAGCTACTTTGGACTTTGTATACCCCCTAAAATTGAACAGTACTCACTATGAAAGAGTCCTTGAAGGTCTTGATGTCTGAGAAGAACTCTTCGAGCGTATACTTGTGAGCGTCGAACACGTAGTACTCAGCTAGTACGGAGTATAAAGCTTCCATCTTGCGGAACATTGAGTGAAGGAGGTCGCATTGTTCGCGCGCTTCCGTTGCGAATGACTGTGGTCGAGTTAAGGGTAGAATGTTTTTGTAACAGATAATTTTTGGCGAAAAAAATAAACTGGCATTTCGTCGAACCGAGAATGGCAAACACACACCCAACTTGACTCAAAGTAAAGAATTGAAATGTGAGTTTAAAAGATGAATCCCACCAAATTCAAATTTTATTTGGTTGTTTGCAAATTGCAACTCTGTTTTACGCTGTATGTTGATGAAAATGCGATTCGCGACTGCAGGAATGATATACTTACTGAATAATAATCATCACTTTCATATCAATGATCAAACTTTGGAAACTTATTCCACCTAAGAATTTTTCACAATATTTCATATGCAAATGGTAATTTCTATCTCAGAACTAAGTACTTTATTGTTTTTTGTTGACATAACAACAAATAAAGTACTTAGTTCTGAATTCAAATTATTATACACGATAAATCTAATAATTGATGGACATGAAAATTAGCATTCGTTTGTATTCGTAAAAGCGATGATCCCCGAGGGATATTAAGAAAATAGTTGTACTGTTGTACTTGTATTCAACACTACATATTAAAAAAAAAACACTTTTCTTGTATGGAGACCACATTTTTGTTTTTTTGTTGTTATATCCGCAATAGAAATAATACACACTCTGTGAAAATTTCAACTGTCTACCTATTACGGTTCATGAGATATAGCCCGCTGACAGACAGACGGACGGTCGGACGGACAGCGGAGGCTTAGAAATAACGTCCCATTGGCACCCTTTGGGTACGGAACTCTATAAAGAACAGTACAATATTTATTTCCAATAAATACGCGACTTACAGCTCAGTCACATCTTTGGACAATTTGAGTCGTTTTAAAATGTGCGACGGCCAATGATGGGATAATTATTATGACTCTAAATAATTATATCATCAATCAATTCATGCAAATATCACAGAACAGGTCGAAGTCGCGGTGCTTGGGGGAGGCCTATGTCCAGCAGTGGACGTCTTCCGGCTGAATTGATGATGATGGTGATGATCGTCAATTCCCTAAAACCAACCGACTCCAAAATAAAAACACTACAAAGTGAAAATTAACTTTAATTTCAGAAGTCGGTGTCTTTAGGTTTGTATTTTCGTTATTTGCCAACGACTTCCCAAATTTAAAGTTATTTTTCACTTTGTAGTGTTTTTTTTTGGAAGTTGGTTGTTTTTTTTTTTTTTTGTAAAAAAACTTTTGATTTTTCTCTTTAGCTGTGGTACCTACCCCACACAAATTCATATACCACTACTTGCTATGTAAATAACAGTGATAGAAAGTTATCATAACATCACCAATATACACTAAGTGGAAAAAATACGTATTATTAAGGATAACTCAAAAACTCTGCTCAGATCTTGATCAAATTTATATGGGACCACATGAGAAGCACCAGCTTTCAAATAAAAAAAGAGTCATCAAAATTGGTTCACCTAGAAAAAAGTTCCTAAGTAACACACATTAAAAAAAATACAGTCCGATTGAGAACCTCCTAATTTTTTTCAAGTCTGTTAAAAAGGATACACTCATAGATTCGTGGAACAGATCATCCGGACCCTGCTGTACCCGCGAGTTGTTCAGATCCATCTCCAATGACTTGATGTCGTTCTCCATCTTCTTCAGAGATTTCTGCAGGTTCTCCATAGATACGCGGGCCGCTCTGTGGAGAAGAATGTCAGTTAGTGCTTGGTTATTTTTGAAACATAATAATGACTGACAACTCACTGACGAATTAAATTAATTATCAATCCAACACCCTAATTGCGTAACACACTATCAATCACAATCTGAACCATTTTGAAGGATATTGCTAATCCATTGCTTCATATGTTCGAAAAATGTGTCTGCTCAACAACGTAAATAACGCAATGAATGTTGTTGAACTGTCAATATGAAACCCTTTCCTACTGTTAGTGTGTTACGCAATTACTCCGCTGATACATTTTCAATATTCAGTAATTTTAATGAATTCGACTTTTTTAACCATATCCATAAGTCATGTTCACGTGTAAGCAAAGTATAACGAAAAAAAGACGCTTAACGAAGCCGGTCATTTATACTCCTCGTCATTATGTTCATTTTCTTTTACTGGACCATATTTTTTTTTTTTTAGGGTTGGGTATCATCAAATGACCTCTCCCGCTCTGGGCGGAGCAGAAGGGCGTGTCAGACTCTTACTGACTAAAACCCACCCGTGTTCCTTCAGTTGCCTGTGCGCCAGGGCCACGGTAACTCTTTCGAACAATCCGCGACCGCGGCAGGCATCGGCCCTATCGGACCCCGTCAATTGTGCTACTGGACCATACCTGCCCCTGCAGTCTCGACATTAGACAGCGTCAAAAATCGGTCACTAAGTCGTAACGTTGTCAAATTTCTTTAATAGATTTTCATCTTTATTTCGAAAGCATAAGGTTAAAAATCTATTAAAGAAATTTGACATCGATTAGACTTAACGATCGATTTTTTTATATTTGTCGAGACTGCAGGGCCGGGAAACCTTCTGGTTACGGAGATATTAAAGGTCAAAGTTCCAACTTTTTTATTCACGATAAATAGTTTAAATTGATATAACTTAACTTTAAATACCCCCAAAACTGTACCGTTGCATACACCCATAAGTATATTTTGACTGCGTCATATTGCGCGCTGCCGTAAACAACGAGTTTTGCTACCAAAGATAAAAGTCGCTTCCGAGCATACATTTTTGCTCAATGTGACTAAGTTGGATGTTCAGAATGCGTAGATAATGGCTAGGCGATGGGTCTTTTTACACCCTGTATGTTGTTTGCGCAAGAAATATAGTTACCTGTCTATATGAGGCATTTCCTCTGCAAACGTCAGTACTTCGGTGAACTTATTCTCAATAGTTTCTACTAAATAATGTAATAATGTCTGTTTATTTTCTAGATCTTTCGTCGCTGTTAACTGTGGACAAAAAAACGAAGATTATTTGGTTATAAAAGAGAGCGAAGTAGGTACACGTTGCGAGAGATGAGTCTTGGGTTAAGATTCCTAGGTCAGGTAGTGTTAATGAATTATTTTGAAAGATAAATGATTTTATTTCTGTAAATAGGTTTGAATAAACACTTTTACATGTCAATCTTATTTAAAAAAAACTAGATGAGGTCGGCGTTTCCTATCTGATTACTCTGAGAAGTAAGGCCGAAACAAACTCAGAGGTCAGTCTCTTTTAAAGTCCAGACATAATCTTGGTCAGATCATGTGAAGACCATGTAGATTTGTGTCCGAAATGGTCTTTTGAGGAAAAACTACACAGATTGAGTGGACCTGTCCAGTCAGCGCACGCATTTGTCAGTAATCGTGCAGCTCAACTCAGAACTTAAGGAGCTCAACGATTGGATGGATGGAACGATTGAATGGATGGCCGAAATCTTAATTTGTGTAGGCAACCTCGCAATCGCTTAATCTCTTTTGCCAACAATTCCACTAAAGTTGAAACTGTCTAACTGTCACGTGGACATATATATACCTTGTCGTTTTATGAAGTATAAGTTATTCGAAAGACTACTCCTAAACTGCCTTACTGCAGTAATTGAGCCAACATTAATACCTGAGCAGGCTGATTTTAGACCGGGCAAATTCTGCTCCAGCCAAGTCCTTCGATTAACTCAATATTTAGAGGATGGATACAAGGTCAACCGAGTCACTGGTATCGTATTTGTTGACCTCTCAGCAGCTTACGACACTATTAACATCGAAAGACTACTTGCCAGAGAGAGCACCCTTACTAACGACCAGGGTTTTGTAAACATCTTAAGCGAACTTCTACTCAACTGCCGCTTCCAGGTTTGTTTCCAGTCTGGTAAGAGTAGATGGCGATGGCAAAAGAACGGTCTTCCTCAGGGCAGTGTCTTGGCGCCAACACTTTTTAACATCTAAACAAACGACCAGCCTATTACCCAATACACTGAGCGCTTCCGGTACGCGGACGACTTGGCTCTGGCGGCTCAATTGGCGACTTTCACTGACGTAGAAGATAAGTTGTCACTGGCACTCGATCTACTAGGGAAATACTACGACAGCAATGCTCTCCGACCGAACCAATTCCACCTCCGCCACAGATACTCAAATCGGGCCCTTAACATCACGTGGCAAGTAACTAAAGTTAAACATTGCTCAAATCCAAAATACCAAGGAGTAATGTAAGATAAGGCACTATCATACAAGTCACACTGCTACAAAACGAAGCAGAAGCTCGGGACCCGTAATCATCTGCTACGTCACCTGATCACACCACGAACTGGGCAGCAGCACTTGATGTCCTCCGCACAACTAGCTTGTCCCTATGCTTCTCTGCTGGTGACTTCGCGTGTCCAGTGTGGCACCGGGCCACTCACGCTAAGCACGTAAACACTGCCCTAAATGAGACGTGTCGGATAATATCGGGCTGCTTAAAACCGACTCCACTTAATAAGCTCTACCCGCTTGCAGGCATCCCACCACCTGCCGTATGAAGGGATGTCGCATGCGCGCTGGAAAAATAGAACCAAGAATCCGATTCCCGACATCATTTCTATGCTTATACAACGACCCCGGCTAGACTTAAAAGTCGTAAGAGCTTCTTACGCTCTACTCAGGTCATCCAAAACAGACCAACCAATCATCATCATCAACATCATTTCAGCCGAAAGACGTCCACTGCTAGACATAGGCCTCCCCCAAGCACCGCCACTTCGACCGATTCTTCCGCTTGTGCTTTCCGCATCCAGCGGATTACTGCGGCCTTTACAAGGTCATCGATCCACCTTGTGGGAGGCCTTCCAAAGCTACGTCTTCCGGTACGCGGTCGCCACTCCAGAACCTTTCGGCCCCATCGGCCATCTGTTCTGCGAGCATGTGCCCTGCCCACTGCCACCTAAGTTCGGCAATTCTTCAGGATATGTCAGTTACCTTGGTTCTACTGCGGATCTCTTCATTTCTGATTCAATCACGTGGGGAAACTCCATTCATAGCCCTCTTCATTGCCCTTTGGGTGACTTTCAGCCTTCTAATAAGGCCCATTGTGAGCGACCACGTTTCAGGGCCATAGGTCATCACTGGCAATACGCACTGGTCAAAGACTTTCGTCTTGAGACACTGCGGTATGTGTAGCTTCCCGAACGCTGCCCAGCCGAGCGACCATCCAATGAGAGAAACAAATTGTGCGAAGAGAAACATCCACCACCTACCGACTTCGTTAAACCCCAGGAACATTTGCCTCCCTTGCGTGATCTGCAGTGGTCTATATAGAAAGCTCTCAATCAATTGCGTACCCAAGTAGGCCGCTGCAGACACAATTTATCGAAATGGGGGTTACTGACCCATCCAACACCCGGTGCGAGTTCTGATAAGACTATGCCCCACTTGCTGGAGTGTCCTAAGTGCCCGTTCACCTGCATCTCGGATGACCTAAAGAATGCCTCAAATGCAGCAATCAACGTGACCACCTACTGGGCTAAAACTATATAAAAAAAATAGGAGGAAGAGTACAGTCGCAAGCAGGCCAAGCTACACGAAACTGTCACATTTCTCCAAACGATTTTAAACCTCAAAATGTTGATGGTTAAGTTTAAAATCGAATGAGAAAATCTGACAGTTTGTGGTAATTTGATGTGATGGCGACTGTACCATCGACACGAAAAGAAGAAGAACAATAAATAGTATAAAAATCATGTCAGTTTTAGTTACCGTATTCATTCGCAAACACTGCTTATATAAATGAAATAAAGTCTATATTTCTTAGTAGTTCAGATTATCTATAACGGTCCGCCGGGCCCTATATTTTTGATTGTACTTATTACATAGAACTTCCATAATTTGGCATTAAAATTGGGCATACAACGTATTAGGCCGCATCCTAAGCAAAGCGTCGCGCGTTCACGCGTTCATTTTGATCGGCGAACCCGAATGCGTGGTCGCGCCTATAGAGGGCGCCTTCCGAGGTTCCTGAACAAATGAGTGACATATGCACGCGACGATTGCGTATTCGCATGGCCTATAGCTTTGGTAAGGACGAGGAATATAAGTATCGTATTCATAATAATCGTACTGACTATGAAAAAGGAGTTCATTATTCGCTGGTTCGCCGCCTGTCGGTGAAAACCAGCGCTGGGGCTCTTGTCTCGCATAGGGTCGTAGCATTATGCTGAGCGATTGCCGTTTTGTGTGGATGTGACTCATATTTTTCCCCAACTTGTTCTTTTTTGTGTTTGTATGATTTTCTCTGCGTCGTGTTTATCGAAAATAAACGTATTTTCTTTCTTTTTTTTGTCTTTTTTTTTATTATGACGTTTGTAACTAACTGAATTTTCTGTAATATGTGTTTATAATTTTTCAACCCAATAATTAAATAAATTCTATTCTTGTAAATAGTAGGCATATATATTTTAGTTTTAGCTTGTATATTGTCATCTATATTAAATATAAAGTTTACATAATAAAAATAAAAATATTTCATACTAAAAAAATAAAAAATCTTCCAACCATAATATGACAACAATCTCTTATCATACAATACAACATAAAAAAATAAGTACCCCCTTTGTACGTATTTTTCTGTTCCTTTCTTCCTGTCTGTTTATATGTGTTAATATAAATGATTAAATAAATAAATAATAATAATAAATACCTTAGTAAGGAAACTAATTTCAAATCCATAAGCGCCCGCGTTATTTGAGCCAGAATTCATATAGTTTCCTAATAGAAGTAGGAGCTCAAGTATTTTGGCGAATTTGTCACTCGACTTTACTTCCTCGCAGGCCGCCGTGCCGGATACTATGTCCTGCGAACAAAACAATTTACAATAAATGTAAAAGACCCTTCGTATAAGGGGGTCACCGTGTAAAGAGGTCAACGACCGTATAGGGCTATTATGTGAAGATTAAAGACCATGTTTTTTTTTTTCTCTCCAAGATAAAAGTTTTAATTTTTAACATAAATAGGTGCAATAAAAACATTTTATTTGATTTGTGGGAGACTGGCGCCTAAGGCGATTATCACATTGCCACGCATCACGCTGCATGTTGCGTGTCAACGCACCTGAATGAACGCGCGTGGATGCATTTTCTGTGTTTTGGACTGTGGATCTCCGTTTGTATATAAAACACGCACAGTCCAAAACGTTGCTTGTAAGTATCTACTTACAAGCAACGTTAAAATACGCATTCACGCGCTACGCTGCGTGGTGCGTGGCAGTGTTAATCGCCTAAATCAAGCCGATGCCGGTATTTTACGACACCAGATCCCCACTAAGAAAATACATATAGAAATAGTAAAATGATGGGTCACTGTTTAAGAGTGACGAAGCCTATGTTGAGTACACAGTGGCTCATCTGTGTAATTGTGACTTGGGCCATAATGAGCTACTGTTTTAGTGTGACGAAGCCAATGACTATTACACAGTGGCTCATCTGTGTAATTGTGACTTGGGCCATAATCAGCCACTGTTTTAGTGTGACGAAGCCAATGACTATTACACAGTGGCTCATCTGTGTAATTGTGACTTAAGCCATGATGAGCTACTGTTTTAGTGTGACGAAGCCCATGTAGAATTAAAATGAGCCATTGTGTAAGTGACACCAAGGCCATGATGAGCCACGATTGGCCATGATACGCCACAATGCAAGCGTTCTAAAAATTAAAGCGCTTTGGCTACTCACCGGTTTAACTTCAGATATAATTTCAGCATAATGCTCTCTGAAGGCTAAACTCCTCAATCTCGGCACCAGCCGCTTGATATCAGCCACGGTGGCCGCGAACTGTTCAGCCTCCGTTAATTCTTCGCTGTTCACTTTAAGGTCTGCTAGTTTTTTTAGCTGGTCCGCTGGTGGTAGGTACTGGAACAAAAAGTTAGGATTTAGAAAAGTTACATTCGGATATATGATTGTGATCTCAGTCTAGCATTAATTTTAAGTTTGTCTAATAAATAAAATATATCAAAGACATACTAATAAAATAACATAAAGCTGCTGGAAGCTTTCTTAAGAAATAAACAGTACCTTAGTACTCAATACTTATATGTCGTATCTGTATCTATTTTAGTACATAAATAATAAAATAAATAAATAAACAAACATACTAAAATTAAATTATATAAGTACCAAGTTAATTAAAAGAAACGTTATCTGAATGTGGTGAAATAATTCCCGGCATTCGAATATTCAGGCTATTATCATATTTATTATACTATACCTTCTTTATGATGACATATATAAGTGGCCTGTAGCGGTATCAACATCGCCACATGCGAGTTACGCGTCACATTGACGTCACGAAAAATCCTGCATCGCGCAAGCAGAGTTTACCGCGCAACTAGCATTTATACAACGTCCCGACATCTAACGTTGGGCAGTAGCACACCAGACATGACACCCGTCTGGTCGGAGGATCCTCCCTTTTCTATGGAGGTATGAGTGAACTTTACACCCTGTTCCTCATACCTCTATAGGCCTTATGTATTTTTTTTAAGTTGTTGTTTTTTGTTTGCGTGTTTTTCTCTGCGTGATGTTTACCGCAAATAAACGTATTTTCTTTATTTCTAATTTCCACCAAGTAAACCTCTAACGTCAAACAACATGAATGATACAATGAACAATCGTGAATGATAGTAATACAAATATTAGAATACCTAATTCTAATATTTGTATTACTATCATTCACGATTTCCTGGCTGGCAAGCTTTTTTAGATTTATAACCTGTTATACGTCAACTTTTACCATTTTTGTTTCGATTATTTTTCTCTATCGTCTTTCCCGACTCCCCCTGTATCAACAGATCTAGTACATTGGCGTTCAGCACAGGTTCATACGACAAATGATAAATAAAAATGATAAATAATTTTATTTCTGTGAGGTTTGAACAAACACTTTTACACGTCAATCATATTCTAAAAACTAGATGAGGTCTGCGTTTCCTATCTGACTACTCTGAGAAGAAAGGCCGAAACAAACTCAGAGGTCACAGTCTCTTTTAAAGTCCAGACATAATCTTGGTCAGATCATGTGAAGACCATGTAGATTTGTGTCGGAAATGGTCTTTTGAGGAAAAACCACACAGATTGAGTGGACCTGTCCAGTCAGTGCACGCATTTGTCAGTAATCGTGCAGCTTAACTCAGAACTGAAGGAGCTCAACGATTCGACGAACAATACCAAAGAAAGGACATTTGGGTAGGCCGCATAAATTACTCAAACTGCCAGACTATGATTAAAATTAACTGAGGAGATAAAAAAAGCAACAATGACCCACATAGTCCTCACATTCACAATATTAATGTTTTAGGGAGCCTCCAAGCAGGATATATAATTCTGCGCCGCCTTACTATCTAGCACCTTAACTTTCTTGAGTCTACGAACCTTTTTTTAAGTAATCTATTTATTTTAGACTGTGATTTTCATGACACCTGAGATAATTATGACTGGCAGCCTTTATTAGCCTTTGTCATGTTTATTTAATACTTCATTTTTCCATTTTGTGTTTGTCATGTTTATTTAATACTTCATTTTTCCATTTTGTGTTTATTCATTTATAATTTTTCCGACTCTATAATTAAACCCATGCTCTAAAAAAACAAGGTCTGGCATTCCGGGAGTGACACATGCTTACGTCACCATCCAGTTGCCACTTTATTGCAACAAAACACGAATTATGGAAACATTTTCAGTCACCATTTTGTTAAAAAATATATTTATAGCATTTAAATTGTCGTTTCGTTTTTCTAATCAAATGAAACAATTCAATATAAACATATACCAACGTAATTGTTAGTTAAAACCTCATTATATCGGATTCGCACAGGTAATAAAGACGGTTGGGGAGTTATTATTACACACTACTGGTAACACAGCGGTGATGACGTAGGCTTGTGTCTTCCTGTGTCTCGGAATGCTATTTCTGGCAAAGTATATTATTATACCATGATTAAACCGACTTTTATGACTGGCAAGTTTTATTAAGTTTTCTAACACAAGTATAGCCTAATTTGACAATTTTTACACCTATTCTTATTTTACGACTTTTCCGACTACATGGACTTTTATGACGTACTACATCGACTATTATGACTTTTTCGACTCACCTGTATCAACAGATCCAGTACATTGGCGGTCAGCACAGTAGTGTCACACCGCAGCACACACGTCCTTATGTGCTCATACGACATATGTTTGAGGGAGCCTCCGAGCAGGATGGATAGATTCTGCGCCGCCTTACTGTCTAGCACCTTTAAATCTTTCACTTTCTTGAGTGTGTGGACCCTGGAATTTAGTCTTAGTTGTAGGATTGTTAGTTGTGTGTGTGATGATGTTCTTTCTTTATTTTCTTTCTTTTTTTTAAACTTTGTCCCACATTAGGAATTTCTCCTGTATTGTGGGTGCGTTTACAAACATTCAAACTCACATACACAAACAGCCAGACCCGGAACAACAACTTGGAGGTCATACAAATATTTGTTCCGTGCGGGAATCGTACCCGCGACACGCAGCGCAGCAGTCAATCGCTTAACCACTGCGCCAACCGTGCCGCCAATGTTGTTATAAGGATGGAAGATGTGCTAATAAAAAAGGATTTTGACCACTTCACATCTGTCACTGTAGTGGTGTAGAGGTGCGGGCATTCTCACGGTGGTTTGAAAACCATCTAGTGGGCTTACAAAGCGGAGGATAATTGAAGGAGATTTTTATTTTTGGTTAGTTTAAGATTTTTATAATTGTTGAAGTGTCAAAACTTTACGCAAATCGAGCGATTCGATTGGCTGTTGTTCATCCAGTCAACCAATTCACGATCCGGTCAAACAATTCAGATCAAACAGTTCACGGGTGCTTGACTAATTGTTAGCAAATATTTAGTTTGATTTTCTTTCCAGAAAGAGGTTGTTAAGGTCTCAGGGATTATGTCAAAAAAATTACCGCCAATGTTGTAATAACAACATACTGCGCTAATCTCCAATAAATTCTTAGAAACTGCTCCAGTAGCACTGTTTGTGTATGGTCTGTTCCAAAGGCATCTTATGATAATGTAAACAAATTAATCTGATCCATTTGTTTACATTTTTATCAGATACTTAATCCAATAATTGTTGGAAAAAGTGGAACCTATTTTATTATTGTGATTTATATTGTATATGTGTATCCTTTGTTGGTGATTGATCCCAAACAAAAATAAAAAAACCTTATAAATACAGACTGCCTCGTTGATGTTGTGGTCGCAAGCGCTACTGCTGAGCGTTCCTGAGTTCGATTCCCGAGTCGGGCAAAGTGTTATTGGGTTTTTCCATCTGGAATTTCTCAGTAGCAGCCCGGAGTCTGGATTTGTGCCCGGTTGATGGCAATAAGCTCGCCCCCTATTATATGGGACTTAAACATAACTGGCGAAATGTGGGTGTACTATAGGTGCACCTCTGCCTAACTCTTCGGGGAATACAGGCGTGATATTATATTATGTCTAAATACAGATGACTGTGATACTCAGTCGCTTTAGTGAGTGACTGCGTAAGACTTTATCCCGAACAGGGTTTGTTTACACTTTTATCAGACACTTTTGGAACAGACTATACGTGCTGGAGAACAACAGTACGTGTAGTATGTTCCAAAAGTAACTGATATTCTTTTTGGTAGTGAGAAATAAAGATTTAATTAACTATGACTTGAGGCATTTTCTAATTAAATCCAAGGATTGGGAAATAAATGACGATGAGTGATCTCTAACTTTGCTAAATGAGATTTAAACTTACTTATCAACAGCGTCTTCATTCTTCTTCGCGACCGGTTTGCTTGAGAACTTGAGTGCTAGACCACTTAAAATATCCGGTGATGCTAACTCGTCCTCTCGAACCTGTTAGTATTATAAGAGATTAAAACGTTAGTTTTACTGACGGTACGTCGGATTTTGGAAATATAAATTTCCGTTCGAAAAATTTGTGGTCAAAAGCTTAGTTCGAGTACGATTTTTTTTTGCCTTTTAATAAAATGTCACATAAGTAAATTATTTGCTGATATAAATAAACTGCTAACTATAATTAAAAGTTCACGGCTATGCTCATAAACTTATTTCAAAGTCGCTAAAAATAAAAGAAAAATAAAATGAAGTCACTTTTCCCTTTCCTTTATTTTTTTGTCCTGCTTCCTTTTGAATCCCGCGTAATCACGGGATTAAAAAAAAACAAACGTCAATCATCAATTTCATATCAATCGTCCAACTTTGGAACCTGTTCCACCTAAGAATTTTCAGAGAATTCTTAGCTGGAACAAATTTCCAAAGTTTGACGATTGATATAAAATTGATGATTATTATTCAATAAATATATCATTCCTACAGTCGCGAATCGCATTTTGATCAACATACGACGTAAAACAGAGCTGCAATTTGCAAAAAAAACCAAAGAAAATTTGAATTTGGCGGGCTACAGCTGAGGACCTTAAATAAACGGTTTGTGATTGACTTACATTAACCCAGAAAGCTTTTTCGGACATTTTCTGTGGAATGATAGTCTTCCAGTTGGCACGTTTCAGGGGTCCTTCCAACTCCCACTTTCGCTTAGGTTTCAGGCCGTGAGGTAGCACATCGGGTACGGGCTATAAAAATAATATGAAGGAACTTTAGAAAACGAATAGGATTTGGTTAGTGGGTATAAGTTGTTTCCTTTCATGAGCCCTCGTCAGTCACTCGTCCATTCAAACTATATTATATGTAAAATATACCACAGTCATACACTTTTTGTCAATATTCAACGTAGTGGATAAAATAAAGAAAAACATTTTTTTCACTCCTCAAAAGGTCCATCATTGTAACGTACAACCAGAGCGGGCATAAAATAGCATATTTTCCTATAAGGGAAAAAGTTTTTTTTTTCTGTTACCAACGAGCCTACAAAAACGAAAAGTATCATCATAAGTAGTATATTATAGTAGTATATCATAAGTAGAATAATCATGAATAAAGACTCGACTTTTACTGTTTCATAAAAAAAGAAGAACATTTTATTTTTGAAAATGGAACTAAAAACGCCGATCTCTTCGGTAGAATGCGTGCACGCGTTGCGGGCCGGCTACAGAAGAAATTTAAAAAAGTAAACTATTTGGATTGAACTATTTAACTATTGGATTATTTTATTTTCCCGCAATCGTAGTACAAAGTAGAGTTTAACACAACGGCGCTAAAAACCCTTTATAACTCGGTTTCTATTTACTCCGTCGCTCGTATATAAGGGGTAATTTTAGCCGTTTATTTGAAAACATTCATAGGTTTCTTACTAAACTTTAACTATACCCGGCGACCCTGGATACTTATCTCTTTTTCTGACTGTACATTCATTCTCAAAAAGATTATACATCGACCAGAATTGATTTGCATACTGCTGGGACACAGGCCTCCTCTCTGTGAGAGGGAGTGGGGCAGTAATCCACGACACGGGCTTAGTGCGGGTTGGTGGATGTCACATGTCTTCGAATTTTTGGTTCTAGGACATGCCGGTTTCCTCGCGATATTTCCCTTCATCATTTTGAGAGCAGTGGTGATGAAATTAAATTCACAAAGTAAAGTGCCTGCTTGGTTTCGAACTCATGACCTACGATTCGTAAGTCAGGGCTGATACTTTTGGGCCACCACTGCTCTCAGAATTGATTCAATTATCTACAATCTTTGTTTTTTCCACAATATTGTATCAATACGTACCCATAAAACATAATTATTACACATTTGATACTTAATTGTGGCTACACACTGATCTTGTATTATGGAACGCAAATTGTAGACAGTCAAATGAATTCATGTCGATTTGTGGCCGACTGTATTATAAAACTTGCATGTGCGCGTGCAACAAATTAACAAGTGTCGTCATCAAACTCACCATCCTAGGCATCATGAATCCTCCAGGCGGTGGCGGCGGCCTGGGGCCTCCCATCATAGGCGGCGGGGGCGGCGGGCCCCCGCCCATGCCCGGCATGGGGGGCGGCGGGGGGCCGCGCGGGCCGCCCGGCATGGGGGGAGGGGGCGGGGGAGGAGGTCCTCCGCCTGCTAAGGGGGTGAAATAGATGTGAGTGAAAGTTTGAGAGTCAAAACTTGATGTTGGTAATGACGAAAAAGGCCCGCTTGTACCACAAATCATTAAACACATAACAATACACCACGCCCGACTTCCTGAAGAGTTTGGCAGAGGTATATCTATAGTACACCCACATTTCGCCGGTTATGTTTAAGTCCCATGTAATAGGGAGAGAGCCTATTGCCATCAACCGGGCATAAATCCAGACTCCGGGCTGCTACTGAGAAATTTCTCTTGGAAAAACCCAATAACACTTTACCCAACCCGGGAATCGATCAACGAGGCAGTTATTGTAAATACGTTGAGCGCTGAACACATTCAAAATGAAGTTCAATTTCTGTTAATCGTTTGAAGATGACACAATGTTATAAATAATTGCACTTATGAGGGCGCACGCAGGTCCACTAGCGCCTCTCCTTTAAACTAATATTATCTCGTGACTGAGACGGAATTTTGAATAACGGCTCAATAAGCACCCTCGGTAAGTGTGTTTAGAATTTTCTAATACCTTTTATAAACTTTCATATTGAGACACGAAACAACAAAATACGATCTAGAGGAATGTGGCCGCTTTTCTTTACATCGAATTTTGTTGCTTCGTGTACACAGAGCAATGTGTATTGTCTTTGGTCCTTGGCCCTAACATCAAGCAATAGACAAAATTGACAAACTTTTAAAACTTGTTTACGAGGCTTTTGGCTATTTTGTATGTCTATTAATTAATGTCATTCATTTGTAAGCTGCGTTTTGTTTGTGCAGAATAAACTATCTTTCTTTCTTTTTTTTCTTCTTCAAAATTTATAAATGGTATTAGAAAATTCTAGACACACTTACCGAGGGTGCTTATTGAGCCGTTATTCAAAATTCCTTCTCAGTCACGAGATAATATTATATTAAAGGAGTAGCGCTAGTGGACCCGTGTGCACCCTCATAACGATTAGTGTTGCAAGTGGGCCTTACTAATGTGCTAGGACACAAATATGATTAAAACAACGATTACTGCAACCTACATATTATCATTATTAACTTATGAAGATGAGTTCTTTCTAATATGTTTACGTTTATAAAACAGCTTGGCAAAAAGCTACAGTATTTGTCTAAGCGAAAATGAAGTGATAGCGTGGGCAGGTGATGCGATGCGACGGGGTGGGTCGGGGGAACAAGAAATTTCACGCGGACGAAGTCACGGGCAGAAACACGAATTCTAGAACACACTTGGCAGTTCATTAGGAGGTCCCGTTTACTAAAAATTAAATATTCCGCTTCTGTAGACATTTTTGCCAATCTGTAGTCCATTTACATTCTACAACCAACACCAATGTTAAAATAAAACTACCCACAAAACCATACATTTGAAGTCAACACCACACGATCACCAAATAAATGAATAATATAAATCAATATATGAAGATGTTTGTGCAATCAACCACACGACCATTTAAACAATTCGACATGAACAGCGTCTTTATGTCGTAGATGTAAGGGCGGTTTTCTTAGTTCAACTGTTCCATTGTTGTGCGGTTAACCGCATCAGTGAAACCATGGTTTAAAAAATCAAGGTCTGGCATTCCGAGAGTGACACATTCTTACGTGCCAGTTGCCACTTTATTGCAACAAAACACGAATTATGGCAACATTTTCAAACACCATTCTGTTAAAAAATACCGTTTAAGTAAGTAAGTTTTTGTAATCAAACGAAACAATTCAATTTAAACATATACCAACATAACTGTTAGTTAAAACCCCATTGTTTTATCTGATTCGCACAGGTAATAAAGGTGGCTGGGGAATTATTATTACACACTACTGGTAACACAGCGGTGATGACGTAGGCTTGTGTCGCCCATGTGACCTTTGTGTCTCGGAATGCTATACCTTGCGAAGTATATTATTATACCATGAGTGAAACTATTCAATAGGGAACATTACGCAAAACTCTGCGTAGGGGGCGACACTAGCACCAACCGTAAACAAACCGCCATAATGCGGCATGTCATATTTATTAGTAACAAATAATTCGTGAAAACGTGTTAAATTATAATAGTTTTATTATTATTCATGTATTAAAAAACCTATACTGTGATTTTATGGCGTCCTACGGACATTTAAAAGTGGATAATCTAAAAAAAAAGTTACGTTTACGGTTTGTGCTAGTGCTGCACTCTGGCGGCAGTACATTGCAGTAATGCTCCCTATTAACACAACGCTTTAATTAAAAGCAAACGTACTAAATGTCTTCCTTCTAGAATTCACCGTAGTATTGACATGTTTCCGGTATTTATTCACATAGCCTGGAGATTTACAAACATTTCAATATTGACGTCACACACCGAAGCAACTCAACGCCAGCTAGACTCGAAAGTAAACTTTATATCAAGTGACTTAAAGTGACAAATCCAATACAAGTGACAGCAGTTGTAAATGTGCCATCATACACTAGAAATGAAACTATACGACCCACGATATAAAGCTTACATTGCATTGCTTTCAGTCGAGTTGGTGCTGAGTTATATCGGTGTACTACTTCCATTAGCTTTGTTAAAAGCTATTGATCTTCAGCTGTCGCCCGCCAAATTCAAATTTTCTTTGTTTTTTTGCAATTTGTAGCTCTGGTTTAAGTCGTATGTTGATCAAAATGCGATTCCCGACTGTAGGAATGATACACTTACTGAATAATAATCATACATTTCATATCAACTGTCTAAGTTTGGAAATTTGTTCCACCAAAATTTTTTTCTGAATATTTAATATGAAAATTCTTAGGTGGAACAAATTTCCAAAGTTGACGATTGGTATGAAATTTTTCAGTAAATATATCATTCCTAGTATATACAGTGACCTTATTGGTGATTGTTGGCAGCTCTAGGATGACACCCAAGGTAAACTGGTCACAGCTTCCCCAGGTACAATTTAACGGAGCTGCTATTCCAGTCAGCGAAAAGGTTAAGAACCTTGGGGTTTGGATCGACAAACATCTTTCTTGGGGTCCTCAGTTGCAGGACGTAAGTCGCAAAATTTTTGCATCTGGTAAGTCCCTGAGACGATTGCGGAACTTTCTTCCGACTGCCACTAAAACTGCGCTTGCACAATCCCTTTTACTTCCCATCCTTGACTACGCTGATGTCAGTTATCTCGATCTCACTGAGGCACAACTAGATAAACTTGAGCGACTTCAAAACTTTTGCATAAGATTTATATTTGGCCTGCGCAAATATGATCACATTTCTGAATTTCGTACAAAGCTCAATTGGCTTCCCATACGTCTTCGCCGGAATTCACATATCTTGTTTCAGCTCTACAGTATTCTATTCAACCCTAAAACCCCCTCTTATCTTAAAGAACGTTTCAAGTTCCTTCATGACACACATAATAGATATCTTAGGTCATCGGAAAACTTAAGACTAGAGATGCCGATGCATTCCACCAGCTTTTATGACAAGTCTTTTACAGTTCAAGCAGTACGGTTATGGAATGCCTTGCCCGAGTCGATAAGGCGTGCTCAATCTTTGTCCACTTTTAAAATTATGGTTAAAAAACACTTCCTCTCTCGTTAAACATCATCATTACATTTAGTTTCCTTGCTCTTGTTTCATGTTTATTATTGTATATATTATATGTAGATAAGTATATGTTTTATGTATGTATGTATTTGTTGTATATGTAAATGGTACACCACTGACTACCTGCATTATTGTCTCTCCTTCTCCCTTGAATCCATCCAAAGGTTGTCTGTAAAAGATCGCTTTTAGCGATAAGACCGCCCATTGTGTCACCCTGTGTAAAATGTCTACATTTATATCTGTTATTTTTTATGGTGTACATAATAAAGAGTATTCTATTCTATTCTATTCTATGTTCTTCAGAAAGGTCAGGTGCGTAGTACTCGCAACCTGCGTGCGTGTATGACCAGATGTATGAACGTAAACGAGGCAAAAGGAGTATGTCAGGATTGTAGCAGGTGGCGTTCTGTAGTTTCTGCCCACCCTCATGGGAAGAATGCGTAAGTTTATGATGTATGTATATCATTCCCACGGTCGCAAATCGCATTTTGATCAGCGTACGACTTAAAACAGTGCTGCAATTTGCAAAAAAAAAACATAAAAAAATGAATTTGGCGGACTACAGCTGAGAATTCACCTTAAGATAAACCCTTTCATAAGACCATTAAATTGACCCGAACCATATAAAACACAAACTAACTCTTCTTAGGGGTAATTGCGTAACACACTTACAATGGCAATGCCTTTCATTCTGACAATTCAACAACATTAATTGCGTTATTTACGTTGTCGAGCAGGCGAATTTTTTAAACCTATGACGCAAATATAAGCAATATCCTTGAAAATTCTTCAGCGGGATTATCCACTAACAGTAGGAATGGTTTTTATTTTGACAGTTCAACAACATTCATTGCGTTATATACGTTGTTGAGCAGACAAATTTATCGAACGTACGAAGCAATGGATTAGCAATATACTTCAAAATTATTCAGATTATGTTTGATAGTGTGTTACACAATTGGAGTGCCTGTTGTTAACATGATGCATCCAGTTTCGTCAAGCGTCTTTTGTAGCTCTCATACCTGAGGGTCAGTCTCTTCTGAAGCTCAAAGTGACATACAGGATGACAGGGACATCGATGCGGTAATTGTAACCATGAATTTATCACATGATTCTAAACCAGCGTAGAAACTTTACACCGACTATCAAAAAAAAAAAAAATCTGCTGTTACATACAAAATGTATGGAAAAACATTTTTTTTTTTAATGGCTTCCGAAATATTTTAACGCAAGGCGGTCTGAGTATGTACTGAATTCACGGTAACAGGTTGCATGTCGATGTCCCTGCCACCCTGTATAAAAGGCCGTGTGCTGTTAATTATGATTAAACAAAAGGCTCAAGACTCACAAAAAGCTTGCAAAATAAACACAGATAAGTACAGTAGAACTATTTTCTTAATTTCCCTCGGGAACCATCGCATTTCCGAATACAAACGAATGCTTATTTCCATGTGCATCAATTATTAGATTTATCGTGTATAATAATTTGAATTCAGAACCTAGTACTTTACTATTTGTTACGTCAAAAGAAAACAACAATAAAGTACTTAGTTCTGAATTCAAATTTATTATCTAATATATAAAATTCTCGTGTCACAGTTTTCGTTGCCATACTCCTCCGAAACGGCTTAACCGATTTTGATGAAATTTTTTGTGCTTATCCGGTATCTATGAGAATCGGCCAATTTTTTTTTGGTAGGTAGGGTAGGGAGTTAGGGAGGTAGGTAGGTAGGTAGGTAGGTAGGGTAGGTAGGTAGGTAGGTAGGGTAGGTAGGTAGGTAGGGTAGGTAGGTAGGTAGGGTAGGTAGGTAGGTAGGTAGGGTAGGTAGGTAGGTAGGGTAGGTAGGTAGGGTAGGTAGGTAGGTAGGGTAGGTAGGTAGGTAGGGTAGGTAGGTAGGGTAGGTAGGTAGGGTAGGTAGGTAGGGTAGGTAGGTAGGGTAGGTAGGGTAGGTAGGTAGGGTAGGTAGGTAAGGTAGGTAGGGTACGCCGTAGATAAGTACCGCAACCCGTGCGAAGCCGGGGCGGGCAGCTAGTACACGATAAATCTAATAATTGACGTACATGGAGATCAGCATTCGTTTGTATTAGGAAATGCGATGATTCCCGAAGGACATTAAGAAAATAGTTGTACTGTACAAGTAACTACGTGTTAACGTTGATAACGTTACACATACCTGTAGGCATTGGCGGCGGTGGCGGTGCGTTTGAGACACCTAGAAATACACCAACCTGTGTTATTGTGATAACATGCTTGTGAGAAAGAACATGCTTAGAAAACCTTCAACTACAGGGTATTTTTTAATTAATGGAGTTATTTTCTGGTAGCTTCGCCGTGAGAGAGCGCTTAGTGTTTGTCACTTGTCAAAGTGGTCTTGAATGAAAAGCGACAAGACAAAACAGGTAGCGCCATCTCGCGGCAAAGTTTTTAACAAGGAACTGAATTGGCAACTGAATGAAAGTAAAGGCCGTACCGCACCGGGACACCGTGGCGACGTCGCCAGGATGCGCTACCAACTAAACGTATACAGCTATATAGTGGGTAGCTCACCTGGCCCTGCAGTCTCGACATGAATAGCGACAAAAGTCTGTCGCTAAGTCGTATCGATGTCAAATTTCTTTAATAGATTTTCAACCTTATACTTTGGAAATAAAGTTGAAAATCTATTAAATAGATACGATACGACTTAGCGACAGATTTTTGTCGCTATCTAATGTCGAGACTGCCGGCCCTGGGCCTGCAGTCTCGACAACCTTATTTCCAAAGCATAAGGTTGAAAATCGATTAAAGGAATTTGACATCGATACGACTTAGCGACCGATTTTTGTCGCTATCTATGTCGAGACTGCAGGGGCTGGTATCCGCTTGGTTTCGCAGCCAATCATACATTTTGTTAGCGACGCGACCACGCGATGGCATTCCGGTGAGGTATAGCTCTAACAAACACATAGCGCCATCTACGCGGAACTATTTTTGCAGTTTTCTTCCCCATTTGCGAAACTTCAAAGACATGATGGCATCGGTTAACAAAAAGTTTTTTTATAATATCATAATTAATATCATGGGGCGTTGCCCCCGTGATCAGCTGTTTTTCGGATTGCGATTTACTTGCGCTACTTACTCTACTAAAAAAAATTTTGATAGTCTACAAGCATTGTTGTGTCAAATTAATGTTAATTTTGACATTATTGTTTTGACTGAGTGTTGGCTGAGTGGAGTGAGTAATATCCCAGTATTAAACGGTTACCAGTCGCACTCTACTAAAAACATAACGAATCAAAACGATGGAGTAATTCTTTATACCAAAATTAGCCTAAATGTAACTGTATGGGAACCAACCATAAACTACGCAAATAGTCTAATATGCCAAGTTGATAATAAGCTCTCGGTAGTTGCGATATATCGTTCCCCTTCAAATACCACAAAAGATCGTTACGATAGTTTTTTAACCAGTCTCAGTTGTATCTATGAGAAGATAGCAAGCTCGCCAAATATTGCAATGGTAGGTGACCTGAATATTGACATAAAATTAGGTAGTAGGAATGACCGGGCGTTATACTACCTTATTTTAAACGCATCCCATGGACTATTACCAACCCACCTTCTACCCACTAGAAATGAAAACTGTCTAGATCACGTATTTTTAAAAACAAAGTCATCGGCCACAAGTCTCGTAGTAGAATCGCATATCACAGATCACAAACCAATTATACTTGCAATCTCAAATACAAACTTTACCGCTAGCAAATTTTTCACTATATCTCGCATTAATACAGATGCAATCAAAACAGAATTAGAACATACAGATTTCACAAATATTTACAAAACTGAAGATGCGAATATCGCTATGAATGAACTGGTTACAATACTGTCATCAACTATAACTAAACATACAGAACAAACCAACGTACCAAGGAAACTAAGAATTATAAAACCATGGATCACTACCGGCCTATTAAGATGTATTAAGCATAGAGATAAATTACACACGAAATCAAAAAAATCACCAGACAATTTAATATTACTTGTAACATATACACGCTATCGAAACTTTTGTAATGCGCTACTGCGTAAATTGAAGAGGGCATATGAGAGGAGCGAACTTGAAAAGTCACAAGGTAATCCAAGAATGCTATGGAAAACAATTAAGGAAATTACGAATACCGGTAAAATACACTCTAGTCCAGATGAGCTTTTAAAAATAACCGATAACCCTAAATCTTCCCTAAACAATGTATGTTCCTTCTTTAGTAGTATAGGTAAGAACATGGCAGAGGCAATACTAAATGACCCTAATAAAACACCTCTAACTCGAGATAAACCTCCCGGTTGCATAAGCATGAAGCTAAATCCGCCTATCAATTCACTTGTTATACAAAAAGTCGACGACAGTGACGTCAATTCTATTATATTACAGCTTCGAAGCGATTGTGCCGTAGGCTGGGATGGAATCCCATCATCGCTTCTTAGGACATGTCGCCACACTCTCGTACCAGTGATAACACACATATGCAATCTTTGCATAGACACGGGAGTCTTTCCGGATTCTCTTAAGAAGGCTATTGTAAGCCCAATCTATAAGGGAGGGAGCAGGAACTGTGTTAATAATTATAGGCCAATATCTGTTCTACCCTCGCTCTCGAAAATACTGGAAAAGATTTTAAATAATAATCTTAGAAGCTTTTTGGACAGGTACAAAATTATTGATGACAACCAGTATGGTTTTAGGTCTGGTGTCTCCACTGAAGATGCCGTATTAGATCTAACTCAAACTATAGCAAAGACACTGGACAATAAAACTAAGTGCCTTGGCATATTTCTGGACTTGTCCAAGGCTTTCGACACAGTTTCTGTTCCCAAACTAATAGCTAAGTTAGAGGGTGTGGGCGTTCGTGGCATAGCTTTGAAACTCTTTACTGATTACCTGACAAATCGCACCCAGCGAGTTAGGATAGGCTCGAGACACAGTGATGAAGAATCGGTGTCTTTCGGCGTACCTCAGGGAAGCATATTAGGCCCCACTCTCTTTCAAATCTACATAAACGATCTTTGTAGTATGTCAGTACCTGATGGTAAGATCTATGCATATGCCGATGACACGGCGATTTTAATTAACGGGATTACGTGGGACGATGTGCAAACTAGGGCTGAATCTGCACTATCCTCCGTGATGAACTGGCTTAATCAGAACTTGCTGACGTTAAACCTGGATAAGACCTATTATATACCCTTTGCGATCAGACGTAACACCCTACCCCCGAATACTTTTTCGATTACAGGTCACTCATGCCAAAATCGGCTGATATCGTGCTCTTGTGCTACCATCGTTAGAACTAATAACGTAAAGTATCTGGGGGTGCATATAGATGAGGGATTGAGATGGGACAAACAGCTTGAAACTATAACTACTCGAACTATCCGGCTGATACACATTTTTAAATCGCTGCGAGAATCGGCTGATTTGAACATTCTCAAGATGGTTTACCTCACTCTGTGCCAGTCAATCCTCGGGTACTGCATAACCGTATGGGGTGGAGCAGCGAAGACCTTTATTCTGAGAGCAGAGAGAGCTCAAAGAGCCGTACTTAAGGTTATGACCAGGAAACCATTTAGATACCCTACCGCACAGCTATACTCTGACTGCAAAGTTCTAACGGTACGTCAGCTATTTGTCCTTCGAGCTGTCCTCAGAGTACATGGCTGCCTACCCCTGCCTGACCCAGGGAAGCGAACATACGTCCCCCCCGGTGTACAGCACAAAACCTCGTTTGCAAAACACCATTACTACGTGTTAAGTATTCACGTATATAAAATAATACAAAAGAAATTAAACATAGTAAAGTTAAATAAATTCAACATCAAAACTATAATTACAGACTGGCTCATAAAACAGGACTACAATAACACCGAATCTCTACTGGCATACATCGCTTAATAAATCACTATTAAATATGAACACAAAACACTACACACAAATAACAATTAACACCTCATAACACACTACATACACACCCATACAACACAACTAACATTACACTCACGAATATGAACACACCTCTATTCCATTTACACCCACACTATTTCTTCATACCTATCCTTTATCCTTTATCCATGCTCAAAATACATCTAAAATTACATAGTCAGCTAACTCACATTTTTGTTTTGTGTTAGATTAACATATAAGGTCCATCATTAATTTAATTTACTGTTTAGCTCGGACGAATCACTGTCTCCTAAGATACAGGTCACCCCTAGTTTAGGAGACAGGATTTAATTGTTGGTTAATATAGACAGTTATTTTGTTTTCTCCCCTTGTGTCCATTGTTAGTTGAATAAGTCTTAGCATGTAACTATTATACAACCTGTGTCTATGTATATCTCTCTGGATAAATAAACTTATTATTATTATTATATTATTATTACTTGAAATACTTAGGGTTTATTTTACCAAAGTCAGATGTGTTTTATCCGCGGAATAAAATTGACGTCTGACAAATTTTGAATTGAATTGAAAAAACTGTCAAAAATTCAAAATTAATTCTCGGGATAAGACTTATTCTAGGTAAGGTAAAGTTTGGTGAAATTCGCCCTAAATAATTCAAATTTTAAGGAATTAGGAAATGTTTTTTTTGTTTTATTGTTATTAGATACCTAATTACCATCACTTCTGTGAAGTTTTGCCAATCAATTTAAAAAAAGGTCCTGAATTCTTTAAGACAGGCTTTTTGTCCGGAAGTTGAAAATTAAATTAATAGAATTATTAAGCTGCATGCGTGAAATACGCTAGAAAAATATGCGAGGATGCGGGAGAAAAACATACACTTACACCATTGCTGTATTTTCGTTGACCCAGACGGAAACACTATCATTTGTGGCAATTAGTCTATTCTCTACATCTATAATCAGGTAGAATCAATTACCCTAATTGGTCCCAATTATGCCAAAATCTACTAACCCACAGTGCCCAATAATTCAGTAAATTACAACTATAATCAGCCTATAATGTTCCCACTGCTGGGACACAGGCCTCTCTTTGAGAGGGAATGGGCTGTAATCCACCACGCGGGCCCAGTGCGGGTTGGTAGATGTCACATGTCTTCGAATTTTTGGTTCTAGGATATGCCGGTTTCCTCAAGGTGTTTTCCTTCACCGTTTTGAGAGCAGTGGTGATGAAATTATTTACACAAAGTAAAGTGCCTGTCTGGGTTCGAACCCACGACCTACAGCTCGTAAGTCGGGGCTATAATAATCCACAATGCCTCAGATGAGTCAAACTTACCCTATATTCAAACGGCCGCGTGCTATACAAATATTGGCCCAATATTGGTCTACAATATTTAGTAAGACATTGGTTACAAACCTTGCATCGGCATTGGCGGAGGCGGCGGCGGGCCGGCCCCTATAAACCACACCAGAAAGAGATAGATATAGTGGCATGCGTGTGTGCGAGAAAGAGAACATTCCTGGTGGTTTAAGTTGTGAATAAAAAATTAATTTGCGTAAATCAACTTTGATAGAGATTTCGTTAAACAAATATATTTAAAAAACATTTATAAGCATTTTTTTTTTTTATTAGCATGTATAAACATTTTTTTTTTTTCGTTATGTCCGCCTTTGTACAGTATTTTTTTTTACTTGTGCATGAAGTTTTAATAAATAAATAAATTGTTTATCATTGTAAACGACATGCAGATTTTGTAATGCCTGTTTTCACTTAAGACTATTCAATACCAAAATGAATGCCTGATGTTGGATTTTCTACGCTCGGTTCTGCGCTGAAAGTTGAAAATCCCACACTGTGCATTGTTGGATTACTTATAGGAATTAATTTGATGTCGTCTAGAGTTAGTGAAAACGGGCGTAAGGGCCAGTTTTAAACTTTCTGCAGGCTTAGCATGACGCGTTCTATTTCTACGAAGAATAGACACAGCTCTTTCTATACAAGTGACATTTCGTTTCTCCATTTTTGACATCGCACCGTAGAAATTCTTTCTACAATCTGTAATTTTGTCTTTCGTTTCTATCGATTGTTGTCTAGGTCCTTTTTTATGTAGACCATTTCAGAAGAAAGCTTTTTATCCCAAACTGTCAAAATGACACTGACAACTGACATTAGTGAAGACAATTTGATTTTGTAATCGCCATGCTAAAGACAGTAGAAAACTTTCTTCTGTCTACACTAAACGTCATTTTTGTCTACTCTTCCGTCGACAAAACGGTGCTCGTGCTAAGCTTGCTGAAACCGTATAGCTCTTTCCCATCAAATAATTTAAAAAATTAAACAGATTTTTTATGAATGAAATTATCAACCAAGTAATTTAACGGGAACTTTCTCGGAAGTTGTGAAACTGACCCGAGTGTAAATAAATAAAATAATAATTATTGTATATTAAATAATATTGGTAGTACTGACCTCCGGGCATTGGTGGCGGCGGAGGTGGTGCAGGTCCTCCAGGGCTACCTATGGCCTGCGAATACAAAAAAAAAAACGTTTATTTGATGGGATCATACAGTACAGGGGAACATTTTTTCAGTTACGCGAGGAGAGATCCATCACCCTAATTACGTAACACACCATCTATCACAATCTGAATCATTTTGAAGCCTATTTGCTAATCCATTGCTTCATAAGTTCGAACAATTTGTCTGCTCAACAACGTAAATAACGCAATGAATGTTGTTGAACTGTCAAAATGAAACCCATTCCTAATACTAGCGTGTTACGTAATTACCCCGCAGGCCTCGAATAGGCGATTATCGAAAGTATATCTATACAAATAAATAAAATTGAAGTGGCTGTTTGTAATGTCAAAATTTTTTTTTTTTGTTAAGTGCATATGAAAGTATATACGGTACTTATAACAAAAATCTATTTTTATTTTTTTTGTCTGTCTGTTTGTTCCGCCTAATCTCCGAAACGGCTGGACCGATTTTGACGGGACTTTCACTGGTAGATAGCGAGATGTTATAAGGAGTAACATAGGCTATTTGTCCGGATAGCACGTTTCCGTGGAATAATTTCCGACGTACACGCGGGCGAAGCCGCAGGCAGCAGCTAGTGTATAATAATTTGACACGTGCAAAAAGTAGGTACGATAATGTCGAAAGGCGCAAATTAACAGCGCTCGAGTAGGAAATCGAAAAAATCGAATTTCGAGTTGTCAAGTCGAAGATCGAGGAACTCCTCGGGATTTTTAATTTGTGATGGGTTTGCTCTTGACTCTAGTCTAGGTCAGAGATGACAGAGACAAAATCGACGATGGAGTGAGCTTACCCAGAAGAAGCCTGTTCACACTCACTTTGAAGAGATTTGGGTTGTATGCGTTCGGAAACACAGACGCAGGTAGAGAGTTCCACTCTTTTGCTGTGCTCATTATAAAAGACATTTGGAAACGCTTAGTGCGAATTGGTGGAATAGCAACTAGGCAGGGATGGTAACTTGAAGTGCGTCTAGAAGTCCTATAGTAGAAGGGGGGCTGAAATGAGCATTATACAGTTTTCATAGCAAGAACTTACACCTACATTCTTACGATATTAATACTGCATTGTATTATAGAGGCAATCCCGCTACACTAAATTCACCCATCTCACATTAGAAATAGAAGCGATATTTCCGTGCGTGACGCCGCCCGGCCACCCTTGCTTCTACCTATTGTCTAACTACCTCCATAGTTCCGCAAAATAAATTTGCTACAGTATTATAGACCTTCTCACATTGGCACCAACGACTCCATAGCCCCATATAATAAAATTGCTAAAGGATTATAGCCCTTCTGACCTTAGCTATAGCAGCGATATTTCCGTGCGTGACGCCGCCTGGCCACCCTTGTTTCTACCACTTGTCTAACTACCTCCATAGTTCCACAGAAGAAAGTTGCTACAGTATTATAGACTTTCTCACATTGGCAATAGCAGCTGCATTGGCTTCAACGACTCCGTAGTCCCATATAATAAAACTGCTAAAGGATTATAGCCCTTCTGACCTTAGCAATAGCGGCGATATTTCCGTGCGTTACGCCGCTTGGCCACCCTTGCTTCTTCCACCTCTTGTCTAACTACCTCCATAGTTCCGCAGAATAAAGTTGCTACAGTATTATAGACCTTCTCACATTAGCAATAACAGCTACATTGGCATCATCGACTTCGTTGACCATATAATAAAATTGCTAAAGGATTATAGCCCTTCTCACCTTAGCAATAGCAGCGATATTCCCGTGCGTGACGCCGCCGGGTCCCGTGTGTGCCGCAGAGCTCTTCAATCTTTCTTCTAGATGATCCGCCCTTGCTTCCGCCTCTTGTCTCGCTGCGATGGCCGCTTCTAATTTCGTTCTTAGCTCTTCGACCTTTTTCTCTTCTTCAGCGCGTGATTTTTCTGTAATTTTGAAGGGGTTTGATAAAAAATAGGCTTACAGTAAGAGTACATCAAACTTTAGGTCCGTATTTTAATTAAAAAATAGTGTTCAGTAATTAATATCGCTTTAAAACTGGTTCTAAGTCGCTTTTAGCATAAAATTTGTCAGTATTAAATCAATATTCGTAACAGCATCGTAATTAAATTGGGGCCTAAGCTAGTTTTTTACTTTTAGATATATACTAGCTGTTGCCCGCGACTTTGTCTGCGATCCAGGATGAAAAGTAGCCTATGTTCTTACACAGGTTATGCTTTATTTGTGTGCAAAATTTCATCCAAATCCGTTCTGTAGTATTTGCGTGAAAGAGTAACAAACATCCATCCATCCATCCTCACAAACATTAACACTTATAGTATTAGTAAGATGTAGGATAGGATTTTTTATCCAGAAGTAATATTTAACCCCTAAATAAATGCAAAATTTCAAAGTTACAAGTCGTCACAACAAGTAATTTAGAAATTTATTTTTCCTAGTTTAGAAGCGGCAAAAAAGATTACTTAATTATAATTTAAATTCAAATTGATATTTTATGCCGCTTGTATTGAAGTCAATTTTAGCCCCGTATTAACGTTTACTAAAATTGCGTAGTGTTTTTGATTGTTGGCAATTTTGGCGAATCATGTTTCCAGGCTTAGTAAAATACGGGTGGGTTTTAGTCAGTAAGAGTCTGACACGCTCTTCCGCTCGGCCCAGAGCGGGAGAGGTCATTTGATGAATTCCCAACAAAACAAAAAGAAAGGCTTAGTAAAATGATTCCATAATTTTAATATAAATTTATTAATTTTAGGTTACTTAATCGTTATTTTAACAATATATCAATGATGACGAGTTATTTGTCGTGAAGGAACTTTCCAAGGTAAACATACAATTTTAGTTACTAAAGGTCTTCGATGAGGAATAATTTTATTTATGGCGTCAGATTTTTTTTTTGTTTCCTTTTTCTGAGCATTTTTCTGCAGAGGCACGGGTTTTCCGAAAGGGTTACCGTAGCCCTGGCACACAGGCAACTGAAGGAACACGGGTAGGTTTTAGTCAGTAAGAGTCTGACTCGCCCTTCCGCTCCGCCCAGAGCGGGAGAAGTTATTTGATGATTACCCACACAAAAAGAAAAAAGGCTTCAGAGGAACGTTCATTAAGTTCCCGTCAAAATGGTTGAACGGAATGGTGCTAATCCGTGCGTCATGTTCGTGAACGGGCGCCGTCAGTAGGGGCATTTCTTAGCTGCCACGGCTGATTTTAATTTAATTTAATATTTGAATTGTTTTTGTCTTTTTTTTACGGACGCTTTTAACGTTCTGCATCATTCTCACATGCACAATTTCAACATGAATGATGTAACCAATATTTTGTATCCATATTTTGATATAAAAGCGTGTCCATGGAGTTTCTTGCCCGTTCTTCTCCATAGGTACCTACTACGCTTTGGAATGGGCAACTAGCTTCATCTTTCTGACTGACCGACCCCTTGACAATTGAAAAGTGACTGTAATTGGTTTATTTGAAATAAATGCTTTGAGTTTGAACGATAATTTCCTTTTTCAACTAATTCTAGTCTAAAATCCGTAATTTATAACAAAAACTTACCTATAAGTCCATCAATAAGCGGTTGTACATCTATATTGAACCTCTGCGTCGCTCTGAAGTCTGGATCATAACCGTTCTTATGTAACACTATCTGTGTTATACATTCTTCTACTAGTTTGTAGTACGCAGGCCTGAAACAGAAAAATATTCATTGAAACTGAAATCAGAAAGCGAAATGCTCAAATGTCCTTTCTTTGGTATTGGTTCATCGAAACGTTGAGCTCCTTAAGATCTGAGTTGAGCTGCACGATAATAATAATAATAATAATGTTTATTTATCCAAAAAACAATACATAGACACAGTTGAACACAGTAGTAAATATACTAAAATTATACATAATTAATTGTGCAAACGTTGAAAGGCTACAAAAATCTATATAACAAAAATATAAACCCTGTCTCTCAAACTAGGAGGCCTGTATCTTAAGAGACAGAAAGAAGAAGAAGAAGACAGAAGACGATTACTGACAAATGCGTCCACTGTCTGGACAGGTCCACTCAATCTGTGTGGTTTTTCCTCAAAAGACCATTTCAGACACAAATCTACATGGTCATCACATGATCTGACCGAGATTATGTCTGGACTTTAAAAGAGACTGTGACCTCTGAGTTTGTTTCGGCCTTTCTTCTCAGAGTAGTCAGATAGGAAACGCCGACCTCATCTAGTTTTAAAATATGATTGACGTGTAAAAGTGTTTGTACAAACCTACTTACAGAAATAAAATCATTTATCATTTATGAAATTACAGTACCGGGGTGTTATTATGACCAGCGGGGTAATTGCGTAACACACTAACAGTAGGAATGGCTTTCATTTTGACAGTTCAACAACATTCATTGCGTTATTTACGTTGTTGAGCAGACATATTTTTCGAACATATGAAGCAATGGATTATCAATAGGCTTCAAAATGATTCAGATTGTGATAGATAGTGTGTTACGCAATTAGGGTGCAAAGATCGGATATTCGGATGGATATTTACCAAAAGTTAATTTTGCGATGAAAGTATGGAAGCAGCTTCCAAATATATATTTTTTTGTAATAAAAAATCCCGGTCTGGCAGGAACACTGGGAATGCATAACTAGTCGGGTGTATAGTATGGAAGTATTATATATACTTGCTTCACTATATTATACTTACTTACTTACTTACTATATTATACTTGCTTCACTAACATTTTCACTGACTTTAAGCTTACTTCACTAACTTTTACTACAAATTAATGCTATGTTTCTCACCTGATCAACTCATCATCTCTAATGAACAGTAATAGTTGTAATATTGATAGTAAGTAAGGTTCTGCCGGGGTCCCTTACTAGGCTCTTGACTAACTCTAAGCATTATTTACTTACTTTAAACTTACATCACTAACTTTATACTTGCGTCACTAACATTTTCACTGACTTTAAGCTTACTTCACTAACTTTTACTACAAATGAATGCTGTTTCTCACCTGATCAACTCATCATCTCTAATGAACAGTAATTGTTGTAATATTGATAGTAAGTAAGGTTCTGCCGGGGTCCATTACTAGGTCCTTGACTAACTCTAAGCATTATTTACTTACTTTAAACTTACATCACTAACTTTATACTTGCTTCACTAACATTTTCACTGACTTTAAGCTTACTTCACTAACTTTTACTACAAATTAATGCTATGTTTCTCACCTGATCAACTCATCATCTCTAATGAACAGTAAATGTTGTAATATTGATAGTAAGTAGGGTTCCGCCGGAGTGTCCATCACTAGGTTCTTGACCAGCTCGAAGCATTCGTTTACATCGTGGAAGTCCACTCTGAAAATGTAAAGAAAAATGTTTAATTTAATTAAGTCAAAAACATCTTCAGGATGATTTTCAGGCTGCCTCGCTGCTGTGGTGCAGCGGGGATATTTGTGCTGTATCGCACTGATGGCTTTCATGCCGTCATCCGCAAGAAAACTGTATCCTTGGTCTGCAGAATGCGTGACGGAATTTTGAAGACTGTAGCATCACTTTTCGAACATATGAAGCAATGGATTAGCAATAGGCTTCAAAATGATTCAGATTGTGATAGATAGTGTTACGTAATTAGGGTGCTGGTTCCATAGAAAAAAGACAAGACAAAAGACAAAACATGCGTTATAAAGTAAAATTACAATTTAGAATAAAAAATTTAAGACACTGTTGAAAAATAAAACATAAAAATAAAAATTCGAATTTAGAATAATCAAGATTTAAAATTAGAATTAAGTTAAAAAACAAACATCAGAATTAAAATCAAAATTGCAAATAAAATGATCATCAGAATAAAAAATTTGATTAACAATAAAAAAAAACCGTTTAGAAAAAAAAAAAAAAACTTTAAATTTTCTTTAAAGTGTTTGTGCTCACACCATAAATTATTACTATAAATCTATACGTGAGGATTTGTAATTGGCTTTCTGGTGACTGATTTCGTTTTTTGTCTGTTTTGATTAGCTGTATATAACTCCTCCATGTACTAAAATAAATAATTAATAAAAACCAACCTGACATCATCAAACTTAGCAAGGAACTCGTCTTGATCTGCGGCAGCATGAGTATCGAATACATTCATTTGAATCTGACGCGCGCCTTCCGCGCCTGCGCGGAGCTCATCTGTAAGGCACAAGAAAACATTTAATAACTTAATTTTTTGCCTTTTATTAATTAAGGCGAAAGCGTCAGGGTACGTTTTTTGCTATTTGCAAGTAAGTATCGGGTTGTATGTTGATCTTAATATGATTCTCGGCCGTATCAAATATTTATTTATAGAATTATAATCATAAAAATCATTAACACAACTTTATAAGTTCATATTACCCTATTGAATGACTAGTTCATGAAATCTTGACATTTGAGGCCAATTCTAATTTAAGGAGTTGTATTGCTGATTCTAATGATTATAATTCTGTAAAGCCATATTGGTTACGGTCGACAATCATATTTTAATCAACATACAACCTGACAGTGACTTGCAAATTGCAAAAAACGTAAGTAAATTTAAATTTCGCGGGCTACCGTAGGGCATCCCCCTTAAGGTTGCGTTTCCCTTGAGGCAAGAGTTTTAATGTCATAAAAAAGTTATATTGAAAATGATAAATGATTTCATTTCTGTAAGTAGGTTTGTACAAACACTTTTACACGTCAATCATATGTTTTAACTAGATGAGGTCGGCGTTTCCTATCTGATTACTCTGAGAAGAAAGACCGAAACAAACTCAAAAGACCATCTCAGACACCAATCCACATAGTCTTCACATGATCTGACGAAGATTATGTCTGGACTTTAAAGGAGACTGTGACCTTTGAGTTTGTTTCGGCCTTTCTTCTCAGAGTCAGATAGGAAATGCTGACCCCATCTAGTTTAAAAAATATGATTGACGTGTAAAAGTGTTTGTACAAACCTACTTACAGAAATAAAATCATTAATCTTTATCAAATCTGATGCATTTTATCATACAAAGCAAAATAAACCTTACCAATCCAGTCATAGAGTCCAGTTCTCATAAACTCGCTACGGAGATGCAGTCTGAACTCCAACTCTTCAGGTTCTGTTATGATAGCGTTCATCAGTTGCATGCATCCTGTCTGGAATTGTAGTAAGGAATTGTGAGTCTTATCATTATAAACAAAGGGCGTCAAATTGCATGGCGGTTGTCCGTGAATAGCAATGGGGGCTATCGTTTTTGTGCTCACCAGTTGGCGCCACTGTCGACTAAGGTCCTGTCAGTACTTTTATTTGATGTTTTGAATATGTTTAAGTACCCATAAATTCATATTATGTTTGTTTTATTACATTTTAAAACTTCAAATGAATATTTATATTATAATGTTCCTAAAATTGGCAAGCATGAAGCAGACAAATATTATTCTTCCTTCAAGTGCTACCAAATTAGATAGTAACTTTTTACTTAAAATCTTAAGCCATAATTAATCAGGAATGGCACAACCATTACAACAATTATGAATCATTAGTTAAAATCCATGATAAAAAATCCCGCAAACAGTGAACGTTCAGTACATTTAATATCTAGAGACCTTACTCTACACTAGCGCCTCTAGCGGCGAACTTAAGCGCGATAGCCCTCATTGAGGTAGTACTATAAATAGGAATGTTACCTTCAAACTCTCTGGCGTCTTGGTCTCCAGCCCCTCAATGATGGGCAGTAGACGCGGCTTCCTGCTGGACTCGCCAGCCATCGTGATGGCCTCCAGAACCTTCTCGTGACCGTTGGGGATAAGGCATATCGCGGCTAGCACCTGGAAGTAAACAATTTACTTGATTATTATTTCGTTTATTAATCTTATTAAACAATAAATACATTTTTAAATAATTTTACAAAAATATAAGAAATTGTGGCCCATCGGCATCAGAAACAGGGTCCAAGCTGCCTGTGGTCAGCACTCTAGAGAGAGGAACCTCCTCAATATGCGTGCCGTGTCCAGGAGAACTGCCTTCTGAATCAAGCTGAAATTATTATTTATTTATGTCAGAGAATCTCCATATTTTTTACATTATTATTATATCATATAATGTTAGGTCTTACTATAGCAACACATTTACGTAGGAAAGCGCGAAGTTCGAACTTCAGTCGTTTTTTTGTAATGCAATAGTTTATTATCCAGTTGAAATGACGTCACGTTTTGACGTTAACGCAAAAAAGTCAGGCGGAACTTCGGTACCTACGAGCTCTTTGACAAAGACCAATACTTGACACTGTTCTTTTGGCAGTTTTGGCTGCTTCTAAAGCGCAGTGCGGTTTCCTAGCATCCAAACTTCCAGCGAGAACCGGCAACGCTTCCCTGTACTCTTGTGTTTGTGTGTGTATAATAAAACTCATGGGTGGAAATTAGGTTGAATTTAATACTTTTATAAAATTACAAAAGTGGAAAAAGAAATCGACTTGCCTGTTGGAGGAATGAATGCTGAGAAAAAACATTTTGATAGACATTGCAAAATGAATGCAGAGAAAAAAACACACGTGTGGCACTCGGGGACTGCCGCGGTAAAGCTATTGCATAGCATTTTTTATCAACTTATGCATTTATAATTATTTATTTATGCAGTATTTTTTTTCTTTATTCAAGTACAGTCGTACCATATACATACACGTTAAGCGAACGCTCGGCCGAGCTACGTGGTAGGCGGAGTGGGGGGTGTTAGGTTTTATTTTCGTTGCGGAATTTCTTGATTCGGTCGCCGCGCTCAAAGCCCGCGATAAAAGCTATGCAATAGCTTAAAAAAATGTTGCTAGACATTGGAAAATATTAAGCTTGATCACAATGTTGCAACCTAATAAATTACTTAGTAATCGATTACAATTATAATTACTAAAATGACAAATTATTGCAGATTGAGTATTTAGTTGATACGGTAAAATTAAGTTTATAATATTTATGTTTTTACTTTAACAGTGTGTTTTTCTCTGCGTCATGTTTACCGCAAATAAACGTATTTTCTTTCTTTCTTAATGCATTCGTATTGAAAACCTTCTCTATCCAATACTATACCTATGTGACCCCGGGAGGTGACGTAGGGATGTGACGCCGAGAGATGACACAGAGGTGACGCCGGAAGGTGACACAGGGGTGACGCCGGGAGGGGACGGCACAGAGGTGACGCCGGGAGGTGACACAGGTAAGTGAGACGGACACTATACTCCTCTGCCTTCCCTTGTCAAAGTAAAGCGTGATGTAATGCACTAACCTTGGCTGCTTCTAAAGCGCAGTGCGGTTTCCTAGCGTCCAGACTCCGCGCTAACACCGGCAACGCTTCACGACACTCGAACATGGTGCGAATAACCACTGTGTTGTTCAGGATCGCCGATAGACATCTTATTGGATACTTTCTACCTCCGTGACACCGGGGGGTGACGCCGAATAGTGACAGAGGTGACGCCGGGAGAGGACGGCACAGAGGTGACGCTGGGAGGTGACACGGGTAGGTGAGACGGACACTATACTTCTCTGCCTACCCCTTGTTAATTGTAAGCGTGATATTATGCACTAACCTTGGCAGCTTCTAAAGCGCAGTGCGGTTTCCTAGCGTCCAGACTCCGCGCTAACACCGGCAACGCTTCGCGACACTCGAACATGGTGCGAATGCCCACTGTGTTGTTCAGGATCGCCGATAGACATCTTATTGGACACTTTCTACCTCCGTGACACCGGGGGGTGACGCCGAATGGTGACACAGAGGTGACGCCGGGAGAGGACGGCACAGAGGTGACGCTGGGAGGTGACACGGGTAGGTGAGACGGACACTATACTTCTCTGCCTACCCCTTGTTAATTGTAAGCGTGATATTATGCACTAACCTTGGCTGCTTCTAAAGCGCAGTGCGGTTTCCTAGCGTCCAGACTCCGCGCTAACACCGGCAACGCTTCGCGACACTCGAACATGGTGCGAATGCCCACTGTGTTGTTCAGGATCGCCGATAGACATCTTATTGGACACTTTCTACCTCCGTGACACCGGGGGGTGACGCCGAATGGTGACACAGAGGTGACGCCGGGAGAGGACGGCACAGAGGTGACGCCGGGAGGTGACACGGGTAGGTGAGACGGACACTGTACTCCTCTGCCTTTCCCTTGTCAAAGTACATCGTGATGTAGTGCACTAACCTTGGCTGCTTCTAAAGCGCAGTGCGGTTTCCTAGCGTCCAGACTCCGCGCTAACACCGGCAACGCTTCGCGACACTCGAACATGGTGCGAATGCCCACTGTGTTGTTCAGGATCGCCGATAGACATCTTATTGGACACTTTCTACCTCCGTGACACCGGGGGGTGACGCCGAATGGTGACACAGAGGTGACGCCGGGAGAGGACGGCACAGAGGTGACGCTGGGAGGTGACACGGGTAGGTGAGACGGACACTATACTTCTCTGCCTACCCCTTGTTAATTGTAAGCGTGATATTATGCACTAACCTTGGCTGCTTCTAAAGCGCAGTGCGGTTTCCTAGCGTCCAGACTCCGCGCTAACACCGGCAACGCTTCGCGACACTCGAACATGGTGCGAATGCCCACTGTGTTGTTCAGGATCGCCGATAGACATCTTATTGGACACTTTCTACCTCCGTGACACCGGGGGGTGACGCCGAATGGTGACACAGAGGTGACGCCGGGAGAGGACGGCACAGAGGTGACGCTGGGAGGTGACACGGGTAGGTGAGACGGACACTATACTTCTCTGCCTACCCCTTGTTAATTGTAAGCGTGATATTATGCACTAACCTTGGCTGCTTCTAAAGCGCAGTGCGGTTTCCTAGCGTCCAGACTCCGCGCTAACACCGGCAACGCTTCGCGACACTCGAACATGGTGCGAATGCCCACTGTGTTGTTCAGGATCGCCGATAGACATCTTATTGGACACTTTCTACCTCCGTGACACCGGGGGGTGACGCCGAATGGTGACACAGAGGTGACGCCGGGAGAGGACGGCACAGAGGTGACGCTGGGAGGTGACACGGGTAGGTGAGACGGACACTATACTTCTCTGCCTACCCCTTGTTAATTGTAAGCGTGATATTATGCACTAACCTTAGCTGCTTCTAAAGCGCAGTGCGGTTTCCTAGCGTCCAGACTCCGCGCTAACACCGGCAATGCTTCGCGACATTCGAACATAGTGCGAATGCCCACTGTGTTGTTCAGGATCGCCGATAGACATCTTATGCATTCGTACTGGACTCTATCGTAGCGGGAGTCACTGGAATGGAGAAAAGAATCGAGTTATTAAAAATAATTAAACGGTCACAGAGTGCAAGAAATTTTCCTCCCCGAGATTTTTCTCACAGCAATTTCAGTCTTAAGAAAAGGTTGATAAATATAGATTTTGATTGATATTGAATAATAGCTGACCTGCCACGCGCTACCCGTAAATCTCATTTTCCCGTTCTTTATAATTAATATATCGCCTATGCTTTGGACGAACAAACACATTCAACTTACCGATAAAATCCACTCCCACTAGCAGCATGAAACCAGAGGGTAAGTAAGTTACTTTATAAAGAAATAGATACATTTTAATCTTTTAAATAGAATAGTTTTATTTTTGTTCATCCATGGGATACGTGTATATAGAGTAGAGTAAGATAAGTCATCTTTAATCAAGAAGACAATGCATCTGATGAGCGATTGAGGAAGCAGTTAATAAAACGTAAAAAATCAAGAAATCTAGAGAAGACTGCGGCGTAATTGCGTAACACACTAACAGTAGGAATGGCTTTCATTTTGACAGTTCAAAAACATTCATTGCGTTATTTACGTTGTTGAGCAGACAAATCTTTCGAACATATGAAGCAATGGATTAGCAATAGGCTTCAAAATGATGCAGATTGTATGGATAGTGTGTTACGCAATTAGGATGTCGGACTGAAAACGATAACGAAGTTACTCCGGAGCTAGAGGACAATTTCGAGTACTATATAGATGCCAAAGCTTTCTTCACAATCAAATTGTGCCATCAAAAATAAAACAAACCTTCCACTGATAGTCGAAGGTGGTGTGACGATATGATCATGTTTGCGGGGCCAACATGGTCAGTGTGACAATATGATCATGTTTGCGGGGCCAACATGGTCAGTGTGACGATATGATCATGTTTGCGGTGCCAACATGGTCAGTGTGACGATATGATCATGTTTGCGGGGCCAACATGGTCAGTGTGGCGGTATGATCATGTTTGTGGGGCCAACATGGGCAGTGTGTCGATATGATCATGTTTGCGGGGCCAACATGGGCAGTGTGACGATATGATCATGTTTGTGGGGCCAACATGGGTAGTGTGACGATATGATCATGTTTGTGGGGCCAACATGGTCAGTGTGACGATATGATCATGTTTGTGGGGCCAACATGGTCAGTGTGACGATATGATCATGTTTGCGGAGCCAACATGGTCAGTGTGACGATATGATCATGTTTGCGGGGCCAACATGGTCAGTGTGACGATATGATCATGTTTGTGGGGCCAACATGGTCAGTGTGACGATATGATCATGTTTGCGGGGCCAACATGGTCAGTGTGACGATATGATCATGTTTGCGGGACCAACATGGTCAGTGTGACGATATGATCATGTTTGCGGGGCCAACATGGTCAGTGTGACGATATGATCATGTTTGTGGGGCCAACATGGTCAGTGTGACGATATGATCATGTTTGCGGGGCCAACATGGACAGAGATCGCACAAAATTGAGGTTTGGAAGGAAAAACGTCAGGTCTTTGCCCAGCAGTGGGACTCAGTGTAAGGTAACATAAAAAAATACACTACAATGCATCCGTCTGAAGCAATATGAAGGACACCCTCTGGAGCAATGGTATTTAAGAAAGTGGTATGCGAAATTCCACAATACTACCACTAATCTCACTCACTTGGTATAGCATTGGTTGAGCGTGGTGAGCAGACTCTCGATGCCCTTAGTTCCGAATTCCTCGATCCAGGACAGCGGGTTGTTGGTTAATGATATCCTCAGGTTCTCCAGACAGCCGTGTAGCTTGCCCACTGACAGTTCTGGTTGGTTCAAGTAAGTAACGTAGTCTGAAGGTTTCTCGAATTTTGACCGGCCTTCCTGAAAGATTTAGGGGTTAAGAGTAAGTAGGTTTTGTAAAAGTTTTTACATTAACACCGCGCGCGTAACCCTCGCAGGGTAGGCAGAGGTGTACATATAGTACACCCACAATTCACCAGCTGTGCTCAAGTCCCATGTAATAGGGGGGCGAGTCTATGGCCATCAACCGGGCACATATCCAGTCTAGAAGCGTTTTTTTGTACTTTCTGAAGTGAGGTTCAATCGACTAAAAGTGACAGTCTGGTTGCACCTTACGAATATTGTGTCAAAAGGTCTGTTTTAATATAAAATTGATATAAATAAAAACCAACGCATGAAAAAGGATTAGGTATCGTATTAGAAATAGAAATAATATTTTCACTATAGCGACAATGGACGGTAAATTGTATGGCCATTCACAAATTGATTTCTTCTACTAAATTCATAAATACTAATTTTAAATTATGTACAGCCAAGGACTAAATATGACAAGCATCTTATGAGGACGTACAACGGTAGACTAGCGCCACTCCGTTAAAAAAATATTATCTCGTGACTGAGAAGGAATTATGAATAACGGCTTGTAAGGACCCTCGGTAAGTGTGTCTAGAATTTTCTAATACCTTTTATAAAGTTTCATATTGAGACACGAAGCAACAAAATTCGATCTAAAGAAAAGCGGCCACATTCCTATAGATCGTATTTTGTTGCTTCGTGTCTTAACGTCATCCTACTAATATTATAAATATGAAAGTTTGTGAGAATGGATAGATGGATGTTTCTTACTCTTTCACGCAAAAACTACTGACTGGATTTGGATGGAATATGGAACACAGATAGTTTATAACCTGGATTAACATGTACCACCAGTATATAATAGAATAGAATAGAATAGAATACTCTTTATTATGTACACCATAAAAATTACACAGGGTGACACAATGGGCGGTCTTATTGCTAAAAGCGATCTTTTACAGACGACCTTTGGATGGATTCAAGGGAGAAGGAGAGACAATAATGCAGGTAGTCAGTGGTGTACCATTTACATATACAACAAATACATACATACATAAAACATATACTTATCTACATATAATATATACAATAATAAACATGAAACAAGAGCAAGGAAACTAAATGTAATGGTGATGTTTAAGGAGAGAGGAAGTGTTTTTTGACCATAATTTTAAAAGTGGACAAAGATTGAGCCCGCCTTATCGACCTCGGGCAAGGCATTCCATAACCGTACTGCTTGAACTGTAAAAGACTTGTCATAAAAACTAGTAGAATGCATCGGCATCTCTAGTCTTAAGTTTTCCGATGTAAGTATTAAGTACCTATACTTTTATTTAGATATCTTATGACTAGCGAGTGTGTCCGCCATTGCGTCTGCAGTAATGATTGACGACAATGTTGCTACACTATAATAATTAGTGGTAGTGTTGCACCACCTAACAGAACGGACTGTAAAAAAGGTTTATTTAAATTTCTAATCTTATTTCAAATGGAGTATATAGGAGGTCAGGGTTTCATATCCGACTATTTTGGGAAGAAACACCCAGAAAACTCGGGAAGGCACAATGAGACCGTTGACAGACCGTCGTCCATGTCACTCAAATTTGTCTGACAGTCTCTTTCTAAAGCTTGATATGCAATTTTAACACCCGCGTACTGTACTAGTGTTTTTTGGTTCAAAAGTTCTACAACGGTACTAACCTGTGTATTCACAAACTTATATGCGACCAGCATCTTCTTCTTCTGGTCGCGAGGATACTTTCTAAGAGGCTCCTTCTTTTCTTCATTGAGATTCATGTCCGCCTGTAATAAGGAGAGAGGTTTACGTAAGTCAAGGTTAATTTTAAGGAGATTCTGTGACATGGTGATCAAGGCTTTATAGATCTATTTGACAGACGGACCAGGGCCAGATAGGTCTGTCCGGATGCATGCACATTATTAGGTCTGACCGGATGCATGCACATTATTAGGTCTGACCGGATGCATGCACATTATTAGGTCTGATCGGATGCATGCACATTATTAGATCTAACCGGATGCATGCACATTATTAGGTCTGACCGGATGCATGCACGTAGTGATATCATAGTTTGATCATTCGGTTCCCTACAAAATGGTTGAGCTAGATGTTGCAAATCCACGCATCATGTTCACGAACGGGCGCCGTCGGTTGAGACTGGTCATCTCTTAACTGCCACGGCTTATTTTTATTTATAATATTATATTTTGAATTGTAATAGCTTGATTTAAAAGAGTGGCCTTGGAGTTTCTTGCCCGTTCTTCTCCATAGAGATCTACGTTTTGGATTGGGCAACTAGCTTCAACTTTCTGACTAACTGACCGACTCTCTGACAATTCAAAAGTGCCTGTAAACGGTTTAATTGAAATAAATGCTTTGAGTTTGTGTCAAAAGTACCTGTGGATGCCAATCTGGGGTGCCACTAACAAATTCGAGTGTTAATTCACTCTCGAAGATGTATTTCATTCGATAATTGAGATTGACTTAATAACTTCAATTTTCGTCGATGATTTTTCAAATATAATTTAATAATAATAATCAAACCAAAAATTTGGAAAAAATGGTGCGATATAAAGTTGAAACCTTCTAAATAAAGATAATTATGATACTAATTGCCTTTAGTAAGTGAAAAGTTAAGAATTTAACCTGAACAGGATTTGTTTACACTTTCATCAGGTACTTTTGGAACAAACTATACACAAAACAATCGCATCAGTTTTAGCAATTCGCGTCAGTGGATCTCCATTTTCTACGGTCTGTGACGTGATAGAGTGTCACGTTAACCAACTCTTAGGGCTGATTTTTCAATCGTCAAATAAGTTTTATCTGAGGAATAAATATGACAGTGTGACAGTTTTTGTACAGAAAATATGTCAAACCGCCATTTTTATTCTTCAGTTTATCTGAAGTTATATGGCGATTGAAAAACCAGCCCTTAGCCAGCCAAAAAGTCGACCAGCTCAGTTAAACTAACCCGCATCTTCTCGAAGCGTCGATGCAGCTACGCGCATCATCACAGCATTTCAGTGACTTTAGAGCACCGTCATTTGTTTTTTTTTTTTCTAAAATTACATCACCAAGGCTATAATATGTGCAGGTGACAAGTTTTTGCCCTCGCATTGTTTCGCACCAAAGCAAGACATGACTATGCGTAAACATATTCATGTTTCGTTTCAGCGCAAGATGGTGCGACGACAGAATGCTTTCGCGCTGCGCATGGTCTGGCTGCAACATTCTTCACAGGCTTTCGACCCCGGTTTGCGCTTTTTAAACCTTGTTACGACCTATTGTTTTGCTTACCAGCATCTCCTCAAACCGCCTTTGCAGCTGGGTATCATCTAGGGCATCTATCCTGCTGGTATACTCCGCGGTGGCCGAGGGTTCTTCATCCTCAGCCCGGGGCTCCGCCCCTCGCGGTACAGTGTCGTAACCGCGCTCGATTTGCCCCCCACCCTTCTTCGGCCTCCCGAACCATGTGTCCAGCTGTTGACAAACAAATAAATGTGTTAGTTTTAGAGTAATAGCAGAATGTTGTTTCGGCCATGTTGTCTTAATACCATGCGGTGGTCTATCGTATTCTTAGGTCGAGATCTATAAATGTTACAAAGCACTTAGGCTACTATAGCTTAACTGATACCGCTGTACCGCGCCTTAGATATGCGCGGCGAGACAGGGGGCGGGACGCCGTAAGCGTTGACGAATGTGCGGCCTCCACTGCCCCCGGTCTCGCCGTGCAGATACCTAAGGCGCGGTACCGGGGTATCAGCCAAGCTATAGCAACGTTGTCCCTGTCACTGTCAAACTACAAGTGCAAGAAAGAGACGGAAGCATGCCTAAGTCATAGCACCAACTTCTTCTTCTTCTTGTCGTTTCGACGGTACATCTATGTTTCTTATATTGTTAAGGCCCAGTAGGAGGCCACATTGATTGCGGCGTCAGAGGCGTTGTTCGGATCGTCAAAGCACGAGCTAAGTGACGTTTTAGAGATTTCGGGCGTAGCGCCTTATCACATGAGCGATTTGGAAGCGTTTTTCTAGCAAAGCAATCGGTCAACTTGCTGTAATAACGTTAGTAAATTGTCAGTATGATAAAGCCCAAAAAAGGCAGTTGACCAGGAACTTGCGAAAAATTTCGGGCGTGATTTATCAACCAGAGAAGTAAACGGACAGCTAGCTTGCAACTACTTTTATTCAATGTAGTGCGTGTGTTGAGAAGACTAGCCTTAGGTACTTACGTAAACCATAGATATGTAGCAGCCTACATAAAGGATACAGTTATCAATAGGTTTTCTATTTCATGAATGTGCACTAATGACCGTAAACGAAAAGTATAGGGAAACAATGACTACGCGGAAGTGTTCATTTAACCTAATTATTCTGTGGATTTAACACAACCGTTTATGTAAACCTAGTCGTGTATTGTTTTCCTACTACGTCATATTTTATGTACTTAGCCTTTTGAAGGAATTGCTGCGCTTATGATCCAATTTAGGAGTTTTTACACGACAAGCAACAGAGTTAACCTTTGTCAAATGAATGAATATGTAACCTGTTACAGACTCCTGCTGGACATAAGCCTCTCCTAAGTGGTGGGGCCACTTAAATCACAAATAAAAACTATATTATAAAATTAAAGACCAGTTAGACGACAACCATGCCCAAAACACACAAAACGGACGCACCCACAAACACAAATATTCACAAAACAAAAGTTTTCAACTGGCCACATCCCATCGCCAGAAAAACAAAAGAAAATTTAAAAAGAAACCTTCGGGAAAAAATTTCGCAATACAATCCGCATATCGACAAACGGACGCACCGCCACCAAATCGATTACTAATATAATATAATCGATGACAACAGACACGATTCAGTTTGTATACAATACTGAATCGAATGACGTCCATAAAAGAAAGACAATGGCACAATGCGCATTGGCTGTGTCCTAAATGTGCTTGTTTATGGTCTATTACTTCATTTAAAAGTAGAACTCGTATTGGTTTGTACTTCTCTTTAAGGTATAGGGTATGTTGAACAATGTCTAACAACGGACTATCCCGAACTGCGCTCGAGTGGTGGAAATTCCCTCACACAGAGAGAACGCCTGAGGCTGCGGGCACAGAACTGAGTCCTAGCTATGAAAACATTATCGGCTGATTTTGTGTGAATTCGGATTCCCATCGTCTGATGAACCTCCTTCTTCAGACGTACGTAAGCAAAGGGTATGTTGAATATCGGTTGACAACAGACCGGCATTCGATTCGCATGATGGATTACGGCCCACTGCCTCTGCCATAGAGGAGACCTGAGTCTTAGCAGTGAGAACATTATTGGCTTAATAAGCTTCCTTCATTTAAAAATGTTCGTATTGGTTTGTACTTCTCTTTAAGGAGTAGACTATGTTGAACAATGTTTTACAACAGACCAGCACTGGGGCTACGTGGAGGAATACGGCCCACTCCCAAACACAGAGGAGGCTTGAGGCAATCGGTACAAAACTGAGTCCCAGCAGTGAGAACATTATCGGCTGATTATGTGTGGAAACCTAATGGATACCCTTCGTCTGATGAACCGCCTTCTTCAGACGGAGGGTATCTACGAGGATGAAGGCATAATGCACTCCTACAGTAACATCACGGTTATATACAACCCGTGATGGTGGTCACCAGGTGTTGTGACTCAAAATGGGAGAGGCCAGGATTGAACTGCTTTAGGCAGGCACGGATAAAGGGGACGGCAACGGGTACAGTTGCCCCCTCCTGGGCTCCGACCATACTGAGTCTAAAACTCTAAATTGGACATAAACACTAAGTTTTATAACAAAAAATAAAAATATACGGCCGAATTGAGAAACCTCATTTTTTGAAGTCAGTTAAAAAGAGCGTTCATGGCGTGAGACATTTCCCCCCGTTCCCCATCCTCCCAAAAATAAAAATTGCCCTCCCCCCTTGAGCGAAAACCTAGATCCTTGCCTGGCTATAGGCTGAGTTGATTGGTGACCGCTTTCACCGCCGAATTAGGAGGCAGAACGCTATGAACACAAGAGGTTTAAGGTTTTTCCACAATATGATCGTCCTCAATCCAAACGTGGTAAATGATAATGCAGTACTTGTAGTAAAGGCTCCCTCAGAAAGGCGCGACGCGACAGCGCGACACAAAGGCACCGCTCCTCGCGCGACGAGCGGTGCCTTTGTAGCGCGCGCGATACGCGTCGCGTGTCGAGCCTGTTTGTAGGAGCCTTAATAGTGTTCGGGCGCCGTCGGCTATCTTCGTGTCAGGCGTCGAGCGGCTGTGCGGGCGCGCGGGACGGGCTACGCGGGTACACCAGAGGGGCCGAAACGCCGATACTTCACCAAGGAACGCAACCATAGAAATATACATATATCTTTCTGTCTCATTTAGTCTTTCTGTACCTTCCATTTTGGAAATACAATATAAGTTAGTTTTACAGTCCACTGCTTTTTCTTTACAAACAGCAATACATCCCGTGCCGATTTAGGCTACGGTGACTACTTCTGTTCCTGACGACTTTATTGTAGACCCTTAGAATCTAATAAGATGCTACATTCAACAGTTCTAAGGCAAACAGATTGGTGATCTCAGTATGTGCTAATTAGTGAATACTTCACTGGATCTTTAATCACTATTGCAAAGCAATTAGTGCTGTTATCATTACAGTTTTATTATGTGAGCTGGTGTAACAATTTTGGTTTATAATAAAGAATATTCTATAACTAGTTACCCTCGTTATGCGGCTTTGAATGCGAATTAGCCCCATGATGACAAACCTTTTTTCGAAGAAGCACCTTGAAACGCAAAGATATAATTGTAACCCGGTAATGGTCTTTGCCAAGTGTCATCTGTGTCAAAGCGAAACATGTCCATAGTTTATATTTTAATTACACTTTTTACGCTGACATTCAAGCCACGTCACGATAAATTTGCCGGTCATGGTCATCATCTAGGTAAACTGCAAGACATAAGCCTCCTCCATACATCGACACAACGACCGGTCCTGTGCTTCACGCATTTAGCGGATCGTCGGGACCTTCACCACCTTGTGGGAGGCCTACCCACTAATGGGGAGGGGCCCCCACAAGGTCCCTTCGAGGGAAGCCAGTATTCGCCAGGTTGGTTCTAAATTCGCGACCACTCAGATGTACTAAACCCGTAAGGGTAAATTGATAATACGAGTACAAGATGTGTACAATAATGTACTGTCCCCGGGCGACAGTACGTCACATTGAGATTTAAGGTGAATCCTCAGTTGTAGTCCGCCAAATTCAAACTTTCTTTGGTTTTTAGCAAATTGCAGCTCTGTTTTACGTCGTTTGTTGATCAAAATGCGATTCGCGACTGTAGGAATGATAAATTTATTGAATACTAATCATCAATTTCATATCAATCGTCAAACTTTGGAAATTTGTTCGACCTAAGAATTTTCATATGAAATATTCTGAAAAATTCTTAGGTGGAACAAATTTCCAAAGTTTGACGATTGATAACAAGCATCAAGATTATTTATTCAATAAATATATCATTCCTACAGTGGCGAATCGCATTTTGATCAACAAACGACGTAAAACAGAGCTGCAATTAGCAAAAAAACAAATAAAATTTAAATTCCTCCTATCCTACTAATATTATAAAAAATTGTGAAGATGGATGGATGGATGTTTGTTACTCTTTCACGCAAAAACTACTGAACGGATTTGGATGGAATTTGGATCACAGATAGTTTATAACCTGGTTTAACACATAGGATACGTTTTATCCCGGTAGTACGTTCCCGTGGGATAATATTCGACCACCACGCGGGCGAAGCCTACAGTCGGGAATCGCATTTTGATCAACATACGAGGGTGCGTTTTTAAGTTCGCGGAATGAGAGGGTTATAGGGGGGGATTAGGCTCATTAGGGTCGTAACGTGTTCAGTGACTCATAATTAGTATAAACACGAGGTTTCATTGTAATTAGACTATTAGTCTTTGAGTTATCGTCAACCAAGCAACATAATCGGGAGTGAAAAGTTAAATATGGAAAAAATTGAACATCGTGCCGTTATAAAGTTCCTTACCAAGCAAGGAAAATCAGTTGCGACTATAATGAATGAGATGTCATTGGTTTACGGTGACTCTTGTCCAGGAAAAACCATGGTTTACAAGTGGCACAGTTTATTTAAACAAGGAAGGGAATCCCTTGAAGACGACCCGAGGCCGGGCAGGAGCATCGAGATGACCACGCCAGAACTTATCCAAAAAGTTGAAAAAATTGTACTCGACGATGCACGACTAAAGAAAAAACAACTCGCAGAAATGGTTGGAGTATCCGATACAACCATTTTTAAAATCCTGCACGATCATCTTGGCATGACTAAGGTCAGCGCAAGATGGGTGCCGAGAATGCTCACGCCGCCGCAAAAACAACAGCGCGTAGAGTGTTCACGTGCATTTTTGAACCTCTGTAATGAAGATAAGGATGCTGTATTGAGTCGAATTGTTACTGGAGATGAAACTTGGGTTCATCATTATGAACCTGAGTCGAAACAAGACTCCATGCAGTGGCATAAAAAGGGCTCAGCACCTCCCAAGAAGTTTAAGGTGTCACAGTCAGCTGTGAAACTCATGGCAACGGTCTTTTGGGACTCGGAAGGAATATTATTGATCGATTACAAAGATAAAGGTGTTTCTATAACCGGAGAATACTACGCTTCAATATTAGAGCGACTTAAAGAAACTATTAAAGAGAAAAGACGAGGAAAATTGACGAAAGGTGTGTTGCTTATGCACGACAACGCGCCCGTCCACAAGAGCCGCGTTGCGTTGGCTGCCCTGAATAAAGTGGGCTTCGATATTTTGAATCACCCACCCTACAGCCCAGACCTGGCCCCGAGTGATTATTAACTGTTTCCAAAAATGAAAAAAGAGCTGCGGGGTAAAAAATTTACCACCATGATGAAGTCAAGGAGGCAGTTTCGGCGTATTTTGAAGACAAAGAGAAAACTTTTTTTTATGAGGGTATAAATAAACTAATTGAAAGATCTGAAAAATGTATCCGTCTTGCAGGTGAATATATTGAAAAGGAAAAATAATCAGACTTTTTTATTTCCACCCCTTATCCCCCATTCATAAACACGAACATAAAAACGCTCCCTCGTACGACGTAAGACAGAGCTGCAATTTGCAAAAAACCAAAGAAAGTTTGAATTTGGCGGGCTACAGCTGAGGATTCACCTTAAAAAGAGACTGTCACACAAGTAATGAGTGACAGAGACGACGCTCTACAAAACCGATTTTTGTCTAATATCTTAACATTAATGAGCCATATTATTTACGTCCGGATACTATACTTAATGCTGTTCTTAGAACCCAAATTTCTTTGATCACTACTAATGCACCTGTTAATGCGGTTTAAGATAAGTAAGTAAGAATGAGTCATTGTTTCTCGGTAAGTCAAGTTTTTCAATGTTATCCGTTTCGTGCAAGGTTGATTCAGTGCACGCAATTCTGATGTCATCAGACCGATATGTCAGGTAGGGGTATGTTAGGTGACCGTCGGGAGTCGATAGCCGACTCCCGGCCACCGTAGGCACAGACTTGCGGACGGCGAGCAATGGGCAGCTCGCCGTCCGGTATGGACCTAGCCCTGGTCGACGGCGCGTCGTGTTCCACGTGCGCCTCAAAGAGATGTCGGCATAATTGACGGGGTCCAATAGGGCCGATGCCTGCCGGGGTCGCGGATTGTTCGAAAGAGTTACCGTGGCCCTGGCGTACAGACAACTGAAGGAACACGGGTGGGTTTTAGGCAGTAAGAGTCTGACACGCCCTCCCGCTCCGCCGAGAGCGGGAGAGGTCATTTGATGATTGACAACCCAAAAAAAAAAGGTAAGGAAACTATTTTGACTAGTCCAGCACCCCAATTGCGTAGAAATTCATAATCCATTGCTTCATATGTTTGTGAAATTCGTATGCTCAACAACATAAATAACGCAATGAATGTTGTCGAAGTGTCAAAATGTAAGCCATTGCAATTGTTAGTATGATACACAAAGGCCCGTTTACAACACAAATCATTACAAACACATTTACAATCAAACATCGTTCTGTTTCTGTCAATCCTTTGAAGATGATGATGATCAGGATGATGTTTTAAATACGTTTAAGGGGGAAGCGCAAGGGTAGCCCGCGAAATTCAAAATTTCTTACGTTTTTTTTGCAATTTGAAGGTCAATGTCAGGTTGTATTTTGATTAAAATATGATTCGCGACCGTAACAAGTATGTATTTACAGAATTATAATCATTAAAATCATCAATACAACCCTCTAACTTCATATAACCCTATTTTAATATAGGTTAGTTTATTACAGATTCTACAAATAATATTAATAGTATGTACATCTAAATAAAAATAAATAAAAAAAGAAGGAAAACAATCATAGGGCATCAAAATATTCGTCCGCATCGCTGTCGACAGGAAAAGTGCTCAAAAGGCTGGCAACATTGCCACGTTGTATGGCGATGCTGATTTTTATATTTCATGAGTTATCAATCAATAGGGTTTTGATGATTTCAATGATTATAATTCTGACGAAGTTGACTGCCGAGGGTGTCGGAATTTAATATCTATTATAGTCCTTACTGGCTACTCTTTGAAAAAAAAATGCTGAGTGTAGTCTTGGTTCCACGATAAAGTAGACTATTTACCTCTAATAAAATACTGGTATTCAGCTTCACCCAGCTAGACTGGAAGCTGACTCCAACATAGTAGGGAAAAAGCTAGGCAGATAATGATGAAAATTATGTTCCTTTATTGTCTTAAAATGTACTATTATCAGTCTGTAACGTTGACATTCCCACTGCTGGGACACAGGCCTCCTCTCTGTGAGTGAGAGGGAGTGGTCCATAATCCACCACGCGGGCACAGTGGGATTTGGTTCAGATTTGAATAGCGCTAATACCCAATAAATAATTTGATTTGGGGAATTTGCGTTTTTGATGATAATGATCAAATAACAGTCTCTTAAAAACCACTTGGGACTAGACCGTTTGACACTACGTATACCCGTTCATCCATGATAACTATTTGATTTTGACATCGCCTCTATTTCGTAAGGAAAGGTTCTCTTTCGTAATTCAACTGATTAAGGCGCTGCCCAAATGTAGGATTCCGTAAAATGCTAGTTTTTTGTCGCATTGTTAGGCATATTGGTACATAATACAAACCAGAAAAAATATAGTGTATTGTCAAGTATTCAAAGAAACGACTTATTTAAAAATATTTCATAATTTAATAAAATAGTATCATGATAAAAAATCATAAGACAGAGCTCTAAAATATTTATTTTCGTTGCGTCATTCTCAAAATATTGAGCGTAAACTATCATATTTTATGTAGGTAATGATAATGAAGAGAATTCAACAAACTAAAAAAATACCTAAAAATTATTCCACTGAGCCATGTATTTATTTTTTTAACTGCAAAATTTGGTGGCCATTCGATTCAAGTAACATCAAAAGCATCTCTGTTTTGAACCTTATTTGTTACCGCTATGAGCTATTGTCAATTACCTAAAAATGTACTGCTTACCGCGCCTTAAGGACGCACGGTTTTCCTTAATGAATTAAACCAAGGTACATACCTCACTACGAGTGAATCAGCAATATAAGTTTGCAGTTTGAGTAATTTATGTGGCCTACCCAAAAGTCCTTTCTTTGGTATTGTTCGTCGAATCGTTGAGCTCCTTAAGTTTTGAGTTGAGCTGCACGATTACTGACAAATGCGTGCACTGTTTGGACAGGTCCACTCATTCTGTGTGGTTTTTCCTCAAAAGACCATTACAGACTCAATCTACATGGTCTTCACATGATCTGACCAAGATTTTGTCTGGACTTTAAAAGAGACTGTGTTAAAAGTTTGTTTCGGCCTTTCTTCTCAGAGTAGTCAGATAGGAAACGCCGACCTCATCTAGTTTTAAAATATGATTGACGTGTAAAAGTGTTTGTACAAACCTACTTACAGAAATAAAATCATTTATCATTTAGTTTATAAATAAATAAAGTATTTATATTTATGTGAATGTGGAGGTTGTCGCTCAAGGTTGGTATATAACGAATTGCATGCGAGTGTGATGTCATTATTGTGTCATCATACTGTTTTGAATTTTAAGTAGCTAGCACACAAGTTTAACGCAGGTATATATCGCTCATTTTGAGAAACATCGACGTAAATGTAATTTTTCCCAAAAATGAGTCGTCGATATAATTATACTACTTATAAATGTAAACGGAACGAAGGAGCCCGGATCTCACGACACAGGGAATCCTAGTGTGAGTTCCAGGAATCAACGCATTCGATTGTAATTTCTTATACAATAAAAATATTCTTATTCTTAATTATATTGTGCTCGAAACAATTTTTAGAAGAGCAGAGGCGTGAAATATTTAATATGTATTGGGATTTATCAACATTTCAGAACGAGACGGTAACAATTAAAAAAAAAAATCACTTTATATCACTCTCCTGTAAAATTTTAAAAGCAGCTGTTACGTCGATGTTTCTCCAAATAAGCGATATAGCAAATAACTTGATGCGCGAAAGACAATAATACAGTGCCATTTGAGGAACGTATGGGGTACGGGTCGGCGCGTTTCCATACAAGTCAGAGGGAAGGACATAAACAGCTCCATGATTTTTCAAGATGTTTTACGGCCATTATATTATGACTTTCTCAGCTATTCATATAATAAGAGGTTGCGTTAAGGGGATTGCTCCAAGGTAGCCAATTCAAATTCTCACTTCTATATAATACAGGGTTTTTTTTTAGCGAAACTTCACACACGCATCTGTGAAGATTCGCCAGCTAATAAAAAAAAAACCCCTGTATTTACGCAATAACATTAAAATCATCAATATAGCTCTGTATGCTATATTTTTGTAATAGTCAGATTAGCAGCCAACCAACCCGCACTGCCCGCGTGTGCTCTCTCCCGCAAAGGGGAGGCATGTGTCCCAGAAGTGGGTACATTATAGACTGATTAAGCAGTTTAGCAGCAAATGTATTAATACCTTGATCTATGCTTACAGCTTACACAATCCTAATCCTAACTTCCTAACTTCCTAACTAATATTATAAATGCGAAATCCTAATCCTAACTAATATTATAAATGCGAAAGTAAGTTTGTTTGTTTGTTTGTTACCTTTTCACGCCTAAACCACTGAACCGATCCTCCTGAAATTTTGCATACACGTTGTCAGATGTACTGAAACGGACATAGGGTACCTTTCATACCGCAAAAAAGTACTGTTGCCGAGGAAAACAACAATAACGTTCTTATGATAATAGATGGCGCCACGTGTCTTTCGAATCATGATTGAATTATAATTCGAATTTATAGTCAAAGTCTAAATTAACGCGAGCGACGCCGCGGGCAGAAGCTAGTTGGTTAATAAATAAAAACTTTATCACACACAATTAGTTGTTTCATCATTAAACTTACCGAAAACGGTGATAACACGTATTCACCCATACTTTTGAGTGTGTACATTTCTTCACTTAGTTTTTAAGACACATCACTTTGGATATTATTTAGTAGCACTGGTAAACTATTGTTTTAAAGATCTAGGAGACAAAGATAAGAGTCGTTTATTATACCGTGCAAGGAATCAAGGCTCCTTCAAACAGGCGCGACACGTCACACGACGCAAGAGCACCGCCTGTCGCAAGACGAGCGGTGCCTTCGTGTCGCGCTTGTTTGAAGGAGCCTTTAAGTTATTTAAAAGACAGACCCAAGACACTTTAGATATATTTTATCAATAACATAACATGACGCCTGTATTCCCCGGCGGGTTAGGCAGAGGTACACCTATAGTACACCCACATTTCGCCAGTTATGTTTAAGTCCCATGTAATAGGGAGAGAGCCTATTGCCATCAACCGGGCACAAATCCAGACTACGGGCTGCTACTGAGAAATTCCAGATGGAAAAACCTAATAACAGTTTGCCCCTCTCGAGAATCCAACCCAGAACGTCATGCTCAGTTGTAGCGCCAGCGACCACTAGACCAACGACGCGAGGATCTTTTATCCGTGGAATAATATTGACGTCTGACAGTTTTTGTACTTGAATCATTTTGAAGGATATTGCTAATCCATTGCTTCATATGTTCGAAAAATTTGTCTGCTCAACAACGTAAATAACGCAATGAATGTTGTTGAACTGTCAAAATGAAAGCTACTGTTAGTGTGTTACGCAATTTCCCCGTCAACCCAACTTAAAGATTTGCTAACTTCATTCACTACATTACATGTTAGGGATTCCCCATGTAAGTACTCTTTTGACCCAAATGATAAATTATTGTGTCAATATGGATGATGTATTTCAAATTTATAACTATACGAGTACATTTTAAAGTATAAAGTTTACAAAAGAATATGTCGGGGAAATACTTGAAATTTAATTATTTAAGTAACAATGAGTGATGTGAAGTTTGTTACCGCTCCGCCCAGAGCGGGAGAGGTCATTTGATGATTTCCCACCCAAAAAAAAAAAAACCCTTGCCCTTGGCGCAATTTATGGATGGTTATTTATTACAGATTGGCCAGTTAAAGTTAAATCTGAATTCACAGATCTTGAATAAATAGTATGGCTGACTAGACGACTTTTTAGAAATAATTTTTATTTTCATGTAAAATATACAGGGTAATAAAAATATACAAGGTAATTAATTAGCAATCAATCACCCAGTATATTTTTCTAGAAAACATTGGCATATACAGGGTAATAAAAATATACAGGGTAATTGGCTATCACCCAGTATATTTTTCTAGAAAACATTGGCATCTCTATCAGCCCTTATTAGTATGGAAAAAACAAGAGCAGAAAACTAAAACAAATAAATTCGGTGTACATAGATCAAAAAACGTGCTTAATACATCCCCTCCTGCGTTTTTGAAGTTGGTTAAAAATCAAATACATAATGCTTACAATTTATGCCAAACGTTAAGTAAGTATCAAAGTTATCTAGGTACATACTACGTACACGTGCCGAATACAATATAAATAATATGCAGGTTTTCCTTAGCTGTTTACCTTTTAAGTTAAATGGGTGGTAAGAAACATGGGCGACCAAAAAAATTCGGACGGAACTCCGCGACAAAAATGAGTCCCGCTTATGTGTGAGTGTTGCCAATTGCGCGCGTAATGGCCGACCGTTGGCCGACTAATGTGTGAATGTGTGCGTACAGCGGCCTGTACGTATAGCGAGCTAGCCGATTTGAGTGACACAGTTTTTTGCTAGCGAGAATCAGTCCGATTTTGTTTGTTTAAATTACAAGATGATGTCATCCTTATAGCATCATCATGTTGATAAGTCTAAGTATAATATGATTATGAAGTAAGTATGAAGTATGTAGTATAAGTAAGTGAGTATAAGTATGTAGTATAAGTAAGTGAGTATAAGTATGAAGTATGAGATAATTATGATTTATGTTTATTTTACTAAATTTATTCCAATAATTTAAAGAGTCTCTCTCTCTTTTTCTATGGAGCGATTACTATTACTTTTCAATTTGAAATGGGCAACTAGCTTCATCTTTCTCACTGAGCGACTCCTTGACAATTCAAAAGTGCCTGTTTGAGTGTGGTTTGAGTTTGAGAAATTTAGATATACCAAGGAATTAGAGGTAAAAACAGGTAATCTTTATACACATAAGAAAACTGACGTTATGTCATTCATAATCATTTCCTATCCGGATGCGGATGCCAGACAGAGATAAGGTCTTATCAGTGCATCATATAAACAAACAATGAGTAAAACAATTAAGAAACTTGCACGGGATAATAATCAGCTGTTTTATAATAAACGATCCTTGAAATTAAACAAAACACCACACTGAAAACTCAATCTAATTCAACAAGTCCTAAAATCGTGAACGACAACATTATACAATTTTCTACGAACTCCAAAGAAAAATCTACGGCCAATTTTCTTAAACTCTCAGCAGAAAAAAATCACAACAATCCGAAACACTGTACTGAAAACTGCACCATATTCTCATCAAAACACAATTGAAAATCACAAAGCAGATCCGAGGCAATATTCTTTGGCCCTTACTCACTTCCTATCAACGCAAAGTCTGAACGTACACTGAAAGTATTTTACTGTAAATAATTGGCGACGAGAAAATAATGAAGTATATATTATGAACTTATTTAAATGCATGGCGTCATTGTGCAATCAGCTGGTAGGTTAACACATAATACATTATTAATTTATGTAAAGTAAGTGCGGATTAAACAAAGCATTTTGTATGCTTTTAATTTGGTATCCCCTAAATACAGATTACTCAGTGATCTAGCTAGGAGAGCAGCGATTCACCCAACAATTCGTTGTACCTACACCGTGTAATTAATAATGCATACTTTGTAAGTCCCTCATGTTCTACAAAACCTTTATGCAAAGTCACCAAAAGTGATAAGTAACCAGGGTCGTCGATATAGTTGAAGTTTACTAAGAAACCAATGAATGTTTTCGAATAAAATAAAATAAAATTAATAGAAAACAAACAGCGGGGTAATTACGTAAAACACTAACAGTAGGAATGGGTTTCATTTTGACAGTTCAACAACATTCATTGCGTTATTTACGTTGATGAGCAGACAAATTTTTCGAACATAAGAAGCAATGGCTTAGCAATAGGCTTCAAAATGATTCAGATTGTGATAGATAGTGTGTTACGTAATTAGGGGGCAGGTCATTTATCAAATTAAATTTCACATCACCACATCCATCGGTTTCTTACAAAACTTCAACCATATCCGAGGACCCTCGTTATTTATCTCTTTTGGTGACTGTATCTAAATAAAATTATTAAGTATACATCACATAACATAAAATCACGGCTGTATTCCCCGAAGGGTTAGGCAGAGGTGCACCTACAGTACACCCCCATTTCGCATTTTTATTATATTATTATTATCCTTTATTTCATTTATACATATAAATTATATTTTTAAATATTGAAATTTTTAAAATTTTAATATTTAATTATATTTTTAAGCTAGCAATAGCTTTTATCGCGGGCTTTGAGCGCAGCGACCGAGTCAAGAAATTCCGTAACGAAATTAAAACCTAACACCCCCCACACCGCCTACCATGTAGCTCGGCCGAGCGTTCGCTTAACGTGTATGTATATGGTACGACTGTACTTGAATTAATATCAAAGAAAAAAGAATACTGCATAAATAAAAATAAAAAAAAATTATTATAATATCATAAGTTGATAAAAAATGCTATGCAATAGCTTTACCGCGGCAGTCCCCGAGTGCCACAAGTGTTTTTTTTTTAATATTATTATTATTAATACTTTGCTTGGATACCAGTGCCTCCATAGAAGGGGCCTGCTTTATCAGGAGAAACTGACATAGATAAGGTGTTTATAACACTTCATTAGTGTTTGTATTGTAGCCCGAAAAGGGGTCATATTGCACTCGTGTGTGAACGTTAACGAAGCAAAAGGATTATGACAGGATCATAGCAGGTAGCATTTTCTACTTTCTGCCTACCCCCATGGGAAAAAGGCGTGAGTTTACATTTTTATGTACTAATAAATAACTCATTTCTAATATTTTTTCTATGGGACCAGCCTAGAAAAAAACCTGCAGTTCCATACATTTTACCGATTTATGTGAACACAAGTGTATGGAATAGCAGTTTTTGATGAGAAACATCTATAGCCGCGTGTAAAACCGATTGTCGGCGTGGTGACGCATGCCATGGCGACGCGTCCCCATGCATTTTTTTCTATACAAAATAGTTTCGATGTTTTACATCTGCTAGGCGTCCCGCGACGGCAAAATTTTTTTGTTGATTCCAGACTCCAGTCTGCTACTGACTAATGAGACCAAGGAGAGAATCATGTCATCAACATAATAATCTGTCTTTTCACCACCAAGACCTCTACTCACGTTTGGCAAACAATTCTAAAGCATAATGAAGTTATAAACAGTGATGATACCATATTACCCGGTACTTAAAAACAACGTGGTCATTGCCATAAAATTAAAACATTATTTAAACTACATGTACAAGTACTTCTTGTCACCCTTCCAATATCTTAAGACTTTATTTTTGTTGTTGACAAAATATAGAGGTAAGATTCTATTTTTGTTGATTCCATAATGTCTGCTTGAATTTGTCTCTCTTATCCTTGGTGTGTGTTGTCAATTTATATGAGTTACCGTAGTTATTTTGAACAACCAATAATCTTTACTCTATACAAATAAATAAAATTGAAGCGTCTGTTTGTAATGTCAAAATAACAGCTTTTTACTAAGTGCATATGAAAGTACATACGGGACTTGTAAAAAAATATCTTTATTTTTTATTTTTATCTGTCTGTCCGTCTGTCTGTTCCGGGTAATCTCCGAAACGGCTGGACCGATTTTGACGGGAATTTCACTGGCATATAGCCGATGTTGCAATATAGGCTACTTTTTGTACCGGCAGCACGGTCCCGTTGGATAATTTCCGACATCCACGCGGGCGAAGCCGCGGGCAGCAACTAGTAGTAGCTAAGATGAGATTGAGATTGGTCCAAGAAGAGGCCTACGTCCAGCAGTGGGTGGTGAAGTCGGGTTATGGATGATAATTATGACAAAAGAGTATAATAACTATAAACGGCCTGCGTCTCATCGCTTGTCATAGACTATAAACAATAGTCTTTAACATAGACAAGTGATGTTTGAGCGTCGGGCGTGGGTCGATCTAATATTCATTGACATACGTAATCAAGTTTTTTTTTTTTCTAAACTATTTTTATTGCTTTATTTTCTTATTATTTTTTGTTAATATTGTTTTAAATCCCTTAGTGGGATTTATAGATTTCCGTAGGTGTCCGTGGCATCACAGCGGGCCCTATCAGAATACCAGCGCAGCGCTGCTGTATTGATTTTTTATTTTTAAATATCGTAGCATTATGCTGAGATAGGAGTATTTTTGCCCTCGCACAGGTCATGTATTTTACTTGTTTATTGTTGTTAGTTTTAAATGCTCCTATTTTATTTTTACTGTTTGTATTTCCTATGCGTGTCCCAAATAAAATATTTTTCTTTCTTTCTTTTTTCTATGATGAAGATGAGATTTGGCAGCAGATTTACTTCCGAACCGAGATGAGGATCATTTTACCAATGAAAGGACGTAAGACTTGTGGAAGACCGTTGGAGGAACAGGGTGTAAAGTTCACTCATACCTCCATAGAAACGGGAGGATCCTCCGACCAGAGTGGTGTCGTGTCTGGTAGGCAACTGCCCAACAATCGATGTCGGGGCATATGCTAGTTGCGCGGTAAACTCTGCTTGCGCGAGGCAGGATTTTGCGTGACGTCAGTGTGACGCGTATATCGCATGTGGCGCTGTAGATGCCGCTACAGACAGCACAGCGTCATTCGGGGTAAACAGCTTAATGAACACAGCATTTTAACCACACAGTTTCCAAGCTTATGTCAAGACAACTATGGGAGAAAATGACTTTGTGCTGATGTTGCGCAACAGTTCTTTACAAGAATAGGTCTTGCATCTAAAGACTAGCGGAAGCTACATAGATGAAGAAGGAGCATACACGGCCCAAAAAAGTCACGACTTCTAAACGCTTGACTGATCCATTCACATTTTTCTTATTCATTGAGGAGCCACTGTTCAACACAAAGAAACCAATCCAAAAAGTAAGCATCACCAAACTAAAGATAATGACAATAATAAAAAAGTATGCAAATGACAGTGTTATTTTTGTCACCTTCATTTGTATGGAGATACCCGGCACGTAAAGGTCATTGGCACCGCTATAATGGAAGCTTAATGGGGCCTAATGGATTCTATATGAGTTAAATGAACCATTACAATGAACATTACATATCTGATATCGGTAGAGCTAAAGGTCTGGTGGAGAAAGGACTTATAAAATCATCAACCAATCAACCATGTCTGACAGATTCCTGCCCATATCTGACGTAATCAGCCTGTAACTAACTGTTCCACGGCAGGCTTCTTTTTCATATAGAGAAGACACATAGATATCTCAGGAGCAATCATTGATTACCACATTGCTTACCGCATTCTGGCGATTTCAAGCCGTTAAGATTTGTATACTACGTAAGATTAAGGAAAGAAGAAAGAGGAAGTATTTTTTGTTTCACTACTGATTTCTCAAAACGAAGGCATTAATTTATTTCCGAAAATATTATTTCCGTGATGTCTGAATAACAGTGATCGATCGACCAAAATTCTAGATGGCAGGATGAACTAGACTCATACCTAAGAGGACTGTCTCCAGGTGGCATTTGACAAGGACATGTAGAAAGAAATAATGAAGGCATTTGCCTAGATGACGGGACGATATAGACTAAGTAATAATCAGCAGTTTCAACATCATCATTTCAGTCGAAAGACGTTCAATGCTGGACTGCACCCTCGCCCAAGCGTTGCCACATCGACCGTTCCTATACGTTTCGCACCCAGCGGATTCCCGCGACCTTCAGCAGATTCATCTTTGCATCAGAATAATAACACACATTCAGATTTATACACTCCCAAAACGCATCCCAACTCAATACAGTCGAACAGAAATAACAAACACAAACTGTTTATTTTGTAAATCAGCATATAAACGAGTTCATACATTTTATTAAGCTCTTATTCAAAGTCTTGGAGATTTACACTCTTGTGTTTGGAGTTCTGCCAAGTCTCCCACGTGTGATGTCATGGTGACGACAGAAACACAACTGTGAATCAGTGAGGTACGGAGTTTAGCGGTCATTTACAAACGCTTATCTAATGCCGACTAGCTCGTTGGTTAGTAGTCAACTGCTCAGCTTAGAATCCTGGGTTTATTGCAAAGCACCCTAATGTTGCGTAACACACTTTCAATCACAATCTTAATCATTTTTAAGGATATTGCTTATCCATTGCTTCAAATTTCGAAAAAAAATTGTCGAAATGCAATGAATGTTGTTGAACTGTCAAAATGAAAGCCATTGCTACAGACTGACAGTGTGTTACGCAATTACCCACCCCGCAGGGTCGGGTAAAGTGGTATTGGGTCTTATCTTCTCCATAGGTACCTACTACGCTTTGAAATGGGCAACTAGCTTCATCTTTCGGACTGACTGACCGCTTGACACTTCAAAAAGTGCCTGTAATTAGTTTATTTGAAATAAATGCTTTGAGTTTGAGTTTAATCCGTAAGAAATTTCTCGGTAGCAGCGCGGAGTTTGGATTTTGCGCCTGGTTGATGGCACACCTCTGCCTCAGGGACTGTTATCTACCTTTATTTTACTACAAAAAAGTGGGAAAGAACCAAAAATGGATAGCCCTCAAATTCAGAATGAACCGTGTGTTTTTCACACATATTTGAAGCTCTCACAATATTTCTGAAACGTTGGCCTAAAAGTAGTACAAACGAGACAAAAAAATGCCTTTTCCCGCCAAAACCATAATTATAGTCACAACTAACACGCTTGTAGTACAAACGAGACAAAAAAAATGCCTTTTCCCGCCAAAACCAAAAGTCACAACTAACACGCTTTCAAATAAATCCAAATGGAGTCCTTATAGGTAAACTAATAAAATAACCACTGAGCCTAACCTAACAAAACGTCACTACACACACACGTTTCTGACGTCACCAATAACCGTTAATTCCCGAATCCCAATCGATATGACTCGGGATCGTTCGCGACCGATATTTTTGAATTAAGAACGGACACTGCATTCGCGATGACTCACATGCGTTGGCGCCAGTAGAGCCGTATTCATAGTGACGATATTAGCATCTATATCTATTTATACATAATAAATAAAAATAAATTAAAGTCGCTTTTCTTGTCTATCTGTGTCCGCGTTGTTCTTCTAAACTGCGCAACGTATTTTCATGCGGTTTTCACTATCATTTAGAGAATTTATTCCGGAAGGTTTATTTGTATAATACGTTAATATTAAACTTACTTAAAATTAAGAAATCTAGACGTGTTGTCAAGTCTTAAAACCCGTGCGAAGCGGGTCGCTGGTCATAAAAAAAATACTTTTTTCCTTATATTTATAAAGTAATCTGTACTGTACTGCTTAAATTGTTTACAAACAAGCACACGACGAGGAAATAAAAATTAATCTGGCAGCTAACACTAATTCCAACCCATAAACTATGTATGTGTGAATGATATCATTTCATCCGAGAAGGAATCATGACATCAGCTAGTTGTTGAAGGTGCAGTATTCATGATTATGAATAATTTATCTAAATAACTAATACGTCATGTCTTACAAAAACACGTCAATGCAGTCAGGTACTTAATAACCTATGATTGTTGTGTAAATTATATTTTTAACAGCATCTGAGATCTCAGTACGATTAACATTGCTGCTTCGAACATACATAAATAAACTCACGCCTTTGTCTCATGATGGTCGACAGAAACTATAGAACGCTACATACTACCAACTTAACATAAGTAGGTACTCCTTTTTGCTTCGTCCAGGATCATACATTTTTATTTATTAATTTACACAACAATTCTATCACTACAGGATATCTGAAGGCTTATTTCCGAACTTAAAAAACACAATAATCATCTCGGCAACAATCTATGTAAAAAATGTAGACAAATTAGAGGTTTTTTTGACCGATTGAGACTGAGATAAGAAAGCGAACGGCCTTAAGATGAATTCCCAGCTGTAGCCCGCCAAATTCAAATTTTCTTTAGTTTTTTGCGAATTGCAGCTTTGTGTTACGTTGTATGTTGGTTAAAATGCGATTCGCGACTGTAGGAATGATATATTTACTGAATGATAATCATCAATTTCATAACAATCGTCAAACTTTGGAAATTTGTTTCACATAAGAATTTTCATATGACATATTCTGAAAAATTCTTAGGTGGAACAAATTTCGGGCTACAGCTGAGGACCCACATTAAGAAGAATGAATGCTTTAGAAGTATGTATGTAAGTATATTTTCATATTGTATGTTTCTATTTAAATTTGAGAATTGTTATTGATTTTATGTATTTTGTATTCCCTTCTACTCTTACACACGTTGTCTACATCTCTTTTTATATACTCTCCTATCGCAGGTATGCTGGAAGACATTTCGGAAGCATCACCTTTTTACATATTTTTCTGTTCCTTTCTTCCAGTATGTTTATATGTGTACATAAATGGTTCAATAAATAAATAAAGATACGGGAATTGTTCTCTGATCGTACACGCGCCGGATTAAAATGGCTACTTAAATAAAACCTTAAATGAAAACGAGACTATAAATACGACACCGTTAATGAAGATCGAGGGACAACCTAATTACTCACTTTAATTGAGTATGATATGTCATAACCACGCGAATTTTATGTAGAACAACAACGGAAATATATAATCATCTCGTCAAGGTAGACATATAACAATCCACTGTTTAACATATTCAACTCAAACTCAAAGCGATTTACAGGCACTTTTGAATTGTCAAGGGGTCGATCAGGTAGCCAGAAAGTTGAAGCTATAGTTTGACCAATACCACTGTACCGCGCCTTAGGTATGTGCTCGGCAAGACGGGGGGCAGTGCAGGCCGCTCATTCGTCAACGCTCACGGCGTCCCGCCCCCCGCCTCGTCGCGCATGCCTAAGGCGCGGTACAGCGATATCGGTCAAGCTATAGTTGAATGTTCCAAAACGTAGGTCTCTATGGAGAGGAACTGGCAAGAAATTCCATGGACAGTCTTTTAAATCCAGTTAGGTATTACAAAATTAGTAGATAGATGGATAGATTTAGGAGGAGCTCGTGGCTCAGCAATAACAGCCCCGCACGGGTCAATCGATCAGGTTAAGCTACGCTTACCGCGGTCGGTCCGTGGATGGGTGACTATCTTTACATACGGAGACCCCTCCGTGCCTCGGAAAGCACGTTACACCGTCGGTACCGGCTGTCCTTCGTAGATCTTTGGCAGTCGTTAAGGGTCGTCAGACGCCCGAAAGTCTGACAACCAGTCTTACCAAGGAGTATCGTGTTACCCAGTAACTGGGTTATGGAGGTCAGATAGACAGTCGCTCCATGTAAATTCAGCTGCATACGGTTAGACTAGAAGCCGACCCCAACATAGTTGAGAAAAAACTAGGCAGATGACGTACTTCTTACAAAATTCAAAGGGAACATGAATGGCTATACATCAGTATAGGGAAAGACCTCAAATTCAATGAATTTATTTCAAATAAACCAATTACAGGCACTTTTGAATTGTCAAGGGGTCGGTCATTCAGAAAGGTGAAGCTAGCTGCTCATTCCAAAGCGTAGTCGGTACCTATGGAGAGGAACGGGCAAGAAACTCCACGGACACTCTTTGAAATCAAAATATGGTTACAAAATATTGGTTACATCATTCATGTTGAAATTATGAATGTGAGAACGACGCAGAACGTTAAAAGCGTCCGTAATAAAAAGATAAAAACAATTCAAATACTAAATTAAAGTAAAATAAGCCGTGGCAGCTAAGAGATGACCAGTCCCTACTGACGGCGCCCGTTCACGAACATGACGCATGGATTAGCACCATTCAGCTCAACGATTTTGAAGAAAGCTAAAATCTAAATGATCCAACACATGCGCCACCATCAGCGAGACATTAGAGTGAGCATGACATACTCTCAGCCGCCAGGGCACATTCAAGTCAATGTAAGACGTACCCAGTAAATGGTAGCTTTATAGTATGTACATAGTACTTGAGTACATGTTGAACATATGCATGCTTAGATAGGGGAAGACCAAATAAACTATGAATGGATCGTGTGGAAGATGATAATTGATAAGGCTACAAAGTTTCCTGTACGTGAATACTGAAATGATGCCTGATAGAGATGTATGTTGCGCCAACTGGAAGAAGACACGCTGTGCCGACTCAAAAAATTTAGTAAGTAATCTATGGAAATTCGTAAGAAATTCAAGTTGAATGCGAAACTAGTCGAGTTATAACAAAACGTTGACGTTAGAATAACTATGCTAAATCAGTCATCACCAACTTTGACGAAATTATTGGTAATCGTAATGACAATGGCGTTAAATTATGTGCAAAAGTAGGAATTAATGAATAAATGAATGATAGAAACTACGATGAACTGTAAAACCTACGGCAAGTGCCATACTTCCCTAGCGACCCGCCCCTGCTTCGCACAAGTGCAAGGGCGACATGTTCGTGAACGGGCGCCGCCAGTTGAGACTGGTCATCTCTTAACTGCCACGGCTTATTTATATTATTTGTCTTATATTTTGAATTGTTTCTTAATATATGTATTTTTTTTCATTGTTCCCGCATATAGAAGCAACAAGAATAATGTACCCAGGATTTTGTAAAATCTTGATTTAAAAAGAGTGTCCTTGGAGTTTCTTGCCCGTTCTTCTCCATAGAGGTCTACGTTTTGGAATGGGCAACTAGCTTCAACTTTCTGACTAACTGACCGACTGTTTGACAATTCAAAAGTGCCTGTAAATGGTTTAATTGAAATAAATGCTTTGAGTTTGAGCTTTTAAAATGTCAAAAAAAAAAATGTTTTGTGCTCAAAATCTAAGTTAAATATCAATGTATTAGACAGATAAACCTTCCAGAATAAATGATGGTGAAAACTGTATCATAGTCCATCCACTAGTTTTGTTAGGCTTAGTTAGGAAGATCTAAGCGGTCACATAGTCACGAAAAGCTACTTTGTTTGTTTGTTTGTAACGTTGTTTGTTTGTTTGTTGCGTTTGTTTTGCTGATTGAGTTCACAAAAGAGGTGAAACCATAAACAAATCATCCGACGCATTCACTTTACGAAATTTACGGATAGCAATTAAAGAAAAAAGACGGGGTAAACTGACCACCGGTGTGTTGCTTCTTCATGACAATGCCCCGGTCAACACGTCGCGTATTTCCAAGGCTACTGTGCGAGATTGTGGTTTCGAAGAAATTAACCACCCACCCTATAGCCCGGACCTAGCCCCAAGTGATTATTATTTGTTCCCCAATTTGAAAAAAGATCTTCGTGGGAAGCGATTTTCCAACGATGAGAGCTCAAGGCGGCAATAAGTGCGCATTTTTCAGAGAAAGAGGAAAGTTATTTTTTACATGGTATTGAAAAGTTAATTTCGAGATGTAATAAATGCATTGAAAGAAAAGAAAGAAAGAAAGGAAATACATTTATTTGGGGTAAACATGACGCAAAGAAAAAACACACAAACACAAAAAGATATGCGTCACATTCACGCAAAACGGCAATCGCTCAGCATAATGCTACGACACGCTACGCACGCACGCACGCATGCTACGCATTGAGGTAATGGGGAATTACATTTACATTTTTTATTTTTTATTAATTGAATTTACGTTTTTTTTTTCATGCCTATACCGAGAATACATTGAACGCCCCTCGTATACAGGATAAATTTTTAACCAGTGCGCAAACTGTAACCATGAATTCAGCACATGATTCTAGACCATCTAGCGCAGCCAAATCTCGTCGGTTATCAAAAAATATCTGCCGTTTCATAAAAAAGTGCAATACCTACGCAGTCAAAAGGAATGGAACAACTAATTAAATAAATTATAACAGACGAAAAATTTCTACGCTAGGGGGTATAGAATCATATGTTGAATTCATGGTTACAGTTTGCGCACTGGTTAAAAATTTATCCTGTATAGATTCTATCTTTTCCTCATCCCAATATAGATCACTCAAATAAATAGGTTAAGTTCTCCTGCTGATTTTATTACTGATCGCTTGTTGACATAATAACAAAATGCCCACACCATGTGCTAATAATTTCGCGCCAGTTAGCAAGCAATCTCTTGACTGTGATTGGTTAATCCATTCCTTCCTCATCTTGAATCTAGCCAAGTGTGTGTAAACAAAACAGCGAATTTGAACAGAAAAATAAGGAGTATTTGTTTACTCTTATTTATTTAAATAGACATCGGTCAAATAAATGAGGAGGTTAGGATCAAATCCACTACATATTCACTTTTTTCATTAACACAGAAATGGAAAAATCCTTAATAAATAAATAAATAGTGACCACATATTTTTGTATTTTTAAGCTATTGCATAGCTTTTATCGCGGGCTTTGAGCGCGGCGACCGAATCAAGAAATTCCGTAACTAAAATAAAACCTAACACCCCCACTCCGCCTACCATGTAGCTCGGCCGAGCGTTCGCTTAACGTGTATGTATATGGTACGACTGTACTTGAATTAATATCAAAGAAAAAAATACTGCATAAATAAAAATAAATAAATAATTATAACTGCATAAGTTGATAAAAAATGCTATGCAATAGCTTTACCGCGGCAGTCCCCGAGTGCCACACTTTTTTTTTAATAATGCCATTGACGTACGTGATAAATAGGTCCGTCCTTATAGCAGTTTTATTTTTTTAACCTGGATATGTTGAAGTTTTGAACTAAACGTTAATATTAGACATCATTTTACTAAGGAGAATAAGCTGTTTTTAAGTAAACAATTACTGCTAATGGTATGTTTTGTCATTTTGTGCAGAAATCTTGAAAAAAAATACCAAATTGCTAAAAGTGAATATGTTGTGGTTTTGATCTTAACCTCCTCAAATAACTATAAACTGAAACGTTATAAACTCTCCCCCTTTTCTGAGGGGGGAGACAAAAACTACAGAACCCAATGTGCTATGATCCTTAAGTCCTTCTGCTTTGTCAACGTTGATGGATCATGGCATGGCATAGGAGCACGTTTTGAGTCAAGGTAAATGAGCCTATAAGACTTATTCAGGTGGCCACCTACTGCGCTCAACTCATTAATACAAATCCATCGACTCGAAAAGAAGATGACTTCATTAAGTTCGTATAATTGGTTGTTTATGTGGTTGATTTTTATTCTTAATGCTTACTGTTTGTTTTATTTGATTTTGTTACATATAAGTACCTACTATTAATCATTAAACCTGACTTGGTTTTCCGTACGTCCTTTTTGGGTAACCACTGAAAATCAGCGCTGTGCTGTGGGTCCCCCATAGCACAGCATCATGCTGAGTGGAAGCCTTCTTGTCACAGTCATGACGTGCAGCTGTCGACTATTTCTGTTTTGTGCTCGTGATTATAGATTTATTTTGTTTGTTTTATTTTTATTTTACATTGTTACTAGAGCTAATTATCTTTTTTGTATGCACGTGTTTCTGTGACAAATAAACCTATTTTTCTTTCTTTCTTTCTTTCTAAGTAAATTCTACCAAGAGGAAAGTTGGGCAGCTATCAACCTTACTGAGTAACTAATCTTTCCGCTGTGACAGGACTTAAGAAGGTATTCTCGGTGGTACCTTATCAAGACCTGTTAACATTCTCAATATTTTGACCCCCACGTGGAAATTAATGAACAAGGGAAAAATATCTCTAACCGTAAATAACCAACCAGCAAATGGAATCAATATCATCAAAAACCATCTGCTACACTATTCTTGTCAAGACTACTTTAGATCCATGAATCACATCCATGAGTCACAATAAATCTCATCACCTCCCAAAATAGAATACTCTTTAATTCAAATATTTTTCTTCTTCCGACCTTCAAGTAATTGTTAGGATAACCGGTTTAAGTATAACCAGACGGTTTGAAGTAGGTGTGGCTTAGGGACCTATGAGCAACACAATTAAACACTGGCATGTATCAGAGAGACCTTATGTCTAGCAGAAGTCAAACTTCCAGATCAGATGTATAAACGTAAACGAAGCAAAAGAAGTATGTAAGGATCGTGGCAAGTGGCGTTCTGAAATTTCTGCCAATCCCCATGGGAAAAAGGCGTGAATTTACGTTAATGTATGTAAGTCAGCTTCATGAGGAAACCGGCATGTTCTAGAACCATATTTTCAAAGACATGACGTCCACCAACCCTCACTGGACCTGCGTAGTAGATTACGGCCGACTCCCTCTCACAGAGAGGAGGCCTGAGCCCGAGCCAGCCCCAGCAGTGGAAACATTGTAGGCTGATAATCTAAGCTAAGCTTGCCCTTGTCAACAAGACTTCAATTGGTAACTTCGAACAGTTTTAATCACGCTAAGAGTGTTCTTGTAAACCTGAGGGGCCGATGACACACCAAGCATGTTGTAAAAGAATGTTCTAGAAGAAAACCTGCCACTGATAATAACAATCATAATATAACAAAACACAAATGACCTTCCTTTATTATTGATGTAAAAATCGTGAGCAAGCACGATGCTGTAGCGATTACGTCATCGAATCCTGCGATTAGGGCTGACGAGATTTATAGAACTAGAGAGACCCAGCCTATTGCAATCCACTACTGGACATCCGCCTCTCCCAAATTGGGCCACAACATACCCGCGGGGTAATTGCGTAACACACTAACAGTAGGAATGGCTTTCATTTTGAGAGTTCAACAAAATTCATTGCGTTATTTACGTTGTTGAGCAGACAAATTTTTCGAACGATCAAACTAAAAAATACCCTGTATCTTGAAGGGCAGTGTTCTTTAATGGGACTGTCGGATTGACAAGTTTAACAAAATACTGAGAATTGGGTAATAATTCTGATGTTGCTGTTGTTTTAGTATATGTACAATTATCTGTATACAGGGTTATTGGTAAAACACCAGCAACCTCTTAAGGGGTCATTGTACTCATCATTATAAACAACTTTTACTATGGACCAAGCCAGAAATCGCGAAAAAAAATACAGATTTTCCTTACATTTATATTCGCACTAGCTTTTGCCCGCGGCTTCGCTCGCGTTAATTTAGACTTTGACTATCAATTCGGATTATAATTGAATCATGATTTGAAAGACACGTGGCGCCATCTATTATCATAGACACGTTATTGGTGTTTTCCCCGGGAACAGTACCTTTTTGCGGGATGAAAGGTACCTTATGTCCGTTTCTGTACACCTGACAACGTATATGCAAAATTTCAGGATGATCGGTTCAGTGGTTTAGGCGTGAAAAGGTAACAAACAAACAAACAAACTTATTTTCGCATTTATAATAATATAATATATATTCGCATTTATTATAATAATAATATATAATATATATATATATAAGTTAGGAAGTTAGGATTAGGATTAAGAAGTTAGGATAACACGCCAAAACGTAGGGAACAGCAGATATTTTTTCGCGATTTCAGGTTTGGTCCATAGTAAAAGTTGTTTATAATGATGAGTACAATGACCCCGTAAAAGGTTGCTGGTGTTTTACCAATAACCCTGTATATATGTGTATCTTATGACTTCCTCGCGAACGAAGTCCCGGGCTGACGCTAGTAATATCTACAGGGTGGCAGGGACATCGACGCTGAACCTGTTACCATGGATTCAGTACATGATTCTGACCTGAACCCACTTGCGTTGAGATCTTCGCCATTTTTTTTAAACAGCTGTTCCTTTCGTTTTACCGCGTAGGTATTGCACTTTGCTATGAAAGAGCAATTTTTTTTTTGATAACCGTCGAACTGTTTCTACGCTAGGGGGTCTAGAAACTTGTCAATCGGACAGTCCCAATGTCAGATTGACAAGTTATAATTGAGGTGGGTAATAATTCTGATGTTGTGCAGTTTTGCACGAATCCGGTCAATTAAACTGGCACAGGATCTTCTATTCAGAATTCAGATTGATCTGTCCATGTATGGTTGATTCCTTGACAGGCAGCAGCATTCACCTAGAGTTTGGACTTTGCTGTTAAAATTTAGGACAACCCTAATCTCTCAGTGCATGCCAGTGCGCATTGTTGGATTATCTGGTCAAAATAAGGCGGAAACTGTTATCATATTGCGAAATGAGGTTGGGTCTTAGTGATTGCGATAAGGTACTTATATGTAGTTTATAGTAACATGTGTTTATTAGATAGACTTAAGTGTATTAGTTAATGTGGTCTATTCACGCCTGTTTTTCCCGTAGTGTTAGGCAAGGGTGCATCTATAGCCCTGCGGCCTTGGTGCCCTTTAGTGAATACGGATGAGATGTTGTGTTGTTGTTGGGGTCAAGCTCACTTAAATGTCTCACTGATGGTGGCGCGTGTGTTGGATCATTCGGTTCCCTACAAAATGGTTGAGCTGGATGGTGCTGATCCACGCGTCATGTTCGTGAACAGGCGTGGTCAGTTGGAACTGTTCATCTCTTAACTGCCACGGTTTATTTTTATTTTTAATCTTATATTTTGAATTGTTTCTTAATATATATTATTTTTTACATTGTTCTCACATATAGAAGCAACAAGAATAATGCACCCAGGATTTTGTAATATCTTGATTTAAAAGAATGTTCTTGGAGTTTCTTGCCCGTTCTGATTATGATAGTATTAGTCTCCGGACGAGCTCCTTCACAAGGAGCTTTTTCTAATCTGCTGAGGCAAGCTGGATAGCGCCTTTATTATTAACCCCCGACGCAAAAAGGGGGTTGTTATAAGTTTGACCGCTATGTGTGTATGTCTGTCTGTGGCACCGTAGCTCTTAAACGGGTGAACCGATTTGGATGCAGTTTTTTTTTATTAAAAAGCCGTTTTTCTTGCGGTGGTTCTTAGACATGTTTTATCAAAATCGGTTCAGCTGTTTCACGGTCATCAGCTCTTTTTATGTCGGGGTTTTTTTTAAGTTTACCCATTATTATTCTTCTCTCGGGTGAAACAAGCTCTCTATATCAAAACTTATATAGTAAAGCTGAAGAGTTTGTTTGATTTTATGTTTGAACGCGCAAATCTCTGGAACTACCAGTCGGATTTGAAAAATTCTTTTAGCATTTGATAGTCCAAATTCACACGCTTCAACCCTTAGGACCTGAGCAAAGTCAGCATGAACGTTAAAAGAAAATTAGGTAATAACTCGGGTGGGCGATGCGATGCGACGTGGCGGGTCGGAGGCCGAGGGAGTTTTATAAAAATGTAGCTGTTGTTTTAGTATTATTGTGTATCTTATGACCTCGCGAGCGAAGGCGCGCGCAGACCCTAGTAATATTTACAGGGTGGCAGGGACATCGACGCGCAACCTGTTAACACTTCTTTTTTGGGTGGGATATCATCAAATGACCTCTCCCGCTCTGGGCGGAGCGGAAGGGCGTGACAGACTCTTACTGACTAAAACCCACCCGTGTTCCTTCAGTTGCCTGGGCGCCAGGGACACGGTAACTCTTTCGAACAATCCGCGACCCCGGCAGGAGCTGCGCATCCTCCTTAAGGCTCTATTAATGCACAATCATTGATTTAGGGCTTGTTCTACTAGAGTCACGTCGTGCTGTCGTGTAGCGCCTGTTTGCGGAAGCCTTTAGATTTTCAAAACATCTAAATGTTATCGACAAGCACTGGCTTCGACCTTGAGATATGTTATCGGTCATTACCACGCTGTTGGCATTGCAAATTAGTTATGCGGCCTTGAATATGTATGACAGAATGTTATTGAGTCGAATCATTTCGTCGCCATTGCACAGATCCTGAAGAAAAAGGTCTTAAAACTCAAACGCTCTCAGCCTAGGTGGGGCGACGATCTTCGCAGGGTGGCTGGTAGCAGCTAGATGAGTAACCAAAGATCGATTTAAATAGCGTGCGATTGGAGAGAACTATGTTAACCCACAGTAAGCATTTTTATCTCTATATATTACTAAAAAAATATGGATTATTTACGAAGCTATTTTAAAGAATACATTATTAATCCTTATCCAATTAAATAGTTAGATACGTTGTGCATTTAATGTAGATCAAAATTGCCCTTTACAGCATATCATTAAAATGAATATCTTAGAAGATATCACAGATTTAAAAGTGTAAGATCTAACAATGGGGGTAGGTATAGACACTTTGGGTATCATTGGTTTAAACTATCAAAATTTTCGGATTCGTGTACAACTTTCAGAGGACTCTTTCTTTAACATTGAATTTATGTTCGATTCGGCTTGGAAGTGTATCGAATGGTTGTAATAGCTAGCTATGCTGGTTAAGAATGTCATAATAACGTAATATTAATCGAAACATTGTACAGTACAACTATTTTCTTAATGTGCCTCGGCAAACTTCGTGTTTCGGCAGTCGTCGGATTTCTATCAGTTGCCTTTGCACTTGGTGCAGACCGGACGCTCTCAATCGACTTGGAAGTATATAGAGTTGTTAATACTCTTTTAACTTAATGTAATTTACCGATAGAAATCCGACGACTGACGAAACACGAAGTTTTCCGAGGGACATTAAAAAAAGAATTGTACTGTAATGCATTTCCAGTATAAATCGCTACAACTAAAGCCTTACAAACTCGTGATCGATCTAAGGTCGACTACTAACGGGGTTCTATCAAGTTCAGAACAAATACCTAGTTTGATTAATAGTTACAATAAAAAAAAACCAGTTCTGTCGGCTGACTGCATTCCTATAGACTTCCGTTTTTAATTAACAAACATGAGTTGATTTATTAGTTAAATATTGAGGAATTTATCTTTCTGTTGATTAATACTTTTTGACCCATCTGGGGCCTAGACAAAATCCCTTTTCTGTAAGCGTTAACGCCAACGGAAAAATCAAATTGTATGGAGTTGGCATTTTCTTACCACGTGCCATTACGTATCTTTTCCGCAGGTAATGTCATTGCCATACATTTTGACGTTAGCGTCTGGCGTTAACGCTATCAGAAAAGTTTTTGTCTAGGCCTACAGGTGGATGTGACTGCCTCCTTAGTACTCTTTCAGAGTGGAGGCAGGGGCGCGTGTAAATTAAAATGTATGTAGACGCCAGTAGGGTTCACAGAGCTCCCGCGAGCCGCGCCTTTGCATGAGGCGGGCGCAGGCGCCGGTGGCGCGGGTGTTTCTAATGCCTCAGTCCGCTCGTATCGTTCACAGTGATATAGCGTCTGTTAGGTGACTGCGCGTGTGGTTCTAAACCATTTTGATTCACCCGCCGAAGCGTCATCATGGATATCAATACGGAAGAATTTATATCGTATCTCGTTGGGCACTGTGAACACGCTCATGCCAAGACCCGCTAGTGCAGTCTGATTGACCACTTAGTCTTGGGGTCGCAAAAGCGACTGCCAAGCATGGAGCCATGGTGTCCGTTTGGCACAAGTTAGGTAATCAGTACCACTTAGGATTACCATCCGTCCGAATTTTTCCGCCTTTTTACTATCAGTCCGGCCTTGTCATTTGTCCGAACGTTATGAGTTAAAAATACATTCAGACAGGAAAAATCATAAATTAAAAATGTACGGACTTTTTTTCTCGAATATTTGGAAATGTCCGGCTTTTTGTCAAGACTTTTAGGTATATTTTGATAGATTTATTTATAAACGTTGCTTAAAGTTAAGAGATGTTTAAACGTCAAATATGTATGGTCAAACAGTCGCGAATCATTACTTAACTTTAAGCAACGTTTATAAATAAAGGGGTAAATGGTACCCTTAGTCCCGCTACCACCTTGCTGACTGGGTAGCATATATTTTTACTAATCAACTATTTTCACAAACAGACACGATACGGATAAGAATTATGAAGATTTTATTGAAAACGTTGCATGAAATGTTACAATTTTATTACAAGAAATGGGTTAAAGCAATGAGTCCGAATTTTAATAATATTCCTTTGAGCCGAAACTGCCAAATAAATTATTGTTGATGTAGGTATTTTCTCCTGTCGCAGCGCTCGCAAAATCTTTTAAAATCACATTTTGAGGTCACGTTTTTTTTATAGTTCAGCGGCCTAATCCCACTTTAAAAAAAAACTATTTTGAAGAGAGTTTTCTTGGAAACTCAAATATATTTATATCACCAAAACGACTACGCATGCTCTGTAGCAAAAAAAACACATCTTGGCCTTCATTCCGAAAACAAAACATATCTATAGTATTATATTTAGAGAATTGGGCAAATTGCACTCTAATCGCATAACCCACTTTCTATCACAATCTGAATAATTTTGAAGCCTATTGCTAATCCACTGCTTCATATGTTCGAAAAATGTATCTGCTCAACAACGTAAATAACGCAATGAATGTTGTGGAACTGTCAAATTGAAAGCTATTCCTACTGTAGTGTGTTACGCTATTACCCCGCTGGTTCATCCAGGCGCAAATATATTTTGAATAGCTTTAATATAGCTCATCTTCATTAATCGTAAAGGTTCACATTTACAAGGCAGATGTGAGTGGGGGACGCCCTAGGAAGACATATAGTGACTTTATTGGTGATGTTCTTCGAAATCCGTTTAATGGTTTAGACGTGAAAAGGTGCGTTGTGTTCCACGCACGCCTCAAAGAGATATTAGCACTAATTGACGGGGTCCGATAGGGCCGATGCCTGCTGGGGTCGCGGATTGTTCGAAAGAGTTACCGTGGCCCTAGCGCGCAGGCAACTGAAGGAACACGGGTGGCTTTTTGTCAGTAAAAGTCTGACACGCCCTCCCGCTCCGCCCAGAGCGAGAGAAGTTATTTAATGAAATCCCACCCAAAAAAAACATGCGTGAAAAGGTAACATACAGACAAAATTACTTTCAAATTTATAATATTAGTATGGTTTTTCTCTGGGACCAAAGACCATACTTTATCAACCATAGTAAGAGGACCCTCCTACGATAAACATGTTAGGTCCTTTTGCTCACCGCCTATTTATCAAAGACATTAAAAGACAACAAGATAATAACACAATGAGCACACAAGACTACAAAGTCACCGGCGCTAATAAAAACACATCTTGGCTCACTTTAGAAAATAATAAATCTTATAGTTGCGCCATATGACTAGATTTTAAGCATTCTGCTTACATCAGGAGTAAAAGATAGGCTTCCCATGTCGACTGACTCTGGATGGGTGCCCAAAAAATCTATATGTCGTCAAATCAAATCAAAATTTATTTCACATAAACCTACATGAGCACTTATGAAACGTCAGAAGCGTCAGAAGTTAGATTTATTGTGTATACTCGTAGTAATTTCAATTCAGAACTAAGTACTTACTTTATTGTCGTTTTAATCAAAACAAAACCACAATAAAGTACTTAGTTCTGAACTCAAATTATTATACACCATAAAATCTAATAATTGATGGACATGGAGATTAGCATTCGTTTGTATTCGGAAATGCGATGATTCCCGAGGGACATTAAGAAAATAGTTGTACTGTACACAGACTGCTAAAACATAACCCTTCCTTTTGGCTGTGCCGTAGTCGGGTAAAAAGGAAACACTGAATAGTTCCGAGGCCAGTATGTGTCGCGACCACGTCTCAACTCTCACTTTAATTACATAACCCCAAAAAACCGTCACAAAAAAGAACACACGTGTTTACAAAGACACTGACGCTAATCAAAACACATCTTGGCCTACTTTAGGAACAATAAATCCTAGGTGCGCCTGCGCCGTACAACTAGAATTCTAGATGATCAGTATTCTGCTCACATCTGGTGAGAAGGTCGGTGGCTCTCGGGCGGACGGCATTCTTGATTCTATAACTGTGTCAATTATTGTCACCTTTGAGTTTAAGTGCTAATTCGACTACCTCGTTGTCTAGTGGTTTGCAGCTTATAGTCCTACGGATTCCGAGGTCTCGGATGAAATTCTCAGGTCGGGCCAAAAGTAATGAGAATTTCTGCATAAAGCTGTCGGTCTCGCGCCTGGACTCTATCCGATAGTGTGTATTCATGTCTTTAATTATTGATTTATGATGTTCTAAAAACCTTTATTTTTATTTTTTATGTGTTATGAATTGATGATTGTGATTTTATACAGGGTGGCATGACATCGACGCGCAAATTGAAACCTTGAATTCATCACATGATTCTAGACCCCCTTTTTTTTTTTTTTTGGGTGGGAAATCATCAAATGACCTCTCCCGCTCTGGGCGGAGTGGAAGGGCGTGTCAGACTCTTACTGACTAAAACCCACCCGTGTTCCTTCAGTTGCCTGTGCGCCAGGGCCACGGTAACTCTTTCGAACAATCCGCAGCCCCGGCAGGCATCGGTCCTGTCGGACCCCGTCCATTTTGCTGACATCTCTTTGAGGCGCGCGTGGAACACGACGCGCCGTCGACCCGGGCCTGGTCCTTACCGGACGGCGAGCTGCCCATTGCTCGCCGTCCGCAAGCCCGCGCCTACGGTGGCCGGGAGTCGGCAATCGACTCCCGACGCCCAGGGTGTCTCCTCCTCCTGCGGCGGCTAGGGGCGCGAGGGCGCAGAGATTTCCTCTCCCTTTCGCGCTCCGCCTCCTCCTTCGCGAGCATTACTGCTTCGCAGAAGGAGGTGACGGCTTCCCATTCCCTCTCGCTCCGTACCATGGCCTGAACCAGGGCCGGACGCGAGAGGTCGCCGCCGCCGATCGCCGCCACGAGGACACGGCGGTGCTCCGCCCAAGCCGGGCAGACCTCCACCGTATGCTCCACCGTGTCCTCCGGTCGATCCACACAATGGTAACACCCGGGCGTTTCCTCCCGCCTTATCCGAAACAGGAACCTCCCGAAACAGCCATGTCCGGTGAGGACCTGTGTCAGGCGGAAGGTGAGGACGCCGTGGCGCCTCTCAAGCCACTCCTCAAAGAGTTGCGTTCCTGCGCTGGGTTGCGACAGTCGCACTCTCCATGCCGCCATGAGATCCCGCCGGAATTCTAGACCCCCTAGCGTAGAATTTATTCGTCGGTTATCAAAAAAAAATCTGCTGTTTCATAGAAAGTGCAATACCTACGCGGTCAAAATGTATGGATCAGCTTTTTTTTTTAAATAAACTACTAAAATTTCAACGCATGGGGGTTCAGAATCATGTGCTGAATCCATTGTGACCGGCTGCGCGTCGATATCCCTGCCACCATGTATACTTAAATACTATTGAATTACATTGTATAGATAACCTGTAATGAATATATTTTTTAAGCTATTGCATAGCTTTTATCGCGGACTTTGAGCGCGGCGACCGAATCAAGAAATTCTGTAACGAAAATAAAACCTAAACACCCCCCACTCCGCCTACCATGTAGCTCGGCCGAGCGTTCGCTTAACGTGTATGTATATGGTACGACTGTACTTGAGTTAATATCAAAGAAAAAAAAATACTGCATAAATAAAACATTATAATTGCATAAGTTGATAAAAAATGCTATGCAATAGCTTTACCGCGGCAGTCCCCGAGTGCCACACGTGTTTTTTTTTTTTTTAAACTAGTGCCTTTTTGCAATCCTATCTGACTATGAGAGCGAAGAGAGAATGCACCTGATTTTGTGCACATTCTTCTGCACTATAATATCTCCTACATATTTGGCTTGTCACCGTTGAGATTGGGCGTCGTGACCGAAATCAGTTAGGAGGATATTGACAGGTATTGCTATAGAAAACTTAAGTTTTAAGGTCAAACTTAAGACTTGACAACTTATACCGTCTCATTACAAAACGACTTCTTACTACAGCCCCAGAAAAAAAAAAAAAAAAAAAAAAATAGACGATTATTTTCGGTAAGCATGACGCAGAGGAAAACACAAACACAAGAAATAACAAGTTGGGGGAGAATATGCGTCGCATCCACGCAAAACGGCAATCCCTCAGCATAAAGCTACGACCTTATGCGAAACAGAGCCCCAGCGCTAATTTTCAGCGACAGCCAGCGTTGACGTGATGACGTCAACCGGTGCAGCATACGAAAAGAAAAAATAATAAAATAAATACACAATACCTAGTTCGAAATGTTTATATAAACATAATATTTATAATGGTAACATTCCGGGCAACGATTCATGCGCCGCCTTTAATAATCTGTGTGGACAGCTGTCATAAAACTATAGTTTTGACGTTTTGTCATACTGATTACGTATTAAATAACATGTTGAAGGCTTATTCCTTGTGCGAATGCGGTCTTGATGATGGTACTCTGGACCATATCTTTTTTTCATGTCCTTCAAATTCCCAATCTTTTGATTTGTACGAGGGCTGCACTAAAAGTATCGGGAATGGAATATTTCCACTGTTCCTGTCATATTAAAATCTTTTTAATTGAAAACTCCTTGGTTTTAAAAATCGAATACCATTTATTTATTTAAAAAAAGATTCTCGGTCTTGTCACAAGGTTTTGTCAAACTTGTTTAGTCGTTGAGAAATTGGAATTGACTCGAGAAAATTCAAGAGCGATGATTTATTATGACTTTCGAAGAGGTTTAACACAAAAACAGTGTGTTGACCGGATGATTTCTGCATTTGGTGATGAAGCCCCATCCAAAACCACAATTTATCGCGGGTTTGCTGAATTTCAACGTGGACGTGTCAAGCTCAGTGACGATCCCCGTCAAGGTCGTCCAAAAACTGCAGTCACCCAAGAAAACGTTGATGCTGTGCGTAAGCTGATTGAGGAAGATCGACATGTGACATACCGCGAAATTCAGGCAACTTTAGACATTGGCATGAGTCAAATACAAATAATCTTGCATGAACAATTAGGTGTAAAAAAGTTGTTTTCCCGATGGATACCGCATTCGCAAAAAAGCGGCTCGCATTACTTGGTGCGTCAGAACTCTCGAAAGATTCCTCGCAGGATCCTCAAATGCTGTATACAACATCGTATCAGGTGACGAATCCTGGATATACGCGTACGAACCCGAAACAAAAAACCAGTCACGTGTTTGGGTGTTCGAAAATGAGTTAAAGCCAACAAAAATTGTTCGTTCACGGAGTGTTGCAAAAAAAATGGTGGCCACGTTTGTCTCCAAAACCGGCCATGTTACGACTATTCCTCTTGAGGGACAAAGAACGGTTAATGCAGAATGGTATGCTAGCATTTGTTTGCCACAGGTCGTTTCTGAACTCCGTAAAGAGAACTGCAACCGCCGCATCATCCTCCATCACGACAATGCGAGTTCTCACACCGCGCACAGAACAAAAGAGTTTTTAGAGCAAGAAAACATAGAATTGTTAGACCATCCGCCGTACAGCCCCGACCTAAGCCCTAATGATTTCTATACTTTCCCTAAAATAAAGAATAAATTGCGTGGACAGAGACTTTCATCACCTGAAGAAGCTGTGGACGCTTACAAAACGGCTATTTTGGAGACCCAACTTCCGAATGGAATGGTTGCTTCAATGATTGGTTCCATCGTATGGAAAAATGTGTCAAATTTCGCGGAGAATACTTCGAAAAGCAATAAATACATTTTTAAATAGTAATGTTGTGTCACTTCCTTGATTCCCGAAATTTTCAGTGCCGCCCTCGTACCATATGCTTCCCAAAATTAATATCACCCTTCCTACTAACTTCCATTCCCTCTTGACTAACTTTTCTCCTAAACTAATCCAAATCCTCTCAAAATTCTTAAATGACAATGGTATAAAAATGTAGTCTGGTGTGTAATAAATAATAATTATAACTTTGTGAATGTCTGTGTCGTTTTATAATAGAGTTATCAATTTATATATTTATAATAAAAAAACATGTTATTTAACAAAACCTATCTTGTCCTTTCAGCTACTAAGATTAATAAATAACAACTACCACAAAGTGCAAAGTTCGACGGCTCATCTTGCCTTGCTGTGCTGCCGTCACTACATGACGCTGGCAGAATAGTCAACATCGGCTCAGTTGCCAAAATGGGAAAAAAAAAAAAAGTTGAAGGCACGCCTGTGCGCTGCCGTCTATAGTGCGTTTCATCAAATAGTTCCTATCCCGTAATGTTGGCTGCACTGTTAAACTTTAGCATATTTCCCACATACGCGACCTATAGTTTTCGCCAGATAAGAAAAAAATAAAAGCCGTTAACACCCGTCTACCAATGTATTCCAATATTTCAAAACGATACGAAAAATATGTAAAGGAAGTGTCGCTAACGTGATCAAAACAAACTTATCGTGGTAAGGGGCGTCCTTGACGCGTTCACTGGACATGAGTTATAAACCTTTTGGCCAAAACCATATTCAGTCATATTTATTTTGGAAGTTACTTAGGTACTACTCAATGAAACTCTTAAACCAAATTCGAAGTTAAATAATTTATTTTAAATAGGCACACAGACATAGGTATATAGTTTCGTAATCACGACAATCACTCTAGCACTTTCCACTATAGGCCCAACTTTGTATGAAACTCTCCCTAAATAGAGAATTCAGAAGGGGAGTCTGTGTCCGTATTTTCACTCACAGAACTTTCACTTTCTGAAGTGTCTGTAACGTTTATAATAAAGCGATCGGCTGTTTTATCTATCTGATGATCGAGTCCCTTCATCTTGACTTCTTCTTTTTTGACGTGCTCGACACAATTTTTCCATTTTTCAGGTGTTACCTGATTTAAGGCATCATTAAATAATTTTTTAACGTCTGTTAATTTAAATGTTGTATTGTGTCGAGCAACGTAACTTTTCGTGTCCGCCCATACGAGCTCTATTGGATTGAGCTCGCAATGATAAGGCGGTAACCGTAACACTAATACGCCTTTCTCTTTCGCCATTTCATCAACTGCGTATTTTTGATAAAAACTTTTCACAGATTGGACTTTTACCGTCAAATGTGCTTTTGTGTCCTGTTGGTCGAAGACGATTTCTTTATCTTGCAACCAGTCCATGATCTGTTGCTTTCTCCAAGATGAAGTGGGTATTTTTTCCAATCGTCTGAAAGTCAATGTATAAAATTTATAATAACTAAAAAGAAAAAAAAAAAGTTTTGGCCCTTTAAGTAAGTTGAAGTACCTGGAATGATAGCTTGCGTTATCCATAACAACGACGTCATTAGGTTGCAGCTTATCCAAGACTTTCGCGAACCATTCTTCAAAATGAACGGCATCCATAGCTTCGTGATAATCACCCGTCTTTTTACAAACGAAGACCCATTGGCAATCGCCCAAAAAGCCATTTTCATTGCCAATATGAACTACAATGAGTCTGCTGCCCTTTCCTGTTGGATTTTTAGCGCCAGTTGACAAACCTTCCAGAAATGCTTGGCGTGATGAAGTCACAGTGGTATCGGTCCAAGCTTTCGCAACAGTATGACCTAAAACAATTAAGGATAAATAAATGCACCAAAATACAGAGAAAATAAAATTGAGGGTGCACATTGTTTATATTTGTGACTCGAGTATGACAATTGATTTTTACCTGCATTGACCCAAGTTTCATCCAGGTAATAGATATTACGGTTTTCATTACGGTACCCTTCCATTTCTTTTAAATATTTTGTTCGCCACAGAATTATTTCTGGACGTTCTATTAAGGCACTTTTCCTGTTCCTTTTTTGGAACTTGAATTTCAAATGTTTGAGAACACGTCTTAAAGTTGTTTTGCTAAAGTTGGGCAAAGTGTCATCTTCATTTATTTTCTGTTGTATTTTATCTATTGTAGGCAGATCACCTTCCATGAAAAATCTATGCACTTTTTGCCTTATAGCTGTCTTGTCAAAATTATCCAATTTTTGGATTATGCCTAATTTGTTCTTTGTAGTCCCTTTGGGTTTCAGTTCATGGGTATCTTTATATTCCCTCAAAATTCCGTAAATAGCACTTTTACTTATTCCAGTGATCTCTGCAGTCTTATTAACCATAGCCATATTGGAGCGGTATTCATTCTCAGGCCATGTATTTTTAGTATGTTTAAATACATTTAATACTATGGTTTTCTCGCCAACAGACAAAATCGTACTTTTTCTCTTTTTGATTGGAGAATGTAATGGTTGCGACGACGATGGACCTATAATCAACAATTTAAAAAAATACATTGTAAACTCTAGCGACACAAGGGAGATCGTTTAAGTTTGAAAACACGTGCATGATAATTACGACAAACAAATAAATGTTTTTAAATCGAGTGGCAATAAATGGAGTATTTTATAATTAACTATTAAGTATAATAATGCTGTCTGAGTTTTAAATATTTCTTGACAATACTGTATCGATCAAAAATACGATATACGCAAAAAGTAGGTATCTATAATAAGTATAATTCTCACTGCATAAAATATGGTTTTCTCTGTGGCCGTTGAAGAGTGTACATTCTGAAAGTTGGCAACGTCGTAAATAGCTGTCAAATATTTACCTGTTTTGATTAATTTGGAAATAATACTGCATAGAAATAAGAAATGTGGGTAAATAACTAGAATATTAATAATAATTTGCAATAATGAATATCGTAACACCGAATATTTAGTTTTAGATGTAAAAAAAGTCTTTGGAAACTTTTAAAATGCCTTTTTTACACCTAAAACGGGTACAACATCAAATTCAATGTTATAATTGCAATTCATTATTAATATTCTAGTTAGTTAGTTAGCCACATTTCTAATTTCCATACAGTATTATTTCCAAATTAATCAAAGCAGGTAAATATTTGATAGCTATTTACGACTTTGCCAAACAAATAACCAAACCCACTTTTGCATTAATAGTTAAGGTTAGATTCACCACATATTTACACTGTTAAATATAAAGTAATTACGTATATAAGTCCGTCATTAGTCTATTATTTCATAGGTAGGTATTAAAATAATTTAACCAACCTGCTTGAGGTTCAACGATTCTCTGTCGACGCCTTTTTTGGGTTGTTGGTGGATCCATTCTCACTTCTTCACTCATAACCAATAATAACAAAAATAAAACAAAACAGTATCAAAATAACAAAACAAACCAATTAACAGTAACAAAATAATAACAAATGCTTGAAAACTTTCCGAGTATGGAGTACGCTCAGTCAACTCCACGCGCAAACCAGACTTGAAATGACACTCGAGACGAAGGACGCGATAGGCATAATAACAAAATGGCGGACAGGTAATGCGCCCCTGACTCGCTCTGACGTCACATTCAGCGCCGAGTATGAGGGCATAACCCAAAAAATCTCATTTTTTGGTAAGAACTTTAAAATTCGGTAGTTTAATTAATTGTATACTTCTATGAATATAAGTTACAGCTAAATAAATAAATCCAATTATGGCATGTTCTTTTATTGAAATATAAGTTGAAAACATAAGTAATCTCGAAAAAGAAAAATACACCTCAACAATTATTTTTGAAATGCATAAACAATAGCAATACATATTTCATTGTTTAAATATGTATTTTTGAAAGTAAAAAAAAAACCACAATTATTCTTTAATTTACGTATTTCTTACTTATTCCGTTGGGATAAGTGTTTGGTATTATGAAACTCGGCCGACACAGTAATAGCGACAGTTTTGAATGACGAGCGATATCTAATGAAGTTTTGTGGACTTTTTGGTACAAGTCGGATCAGTGACTTTTATTTTTCTCTTATCTGGCGAAAAGTATAGTAGCGTATTCGTGTTCGTCCTACAACAGTGCAGCCAACATTACGGGATAGGAACTATTTGATGAAACGCACTGTAAACGTGACGCTGGCAGAATAGTCGACATCGGTTCAACTGCCAACAAGAAAAAAAAAAAATAGACTGGACGCATTAGGTAATGAATGTTATGATGGAATTATTTTAAAAATAAAAGAAAGCACAAACCTTAGAGCAAGTTATTGTATTCTGAACTTTATTCCGGCAAAGTTAAAATTCTTAACATAACTTTGTTGGAATAAAGTTCGAAATTTAAAAATTGCTCGGTGGCTTAAACCTGGGTCTAAAGATATCCCTTGTTTTGTAATAAGGCCGATAAAGTTAAATCTTGTATATGAAGACGTTTCTTCTTAGAATTTATAAAGCAATTAGCGGACCCGGCAGACGTCGTCCTGCCCGGAAAAGCAGCGCCACATTAAATATGATTATTGTAAATAAAATTATTTATTAAATAATACGGGTAACTTATAATTTTCTATTATTTCTAGCTAGACAATTAAAAGTACCGCTCAAAATGATGTAACGTTGTCAATTGTACAGCAAATCAAATTTGATGACATACCGACAGCAGTGCAACCTAGCGGGTCCAATTGTATTTTCAAACCATCCAGGAACCCATTGAAATTTACACACAAAATTTCATCCAAATTGGTTCAGCCGTTTAGGAGGAGTTAGGTGACAAACACACGTACAGAATAATTATATGTCGGAAATACGTTAAATCAATCTTTTGACGCCAGCGCCACCAGGTGGCGAACGACAGGGTCTATAACATAACGCTTGATCAGAGTAAAAGAGTTTGTTGTTGGCAGTGAAGCAGTAAACACGTTTAGAAACTGTCCCGCTTTCCGTATACCTAGTTGTGTCGTGTACCTACAGTGTGTGATTCGCTAGTGTGATTAATTTGATCGTAAATAATAATTTGATTTGAACTGCAAACGGTTTTTCTTTTGCGCAATAACCAACACTTCCCATAGTACGCCCACAGCAGTTAAAATATGGCTGATAATAACGAAAGAGACATACCTTCTCCGTCATATATATATATATATTATTCATTGCTCAAATACATAGCAAACTATAATTTTGTATAATTTAGAAGCATTTTTCATTTTTTTAAATGTGAGTACCATGAATTCGTTTATTACATAATTATGTTGACTTGACAGCATGGCAGTTGAGACTATGTCATGCTCACTTAAATATCTCACTGTTGGTGGCGCGTGTGTTGGATCATTCGGTTCCCAACAAAATGGTTGAGCTGGATGGTGCTGATCCACGCGGCATGTTCGTGAACGGGCGCCGTCAGTTGAGACTGGTCATCTCTTAACTGCCTGCCACGGCTTATTTTTATTATTAATCTTATATTTTGAATTGTTTCTTTATTTTTTTTTTTCATTGTTCTCGCATATAGAAGCAACAAGAATAATGTACCCAGGATTTTGTAATATCTTGATTTAAAAAGAGTGTCCTTGGAGTTTGTTGCCCGTTCTTCTCCACAGAGATCTACGTTTTGGAATGGGCAACTAGCTTCAACTTTCTGACTAACTGACCGACTCTTTGACAATTCAAAAGTGCCTGTAAATGGTTTAATTGAAATAAATGCTTCGAGTTTGAGTTTGAGTTTGAGTTATATATTAAGATAAAACCGTGGGCTTCCACCATTTCCACAATTACATTTCCTAATACGAGAGAAACTCATACAAAAACAAATAAAATCCAATGCTAACTGGCTGACACTGACCTAGTGATTTCATAAAGTGATCTCATCGAATCAATATTGGATCTATTCGAGAAATCGCTTTATCTATAAACTGTACGTTGGATTCTGCGTCTTAATAACATCATGTTTTGGGACATTGAGTCATCGGTTTATAAAGTAGTCTTATAAAATTTGGTGTACTGAAATAAACAGACAAAAACTCCTTCTGTCAAGTAACTGTTTACACCTAAACCACTTAACCCTGATGGGTTCAATCGGTCGGGTGATCCCGACCGATTTAAAAGTGGCTGGGACAGACTGGATGCGGAAGGTGGAGACCCGGGTGTAGTGATGCAACTGGAGAGAGGCCCGGGTCCAACTATGGACTGAGATTTCCCGGTCTTATCCCCGAAGGCCGAGCGCCGATTCAAGGTTGTCCCCCGAAAAACGGAGGCTCAATTGATTAAATAGTGCAGTTAGTGCAAGCAAACGACATCACAATAGAAAATTAGTGTGGGAGCACTCCGTCAATGATAACAGAAAATGGGTTTAGCTGTGCATTATATATTCAAGTTTAGGTTAACTCTTAGGCTAGCCTAGAAATTCTACTACTGAGTTCGGAATGCAGGGCATGTTCGTACATACTCTGCACCCCCAACAGGGTTTGGCCTTGGCTCGTCACGAGTTATCAAGGGCCCTGTTTCCATGTGCGGCCTCTGAGACCGCACAATATCCTAGAAGGGCGCTTAAGAAAAACTGAGCGCCACTGTCTGGGTAAGACATTACACACTTCTTCAATTCATTTTCTCGAGGTATTACTTGTTACCCTACATGTTTTAACGTACAAAAAGCTCAACGAACAACACCAACGCACTAGCAGTACTGCTTACCCCCTTTTTCCGCCATGTCTCCTTCCTTTTAAGCCTTGGCAGGCTACTGTAGTTCTTCTCACTCATTTTAACTCACTGTTTTATTACATTTCACTGTTTCTTCACTTATTTATGGCACTTTATGTCACTTTTTAGCACTAACTGTGAGTTTGTGAACAGTTTTGTCACTGTTTTTTAGACACATCGTTATTTCGACTATTGTCAGTCAATCACAATGATGCAACTGAAGTTTTAAAGTATTAATATCAGCCTACGTAAAGACCTGTTTGAGATAACACAACTAATTAGCACAAACCGCACCCTAATTGATTAAGTCATTTCGTAGAAGAATGCCAACATACGAAGTGATACAGAGAGGCGACTAAAATAGGTAAATAATCGAGATGACGCTCACAAAAAAAAAATGCTGGAAAGAACAATATCATAAAGGCATTACACAGTAAACAATATTATCGTAATCTTTTTGATTTGTATAATGATGACACTGCAATGGAAGCAGAGCCCTAATTCAATGATTGCCAAGAAAAGGTAGCAGGAGTGTTGGAAGACCAACAGCCAGCAGCAACGGCCGGATGACCCATAATGGAGAGCGGGTAAGACCTGGATAAAATTCGCATTAACCAGGGAAGCATAGCATGAAAAAGAGGAGGACCTAACAGTAAGTGGAACAAGGCTATCAATGAGGATGATGAATGACCCGAAGAAATTGGTGTAACAAGATTTGCTCCCATTTGAAATGCAGAATAAAAACTTGAACTATTAAAGAAGTTTATCATTCTAGGTTTACCGACTAATGTGGGAAGATTATTACCAATCTCACGACTTTAAAACGTGATTTCAGAAACTCCATACAACACTGAAATTTAATTAACAACCGTGTTAAAAAGATAACAAAACAATAATTCTGTGAGTCACTTTTTATCAATTTGCTCACACATGCATTCACACATTTGCTGAGCGAATTGCAAATTGCAATCCACTGCTGGAAGGGTCTTCCCAGGAAAGTAAGATGAACATCTGTGACTCCCGACTCTCAGGCGAAAGGTACTTAGAAGAACACCGTGTGTGTGTTCTAATTACAAAGCGACTTCTAAGTTTACTTCAGCCAGTATTTGTATTTAGAACTTTAACATTACGGAGCAAAATTCGTAATTCAAAAATCGCTCGATGGTTTAAACCTGGTTCTAAAGATAAATCTTGATTTGTAAGACCGTTGCAGTCTGACAGACCTCTCTGCTCACCCAAGAGTGAAGGACATTCATGGGGGTATTCTACATGACGGTATTCTACATGACGATATTCTACACGAACAAAAGCTCGTCCTACATGGTATTAAGCACAATGTAGAATCTGTCATCATTAAGATTTCTTCAACAAAGCCAACAGAAACGTTTGGTGTGCACGAAAATCGCCTCCACGAGTAGCGATTTTTAAATGTACTACCGATACACCCTGGACAGTCAACCACCATACTGACTGGCTAATATTTGTACCGCAGCATGAGCTATTGACACAAAAGGGAGAAGGCCCTACACTCAGCAAGGGTTGGAACAAAGCATGAGGTGACATGGTGATGAGGGAAATCAAATAGCTTGTGGCAACACTAGTGAAAAAGAACCGAATCTGGCAACACTAAAAGTCGATCAAAACATATTAAAGTGTCAGAATAAAGCTACTAATGACATTGACATTGATACAATTAATAATTTTATCATTAACTGTAAGTAAGTTCATAAAACATAGTTCATTATCACTATTTGTACTATCACACTAATCTCCGAAACGGCTAGACGAAATCCGACACAATTTTCGCTAGTACAATTTTCTTTTATTTATTTTGAAGTCGGTCACTGGTTTGAATAAAAACTTTATGCACAACAAAACACGTCTCGTTTGGACACAAATACAGAACTAAATGGAGCACTCTTTGATTGCCATATCAGCTGATAAGAGATAAGGAGAATTGTACAGGAATGTATTATCTTTAATCTAGATTTCACGGTTTGTTATCGTTCGAGTTATTTGTTTAAAGATATTATTAGAAATGTTATTTTAATTAAATTTATTTATTTATACCAAGATATAGATCAAGGGGTTTGTCAACTTCCCTGAAAAGGCGGACCCATCTGGACGATTGTTTACATTATTCTCAGATATTTTTAGTCTATAAGAAAAAACAACTGCTAGCCTTTTAGAAATTTTAACGTCTCCTTAAAGTAAAAGGTATTAAGATAGAGATAGAAAATCTACAATCCATTTAATCATTTCTTAAGCATAGAATTGGACATCACCAAGTATAATCAAGGAAACTGATATAGCCCGAAGAATAGCCAACCTAAGTGGCAATGGGCGGGTCACATTTCTCGCAGAACGGATGGCTCATGGAGCCGAAAAGTATTGGAATGGCAACTGCGTACCGAAGACACAGTGCGAGTAGGGTAGGTAAACCGATGATTCGGTGAAGGTCGAGAAAATCCACTGAATGCGGAAAGCACAGGAGAAATCGTAGTGTCACTGCTAGGAGGTCTTAGTCCAGCAGTTGACGTTTGTTATGTGCTTTCTTGAAGCTGGAAGAACGTGTTACTCAGTAACTGGGTTGTGGAGGTCAGGCAGGCAGTCGCTCCATGTAAAATACTGGTATTCAGCTGCATTTGGTTAGATTGGAAGCCGACCCCAACATAGTTCGGAAAAGGCTAGGATGGATGAGAGTAGCCGAGGATCGAGATAAATGGCGTGCGATTGGTGAGGCCATGTCCAGGAGTGGATTGCTTTAGGTTGATGACGACGATGGAGATCTTTCAGCAGAATGATAACGAGTTCTAAATGAAAGTAGCCATAGATCGAATGAAACGGCGTGCGATTGTAGATGCCCATGTCCAGCAGTGGACTGCTATAAGCTGATGATGATGAAGGACATCTTTCAGCAGAATGACGACAAATTCTAGATGAAAGTAGCCGAGGATTGAGATAGATCGCGTGCGATTGTAGAAGCCCACGTCCAGCAGTGGACAACCATAGGCTGATGATGATGAAGGACATCATTCAGCAGAATGACGACGAGTTCTAGATGAAAGTAGCCGAGGATCACGTTAAATGACGTGTGATTGTAGAGCCTATGTCTAGCAGTGGACTGCTATAGGCTAATGAAAATGAAGGACATCTTTCAGCAGACGGTCGAGTTCTAGGTGAAAGTAGCCGAGGATCGATATAGATGGCGTGCGATTGGAGAGGACTATGTCCAGCAGTGGACTGCTATAGGTTGGTGAAGATGAAGGACATCTTTCAGTAAAATGACGACGAATTCTTAATAAAAGTAGCCGAGGATTGAGTTAAATGACGTGTGATTTAAGAGCCATGTCCAGCATTGGACTGCTATAGATTGATGACGATAATGATAGAAATTTTTCTACAGAATGACGATGGATGATTACGATTACAAACAACGTCACACACACATACACTGTATTACTTTTCTATGGTTTCCGAGACATTTTTTAACACTTAACACAACCGTTTTGTGCACAAGCAGTTCTATACTAGATTTCCGATCGATCCAGTTTGTTTACTAACAAAATGTACTGTATGACCGTCCATTGCGTAAGGTTTAGATGAAATGCATTATTTAGGATTCATGTTTTGTAAATATCGATATTTATATAAGGAGGATTTCATAATGGAATTTGTCAGTATAGCTTGGTTTTCTTGGAGATGGGAAGTGACGGAAACTGACTGATAGGTCAAGAAAACCCTTAATCTGAAAACATGGTCATGTTTGTGACGATCTAAAATCTTTTTGTGAATGTTTTACCGAAATATTAACAACGAATCAAATAAGGTTTAACGATAAATAAAATGGAGAACGGCTTTCAGAAAACAAGGGTCAGGATTTAATGTCTCAGAAGTCACTAGATTATATGCAACTTTTTTGGGGTGCATCGTTGTTTTTTAAGATTGGACATTGGATAGCTAATAGGCGATGGCATACTTATGTGAACTGCATCCTAATTGCACTATCAACTACAATCTGAATCATTTTGAAGCCTATTGCTAATCCATTGCTTCATACGTTCGAAAAATTCGTCTGCTCAACATCGTAAATAACGCAATGAATGTTGTTGAACTGTCAGAATGAAAGCCATTCCTCTAGCCATTCTACTGTAGTAAAAAGATCGTACTTAAATCGAAAAAAGTGGATGTAATTTGCCAGAAACACGGTACAAAATCTCGTGTGAAAGAAAACCTGACAGACACAGATGTGATTTAATAACTGATATTTTTTTCTAGAAAAGGCCGTTTATAAATCACTTGAGACAGGCTTATGTCATCCCAAAATAGTAGCAGTATGCAACAGCCTTTACAAAACCATACGCATTACTACATGCCAGCGCGCAGCTCATGAAGTCATGACACAATATCGTGCCGTCATACTTGTTAATTATGAGAGTTAGTACTTTCATAATTAACAACGATCGTGTTCTAACACTGCTGAAACACCCAGCTGTTAATTACAGGAAAACAGGTTTATCATATGCAGTTGGTCTTACAGTTTTCAAGTTTATAAAAACTCTGGCTTAGCCCTTTTTATGCCTGGACCAATGAGATGACAGGTAAAATATCACAGTGTGGGTAGGGTCGGTAAACCAAATACCTGGTGAAAATCAAGGGAATCAGCTGGATGCGGAAAGCACAGGACCGGTCGTTGTGGCTATGCTTGGAGGCTATGCTCCAGCAGTGGACTTCCTTCAGCTGCTTTTTGCAGCTGGATGAACGCGTTGCCAAAACATCTTCATATGTGAAGTTTGTCTTACAGTTTTCAATCTATATACAGTATGGAAACCACATATATGCAATAAATGAAACCACATACTTGTTATTGCCTTTTCTGACCATACACAAAAAATGGACGAAATCGGTCCAGTAATTAGGTAAAAAACTAGAGTTCTAATTTTGATCAAATTTGAACACTCTGTAGAATTGGATAACTAGGTCAATGATTCAATGAACTTGAATCCTTGAACATTGAAAAGCGACGTTGCCATGCAGTGCAAACTATCACGACGCTGCGCTGTTACGTATTCTACTTACCTATTTGCCTAAAATGTAAAAACGGTACACCTAAACGACAAGCTGGAATTAAAAAAAAAAAAACAATTACAAAAGAAAAAAAAAATAAAATGTAATACATTTTATTTCAACGTTTGAGTGCGCAAACTAAGTGTGTATGGAGGCCACGGACAGCATCGCCCGACTCCCCGCGTGATCTCCGCCGCCGCCGTTGCTCTACGCAAATACATTCGTTTCGCAAATGTATGGAATTTAATACTGTGACGGTACGGCCCAGTTGCTCTCACAGACAGGAAACCTGTGCAGTCAATGTGTGCAGGAAACATTATAGGCTGATTATTAAATTTTTTCGATACATGAGTACTTGAAATTACTGTTATAAAATACTGGCATTCAGCTGCATCCGGTTAGACTGGAAGCTGATTAGTATGTACTTGGAAATTTGGAATTGCCTTTTGACCTGTCACGGCCGAAATTTTGTTTTGCAATTTACACAAACATAAACTATCACTGGCACGCGCTAACATTTCCTGCGGGTGTACGTAGGCAGCGGTGTCTTTGGCGGTATCTTACAACAGGCGGCTCGAGACATGCGGCGTTTTTTCAAAGGCGGCGGTCATTGTGAACGAATTTTGCGGGCGGCAGGGAAGGAGGGGTGCGTGTAGGTAAGGACACCTGTTATTGACTATTAGGGAATAATTATCGATAAACAAAAAGAACTGTTTAGCTTTAAATACTTAGGGCGTAGTGTTTTTATTAGAATTATCGTGCTCTTGTGATAATTCTAAAAACACTATGCCCTAAGTACGTATAGCTATACAGCTTCTTTGTTTAAGTGTGTTGTGTAAGTTCTTGTTAAATATTCAGTAGATTTAGAGATAAAATTAATGAAGTAAAAGTAAACAATAACAATTTTACAAGTTACGTAGAAGCAACCTATTAAAAAAATCGTACCTACTTACACGTTTGCTAGTCAGGAATTCACTCCAGTCCAATCGTACAAAATTACTAAAACGTTTTTTAATACTTAATCCAATCAATAATTTGTTAAAAATATTAAAACAATCGAATAACACAAAAATGCTTGTATTTGAATGCCTTGTTTTGGTAGTAGGTAAGTAAGTGTAAAAAGTATCGATAAACGATAATTGCGCCGTTAACCCTAAATTATGAATTTTATTACTTTCGCCATTTTTGAGAAGTCTCGCTTTGTCAGTTCACCGCTGTCTTCCGGGATAGTGTATCGTGACTTTCGCAGAGATTTCATAGCTACTTGCGCGCATTGCTTCAAGTGATTTTGGCAAATTAAACTGATAACTAGGTCCTTTTTTTAAGGTGAAATTGACATTTATTTGCTACTTGACTTTGTGTGTGTATAAATAGTGTTTTAAGTTTATTTGTATTTATTTTTTACGGTGAAATTGACACTACTTGACTTTTGTGTGTGTGTACCCGTGTGTTTTTTTAACAAAATGCCAACACAACAGCATTTTTACAGTGCTGCAGAGTATACAGACATGGTTTTATTGTATGGCGAATGCCGCCAAAATTCAGCCTTAACTCTACGTACTTATCGTGAGAGAATTTAGTTAGTTCAGTTCAGTTATCGCGAAATAAAAGCGTGGCGGTAAAAATGAACTAAGTGAATTTTGATTTCATCGAACATTGACAAACGATCAAACGCCGGTGCCGACAAAAAAGCCACCATTGGATGTCGCCCGCGTGCGTAGGTAGTTGCCCCTCTTCCTGAGGTCAAGGTACGTTTTCTAAACAGAGTGTTTACTTTTATAGAATTTATTTTGATATTTATTTTGTTTGAAAATTTCACTTTTTTAATTTACGGTGTTTTATTTAATATTTAATTTTGCTATACTTCTGTGGACTAGTATTACTTGTGGTTTCATTTATTGCATATATGTGGTTTCCATACTGTATATGGCTTAGCCTTTTTTAAGCCTTGACCAATGAGATGATAGCTAAAATATCCTCGCGACCGGTTTTCGACGGATAATCTCAACGGAGACTAGCCAAGTACGGGAGATAATATTGCACAAATGTGTGCGCAAACACAAGTGCACTCTGTCGTCCCTCACCCTTATTACTTGTAGTCCGATGGGAAGACAATTCGACACGACCGGAGAGAGATCAGGAACAACGGTTCATAGAGGACTATGGAAGAATAATGTCTTATTCTTCTCGAAAACTTATGAATGGGTTAAATAAGGGAAACGGACCAAATTAGAACACAGGTTTGTTCTTATAAAGAACAACGGCAAAGTAACTAGAAATCATCACGTCTCTCTCAACCGTGATCATTCGCACTTAAAAATTCCATCACTCTACAAATCAGTACTTTCACTATGACATCATTCGCGTTACCTTTTCCAAAGTATGTTGGAGTCAGCTTCTAGTCGAACCTGATGCAGCTGAATACCAGTATTACAAGGAGCGACTGCTTATCGGACCTCCACAACCCAGTTACTGGGTAACACGATACCCCTTGGCAAGTCCCCAGTTTTTTTACTTTGACAATGACATGATAGCCGAAATTAATGTTCACGCATCTTCTTCACGCAAGACAGTGGTTCAAATTTTGTTGACCCAAAACTTCGCCACTTCCACGGCGTTATCGGTGGCACCGCAGAGGTCACTGACTGCATTTATTGGGGCACAGATGGTAGGATAGGTGGAACATAGTTTGCGACACAGCTCCACATCCACACCCTGCTACCGTTCCGTCGAGGTAGCCCCACTTTACGAGGAATACTAATGCTCACGCAACGAGCTCCTAAAAACCTTTTATAGAAATTACTGTTATTACTAATCCTTTGCCGAGCCCAATTTATCTAGCACGCTATGGGTGCGGTCTAGAATAAAACATTAAGACTAAATGCCATTAGACTGTTACCCAGCCTAAAATAATTTGGGGGCTTGGGAGAAGTCAGCCTGTCCACTCCTACACCCTAATTTCGTGACACAATCGGAGTGACAGTAACTTTCTTTGTGACAGCATAATCAGCCTATCGTGTTCTCACATATACTATACCATATTTACAATGGCATATTTGTAAATATACAACAAAAACTATTGCTTCATATGTTTGAAAAATTCGTGTGCAAGACAGCAAAAATAATGCAATGGTTAATGATAAATGATTTTATTTCTGTAAGTAGGTTTGTACAAACACTTCTACACGTCAATCATATTTTAAAACTAGATGAGGTCGGCGTTTCCTCTCTGACTACTCTGAGAAGAAAGGCTGAAACAAACTCAGAGGTCACAGTCTCTTTTAAAGTCCAGACATAATCTTGGTCAGATCATGTGAAGACCATGTAGATTTGAGTCTGAAATGGTCTTTTGAGGAAAAACCACACAGAATGAGTGGACCTGTCCAGTCAGTGCACGCATTTGTCAGTAATCGTGCAGCTCAACTCAAAACTTAAGGAGCTCAACGATCTCCATTCAGTCGTCACTCTCGTGACGTAAAAGTATTACATAATCACGATTGAAAGACAACAAACTGCCATGGCCGCCAAGGTCGACAGCTGAACTAATTATTTACATGTGTTTAGTACAAATATTTATAGATGAGGCTGCGTCTAAGTTAGTTGAAGGTACATTCTTAAGATAGGATAGATAGAAGATTAACAAACCTACTTACAGAAATAAAATCATTTATCATTTAGATGGAGGAGCAAATCGAGATTCGAGAGTAAAGCCCTGTTGCACCAATTATTACTAACTAGATTCTGCCCGCGTCGATGTCGGAAATGATTCGCAGAAAAACAGACTCGCGAGGTCTACAGCTCACAGAGCCATTAGTTTTTAAATACGTTTAACCGATAGAATCCCGGTGGCCCTCTGTAGGACCGGGGTGGCGCCACCGTCAAGCCCCGCTGGCCCTCTCGAAGGTGGCGCGGTCGTGCGCTTAAATAATCATCATTATTGCTTCTAAATGAGGGCTAATATCGTCTTTTGAGCATTTCACTGTAAGGGCTTTTTTTTTGGCCTGACGAATTGTCTTGTTCCACGACATACCGGCCCTACAGAGGGCCACCGGGATTCTATCGGTTAAAGCTAAATGCATGAAATGATCTGCTGCGCAAGCGATCTCGTCACTCCGTCCCAACTAAACGCTAAGTATACGTATCATGGATTCATCATCCTCCGATTCTTATCCCAATGTACGGTCACCAAATGTGATAAGTAACTTGGCCGTCAATACAGTTGAAGTTTTGTAAGAAACCGATTAATGTTTTCGAATAAAATTTAATTTAATTAATAGAAAACAAACAGGTAATTTATGGAATTAAATTTCATTCGAAAACATCCATCGGTTTCTTACTAAACTTAACTATATCCGGCGACCCTTTTTTTTTTAGGTGGGAAATCATCAAATGACCTCTCCCGCTCTGGGCGGAGCGGAAGGGCGTGTCAGACTCTTACTGACTAAAACCGCCCGTGTTCCTACAGTTGCCTGTGCGCCAGGGCCACGGTAACTCTTGCGAATAATCCGCGACCTCGGCAGGCATCGGCCCTATCGGACCCCGTCAATGGTGCTGACATCTCTTTGAGGCGCGCGTGGAACACGACGCGCCGTCGACCCGGGCCTGGTCCTTACCGGACGGCGAGCTGCATATCCAGCGACCCTGGTTACTTATCTGTTCGCAACATGTCTTCTTCTTCTTCCTTGTTTCTCTATTAGTCATCATGTCACCCCCTTTCTATCCATATCATCTTTCACACAGTCCATCCATCGTTTCTCTGGTCTTCACCTAGTCATAAAACCATCCACATTCTAACTCAAAAGTTTCTTCACGTCATGTTCCTCAAAGAAAAACGCTATTGTGTAACAGCCCTAACTAAATGAAGTATCAAAATCAAAAACTTTATTACAAAAAAAAAAACAACCGACTTCCAAAAAAAAAAACGCTATAAAGTGAAAAATAACTTTAATTTCGGAAGCCGGTATCTTCGGTTTTGTAATTTTTTTTTTTTTTTTTGTGGTATCTACCCGACACAAATTTATATACCACTACTTGCTATGTAAGTAACAGTGACAGGAAGTTAAATCATCAACATGCACTAAGTTGAAAAAAATACGTATTATTGAAGTTAACTGAAAAACTACCCAACCAAATTTATTCAAATTTATATGGGACCACCCCTAAAGCATACCCTATCTATTAAAAAAGTATTTCCGAAATCGATCCACAATTGCAGGAGATATCGCGTAACAAACATACAGACGAATTGAGAACGTCCTCCTTTTTGAATTCGATTAAAAATCAAGTCATTTATTCAAATTAGGCTGATAATCAGCACTTTTGAACGTCAAAATTATATAAGACAGTCTCCCAACACGCCCGTTTTTCACCACACCTTAGTGCTTTATCTGGGAAGAAGAAGCGGAACAACAAACTCCCGAGCAGCACAGTTGTCTGGTCAGTTAGAAGAACTTCAACACACAATGCGCAAAAAGTTTGTCAAACAAAGTTTTTAGGCCGCAGACTTATGGTCACACAGTCCGCCGTCTGCGCTCTTCAACTGTAGGACGATTTCTTTTGTAAAAGCGGCACTGAGAAAACGGTGAAGGAAAACACCATTAGGAAAGCTGTATATTCTAGAATTAAAATATTTAAGACATTATGTGCCACAATGCTTCGATCCCACACACTTTACCAATTTGAAAGCTGATCAAACAGGACATACATGCGTAGATCATACGAAATCTGGCATTATGTAAATTGTTCAAGTTCAAATCATGGCAAAGTCATACAATCATGAACAGTCACGAATTAAAATCTTAAAACTATCAGAAATCAATCAAAACTCATCAATCAATCTGTGTAGCCCTTTCCTAACTATGTTGGGGTCGGCTGCCAGTTTTACCGGATGCCGCTGAATACCAGTATTTTACATGGAGCGACTGCCTATCTGACCTCCACAACTCAGTTACTGGGTAACACGATACCCCTTGGTAAGACTGGTTGTCACACTTTTGGGTTTCTGACTACCCGTAACGACTGTCAAAGATCTTCGAATGACAGCCTCCGACCAACGGCTTAACGTGTCATCCGAGGCACGGGATAACTGATAAAATTCTCATAATAATTATTAATCACTGATAAATGCAAAAACAAATCCTACAAAATACATTAAAAAATTTAAACGAACTGAGAACCTCCTCCTTTTTGAAGACTAACAAAAAATAACTTCCTAATTTACGTCAAAAACAACACTGTTCCTTCTAAAAAAACACCTTTTTACTCAAAAACACTACAAAATTATACTAAAAACTTTAATAATATTTTACTTCAACCCACCATTATTTACTCTTAAAACAATACAGCAAACTGTGCTGTTAAAAACCACGTTTTTTACTCAAAACCACTACAAAATAATAACTTTAAGAAAATAAAATTTTATTTAGACCCGTCATAATTTACTTTTACAACCACACAACAAACTGTACCCTTTAAAATCCACCTTTTTACTCAAAACAACTACAAAATTACAACAATAATAAATTGAATATTAAACATGTAACTTCACAACACTGAAAAATCACTGTAACACTGAAGGCCGCCTGTAAACTAACTGAAAAGTGTCGCAAGTGAGTCTATTATCGCGAGTACCGATAGCAGACAAAGTTAATATTTGAACAGTTTAATTTTATTACGTCGATAAACGTATATTTATGAATATTACACAATTTATAGATACGCGGGCGATTTCAGAATTTTGTTTTGTTGTTGTTTGGTGATTTTAGAATTTTTCGTTTTTCTTTTGGGGTGAGCAGATATTAAAGTAGTTTTTTGTTTCATTTTTATTTGTTGGCAGTTGAACCTTCTTCAAGGCTTGGTTCCTGGCATTTAATACCACGCTTTCTCTTTCTCGAAAATACACACATAGGACCCCGTTCCCACTATGTCGTGACGACAGATTATCGTGTCGTCTAAAGCGTCGTGGCTTGTGTATTTAAATGGAGGTGCTCTCATATAGGACGACACGATTAACTGTCGTCCACGACTTTTTTTGCAGTGACGACAGATGGTCTAGTCAATGGGAACAGCTAGCACGACTGTCGTAAAACTATAAAAAAACGTCACGACTTATCGTGACAGCAAATCATGTCTCTTTATTGCGACTATCTATCGTATCGTATCTATGTATCGATCTTCAAAAGAACGTAGAGGCGACTGATGTGCAAACGACAAGGCAACTGCCGTGAACAGTAAAAATGTCGTCACGATCCAATGGGAACAGCTACATACAACAATCGTTCAACGATAAAATATTTCGACGACACAGTGACGATAAACAGTCGATATAATGGCAACAGCTAGAAACGACAGTCGTCCCACGATAAATTAATCGTCACGACATAGTGGGTTACGCGCCCTAACATAACATAAAGGCTCCCACAGACAGGCGCGACGCGACAGGGCGACGCGGCTTTGGTAGAACAATTTCTATGTAAACTTCATGGAAATTGTTCTACCAGAATCGCGTCACAACGGCGCGTCGCGCCTGTCTGCGGGAAGGGTAACAGCACGTCTTGTTTCCCCTAAGCTTTAGGCAGAGGTATACCTATAGTACACCCAAATATCGCCAGATATGTTTGCAGTCCCATGTTATAGGGGGCGAGCCTATTGCCATCGACCGTGCACAAATCCAGGCTCCTCTGCCTCTGCTCTCCAGGAACACCTCTACCTAACCCTTCGGGAATTACACGCGTGATGTTATGTGTTATCTTATGTTATAAATATTTGTTGCATTGTGTGAATATTTGAAATAAATTATATTAAAGAATTATATAATTATATGTGAAGACGATGCACCTAGAATAAAATTACTATGCCACAATAGGAAACTTATTTTACACACCGTACCGGTATCCTTTATCTACAATCCTACACGTTAATGCTTTAACCGCGCCTCAACGAGTCGCGAGCACGCGAACCACTGAAACACGCCCACGACACACTATTATAAATAGTTATTATGATTTAAACAAACGATCCTGTTGTCTAACAACTAAACTAAATGATGCGTATTTTTTTACTTTTTATTTTAGACTAGCTTTTGCCCGCGGCTTCGCTCGCGTTATGTTATACTTTGACTATCAATTCGGGTTATAATTCAATCATGATTCGAAAGACACGTGGCCATCTATTATCATAAGGACGTAATTGTTGTTTTCCTCGGGAACAGTACTTTTTTGCGGGATGAAAGGTACCCTATGTCCGTTTCTGTACCCCTGACAACGTAATTGCAAAATTTCAGGATGATCGGTTCAGTGGTTTAGGCGTGAAAAGGTAACAAACAAACTAACTTACTTTAGCATTTATAATATTAGTTAGGAATAGGATTAGGATGGGTTTGCTCTTGACTCTAGTCTAGGTCAGAGATGACAGAGACAAAGTCGACGATAGATGTATTTATGGTTGAAGAGAGATATTTTATGACATACTTTTTATTTGTTATTTATTTACATGTCGGAAATACGTTAAATCAATCGTTTGACTTTGACTAATCGGGACGCCAGCGCCACCAGGAGGCGCTCGACAGAGTGTACAACATAAAGGCTCCCGCAGACAGGCGCGACGCGACAGCGCGACACAAAGGCCCGGTCGTCGCGCGATGAGCGGTGATTCTGTGTCGCGCGTGATTCGCGTCGCGTGTCGCGCCTGTTTGCAGGAGCTTTAACGCCCGACCAAAATTAAAGCAGAGTTTGTCTGTGGTGATCAAGCAGTGAACACGATTAGAAACTGTCGCGATTTGAACTGCAAAAAGTTTTTCTATTGCTCAATAACCAACACTTCCCATAGTACGCCCACAGTAGTAATATAGAGGTATGAGGAACAGGGTGTAAAGTTCACTCATACTCTATGGAAAAGGGAGGATCCTCCGACCAGACGGGTATTGTGTCTGGTGGGCAACTGCCCAACGATTGATGTCGGGATGTTGTATATATGCTTGTTGCGCGGTAAACTCTGCTTGCGCGATGCAGGATTTTGCGTGACGTCATCTGACGTGTAGCTCGCATGTGGCGATTGTAGATGCCGCTACAGTAAAAATATGGCTGCTGATAACGAGAGAGACGTATCTTCTCCGTCATATATGTATATGTATACTTTATTTTACACCAGAAAATACATAACAAAAAAAATATTTGACACTACAAAGTATACAAGGGGCTGTCTTACCGCTTTCTGCGATCTCTTCCAGGACCGGAATTTCGTAACACACTTTAAATCAAAATCCAAGAGCTTTGAAGGAAATTCCTAAACCATTGCCTCATAGGTTTGAAAAATTCGTCTGCTCAGCAACGTAAATAACGCAATGAACGTGGCTGAACTGTCAAAATTAAAGACATTGCGATCAACTGTAATGTTATGTGTGTTACGCAGTTACCCCACAGGCAACTTTTTATGATAAGTGAAGCCGAAACCACAAATATTTATTAAAGGTGTTACTATTGACGATATGATTCATAATTTCCATTGGTCGCATCTCTGCGCAACAGGCTTGTGTATTTTGAACCACGCTTCAAGAGGAAAAGATGCATTACTTTAACTGATAGTATCAACTTAAGGCTCCTTCAAACAGGCGCGACACGCGACGCGAATTGCATGCGACACAAAGACGCTCGCCGCGCGACAGGCGGTGTCTTTGTTTCGCGTCGCATGTCGCTCCTGTTTGTAGGAGTCTTTACACTGGTACAGATAGGCGAAACGTAATGAGATGCAACACAAATGAGCCGTCCAAATCTATGCAATGCAACATGAAATTTAACACACGTTGAAACAAATTCACCTAGTTGTGTATTTTCATGTCGCATTGCATAGATTTGGACGGCTCATTCCTGTAACATTTCGTGTTACGTTTCCCCAGTCTGTACCCGGTATTAGACAGAAACATGCGAAACAGCGCGTCCGCAGCGAAACTAGTGCACCACTAATGAGGACTATCGCGCTTGAGTTCGCCACTAGAGGCGCTAGTGTAGAGTAAGGTCTCTAGATGTCAAAATATGTACTGAACTGTTTGCGGGATTTTTTATCACGGATTTTAACGAATGATTCATAATAGCTGTGATGGTTGTATCATTCTTCATTAATTCTGGCTTAAGATTTAAGTAAAAAGTTAGGATGTAATTTTGTAGCACTTGAAGGAATAATAAGATTTATCTGCTTCATGCTTGCCAATTTTAGGAACATTATAATCTAAATATTCATTTGAAGTTTTAAAATGTAATAAAATAAACATACTATGAATATAAGGGTACTTAAACATATCCAAAACATCAAATAAAAGTACTGCAACAGGAACTTACTCGACAGTGGCGCCAACTGGTGAGCACAAAAACGATAGCCCCCATTGTATTTGCACTTACAGTGCAACATTTTCATTGAAATTGGTTCTAACAAATAATAAATAATTCATAATAAACGAGTAGCTCTGTGAGCTGTAGACCTCGCGAGTCAGTCGTTGCATAGCTTAAAACTGAATAAATGTTCACCGCCTACCTTAAAACAAAAAGCGCGCGCAAAGAGCGCGAAATAGCAGAAATATGATGTTTTCAACCCCCATATCTCCGCCATTTTGAAAAATTTCGAATAACTGAATCGACAAAAAAAAACCATATAATTATCGAACCTGCTCACAAAAATTCACGAGAATCTGTTGAGAAATGCGACCTGTAGAGGAGAACAGTCATCCACCGGACATCCGGACACATGAAAGTATTTTCGCCCAAGCTGAAACGGAGACGCTTCGCGCTCGCTCAGTCAAGTATTTAATGTCATATTTTCGTTGCAGCCTTCGTATTACTATCTACCACCAAACGAGCATCTTCCTGCAGGGTGTAAAGCTTTTTTGGCCCACTTGGAAGTCCCTGAACCGACTCCGAACCCAAGTAGGAAGGTGTAAATCGAACCTCGTAAAGTGGGGTTACCTCGACGGAACGGCAGCAAGGTGTCAATGTGGAGCTGTGTCACAGACTATGTTTCCCCTCCTATCCAACCCCCTGTGCCTCAAAACATGCAGGCAAAGTGACATCTGCGCTGCCACCGATAACGCCGTGGAAGTGGCGAAGTTTTTGGCCAACAAAAATTTAACAACTGTCGTGCCAGCGACACGAAAGCCTTCGTATTTAATTTATTATTGTTTTACTGACCATACGTATAAGTATGCTCTACCCAACAATGTCACGCTATGCCGACTGCGTGAACGAAACATTAGCACGGTTGAATGGTGCACGCTTGTTTGCGTACGTCATAAATCTTATGTAGGTACAATATAAAAATTTGTACTGATATGATAATTACATAATGAGGTATTATTTTCGAAAAAAAATGCATATTGTGAACTAAATTATAACAGTAGGCCACGAAAGCCGTTTTTTTAAACCTTTATTGTTATCGATCAAAAATTCAAAATTTCAAAAAGAATTGGAAATGATGACAATATAATTGGCATCAATTTTAAATGAAAGTAGTGTTAATATAGTTTTTTTGCTAATTGTATAAAATTAAGGTAAATATTTATTACAACTTGTGCAGTAAAGCTTTTGCAGACCAACTAACAAATTATTAAAGTACTGCCCTCCATGAAAACACTCCCTAAAATACTTGTATTCATGGAAAACAAAAGGAGCACAATATTGTCGCAGCAACATGACTGGAAACATGTTTCACACACATTCTGTATCGTACGATTCAAACTTAATGGCGGCTGTGAAGTGCGCTACTCGCTGCGTAGTACCTCACCCCTCACCCCCGCTGACACGTGAATTGGTTACTGCGCAGCGACTCGCCTCATGTTCCGAGCAGCCATTAAGTTCGAATCGTACGTACTATAATACCTAGGCAATGTTACAAGCAACATCTTTCCAGCAACACAAACTCATTTTGATGCAAGAATGTTGCGTTACTTTTGTCTACCAACAAACAAGGCTTCATAGTTTGGACTAAAGTACTCATATCAAACATGTATTTTTTTTTACGTTACCAATTATTATATCGTGTTTTCCTGTAGTTTTTAGTTATTCAGCCATAAAACTTATTGATATAATAATACTGTTTTGCCCACAATAGAGAAGCACTTCTCCATATCAACCATATAAAAATAATATTACTTACAAAGCCACTCTTCGCTTTCTCATGGCGGGACATTTTTCTTTTTTTAACATCCAGATGCATTCTGTAACAAAATGAGAATATTTTTACTGAAGTAAAAGAAGAGTTTCATTCTTGAGAAGTTTATCTGAAATTGACAGTAAACAAAATAGACCATGTATAATCTATCGCAAATCAGTGGTGATCACTTGCAGTATAAAAATCGCCCTTACAGCTACGACATAAAGGTGCTGTCAATGTCAAACTGTTACCACTAATGTGCGGTTGACTACTAAAAAGAGAGGAGAGACAAACAAAAAATTTGTATTTAATCCGAATAGGTAATTTAGCTCAGTTCATGAGCTACAAGTAGTGAGCGCCGAGCACTTGAACAAAGGGCCGGATTAACCATATCGAGGCCCCCAGGCAATGCAATTCTCAGGGCCCGTTTACCCTTTTCTAACTTCCTAAAATATATTTTTTTCTAACGTTCTGCAAACAATTACATTTTCCCTTAAAGACCTTCTGATTCGGAGCGGCCTACACTGCCTTATGGATAATCCGGCCCTAATTTATAACTTCATCACTATTTCAAAATCTTTACACAGAGGATTTAAGGATTAACGAAAAGCTACCTTATTCTTCTTTTCGAGTTAATGGTAAATGTACATATTGGGATCTATTTATAAATGTTGCTTAAGGTTAAGACAATCAGTCAAAAATGTATAATAAGTAAAATTATAAAACCTCCGAAACAAAAAAGTTCTGATGACCTTGAAACGGCTGAACCGATTTTGATAAAAACATGTCTACGAACCACCGCCAGAAAACCTGCTTTCAAATAAAAAAACCGCATCCAAATCTGTTCACCCGTTTAAGAGCTACGGTGCCACAGACAGACACAAATAGCGGTCAAACTTATAACTGATCGCAGCTTTGCCCTCGTGGATGTCGGAAATTATACGAGGGGAACGTGCTACCAGGACTAAAAGTATCCTATGTACTTCCCCAGGATGCCATCTATCTCCTTGCCAAATTTTATCGAAATCTGCTCAGTGGTTTAGGCGTGAAAAGGTAACATACAGACAGAGTTACTTTCGAATTTATAATATTAGTATGGATATTGTTGCATTAGTGATTTACTTATTAAAAAATGTTGGTATGGGCTATGGAAGTTTAGGCAGGGCATGAAAAATTAATAAAAGAAGGATGTATCATTAGAGTTTATAACAATAATTATTTAGAGATTGTCAGAATTTGTTTTTTGGGACGCGGCGCGGTCCGCGCGGTGTCCTTTTGGCAAATGGTAGGTACTTAATTAATTACTTGATTAAAGGACTTATATGGACAGTTAACGGAAGCTTATGAGTCTGTTCACAAATTTTTAAAGATAACTTAAAAGTTTATTGGTTACTTGAAATGTTAGCTTCCTTAATTAACAGATAATTAACGGATTAATTGTCTTGTGCCCAGCTTTTAACATTTTGTACTACAACTATCACTCTGGCGATAAATAAATAAATATGGTCTAGTGGTAACAAGCATTCCTATTAGTGTAGAGTACTAGGTTTGATCCCCAATTAAGAATTTCTCAGTAACTGAAGACATTAAATACTGAAAACAAGAGTATAAAAAATATTTTGTGCCAATTTAGGTATTATGTAAAAGTAAAGAGTTGAACTAACTCTAATTGATGTTGTGAGTGTCTTTTTATACTTTTTATTACGTAATGGGCCAGTTCTTGATCTCAATCTCGCTTGGTGGAAAGCGATGGATGAGGTCTATGGAACAAGCAAGCCCAGAAGATACTAGAAAATTATGGCAGAATAATATACTAAATATTTATGCATTCTGTCTCCAAAATTGAACCTACCACTGTTTTTCTCAGCACCACCATAAAGTTAACAGGTAGAAAATGCTTTTAGCATTAAGTCTACCTTTGTACATTTGTGTAAATGATAAATGATTTTATTTCTGTAAGTAGGTTTGTACAAACACTTAATACACACCAATTATATTTTAAAAACCAGATGAGGTCGGCGTTTCCTATCTGACTACTCTGAGAAGAAAGGCCAATACAAACTCAGAGGTCACAGTCTCGGTTGAAGTTCAGGCATAGTCTTGGTCAGATCATGTAGATTGGTGTCTGAAATGGTCTTTTTTGGAAAAACCACTCAGATTGAGTGAACCTGTCAGTCAGTGCAAACATTTGTCAGTAAACGTGCAACTCAACTAAGAACTTAGTGTGCTTCAAGTACTAAATATATAAATAAACTTCACTTTTACAGAACAAAAGCTAACATTCTTTGAATTTATTAGTCAGAATGGCAGTTTAAAAGTAGGTTGACATAAAAACTAGACACAAATAACAGTTACAGGCACATTGTTGTCTGTCATGTTATTTTAAAACCAAGTAAAAATATGGGGAAAAATTTCTATTTATTTTTATTAAAAGCAGAATTATTGTCAGTAGCCAAGTAAAACAAAGACACCAACTACATTTTTTTTAAATTTGTTCTCGTATTTTTTGTGAAAGTCTTAAAATATTGCTGTGCATTTTGATTAAATTTTCACAAACATGGGGAATGTTTTTAATGAAGCTGTGAATGAAGATAGCTAATTATGCTAAGCATGTTTGGATGTTAAAATAAGAATGAAGTTATTATCTTTGAGGGTGATAATAATCTAAAAAAAATATTTAAGACTATGGCCTAATTTTTCAATGAAAACAAACAAAAATGCAGTAGATAAAGAACAACCAGCCAGCCAATTCTAATCTTCTCTGCCAGATACATGAATATGTTTATTTACTTTTTACAATCTTCGATAAAACCATTTTTTTAAGTTTTCCTAAAATATAATGGTCTTTTCTCTTACTCGAAATTCATCAGCATCGGAAAGGAATGAATGCATCACAAAAAAAAAAACAAAATGTTTGCAGTGAGTTTTTTTTTTTTTTTTGTATGATGTTATTGACATTACAGTTAGCACCGCCTTTGGCGAAGGCCCCAAACAATAAACATCGGGGTCATCTCGTCACAGAAAAAAAGTTTTACCCATATCTCAACTGACGTTCAGTAGCGATTTTCAAACTGTTGTATTTACTAGAATCACGCATCAAACAATATTATAAGTTGTTAATACGATGACTGTACGGGTGATTTATCGTTTAACAACTCCATCCGCATTCAAACGTCCGTTTTTCAATCATAAAAATGCAAAAACATGAGTTGTTGCGTTCACAACGGTCACTGTTCGTCATAACCTATGCTAACTCTGTTTTAGCAACTTCTAAACAAACAAACTGATAAAGATAAGATAATAGATGTACTTTACCACTAAATAAGCGTAGATTTATTTCCATATAAGTTCACAAACATCACTTTTTTGATAAAAACATGATAGATAACACAAACAACTTTACACACCACACATAGGCAACACAGTAGTGACGTGCTACGTTCACTTTACAATCGACAATCGAGATGAGATTCGTCATTTGTATAGTGTTGTGACTAATCATATTTTTCTCCACTGGTAATAGCGACATCTATGTGTATGTACCACAGACTAGTTAGGTATTATATGTATTTGTAAGATCAAAGAGAAGTTGAACAAAATTGTAATTATTTTCTTTTATCCACAACGTATTTAGTAAAATACATTGTAATAGGGTTTCCGTACAATGAGAAATTAGTTAAATACTTTAACTGACTGGAACACCTACAACACATCTTGACCGCCGCACCGTCTTTCCGAACTTGGTTAGTAATAATTTCGTACTCGGATTCGGATTTCGAAACTGTGACCGCGCCCTAGAACTTACGACATGACATCATGATGAGCCTTGTCGGAAGATGGTTGTATGGGTATAATTTGGAAGACATTAAAGCCAAAAAATTCTGGAAATAGCCCAAAAGCAATAGTTAAATGGTCTGCGCGTGCAAGATCTGCATCCTACATTTAAAAAAAGACACGTTTGAATAGGGAGCACCTTATGGTTCCCTGAAGGCTATGCTATGCTTTAGGTACGTGATAGCTCGACAAACTGGGCGGTTAGGACTGGCCTGGCCTTCCGGCTGTCCGACCTTGTGGATGCAAGCCAGTGCCTTTTTGGGAGTCTATAGTGAAAAGGTTGTATTATTTTAAAGTAGATACTTTCTTCAAAGAATATAACTGGCTGCCAATAAATACAGCAAAATTCAAATCAAATATTCCGTTCTGCTAGAATACGCTATTTATTTGTTATATTCTCATTTTCCACGAACCAACAACCATCTTCCATGGAATAAAACATTGCTGATTCTTTCAAGTATATTTTGAAATCTTTTTTTTTTATTTAACAAAATTATAACGTTAGTCTCAACGTATCAATATGGATAAAACCCAAGAACCGCCAAAGAAATGTTTTTGTGCGAGATGTTTCCTTCCAATCGATCCTGAAGATAGGGTCGATATCGAAGGGCAGAGCTTCCACAGGTGTTGTAGCACGTGCTGTAAGTATTAACAAGAATTTTAGCGGTTTATTTAAAATCCAATAGGATTATATATTTGGGGGAATAGAAACAATTCTACTCTCCCAAACAAGTACATTGCACCGCACATCAGTGGTAACATTCGCACTACGAAAATCGCCCTTACTGCTACAACAAAAAGGCGCTGTCAATGTATTTTTTTTTAGTTTTGATTTGCTTTTGACTGTACCATCAGCAGCTTTATAGAAATGCAGGTGCTTCTTGCGAGGAGTGCAGGCAAGACTTATTTCAGTAAGTTTGGGTCTGGTGAGAAAAGAGTCGAAAGCGGGTGAGGGCGTTAGTGGCGGGGTAACAAAGCAGGTAAAGACACGTCCTCGGCCCGTACGATATTGACACCTGCAGCTTGACAGTTACATGTGGAAGTGGTAGTAAGTCCCGACTGAACTTCTTGAAAACCGTCGTTGGAAACCTGGAATCAATTTCTTAAACCCGTCGTTTTATTTTCCAGGTGTCTGCCGAACGATTCCTACATCCCTGAAGATGTTCTACGGGCATGTGTTCTGCTCCGAATGCTTCAAGACGCACGTCTTGTCGAGGTTTAGGGGCGAGAGTCCTCGCATCCATTCTAATAGTTGGTGGATGCAGTGGGCGCCTGGCGGTCACCCACAAGAGGCGAATAATAATGAGAGCAAAGGTTGTTAACCAACCAAACCCATCACCATTCTATTGCTCTTGTACCACATTTGGGATCGGCGCAGCATTTTTTTCTATATTAATACTCATTATAAAAACACTAATAAGCTATTACTTAATCTTTTGTCGACTCAATGATCGGCAATTTTCGTCACCAGAAAACACGTGGTACATTAGAGGTTTGATCCTTATGATACTTTAATCAGCTATCTCAATATTTTATTTCTGTAACCGATTAGTTCCACGGCAGACTGTGGAACTAATCGATAACGTTCGGTCTTTCAATCAGAGACGAAACCTGAGACCGAGACTCCAGAGGAGCCACCGAAGAGATGTATCTGCGCGCGCTGCCTTCAGAGTATTGACGATACCAACAAAGTGGACATTGGAGGCCAAAGCTTTCATCCTCAATGCGCCAAGTGCTGTAAGTATCCTATGAACTATTGACACTAATTAGGTTGGTCGAGGTTTCCATCGAAAGAATTGGTAGGAAAGATGTCTTGCTCAGATATGTATATCTGAGCAAGACATCTTTATCTTTAAACTTAGGGTGGACAATTTACGTACGTGTCTTGTCTAGCCTTCATTGTTTTTGTTTTATAAGAGTGATGGGGTAGTTCAGAAACGAATAAGTTCCTTTTTCGCACCAGAATAATGAGGGCTTTAGCACTTACTGCCTTCCAGCCCTTGTTTATGTCCAAAAATACTTGTTGTAACTACTAAAAGACAGATAACATTTTATAACAGTGAACTAAATTCCAGATTTCTGCCACGCAATTCCGACCGACAACGTGAAGATCTACTACGGACAAGTCTTCTGCGAAGAGTGTTTCAACAAACACGTTCTTAACCGTACCAAGGACAATCCTTCGGAGTTCTTCAAGACTTGCTTTGAACAGTGGCAGAATAACACTCAGTTTGCTGAGAATATGAGGGAATTCCTCGCTGGAAATAAGGATACGGCACCGTTTATTTTCATGCCGCAGGGACAACAGCCGCCTTTCTGTCGATGTGGCAAGTGTGGAAACGGCCCGCAGGAGTGGTTTCAGAATAATGAACCCAAGAAATGTAAGTTAGACCTTGTGTTAGGTATAATTTAAATTAACCATACCATAACCCAGCACGGGTGATTAAAGGTTAGAAGGGTTTTTTCCAGCAGTGGTGTCTACGCCAAGTCCATTCTGCGTCGTCTTCTATACTATCCAAAGCTCATACCAGCTTAGCTATTCATAAAGCTGCAGAGCTTGCGTCAATTGAAGTTTGTCTGTTGTAGGCCTTGTGCACCACAGCACAGTTCATACCTTATGCGAGGACGAGCGAGAAAATAGATTACAAAGTAGGTTCACATGTTACATCACACATTTCATTAGTAAACTTATTGAAACACCATCGTCCACCTGAATATTTCTTATAACCAACTTTTTCTATTGTAAGGAAGTTAAAGTAGCTGTGCTTATGTTACAACTAGTTGATAACCAATAAAAATCTCCGTTTTAGGTGCGTAAGAGTTGAATATGAAAAATTTTCACAGCTGCAACACGTGCCGCTTCAACTGGGGATGACCTTTTGGGCATCTGCTGGGACTTGTCGTCCGAGAACAGGACTGAAGTCTCGATCTCCGATATACCACCTGAAGCGTGCAAACCCATCGAAGAATCAGCAATCGTGGAAAATTTTAACTGTGTGTCTGCAGCAGAAAAAATCGAAAAGCTGACAAAATATCTACACGAGAAAGGTCAAAGCGAACCTGTTAGACGCTTGAAAAAATGGAAAAACTTCTATGATAATGGTAAATTATCGAAAAGCTCGTATACCGAGTCTTCGTATTGTGCATGGGTTGATCTACAGAACCCGAAAGTATGTAGTCGAACCCAATTAGATTGTCCTAAGTGTTTGTGGCAGTGTGGTCCTATATATGTAAACAGTGATTATTTGTGAAAAGAAGTTTATTGCGGAGAGATTTTTGAATAAAAATGTGGTGTCAATCTATAAATATTGTCGTTTAATTTTACTTCCTTCAAATCCCCTACACCAAGCACACTATCCATGTAACTCTGCTAACCCTCGGCTGTGTTTGGCACAAAAACCTTTGTTGCTTATTAGCTACGGTTCGGTCGCAGAACGTACACATCACAATCTGAGATTCCATCTCGCCCGCTGTCTGCTCTTATCTATTTTGAGCCTCTGATCTCAACGAGTTGCTGAGTTTCTGCTCTCAGCCACCAGGTTACTCTCACAACTCCTTTGAAATTTTGAGCACCTGGGATTCTCTCCCCTCAGCCAGCTTGTGAATCTGTTCTTCGCCCACTAAGTCTGCTGCTCTCAAACCATCTTGGGAGTTCGAACTCTCAAGATGGTTTAAGAGCAGCTAAGAGCAGACTATAGTGGACAAGAGCAGATTTACCGAGACGTAGGCTGAGCTCACCGCCTTGACAAAATCTCTTTCAGCCACATCTTGGAAATCTGCTCTCAGCCACCTTGAAGTCGGTTGCAGACTATTAGCTAAACTAAGTATTAGACAGCTCGTATGAATAAAAAAGCCTTATTTCCTGCATTACACACGATTTTCCAATTGCTATTTATAGTAGGTATGTTTTAATGGGTTAAGTACTTAATTTAACTTAGATTAATGTAACTTTTAGTTTTGTTAGTTGTTTTTTTTCTCCTGTTACTACTTCTGCAAGAACCCCAGTTTGGGTGAAGGCCTCTTCCAAAGATGCCCGTTTTTCCCGGTCTTGTGCTATTTGGCTCCAGTTTGAGCCGGCGGTTCTGCTGATCTGGTCTTCCCAGCGTGTCAGTGGTATTCCTCTTGTTTCTTTTTCCTTGTGGGCCTCTCCACAGGGTTGCTTTTACGGTCCATCTCGGGTTCAAGCTGAGGTAATTTTTCATGCTTCTGTTGATAGTTTGAGGTCTGTACACAAGTATGAAAAATTACATCAGCTATGCGAGCAACGCTAGACTAACTTAGCTCTTGGTCTGCAAGTGGCTTGAGAGTTCTTTAGCACCGTCTTGAAATAAGCACTCAGCCACCGTGTTGAGACTTTGCTCTAAAATCGCTCTCGCTCAGTCTCTCAGCCAAACCGTGTTGAAATTTTGGTCTCATCCAAGTCATCCATTGCTTTGTTGAGGTGCTTTTCAGATCTCAAAAATGATTTTTTATAACAGAAGACCTGAACTACCAACTTTTAAAATCGAAAACTTCGAAAAATCTAAAAATGTATCTATAATAGGATTATTCCCAGCTATCAGTCACAATCTGAATCATTTTTGAAGCCTATTACTAATCCATTGCTTCGTATGTTCGAAAAAATTGTCTGCTAAACAACGTAAATAACACAATGAATGTTGTTGAACTGTCAAAATGAAAGCTATTCCTACTGTAACGTGGTTTTATACCGGCGGCGGCGGCGAGGCGAGGCGCGGATGGGATGGGCGAGAATTTAAATTTATATTACAAAATTTCTATTCACGCCCTGCCCATCTTTGGTGTAAATGGTCTAGATGCGCGAGGATGTGCGAGGCGAGAATTGAAAATTTGTTAGTACAATATTGAACTTTATTGCTGTAAGAATAGTTTTAATTCACTTTGTAACACGGGTATACAAATCTCGCATCGGCCATCGAGGCCCCGCACGGTCTCTCTTCAAGCGCTGACTCGCGCTGACTCGCGATGCCTCGCGCTGGCAGTGCTGGCACGCGCTGGCACGCGCCGGCTCGCTCCAACCATCGCGAGCCATCGCTGCATACTATACTCTCCAGCTCCCAGAGCTACTTACATGTTTTCGTTATTATATTTTGATATGGTTTCTAATCATAATCAAACAACGCGATTTCCTTTTCTTGACATAAGTAAAAGATTATTTCTTCTTCTAATATCTTCTTCCTCCTTTAACATATTTCATAAATAATGACGAAACATGGCAGAAGACAAACCGCTGAACGTTGATCGCACAATACGTACGGAAGTACTGGCTCTTTCTCCACAAAACGTAGTAGGTGCGCGAGATACGGCTGACTGGGCGGCGCGTGACCTCCTAGAGTAAATATGTTCCTTGCCCGTGACAGCGCGAGCCGGCGCGAGGTAGCGCTAGCCATCGTAAGACGGTGCGGTATAGCGATGGACATCTTCCGGTGTAAAAGGGTAAGTGTGATTTCAATTCTCGCACAACCCATCCACGCCTCGCCTCACCGGTATAAAACCACCTTTAGTGTGTGTGTTACGTAATTACCCCGCTGAACAAAGAGATTTAAGTAATAATCTAATGTCTTTGCCGCTGAACCCATCCAGACTCTACAGTCACGCTTACGGTTGCCAGGCCCAAAAATAGAAAAGCCGGACACAGATTCATATTTAGCCGGATATTTTGCCCTGAAAGCTTGACAAATTGGTTTTGAAAAGAAAAAAATATTGATACTTTAATAGCATCGCCTCGCCTGCGACTCCTACGAGATCGCGGTCATGCGAGTCCACGTGAGTCCGAGTGCGCTATTTTTCGGCATCTTTTGCCGGGCAGGGTTGACCAATAGCCTAACAAAAGCCGGACAGGCCGGACTTGTATGGCCGGACACGATTGTAAAAAGCCGGATATGTCCGGCTAAAGCCGGACAACTGGCAACCCTACACGCTGCCTGAGGCGCAACTTGAACGATAAAATATTAGTTGGCAGTACAGACTAATTAGTCTGTTGGCAGATTGGTTTTTATATCTGCTCGATATAGTTTTCAATGTTTTTGTTGATATAGTGGCGACGTGTGCATTGTAATTTTAATTACTTTGCATACTACTGTATAGAATCAAGGTCGGTCAGTGGGTCGTCTTAGTAGCGGAGTTGTAGGAGTTGCGAGTATAGTATACGCTTAGGGTCACTATGAGCAGCAAAGAAATAAAATGATATAAAAAGTTGTTTAAAAAAAGCTAAATGTTTTCTATAGACAAGGTTACCCCTACTACTGCAATAAAATTAGTAAATTTCCAAAAAAAATAAACACTGGGTAAGTCCTCGAGGCCCTTTTTTTATCCGGGTTGGAAAATCCTCATGGATTTCCTCCGCCCTGGGGGGGCGGAGGGGTCTGTCAGACTCTTACTGACTAAAAACCACTCCGGTGTTCCATCTCACACCTGCGCCGGGGGTCGCGGGAACGTACGAATCTTCCGCAACCCCCGGCTGGAGCCGGCCCGCCTCCGCGGGCCCCGTCTGGTCGAGCGGGGGGAGTGAGGTGTTTGACTCCCCCTGCGACGTCTGAGAGGCGCGCGTGGAACACTACGCGCCGCCACCTCGGGTCCTGATGTGTGGGGGGCGACGGACGTCAAGTCCTCGCGACCCTAAGGCTACTTTCCAACCTCAAGTTCTCTAACTTAACAGACAGCTGTGCTGCTAAGACGTTTGTTGCGCCACTTCTTTTTCTCCCAGCTAAAGCACTAGGATGTGGTGAAGGGCGGGCGTTTTGGGGGACTGTCATAGTCATTTTGACGTTAAAAATGTGCTGATGTTCAGCCTAGTTTGAATTCTTTTATTAAATTTAGATTTTGAATTTTAAAAAAATGGTGGATCTTACACTAGGATTGCTACATTAATATCTATAAATCAAACCCAATATCCACATTACTCTTTTTTATTTAGTTACTTACAAAAACATTTCGTAATACTTGACTTGGTATATCCACTCTATACTTTGTACGCACGACTATATATCAAGCTATACATTTCCAGTATAAGCTGACTTCTCATTGAACGAAAAATCTATACAATGCGAGATCAGCTAAAACTGGAAGTGTAGCTTGATACATAGCCGTGTGTGCAAACAATTTCCCCTGATCAACTCCACAATAATTATTATGCGACCTCCACGGCATCTTCTTTGACTTCTTTTTTAACTTCATTGGCTTCTTTTTTGTCGTCCTTAATGTCCGTTTCTTTTTTTGTTATTTCTCCAGAACAATCATTCTTGACGTGCGAAAAAATGTATTTGTAAAAGCAGTCTTTGCAAAAAACATGGCCGTAGTAGTTTTTCGAATGAACAGGTGGCGTATGGCAAATACCTGCAAGAAATATGAGCGGTTATTCCGTTTATCCACCGCAAAAAATCCACCCTATGATGGATACGCGGAAACGCATGTACGAGAATCCACCATAACTAATTCCGTTTATCCAACCAGTCCTAAGGTGGATTCTTGGACATGCGTTTACGCGTATCCATCTTAGGCTGGATGTTTTGGGGTGGATAAACAGAATAACCCAATATGAGATATTATATGGATTTTCTATGTATTTAAGTCGATGACAGGAATAGCAGCTGCTGCTGTGAGGGGATAGACAAACAGGCAGTCAAACGAAGTCACACCCTGGGTTCTTTTTTACTAATTGGTACGGAACCCTAAAACCAGTGGAGAATGAACAGAATACTTTCATTTTCTGTACCTACTTAAATAACAGCAAACTTTTAAATCGATCGGTTGTGACTGTGGACAATCATTATTTCTACAAATTCTCATGGTTCAATGTTTCGGTAAATAATCAAAATACTTGATACTAACAGCATATTCCACAATTCGTCCTAAAGTTATTGTATGTAATCTTATCATCTTTTTCACTTTTGCCACTGGTTTTTATGTCTTGAGGAGACATTTTACTTGAAATATATTCACCAAAAATTTTGTTAAATACAAAAAGTGCCACCTCTTCCTTTTGTAAAATTGCGATAGATTTGCTTTGACAAATGACCACAGAACAGTATTAATCCTAGCCGTAGCTCCTAGCGGACCAAGTGACAAGTCCATTATTTTAATTTTATTTGCTGATCAGTTTTTTAACTTATATTTATAAATCATTCTTTACAAATTGAATCGTGGTCCTTTATCAATGCTATCTTTATAAATGCTCATTGGTATATTGTCTAATTGCAAAAGCAGGCTTTGAACTTCTGACTTCTCTTTTTAACACATGCGTTTGACTTAAACACTAGCGCCAATGATTAAAACGGTTCAAATTATGCACCAATATCGAAGTTAGTCGGATTATATTCCCAAATTGACAACGGAAAGTAGCAACAAACAATTTTCAGGCGTGGCTTTTTAGAAGAAAACAGATATTTATGACTTAAATTGTGGCTAAAACTAGTTAAATGTGATCTATATTGGTTTACTACACAACCGGTAATGTTTTACTCGGTGTTAACCCAGTGAAACTAGTGACTGAATACATTAACAAATAGGGCGTCAACTGTCGTTGAATTATTACGAAAAATAAACATGTACGGAAGAAAGACGCCGTCAACATATCGATCAACGCCTTCTGTGTACTCACATTACACCGGAAAGTAAGTTTCACAAGTTACATAAAAACTTCTTATTGGAAAAGGGGTCTGCATGTTTTATGAAAAATATTATTATACCATGGTTACAACAGCCACTGATTAATTCATTCTATGTTAAGTATAGTATTTATTCAAGTAAAAGTAGTTTGTATTAGTTAATTTACAATTACCTGGGACCAGGAATACAAATTCAGATGATTACTATTATTTATCACTATTGTAATGGTGGTCATCGACCCGTGATGTTGACAGCCTGACTAATCGTCCAATTTGTGATGTCAACTCACCTGCTACTTGTGCAGGTGCAGGGATCCATGTTATGTCTCTCATGGTTGTTAACACTACAGTTTTCTGTAGATATAGTTGTTAGGGTGATGGGGAATATATATAGTATATAGTTGAGAATGAGTGTTCAACAGGACCCTAGGGCGAATTTTAAACCCACTTCACTAAGAGGTCTTGTATTCGACTCCAGCTGTATGCATGTATGTCTGCAATTTCCTCAAAATCGACTACACTACTTATGATGACTTTTTACCTTTTCCATTTAATCTAATCACAATAATATTACTTACAGGTCATCAACAAACCTTCGCTCATCGAAGTCAGTAAGATCACTAAGACTACCGTGGTACCAGAAGCCGATACTCCATGATGCATATTTCTTAGACCTTCAGAGAGGATCTCTGCTTACAGGATTCCTTACCCTTGTAAGTTTTATAAACAGTGGACAAAGATAAATAAATGCTGACTTTTACAATTTCAGGACAGGTTACGGCCATTTATTTTGGCTAGGCAATTGTGACTCAGTGGAAACAACATACAACTTGTTAATTGTGGTTACGTAGTTCTAGCTTAGACAGCAATCTATTTCATAACTATTGCCCTTAAAGGCTCCCACAGACAGGCACAATGCACCAGTGCGATTTGCGGTGCGTGTCGCGCCTGTTTGTAGCAGCCTTAAAAATGTATGATGAAAACTGGCATATCCATCCTAGAGACTTAACATTCAAAGACATGTGACATCCACCAACCCCAATGTGGTGGATTACAGCCTTCTCACAGAAAGAAGACCTTAACCTAACCAGTGGAAAAATTATAGACTGATTATATTATACAGTATCAAATTATATTCCAAATTCTTTTAAAACTTTAATTTTTCAGTTCATGGCCCTTTTCACATTTGCGGAGAGTATCTTCGACCTGTACTGCTTGTACATGGCAACACCGGGCTTCACGCACACCGGGTATTATGTCATCAGCTATCAGTTTGTCTACGTTGGGAGTCCCCCAGGTAAATCAATATTATTTTAAAGTAATACATTTCATGCCTAGAAGGAGTAAGAACAGGTTAACCTCACAGGCTCAACCGCACAGGTTTTGACCTCTGAGTTTGTTTCAACCTTTCTTCTCAGAGTAGTCAGATAGGAAACGCCGACCTCATCTAGTTTTAAAAATATGATTGACGTGTAAAAGTGTTTACAGAAATAAAATCATGTATGATTTAATAGTATACCCACATAATGGTGTAACTCAAGAAATCCTGTAAGTCTCATATACATTTATAACTGGCAAAAAGTACTGCAACATCTCATCACGCCTTGTGTCCCTAAAGGGCTGGGCAGAGGTGTACCAAGAATCCAGACTATGCCACTATCGTCAAACAGGGTGAATAGGGATGCTGGGGTGAATCAGAATGAAACTTTAAAAGGGATTTAAATATTGAAATAATATAGTTTGTTGCTAGCAAGGGCACTTAATCATTAATTATAATACAGTAAGCACATTGCAGTCCTTTTTGGCAACAAACTATGTTATTTCAATGTTAAAATCCCTTTTAAAGTTTTGTCTCGATTCACCCCTGCATCCCTATACACCCCGTTTGACGGTACGGAGAAATTCCAGGTAGCCCAAAACCCAATAACACTTTACACCGGCCTGGGAATCGAACCCAGGACCTCATGCTCAGCAGTAGTGCTATCAACCATTAGACCAGCGAGACAGACAACTCATAAAATAAAAAATAAAAAGTTATATTTTAAGTTATAAATGCGAATTCACGTATATTTCAAGATATATCTTTTACCCAGTAACTGGGTCGTGGAGGTCAGATAAGCAGTCGTTCCATGTAAAATACTGGTATTCAGCTGCATCTGGTTAGACTGAAAGCTGACCCCAACATATTTGGGAGAAAGCTAGCTAGGTGATCAATATATTATATGAAAATGAATCCCTATTTCCCTTGGTCACGCCATAACTTGAGAACGACTTTACCGATTTCATCCATTTTTTTTTTCAAAGTGTTCTAATACTTTGTAGAAGATTCTTATGGAAAAAAAAATTAAGAAACTTGCGCATATAATTCGAAAATTTAAAAGCTCGAGATTTATGCGGGTGAAACCACTAGGCGCAGCTAGTTAAAGATATTTTTTAAATACTCCTCTGCATGATCATGTTCTGTAAAATAAAAAACTCTCGAGTTGAAGTGACTAATGAGCAAATTTCATTTAACTTTTCTTAAAGAGTTCTATATTTTTGTTTCAGTTCGCAATGTCCTGATAATATTTGCCCTGTTCTCGTGGCTGGGCTCCGTCGCCGTGCTTGTAACTAGCATCATTCTTATCAACGCGCTTAGAAAGGTATATTAAAATATAATTTTTATTTTACTTTTAACCTACTAAAATGTATTTTTCTAGTCAACAATTAAATTCATCATCATAATTTCACATAATTTTTCAATCCACTGCATAATGTATGTCTTCTTTTCTTTTATGATATTGTACATTTAAATTGTGTTTTACGTAAGATTGATAATTTTAAGATCTTAAATTATGCAATAATGATTAGATTATGCAATGGGGCTATCGTTTTTGTGCTCACCAGTTGGCGCCACTGGCGAGTAAGGTCCTGTCAGTACTTTTATTTGATGTTTTGGATATGTTTAAATTTCCCATAAATTCATAATATGTTTATTTTATTACATTTTAAAACTTCAAATGAATATTTATTTAGATTATATTATTCCTAAAATTGGCAAGCATGAAGCAATCAAATATTATTCTTCCTTCAAGTGCTACCAAATTAGATCCTAACATTTTACTTAAAATCTTAAGCCATAATTAATCAGGAATGGCACAACCATTATAACAAATTATGAATCATTAGTTAAAATCCGTGATAAAAAATCCCGCAAACAGTGAATGTTCAGTATATTTGACATAAATAGAGACCTTACTCTACACTAGCGCCTCTAGCGGCGAACTCAAGTGCGGTAGCCTTCATTAATTATTGCAGATTAAGCAATGATTTTACTATGCGGGAAAAAAATATGACATATACGGTTAAAAAAAAGTTCGACTTTATACAGGGTTATTTTAAGTTGGCTAGCTAAACTCCGCAGACGCGATGGGTATTTATATCTAAACATGATAAAAATTTTTTTTTTTTTTATATGGTACCTACCGGCTCAGAAAAAAAAACACTACAAAATGAAAAATAACTTTAATTTCAGAAGTCGGTGTCTTTGTATTTTCGTTTTTTGCCACCGACTTCCAAAACTAAAGTAATTTTTCATTTTGTAGTGTTTTATTGCAAGTCGGTTGCTTTTTTTGTAATAATGTTTGTATTTTACACTTTTTAGCTGTCATTAAAAAAAAAAAAACCAAATTGATAACCTCCTCCGCTTTTGAAGTCAGTTAAAAATAAAAATACTGAATGTTTTTTTTTTTTGAGGATAACGACGGCTGTTAATTTTGTTACTTAAAGTACGAGTTGAGAAAAATTGTTTTCTTATCTTTGATCGTGTTTACATAACGATACCCATCGCGTCTGCGGAGTTTAGCTAGCCAATTTAATTAAACCTGTATAGCGTCGTCTCCGTCACTCCTGTATAGCAGTCTCTTTCTAAAGATCGATTTTTGTGTCATATTTACGCCTAAGTACTAAGTGTTGTTGACCTCTGATTTTGCATCCCAGTGATTTTTATTCTCATAGCCGTTAGTTTGCTGTCCGAGGGAAAATAACTGTAAACGGACATCCAGTTCACAGTTATTTCTTCTATTGTTAATTTTTCTGTCTCATCTTCATTCTATTTACATACACTCACTTATACTAATTCACTCATTCGTTCACCATTCATGCTGACATCCTGTAGTTAGTAATGCAAGGAAAAAATAAGGTAAGCTAGTTGCACAAAAGCTAATTTTATTTACTGTTTAATTATTTGTGTATAGTTTTAAACGGTTACTTATCTCAGTTTCGGAATCAACCGAAGCCTATATTCTTGAGTTGACCACAAAGTGAGATCGTGATTTCAATAAATTGGTCAAAAACAGTTACACAGTTTTGCTAAAAAAAAACAACCCCCAAAGTAATCTAAGATGCCGAATGTGGTACATTACTATCCAGCGAAAACAGTTCAATCTACAAGAAACTCTTGTGCTTCGAATAGATTTAAAATTAATCAGGTTTAAGTCCCTATACAAAATTAATCAGCTTTAAGTCCCTGTACAAAATGAATTAGCTTTAAGTCCCTATACAAAACTAAATAGCTTTAAGACCCTATACAAATTTAACTACCTTTAAGTCCCTATACAAAATTAATTAGCTTTAAGTACCTGTACAAAATGAATTAGCTTTAAGTCCTTATACAAAATTATTCAGCTTTAAGTCCCTATACAAAATTATTCAGTGTTAAGTCCCTATACAAATTTAATCAGCTTTAAGTCCTTATACAAAATTATTCAGCTTTAAGTCCCTCTATAAAATTATTCAGCTTTAATTCGTTATACAAAATTATTCAGCTTTAATTCCTTATGCAAAATTATTCAGCTTTAAGTCCCAATCCAAATTTAATCAGGTTTAAGTCCCTATACTAAATTATTCAGCTTTAAGTCCTTATACAAAATTATTCAGCTTTTAGTCCCTATACAAAATTATTCAGCTTTAATTCCCTATACAAAATTATTCAGCTTTAAGTCCCTCTATAAAATTATTCAGCTTTAAGTCGCTATAAAAAATAATTCATATAAAATTACTTTGGAAATGGGAGATGTAGGTTGGCATGTTTTGACATAATTATTTAGGTTTTCAATTGGTTGAAAATAATCTCACATATTAATATCAATCTAGAGTTTGTTGGTCATATTCATGGGTACATATTTTCTTTCCCTAATCTATTATAATTATACCTTTCTGCAAAAAAGGATGTTAAATGGCTACTTAAATACTAATAACAAAGCTGAAGAGTTTGTTTGTTTGAAACTAATCTCTGGATCTACCAGTCGGATTGGAAAAAATATTTTTGCATTTGATAGCCCAATTCTTGAGCAAGGTTATAGGCTATTTAACATCACGCTATGACCATTAGGAGCCGTGCGAAAATAAAAAAAGTCAGAAAGAATACTAAGCGAAAACGAAGTAATGGCGCGGGCAGGTTATGCGATGCGACGACCGGTCAGGGGAATAAGTGTCAAGCGGACGGAGTCGCGTACAGAAGTTAGTCATCATCTGCCAAGACTTTTACCAACTATATTTGGGGTCGGCTTCCAGTCTAACCGGGCGAAGTGTTCTTGGGTTATTCCATCAGAAATTTCTCAATAGCAGCCCGGTGTCTGCATTTGTGCCCGGTTGATAGCAATAGGCTCGCCCCCTATTACATGGGACTTAACGTAACTGGCGAAATATGGGTGTACCATGTAAGGTACACATCTGCTTCACCCTTCGGCAATTACTGGCGTTATGTTACGTTGTTGTGTAACTATTATAATTTTCCCCTTACAGGAATACGAAAACCGCATAGTCCCCTGGCTGTACACCTTTGGCGTATTCATAGTCTTCCGCCTGATCGCTTTCGTGTTCGCATCCATAGTCAACGACATGATCTTCGCCTACAACGTCATCATGTGCCTGCTTTGGATAGTGTTCTGTGTGGCGGGCATGTACGGCTGGGTGCTGGTGTATAGTCTGTATTTGGAACTCGCTGATTTGACCAAGCTGGAGGATTTGGCGCACTTGAGGGTGAGTTTTATTTACTGAGTATTCTCTAATCCCGTTTCTGAAAGGCTAAGAAATTTTATTTTATGAGCAAATCTTATTTTATTTTTAACCCCCCACGCAAAAAGCGGGGTGTTATAAGTTTGACAGCTATGTGTGTGTATGTCTGTGGCACCGTAGCTCTTAAACGGGTGAACCGATTTGGATGCGGTTTTTTTTTAATTTGAAAGCATGTTTTCTAGCGATGGTTCTTAGATATGTTTTATCAAAATCTGTTCAGCCGTTTCAAGGTGGTCAGCTCTTTTTTGTGTCGGGTTTGTTTTAATTTTTGTTTGAGTTTAAATTTCCTGGAATTTTGGTGATCGACTTGTGATTTCTCTAGTATTTTTTCGTCATGTGGGCCAGAGGGCCTAGACAAATGGCATTCGCTTCGTGGCGATTCTATTTCTACAATCGCTATCGCTGTCGCTAATGTCTCCATCATACGAATCGAAAAATAGCGATAACGCTTGTCAAAAAGTGCCACTTGGCTACGCATCTCTATGGAAGTAATCGTTCGACGCTGTCGATTAATTTCGTAGAATCGAATGATGTCTAGCTAATTTCTATTCGTTGACCTATGATCACGTGACATTTCGATAGCTTATGTCAACCCCATACACTTTAAATTTGGCTTTTCTACTAGCGTCATCGCTAATCGAATGTTATTTTGTCTAGGCCCTCTGAAGTACTAAAGAAAAAAGAGCAAACCTGTAGAAACCTTTTGACATCTCCTAAACAATATATTTTATAACTTCTTCATCCCCAGATGGGTACAATGGCCTCCCTGAACGCATCACTAGCCGGCTCCCGCCCCACCACCCCTCACAGCACTGTCTCAACGATGCCGGCCTCACAGATATGATACGCGGCCTCGGACCAGCCCAACGAGACTACGCCCCTTGCTGAGATTTCGTCCCCCGGCGAGGGCAGTCTTGAGACTCCTGTGTGAATATAGGAAACTTTGGTATGTTGTAAAGTAAATTGCAGGATTTTTTGGGGAGATAAAATTTGTAATTGACGTTTTTGTGAAGGCCTATGCAGGCACTAGATATTTTGTGGATTTGAACCTACGACGATAAAAATCTGATTAAAATTATGTCGTATGCATAGCCTCTTAAGCCTATGCAAACGACAAAATTGTGCGTTGAGACAGACGACGGACAATTCTCGACGCACTTTTTTGGCGGTCAAAGTGGTCAACAAAATAATCAAAAACCGGCCAAGTGCGAGTCGGACTCGTACACGAAGGGTTCCGTACCACCGTGCAATATTTAACAATACAATAAAAAAAAAAAAAAACGTTTCTTGTATGGAGACTTTAATTTTAAACTTTATTTTATTTTTATTGTTGTTGTTATAGCGACAATAGAAATTCAATTTCTGTAAAAAAAAAAATGTCTACGGTACCGGTGCACGGTGGTCTCTATTACGGTTCATGAGATACAGTCCGCTGACAGACAGACGGCTGCCAGCGAAGCCTTAGTAATAGGGTTCCGTTGGCACCCTTTGGGAACGGAACCCTAAAAAAGAACGTCGCAGACTCTAACTCACAAAAATTCTATCGTCTGCATATGCCCTAATTGGCAGGACTTTTGGGCAAATTGTAGAAAACAATCTACTTACGGTAGCCGGGCGTTGATATGACACAAGATTTAGCCAGAATCTCCATGTGCCACGTCAACAGCCGGGTACTGTATGTGCAAGACTATTGGCAAATTATAAACACATAGGTAGAGATCGTCAAATTTAAAATTGCACGCCCCCCCTCTGCTTATTGCATACACATTTCAAAATTTGAAAATCGTGCATTTTTTTTCTTTTCGTGCAAATTTTAGTGGAGGGGCGTGCAGTTTTAAATTAGACGTTCCTACATTCAACGGTCTTCTGCCATAGGCTAAGTTGGTTGCTACATCTACATAAAACGCGTTGCAAAGTTTTCTAAAACATTTTGTACTTTCATATTTTTAGTAACGTCAAACAATAAAGAAGATAATTTAAGGCATGCTAAAAGTGTCATTTGCCTGTTTATATTGCACGAATAATAAAAAAAAATACGAAAACTTATGAAAACGTTAAATATTGTCACTGGGAGGTTACCGAAGGGAATTGAAATGGTCCAAAAAATGGCTGAAAATATAGTTCTTTAATTCTTCATTGAAGCAGAGTCCTTGCAACGGAAAATGTGTTTTGTTGCAGTGTAATTTAATGTTACATGTCATGTCATATTCGCCAGACGTTGGCAGAAAATTCCCAGCATTGATTTGCTGGATTCGTTTTCTCCTCTACCGATTGTTATTTCTCCGGACAAAGTTTATTTTGTTTATATGTACAGTCAGCAAAGGAAATAAGTATCCAGGGTCACCGTATATAGTTGAAGTTTAGTAAGAAACCGATGAATATTTACGAATGAAATTTAATTCGATAAATTACCAGTTGTTTTCTAGTAATTTTATTTTATTCGAAAACATTCACCAGTTTCTTACTAAACTTCAACTATATCCGGCGACCCTGGATACTTATCTCTTTTGCTGACTGTAGACATATATACATAAACTCACGCCTTGTTCCCATGCGGGTACGCAGAAACTACAGAACGCAACCTGCCACGATCCTTACATACTCCTTTTGCCTCGTTTACGTTCATACATCTGGTCGTACACGCACGCCGGTTGCGAGTACTGCGCACCTGACCTTTCTGAAGAACATCACCAATAAGGTCACTATATGTCTTCCTAGGGCGTCCCCTCCAGGCGTTTCCACTCACATCTGTCTTGCCTTGTTCTGCCTTGATTATATGTATCCATGTATTAGTATTTATTCTAGTATTTTATAGTTATTTCCGAGCTGTCTATTCCTTATGTTGCACCTGCCATGTTCTGTCTCTGCATCACCCTAACGTTGACTGGTACAAAATGCCTCAGGCATTAAGTCCGCTTTTATAAAGTATTTTTTGATGTGTGCATAAAGTTTTAATCAATAAATACTATACTACCATAGCATAATAAATTCAGACCAATGATTATTCTTCGCTCGTTTCTGCACTATAACGGGTGTCAAAATTCACTTAACGAAGCCGAGAGTCACTTGTATTCTCCGTCATTGTAATAATTTTCTCGTACTGGACCATACCTGGGAAACGGTACCGGTATTTCAAGCCCTGATTGAAACTACCGCTGTGCGGTATACTACGTCCGGCGCATCCTGGACAGTCAGCTCCACTGACTGACTAGTACTTTACCACGGCATAACTATTCTCAAATACTTCGTGCCGATACGATAGACAACGACTTTTAATGATATAGTTTTGCCAAAACGACCCAACCCACGATCTTTCAATAATTCACTAGACAAAATCATTACTATTACTTCCAAAAACTGGCCAAATGTGAGTCGGACTCGCGCAAGAAGGGTTTCGTACCATAATCTATAAAAACGGCAAAAAAAATCATGTCTGTTGTATGAGAGCCCCCTTAAATATTTTTAGTATTTGTTGTTATAGCGGCAACAGAAATACATCATCTGTGAAAATTTCAACTGTCTAACTATCACGGTTCATGAGATACAGCCTGGTGACAGACGGACGGACAGCGGAGTCTTAGTAATAAGGTCCCGTTTTACCCTTTGGGTACGGAACCCTAAAATAGGAGAAAGTATGTGGGGTTGATTCGTTTTGACAGAACTAAGTTGTACCACACAGCGTCTATCAAAAAGGTGTGGTACAGACCATCAAACTTTACAACTTTCTCCATTGGACCTACACAATAATCGCGAAAAAATGTATCGTTCCATACATTTGGGTCAGGTATTAAAGTTTTGTATGGGACAGTTGATATTTTTTTTGCGATTACGTTCTTAGTCGTATGGAGAAATTTGTTCAGTTGGACGGTCCGTTTGATGTACTACACATGCTGGATAATACTTACTAATCCCATGAACTAAACCTGCTATAAAGCTCATTTTTCGTTACAAGGACTGTGTCATAATTAATTAATTGCTAAGTTTCAAAATATAAGCCCTTATTTGTTATAGAATTTCCGTCCTTAAATATTTTAAATATTAATTACTTTAATAATTTTTAAGCGAAATATTTTCTTGTTAAGAATCTCATATTGATGTATATTATTTTTATATGATGTTAATTTTTAACATAATTATTATATGTGTATTATGCGACTTGTAATGATCAATCTATAATTTAAAGTGTAAGTAAGAATTTTGCAGTTTTTTCGAATATTTTAATTTAGTAGACTTATTTTACTAAACACAGAAAATTTTAGTTATTATTCTATTAGATATGAGTTATGACAGAATTAAATATATTTTGTCAAAATAAACATTCAGTTTCGGTTTTGCAAAGAAAGTGAATTATGGTACTTACATAAAAATATTATTCATAAAATTAAAACCATTTTTTTTTTAAGTGGCTTGGATTATGTAGTTTCAAATGTTGTTGAATGATGTGGTTTTAAGACATCTCTAACGAATGTTTGCCCACCTAGTTTAGACGTGAGACAGTCTTTAATAAAACTGCCAAACAATTGGATAAAATTAGGCTTAATTCGGCACTGACCAAATAAAACATATTCCTGTCTTTTCATTGTACATCAAATTCGAAAGGGATGAAAGAATATTAAAGTTGAATATAGACCTCATAATACACGCTGAAGTTTTGAAGTTTATAGTTCTATACCTTTGATTTTGAATCACTGTCAAAATCACAGCGATCTTTATTCAATAAGGTTGCTGTCGAAGGTAAAATTACAGGAAAAAGACTGTATAGTGAAAATTATTTTGGCATCTGTGAACCTCGTTCATCTCTTTCTCGCTCTGTATGTTAAAGAAAGATATCAATATTTTTATTTTAACTGCTGCCTAACAGAAGCGGCCTTAGTATGCAATCACATTTTGAATTTGATAATAATTAATTGATTTTAATGAGGGCAATCTGTTTGAGTGGATTTTAAAACATAATATAAACTAAGAAATAAGTTTATACAAAGAAAATTTGTATGATGCACTTTTTGAAGCGATTTTTCACGTAATTTTATAAATTGTCATGTTTACAGATTAATGTAAAAAAATAACTATTGTTATGCCATAAAAAAGAAAAGTATTACGATCACTGTTTGTGCCTGTTTGATAGTGCCTTGATTATAATGCACAATGGTCATATTTATGGGAAACTCACCCTATTTGATAAGATGACTGAGTAACGCATTTTCAACATCTTTAGTCTACTGGTGGACATAAAAATAAAAGTTTAGGGCCCAATTTCTCGAACGAAAATTATCGTAAAATTAATGTGACAAACGGGGAAGGTCGGGCAAAGCTAATTGTAGATGGCGTGATCATAGCTAGGTCCCTATGGCCTACAATAAATTTGACATTTCGTTCATTCGTTCCATTTCGGGTTCATTCATGAGTTAGGTTTAATTCAATATTTTAAATAAAGTATGTGACATAGAAAGTGTCAGAATTTTAAACCTTAAATATTCCCACGTAATCACTTTCTTCATAATGATTCCGACAGAACCTCGAAAACTAATAATTAAAAAAACAACGAAATGAAAAGCTTTAAGCCACAATCTTCTAATTTTAGGATCTTTTGGGAAAAGTTGGACTCCAATTTCGGAGTACTAGGGAACCCAACAAGGCCATTTTCGCACAAATGAAATAAAACCACCTCACGCCTTATATTATTACCTTGTGTTGGGAACTAGCTACGACAGCGCCATTTTGACAGTTGCCTTCCCTTCCCGCTCGCAAACTGCCGCGAGAGGTTGAATGATTTATCGACAGCAATCGCAGCAGTTTACGCGCGCTTGACAATTTGTCTCATTCATTCTGAGATAATTTTCATTCGAGAAACCGGCCCTAGATCTTTGACGTGCATCCGGGGAAGTACTAACCCCTCTTTATCTATCACTGCCGCGAATCAGCGTTTCTGTGTCCCAGTTTCAAGGGTAAGAGTGCCGGTTTAATTAAAGGCACATGAATCTTTCAGTTTTGTCTCTGGGACGGCAACTTATCTCCGATGGTATTGCAGATGTTTATAGACAGCGGTGACTTATCATCTAGTGGGTCGCCTGCTTGTTTAAGACATGGCGCACACTATGCGACATGAGATTGTGAAAGCTCGGCGACTAGGCGCAACGACAGGCTAGGGGAGTCGCACGCTCTCGCTACCTGTCGCAGCGTTAGACACCCGGTGACAGTCGCATGCGACTGGTCAGCGTCTTGTCGTCGAGTTGTCGCAGTCTGCGAGGTGGTTATGGTTTAGACCGTCCAGAAAAAAAAACATATTTTCTTTTGTAATTTCGTACTTACAGTCACTCAGTCGTTTTCAAATTAACTGACTACGCTTTGTAATGTACTGACTAATGTAGACTTTAGTATAGTTGACTAAGCTCCGTCCAACGCGCATTTTTTACTTTATTATTGTACCTACATGTTGTGTGGAATAAAATTTTATTAAGAATAAAGGTTATTTTATTTGTTAAACAGACAAAGACAGCTGCAACGTTAAACATTTACCCCTTTATTCATAAACTTTGGTTAAAGTTAAGAGACGTTTAAACATGAAATGTATGGTTAAACTTTCGCTACTTATTACTTAACTTTAACCAACGTTTATAAATAAATCCCGAAATTTACATTTTTCCTCTCCTGCAAAGTTGGTATTTTTGTACCTCTGTTCTTATTGGCCACTTACGCCAAAACTAATCAGTCCACTATATAAAAGTACTCTGTGCCAATCCACTATCTGAAAATCGTAGATCTATGCTGTAAATAGTTAGGTTCAATGAGGGTTTTTATGAAAATTCACACCTCGAGTTGACGCCACTTTGACAAGAGGTCATCCATTTCGACAATAAAATATGACGTTCATCATTCGTTTCATTCATTCGTTCATCATTCAGTCACCACTAAAGAAAATATAGGCGCCTGCGGCCTGCCATCTAGTGAACGTCATTTCAGAAAACCCTCACGTCAACCGAATTGAATTTCCAATTGTGGTGTGGCCAGCAAAAACAGTTTCAATACTACATCCAAAATTAATACTCTGAATAAGAGTAGATTTCAAATTAAACAGCAATAATAATCATTAGAATTACCTTGGAAGGTTTTTTGATGCGGGTTAGTTAATTTTTAGCACGGCCCAATAATCTACAATAATGGCGTAATCCAGTTTGCAGGCACACGAGACTTGCTTAATACCAAGATAAGGATTCGAAATGAAACAAGGGAATAATGAAATATATATTTTATTACAACATTTTACATAAATTCACATTCAGAAATATAGATCTTTCTACAATAAGGACACGATTTATAGCCTTACGACTTTGGGAGTCAATTTCATGTGATCGTCGAAAATAAGTGTTAATTCAACATCAGACAAATAAGACCCACTTTAGCAAGGAAATGCATAAAATATACTACTTGCTTGCTTCCAGCAGGGATTCAACACAACTTTTATAAACCCTAACGGTCAAACACGATGAGACCAAAACTCTCTAAATAACATCACGCCTCTGTTTGCCCGAAAAGTTAGGCAGAGATGTAGGTACAGTACAACTATTTTCTTAATGTCCCTCCGGAATCATCGTATTTCCGAATATAAACGAATGCAAATTTCCGTGTCCATCAATTATTAGATATATTGTTGAATACATTGTTGTTTTGTTCAAATATTATTGTTGTTTTGTTTTGACGTAACAACAATTAAAGTACTTAGTTCTGAATTTAAATTATTATATACATTAATCTAATTTGAAGGACATGAAAATTAGCATTCGATTGTATTGGGAAATGCGATGATTCCCGAGGGGCATTAAGAAAATAGTTGTACTGTACTTATAGAAGAAAAAAAAATGATTCTAAAGATGTTCATGCCATAATGAGCCAATTTTGTCTAATGTTATAAAAATTAAACTATCTACATAAATGAACAAATAATGATCATATTGACCAAGGTAACATCGATCACATGATATCTCACTAATAATTTTAGGTGTTTATAATAGAGAACATACAATATACATATCATTGAAACTATTATCATTATTTTGAACTAAATAGGTATGTCAACATTCGACTCCTTGAATAGTTATCCGTCAAGAATATTCATACATAATTTTAGAACAATATTTACTCAGCAGAGGTATAACAATCACGTCTGTAGACCCGAATGTGTAAGTAGCGATGTATAGTACACGCGGCTACATATCAAGCCATACATTTCCAGTATAAGCTGACCTCTCATTGAAATCCTATACTACCGTGTATTTCGCGAGTTTTTTGGCAAGCCTATTGCCACTAACTGGGCACATTCCACTTTCCAGGCTGCTACTGAGAAATTCCTGATGGAAAAACCCAATAATTGCCCTAAGCTGTTCGTAAACCTTTTGGGGTCCCCTCGGGACCTTAGTCAGATCAGGTTGGATATAAGTCACCACCAGAGATTGGATATTCAGATGCATATTTACCTAAAGTTAATTATTAGCTATGAAAGTATGGAAGCAGCTCTTTATTTATTTTTTTAACTCCCTTGGATGCCAGGAACACCGGTTATACATAACTAGACGGGTTTATAGTAACAAGCGATTTCTATAAAAAAAAAATATTTAAAAAAAAGCCCCAGGATTCTTGGATTGCATAACTATTCAGATGCATATTTATTTAAAATTAATGTTAAACCCCCGATGCAAATATATGTATGTAGGGTTTAAGAGGAGGGGCGGTGTGCATGGGTGTATCCAGGGGGGGCAGAGGGGGGCATCTGCCCCTCGGGTCTTGTATGCCTACGTACCTACAGGTTAAATGGGCTTTGTATGCTCAGTGTACATAAAAACTTAAAACAGACGGGCGATTGTTTAATGGGAAACGTCATAAACCGTATTGCTGTAGATCCTCGAAAATTACTTTTAAAATAGCTAATTAAACAAGTTAAATGACATAAACGCATATTATTATGTTTATTTATTTGACTACCTATAAAGCAGGATCTCCTGCGTAACTGTCTTCGTGTAGGGGGCCAGAGTAAAACAAGCGCGGGGGACCCGGCTAGCAAATTTTTGATTTGCCCCTCCCCCCAGCCAAAAGCTGGCTACGCCCATGGTGGTGTGTGTTAGTTAAAGTTAAGATTTTTTGATACAAAAGCGCATTCCATATTAGCCAACATCTCAACTTTAGGTGAATATGCATCCGAATATCCGATCTCTGGTCATCACCCTCCTACCCTTAAATTAATTAGAATGGTCTTCTCCTTCCATACATTTCTATTAGACATCACCTTAGTATTTACCCACTTTCTAGCCATATCATCATCCCCCAGGCGTTAATTTGACACAACTGAGTCTTAAGATTTGGTTTCCGAAGAAAGCGGACAACGGTCACACAATAACGGCTGTCCAAATACAGAGCGTTTTTGAACACCTTACAGGAAATAGCACACGTATCAAATCGGAAAGGGATCGCCACCGTATCAACTCGAGCCATTCCGTATTCTTTGTATGAAACTCCCTACTGCAACGCACACTAATCGGAATCATAATTTAATCGCTTCGCCTCGGGACAAGCTCACGAACCGCGATGCGGTGCGTGGTCAACTTGCAGTTCCCGAGCTTACGTCTCTTCGTCCACCCTTGGCCCTCTCACCTCCCACCTTAAGTTCCCTTCAAAATGGTTGAGCTAAATGGTGCTGATCCATACGTCATGTTCGTGAACGGGCGCCGTCAGTGGGGACTGATCATCTCTTGGCTGCCACGGCTTATTTTAATTTAATATTGGAATTGTTTTTGTCTCTTTATCACGGACGCTTTTAACGTTCTGCATCGTTCTCACATGCATAATTTCAACATGAATGATGTAACCAATATTTTGTAACCATATTTTTGATTTAAAAGAGTGTCTATGGAGTTTCTTGCCCGTTCTTCTCCATAGGTACCTACTACGCTTTGGAATGGGCAACTAGCTTCATCTTTCACCCCTATACAATTCAAAAGTGCCTGTAATTGGTTTATTTGAAATAAATGCTTTGTGTTTGAGTTCCCGCGGCCTGCCTGCAGCACACTACTGTTGCCACAAGTGCTGTCACAAGCGCCGCGTCGCCTAGCCGTAGCCGAGTCGAGGTCTCTGAGCTGCTGATCCGCTTTGGTTACGTGCTTACTTTAGGTTTACGCCTGTTTGACGGCGAGGCGAAAGTCGATACGGTAATGATCCCTTTCCAAGTTGATATGTGTGCGGTGAAAATGACAGATTTCCATGACCACTGTTGTAATATGACGGAAACGCTTTTCTAGGAAACCTTAACTTTGGAATGAGACTCAATGGGGCTTAATTACGGCAACCAATTGAACCTTAGTTGACTAATAAGGTGCCTCCCTCTTAAAAAATGTATAAATGCTAAACATTTGGAATTGGCGACATAAAGCTAGATAAATTCTACATAGGATAAAGTATAAAAAAGTTAAAATATAAGTTAGTTTGAAATAATACCCCTGTATGTATATTATAATTTACATTCTATTTTTATAAAATAAACAGTACAGCGCCTGTATCCAAAAGTTTCTACAGTAATCTAGCGAGAATTAGGATAAGTATAAAGAAATTATTTAGTACAAAATGCAGATTTAAATACGTTACCTAAAATACACGCCAGCAATGTGACTGATTTAAAAAAAAAAAACTGTCCTAAGATAAAATATTTACTTAATTCTGATAATATTTACAAAAGTAATAAAAAATAATTCATATTAATCCTTATAAATATTGGTTTGATACGGGGTCACGGGTGACCCCAACAAAAAGCATAAATATTAATACTATAATTTATATTTTTACATAGTTATGTATATTTTATAACAAGTTTATACTATTTCAATGTACATTATCACTGGGGTAAAATAATGCCCCATTCCTGTATTACTAGTTCAAAGATACCTCGAAAAGCCTATAACATTATTACAAAAGCTACTTTATATGGTGTAAGAAATACCCCAAAGGGGGGTTATGCCAAAAAGTTTCAACCCACAATTTCAATCATTGAGTCAGTTATGTCAAACTGCTCTAATGAGGGCTATCGCACTTGAGTTCGCCACTAGAGGCGCTAGTGTAGAGTAAGGTCTCTAGATGTCAAATGTACTGAACGTTCCCTGTTTGCGGGATTTTTTATCACGGATTTTAACTAATGATTCATAATTGTTGTAATGGTTGTGCCATCCTTGATTAACTATGGCTTAAGGTTTTAAGTAAAAAGTTAGGATCTAATTTGGGAGCACTTGAAGGAAGAATAAGCTTTGTCTACTTCATGCTTGCCAATTTTAGGAACATTATAATCTAAATATTCATTTGAAGTTTTAAACATATCCAAAACATCAAATAAAAGTACTGACAGGACCTTACTCGCCAGTCGCGCCAACTGGTGAGCACAAAAACGATAGCCTCCATTGTTATTCGTATCGCTGACACGAAGAGTATTTCAAATATTGTTAGCCCAAAACTTCTTCACCTCCACAGCGTCGTCGGTGGCAGCACACAGGTCACTTTGATTACATGTTTTGGGACACATTATTCTTACTGATGTAATATTCAAAACTAATATCAAACTTTCAAGACTTGTTTTTAAAATAAATTTTACACGTTGCACCGCCTAGACAAAGTCCCTTTTCTGTAAGCGTTAACGCCAACGGAAATTCAAATTGTATGGAGTTGACATTTGCTTACCACGTGACATTACGTATCTTTTCCGTAGGTAACGTCATTGCCATACATTTTGACGTTGGCGTCTGGCGTTAACGCTATCAGAAAAGTTTTTGTCTAGGCCTACAGGACAATGAACGCCCCAGACATAATAACAATAAAAATTCCACTGTGTCTCGTTTAGTGGGCTTCAACAAGTTACATTATTCTGCTGTAATGATTCAAACCATTAGGATTACTTCGGAACATGACAGAACGATGTGGGTTGGTACAATTTAGCATAACTAGATACAAGTTAATCTCAGTGTACGAGGAAGAAAAATATAATAATCATATTAAATATTTTAACATTATATATCCAAAGTATATAATTTTGAATAAGCTTTGAAAATTAATATCATGATAGTTTTCAAGCAGAGATTCAAATGACAGCCTAATTAAATATAACAGGAATTTCCAATAAATATAATATTTATTTTAAAGATATAAATATATAATTGAATCCCGCAAAATGTTTAAAATCTTTTATCTTGTCAACATCTTTGATTGGATTTTAAAATTACATTTATATATAAGTAACCGAATTATTATCTCATGTAAAGAAATCAGCGGTCTTATTGCGTAACACACAATGGCAATGCCTTTCATTTTGACAGTTCGTTCGTTCGAATGCTGTTAGTATTCATTGGGTATATATGTCGTCGATGAGACGAATATTTCAAACATATGAAGGAATGAATTGTGATTTAAAGTTTGTTACGCAATTGGGGTGCTGATAACATTTTGTTTGTTATTCCAATTTGAAAAAATTCGGAACTTAAATCAAACCTACCATACATGGAGAGGCCAATCGGAACAGACGATCCGTGTCAGTTTGGCCTTCAAATAGGTATTTTTAGTGTAAACCTGCTGCTATAAAAAATATAGCCCATTCTTCTTTGGAAATGTTAAAAACTCCATTATTTCTTTAATGGGGTTAAAAATACTTCAAACCTTATTAAAACGCCATTATGTGTTATCCCGCGTCTACACCCTTAAACAAATTGTGATACTTGTTTTCGCCAAGTCATGTCAAGAACGTAACGGACAATTCGCCTGGGCTGTGCAGCGTTTGGGAAGCTTCGTCAAGTCTTTTCGTCGCGTATTCCGCAGAGCCTAAAGACTTACAAGTCGCCAATCAGTGCGTCCTGCCTGTTATGACTTACGGAGCCGAAACGTGGACACTCACGGTACGGCTGGTCCACAAATTCAAAGTCACTCAGCGAGCCATGGAACGAGCTATTCTTGGAGTCTCTCTGAGGGTTAGAATCCGGAATGTGGTGATCCGGCAGAGAACCAAAGTTGTTGACACAGAATAAGCAAGCTGAAGTGGCAGTGGACCGGCCATATTGGCCGTAGAACCGATGACCGTTGGGGTAGACGTGTTCTTGAGTGGAGGCCGCGAATCGGCAAACGTAAGGTAGGACGCCCTCAGGCTAGATGGAGCGACGGTCTTCGCAGAGTGGCTGGTAGCAGCTGGATGAGAGTTGCCGAGAATCGAGCTGAATTACTTGCAATTGGAGAGGCCTATGTCCAGAAGGGCAGGACTGCTGTAGGCTGGTGATGGTGTCAAAAACATGTCGTATATAAACAATTTGATATATGTAGTGCGGTTGTTTCAGACATGTATTAACTCTTTTGTTCACCGTTTTGTAATTTTTAACAAGTTTTGGATACAACTAGTCTCTACATCATTGGTTCTCAACCTTATTTTGCCCACCGCCCACTTTGAGTATTTTTTTTTTCTAGTTCCCGCGATTTTTTTTTTACTTACCATCTGTTACTAATCAGGGAGCCTTTTCCCTAAGCAAAATATCCGTAGTTTCGGACGAAGGTACAGGCGTTTTGTTACTCCTTATCACTTACGGACATAAGATTAGTCCGGGGCTCGAACTAAAAATTAATGACAACACGATTGACAATGGTCTTTATTCGAGATGTTATTGCCCGTCCGAAAAAGTTTGTTAATCGAGAGTAGGGTTCACTTCTAAATGCCAAACTAGTTTCGGACGGATCCGTATCTTCGTTGACGGACTTAAGAGAGTAGGCCCCCTGAAACAGCGATTGCCACAATTATATTTAAACGCGTAATATTATACAATCGTAAGACAGGATATGATTTTCTCTGGGTCTTCTACTTCCCCCCCGGAAAGTCTCAAACGCCCACGAGGGGGCGTTATCGCTCAATTTAGGAACCTATTCTCTACATCATGTTGAATACATGTTTTATACCTTGGTGTAAACGCAGGATTATAACGAACAATTTGTGATAACAGTATCATACATAATAATGACAATAAAAACCAAGTAATATCCGCAGTACCTAATTCTAACAAAAGATTTACTTAAATAATAAACAACAAATATAATAAAATCATGCTGTATTCTTACAAGAAAATTGGCATAAAACTATTAAAGAGTATTTTTCTTGACTTGTCTCATTTTGTTAACAAATATGATGAAGAGAAAATAAATTAAAATTCGAAGTTTCTTTTTTTTTTAATCTTTAAAGGAGTCAGAAGCCCGAAAATCTGACAACCAGTCTTACTAATGGGTATCGTGTTACCCAGTAACTGGGTTGTGGAGGTCAGATTGGCAGTCGCTCCATGTAACAAACTGGTGTTCAGCTGCATTCGGTTAGACTGGAAGCCAACCCCAACATAGTTGAGAAAAGGCTTGGCAGATGATTTGTTTCTTGCAGAGATGCATAACTTAATAGATACCTAACGTTTGTGCTCTCTCTCTCGTTTTTTTACTAAATGTGACAAGTAAAGAAAAATACACTTGACAAAAAATGTTTATTCCTAAATTAAAACTTACTTTAAATAATAATACATACAGTTCTAATCAAATCCATAATTTAATTAAAAAACAAGATCAACATTAATAATTGGCCAGGCCTAATAAAAAAAAACAAATCAACAAGTCCTAGAAAAATAAAATACAGAAATAAGTTAAGTCAAAAAGGTAATTATTATAAAAAAAAATATCATAAAATGTTTTTTTTTTTCAAGGCATGGCCAATTACTTATTTTTGTTCATAGATGGCGCTTGCGATATAAGACAAAACCAAGTTAATTTGCATTAATAGAGACATATTATTGGGTAACGCGATACCCCTTGGTAAGAACCAAGGGGTATAGTGTTACCCAGTATATTACAATAATTATTAGACGTAACATCAAGATTTTCTATCCACAATTAAGATATTTTTAATAGCCAATATCAAGCTAATGTTTTAGAATCCTCCCAACAGATGGCGTTAAACCAAACATCGCGAGCGCATTCTACCAACCTTGAGAAACTAATCATTTAATATACAGTGCTACCAACTTAACTGTCAAGACCGTGGTGCTTACGCTTGATTCTCGCGTAAGGTCCTATTTCCGGGTCCATTACAAAGTCGTATAGTACTTTGGACCAACTGTCGTGATGTGGAAGATTGTCGTAGAATTCCGGGGCGATGCGGCGTACCTGTTAATAATAATAATAATGCTATAAGCCATAACAAGCATTTATTTCCCGAAGGGGTAAGGAGGGGCTCGTGGCTAAGTAATAACAGCCGCACGGCACGATCATCAAGGTTAAGCGACGGTTGCCGCGGTTGGTCCGTGGATGGGTGACCATCCATTACATACCGAGACCCCTCCGTGCCTCGAAAAGCACGTTAAGCCGTTGGTCCCGGCTGTCATTCATGGATCTTTGACAGTCGTTACGGGTAGTCAGAAGCCTGAAAGTCTGACAACCAGTCTTAGGAACTAATTTCATTTATTCAGCTCAATTAACTTTTTGTCCATAGAAAACACCAGTTTTGTATGGAGATGTGTACTCATCCGGAAAGCTGAACGGATGCGTGCGCATCTCTATACAAAACTGGTGTTTTCTACAGACAAAAACTGAATTGCGCTGAATAAATATAGTTAGACCCTACCAAGGGGTATCGTGTTACTCAGGACAGTCCGCGAGATCTAAGCTGAGCTTTGCATTTGTGTGAGTGCACATAGAGATAGTGCAGGTGTGACGTCGGCCTAGAGCGCGACGGGTCCTTTGCTTGGTTTAAACCGGTTTATACTGGTTTTTGGCAATCGGCCTGAGGCGCGGTGCGTCCCTAGCGTGACGCTACTCCGCCGCGCACCTCACACAAATGCAAAGCTCAGCTTAGACCTCACAGACTGTACCTGGGTTGTGCACAATCTGTACCTGTACTTATTAAACCCTTAATATTATTTTCACGAAAAAATCATTTGCATAAGTATAAACTAAGTCGAAATTACAGTCTATTGAAAATTGTATCTAAAAAATATAGAAATTTTACACGAAACTAATCTTTATGTGCAGACATTAAAGTTACTTTTCCAAAATCACATAAACATGATGTCTTACCTCAGGTAGTTTACTGCCAGGCACTGCTGGAAAGTCGTGATGCTCATTATGATAACCTACGTTGAAAGTGATCCAGTTCAGAGGCCCGTAGTACGAGTAGGTCTCATAGCCTTTCTTGAACATGTAGTGTTCGGCTATAAAGTGGCCTGGAAGGTAGATAAAAAAAAAATTACATAAAAATATCATGCTTGTAATATAGGAAGGTAGGTATTTTCTTCTTCTTCTTTAGCATTATGGTTTCCGCACTTAGTCCTTCATGTGGACCACTGTGCGTGGGCCATGGCGGCCGTCGGGGGTTATTCCAACCAGACCGCCTCCCTCCAGAAGTTGATGATTTCTCCTGGTCTGCTGAGAGCATCTGTGAAGGATCTGGGTGCCCCGAGGGTTTGTGAGCTAATCTGGGTGATGCCTGTGCATTTAAAGAGCACATGCGCAACAGTATCCTCAGTCTCCATGCCAGCCCTGCATAGAGGATTGTCCGTTATGCCTATTGTGTGAAAGTGTTTGTTTAGCGAACAGTGTCCGGTGATGGTCCCCGTCAGCAGACGCAGGCTGTTCCTGTCCAGACGTAAGAAAAGTTGGTATAGCTTGCCATCTAAGGATGGCATGGCTTCCCTGGACTGCCTACTTCCCGGTGTCGAGGTCCACCAGCTCTCCGCTCGTGTGTGAGTGGAAGGTAGGGATACAAGCCTGCCGCACTGTTTCCCACCATTGCAACTCATGAAAGTTAGGATCAACAGTGGCAGCCGCCAGAAAAGCGCCAAGACATTGAAGTTCGACGTGTTCCGGAAAAATTATTCAACTGTGCAAGGATAATAATCAGAAAAGAACAGCGGGGAAATAAGAAAAACAGGGGTATAGTACGCCCCCATTTGGCCAATTATGTCTAAAGCCGGATTCACATTACTGTGTTGTGTCGTGTCGTGACGCCTTCTGACGCAGTGTTAGCCAATCAAAACTCGTTGTGATTTCACGTAGTCCTGAACAGATTAGTTTGATTGGTGTATCCCGCGTCACGACACAACACGACACAGTAACGTGTCCGTGGGTTAAGTCCCACATAATAGGGGGCGAGCCTGTTCTAATTAACAGAGCATTATTCTAGACTCCGCAGGGTTGCAACTAAGTCATACTTTTCTCGACCTGGGAATCGACCCCAGGACGCGAAGATTAGCAATCGCGCTTGCGACCAAAGAGGCAATTAATGAATAAAGGTATCTTTGTCAGAAATTAGGGAAAGGTTTTCAGTTTAAAAAATAAGAAGCGGATCACTTATTTGGGGCCTGTGTAAGTAATTTTAAAGATATACTTGTTAAAAATAAAATGTAAAATGTTTTAACTTTACGCTTATAGTCAGCCTTTGTTTAAAATAAGTTTGTTTAGTTTTAGGTAAAAGATTGATATAATACTAACAAATAGTTACATCAATATTAAAATTGTATATGGGAGCTACATCTGCCAACAAACTGTTTTACAGTTTGGCAGGAGTAAAATATTTTGTAGTACGGATGTAACAACGAATAAACGCTTTTTCATTTTTCATTTTTTTTTCATTTTTTCTAAGAATCTGCATATATTTTTAACCGACTTCACAAAAAGGTTCTCAATTCGACTGTATATATATATTTTTTATGTGTGTTAGGTCAGAACTTTTTTCTGTATGAACCGATTTGGATGATTCTTTTTTTATTTGAAAGCTGGTGCTTCACATGTGGTCCCTTTTAAATTTGATCAAGTTCTGACCAGGAGTTTTTGAGTTATCCTTAATACTGCGTATTTTTTCCACTTAGTTTATATTGATGATGTTTTAATAATTTCCTGTCACGGTTATTTACATATCAAGTAGTGGTATACGAATGTGTGTGGGGTAGGTACCACATCTAAAAAGTGAAAAATAAAAACTTTTTTCAAAAATGAAACAACCGACTTCCAAAAAAAAAAACAGGTCACAATTTTCATTTAGTACCCCATAATATCTCAATATTACTGACCTGCAACTGGATGAACGCCCATCGCCATAAGAGCTCCATATATTAAGTAACCGAGCGCTTTCCATCCTGAAATACACAAAAATAAATAAATAAATGTATGTTTATTTGTGATGTTCTTCAGAAAGGTCAGGTGCTTAGTACTCGCAACCGGCGTGCGTGTATGAACGTAAACGAGGCAAAAGGAGTATGTAAGGATCGTAGCAGGTGGCGTTCTGTAGTTTCTGCCTACCCCCATGGGAAGAAAACATGGGTTTATGTATGTATGTTTATTTTACACTATTTCTGATACTCCACGAGTGGCTATTTGATTATACTACAAGGATCTTTTGGCGCCTCAATGACATTGACAGGGGGGCGTTGTTGGTAAACATTTGTGAAATTGACACAGAAATTGTATTGAAAAACAAGACAGCGGCGTTAGTTCCGATTTCGACCACGCGCCGTATCCTTGTACCGTTTGGTGTATGTACAAATGGATACTATACTTGTACTAGCTTCTGCCTGCGGCTTCGCCCGCGTGGTTGTCGGAAATTATCTGATGGAGGTATGTTTGTCAAAGCCGTGACAAATTGGCTAGTGTAAAAGTAATGTTCCGATTTTTTCCGGAATTTGTGTATTTGTAGTAGTTTAGGAAATATGGTTTTGGTGTGTTGTCCCTGGTCCAAATGCTTTTTTTTCCAAATTTTTGATTTGCTTTTTGTTGTTTCTTTTGGTTTGTGATATAATTTTTAGCATTTGTATTATTTTTTCAACTGTACCTGCGATTTGATGTAGGAACAAATGGGTCACGTTACTGTGACCAACCACGCGCGAGCCAAATTGGTCGCAGTATCTAAGCTAGGCCACACCGACCAAATGGGTAAGGTTAGGGGTAAGGGTAACTACGTCCGCCGCCCCCTATCATATAAGACCCTAGGTGGTGGCGCGTAATGTTCCACTGCCGCCTCTCTTAGACGTCGCGGGGGCAGTCAAACACCTCACTCCCCCCGCTTGACCAGACGGGGCCCGCAAAGGCGGCCCGGCACCAGTCGGGGGTTGCGTTGAAGAGTGCTTAAGGCGGAACCTTCATTGTAGCCCGCGAAATTAAAATTTTCTTACGTTTTTTACAATTTGCAGGTCACTGTCAGGTTGTATTTTGATTAAAATATGATTCGCGACCGTAACAAATATGGTTTTACAGAATTATAATCATCAGAATCAGCAATACATCTCTCTAAGTTCATATTACTCTATTGAATGACTATTTCATGACATCATGACATTTGACGCCAATTCTAACTTAAGAAGTTGTATTGCTGATTCTAATGATTATAATTCTATAAAGACATATTTGTTACGGTCGCGCATCATATTTTAATAAAAATACAACCTGACATTAACCTTCAAATTGCAAAAAACGTAAGAATTTTTGAATTTCGCGGGCTATCCTTGCGCTTCCCCCTTAAATGCCTTCGTAGCCCCCGGTACAAGTGTGCGAGGGAACACGAAGTGGTTTTAGTCAGTAGAAAAATTCCCCCGCCCTAGCGCGGAGGATATCCATAAGGATTTCCAGCATTCCACCCCGTTAGCAAAAAAAAGGGGTTAGGGAAACTGCTATATCCAAGTTGGTCGTTATCCGTAGCAGTGTGTATATTTAGGGTACGATAGGACTGTCATACGCATTGCCGTCATAATAAAATAATAAGGTGGTCGTAGTTACTTGGCTGTTTAGTATTTTTAGGACCCCAAAATAGGAATTATTTGAGGTTCACAAAAAGAGACGATACCATTATATTAGAGTGTTCAAAAATATTTTTAGGAGCGCAAAATGGGAACTATTAGAGGTTCAATTAAATACATACCCAAAAAGAAAACATGGATAAAAGACTCACCCCACAATTTAATAATAACAGCATCGAAAAACAGCTGTATGACCAAGTTAATCAGCTCCATCGGTGTAGGCGGCTTGGGTCTGACCACCAACGGCCGGAAGCTGTAGAAGAGTGGCTGCAACATCATCCAGAGGAACTTCCCGCCTGTGGTGCAGAAGAGTTTCGCTTCTATAAGGGTCGGTAGATCTGTGTCTATTACTTCGTCACCTTGGTACTGGAAAAGATGATAATAACATTATTATAGTATACTATTAATATTATAATTGTGAAAGTTTGTGAGGATGGATGGATAGATGGATGTTTGTTACTCTTTCACGCAAAAACTCTTGAACGAATTTGGATGGAATTTGGAACACAGATAGTTTATAACTTGGATTAACATGTAGGATACTTATTATCCCGGTAGTAAGTTCCCGTGTGATAATTTCTAACAGCCATGCGGGCGAAGCCGCGGGCAAAAGCTAGTTATATATAAAAAAAAGACAACAATCGACAACCAATCGACGATCAACAGAGACAATCGTCAGACATGAAAATAGGTGTACATAAATACAATAACTAGGCGAATACTTAATCTCCTACTAATTGGGTTAAAAACACGCCTGCATATCCCTGGTTAAAACCGAACCAAAAAAGACTGCCCGACCTGAGGATCGAACTCAGGACCCCACCGCTCAGCAGTCGCTTTCGACCATCGAGGTAGTCAGGCTAGTACTCATCATCATCCTATATTCGTCCACTGCTGGACGTAGGCGTCTCTTAGTGAACGCCACTGAGCCCGATCTTCGGCTCTCCTCATCCAGTCTCTGCCAGCCGCTTGTCGCAAGTCGTTATTCCACCTGGCCGGCGGGCGTCGCACAATACGTTTGCCTAAACGCGGTCTCCACTCTAGAACTTCTTTTCCCAACGATTGTCGGTTCTGCGAGAGATGTGACCAGTCCATTGCCAATTCAGCTTGCTTAGTCAATCAGGCTAGTCCTGGCAGTTAGGAATTCTGGAGAGGCGCTAAATCTTCACGATTCAGTTAAAGTGGACCACCGCTGGATATGAGCCTCCCCAAGCATAGTCACAACTCTTCAGGTCTTCTGCTTCTCACATTGCGCGGATTCCCTCGACCTTCACCAAGCCATCGGTTCATCCATGCCATCTATTTCCTTGCCAAATTTTATCGAAATCCGTTCAGTGGTTTAGGCGTGAAAAGGTAACATTTCTCTCTTGTTTATTATTGATACCACTTACCCTATGATGTTCTAAATGATACTTCTTAAAGCTGATAGACACAGGAAGCCCTATTGGCAGATTCGCAAAGAAACCAAAAAGCCTGTTGGCTAGCGGCCGGTTGTGGCCGAAAGCTAGGTTGTGGGCGATCTCGTGGATTGCTGAAACAAAGATAACGTTTAATTAAAATAATGGTTAAAGTAATCGATTAGGTACTTAGCGTGAGATTACTCAATCTATACTAATACTAGTGGCTCCGTGAGCTGTAGACCTCGCGAATCTGTCTTTGCATAGCTTAAAACTGAATAAATATTCACCTTGTAACAAAAAGCGCGTGCAAAGAGTGCGAAATGGCTGAAATATGATTTCGTCATTTTGAAAAATTTCGAAAAACTGAATGGATAAAATAATCCCATATTATAATTATCGAACCTACTCACAAAATTTCACGAGAATCGGTTGAAAAATGCGACCTGTAGAGGAGAACAGCCGGACATCCAGACATACGAAAGCATTTTCGCCCAAGCTGAGACGGAGACGCTTCGCGCTCGCTCGGGCAACTAGTAATAAAGCTGAAGAGTTTTTTTGTTTGTTTCTTAAAACGCGGTAATCTCTGGAACTACCGTCAGATTTGAAGAAATTATTTTTGCATTTGGTAGCCTTTCTTGAGGGAGGCTATAGGCTATTTAACATCATGCTACGACCCTTACGAGTCGAGCACAAATAAAAAAAGTCAGAAAGCATGCAGTAGTCTTTCATTTATTGTCGTCTCATAAATGATTTTATTTCTGTAAGTAGGTTTGTACAAACACTTTTTACACATAATTTTTAAACTAGATGAGGTCGGCGTTTCCTATCCGTATTTTGGGCTGCTCCAAATGGTCCCCTGAATGTACCAATAAGCCTGCTTTGGAAAGATCCGGAATACTAGACTGTGAACCTACTTCGTGTACCGTAGACGGGAGAAGCCTTCTACCTAACCTTTGTAAATCAGGGTGGACATTTGAACCACAGACTGCCCAACGTAGACAAACCCAGACAGTTCAAGGGCAAATAGGACAATTCGTGATAGAAGGCATTTTATCGATGAAATGCTAACGTTTTCACTACACGACAATGAGTAACAGGGGCCTTCAGAAGGAATGGACGACTGAAACTTAAATATTTCACGCAGCATTAAGTGTTGCATTATGAATATTTGTGATTGTTTCAGTGAAAAAGACTGGAATTTAATACCTTATCAAATCTAAGATATTCGTCAGAATAGAATATAATTCATTGTTGTTACAGGGAGCATTAAAGGCTAAATATTAGCATCCGCATGTGTCACTCGAAAGTTAAGCTACGCTTGCCGCGGCCGGTTCGTGGATGGGTGACCATCCATTACATACCGAGACCCCTCCGTGCCTCGAAAAGCACGTTAAGCCGTTGGTCCCGGCTGTCATTCGTAGATCTTTGACAGTCGTTACGGGTCGTCAGAAGCCCAAAAGTCTGACAACCAGTCTTACCAAGGGGTATCGTGTTACCTAGTAACTGGGTTGTGAAGGTCAGATAGGCAGTCACTTCAGACTGAAAGCCGACCCCGATATAGTTGGGAAAATTACAAAATAAAGATGGTTAATATGGTTCTAATTAAATAAGTATTGTGTAACAGTGTATTTTTGACTACTTTAAATACACTCAAATACTATTTACTGTTCAATCAAAATAAAGCAGAGGAATCATGGAGGAACAAAAAGTCGAACGGAACTCCGCTAAGACAAAACTGAGTCCCGTTTATGAGTGAATTATTATGTGTGAGTCACGGACTAGAAAAATAAGATGGACTCCGCGCCACGCGTATCGAAAGTGAAGCAATAAGTATGCCGGACCGTTTGTACAAACATGCCTCACGCACACATTTACATCATAAGGTGCCATTACGCGGCACTACGGCGTCATTGTAGGTACTGTTTACGTCAAGTAATAAAATAAAATAATGCGTTCTTGTGTTGTGAAATGAAGTAAAAAGAATTCTACATCCCAGAAAAAGTGTCAAGGAATAACATATCACAAGTAAGAGACTTATTTACACACACACATAGATCGGTACGGAGCTTCACTTTCGATATGCGTGGCGCGGAATCCTTCTTTTTTTTCTAGTCCGTGATGTGAGTGTTGCCGTTTGCGCACGTAATGGCCGACCGACTAATGTGTGAATGTGTGCGTGCCGGGCCTGTACGAACAGCGAGCTGGCCGACTTGAATGACACAGTTTTTTGCTAGCGAGAATCTGTCCGACTTTTTTTGTTCGTTCATGATAGAAATACACTGTTTTTACCGATATCCCGTGGGGTAATTGCGTAACACACTTACAATAGGAATGGCTTTCATTTTGACAGTTCAACGTTATTTACGTTGTTGAGCAGACAAATTTTTCGAACATATGAAGCAATGGATTAGCAATAGGCTTCAACATGATTCAGATTGTGATAGACAGTGTTTTACGGAATTAGGGTGCTGGTCTATTAATAAAAAAATTAATCTACTACCTATATAGAACATGGTGTATTCACTGGGGCATGGGAACGATGGTGAAACCTGCCTTAAGAGGCTGACAACAGCTAAAGCGCGGTCTCTGTCGGACTGCATAGAAAAGAAAGAGAAGCGCGATGACACAACGCTGGTAATTTATTGCAAAATATGAAACAATTATCTATTTACAAAAAATCTACTGATTGGACTAAAAAATTAAAACACTATTACGTTAATATGTTGCTTGTAGAATAATCTGACAAAAATCAGAATGATTGCATGTAATTAGTATAGATTTTAATCGTTAAAATAAATGTTTAGGGGTATCTTCGTGATTTTTTTTCAAATATCGGATCTATCGGATCAAATTAGTTGTAACCACACTATCTAACTAGCATATATCCTGAAGAATATCATACATTTTTCTGATTTTGTTTACTCCAGTGGATCATATACTTTTAGGCATTACAAAACGTGCGTTAAGGTCCTGTAGTCCCTTTAAAGGCTCCCGCAGACAGGCGCAACGCGACTCTTGTAGAAAAAAAATCCATGAAATTATCATAGAAATTGTTCTACTAGACTCGCATCCCGCCTGTTTGCGGGAGCCTGAATTTCAGAAAGAAACTGATACGGAAAAGCGCGCGCTAAATTTTCCGGACATAGTAAATAGATTTCGTTGATAACAGAATAGATATTTTTAGATATTACTAGCAAGAGGACCGCCTGCTTCTTTGCAAACCAATAATAAAATTTTAATCGCGACTCAGAACGTTCTAGAATACTAGGCTACAACATTAAATGGTCAAGAACAGGGGGTCGGTAACCTGCGGCTCTTTGGATGTGAAGCTACGGCTCTTTAGTTCCATACGCACATATTATTTATTTTATACCATATAATTATTATACTATCTAATTTACTGTGAAAAACACTACTTTTATATAAATAAATAAATAGATATTTTTCTTATGAATAAATAGATTAGTTTTTTTTTATCAAAAAACTTTTTTTATGCATGTACTATTTATTGTTAGCAAGAAAACAAATTGTGGCTCTTTAAAATCTTTGAAATTTTGTAAATTGTAATTTTCGACTCTTCCGACTCAAAAGGTTGCTGACCCCTGGTCTAGAAAAAACTACCGGACACGTTACGTCATCCTGTCATCCAATCATTGCGTTGAGTATTCAGTCAACGAGTCACTTTTTCTCATCGTTCGTAAATTACAAATATAATATGCGAGGAAGCAAATCTTTAAAACATAGGTACGGCTAGCAACTAAAGTTGATTAACATTACAGTTTTTTAAATTTTAATTATTGAGCGAAGCATTCATAAAAAAAAAATAACTGATATAATATGCAATGAGTATTATTATCTACTTAATTCTTATCTATTACCAGCACCCTAATTGCGTAACACACTATCAATCACAATCTGAATAATTTTGAAGCCGATTACTAATCCAATGCTTCATAATGCGAAAAAATTGTCTGCTCAACAACATAAATAACGAAATGAATGTTGTAGAACTATCAAAATGAAAGCCATTGCTGCGAAACGAATTTTTCTTTTATTATTTGTTTATTTAAACTTCTCGCACAAAATAACTTACAAAGGCGGACGTAATGCCTTAGGCATTCTCTACCAGTCAACCAAGGGTGGTGTAGAGATAAGATGGCAGGTGCTCTGTTCAACAGGCGTAAATAATAATAAAAATTATTAAAAAGATAACATAATTAATTATAAATAAAATAGGTATACAAGTACCTACATAGGTTATAAACTTATTTATATATACCTCAATTATGTATATATACTATATATATACACAAAAGGGGAAAGAGGTAATTGAGATGACTCTACACAGTCTACACTATTTATTTTGAAAATAACTCTGCAATTTTCGCTTAAATGCATACCGACTTTTGGTGTGAAAAATCGCTTTATACGGTACTGCGCAACGTAACGCACGCAAATCAACGTGCTTAAGGGTGTATGCAACGGTACAGGGGTCGTGGGGGTATTTAAAGTTGTGTTATAATATTAAAAACTTGTTTTCGTAAAAAAATGTCAGTCAAAGTTAGAATTTTGACCTTCAATACGAGGCCGGCACTGAAAATTTCGGGAATCAAGGAAGTGACACAACATTACTATTTAAAAATGTATTTATTGCTTTTCGAAGTATTCTCCGCGAAATTTGACACATTTTTCCATACGATGGAACCAATCATTGAAGCAACCATTCCATTCGGAAGTTGGGGTCTCCAAACTAGCCGTTTTGTAGGCGTCCACAGTTTCTTCAGGTGATGAAAATCTCTGTCCACGCAATTTATTCTTTATTTTAGGGAAAGTATAGAAATCATTAGGGCTTAGGTCGGGGCTGTACGGCGGATGGTCTAACAATTCTATGTTTTCTTGCCCTAAAAACTCTTTTGTTCTGTGCGCGGTGTGAGAACTCGCATTGTCGTGATGGAGGATGATGCGGCGGTTGCAGTTCTCTTTACAGAGTTCAGAAACGACCCGTGGCAAACAAATGCTAGCATACCATTCTGCATTAACCGTTCTTTGTCCCTCAAGAGGAATAGTCGTAACATGGCCGGTTTTGGAGACAAACGTGGTCACCATTTTTTTTGCAACACTCCGTGAACGAACAATTTTTGTTGACTTTAACTCATTTTCGAACACCCAAACTCGTGACTGGTTTTTTTGTTTCGGGTTCGTACGCATATATCCAGGATTCGTCACCTGATACGATGTTGTATACAGCATTTGAGGATCCTGCGTGGAATCTTTCGAGAGTTCTGACACACCAAGTAACGCGAGCCGCTTTTTGCTCTTCACAGAACGAATGCGGTATCCATCGGGAAAACAACTTTTTTACACCTAATTGTTCATGCAAGATTATTTGTATTTGACTCATGCCAATGTCTAAAGTTGCCTGAATTTCGCGGCATGTCACATGTCGATATTCCTCAATCAGCTTACGCACAGCATCAACGTTTTCTTGGATGTCTGCAGTTTTTGGACGACCTTGACGGGGATCATCACTGAGCTTGACACGTCCACGTTGAAATTCAGCAAACCAGCGATAAATTGTGGTTTCGGATGGGGCTTTATCACCAAATTCAGAAATCATCCGGTCAACACACTGTTTTTGTGTTAAACCACTTCGAAAGTCATAATAAATCATCGCTCTTGAATTTTCTCGAGTCAATTCCATTTTCTCAACGACTAAACAAGTTTGACAAAACCTTGTGACAAGACCGAGAATCTTTTTTTAAATAAATAAATGGTATTCGATTTTTAAAACCAAGGAGTTTTCAATTAAAAAGATTTTAATATGACAGGAACAGTGGAAATATTCCATTCGCGATACTTTTAGTGCAGCCCTCATATCTCCGTAACCAGAAGGTTCCCAGGTATATTCAAGTAAAAAATATTACAATGACGGGGAGTGCAAGTGACTCTCGGCTTCGTTAAGCGTCTTTTCACACCCGTTATTATCACTTTATCAGCAAATGTTATCAATCTATCATAATAACCACTACAAACAATAAATGACTCATCGTACTAGGAAACCGCGGTGACTTTCCAATGTAGGCAGGTTACGAACGATAATAATCTATCAGAATCAGCACCCTAATTACGTAACACACTATATATCACAATCTGAATCATTTTGAAGCCTATTGCTAATCCATTGCTTCATATGTTTGAAAAATTTGTCTGCTCAACAACGTAAATTACGCAATGAATGTTGTTGAACTGTCAAAATGAAACCCATTCCTACTGTTAGTGTGTTACGTAATTACCTCGCAGGTGCGTAGTCAAAACTGGCACATACAAATTTAGGAAATAGTCATGCCTTATTAGGGCTTGTAGGTGGGTTGATTGATTGTTGAGATTTTTGCACAGTTAACGGCAGCAGACTCGCCCCCTATTACATGGGACTAAAACATAACTGGCGAAATGCGTGTATTATACAACCCGTTTTTTTTTTGGTTGGGAAGCCATCTCATGACATCTCCGCTATTAATGACATCTTCACATGATGCCATCTTCACCTGATGCTAGATCAGGTGAAAGGACAGCTCTTTTAAGGCGATGTGAGACTTGAAAACGTCGTTTTGTATTGCTTTTTATTCGTAGATAACAAGGATTAAAATTTTGAAAAAAACATATGATATATTTCACACTTCGATCTAGATATTTCGGCCGTTCGATACACGATTACGTGCACTTTACTGCATCCAATTAAATCGCAAAGACACGTCTAAATTAAGGTCTAATTCTTATTTTATTTGAGTTATATTAGACTTTGAATAATAAAACTTATACCATAATAAAGGTCGTAAAAAATGTGATATTTCTCGGCCAACATAATGTGAAATATGAAAATACTTATACCACTAATTTCAAAATCAAGCGTTTTCAACTTTTCATGCGCACGCCCCGTGTCATTTAGTCCCGAGCGGAACGTCTTGGAGGTCGGACGTGTGCCAATTTTTGCAAAACCCGCCACCCCCGCTAAGTTCTGTTACCGGCTGAGCCAAATAATTATTGTAAATAATAATAGGTACATAGTTATAGTTTAATTTTTAAATAGTTAGTTTTTATTAGGTAGGTACTTAGTTATTTTATAAAACAAAATGGGCAAAATAAAAAAAAATAAGTTGTCGTCGCTGGGTTTACGAAGGCTGAATAAAGAAAAAAGGTAAGGATGCTTTGACAATATTATACCTACATTATTTAAATGTATTTTAATTATTTTACTTTACTAACTAGGTAAGTACCTACGCGGAATAGATTTACATATCGCAAATATGTGTGTAAAACAGTTGAACCGTATGTCAATGTAAATAAAGACGCCACACTCGCAAAAGTTATAATGGTTTATTTTTCTCGCGGAATAGATTTACCAACCGCATCAAGTGTGTAAAACAGTTGAATTTGAACCCTATATCAGAGTGCATAAACCCGCCACGCGCGCAAATGATATAATGGTTTACTATTTTCAAATGTGTGCGGGAGGTTTTTATAATGTTTATTAGCCTAGGTAGGTATTGTATTGTCGACCACACGTCGCGCGCCTGTGGTAAGTGATAACACTATGACATTGAGCTGGCCCAACGTACGGAGTTTCATTAGAATAATTATGAGACCAGCTTGACACTGCTTTTGTTTCCACTGACATGACGTGCGGCCTACTGTACGTGTTTACGCGACACGCAGGATAAACTACATAAACGAAACCGATAGGTAATAAAAAGTTACCGACTGCCTGCGTTATATTTCAACAAGGCTACAAAGCCCTAATAAAATCTCAATATGTATAATAAGAGGCTTTGCCTAGTCTTATAATATTTGTTATTTACTGTTGATATGTCCGTTATCACTTATCTTATCTTATCTTATCATCTAAATAAAAGCGCGAATTGCCTACGGGAGAGTTGAATATTCAACAGTGCAATAAATATTTAGAAGTAAGCTATAATATCCTACAGCTACCACAACACAACAAATAATAATATTTATGGTGTCTGCAACGTTTGTGTAGATCTCGTCTATTATAATACGCACAGCACACTCGTGCCATAGTGTAGAAATGTACAGTATGACCATTTCCTACAAAAATATTATTTATTATTTTTGGTAACGTTTGGGCACAAGCTCGTTTATGCGTAGTACACTCCTTACTAAAAACACTGTATCAAGTTATGACAAGCTTATAAATAAAATAAAACTACATATACAGGGTGACAGGGAGGGACATCGACGCAAAAACTGTTACCATGGATTCAGTATGTACTGAATCCATGGTAACAGTTTTCGCGTATTCTGAACCCCCCTGCGTTGAAATTTTTCGTCGGTTACTACGAATAATTCTTAGCTAGGTTATTAAAAAAAAATCTGTTGTTTTAGAAAAGTACAATACCTATGCGGTCAAAATGTATGGAACAGCAATTTTTTTTTTAATAACCCACGAAAAATTTCTACGTACTAAATCCATGGTAAGAGTTCTCGCGGCGATGTATGCCATCCTATATATGGCTACTTTGGCCGTAAAGACGTTATCCAATGCATAACTTTATGCAGTGTTTATTGGCAAGAGGAAAAGTGTGTAGAAATTGTAAATTACATAAACCAAACTGTTTTTAATCAACTTTAAAACAAGGACGAGTTTCTCAATGTGTCTACATTTTGATAAGAACCTTCACAGATAGACAATGGAACTACTACATTTACTCGAGAATGCTGTTATTGTATGTTTAGCCAGTTGTTGTACGTACGGTGATTTTTCAATTGTTGGGCAGAAACCACCCAGACACGACACCCATCGGAGTATCCTCCCTTTTCTATAGAGGATGAGTAGACTTTACACCCCGTTCCTCATACGTCTAACTTATTGGATAAAAAAATGTTTACTTTATTAGCATAATTATTTGATTAAAAAATGTTTATCTATTTTTTTTTTATTGAGTTCCTATCCTTTAAATTATGTTCTATACAAAATAAATTTATACCTCTAACCCTTCTTGAATTACAATATTGATATTGTAATTCAAGAATTGTAATACAATTCTCCTAAAGTAAATGTGCCTAAATACTACTTGATTTTTTATAGTGTAGCACGAAGGTGTCGCATCCTTATGGAAAGTCGAATAGCGGGCGGCGCGTACTTTTGAATCGTGCCTGTATTCATGATCTTCGTGTCAGTCAGATTTTAAATCCACCTTATTCACAAAAAATTATAAGTACCTACTTATACTTATTTTTAATTATTATTCATTAGGTTTAAGTTTATAATACCTACCTAATCTATTTACAACCTTAAAAAATATTTAATAGAAAAATATACTTATATTAATCAATACAAGTTGATCTACTGCATTGCTCTATTCTGTGACCCAACTTACTACCTACTCGAGTTCATGAACTTATGAATGGCGCGCCTGGCGCGCGCGTCACCCGCGTATCGTAATTTGTTACGTACGCTACTCGTTGCGGAGGCTGGGGTAAGCGTTGAATGCCTACTGCGTTCGGAAAATGCCCGCCTTAAAGAAAGAATGAAAAAGTATTTATTGGGACTCGCACAGGATTATCGCAAAAAATAACACAACTCTTAAAAAAAAACAAGTAAAATTAAAATAACAAAAGAAAGTCATGTACTCGTACGAGGCCAAACGGACCCTATCTCAGCATGATGCTGCGATATTTAAAAATAAGTGTCGCAGCGCTGGTATTCGGATAGGGCCCGCTGTGATGTCACGGACAGATACACAAATAAATAATAAATAAAATAAAAATTAGATATGTGTGAGTAACCTATTATAATTATAAAATATTTATAATTATTGTAATCCGCGTGTCAGTACCCGACTTAACATCAATTACTTGTCTATGCATTTATTGTCTGTGGCACTCTATGGTATCGGTGTGACAAGTAAAGAGACGCATGCGCCGGCACTCCGATTCCGGCAAATACAATTAAAAAACATTATGGTGAGAGTAGGTTTATTATTTGATTACGACTCACTCCATCTAAGATAATTCAGATCCAGCCTGTCCCTCGCTGCCCTCCCCCAGCGAAGCCCTAAGCCGAGGTCCGTACCCCACAGGGGGTGCCCTTAGCGTGTAGTCGCCTAGTTTGTAACTTTTTTAAGCCCTGGCTGGGGCCCTTAATTTATTAAGGCAACCACAGGCATGTCTACAACAAGCAGTCTACAACCTCCTAGGTTGACCTACGAGAAGTCAATCACAAAAAAAAAACCTACATTTTCACGGTGAGATTTTTACAGGATAGATAGTTTCTTTTTTTCACTTGATTTTTTTTATAGTTTCGAGAGCTCCCCCTACAGTTATTTCCTCTACAAAATGTTAATAGCGTCGATAAGATACGCCAGATAATGACACACTTTTCAAGTGCCGTGATTACAAGAATTACTTGATAAACTGTTATCAGTACCGGTAATAGTTTGTTTGTGTTTCCAAGCAGGCGTATCTTTGAGTGGTCCTCAAAGGAAGGAGTGGATGACAGTTCGAGAGATTTTTTGAAGATGTTAAGCTATTATCGTCTGTATTGCTGAGGACATAATACCTCTTATCGGATAATGAAATATTTTAACATTAAGGATAAGGGGCAGGAAAATGATAAATGGCACTGAAGAGTGGCATACTCAAGTAAATGAGACATGTTCTTGGTATGAGCAGTCAATTGCGCCTCATGTTGCTAAATTATGTTTGCAGCAATTTGGGAAATTAATCGATGTATGATGATGATGATGTGTGATGTGTCGCTACTTCTAGGCGCAGCATGGGTAGGTCCCCCACAAGGTGGACCGATGCCTTAGACCCAATGGCACCGCCAATCACTAAACACGTTTAGCGCTAAACGAGTTTTACACATTCTGTCTCTGTCATTTTCAAACATTTGACAGAAACAGAATTATGTTTTAAACTTGTTTATCGCTGGCGGTGCAAGTGACCTTTAGTTAGGGTTGCGGGAATTCGCCAGTTGCTTGGGAGAGGCCTATGTCCTGCAGAAGACGTTTACTAGCGACGATCTCTAAGAAGAAATTTGGAACAAACTCAGAAGGTGATGGTGTTCTTATGGTCAGCTCATAAGATAACCTTGCAGGTCTTTTAAGGACAGAATCATGCAGATTAAAGTGGACCTGTCCCGGCAGTTAGCACCCTTGAGTCAGTCATCGTGTAGCTGATGTAACCTTAACCTGGGTCAAATAAAGATGTTTCAAAATGTATGGAGCCTGGGCCAGGTCCTTGTACACTATACTTAAAAACAGGGAAACACATTAAAAACAGTTCTAAACCGTCCAATTACTTTAAAATCGCTTTGTTTGCTGGTAAACCACAAGAAATTGCAACACACAACAAAAACCAATTAATGACGTTTGACATGTTTGTTGACACTGTTGTGACAGCTGACAGTTCTCTTTCTTTGGTCAATGGTCGATCTATGGTTTACTGTCGCTGTTTTTAAGCACAGAGTAACTAAATCGGTGAGACGCCATGTTGAAAGTCGATAAAAATAATTAATAATAATTATCAATTAACTACCACAACAGTATACATTTAAATGAATTATTTGTATTTTTCCCGAATTCTACGGATTTTCCTCTTTATTTTGAGGTAGTTTACATAAATCTGGCCCGTTTTGAAACATCTCCTTTATCTACTTTCTTTCTTCTTAACTCAACGACCCGACGAAAATTACCAAGAGAAAGAAAATTTAGGTACACAGGAAGCACTAAAACTAGGTACTAAATACTAATAAGACACACTTACCTAACATGAGAGAATGATTAATGACTCCCCCGAAGCAGTAGGCCACCAGCAGCATCATAGGCCAGCTGAGCTGAGTCACAAACGGCAGAGAGATGATTTGTACCAACACCATGGCAGTCACCACCCATTTGAAGTTAGGGTCGTAGCCGAAGAGCTTCTTAATTTGTGGGTATTTTTCTGTGGACAAAATATAATAAATATTAGTTAAATTCTAACAAGATGTAAGAACATAAACGAAGCAAAAGGAGTATGTAAAGATTGTAGCAGGTGGCGTTCTGTACTTTCTGTCGGTAAATAAAAGGCGCGAGTTCGCGTATGTATATAGAAATGGTAAATAAAAGGCATGAATTTATGTATGTATATAGACATGGTAAGTAACAGACGTGAGTTTATTTATGTATATAGAAATGGTAAGTAAAAGGTGGGAGTTTTTGGAACTATCTTTTGGTTAGCATTAAAATAATCAAACATCCTTCATTCGAGCGAGAAGTTCCTATGGAGTTATGGAAAAATGCGAATCATTTTTCACCAATCAGTCAGCACTATCTGAATGGTGCTTACTGGTTGGTTTAACGGATATAAGACTCCTTCAAACAGGCGCGACACGCGACGTTAATCGCACGCGACACAGAGGCACCGCGTGTCGTGCGACGTGCGGTGCCTTAGAGTCGCGTCGCGTGTCGCGCCTGTTTAAGGGAGGCTCCCTTAAACAGGCGCGACACGCGAATTTAAGGAAATTCATTCCAAAAAGATAGAAGATCAAATTGAGTTGTTATTGGCAAGCCCCTGTAATTTATTCTGTTATAAATTATAATAATTGTCAAATTATATATTTGATGTGGTATGATATGATTTTACCCGAATTAATGTACTTACATTTTTTTTACTGCGTGCCACCGGCAGTTATGGCCATATTTTACGATCTACCTAATTTTCATGTACCGATAACGAGAAAATACCATACCTACTAAAATCATAGGTGTTTTTATGCATTTGCATTTTATAGTTTTCCGGATCCGATATAAACGAAATGAGGAATAACTCACGCCACGCGCCGTGATAAAAATATAAGCAAGTTAAAGCTCCCAGAGACAGGCGCGACGCGATATTGCGACGCAATTCTGATAAAACCATTACCATGAAGTTTTCATAGAAATTCTTCTACTAGAATCGCGTCGCGCCGGTCTGCAAGAGCCTTTAGCCAGGTGGTTGCTGGGCAGATTGACCAGGGTGCACTGGATGTAGGTACAGTCACCAAAAAGATAAGTAACCAGGGTCGTCGATACAGTTGCAATTTAGTAAGAAACCGATGAATGTTTTCGAATAAAATTTAAATTTAAGTAATAGAAAACAAACAGGTCATTTACCAAATTAAATTTAATTCGAAAACATCCATCGGTTTCTTACTAAACTTCAACTATATCCGACGACCCTGGTTACTTATCACTGGTTATCACATTTGGTGACTGTACATACATTTAAATATCATAATTCGTGATGAATGGCACACTCCTGCCAATCTATTCTGTAAAAAATATCACCTTGAAAACATAGGTGAAGTAAGCTGTCAATAGTGTCAATCCCAGCATCATGTGCACAGACAACTTAGCCCCGTAGACACCGCATAGGAGGGCAACCGCGCTCGCCAAGCATTAGCTCTACGGCCTCATATGTGATGGCCACGCCCCCAACTCGTCTAGGAAGCGCCAGTCAGTCCGTTACTGAATGTTGAAGTGTTTTAGTTATTGTTCTGAGGTTTTAAAAATCGAAAAGAATATTCAAAATGCCGTATTTGTGCAGTGAATTGGTGCGGAAAATGTAGCAGAACTTCGAGGTTACACAAAGACGGCATTACATTTCACCGATAAGTTATCTAGAAGCATAAAATAATTTAAAAAAATAATTTAACGACAATATTTGAATACGAAACAAATGCAAAGGTGTAGTAGCGCTCGTTGATGTCTTTTGAAAAATCTCTTTCTTTCACGTTTTAATTTATATATGACTATCTCGCTCTATCATCGGTAACAGTTTACTAGTGATGATGAATCGATAACAAATGTACAAATAAAATATCGATATGTTACCACAAATATAAAATAAATAAATAATCATTATTTTATTTTAAAGGTTTCCTAAATGCCTAGAATTAAAGAAAATCTGTTTAAGTGCTACAAAACGAGATGAAAATTGGTGTCCCACTACAAATAGTGTTATATGTTCCCGTCATTTTACGACGGATTGCTTTGAACTCAAAAAGAAACGACAAATTTTATTTATTACTGCTGTACCAACGCTTTTGTTACCAACTTTGGTGGATCACTTGTCAATATTGTCAGATATTATCGACTTCTGTTTTCTAATAACCGAAATATTTTGGCACTAATTAATACACTCAGTGCATGGAATTTGGCGCAAATGTGGCACGTGCTTCTCCAAAACTATTTTCTGTTTGATGCAAAAATATTTCCTGAATTAAGTATACCTAGATGTAAGTACTAGGTATAACGAATTACGGTACGGTATACTCAGTGCTATAATGTGAGATTAGTATTTGATTGGTGTACCTTTTTTAATAGATAAATAAATCTAAGTACTTACAAATGTTGCTTATCGATAAAAAATATCGAGTCTCATACCAACCCTAAGCCGTCCTATGAGTCATTTGACGTATGACATGTGACATTGAAATAGCCAATCACAGCTCTCTTTGCACCTCGGCCCCCCCTGACTTTTGACGATAGTATATTCGAACAAAATGTTCTTAATGAGGTGTCTACGGGGCTAAGTTGTCTGTGATCATGTGGAATGGCGCTCACTTGTTTTCACGGAATTTTAGCAGAATCGACAGGCTGTTTAAGGAGGAAGCGCAAGGGTAGCCCGCGAAATTCAAATTTTCTTACGTTTTTGCAATTTGAAGGTCAATGTCAGGTTATATTTTGATTAAAATATGATTCGCGGCCGTAACAAATATGGCTTTACAGAATTATAATCATTAGAATCAACAATACATCTCTCTAAGTTCATATTACTGTATTGAATGACTATTTCATGAAATCATGACATTTGACACCAATTGGTTAGTGCTCGAGATATTATTAAAACTTTCAATACACTTAATGTTAAAAAAACTGCTGATCTGTGGGGAAATTCCGTAGAGGTTACAAAATTTATCATCAACACTGTAGCGCCTGAATTGGCAATAATTTTTAATAAATGTATTGACTGTGGGGTAATTCCTGACTTAATGAAGAGTAGTAAAATAATACCTTTGTTTAAATCGGGCAGCACATCAGACCCCACGAACTTTAGACCGATTTCTGTGCTACCCACCTTCAGTAAAATATTTGAAAAATTGATGCTAGATCAATTGCAAAGACATTTTATTAAATTTAAATTATTAAACAGTAAACAATTCGGTTTCACAAGGGGTCGCTCTACTACCGACGCTGGCGTTGAGCTTCTTGCACATATCTTTGAGGCCTGGGAAAAGTCGCATGATGCCCTAGGTATTTTTTGTGACTTGTCAAAGGCTTTCGATTGTGTTTCTCATGATACATTGGTCAGGAAATTGCATCACTATGGTATTAGAAACACTACTTTGGATCTTCTTATCTCTTATTTGGATAATAGGATCCAAAGAGTGGACGTTAACGGCAAGCGATCCTCGGGTTCTATTGTCACTATGGGAGTTCCGCAGGGCTCAATTCTTGGCCCTTTTTTATTTCTCGTATATACATATTAATGATCTACCTTCCCTTGTAAAGAATAGTCATGAAATAGTGTTATTTGCAGATGACACATCACTTTTATTTAAGCTTAAACGACAACAGATAATTACTGATGATGTAAATAATGCTATCGCTAAAATAGTACATTGGTTTAGTGTTAATAATTTACTTTTAAACGAGAAAAAGACTAAATGTATTAGATTTCTGACACCTAACGTTAAGCAGGTGAAAACCAATGTACTAGTTAATGGGGCGGAATTGGATCTCGTGGACACCACTGTGTTCTTAGGTATTACTTTGGACTCGAAGCTACAGTGGGGCCCACATATAACCAAATTGTCGAAGCGGCTAAGCTCTGCAGCCTACGCGGTCTATAAAATCCGTCATTTGACTGATGTCGAAACAGCTCGATTAGTATATTTTAGTTATTTCCATAGTGTAATGTCGTACGGCATTTTGCTGTGGGGAAATGCAGCCGACATTCAGGCTATATTTGTGCTGCAGAAACGAGCCATTCGAGCAATTTATAACCTTAGTTGTAGGCATTCACTGAGGGATAAATTTAAGGAAATAAACATAATGACAGTCGCATCTCAATATGTATATGAGAACCTGATTTATGTAAAAAAGAATATTAATCTATATTCCAAACACAGCGATGTGCATAACATTAATACTAGAAACAAAGAATTACTTATTGTGCCCTCGACTAGGCTCCAAAAAATTAGTAATTCATTTAAGTGCCAAAGTATACGTTTTTACAACAAACTCCCAAGTCTTGTTAAAGAACTGAGCCTCAATAAATTTAAATCATTTATTAAACAGAAACTCTGTCAAAAAGGTTTCTATAAAGTTAAAGATTACTTGGATGACAAAAAGGCTTGGGATTAACTAAGCCACTTCAATGTACCCCCAAGCAACAATCCATTTTTATACTGTGAATGAGTGTTTTAGAATTGATGATGTCCTTATATAATAACTTATGGTATTTTTGATGACTTTTAAAGAGTAAACTGTCTGTGAATGTGAGTAGCATTCAGGCTACATTGATTATCATTTTAATATTGTGAATGTGAAGACTATGTGGGTCATTGTTGCTTTTTTTTCTCTCCTTAGTTAATTTTAATCATGGTCTGGCAGTTTGAGTAATTTTTGTGGCCTACCCAAATGTCTTTTCTTTGGTATTGTTCGTCGAATCGTTGAGCTCCTTAAGTTCTGAGTTGAGCTACACGATAACTGACAAATGCGTGCACTGGCTGGACAGGTCCACTCAATCTGTGTGGTTTTTCCTCAAAAGACCATCTCAGACACAAATCTACATGGTCTTCACATGATCTGACCAAGATTATGTCTGGACTTTAAAAGAGACTGTGACCTCTGAGTTTGTTTCGGCCTTTCTTCTCAGAGTAGTCAGATAGGAAACGCCGACCTCATCTAGTTTTTAAAATATGATTGACGTGTAAAAGTGTTTGTTCAAACCTACTTACAGAAATAAAATCATTTATCATTTATCATTTAATTCTAACTTAAGGAGTTGTATTGCTGATTCTAATGATTACAATTCTGTAAAGCCATATTTGTTACGGCCGCGAATCATATTTTAATCAAAATACAACCTGACATTGACCTTCAAATTGCAAAAAACGTAAGAAAATTTGAATTTCGCGGGCTACCCTTGCGCTTCCCCCTTAACCATGACGCGTTAGTTACAGCCACCATTTTGTAATTGGCTTTAAAGTACTCCATGATAATTAATGTACAGTCACAAAAAGTGGTAAGTAACCAGGGTCGTCGATATAGTTGAAGTTTAGTAAGAAACCGATGGATGTTTTCGAATTAAATTAAATTTGATAAATGATCTGTTCTGAACACAGGCCCGACACGCGACGCGATTCGCGCGCGACTCAAAGGCACCGCACGTCGCGCGACGAGCGGCGCCTTTGAATCGCGCTGTCGCCTCGCGCCTGTCTGCGGGAGCCTTAACACACTATTAACAAAATCTATACACTTTGAAGCCTATTACTAATCCATTGCTTCATATGTTCGAAAATTTGTCTGCTCAAAAACGTAAATAACGCAATGAATGTTGTTGAACTGTCAAAATGAAAGCCATTGCTACTGTTAGTGTTACGCAATTACCCCGCAGTTCCTACTGACAGCGACTGTTCGAAAATATGACGCTTGGATCGGCACTATTCAGCTCAACCATTTTGAAGGTAACTTAAGAAACACTTCGAGAATGGTACACTCCTGTTTACCGATGGCGTGTTAGTTACAACCCCCATTTTGTAATGGTTATCAAGTACTTATGATAGTTCATTTATTTCAATCAACGATTTCCATCGAATCCATACTAATCCTACTTCCTACTTAATATTATAAATGTGAAAGTGTGGATGTTTGTTACTCAATCACGCTAAAACGGCAAAACGGATTTGGATAAAATTTGGCACATGGGTAGACTATGACCTGGATTAGGACATAGGATACTTTTTATCCCGATATTCCCACGGGATCGAAATTTCTGCGGGTGAAACCACGTGGCGCAGCTAGTATTATAATATTCAAAAGTAACTCTGCCTGTATTGTATGTTACCTTTTCGCGCCTAAACCACTGAACCGATTTCGATAAAATTTACCAAGGAGATAGATGGCATCCTGGGGAAGGACATAGGCAACTTTTTGTCTCGGTAGCACGTTCCCGTGGGTGAATTTCCGACATACACGCGGGCGAAGCCGCCGGCAGAAGCGAGTGTTTAATAAAACCAGGGCGCTCCAATTGAAGACCAAGTATTGAAACGTGCAAACACTTGACTCATAATAACTACAATAGTTTTGTATTAGGCGAGGGGACATCGACGGCGTGCGGTACTGTTATTTTATTGAATCAGTTATCTGTCTATTAAGTCTGATTGTCTTTAAGGCGAAAGCGTCAGTGTAGCCCGCGAAACTCAATTTTTCTTACGTTTTTTGCAATTTGCATGTCAGTATCAGGTTGTATGTTGATCTAAATATTATTTGCGACCGTAACAAAAATGGCTTTACAGAATTATAATTATTAGAATCAGCAATACAACTCCTTGAGTTAGAATTGGCCTCAAAAGTAATGATTTCATGAAATAGTCATTCAATAGGGTAATATGAACTTAAAGAGTTGTATTGATGATTTTTATGATTATCTTTATGTATATAAAAATTACGTGTCACGTTGTTTGTCCGCGATGGACTCCTAAACTACTGAACCAATTTTAAATTTGATTTGCACACCGTGTGCAATTTGATCCAACTTGAAATATAGGATAGCTTACATCTCAATTTATAGTCGTAATATTATTTTATTGCAAATTATTTGTCTATTATTTGACAGTCACAATTATCTGTTAGCCCAAAACGATTCTAACAGACGGCGATATCTGTTGACTGGATTGACTAAATATTCAATAGATGGCGCTATGTTAAAAATACAAACGTTTCATATAAGCTACAATTTAATAGCATAACCGTGTTGCTGAGGCTAAGGTATAACCTACATTTATTTTGTAATAAACGAAATACAGTGAAATCTATACTAATCTATACTAATAATAAAGCTGAAGAGTTTGTTTGTTTGAACGCGCTAATCTCAGGAACTGCTGGTCCGATTTGAAAAATGCTTTCAGTGTTAGATAGCTCATTTATCGAGGAAGGCTATAGGCTATATATCATCACGCTAAGACCAAAAGGGGCGGAGCACTAATGAGCAATGTTTCAAAATCGTGGGTATTTTTCTTCCTTTTGAGAGCTTCCGCTACGTGCGCTGCGTAAACGGTTAAAGTTTCGCAAAAGTCATGTATTACAGACTTGTTCCCCTTTAAAAGTTCTAAAAATAAGTCTGCGGCAGCTTATGTTTATCTTTTAAGGTTGGCTCACTATAAACTTTTTTATGCCAACCAAATTTGTTCTAAAATAATGCATTATTTGCGAAAGTGTTTTTATAAACATGATATTAATCCTTATCCAAATAAATACGTTATTCATCACAAGTATTTAATTTAAAACAAAATTTCCCTTTACATCATTTGATTTCAATTAATATCTTAGGAGATATCGCAGTTTTAAAATAACATCCCAGCAAAATAATGGTGCAAGGGCGGGCGGTCATGACGGGGAAGGGCGGTGGCCCCAGTTATCTCTGCGAAATACCAAAAATGACGTTCAGTAACCCCAGTAAAAATTGTATCGGTAACCCAGTAAAATTTCTAAGACCTTAAATGTGTTTTTGTCCTAGAATGTGTACTGGGTAACCCGGTAAATTTTCTTGGGTTTGCGCATATGGTCCCGCGTTACTGCAGAGCCCCAGTAAAAATTCATAAACTCCCCAGGATTATTTTAAGAAATCTTTTCTCCATGTACTGATAAAAGCGTGATGTAGGTACCTAAAACAGCTCCTTAACGTACGTGTTATTTAAAAATATTTTCAACCTCTACGTAAACGAAGTCGCGGGTTAAAGTTAGCGTTAGCCCAAAGTAACTATTCCACGCGGACGAAGTCGCGGGCAGAAGCTAGTAATATTATAAAGAGAAAATATATGATTGTTTGTTTGTATTGAATAGGCTCCGAAACTACTGAACCGATTTCAAAAATTCTTTCACTGTTGGGAAGCTACACTATCTCCGGGTGACATAGGCTATATTATATAATGCTTTGCTACCCGGGCGAAGCCGGGGCGTGTCGCTAGTAATTCTATAAATAAATATTTTTTACGGCCGCGAATCATATTTAGATCAACATACAACCTGATACTGACATGCAAATTGCAAAAACCGTAAGAAAATTTGAATTTCGCGGGCTACCTTAGTGACACTGACCTGCAAATTGCAAAATACGTAAGTAAATATGAATTTCGCGGGCTACCTTAGCGCATCCCCCTTAAGTTCTGAATTGAGCTACATAACTACTGACAAAAGCGTGCACTGACTGTCCAGGTTCACTCAAATCTGTGTGATTCTTTCCTCAAAAGACATCTCAGCTACTAATCTGCATGGTCCTCATATGACTTGACCAAGATAATGTCTTTTTTGAACTTCAAATGAGGCTGCTTCCTCTGAATTTTTTTCGGTATTTCTTCTCAGAGTAGTCGGATAGGAAACACCGACCTCCTCTAGTTAGTGTAAGTGTTTTTTAAAACCCATTTGCAAAATAAATCACGTATCATTAGTGTCGTTGAGGAACCTGAAGCATAGCTCATTAGCAGTGATCGGAAAAAGGTGAGCTAAAATACCTAAAGTTCGAAAAAGAACAGTGTCAGTGTTCTTTTGCAAACTTAAAAAATAAAATTTCGAAATTGTAAAATATTTTATCTTGATATCGACAAAATATTTTTTCGGGACTTATGTCCCGGGTTTCAGAACATTACTTAAGCACCTACAACAAAAATTAATAAAGTAAAACAACTATCGAATTCCTGTTTCTGTTTAAAAAAAAGAGTATACACGATTTTTATTGTTTTAAAAAAATAATTGTTTAATAGAAAACGTATTTACTGGTTATTTGATTAAGTTCTCCTTGTTTTTGAAGTCGGTTAAAAAGGAAAATGAATTCAACTAGTTTACTGTATTAATAACATTAATATTAAATGTAGTTAAGTGATGTACCGAAACTCGGAACAAATATTCCGAAAAAACATATTGTCGTAAGGAAGTCTCCACCTTTTTTGTCTCTGTTCTTTGAACTTTAGTTATATTAGCTCTACCTATTCCGAGCACTGCTCATCAGCCTAACAATACTAATTGTTTTACTAGCTACTTCATTAGTTACTGTGTACTCTCTAACAGCGGTAATTGTTGTTAATAACACTGAACTGGTCTTCATTTGCCAGCGCGCATGTAGCAGGTTCTAAGGAACTTTGTGGTCTTGACTTGTTAAATAAACTTGTCGTAAGGACCCAAATTAAGGTCTGAGGTCCTTTGAAATCTTTGGCATTCTCATCGGAAACTTAAGAGATTTTTTTAACGGTGTATAATATTTATTTTGAGAGCAGAGGTGGCGTAAAGGTAACCACTCAATCTTACAAGTTGTAGGTCCAGGGCAATTTATTTCATCACTCATAAACCAGTGCTGTGAACAATTCGTCGCCGAACGTCACCTGATTTTACCGGGCTTTACGAAGTAGGCCGAATGACGTGCGACACTTTGGTAATGGCCGAAAACGAAAATATGGCCGAATCATGATTTTGTGGCCGAAAATAGCCGAAAACGAAAACGAAGCTTCAGTCGGTCACTAACAAAAATACACGACAGTTCTACTTTTTTTTTTTTTTTTTTTGATGCTGGTTTTATTGCAGCTGGTCCCTCGGGGAACCTTTGCTGCTTCACCGGGCTTCGGTGGGGCCAGAAGGGCCTCTCACCTAGCTAATAAAATATTAATTAGGTAGCACAGCTAAGGGCGTCCCAAGGTGGGACTCGAACCTAGGCTTAGGGCGCTACCGATTACTGAGCAAGTGGGGACTTGTCGTATCTGTTCATTATTATTAGGGATGTTTTGATTTATTTGGCCCGCGCGGGCGGGCGGGGTCAAGGGACGGGGGGAGTGTCTTATTACTCTACGACAGTTCTACGTGAAATAGGTAATATATATACTAACAACATTCAGAATCTTTTGCCTATAGTTTTCGTCACGTACACAGTATTTTCAGATTAGATAAGGAATAATTAGCGTAGTATTTAATGACTATTGTAATAATCTGTTTACGTGGCTAAGTCTGCGTCTGAAAGATTAATGATAATCTGCCTTTATCGGACCTGGTCACTGGTCTGCATCAGCCCAAATCGATCAACGATCATGTGAAAGTCATTAAGTACAAAAATTATTTCAAAAGTTATTCTTTATTTTTTGGGTGGGAATTCATCAAATGACCTTTCCCGCTCTGGGCGGAGCGGAAGGGCGTGTCAGACTCTTACTGATTAAAACCCACCCGTGTTCCTTCAGTTGCCTGTGCGCCAGGGCCACGGTAACTCTTTCGAACAATCCGCGACCCTGGCAGGCATCCGCCCTATCGGACCCCGTCAATGGTGCTGACATCTCTTTGTCGAAAGTTATCCTGACAGTAATATCAACGTGCATATTGTAGCTGTTAAGGAAAAAATTATGAACGATTTTCCTACTAAGCTTAAATATAGAAATGCTCTTTGTGAAGCAGCTCGTCCGGGGAAGTACTACGATTGTTCCTATTTCTGCCGCCAAGCAGCGTTGCTGTGTTCCGAATTGAAAAGTATGGGCGCAGGTAATGATTCCAATTGTGTAAGTACACGCAGGCATATGAGACATTTCAGTTGTTCTCTGGTATGGCATGATAAATGATAAATGATTTTATTTCTGTAAGTAGGTTTGTACAAACACTTACACGTCAATCATATTTTAAAACTAGATGAGGTCGGCGTTTCCTATCTGACTACTCTGAGAAGAAAGGCCGAAACAAACTCAGAGGTCACAGTCTCTTTTAAAGTCCAGACATAATCTTGGTCAGATCATGTGAAGACCATGTAGATTTGTGTCTGAACTGGTCTTTTGAGGAAAAACCATACAGAATGAGTGGACCTGTCCAGTCAGTGCACGCATTTGTCAGTAATCGTGCAGCTCAACTCAAAACTTAAGAAGCTCAACGATTCGACGAACAATACCAAAGAAAGGACATTTGGGTAAGCCGCATAAATTACTCAAACTGCCAGAGCATGATTAAAACTAATTAATGTCGTTCATTTGTTAGGTGCGTTTTGTTTGTGCAGAATAAACTATTTTTCTTGCTTTCTTTCTTAAGAAAAAAAAAATATCCACGTAGTCTTTACATTCATAATAATTACACATGAACACATCTGCAAAGGTTCTGGTATTGCAGATTTTCTTTTGCAGCGGTGATCATTTACCACCAGCAGGCTTAGCACGAGCACCGTTTTGTCGACGGAAGAGTAGACAAAAATGACGTTCCGTGTAGACAGTAGGAAATTTTCTACTGTCTTTAGCACGGCAATTACAAAATCAAATTGTCTTCACTACCTTAGACAACGGTCAGTTGTCAGTATGATTTTGACAGTTTGATATAGAAAACTTTCTTCTGAAATAGTCTACATAAAAAAGGACCTAGACAACATTAGAAGCGAAAGACAAAATGACAGATAGTAGAAGGATTTCTACGGTGCGATGTCAAAAATGGAGAAACGAAATGTCACTTTGTATAAAAAGAGCTGTGTGTATTCTTCGTCGAAATAGAAAGTGTTATACTAAGCCTGCAGGTTGACTGTCTGCTGTTTTGCCTTCAAATCTTCCTGACATCCTCCTAACCTCCCTAACTATGCTTTCCAACCAGATGCAGCAGAATTTACAAGTATTTGACATGAGCGCCTGTTTATCTGTCCTACAAAACCCACTTTCTGGGTGACACGATAGTCGATACCCCATGATAAGACTGGTTGTTGGACTTTCGAGCTAGGTACTGACTACCCGTAACGACTGTCAAAGATCTACGAATGACAGCCGGAACCAACGGTTCAACGTGCATTCCCAAGCATGGTGGAGTCTCGGTAAAACGGGCTTAGGAATATCGGCGTGAGATCTAGAATCATAGATGTTCACGTGCGTAATGAATAGCCATCATTTTCAGCACTGAAACACTCATACAGGAAAACAGTATTGTTTATTATTATAGTCGGTATTATGCAGGTGTCAATGAATGATTCATTAGTCTCCAACAAATCCATCGACTCTAGCTGATAAGGTTATCAAAATTCGATTAGGATGATACACTACCATTGTACATATTTTCCTCAATAATAGATCGGTACCTAACCTACACTATTGAACTATTGGACGCAGGAGGAGTGACAACGTCTTTCCTCAGATAATTTATAAATCCAAAAATGTTTGCTACGACTTGACGGCTCAAAAACTAAACCGGTTTTAACAAAATTCGGTACTGAGCTTAAACACAATCCACAGAACAATAGGGGATAATTATTATCAAATGTAGGGATGAGGCCAGACGGATCAGAGGGTCTACTCTCTAAGTCATTTATAAGTAAAGTAATTTTAACGTTGAAAAGTGCCTTTTATGTGCCTATTTGAAATAAATGATTTGACTTTGAAGTCCGTCAACGAAGATACGGGTCCGTCTGAAAGTAGTTGATCCATGAAAACAAGTGTCAAATTAAATTTTCGACCGGGCAAATACATATCGGGAGTAGGGACACCTGTCCAATGGTGTGGTCATTAATTCTTAGTTCGGGCCCCAAACTAATCGTATGTCCTTATGTGATACGGAATAGGAAACGCCCATGACATCGCCCGAATCTACGGATTTCGTGATTAGGGAGTAGACTGCCTGAAGGTAGAATTGACCATAGCATAATCCTCTTCCCTTATCACAAGAATCCCAAGAACAGGAGGATGTTCAAATGGTCAGTACTATACCTTGACCGAAACCGCTGTACCGCGCCTTAGGTATGTGCGCGGAGAGACGCGGGGTCAGTGCAGACCGCTCATTCGTCAACATTCACGGCGTCCCGCCTCCCGCCTCGCCGCGCATTCTTAAGGCGCGGTACAGCGGTATGGGTCAAACTATACCACAGTATGTGTTTTATGCCAGAGTGGCAACTAAGGCAACTACCGAGATGAAGACTAATAGAGAAGTATACAAGAAAAAGACATGTTGCGCCGACAAATAAATTGGTATAAGAACAGGAGAATGATGATGATGAGATTGACAAACACGCTGACGACCCACCTGATGGTAAGTGGTTACCACCGCCAACGGACATCTGCAATACCAAGAATACCACAAATGCGTTGCCTGTTGCTTATCCTTTTTGAAGAGGAGTCTTAAGTTTTTTTTCTTGAACAAAATTATATTTAAAAACTGTTATTATAGGCTAAATTAAAAACGGGTGAGTCAGTGAATTAATGGTATTTAATACATTTATTACGCGTAATCATTTTAAATGGAAGAGCAATCTACATCATAAATTAATATGCCGAAATTATCTCTTATCAAGCTTAATGAATGCCTATTGATGATAATGATAATAATTATGATTGCACATTCGCTTGAAAATATTATGTAAATATTTTTTTATAAAAACCTATTATCCTTTAGAATAATCTAGATTCGAATAACGATCGACATTATGAGATGTTGAACAATTAATTAATTGCAATAATATATCTGGAAATAAATAAGATTACAGGCTAATAATGTTTATAGTTTATAAAACACGTCTACGGAGAAAAAACCGGTCAAGTGCGTGACGGACCACGCACAATGAAGGGTTCTGTAGTTCGAATAAATTTATTTCAAAAACATGTTTTGTCATACTTGCTTCCACGAGACCCAATTTTAGATTATTTACCGCACAAACTTCGTAATGTCAACTTTCAAATGACACCACCGTTATCAGTCAAAATATAGATGAACAGCTCACTCATTCATGGAGGAAGTCTATATTTGATACCGTTTCCGATAATTTCGATAAGCACGAAAAATGTTATAGTTATCTGCACACGTGTGCGATAACACGTGACATGAATGGGGGCGAAGTTAAAGAAATAGCACTTAAGCTTAGTCAGCCTATGTTCCTACTGCTAGGACTCAGGCCTCCTTTCTGTGAGAAGGAGTGCGCCCCAAAGCTGATATCAGATGCCTCATTATGTTGACTTGACAGCATGGCAGTTGAGACTAAAATGTCTCACTGTTGGTGGCGCGTGTGTTGGATCATTCGGTTCCCTACAAAATGGTTGAGCTGGATGGTGCTGATCCACGCGTCCTGTTCGTGAACGGGCGCTGTCAGTTAAGACTGGTCATCTCTTAACTGCCACGGCTTATTTTTATTTAATCTTATATTTTGAATTGTTTCTTAACATATTTTTTTTTTCATTGTTCTTGCATATAGAAGCAACAAGAATAATGTACCCAGGATTTTGTAATATCTTGATTTAAAAAGAGTGTCCTTGGAGTTTCTTGCTCGTTCTTCTCCATAGAGATCTACGTTTTGGAATGGGCAACTAGCTTCAACTTTCTGACTAACTGACCGACTCTTTGACAGTTCAAATGTGCCTGTAAATGGTTTAATTGAAATAAATGCTTTGAGTTTGAGTTCACTCGAGTGACTGTCATTTTTGTTTCAATAACACGAAACCGACAAAATTACATAGGAATTAATGTTCATCGGCTCTTTTCGTTTCTTTTTTCGATCATTCGGTAGGTGAGTGAAAATGCCGTGTGCAAATCGAACATTGTTTGTTCGGTTCTTCGGTTCGGTTAATTTTTCACTTTTAATTCATTTTGTGTTCAGACGTTTAACTTCGAGTGAAAGACGCCGAAAAATAGACAAAAATGAACAAAAAGTGATGCGACTGATATCTACTTTCTTATCCACCACGTGGAACCAATGCGTGTTTGTGGATGTGTAGTGGTATCTACATCGCCACATGCGAGCTACGCGTCACAGTAACGTCACGCAAAATCCTGCATCGCGCAAGCAGAGTTTACCGCGCAACTAGCACATATATACACCGTCCCGACATCAACCGTCGGGCAGTTGCCCACCAGACACGACACCCGTCTGGTCAGAGGATCCTCCCTTTTCTATGGAGGTATGAGTGAACTTTTCACCCTGTTCCTCATACCTCTATAGATGTCACAAATGGCTTTGGTTCTAGAATATGCCAGTTTCCTCACGTTTTCATTCACTGATTAGAGCTGTGGTGATGGGTTAATTGCACAAAGGGAGGACGTGGCGGTCTGCTGCTTGCTATAGGAAAGAGAACCTTGAAGCAGGCCGAATTGAGGCATCTTATTGTGAAACTCCTATAGGGCGTAGAATCAGAAACCCCGATAGACCGATACAAGTGTAGGGCAACTGGCCGAAAATATGGTACATCGAGTTTAAGGAAAAATTTCAGTTTTCTAAAGCGTCGTCTCTATCATTCATAGGCGCGGGCCACACAGAAGAGACGCGAGACGAGGACGAGACGCAGACGCGGCATCGATTTCACGTATCTCATTATTCTTCAAACAACATTTTTATTCAATCGATTTCGCACAAAACATAAAGAAGGGACAAGACGCAAGCGCGTCGCTTTTTCGATCTGCATACTATTGCCGCGTCTGCTTCTCGTCCTCGTCTTACGTCTTCTCTATGTGGCCCACGTCATACCTGTGTGACAATCTGTATATAAGATAATTTATAATATAATATGTGTCAGAATAAAGCCCGGGCAATGTATACTACCACAGTATAATAAAGTAAGCAGTATTACGTCTCAGCAGTGTCCTTGAAATAATTACCTACGGACGCTCGGTAGATAAACACGTCCTAGGGTTGCCCACTGACTGTCTCTTGGGTTGTAACTGTACTTTGATGGGAGAGCATTATTTTTAAAACCTTCCGATTTGTTGTAGGTGATATGTCCAGTACATTAAATTTTTTTTAAAAAATCTGGCACCTTGAGGTGTTAAGGTTTACTTGCTAAATCATCTCGGCTTATCAGCCGAAGCCATTCGGATAGTTTGAAATAAAAATATATATTATCCATTTATTTGGGTTAAAAAATAAAATATTTTCTACAGAAAAGTTACATATAAAGGCCTTTATAAAAGTCCGCGATGAGGTATATCAAAATGATTAGGTTCATTAACAAATTGATATAATATATTTTACACAGAGGTGAATAAAAATAAATGTCTAGGGTAATTTAAGTAGGTTATGTTAAATCCCTATCAAAATAAATTTGCTTAACGTCAGGGAAATTTTATGTAAATAAAAATTGCATTTCTCATTTCATTAGAAACACAAAAGCTAGTGTCGGTATATTTTATTCCTTCACTCGGACATCGGTCGCATGGAAGAGAGATACTCACCTACTAAGTACCTATAAAGGAAGTTATACTCGCTACTCTTTAATAAATATACATTTAATACCTGCATAACACAGAAATAAATTAAAACTAAAACTAAATTTCTTTTTATAGGTTTACCCTGCCGACTGAGTTGGTAATTAAAAATTATATTTCTGGTTTCGATATTGATGAAATCAAACATCCATACGCTGAATAATACAGTCGATAACTTCGCGCTGTATTTCACGTAAATATAATAATTATGTGCTGGGAGCGTCTCGCACCGTCCGCGTCTACGTAACTGCGGCGCGTCTGTTGAATACAGCACCCTAATTACGTAACACACTATCTATCACAATCTGAATCATTTTGAAGCCTATTGCTAATCCATTGTTTCTTACGTTCGAAAAATTTGTCTGCTCAACAACGTAAATACCGCAATGAACGTTGTTGAACTGTCAAAATGAAACCCATTCCTACTGTTAGTGTGTTACGTAATTACCCCGCTGGTATGCAATGAGATTTCGAAACGCGTCGTTACGACCGTTTTGTATGAAGACGTAATACTGCTTACTTTATTGTACTGTGACATTACTCCTAGGCATTAACAAGGTTAGTACCTGTTACGAGTTTATAAAAGACTATTAGACGAAGTTAGCAGACAATGGTTAATTGAAACATTTTGTGTGAAGTTATGGTAACACTGACAGCGGGAACATGTTTGTAAATAAATTGTCTATAGGTGCGATGGCAAGCCAGGGTACCTGACAGTAATTGGTCACCGCTGCCTATGAAATAAAGAAAGAAAGAAAAATAGGTTTATTTGTCACTTAAACACGTGCATACAAAAAGATAATTAGCTCTAATAATAAAGAAGAATAAAAACAAAATAGATCTATAATCAGGAGCAAAAAACAGAAATAGTCGACAGCTGCACGTATGACTGTGACAAGAAGGCTTCCGCTCAGCATGATGCTGTGCTATGGGGGACCCACGGCACAGCGCTGATTTTCAGTGGTTACCCAAAAAGGGCGTACGGAAACCAAGTCAGATTTAATTATTGGTAATGCTGTTGACATCTGCAATACCAGAGGCGTCGTAGTTGCCATTCCGGAGAAAAAAGCAGAAATGTAACCGACATCTCCTTCACACCAGACCAGCCCCTGCAGTCTCGACATTAGACAGCGACAAAAATCGGTCGCTAAGTCGTATCGTTGTCAAATTCCTTTAATACATTTTCAACTTTATTTCCAAAGCATAAGGTTAAAAATCTATTAAAGAAATTTGACATCGATTAGACTTAGCGACCGATTTTTGTCGCTATCTAGGTCGAGACTGCCGGCCCAGAACAAAGCTTGACGGCAGTATTAAATGGTGTTAGTACTTTTCCGGATGAGCTGCATCACGACAAGCTCTAATAGTAGTTACTATGCAATGTGCGGTCGCGTATTTATAATATACCTGACAGCATTAAAATCTTACCAGCTAATAAATTTGCAAGGTGTCTTAAAGTATGGTTAAGGGAAAAGAATTTCTACACAGGAAGCGACATATTTAATTTAAGAAGAGATTGAAAAATTAATAAAAATCATAATAATTTACCCTCGACATTAATAATATATTTTGTTTTTTTTTTAAATGTATCTAATAATTATAATAATATTGCTACACAATTATAAAATTTAATTTAATTATAAATATAATTTAATTATGACTATGTATAAACTCAAATGTTTGCAGGTCACAGTATGCGAGCTACGCGTCACATTGACGTCACGCAAAATCCTGCATCGCGCAAGCAGAGTTTACCGCGCAAGTAGCATTTATACAACGTCCCGACATCAAACGTTGGGCAGTTGCGCACCAGACACGACACCCGTCTGGTCGGAGGATCCTCCCTTTTCTATGGAAGTATGAGTGAACTTTACACCCTGCTCCTCGTACCTCTATAGGCCGTTGACTTTTGCCATCCGATAAAAATCAAATCTATTTGCCTAGCCTATTCCCAACTATGTTGGGTTCGGCTTCCAGTCTAACCGCATGCAGCTGAGTACCAGTATTTTACATGGAGCGACAGCCTATCTGACCTCCACAACCCAGTTACTGGGTAACACGATACCCCTTGGGAATACTAGTTGTCAGACTTTTGGGCTTGACTACGAATGACAGCCGGTACCAACGGTTTAACGTGCTTTTCGAGGCACGGAAGGATCTCGATAGGTAATAGATGGTCACCCATCCACGAACCGGCCGCGCCAAGCGTAACTTAACCTGCGATCGACCCGTGCTCGACCCGTGCGGCTGTTATTATTTAGCCACGAGCGCCTCCTCGAAGCTGAACTCTCATTATACGGAAAGGCTTTCAATGCGAGGTAATTTAAAAGTGTCCATGGAGTTGCTTGCCCTTTCTTCTCCATAGGAACCTGCTACGCTTTGGAATGGGTAACTAGCTTCATCTTTCTGACTGACCGACCCCAAGACTATTCAAAAGTGCCTGTAATTGGTTTAATTGAAATTGATTTGAGGTATGAGGTCTGCTTATACTGGAAATGGCTTGATATGACTTTGTATGTTAAGTTGACCAGATGTCAAATTTGGTGGATTGTTTCTACAAATAATGATAGATATGGAGATGATAATCGAATTATACGAAGAGGTTAGTGCAAGGCCGGCCAAACCCAGGCACGCGGGCCACCTAGTGGCCCGCCAAAGCATTTGAATTTGCCCGCCAGCACTTCGGTCGGCCGGCTAGCCAGCGCGCGGACTCACCGCTTCCACCTGATTGGTCGTCCCGCCCGAACGCAACCGATCCGCGGCGTTCGGGTATGGTCGCTATTTCTGCGTACCACTTGAATGTTCGGGTGCATTGGATTACTGATCAGTTTGGTGACAATTTATTAAAGTAAATTAAAGCATAATTGTTTTGTCTTTTTTGTGTATAAATTACCTTATGAATATGGTAGTAGTGGTGGCCCGGCGCCGCTACAGTCTAAGAAATTTTGCTCACCTGGAAAATCTATTGGCCAGCCTTGGTTTAGTGCATTCATTTCAGACAGATTGGGTGTGACTTAAAACATTCAGGGCCAGACAGAATTCGTAAGAAATTAGCTGGCATAATTTTACACACAAGCCCCTCCTTTATTGTTTAATATTATGCAATCTATTGTTATGTAATAACATCATTTGCTTAACGTATATTTCTGGCATTCCACCAGTTAGTAACCAGACCAGTTTCTGTAGTTTGATTATTACCGGTTTATTGCTTGCTGATTGCCGTATTCTCAGTGTATTCGCAGATCGGTGAGATTCCCCGATGTTGCGGAGGTGGATGCAGCTCCACGCTAATTTTTCAAACTCAAAGTCAAAGCATTTATTTCAATTAAACCAATTCAAAAGTGCCTGTAAATCACTTTTGAATTGTCAAAGAGTCGGTCAGTTAGTCAGAAAGTTGAAGCTAGTTGCCCATTCCAACACGTAGATCTCTATGGAGAAGAATTGAAAAGAATTTTAATTGTAGCATGTTGATTTGTGTCTGTAATCTACTAACACTAGAAGTTAAGTAAAATTGTTACTAACCCTATGGACTCCTGTCTGAAATAAAAGTTTTCTATTCTATTCCATTCTATTCTATTAGGTTTCTGATACTGCTTCATTGCTCTAGTGGTCGCTAACGCGATCGCTGAGTGAGTGTTAATCGGTTCGATCCCCGAGACGGGAAAATGTTTTGGCATTTTCAGACAATAGTTTTGCTTTTTTTTTACAGAACTGGTGTAGAAAGGTTCTGAAGTCGCGGAACCCACAAGGCGGACCGATGACCCAGTGAAAGTCGTGGGCAGGAAGCCGCTGGATGCGCCAAGCAAAGAACTGGAGAAATATGGGTGTACTGTACACCAAATACCCCTTCGCGAAATACAGTAGTGGATTACAGTATTGGTTGGAATGTGCAACTAGCTTCATCTTTCTGACTGACCGACCCCTTGACAATTCAAAAGTGCCTGTAATTGGTTTATTTGAAATAAATGCTTTGAGTTTGAGTTTACAGGCGAGATGTTACGTACGATTGGGGATAAAGTTGACTATCGGTGATGTGATTCAGAAATTTGCTATCAGCACGACACAGCTGTGAGCCAAGTAGCTGATTAATAAATCCTAATTAATATTATAAATGTGAAAGCGAGTTTGTTTGTCTACCGCTTTCACGTTAGAACGGCTGAACGGATTTGGATGAAATTCGGCACACAGATAGACCATGACCTGGGTAAGGACATACGCTACTTTTCATCCTGGATCGCAGACGAAGTCGCGGGGAACAGGTAGTATCGAATATTAAAAAAAAAACGTTAACACTTACGTAATTGCAGAAGGAAATGATTCAACAGCCAACAATTCTGTAATCTATAATACTGAAAAATTACTAATAAATGTTATTTATGGCATAAATTACCTATTACGTATTTTTTATCATAATTCCGTATTGAGTTATAGTGTTCACCAGAAATAATACATAACAAGTGTAATGGCGTGCTTCGGGGAAAAATTATTAATTTTAATCACAAAGATTGCCAAGGTTACAAAATATTCTGAAAAAAAAAAATTTCGGTGAAGTATCAATATTTAATAAACGAATAAGTAACATTTTGTCGATTTTCACTTTATTGAATATTCGTAGGTAAAATACGAAAGACCTGTTATTTGCAAAGACATAAGGTCTGAAATCATTATCACCCACACAAGGGTTTCCTACTATTTTTTAAATATAAGTAACTTTCTGATTCAAATGTTAAAAACTATAGAAATGAAACTTTTTTATCGCCTCTTGTAAAATCATGGTTTTGTAGTTATTAGATATTGAAACTACTTATTTTTTTTTGGATTGGCAACTCGTTGTTGTGACCCGTAGAGGTCGTGGCTACTGAACCAGACTATCCTGTGGGTGCCTTAAGGTTTACTCAAAGCCTCCAGCCAGGGGAGAATTATTAAAATTATTTAGGTGACCGCACGCTAAGGGCACCCCTTGTGGGGCACGGACCTCGGCTTAGGGCGTCACTGAGGGGAGGACAGCAAGGTGGGACAGGCTGGATCGAGAGGTTAATGGAATTATTATTATCGGGGGAATTTAAAGCTACAGGCTCAGCTGAGGAGGACGGGGGGGTATTGAAACTACACTGTTGAAATGGTATTTATAGTGCCAAGTAGAGTCAACAGTGCTAATAAGTACAAAAGGTAGTTGTGAGGCTCAAAGAATTGCTTGATGCTAGGCCTAAAACTTTATGGCCCCATTCACACGCCAATTATCAGCACAATATTTTGTAATAAATTTTTAACCATATGAATAGTGGGATGTTTAAGTGTAATCCCAATTTTTCACTTTAAAATATCATACTGATTATTGCCGTGTGAGTGAATCATTTGAGGGTATTTTTTTTTTCATATATTATTTAGAAGCCATAGATTTTTAAACTCTCATGCCATAATTAAACCTTTTACGGTATGACTTTCAAAATTCCTTCCTTAGGGCCCGTTGTTTGATACATAGATCGATTTAACAATAAGTCACTTGACAATAGTCCATAGCTGTCAAATTTTAACTACTCTGTCTGCGCATGGTTAACTTTTATAGCAAATTGTAAATATTTTTCTAACTTTAGTTAGCTTAACCATTTGTCAAACCACATACTTATGTAATTTTTAACAAATTGTTAGTTTAACTAACGCATTTTAACTATTAGTATGTTTGACTACTGATCAAACAACGGACCGTTAGTGTTCACCTTCAATAGAAATAACTCTTGGACAAAAATTTCATGCTTCTAGAACCAGTGGTTTAGGGTGTGGGATTTTTATTAACTTGATCTATTTGGGACTTTACAACCAATAGCTGGTGAATAAATGAAACGGAGTTGATTTGGCATGATTTAAACTGGCTCAATAGATTTTACAGGAATGTGGAGCTTTTTTTTCAACACAATGTAATATTTATTTATAGTTATTGCAAAGTATGCCTGTAACTATATGCTATATTTAATATAGCTTGTAATGTTTATTTATTTATTTATTTAGTTATTTAACCATTTATGTAAACACATATATACATAGACAAGAAGAAATGAACAGAAAAATATGTACAAAGGTGATGCTTATGTATGTACCTTGCATTTTTTTTTGTGTTTTAACTTATAACAATCTCACACATATTGTATTATTAATAGCCTAGTTTTTACCCCAATATGTTGGGAACGGCTTCCAGTCTTAACCAGCGGGGTAATTACGTAACACACTAACAGTAGAGTTGGGTTTCATTTTGACATTTCAACAACATTCATTGCGTTGTGTACGTTGTTGAGCAGACAAATTCTTCGAACATATAAAGCAATGCATTAGCAATAGGCTTCAAAGTGTTTCAGATTGTGATAGATAGTGTGTTACGTAATTAGGGTGCGGATACAGCTGAATACCATCATATTCCCCTATTAATGGGTGACAGGACTTAATCATTACTGGTAAAAGTACGGGGCATTACAGACATGAAGTTATGTTAAAATTTAAACAAATTCAATAAAACTTCAAAACTTCAACTTTAATCTAATCAAGAGTTGTAACCACCCACTATGAAATAATATGTAAATTGCAGAACTGATGAGCTATCACGTTCATGTAAATTGCTGTACTTATCATACAATAACTTGGCACGGGACTGCAGTTAATAATAATAGTTTATTTACGTACATTAAGGTTTTGTAGTACATGAGGGACTTACAAAGTATGCTTTATTAATTACACGGTGTAGGTACAACGAATTGTTGAGTGAATTGCTGCTCTCCTAGCTAGATCACTGAGTAATCTGTATTAAGGAGAGACAACAGGTATAATTAATTACCATTATAATTTTGTGAGACTGGTCATATGATTATACACAAGTAAGAAAATGTAACTCCAACCTGGTAAAGTGGGGCTACCTCGATGGAACGGCAGTTGGATGTGGAGCTATGTCGCAAACTATGCTCCACCTTCTATCTTGCCCTCTGTGTCCCAAAACTTGCAGTCAAAGTGACCTCTGCGCTGCCACCGATGACGCCGTGGAAGTGGCTAAGGCCAACGCCAGGCAAAAGGTTTGGGCCAACAAAATTTGAGAAAAGTCGTGCCAGCGACACGAAGAAGACCTATCAAACTGTGATTATGGTAGGACAGTAGCTCCATGTAAAATAGTGGTATTTAGTTGCATCCAGTTAGACTGGAAGCCAACACCAATGCACCGTGTTCTTCATGTTATCCACAAGCTTTGGCAAACGCTTCTATAGCTTTTACAAATCAAATCTAACAAAGGAAGAAGTACATAATGCACTCAGTACAATAATGCGTTCAGGATGTTACTGGGTCTGCCGTGGGGGTGTAGCGCATTTGGGATGTTTGCTGAAGCGCTGATGAACTGATGGTTTCCAGGCCATCATGCGCAAAAAAGCAGCTTCCCTGCTGGCCCTTACACGGGGCAGCAACAACGGCATTCTGAACGCAATAGTTGTACATTTTGACTGTCCCTTTCAGAATCAGTGGGTCATGTCATGTGTAGGTGTGGCAAGTCATGTCAAATAAAAATTTACTAGTTCAAGGTTTCTATGGATCTATGCCACCCGAAATAAAGTTTTATTATTACATAAAAAGGCTTGGTTACAAAGATATTTGTAATTTCATTTAATTAAATTTAATTGAGCTATGCAGTAAGAAAGGGTCTTAATTTGGCCTATGTTGCCGCTTAGTGCAATTAAAATGATAAATCAATCAAATGCTTGTCTTGGTACAGTACATGGGAATAGTCATAGCAAATTCTTCTTCTTCTTCTTAGCAACATAAAATATATATGGCAAAGATTTGATGAATTCTGTTGCCATTGTATAGTCAGTGACCATAATGTCCTCTGTCTGGTACTCTTAACTCTTGAGTTTGAGAGATAAACAGACAGAAGACACCTTAAAATCTTTGTTATTCACATACTTTTATTGTAATAACAGAGGAAGCATTCATGACGGTTTGGTCAGAAAAGATAACTCATAGGGATAGAGTGTAATGCCACGAGGAAGACTTTTGGGACAGTGGGTCGTCTTAGGGGCGGAGTTGTAGCTGCAATAAAATTGGTAAATTTCCAATAAACAACTAAGTCCTCGCACTGTATCGCACCTAAGGCTACAGTCCTACTGACTTTTGTCAGCAGGGGGTCAGAATTGGTAGAGAAAAAATTAAATAATATTGGTAGTTTTACCCAAATTGTACAGAAAACCTAACATTGTTGATTTTAAAGCACTATAAAACAACCTGTTTCATAACTCAGTGTAGATTTATAGTAACTATTTTTCATCCTACACTTCTGATGGTTCTCTCAGATGTAATTCAATTCAATTCAATCAAATGAGGTACTGTCAAACGGGGTGAATAGAGATACAGGGGTGAATCGGAACGTAACTTTAAAAGGGATTTTAACATTGAAATAATATTGTTTGTTGCCAAAAAGGACTCTAATGTGTTAACTGTATTATAATTAACGATTAAGTGCCCTTGTTGGTAACAAAAAAAAATATTTCAATGTTAAAATCCCTTTTAAAGTTACGTTCCGATTCACCCCGTTTGACGGTACTTAAATACATCATCAGTTGTCTAGTTTTCAACTGGAATAGTAAAAGCAAGCAAAAAAAAATATTATAGTAGCAGCCGCTGCAGTTTTCTCTTTATAACAAATAGGACAACAAATCTAAAGAAATCTGTTGTCAACCGAAAACTAAAGGCTAATAGGCAGAGACCACGACCTTCCTTTTTTGCCGTCAAATTAGACCAAAGGAACAAAATTCGCTCCAGCTAAAATCTAGTAAGCCGTTAATATTACATGTACGTACGGTCAATTGGTTTCTATATATGATACGTGACGCAATAACGTACCTAGGATTATTTTCCGGCGACTTGCATGAGGCTCCTCCGTGTAAACCCACTCAAAATCGGTTCTGGATACCTTAGCACCCATGTTTGTAACACTTATACAACTGTTATTTCTAAAACACTAGCTAAACTTCACACTGCGGACGATTTTAAGCGTCACTGAAAAGATATAGGTGACGCGGTTTCACGAAATAACGCTTTTTGTAAAAAATAAATATAAGCGCTAAACGACAGCTTTCTAGCGCCGCGGTTGATTGATTGATTGAATGAATTGAATTGATAATTATGAATTCATTCATTCATCACCTCATGACTACAGAACATAAATCTCCTCTTGCTCATGACTGACGTGAACGAGTGAGTGAATGCCAATGAGTCACTAGGGCGGTGAACAATGCACCTCTCGAAAAACTTCTCGGATCCGAGACGAACGTCAAACACAAATAATAAGGAAGGGCGCTTGCATCGGATATTTATGGAAGACGAATTTTATATCGATATACTAATTCATTTTAGTTATAGACAGACCTCATTCCATATTTCACCCTTAATTATTGTTTCTATTCTGACCTATGCTAGTCATAATCGAGGTGGCTTGGTTGGTATGGGTGTGGGCTTTGTACTGGTAAGAAGAAGGTTAGGTTATTACTAGAGCCAGGGCCAGATTCGAGGTTTGGAGGCCTTGGGGCAACAAAGGAGTGAAGACCCCACTCCTCCCCTCCCAAATTATTTTTCAAATAAAATTAACAATTTTTTCACTCGAGTTTTTTAATAAATAATGTATTGTGAATCCAAGTAGATTCTTTTAGCATTTAATATCAATATAATCGAAAACGAGAATTATCTGAAATCAAATTTTAGTGTTAATGAACGGAACCTTCCGAGCTTTTTCGCTGAAATCCAGTTCCCGAAGTAAATCACTCAAACTCAAAGCATTTATTTCAATTAAACCATTTACAGGCACTTTTGAATTGTCAAAGAGTCGGTCAGTTAGTCAGGAAGTTGAAGCTAGTTGCCCATTCCAAAACGTAGATCTCTATGGAGAAGAACGGGCAAGAAACTCCAAGGACACTCTTTTTAAATCATGATATTACAAAATCCTGGGTACGTCATTCTTGTTGCTTCTATATGCGAGGACAATGAAAAAAATATATAAAGAAACAATTCAAAATATAAGATTAATAATAAAAATAAGCCGTGGCAGTTAAGAGATGACCAGTCTCAACTGACGGCACCAGTTCACGAACATGACGCGTGGATCAGCACCATCCAGCTCAACCATTTTGTAGGGAACCGTATGATCCAACACACGCGCCACCAACAGTGAGACATTTAAGTGAGCATGACATAGTCTCAACTGCCATGCTGTCAAGTCAACATAATTGTATAATAAACGAATCCATGGTACTCACATTTACAAAATTGATAAATGCTTCTAAATTATACAAAACTATAGTTTGCTATGTATTTGAGCAATGAATAAAATTTTACTACATAGAAGAAAAGAATCATTAAAATATCTATTGAGTTATTCAATAATAAAACATATTTTATAAAAAATAAACAAAGATTAAGTTCGCAATGTCAGAAAAATAAAAGGGGGAAAAAGAAAGGAGTATCTCTTCCAAACATTCAAATTTTAACTAGTGCGCCCGAGTGGCTGTGGAGCTGGACCAGCATTAAGCCAAGCATTTTTATCTACTATATAGTCATTGAACTTATAATATGCTTGTCTACATAGTGTGCGTTTAATGCATGTTTTAAATTTCTTCTCATTTAGTTGAAGAATATCGAGTGGTATTTTATTATAACATTTTACACAGTACCCCATAAAAGAAGTATGTACTATAGATAAACTGAAACGTGGTTGATCTAATTTGTTCCTATTTGTAGTGTTGAAATTATGCCTGTCACTTATCTTATTAAAAAGATGTAGATTTTTTCGAACATACATAATGTTTTCATATATATATTGACAAGGTACCGTCATGATGTTAATTTTTTAAACAGTTCCCTTAGAGATTCGCGTTCGCGGAAGTTGTAGATGGCTCTGACAGCCCTCTTTTGCAGAATAAAGATAGAATCAATATCCGCAGCCCGTCCCCACAGCAGAATACCGTAAGACATGATGCACAGACAGACAGTGACAGCACTTTCAATGCTTATGAGCGACAGCTTTGATAGACGGTATTGTCCCATCGTGGTTCGCAGCCTATTTTTTATAATTTTCATTTTTTTTAATGAGCGCTCTCCAGTGCAATTTGACACCATCAAACACAAATACATTCTCAATGCGATTTCGAGGTTTGGGAATGTAGCTCTGAAAATTTGGTCTTCAATAATTATGTAGTAAAATAGCTCCGGAGATTGGTCTTTTCCATAGTCCTTTTTGTAGACGTCGCGTCGATCAAAGATACAAATTAGGTAAAGGTAAAACAGCCGGTCGGTATATCAAACATATTTTTAGTTTCTAATATCACCGCATCATACTCTTTTTTGCCAAACTGTACTTAGCAAGTGAAGGTATACGAATTTGTGTGGAGTAGGTGCCACAAATAAAAAGTAAAAAATTAGCATTTTATTACAAAGAAACAAGAAGTTATTTTTCACTTTGTAGTGTTTTTTTTTGGAACTCGATTGATTTCTTCTCCTGTCCGATCTAAATATTCTCTTGCCCAAATTAGCTGAGTGCAGCAGTGATTCGGACATAGTGAGTTTAGCGCTGAATCCAAAAGAAACTTGCTTCTGAATAATATTATTTTATTTAAAAAAACATATGACTATGTTTATGAATTTTCCTGCCTACTGAATTTTCAAATTTTTTCAAATGTGTTTATAGTATTTCAATAGGCGCTCTAAAAAATCTTTTACTTTCTTGATAACTATACGAAATTATTGATTTTATTGTATAACAACTTAAGCATTATTCTTTTTTATTCTGGCTTACCTGGCTATAACGAAGTTACACGGCTGCAGACTGCTACGGTGAAATCAAATAAATAGTTGCACAATTTAAAAGCAACAATCTTAAAATAATAATTAGTATATTATATGTACAAGTACATAAACAAGGGAGGGGAAAGAATCATAGCACATTCAAAGTTCGTCTGCATCGCTGTTAACAGGAAAAATGTCCCAAAGAATTACCACTAAAATAATTACAATACGTACATACTACTTCCATGTTGGAAATCAATAGTTTGCATTGAGTTGACGTGACTATATAATCGACTGTAAATCGAGATTGTTATGGAATATTTATTATATGTCTGTGGTTAGTCATTACGGCTAATACTACATACAGTAAATAAGAAATAAAATAATAATAATTATTAAGTAATAGCGTGTATACCAAGTTCTGTAAAAACATAAAATACCTCCAGGGTATAAGAAAACCCGTCATTTAGTCATCGTCTACGCATTCTGTACATAAGACTAATTAGTCTGTGCTGTACATCAAACTAAGTAGCAATGAGTTAGAGTTATTTCTGGGAAACGACCTTAATTTTTTGATGAGAAAAATCACTGTTTACGGCAGCACGCAAAGGAACGCACGAAAAACATTGTGCTTATGGGTGCATGCAACAGTACAGAGGTCGTGGGAAATACACGTGTATTCGTAAAATAACGAAAGTATGAACTAATAGGTATATCTCCGTAACCAGAAGGTATGGTCCCACACAAAAAAATATCACAATGACAAAGATCATGTGACTCTCGGATTCGCTAGCGGGAAGCCATAAGGTATCCCTTGAAATTCAAATTATCTTATGATTTTTTGTGATTTGCAGGTCAGTGTCAGGTTGTTTATTGATCAAAATATGATAAGTGACAGTATAGAATTGACAACAAATGTCATGATTCCACGAAATATTCATTAAATGGGGTAACTTGAATTTACAGAGTAATTTTTCCGTAAATACTTATTTGTTACGGTCGCAAATCATATTTTTATTTATCGTACAAATTGCAATAAACGTAAGAAAATTTGAATTTCGCGGGCTACCATGAGGCTTTTGTCGTCGTCTATTTGCATCCGATAAAAACAAAATAAAAGTCAATTAATTAGTTACACTTTCGAGAATTTTCGAGAATTAATAAAAACAAAACTGTTTTGCCCAGATTAATTTTGTTATTACATTTATTTTAATGGAATAATTCTAGATATTGGTTAAATGTATATTAATGTATTGTAAATGTAATATATTCATTCTTTATACTAATAAATATTATTCAATAACTTAGCCGGATTGTAAAATACCTGGAACTCGACTATCTCCTTGTTCCTTTCAAGGACGAACTGAATAATCAACTATAACTTTCTGCTACTCTATGTTGTCGTTGGATATTGCAAGTCGACTCGCATCCATAAACAAAATAAAGTCTTTCTAAAGTTAGTAATTGAACATGGCGGTTGGTAAAAATAAAGGCCTCTCGAAAGGCGGTAAAAAGGGTGTTAAGAAGAAGATGTAAGTCTCCAATAAACCTCAAATTTATCAAACAATGTAATAATCTTTCGGTTAAACCTTAGACCAAATCTGTGGTAAATGTGATGTCGCGAATATTTTCGGATGGAAGTTCCATGTCTCGTGTCAAGATGTTTTCTCAATACAACTTAGTTTTATCAGTGATTTGCTTGTTCCAGTGTGTTGCTATCGTTAATTCTCGTGATATAAAGAAAATGGCATGCAGTAATACATATTTCTTTACATAGTGTGGTGAGTTCTTTGGTTATCGTTTTGAGGTTATGTTAAATTGTTATACATTTTCAGTGTCGATCCCTTCACCCGTAAAGACTGGTACGATGTCAAGGCACCGTCCATGTTCACCAAGAGACAAGTGGGAACCACCCTTGTCAACCGTACTCAGGTATGTCAACTCTTCTAACCTCTGACCTAGGCTGTAAAAGTTCATGTCTTGGCCTGGCTGCTACCGGCAAGTAATAGTTGAGTACAGCATAGTACTCTATGCTGTTTGGGAGGTAAATTAAGAATTCTCACGCTATACTCTTCGCGAAATATGGAAATTAAATACCACATGGGCATGGGCAATTCTGTTTTTCAAGTTGTTTCGAGTATTGCTTTTGTTTGACTATAACCTAAACACCAGGTGATTTTCACCTGCCTGCCAATGTACCCATGAAAGCACAAAATCCATGAGGCTAATAATCATAATGGCCACTCCTTTTTCGTTGTTACAAAGTGAGTTGTTATTGTTTCTACTTATAGCAAACGTGGTATTTGATACATTTCAAAGTGTCGAAAAGAGCAGATAGAGGACACAATTATTGGTCTCGCTTTTTTACCCAGCTGCGCGTCGTAAAGGAGGGTAATCTATTTTGTTCAATAAAAGTTAATGGTCTCATAGAGAATGCCTGTAGCCAGTGAGATAGCTGAAACATGAACTTTTAACAGTAAAACATGCACTGCAAACTTTAAATTTAAAATGTCAGAGTGCCCAAGAGTTTAATCTTCATTAAAACAAAATTAAAACATTTTTTACAGCAAAACAACATTATCTACAAAGTTTTTATTACAAAAGTTTGCACTGTATCTATGATATGATTTTACACCTAAAATGATGATCCACCTAGCTCGCAATGATAAATATCTGATGAAAACCTATGTTCCCTTTTGATTTACTTCTGAAGTCTTTTCAAAAATACCCTCCCAACAGATGTAAGTTAAAATTTTACTAAAAATATGACTAATTCTGTTTTTAGGGCACCAAAATCGCCTCTGAAGGTTTGAAGGGCCGTGTATTTGAAGTCTCGCTGGCCGATCTTCAAGCTGATACTGATGCTGAAAGGTATGTTCTTAATTATTTTATTATAGTAGTCAAATCCCTGATTTCTGAATGCCTATAAGGACTGCGTGAGCCCACGCACAATGGTCCATATGAAGGACTAAGTGCGGAAACCAGAACCCATAAAGAAGAAGAAGAAGAAGAAGGACTGCGTGCACCACAAATCACTTAGGCCTGTATCACAGAACCTCATTCAAGACTGAGCATAACTTGAAATTAGTTTACACCCATTTGATTGGCTGAAATTAGTGTTAAGTAATGCTTGAGTTAAGTGCGTAGCATTTAGCATCAAACATTTATTTAAAACATCTCTCCGTCTATGTCGTCTTGAAAGAATTGGTAGAAATAGAATGAAGTTTTAAATTTGTTTAGCCTGTAGGGTATTCAGTGATTTGTGCTATGAGCAGCCCTAGTTCTTTGATCCTGTCAGAATTCTGCTGTATTTGGTTGAATGAAATCCCTCATGTTAAGGCCCCGCTAGCAAGCGTGACACGATGGTGCAACGCAATTCTGGTAGAACTATTTCGATGAAGTTTTCATAGAATTTGTTCAATTAGAGTCTGTCTGTGGTAACCTTTATGAGCTGTTGTCTTTGGTTGAGCTACATGACAACAAACAATTACGCGAATAGGCATTCAAAAACTGGGTGAGAATTAATGTTTATTGCAGTCCAGCTATATGAAGGAATACCATATGGTCTTCATATCGTTTTTGTCTGCAGAAACTATATGCTGCCGCACTGAAACGCCTCTGTATTCATATACTCTGGTACCTTGTGTCGTTGCTACAAACATTATTTAATTATATTTCCTTAGACACTTCCAATATAGTATAGTGGGAACTGTCAAAGTATGGTTTCCTAGCCATGGGTTTTGTGCCCAGGTGTAAAAGTACCTAATATTGTAGGTGTTTAATCACAATAGTTGGTTCACTTTGAAAAAGAAATGAAGAATTGATAATGAAAAACTAAAATATACTTTTTCCAAATAGGTATTGGGTTTTTGTCAGAATTTACACTATCCTTACAGCTTATTATTTGTGCAAAGATACCAGTTCTACAACCCGTTCGGAATTAACTAGACACCTTGCTGGAATGCGGTCCCGCTCTCTCTACCCCGCACGGAGCCCATCATAGCCTTTTGCATTCAGTACTGATAGCATCTTTGTTACCAAACATACGAGGGACGTCACAGCGCCAGGTGCCCAGTTAACTCGCATGGGTTGTAGTGAACAAATTCATAGGCCATAATATTATTTACACCTGTAATCACCCACCGCCCACCCACAGATTAGCAAAGCCAATCAACAAATCTTCATACACAACTAATGTCAAACCTTTTGTTATCAGGTCTTTCCGCAAGTTCCGTCTGATCGCTGAAGATGTTCAGGGTCGCAATGTGCTCTGCAACTTCCACGGTATGGACCTTACCACTGACAAGCTCAGGTTTGTACTATTTGTATTTATTGAACAATTTAAATAAATAACGGAAAAAGTCAGTTGCTTTCAGATGACAGTAATTTTGAGATATTTCTTTGGAGTGGTCAGGATCACTAACTAAGAGCTTATTTTACCATGCCTAGGTAGGCCTTAACTTCTAGATAAATATAAAGAATAAATAAATGATAAAGAATTTGTATGAAATTATTTGATATATAAGTTGAAAAAAGCTGGAGTTGATGAAATGAGCAACAAAACTTACGAGACACTAGAAAGCTTTTCTTAAATTTCTTTTTTGTAACACATAAACATAACATCAAGCCTATATTCTCTGAAGGGTTAGGCAGAGGTGTGCCTATAGTAGACCCACATTTCGCCAGTTGTTGTTTTTCTGTATTATTATAAAGAGTATTTTACAAAAAAAAAAACTAGTATACTGCAGTCCAGCTATATGAAGGAATACCATATGGTCTTCATATCGTTTTTGTCTGCAGAAAATATATGCTGCCGCACTGAAACGCCTCTGTATTCATATACTCTGGTACCTTGTGTCGTTGCTACAAACATGCAACATAGCCTTTTTGATTAGAAACACCTTTGTCTACCCCAGAAATCTGAATACAGGTATTAAGTCATTCCGTCTACAATTTCTCAAACATTCCATAATCTACCAACAGATGGATGGTCAAGAAATGGCAGACCCTGGTCGAGGCCAACATTGACGTGAAGACCACGGACGGCTACCTGCTCCGTGTGTTCTGCATCGGATTCACCAACAAGGACTCGCTCAGTCAGCGCAAGACCTGCTATGCCCAGCACACCCAGGTAGGCAATCCTTGCATTTAGATGTCAGCTGTGGAACATTATTAACATTTCTTAACCCGTAAACGATCGCCAACTAGAAGTCCTTTCCATGTAAGCGCTCAACAATTTTGCATGATTATATTTATTGCTGTTTCGGAGGCGCTCTTAAACGGTCCACGTTTACCCAGCAATGTGTGGCTGCAACACATTGTCAGCAATGTTCGCAAGTATTTATAACGCTGAACTATTTGGCGATCCATTGTTGCCCGTGTAAACGCAAATACTATAGGACATCCTGTTGTGGAAACATTACCGCGCAATACATGTGCTGCACAAAAAAATATGCTATACTCGGTCCAAACGCTCGTGGCACACGGGGCTATAAAACGTGGGAGCGGAGTAGCGCATATTGCGCGCTCCCTTGCACTTATGGGTCTTATGCGCGGGAGTAGTGATGTTACCACTTACTTATCGATAGTGTTAGTTACCTTTTATGCGTTAAATTAAATAATAACCATTTAATAATTATAAGTAGTTTAATAATAAAAAATGTATACCGTTTTTTATAACAGTAACATAAGTTTTAAGCTGCCCGTAATTTGCGTAAGTATCTATGACTCATTTGAATGGTATGCGCAACCCTAATGTCGTCACAAACGTGTTTTATGGCCCCGCGTGCCACGGGCGTTTGGACCGAGTATAGTGTTGCTGAGCCAAACTTGAAAGTGTTGCAGCTTCATACTGTATTAAAGCTAGGATTTCTAGAAAACCGTCTCGTAACACCCGCAGTAACAGCTGTTATGAAAATTATGGCAGCGAGGTTTGACTGATGTCAAAAACGCTCTCTAGGAAAACACCAACTTTTCATAAATAACATTTCAGTGATGTCATTCGTTGGTAAATTGCGGACTAGGAGCATCCGCTCCTCTGGAAAAGAAAGAAAAAAATAAAGAAAGAAAGAAATAAGGAAAGAAGGAAAGAAAGAAAGAAGGAAAGAAAGAAAGAAGGAAACAAAGAAATAAAGGAAAGACAAGAAATAAAGTTTACCATTTTTGTAGGAAACCTTAGCTTAACAGTGTTGCCCGTTTAGAAGCGCCTTTATAATATAATTACCTATCGCAGACTGCACTATAAAGGGCCTAGGTACAGTTCTTGCTCTTTATAACTGCATCCCGCCGCTGCGTACATCAAAACTTCACGTTCATCACCACGAACGCGGCTCTCGGGGTTCCGTTGGCTTTTCGTGGTTTTGGTACATCTACCCTACTAATAAAAACTTGTTTTGTGTGGTTTATGGTGCTTCCTTACCGATAGTTAAGTGTCCCTCAGCGAGTTTTCCTTCGCCGCTTTAAGAGAATTGGTAATGAATGCACAAAATAGTACTAAGTAAAGCGCTACTGCTACTGCTTTTGAAACGGTGAAGGACAATAAGGTGTTTTAGAAAAAAAATTAAGACATGTCTTGTCCACCGACTCGCACTGGGCCCGCGGGGTGTACTAACAACCTGCCGTCAACCCACCTCACAGAGCAGCGGAGTAATTGCGTAACACACTTAAAATGGCCTTTTCTTTTGACTACAATAATTGCGTTATTCATGCTGTTGAGCAGACGATTTTTGCAAACATTATGCAATACATTGGATTAGCAATTTCCTTCAAAATCCTTCTGATAGCGATTGAAAGTGTGTTACGCAATTATGATGCAGGCCTGAGTCCCAGCAGTGGGAACATTACAGCCTGATCATGTTTTCAAACAAATTTCTTCAACTAACCCAACCTTATCACCACAGGTCCGTGCCATCCGTAAGAAGATGTGCGAGATCATCACCCGTGACGTCACCAGCTCTGAACTCCGCGAGGTGGTCAACAAGCTGATCCCTGACTCCATCGCTAAGGACATCGAGAAGGCGTGCCACGGCATCTACCCGCTTAGAGATGTCTGCATTAGGAAGGTATGTAATTGAGACTCATTGTTACTTTTCTTTATGGTATTTTGGTTGGGTTTCATAAGTCTTTGTAAATGGAATAAAAAAACATAAAAACACGTGTGGCACTCGGGGACTGCCGCGGTAAAGCTATTGCGTAGCATTTTTTTTATCTACTTATGCAATTATAATTATTTATTTATTTTTTATTTATGCAGTATTTTTTTTCTTTGATATTAATTCAAGTACAGTCGTACCATATACATACACGTTAAGCGAACGCTCGGCCGAGCTACATGGTAGGCGGAGTGGGGGGTGTTAGGTTTTATTTTCGTTACGGAATGTCTTGATTCGGTCGCCGCGCTCAAAGCCCGCGATAAAAGCTATGCAATAGCTTAAAAATTGCCTGAATTTTCATGTTTGTTTTGAAGAGGACGATTTAAAATAGAGTTTAAAGGGTTAGACTATGCCAACGTGTGTAATCAGCATACCAATGGTAATAAAACCAACCGGTATAATCAGAGTTAGTCTTGTATAAAACTTAACCTCTTAGCAATTTTATTATTTAGGCTTTCTAGTGAAAAATATAAATTTTCATGTTTTCTTCAGTCAACATAGTAACACAGTAATGTAATCTCTCCATTGAATTATACAAATGATATTTAAACATCTTATCTTCCCATAAAAATGTTTGTTAAGAACACCCATATTTATAATAACCACAATATGCTTTTGAATGATTTTGTTAACCATTGGTATGCGGTTGAATACGCATCAGTATTTTACTTACGAAGTTATAAATAGTACGTCTTAGTAAACTTTTGTATCTGTCAATCATAGTTTAATAACAGGCTCTTCGAAAAATGCTCTATGATATAACGCATTGGCACATTGAAGCAACAGTTTGCTGTATTTTATAGCACAGTTAAAATTATATAATTATTTAATTTTTAAGAGACTTATCAACCCAACCAATTCAAAAAACTTACAATGATGATCCACCTAGCTCGCAATGATACACACCTGATGAAAATTTTGTTCCCTTTTGATTTTTATCTGAAACAACTCTCATACACATAACCACCATTCTTTCAATCTTCACCGATTAACCAACAAATTTTACTCCCAGGTCAAGGTTCTCAAGAGGCCGCGTTTCGAGATCTCCAAGCTTATGGAACTCCACGGCGAGGGTGGTGGCGGCAAGAGGGGCGAAGCCGGCGATAAGTCGGAGCGTCCTGAAGGCTACGAGCCTCCCGTTCAAGAGAGCGTTTAAGTTAATATACGTTAAAAATTGATGAAAGAGTTTTATTTTTACTTATACAGTCAAGAAAACAGTTAGTTATACAGGCTTTCTATCTTTCTACTTTCCTATCAATTTATTTTGTGAGTAATTACTTTTTTTAAGCCCCATTTACAAGTGCAAGTTTCTTCCCTCTTGCCTGTGGCATACAATAAAATTGAAGCAACAAATGACTTGCTTTGTCTAAACACTGTTTAGATGCTGCAAGTTTTATTTTTGCTTCAACTTATAATATGCCATTGGCTATTAAATCGTACCGTGTAAATCAGGCTTTGAGAGTATATGACTTTACTACAGAGCACACTCGGAGCATTGTTTAAAAGTAGTTTCAAGTTAGCTGCTTGTATACTATCTCTTTGTTTGACTATAATATGGTAAACTATTGTTCCAGTGATTTTTAGACAACTTTATCAAAGGTGAGCATAACTTTTATTATTTATTATTATTTCTAGGCCCGCTGGCACCACACATCACCATCATATTTAGTGCTAAAAGATATTTTTTAAATCATTCAGTTTCTGTCAATCATTTGAAGATGACTGACAGAATGTTTTAAATATGTTTAGCGGTAAATATATTTAATGATCTGTGGTGCGAACAGGTCTGCTTTTGGTTGAGGCGGCGAATTTGACCATTTTTGACAGATCCTGATTTTCTGACCAATTTTGCAAATAATTCTAACAAAAAATGATAATCACGTTCTCAACCAATTAATCTAAGTTACAATGATGATCCACCTAGCTCGCAATGATACACACCTGATGAAAACTCTTGTTCCCTTTTGATTTTAGTCTGAAAACCTTATTTTTTATTTATTTTTTCACCTTTCGTCAAAAAACACCTTATTGACCAGTTATTTTGTGTTCACAGGGTAAATCGCTGAAACAGCTACATTTCAAGATCAATGCAAATGGAAGTTTCGAAAAATCGAAGATGAGTGTTACGAATGTCTGCAGTTTTTAATCAATATACGTCTAAAATGGATACTTTTGTGTTTAATTTACTTAAGACGAATTCCACCAAACTTTTGTACCTAGAATAAATATTATCCTGAGAATTATTTTTTTACAGTTTTTCCATACTGTCATATGTCAATTTTATTCTACGGATAAAAGTATCGTGACTGGTAAAATCAGCCCTTAGTCAAAACCTATCCCATACCTCAATTAATCTACCTAGCCTTTTCTCCGTTTATTCCCACTAGTTCGATCGTCGAACTAGTGAGATTTTTCTTTCTCATTTGTTCGACCGTCGAACTAGTGACATTTTTTTCCTCATTTGTTCGACCGTCGAACTAATTAGATTTAAAAATAGTTCTACTACATTTAAATGTTTTACTAATTTCGTAATAAAATAAAAAACGCTTGGTTCGTTAAAAAATATATATTCGTGTACTTATATTTGTATATCTGCATATCTTTGATCAAATAAACAGTTGAAAAACTTATAAATTATAAGCTGGCTTCCTAACAAAGTAAATAATAGTAATAGTAAATAAACAATACATACAGATTACACAAATCATCGTCATATAACCCGGAAGTCGTCCACTGTACATTTCCTTAAATGCATCTATACCTACAGCACCTAGGTAGGTATGTGCATTAAAAACATTATAAACATTTAGCTAAACACCCCGTCAGAAGGAGTATGGTTATAGTTTTTATTTTCATTTTGAGGGTAGATGCTGTTTGAGCCTGTTTAACTATGCAAAATGATGGATGTGTTATATTGGTTATGCGCTGCAGTTGCAACGTTTTATTTGGTGGTGCCTGTTTAGTTTACTGTTTATTTTTTTGCAATGACGTCTAAAGAATTAATAATTATTAAAAGTGGTCGAGGAAGAATTCTGCAATTAGAAGGACATAAATATTACTCAATGCGTAAATATAAACATGGTCAAAGCATATGGCGGTGTAAAAATTATAAAAGTTTAAAATGTACTGGATCCGTAACATTGAATATGGGAGTGTTTTATATGTATAATACAATTTATAACGTGTAGGCATAAGTATATATATTGTAAACTAATACAATTATTTTGTTTAAGGACCTCACTGAAACTTTACAAATAAAACCTCACTGCGGCCAATGTAATCCAGATGACACACGAAATTCAGTTAATATTATTATAAATAATGCTTGCAATGAAGCAGCATTGGGAAAAGAACCAGCTCCAAGAATTTATAACAGAGCTCTAATTGCATTAAAAAATCAAGGCCTGCATTTAGCTTCAAAAAGTAGTATACCTGAATTTCAACAAATAAAATCAAGCATTTATAGAAACAGAAATAAGCTAGCATACGTAAAAAAAATATGCGCGAAAACTGTAGAGGAAGTCGAGGTTCCCAATACTTTTTCAGAATTCTTACTCGCTGATTTCCGTCACAAAAAAATGAGAATATTAGTGTTTTGTTCAAGTGACGCCCGAGAAATTATGAAAAATATAAAACATATTTTTATGGACGGGACCTTTAAATCATGTCCAAGTAGTTTTCAACAACTTTTTACTATTCACGGGGACATCGGCAGTGACATAAATAACACGAATGTGATCCCTTTGGCGTACGCGTTCATGAGTCACAGGACGGTATAAGTAATATAAGGCTACAATGGACAAGTGGTTGTTAAAATGTGAAGAAAAAGAGAAAGTTAATAAGGATGACGATAATCATTCCAAGGTATGTTTAAAACCAATATTCAGTAGTCAGTAGTATTCTAGATGCAATTTTTTTTTATTTTTATATTTGGTTTACTTGGTTTGGATTGTAATACTTACGTATTTCTCGATTGATATCATTGATTAGTAACTTTTATTTCATGTTTATTTTCTATTTTGTTTCTTTAAGACTGTACGGATAAGAATACCAGAACTACAAAATAAGGCACGGAATGTAGAAACCGCCGCTGCAAATCCAGACATTGCTTATTCCGATCCACGTCCGTCTGGCTCCGGGAGTTTAGAAACGAAAATTAAAAAGGTAAAACGTCTTAATAAATAAGAAACTTAGGTATTTTTTGACTGATTCATTAGTACAGTGAACTATATTTCTGGTATCTTTTCTACTTTTATTTTAATCTACTGACTGATTCGGTGGCGTAGTGATTAGCGCTTTGACTTCTACGCCGTGAATCGTGGGTACGTGGGGATATTGGACAAATGTTTGATAAACGTGTGATGAGCAGATCTAGTTGTTTATCATTTATATCTGGATTTTTTTGAATGTACCTATATATTTTTGTTAAAGAGTGAACGAAAGCGAAAACCAGAAGATGAGAAACAGAACTCAGAAACCGTCGCTACTAGTCCAGAACCAGATATTGATAATTCTGATATAAACCTACCTGGCTCTAGGAACTTACAAACAGAAATAAAAAAGGTAAAACGTTTCAATAAATTTAAAGATTAGTGGCTCAAGGAAGATGACTTTAAAAGCTGGTTACGAAAAAGTCCAAATCTGAAAGATGGAAACGAGTTAGCACTTTGTACAGTTTGTTCAACTTCAATTATTGCGCACAAAAGTGATTTAATTCGCCATAAGAAATCAGATCGTCATCAAAAAAAGACCCTGGAAATAAAAGATGTTCCTAAGATTTCATCTTATATATTACCCACAGATCTAGAAAAAAATGTTAGAAGGGCTGAGTTAAAATTAGCTGGAGCATTAGCTGAAAAGAATATACCATTATCATTTATAGATACTTTAGGCCCTCTCTGTGCAAACATTTTTCCAGATTCGACCATAGCCAGAAATATAAATTTGCATAGGACGAAAGCTACAACCATTCTAAAAAATATTTTAGGAAAATCTTTCATGGAGAGCACTAATCAAATGATGCGTACTAACGGATGCTTTTATTCAATAATAATGGATGAAACGACCGACCAGAGCACTTTGAAACAATGTTGTTTTACAGCTATTGTGTACGACCACGAAATTAATAAAGTGCAAACAGTATTTTTAGATATGGTTGAAGTAGCTTCAGGAACTGCGTCTGGGTTGCACAGCTGCTTGATAGAAATATTAAAGAAGAAAAAAATACCCATGGACAATATGGTAGGGTTTAGCTCGGATACGACCAATGTGATGGTGGGTGAACATTGCTCAGTGTTTGCACTCCTGAAAAAAGATTTGCCACATATTGCTCTAATAAAATGTTCTTGTCACATGATACATTTATCAGCATCAAAAGCTTGCCTCAAATTACCTAGGTATGTGGAAGATTTGTTACGCTGTATTGGGGCTCACTTCAGCAGAAGCTCACATCGACAAATGAAATTTAAAGAGTTCCAAGAATTTTTCAAAGTAGACATACACAAAATACTTGCACCAGCACAAACTCGATGGCTTTCGTTGAAAGCATGCGTAGATCGTGTATTGGAGCAATATGTTCCCCTGAAAGCTTATCTGACAGAGTCTGTCTTTTCTGACCCTTCAAAAACTACTGAAGAAATGCTAACCACCATGAATAACAACCTCACTTTGGTGTATTTAGAGTTCATGTCGTATGTTCTTTCACTGGTGACAGATTTTAATACGGTATTTCAATCAGAAACACCGCTTCTTCATAAACTGAAGCCGGAAGTGGAAAACTTGTTGAAAACGCTATCAGCAAACTACATGAATATAAATTATGTCAGATCCTGTCAAGATATTTTGTTGGCTGAATTTACGAACACAGCGCATTTCAATGGTTTAAATGATATATACATAGGCATGAAAGCTTCAGAAACTATTGAGAATTTGAAAAAAGATCCAAATGTTCCCCGTTATGCGATCGCAGATTTTTATAAATCCTGCCAAGCCTTTTATATTGAACTGACTACGGATATTACTAAGCGTTTTGATTTTTCGGACACATTATTTTCATTTATATCTATAGTGAATCCGTCAGAAGCTCAGCAATTTACAGTCAAATCCCTGAAACCGTTGTTGCAACGATTTCCGATACTTCAAAATGTAGTGACACCTCAAAAACTAGATGACGAATGGAGGGCTCACGCGATGCTAGATTACTCTGCTCTTGTTTTGCAAGATGAGGACGATCCAGAAACATACTGGGCTAAGATATTCCGTCTTAAAAACAGTGCAGGTCATGAAATGTTTTTAAATTTGAAATACGCAATAAGCCTATTGCTGGTTCTGCCTTTCTCAAATGCATCTGTCGAAAGAAAATTTAGCGTTCTGAAGAATTTGAAAACAGAGAATCGTAATCGCCTACACAATGACACTGTAGTAGCGCTTATGGCCACTAGAGAAGGTATTAAGAAGAAAGGAGGAAGCCTAAAATTTGATCCGTCAAATGACATGTTAACAAAATCAATTTGGCGCAATGAAGAACCTTGATTAAAATCATTAAATCCTTTTAAGTAATAAATATATTTGATTTATATGAACAGTACTTTTATTTATTTGCCGAAAACTTGTGGGGAAAATGTGGGGAATATTGATTTTATTTTCCCCAAAATTGGGGATTTTCCGTTAGGTTTTTGGGTAATCCAGAAGTTGAAAGTTGGCAACCCTGCTTATACGTATCTTATAGTACTCTTTGACTTATACTAAATAATTAACAAGCGTCAAGCAATAAGTGAACTCGAAATATGAATGAATGAACACATTGAACACAATAACACTCAACAAGAATTCTATTCTCTTCTCTGTATAGTTCGTTTCGTTACAAAGCTAAAGTAAACAACAGGGACTTCCCCGATAAACGATAAAATTTGATGGACAGAAATGTTGCCATAAATTCAACCTTCCTGCCGGATAAGTTGAGTTAAACTTGAATCAAATATAAATAATTTATACTTACTTCATAAACTACTTTTATTACTTCTAAGTTCAGCTCCAGTGTAAATGTCTAAATTCCCCGCATTTTCCCCACATAAACGCTCTCCCCACAAATTACCCAATCGGACTGAAAATCCCCGCAGTTTGGGGAATTCCCCACAGATTGGCAACGCTGCACAGGACTAAAAAAGCAAGACAAACGGAACCGAAGAATAATTTCGCAATGCGCCAACTTAGCATTGCTTCCAGAAAATGAAATTGTTTCAGGATGGGTGTATATTCAAAATGAAATGACGGAGAATTGTCAATCCATGATGAAGTTTAAAGAATATTATGATAATTACTGGATGAAGGGTGATTATCATAGAATTTGGTCTGCGTATGGCGAACGCCACTGAACAAATAATGCCGTACTTCTACGGCATTCTACCCTTCGGTGGCACCATAAAATAAATAACCTTGTAACAAAAGGCCATGTAACCCTATTGCAAATATTGCATATTTTACAGACGATTCTGTATTGTCTTCATATCGAAATTATATTCTTCAGAGACCTTCCACATCAAAGAAAAGTTTTAAAAGGAGGAAAATTGATTTATTCAATGACGATTATATTATTAATGCTCAAATGCAATTAACATGTGGACAAATTAGTGTTGGACATTTTTTAGAAAAAATGCGCTAGTTAATTACATTTACTATTTGATTATTACATTTTTTATATTTGATTATTAGATAAAAATCATGGTAATCATATAATATTTAATATATATCTTTGATGGATTACATGTATTCGTAGTTCTTTTTGTCTCTGCTTATTGAGATAAGTAAGACAGACAAATTATATTTGATCATGTATATTTCACCAAAGATGTACAAGAATGTTGATACGACACTAACAACAATTTTGACATGTCCCATTTGATTTTTTGATCATTTATTATACATATAAACTAATTTTGTTCTTTCTGGTTAAGCTTGTTGAGATAAGCAAGACAGAAAAATATTAGATGACATTTAATATTTCATTATTACATTATTTTTTGATAGGTGAGGAAGCCAGCTTATAATTTATAAGTTTTTCAACTGTTTATTTGATCAAAGATATGCTATAGATGTACAAATATAAGTACACGAAAATATATTTTTTAACGAACCAAGCGTTTTTTATTTTATTACGAAATTAGTAAAACATTGAAATGTAGTAGAACTATTTTTAAATCTAATTAGTTCGACGGTCGAACAAATGAGGAAAAAAAATCTCACTAGTTCGACGGTCGAACAAATGAGAAAAAAAAATCTCACTAGTTCGACGATCGAACTAATGAATCGAACTAGTGGGAATAAACGCTTTTCTCAACTACGTTGGGGTTGGCTTCCCGTCTACCCGGATGTAGCAGAATACCATTTAAATAGAGTGACTGCTCATCTGACCTCCACAACCCAATAACTGGGTAACCCGATACCCCGTGGTTAAGACTGGCCGTTAGACTTGGGCTCTGAATATTACCGACTGTCAAAGATTACGTATGGCAGCCGGGACCAACGGCTTAACGTGCTTTCCGAGGCACGGAGGTCTATAAATGTAATGGATGTTCACCAATCCACGAACCGACCGCGGCAAGCGTAGCTTGAAACTGCGATCGAGCCGTCCAGCTGTTATCATTTAGGGACGAACCCCTCATTATTATTATACCTAAAGCTGCGTTACATGTATATAATAAATAATAATAATAATAGTTTAGTCACAAAGAAACATACATTAGTATACACTGATTTTTTTGGGTGGGAAATCATCAAATGACGTCTCCCGCTCTGGGCGGAGCGGAAGGGCGTGTCAGACTCTTACTGACTAAAACCCACCCGTGTTCCTTCAGTTGCCTGTGCGCCAGGGCCACGGTAACTCTTTCGAACAATCCGCAGCCCCGGCAGGCATCGGTCCTATCGGACCCCGTCAATTTTGCTGACATCTCTTTGAGGCGCGCGTGGAACACGACGCGCCGTCGACCCGGGCCTGGTCCTTACCGGACGGCGAGCTGCCCATTGCTCGCCGTCCGCAAGCCCGCGCCTACGGTGGCCGGGAGTCGGCAATCGACTCCCGACGCCCAGGGTGTCTCCTCCTCCTGCGGCGGCTAGGGGCGCGAGGGCGCAGTGATTGCCTCTCCCTCTCGCGCTCCGCCTCCTCCTTCGCGAGCATTACTGCTTCGCAGAAGGAGGTGACGGCTTCCCATTCCCTCTCGCTCCGTACCATGGCCTGAACCAGAGCCGGACGCGAGAGGTCGCCGCCGCCGATCGCCGCCACGAGGACACGGCGGTGCTCCGCCCAAGCCGGGCAGACCTCCACCGTATGCTCCACCGTGTCCTCCGGTCGATCCACGCAATGATAACACCCGGGCGTTTCCTCCCGCCTTATACGAAACAGGAACCTCCCGAAACAGCCATGTCCGGTGAGGACCTGCGTCAGGCGGAAGGTGAGGACGCCGTGGCGCCTCTCAAGCCACTCCTCAAAGAGGGGTCTTACCGCCGCAATTGTGGCGTGCCCTGCGCTGGGTTGCGACAGTCGCACTCTCCATGCCGCCATGAGATCCCGCCGGAGCTCTGTCCGCTGTGCCGTGATTTCTCGCGGCAGCGGAGTTACGCCCCGGCGTTTCGCCTCCTCGCGCCACTCCCAAACGTGCGCGAGGACCTTTGCCTCCAGATCCCACGGCGGCAATCCGGCAAGGAGGCTCGCCGCCTCGCAGGAGACCGTGCGGTATCCCCGTACCATCCGGATGGCCATGACCCTTTGGGACGCTTTCAACCGGCGCGGCGGGCTGGCCGGAGCCTTAGCGAACGCAGATATTGTGAGCCCTGCCTCTTAAACTAGGATAACCTGTATCTTAAGAGACAGTGTTCAGCTGTGAGGTTACTTAAAAATAGGGATTATACAACTGCGGACTGTGCCAACCTATTGTTCGTGTTAACAGTCAGATTTACTTATAGAAAATTTTTAGACAATTTTTATATTCTAAACAAGGAAAAATAGTATAGAAATAACAATAAGAACACATGTAATATGAAAAGTGTGTGGGGATGTGTTTATGAATTGTGAGTTTTTGTGTGAGAGTAGTGAGTGTGAGGTGTTATATGTGAAGAAATATAAGTGCAAAATAATGCAATATTAGGCAATGTATTTGAGTAGTGATTCAGTTTGTGCATAGTCCTGTTCAAGTAGCCATTCCATAACTTTAGCTTTTAATTTAAATTTATTGCAATCGAGTATATTTAGTTGTTTATGAATTTTCTTGTAGATTTGTGTACTTAATGTGAAGTATTGGTGTCTGGCAAAAGCGGTTTTGTGTCGTGTACCTGGGGGAATATTGGTTCGTTTATTGGGATCAGACGGAGGGACGCTGGAGTGTCTTCTGAGAACGGATTGTAACACAAAGAGCTGACGGAACTGTTAGTACCTTACAATCTGAGTAGAGTTGAGTTGTTGGATAGCGATAAGGTTTTCGTAGCATCACTTTCAGTATTGCTCTCTGGGCTCTCTCCACTCTAAGAAAAATTGTTTTAGCTGCACCGCCCCATACATTGATGCAGTACCCAAGAACGGACTGACACAGAGCATAAAACACCATTTTTAGAGTATCAGGGTTTGCAGAAACTCTTAGTGACTTGAAGTCAGTCAGTCTCAGCGTTCTCGAGGTTAGGGCATCAACGTGTTGATTTCAGCGTAACCCGGCATCTATTTGAACACCAAGGTATTTGACGTGATCGGTACGCGTGAGAGTTGGACATTGGCACGAGGATGCCAGTTGTGAACAAGTGTGCGCTATTATCGAAAGGGTGTGGTCTGGTGCGGAGTTCTGACGGATGGCGAACGGAATGTATGATGTCTTATTACAGTTAAGGGTAAGTAGGTTTAAGTTGAGCCATTTTATTATTTCACGTAGTGCCAATTCCGCGCTACACATGTGTTTTACACATGTAACAAACACGCCAATAACTCAACAAAGTGATCCGATCAGTGATCAGTCTGAACCTGAACTGAACCGACTAAATCCACCACATAACAACGTAAACATCAGACCGCAGAGCCAAGTTAATACTGAATGTTGAATACATAATTAGTACCTAGTTGGTACTAACTGACTGGAACCTTTAAACAAATAAATTAGTACATAAATATTTTTTACGGATTAAGCATTTTATAACAATGCGACGTCTAGATTGTGGTACACAGTTTCTAGATATAGTTAGTTGGCGGGCTTTCGGGTTACAGTCATTCGGGAAAAGGGACTCCAAATTGCGTTCTTTCGGGATACAGTTATTCGAAAATTTGAAGTTCGGTCTAACGTTTTTGAGCCACACTAATCACTAGCAAGTTATGCGTAGGCAAGCTGCCCAAATAAGTAGAACTTACAATCTAATTCGATTAAACCAGTTTCAGTATATGCACATCCCTTTGCAGCCAATAATAAAAAAAAAACGACGTTATATTTAAAAATAAATTGTATTTCTCCATAATTTCTTTTTACAATATAATATTCTTCACTCTACATCATAATTATTAAAAATAAGTAATTCCTATTTAGTTAAAAATAATTTAAATTACAATACTAGCACTCGCCTGTGGGTTTGTTCACAAATTACTGGTATTGATTGAATATTTTATCTAAGCAGAAAAAAAAGGTTCAGCTTTGTAGAGCGTCGTCTCTATCACTCATAACCCTGGACAGTCTCTTTCTAAAACTTGATATATTATGCGCCCGGGTATTTTTACAAATTGGTTGCAATGCAATAATCAGCGCTTGCTACAATTAGGTAATAACTATTTAATATAACTATAGTTAATATTTAATTTTACTTTTCAACTTTATTGGTTGTCTATTTCATTGAATAATTTTTGTTTTCATTTCCTACGCGTAAGTAGATAAAGCAGTAGCGACATCTAGTATGGAGTAGCATAACTATTATTTTAAAATTCCATCTTATTTACATTTTATTTTTATTTTTAGTGTTCATCAGAGATTCATGTCATTAAACACTAATATTAAATTAATTTTCGAAAGTTTAACATTGTAATAGCACATTAAAAAAAACTTAAATTATAGGTACATTCATTATTCCCGCTTAAAAACTAGATTACAACAAATTCAGCATTTTTATATACCTAATCATTCTTACATATTATATCTAAACTAAAAATTAAAAAAAAAATGCTCTAGACAAGTAGGCAGGACAATTTACAGTCAAGGAAAAGGATCGTTTAGCAAATTGATTATCAACTTAGGTAAATGAATAGTCCGTATTTTCAAATATAGACCTGTCAGTTTGAGAATTAGTTACCAGTGTATAAAATGCTAAAGAATACATTTCCCTGACTGTACTAATATTTTATATTACAAGTGTTTTTTGTACTTTTCACTTTCAAATTGGTCAGTTTTGGTATCTTTATTAATGATTATTTTATTCAAAATGGAAGACGAAAAAAAAAACAACTTGAATCGAATAAAGAAATAAAATTAATTTAATAGTTAAACAAGAAAGTGGCATAAAAAGCTAAATTGTCTCTGGAAAGTAGGTAAGTAAAGGAATGGTTTTTACCTACTTTTATTACATAAGTATATTATTATTTAAATAAAAATAAACAAGACACAGCCAGTCTTTGACATCTTCATCTTATCTTATTATTAACTCCATTATTTTATAATAATAATAGTAAAAAAGATGAAATTTGGGTAAAAATAAGCTTCACGTACTTTTTTTTAACCCCGATTTTACAAGACCAACGAAATTACAATGTTTTTTTTGGCTTTTAATGTGTGTTTTAATGTGTGTGTGTGTGTGTGTGTCTTTGTATGTGTATGTGTGTGCGAACTGAATGTAACCGACTTTTCATATGATTTTAGTACGGCAAAAATATTCGTTTAAATAAACAAAATATTAAACGACTATTCAAGTCAGGCAAAATAAAGAACTAAGAAGTTCACCATTTTGGAGAAAAAATAAAAATGGATTTCGCATTCTTTGGTTCGAATTTGAAATTTAAATATCTATGAAGCTAGCACATAATTACAAAAATCTATTGTATCATGATGTTTGACTTTTTAGTTCAATTTCAGTAGGTATTTTAACTTTCAAAGTAGCACATGGCTTTTTTTTTCTGCGGGCGAAAGTGCAGAGCAAACATATTCCGGATCCTATGAATGCAATAACACAGATCACAGTCAAGCCAAGTTGAGCTGCTGCTGTAGAGTAGGTGCCGTGGTAAACGAGGGACCGGAGGCCTTCAGGAAGCTCTTCTACGCTCTGAAAAGAAACAATGAACTTGGGTTAATTTAATTCATATTCAATTCGAACTTTGTCAGTAAGTTCGAATTAAATTAAAAGTGACATCTAGTGTCAAGTAGCGCCAATAAATGAACACATCGAATAAAAAACATGCACGCTATCTATGTTACTAATTGAAAACCTCGACAATAATGATTTAATTAATTAAATTTACAACGTCATCTATCAATAAATGTCTGAACTATTCTTCCACACTATTCAACACTAGATGTCACTACTTTCAGAATTAGTATGCTCGCCATCTATCCTCAGCAATAGGAAGTTTTTTATAGTTACTAGCGTCATCTAGCGTTGTTGAAGCAACAAACAGTTGTTGGATTTCATTTGAATCAATTGCCAATATATTTGTTCTCACCATTTCGATCCAAGCCACTGGTAAAATAAGTCCTTGATCAAGGAATTGAACTGCCGAAAACATGTTACTCTTCCTTACTTCGATGTTGATTTGCAGGCTGAAACAAAAAGTTGAAAGGTATAGTTTATGAAACAAGTGATCTCAAAATTTCACGTATCAAAAGATAATGTGATTATCAAAAAAGGTCAGATTAAATTAGCTGGCGAAACATAGCAGACGTGATAGTTATTATATCTAAATAAGATTTTTTTTAAAGCAGAATATTTGATGGCCTTTTTTGGGTCAACAACCGCTAGTACTGTAGAAATCATCTTATAACATCGGCTCTGGGCGGAGCGGTCAGACTTTTACTGACTGAAACCCACCCGTGTTCCTTCAGTTGCCTGCGCGCCAGGGCCACCGTAACTCTTTCGAACAATCCGCGACCCTGGCAGGCATCGGCCCGAGCGGACCCCGTTATTTAGTGCCGACATCTCTTTGAGGCGCGCGTGGAACACTACGCGTCGTCGACCCGGGCCTGGTCCTTACCGAACCACGAGCTACCCGTTGCTCGCCATCCGCAAGCTCGCGCCTACGGTGGCCGGGAATCAGCTATCGATTCCCGATGCCCAGGCTGTCTTCTCCTGCGGCGACTAGGGGCGTGAGGGCGCAACGATTGCTTCGCCCTCACGCGCTCCGCCTCCTCCTTCGCGAGCATTGCTGCTTCGCAGAAGGAGGTGGCGGGTTCCCATGCCCCGTCGCTCCGTACCATGGCCTGGACCAGGGCCGAACGCGAGAGATCGCCGCCGCCGATCACTTCCGTGAGGACACGGTGGTGTTCCACCCAAGCTGGGCAGACCTCCACCGTATGCTCCACCGTGTCCTCCTGGCGATCCACACAATGATAACAGCCGGGCGTTTCTTCTCGCCTTATCCGGACCAGGAACCTCCCAAAACAGCCACGTCCGGTGAGGGCCTGCGTCAGGCGGAAGGTAAGGACGCCGTGGCGCCTCTCATGCCACTCCTCAAAGAGGGGATTTACCGCCGCAATTGTGGCGTGCCCAACGATAGCGATACTTAACATGTTTGTGAAGTAAACATAAAGAAAAAGATATTTATATTTTTCTTTTTTTTTGTTATCTTCTCCTACTCTGCCCTCCTCATACTTCTGATTTCGTTCATTCGTCCTTTCATATTCAGTCCATTGTTCTCTGGAATGCGCTTCCTCTTGATATCAGGACGGCCACCAGTCGGTATGCATTTAAGCGAAAATTGCAGAGTTATTTTCAAAATAAATAGTGTAGAGTCATCTCATTTACCTCCTTCCCTTTTAGTGTATATATATAGTACATATATATTATAGTAAATATATATGTATGTGTATTATAAGTTTATAACCTATTTAGGTACTTGTATACCTATTTCATGTATAATTAATTATGTTATCTTTTTAATATTTTTTTTATTATTATTAACGCCTGTTAAGCAGAGCACCTGCCATCTTATCTCTACACCACCCTTGGTTGACAGGTAGAGAATGCCTAAGGCATTAAGTCCGCCTTTGTAATACAAAGGCGGACTTAATGCCTTAGGCATTCTCTAATAAAAATAAAAAAAATTATAAACTTCTCGCACACAATAACATACAAAGTTTGTATGTTATTGTGTGCGAGAAGTTTAAATAAATAAATAATAATAAATATTTAAAAATTATATTTCAAGTAATTACAATTGGTTTGACTTTAAAACATTATTATCAATTTTTATTTTATTATATTTATATATATCAATACCCTTCACGTCTGCGGAGTTTCGCTAGCTAATTTAATTTGACCCTGTATATTTGATTATTATATATTACAATCACTTTAGATTATGAACGCAACAGCTTCTTTAAAGGAAAATGGTGAACAAACTTGAGTTGCGATAAGTAGATATAGCATTTTCTTCATGACTTTATCAGCACATGGTTTGATAAATAATTCTTACCTTGATTTCCCACTGAGAGCTATTCCCAAAGTAGGGTGCAAGTCAAGGTAGGAGTCGTGTTTCAGTGGGTCAGGCTTCAGTCCAGTAATAACTTCACGAAGATGAGGGTCGGCCAGGTAAAAGTGTGGGAACGATACAAGAGCTGGAAGTCCTAGAAAAGAAAAACCGTTATTGTTAAAATTATTTCAAATCACCAGCTTCTTCGTTACCAGCACGAAGTCTTGAACTGCATATAAGAATAGTTTATGTTGCGGTAAAAAAATTGGGAAGTATTGGGAGTGCCTCTACTGTCAGCTCTCTGGTCTTACAAAAATGGGCATTGGATACTGACTAAATATTGTAGGCAGTACTAATTTAAAAACCTGGTTTTTGCTAGAAATCAGAAAGCTTACTACCAGATACATACATTGCCCGTCATGGTTCTGATACAGATGCAGAGTCGAAGCTTAGCTTATTAGATAGTAGATCTGATTGCGTAGGGTACACTATTATTTATTTCTATAAATGTATCAAATGAGTTCTGCTACTCGATAACAGATGGCGATACTATACGAATTTCACAGTCTAAAATACTTAACTACAAAAGTTATGTCAACTCTGCAGTACGTCAAATCGAATTAAATACGTTTGTTTGTCCACACAGGTATGGTGCAAAGATGTGTTGGCGCGTGACCAAAATCGGAACGAACGCCACCATCTTGTTTTTCAATACAATTTCAGTGATAACTTCACAAATGTTTACCAACAACACCTCCAAGTCAATGTCATCAGGCTCAAAAAGATCCTTGCACTTTATATATCAATACGGTAAGCAAACTCACCCATAGTACAGTCGGTAACATTGATGATTCCTCTCGGAGGGCAGGTAGCGGTGTCAATCTCGCAGTAGCACGCGTTCGCAATGTTGTGAGCGGGGTCATCGAAAACGTCCAAGGGCATTCTGTAGCGGTACAATTCTATGCCGTCTGCAATCTAGAGGGAAAGAGAAATTTTTGTTGTAATAAACTAGCTTTTTCTTCTGCAGTGGCGTATGTTTAGATTCAGCGCCTTGGGTCTGTAAGGTTAGCCGCCCAATAAATAAACGGAAAAAAAGCATACACTTTTAATTATAACATAAAATCCAGCAGTGTGTTGATGTGAGCTGAGGATGTTGATAATGAATGAAAAAACTAAAAACGCCATACAAAGAAATAAACACCATTTATTCCTTTTTTTTCTATGGATATATTGGTTAACATATTCTTCAATGATACTGTCATTATTAACGGATTTTTTGTCAAGTGAACGTCAGCTTCTATATTAAGAATAGATAAACTGTTTAAACGTTCTCCGCTTAAGGGGAAGCGCAAGGGTAGCCCGCGAAATTACAATTTTCTTACATTTTTTGCAATTTGAAGGTCAATGTCAGGTTGTATATTGATAAAAATATGATTCGCGACCGTAACAAATATGGCTTTACAGAATTATAATCATTAGAATCAGCAAGACAACTCCTTAAGTTAGAATTGGTGTCAAATGTCATGAAATAGTCATTTAATACCGTAATATGAACTCAGAGAGACGTATTGCTGATTCTAATGATTATAATTCTGTAAAGCCATATTTGTTACGACCGCGAATCATATTTTAATCAAAATACAACCTGACAGTGACCTACAAATTGCAAAAACCGTAAGTAAATTTGAATTTCGCGGGCTACCCTGAAGGTTCCGTCTTGAACGGGAACGTAGATTATTTTTTATTTTTTAAATTACGGAAAACGAACGTTCCGCCCTGCAATTTGTCACCGCAGTGAACAGAAATATGCGTTATGCTATTTAAGTATATGGAAATGCTTCCTTCAAATCCTTTTGTTTATTAAGTTAAGTTGCTTATAAGTTAAGTTGCGCGAGTTTCTGCTTACGCCGCCCCTCGCAGTCTGCCGCCCCGGGCCATGGCCCTTTTGGCCCTAGGGTAAATACGCCCCTGTCCTTATGTCGTATTGGTATGAAATGTATCGGTATATTTATATAGCTCGCATGGGCGCCGGCAAGTTTATTTTCAGGGGGGTGCATCTTCAGCTCCGCGAAGCGAGCTCAATAATTTTTGCACTTCACCTCGGATATCTTAGGTTATCGTTTGTCCATTCATACAAGGAGTAACTTTGTCGACTTATGCAGAAATGCTTACTTATAAGAGAATGTAGGATGCAAGAGCGAGCAAAGCGAGTTCGAAATTTTTTGTATCTCTCCTCAAATGGGATAGATTTTACTTTGTCCATGCATACAGAAAGAGGACTCACTGTGTCGATTTATCTAGAAAAGCGTAGGATGCAAGAGCGAGCGAGCAAGCTCGATAATGTTAGCACCTCGCCTAGGGTCGATTAGATTTTCGGATATAGGAGTTCGGTACCTACTTTGTTGACTAATGTACAAAAGCTTTAGAATCGAGAGATTGCAGAAAAGATTTTAAGAGAAAAACATTTTAGGATCTTGCCTCGAATATATTGAGTTCTCTATTATTCTTTTAGGCGTTTTCGTTTTTGTTTTAGTTCTGAATGTTTTTATAGGTATTTATATTTTATGTTGAAGCCAGGGAGGTGCAAGTGCACCCTCTTGCACCCCGCTCCCGGCGCCCATGATAGCTCGTGTTGTGGTAATAAAATTGGCCGGTGAGCAAGGTGTAAGCGGGGCCTACTTAGGGCCAGTTTCTCGAACGAAAATGATCGCATACCGAGTGAGTGTGACGAATTCTCAAGCGCGCGTGAACTGTTCTGATTGCCTGTTGATATTGATAAATCATTTAATAAATCACGGCCGTTTTGCGGGCGCTTGACAATTTGTCCCATTATAATTTGCCGTCAGGGTTTTAACGTTGTAAAGTCAGGCTAATTAATTAATTTATCAAATTGACTATCACCTTAGATTGTCCGTCTAGTTAAATCACAACTGTCATTCTCTGACAGTTGTATTAAATGGCTTTATCACGGCAAGTTGCCAAATGTACAGTTTCTTGAACGAAAATTATCGCAAGCAAAATTAATACTCAATACTCAATTCTTTATTGCATTCCATATGTATTACATAGATGGTCTAACAAAGTAAAAGATCAATATGGACCCTGTCTGGCACAGCAAAATGATGAATGCATGGTGATCATCAGTGTTGTGCCATTAGATAGTATATGCAGGAACGCAGGCGTTCATTAATTCACTAAAAACTTCGCAAGCAATGGGAAATTGCTACAGGCTGCGGGTGTCGACCTTAGGACGAGTTGCCCGTCACACGGACAACTGTTTGTAAAATGTATTAGCAAAGCGGTGTAAATTTTTTGGGTGTATGCGTTCGTGGCTTTCAAGGGTCATTCTTACGAGGCATATTTATTTTTATGAGACACAAAAATAAACTATTTTCTGCATAAACATATTGTTATCACTATCAGAGATCAGATATTCGGATGCATGCACCTAAAGTAATTTTTTTGCTGTGAAAATATGGAAGTGGCTATTGTAGATATATTTTTTTTGTAAAAAAATCTGTTGAGTATTTATTTATAAAATTAATGTTTACACCCCGATGCAAATATGTGTGTGTGGGGTGTAAAAGGAGGGGCGGTGTGTAATAGTAAAAACAACAAAAAATAATTAAGTACTATATCCTGCGGCCGTACTATGACGTGTTAAAGCCATCATTGTTCTAGTGTGAAAGAGAGACGGAGCTATATATGACCGATAACACTATCCCTTTTTCGCAATGGAACCATGATGGTATTAACACGTCAGAATACGGGTATTGGGCGTAAATATAACCTTAGCTACAACAATTTTATTGACGAGGTCCGATAGGGCCGATGCCTCCCGGGGTCGCGGATTGTTTGAAAGAGTTACCGTGGTCCTGGTGCACAGGCAACTGAAGGAACAGGGGTGGGTTTTAGTCAGTAAGAGTCTGACACACCCTTGCGCACCGCCCAGAGCGAGAGAAGTCATTTGATGATTTCCCATCCAAAAAAAAAAAGCTACAACAACTTTATTCACTACCTTTCGATCGCTATGATTTGGTCCGGTTTGATCACTGAAATTTGACGTTAGTAGGAGTTTTTCGATACAAAAGCGCATTCCATATTAGTCAACACCTCAACTTTAAGTGAATATGAATCCGAATATCCGATCTCTGCTTATGACACACAAAAATCATTAATTTCTGCATACGTGTAATATTATACTCTAGCATTTACCCGCGATTTCGTTCGCATGGAAGTCATAAGACACCACAATATACTCAAATAACAACCACATTTTTTATGAAACTTATTTCCTTTAAAGTACTTTTGTAGTTTTAGTCTCAGTAGCCAAAATATAAAGAGAGTCAGCACTGGTGACGCGGGAGCAAGCGACGTAGGAAGTTGTCACACGTAACTCGAGAATTAGAAGAGTGATCTTATTTGACACATTACACAAGGTCGGAAATCGTAAACGTATTCTGCCAATACCACAAATAATTAGCCTATAACGTTCCCACTGCTGGGACAAATAAGCCTTCTCTCTGTGAAAGGGAGCTGGCTTTTTCCACTACAAAGGTCCAGAGCGCGTTGATGGATGACACGTCGTGTTTTTGAATTTTTGATTTAGCAGGGACATTCCAGTATCCTCACAACTCCTTCACCGTTTTAAGAGCAACAGCAAAGTATGGTGCATGTCTGCTTCGATGCGAATCTGCGAACCACTCGTAAGTCGTAAGCTATAGCCGGCACCGCCACTGTTCTAGATGAACTGGTTGTCCTATATTTTGTTTGATTAAAACATATATTCATAAACTTACGCCTTCTTCCCATGGAGATAGGCAGAAGCTACAGAACGCCACCTGCTACGATCCTTACACACTCCTTTTGTCTCGTTTACGTTCATATATCTGGTCATACACGCTCGCCGGTTGCGAGTACTACGCACCTGACCTTTCTGAAGAATATCACCAATAAGGTCACTATATGTCCTCCTTGGGCTTCCCGTCCCGGCATTTCCACTCACATCTGCCTTGTAGATACCTCTTGTTAGTCGCCTTTCATTCATCCTCTCAACACGACCAAACCATCCAAGCATACTATTTTCAATTTTTGTCACTACATCTTCTTTTAAACCGCACCGTTGCCTTATCACATCATTCCTCAGCATATCATTCATACTCACACCACACATGCTTCGCAAGGAATACATTTCCACAGCAATTATTCTACTTTCATGCTTCTTTAAATATTTAACTTATATTAAAAATTAGTATGATTACCTCAACGGTCTTTTCAAACTTGAAGGGAAGTCTTCTGCAGAGGTTAGGGTAGAATACATGGAGGACGGTATTTTTGTCCAGTTGCGATGGCGGGAAAACGGAGCCGTCTGAGGCCTCGATACTGAAATAAAGAAAATAATTTTAGTAAGTATGCTCACATTTCGCGCTATTTTTTTTAAGTCTCATGCAATATTAGATTAGTGTCTCAAATGGTCGTTTGAAGAAAGAACCACACAGATTGAGCGGACCTGTCCAGTCAGTGCATGCATTTGTCAGTAATCTGCACGATTATTGAAAAAATGCGTGCACACGTGCGAGCTCAACTCGGAACTTAAGGTGCTCAACGATTCGACGAACATTACCAAAGAAAGGACATTTGGGAAGGCCTCATAAATTACTCAAACTGCCAGATCATGATTAAAACTAACTGAGAAAACAAAAAACAAAAAAGCAATGACCCACATAGTCCTTACATTCACAATAATTAAAATAATATAATAATGTACAAAGTAAATAGGTACTCATGTCATTGTATATATACAATTCATCAATATTAATGTGTATATAAAAATACAGACATAATCTTTGAGGACCATGTAGATTGGTGTCTGAAATTAGGCATTTGGTATGTTGTTAATACCCCTAAACTGCTAATGGTCTAATGGCCAGCTCGACCAACATCTGAAAAGGCTCTCGAGCGCGTCGTGCGACTGGGTAAAAGGCCTCTGCTTTTTAGATGCACGATTATTGACAAACACATATCAGTATTCTTTGGGTGAAATAATAATAATAAATAATGTTTATTTTATCTCCAATAATTACATTCTTATACCAGATAAATTACGTTGACAGGTATTTTATCAAAATTTTGTAATTTGTGGGAGATCTGGAGTCTAAGCCTAGGCCTGTGTTTTAGAATTCCACAAAAAAAATAACACACAAAGAATCACATAGTAAATAAAGGTTGTCAATGATACAATTGATTGATGTTAAGTGTGTGACTGTGTGTGAGAGGGTGTGTTTGTGTGTGTGAGAGGGTGTGTTTGTGTGTGTGTGACTGTGTGCGAGGGTGTGTGTGTGTGTGTGTGTGTGTGTGTTTGTGTGTGTGTGTGTGTGTGTGTGTGTGTGTGTGTGTGTGTGTGACGGGGTGTGTGTGGGGTGTGTGTGTGTTTGTGTGTATGTATGCCTACATTTATTGTACATAGAACATTTCATAAATATAAATAATATGATTATATACACGCGGATAGAGAAATAAATATTAATTATGCGTAAATTGCAAATGCTTGAACGACGACCTTAAAAATGTGGCCGGGAGCAGGACAGGTGTGCAATGCATGGACATTGTCTTAAAACGAGGACTAGTGTACAGTTAGAAGCACTTTGACTGCCAAGTTGGTGTCCAAGTGGTCGCAAAGCTACTGCTAAGCATGATTCGATTCATATGTCATGGTCTGATTCCTAGGTCGGGCAAAGTGTTATTGGGTTCTTCCAATAAAAAAAAAACAAAAAATCAGAATGGGCCTACTCTTGACCTCAATCTCGTTTGATGGAAAGCGGTGGGTGAGGTCTAAGATGGAACGAGCGTGCCCAGAAGAAGCCTGTTCACTCTTGCTTTGAAGGCAGACGGGTCAAATGTGCAAGGCAACACAGACGCTGGCAGAGAGCTCTACACTTTGACCGTGCGCATAATAAAAGTGGAGGAGAAGCGTTGAGTACGACTGGTCAGGATATCAACCAAGTGCGGATGGTATCCTGCAGTACGTCTGGTAGTTTGGTAGTAAAAGGGCGATGATGAGATCAGGTAGTGGAGCTCTTGCGCGGACTCTCCGACGTACAGTCTGTAGAAGACCGACAGGCAAGCAACATTACGCCGATGAGCCAGGCTGTGGAGCCTAGCCACCAACGTCTCGTCTCCTATAAGCCTTTTTGCTGTGCGTTCCACCGAGTCAAGTGCAGCATGCTGGTATTTAAGCCAACTGGAATATCTCAGAAGCAGCCTGAAGTTTGGATTTGCGCCCTGTTGATGGCCTTAAGTTCCGAGTTGAGCTGCACGATTACCGACAAATGCGAGCACTGACTGGACAGGTCCACTCAATCTGTGTGGTTTTTTCTTCAAAAGACCATTTCAGACTCTAATCTAAATGGCCTTCACATGATCTGACCAAGATTATGTCTGGACTTTAAAAGAGACTGTGACCTCTGAGTTTGTTTCCGCCTTTCTTCTCAGAGTAGTCAGATAAGAAACGCCGACCTCATCTAGTTTAAAAAATATGACTGACGTGTAAAAGTGTCTGTACAAACCTACTTACAGAAATAAAATCATTTATCATTTATCAATAGGGTCGCCCCTATTACATGGGATTTAAACATAACTGGCGAAATGTGGGTGTTCTCTACTTTAGGTACACCTCTGCCTATCCTTACGGGATTACAAGCGTGATGTAATGTGTTTGTGTTGTTGTAACGGCCAATGATTTAATTACCAAGGGCCTTGACCAACATCTGAAGAGGCTCACGATGGGCAGTTGCATCAAGGGCCTGATACATATAATTTTTAGATGCACAACAATTATCAAATACATTTCAACGTTCACGTAAAAACTTAAGATGGCTTCTTGCTGTGTTACCTTCATGGTAGGTAGTTTATCTTTTTTAATATACACGTGTGTTCGTGCCTTTTTTTCTTCTTCTCTTTAATTGTTGTTATTTTTGAAGTTATGGAATAATACAGAACACGGAATCAACAGGTCCCACAAAGGCGTGTCCGTGCTTTATGTGGAACTAGCTTATGCCTGCGTCTTCGCTCGCGTTAATTTAGAATTTGACAATCAATCCGGGTGTTTGGGGAATACTAGTTAGGACGATGAAAAACCGGTCTATCGACACTCTAGACTTACAAAATGTATTAGGTACTTAAATAAAAAAAAAAAACTCCTAACACACTACTAAAGTTTCTATAATAATATAATTCAATCGTCTAAAGACACCTGGCGCTATCGATTATCATAAGAACGTTATTGTTGTTTTCCTCGGGAACAGTACTTTTTTTCGGGATGAAAGGTACACTATGTCCGTTTCTGTACACCTGACAACGTATATGCAAAATTTCAGGATGATCGGTTCAGTGGGTTAGGCGTGAAAAGGTAACAAACAAACAAACAAATTTACTTTGGCATTTATAATATTAGTTAGGATTGGATAATTATATTTTTATATGCCAAAAAATTGTTTATCTATTTTAGAAAATGATTCGGCATTGATAGAATTTTTTACTGCTTAAATCAAAACGTGATTTCCTGCTTGCGTAACGTGATAAATTTACTTAAACATTGACACTTTTAATAAAACTTGCATCCAATGAAACAGAAGGAATTAGTTTAATAATCATTATAAGCAAAAATAAGTGCATTATCGGCAAAAATAATTTACTTCGAAAGTTATCACGCTTGTCTGTATAGGACATCGCTCTCCTACTCTTATCCCAATTTATATGTGGTTGTCTCAACATGTCTTTTTCGAAAATGCAAAATAACACATAAATAATTAGTTTAATAATCATTATAAGCAAAAATACTTGCATTTTCGGCAAAAATAATTTACTTCGAAAGTTATCACGCTTGTCTGTATAGGACATCACTCTCCTAGTCTTATCCCAATTTATATGTGGTTGTCTCAACATGTCTTTTTCGAAAATGCAAAATAACACAGAAATAATTAGTTTAATAATCATTATAAGCAAAAATACGTGCATTTTCGGAAAAAATAATTTACTTCGAAAGTTATCACGCTTGTCTGTATAGGACATCACTCTCCTAGTCTTATCCCAATTTATATGTGGTTGTCTCAACATGTCTTTTTCAAAAATGCAAAATAACACAGAAATAATTAGTTTAATAATCATTATAAGCAAAAATACGTGCATTTTCGGCAAAAATAATTTACTTCGAAAGTTATCACGCTTGTCTGTATAGGACATCATACTTCTTCTCTTATCCCGATTTATATGTGGTTCTCTCAACATGTCTTTTTCCCATCCCTGCTTGTCTATTACGTAGTCTTCGTCTCGGTCTTCTATTCTCGGTATATCTCCTAAAACACAGGCTTTTGGCCTAGTTTAGGAGGCATCAGTTCGCCGTTTAATGTGACTCTATTGTACAACATTTCTTTAAGAATTGTGCACTTGTGTATGTTTTTCTAAGTGTACTAATAAACATTTTATTATATTATTATTCCTTTATTTGATATATATGTACACACAAATTATATTTTTAAATATTAGAATAAAGAAAATATAAAAACATTTAAAAATATAAAAAATAGTAGCCCATTGGTATCGGGAACAGGGTCCAAGCTACCGGCCTCCTAACCTCCTAACTATGCGAGCCGTGTCCAGAAGTACCGCTTTCTGAATCAAGCCCTTGACCCAGCTGCCCAACGAGAGCCTCCTCAGGTGTTAGTCGAGACTCTTGGCTATTAAGCCATTGGCTGTCACGACTATCAGCACAATGATCGCTGAGTCCACATCCCACATGTCGACAACCTCGCGAGCCAAGCCAAGTTTATTATTATTATTCACCCCCTTTCTAACCATATCATCTTTCACACAGTCCATCCGTCTTTTTTTTGGTCTTTTCCTTCTCATATAGCCATCCAGATTTATACTCAAAACTTTCCTCACGACATTTTCCACATTCCTCCGCATGACAACCGATTTCCACACAACTTTTCAGTTACCGGTGTCACTTTTAGACTTCCTCTTTGTATACTTATTTTTTATTCTAGCCATTAGCGTAACACCGCACATCTCTCTTACCATTCTCATCTCATCTTTTCATTCAGCCTTTCATTCATCCCTTTTGTGGCTCAACGTTCTGATCCATACAAGACAGCAGGTCTAACTTTTGTTTTATAAATCTTCCCGTTAAGTTTAAATTACTTTAACTCACACTAAAATATTACTTGTTAAAATTTTAGGAAAATCATCTACTTATACAGCATTTGTAAATATGTGAGCACCATGTATCTATCACATAATTAATTTACCTGTCATTGCTTTATTTTTTAATTCTTTTTACTTATTGTGGTACAGTAATTTTGTTCTAGGTGCATCGTCTTCACATAATTAAGTATAATGTGTGTGTGTGTGTGTGTGTGTGTGTGTGTGTGTATGTGTGTGTGTTAGTATTAATATATACAAAATATTGTAAAACATTTTAAAAGAGTAACAGTGGAGTATCTTGCCCATTCTTCTCCATACGAAACTACCTTTTGGAAGAGGCAACTAGAATCAATGGTATTTTATTGTAAATTTTGACGTTCAAAAGTGCCTTTTTTGTGCCTAAATTAAAATAAATGATTTGACTTTGACCTTGAAAGCCTGTAGGTACAGGTACCACGTAAGTGTACAGTCGGTACTTACCAGCTTATTTATTTATATACTCCTATATTAATCGCCAGTTATGTTATGCCTTACGAGGGAATTGCGGAAGCGAGAAGCGATTGCAGGAAGCGATCCAAACCCGGGCACAAATCCTGACTCAGGGCTGCTATTTAGAAAATCCCTATCGAATAGAATAGAATAGGTTTTTATTTGCTTATAATGTAGGTACGGTTATCAAAAGAGATAACTAACCAGGGTCGTCGGATATAGTTGAAGTTTAGTAAGAAACCGATGGATTTTTTCGAATGAAATTTAATTTGACTAATGAACCGTTTGTTTTCTTTTATTTAAATTAAATTTTATTCGAAAACATCCATCTGTTTCTTACTAAACTTCAACTATATACGACGACCCTGGTAACTTATCTGTTTTGGTGACTGTACATAAAAATAAGTTGTTAAATTATATAATAGGAGCCATGTACATTCTGCCTTAATACAGCATGCAAATGTAGAGTAGAGAATGCAAATGAAATGCAAAGTAGAGAATAATAAAGATATTACAAAAAAATATTATCATTTAAGAAATCCTGCACAGAATAATAACATTTATCTACAAGTAATTCTGTGAAACGTCAAAAACTCGCGGGTCTGTGAAAAACGGAATAACACTGTACCGACTTTAACGACTCCCAAAGATCTACCAATGACATTCGGGACTAAAGACTTGCTTTCCGTGCTTTCCGGGCGTGCTTTCCGGGGCAAGGAGGGCTCTCGGTACGAAATAGATAACTAATGATAAATGATTTTATTTCTGTAAGTAGGTTTGTACAAACACTTTTACACGTCAATCATATTTTTTAACTAGATAAGGTCGGCGTTTCCTATCTGACTACTCTGAGAAGAAAGGCCGAAACAAATTCAGAGGCCACAGTCTCTTTTAAAGTCCAGACATAATCTTGGTCAGATCATGTGAAAACCATGTAGATTGGTGTTTGGAATGGTCTTTTGAGGAAAGAACAACACAAATTGAGTGGACCTGTCCAGTCAATGCACGCAATTGTCAGTAACCGTGCAGCTCAACTCAGAACTTAAGGAGCTCAACGATTCGACGAACAATACCAAAGAAAGGACATTTGGGTAGCCCGCATAAACTACTTAAACTGCCAGACCATGGTTTAAACTGAAACAATGACCCATATAATCCTCACATTCACAATAATAAAAATAAGATATTACTTTTTACTACTGTAACTACTTTTTTAGACATGAATATTTACTACAATTCATGTCTAAAAACGTTAGCAATAAAAAAAAAACAGCTTTCACTGTGTAAATTTATTGGAGCAGCTCAATCCCAAGCGATTTTGTCCTCGATATAGTTTTTCATAGTAATGGTTACCCATCGACGAAACAACTGCAACTGCAGATGTAGCTAAAGCTAGGTCGATCGGCCCGTGGGCCTGTTGCCTATCACGACCCCCTCAAACGAATCAAATGTCCACACAATACGCAAATTAAAATTACGAAATCATATTTATATTATTTTTTAGACATAGTTTGTGCTGTTGACTCTGAGCGCTTGGTTATCAGTACTGATAACCTCTTGGCTGGATCTTATGATGCGCATTACAAAATATTGATAGTGTTTCTTAGTCTCATCTCATTGAAATGGTGTAGTCAATGACTTTAGTCAGTTGATTCCACGCGCACTTAAAAAAATCAATATGGCGGCCGCAGCAGCTAAATGGGCGATAGTTGTTTTTTTTTGCGATATGTTTGACAATTAAATACATATATAGGAAATTACTTATTATGGTAATAAAAAAAATATTTTGACGTCTAGCTTAAAATTAAAATTCCTTTATTCAAAGTAGGTTTTTTGTTTGGTTGGGAATCATCAAATAACTTTAAACCTAGGCTGAGAATTAGCACTTTTCGAACGTCAAAATGAATTACATAAGACAGTCTCCCAAAACGCCTGCCCTGCACCACTTCCTAGTGCTTTAGCTGGGAAGAAAAAGTGGCGAAACAAACTCCCCAGCAGCACAGGAGTCTGTTCAGTTAGAAGCTTACTAATAGTAGCTAGAGTTATTTGTGAAGAAGCTCGTCCGGGGAAGTAGTTCCCACCATCCTATTCGTACTGCTAAGCAGCGCTGCTGTGTCCCAGTTTTAAGGGAATGGGTACCGGTATATTGTCTCTCTTGGTCTGCCAGCAGTGATCACTCTGCGGACGGCGAGCAATGGGCAGCTCGGCGTCCGGTTAAGGATCAGGCTCGGGTCGACGGCGCGTCGTGTTCCACGCGCGCCTCACAGAGATGTCAGCAAAATTGACGGGGTCCGATAGGGCCGACGCCTGCCAAGGTCGCAGATTGTTCGAAAGAGTTACCGTGGCCCTGGCGCACAGGCAACTGAAGGAACACGGGTGGGTTTTAGTCAGTAAGAGTCTGACACGCCCTTCCGCTCCGCCCAGAGCGGGAGAGGTCATTTGATGTAATCATCAAATGACCTCTCCCGCTCTGGGAGAATCCCATCTGTAATCCCGACCAAAAAAAAAGCAGTGATCACTCACCATCATGTGGCCTACATCTTTGCAATCACAATTCTTTTACCTTTTTTCAATTTATTTGCATGGGGTCGGTGCAGCATGTCTTTTACTTTCAACCTTCTCTATAACTCCAGTTCTAGCCATATCATTGTTACACAGTACATCCATAATTTCTTTGGTCTTCCCCTACTCTCATAGCTATCCACATCCACACTCAAAACTTTCCTCACGACATTATTTTTAACTCAACACAACTCAAAGCATTTATTTCAATTAAACCATTTACAGGCACTTTTGAATTGTCAAAGACTCGGTCAGTTAGTCAGAAAGTTGAAGCTAGTTGCCCATTCCAAAACGTAGATCTCTATGGAGAAGAACGGGCAAGAAACTCCAAGGACACTCTTTTTAAATCAAGATATTACAAAATCCTGGGTACATTATTCTTGTTGCTTCTATATGCGAGAACAATGAAAAAAAAAATATATTAAGAAACAATTCAAAATAAAAGATTAATAATAAAAATAAACGCGGCAGTTAGGAGATGACCAGTCTCAACTGACGGCGCCTGTTCACGAACATGACCACCATGACTCATTCCTCATCGGATCATATGCCCATTGATATGGGCATATGATCCGATGAGGAATGAGTGATGACAACCGATTTCCACACAACTTTTCAGTTACCGATACCACTTTCAGACTTCCACTTATTCTATCCTCGTCTGCAATTCACTATAATAAAGAAATGGGCTTACCTATTACATTCCTCGCTGCCCCAGAATGAGAGACGGTCACGACCATCAAATTGTTCAATGATGTTCATCTTTTCCTTGTTATATTCACCGGTGTTGATCGTGAACCGCTCCGAGACTGTGCCGTTTTTCTGGAAAATATAGACTTTAATAAGTATCATGTAAGCATTTTCTGTGAGAAATAGTGGGCCGTGATCTACCACGCGGGCCCAACGCGGTTTGGTGGATATCACATGTCACATCCATGGGGCTATACTGTACTGTACTTAACTGCATAGTCTCGAAATGATAAAGAAGACATGTGGTTGTCGCATCCGCTAGACCAGGGGTCGGCAACCTTTTGAGTCGGAAGAGTCAAAAATTACAATTTACAAAATTTCAAAGTTTTTAAAGGGCCACAAAAAAAAATCTTGCCAGCAATAAATAGTACTTGCATAAATATTTTTTTTTTATAAAAAGATTTAATCTTTTTATTCATAAGAAAAATATCTATTTATTGTTTTTCACAACAAATTGGATAATATATATATGGTATAAAAATAAATAATATTTGCGTATGGAACTAAAGAGCCGCAGCTTCACATCCAAAGAGCCGCATGTGGCTCGCGAGCCGCAAGTTGCCGACCCTTGCGCTAGCCTTATGTCACGTGACATAAGGATATGCAGTTCGTACAATTAAAATGGAACTTCACTTAGGTAAGTTCGTTTAATTTCTAATTCTAAATGCCAAAGGGTGTTTGTCGGTTTGTTCTTCTTTAATGCAGCAACAGAGCAATGGATCGCCGTTATATTTTATATACAGATAGTTTATAAGTCGGAAATTGGTAAGTCTAGCTTCTTAACCTAAAACATACACGGTTACTGTAGCATTGTCTACGGGAGCGAAGCTGCGGGTAAAAGCACAGATTAGGACAGATGCTTCACTCGTTCAAGGTCACGCGCTAACGTACCTACGGCTTGCGTGCACCCGGGGGGACAAAATCCAGTCGGTTGCCACGCGCCTGTTCGAGGGTACGTACCGCACCCGCGCCTATAATAATGGCTAAATCTCGTGCATATTGCAGTGTAGACGGCTGGCAAAATAAAACGACCGACAAAAGTTTATCTTTTTGTTTAGAAAATAATTAGAAACATTATCTTTAAATAATTTTGAAAAAACATTAACTAGCCGACCAGGAAGCAGCCTGTATAACATAACTAAAAGAAGCGAAATTTACGTATACATTTATGTACATTTTTCCTAACTTGTTAGGGTTATTTGTTAGATTTAGAATTTTTACCACAGACTAATCTGTGGTAAAAGGTACAATGTTATAAATGTGAAAGATTATATTTTTGTTCTTAAATCACGCATTAACTACTTAACGGATTTGGTTGAAACTTAACACACCCTCTAATTGCATAACACACTATCAATCACAATCTGAATAAGTTACAAGCCTAGCTAATCCATTACTTCATATGTTCGAAACATTTGTCTGCTCAACAACGTAAATGACGCAATGAATGTGGTTGAACTGTTAAAATGAAAGCTGTTCCTACTGCTAGGGTGTTACGCAATTATCCCGCTGAATTAACATAATTATAGAATACTTTTTATTCGGTCATAAGTAGCAATTTTCCTTAGATGCAAGATAAACCGCGGGTGACAGCTAGCTCATACATACTTATTAATTTACAAGAAATCTATTAATTGGACTAACAAAATAAAACACTATTACGTTAATATGTTGCTTGTGGAATAATCTGTCAAAAAATCAGATATGAAAAGCATGTATCTATATTAGTATGGTTTTTAATCGTTAAAATATTTTTTTAGAGGTATCTTCGTGATTTTTTTCTATCGTATCAAATTGGTTGTATTATGTTTCCAACACACTATCTAACTAGCATATATCCCGAAGAATATCATATATTTTTCAGTTTTTTATACTGCAGTGTATTATATACTTTTAGGCATCATAAAACGTTTGCGTTTGCGTTTAAGTCCTGTAGTCCCCTCAAATCAGTTTGAAAGAAATTTCAATGCCAACCAGATGAAAAGTGATAACTGAGGTCGAAGTCTAAATTTAGTAAATTTCAAGCATAAATTGCGTACTATATTAATATAGAAATATTACTATTGTCTCAGTGAATATTTTGATGACAGTTCTTTGACATACTAATAATGTTTGTATACGCGTAACATGACTATTTATCCATGACGACTCATAAGAGTCACAAAAATAAATAATTGACATTGTCTACAGATTAAAAATACAAAAAAATAATATTGACGTTGTCCACAGATTTATTATTAAGTAAATGTGTGGACAATGTCAATTTTAAATATTTTTCTTATCAGTAACATATGGACGTTATAATTATTTAGTATTGATATTGTAGCATTTAACTTTAATATAACAATTGTAACATCTTGCATACTGTGTTAATCTGTGTTTACAAATAAAGACTATTGATTGATTGAAAGAAAAATTGATATGGAGCTGGGGCAGATACGTTTACAAATCTTCTTTACTATTTGAATAGATTTGCACGATTCAGATTCAAATATACTCTCCCCAATTTTCTTAAGGTTTTTGCAAATTGGAAGTCAGTATCAGGTTGTATGTTGATCTAAATATGATTCGCGGCCGTATCAAATATTTATTTATAGAATTATAATCATAAAAATCATCAATACAACTCTCTAACTTCATATTACACTATTAAATTACTATTTCATGAAGTCATGACATTCGAGGCCAATTCTAACTAGAGGAGTTGTATTGCTGATTCTAATGATTATAATTCTGTAAAACCATGTTTATACTACACGGGGCTTAAAGATAACCATAATGAAGATGCTTGGATGTTTGTTCGAGTTATCGACATACAGACTGCTCATAAAAAATCGGATGCAGGATCGTTGATGAATTTATTGATGGATCGATACCCGAAATACTTATTTGAGTTAGTGATAATGATGATAAATGATTTATTTCTTTAAGTAGGTTTGTACAAACACTTTTACACGTCAATCATATTTTAAAACTACATGAGGTCGGCGTTTCCTATCCGACAACTCTGAGAAGAAAGGCCGAAACAAACTCAGAGGTCACAGTCTCTTTTAAAGTCCAGACATAATCTTGGTCAGATCATGTGAAGACCATGTAGATTTGTGTCTGAAATGGTCTTTTGAGGAAAAACCACACAGAATGAGTGGACCTGTCCAGTCAGTGCACGCATTTGTCAGTAATCGTGCAGCTCAACTCAGAACTTTAATAAATTATCACTTTAGATTGAATTAATGAATGGTGAAAACTTTGGGTTTTAGAATCTAATCTAGAATATATAAATAGTGAATAATATAAAATTGACTGAATGAAAAGAAGAATGAGTGAAAATTGCGGGTTTCCAGATCACGTAAGATCTGGAAACCCGCAATTTTCACTCATTCTTCTTTTACCTACTTACCAATTTTTACCTACTTACGTATTTTTCTGTTTCTTCCTGTCTGTTTATATGTGTGTACAGTCAGCAAAAGGGATAAGTATGCAGGGTCGCCGGATATAGTTGAAGTTTAGTAAGAAACCGATTAATGTTTTCGAAAAAAAAAAAAAAAACAATACAAAACAAACTGGTAATTATTATAATTTACATAAAATATATCTTACATAATCTACAAATAATATTAATAGTATGTACAACTAAATAACAATAAATAAAAATAAAAAAGAAAGAAGGACAAGAATCATAGGGCATCAAAAAATTCATCCGCATCGCTGTCGACAGGAAAAGTGCCCAAAAGGCTGGCAGCATTGCCACGTTGTATGGCGATACATAACTGGTAATTTATCAAATTAAATTTCATTCGAAAACATTCATGGGTTTCTTACTAAACTTCAACTATATCCGGCAACCCTGCATACTTATCTCTTTTGCTGACTGTACATAAATGGTTAAATAAATAAATAAATAAATAAGATTAGGGTATTTTAAATAACTTACTGTAACCAGTAGGCCAAATTTATCGATCTTGAGGTCTCCTCCTAAATTAAATAGCTTCGCAGTGTCTATAATGTTGTCATCATAGCCCCACAGGAACCTGGATGAAGGAGAACACTTTAGTTAAGTCCTGCGCAAACGAGGGACAATTTGTCCGTGGACAATTTGGAATCGTATAGAAGTCCTATGATTTGTCCTACGTGTCCATTATTGCATAAATTTCCATACGTTCTATCGTCGCGGACAAATTGTCAAAATTAAAAAAAAAAAAAATATTTCACATGGGCACTTATGAAACGTCACAGGTTGGTGCACGGTTCCAATTGGTCGTTTCCTATGGAGAAGAGCCGGCAAGAAACTCCACGGTTACTCTTTTAAAAATACGGGACTTTTATAATGTTTTCAAATTACAGTGTTAATAGGTAAGGGAGGACAGTGTAGGCCTGTCAACAAGTAACAGGTAATCGACAAAATAGAAAAAGGTCTTTAAATCTACTGTCTAAAACTAATGCCTACAACGTTCTCACATTCATAAAATATAGAAGAATCTATATAAAAGATAAATAAAATAATAAAAATAAAAGCCTATTTAAACCGCGGTCAGACTGTTGCCTTATGTTGTCATTAATACTTCAAACATTAAAACGGGAAATATTGAACTAATCCTCTAAAAAATTATTGACTTTCTAATGATGCACACTTTTAATCAATTAGCCTCTTCTAAGTTTCTGGTTTTTTCTCACATTCGGTCGTAGTTACCAAGCTAAGTTAATAAACTAGACCACCCCGACCAAATGGGTTAGGTTAAGAAGGCAGCGGAAAGGGAGAGAGATATGTCGAGTGCTCTCCCGGCCCGCAGCAGGCGCATCGGGCGCCGTCAGAAGGCAGATAATGTCCCCTTCCGGCCCCCCTAAATGGGTCCAGGTACGGCGGACTCGGCGACGTCTGCCGCCCCCTATCATATGAGACCCGCGGTGGCGGCGCGTAATGTTCCACGCGCGCCTTTCTTAGACGTCGCGGGGGCAGTCAAACACCTCACTACCCCCGCTTGACCAAACGGGGCCCGCGGAGGCGGGCCCAGTCTGGGGCCAGTCCAGGGGGGTCCAGCAAGAACGTTAAATTACATGGAAATGCATAATTAAATAGAGCTTTTGCTTGTATTGTAGTATTCGTAAGAACGTTACATTACATGGAAATGCAAAAGAAAATGCTCTAGTGTAGACTCACCTTTACAGAATAGCACAACAGGTTTAAAAAGAGTATTTCTTACCTATGCACAGGCAGTTTCAGGAACGCATTAGGATGGTTTGTCCATGTAATAGCAGAACTCATACCCGCTTGGGCCAGGCTATTGAGGTTCATACTAACAGCTTTGGAGATTACTCCCTGAAACAATAGAATTAATAAAAATGAAGAATAAATAATAAACAATAGAATATCGTGTTATAATAGGTCTTTACCTATGAAATTGCCGTTTTGTATGAAAAAATTTAAACGAATTTTTTTCATGAATTTTTTATTTGTATTAATCGAAGTAATCACCCATGCAATCAATGCATCTTTGCCATCGCAGTGGCAGTTTATTGATGCCCTTCTTAAAGAAATCAGCTGGACGGGAGGCAACAAATTCTTCAAAGGCATTTTGTACTGCCTCTCGGGTATTAAATTTTTTTCCCGCCAAGAAGTTATCCAAATTCTGGAAAAAGTAGTAGTCTGTAGGCGCAAGGTCTGGTGAGTAGGGCGGATGACGGAGAGCTTCCAACCCCAGTTCTTGCAACTTGGAGACCGTCTGCTGTGCAGTATGAGGTCGCGCGTTGTCGTGCAGGAGCAGCGGAGACGAGCGATTGACCAATGCTGGTTGGAGATGCGCCAGCTTCTCCATCATTGTGTTCAGTTCTTCACAGTACACATCTGCAGTAATGCTCACCCCGTTTGGTAAGAAGCTGTGATGAATCACACCGGTGCTAGACCACCAAACAGTGACCATCACTTTTCTAGGGGTAAGTTTTCGTTTAGGGCATTGTTTAGGTGCTGAACCAGGATCCAACCAACTTGCTGAGCGCTTACGGTTATCAAACAGAATCCATTTTTCATCGCAGGTAACAATGCGGTTCAAAATTCCTTCATTTGTGTGTCTGTTGAGCAGTGCAAGGCACGTCTCGACGCGTACTTCGCGCTGGCGATCATTGAGTTCGTGGGGCACCCATTTGTCAAGCTTTTTTACCTTGCCAATTTGACGCAAATGGACCAATATTGTTTTGACGCTAACGTCGAAAGCTGCTGCTAATTCAGCCGTAGATTGTGTATCATCAGCTTCCACAATCGCCTTTAATTCGTCATTGTCGACCAAAGTCTTCGGACGACCGCGAGGTTCATTTTTCAGGTCGAAATTTCCAGAACGGAAGCGAGCAAACCAATAACAGGTGGTGCGTTGGTTTGTAGAGTTAGCTCCGTAAACGTCGTTGATGTTGCGTGCCGCTTGTGCCGCGTTGCTGCCACGACGGTACTCATATTCCATAATTACTCGAATTTTTAACGTATCCATGATGACGAAAAAGATTGAAATGCGATGAAAATGTAACACTAATCAATAAAGAAATGACTACTTTTAGAAAAAAAAATCCATGTTTTTAAAATAAAATTAATTTGAAATTAGAATTCATAGCCAAACAAAAATTATTTTGATTTGAAATGGCCAGTACTGCAGAACGGCAATTTCATAGGTAAAGACCTAATATTTGACCCGTAAACCTGGTCAGCTGATATCAGACGCTCCACTCGAGTGAATCGTGCACCCGTTCCGTTCACTCATTCACACGGTACTGACAAAAGTAACTACATAGGAATGAACGTTCATCGGCTTCTTTCATTTCATGCAAGTGAAAGATGCCGAGTGCCGAAATGCAACATCGTTGGATCGGTTCACTAATGAATAAATTTTTCACTTTACAAAAATTAACAAAAATTGAAGAGAGAGAGAGAGATTGAGATTGAATTGAAATTGAATTGAATTGAAATTGAATTGAATTGAAATTGAATTGATTGAAGTGTCTGGTATCGTGAGCTTTATCATGAGGTTTTGAATGGTAGCCTAAAATATCCCTATAATATTTAATAATGGCTAGTATTTAAACGCAAATAAAAAATACCTACTTTTTGTATCCAAAAATAATCCGAATTCTAATCAATCAATCAATCAATGACGGTGAGGAGGGTGGTGCTGGTGGTGCTGGTGGTGAGGAGGGTGGTGCTGGTGGTGAGGTGGGTGGTGGTGGTTAGCTGGGTGGTGCTGGTGGTGGTGGTGCTTGCTGGTGGTAAGGTGGGTGGTGGTGGTAGTGTTGAGGGGGGTGGTGGTGGTGTTGGTGTGGTGGGCGGTGGTGGTGGTCTTTGGAGTTGGTTAAGTATCTTGGACCCAGCTTATATCTTAATGGTTTTTTATCATTGAAATATTTAAAGCTTCATAAACCCCTCTGGTGTGGTTGTGGTGTCAATTCCGGTAACGTACCCATGTGATTTTTTTAATTCATATGTACTTTCTGATTTTTTCTTGGACATTACTGACATCGGTGAAGGAAAAGCATCGTGAGGACAACCTGGTCCTGTTTTTAATGTAAGTCTGAAATCGCCGACCCGTGTTGAGCAAGCGTCGTGATCAATGCTCGTGCCTTCTCTGTTTGAGAAGAGGCTTTTGCCCAGCAGTGGGACAGTAACAGGCTGGTATTATTATTATTAAACCCCTCTTCTAATACAGAGAAGGAAGGAGCATTAATGACCTTGCTTGCTCATTGCGTAGTGGCAATTTCAGTCCAGCAGTGGGGTAATTGCGTAACACACTAACAGCAGGAATGGCTTTCATTTTGACAGTTCAACAATATTCATTGCGTTATTTACGTTGTTTGTTGTGTAATTTTTCGAACATACGAAACAATGGTTTAGCAATAGGCTTCAAAATGATTCAGATTGTGATTGATAGTGTGTTACGCAATTGGGGTGCTGCATCTCAGATCCGAAAGATTTGAAAGAAATTCCTTAATCTATTGCTTCATATGGCTCACATTAATTTCTTCTAGTCGATAGTTTGGTCTGTGAAGAATAACTACCCATCCGAAAATATGACCGCGGCACGGTCATTTGTCTATTTATCTGTTTACAAGTCAGGAGATTACACGTAGTTACACTATCTAATCTTTTTTGCTATAAAACGCGAAAATAACTTGATATGGAGGTTGTATTGTTTAACATAGTATTTCCCATTAATAAAATCGCCTCAGGAATATTCGAAAACTCCATCGTAGTATGTCAATTAATCTGCCTAGCCCAGGGGTCGGCAGCCTTTTGAGTCGGAAGAGTCAAAAATTATAATTTACAAAATTTCTAAGTTATTAAAAGGTACAAAAAAAAAAAAACTTGCCAACAATAAATAATACGTGCATAAATAAAGTTTTTTGTTAAAAAACTAATCAATTTATTCTGAAGAAAAAAAAAAATATTCATATATATGTATCGGTGAAATATGCCAACTTTGCCAATAAAGGTATCTTTGCCCAGCATATATAAGCAAATATAAATTGCTTTTAGGGCAAAGATACTTTGTTTGGCAAAGTTGGCATCAAGGTAGCTTTAGGGCAAAGATACCTTGATTGGTAAAGTTGGCATATTTCAAGGTAGTGTTTTTTCACAACAAATTAGATAATATATATATGGTATAAAAATAAATAGTATTTGCGTATGGAACTAAAAAGCCGCAGCTTCACATCCAAAGAGCCACATGTGGCTCGCGAGCCGCAGGTTGCCGAGCCCTGGGCTAGCCTTTTCCCAACTATGTTGGGGTCAGCTTCCAGTCTAACCGGATGCAGTTGAATACCAGTATTTCACATGGAGCGACTGCCTATCTGACCTCCACAACCCAGTTACTGGGTAAAATGATACGCCTTGGTAAGACTGGTTGTCGGACTTTTGGGCTTCTGACTACCCGTAACGACTGTCAAAGATCTACGTATGACAGCCGAGACCAACAGCTTAACTTGATTTCTGAGGCATGAAGGGGTCTTTGGGGGGGGGGGGTCCATTACATATAATGGATGGTCACCCATCCATGAACTGGCTGCAGCAAGCGTAGTTTAACCTTCGATGAACACGTGCGGATGTTTAGAAAGAAATTGTCACACAGCACAGGCTTTCTGAGCTATATAGCATATCGGCTTTGTGAGCCATATTAACAGGTGACCGCACGTCAGTGGTAATATTTTGAATTTGAGCTAGTGTTGCGTAGTACAGAGTTTTAATAGATTACTACTTTACCCGGCCCGGCTTCGCACAGGGAGCACTATCACTAGCACTATCTAACACCTACCCTGCCTACCTACCCTACGTACCTACTAACCCTACCCTCCCTACCTACTCTACCTACCTTACCTACCTACCTACCCTCCATACCTACCTAACTACCTACCTACCTACCCTACCTTACCTACCTACCCGACCTACCCTACCCTACCTACCAGCCCTACCCTACGTACCTGCCTACCCTACCTACCCTACCCTACCTACCCTACCCTACCTACCCTACCTACCCTACCTACCCTACCCCATGGTCTAAAAAACAAGTTCTGGCACTCCGAGAGTGACACAAGCTTACGTCACTATCCAGTTGCCACTTTATTGCAACAAAACAAGAAGTATGGAAACATTTTCAGTCACCATTCTGTTAAAAAATATATATCAAGCATTTAAATTGTCGTTTTGTTTTTCTTATCAAACGAAACAATTTAATTTAAACTTATACCGACGTAATTGTTAGTTAAAACTTCATTGGTTTATCGGATTCGCACTGGAAATAAAGGCGGTTGGGTAGTTATTATGACACACTACTGGTAACATAGCAGTGATGACGTAGGCTTGTGTCACCCACGTGACCACTGTGTCTCGGAATGCTATACCTGGCGAAGTATATTATTATACCATGCCCTACCCTACCCTACCCTACCTACCTACCTACCCTATCTAACTACCTCTTCTGTATCATTCACTCACATTTTTTTTTTTATGCGAACCTTGTCCTCACAATAACGAACACAAAAAAATAAAGAATTATTCAATTTCGTGCAGTCGTTCAGAAGTTATGCGCGTACATACATTTCGGCGATTCATTTTTATTTATATAGATGAGGCAAGCTTATTGACCGAGCGAGCCCGAAGCGCGAGCGAAGCGTCTCCGTTTCAGCTTGGGCAAAAATGCTTTTGTATCGTATGTCCGGATGTCTGGCGGATGGCTGTTCTCCTCTACAAGTTGGCATTTCTCAACCAATTCTTGTGAAATTTTGTTAGCAGGTTCGATAATTATATGGAATTTTTTCGTCGATTAGAGTATTTCGAAAATTTGCAAAATTGCGGAGATATGGGGGTTGAGAACGTCAAAAAAACATATTTGAACCATTTCGCCACTTTTTGTTTTAAGGTAGACGGTGAACATTTATTCAGTTTTAAGCTATGCAAAGACAGACTCGCGAGATCTACAGCTCACAGAGCCGTTTATTGGTTTTGTTAGCAGTGATATGCGGCCTGCTGTGTGATAGATAACCGGGCGTCAATATTTAGCGAGCGGGAGGTTGTTATTATTTTGCCGCGAGCCGCTCCTCCATGCTAGTAAGTATATTTATGTTATCAATTTAGTTGTATAATGTACAGTATTCGAGTTTTAATATTGTATATATCGAGCTTTCGAAAAAGACTACCACACAGTATGAGTGACGGAGCCGACTCTCTACAAAGACGAACTTTTTTAAGGCGGAATCTCCAGGGTGGCCCGCGAAAATCAATTTTCCTTACGTTTTTTGCAATTTGCAGGTCACTGTCAGGTTGTATTTTGATTAACAAATATGGCTTTACAGAATTATAATCAGCAATACATCTCTCTAAGTTCATATTACTGTATTTAATGACTATTTCATGGAATCATGACATTTGAGGCCAATTCTCACTTAAGGAGTTGTATTGCTGATTTTAATGATTATAATTCTGTAAAGCCATATTTGTTACGGTCGCGAATCATATTTTAATCAAAATACAACAAATCAAAGTACTTTACTTTAGTAAAGTATGAAGGCAAAGTAGAAAGAGTCAACTGGACTTTTAACGAAATTCAGTAGTTTATTCAGGTTTTTCTTTTATTTAGCTTTTGTCTCGAAAATGGTGTGTCCTATCGCAAAAATAATGAAAATTTCGACCCCCTTTAAGAAACACTTAAACCCCGAAATCTAAACATGTAGGTAATAATTTTTCGCACTTACCATACAAAAAGTGAAAAATTCCATTTTTCCATTCCATTTTTATACTTTGTGGCCGTCGAGTAAAAAGTTTTCTACTGTCTTTAGCATGGCGATGACAATATCAAATGGTTTTCACTACCTTAGACAACTGTCAGTTGTCAGTGTGATTTTGACGTTTGGGATAGAAAACTTTCTTCTGAAATAGTCTACATATAAAAGGACCTAGACAACGATCGGTAGAAACGAAAGAAAAAATGACGGATTGTAGAAGGATTTTTACGGTGCGATGTCAAAAATGGAGAAACGAAATGTCATTTTGTATAGAAATAGCTATGTCTTGTCTTCCAAGAAATAGAAAGCGTCATGCTACGCCTGCAGCAGTCGTTGACCCCAAAATAATAAAAACATCAAAACATGTTTTATTTCATCGTGTTCGGATATCGATACCCATCACGTCTGCGGAGTTTCTCTAACTAATTTAATTTATCCCTGTATAGAGAGTGGCAGGGATTTCGCGCAAACTGAAACCATGAATTCAGCACATGATTCTAGACCCCCTAGCGTAAAATTTATCCTCGGTTCTCAAAAAATAAATCAGCTCTTTCATAGAAAAGTGCCATATCTACGCGTTCAAAATGTAACGAATAGCAATTTAAAAAAAAAAAAATATAACGGACGAAGAGTTTCAACGTTTGGTGATTCATAATCATGTATTGAATCCATGGTAACAGGGCGCGAGTCGATGTCCCTGCCACCCTAAATTAAGGGGACTACAGGACCTAAACGTAAGTTTTATAATGCCTAAAAGTATATGATCCACTGCACTAAACAAAATCAGAAAAATGTATGTTATTCTTCAGGATATTTGCTAATTAGGTAGTGTGTTGAAAACATATTACAACTAATTTGATACGATAGAAAAAAATCACGAAGATACCTCTAAAAATTTCTTTTAACGATTAAAAATCATATTACTATGCATTAAATCATTCTGATTATTCTACAAGCAACATACTAACGTAATAGTGTTTTAATTTTTTAATCCAATCAATAGATTTTCGTAAATAGATAATTGCTTCATATTTTGCAATAAATTACCAGTATTGTGTCATCGCGCTTCTCTTTCTTTTCTATGCAGTCCGACAGTGACCGCGCTTTAGCTGTTGTAAGCCTCTTAAAGTTCTGAATTAAAATTTACTTACCAATAAAGGCAGATTCGGCACAACAACTTGGTCAAAGTGAGCCCCGCTACTTTTTTCATCTATAAATTGAAAATGGTTGCGTTCTTGAAAGCTGAGTTTGTCTCCATTGAATTCAATATTCACCCTTTCTAGTTGCTGACTGAAACAAAAGAAAAATTATATTAAAATATCAAGAGATGAAATAAGTACTGTATTTTGTATTATATATTTCAAACAAGCGATACGAAAAAAAAAAAACACGTGTGGCACTCGGGGACTGCCGCGGTAAAGCTATTGCATAGCATTTTTTATCAACTTATGCAATAAATTATAATTATTTATTTATGCAGTATTTTTTTCTTTGATATTAATTCAAGTACAGTCGTACCATATACATACACGTTAAGCGAACGCTCGGCCGAGCTACATGGTAGGCGGAGTGGGGGGTGTTAGGTTTTATTTTCGTTACGGAATTTTTTGATTCGGTCGCCGCGCTCAAAGCCCGCGATAAAAGCTATGCAATAGCTTAAAAAAAAATTGAAATGTCGACTGTTTATTAAAATATTAAATCATAACGTAAAATTACATCACGCCTGTTTTTCCCAAAGGGTTAGACAGAGGTATACCTATAGTACACCCACATTTCACCAATTATATTTAAGTCCTATGTAACAAGGGTCGAGCCTATTGCCATCAACCGGGCATTCAGACTCCAGGCTGCTACTGAGAAATTCCAGATGGAAAAACCCAATAACACTTTGCCCGACTTGGGAATCGAACCCAGAACCTGATGCTCAGTAGTAGCACTTGCGACCACTAGACCGACGAGGCACTTAATATTAAATTAATACACATAAAGAAAAGAAAGAAATGAAAGAAAATAAAGAAAAGAAAGAAAAGAAAGAAAAGAAAGAAAAGAAAGAAAAGAAAGAAAAGAAAGAAAAGAAAGAAAAGAAAGAAAAGAAAGAAAAGAAAGAAAAGAAAGAAAAGAAAGAAAAGAAATACAAATATTTTATTTGGGACACGCAAAGGAAATACAAACATACTTATAAAAAAAATTATGAAAATGATTTTTCATATAAAAAATGATTAGACTATATAGAGGACTAACTTTTGGGCGCGGTTTAGCCCGCGTGTGTGTCGGAAATTATCCCACGGTAACGTACTACCGAGACAAAAATCCCCTATTATACCCCCTTGGAGGATGATTTTACAAAATCGCTGGAACAGATACTTTTTTATTTCTTACCAAAAGCATTTTCTTTTTCATATGCCTAACTTAAGAAATGCTGTTTCCTATATACAAACTTTAATTCCCTATAAAAATAATCCTAAAAGGGGGTGACCCCTTTTAAGATTACTTTTGAGACAAAAAGTAGCCTATGTCGTTCCCCAGAATGCCATCTATCTCCTTGCCAAATTTTATCGAAATCCGTTCAGCCGTTTTAGGGTGGAAGCGTAACAAACAAACATACAAAAAATCAAATCTTCTCCCTTTTTATTAATATTAGTTTAGACTACATACTATGTATGTTACAGATGACCTAAACCACAGGTTTAAAAACCTAGACCGGGCAGGTTGCCACCTAACATTCTAATTCCCAACCGTCATTACTTGCACCTGTAATAAAAATATTTAAGTTTTAGTTTATTTTTTAGCACTAATAAACCATTGCATGTGAAATCTTACTATACTGTTAGATAAATGTACCCTTTTTGTAAACGTTTTTAAATAAATAATTAATAAAGTAATTATTATTAATAGGTATAGATATAAGACACATCTGCTATTGAAATAACTAAATAAATTGTCATTTTTATCTTCTATAAAGGCTCCTGCAAACAGGCGCGACACGCGACGCGAATCGCACGCGACACAAGTCAATGTTAAAGTCAAAGGCACCGCTCATCGCGCGACAGGGCGGTGCCTTTGTGTCGCATGTGATTCGCGTCGCGTGTCGCGCCTGTTTGTTGGAGCCTTAATGTGTTACTAAAATTAATAACACTATATGACGATATATCGAGTGTTGTTGGCGATAACAGTCTCCCAAAAATAAGTTAGTTATGACCATCATAAAGTCTTTCATTGAAGGGGGAAAATTACTCAACGGGAGACCGAAATATTACTGTTAAGACTGTGGACTGACGCATGAGAGGTAACGGTGGCGGAGAGTCGAGGGACGTGGCTAAGGGTATGGATACAGGGGGTCTACTCGCTAAGCTCGACATCCGTAGTTTCGACCAACGCTACGGGCGTTTCCACGTCGGCGTCGTATCAAATACGGACTTAAGATTAGTTCGGGGCCCAAACAAAAAATTAATGACAACTCGATTTGACAGTTGCCGTTACTCCCGATGTGTTTGCATTGCATTATGCCCGTCCGAAAAAGTTATTTAATCAGGGGTTAGGGTTCATTCCAAGTATCGAACTACTTTCTGACGGCCCGTATCTACGTTGGCGGACTTAGAGTGTAGCCCCCAGAGACGAAACTAAGTGAACGTTTATTCTACTATCTGACAAAATCACGCCAAAATGCATTGATTTGACAGATCGACGCATAAGTTAACGCTAAGTTTAATCCTAAGGGCTTAAGTCGGGTCAGTTCTTCCTTAAGATCCTTCTGATCTGACCAAAACTCGCATCGGGCGACGGCCTGAGCGACCAATTTCTGTAGGATATCGTTTAAAACTGTTGCAATAGTTTCATGTGATTACACGCATCTGGTCAGACCAATTTGCAGCAGATTCGTCTGCGTAGCCGTTTCCGAACTAAGTTATGGTCAGCTTCCAGTCTAACCGGATGCAGCTAAATACCAGTATTTTACATTGAGCAACTGCGTATCTAATCTATTTAAGTATGCTAGCTCTAAGTGTGTTTTCGCTCAGTGCTCATTTGTTTCAAACCCGCCCCGCTACCGCTTGTGAGCTCGCTCCCACAATATCTCAGACCTTAACCTTAGAGTATTTCCATAGTGGGCGCAGGCTTTTCATAGTCATTCATAAAATGATAGACGTTATGGTGCATGGCTAGATTAGAACAGTTTTTATACCCCACGGGTGACGGCAGCCATGTTTTTTTTTATGTAATTGGATGGCAATCAAACTCATAGCATACTTGGTAATTGGTCACCATCGCCCTTGAACTTCTGCAATACCAGAGACATTGCTGATGTGTTGGCACTTGCCATCACAGAGACAAAACTGAAATGTATAATGTGGGTCTAATTACACCGGGTACCCTTCAAACCGGAACACAGCAAGGCTGCTTGGTGCCAGAAATGAAAGAAAGAAAGAAAGAAAAATAGCTTTATTTGGCACAGAAACACGTGCATACAAAAAAGATAATTAGCTCTAAAAATAAAGAAAAAGAAAACAAAATAGATCTATAATCATGAGCACAAAACAGAAATAGTCGACAGCTGCACGTCATGACTGTGACAAGAAGGCTTCCACTCAGCATGATGCTGTGCTATGGAGGACCCACAGCACAGCGCTGATTTTCAGTGGTTACCCAAAAAGGACGTACGGAAACCAAGTCAGGTTTAATGATTGGTACAGATACAATAATAATAATAGACTCTGCAATCAATGTCCCGATAATCATTACAGTAAATGGCCCAATAGCGGAGAGCCTCGACCCACCTCAGGAGGCTCTCATTGCGCAGCTGGGTCAAGGGCTTGATTCAGAGAGCAGTACTTCTGGTTATGGCAGAGCCCTGACCACCGGTAGCTTGGATCCTGTTTCTGATGCCGATGGACCACTATTTTTTATATTTTTAAATGTTTTTCTATGCTTTTTGTAAAAATATTTAAAAATGTACTGAATATGTATGCTGATAAATAAACGAAAATAATGATAATTATATTTATTAAAGATCAAATAGATATTAAGATAAGATTTTTTTTTTGTTTTTTTTTTTAATGAATGGCAGATACAAGAAATATGTATATGTAGGATCAGGATTGCCGAGAGGCATATCGTCAGGATTCGGAGTTCCCATTTTATTGGGATAAACAAGACTGTATAAACAATTACAGGGTTTTTACTATAGTAGGTACAGGTAAACCGACAGTTTTGTCGGGAGCAGGGGCTCTTTATTGAGTCGAATCCGAAAATCGACTAACACGCACACCGAGTGCACGCTATTTTATAAGACTATGCCCCCACCTTGCAATCCCACCACGACAACTCTGTCCGATGACGCACGGAAGTAAGTCACGTGTTTACTTGATACAAAACACTAAAATGTGCTAAATCTAATAAGAGTTACATTATAAAGTAATCAAACAATACAAGAATAATTGTCTTAAATAAACAATGGTGAATATACAAAGTATATCATTTTAAAATTAAAGTAACATGTCATCAATTGTTTTGAACAAAAGCATCGGTTATAATTATCGAAATAAGTTGCCAAAATCAATTAGTACGTACACTGAGTACTTAATAAATTATGTTCCGATTTATTAGACAGTAATTGATAGTAAAAATCACTTAAATAGTAAGAAAAACAAGTTATAATAAAATCTGTTGACTACCCACAATTGTAATTGACAACCAACTCCGACACGGCCAGAACTGACGTTCTACACGACCTCGTGTGATCCTGAAAACAAAATCTCTTGGTGAATATCGTTCGGCCTTTCTGACAAACAAAAGCCTTAACAAAAGGTATGTTGAAAAGAAAAATCCTGAATTAGTCAAATAAAATTATTATCAATAGTAGTTGCAGACCAACCATTCAAAATGATCATACTGCTACAGACAATACATAGCTCAACTAAAGTAGAGACATAGTCTCCCAGCCGAAATCACACCATGGGATTCGACAAGTAATTTGGAGTCGAATAGACAACCCGCATAGGCGTCAACATAGACAACCCGCATAAGCGTCAAGTTCAACATCCAAATCCAGGAGTCAACATAGACATCCGATTAAGCGTAGAGATAAACAAGAGTCAACATAGACATCTTGTCAATTCAGCTATACTATGTCAGCAGCAGATGAATCATCACCAGTGTCAACATTGACATCATTACTGATAGTGACTGGACATTCAGGCATTTTTCGTACACGATCGTGGGCATATTTGTAAATTCTATTGGTACTCAAAGATTTTAACAAATATCTATCACCATCCCATAGTTCTAAAATTCTATGGGGACCTTTAAATTTAGGATCTAATTTAGTTTGGTTCCGTTCCTCATTAGCAATAAGTACAAAGTCTCCTACATGAAACTTTTTCAAAATAGCTTTAGTCTTATCATGTCGGGCTTTATCGTATTCGGCACTTTTAGTTATACCCAGAAGTACAATCAAGGCAAGTGTAAAAGTTAGCACCGCATAATCTTGCGATTTGGTCAGCTATAAGAGGCAGTGGAAACCTATCTGCTACAGTATTACTATTGAGCTCACGGTTGTCTACGCACATTCGATCAGATCCGTCGCGCTTCTTTATCGATAAAATAGGATTTTCAAACGGAGAGCAACTAGGTCTAACTATTTGAGCGTCTATCATAGCATTAATTTTAGAACGAACTAACTGCCTTTCGTCAGGAGTAAGTCTGTAGGGCCTGCGATGGACCGTCTTATGTGGATTAATGAGGCGTATTTTAAGTTCACCCGATGTGACTCGAGTACATGGTAGTCCATTTACAAAAGCATGAGAATATTTTTGAAGGAGTTCGATCAACTGTGGTTTATATTCGGATGGTACATCAGTATCAACATCATGAAAATTCGGAGTCTCAGGAATAGAGCATTGATCAATAATCTTAACTTTTGTAATGGTAAGACTGTTTTCGGTCATATTAACCGCGAAACCTAATTTTAATATCTCACGGCCTATCATGATACTATGACTCATATAGGCATTTGGTATCACATGAAAGAGTATCTCTAAGTGATAACCATCTATTTCTACTTCACTCAGAATTTGTTCGGTACATATTATGTTAGAATTTCCTATTCCCATTATATTGACCATACAAGAAATACGTTTGCCAGACAATTTTTCAGCAAATGTTTCAGCAATAAGAGAACATTCAGCTCCAGAGTCATAACAAAATGCAAGCGACTCACCAGATTGCTGTAGAACACCAGTAATAGGTCGTACATCACAAGATTCAACTCGTTTCACGGATGGTTGGCTGCTCGAAGGCAGACTCCCAGCATCTTCACTGGAACCTCCCGGCCGCCTTCCTGTCGTCTTTGGGCAGCGAGGAGCGACGTGTCCCGACTCCCCACAGCGGTAACAGACGATCTTCTTAGATGTTGCCTTATGTGACGAGCTGGCTGGTCCAGGATGTTTGGTGTTTTCGGCCTTCTTGCGACAGTTTGTAGATTTATGCCCCAATATACCACAAAAGTGACATACTATTGTACCAGGTTTGAACCTCTTAGGTTGTGAAGAATCATGCTGGTCTGAGGGAATCTGCGACTTTCTCTTAAGATGGGACAAAAGACTTAGTTCTTGTTGAAGTTTATGCCTATTATGTACTTCAGTAGTAAAGGCTAGTCGATGAGCACGGGAATCAAATTTGGAGACATGGGCCAGTACAGTAGAAACAGCAATGTGTTCGACACTCAGGCTATTCCATTTAGATACCAGTGAAGTGACTTGTCGACTGGCATATGCGGCTAAAGATTCTCCTTCTTTCGGTTGACTATTATGAAGGTTAATGAGAGTAGCGGCAACAGTTTCCGAAACGTCATAACGAGAGAGGAAGAGACTCTTAAAGTCTGTCCAGGTCATGCCTGCATACGATACTTGGGAAAGCCATACGTTAGCACTGCCCTTTAAGGCTTTAGTGAGGGCAATAATAAGATTACCACCTTGAAGAGGCTTTTCCGATAGGCAAATATCAACGGTTTTACTCCAAGATTGAGCATTGGAATCAGGTAAGTCTGGGTCAAAATTGGGCAAGCGGATTACAGTAGACGGAGCGGAGTGCGTCTTAATTGCTTCAATTAACTGAGCCATATTATGGTTCTGAAGCTCTAACATTACTCGCCATGGATCACCAACACCTTGCGATTCCTGGGCTAAACCTAATCCCACTTCTGATGTAGGATCAGGATTGCCGAGAGGCATATCGTCAGGATTCGGAGTTCCCATTTTATTGGGATAAACAAGACTGTATAAACAATTACAGGGTTTTTACTATAGTAGGTACAGGTAAACCGACAGTTTTGTCGGGAGCAGGGGCTCTTTATTGAGTCGAATCCGAAAATCGACTAACACGCACACCGAGTGCACGCTATTTTATAAGACTATGCCCCCACCTTGCAATCCCACCACGACAACTCTGTCCGATGACGCACGGAAGTAAGTCACGTGTTTACTTGATACAAAACACTAAAATGTGCTAAATCTAATAAGAGTTACATTATAAAGTAATCAAACAATACAAGAATAATTGTCTTAAATAAACAATGGTGAATATACAAAGTATATCATTTTAAAATTAAAGTAACATGTCATCAATTGTTTTGAACAAAAGCATCGGTTATAATTATCGAAATAAGTTGCCAAAATCAATTAGTACGTACACTGAGTACTTAATAAATTATGTTCCGATTTATTAGACAGTAATTGATAGTAAAAATCACTTAAATAGTAAGAAAAACAAGTTATAATAAAATCTGTTGACTACCCACAATTGTAATTGACAACCAACTCCGACATATAGATGAAGGAGCAGACGACACTCCTAACTTCCTAACTATCCTAATCCTAACTAATATTATAAATGCGAAAGTGAGTTGGTTTGTTTGTTTGTTACCTTTTCACGCCTAAACCACTGAACCGATCATCCTGAAATTTTGCATATACGTAGTCAGGTGTACAGAAACGGACATAGGGTACCTTTTATCCCGAAAAAAAGTACTGTTCCCGTGGAAAACAACAATAACGTTCTTATGATAATAGATGGCGCCACGTCTCTGTCGGATCATGATTGAATTATATTATTGTAGAAACTTTAGTAGTGTGTTAAGAGGTTTTTATTTTTATTTAAGTACTTAATACATTTTGTGAGTCTAGAGTGTCGATAGACCGGTTTTTGCATCCTCCTAACTATAATTCCCTGAACAACCCGAATTGATTGTAAAATTGTAAATTGACGCGAGTGAAGCCGCGGGCAAAAGCTAGTACGTTAATAAATTAAACTTCGTATGGTGGCAGCTAGGGACTTCGACGCACAACCTTTTACCATGCGGCGACTAGGGGCGTGAGGGCGCAAGGATTGCCTCTCCCTCACGCGCTCCGCCTCCTCCTTCGCGAGCATTACTGCTTCGCAGAAGGAGGTGAAGGCTTCCCATTCCCTCTCGCTCCGTACCATGGCCTGAACCAGGGCCGGACGCTAGAGATCGCCGCCACGAGGACACGGCGGTGCTCCGCCCAAGCCGGGCTGCCAAAAGCGCCTAAGCTCAGCATAATGTCAGATGACAACACAAGGTGTACCATCTGACGCTGATTTTCAGATGCAACCCACGAGTGCCCTACGCTAGATTAATTAACAAATAGGGAAGTGTGTGTCCGTTATAATAAATTAAATTAAAAGTTGTGACATGGGTGTGTATATTTCTGTCGTGTAGTCGAGGCCTATTTGACGGATAGGGCAGTAATCTACCCCGGTCACCAGGGAGAATGGAACCGGCGAGAGATGTCGTGCGGTGTCCCACAGGGATCGGTCCTGGGGCCGCATCTGTGGGACATCGGGTACGACTGGGTGCTGCGCGCCGACCTCCCTAGCGGCGTCAGCGTGGTGTGCTACGCTGACGACACGCTAGTCCTGGCGCAGGGGAGGTCGCATCAGGCGGCGGCCGAATTGATGACTCGCGGGGTTGCGACAGTCGTCGAGAGGATCCGGCAATTGGGACTCGAGGTGGCCTTGCACAAGTCCGAGGCCATGTGTTTTCATGGTCCTCGGAACGCGCCACTGTCGGGTTCCGAAATAACGGTAGGAGGGGTTCACATCGGCGTCGAGTCGACGATGAAGTACCTGGGACTCGTCCTCGACAGCCGGTGGAACTTCGTCGAGCACTTCCGACGTTTGGCTCCCAGACTGCAGCGGGCCGGGGCTGCTTTGAAGCGGCTCTTGCCCAATCTGGGGGGGCCAAACGCCTCCTGCCGGAGGCTCTACGCGGGGGTCGTGCGGTCCATGGCCCTTTACGGGGCACCGGTGTGGGCGCGTTCGCTAAGGCTCCGGCCAGCCCGCCGGTTGAACGCGTCCCAAAGGGTCATGGCCATCCGGATGGTACGGGGATACCGCACGGTCTCCTGCGAGGCGGCGAGCCTCCTTGCCGGATTGCCGCCGTGGGATCTGGAGGCAAAGGTTCTCGCGCACGTTTGGGAGTGGCGCGAGGAGGCGAAACGCCGGGGCGTAACTCCGCTGCTGCGAGAAATCACGGCACAGCGGACAGAGCTCCGGCGGGATCTCATGGCGGCATGGAGAGTGCGACTGTCGCAACCCAGCGCAGGGCACGCCACAATTGCGGCGGATTCCCCTCTTTGAGGAGTGGCTTGAGAGGCGCCACGGCGTCCTCACCTTCCGCCTGACGCAGGTCCTCACCGGACATGGCTGTTTCGGGAGGTTCCTGTTTCGGATAAGGCGGGAGGAAACGCCCGGGTGTTATCATTGCGTGGATCGACCGGAGGACACGGTGGAGCATACGGTGGAGGTCTACCCGGCTTGGGCGGAGCACCGCCGTGTCCTCGTGGCGGCGATCGGCGGCGGCGACCTCTCGCGTCCGGCCCTGGTTCAGGCCATGGTACGGAGCGAGAGGGAATGGGAAGCCGTCACCTCCTTCTGCGAAGCAGTAATGCTCGCGAAGGAGGAGGCGGAGCGCGAGAGGGAGAGGCAATCTCTACGCCCTCGCGCTCCTAGCCGCCGCAGGAGGAGGAGACACCCTGGGCGTCGGGAGTCGATTGCCGACTCCCGGCCACCGTAGGCGCGGGCTTGCGGACGGCGAGCAATGGGCAGCTCACCGTCCGGTAAGGACCAGGCCCGGGTCGACGGCGCGTCGTATTCCACGCGCGCCTCAAAGAGATGTCAGCACCATTGACGGGGTCCGATAGGACCGATGCCTGCCGGGGTCGCGGATTGTTCGAAAGAGTTACCGTGGCCCTGGCGCACAGGCAACTGAAGGAACACGGGTGGGTTTTAGTCAGTAAGAGTCTGACACGCCCTTCCGCTCCGCCCAGAGCGGGAGAGGTCATTTGATGATTTCCCATCCAAAAAAAAAAAAAAAATGGGTGTGTATATTTAGTTTTCCCTATCGAGCTATGGGAAAGGCTAGTGTTCCTATTACAATGGAATAGTAGATTGTTATACAAGGGGCTATATTACCCATTATATACGAGGTAGTTTTACTCCCGAGCACTAGCGAGGGAGTAAATAAAAACCGAGTCGAACGCCCGACACAAAGGCACCGCGTGTCGCGCGACGAGCTGTCACGTCGCGCCTGTCTGTGGGAGCCTTTATAATGGTTTTATAGCACCGCGTGTTACACACTACTTTTCACTACGATGGCGAGAAAATAAAATAATCCACTACAATATTAAATAGTTTACTTTTTAGGGTTCCGTACCTAAAAGGTAAAACGGGACCCTATTACTAAGACTCCGCTGTCCGTCCGCCTGTCTGTCCGTCTGTCACCAGGCTGTATCTCATGAACCATGATAGTTAAACAGTTGGAATTTTCACAGATGATGTATTTCTGTTAAAGATTTTTTCGTTTATGTAGACCCGTTGGAAAAAGACAAAAAAAAATCCCCTGGAGCAATGATTCCTAACCTTTTTGATCTTGTCGCCCCTATGACTTGGATAGGGAAACTGATTTACCCCCCCTTCTCCCTCATGTTACCAATGAATATAGTACATATAAATACAAATTGACTTTATTAGACATAAAAGATGCACAAAAATATTGTGTAAGTACTTACAATCACATTACAGAGCTAGAGCATTAATTTAGTGCCCTGGCGAACTAAATTCGGTCTAATTGGTGTAATCTTTGTTATATGTTACCAGCTTATTACCCCCGCAGAATACTAGTTTTACCCACGCAGGGGTAATTACCCCCAGGTTAGAAACCGTGGCCCTAGAGAAAAATATGCTATTTTATCCCCGCTCTGGTACGCTACAATGACGGAATTTTTGAGCAAGAGGAATGAAAATTATATTATTTTAATTAAATCTAGATTACATTATGTTTACTTCCAACAATTTGTGTTATCAGTAACAACTTTGAACTTCGAGTAAGACCGTGATTCCGTCAGTAGACACAAAATTGACGTAGATTTTGTCTGCAGTTTGCGAGACTTTAAAATTGACGTAATCGTAAGTATTCGTCTACGACGGGAGCACATCATCTCGTATCTCGGGGTTTCAATGTTAAAATCCCTTTTAAAGTTTCGTCCCCATTTGAACAGTAACACTGAATAATCTGAATAATTTTGAAGGATATTGCTAATCCATTGCTTCTTAAATTCGAAAAATTTGTCTGCTCAACAACGTAAATAACGCAATGAATGTTGTTGAACTGTCAAAATGAAAGCCATTCCTACTGCTAGTGTGTTACGCAACTACCCCGCTGACCAACTCTTAGCACAAATTAATACAAAGTACTTGTACCTAACTAAATTGTAGGATGAAAAAAAAAAAATGTGTTTACATTACCTTCACAAGCGTCAAGTTATGTAATCTAGTTGTTCATTCATATTTTAGGAAACTTTTGGATATTTGGAGAGCAGTGGTGGCCCATTGGTGACGGTCGCGACTTCAAAATCAAAATATTTTATTTCACATAACCTACACGGGCACTTATGAAACGTCAGAAGCTAGGTGCACGGTTCCAATTGGTTGTTACACGGTTGGTGAAATTGGTTGGTGCACGGTTCCACTTAAGAGTTGTAGGTCTTAGGTTCGAACTAGGGTTGCCAATCCTACTATATAATAGAGTATCCTACTATATTAGAGGCCTTTAATATTATATTTAAAAAAAAATACATACAGTAGTTGAAAGTACTATATTTTCATTTCAATACAAAATTGTGAAGTAAGCGCAATAGGGCCCCTATTAATGATATTTTGTTACCTTAATTTAGAGTGTATAATAGTTATGAGTCATAAAAAAAATAAAAACCTGTTAATAAAGATTAAAACAAGAAAAAAACATGTTTTTTTTAAACGTATCTACCAATTCATTTATTTTTTTTTGCCAAATACTATATTTTTACAGGCAATGGTTTCGAAAAGAGTAAAAAAAAAATATATTATATGTATATCAAAAGTTGTCAACCCTCGTTTGAACCCAGACATGCGCTTTATTTTGTGTAAATTATTTCATCACCACTGCTCTCAAAACTGAAGGAAAACATCGTGAGGAAACCGGCATGTCCTAGAACCAAAAATTCGAAGACATGTGACATCTACCAACCCGCACTGGGCCCGCGTGGTGGATTACGGTGACTCCCTCTCAACGCGAGAAGGCCTGTGTCCCAGTAGTGGAAACATTATATGCTGGTTATGCTTGAAGAATGGGGGCTATCGTTTTTGTGCTCACCAGTTGGCGACACTGGCGAGTAAGGTCCTGTTGCTGTACTTTTATTTGATGTTTTGGATATGTTTAAGTACCCATAAGTTCATATTATATTTATTTTATTATATTTTAAAACTTCAAATGAATATTTAGATTATAATGTTCCTAAAATTGGCAAGCATGAAGCAGACAAATCTTATTCTTCCTTCAAGTGCTGCGAAATTAGATCCTAAGTTTTTACTTAAAATCTTAAGCCATAATTAATCAGGAATGGCACAACCATTACAACGGTTATGAATCATTTGTTAAAATCCGTAATAAAAATCCCGCAAACTGCGAACGTTCAGTACATATTTTGACATCTAGAGACCTTACTCTACACTAGCGCCTCTAGCGGCGAACTCAAGCGCGGTAGCCCTCATTGATGTTATAATGAGTCTACGCATGCGCATAGCCACACGTATACTTATAAAATATATGTCTAAACGCTTAGTAGACTTTGGTCATGCGTCGATACAATTTCTCATATTTATGAATGAAAACAGTTCTGCGTAACTACCTACTTATCAGATGTTAATTGGGTCAATAAATTATATATTTACTTCTCTCACTATAGAAACAAATTATTAATTCACTGGACTCACTTTGTAAAAAGCGGCTAAATGCTAGTCGGACTTGCACATCGAAGGGTTCCGTACCACCGCACAATATTTAACATTACATATTTCTTTAACACGTTTCTCGTATGGGAATACCCTTTAATTTTTAACTTAAGGTGAATCCTTTCGCCCGCCAAATTCAAATTTTCTTTGGTTTTTTGCAAATTGCAGCTCTGTTTGACGTCGTATGTTGATCAAAATGCGTTTCGCGACACGAATGATATATACCAAATATAGATAGAGTATGCTAAAATGGTTTGATCATGTTGAGAGGATGAATGAAGGGCGACTAACAAAAAGTATTTACAAGACAGATGGGAGTGGAAACGCCGGGAGGGGACGCCCTAGGAAGACATATAGTGACCTTATTGGTGATGTTCTTCAGAAAGGTCAGGTGCGTAGTACTCGCAACCGGCGTGCGTGTGTGACTAGATGTATGAAGGTAAACCAGGCAAAAGGAGTATGTAAGGATCGTAGCAGGTGGCGTTCTGTAGTTTCTGCCTAACCCCATGGGAGAAGGCGTGAGGTTATGTATGTATATGATAATTATGGTTGGGATAAAAAGTTGCCTATATTAAAAATGACAGAAATCAATGCAGTAAACGATTCTGAACAAATTACTTTCATATTGTGCATTAATTTAGTTACACATTGTATAACAAAGGTAAGCAATAACGAGGATTTTTGAAATATCGTCCCAAAAAGGGGTTAAATTGGGGATGAAAGTTTGTTGGAAGCTCTTCAATTGACCCCTTCGTGCCTCGGAAAGCAAGTTAAGCCGCCAGTCCTGCCGGGGTCGCGGATTGTTCGAAAGAGTTACCGTGGCTCTGGCGCACAGGCAACTGAAGGGACACGGGTGGGTTTTAGTCAGTAAGAGTCTGACACGCCCTTCCGCTCCGCCCAGAGCAGGAGAAGACATTTGATGATTTCCTACCAAAAAAAAAAGCCGTCAGTCCTAGCTGCTATTCGTAGATCTTTGACCGTCGTTACGGGTAGTCAGAAGCCAGAAAATCTCCCTAAGAGTATGTATGATCTGTGCAGAAAATATGACAACCAGTTTTAACGAACGGGTTACCCAGTAACTTTGTTGTGGAGGTCAGATAAGCAGTCGCATGTATAATACTGATACACAGCTGCATCTATTCTGATTAGTACACAAATATCGATGCCACGGCAACCGGTCACTCTTCCTGTCAATGTAGGTAAGGTACATTGCGTATTTATTATTTGAATTGTTTTTGTCTCTTTATTAAGGACGCTTTTGACGTTCTGCATCGTTCTCACATGCATAATTTCAACACGAATATGTAACCAATATTTTGTAACCATATTTTGATTTAAAAGAGTGTCCGTGGAGTTTCTTGCCCGTTCTTCTCCATAGGTACCTACTACGCTTTGGAATGGGCAACTAGCTTCATCTTTCTGACGGACCGACCCCTTGACAATTCAAAAGTGCCTGTAATTGGTTTATTTGAAATGAATGTTTTGAGTTTGTGTTTTTTTTGTACAAAAAGATATGCTACAATCAATAATTAATGATTATTTAATTAATAACATAATTATTTATTATAAACCATATTTTGTTTGAGCGATCACGCAGTGAATTTCTGCTCACAATTTTGTCTCGTTACGATAACATACGCACTCGTTGATAACGGGGTTTTTTTTTAAATAATTGCCCTGTGAACTTATATGACAAGGCAGTAAGTTAAAATGCAATAATAATTAATATTTTATAGGTAATGTTATTGATTGATAATGCTTGTGTGTCAACCTTTTTAATTATTTATATATTGAATTATCACATTAAAATTCACTTATCATAATATCACGCTTATATTGCATGAAAGGATAGACAGAGGCGTAGTACACCCACAATTCGCCAGTTATGTTTAAGTCCCATGTAATAGGCGATGAGTCTGACGGCGCAGCAAGTGGCGCCGTCTAGTTTTGTAATGAAGTTACTGGAATCACTGAAAAGGTCGGCTAAGAATGACACTGGTTGGTGACAGTCACTCTATGAAACGAACACTATGCAACCAAGCATATCATGGTATAATAATATACTTCGCCAGGTATAGCATTCCGAGACACAGGGTGACACAAGCCTACGTCATCACCGCTGTGTTACCAGCAGTGTGTAATAATAACTCCCCAACCGCCATTATTACCTGTGTAAATCCGATAAAACAATGAGGTTTTAACTAACAATTACGTTGGTATATGTTTAAATGGAATTGTTTCATTTGATTAGAAAAACGAAACGACAATTTAAATGCTATAAATATATTTTTTGACAGAATGGTGACTGAAAATGTTTCCATAATTCGTGTTTTGTTGCAATAAAGTGGCAACTGGATAGTGACGTAAGCATCTGTCACTCCCGGAATGCCAGACCTTGTTTTTTTAGACCATGAAGCATATTATAAGTTGGGGGATTACATCGCTGACAAAGATGCTTGGCTCAACGCTGGTCCTGCTCCACAGGGGCGCATAGACTACTTAATTAGAATTAGAAAATATTGTTGGAGCTGCGGAAGATTGTAAAAACTATCTTTGCATTGTATAAATTTAATCTCTTAGTATTGTATAATTGCATAGCACATGTGTGAACACTATGTACCTACTATAAAGCTACCGTTTACTAGGTTTGTCTTTCATTGACTTGAATGTGCCCTGGCGGCTGAGAGTATGTCATGCTCACTCAAATGTCTCGCTGGTGGTGGCGTGTGTGTTGGATCATTAAGTTCCCTTCAAAATGGTTGAGCTGAATGGTGCTGATCCATACGTCATGTTCGTGAACGGGCGCCGTCAGTAGGGACTGGTCATCTCTTAGCTGCCACGGCTTATTTTAATTTCTGAATGTTTTTTTTTTGTTTCTATATATTTTATTATGGACGCTTTTAACGTGCACGTCTTTCTGCATCGTTCTCACATGTATAATTTCAACATGAATGATGTAACCAATTTTTTGTAATAATATTTTGATTTAAAAGAGTGTCCGTGGAGTTTCTTGCCCGTTCTTCTCCATAGGTACCTACTACGCTTTGGAATGGGCAACTAGCTTCATCTTTCTGACTGACCGACCCCTTGACAATTCAAAAGTGCCTGTAATTGGTTTATTTGAAATAATTGCTTTGAGTCTGAGCATCCCATCTTTGGTTTCATGGCGGCTGTCTTCAAATGACAGAAGATGACATTGATGCTGTTAAGCCTGTAGCCATCGACTGGGCACAAATCCAGACTCCGGGCTGCTACTAATAATCATTATCATTTTTTTTTATTTTTTTTATTCAAGGAAATCTCCGAACGCCTGTTTGACACTTCCCGTGACCCAAGGGCTAGCTTTTTCCTAGGCCAGAGGCTAAGCATTGCCATACAACGTGGCAACATTACCAGTCGACAGCGATGCGGAGGAATTTTTTGACGCCATTTTTTAGTTTGTTAATAGTTTTAGTTAGGTTAGGTTAATTAATTAGATATAAGTTGTTATTCATGTACTCAATTAAATTTAACTATTTTAATTCAATAAAATATATTTTATTTATTAGAATATGGTACATTATAAATATGGTCTAAGAATTAGGCTCCAGAGACATTCCAGATAGATAAACCAAAAAACAAAATTGCCCGACCTGGGAATCGAACCCAGGACCTCATGCTCAGCAGACACCCTTGCGACTGTTGTTTTTTCAAAATTTTTGGCAGAAAACGAAAATACAAAACCAAAGACACCGACTTTCAAAATTACTTAAAGTTATTTTTCACTTTGCAGTGTTTTTTTTTTTGGAAAACGGTTTGCTTTTTTGTAAAAAAGTTTTTATTTTTCACTTTTTAGTTGTGCGGTACCTACCCCACACTTATTCGTATACCACTACTTGCTGTGTAAATAACAGGGACAGAAAGTTATTATAACATTATCAATATACACTAAGTGGAAAAAATACGGATTAATTGAAGCTAACTGTAAAACTACCGAAGCCGAGCTAATATAATTTAGATAGGACCACCCCTGAGGCATACTCTATTAAAAAAAGATATTTCAAATCAAATCAAATCATTTATTTTTTTGCCAACATGGGTAGGGGTGTAGATGTTATACATGTTTTAATAATGTTATCCATGCTCTGTCACTGGGGCATGCAAAATTTTAGACATAAATTAACAATCTACTATCAAAATACCATGCTGAATAACAACCATTATTACAAAATAATTAAATTGGAAAATCATTTTAACAATTTTATTTTTCAATGTCAAGAAGTATCGTAAGTTTCGAAATTATTACACAATTGCCGGAGATATCGCGGAACGAACCTACAAAAAAAAAAAACATACAGGCGAATTGAGAACCTCCTCCTTTTTGAAGTCGGTTAAAAGGGAATATTCAAAGTTTTCAAAGTCAAACTCAAAGCATTTTTTTCAATTAAACCATTTACCAGTCGGTCAGTCAGAAAATTTTGGCTGGAGAAGAACGGGCAAGAAACTCCATGAGCACTCTTTTTAACCCCCGACGCAAAAACGACAGGGTGTTATAAGTTTGACATGTGTGTGTGTGTGTGTGTGTGTGTGTGTGTGTGTGTGTGTGTGTGTGTGTGTGTGTGTGTGTGTGTGTCTGTGTCACCGTAGCTCCCGAACGGATGAACCGATATTGATTTTGTTTTTTTTGTTTGTAATTAAAGTACTTATTTACAAATAAATAATTAGTTACGAGTACATATGTTACACAATTAGGCCGCTGAACAAGAGAGAGGGTGTGGCATGTATCTAGATTACAGCCAGTGAAAATAGGTATTATGTCTAGACCAGCCATAATCAGCTGAAGATAATATTGTGTTTACATTAATGGATTATATTAACTTTTAATTAAAACATTATAGGCACCTATGTGATAATACTTGACATTCAATTTGGTACATTAAGTACCTCCTGACTTTGGGAGAGCGAAAATATAATAAAGTCACTTTCTTCCACGCGGTTTTTTAGCTTCAAATTCTAAATTCAGAAGCTGGGTGTTATCTATTAGTTTAAATTTTAAAGTGATTTGATTGGGTCGTGCAATTTTTGTAAACCAATCAAAACAGTTTATTTTTATAAATAGCATCTAGCAGGTCAACCTAGGAGGTTGTCAGCTGCTTAACCAGGCTTGCATGTGAGTGCCTCAATAAATTAAGGGTTCCAGCCAGGGCTTCAAAAACTTAAAAACTAAGCGACTACACGTTAAGGGCACCCCCCGTGGGGTATGTAACTCGGCATAGGGCGTCGCTGGGGGAGGGCAAGGGACAGGCTGAATTTTAAGCTACAGTCACAGTTGCGCGGGCTGGCTCGAGCAAGGGTCGGGGCGGGCATGGATAGAGGCGCCGCGGCGGACCACGGTGGCGAGGACGGCGATCGGATTTTGTACTTTCCAAGACTACTGATGGCTTTACTACTCTCCTGGAGGAGGGTTGTGGCGTCGCGACGGGAATAGTTATGGTACGCCTCGGTCAGCGAATCCTACTTATTGGGAAGGGAGTGTTTCGGACGGCCGCCGCAATCAGGATATTGGGGTGCTTTATAGCAGTATGGAAGAAACACTTTGAGAGACGTTTCATAAACTGCTGGGCGGTGGACATTAGAATAGAATAGAATAGAACAGAATAGAATACTCTTTATTATGTACACCATAAAAAATAACAGATATAAATGTAGACATTTTACACAGGGTGATCTAAGTGAAGGTTCTCATTGCGGACATAGAACGGGGCGCCCGTGATCTTCCTTAGGAAACGGTTGGAGGGTCTGCATCCTATAGAGCATGTGCGAAGACGACGCAAGCATAGGTCATGATGGGACGGATGATCGCGGTGTAGATGCGTAGTTTGCACTTGAGTGACAATTTGCTGCGGGCGGTCAATATAAAATTAAGCCTACTGAGAGTGAAGGAGGCGCGCGAACAAGCCGCCTTTATATGCTTCCTGAAGGTAAGGTGGTGGTCGAGGATCACACCGGCTTGCTTCTCTCAAGGAATCAGTTTGCCATACGTAGTGCGGAATGGGGAGTGGGGGAGCGAGTTGATACGATCTCGAGAAGAGAATAGTCTGACTCTTATCGGGGTTAACCTCGGTTCTTCATACCCAGAACCAAGCGCATACGACGTTTGTAGAAATCTGGAGAATACGACAGATAGAGTCCTGGCAGCGACCAGTATAGTAAATAGCAGTGTCGTCGGCGAATAGAGCAAACAGAGCCTTTTTACCCTTGGGAATGTCGCTGGTGAACAGCGCGAAGATTAGGGGATATATCACGGAGCCCTGAGGGACTCCCGCGCGAATGGGGTGCGGGTACGAGAGTGAACCTCCGATAAGAAAGCGGAAAGTGCGATACGATTTTTTTTTTTGTAAGATGAGCACGAGACGGTTTGGCACTCCGAGTTAGTAAAGCTTATATAATAAGTTGTTGTGCCAGACTGTGTCGAATGCTTTCGCTATGTCGAAGAATGACACGCCCGCCATCGCGCTACGCTGGAGACCAGCGTTTAAGTGCTCTACGATGTGGTGGAGCAAACTGTTCGTTGAGGATGAAGCTCTTTGCTTCGGCATAGCCTTTCAGACGCTTATAAATAAGCCTCACGTAGATATTGCCGAGAACATTAAGGAGACTGATGGGTCGGTAACTCGTGGAGTCAGACTTGGGCTTGCCTGGCTTGGGTATAGCAACAACGGTGGCGTCTTCCCACGCTTGCGGAAAGATATTGTTGCTCAAGGTGCCATTAAAGATGGTGGTCATTAGCATTATGAGAGAGACGGGGAGGAGTTTGAACACTTTATTGGTAATACCGAGCTGGTGTTTTCCGAGCTTGGAGCCCTTTAATAATAATAATATAATAATGAAACTTTATTTCGGGTGGCATAGACCCGTAGAAACCTTAACCTTGTAAATTTATATTTGACATGACTTGCCAAACCTACACAAGACATGACCCACTGATTCTGAAAGGGACAGTCAAAACGTACAGCTATTGCGTTCACAATGCCGTTGTTGCTACCCCGTGTACGGGCCAGCAGGGAAGCTGCTTTTTTACGCATGATGGCCTGGAAAGCATCAGTGCGCGCTTCAGCAAACATCACAGACGCGCTGCACCGCCACGGCAGACCCAGCAACATCCTGAACGCATTATTGTACTGAGTGCGCAGGGCTCTGTAGGCTCGCTGCATATATCTCACCCACAGGCCGCTTGAGTAGAAATACTGGCTTTGAATAGCGTAACCTTCACTTCTCTCGTGCATCGTGCGAACTTGCGTGTGAGCATATTAGCTCCCACTGCAAGAGCCCTGCGCTCACGTTTAATGATGTCGTGCACTTCGTTTGGAGTGACGGCCAATTATAACAGCTACAGGCAGAAGTATAAGTACACACACCTTTCATCATTTATATTTTAGCCACATGTCCATGTAGTAGGAGCCAGCCTAATGCCATTGACTAGGCACGAATCCAGACTTCGGGCTGTTACTGAGAACTTACTGATGCCAAAATCAATCCGCCTAGCCTTTTCACAACTATGTTAGGGTACTATATGGAATACCAGTACTATATGGAGGGACTGCTAATTTGACCCCCACAACCCAGTTTCTGGGTAACACGATAACCCTTGGTAAGAAAGAAAGAAAGAAAATACGTTTATTTTCGGTCGTTAATTTATATTTATACTTTTTTTTTTTAACACGGGTTGTCAGACTTTTGGGCTTCTGACTACCCGTAACGACAGTCAAAGATCAACGAATGACAGCTGGGACCAACGGCTTATCGTGCTTTCTAAAGCAAAGAGGTGTCTTGATTTGTAATGGACGGTCACCCATCCATGAACCGACAGCAGCAAGCGTAGCTTAACCTTCGATCAACAAGTGCGGATGTCATTGCTTCAGAAAGAGACTGTCACACAGCACACGTATGAAAAACAGAGATGACTAGAACTAGAAAAATATCGGTTTTGAGAGCCATATTAACAGCTGACATATATTAACAACGCTGTTGCGCCGACTTTTAGAAAACCTTGTGGGTGCTCATTCTCATGCCCGACTTGGGATTCTTTTTTCTATGGCCTGCTTAATTCCTAAAATCGCAGCTAAATCCGTCCAGTAAAACTCATGTTCTGCGAACAGACAGGCACCGTCTTCACCCTTAAGAACTTACTAATTAATTAAATTTATAAAATGTGGATTGAAGAAAATCTACGATGCAAGAGCGAGCGAAGCGAGCTCCACTTTATTAGCACCCCGGTTTAAAAGGTTATACTTAACGACGTGACATGATTTTAAAGACAGATCGGACAAAACCGATTGACTGATCAGTTTTGATGCCTATGCTCATGGGTACTCCGCCCCCACTATTTACCTCTCGTGGGTGCTGGAGCCCCCGAGCACCCACGGAGTCGGCGCCCCTGTAACAGCTGACCGTACGTCAGTGGTAATATTTTGAATTTGAGTTAGCGTTGTGTACTACGGAGTTTTAATAGAATACGAGGCTAGCTTATACTAGCTTTGATACCTGCACTGACATGCAGCCTACTGTACAATAGATAACCGGGCGTTAATATGACACCTTGAGCGTTAGAAAGAGACTGTCGCACAGGTATGTGTGATAGAGTCGACGCTCTACAAAGACGATTTCTTTTAAATTCTCACACGCATTCGCACATCGAATATTAGGGAGTGACCACATTTATCGACAAGAAATCGGCTTTAGCTGATCAAAGGGCCTAGACAAAGTAACATTCGAATAGGCTAATAGAAAAACCAAAAAATGTATGGGGTTGACATAAGCTATCGAAATGTCACGTGATCATAGGTCAACGAATAGAAATTAGCTAGACAATGTTAACATCATTCGATTTTAAGAAACGAATCGAAAGTGTCGAACGATTACTTCCTTAAAGATGCATAGCCAAGTGGCACTTTTTGACAAGCGTTATCGCCAGTTTTCGATTCGTATGATGGAAACATTAGCGAAAGCGATAGCGATTGTAGAAATATAATCGCTCCGAAGCGAATGCCATTTGTCTAGGCCCTCAGAAAGAAATTTATGTCCATGAAATAAAAGCGAAAAAGAAGATGTACGCCTCGTTTGGAAACGAATTCGCATCGTATCGAATTTCCGATCGCCGAAGGGACCGAACTGTGGTGATACGTGATCGGCTCAAGCCGATACGGCGTCAACAAGTGTGGTTACATATTATAGTGGTTATGGTGGTCTGAACTGTGTACCCTCAAAGCATCGAACTCGCGATATTGCGATATCGCTTCCGCTCGATATAGGACAATATTTCAAGGCCGGTAAATTGATTTATTACATATTGCCTGTAATCAATGTGTTTGTGGTTACTATATGTGCGAAACATTAACTTAATTTACAATTTTTCGCGTGTTTTAAGGTAGTAGACTATAGTCTTTGTCTTTGTGGTCTTTTTTGTGTTTTGGTCCATCCATGCTTCATTATATTATAAACTAGCTGTTGCTCACGGCTTCGCCAGCGTGGAGATCAGAAATTGTCCCACGGCAACGTGTTAAGGCTCGTACACACTGGCGCGACGCGACGCCCGACACAAAAACCGCGAGTCGCGCGCCGAGCGGCGCTTTTGTGTAGCGCTGTCGCGTCGCGCCTGTCTGTGAGAGCCTTTACCGGGACAAAAAGTAGCCTATGTTACTCCTTATAATATCAGCTATCTGCCCGTGAAAGTCCCGTCCAAATCGGTCCAGCCGTTTCGAAGATTAGTCGGAAGAAACAGACAGACAAAAAAAATTAAAATTGTTTTTTTTTTTGTTATAAATACCGTATATAGTTTCATATGCATTTAGTAAAACGCTGTTATTTTGACATTAATAAACAGACACTTCAGTTTGTATGTAGGTATGTAATAAAAAGTGTTTTTTTTTTGTTTTATGTACCGTATACGAACACTTTCATAATTAATTATGTATTTAGTAAAAAACTGTTATTTTGACATTACACATCAGTTCAATTTTTTGTAGGTATGTATGTAGTATGTATTTGTATGTATATATGTATAGATATATATATAGATGCCACGCACAATGGTCCACTTGAAGGACTAAGTGCGGAAACCAAAACCCCTAAAGAAGAAGAAGAATGTATAGATGCAAAAGTAACAATTCCATTATTAAATTTGGCACACAGGTAGACCATGGCCAGCGTCAGAATTTAGGATACTTTTTATTCCGGTAGTGCAATCCCGTAGGATGTTTTTCGACCTCGCTTTATGACGGCAGCGCTGTCTAAGGAAACCCAACAATAAAAGCGAATGTTTTCCGACCTCGCTTTATGACGGCATGGCTGTCTAAGGAAACCCAATAACAAAAGCTAATGTTTTCCGACCTCGCTTTATCACGGCACCGCTGTCTAAGGAAATGCGACAATAAAAGCTAATGTTTTCCGACCTCGCTTTATGACAGCATGGCTGTCTAAGGAAACCCAATAAAAAAAGCTACTTTAAAAAAATACTTACGAGTAAACATAAGGTCCAACTTCGTCGACGTGTAGTCTGGTATCCAGTCCATCCTTTACTCGTTCCCAGTTGGTATAATTGAAGAGATAGACCTTCATGAGCGGCTGCACGTCAGGCCGCTTCCAGATCTTGTAGGCTAGGGAGTTGTTGCGGATTACCATGCTCTGGGGACAAAGAATTAGCGTCATTTCTATTGGAAGAAGTCAAAATTGATGAAATGTGGTCTTTGAAAAGGAAACAATAGTAATATTATGAAGGCAAGTGCAGCTTATTGCCGCATCGGGCCGCAGCGCATCGCTGTTCAATACAAAAAAAATGTAGTTTAAAAAAAAGAACACGCTTTTATCACGCACAAAAAATTATATTTACGATATTAAGTACCAATCCAGTGATTAATTGTGTTTTTTTTTGTTTTTTTTTAACTACATATTTTTATTTTTTACTTTTTAGTCTAGCATATTCTTCATTTAGTTAATAAGTCTAAAGTCAATGAAGTTATGACTTGAGTGATTTACTAGAAGCAACTAAAAAGTTCGACTATCCACCTCCTCGCTCCATCATCAGACCCTCGTTGCCCAAGCTAAATCTTTTGGACTCGTCAAAACGAATCATAGAATATGAGTCCAAACTCGAGCGATTTACTAGAAGCCACTGAAGAGTTCCAGTATCATCTCCCGGCTCCATCATCAGATTAGCTCCAAGATACCAAAATATTGTATTATCATCGGATTTTGATACGTATGCAAATGAGACTATAGACAGTCACCGAGGAATTCTATACAGAAATCAGCCCGACCTGGGAATCTAACCCAGGACTTCACGCTTACTAGTCCCGCTTGCGACCACTACTAACTAGACCGCCGACGCCTGAATAAGAACCGTCAATATCAGTGTAATATTTGATAATTATATACTTACAGACAAAATGGCATCGTTGATTGTGTTCGTAAAACAAAAGAATATGGTCCCAATCATGCTGAGAACGAACGTCGTTGATATTAACATCAATACTGAAACAAAGAAATACAAAACATTAATTTCTTGTATTAATTATAAAAGGCTTGTGTTTAAACGCCTACCAGAAAAGTACCTATTTTACTACCAAAAAATTCGAAATACTCCCCAAATTGTGTCCACCAGAATGAAAAAATGCTCACCAAATTGTGTTTGATAAAGTATTGTAGAAATTAACCTATTTTCCTTTTTTATTTATAAGCCGAAGTCAACTAAAAAAAAATAACCACGAAGGGGATGGCGGGGTCTGAAAGACCCATCCCCTTCGTGGTTATTTTTTTTTCTTCTAACCTAACCTGTCCGAGTGGGGGTGCCCCAAGTGCCGAGCTCGCTTCGCTCGCTCTTGAATCCTATCCCACCCATTTTGAAGCAAACTCATTTTTGGTGAGCAGCTTAAACAAGATTTGGTGAGCATTTATCCATTTTGGTAGGCAAAAAGAATATAAATACAACACGTACAATTATTCTGATGAGTGTATAATTATTTTGGAACTTAAAACGTTCTTAAGGCACCTCGGTATAACGTGGGTTTATTTTATTTGAAGTTAACATATTTTACTTGATACTTAGTCTTAAGGTCTAAAAATTATTTTGGTGAGCATTTAAATTGTAGCCATTATAAACCCAGCATTGGCATTAATTACAAAACCTGCAGCAGCATTGTAGTGCGTTGCAAATGTTCGCAAATGCGCGGGTTGATGGTTTTCACGCTATTGTGCGTAAGAAAGTGGCGTCACTATTCCAAAGACTGTGCGGTAGCACCAACAGCATTTTGAAAATGATTGCATCCCGACATTACTGTCCATAGCGGCACACTGGGTGGGAATAGTTACGGGGCAATTATAATTTACATAAAAATTGTTTTATAGGTACCTACTAACATAGATCTTAAGGAAACTGTTACTAAAACTTATAAAGATTCTGTCCGAAACAAAAGGGAAATATATTTCATTTATCTTTTTTTTTTTAAGCTTTGCCCCATATTGGAAATTTCTCCTGTATTGTGGGAGCGTTTACAAACATTCAAACTCACATACACAAACAGCCAGACCCGGAACAACTACTTCTAGGTCATACAAATATTTGTTCCGTGCGGGAATCGAGCCCGCGACACGCAGCGCAGTAGCAATCAATCGCTTAAACACTGCGCCAACCGTGCTGCCATAATAATAATTGGACTCATTACCAAGCCTAGCCTGCTCCCAACTATGTTGCGGTTGGCTTCCTGTCTAACTGGATACAGCTGAATACTAGTATAGAGGTATGAGGAACAGGGTGTTAAGCTCACTCATACTCTATTGAAAAGGGAGTATCCTCCGACCAGACGGGTGTCGTATCTGGTGGGCAACTGCCCGACGATTGATGTCGGGACGTTATATATATGCTAGTTGCGCGGTAAACTGCTTGCGCGATGCAGGATTTTGCGTGACGTCAGTGTGACGTGTAGCTCACATTTGGCGTTTTTGTAGATGCCGCTACACTAGTATTTCACATGGAGTGACTGCCTATCTGACCTCCACAACAAAATTATTGGGTAACACGATAGCCTTTTTCAAGATTGATTGTGAGACTTTGGGCTTGTATCTGTCAAAGATCCTTTCACTCTCCCCTGTCATCCGTCATGTTCTCATTCACTCACTTTTCATTCATATCAATCAGTCAATCGTTACTTTGATCTCCCTCTTCCATTGCATCAACATTAACTATATCAACATCTGTATGTACTTTAGAGGAGTAAGTATTCATGCCGTGGTAAAAATATTAGCTAGTCAGCAAAGTGGCTGACAGTCCAGGGTTCAGCTACTGGAGGAATCTTGGACCTCATCTCAAATCAGCTGTTCCTGAACCTGCTGCCTCTCAAATCAGCTGTTCTCATGGTATGGGTATGTAATGAGGAACAGCGGGGTAATTACGTAACACACTGACAGTAGGAATAGCTTTCATTTTGACAGTTCAACAACATTCATTGCGTTATTTACGTTACTGAGCACACAAATTTTTCGAACATATGAAGCAATTGATCAATACGCTTCAAAATGATTCAGATTGTGATAGATAGTGTGTTACGTAATTAGGGTGAAGGTCGTGAGGAAACTTTTGAATATGAATTATGAATGGTTTTGTAAAGTGAGACAGTAAAGAAAGTGAGAAAGTGGGGTAAGTAAAGAAACAATGTATGGATTGACTGAAAGATGATATAGCAAGAAAGGAGGTGACTGCAGAGATGACGGCTGGTAGAGATGTATGGAAGAATTATAATATTGTAATAATAATTATAATCTCCCCACCGCCGTTTCTCTACGTTGACGTCGTGTTGGGGCTTGCGCGCTGCTGAATTCTATGTCTATACCGGTAGTGTACTTTGCCGAAACAGGTCTAGGGTGAGGAGCCAGACCAAGAGAGACACAGAAACCCGCAGGGCAGCATGTGGCGAGTTGTTGGGCAGTAGCGACTTCCAGAAGAAGTCTTGTTCCTCTTTCATGCCTTTATTGGCCGGCTTGAGTGGAGATTCGCAAGAGCAAACATGCTCGAAGGAAGGAAGTTTTCCAGTAAGATGCTGGTAGGGATCTTGACCGTACTTCCGGGATTGTCCTGATAGCCGTGGGATACCTCTCCACTCCTCATAAGCACCTCAGCACATGTTGCCCCCTTGTCGCTACGACACTATGCGCTAGCGATCGTTTTCGGGGGCCCATTATTGAGTGTACAAGACACCCCCTACCATTTTATCTGTTTATTTTATATAAAACATAGGTCAGGCAGGGGCCATAGTCTTTCCATAGTCCTAGATAACCAGTCCACTTAAGCTACCCAAATCCATAGTCCAATATCTTTGTTTCCATATCCTGCAATAGTCCTACACCAACTGGGGGTTGTCTTTGGGTGCACTTGCATAGTCCGAACAGGGATAATCGCCTCATTTCATTAAAAACGTCTAACGGGTCTCTGTGAGTTAGCTGCGGCCCCTGGTACGCCTTCCCAAGGTCCGGGACCCCCAAGGTCCCGAGAAATGTCAAGAGACTAATAATCTTTATTATCAAAAAGCCAAATACAATTTGTTCATCTCAATCAGACATATAAACGCCATTGTATGAAGTACCAACAATTATTATATTTTTGTAACGAAAATTCTGATTTAAAAGAGTGTCCGTGGAGTTTCTCGCCCGTTCTTCTCCATAGGTACCTACTACGCTTTGGAATGGGCAACTAGCTACATCTTTCTGACTGACCGACCCGACCCCTTGAGAATTCAAAAGTGTCTGTAATTGGTTTATTTGAAATAAATGCTTTGAATTTGAGTTTGACAGCAAATTGTTCTTACAGTAACCCAGGGTCTCAATCAGTCTGCCTAGCCTTTTCCCAACTATGCTGGGGTTGGCTTCCAGTCTAACCGGATGCAGCTGAATACCAGTATTTTAAATGGAGCGACTGCCTAACTGACCTCCACCACCCAGTTACGGGGTAACATGATACCCCTTGATTAACTAGTTCTCAAACTTTTGAGCTTCTAACTACCCGTAACGACTGTTACAGATTTCTGAATTTCGTAATTCTTGTGTTTGTTTGTGTGCATACCAAATTTCAGCTTTCTAGGACTTCGGGAAGTACCTTAGAGGTTTTATTTTATATACAGACTTGCACCCCCCAATACGGGGGTGGCAGGGTGAAAGTTGCAGATTTCTTATTTTTTTTTGCAAAACATAGCCTTCATACCAAAGTTCAGCTTTCTAGGACTTCGGGAAGTGCCCTAGAGGTTTTGATGAGTGAGTAAGAGAGTCAGTCAGTGACGAAATCGACGTATTTTAAGTACCGTCAAACGGGGTGAATAGGGATGCAGGGGTGAATCGGAACGAAACTTTAAAAGGGATTTTAACATTGAAATAATATATATTTTTTGCCAACAAGGGCACTAAATCGTTCATTATAATACAGTAAACGCATTAGAGTCCTTTTTGGCAACACACTATATTATTTCAATGTTAAAATCCCTTTTAAAGTTTCGTTCCGATTCACCTCTGCGTCCCTATTCACCCCGTTTGACAGAATTAATAAAAACTTGACAAATGAAACTTTGTATGTTTTATAAATCTGCTTACTACGTTTTATCCTGAGAATTTAAGTTTTCTAGCACTATTCAGGGCGTCGTCGCCGTCTACGAGTGACAGTAATAAGTAATAACCCAAGGTCTCGTGACCAAAAAAATCACATCACGATTACCTACAGCTTTAAATATACATTATTTATAAAATGACCTTAAACATCATTGCTTTTGCCTGATAAAGAAATGATCATACGATGTTGTTTATAATTTTTATAATAAAATTATTGTTATTTTCTCGTATGTTATGTCTTCTGTTTTGACAGACTGGTTAGCAACTAAATAGTATATTATCGCGCTTGTGTTCGCAGATGGGGTACGCAGAAGTATAGAAGGTGTTTACCATGGTATAATAATATACTTCGCCAGGTATAGCATTCCGAGACACAGTGGTCATGTGGGTGACACAAGCCTACGTCATCACCGCTGTGTTACCAGTAGTATGTAATAATAACTCCCCAACCGCCTTTAATACCTGTGCGAATCCGATAAAACAATGAGGTTTTAACTAACAATTACGTTGGTATATGTTTAAATTGAATTGTTTTGTTTGATTAGAAAAACGAAACGACAATTTAAATGCCTTAATATATTTTTTAACAGAATGATGACTGAAAATGTTTCCGTAATGCGTGTTTTGTTGCAATTAAGTGCCAAATGGATAGTGGCGTACGCATGTGTCACTCCCGGAATGCCAGACCTTGCTTTTTTAGACCATGGTGTTTACCTATTCCTCCATTTAAATAAGAAATACAAACTAATAGGAGGCGAGCTTGTTTTTATGGGCCTACGTGGTCTTTTATTTAGTTTTTATTAAATATGTTTTATTGTTGAATATTGCAATAGATATTAATGATTATCTTTTCTTTTTGGTAGTAAAATTGTATTCATCTCTCAAATACATACATAGCTAACTATAGTTTTGTATAAAAAAGACAGAAACAAAATTAGTTTATTCTGCACAAACAAAACGCACATTACAAATGAATGACATTAATTAATACACACATACAAAGTAGCCAAAAGCCTAATAATAATAAATATTAATAATAATATAATCCTAATCCTAAACTCTTAACTAATATTATAAATGCCAAAGTAAGTTTGTTTGTTTGTTTGTTACCTTTTCACGCCTAAACCACTAAACCGATCATCCCGAAAATTTTCATATACGTTGTCAGGTGTACAGAAACGGACGTAGGGTACCTTTTATCCCGACAAAAAGTACTGTTCCCGAAGAAAATAACAATAACGTTCTTGTGATAATAGATGGCGCCACGCGCCTTTCGAATCATGATTGAATAATATTATTATAGAAACTTTAGTAGTGCGTTAAGAGCTTTTATTTTGAATTTTGAGTACCTAATACATTTTGTGAATCTAGAGTGTGGATAGACCGGTTTTTTATATTCCTAACTATAATTCCCCGAACAACCCGAATGGCTTGTCAAATTCTAAATTAACGCGAGCGAAGTCGCGGTCAAAAGCTAGTATAATAATAAATTTGAAGCATTTTTAAAATTTTGTAAATGTGTGTACCACGAATTCGTTTATTACGTCATTATTATGTATGTTGGCTAGAAAGCATGGCAGTTGAGACTATGTCATGCTCACTTAAATGTCTCACTGTTGGTGGCGCGTGTGTTTGATCATTCGGTTCCCTACAAAATGGTTGAGCTGGATGGTGCTGATCCACGCGACATGTTCGTGAACGGACGCCGTCAGTTGAGACTGGTCATCTCTTAACTGCCACGGCTTATTTTTATTTTTAATCTTATATTTTGAATTGTTTCTTAACATTTTTTTACATTGTTCTCATTTAGAGAAGCAACAAGAATAATGCACCTACCCAGAATTTCGTAATATCTTGATTTAAAAAAATGTCCATGGACTTTCTTGCCCGTTCTTCTCCATAGAGATCTACGTTTTGGAATGGGCAACTAGCTTCAACTTTCTGACTAACTGATCGACTCTTTGACAATTCAAAAGTGCCTGTAATCTTTATATATATAAAAATTACGTGTCACGTTGTTTGTCCGCGATGGACTCCTAAACTACTTAACCGATTTTAAATTTGATTTGCACACCGTGTGCAATTTGATCCAACTTGAAAGATAGGATAGCTTACATCTCAATTTATAGTCGCAATTTTATTTTATTGCAAATTATTTGTCTATTATTACAATTATCTGTTAGCTCCAAACGATTCTAACAGATGGCGATATCTGTTGACTGGATTGAGTAAGTATTCAATAGATGGCGCTATGTTAAAAATACAAACGTTTCATATAAGCTACAATTTAATAGCATAACCACCACGTGTTGCTGAGGCTAAGTTACTCGTATAACCTAAATTTAGTTTTTAATCAACGAAATACAGTGAAATTCAATTGTTCTTACTTTTTCAATTTTTGTTTTCAAAAATTCTTTCACTGTTGGGAAGCTACACTATCTCCGGGTGACATAGGCTATATTATATTATGCTTTGCTACCCGGGCGAAGCCGGGGCGGGTCGCTAGTTGGTTTATATAAAATAAATGCTTTGAGTTTGAGTTTGAGTTCTGCATTACGATTGTAAGCAAGATTGTATTACATTACTAGAGACTTTTTCTCCTGAGAAATAGTCACGGAATCCCTATCAGGAGTAACGTGGGGTGACGTCAAACTCCTACCGACTCAAACCACACGGTTCTTCCTACTAGGTTGACTACCCGGAACTCTGAGTCGATGGTGGTGGCCTGGGAGATATAGACACATGCCCGGACAGTTATCTCGGATCCTGTCACCCCTTGCGGCCTGTTCTGCGCCTGCACCTTCTTTTGAGAGGCATGCGTGCGCACAGCGTGCAGCCTCATAGGGCCTACATTTGGTTGCGCGACAAAACTGCTTTAACTGACCTACCGTGATGCAAAACTTATTTATTTATTTAACCATTTGTGCACACACATCATATATAAACAGACAAGAATAAAACAACAGAAAAATAGGTACAAAGGTGATGCTTATTTTCAATTAAATCTCTTCCAGCATATCTGCGATAGGAAAGTAGACAAAAATATGTAGACAGCGTGTGTAGACATATAGTGACCTTATTGGTGATGTTCTTCAGAAAGGTCAGGTGCGTAGTACTCGCAACCGGCGTGCGTGTATGACCAGATGTATGAACGTAAACGAAGCGAAAGGAGTATGTAAGGATTGTAGCAGATGGCGTTTTGTAGTTTCTGCCTACCCCTATGGGAGGAAGGCGTAAGTTATATGTGTGTAACAGTAAAAGAGAAAATATAATACATAGAATCAAAAACAATTCACTCAGTAAAATAAAACAAATAATATGATAATATACTTATATACAAACATACATAGGTACATACTTCTAAAATAAATGTCACTAGAATATTAATATTTATAATGTAATTTAAAATAGTAAATACATACGCAATTATGACCTTAATACAGAGGACAGTGTCAATTAATATCTAACAAACGCATATTAGTTTTTTTTTCATATAAATCACAGTATTTTGAGCAGTGATATCCCAGTGGTGAAAGCCCTGTCTTTCGAGTTGTAACTGTAGATAAGTCGTTGATGATGATGAAAGAAAGAAAAATTCAGATATGAGTTCTAGGATTATGTCGGTTGTATAGATATTGTATTTGTGTTACTGGCTAGTTTTTAAATACTTTAAATGGTAATCTGTAGAGAACGTAGTGGGCGTTGAATGAACGTACACGGACAGTACGTACGTACGTAGACGGTACAGAAACAGGCTGTGGATATGGAGCTATGTCGCAAACTATATCCCACCTCCTATCCCTCACCCTATGCCCCAAAAATGCAACCATAGAAAGAAAATAACGAAAAAAAGAAAGAAAAAAAGAAAGATAAGAAAGAAAGAAAAGAAAGAAAGAAAAGAAAGATAGAAAATAAAGAAAAAAGGAAAAGGATTTATTGCGATGCGCACAGAATGATCACAAACTAAACTTAACAAACTCATAAAAACAAAAAAAAGCAAAATATAACAAAGAAAACTGAATATAATAACAGGAAGTCCTGTAAGAGGCCAAAGGGCCCCATTCTCAGCGATTTCTGCGCTTCTATTGACGATGCTGTGGTGAAGAATTTTCTTATGAAATATTCCGAAAAAAGCGTCATGCTACGCCTGCAGGACCTAAACGGAACTTTTATAATTCCTAATAGTATATATGATCCACTGCAGTAAATAAAATTAGAAAAATTTATGATACTCCCCTAAATATATACTAGTTAGATAGTGTTGAAAATATAATACAACTAATTTGATAAGATAGAAAAAAAACACAAAGATACCTCTAAAAATCTATAACCATATTAATATACATGCAGTCATTTATCAGATTATTCTACAAGTAACATATTAACGGACTTAATAGTGTTTTAATTTTTAGTCCAATCAATATATTTTTAGAAATAGATAATTGCTTCATATTTTGCAATAAATTACCAGCGTTGTGTCATCGCGTTTCTCTTTCTTTTCTATGCAGTCCGACAGTGTCCGCGGTTTAGCTGTTGTCAGCCTTTTAAGTAGATTTCCATAGCTATGAGAACAGGGTTTCGGAAGACATACTAAAGAAATGTTTGATCGATTGTGTGAAAGATGATATTAAATGAGTAGAAAGGGGGGGACTGCCTCGTCGGTCTAATGGCCGGATGCACTACTATTGGGCATGAGGTCCTAGGTTCGAATCTCGGGTCGGGTAAAGTGTAATTGTGTTTTTCCATCTGGAATTTCTTAGTAGCAGCCCGGACTCTGGATTTGTGCCCGGTTGATGGCAATAGGCTCGTCCCCTGTTACGTGGGACTTAAAGAAAACTGGCGAAATGCAGGTGTAGTATAAGTGTAATTCTGCCTAAACCCTTCAGGGATTACAGGCGTGATGATATCTTATATACATATAATAAAATCGTAGCAAATTCAATACTGTAAATTGTTTTTTTTTAAGTATTTTTTTCGAAATCTGGGAATGATTCTAATGCCGAAAACATATTTTTTTTTAATTTTGTCTCTTTGTCTGAAGGTATGTTCCAGCATCACGCAAAAACTACCGGATAGATTTTGTTCAAATTTTGCATAGATATTCCCTATAAGTCTGCACCTTAATTTTGTAACACACTATCTATCACAATCAGAATCATTTTGAAGCCTATTGCTAATCCAATGCTTCATATGTTCGAAAAATTTGTCTGCTCAACAACGTAAATAACGCTATGAATGTTGTTGAACTATCAAAATGAAACCCATTCCTACAGTTAGTGTGTTACGTAATGACCCCGCGGGTCAGTCTGTCTATAAATTATCGCGCTGATTGCTATGGGGGATGAGCGGTATTGCAATTTGTTCGTATTCTTGTATAGTTTACCGCAAATTGTAAAAAGACGAGCCCACAGTTACAGAGTTATCCTTTAAACTGATTATTATCCCGCTATAACTTTAAGGAGCTAAACAGTCAATCAAAACATAGTATAAGAAGGACTATTTTAGTCAACTTTCAACAAAGCAAATAGCTTAGCGGTTCGACGACTGCTTTGCAAACCAACGTTCGATTGCCAAAAATTGATATTATTTCTGTGCTTCCTTTTTTAAAATTTGGTATACTATTACTATTATGATAGTTTGTAAAACGTAGACAGAAAAATGTAAAGTTAAAATAAATATCTATGGATAAGTGACTGTTAATGACAAATGCCGTGTGTCATAACCACAATCTACTGTTATATCATTTTAGTAATCATTTTTAAGGAAGCATCAGTTAGTGTATCAATGTTGTGCCATTAGGTAGTATTTGCAGGAACGCAGACGTTCGTTAATTCACTAAAATCGAAAAACTTCGCAAGCATACTGAAGGCTGCGGGCGTATTTTCAATCTATACAAGGCCAGAACGCAGCTACAGGAAACTGCTCGCGTATACATTGGAAATCACTTTTTTACTAAGGTCTTCCAATCTATACAAGAGTAGTACGCAAATACTCGCGTATACTTTTTAGTGAACGAATTAACTACCTTATTCCATAATATACAGTGCCAGTACGCATACGGACTAATTATGTATAAATCGGAATAATTTATACGCGAGCAGTTGAATGCTCGCCATTTTTTATTGTTTGACCTCTCTTTCTATTCCATGGAATTTGTAAGAAATTATCAGCCGTTTGTCGTAAAAATTGTGTCGAAGGGAGCGGTACAAAATGCAATATTACTGTACTAGGAGAATTTAGGATGCAAGAGCGAGCGAAGTGAGCTCGGGACTTGGGACACCCCGACTCGGACAGGTTAAGTTAGAAGGTTTTTTTTTTTAAACCACCCGGAAGCAGGAGCCCCGTCAAGCGGGGCTCCGTTGACTTGACAAAAAGTAAAATATGTTAACTTCAAATAAAATAAACCCACTCTATACCGAGGTGCCTAAAGAAGAACGTTTTAAGTTCCAAAATAATTATACACTCATCAGAATAATTGTACGTGTTGTCTTTATATTCTTTTTGTCTACAAAAATGGATAAATGCACACCAAATCTTGTTTATGTAGGTTGCTCACCAAAAATAAGTTTGCTTCAAAATGCAAGGGTGGGATAGGATACAAGAGCGAGCGAAGCGAGCTCGGGACTTGGGGTACCCCGACTCGGATAGGTTAGGTTAGAAGGGGATGGCGAGGTCATTTATTTTTAAACCACCCAGAAGTAGGAACCCCGCTAACCGGGGCTCCGTCGACTACGCATTATAAATAAAAAAGGAAAATAGGTTCATTTCTACAATACTTAATAACTTAATACAATTATCATTGTAGTAGTTTTTTTATTGCTATACGTACCTAATAATTAATACTCAGTAATCAATACCTCTTATACTGTTTAATTGAAACAGTGATTATATAGCGCCACTCACGCAAAACAAAGATGCTAATTAATCGATGTAACGAGTTTTATAGTGAATCAAGGCCCTGCAAAGTATAGTCAACCAAAATATTAGGTATGCAGTCAAGAAACTATTATTTTTACACGATGTCTAACATAAGTTGTGTCAAATCGTAGCTATTTTAAGGAGTCGATATATAACTACTTACTCAGGAATTCATTATTATAGAAAAAAATCAAAGAAAATAGATTTATTTGTGGTAATTTTGACGCAGAGAAAGAACACAAACACAAAATGAACAAGTTTGGGGAAAATATGTATCATATCCACGCAAAACGGCCGTTTTGCGTGGTCGTCGCATTATGCTGAGCGATGGACATCGCTAAGCATGATGCTACGACCCTATGAGAGTCAGAGCCCGAGGGAGGTTTTCAGCGACAGCCGGCGTTGACATGATGACGGCTGACGAATTATAAGCTCTTAGGCCTGCATTCCTCCTGCGCTGATGTCGGTCGCGCGTACGAATATACATTGTTTTCGATATAGCACCACACTGCGACGCTGACGTCAGCGGCGCGTACGTTATCACGGCTGTACTGTACGCGACCGACTTCAGCGTAGGAGGAATTCAGGCCTTACAGTCCGTTCACAGTTGTTTTACCTCTTAGTTTGCATCACTGTCAAAATCATAGTGATCTTTATTACCGTTGTAATAAGGTTGCTGATGAGTTGCTGCCATTGACAAATCTGTCAAATTTACAATGATATTTATTATCGTTATAATTAGGTTGTAATTGGGTTGCTGCTGTCAGAGGTAAAATAACTGTGAAAGGACAGTAAGTTTGAAATTCTAAATAAAATTCATCTTTTTTATGAGAAATGGTTTTATTTCTGCACGTAGTTCTGTACAAACACTTTTAAACGTCAAAAATAAATTATCTTTTAAATAAGATGAGTTCTGTGTTTCCTATCTGACTACTCTGCGAAGAAAGACCGAAACAAACTAAGGAAGGCAGTCTCTTTTAAAGTCCAGCCAATCTTGACCAGCGGGATAATTGCGTATCACACTAACAGTAGGAATAGCTTTCATTTTGACAGTTCAACAACATTCATTGCGTTATTTACGTTGTTGAGATGACAAATTTTTCGAACATCTGAAGCAATGGGTTAGCAATAAGCTTCAAAATGATTCAGATTGTGATAGATAGTGTATTACGTAATTACGGTGCTGGTCATGTGTATACATTTTAGTCGTGCTCTATGTCCTACCAATGAAATTGTTGAACATATTTTTTTTTTTTTTGTTTTTGGTCTGAATCTATAGAATACAAAGTCATATTCGAATATATGTATAATGTCAATTAAATTTATTATTAATCAATTATAACTAATTTTTTACATGTATGTTAATGGTAAATTATATTAAAGGTCTAGTAATGTCATATTTCATCATATTGTAAATGATGTTAATTAAATGTAGTAGTAATAAATAATTAATCAATTATAATTTAGTTTTTACATGCATGTCAATGGCAAATTACATTAGAGCTGGTAATGTCATATTTTATAATTAAAAAATTCTTCGATACAGTAATACGTAATTTGCGAATGTCGTCCTACACTTGAGGGTTCGCGTATTCGTGCGGATGTGAGTGACCGGCATTACAAGGTACCTACCTATTACAAGAGCTGCAGTTCTATGGTCTGTACCAAAAGTATCTGACGAAAACGAAAACAAACTCTGTTCAGCGTTAATTTTACGCAATCACTCACTAAAGGGAATTAGGTATATTTAGAAGGTTTAAAATTCACACTCACTATTTTTTCAAACAATTATTGTTTGCATAACATTATTAAATTGTAATTGAAAAATCATCGACAAAAATTTTGGTGAAAAAATGAAAAAATCATCTTTAAGGTGATTTAGAATTTGAATTTTCGATCAAAGTATTCAAATAATCAAATCAAAGCACTCAATTTTTTTATTGGTACTACAAATTGGTATCCAAGGTACTTAGCTGTCTGATTAATTATCTGTTTTGCTAACTGTACATTTATTGGTTTTTAGACTACGACACATAGGTACTAGATTTTTTTTATCAAATACAAAGGAAGTCGATAGCCAGAGAAATAATTGTAATCGGTCTAATTGTAACCCCTCGAACGTGGATCCACCGGAGACAATGTCTTTTTAATTATTTATGTAATTACTGCAATTCACTGGTTTAATAAGAATAAACAGGAAAATCTTTTCTTGTATAATGAATAAATCAGTAAAATTATTAGCTCATACACAATTATCAATTTTTTTTTTATCAAGTGACTTGGCGACCTTAACATCATAATTGATAATTCTGAATCAGTAAATACCTAGGTATTATGTGGCGTAAAAAAATCCGACTTTCTCAGCCTACTCGGAGAATTTTAATCGCGGTTTTTTTTACTATTTTGAAACTAGCTAACGATCACATTAAAAAGAAATCGGTTTTTATTTTTCGCTTTCTTGTACGTAGAAGTATCTGCACGACTATCGTCATAATTAGCAAAATGGATATTATTAAAGTTACACCTTAATTGCGTAACACACTAATGCGGGTTGCAGAGCAAGTACTAAGCTAGTTTAGTTTAGCTTAGCTCACATAGTTGAGATAATTTTTCATACTGTGCAGACCGCAAACTATAAACACAAGTATGAAAAACTACCTCAGCTATGCGAGCGAACCAATTTTTTTTTTTCTGTTCCGTGTGGGAAATCCTCATGGATGTCGCCCGCCCTGGGGGGGCGGAGGGGTCTGTCAGACTCTTACTGACTAAAAACCACCCCGGTGTTCCGTCTCACACCTGCGCCGGGGGTCACGGGAACGTACGAATCTTCCGCAACCCCCGGCTGGTGCCGGCCCGCCTCTGCGGGCCCCGTCTGGTCAAGCGGGGGGAGTGAGGTGTTTGACTCTCCCCGCGACGTCTAAGAGAGGCGCGCGTGGAACACTACGCGCCGCCACCGCGGGTCCTGATGTATGGGGGGCGATGGACGTCCCCGAGTCCGTCGCCCCTGGACCCATTTAGGAGGGCTGCAAGAGGGCGTAGTCCGCCCTTCGCCGACGCCCGGTGAGCCTGCTGCATGCGAGCTAACCTAAACCAACTTAGCTTAGCTCTTGGTCTGCAACTCGCTTAACGGTAGGAATTAGCTTTCATTTTGACAGTTCAACAATATTCATTGCGTTATTTAAGTTGTTGAGCAGACATATTTTTCGAACATAATTATGCAGCAATGGATTAGCAATAGGCTTCAAAATGATTCAGATTGTGATTGATAGTGAGCTACGCAAATATGGTGCTGGTTAAAAAACAACTCAACGTGACAATATCTGAGGGGAGTATTAAACTTTTTCAGGGGTTGCTGAAAGAACAAAATCTTCGGATTCTGTTTATTGGCCGGCTATGTGTTACAATGAATAAAGTAAAATAAATATTTTTTCACTTTTTTACATATCTATACAAATAAATAAAATTGAAGTGTCTGTTTCAGATAGGAAACGCCGACCTCATCTAGTTTTTAAAATATGATTGACGTGTAAAAGTGTTTGTTCATACCTACTTACAGAAATAAAATCATTTATCATTTGTAATGTCAAAATAACAGCTTTTTACTAAATGTATATGAAAGTATATACGGGACTTAAAACAAAATACCAATTTTAAAAAAAATGTCTGTATGTCTGTTTATTCCGGGTTTCTTCCGAAACGTCTGGACCGATTTTGACGGGACTTTCACTGGCATATAGCTGATGTTATAAGGAGTAAAATAAGCTACTTTTTGTACCGGCAGCACGGTCCCGTTGGATAATTTCCGACATCCACGCTGGCGAATCCGCGGGCAGCACCTAGTACAGGATACATTTTTAACCAGAGCGCAACCTGTAGGTAACCATGGATTCAGCACATGATTCTACACTCTCTAGCGCAGAAATTTCTCGTCAGTTATCAAAATAAAATCTGCTGTTTCATAGAAAAATGCAATACGGTCTACGCGGTCAAAATGTATGGAACAACTAATAAAAAAAAAAATTTACTGACGAAATATTTCTACGCTAGGGGGTATAGAATCTAATGCTGAATACATGGTTACAGTTTTGCGCGCTGGTTAAAAATTTATCCTGTATACGTTTTTTCGATAACATATTTTTGAATTTGGGGATTTATTTGGAAGATTTTTTATTTTTCGAGTTTTCTTGTAGCGGGTTCAAGAAATTCGATCAGAAACGTAACTGATTAATTCTTTGTTATGTCGACGTTTACAACTTATATTGATATAATTTAATAGTCTGAACGATAATAGAAACAACACGATTATTATATAGGTCATACTAGCTTTTGCCCGCGGCTTCGCTCACGTTAATTTAGACTTTGACTATCAATTTGGGTTATAATTCAATCATGATTCAAAAGACACGTGGCGCCATCTATTATCATAAGAATGTTATTGTTGTTTTCCTCGGGAACAGTACATACGTTTTTGCGGGATAAAAGGTACCCTATGTCCGTTTCTGTACCCCTGACAACGTATATGCAAAATTTCATGATGATCGGTTCAGTGGTTTAGGCGTGAAATGGTAACAATCAAATTTACTTTCGCATTTATAATATTAAGTTAGGATTACCTACTGTTGTATGCAGTTTTTGTCTGCACGTGTTTCTGTGGCTAATAAACCTATTTTTATTTCTTCTTTTTCTTATTTTCTAATGCAATTGTATCGATTTCATGTTTGTTGCATGGCTGCATATTGCAGTTGGCATAAAAAAAAGTAATTTTGGCCGTTTTAGCTGCTATGCTGTAAAGTTCACTTGGAACTTCACTCAAGTAAATGACAAATGATTTTATTTCTGTAAGTAGGTTTGTACAAACACTTTTACACGTCAATCATGTTTTTTAAACTAGATGAGGTCGGCGTTTCCTAACTGACTACTCTGAGAAGAAAGGCCGAAACAAACTCAGAGGTCACAGTCTCTTCTAAAGTAAAGACATAATCTTGGTCAGGTCATGCAAAGACCATGCAGATTGGTATCTGAAATAGTCTTTTGAGGAATGGTCTTTTGAGGAAGTGTGAGCACACAATTCGAAAGGAGTGTAAAATGTAAAACTTATTTATTATATAATTATTATGACATCTACATATTGACATTACTTATATAATATTCAACAATTTTCATTATTCTTGCTATTTTATATTAACATGACGTCATTATTATTGATCGCATTTTTTTATATAAATTATTATTTTCAATAAATATAATTGTATTTAATTTTAATTTTATTAATTGCATTGTAATCTATATTTAAATTAGGAAACTATTATTAGTATTTTTACGTTATTGCTAATTACTAAATGTGTGCTGCAAGCTATAAGTATATTAACCAAGATGTAAAATTTAAATATTTGCACGGCTGAAATGCCGAATATAGTGAAACCCATAGATCTTAAGGGGGATGCGCTCAGGTAGCCCGTGAAATTCAAAAATACCTACGTTTTTTGCAATTTGCAGGTCACTGTCAGGTTGTATGTTGAATAAAATATGATTCGCGGCCGTAACAAATATGGCTTTACAGAATTATAATCATTAGAATCAACAATACAACTCCTTAAGTTAGAAATGGCCTCAAATGTCATGATTTCATGAAATAGTCCTTCAATAGGGTAATATGAACTTAGACAGATGTATTGATGATTTTTATGATTATAATTCTTTACAGCAATTTTTGATACGGCCGCGAACATTTAGATCAACATACAACCTGATACTGACCAGCAAATTGCAAAAAAACGTAAGAATATTTGAATTTCGCGGGCTAACTTGGCGCATCCCCCTTAAGAACCTATGTTAGCTACCTATATTCTTGCAAATAAATATATCGTTCATTCATTCATTCAAAGTGAACTCATTAGTTTTTAAAGTAAATCATCACGGGTTCACAACGACATACCGTTCGAATTTCGAAGTTAAACGAGTATGTTCAGAGAATATCATTTTGATTATGGTATAATAATATATTTCGCCAGGTATAGCATTCCGAGACACAGGGTGACACAAGCCTACGTCATCACCGCTGTGTTACCAGTAGTGTGTAATAATAACTCCCCAACCGCCATTATTACCTGTGCGAATCCGTTAAAACAATGAGGTTTTAACTAACAATTACGTTGGTATATGTTTAAATTGACTTGTTTCACTTGATTAGAAAAACGAAACGACAATTTAAATGGTATAAATATATTTTTTAACAGAATGGTGACTGAAAATGTTTCCATAATTCGTGTTTTGTTGCAATAAAGTTGCAACTGGATAGTGACGTAAGCATGTGTCACTCCCGGAATGCCAGACCTTGTTTTTTAGACCGTGATTTTGTGTTATTCCCATACCTCCATAATTGTATAGGTAAATACAAACTCACAAATTTTACCTCTATATGATATTAGTAAAATAGATTTAATAAAATGATGACCATGAGAGTTCGTCTATGTGTGTTTAAGATAATCTCCAAAACGAGTGAACCGATTTAGACGAGGTTGTGCAATATTATTTTAAACAAATGATTCGTTTACCCTGTGTTTTTTTTTTAATAAGAATTTTAGTAGGGTTCTAGGAATTTGACAAAAAATCGCAAATACGCAATGAGCGAGCATTGAATTAGTGATCCTCAAACTCAAAGTCAAAGCATTTGTTTTAAATAAAACAATTAAAGGCACTTTTGAATTGTCAAGGGGTCGGTCAGTCAGAAAGATGAAGCTAGTTGCCCATTCCAAAGCGTTGTAGGTACCTAAGGAGAAGAACGGGCAAGAAACTCCACGGACTCTCTTGCTGAGACAGGCCCCAGGTGGCCCGCTAGAGGGCCGTAACAATAGATAATCAATTGTGTCTCATTAGCAGTGATCGGAATAGGCTGACTATATTTGCCTAAACTTCGGAGAACAGAGACAGAAAGTGGAGACTTCCTTACGACTATTTTTTTTTTTCCCGGGATTCGGGTAAAACCGTCAGTAAGTTGAAAATAAGCTTTATTTAAGACGTGTAAAGGCTATTTTTAACTAAACTTGCAATTAACAAATCTTAGGAATTTTCACTAAAACTAATCTAACTTAAATCATGTATTAGAATTATCCTTAAACTGACCGTTGTTGCATCAAATCTTTCAATACATAACATTTGTCAATGTGTAACGGCTAAGTAAAACTAATTTCTAATTAAGGAAGTCTCCACTTTATTTCTCTGTTCTCCGAAGTTTAGGCAAATATAGTCAGCCTATTCCGATCACTGCTCATTAGCGATGATTGACTAGATCAAACGCTACACAGCGGACTACGGCTTAGCTACACAATCAATCTACGTTCGTATCCCAACTATTTTGGGCTCGGATTCCAGTATAACCAGATGCAGCTGAATACCAGCATTTTACATGACGCGACAGCCTATCTGACCTTCACAACCCAGTTACTGGGTAACACGATACCCCTTGGTAAGTCTGGTTGTCAGACTTTCGGGCTTCTGACTACCCGTAACGACTGTCAAAGATCTACGAATGACAGCCGGGACCAACGGCTTAACGTGCTTTCGGAGGCACGGAGGAGTCTGGATTTGTAAAGGATAGTTACCCATCAACGAACCGGCCGCGGCAAGTGTAGCTTAACCTTCTATCGACCCGTGCAGTTGTTATCATTTAGCCACGAGCCGCAGCTAGGCTACTCACGTGTACTTATAGCTGTGCTTTGTATGAAAATGTAGGCCGGATCCAGTGTTGGAATTGGGCTCTCAGAAAATTAATGTCTATGGAACGTAAAAAGATGCTATTTGCCCAAAATTATACAAAGTTTTCTTTTTATATCGATTTTGTTATAATTGTTTTCACACTGACGCTTACCGCTGAGGTTCTGCTGCAAAACGCGGTCGTTTTTTTTATATATTTCGATTAGTTTTTGCCATGATTACGCTTACGGCAGCAACAAAATTCAAAATTTGTACCGCGAAAATAATTTCCATAGATTATTGAAATCGTTTTTTCTAGGTGTTGGGTTCAGAGTCATTAAGCTTTGTCTTTTGTTCTAATTTGACGTTAAAATAAATAACATGCTTATTATATTTGGGTAAGACGTAAGACTTTACATGAGATATTTGGAGGTAAAATTATGGTATATTCGCGTACCATCTAGCGATACTATTTACACATCATGAAAATATGGTATAGTATTATTATACAAAGAAATCCAACGCTGCCTGGCAGGATCGTCCACTGCGACCCACGGCCACGGCAAAACAAATGAACCGCGCACGCGCATATCTACGTGCAGCTAACGTGACAAACCTCTCCGTGCATATCCTATGCAGCAATGGACGGTCGACTTTATGTCTGTGTCAGCAGTATAATTATTTGTTTTCAAGCGCATTATAGTTCCAGAACATGATCTGTTAATTTGACACCTAGTTTACTTTGCATTCATAGGTTGATTTTATTATTGTTTTGCAGAGCAAGCAGATTCAATAAAGGTCGAAAACTGACGACCAATTTTTGTTGGTTACCATGATTTATCCGGCAAGGGCCGACTTTTGTCTGTGAGATTCGGTTAACGACGAAAAGGTGCTGTCTTACCCCGACTCTACACCAAAGTATAAAACACTGTTTTAAGATAGAATAAATATTCGGTAAAATACATAGGTATTCTACATGTTCCGTCAAGTATTTTCGTTGATCGTTTATACCTAAAATCTGTTTTGTAGACTAGTTCAATTCTATTAAATTTTTAGTCATGGCAAGCAAAGTTGATATCGACTATTCTGCCAATGTCTAAAGTGAATTGGAAAAGCAAGTATGTAATATTATATACTTATATATTTTTTTTTTTTTACAAAAATCAACCGACTTCCAAAAAAACACTACAAAGTGAAAAATAACTTTAATTTTGGAAGTCAGTGACAAAAAACGAATGTACAAAAGACACCGACTTCAGAAATTAAAGTTATTTTTCACTTTGTAGTGTTTTTTTGGAAGTCGGTTGTTTTTTTTTTTGTTAAATAGTTTTTTTAATTCACTTTTTAGTTGTGGTACCTGCCTCACACAAATTCGTATACCACTACTTGATATGTAAATAACAGTGGCAGCAAGTTATTAAAAAATCATCATCAATTTTATATGGGACCACATGAGTAGCACCAGCTTTCAAATAAAAAAAGAATCATCAAAATCGGTTCACCTAGAAAAAAGTTCTGAGGTAACATACAAAAAAAAATACAGTCGAATTGAGAACCTCCTCCTTTTTTTGAAGTCCGTTACAAAACAAAACGATATGTAGATCTTGTGGAGTTAATACTGGCCTGAAATATATACTAGTAGGTACTTATACAAAACTTGTCAAAAATGTCAAAGAGGTAAACAAAACAGTTAACATGTTTGAATCAAAGTCAAATAATTATGACACATTTTTCATACATTGACATTTTTTTTTTACAAGAATTGAATAGAAGTGTCACAACTTGTCTAAGGCCGTTTGACCACCGTCACCGTCAACGGGACGTCAACGGGAAGCTGAACTCTTTCTAACCACTCAATGAGGGCTATCGCGCTTGAGTTCGCCGTTAGAGGCGCTAATGTAGAGTGAGGTCTCTAGATGTCAAAATATGTACTGAACGGATTTTATCGAAAGATTCATAATAGCTGTAATGGTTGTGCCATTCTTGATTAATTATGGCTTAAGATTTTAAGTAAAAAGTTAGGATCTAATTTGGCTGCACTTGAAGGAAGAATAAGATTTGTCTGCTTCATACTTGCAATTTTAGGAACATTACGATCTAAATATTCATTTGAAGTTTTAAAATGTAATAAAATAAACATACTATGAATATAAGGGTTCTTAAACATATCCAAAACATCAATTGAAAGTACTGCAACAGGACCTTACTCGACAGTGGCGCCAACTGGTGTGCACAAAAACGGTAGCCCCCATTGCCCCGGTGCGGTGTGTCATATAAACTCCTACTGTAAGTGCGTTGACATCATTTCGCCACGTGCTCGGCGCGGGTTAGAGATCACGATACGTAAATAACTAGACAATCACACACTTATTACAATATATCGGCTTCCACAGTAACATACTTGTTTTATGTATGTACTTATGTCTTACTGACCGTTACTGCAATACAGATAATAATAATGCTTTATTTATTCAAGGAAATGTCGAATCTCTGCACAAGGTAAATGTCTGCACACTTGGCGAATGAGAGCTAGACCGAAAAAGTGTAAGTGTAGTGTGTGTTTGTGTGTGTGTGCATGTGTCTGTGAAGTGTGCGTGTGTGTGTGTGGGGTGCGTGTGTGTGTGTGTGTGGGGTGCGCGCGCGCGTGTGTGTGTGTGTGTGTGTGTGTGTGTGTGTGTAGTGTGTGTATGTATGTGTGTAAGGCTTTTGGCTACTTTGTGTGTGTGTATTTAATGGCATATATTTGTAGTGTGCGTTTTGTTTGTGCAGTATAAACTATTTTTCTTTCTTTTCTTTTTTTTACATTTTTGACCGTCACGACACATTTGCTATAGTATTTGTTTATTTTTTTAGAACGGAGTTCCTTAAAGGACGAAGCGCCAGGGTAGCCTGCGAAATTCAAATTTTCTTACGTTTTTTGCAATTTTCAAGGTCAGTGTCAGGTTGTATGTTGAACAAAATATGATTCCCGACTGTAACAAGTACTCGTATATATTTACAGAATAATAATCATTAAAATCATAAATACAACACTCTTAAGTTATTCGACGAATTCAAAACTAGATGTTTCACTCAGGACCTCTTGTAATGTTCATAAAAATTTATAATAAATTACCCATTGGGATTAAGGACATAGAATTTGACTATAAATTTGTAAACGCACTTAAAATGCACCTAATACAGAAGTGTTATTATAGCCTGAATGAGTTCCTAACAAATTGACACTCTGTAATATCAATATTGTAGATTATTTGAAGATTGACGCAATGTAATAATGTAGAAATGTAATAAAGACATCCAATAATAAATTAATTAATAATTACAGGATGACAATAATAATGTAATAATATATTTTTAAATAACTTTATATAATAATGCACGCAATAATAATTTAATTTATAATTAAGAAACAAAATGTTGCGGTGCCCTAGCAGGGTTCATGTACGAAACTTATATTTGTAACAAGACCTTTTAAACGACTTGAATGCAATAAATAAATAAATAAATAAGTTCATAGTAACCTTATTGAATGACTAATTCCACACACATAAAAAAACACTCATTCATCACACACACACAAAAAAAACAACACACACCTCCATTAAACACTTCCTCTCTCCTTAAACATCATCATTACATTTAGTTTCCTTGCTCTTGTTTCATGTTTATTATTTCATATATTATATGTAGATAAGTATATGTTTTAAGTATGTATGTATGTATTTGTTGTATATGTAAATGGTACATCACTGACTACCTGCATTATTTTCTCTCCTTCTCCCTTGAATCCATCCAAAGGTTGTCTGTAAAAGATCGCTTTTAGCGATAAGACCGCCCATTGTGTCACCCTGTCTAAAATGTCTACATTTATATCTGTAATTTTTATGGTGTACATAATAAAGAGTATTCTATTCTATTCTATTCTAATTCATGAAATATCAATCAATAGCGTCCTATGAAGTAACGGTACCACGATACCCTTTGGTAAGGCTAGTTGTCTGATTTTTGGGCTTATGGCTGCCCGTAACAACTGTCAGCTATTTATTTATTTTATTTATTTATTGATTTAGGATCTCCAACAAAAGATGTACACAATACATGACACATAAAGAAAGGGCAACATCAGGTACAGTGAAACCTGGTTAAGTGGGACCTGGATAAGTGAGAAACCTCTATTATTGAGAATTTCAATGAGGTCCCGGCACTTTTTCATCCAATTACCTCTGTTAATGGGACTTTACGAACCTGGTTAAATAAGATTTGATTTCTAGGATTTTTTCGATGTTTACCTCTATAATTGGGAGTCTGTAGCTCAATTCCCTGTATAAGTGAGACATTTATCAGGTTGGGACAAGGTTCGACACGTAACAATAACAAATAACACCGAAAATACGCATTTTTATTAACCTTTCCACCTCTATAAATGGAATAACAGTACATTTCGACCTCTATAAGCGGGGGCCTCTATAAATGAGACAACGATAATTTTAAACCTCTCTAATTGGAAAACTGGATAAATGAAAACCTCTTTAAATGGTACAAAATCCTTGGTCCCTTGAGATCCCAATTAACCAGGTTTCACTGTATTAAGCAGGTGTACTCCTTCACTTATAGGAGACCAGAGCCATCTATGAAGGACAGTCGGGACTAACGGCTTTACGTGCTTTCCGAGGCACGCAGGAGTCTTAATATGTAATGGATGGCCACCCATCCACGAACCGACCGCGGCAAGCGTAGCTTAACCTTCGAACAACCCGTGCGGCCTTTGCGACGATCGTTTGAGAATATCTCGAAACTTCCTAAGCACATCAATTTACTAAAATATCAAAGTTTTTATATTTACTTGTACGCATTCATTTTTTTTTTTTAAAGTACGCAATGCAAACTAATCTGACTTCCTCATACGAGTTATCGAATGTCATCCTTTATCAATATCACGACGTATTTTATGAGTTAAATGGTCGAAATAATAATATTTATAAATGCTTAAGAGCCTCTCGTGGTATGGGCATGTGATGCGGAGAAATGACGGAAATGTCGTCAGGAAAAAATTGAGTATGAATGTGGATGGTTATAAGATTAGGGGAAGACCAAAGAAACTATGAATGGACTGTGTGGAAGATGATATGGTTAGAAAGGGGGGGACTAAGGAGATGACGACTAATAGAGAAGTGCAGGCCCGTATTTAAGCGTGTGGAGGCCCTGGGGCAACCAAAATGTGTAGGCCCCGAAAATTTTGTGTAACAGACGATAAAAAAAGAATCCCACGTTTTTCAATAATTTTTAAACAGTCTGGATTTTTTAGATAGGGCAGTAAGGGCAAGGTACCTTAACCATTGTACCTACACACCGTGTGTAAAACAGCGAAAAAAAAATATTAAAGGAAAAGTTGTTTACTAGTGTTTACACGTCGGAATTTGAAAGATTTTTTTTTTCCGAAGTCTGTTGTGGGGGCCCCTCTTTTGTGGAGGCCCCGGGGCGGTTGCCCCGGATGCCCTCCCCTGAATCCGGCCCTGGAGAAGTGTGGAAGGAACAGACATGTTGCGCCGAGAATAAATCAATTTGGATACGGGAAGGTGCATGATCAAACGCTTAAGAGTCTGTCAAGTTGTTTAGTATATGTTACCAGCTAAATTGCTCGCCCTATTTTGATGAAATTTGGCAGAGTGATAGCTAGGTTTTTGGGGAAACACTTCCATCCCGGAGCCAGGTCAGATCTTAATAAAATATGGGACTACATGAGAAGCACCAGCTTTCAAATAAAAAAAGGGTCATCAAATTCGGTTCACCTAGAAAAATGTTCTGAAGTAACACACATAAAAAAATACAGTCCAGTTGAGAACCTCCTCCATTTTTGGAAGTCGGTTAAACATAGAATTATGCGGGCTACCTTAGTAACAGCATCTTAAGTCATCTCAACACTTAAGGTTTTCAGCTATGTGTTAGCACTAAGACATTACAACACATTAATTTGACAAACAGAATTTGAACTCACAACCCCCTCGTTCACTAGTAAAGACTATAACCGCTTCACTATTATCACTAACTGTAACGTGCATTTATGTTTAGAATCCAGACTCCGGGCTGCTCCAGATGGAAAAACCCAATAACACTTTGCCCGACCCGGGAATCGAACCCAGGACCTTATGCTGAGGAGTAGCGCTTGCCACTTTTAGACTCACGAGGCAGCCCGCCTTCTGTCTAAGTCCGTCACCGAAGATACGGTCTCGTCGGAAAGTAGTTTGAAACTTCGGAGTGAAACATACGCCCGAATAAATAACTTCTTCGGACGGACAAATAGACATCGTTCGTAGAGACAGCTGTCAAAGCGTGGTGTCATTCATAATTAGGTCGATCTATTCCCATCCAATACCAAGAGCTAATACCATTTGGTATTAGTTTATTTCCGAATTTATTTTCTATTCCCAACGAGTACCACATTTTTTTAAATAAAAAATCTATTACTAACGAATACCAAAGCGTGACTTTTTGTACACTCAGCTACACAAAGTTTTATTTAAATTGCGTTTTACCGAAATCTAGGGTAATCTAAATATAGGGTTAGGGTTAATAAGCTGGTCGACGGAGCCCCGCTTAGCGGGGCTCCTATTTCTGTCTAAAGGGTTTAAAGGAACCTAACCAACCGAACCTCGGGATGCCACTGACGTCGACCGTCTAGGGTTAGGATTTTCGGGAACATTTATTATGTTTTCGGAAACTTAGTTCGTCACACAAAGCATTTTAATTTTACTGAACCTGACTGTATCTGATTTCTTCAAACTTGTTTTGGTATTGGTTTTAAAATGTGGTACTCGTTGGGAATAGAAAATAAATTCGGAAATAAACTAATACCAAATGGTATTAGCTCTTGGTATTGGATGGGAATAGAGCCTTAGGTCGGACCGTCTGTAGGTCAGACGGTGTATGAATCCCCCGTAATTTCGGCCGAAACTACGGAACTCGTGTTTGTGGAGAAGACCTCTGACTACATACAACATTACTTATCTGTTAGATTATTAAGTAGGTAAACATTTACTTACATCTCTAAATATGTACAATCGCCCGCGCATCAAGTTACCAAGGTTAGATTTTCTCATTCGATTTTGAACTTAACCATCAATATTTTAAGGTATAAAATCGTTTGGAGAAATTTGACAGTTTCGTGTAGCTTGACCTGCTGGCGATTGTACTTACTTATCGACACAAGAAATGTCTACACAAATCATATTTTATAGGTAGTAATTTCTTTGTGGACTTAAATGACATGAAAATGATTCAAAACGTAAAACCATGCACATAAAAAAACGTTATATCCGTCCGATTTTTGACAGTCCATTAATTTTAGCTGTCATTGTTCTTTTGTTTCTGCAATAAAAACAAAATGGCGAAAGATTTCTCTGAGCTTATTATCTGAAATAGCTAGATATTGAAATTTGAACAAAACCTGTACAGTTGGCCGCTAATATTTTGTACCACGCCATGACCTTTACTCATAAAGTTCACGTCGAAACAAGAGATTACAATATTATATAGGCCACATTACCATTCTCCCTTCTTCCATACATCTGTATTAGCAGTAATCACAATCCATCTGTCTAATTTTTTTTCCAACTAAATTGGGGTTAGCTTCCATTTTAACCGGACGCAGCTGCCCGGATTTTACCTGGACAAAATCCAGTTACTGGGTAACACTTTCGGGCTACTGACTACTACCAACGACCGTATAAGACCTAAGAATGACAGCCGCGACCAACGGCTGAACCTCATTCCCGAAGCACGGAGGGATCTTGGTGGTAGATTTTATAACAAAGAGTTGAACAGGGTTAATACTCACAGCAATAATACTTCTTCTCCGGCTGTTTTCCCCAACACAACACCGACCACTGGCTTTTAACCCTTCCACACGTAAATTGGGTTTTTCCACACCCTGCACAGCCGTTTAAATTGGCCAAAATAGTGTCCTCCCGTATTAAAATTTTACCCTTCCCGTTTTGTGGGGTGATTACAACCATTTTTTCTTCACCATTCTCTTTTGGCAGTACCGGAGTTAATGGTATAGGTTTGTCTAAGGTTTGGTGATCCATTTTCGCGGTAAATTTCTTTTGTTTTATAACTTCATTCTCGTTTGGCAGCATGGTAGCTAATGGAATAGGATTGTCTAAGTTTTGGTGATCCATTTTCGCGGTACATTTCTTTTGTTTTATAATGTCATTCTCTTTTGGCAGCATCGGAGCTGATGGAATAGGCTTGTCTATGTTTTGGTGATCCATTTTCGCGGTAAATTTATTTTGTTTTAAAACGTTATTCGCTTCTGGCAGCATCGGAGCTGATGGAATAGGTTTGTCTATGTTTTGGTGATCTATTTTCGCGGTAAATTTATTTTGTTTTATAACGTTATTCTCTGCTGGCAGCATAGGAGCTGATGGAATAGGTTTGTCTAAGTTTTGGTGATCCATTTTCGTGGTAAATTTCTTTTGTTTTATAACATAGTTTTATTCCGATTGTGCGGAGCGCGCGGCTTTTCCCAACTGGAGTTGGCACACTACTAATGCACTCAGGTCATGTTGAGGGGTTATCATATTGTATACATATTTTTTGTAACGATTTAAATAGGTTATCTTGACTTTAATGCTTGGTTTTCTTTGAGGTTTTTAATGGAGCATTTGTTCATTTATGTTGAATATTCTTTAAGACTCATTTTTGGTAAGGAGTGAAATTGTGAAAAACGTAGATTTAAATCGTTGGTGAAAAATTTTAAGATGATTTGGTGACAATGTTAGTTGTTGTTTATTGATGTCAATTTAACATCATAACATGACGCCATTTGTCCTCAAGGGATAGGCAGTGACATATAATAGTTCATTTCGTTTTCTACTTTTATGTATACCAATGGTGGCCCAGTCACTGAAGGAAGCGTTACTATTCAACGAGAGTGTCTTTGGAATGAATGTGTTGTCAAATTTTGTGCAATACATAAAAAAAATCATTATAGTTTTTATTGGGGTCATCATTAGTCGACAAAAGTGGTAATTTACTCAAAAGTCTAGTTTTGAATGTTTCCAAGCGTTTAGTTTTTGGGTTAACAGTGATATCTTTTTAAGTAACTTTTTTGTGTAAATTTGGAATAGTGATCAATTGTCCGCAATAATCAGTTTATTAAATTAATAATTTCTTTGTGGGTTGGTATAACATCTGTATAAATGTTATCTAGGCATGTGGCACTAGTGAGAGTTATTCTAGTGGGCTCCGAAAATTGGTTAGCAAGTTGTATAACTAAAACAAACATATATTTTTAGTACTTAACCCAGAATTTTCTAACAAATTAACATTAAAATCACCTCTAGTGATGGTAGACTTGTTTGAATTACAATTTTTGTGGAACACTTCATCCATAACCTTTTCAAAACAATCATACACAATCCTGAAGGAGGTCTGTACTGCTCCAATTCTGTCCAGGGTATTTCAATTGTCCGCTCAACAGAGAGGCTCACAATATCCTTGCGGTCTTTAAATTTAAGCTAGTTATTTACTATAATTAATGAGCCACCATGCATAGCATTTACTCTGCTTAACGAACTACCTACCTGGTGATTACTAAAATTGAACATGAGCTGGTGATTTTTAAGCCAATGTTCTGTCATACAAAGAATATCCTATAATGCTATTATATAATTCAGGAATAATTCTACTTCTAAATCTTTGTCCAAAAACCCCTGAATGTTTAGATGCACCAAGTTGAGGTTTTTACACTTTCATTTGATTTATTTTTTGCCTTAGATAAATTTTTGCAAGAGGTTGCCTCTATTATCCAATTTTCGTTGGTCCCGGCTGTCATTCGTAGATCTATAGAGGTATGAGGAACAGGGTGTAAAGTTCACTCATACTCTATGGAAAAGGGAGGATCCTCCGACCAGACGGGTGTCGTGTCTGGTGGGTAACTGCCCGACGTTTGATGTCGAGAAGTTGTATATATGCTAGTTGCGCGGTAAACTCTGCTTGCGCGATGCAGGATTTTGCGTGACGTCAGTGTGAAGTGAAGCTCGCATGTGGCGATGTAGATACCGCTACAGATCATTGACAATCGTTACGGGTAGTCAGAAGCCCAAAAGTCTGGCAACCAGTCTTACCAAGGGTTATTTAACAATACGCTATGGCTCTTAGGAACGCTAAGCGAAAACGAAGTAAAAGCGCGGGCAGGCGATGCGATGCTACGCGGTGGGTCGGGAAAACATGAAATTTCACGCGGAAGAAGTCGCGGGCGAAGCTAGTTGTCTATTCAAACTTAGTAATGTTTCAATTTACTGGCAATTGTCAAGAGTAGTAACGCAATTTCTCTAACGCATTGGAGGATGTGTTTAAGACGCTGAACTGGGAAGGACGCGGCATTAACATCAACGGCGAGTACATCTCACACTTGAGGTTTGCAGATGACATTGTCATATTGGCTGAATCGCTGCATGACTTGCAGCAGATGCTGGGCGGCCTAGTTGATTCTTCTGTACGCATTGGTCTACGGATAAACTTGGACAAAACCCAGGTTATGTTCAACGAACACGTCACTCCGGGATCGATTGCGATCAATGTCGGTGCTCTCAAAGTTGTTCGAGAATACGTTTACCTTGGGCAAACTCTGCAGTTAGGTAAGAACAACTTTGAGAAGGAGGCTAACAGAAGAATTCGGCTGGGCTGGGCAGCATTTGGGAAGCTTCGTCGAGTCTTCTCGTCACGTATTCCGCAGAGCCTAAAGACTAAAGTCTTCAATCAGTGCGTCCTGCCTGTTATGACTTACGGAGCCGAAACGTGGACACTCACGATACGGCTGGTCCATAAATTCAAGGTCGCTCAGCGAGCTATGGAACGAGCTATGCTTGGAGTCTCTCTGAGGGATAGAATCCGGAATGAGGTGATCCGGCAGACAACCAAAGTTGTTGACATAGCTCACAGAATAAGCAAGCTGAAGTGGCAGCGGGCCGGCCATATTAGCCGTAGAACCGATGACCGTTGGGGTAGACGTGTTCTTGAGTGGAGACCGCGAATCGGCAAACGTAAGGTAGGACGCCCTCAGGCTAGGTGGAGCGACGATCTTCGCAGGGTGGCTGGTAGGAGCTGGATGAGAGTTGCCGGAAACAGAGCTAAATGGCGTGCAATTGGAGAGGCCTATGTCCAGCAGTGGACTGCTGTAGGCTGATGATGATAACGAGTAACGCAATTTCGAGGTCTACTATACTTACACTCTACAGCTAGTATAAAACTATTTATATAATCAGCCTATAATGTACCCACTGCTGGGACACAGGCCTCCTCTCTGTGAGAGGGAGCGGGCCGTAATATACCACGCGGGCCTAGTGCGGGTTTATAGGTGTCACATGTCTTCGTTTTTGTTTTGGTTCTAGCAGGGCATGCCAGTTTCCTCACGATGTTTTTCTTCACCGTTTTGAGAGACGTGGTGATGAAATTAAATACTCAAAGAAAAGTTGCCTCTTTTTTGTGGTTGTAATTACCAAATAGCTTCTCCCGCTCTAGGCGGAGCGGAAGGGCGTGTCAGGCTCTTACTGACAAAAACCCAGCCGTGTTCCTTCAGTTGCCTGTGCGCCAGGGCCACGGTAACTCTTTCGAACAATCCGCGACCCCGGCATGAAGATTACCCCCTATGAACACTTACAAATTTTAGCTCTTTATATTATTACCATAGATTATAGAGGGTCACTTGTAATTTGACGTATTCCTTACTGGACGTGGTAGTGTGACACATTTGCAACCATTAAACACCACATAAAGCCTAGGCGAAAATTCATGGGATTCAAGAAAACCCTTTTTTTTTTAAGAATTTTTGAAAATTTCTCGGAATTTTTCACTAATTTATTTATTTTATTTTATTTATTTATTTTACTTTAACATAAAACGGCCAAGGCCAATTACATTAGTTAAAGACACAACACACTATATTAGTAAAAAAAAATACAGCTACTCGACAGTCATACGCTCATCTCACAATACTCCAGACATGTTGACAAGATCTTCTTCCATTCATCCGCGAACACATCACAGTGAGGCTTAGCGTCCAAGAGAGCGTTGAGCGCAGAGAGCGTGCGAGGGACAGGAGACTGGGCTCGAGCGACGGTTCGACTCCAAGGCACGGCGAACAATCTGTGCCTCCTGCTACGGTTATAGTTCATCGGAGCAAAAAGATGGGACAGTTCGTCATGCAATTCAGGAGCATCTGTTTTTCCTTGAAGGATCTTACACATATTAATAATTTGGTCATTACTACTACATTAGTACTAAATGTCAGTTTACTCTCAACTCTCAAATTCATGGCCATTTCATTCATTTTTCATTCATGGCCTTCATGGCTATTTCACTGGGTACCCAATACCTTAACGAACCTTTCGAAGTATCTAAATATTCAAAAACATCAAAAAGTTTGTCATCAAATGTAGGATTATAAAAATGGATTTTCTTAAGGTATTCAAGTTTTCCTACGTTTTTAGGGTTCCGTACCTAAAAAGAAAAAATTAAACCCCTATAGGATCACTTTGTTGTCCGTCTCTCTGTCTGTCAGTCTGTCAAGACCCTTTTTCTCAGAAACGCGTGGAGGTATCAAGTTGAAATTAACAACTACGGAATCCATCATTGTACGTTGTCCGTCACGTACTTTGTGTCTGAAACGCCTATTTAGCGCAGCCGTGAGGCACACAATACTGTTTTTTTTTTACTATTTCTTGTTTTTGTGTGAATAATGTGTGCCTTAACCTGGGTCAAATAAAATTTTCTTTCTTTCTTTCTTTCACTTTGCTGGTTTTTTACTGAATAATTAGCATAAAAAATATCAGTGATTATGATTTTGAGTTTATCTTGGACATTACTGACATCGATGAAGGAATACATCTTGAGGAAACTTGGACTTATACTGAATATAAGTCTGAAGTCGCCAACCCGTTTTTAGCAAGCGTGGTGATCAATGCTCGTGCCTTATCTGTATGAGAAGAGGCCTTTGCCAATAATAGGCTGGTATTATTATTAACATTATTATTTATTATAACTAACTAGCTGCGCCCCGCGGTTTCACCCGCATAAATCTCGATCCCGTGGGGATATCGAGATATAAAGTATCCTATGTCCTAATCCAGGTCATGGTCTACCCATGTACCAAATTACATCCAAATCCGTTCAGCCGTTTTAGCGTGAAAACGTAATAAACAAACATACAAACGAACAAAAAATCTAGTCTTCTTTTTATAATATTGGTTTAGCTAAAGTAGAATAAATATCTACAGATCTAAGATTCATGAGAAGCGTCAAGTTTTAATGAAATAGTTCGTTCTATTTTCCGTCAAATACATGTTGATAAATTCTAAGATCTGTAAATATACCTAGATATTATAATTATTGACGCAAATATGATATTTACATCACATTTTGATAAACACATAACAAGAGATCGGATATTCGGATGCACATTTACCTAAACGTAATTTTTAGGTACGGAAAGTAAGGAAGCGTCTTCGTAAAATATTTTTTTTTGTAAAAAAATACTCGGGATGCCAGGAACACCGCGAATGCAAAACTAGTCGCGTATATAGTACGGAAGCAGCTTCTAAAAGAAAAACCCGGTATTTTTGGATTGCATAACTATTCAGATGCATATTTATTTAAAATTAATCTTTAAACCCCCGATGCAAATATGTGTATGTAAGGTGTAAGAGGAGGGGTAGCGTGTGTTAATTAAAGAGTTAAGAATTTTTCGATACAAAAGCGCATTCCATACTAGCCAACACCACAACTTTAGGTGAATTTGCATCCGAATATCCGATCTCTACACATGACATAAGTACATAGCTATAATTTCCATATAACCTAAATAAAATAGAATTTCGCGGGCTACTTTAGTGCCCTAAATGTGCTTCCTGAGGCACGGAAGGGTCACGGTATGACACGAAGGGTTAAAAAGGGTAATACTTACAGCAATAATACTTCTTCTCCGGCTGTTTACCCCAACACAACACGGACCACTGGTTTTTAACCCCTCCACACGTAAACTGGGCCCTTCCACATCCTGCACAGCCATTTAAATTGGCCAAAATAGTGTCCTCCCGAATTAAAATTTTATTCTTCCCATTATGTGGGGTTATTACGACCATTTTTTCTTCACCATTTTCCTTCGGCAGCATAGGAGCCGATGATATTGATTTGTCTAAGTTTTGGTGATCCATTTTCGCGGTATTTTTCTTTTGTTTTATGACATAGTTTTATTCCGATTGTGCGGAGCGCGCGTCTTTTCCCGACCGGAGTAGGCACGACACTGATGTAGGTACTCAGATCACGCTAAGGGTTTATCATAATATTGTATACATATTTTATGTAACGATTTAAATAGGTTATCTTGAGTTTAATGCTTGGTTTTCGCTAAGATTTTTAATGGAGCATTTGTTCATTTTTGTTGAATATTCTTTAGAATCAGTTTTGGAGGTTGGTAATGGGTAAAATTGTGAAAAATAATTATTTAAATCGTTGGTGAAAGATTGTAAGATGATTAGTTGAAAATGTTAGTTGATGTTTATTGTTGTCAATTTAACATCATAACTTCACGACTGTATGTCCCTAAGGCATAGGCAGTGACGTATAATACCTTACTACACTAACTAGGGTTGCTACCCGTACTTTATAATAAAGTATTGTACTTTATTTTGGGCCAACGTTCTTTATACTTTATGAAGGCAATAAAGTACGTGAAAATACTTTATTTTATATATATACTTTTAAAGTTTTTTTTTATTGTTTACTTAAAGAACTACAATTAAAGTTTAGGCTATTTTTCGCGTGTAACGGACGATACAATATTGTTAAATTTGAAAGCTATCAGAACTTAATTATTTTGTGAGCTTAGAAGAAGACTGTCCAATGATATTAAAAAAATAATTATTACTGAAAAACAGTGATATATAATTATGACTTGATAGATGATTACTTTAATTTTTATAGTCACATGCTGAATGTATTTAATAAAACTTAAGTTCTAAGAAGAGAATAAAATTACAATTTTAGACGAATACAATATTATGCACAATCTAAGGAAATAATTAATGACAAGAAAAGTAAATCTCTTCTTTGGATATGAAACTGGAAAAAAGATAAAAGAAATTGAGATGTCTTCACCTGAAGTTAGTAAAAAAATTCATAAGTTTCATATTGTTCTTGGACAAAACCTTAGGGTATCTGGATAAGTGGTTCGATTTTAGTCACACAAATTGGTACTTTTCACTGTTCAACATAAATTTAAAAAGTAATGTTGAATATAAGCATTTTGTTCACATAGTTGAAACTTTAAAACCGCTAAAACGTAATATTAATATGGATAGTTTCTATGAAGAAATTACCTTATTGAAGGCGTTATACGTACAAGTTAATCATTCTAAAGATTTTTCGGGATTATCCACATCACAGAACTGTAATTTTTTTTTTTTCAAAATAAAATGTTTTTGTAAATAGGTATATACAAAATTATGTCATTTCTGCTATCCATTCCCGCCACTTCAGCATTTATACAGAGTTTTTTGTCTGATGACCGAAATAGACTGTCCCTATACTTAATAGAAAATAAACTATTTAATACTTGAATTAAGACAGTCTGTAAATATGCTGTTAAGATATTCACTAGTAACAAATATTTTTTAGGTATAGCTAGAGCCAACAAAAAATATGCATGGAAAAACATTGTAGGGCAAATAATTACTTAATACTTTATTTTCAGGTGTTGTGCTTTATTTTTTAACCTTATAAAAGTAAATATACTCTATTTGCTTAAAAAAAGGGTGGCAACCCTAACACTAACACACACTTCACCGATTTTTGTTGTTAATTTAGATTCGTTCCATATCCATTCTTACAATAACATGAATTTACATGGAAAATCTCTTCATATTTACATAATTTTATGATAATGTATATTAATGACACATTTAGAGCCAGAAATCGATAGTAAATTATTCGATTATTGATTCTTTTAAACACCTTATCTCCTGGTTATCGACTCCAGACTGCCTAGACAAAGTAACATTCGATTAGCGATGACGCTAGTAGTTTTTTTTATGGGGTTGACATAAGCTATCGATATGTCACGTGATCATAGGTCAACGAATAGAAATTAACTAGACAATGTTAACATGAAACGATTCTATGAAACAAATCGAGAGCACCGAACGATAACTTCCATAGAGATGCGTAGCCAAGTGGCACTTTTTGACAAGCGTTATCGCTGGTTTTCGATTCGTATGATGGAAACATTAGCGAAAGCGATAGCGATAGTAGAACATTTGTCTATGCCCTCAGGTCAGGACTCCTTGTTCAGCGATCGTGCACGCGACCACCAAATGTTAATGATAGTAGACCAACGAGGTTGTCAAAATAGTTTAAAACCCAAGAGGGATTTTCCTGTTATAATCTTAAACAAACAAAAGAAAGTCGGCGTCAAAACTGCTATAAAAAAAATCAAAAACAATCGTCTTTGATTCAGTAATATTTTTAGTACAGTATAGATAAACTTCAAACAAAAGAGTAGCGGCTATATTGACCTCTTGTCGACCATGATAAGCTTATAAATATGTGGACCATACGTTTAGTAAAAAAATAAATTTTTTAGGGATGTTAGTTGGGGTATTGTCACCGTATTAGATACTATTGTTCATGGTATAATAATATACTTCGCCAGGTATAGCATTCCGAGACACAGTGGTCACGTGGGTGACACAAGCCTACGTCATCACCGCTGTGTTACCAGTAGTGTGTAATAATAACTCCCCAGCCGCCTTTATTACCTGTGCGAATCCGATAAAACAATGAGGTTCTAACTAACAATTACGGTGGTATATGTTTAAATGGAATTGTTTAATTTGGTTAGAAAAACGAAACGACTGTTTAAATGCTATAAATATATTTTTTAACAGAATGGTGACTGATTTTTTTTCCATAATTCGTGTTTTGTTGCAATAAAGTGGCAACTGGATAGTGACGTAAGCATGTGTCACTCCTGGAATGTTTTTTAGACCATGCTGTCGTGTAACTTTATTTTTGCTCTCTTTCTATACATGTCGCTGGACTGGTAACAATATAAAAACTTGTAAGTCATTTATCATCAACTTTCTTCTCAACACCTGCAGTGATGCAGGTGATAATCATTTTTTTTTATTTTCTAGACCAAAATCGTAGCTGCGATCGATCTTTTCCTTTTTACATGACAACGATTCGATGAATCACTTATGAATGAGCCATATTACAACACTGTGCTCCACACTGGCAACATTTAAAAAAAATTACAATTGCAGCTCTCATTTTGGTCTAGCAAATAAAAAAACTGAGTTTACTTACATAGTTGACACTCCGGCTCGTGCCTCGGAGTCGTTGGTCCTGGCTGTCATTCGTAGATCTTTGACAGTCGTAACGGATAGTCAGAAGCCCAAAAGTCTGACAACCAGTCTTGCCAAGGTGTATCGTGTTAACCAGTAACTGGGTTGTGAAGGCAAAAATATTATAAGTTGGGGTATTACATCGCTGACAAAAATGCTTTGCTCGACGTTGGTCCTGCTCCACAAGGGCGCATAAACTAATTGATTAGCATTCGAAAATATTGTTGGAGCTCCTGAAGATTGTAAACACTATCTTTGCATTGTATAAAATAAATCTCATAGTAATTGCTTAGCACAAGTGTGAGCACTATGTATCTGAAAGTCTAAGAAAGAAAGAAAGAAAAAAAATACGATAATTTGCAGTAAACGTGACGCACAGAAAAACACACAAATACAAAAAAAAGAACGAGTTGGGGGAAAATATGCGTCACATCCACGCAAAACGGCAATCGCTCAGCATAATCCTACGACCCTATGCGAGTCAGAGCCCCCAGCGCTGGTCACACAAGCACAAACATTTCCATGTTAACACTTTTATCAAATACACTTGGAACAGACTATAATTGTAAATACACTTTTGCCTTCCTCTTTGGCGAATGCAGGCGTGATGCACAAACAACTCAGATGTCGGGTCAACGCTCTAATTAGCCAATAAGACGACTAGCACATTGCACTACTTCCAATTGTTATTTCCTGCGAATGAATCGCTTATATAACAACCAAAAAGTATTTTTAAAAAAAAAAAAAAAAAAAAAAAAAAAAAAAAAAAAAAAAAAAAAAAACCTAGACCAGAATGTGTGACCGAAAGAAAGAAAGGAAAGAAAGAAAGAAAAATATTCTATTTGGGACATGCTCATTAAATATAAATAGTAAAAATAAGAATAAAATAGCAAAAGGAGCATTTAAAACTAACAAAATTGACATTAAAAACAGCAATAAACAAGTAAAAAATAAAAGAACTGTGCGAGGCCAAAAAGGCTCGTCTCTCAGCAAAAAGCTTCGATATTTAAAAAAAAATACCGTAGCACTGGTATTCTGATACTGCAGTTACGCCCATCTCAGACACTAATCGGCATGATCTGACCGAGATTAAGTCTGGGCTTTGAAAGAGACTGTGACCTCTGAGTTTGTTTCGGTTTCCTGTGTGAGTCCCAATCAATATTTTTTCTTTCTTTCCTTTCTTTTTTAATCGACTTCCAAAAATGAGGAGGTTATAATTATGTCCGGCTGTATATATATATATATATATATATATATATATATATATATATTTAAATGTTTTTTCACCGAAATCTCCGTCAATTGTGGGCCGATTTTGAAAATTATGTTTTTTGTTTGAAAGGGTATGCTCTCGAGGTGGTCCCATTGTCACCAAGTCAGAATCTGATGAGTGGATCCCATGAAAATCCAGGGAAATCCTCAAATTTTATAGGCACACCTATAGCGATTTGGGTATTTTTTATAGTAACTCGTGCATTTGCTCTGGGAAAGCACCATTCGGTAAAGTGGAACTGATGAAGACCAGAGGCGGCCACCGGAACTACTCAATAATAATTATTTCACGGGTTGCTATTGGATTACTTTAATATGGTTGCTAAGCAATTTATGCTCGTCACAATGTATATAGTGAAATGGAGTTGATGGTGGCTTCACCCTCAGCTCCAGTTCTGCTGGGTCTTACCAGGAGAACTCCTCAACAATTAACGTCCATGCATCGGGAAAAGCAATATTTAGTAAAAGGTGATGAGCATTTGAAATTAGGCTATTGTAACTTAGATAAATTAATAGCTGACTCACTAAAAAAGAGACAAATAAAAATCTTTTTACAAAAAAAAAAAAAAAATTTCAAGAAAAAAGAACACTACAAAGTGAAAAAAATATTTTAATTTTGGAATTCGGTGACCAAAATCTAAAATACATTTCGAAGTATCGAACTACTTTTGGACGGGCCCGTTTCTTTTTTGACGGACGCTAGTGAGTAGGTCCCCAGGGGCGGGTCGATTTGTGTGTAAGGGGTAGTCTTCAGAGCAACTGATCCGATTCCGAAAATTCTTTCACTAATGGGAAGATAGAGTATTGCCGATATATTTTGTGTTAAAATAAGAAATTTCACGCTATCGAAGTCGTGGGCAGAAGCTAGTTACTTATAAGTCCAGGGTTTCTCGTGATTTATTCCACATAATACATTGTGGGACATTATTTCAACACAACTTTACCTTGTTTGAAACATCGTGAGTAAATCTATATACAGGATAATTTTTTAACCAATGCGCAAACTGTAACCATGAATTCAGCACATGATTCTAGACCCTCTAGCGCAGAAATTTCTCGTCGGTTATAAAAAAAAAATATCTTCTGTTTCATAGAAAAATGCAATACCTATGCGGTCAAAATGTAAGGAACAACTAATAAAAAAAATTATAACTGACGAAAAATTTCTATGCTAGGGGTTATAGAATCTAATGCTGAATTCATGGTTACAGTTTTGCGCACTGGTTAAAAATGTATCCTGTATATATACTGGAAACGGCATTGTTTGTAAAAACAAATCTGCATTTATTTACTAAATTGTCAGCAGTTAAGAAGACCCCAATCCGTATTCAATATAAAAATAAATTGTGTATGACATAATACATAAATGAAAAAGAGCTTCTTTGGTGTTGCTCCTAAAATTTATAATAAAATACCCCAATGTCTTAAGAAGTATGGGATTAAAAAAATTCAAAAAGTGTTTTCATAAATTATTAGTTGAGAAATGTAGTGTGTGTTTGTGTGTTTGCGTGTGTGTGCGCGAGTGTGTGTGTGTGTGTTGTGTGAGTTGTGCGTTTGTGTGTGTTGTGCGTGTGCGTGTGTTGTGCGTGGTGTGTGTGTTGAGTGTGTTTAGTTGTGCCCATGCATGTATTTTCTTTTGTTTCGTGATTTTTTCGTTTGTTTTCTGTGGTGAATTTTGTTTGTCTTTATTTTCTATAATCTTCACTGACATTTGAATGTCATCAATGACAAAACTTAGTGCAACATATAATTATTATATAAGACCTTGTGTAATCCATATTTTACAAATAAATAATTCTGATTCTGAATATATTAAACAGGTCTGAAATCGCCAACCCGACTTGAGCAAGCGTGGTGATCAATGCTCAAACCTTCTCTGAATGAGAAGAGACTTAGGCCCTGCAGTGGGAAACTCATAGGCTGGTATCCTATCCTAACTAATATTATAAATGCGAAAGTAAGTTTGTTTGTTACCTTTTCACGCTTAAACCACAGAACCGATCATCCTGAAATTTTGCATATACGTTGTCAGGGGTACTGAAACGGACATAGGGTACCTTTCATCCCGAAAAAAAGTACTGTTCCCGAGGAAAACAACAATAACGTCCTTATGATAATAGATGGCGCCACGTGTCTTTCGAATCATGATTGAATTATAACCCGAATTGATAGTCAAGTCTAAATTAACGCGAGCGAGGCCGCGGGCAAAAGCTAGTTATTAATACATTGTAAGACATTACTTCAACATTACTATTAACTTGTTTATTGAATATTAAGTAGTAACAAACACCGTGACATTAACTAGCAGAGGGCTGTACTTCCGAATGCTTATCTTATCGCGTGTCGTTCTGTCGCTCATTCATAGGACGATTATGTTCTCGCCATGTTTGTGACGGGGGACGGAACTATACAAGATCTGACAATAGTGTAAAATATATACTAATTTCCGATCTTTATACTATGTCGAATATGAAAGACTTTTGCAAAAGGTAGAAAGCGGAAATATCGAAAATAATAGTTGGTTACCGGGTTGTTTCATACATTTTGATAGGACAGAATTGAATTTTTGTATTTAGACGCAGATTTTTTCGATATTTGAATATTTTTCCTCTTATTAATTAAAAGTTAATAATAATAAAGTAATAGTGTGAAATATTACTGGTGTATGAATGAAATACACCACAACATACTATTATTGTTAGACTTTATATTAGTAAGTGTACCCAGTGCTGGCGTTAGGGTAGGGCGCGGGTGGGCGACCGCCCAGGGTGCCAGAGGTGAAGGGGCACCGAAGGGGCTGTGACTAGGCGCCTCTTCATCTCTGACGCCTGCAGAGAACTTTTGTTTTTGTTCGTTTGGAGTTAGAAAACCAAAAAACATGTTGAGCTTTCTTCGCTTGCTCTTGCATCCGACATTCTCTGAATTCTCACACTTTTCTGCGTAAGCTGACGAAGTAACTCCTATTTCTTTACGAATGGACAAAAGAAAACCTTGGCGAAGTACTGAAATTTTTCGCCCCTGTCTACTCTCAAAGAGAGCAAAGGGGCGCCGTCGAAATTTCGCTCCAGGCTCCTGTAATTTTAAAACCGGCACTGGGTGTACCTTCGGGCTGTCATGCGGGATGACAAGGGTTGTGGGTTGTGGCCACCGTCAAGCCATAGTTGTTATCAGCTGTTAATACCTACAGTGATCTTTCCCCTTGTTGAGTTATTTATAATATACTAGCTTTTGCCCGCGGCTTCGCTCGCGTTAGTTTAGACTTGGACTATCAATTCGGGTTATATTATAATTCAATCATGATTCGAAAGACACGTGGCGCCATCTGTTATCATAAGAACGTTATTGTTGTTTTCCTCGGGAACAGTACTTTTTTGCGGGATGAAAGGTACCCTATGTCCGTTTCTGTACACCTGACGACGTATATGCAAAACTTCAGGATGATCGGTTCAGTGGTTTAGGCGTGAAAAGGTAACAAACAAACAAACGAACTTACTTTCGCATTTATAATATTAGCTAGGACTAGGATTAGGATATAAATTATTATAATATTGTAAAACATTCTAAAAGAGTAACGGTGGAGTTTCTTGCCCATTCTTCTCCATACAAAACTACCTTTTGGAAGGGGCAACTAGAATCAATTCTATTTTTTTGTAAATTTTGACGTTCAAAAGTGCTTTTTTATGTGCCTATTTGAAATAAATGATTTGAATTTGACTTTGATTTTAAAATATTTCGTAAGAACTGGTAACTAATATTTGTTTTGTTGCTTTAAGTAATGATTTTTTTGGACTACTTACTTTGGACCATCAGAAAGATCACAGACTCCTTCTCTATTAAAGATAAAGATAATTTATTCGTTAAACATGCGTTTACATAAACCGACTTAATCAGATATGCAAGGTGTTGAATTAATAGATGTTGTGTGCGTCCATGTTTTGCCAATAATGGCGTACAAATTTTGTAGGTATAAATTACATTTAAGGGGACTACAGGACCTAAACGTAAGTTTTATAATGCCTGAAAGTATATGATCCACTGCACTAAACAAAATCAGAAAAATATATGTTATTCTTCAGGATATTTTCTAATTAGATAGTGTGTTGAAAACATAATACAACTAATTTGATACGATAGAAAAAAATCACGAAGATACCTCTAAAAATTTCTTTTAACTATTAAAAACCATACTATTATGCATTAAATCATTCTGATTTTTTGTCAGATTGTTCTACAAGCAACATACTAACATAATAGTGTTTTTAATCCAATCAATCGATTTTTTGTAAATAGATTATTGCTTCGTATTTTGCAATAAATTACCAGCGTTGTGTCATCGCGCTTCTCTTTCTTTTCTATGCAGTCCGACAGTGACCGCGCTTTAGCTGTTGTCAGCCTCTCAATTGCATTTTACATAATTATAGTCATTCTTAATTTCATTACAAAATACTAAACCAATAAATAATAATTGATGTCAAGATATTATAGTATAAGTATATTGTAGTCAGAATATATTGCAGCTTAAAACAATACTGTGTGAGAGCCGTGATAGCCCAGTGGTAAAGGCTGCGACTTACGAGCTGCATGTCGTAGGGTCGGACCCTTTTTTTTTTTTTTGGTTGGGAAATCATCAAATGACCTCTCCCGCTCTGGGCGGAGCGGAAGGGCGTGTCAGACTCTTACTGACTAAAACCCACCCGTGTTCCTTCAGTGGCCTGTGCGCCAGGGCCACGGTAACTCTTTCGAACAATCCGCAGTCCCGGCAGGCATCGGTATTATCGGACCCCGTCAATGGTGCTGACATCTCTTTGAGGCGCGCGTGGAACACGACGCGCCGTCGACCCGGGCTAGGGTCGGCCCCTGACAGGTGCTTTATTTTGCGTAAATTATTAAAAAAAATATTTTGAGGAAACCGGCATGTCCTAGTACAGTCACGAGCATAAATATGTATACACTTGACTAAATTCAAAAGCGATTTTCTCCTTACTTTTTGAATAAAATTGTATGTTGTTACGAACATAGTATTTCCGAACCCAAAGGTTTATATAATATGTCGTATTTCAACGTTGCATTCGTTATTTCACAAAAAAATCGCTATTGAAAGTTGCCAAGTGTTAACATATTCGTGCTCGTGACTGTACCAAAAATTCGAAGACCTGCGACATCTACCAACCCGCACTGGGCCCGCGTGGTGGATTACGGCCCACTCCCTCTCACAGAGAGGAGGCCTGTGTCCCAGCAGTGGGAACATTATAGGCTGGTTATGCTATGTTAAGCAGTTTAAAACTGGACGAAATATGACTGTTGCTGTGAAGTAAACATCTCTGCCTACCCCATGGGATGTAGAAGTGTGATGTTATGAAGTGTAGTCAAACATACAGAGTAGTCGTAACAATAAATTTATAATGACGAATGTTTTTAATTACCGGATGTGACAAGACGATTTTAGACACGCATTAGAAAAATTACGGAGCAATTAGTATAGATTCTACTCAAAGTAGGTATGTTATACCTATAGCCTGCAAACTCAAACTCAAAGCATTTATTTCAAATAAACCAATTACAGGCACTTTTGAATTGTCAAGGGGTCGGTCAGTCAGAAAGATGAAGCTAGTTGCCCATTCCAAAGTGTAGTAGGTACCTATGGAGAAGAACGGGCAAGAAACTCCATGGACACTCTTTTAAATCAAAATATGGTTACAAATTATTGGTTACATCATTCATGTTGAAATTATGCATGTGAGAACGATGCAGATATGCGTGATATGAATTCTTGGAATTTTATACAAGGTAAAATGAAATATATATGGTGTAAAAATACACTTAAGAGGGCGCACAACGGTCCACTAGCGCCATTCCTTTCAAAAAATATTATCTCGTGACTGAGAAGGAATTATGAATAACGGCTTGTAAGGACCCTCGGTAAGTGTGTCTAGAATTTTCTAATATCATTTATAAAGTTTCATATTGAGACACGAAGCAACAAATACGATCTAGAGGAATGTGGCTGCTTTTCTTTAGATCGTATTTTGTTCCTTCGTGTCTATATATAATGCACCATATTCTGACAAATAAATGAATCTGAATCTAAATCTGAATCTGTCTGTCTGAATCTTCTTCTCCATAGAGATCTACGTTTTGGAATGGGCAACTAGCTTCAACTTTCTGACTAACTGACCGACTCTTTGACAAAGTCAAAGTCAAAGTCAAATCATTTATTTCAAATAGGCACATAAAAGGCACTTTTGAACGTCAAAATTTACAAAAAAATAGAATTGATTCTAGTTGCCCCTTCCAAAAGGTAGTTTCGTATGGAGAAGAATGGGCAAGAAACTCCACCGTTACTCTTTTAAAATATTTTACAATATTATGTAAGTTCACATTAATTATGTAATCATATGTGAAGACGATGCACCTAGAATAAAATTACTATACCACAATAGGTAAAAAGAATTAAATATAATGCAAAGGCAGGTAAATTAATTATGTGATAGATACATGGTGCTCACATATTTACAAATATTGAAAAGTAGATGATGTTTCCAAAATTTCAACAAGTAATAATTTAGTGTGTGAGTTTAAGTAGTTAAGTACATAATGTAACAATCAATGTCATACAAATTATAAATTATACAATCAAATTAGCAACCAGTTTGATTTTGTCTAGACTCTAGATTGTCCTATGGAGCAGGACCAGCATGTTTCCAAGCATTCTTATCTAGGATATAATCCTCTAATTTGTAATATGCTTGTTTACAAAGTGTACTTTTTATATGAGTTTTAAATTTTCTTTCATTTAATTGCAATATGTCACAAGGTATTTTGTTGTAACATTTAACACAGTACCCCATAAAAGATGTATGTACTTTAGATAATCTAAAAAATGGTTGATCAATTTTATCTTTATTTCTAGTATTAAAATTATGTCTATCACTTATTTTATTAAAAAGATGTCGATTTTTTCTTACATACATAATATTTTCATAAATGAATTGACAAGGTACCGTCATAATATTAATCTTTTTAAATAGTTCCCTAAGAGATTCGCGACGACATAGATTGTAAATGGCCCTGACAGCTCTCTTTTGCAAAATGAAAATGGATTCAATGTCAGCAGCCCGACCCCACAGTAAAATGCCATATGACATAATGCTGTGGAAGTAGCTAAAATAGACCAAACGCGCGGTTTCTACATCTGTTAACTGTCTTATCTTCCTAACAGCATAAGCGGCCGAGCTTAACCGCCCCGCAAGAGATGTTATATGGGGTCCCCATTGCAATTTCTCGTCTAGCGTGATTCCCAGGAAAACCGTCTGATTAATAAATTCTAGTTTTTCTCCATTCAATATGATGTCACATTCGCAACTTCTAACATTAGGTAATTTAAATCTAATGCATTTGGTTTTTTTTTCATTAAGTACCAAATTATTTACCATAAACCAATCTTGGACCTGAAGAATAGAGTTATTTACATCGTCAAGATTTTGTGACCGTCGGTCTACTTTAAAGATCAATGATGTGTCATCTGCAAATAACACCATCTTCGGTTGATTCTGACAATTCAAAAGTGCCTGTAAATGGTTTAATTGAAATAAATGCTTTGAGTTTGAGTTTGAGTTTGATTATGTTTATGATTATGCCGTTATTTATCATTCTTTCTCAGCTACGAGATAATATTTTTTTAAAGGGATGGTGCTACTGTACCGTTGTACGCCCTCTTAATGAAGCCGAGAGTCACTTGTACTCCCTGTCATTGTATTTTTTTTTTGTACCGGGCCATACCTGGGAACCTTCTGGTTACGGAGATATTTTATTCTGTTTTTTTTTTTAGGAAAACATGTTTTTTATGTTATATTATGACACAACTTTAAATAACCCCACGACCCCTGTACCGTTGCATGCACCCATACTTAAACTATATGGGTTAATTTTATTTTGTTAAACCAATATATAAAATATTAATTATGAAACGTTATGAGGAGATTATAAGCATTCCAAAAATGTATAATACTTGTACATTTATATCAAAAACTTTCGAGTAATTTGGCGTTGAATTGTAGTAAGGTATTGCGTCAAAATTACGTTATTGAACATGTTTGTTAGCTTTGATGATTATTTGTATAAATTATAATTAATAAAAAATTAAAAATAGCGAAAAGAAAGCTTATATATTAGACTATATTAATTTAGTATTTTTTGTTTTATAACAACGACTTTCACGTGAAACGATTATGACACGGCTTTTTAGGGGGCTTTACCATAGTACGCCGCAAGCCCCGCGCCTTCGGCTTCCAAAGTTGAAAATACTTGCATAGGAAATCGATCTGTGTTACTGTTTATAAACAAGGAGCATAATCGTTTTTGCGAAAAAGTACTTGGAAGTATAAAGTATATTTTTTTGCAAATACGATTGTGCTACATATTTATATGACGATATGGACCGATTTCCTGTGCAAGTATTTTTAATTCTGGTGTGTTTCAGCTCGTCTGCGTCAAACTAACAAATACTTTCACACTTGCAAGTATTTCCCACCCGCACCAGGGCGCACTACTTCGATGCAAAGCTCAAGTGCCTGGCAATTAGTTTAAATACATCTCATCCCTACTAGTGATGAAATAATTTGCTAATCATTCGTAAATAAGTTATACTTAGAGAGTTTGTTGAATTAGGTTTCTCTATGTTTTATATAGTCATAGTCGAACTAATATAGGTAATTTTGCACCTATTTGCCGCATGCTTTCTCTTGCCAACTCCATTCGTGGTGAAAATGTGAAATAGATGTCTTTGCTGATTCTGTAGCCTCAGTTAGGACTAAACTTAGTCTTGTTTGTATAATTTATTTTTGTTATATCTTTTTTTATATTTAATTTTTCTTTCGCAAAACTTTTTCATTATCAATGGTAAAGTTCACATTTTGTAAGTTTTGTTTAACGTAATTTTTATATTATTTTAATTTTTAGATAGTAAATGTTTTACATAAAATATGCATGCAAGATTCACATCTAGTAATGTCAATCAAAAAAATTGTTTTGAAACTGTTTTATTGCATTTGTGATTGTAAATCAGTTTTGTGACATATAATTTAAAAAAAAATTGTACATAAATAGTAAAATAAATAAATAATTGCTAAGTAATCGTTAGCAATAAGTTTATGTGTAGTATTATTATTTAGGTACTGATAATGTTATGTTAGCGAGCAAGTGCGCTAGCCGACGCGGTAACAAACAGCACGGGTATCACCCTCGAGACCTTGCGGCACACTGAATCCCGATCCTCGTGGGCCTGCGCATGAGTTACAGTAGTGAAAACGCCAGCATTTTAGAATAAATCTTAATAAAATGAAATTTTGGTCTTTCGAAAAAAATATTTCTTACAAAATGGTTATTATTAAATTGTCTATCCATTAATGTCAGTAGCAAAATTAAAATAATGCTTACAATACGACGACATGCATGTTATTAATCATTATTTCTCATTTCTGTGGTTTCGTTGTAAGGAGATTAATTAATAGAATACTCCTTTAAAAAAAAAAAGTATGTACTATTATAGAATCAAGATTCTGTAGAATGTATTTTTTGTTAGTTGATAGTTCTTTTAAATAACAAGTAGATAGCTCTTAAAAACTGCACAAAACACAGCTAGCGCGGCGTTTTGCTCGGGGACACGCCAAGGTGCATCCAGATTTCTGACGGAGCGAGGCATGCACCGCAAATTATTTTTGTAATATCTTTGACTCCCTCAGGCTGAGTCATCTAACATGTAAAAAAATTCATTTGCGGCGCATGCCTCGCTGTGCCTGGATGCACCTCAATTGGGAATACCCGAAGCCTGTTAAAAAAATTGCAGAAAAACCGAAAACGTGATTTAATAAAAAACATATATCTTTCTCAGAAGTAATTGTCATAGTTTCCAGCGACAGATTAAACATTGCGTTGAATAGATACCTAAGTAATGATAAGCAAGACCTCTGCTGACCCTTCCTATACGCAACAATTTGTAATAGTTGTCTGTCTTATTTAAAATGTGGATAATTTATAATTACTTCTTGTTTGAGTAAAAACATTTTTTTTTGTAAAATAGATTTTATTTTTCACTTTTTAGTTGTGGTACCTATTCCACACAAATTCGTATACCACTACTTGACATGTAAATAACAGTGAAAGGAAATTATTAAAACATCATCAATATAATATATTAAGTGGAATAAATACACATTATTAAGTATAACTCAAAAACTACTAGTCAGATCTTGATCTAATTTAAGGTTCGTACACACTGGCGCGACGCGACGCCCGATACAAAGGCACCGCGTGTCGCGCGATGAGCGACGCCATTGTGTAGCGCTGTCGCGTCGCGCCTGTCTGTGGGAGCCTTTATATGGGACCACATGAAAAGCACCAGCCTTTGAATAAAAAAAATCATCAAAATCGGTTCACCTACAAAAAAGTACTGACGTAACACAAATAAAAACAATATATACAGACGAATTGAGAACCTCTTCCTTTTTTTAAAGACGGTTAAAAAAATTATAAAATGAAATCAAAAGAATGAGTGAGAGATGAGAAAATAATAATGACTACCAGCCTATTTGTAGTCCCACTGCAGGACAAAGGCCTCTTCTCCTACAAAGAAAGCACGAGCATTGATCACCACGCTTGCTCAAGACGGGTTGGCGATTTGAGACTACTAACTATTGGTTTCTGCCTGGCACCCTAATTACGTAACACATTATCTATCACAGTCTGAATCATTTTGAAGCCTATTGCTAATCCATTGCTTCATATGTTCAATACACTTGATCTCGTAGTATCTCTTAATGTTATATTTACGTCCTTTTTTGTATGTTTGTATGTCCTTTAAATTTGATCAACTTTTTCAATATGTTACCTATTATTAATATTTTAACTTTGTTAGCTTAGTTGTTAACTTTATTGTGCACGCTGTGGTCTCCCTATAAGTGAAGGAGTACACATGCTTAATACCTGATGTTGCCCTTTCTTTATGTGTCATGTATTATATACATATTTGTTGGAGATCCTAAATAAATAAATAAAAACTTGTCAGCTCAACAACGTAAATAACGAAAAGAAGTGCTTCACTGTGTCTCCGGAGTGTGTTGTCTCACGCTCAGTGTCAGGTTAGCGTACTGTGCGTGAGTACATCTTTGTGTCTCTGAGCGTGTGTATTAATGTGACCGATACCGTGGTACCGCGCCTTAGGTATGTGCGCGGCGAGACGGAGGGGCAGTGCAAGCCGATCTTTCGTCAACGCTCACGATGTCACGCCCCCCGCCTCGCCGCGCATACCTAAGGCCCGGTATAGCAGTATCGGTCAAGCTATAGCCTTGTTTGAGCCATTTTAGTGCTGATTCGAGAGAAGAATAACACCAACTTAGTAATCTCTGAGCGTGTATGTGTGTAACAGTATTAATGTGACCGATACCGCTGTTCCGCGCCTTAGGTATGTGCGCGGCGAGATGGAGGGGCAGTGCAAGCCGGTCTTTCGTCAACGCTCACGATGTCACGCCCCCCGCCTCGCCGCGCATCCCTAAGGCCCGGTACAGCGGTATCGGTCAAGCTATAGCCTTGTTTGTGCCATTTTAGTGCTGATTCGAGAGAAGAATAACACCAACTTAGTATGTCTCTGAGCGTGTATGTGTGTGACGGTATTAATGTGACCGATACCGCTGTACAGCGCCTTAGTAATGTGCGCGGCGAGACGGAGGGGCAGTGCAAGCCGGTCTTTCGTCAACGCTCACGATGTCACGCCCCCCGCCTCGCCGCGCATCCCTAAGGCCCGGTACAGCGGTATCGGTCAAGCTATAGCCTTGTTTGAGCCATTTTAGTGCTGATTCGAGAGAAGAATAACACCAACTTAGTATGTCTCTGAGCGTGTATGTGTGTGACGGTATTAATGTGACCGATACCGCTGTTCCACGCCTTAGGTATGTGCGCGGCGAGACGGAGGGGCAGTGCAAGCCGCTTGTTCGTCAACGCTCACGATGTCACGCCCCCCGCCTCGCCGCGCATACCTAAGGCCCGGTACAGCGGTATCGGTAAAGATATAGCTTTGTTTGTGCCAGTTTGGTGCTGATTCGAGAGAAGAATAACATCAACTTAGTATGTCTCTGAGCGTGTATGTGTGTGACGGTATTAATGTGACCGATACCGCTGTACCGCGCCTTAGGTATGTGCGCGGCGAGACGGAGGGGCAGTGCAAGCCGGTCTTTCGTCAACGCTCACGATGTCACGCCCCCCGCCTCGCCGCGCATACCTAAGGCCCGGTACAGCGGTATCGGTAAAGATATAGCTTTGTTTGTGCCATTTTGGTGCTGATTCGAAAGAAGAATAACACCAACTTTGTAGGAGATAGGATATACATAACATCATCACGCCTGCAATTCCCGAAGGGTTAGGCAGTGGTACAAGTCCCATGTAAGGGGAGTGCCTTTTGCCATCAATCGGGCACAAATCCAGACTCCGGGCTCCGGGCTCCGGGCTGTTATGGAGAAATTCCTGTTGGAAAAACCCAGTAACACTTTGCCCGACCTGGGAATCGAACCCAGGACGAGCAGTAGTGCTTGTACAGACCTCTGTACAAGCCCATACTGTGTGTATGTGTTTCTCATACCTATGAGGAACAGGGTGTAAAGTTCACTCATACCTCCATAGAAAAGGGAAGATCCTCCGACCAGACGGGTGTCGTGTCTGGTGGGCAACTGCCCGACGTTTGATGTCGGGACGTTGTTTAAATGCTAGTTGCGCGGTAAACTTTGCTTGCGCGATGCAGGATTTTGCGTGACGTCAGTGTGACGTGTAGCTAGCATGTGACGATGTAGATACCGCTACACTTGCAACCACTGAACCAACGAGGTGGTAGAGGTAGGAGATAGGAATAAGATAAAAAAATAAACATTACAATATAGGAAACAATTTTAATTTATTAAAGAAAATTGAGTATTTTACCACAGAAAGATAACAATTAAACTTATATTAATTAGAGAATGTTTTCTTACTGTATAGTGAAATTAACTAATATCACATTTATTTTGGGGACATTTACAGATAAATTGTCTAGAGTTTCGAGTTTTTAAATAATTATAATATGGGCAAACACCAATCCAATGTGTGTTTAAAAATAAAGTAGGCCAGCTTTATTGGATTGACGTCAAATTGTCATGATTCCTTTTAGTCACCTGTCTTACTGCCGACGAGGAAGCGACTAGATATTAAAAAAAAAACTCGCTCAAGATAAGTACAAAAGATTGTAGTTCTCGTGTAAGTAAAAGAGATACATTAATAGTCCATCGCTGACTGTTCCCACCGCCGCAGGCAAGTACTCGCTCAGCGATGGCTTATTCTGTCTAGCCACACTAAAACAGCCACTCTAGGGTAGATACTCTAAAACGCGTGTTCATCTGTCCACCCCAGACGGGGTGGATAATCGGAATTCACTTTTGATTGTTCTTCCAAATTTTTACTCCAAGTACAGTCTTTATTGATTGATTTGATTAAATTGAATAATACGCATAAGTGTTTTTTTTTTCTGTCACTCATATTCGTAACCGTTATAAAGAGCTACTCGACCCTTTGTTAAAATATACATTTTATCGTTACTTTTACTAGATTCTGGCTCAATATAAGACATTTTTTAAAGTTTAAACTGTACTGTGATGTATTTTAATTGTTTTCAGATTCTTTTAAAATGAAACATGTCATTAGTTCCATCATGGAACTGTTAATGGTACTAGTGGCAACGAAGTTCCAATAAAACTATAATTTAAATTATGTTACATTGAATGATAGGTAAATAGAAACGATTTCTGCATTGACATTTCAAAGAAGAACCATGTATGTATTTTTAGAGGTATCTTGGGCCAGCTGTTTCTATCATTTTTCTCTAAATGACTGTTCACAGCGAAGGGAGAAAATTAGAAGAAAAATAATATACGAATTCCGATTAGCCACCCCGTCTGGGGTGAACAGATGAACACGCGTTTCCGAGTATCCACCCTAGGGTGGCTGTTTCAGGGTGGCCAAACGGAATAATCCCTCTACTCGGTTCTCGTTAATCGCCGGCGGTGAGACAGGTACCTCAGCTAGGAATACACTTACCAGTGTCTAGCAAAAAAGTATGTAAGTAGCTATCATGGCTTTGTTACAGCTTCTGATTGGTGATAACATGGGTACCTATGTCACAATGGAATGCAAGCTACTCGCATCATTATCACTATTATCATTTTAGCTAAAAGACGTTCACTGCTAGACGTAGACCTGCCCCAAGGTTCGCCACATCGACCAGTTCTATTCGTCTATCGGCCATCTGCCCTGTGAACAATGTTCCTTGCCCACTGCAACTTAAGGTTATTCGCATTTTGATCAACATACGACGTAAAACAGAGCTGCAATTTGCAAAAAACCAAAGTAAATTTGAGCGGGCTACAGCTGAGGATTCACCTTGCTAAGTTTGGCAAATCTTTGGGCTATGTCGCGACCTTGGTTATGGTAGGGAAACTCCAAGCATAGCTAGCCCTTTGCAAGTGTAGCTATTTGTATACTCACTTGCTAGTTAATGGAATTTCTACGAGAATTAAACCTTACTGTTCTATAGAATATTAAGCGTGATAAACGCTTGTCCGGGTTTCGATTTCGATTCGGCAGTAATTTAGCATTTAAGAGGGCGTACAAAGTTCCACTAGCGCCACTCCTTTAAAAAATATTATCTCGTGACTGAGAAGGAATTATGAATAACAGCTTATAAGGACCCTCGGTAAGTGTGTCTAGAATTTTCTAATACCTATTATAAAGTTTCATATTCTGACACGAAGCAACAAAATTCGATCTAAAGAAAAGCGGTCACATTCCTCTAGATCGTATTTTGTTGCTTCGTGTCTTAATATGAAAGTTTTTAAAAGGTACTGTTGTACGCCCTCTTAAGAACCAAGCCGACGCGAAGCAATTAGATATTCCATTTATATTCGATTTTGCCATCCGGTTGTGCCGATTAATGCCAACCCGAACAAGTGTGTAGGACGCCTTACAACATGTTTTTTGTAATAAATTAATTTACCCAGGAAAAGAAGGCAGTATCAAATGAATGACTGTAGTATACGCGGCCATAAAACGCGGGAGCGAGATAACAAGACTCAATGCAGAAACCCCGTACAAAATATTCACCGTCCTACTCGCACACTTTATGACCGCAACTGCCCAGTGTCTTGGCGTTTTTTATGACTCCCACTTATTCAAAACCTTACACATTTACTTAAATGATTCGTTTTTAATATTTTGATGAACTGAACTCAACTGCTGTCATCAGAAAAATGGATTAGGCTTTTGAGAAAAGAGGATCACTCCTGAATTCGTTATTTCGTTTACCTAGTTATATAGTTTAATCATAAATCTTGTCAGTAAATACGTGTTTAAATAGATCTTAGTGTAATCTAAAGCTTTTGATATTTTTACAAATTCGATAAAACTGAGTTTCTTGTATTATAACATGTTCACGTGAAAATATCAATATCGTAGCTTGAGGCGATATTGCACATAATTTTTTCATAAAAACCGGAGCGACGTCTAATGACGTTGTGCAAATACCTGATGATATCAATCAGTATAAGTATATATTGGTCTGACGTCCTGGGACGTCAACGTTCATGTACACTATGCTTCAATTTATATGTAAACATCAGTGCAATAGCGAACAATAGCACAGGTCGGCTGATGTAATGACAATTCTTAAGCGAAACGACATAAAGTGACGTTGTGCGTTGACAAAGTAGGTACTTGGCATCAAGACGGGATGCCATCAGAGATGGCGAAAAAAATCGGTGCGATGTAGCACAAGAATTTTGTGAGTTCGATACGTTGTGGTACAAAAATCCAACATTTAAATAATGGTATGGCCGTCTACACCTTACCATGAGATATAGTGCTCAATGAATCGAGTTTTTGATGGACATGATAATACGTTGGGCTACAATTTATCTACCAATATGTGACGTAGACATACGACACCAGGTTTCTAGAAAGTTAAACGGCATGACAGTTTCTGCATTTCGATGTCTGAAATGAAACCAGTAAATTAAAGAACTTGACCACAGAACAAGGAGACGCCAGAGGCGGCATTGTCAATACTTTCTACATAAACCAAGCGTGTCATCGTTTACTCGCACTACGATACTAATGACGTATAGAAACAGGTTTTGAAGGCGGTCCGTGACAAAAGTAGTGCGCTCAAAGCACTTGAGATGGCATGAATTTTATTAGTACTGCCGGGCGCAGCGATTCTGTGCTCTGTGAACTTGACGTACTGTAAGGCACCGTCCTGACTGGCCATCGCTCGTGCGATGATGCGTGCGTCCGATGAAAATGTTGGCACGACTGTGCGATCGAACGTACTGGTATCTACTGAATGCCCTAATTGACGGTCGTGCGATCATGCGATGCGACCAAATTGTCTAGTTTTCATCGCGCGACCATCGACATCGGACGATCGTGCGATCAAACTTACTGATCTGAGGGCCTAGACAAAGTAACATTCGATTACCGATGACGCTAGTAGAAAAGCCAAAAAATGTATGGGGTTGATAAGCTATCGAAATGTCACGTGATCATAGGTCAACGAATACAAATTAGCTAGACAATGTATCATTCGATTCTATGAAACGTATCGACAGCGTCGAACGATTACTTCCATATAATATTGACGCTCGTCCGACCAAGTGGCGGGGAGGGGCAAGGCAGGGGTAAAAATCTTCTTCATTCCGTACGTCGAAATATTGATTGCGAAATTCACCGCGTTTATTTTTGTATTTATAAAGCACATTATGTGGTCTACGTTTTCTTTTTTAATGCTATTTATGATTAAATATTGCTCGACAGCAAAAACTGTGCATCTCTGTTAAGAGCCATGTCGAGCAGTTTCATCGCACGATGATATCGCGTCGTATCATCGCGTGGGCGATGGCCAATTAGTACGGCGCCTTAGCTATCGATATTCCTTTCAAAAACCAAGTGTAGGTATGTCTAGTGAAACATGTGACAATAACTTTAGTCGCTGCTTGTCGAGACTTACTGTGATTCGACACTTGTTTTAAATATTTCAAAAACTTTCACCATGTAACAGAAATATTCATCGGTTTTGACAAATATATTTGTGTATACTTGGCTTTATCATTTGACACTTTATGTACTACGTATATACGAGAATATTGACACTTTATGTACTACGTATATTCGAGTATAATGACACTTCATGTACTACGTATATACGAGTATGACACTATGTACTACGTATATACGAGTAAAATAACATTTTATGTACTACGTATATACGAGTATAATGACACTTTATGTACTACGTATATACGAGTATGACACTTAATGTACTACGTATATACGAGTATAATGACACTTTATGTACTACGTATATACGAGTATGACACTTAATGTACTTCGAATATACAGGAATAATGATACTTGTACTACGTATGTACAAGTATAATTAGTATGAAACTTTATGTCCTCCATATATTCGAGTATAATGACACTTTGTGTACTACGTATATACGAGTATGACACTTTATGTACTACGTATATACGAGTGTATTGACACTTTATGTACTACGTATATACGAGTATGACACTGAATGTACTTCGTATATACAAGTATAATGACACTTGTACTACGTATATACGAGTATAATGAGTATGACACTTTAAGTCCCACATATATTCGAGTATAATGACACTTTATGTACTACGTATATACGAGTAAAATTAAATTTTATGTACTACGTATATACGAGTATAATGAAACTTTATGTCCCACATATATTCGAGTATAATGACACTTTATGTACTACGTGTATACGAGTAAAATGACACTTTATGCATTACGTATATACGAGTATAATGAAACTTTATGTCCTACATATATTCGAGTATATCGACACTTTATGTACTACGTATATACGAGTAAAATTACATTTTATGTACTACGTATATACGAGTATAATGAGTATGACACTTTATGTACTACGTATATACGAGTATAAACATGGCCAAAATATTCAGGTATATCTACCAGCTTGATTACTTAAATAGCCTCCTCATCTGCCTTACTTTTTTCAACTATGTAAGTGCCAGCTTCCAGTTGAACCGGATGCAGCTGAGTACCAGTATTTTACATGGAGCGACTGCCTATCTGACCTCCACAACCCAGTTACTGGGTGACACGATACCCTTTGGTCCTTGGTAAGACTGGTTGACACACTTTCGGGCTTCTGACTACCCGTAATGACTGTCAAAGATTTGCAAATGACCAAAGTACATACATAAACTCACGCCTTCTTCCCATGGGGGTAGGCAGAAACTACAGACCAAAGTGAGCTAGCTAAAAAGGTTGATCTTTTTCTCATGAAGGTTTCCCTATTTTAGATCTACCTGATAATGTATCGACGTCTTAAAACAATCGTCGTGTCGTCTAAATATACACCAGGATTTAATCATAATTTATCTTCACCTTAAAATTAGTATCCAAGTCAAAATAAATGCCATATCCGATTATTTTTTTGGAAACAGTTATTAACTATCTTATTTTGAAGTGAGTGCTCATTAGAATCCTGACTTGAAGGATTGATCAGAATTGATAATATCAATAATTATCACGAGACTAGGCTTTGTTTAAAAACATGACCCTTCTCCTGGGACAGTCGGTTAAAAATGCCAGTTTGATTACGAAGCGTTGTTTTCAGAAAGGACATTTATTCTGGCTTAAATAATTAGCTTATATTTAACAAATAAATAAATTAACTATCTATCTATGACTTTATTAAGGCTGGTATGACACTATAAAAGGAAGATTCCGATGTAGAATATTAATCAATCTGCCTTTTCTCAACTATGTCGGGGTTGGCTTCCAGTCTAACCATGAAACATCCTGTTTCTTATCATAGAATCAAAAATAGAGATTTTAGTTGCAGAAAAATTACTTTATTTTCCAAAGTATTTTTTATGAGATATGTAGTTTCATTAAAGCCCTTAGCTTTATTCCACTCGGATGATTACTTTTATAGAGTCTCACTACCCTAGTGTTTGGACCCTCAGAAATATGTCTTAAAATTCTTTGATTCCTAAAACCGTTTTTTAATACACGATATTAAACTAACAAGCAGATCATTTTAGGTCGGGGAAAAATTTATTTCGTATTTTATATACACATTCAAGACGAAGAGATTAACGCCGCCGCGACGTCCCAATCCACGTCCGCCCCGACCCTTGCTCGAGCTAGCCCGCTCCACTGAGCCTGTCCCTTGTTGCCCTCCCCCAGCGACGCCCTAAGCCGAGGTCCGTACCTCACAGAGGGTGCCCTTAGTGTGTATTCGCCTAGTTTGTGCGTTCTTAAGCCCTGGTTGGGGGCCTTAATTTTTTCAGGAAACCACAGGCATGTCCAGTTAAGCAGCCGACAACTTCCTAGGTTGACCTGCAAGAGGCCAATTACAAAAAAAAGAAAAAAAAAAGATCTCGTGTGGCACCCAAATATGGAGCTTTTTTGTATACCCAGACTTTTTTAAATGGGTCAACCCCTCTTTAGCTATGTCGTAGCTTCTAAAATGCCGATTTTGCTCCACTTTTTCAAAAATGGCATCGACTTTATCCGTAACAGGGCAAACAGGGCGAGCTGCATTTTTGACATCAAAATTCCCGGGATGAAAATCTTGAACCAACTTTGTACTACTCTTACTGACACTGCGTTAAGTCCATAAACGTCACATATTCTTTTCGTGGCTTCTGTCACATTTTTTGTAACAAAACTTCAAAATGTATCGAATTTTTTCGTTAAGACTCATTTTGGCGGACAGAAAAACAATTGAAAAATGGCGGAAAATCGTTTCTACTTTTCATTTTTCTTTATAAAAATGTCATCTAGATATAATGGTACAAAAACCAGCCAGATACAAACAGTACAGCCAAAGAGATTTTACTACAACTTGATACCTATAAAATACCAAAAACTTTTTCCCCGACCTATTAATTCATTAAATGCGATTTCTCGATCCGTCTCCTAGGAACTATTTAATTAGGTGCACACACTTACAAAGGCTCCCGCAGACAGGCCCGACGCGACGGTGCGACGCGATTTTGGTAGATCAATTTCCACGAAGTTTTCATAAAAATTGTTGTGCTAGAGTCGTGTCGCGCTGTCGCATCGCGACTTTTTGTGGGGCCTGAATAGCATTTTGATATGGACAGCTTAACCATGATTTAAAACGTTGACTGGTCTCGGTATGTTTTAGAAGATATTTGTACAGCAATCAGAAAGGTGTGTTCTTACTTAAATAATCAGCCCGCCTATACATTTTAGTCCAGCGGGGTAATTACGTAACACACTAACAGTAGGAATGGGTTTCATTTTGACAGTTCAACAACATTCATTGCGTTATAGAGCAAAAAAAAATTCGAACACATGAAGCAATGAATTAGTAATAGACTTCAAAATGATTCAGATTGTGATAGATAGTGTGTTACGTAATTAGGGTGCAGTATTGAAGTTTTGTATGGAATAGTTGAAATTTTTATCACGATTACAAGTTTGGTCCCATGGAGAAAATTGTTCAGTTAGCAGGCTCCCGGAAACAGGCGCGACGCGACAGCGCGACACAAAGGCACCGCTCGACACACGATTCTCTCTTATTCATCATTCTCTCTTTTGCGCTTGATGGTCGGTACCACACCCACACCCTCTGATACATGCTGTATAATAAGGGTGTTGTTTGCCAAAAAAGATGGATTTTTAAAACAAGGTCTAAAACTGAGATCTCTGAGTATAATTTTGTCTACTTTACCGACCAGTCGAACGTTTCCACCCGTTTCTAAGTCGTTGCCTCAAAAAATTATTTAAAGTCATTCTACGTCAATTTAAAAAGAAATCGAGTCAAGTTGAGACAGGAGTCGAAGAAACTAAGTCTCCCGCACACAGGCGCGACGCAATAGTGCGACGTGACTTTAGTAGAACAATTTCTATGAAAACTTCATGGAAATTGTTTTACAAGATTCGCGTAGCGCTGTCGCGGCGCGCCTGTGTACGAGAGCCTTTAGCCACCCGTTAAAATTGTAACCATGAATGTTTTAGGCCATAACACGTTATTCTAAACAAATTTTGTGATTTGGACGTGGATTAAATATTTTACTAGACGCAATTTATTGTTCAGTAAACATGTTTTTTTAAGGGACCATTTGGTACCCTAACGCAGTCGACGGTAGTACTGCCAAAGTAACAGTACAGTACAACTATTTTCTTAATGTCCCTCGGGAATCATCGCATTTCCGAATACAAACAAATGCTTACTTGGTTCTGAATTCAAATTATTAACCGTGATAAATCTAATAATTGATGGACATGGGAATTAGCATTCGTTTGTATTCGGAAATGTGATGATTCCCGAGGGAGATTACGAAAATAGTTGTACTGTACTTAGGATTTAATAGGGTCACCCCGCCGAATGTTACCTTTACATTTTTGGCGCAGCTAAACCCAGCTTCATAACCGGATTTCATGTTGGAATTTACTTATATTGTAATAACTAAATGTACACATGAATGCAATAAAGAATTTGAATTTGCTTCAGAATACGGGTGTCACACTATTAATTACCAAAAGCTACCATCCAATTCCTACTTATAACCTATAACTCTTTGTCTTCCATGTTGCTGTAATGTCAGTGCGTTACCCGTGGTGTTGTGGGTCGTTATGTTCTCATAACCCGACAACATGTAGGGAACAGTTGATTTCAGCTTGATCCCATAGTTAAAATTGTCTATTGTTAAGTACAATGACCCTGTAGCGTAGCGACATCTAGCGTAGCGGCGCACGACCGCAATGGTCACTTGCTTGCTGGCGCCCGAACGATGCGGACGTGCGACCTCTGCTGTTGTACAGTGAATTGTTTAATTTACCTACTCGAATACTTCCTATAACGTGGTGAATACCACAGACCCCTTAGGAGTTTTTCAGTTATTTCAATGGGGAAGGAAACTGTCAAAATGGCGCTGTCATAGCTAGTTCCCAACACAAGCTAATAATATATGGCGTGAGGTGGTTTTATTTTATTTTTGCGAAAATGACGCGTTGTTGTGTTCCTAAGTTCTCCGAAATTGGAGTCCAACTTTTCTCGAAAGATCCTAAAATTAGAAGATTGTGGCTTAAAGCTATTTGTAGACATTTTTTTTTAATTAAACGGAGTTTGTGGTTCTGTCGGAATCATTATGAAGAAAGTGATTACAAGGAAATATTTAAGGTTTAAAATTCTAACACATTCCATGTCAAATACTTGATTTAAAATATTGAAATCATCGAAAATAACGAAATATTGAAATAAAACCAAACTCATGAATGAACACGAAATGGAACGAACGAACGAAATGTCAAATTTATTGTAGGCCCTAGGGACCTAGCTATGATCACGCCATCTACAATTAGCTTTGCCCCCGACCTTCCCCATTTCATCTTGTAAAAGCTTCAACCTGATTATAACCACTATTTTCTAGACTACCATCCAATTCCTACTTATAACCTATAAACCCCGTCTTCCATCTTGCTGTAACGTCAGTGCGTTATTCGTGGTGATGTGGGCCGTTGTGAGACCGAGACGTGCGCGTCCAGGCCGTCTGAGACGCGAGACGTGCGGCGGAGCCAACTGGCGCCTGAGGGTTTTTCTGAAAGTAAATGTACAGGGAATTATATATTTATGATTGTAGGACACAAACTCACCGTTTCTTTCCAGAGGTAGGTGGAAAAATTCTATCTGCAGATGTAGGATTTTTAAGCTATTAAATTATGCATAGGTTCCTTGTAGGTGTCAAAATTAGTTTATAATATATTCACTGTTGGGATCTCTCTGTGTAAGGGAGTAGGCTGTAATCTACCACGCGGGCACACCTTCTTGGTTCTAAGACATGCAGATTTCCGCGCTTCCTGGATTAAATTTATTCACACCTACCCAACACTCTATGAAAATTTTCTTTTAGCATAATCAGCCCATAATGTTCCCACTGCTGGGACACCGGCCCAGGGTGAGAAGGAGAGGGCCGTAATCCACCACGCGGGCCCCGTACGTGTTGGTAGATGTTAAGATGTCACATCCCTTCTATTTTTTGGTTCTAGGACATGTCGCTTTCCTTCACCGTTTTGGGAGCAGTGGTGATGAAATAATTTACACAAAGTAAAGCGCTTGCCTGGGTTCGAATTTATGACCACTCGTAAGTCACGGCCGTTACCACTGCGCCAACCACTGCACTCAAATTTCTTTTATAAGTAATGTATTTCTTTATACGTGTGCCAAATGAGACCAGTCACGTTTCATACAAAGTTGGGCCCAAAACCCAAATTTGCTGGCCAGCGAAAAAAAATGTGTAACCCTGGTCGGGGAAGTCCTCCCAATCATTTTTTACTTTGGCGCTGAATCTCTACGACCATACCTTCAGCTATTTTTAGAGATCTATTTACCTTGAAGGCATCTATCGCGTCTGGGAGGAACATTTTAGTGACGGAGGCTGTTTCGCCGCTTTTTTATCTTCGGTTACACACGTCGAGCGACCCCATACGGATCTGCCGCTTGACGAATGAAACCAGGCAGCGGTCATAGTCCGACTTCTTTTTCAACCTGAATGCAGCCTTTTTGGCAAGGTGGTCAGCGCGTTTGTTGCCCTCCAGTCCTCCGTGATCTTTTCCCAGAACAAGGAAACATATTTGCTCTGCGATAAGGCCGCGCCCATGTTAGCTCTCACCTCCACCGCCAGTGCGTGGAGGGAACCTTGGTGACTGTTTCTAGTGCTGCCTTTGAGTCACTATAGATTCCGAAGGTTCCTTCTTTGCGTTTGAAGATTTCCGTCAGGGCTACGCATATGGCTAGGAGTTCCGCCTGGTGGACTGTGCAGCACGACGGATAGGTAAGCTTTACGGACTTGGTCTCGGCATCGCTGTCCCACAGTGACAGTGCTGCTCCGAGCTTCCCCGCGACCTTGCTGCCGTCAGTGAAGAACCGAACCGCCAGGCTGTTGTGGGTATCCACAAGGGACTAGTCTTCCAGACTCATGAACTTTATGGCCGTATTTTTCGCCGGATGTGGAGTAGGGCTTTCAATCCGGAGTTCCGGAGTTTCGTAACTCCGGAGTTTCGGAGCGATTTTAAGCATTTTTCAAATCCGGAGTTGAAATAGAACACCGGAGTTGAAACCGGTTTTCAAAAACCATGTAAACATTATTTACAAAACGACGAAAAACGCATCTTAATTCTTGAGCGTATCCCGTTATTTGATGCCTTCTTAAGTCCTTAGCACAACACTTCGGTATTATTCGGAAAATACCTTTCAGAAGCGTACCACTATCTGCTGTGTGTCTTGCCGACGAGCGTGGAGTCAGAACGAGCATTCTCGGCAGCAAGCTTTTTCTGCACGAAGCTTAGAAGTTCTCTTTCTGACTCATCTTTAATATCGTTTCTCAAAACATATTACCAAGAACTTCGATCTCAAAAAAAGTAGATTTTTTAGGTACCTATAAGTTCATGATTATTATTTTATTGTAACTTGCCAAACAAATGTTTATTTTTTATGATTGTTGATTGTTTTAATATTTTATAACGCGTATTAGTTGTCTACTATAACGTCTGTCTGTCAGACAGTAAAATTTTAAACAAAAACACTGATTCCTTAACAAATAAAACTTCTATTGATTAAAATAAAGGGCCTTTTTATTAATTTCTAAAAAAGCTGTCAACTCCGGAGCCAACTCCAGAGTTCCGGATTTGATTGCTCAATTTGCTAGCTCCGGAGTTGATAACTATCCGAGTTTGAATGCCCTAATGTGGAGTGTCCGTGAACGCCACCACACGCTCCACCTATCTGCCCCCAAGGGCTGGCTGCTTTTTGTATTCGGAGGTCGAGTGGCCTGGGAGTATCCCATTCAGCACCAGGGATGCGTTCAGCGAAACGGTGCAGTAGGATTTGCAGAACTTTTGAGCGAATTCTGTGCTCCAATCTTCTTAGTTACCGGCGCCCAGGCGCTTGCCAAGTACATCACTACTGGCTCCAACGCTGCCGTGTCAATGCTCCATCAAATATGAACTCCGATGCAGACCCCAGCTCACTTTGGCCGCTCTGGATAGCTGTTTGTGTTGGCAGCTTTTCTAGACACGATAGCGGTGTGGGTGTTGAACGTGAGCTGGTGGTCAATAGTGAGCTCCAGTATTTTTATTTCCTTAGATGCCAATGCGGCACCCTGCCTATGCTCCGAAGTGGGACATCGTACTTATGCTTCCTGGTTACTACCATGGTATAATAATATACTTCGCCAGGTATAGCATTCCGAGACACAGTGGTCACGTGGGAGACACAAGCTTATGTCATCACCGCTGTGTTACCGTGTGTAATAATAACTCCCCAAACGCCTTTATTACCTGTGAGAATCCGATAAAACAATGAGGTTTTAACTAATAATTACGTTGGTATGTGTTTAAATTGAATTGTTTCGTTTGATTAGAAAAACGAAACGACAATTTAAATGCCTTGTATATATTTTTTAACAGAATGGTGACTGAAAATGTTTCCATAATTCGTGTTTTGTTGCAATAAAGTGGCAACTGGATAGTGACGTCAGCATGTGTCACTCCCGGAGTGCCAGACCTTGTTTTTTTAGACCATGGTTACTACCATTGCACAGGTTTTATGTAGTGCAAACTTCAGCTTATTTCGGATGCCCCATTTCCGATCATACTCGAGGGCAGCATTGGCCTGTTTTTAAACCTCCGTTGCCGTGTCTTCGTCAGCGAAAGCCTGGCAGTGTTAGCCTCCCCGTTCTTCCAGCACCTTTAGCAGAGGGTCCAGAAGTAAATTCCAGAGGATCGGGTGTCCTTTATACCTGCACCATCCCAACACCCCGCCCGCCAGCCGCGCCGGTTAGTCTTTCAAGTCACTTGTTTTTAACTACATAAATATGATTTTCTTTTTTTAGGTCAAGGGTTTCCATAGTAATACTTGTTTGAGGTCACCTTTACAACAAGTTTATTTTCATAATTTTTTCATTAGGCTTAACCGTTAGATTTATATTTTAATAAAATGTTGGTACGTCAAATAGACTTAAAGAAAACAGCTGTAGGAACGTTTTTAGAGATTTGGTGCCATAGTGAAAAATGCTTGGGTGGACTTCCCCAATGTAAGTGATATACTTTTAATTTTGGATTTGGGGCTACAATGGATGATCTCCTTTAATCGAAATCCTTTCAGCCGTTAAGGCGTGAAAAGGTAACATACAGAATTATTTTCGCATTTATAATATTAGTATGAATGGAAATAGAATTATTATTAAGACTATTATTTAGAATTATAGATGATGTTTAATAAATATTTACACTCACCAGCCAAGCCGTCGCTTTTCTGTGAAATCAGCTGCTTAAACTCAGTGGAAAGCCTCCTTCGTCCATGTTCATACTTCGCCTCCTTAGCGAGAAGAGTCTCGCGTTGTATCTGAGTCTTCAATTCACTTGGCATCTCGGGTATAAAGAGCTGCATTATACCGGTTAGGCCGAAAACTACGTGCTGTTGGGAAGAAGAAATTATAGGTTAGTTTCTAAGCTATTGCATAGCTTTTATCGCGGGCTTTGAGCGCGGCGACCGAATCAAGAAATTCCGTAACGAAAATAAAACCTAACACCCCCTACTCCGCCTACCATGTAGCTCGGCCGAGCGTTCGCTTAACGTGTATGTATATATATGGTACGACTGTTCTTGAATTAATATCAAAGAAAAAAAATACTGCATAAATAAAATAAAAAATATATATAATTGCATAAGTTGATAAAAAATGCTATGGAATAGCTTTACCGCGGCAGTCCCCGAGTGCCACACGTGTTTTTTTTTAACACATGATTAAAATGGCAGATAGAAAAGATGATTTAAATTTGTTTAAAATAGGAAAAATGGATAACATAGCATTTTTGTCACACAATAAGAATCCGTTACATAAGAACTATTTAGTAGCGGTACTCAATAACACATGGCGCTCAATTTACTCGCAATACCCGGAACATTAAATGCAACATTCCTTAATCTACTTCCACACCTCGATAAGAGATGGCGCTGTTTACAACTTAATCATTTCTTAACTGGTTCCACCACTAACCGCTAGATGGCGCATTTAACAATTCTCTTCTTTCTATTCACGTACAGTCATCCTCAAAAAACTCTACAATATAGTAATCAATGTGTAATATTATGTTTTGTGTTTTTTTTTTTCGTATGCTCCACTGGGTGACGTCATCACGTCAACGCCGGCTATCGCTGAAAACCAGCGCTGGGGCTCTGTCTCGCATAGGGTCGTACCATTGTGCTGAGCGATTGCCGTTTTGCGTGGATGTGACGCATATTTTCCGCCAACTCTTTCGATCAATAATATTGATCGAAGGCCAACTTTTTTGTGTTTGTGTTTTTTCTTTGCGTCATGTTTACCGCAAATAAACGTATTTTCTTTCTTTCTTTTCTTTTTCTTTACACTGATAAAATGTTATGGAACAAATATGACAAGACGATTAAATGAATTTTTGTAACTGACTAATTGTAGCAAATTTCTATATGCGTGTATATTTTGGCATAATAATTTTAAAGTTAGTTGTGAAAGGTAAAAAGTTCAGTTTGCCTATTATTCATGCTCTACTGTATATTATAATCTTTGGTCATCCTTTTACTGATCAGTTTATAGATAGCAGCAATAGATGGCGCTTACCTCAAAAATGACGACAAAGGCTAGTCTAGCCGCGAACACATGCCAGTAGTGTGGGGACAGGCCATAGGGGTCGGAGTGCTCGGGAGGGTTTCTGTACCCCCGGTAGGCGCACACCGGGGGGTCCACTTCGTTCTCGTCCGCACCCCAGTCTGCCTTGTAGTCTGATGTGTTGAACCCTGAGAAATCGTGATGAAATAAGCATTTCAAAATCAGTTTTCAAATTAAGAATTTGAAGTTGAGAACTTGTCAAACTCTGCTTTAACATTATTTAAGGTGATAACACGCGAAATTCAAAATTTCTTACAGTTTGTTGCAAAGAAATTTTGATTTTGGCGGGCTTTTGAAGGAATCACCTTAAGAATGCTAAATTATAGTATGACAAATTCTCAACTTCAAATTCTCATTTCAGAAACAGGCTATATGACTCATCGTAAGGTTTTGCTAAACGAGAAGGATCGATTCAATGGGGGCTATCGTTTTTGTGCTCACAAGTTGGTGCCACTGTCGAGTAAGGTCCTGTTGCAGTAGTTTTATTTGATGTTTTGGATATGTTTAAGTACCCTTATATTCATATTATGTTTATTTTATTATATTTTAAAACTTAAATGAATATTAGATTATAATGTTCCTAAAATTGGCAAGCATGAAGCAGACTAATCTTATTCTTCCTTCAAGTGCTACCAAATTAGATCCTAAGTTTTTACTTAAATCTTAAGCCATAATTAATCAAGAATGGCACAACCATTACAGCTATTATGAATCATTCGATAAAATCCGTGATAAAAAATCCCGCAAACAGTGAACGTTCAGTACATATTTTGACATCTAGAGACCGTACTCTACACTAGCGCCTCTAGCGGCGAACTCAAGCGCGGTAGCCCTCATTCTATCAATAGCATAATCAGCCTATAAAGTTCCCACTGCTGGGACACAGACATCCTCTCTTCGAGAGGGAGTGGGCCGTAATCCACCACGCGGGCCCAGTGCGGGTTGGTAGATGTCACATGTCTTCGAATTTTTGGTTCTAGGACATGCCGGTTTCCCCACAATGTTTTCCTTCACCGTTTTGAGAGTAGTTGTGATGAAATAATTTACACAAAGTAAAGCTCCTGTCTGGGATCGAACCTACGACCTACAAGTCGTAAGTCGCCGCCGTTACCACTGGTCCATCACTGCTGTCATCTATCACTCTTCTAGCAATAGTCAAGTGATACTGTACCATCTCGCTTGTATAGCAGAAGGGTTAGACAGAGGTCTATAAGATTAAATTCCCATGTTATAGGAGAGTGCCAATTGCCATCAACCGGGCACAAATCCAGACTCGCTAAATCATAGTCATTAAGTTTTTTTTTTTTCTTTTCTTAGTTTTAAGGCTCACTCGGACAGGCGCGACGAGATTCTAATAGAACAATTTCTCTGAAAACTTCTTTTAGATTTTTCTACCAGAATCGCGTCGCGTCGGGAGCGTTTGACGGTAATCTGGCAGTTTGAGTACATTATGCGGCCTACCCACATGTTCTTTCTTTGGTTTTATTAGACGAGTCGTTGAGCTCAAAAAAAAACTTAGTTGAGCTATACGATTAGGTGTTGACAAACGCGTGCACTGAATGGACAGGTCCATTCAAATCTGTGTGGAAGAACCGTACAGATTTCAGTTAACTGACCACCGAACTCATCTAGTTTTAAAATATAATTTAATTTTGACGTGTATAAACTTGTGCACACTGGAGCGACACGACAGCGCGTCTCAAAGGGACCGCGTGTCTCGCGACGAGCAGTGTCTTTGTTTCGTGCTGTCGTGTCGCGCCTGTTTGCGGGAGCCTTAAAAGTGTTTTTTGAACAAATTTACAGAATTAAATATTAATTGTCATTTAGATAAATACTTACATGATAGAGAATGGTCGATATACCCAGCAAGCGTGTTATCGGGCGAGTACACATATTTGTAGACCATACGAGGTATGAAGTCGCTCGTGTACGCTATCACAAAAGCCTGAAAACAAACAATAAAATATTGTTCAGGAATCTATTTATTAGTAAAAATGGATGCTCTAGACTCGAGGGACTCGTGGCTAATGAATACCATCCGCACGGGTCGATCGATCTGGTTAAGCTATGCTTGCCGCGGTCAATCCGTGGATGGGTGACAATCTTTATCTACATACCGAGACCTTTCCGTTCCTAGGCAAGAACTTTAAGCGTTGGTCCCGGCTACCATTCTTGGACCTTTGACAGTCGTTACAGGTCATCAGAACCCCTAAAGCCTAATAACCAGTCTTACCAAGGGTATTGTGATACCGAGTAACTGGGTTGTGGAGGTCAGATATTGAGTCACTACTGGTATTCAGCTGCATCCGGTTAGACTAGAAGCCGACCCTAACAGAGTTGGGTAAAGGCTAGGAAAATTGATTTTAATGCTCTGGACTTCGACTAGATCCCTGTCGTCGAAAGTGACCGTTCTTGATGCCGTAACATCCACGCTCGGTACGGATTTAGGTCATGTCAGACGGATCTGAACGCAGGACTGAACATATTTGTCAGGCCTTTATGGCCTCAAGATCTACAAGCCAAAGAAAATCGGAGCGATTACAAATCGTTAAAATTAAACAGTCTGATTGTTGCGTGTGTCTGGACGCATCCGGTCAAATTGATCTGGCGCAGTTTCGTCAATTCGGTTGGAGTTTAGCCTTAGGGGCGCTATGTAGCGCGGACTTGGAAAAAAATTCGTGTAATATTTTTTTCGGAAATTTACTTAGGTACTCGATTCAATCGTTAAGAATACCTAAATATGAGGCTAAAAGCATCTCGGTGTTTTTTATCTACGATCAGCCGTTTGTCGTAAAAATAATGTCGTTGAGATCCTTTTAGAACGTAGGATGCAAGACCGAGCGAAGCGAGCTCGGGACGTGGGGCAACCCGACTCGGTCAGGTTAGGTTAGAAGGGGATGGCGGGCTCTAGTGAGTGAGCGAAGCATGCGAACAAAGACCCCACCATCCCCTTCCCCCAGGGTTATTGTTTTTTAAATCATTCAGAAGTCGACTACGCCTATGTGTGTCGTAAGGCCATGCTTCTCGGAACCTAAATGGTTTCTATGGCCAAGGTTAACCTGATACTGCAATAAAATTGGTAGATTACCGAATGCTTTTTTTCTGAATTAAAAATTGTCCCAGAAAAATATTTTCAACAATATTTTTTTTCTTAGCTGCTCATAGTGCCTCTAAGCGTATACTGCAATTCCTACTAGTCCGCCCCTAAGACGACCCACTGACCTTCAATTCAGATTGATCACACCATGTCTACACATGGTAGCTTTTAGTGCCATTAAGTCATTCACAATCTAATATGTAAAGCCGTGTACGCACGTGCGAACAAATTTGTTGCGATGCATGATACGCAACGACTTGATTCGGACGTGTGTACCACTAACGAACATCGAACACTCTGTTCGTCAAACGTGTTTGCGGCGATCCTATTTGTATGTTCCCTAAGGACGGTGTTCGAATAGCTTTAATAAATGTTACGTAACAAAACTGTTTGTATATAACTAGGCGGGATCTAGGATCCGCTTTAAACAATATCTCGTGAATCACTGCAAACACTAAAAAACTTTCCGCTGCTTCAAAATCGACCACTTCCAACGGCGCCGCCATGGCTATTGAGATAGAGTTCACAACTGTTGTGCGCGAACTCGATTCGAACTATGTTCGCGTGCGTGTGCGAATATGCCGTCCATACGTACAAACCAAATGTCCATGTTTGATGTTTGTGTTCACTAAGTTTATGTAGGCTTAATATAGCAGGGATTAGAAACTTTCTTCATCTTCTTCTTTATTACATACAAATCTATTGCTGTTCGTTAGTCTCGCTAAAACTCAAAAACGGCTTAACCGCTTTGTTTTTTTCTTATTTATTCCCTCTACAACAGGGGTAGTTTGAAAAAAAAAATAAAGGCTTTGCAGTGCATACCGGACATTAGCTAGTAGCTTAGTAAAGAAGATATAAAATACTTTGCTACTTACATTTGACACGACAGCAGCATATGTAATTCCTTTGAGAATGCCGTACCTAGAACAAATAAGTATATGAGAGTATTGTGCATGCCGTGGTAAGAATTGCCAGTCATCAAGGTGGAAGCGGGGCTGACTGTCAAGGATGCAATGGACGTACATTTAAATACAGGATGGTGATTTAGTCACTTGCATCCGCAAAAGTGGTGGTTCCACCTGTCATACTCCTCCTCCTGTTTTGCGTGGATGTGACGCATATTTTCCCCCAACTCATTCATTTTTGTATCTGTGTTTTTCTCTGCGTCATGTTTACCGGAAATAAACGTATTTTCTTTCTTTTTTTCTTTATACTGAACAACTTTCGCTATGAAACTCATTCGTAAAAAAAACTTCATGAAAAAAAAAATAACCAGTGCGCAAATTTTGACAAAATAAACCAAAACGAGTCTTAATAAACACTACCTATTTTTAATTTTGATTTCTTACAAAATAAAACGAGCGAGCCTTACAGTATTCGCATAATTATGATGTGTAACATCTGACATCTCACGTTGGTAATAAGAAACATTAAGAGGGCCCTTCCCGGTCCGTCTATCGTCAACGCGAGCATGATTGAAAATCTTGTTGTTTCATCCAACGCAATGTTTGAGAAAGAAGCAAGAGTGAGGACCCGACAACATCGAACGAAAATTGGCGCGCAAATATTTCACAAAACTTGTTCCAGGAAATACGTGTTATTGAAAAAGCCTCACAAGTTTATGGAATAAATGTTTGTCATTTAAAATCTTCATTACATGTGTGTGTGGTTTCTATGCAAATGTTTTCTTTATTTTTACAATTTATGAGTACATTATGAACGGCCAAAGTTCAGGTAAAATTTGTGGTAAAAACCAGATTTTTGGAGGCTTATACTGAATTTGTTTCTCCAAATTTTGATTTTTTGGTTGCATAGAAACCTAGATAAAGTGCACAAAATACCTATTAGTTCAGAAATTTCAATGAAAGATGTGTTACAACGCCATAATCACGTACGAGCGTTTGTATGAAAAGAATGACTGGTTAGCCGCTCTTAACATTATATCCTGAAAAAAATGATTCAGGTATTATTTGAAATGATTTTTCGTAACGAAGAATGATTATTTTTAATGAAAATTGTATTTTATTTAATTTAGACTAGGAGTAATGCCATTTTTTACTGAATACTCACTCATTTTTGTTCAATTTGGGGGAGGGTGGCGACAGCGGCGGCGACTATCATACTAGCGGAGGTAAAACTGTCATTTGAGGAGGTTAGGATCAAAACCACTACAAAGGTATCCACTTTTTTCAATAAGGCAGAAATCGAAAAAACTTTATAAATATTAAACACATATTTTTTTTTAAAATTTTCAAGAATGTCATCGACGTAACTACGTGACAAATAGGTCCTAAAGTTTTGTTTTAAATCTGGTTATTTTGAGGTTTTGAACTATAGCCCGACCGCTTATCTGAGACCGTTCCTGAGGTAGCTCCGCAGTGCGGGAGGGGTGTGGTGACGCGCCGCGAGAGCTCACTGATGCGTCAACTTGCGACAACTGTCATCCCTCCCGCACCGCGCAATTACCTCAGAAACGGTCTTAGTTAAGCGGTCAGGCTTTAAATGTTAATCCTAACTTCCTAACTAATATTATAAATGCGAAAGTAAGTTTGTTTGTTTGTTACCTTTTCACGCCTAAACCACTGAACCGATCATCCTGTAATTTTGCATATACGTCGTCAGGTGTACAGAAACGGGCATAGGGTACCATTTATCCCAAAAAAAAGTACTGTTCCCGAGGAAAACAACAATAACGTTCTTATGATAATAGATGGCGCCACGTGTCTTTCGAATCATGATTGAATTATATTATTGTAGAAACTTTAGTAGTGTGTTAAGAGATTTGAGATAAAACTTATGTATATATTGCTGTGCCCTGACAGGGTCAATGTATGAAACAAATATTATTGTAACATCTTGTACACTACATTGAATGCAATAAATGATGATTATGATTATGATTATGATTATTGGTTAGAAAGTACGATAAAGTGCGATTTTTTATTTAAGTACTTAATACATTTTGTGAGTCTAGAGTGTCGATAGACCGGTTTTTCATCCTCCTAACTATAATTCCCCGAACAACCCGAATTGATTGTCAAATTCTAAATTAACGCGAGCGAAGCCGCGGGCAAAAGCTAGTATTAGACATAATTTTACTAACGAGAAATAAACTGTTTTTAAGTAAACAGTTACTGCTAATGGTAGGTTTTATCATTTTGTGCAGTAATCATGAAAAAAAAAACGAAATTGCCAAAAGTGGATATGTTGTGGTTTTGATCCTAACCTTATGAAGATTTAAAAAAAAACACAATGCTTCGTTCAAAGTGTTGGTTTGTCTTGTCTTGTTGTGCTGTGTCTTTGGTTTTGTATTTTCGTTTTTTGCCGCCGACTTCCTAAATTAAAGTTATTTTTCACTTTGTCGGTAATGTTTTTTTTTTTTAAAAATATTTTATTTTTCACTTTTTACTTGTAGTACCTACCCCACAAAAATTCGTATACCACTACTTGATATGTAAATAACAGTGACAGGAAGTTATTAAAACATTATCAATATATTATACTAAGTAGAAAAATTACGCATTATTAGGGATAACTCAAAAACTCCTGGTCAGGTCTTGAGCAAACGTATACGGGACCACGTGACAAGCATCAGTTTTCAAATAAAAAAGAATCATCAAAATCGGTTCATGTAGAAAAACGATCTGAGGTAACAAACATTAAAAAAAAAAAAATTGAATTGAGAACCTCCTTCTTTTTTTGAAGTCGTTAAAAACACAAATAAAACATTGTGTAAATACTTAGTAAGACTTTTTAACATTATAAAAAAAATACGCAAACTTCTCCATTGAGCAGCGACAGAAATTAACCTCAAAATTTAAAAAAGCTAAGTACTCAAATATTTATTCGAATAATTATTCATTATTACTCACTTGCATTTTTTATCAATGATCTGCACTTTTTTCAGACACTTATTATCCACACTAAATACATTTATTAATATAGTTTACACATATAAATTAGTTTATATAACAGCACACTTTATACATTCTGTTTCTCGTCACACACACGCACACACTGTTGGCTGACAGTACCAACCTCTCGGAAAATGGGTTGGTACCACCTGACGGCCAACTCTACCACCGCGCGCGCTCATTGGTCAAATCAAATAGCGCGTGCTTCCTCAGCTTCCTGTTACACATTTCCGTCCCTTTTCACGAAATCAATCCCACAGATTACAGGAAAGCGAGGGGAAAGATGTTACACATCAAAAATTCTAGTTTGAACCTGATAAAATTAACGATCACTGCGGTCAGTATCCCGTTTAAAACTCGTGCGAGTTAACTAGGCACCTGGCGGTGTGACGTCACTCGTACTTACAGTACTGTTCAGTTTCAGAACGTGTTCAATTCAAACGCGACTTTAGTAGAACAATTTCTATGAAAACTTCATGGAAGATTTTTACCAGAATCGCGTCGCACCGTAGCGTTGCGCCTGTCTGTGGGAAAAAGACTTGAAGCGGAAATTCCAAAATGACGAAAATAAATAAAAGCCTTAGGACTTCTTCGATAACATTAATTTATGTTCGATTCGGCACGGAAGCATGTTGAATGGTAGTACATAGCTATGTGGAAAGGACTAAAGGGTTATACATACCAAGCTCCAATATCTTCAACTCTCTCAGCCAATGGCCTGCGAGCTTGTGTGACCATCTTATAAGCATCCAGGCGTATCTCAGCGATATTGTTGAGCAGAGCGAATAGAGGAGCGAGAGGAAACGCTGCCACGAACAGCGTTACGAAACCGTATTGAAGGACTGGAAATAGAAAATAAAAAACGTTTCGGTGAGTGAAATAGCAGCAGTTACTTTCTTAGTTAAAGAAAGACATTAGAACAAAAATTAAAAACGTAGGAATGAAGACACTAGACTGCCTGACTGATACCGCTGTACCGTGCCTTAGGTATGCGCGGCGAGGCGGGGGGCGGGGGGCCGTGAGCGTTGACGAATGAGCGGCTTGAACTATCCCCCCGTCTCGCCGCGGATAAACATACTGTACAGCGGTATCGGTCAAGCTATAGTAATAGAAGAGCGCTGCTTGCGCTACTCCCAAGTTAGATTTCTTACCGACCATGGTCTAAAAAAACAAGGTCTGGCATTCCGGGAGTGACACGAGGTTACGTCACTATCCAGTTGCCACTTTATTGCAACAAAACACGAATTATGGAAACATTTTCAGTCACCATTCTGTTAAAAAATATATTAATAGCATTTAAATTGTCGTTTCGTTTTTCTAATCAAATGAAACAATTCAATTTAAACATATACCAACGTAATTGTTAGTTAAAACCTCACTGTTTTATCGGATTCGCACAAGTAATAAAGGCAGTTGGGGAGTTATTATCACACACTACTGGTAACTCAGCGGTGATGACGTAGGCATGTGTCTCCCACGTGACCACTGTGTCTCGCTGGCGAAGTATATTATTATACCACGTTACCGATTAATTGAGATTTGTTAACTTCCCACACGTAACTGCTCGTTCAGTCATTTTACTGCTTAATTATTTATTTAATTACCCATTTAAATATTTGTTATGACTCAATTTTATTCAGTTTACTGCTCAGTTTTCACTGCCGAACTTGTTAATAAACATGCATTTCGTAAACAACTGCCGCTTTAACTTGGTGCCTTTTTATGTCTACACTTGACTAAATTCAAAAGCGATTTTCTCCTTATTTTTTAAATTAAATTTTATGTTGTTATGAACATAGTATTTTCGTACCCATAGGTTTATGTAATATGTCGTATTTCAACGTAACATTCGTTATTTCACACAAAAATCGCTATTGACAGTTGCCAAGTGTTGACATATTAGTGCTCGTGACTGTACAGGTAGAAATTATGAAAAAAAACAACGCTTTCTGGATTAAGCACTTTTCTACTAATACTTAAGCAATCATACCTAAGTATAAAAAATTATAATCAGTTCAATAATTGCTATATGGTGGCGGGGTACACATAATAAACGTAACATGCCGTTGTATGCAATGTAACATGAATCATTGTAACTCATGTTGAAAAAAATTCGCCTTGTTGTTTCATGTTGCATTGCAAATAATATTTGGAGGCAAGTAACACGCTAGGTATACGTAAAGGCTCCCACAAACAGGCACCACGCTATAGCACGACCCAAAGGCACCGCTCTTCGCGCGACACGCGGTTCCTTTGTGTCGCGCGAGTGTGCACGAGCCTCAATACTCACTCATTTCCAGATACTCATCGAAGAGCGCCAGTTTCCCCGGGTCCTGTAGATGGTAGTCCTGCTCCCACGCCATGTGGGGCTTGCTCAGGTCTCTGGTCACAGCCCGGTGTGACCTCTGGCGCCACCAGTTATGCAACTTCCTGCGGTGAGATGTGCAGGAGGGGTGAAATGAAGACATTTAAAATAGGTACTACACCTCTGTCTACACCTTCGGGGAATACAGGCGTGATGTTATGTTATGATAAAATAATATCACGCCTTTTTAGAGAAAAAAGTCTGGACACTGTCGCACATAGGGGGTAAAGGCTCCCACAAACAGGCGTGAGACGCGACGCGTGTTGCGCCTGTTTGAAGTAGCTTTAACCCTATGTGCGACATGGCGACAGTGTTTGGACTTTTCGATTATAGAAGTTTTATTCAGAATTAAAAAAAAAAAATGGTTTCTGAAATAAGAAACGTGAAAAGAATAAAAATAAATGTCCGATTTTGTTTTTGCTAATGTCTGGTTTTTTGTCAGGACTTTTCAAAATATTAAAATGGTGACCCTTGTCGCATCGGCGGCGGCGCGGGCATGACTGGCAGACCCCGACACTCTACAAAGACGAACTTTATCTAAAACCTGCACTACACTACTCGCGAAGTTCCATCGACAAAGTACTGGTCGAAATTGACCGAAGACCGAAATACGTGACTATACACTTTGGCTAAGAACTACGGGACGCTTCGAGTCCTTTGAATCGGGCAATAAAACCGACAAAGATCGAAAGCCACCCGACACGAGCCGAGGTTGCACGAAGCGAACCGAAGTGCCCTTCTACATTCCCGTAGTCGAATAACTTCGATCAACTTCTCGAGTGCTGCAGGTTTAAAACTTGATGGGCAATATTTATGGCTGCGCACAATCTAACATTGACTTTGGTGCGCTGTTGAAAGAATAGCGTGTATTATTCATTGTCATCAGAAAATCCTCTAATCTGCGCTACTGTTGGTTTGCGTGGAGCCTTAGTTCCCTTTTGGCTTTCTGGACAGTGCCGTAAAAGGCGAATATAGTATTAAAATCTTACTCAAATTCAATGCAGGGGCAGAAGGGCTTGTGGCTTAATGATATCAGCTGCAGGGATCGATCGAAGGTTAAGCTACGCTTGCCGCAGTCAGTTCGTGGATTATTGACCATCCATTAAATATCGAGACCCCTCCGTGCTTCCGAAAGCACGTTAAGCCGTTGGTCCCGACTGGCATTCGTAGATCCTTGACAGTCGTCACGGGTAGTCGGAATCCCAAAAGTCTGACAACCAGTCTTACCAAGGGGTATCGTGTTACCCAGTATCTGGTTTGTGGAGGTCAGATGGGCAATCGCCCCAGGTAAAATACTGGTATTCAGGTGCATCCGGTTTGGGCACGCCACAATTGTGGCGGTAAGTCGCCTCTTTGAGGAGTGGATTGAGAGGCGCCACGGCGTCCTCACTTTACACCTGATGCAGGCCCTCACCGGACAAGGCTGTTTCGGGAGGTTCCTGTTTCGGATAAGGCGGGAGGAAACGCCCGGGTGTTTCCACTGTGTGGATCGACCGGAGGACACGGTGGAGCATACGGTGGAGGTCTGCCCGGCTTGGGCGGAGCACCGTCGTGTTCTCGTGGCGGCGATCGACGGCGGCGATCTCTTGCGTCCAGCTCTGGTTCAGGCGATGGTACAGAGCGTGAGGGAATGGGAAGCCGTCACCTCCTTCTGCGCAGCAGTAATGCTCGCGAGGGAGGAGGCGGAGCGCGTGAGGGAGAGGCAATCGTTGCGCCGTCACGCCCCTAGTCACCGCAGGAGGAGACACCCTGGGCGTCGGGAGTCGATAGCCGATTCCCGGCCACCGTAGGCGCGGGCTTGCGAATGGCGAGCAATAGGCAGCTCACCGTCCGGTAAGGAACAGGCCCGGGTCGACGGCGCGTCGTGTTCCACGCGCGTGTCAAAAGATGTCAGTACTATTGACGGGGTCCGATAGGGCCGATGCCTGCCGGGGTCGCGGATTATTCGAAAGAGTTACCGTGGCCCTGTCGCACAGGCAACTGAAGGAACACGGTTGGGTTTTAGTCAGTAAGAGTCTGACACGCGAGAAACGACGTCTCCCGATCTGGGCGCAGCGGGAGGCCGCTGAGTCCAGATCGGGAGTCGTCATTTGATGACTTCCCACCCAAAAGAAGAGGTGCAGCCGGTTAGACTGGAAGACGACCAACATAGTTGGGAAAAGGCTAGGCAGATTCATTCATTCACTCGCAAATAAAAATTTTTTGACCATAGCTCATGATTATTTACTGGTATTTATATCTCTAATAGGATCAGTTAGTACTATTTTCACAGTAATACGACTGGGGATTGCTCAATCGCGAAAAGTAATAAAAGAAAAACCTATAAATGTCTTGTGTTAACGATAAAATAATTTCGGGTGTTAAGGCTTTCTATGGTAATTGGAATACATACAGTAACCTACAGTACAGTATTTTTATCAAACTCAAACACACACTCAAAGCATTTATTTTAAATAAACCAATTACAGGCACTTTTGAATTGTCAAGGGGTCGGTCAGTCAGAAAGATGAAGCTAGTTGCCCATTCCAAAGCGTAGCAGGTACCTATGGAGAAGAATGGGCAAGAAACTCCATGGACACTCTTTTAAATCAAAATATTGGTAACATCATTCATGTAGAAATTATGCATATGAGAACGATGCAGAATGTTAAAAGCGTCCGTAATAAAGAGACAAAAGCAATTCAAATATTAAATTAAAATAAGCCGTGGCAGCCAAGAGATGACCAGTCCCTACTGACGGCGCCCGTTCACGAACATGACGTCTATCGCTATCTCACGAAGCGACGCGCGCGTTAGTTGTGGTTACCAAGAGTAGAAAGTTTGTGTAAACGCAGGAGCTCTCGGTAGCGTCCGGGATAATGGAGAAGTCGGAAGTATGTGTGTGAGTGTATGTGCTATGTGCTGACGCTACCTACTCATCTTCATGCACACATGCACAGCATGTGTGTACACTTGGTTACCACAATTAAAGCGCGCGTGGCTTCGTGAGATAAAAACATTGTATTTGATTACGTCCTACATACATTGATTTTGCCAACCGTACAATGCGATACTATGAAATCAGTGTTTCGTCTAAACCGCTTTTTGCATAAGGTCATTTGTCCACCGCCACCATCAACGGGACGTCAACGCGAAACGAAATTATTTGAACCGAACATGACGTAAGGCGGTGGTGTGCGGTGGACACGCGGTCATAGTAAATGTATGTATCTGTATTTCGGCGCCGTCACCTCGTTCCCGTCCCCTACGTCATCGTTGATTGTTTTCAAACATGATTAAAACTAGACGTCATTTAAACCAGTCTGTGTGTCCATTGTTAGGCATATTCGTAAGTTATTAGTTACTTCTTTTGGGTAAGCTCACTCCATCGTCGACTTTGTCATCCCTGACCTAGACTAGAGTCAAGAGCAAACCCATCTCAAATTAAAAAAAAGATGATAAATAAGAAATATTGCCATATTTGCTTCAATTGCCGACTGAAACAAATATGACAATATTTCTGAGTATAAATTTATACTCAGAAGTAAACTTCTTTGCGAAACTTGCGGAAGTAACAGATATAAAGTTGATGGGCGATAAAACCTTTCCTACGTGAAAAGGAGGTGTGAGCGTCACGCGTTTCGCTCACCAACGCACATTATCGACATTCACAAACACACACGTACGTACGTACGGGTAGCCGAGCTCGACGAAGTTATTGACGAACTGTTTGCCAATCATGATGATTGCTAGTTGTATGCACAATTGTAATAGACACCCGACTGGGTCACAGTTGTCACCTTTCAGTTTAAAGAATGTTGACTTTCCATATGTTTAATATATAGAAGTAACACAATTTTTTCCAACGGTGGACATAAACAAATTGACGGACTTTAAAACCTCTCCTACGCGAAAAATTTGTTGTGACCGTACCGCGTTTCGCTCACCAAGACGCGTTTCGCTCACCAACAAATATTTCTCACACCAACGCACAATAAGACATTCACAAACACACACGTACGTACGGGTAGCCGAGCTCGACGATGTTATTGACGAACTGTTTGCCAATCATGATGATAGCTAGTTGTATGCACAGTTCTGACAGACAGCCGGCTGGGTCGCAGATGTCACCTTTTAGTTTCAAGAATTCTGACTTTCGTGCTTCGTCGTCGCCTGGGTAGTCGTAGAAACGGCCCTGGTGAAGAGAAATGTAAAATATTTTTATGTAGTTATTGCATACGCCAACCTCGCGGCAGTCGCGCTCATAAAACCACGAGACAACACGAATCTTTTAGAAACCTCGTAATAAATAATAACCGATCCACTCAAACGTTTTTCTGACCATGACTCAGAAAAACGTGCGAGTGGGCCGGTAATTATTTTTGATTTACCTGAATAATGCTAGGATTTTTTTTAAGATTTTTGCTGTATGATAAAACGCTACTAGTTCAAAATAATGTTGGATGTCTCAAAATAATTAATTTTCTGTCCAATGCTAATTATTCGAAAGTCGGTGCTGTGAATGTAGTAGGTATTGAAAGTTACGCCTTTAAGAACCTGTATGAAGCTTCAATTAATGAGGTAATTAGTTGATTTATGTTTTTTTTTGTTTATTTGGAGATGGTGAGTCTCAAAAGGTTAAGATGGGGTAACAAATAGTATGTATCCGGAAACTCATTGAGAGCTTCGTTTAGAGAGATATTACTTCGTAAGAACTGACATCTATTTTCTTAAAATCTAAAACCTGCACTACAGTACTCGCGAAGTTGCTTCGACGAAGTGCTGGTCGAAATTGACCGAAGACCGAAGTACGTGACTATAGACTCGTGCTAAAAACTACGGGACGCTTCGAGTCTTTTGAATCGGGCGCAAAAACCGACAACGATCGGAAGTCGTCCGAGGCGAGCCGAGGTTACACGAAGCGAACCGAAGTGAAGTCCCCTTCTACACTCTCGGATTCGCTTGAGGGGGATGCGCTCGGGTAGCTCACGAAATTCAAAAATACTTACGTTTTTTGCAATTTGCAAACAGTGTCAGGTTGTAAGTTGATTAAAATATGATTCGCGACCGTAACAAATATGGCTTTACAGAATTATAATCATTAGAATCAGCAATACAACTCCTTAAGTTAGAATTGCCCTCAAATGTCATGATTTCATGAAATAGTCATTCAATAGGGTAATATAAACTTAGAGAGATTTATTAATGATTTTTATGATTATAATTCTATAAATAGACATTTGTTACGGCCGCGAATCATAATTAGATCAACATATAGAAGTATGAGGAACAGGGTGTAAAGCTCACTCATACTCTATTGAAAAGGGAGGATCCTCCGACCAGACGGGTGTTGTGTCTGGTGGGCAACTGCCCGACGATTGATGTCGGGATGTTGTATATATGCTAGTTGCGCGGTAAACTCTGATTGCGCGATGCAGGATTTTGCGTGACGTCAGTCTGACGCGTAGCTCGCATGTGGCATTGTAGATGCCGCTACATCACTCCCCCCCGGAGACCGGAGGTCGATAGTGGGCTGAGTCTTGTATCTTGCGATGCTTGCCAGGGCCAGGTGAGGTTCCAGTGAGTCGGAACCGGGTGTCGCATAGTTCGCGGTGAGTCGGAACTGTCTGCGAAGATTCCCCAGTGAGTCGGGGTGGCGCTGCGTTATGCTCCAGTGCGTCGGATGTGGTACAGCGCCGGGTTGAGGCTGACTGCTGGCGTCGACCAGGAGAGGGTTTGAAGGCTCTGCTTGTGGACCGGCCGAGAGTGCAGTGTGCTGTGCCAAGATTGTTGATGAGGCTGAGGGTGATGACCAGGTATGCGCGGTCGCTGCATGCTGGTGGTCAGGATACCCATTGAAGCCGTGGGTGCTGGCTGGCTGTGTGACTTGCCGCTCGAAAGCTTGAAGGAAGTGATGATGACGTCACGCTGATGTACTTGCACGAAGGCTGCGCTGACGTTCATTTTCGGGGTTACCAGTATAGAGGTATGAGGAACAGGGTGTAAAGTTCACTCATACTCTATGGAAAAGGGAGGATCCTCCGACCAGACGGGTGTTGTGTCTGGTGGGCAACTGCCCAACGATTGATGTCGGGATGTTGTATATATGCTAGTTGCGCGGTAAACTCTGATTGCGCGATGCAGGATTTTGCGTGACGTCAGTCTGACGCGTAGCTCGCATGTGGCATTGTAGATGCCGCTACAAACATACAACCTGATACTGACCTGCAAATTGCAAAAAACGTAAGAAAATTTGAATTTCGCGGGTTACTCTGGCGCATCCCCCCTAAAATGATAAATGATAAATGATTTTATTTCTGTAATTAATATATTGTGATTTAATTGTAATTAAATCTTTGTTTAAATAAATTATTGGTTTAATTGTAGGTTTGAACAAACACTTTTACACGTCAATCATATTTTAAAAACTAGATGAGGTCGGCTTAACTTTGATCAACTTCTCGAGTAATGTAGTGCAGGTTTATTACTGCCAAACAACACACTGCCTAAATCACTGGGTCTTCGAACATGAAATTTCACAAGAATTCCTTACATAACGTAGGATTTTTGAAAATTCTTCCTTTACCGGGCCGGCAGTCTCGACATAGATAGCGACAAAAATCGGTCGTTAAGTCTAATCGATATCAAATTTCTTTAATAGATTTTCAACCTTATACTTTGGAAATAAAGTTGAAAATCTATGAAAGGAATTTGACATCGATACGACTTAGCGACAGATTTTTGTCGCTATCTAATGTCGAGACTGTCGGCCCAGGTGTTCAACAGAAGATGAACCGTTTCTATGAAAGTATAGAGGTATGAGGAACAGGGTGTAAAGTTCACTCATACTCTTTGGAAAAGGTAGGATCCTCCGACCAGACGGGTGTCGTGTCTGGTGGGCAACTGCCCGACGGTTGATGTCGGGACGTTGTATATATGCTAGTTGCGCGGTAAACTCTGCTTGCGCGATGCAGGATTTTGCGTGACGTCATTGTGACGTGTAGCTCGCATGTGGCGATGTAGATACCGTTACAAAAGTTCGTGATTATTGTCGAACCCATCAGACGTACGGCTTTTAATACAACAAAGAACAAAACTTACCTTAAAAAACGCAATATAGATGAGAGAAGAGTAGAAGTTCATGAATTCAAAGAAGAATATCTTGAAAGTGTACGAGTCTTCATACTCCGTCTGAGTTCGAGGGGTCTCCATGTTGGTCAGATACACCGCTATTATGGCGTATATCTGAAACATAAAGGAAGGAATCAATATCTACTTAAGAGGACCTAGAGAAATGGCATTCATTTCGGAGCGATTCTATTTCTACAATCGCTATCGCTTTCACTAATGTTTCCCAACATACGAATCGAAAACTAGCGATAACGCTTGTCAAAAAGTGCCACTTGGCGACGCATCTCTATGGAAGTAATCGTTCGACGCTGTCGATTCGTTTCATAGAATCTAATGATGTTAACATTGTCTAGCTAATTTCTATTCGTTGACCTATGATCACGTGACATTTCGATAGCTTATGTCAACCCCATACATTTTTTGGCTTTTCTACTAGCGTCATCGTTAATGAATGTTACTTTGTCTAGGCCCTCAGGTCAATCCTCAGCTGTAGCCCGCAAAATTCAAATTTCTTAGGTTTTTAGCAAATTTCGGCTCTGTTTTACGACATAATTATGTTGATTAAAATGCGATTCGCGACTGTAGGAATGATATTTACTGAATAATAATCATCAATTTCATACTCAAACTTTGGAAATTTGTTCCACCTAAGAATTTTTGAGAATATTTCATATGAAAATTCTTAGGTGGAATAAATTTCCAAAGTTTGACGATTGATATGAAATTGATGATTATTATTCAGTAAATATATCATTCCTACAGTCGCAAATCGCATTTTGATCAACATATGAGGTAAAACAGAGCTGCATTTTCCAAAAAACCAAAGAAAATTTGAAATTGGCGGGCTACAGGTGAGGATTCACCTTAATTCAAATCTAAAATTCACTGATCAACCAACGCAGTCTAAACCGCTGGGTCTAGAAGCATGAAATTATGCACAAAAGTTTTTTATATATATAGCGAAATGAGCCCGAAGAAGGATTTTCGAAAATGTATCCATTGAACACTTCGATCAACAATTGATCGAAGACTGAACAGATTTAACCTGTCCATAAAAATTTTCATATCCTATTTAAGGCAATGAAAATTTTTATGGAATTTTGTAAATTTGGCCGCACACACGGCTCGATAATATTATTTAATGTGAAAGTAACTCTGTCGATCTGTCCGTCTGTCTGCCTATCTGTCACCTTTCACGCCTTAACGGTTGAAAATATTTGGATGAAATTTGGCACACGACCATGTCCTGGTTTAGAGAAACAACAACAACAACAACTATAACAACAATCAACATCAACTACAACAACAATCAACAACAATCAACAACAATCCATGCATGTATTGCATTGCAACAATTGCAATCATTGTTGTTAGATTGCCGTTGCAATCCATGTTACCTTCCATCTCCATCCATCTCCATATCTTACATTATAATAAATTATTTCTATTTCTATTATTATTTCATTACGTATGTAGACCGCGCGTAAGCAGCGGGGTTATTGCGTAACACACTAACAGTAGGAATGGGTTTCACTTTGACAGGTCAACTACATTCATTGCGTTATATACGTTGTTGAGCAGACAAAATTTTCCAACATACCAAGCAATGGATTAAATACTCAATACTCTTTATTGCATTCCATATGTATTACACAGCTGGTCTAACAAGGTATAAGATCAATATGGACCCTGTCGGGCACAGCAAAATTAGGAGAGAGGAAGAGGGCTAAGCAGCAATTCAAGCAATTAAATACTATTAAAATTTATTGGATGAGTTTAATAGGTTTATTGGTTTATTAGTAATAGGCTTCGAAATTATTCAGATTGTGATAAAATAGTGTGTTACGCAATTAGGGGGCTGGTCGTAAGCACATTCCTATTGTTAGTTTCACTGACTTTTAGGCCCGAATGATACAATTAAAATGGCTGTACTATTTCATGACGATACATACCTTAGTCAAAATCATAATTGTGATCAAATTGATCATGGCAGCTGTTATGGTCGTGAAGATCTTGGCGTGTTCCTGTATGAAGAAGCCGGTGCCGCCGTAGATGACGGTCACCATGGATATCCTGTAGATGATGGTACCGAGAACAGCGCCCATGACTATTGCAATCTGGTGGAAAAGGATAAAATAAAAGCTATGGTAACTATGATCATTCGCTTAGTCTTAATTAACTCATGATCCGTAATTATTTAAAGTTTGAAATCATGTAAATGATAAATGATTTTATTTCTGTAAGTAGGTTTGTACAAACACTTTTACACGTCAAGCATATTTTAAAACTAGATGAGGTCGGCCTTTCCTATCTGACTAGACTGAGAAGAAAGGCCGAAACAAACTCAGAGGTCACAGTCTCTGTTAAAGTCCAGACATAAAATTGGCCAGATCAGGTGAAGACCATGTAGATTTGAGTCTGAAATGGTCTTTTGAGGAAAAACCACACAGAATGAGTGGACCTGTCCAGTCAGTGCACGCATTTGTCAGTAATCGTGCAGCTCAACTCAGAACTTAAGGAGCTCAACTATTCGACGAACAATACCAAAGAAAGGACATTTGGGTAGGCCGCATAAATTACTCAAACAGCCAGACCGTGATTAAAACTAATTAAGAAAGAAAAAAGAATGTGATTGGCTAGTCTCATCATCATTTCAATCGAAAGCCGTCTACTGCTGGACATAGGCTTCCCCCAAAGGCTGCTGGCTAGTCTACGAGCATGTAAAATTTTTGCTGGTTAAATGATAAGGTCAAAATAGATTAGTTGGCGAAAGTTCAGAGTTTATGTCTGATGAAATGATAACAAGGGCAATTAACTTTATAGGTTAATTGAGTAAGTAACAACCATGGTATAGTAATATACTTCGCCAGGTATAGCATTCCGAGACACAGTGGTCACGTGGGAGACACAAGCCTACGTCATCACCGCTGTGTTACCAGTAGTGTGTAATAATAACTCCCCAACCGCCTTTATTACATGTGCGAATCCGATAAAACGATGAGGTTTTAATTAATAATTACGTTGGTACATGTTTAAATTGAATTGTTTCGTTTGATTAGAAAAACGAAACGACAATTTAAATGCTTTATATATATTTTTCAACAGAATGGTGACTGAAAATGTTTCCATAATTCGTGTTTTGTTGCAATAAAGTGGCAACTGGATAGTGACGTAAGCATGTGTCACTTCCGGAGTGCCAGACCTTATTTTTTTAGACCATGGTTACAACCATATCGGATAATGTTAGCCCACATGACAGATAAAAAAAACGCCTAACGCTCTTGATAAGTGACAAGACTATGTGTCAGATTGCTTCAATAATTGGTGCAGGCGTCCATACTTCCAACAATGTGTACTGCTACTAATTATAATAATGATAACGTAAAAAATAACTTTTCGATTTTGTTGGGTTGTAATTTATTACATCACCATTGCTCTAAAAACGGTGAACAAAATCATCTAGAGCCACGGTTCCTAACCTGGGGGTTACTACTAGTATTGGTATTTGGAAGTATGTTGAATAGCAGACACAATATCCGAGTGTTCCTGCGAAGTCGAATGGGGATCCAGAAACGTGATCATACTTTTTAAGGTTAAAAACAAAACGAACACAGATATTTTGCAAACGCTCAAGTTTATTTAAAAGCTCCTCGGTGGCATTCAAATAACAGGCATCAGCGTAGCCTATGATGAGCTGTATGAGAGTTTGAGCAAGGGAGATTTTGGTGTTCAAGGGCAAGAAGCTCTGGAGGCATTTCAACGAATGATAATTCCCCGAACAACCCGAATTGATTGTAAAATTCTAAATTAACGCGAGCGAAGCCGCTGGCAAGAGGTAGTGTCTAATAAATTCACTGGGCCCGCGTGGTGGATTTCGGCCTACTCCCCCTCACAGAGAGGAGGCCTGTGTCCCAGCAGTGGGAACGTTATAGGCTGATTATGCTTTTATCATGCCTTACCATAAACAGTACTGCAGAGGCACTGGACACGTACTTGGCCGTCTTCTGCCACGTCGGTAGATACGGCTCCTTCTCTTTGGTCACTGGATTCGTCCGGAATGTCTTCACTGATGCCTCGAATTCGGGTCTAGGATCTTGATCCTGGTGGAAAAGATGGTGAAAGAATATAGAGTTTGAATATTTAGGTGGTTTGGCTTTTAATAGTACCTTATCTACGTTAAACCGAGGAGTATAAGTCTAACAAAACAGTTTAAATGATTTTGAAGTCTTTCAGAAGCGGTTACTTTAAAAAGAACTGCTTTCGAATTTTAAAGTAAAGACCTGCCTATTTACATAGATGGCATCATACTAATTAGGTAATGTTATTTCCACTTATTTAAGAGCGGCCAACCTGCATACTTTTCATACAAACGCTCGTACGTGATTATGGCGTTGTAACACATCTTCCATTGAAATTTTGAACCAATAGGTATCTTGTGCACTTTATCTAGGTTTCTATGCAAGAAAAAAATCAAAATTTGGAGAAACTAATTCAGTATAAGCCTCAAAAAATCAGCTTTTTACCACAAATTTTACCTGAACTTTGGCCGTTCATAATGTACTCATATATTCTAAAAGTAAAGAAAACATCTGCATAGAAACCTCGCACATGTAATGAAGATTCTAAATGACAAACATTTATTCCAAAAACTTGTAAGGCTTTTTACAAAAACACGTATTTCCTGGAAAAAGTTTCGTGAAAAATCTTTGCGCGCCAATTTTCGTTCGATGTTATCGCGTCCTCACTCTTTCTTCTTTTTCAAACATTGCGTTGGATGAAAGAACAACTTTTTCAATCATGCTCGCGTTGACGATAGACGGACCAGGAAGGGCCCTCTTAAATGAATATCAACTTTATTTCAGTATAAATTAAGTTGATGTCTGAGTAACCAGTATCAGTAGTACTTGTCAATAAAAATGTTTGAAGTAGTAGCGCAAACTGATCTTTATGAGTGGGCCGTTTAAAAAAAAAAAATTGAAAGATGGAGTCTCCATTTTTTTTATGTCCTGGAACTTTTGGCGCAGTGGTTAAGCGATTGAATGCTGCGCTGCGTGTCGCGGGTTCGATTCCCGCACGGAACAAATATTTGTATGACCTACAAGTAGTTGTTCCGGGTCTGGCTGTTTGTGTATGTGAGTTTAAATGTTTGTAAACACACCCACAATACAGGAGAAATTTCTAGGGTGGGGCAACGTTTAAAAAAAAAAACACGTTGGCACTCGGGGACTGCCGCGATAAAGCTATTGCATAACATTTTTTATCAACTTATGCAATTATAATTATTTATTTATTTTTTATTTATGCTGTATTTTTTTTTCTTTGATATTAATTCAAGTACAGTCGTACCATATACATACACGTTAAGCGAACGCTCGGCCGAGCTACATGGTAGGCGGGGTGGGGGGTGTTAGGTTTTATTTTCAATACGGAATTTCTTGATTCGGTCGCCGCGCTCAAAGCCCGCGATAAAAGCTATGCAATAGCTTAAAAAAAAACCCCAATGCAGTGTACACTGAATAAAATAAGTCGGAAGTTACAAACCTGATCAACGCCACCCATGTCCCACTCCCACCTCAACACAGACTGCTTGCGTTTCCATAGCTCCAGGAATGTCGTCGCTGAAAATGGAAGAAACTGTTTAAAGTACCGTTAGTCCACGTGGGCACAGACGTAAACATATCGCGGCGTGTTTTTTCGCGCACTAGATCTTCAACGCTCTACTTAGCTCTGAGAGTTGAAAATCCAACAGTGTGTTTTTAAATTCAGAACTAAGTTCTTTAATTGTTGTTACGTCAAAACAAAACAACAATAAAGTACTTAGTTCTAAATTCAAATTATCATACACGATAAGTCTAATAATTGATGGACATGGAAATTAGCATTCGTTTGTATTCGGAAATGCGATGGTTCCCGAGGGAAATTAAGAAAATAGTTGTACTGTACTTTCATTATAACGTTTCAATGACGTCATTCGACGGTATATTGTAGACGCTATGTAGCGGTCAACGCAGTCTTAGGAAACCCTTATATTTTGGGCCAATTTCACAAAATTTTGTTATAGGTGTAAGTACAGGGATCTTTTGACGCGTGGCCAAAATCGGAACTAACGCCGCCATCATGTTTTTAGGGTTCCGTAGTCAACAAGGAATCCTTATAGTTTCGCCATGTCCGTCTGTCCGTTCGCAGCTTAGTTCAGACTCTTAGTACTAGAAAGCTATAATTTGGCATGGATATCAATATTAATTACGCCGCAAAACTGGTAAAATAAAATCATGTTTTTTTTATGTCCCTTCTCCACTTAAAGTAGGGATGTTTATTTTTTCTCGTCAATCCCATGGTGTGGGGTATCGTTGGATAGACTGTTCAAAAATATTACGGGTCTATGAAAACCATTTTTCGATTCAGGGATCAGTTTGCGTAAAATTAAGTTTTAAACTGCTAATTTTTGATAGAGTCAAGTGTCCCCCCCCTGCCAGCTAAGTGGTTGCTTTTGGATATGTGAAAAAATTTACGGCTGTAGAACGAAATTAAAAGGAAAACTATCACAGCTAAGTAGGCTTTATAAGTTTACGAGTAATAGTCTACCAACTAACATGTATTTTCAATTACAATGTAAGTTTGTTCTTGGGATAAATTCATCTCAACTACGGAACCCTTCATTGTACGCAGTCCGACACGCACTTGGCCGGTTTTTTCAATACATTTCACAAAACATTTGCACAAAATTAAATGTTTATGAACAGAAAGAAGAAAGAAAGAAAGAAAAATAGTTTATTCTGCACAAACAAAACGCACCTTACAAATGAATGACATTAATTAATAGACATACAAAATAGCCAAAAGCCTCGCATTCAAGCTATAAAAGTTTGACAATTTTGTCTATTGCTTGATGAAAATATGATTGACGTGTAAAAGTGTTTGTACAAACCTACTTACAGAAATAAAATCATTTATTATTTACAACTCACCCCAAAAAGACATAAAAATCGCAAAGAAGACGGTCGCCGGGTTGTCAAACAAATAAGTCAGCCTGGCAAATATACAGGATTCAGCTAATGACTGGTATTTGCACGCCTTGTCACAAAGAGGACAAAGTGTAATGTTGCCGGGACCTTTCGTGTCGCAGATCTCTTCACTGAGGACAAAGAAGGAAAAATAAGGCTGAGATAAAAATATGTTATGGGTGCTACACATTTGTCACACGGCTTATTTTAATAATTGAATTGTTTTTGTCTCTTTATTACGGACGCTTTTAACGTTCTGCATCGTTCTCACATGCATAATTTCAACATGAATGATGTAGCCAATATTTTGTAAGCGTATTTTGATTTAAAAGAGTATCCGTGGAGTTTCTTGCCCGTTCTTCTCCATAGGTACCTACTACGCTTTCACTGCACTCACCGAAGTACAATCTGTAGAATACCGACAAGCAGGCAATCTTGCGGCGATGAGCCAAGGTCTGAAGCTTGGCATCCACCAGTTTTATGTCGCCAATGAGCTTCTTAGCTCTGCTTTCCACCGAATCAAGCGCGGCAAGTTGGTATTTAGCTGAGCCATCCCAAGGGTGGCTGCAATACTCCATGCATGATCATACTTGCGCTTTGTAAAGGGTTAAAGCTGTCCAGGCGTAAAGTATCGCTTCACCCTATTTAGGATGCCCAGCTTTTTGGCCGCAGTTTGGGCTTTCTACTCAATGGTGGCGCCGAAGTTGAGACCAGATGTCACCTCCATGCCTAGGAGCTCGAGCCGATCAGCTACAGTTACATACTCCTTTTGCCTCGTTTACGTTCATACATCTGGTCATACACGCACGCCGGTTGCGAGTACTACGCACCTGACCTTTCTGAAGAACATCACTAATAAGGTCACTATATGTCTTCCTAGGGCGTCCCCTCCCGGCGTTTCCACTCACATCTGCCTTGTAAAGACCTTTTGTTAGTCGCCTTTTGTTAATGGAAACGATGATAGCTATAAAACTTAAAAACTGTTTCGCAACTATCAACGCCCGTCTAAACAAAAGAAACACATTGCTCCAGACTTAGGGGCATACGCTCAGGTAGCCCGCGAATTTCAAAAATACTTACGATTTTAGCAATTTGCAGTTTACTGTCAGGTTGTATGTTGAGTAAAATATGATTCGCAGCCGTAACAAATATGGCTTTACAGAATTATAATCATTAGAATCAGCAATACAACTCCTTAAGTTAGAATTGTCCTCAAATGTCATTATTTCATGAAACAGTCATTCAATAGGGTCATATGAACTTAGAGAGATGTACTCGTATTGATGATTTTTATGATTACATAATTCTATAAATAAAGTCAAAGTCAAAGTCAAATCATTTATTTCAAATAGGCACATAAAAGGCACTTTTGAACGTCAAAATTTACAAAAAAATAGAATTGATTCTAGTTGCCCCTTCCAAAAGGTAGTTTCGTATGGAGAAGAATGGGCAAGAAAGTCCACCGTTACTCTTTTAAAATGTTTTACAATATTATGTAAGTTCACATTAATTATGTAATCATATGTGAAGACGGTGCACCTAGAATAAAATTACTATACCACAATAGGTAAAAAGAATTAAATATAATGCAAAGGCAGGTAAATTAATTATGTGATAGATACATGGTGCTCACATATTTACAAATATTGAAAAGTAGGTGATGTTTCCAAAATTTTAACAAGTAATAATTTAGTGTGTGAGTTAAAGTAGTTATAAAAAAATAAATATAATAGTAAATATTTGATACGGCCGCGAATCATATTTTTAGATCACCATACAACCTGACACTGACCTGCAATGAGATGATCTAACATGAGTACAGTATAACTAAAATAAAGATCGTAAACATGCAAAAATAAAATAAAATGATCTGCAATCACAATAAACTTACCTTGGAATGTTATCATCTGATTCCATACTCGCCAAACCATAGAGAAAGCAGAGTGTCCCCACGATAGCGGGGGCATATAGCATTTTAGTATAGAAACCGAGCCAGCAAAAGTACAGTCCTATCTTGTCGCCGAAGTACCTCCGGACTAGCCAGAGAGGCTGCTTCTTGTACCATTTGCTGGGACGGGCCCATTCGAGGTACAGGAGCTGGAGAATGAAAATAGAATTGAGATTTGGTTAAGGAATCGACAAAAAGAACTCTTGACAAATTAGAGACCCGTTTCAAAAATAAAAAAAACACGTGTGGCACTCGGGGACTGCCGCGGTAAAGCTATTGCATAGCATTTTTTATTAACTTATGCAATTATAATTATTTATTTATGCAGTATTTTTTTTTCTTTGATATTAATTCATGTACAGTCGTACCATATACATACACGTTAAGCGAACGCTCGGCCGAGCTACATGGTAGACGGAGTGGGGGGTGTTAGGTTTTATTTTCGTTACGGAATTTCTTGATTCGGTCGCCGCGCTCAAAGCCCGCGATAAAAGCTATGCAATTGCTTAAAAAAAATACATCTTCAATTTTATTGTTTGTTAACTTAACAATTTGTTATAAACAAATTCTAACAACCGTTATATTTTTTTCTAGACTTAAAAAAATTACAAAAACAGGCATAAGTATATATATCAAAGTACTACAAAAAAAAAATCTTCTATTTTTTATAAAACTTTTAAATATTCCACCGAACCCAAGTTGAACCGGCAGCATGATTTGTCAAGTAACAAAATAATTTATAAGTTCCATTTATTATTGATATAACTTATAAACTATTAGAGATACGATAATAGACATTCAGATTACATTTTAGCAATTATTTTTGTACAGAATGCGTAGTTGACGGCTATGGGATGGGTCTTTTTACACCCTGTATTATGATGTACTAAATTGCACAAACTTAGGTATTCAAACCGAGACCTACAAATCAAATCAAATTATTTATTTTTGCAGAAAACACTGTTACAATGGTGTTATTAAATGTGCATGTTTCAAGTGGTTCTATTCAATCAAGATTGGCATTGAAATATATGTATAAAATTAGATACAAATATTTTAAGATATTAAATTAATGGAATGTCCTTCTTAAAGTTATATAAATACAGATTAATTATTTATTTAGAATAAGAGTAATTCAATTATTTTAATGTCAATGTGTTGTGTGTTTTACAACTCGTTAACACTGGGCTACAACTGCTCTACTGTGTCACTCTTGCTCTTAATGACGGGCTTCTCACAAAAAAACATCTCTCTCATAAAGAACTTAAATTCATTCATTTACTGACTGACAATGCACAACATAAACCGCTGGGTACAGATGTATAAAGGTATGAGGAACAGAGTGTAAGGTTCACTCATACCTCCATAGAAAAGGGAGGATCCTCCGACCAGACGGGTGTTGTGTCTGGTGGGCAACTGCCCGACGATTGATGTCGGGACGTTGTATATATGCTCGTTGCGCGGTAAACTTTGCTTGCGCGATGCAGGATTATTGCGTGACGTCAGTGTGACGCGAAGCTCGCTTGTGGTGTTGTAGATGCCGCTACAGAAGCATGAAATTTTGAACAAGAGTTTGTAAGGAAGGTGAGCACTAAGGAAGGAATTTTAGAAATTGACCCCCTAAAGGGGGTAAATGAAAGTTGGAATGGATTTTTTTTCATTTTTGCGGGTAGGATATCCTATCGGGGAAAGGCTTGTGTTTCTAAAAAATAAAATATTCTACTTACTCTTCTATCAGTAACTTTGCCATCGGTCATGTCAACTTCGTACCTCCCTTCGTGCAGAGGGTAGCATGCTGAATATGTGTTGTCGTTGAGAAGGCGACGGATACCCATCTAAGATGTCAAAAAGAACTTATTGTAAAGACTTTTTAAAGTTTCCAGAGTGCATTCAAAGAGCCTGTATGAGTGATGTTACAGTAGTACCTATTAAATAAGTCCTCTGGATCGGATTTCGGTCATGGTGGCCAATCTCAACGAAGAAGTACGCAGGAGATAATTATAGTGCACAAGTGTGTGAGCAGACACAGGTGCACTCCATCTTCCCTCACTCTCTTAGCCCGACGGAACGGCAATCAGACACGAGCGCGGCTTTATGCACGTGAGGCACGGTGTTGTCACATCACCAACCGAAGAACAATTTGGCCACAATTTGAACAATTTCACCAAACGCTCGACAGTCGTGCTTGCGATAACGAGACCATAGGCCTGTTTGACCGAGCGAGCGCGAAGCGTCTCCCTTTCAGCTTGGGAAAAAATGCTTTCGTATGTCCGGATTTCCGGCTTTCACTAGTATTCATAGGTGATAATAACATACCTTAGTTTGGTTGTTGTCATATCGGGCTCTGAGCAATATCTGCATGACTAGTAAACTTCTTTGTGCTGGAGAGAACTGTGTGTGTCGGTCTTTTACTAAAAATCTGTAAGCGTACAAAGGTATATTATGGATCAATATGTAGGATGTTAGCAGTGCCGGCGTTAGGGCAGCGCGCGGCTCTGCCGGGGTCGCGGATTGTTCGAAAGAGTTACCGTGGCCCTGGCGCACAGGCAACTGAGGGAACGCGGGTGGGTTTTTTTTTAAGTTCCACTCCGCCCGTAGCGGGCGAAGTCATTCGAAGATTTCCAAACAAAAACAAAAAAAAACGGCAGGCCGCGGCTGGGCGAGCGCCCAGGGTGACACATGTGAAGGGGCGCGGAAGGGGCTGTGACTAGGCGCTCCTTTACTAATACTTTTGTTTTAGTTCGTTTGTAGTTAGAATACCAAAAAAACAATTGAGATCTCTTCGCTTGCTCTTGCATCGACATTCTCTGAATTCTCTTTTTGAATGGACTTCTTTATGAATAGACATAAGAAAACCTAGGCGGAGTGCTGAAATTTTTCGCCCCTCGCTACTCTCCCAGAGGGGAGAGGGGTGCCGCTGAAATTTCACTTAGGGCGCCTGTAATGTTTAAACTAGGGACATCATTATTTTATGGGAGGTTAATACTCATGAAAATGAACTCCTTTTAGTCTCTGATATAATGAACAAAAGAATCTGCAGTTCCCTACATTTTGATTCTATAGGTAAATTGCACTTTGAAGAAACAGCTGTTTTTCTCTAAAACCGCGAAAAATAGCTGCTCAATATATTCTGTGTTCGCATAAATCGAAACAGAAATATGGGACAGCAAATTATTTTTCGCGGTTTCCGATATGGTACCATAGTAAAAGTTAGCTTTTTATGGAAAGGAAAATCGGAAAAGTTTTCAAATTCTCGAAAACCTGCACGTCATTTTTATGGGATTTTCGTATGAACTTAAGGCGATAGCACACCGTCTGTCGGGTCAGCTAGTTTTAATAAATACACGTTACTAACACCTCTTCCCTCCGAGTCCCCTTCTGTTCTGCAGCTCCGTAGAACGAAGGTTCTTCAGTGATTCTGGTATGCTCGTACTCATACATCTGTTTCCAACGCCGACGCCATTTTGAATACCAGTGTTTGTCTTTAGCTGGCTTAGGGTCGTCCTGAAAAACATAATATAAATGAAAAATATTCTAGCAATATGATGTTACTGGTTATAAGTATAGTCCGTTCCAAAAGTATCTGATGAAAGTGTAAACAAACCCTGTTCAGGTTAAATTCAAAAGGGAATTAGTAAGACATTTATCTGTATTTAGAAGGTTTCGTCTCACCACTTTTTCCAACTAATTTTATTGTATGAGTTCTTAACATTATTAATTGTAATGAAAAATTGTCAAAAAAAGGGTTGAGGTTATAAAATTAACCTAAATAAAATTGTCAAATCAAAAACATCTTTAAGGTGATATAAATTAGAATTTCGAGTTTAAAGGGATGCGGGCTAAGGTGGCCCGCGAAATTCAAATTTACTAAGTTTTTTGCAATTTGCAGGTCAGTATCAAGTTGTAGATTGATTAAAGTATGATTCGCGACCGTAACAAATATGGTTTTACAAAATTATAATCATTTGAATCAGCAATACAACACCTTAAGTTAGAATTGGCCTCAAATGTCATGATTTCATGAAATAGTCATTCAATAGGGTAATATGAACTTAGAGAGACGTATTAATGATTTTTATGATTATAATTTTATAAATAAACTATTTGTTACGGCCGCGAAACATATTTAGATCAACATACAACCTCATACTGACTTGCAAATTGCAAAAAATATAAGAACATTTGAATTTCGCGGGCTACCCTGACGCTTTCGCCTTAAGTAGTCAAATAATGAAATCAAAGCACTCAATTCGTGAGTAGCACTACAAATTGGCATCCACATAGGTACGTTTTTTAACCCATTTGTTGACTTTTGATGGTTTGCTTTTTGATGACATTTAAAGAGAAAACTGTCTGTGAATGTGAGTAGCACGCAGGCTACATTCAATACATGATTATTATTTTAATATTGTGAATGTGAAGACTATGTGGGTCATTGTTGCTTTTTTTTCTCCTCAGTTAATTTTAATCATGGTCTGGCAGTTTGAGTAATTTTTGTGGCGTACCCAAATATTTTTTTTTGGTATTGTTTGTCGAATCGTTGAGCTCCTTAAGTTCTGAGTTGAGCTGCACGATTACTGATAAATGCGCGCACTGACTGGAAATGTCCACTCACTCTGTGTGGTTTTTTCTCAAAAGACCATTTCAGACACAAATCTACATGGTCTTCACATGATCTGACCAAGATTATGTCTAGACTTTAAAAGAGACTGTGACCTCTGAGTTTGTTTCGGCCTTTCTTCTCAGAGTAGTCAGATAGGAAACGCCGACCTCATCTAGTTTTTAAAATACGATTGACGTGTAAAAGTGTTTGTTCAAAACTACTTACAGAAATAAAATCGTTTATCATTTGACATTTTCATCAGATACTTTTGGAATAGATCATAGGTGAAAATACCTGTACGCGCGTCTTTTTCCTTCGTCCAGGGAAGTACTGCCACCTAAGTTACCTCATATATTTTTGCGTCAAGAAGCGTTGCTGTGTAACTATTTGAAGGGTATGATTGCCCGTGTGATTACCGCCACATTATTTTATACGTGACGTAATACGCCTGTTATTATAGTCCCCCAGACCGTATTTCGGCCATGGCGGCCAATCTCAACGGAAACTAGTCTCCGGCGCGGAGTATATTATAGTGCACAGGTGTGTGCGCAGACAGACACAGGTGCACTCTCTCTTCCCTCACTTTCATAGTCCGATGGGATGGCAATCCGTCACGACTGGAGAGAGATCAGGCGCAGGACCAACGGCTTAACGTGCGCACCGAGGCACGGGGGTATCATACCGCAAACTTCAAAACTCCGGGCTGTTACTACGAAATTCCTAATGGAAAAACCAAATAACACTACCCGAGCTGGGAATCGAACTCAGGACCCCACGCTCAGAAAAATTCGCGTGTTTGTCGCGCTTGCAACCACGAGACCAACGCGGGCAATTATTACTGCGTCACTTGAGCATGGAAACGTTTCATGTAAACGTATCATATCAGCTGCTTTACTTTTGACAACAATTCCCAGTAAAGTGTAACTTCACTAAGGTCGAAACTATCTAAATGTCACATAGAGAAATATACCTTATCGTTTTATGACGTGGAAGGGACATTCAACCTCAGGGTGATAAAAAAAAAAAACGAAGTCGACTTTACACGACAAGAGCGCGTTGTGACAAGTAATTTCTCCACTATTTTCTATATCCTAGGGTTAACTTTAGGGCCTGCTTGCACCACAATTCACTTCATGCCCTCAGCGGTAAACATATTTAAAACATAATTCTGTCACTGACAACTACAATTGTGTAGCTCCTTAAGTTCTGCGTTGAGCTGCACGATCACTGACAAATGCGTGCCTTGACTGGACAGGTCCACTCAATCTGTGTGGTTATTTCCTCAAAATACCATTTCAGATACCAATCTGCATGATCTTCGCATGACCTGACCAAGATTATGTCTGGACTTTAAAAGAGACTGTGATCTCTGAGTTTGTTTCGGCCTTTCTTCTCAGAGTAGTCAGATAGGAAACGCCGACCTCATCTAGTTTTTAAAATATGATTGACTTGTGTGTTTGTACAAACCTACTTACAGAAATAAAATCATTTATCATTTACGATTAACGGAAACAGCACCCTAATTACGAAACACAGTTTCAATCACAATCCGAGAGCTTTTAAGGATATTCATTTCTAGTGCATTGCTTCATAGGTGTAACTTTGAAAATTAATTTGCTCAACAACGGAAATAACGCATTGAACGTATCTAAACTGTCAAAATGAAAGAAAATGCGACCAATTGTATTTTCTTTTTCTTTTAATTATAAAAATATTTATTGGCATAAAACATATTTTACTACAAATGATAGAATTCTCTGACTCCTGTGCTATTTTTAACTGTGTTGTCCTCCCGTAATAAAAGATACAAATTTTTTGTTTAATGACAAGGCAAAAAATAACTACGTGTGTTCTTAGAACAATGTTTTAAACTCATTTAATGCAAACGCTTGTGATTTTTGGTGCAAGGGAGACTATAAGGGACATCATCACGTAATCTGTTATCGTGAATTCAGTAGATGTTTCTAGACCCACCAACGAAGAGACATTTCGTCGGTTATAAAAAAAAAAACAACTGTTCCATAAATTTTGATAGTGTAAGTGTTGTACTTTTTTTATATGACACGCCCCAGCTAGATGGACCGACGACCTTAAGAAAATGGCTGGGATAGACTGGGTGTGGAAGGCGGAGGACAGGGTATTGTGGCGCAGCCTGGAAGCCTATGTCCAGCAGTGGGTTGCGATAGGCTGAGTTGATTGATATGAAACAGCTGTGTAACCTACAAAAATTTCTACGCCGGTGGGTCTAGAATCAGGTACTGAATTTATGATAGCGGTTTGCGCATTGATTTACCTTACACCGTGTATGTTAACCCAAGTGCTTACTGATGCTTAAGTGCCCCCGTAGCCCCCGGTGCAAGTGTGCGAGGGAACACGGGGTGGTTTTATTCAGTAGAAGTCTGATAGTCTTGAAGACTATGTGGGTCATTGTTGCTTTTTTTTCTCTCCTCAGTTAATTTTAATCATGGTCTGGCAGTTTGAGTAATTTTTGTGGCCTACCCAAATGTCTTTTCTTTGGTATTGTTCGTCGAATCGTTGAGCTCCTTAAGTTCTGAGTTGAGCTACACGATTACTGACAAATGCGTGCACTGACTGGACAGGTCCACTCAATCTGTGTGGTTTTTCCTCAAAAGACCATCTCAGACACAAATAAATCTACATGGTCTTCACATGATCTGACTAAGATTATGTCTGGACTTTAAAAGAGATTGTGACCTCTGAGTTTGTTTCGGCCTTTCTTCTCAGAGTAGTCAGATAGGAAACGCCGACCTCATCTAGTTTTTAAAATATGATTGACGTGTAAAAGTGTTTGTTCAAACCTACTTACAGAAATAAAATCATTTATCATTTATCATTTATCATTTGACCCCTTCGCCCGCCCCAGGGCGGAGGACATCCATGAGGATTTCAAACAAGTTAAAAAAAAAAAAAAAAAAAGTGCTCACCGATATAGGAATAAACCGTCGTGTTGGTAGTTTCATGCCTGTGACCTCTGCTAGCCTAATCTCAGTCTTCCAAGGTATGTGGATCTTGAGGAACCAAGTCTTCTCGTCGAAAGATAGTCTTTTGTTCTCTAGTTCCAGTTCTAAGCCTTCCTTTACCAGGTTATCCTGTAAGAAAATATCAAGAATAATTATCCTTTGCTCGCGGCTTCGCCCGCTTGGAGGTCGGAAGTTATGACACAGGGTTGTACTACCGAGATAAAATGTAAAATAATGATGTTCTACCCCAGCACGCGTAGCATGACCACCATAGAAATGGGTTTTGTCGACGGAAGAATAGACAAAATGAGAGACTGTAGATTTTTTTTAAATATGTCAAAAATCTGTAATTTTATCTATTCTTCCGACGACAAAACCCGTTTCTATGGTGCTCATGCTACGCGTGCTAGTCATTGTCTACCTGTGTGCCATCGAAATCCATTTAGACGAGAATTAAAAGTTACTTCTGCATTTATAATATTAAGATATTGATAAAATTCATGATCACTATCATCCTAGCCTAGCCTTTTCCCAACTATGCTGGGGTCGACTTCCATTCTAACCGATTGCAGCTGAATAATAGTATTTTTCATGGAGGAACTGCCTATCTGACCTCCACAACCTAGTGACTGGGTATCACGATACCCCTTGATTAGACTGGTGATCAGACTTTCGAGCTTTTGACTACCCTTTACGACTGTCAAAAATTTACGAATGACAACCAGCACCCTAATTGAGTAACACACTATCAATCACAATCTGAATAATTTTGTAGCCTATTGTTAATCCATTGCGTCATATGTTCGAAAATATTTTTTGCTCTATAACGCAAGGATTGTTGTTGAACTGTCAAAATGAAAGCCATTTCTGCTGTTAGTGTGTTACGCAATGGTGGCAATCGTTTTTGTGCTCACCAGTTGGCGCCACTGTCGAGTAAAGTCCTGTTGCAGTACTTTTATTTGATGTTTTGGATATGTTTTCATATTGTTATTGTTTTTTGTTTCCCTTATATTCATATTATGTTTATTTTATAAAATTTTAACTAAAAAAAAACAAACTAATACAAAAAAACTTCAAATTAATATTTAGATTATAATATCCCTAAAATTGGGAAGCATGAAGCAGAAAAATCTTAATCTTCCTTCAAGTGCTACCAAATTAGATCCTAACTTTTTACTTAAAGTCTTAAGCCATAATTAATCAAGAATGGCACAACCATTACAGCTATTATGAATCATTCGATAAAATCCGCGATAAAAAATCCCGCAAACAGTGAACGTTCAGTACATATTTTGATATCTAGAGACCTTAGTCTACACTAGCGCCTCTAGCGGCGAACTTAAGCGCGGTAGCCCTCATTTCCCCGCGGGTAAAACGATTAGGCATGCTTTCCGAGTTACGGAGAGGTCTCGGTATGAAATGGATGGTCATCCAGAGGCAAGCGAATGATCTGATCCAAAAGTATCTAATGAAAATGTGAACAAATGGACCAGAAAACGCATCTGTGGATGACAATTTGTAATGTTTCTTACAAATTGAGAGCTTTGATTTGATTATTAAAAACTTAAACCCAAAATTCAAATTTGAATAACCTTAAAGTTGTTTTAACCGACTTCAAAAAAAGGAGGAGGTTCTCAATTCGACTGTATGTTTTTTTTTATGTGTGTTAGCTCAGAACTTTTTCCGGGTGAACCGATTTGGATGATTCTCTTTTTATTTGAAAGCTGGTGCTTCACATGTGGTCCCATTTAAATTTGATCAAGTACTGACCAGTAGTTTTTTAGTTAACCCGAATAATGCGTATTATTTCCACTTAGTTTATATTGATGATGTTATAATTTTTTCCTGTCACGGTTAATTACACATCAGGTATAGGAATGTATGTGGGGTAGGTACCACAACTAAAAAGTGAAAAATAAAAACTTTTTTACAAAAAAAAAAAAACAACCGACTTATAAAAAAACACAAAAAATCGTGAAAAATAACTTTAATTTCGGAAGTCGGTGGCCAAAATGGAAAATAAACAACCAAAGAAAAGAAAAAAAAAAGGTGAAAGAAAGAAAGACAAGAAAGTAGTTTTTTATTTGACAATTGCGATTATTGAGGTTACCTTTATAATCTCAACAATTGTCGCTAATGATTTTTCATTTACAATTTTTAATACTGGTATTAATACTGATACTGGTGGTATAAGCGGTGAGATATAAAGTTGAAACCTTCTAAATACAAAATGAAGAGATTAGAATGTTTTATCAATAGGGAAGGTAACTGTCAAAATGGCGCTGTCGTAGCTAGTTCCTAACACAAGCTAATAATATAAGGCGTGAGGTGGTTTCATTTTATTCTTGCGAAAATGACGCGTTGGCCTGTTCCTAAGTGCTCCGAAATTGGAGTCCACTGTTACCCGAAAGATCCCAGAATTAGAAGATTGTGACATAAAGCTGTACGTAGTTTTTTTTAAGTTAAACGGTGTTCGAGCTTCTGTCGGAATCATTTTGAAGAAAGTGATCGAGGAAATATTTAAGGTTTAAAATTCTAATACTTTTCATGTCAAATAATTGATTTAAAATATTGAAATCACCAAAAATAACGAAATATTGAACTAAAACCAAACTCATGAATGACACGAAATGGAACGAATGAACGAAATGTCAACACTACTAGACACACTTACCGATGGTCTTTATGGAACCGTTATTCATAATTCCTTCTCAGCCACGAGATAATATTGTTTTAAAGGAGTGGCGCTAGTGTACCGTTGTACGCCCTCTTAACCTTTTGGTCAACCCGTGCAGCTACTTGGAACGCTCACCTGAAATGTTCTCCTATATTCTCTTTTTCTCGCTTCGTTTTCAGTCATGACGCCATAGTCTTCTTCTTCGTAAGCTAGTACCATGTCTATCCTTCTTCTGCCATCGCGGAATAGCAAGGATTCTGGCTCCAAACCCTGAGGACAATAGATTGGTGATATTGGCACGTTCTTTATCAAAACTCTGGTTTTATTTTTGGTTGCGAATGAAACTTTAGGTAGTACAGTGAGCTGCCGGGGTCGCGGATTGTTCAAAAGAGTTACCGTGGCCCTGGCGCACAGGCAACTGAAGGAACACGGGTGGGTTTTAGTCAGTAAGAGTCTGACACTGTCATTTGATGATAAACAACCAAAAAAAAATGTAGTACAGTGAAGGGCAAAATATGAGTACGCTTCGCAGAATTCAAAGATATCGGTAAGAAACATTCAAGTTAGCAGAATTCAAAATACAACCGCTTAATTGCGTTCCGCATCGCGCAAAACTCTGCTGTTCCTTATGTAAAACTACCCACTTCTAATTTGTTTTGTTTCATAAGCGGGCCGCGCTAAGCAGCCCGCTTACATTAATGACATCATCCGACGAGCTCTTGTCACCGTCGGCGTTCCAGCTATATTAGAACCTACTGGTTTGGCACGCGACAATGGCAAGAGACCGGACGGCATGCCTTTATTTCCATGGAAGGTGGGTAGGCCTTTAGTGTGGGACGCAACGTGTGTCGATACTCTTGCACCATTCCATCTGCTCGGCTCGACGTGCTGTGCTGGCACTTTGCTGTGGCTGCGGAAAACCTCAAGTGGCGAAAGTATAATAATTAACCTTATCGGTAATTATATTTTTGAGTCGTTTGGGGTTGAAACCCTCGGGCCGTGGGGTCCGAGTGCTCATGGTTTGTTTAACGGAATTTCCAAACGGCTGGTTGACACTTCCCGTGAGCTAAGGGCTGGCTTTTACCTTGGCTAGAGGGTAAACATTGCCATACAACGTGGCAAAGCCGCCAGTCTCTTGGGTACATTACCAGTCGACAGCGATGCGGAGAAATTTTTCGACGCCATATGTTAGTTTGTTAATATTTTAGTTAGGTTAGGTTATTATATTTTTATTTCAATAGTTTGTTAGTTAATTTAGAAAATATATTTATGTTTTTGAATGAAATATCTTTTATATATAAATTACGTATAGAATATATACATATATATATATAAATTACGTGTCACGTTGTTTGTCCGCGATGGACTCGTAAACTACGAGTACCGAACCGATTTTAATTTTGATTTGCACACCGTGTGCAATTTGATCCAACTTGAAAGATAGTATCCTATCTATCGCTATCGCTTACATCTCAATTTATAGTCGCAATATAATTTTATTGCAAATTATTTGTCTATTATTTGACAGTCACAATTATCTGTTATCTCCAAACGATTCTAACAGATGGCAATATCTGTTGACTGGATTGGTATTCAATAGATGGCGCTATGTTAAAAATACAAACGTTTCATGTAAGCTACAATTTAATAGCATAACCACCACGTGTTGCTGAGGCTAAGGTATAACGTAAATTTATTTTTTAATAAACGAAATACAGTGAAATAATATTATAAAGAGAAAAGATATGATTGTTTGTTTGTATTGAATAGGCTCCGAAACTACTGAACCGATTTCAAAAATTCTTTCACTGTTGGGAAGCTACACTATCTCCGGGTGACATAGGCTATATTATATTATGCTTTGCTACCCGGGCGAAGCCGGGGCGGGTCGCTGGTTAAATTACAGAATCATTTCCAAAAAGTGTCCCACGCCGATTGCGCCAGTTATTAATTTTATTTCTGCATTTCTTATAAAGTTATCATTGTCAATTTCAATTCTTCAACTTTTGGTTGTGAAGAAGGAAAATTCTGATTTTTATAATTGTACATAGGAGACATTAATGAATCGTTAAAAAGAATTTAAAAAAAAATATATATTCCATTCATTTATTCATTCATTTTCATTTATTTTCATTTTTATTTATCTCATTCTTAATTTTGTGATGCCATCCTTTAACAATATTGTTTGTGCGATGACGTTCTTCATAGATACACCACAAATAAATAAAATCTTCTCTTATCCAGTAATTTTCAAAATAGCTTATGAATGGTTTTACCCGCTCATTATACTCGGATACTTCAATTTAAATTACTCTAATTAAATAACTTCTCCCGCTCTGGGCGGAGCGGGAGGGCGTGTCGACTTTTACTGACTAAAACCCACCCGTGTTCCTTCAGTTGCCTGTGTGCCGGGGTCACGGTAACCCTTTCTGACAAACCTGCGACCCCGGCAGGCATTGGCCCTAACGGGCCCCGTCAACGTGTGCTGACATCTCTTTGAGGCGCGCGTGGAACACAACGCGCCGTCGACCCGGGCCTGGTCCTTACCAGACGGCGAGCTGCCCATTGCTCGCCGTCCGCAAGCCCGCGCCTACGGTGGCCGGAAATCGGCTATCGATACCCGACGCCCAGGGTGTCTCCTCCTACAGCGACTAGGGGCGCGAGGGCGCAACGATTGCCTCTCTCTCACGCGCTCCGCCTCCTCCTTTGCGAGCATTACTGCTTCGCAGAAGGAGGTGACGGCTTCCCATGCCCTCTCGCTCCGTACCATGGCGTGGACCAGGGCCAGACGCAAGAGATCGCCGCCGCTGATCGCCACCGCGAGGACACGGCGGTGCTCCGCCTAAGCCCGGCAGACCTCCACTCTATGCTCTACCGTGTCCTCACAATGGTAACACCCGGGCGTTTCCTCCCGCCTTATCCGGAACAAGAACCCTCCGAAACAACCATGTCCGGTTAGGACCTGCGTCAGGCGGAAAGCGAAGACGCCGTGGCGCCTCTCAATCCACTCCTCAAAGAGGGGACTTACCGCCGCAATTGTACCGTGCCCAGCACTGGGCGTCGAAAAATTGAAATTAACAATGATAACTTTATAAGAAATTCACAAATAAAATTAATAACTGGCGCAATCAGCGTGGGACACTTTTTGGAAATGATTCGTTAGTTTACTATTTCATTCAAAAACATAAATATATTTTCTATGTCAGTATAACAATTTTTTCATAAACAATGTATAATTTAATTAACAGTGTTTTATTTTTATGCAATATTTAAGTTTACTTTAAACCTGATGTGAGGCAAAACTAGTATATTTGGTAATACATTTCTTAGGGTAGAACTACTTGGAAGTAAAATTTTCACTAGTTTTACTATTCGGGAATAAATCGAAACGTAGTACTAGTGAGAACCAAAACTCCCATTAGTTCTACTATTTTTTAAATATCGTAGGACTACTGAGAAAAAAAGTCCCACTAGTTCTACTATAGAAGTGTTTAACAGAACAAGTGGGAACAAACCGCGTGAACAGTCAGCGGTCAACTATTAAGAGCGGCCAACCCGTCATACTTTTCATACAAACGCTAGTACGTGATTATGGCGTTGTAAAGCATTTTTCATTGAAATTTTTGAACTATTTGGTATTTTGTGCACTTTATCTAGGTTTCTATGCAACCAAAAATTCAAAATTTGGAGAAACAAATTCAGTATAAGCCTCCAAAAATCTGCTTTTTACCACAAATTTTACCTGAACTTTGGCCGTTCATAATGTACTCATAAATTGTAAAAATAAAAAAACATCTGCATAGAAACCTGGCGCATGTAATGAAGATTCTAAATGACAAACATTTATTCCAAAAACTTGTAAGGCTTTTTCAATAACACGTATTTCCTGGAACAAGTTTTGTGAAAACTTTGCGCGCCAATTTTCGTTCGATGTTATCGCGTCCTCACTCTTGCTTCTTTCTCAAACATTGCGTTGGATGAAACAACAAGCTTTTCAATCATGCTCGCGTTGACGATAGACGGACCAGGAAGGGCCCTCTTAATGTGTATCTCTTTTACACGGGACCTATCTTTTATACGATTCTTGAGAGAAAATCGTTGATGAGAAAATCGCTTCATTGTCGGCGTGTGACAGATGCCCTATAGCAGATCTTTATATGGAGTCATAGGGAAGGAACCAAAATAAAAATCAAAAAGTCTCACCGGTATCCGTTTCGACAAATGTTGTTTCTGCAAATACTGCATTAGGAAATTTTGAAACGAAGTAAACCCATATCGTTCCAGTTGCCGAAGCAAACTTGTCTTTCGTTTATATATTTTAAGAGATAAATTGATTCGGCTGCGATTTTGTTTCTTCACAACATTCATGACTGCAATTGGTGAGATTCCTAATAGTTCTGCTGTTGTAATGGTACATTTTTCTTCTGACCAGTTTGCCCCCCCTGGCCACGTCAGGCAAATATATTTGTAAGCACTCGTCACCATATTTTTTTCCGTTTTCGTCATAGTTTTACGTGGCCGCTTTTTGGCGCACTTTTTGCGAGGCACACGGTTTCTCAAGTAACTTGATTGAGGCTTCATTTATAAAATAATTTTGTAACAAGGCACTTTAACCAGAAACACGACAAAACAATTATAAATCAAATCTGGATAAAATCACACAATTTGCTCGTACGCAGCGAAAAACATTCCGATGGGAGAAAGACTAAAGGACAGATGAAGAATGAAAATTAAAAGAAAATTGGTCGTCAGCAACGGCGAGTGATAGATATTGTTTTTGAAAGAAATTCAAAAAAAGTTTGTAGTCGACTACCGGTACACACACATGGTTTTGAGAAAACGTCAGAGATACACTCAAGAATCATCAATCAGACTTTTTCTAAAATCTACGTGTGTAGCCTTAATTTCATCAGTTCATCAATCATTATAATCGCTTTGCGCCAGCGCAGTACCGGCCCGGCACCGCCTCGGAAAAATCCACCAGCTTGTCGCCAACGTGGCGCCGCCGTCTGCAAGACGACCGTTTGCTGCTGGCACGCCACTGGTGAGGTGACAGTTTGTTGTTCACGTGCCGCTTACTAGTTGGTAGCTCAACGTCCACGCGCCACTGAGGTGCCAGTTTGTTGTTCACGTGCCGCTTACTAGTTGGTAGCTCAACGTCCACGCGCCACTGAGGTGCCAGTTTGTTGTTCACGTGCCGCTTACTAGTTGGTAGCTCAACGTCCACGCGCCACTGAGGTGCCAGTTTGTTGTTCACGTGCCGCTTACTAGTTGGTAGCTCAACGTCCACGCGCCACTGAGGTGCCAGTTTGTTGTTCACGTGCCGCTTACTAGTCGGTAGCTCACCGCCCACGCGCTACCGGTGAGGTGACAGTTTGTTGTTCACGTGCCGCTTACTAGTTGGTAGCTCAACGTCCACGCGCCACTGGTGAGATGACAGTTTGTTGTTCACGTGCCGCTTACTGTTGATAGCTCAACGTCCATGCGCCACTGGTGAGATGACAGTTTGTTGTTCACGTGCTGCTTATTGGTTGGTAGCTCAACGTCCACGCGCCACTGGTGAGATGACAGTTTGTTGTTCACGTGCTGCTTATTGGTTGGTAGCTCAACGTCCATGCGCCACTGGTGAGATGACAGTTTGTTGTTCACGTGCTGCTTATTGGTTGGTAGCTCAACGTTCACGCGCCACTGGTGAGATGACAGTTTGTTGTTCACGTGCTGCTTATTGGTTGGTAGCTCAACGTCGACGCGCCACTGGTGAGGTAAGAGTTTGTTGTTCAAGTGTCGCTTACTAGTTGGTAGCTCACCGTCCTCGTGCCAACGGCTAGTTTTTAGCTTACAGACTGGTTTGCGAACATTCCCAAGTAGCAAAAAGTTTCTCTATAAATGACATTAAAGCCAAAACAAAATTGCGTATGGGCACAAATTATAAGGAATAAAACCTTGTAGATATTTTATAGTTACCATAGAATAAGCTAATCCCCCTTAAATTCCCTCATGTAAAAGCATATTGTATGGCTGATTAACAATAAACAGGCAAGACATTTACTTTTATGTAACAAATTACCCTTATAATCGCTAACAAAATTCGGCTATAAGGGCAATTTCTCGCGTTGTAGCAAACGCAATACGAACATGAGAAGTTCATGATTTGTTCACGCGTCATTTGCCTCAATATGTGATTTATAAAAGATATTAATTGCCTGCATTACCACTGCTGCTTTGCTGCTGCTTTTAGCGATAAGACCGCCCATTGTGTCACCCTGTGTAAAATGTCTACATTTGTATCTGTAATTTTTATGGTGGACATAATAAAGAGTATTCTATTCTTTTCTGCATTGACATGACCAAATCGCTCTTTTTTCGTATATTGTACTGGAAGTTTATGTGGAAAAGCAGATTTGTGAGGATTGTGGGTCAGTTTTATGGCAATTTTTTAATTCGGCTCCTTAATTCTATCTTTTTTAATTTAAAAAAGTATTTTACTCTTGTGAGTTCCTGTTAATTGCTACTATAAGAAGGATTAGCAAATCAAATGTTTTTTATAAATCATTTAAGTCATTTATTTTTTGGAAAAAAACATACACAACATTACAGACCTAGGTCCAAGTTATTGCACAATTAGAATTTCAATAAAAACAGACATATTTACAATAAGGAATGAATAACAATTAGACATAATACATGAAAATAACTAACGAATCAAGTTTAACTAACAAACAACAATCAAGTAATATTGGGACAAAAGTAAAAAGCTTTTCTATCGTCCATCATGTCACAGAATCTCAAACATGCACGACATACGTCTGTCCATCTCGTGGCAAACATATCACACTCCTGTGTCGATGCCATTAGACCATTCAGCATTGCAAGCGCGCGAACTAAGGGCGAGTTAGAATGTGAAACTGTGCATGCTGATGGAACGGCCAACAATCCATGTCGTCGCGGTCTAAGTTGGTATTTGGGTACAGGAGGAACAAAAAGTCTCACAAGCTGAGCTAGTACTTCCGGACAATCAGACTCCCCACGAAGGACATGACCAGCGAACATGAGTAAGAAGTTATTACGCCTAACTTCAAGAGAGTTAAATTTCTGCATTCCAAGCAAAAGTTTTGTGGGATACAGGAATGGATAGTACCCAAACAGTTTCTTAAATAAAAATCTCAGGAATGTTTTTTGGACTTTCTCAAGAAGCAAGGCGTAAGTACTTTCATAAAGGTTCCAAATAATTGAAGCCGTCTCTAGTTTACTTCTCACTAAAGCCATATCAATTAATTTAATGGCCAGAGGGTTGTTAAACTCTTGCATATTCCGAATAGTGATACCTAGTCTTCTATATGAATCAGAGGCGAGAGACCGCATATGGTCGTGGAAGGATAGTCGCGGGTCAAATAAAACTCCTGGATCTTTTACCGAATTAGCACGGGCAATTGGTTCTGTTCCAAGGAAGTATTCCACATGCCGGGGGTTTCGAGCGCGACTAAAGGACATAACACTGCATTTAGTCGTGTTGAATAGGAGGTTGTTTTCAATGCTCCATTGGAACACTGAGTTAATATCCTCCTGAAGAGTTAATGTATCGGCAATCTCCACAATACCATATATCAACTTCAGGCCATTAGCGTAGAGCAAGCACTTGGCGTGTTTGAGAACCTTCCCAAAATCATTCACCATAAATCCGAATAATAAAGGTCCCAAAATGGTCCCTTGACTAACGCCAGACCGAGTGTGATATGGGTCTGAAACGAAGCAACCATGTCTGACGTATTGTTAACGGTCCCGCATATAACTTGCGAAAAATTTTAGTAGTCTTGGTGAAAAGCCGATGTTACTAAGTTTGGTCAGTACCACGTCATTATCAACGATATCAAAGGCTTTTTTGAAGTCGAAGTAGACAACATCAACCTATATGCCTTTGTCAATGTGCTGCGTTATGAGATCTACAAGAGTTTAAAGGTTTATACTAACGGAACGGTTCGATCGAAAGCCGTGCTGAGAGTCACAAAGAAATGTTGAATCCGGTTACTAATCAGCTTGTGTAATATGGATTCAAACAATTTTGGAACTGATGACAGAATGGCTATAGGCCGATAGTTTTCTACATGAGAAGTTTCCTTAGTTTTAGGTATAGGTTGAACTCGTAAAACCTTCCAATGCTGTGGATACTGACCCGTGGAGAGAGATAATTAAAAAAATGTGAAGTACAGAAGTTTTAATGAATTCATTACATCCGTTTAAGATATATGTAGGAATGTTGTTTGGACCTACCGCAGAATTCGGTTTTAGTTTATTAATAGCTGATTCTACATCTAGCAATTCTATTTTATCCATATGCACACAGTTTGAATAGTAGTTCTGACAGCTATTGTTATGATTTATGTAATCAAGAAGAGGAACGTCGGGCAAGAAAACGCTTGCAAAGAAGTCGAAAAAAGCCTTTGCCGTATCACTGCCGACGTGTTCAACTCAATTATACTTTACTTTGGGTGCAAAACCACCTCTGACTTTAAAGCATATGTTAATCACGTCTAACTTTAATTTAAATGCGTTAAATGTATTCGTCGTAGGCAAGGGATACTCTCTTTTTAAAGCTCTAAGAAAAGAGAGTCATCTATGTATGTGTCATGTGTGTGTGCCAACCATATAGAAAGATTTTAGGGTTCAGTCTCCATTATTCTTTATAGGATTTTTTTGTGAATACCTACTACTTTGCATTCTTTTTTATTCTACAGAACCCAGACAGACCTAATACGGATGTGGACCGTTTCTTGACAAAGGACGATTTCCACGAATTGTTTATTGAAGTGATAATATGGCCTTGGCAAATCACACATTTTATATTATGAGAAGAATTTCATTTTTTCCAGTCATTTAAATCCATTTTTACAATACCGAGTCATTAAGTTACTGATTCTAAAATGTCATGGCTGACTATAAACTTACGTAAAGGCAAAGTCAAGCATACTTATAAGAATAAAGTTCTTGTACCTGTTACATAGAGGTGCAGTCAAAACTTTAATTATAGAAGCTTTGTAACTTGCCTTTTTGCGTTAGCTTATAAGCTACATTCAAATAAACACTATAAGGGAATGATAAATGATAAATGATAAATGATTTTATTTCTGTAAGTAGGTTCGTACAAACACTTTTACACGTCAATCATGTTTTTTAAACTAGATGAGGTCGGCGTTTCCTATCTGACTACTCTGAGAAGAAAGGCCGAAACAAACTCAGAGGTCACAGTCTCTTTTAAAGTTCAGACATAATCTTGGTCAGGTCATGCGAAGACCATGCAGATTGGTATCTGAAATGGTCTTTTGAGGAAAGAACCACACAGTTTGAGTGGACCTGTCCAGTCAGTGCACGCATTTGTCAGTAATCGTGCAGCTGGACTCAGGAAGTCAGGACTTAAGGAGCTCAACGATTCGACGAACAAATACCAAAGAAAGGACATTTGGGTAGGCCGCATAAATTACTCAAACTGCCAGATCATAATTAAAATTAAATTACAAAAAAAAAAACAATTACCCACATAGTCTTCACATTCACAAAATTAAAATAATATAATACTTTACAAGTAAATACTCATGTCATTGTATATATAAAATTTATCAATGTCAATGTGTATATATAAATTCGGTAATAATGTTTGAAGATCATGTAGATCGGTGTCGGAAATGGTCTTTTGAGGAAAGAACCACACAGATTAAGTCGACCTGTCCAGTCAGTGCACGCATTTGTCAGTAACCGTGCAGCTCAACTCAGAACATAAGGAGCTCAACGATTCGACGAACAATACCAAAGAAAGGACATTTGGGTAGGCCGCATAAACTACTTAAACTGCCAGACCAAGAATAAAACTGAAAAAAAAAATGACCCACATAGTCCTCATATTCACAATAATGAAAATAACATAATACTTTTTATAGTAAATATTCATGTCTAAAAAGAGTTAGCAAACTAAAATCAACATTCACTGTGTAAATTTATTGGAGCAGCTCAATCCCAAGCCTTTTTGTCTTCAATATAGTCTTTCACATTATAGTAGGCTTTCTGGCATAATTTCCGCTTTATAAAAGATTTGAATTTATTAAAGCTTAGATCTTGAATGTGGCTAGGAAGTTTATTATAAAAACGTATACATTGGCATCTAAAGGAGCCACCAATATTTTTGAGCCTGGTTGTAGGAACAAGAAATTTGTGTTTGTTCCTGGTATTTATATTGTGGATATCACTGTATTTTTTAAACAGATTAATATTTTTATGTGCATACAAAAGATTTTCATAAATATACTGAGAAGGCACAGTAACAATATTAATCTCTTTAAATTTATCTCTGAGGGAGTGTCTGGGACTTAATTTATAAATTGAACGAATTGCCCTTTTTTGTAAAACAAAAATTGTCTGAATATCGGCGGCATTTCCCCACAACAGAATACCGTACGACATCACACTATGAAAATAACTAAAGTATACTAAACGGGCAGTCTCTAAATCTGTTAAATCACGAATTTTTCTAACGGCGTATGCTGCAGAGCTAAGCTTTTTCGACAATTTGTCTATATGGGGGCCCCATTGAAGCTTGGCATCCAAAGTTATGCCTAAGAATACTGTGGTATCTTCGGGTTTCAACACTTCACCCTTATAGAATAGAATAGAATAGAATAGAATAGAATAGGTTTTATAATAGCCCTAGTAATTTTACAAATAGTATGAGGCCAATGCGACTACAAGGCTAAATTATTATAAGTCTGAAAACCTATATTAAATACTTCTATATGTCCAATGCTTTATGAGGGACATTTACGTTGGTTATATGAACGTATGTACGATAAGGTGAGGAGAACGATACACTATATTAGAAAAAAAACACTTAAAACATGCTTTTTTATAGAGAGTTGTAAAACGAATGCTGTTATAAAGCATGTACAAGAGTTATTAACGTTTATAATGATAAATGAAGGAATATTATGACATTTTAAATAATGTAATGTAATCTGAAATTAAATATTTGCACACCACATGAAATGGTAGAATGTAAATGGGCCACATTTATAATAACATCATACTACTTTGTACACCTACATTTTGGCAAATAAAGTATTATTATTATTATTCGGTTCTTTACGTTTCTTCTCATTTAAGAGAGGTTAAGAAACCTTACATACGGGTCGGGACCAAGTATGTAAGGCGAAATTTAGATAGAAAAGGTGGATGACAATGTTGAACAAGTCAGAAACTTCCGGGTGATGCGACAGGTGTTAAGAATGGTTTATTATTATTGTCATTTATTTATTTATATACTTAATAAATACATTTTTAAATATTTTTACAAAAACATAAAAAAAAAATATTAAAATATAAAAAATAGTGGTCCGCCGGTATCGGGAGCAGGGTCCAAGCTACCGGTGGTTAGGACTCCAGAGATAGGAACCTCCTCACAATGCGAGCCGTATCGAGGAGTACTGCCTTCTGGATCAGGTTCTTGATCCAACCGTCTAACGAGAGTCTCGAGAGATGCTGGTCGAGGCTTTCGGCCATCAGGCCATTGGCTGATACGACAATCGGCACAATGATAGCCGAGTTAACATTCCACATGTCAACAACCTCGTGTGCTAAGTCGAGATATTTAATTTGTTTCTCTTTCTCAGCTTTCACGAGGTTCTCGTCATGCGGAATGGTAATATCGACAATCACTGTGCGACGCGCTAAACGATCTATCACCACTATTATAATAGTATTTACTATCTATCTTATTATTATTATTATTAAAAATCATTCTTTATATAGCGCTTTTGCTACTTGGGTTAGTGAGTGATCTCGCTTGAGAATCACGCGTTTCTACGTTACGTCTAAGTTTACTCTATGCGAACAGCGACCGTACTATGACGTGTTAAAGCCAACATTGTTCTAGCGTGAAAGAGACACGGAGCTATATATGACCGATAGAACTATCCCTTTTTCGCAATAGAACCATGATGGTATTAGCACGTCTTAGTACGGCTACTAGCAATTATAGCTATTGCACTTGACGAAGAAAAGAATAATTTTCAAAAGAAAAGAAAAAGGATATATTGGGTGCATAACATGTTAAAAAAACGGTGCAAAAGTCGCACGCGCGCGACTCAGGGTCCACAGGATGCGTAGACCAGAGGGCCTAGACAAATAGCATTCGCTTCGGAGCGATTCTATTTCTACAATCGCTATCGCTTTCGCTAATGTTTCCATCATACAAATCGAAAATTAGCGATAACGCTTGTCAAAAAGTGCCACTTGGCTACGCATCTCTTTGGAAGTGATCATTCGAAGTTGTCGATTCGTTTCATAGAATCGGATGATGTTAACATTGTCTAGCTAATTTCTATTCGTTGACCTATGATCACGTGACGTTTCAATGGCTTATGTCAATCCCATACATTATTTGGCTTTTCTACTAGCGTCTTCGCTAATCGAATGTTACTTTGTCTAGGCCCTCAGGTACCGCTTGCGCCTGGTGTTTTTACGCCGGGGCGCTGCGCGCTGTCCATTATTGTGTATTGTCATCGTAAAATTCACTTAAATGCATTTGATTTAAAATCCTTACTTGAATGACAAGTTCTTTGCTTTGTCGGAGCGATGCTGTTATAATGACTGATGACCTTTAAGAGCGGCCAACCCGTCATACTTTTCATACAAACGCCCGTACGTCATTATGGCGTTGTAACTCATCTTTCATCGAAGTTTTTGAATTAATAGGTGTCTTGTGTACTTTATCTAGGTTTTTATGCAAGCAAAAATTCAAAATTTGGAAAAACAAATTCAGTATAAGCCTCCAAAAATCTGCATCCTTTTTGCACAGATTTTAACTGAACTTTGGCCGTTCATAATGTACTCATAAATTCTAAACGTAAAGCTAACATCATCATAGAAACCTCGCACATACGAGTATAATGGAGATTCTAAATGACAAACATATTTTCCAAAAATTTGTAAGGCTTCTTCAAAAACGCGTATTTCTTGCAACAAGTTTTGTGAAATCTCCGCGCGCCAATTTTCGTTCGATGTTATCGCGTTCTCACTCTTGCTTCTTGTTTCAAACATTGCGTTGAATGAAACAACAAGCTTTTCAATCATGCTCGCGTTGACGATAGTCGGACCGGGAAGGGCCATCTTAAGGTACACTTCCGAAGGCGATGGCAGACCGCTGATAGCAGCGGCACTTCGCTTCTTCAGTTTTGCGAAAGTTATAAAGGTATGAGGAACAGGGTGTAAAGCTCACTCATACTCTATTGAAAAGGGAGGATCCTCCGACCAGACGGGTGTTGTGTCTGGTGGGCAACTGCCCGACGGTTGATGTCGGGATGTTTTATATATGCTAGTTGCGCGGTAAACTCTGCTTGCGCGATGCAGGATTTTGCGTGACGTCAGTGTGACGCGTAGCTCGCATGTGGCGTTGTAGATGCCGCTACAAAGTCATTAGCTGTCTAGCATAATGTCAAGCAAAAAAATCCGTAATGGCGACAGCCATTGATAGCACTACTGGTATGCCGTCTGCAGTCACTGCTCGACAGCAGCAGCAGGGGCATGTCGCCATCTACGGAAAAGTTTTCATAGAAACACCTAGAACCTAGTACTTTTGTTGCGGTTTGTCATAGCAGTTGGGCGGCAATGACACAGTAATCTGCGGTTTGCCGTCATCTTCGGAGTTTCATCTTTAGATAGCCGATGAGAAATCTTATCGCGCAAACAGTTGGCGTTTACATAAATCATCTAATACTAATACGAACGATGACGTCATGTTCGTGAACAGGCGCCGTCAGTAGGGACTGGTCATCTCTTAGCTGCCACGGCTTTTTATAATTTAATTTAATATTTTAATTGTTTTTGTCTCTTTATTACGGACGCTTTTAACATTCTGCATCGTTCTCACATGCATAATTTCAACATGAATGATGTAACCAATATTTTGTAAACATAGTTTAATTTAAAAGAGTGTCCGTGGAGTTCCGTTCTTCTCCACAGGTACCTACCTACTACGCTTTGGAATGGGCAACTAGCTTCACCTTTTTGACCGACCGACCCCCTGACAATTCAAAAGTGCCTGTGATTGATTTATTTAAAATAAATACTTTGAGTTTGGGTTTGAGGTTGGTCGGCACAAAATAAGATACAGAAGGGCAGCAACTTTATTACGTAACACACGATCTATCACAATCTGAATCATTTTGAAGCCTATTGCTAATCCATTGCTTCATACGTTCAAAAAAAATTGTGCTCAACAGCGTAAATAACGCAATGAATGTTGTTGAACTGGTAAAATGAAACCCATTCCTATTGTTAGTGTGTTACGTAATTACCCCGCAGCTCTATATGTGCGAAAACGCACGCACACATAGACACGCTTCACGTACAGCGAGTGAAAAGAAAGAAAGAAAGAAAGAAAATATATTTATTTGCTGTAAACATGACGCAAAGAAAAAACACACAAATACAAAAAATAACGAGTTGGGGAAAAATATGCGTCACATTCACGCAAAACGGCAATCGCTCAGCATAATGCTACGACCCTATGCGAGACAGAGCCCCAGCGCTGGTTTTCAGCGATAGCCGGCGCTGACGTGATGACGTCAACCAGTGCAGCATACGAAAATTAAAAATAAACATTAAAATAAGAAATAAAATAAATACACTATAACCTAGTTCAAAAAGTATATAAACAAGTGCAAGCGCACTCTGGCATTTGTTTGAGGTTGTTTGAGATCTCCGTACGTACGCGTCTGTGTGCGTGCGCCTGTTGTCACTAGTTGTATGGAGCCGACCATGGTATAATAATATACTTCGCCAGGTATAGTATTCCGAGACACAGTGGTCACGTGGGAGACACAAGCCTACGTCATCACCACTGCGTTACCAGTAGTGTGTAATAATAACTCCCCAACCGCCTTTATTACCTGTGCGAATCCGATAAAACAATGAGGTTTTAACTAACAATTATGTTCGTATATGTTTCGTTTGATTAGAAAAACGAAACGACAATTTAAATGCTTTATATATATTTTTCAACAGAATGGTGACTGAAAATGTTTCCATAATTCGTGTTTTGTTGCAATAAAGTGGCAACTGAATAGTGACGTAAGCATGTGTCACTCCCGGAGTGTCAGACCTTGTTTTTTTAGATCATAGAGCCGACCATCTGTACCTATATTTTACCCTTAACTGTACAATTTAATTACGGATGGTTATATAATACATACGTACGTCAGGACTTGTTTCACCAACGTCTTCGTCTTTTTCATTTGGATAGAGAGGCAATGTTGAGTTTCTGTCATCTTTACCATAGTCAGAATTCTTGCTGTCTGACTTAGACTGAAACATGAATAATGTAGTTTAAAACGTTGCAATAGTTTTAAATGCTCCCACTGCTGGGACACAGGCCTCCTCTCTGCAAGAAAGAGTGGGCTAGATCCAGTACAATTTGGTGGGTTTTGGTACATACGAACAGTTGTTACCGGTAGTAATAAGCCCAAAACACAACTAGTCTTACTAAGGGGTATCGTGTTATCCAGCACCTGAGTTTTGTAGGTCAGATAGGCAATCGCTTCATGTAAAATACTGTTTTTCAGCTGCATCCGGTTAGACTAAAAGCCTACCTCAATTCAGGGTGATTTTATGAGATGAGGCAGTAACGGCAGGTTCCTCACCAGCACCCTTATTACGTAACACACGATCTATCACAATCTGAATCATTTTGAAGTCTACTGCTAATCCATTGCTTCATATGTTCGAAAAATTTGTCTGCTCAACAACGTAAATAACGCAATGAATGTTGTTGAACTGTCAAAATGAAACCCATGCCTACTGTTAGTGTGTTACGTAATCATCCCCTAGTTGTAGCTACAAGAAAACGTTCTTAGGAGGCTTAAATGTTTGAGTAGAAAAACGTATTTTTTTTTGCGCTGCTTCTTTTTTCCCGCAAGTAAACGAATTTTCTTTTTTTCTTTCAATTCTAAAGTTTTATTTTTATGATGCCAATCGATGCGTTTTGTAAAGGCTCTTCTGGGACCATTTTTAAAGTTTTTTGGTGATTTGTGGTTTTTCTGATACTCTAACTGAGGTTAGAGTATCAGAAAAACCACAAATCACCAAAAAACTTTAAAAATATATCAACCAGCTCAGTCTGTCGCAGTCCACAGCTGGCAAAAGTTCTCTTAAATAATGTAAATTTCATCAGAAATTAACGAGGATAAACGAAACGAAAAGAAAACCTATCAATCTGCCTAGCCTGTTTCCAAATATGTTGGGGTCAGCTTCCAGTCCAACCGGATGCAGCTGAATACCAGTATGTTACATGGAGCGACTGTCTATCTGACCCCTACAACGCAGCTAATGGGTAACACTATATCCCTTGATCAGACTTTTGAGCATCTCAACACCACTAACAAGTGTCGAAGATCCACGAATGAAAGCCGGGACCAACTGCTTAACGTGATTTTTAAGTGTGAGGAGTCTCGATAAATAATGTATGGTCACCCATCCAGAAATCGACCGCGGCAAGCCAAGCGTACCCTTCCAGCCTGGCCACGACTTTTGGCTTAGCGACAACCGGCGCGGTGTCGGCAGGCGGGGCGTTGTCCATGCCAAGTACGCCTCAATAGCGTTAGCGGCGATACGCGATCAGTACATAAATTAATTTGAAAATAATCCAATCTAAGTACGAGTACATAATACTCTATTGACAACTTTTCTATCGGCCTATATTAGGTGGTCGATTAAAAATGTCTGTAATAAATGCTTCGGAGTTAATTTTCCGCTACGAAATCGTCTAAAATATGTTAATCGTCAAGCCGCCGCTGAGTCTGCCGCTGCCCGTACCGCTCTGAGTCGTGGCATCTAAACCTCCACTCGGCCGTACATTTGTTCAAGCCGCGCGCCGTTGCCCCGAACCGCTCGGCAAATACCGCTAGCGTTGCTGTTGCGAGCGGTGCTTCGTAGCATGATTCATACATTTTTGTATATTTGTTTTTACCGCTCACCGCCCCGCGCTAAACTACCGCTGATAGCGGCAAGGTCGTGGCCAGAGCCGGCAGTCTCGACATTGGATAGCGACAAAAATCTGTCGCTAAGTCGTATCGATGTCAAATTCCTTTAATAGATTTTCAACTTTAGTTCGAAAGCATAAGGTTGAAAGTCTATTAAAGAAATTTGACATCGATTAGACTTAACGAGCGATTTTTGTCGGTATCTATGTCGAGACTGCTGGCCCAGGCCGTTAGGTCGACCCGTGTGGCTGTTGTCATTTAGCTACAACCTGCTGAAGCGAACAAAATGAAACCTTCTATGTACCTGAAAACTTGGTTGTGGTGTTCCCGGTAAAACCGTTGGCGTTTCTTTAGTCTTCGCCGTAAAGGCTCCAGCTGCCGAAGTCACAGACTGGACGAGCTTCCAACGTCGAGATATTTTCTCTTCAGAACTGTTTTCAGAACGAATTGACTTGATGTCGTCTCGGAGGTGAACCTGGGAACAAAAGAACAATACATAAAAATCTTCAATCCAAGGATTTAAAACCGGTACGAATTTGGGTTCCAGTTCTTCATTTCGGTTCTTCTTTTTGGTACGGTTCCGGTTTAGTTCTGGTTCCAAAGTAATGGCTCCAAATAAGGGTTCCAATATACCGGTTCCTTACCATCCGATTTAAAGGTTCTCTACGAAAGAACTACCACAGGATCTATTAAAGCAAAAGTGTCTCTCTCCCCTCTCACAAAAACCCCAACCTCTTCACCCGCCGCCGGCCGGCAGTACCTGAACGCTATCGTACAAAGCTTACGGCCTGGTCACGACTTCGGTCTTAGCGGAGCGCGGCGCGGCAAGCGGGGTGGCGTCGGTAAGCGGTGCGTTTTGCACGCCACGTACCCTTTTTTTTTTTTTTTTTTTTTTTGGGTGGCAAATCATCAAATTACCTCTCCCGCTCTGGGCGGAGCGGAAGGGCGTGTCAGACTCTTACTGACTAAAACCCACCCGTGTTCCTTCAGTTGCCTGTGCGCCAGGGCCACGGTAACTCTTTCGAACAATCCGCGACCCCGGCAGGCATCGGTCCTATCGGACCCCGTCAATGGTGCTGACATCTCTTTGAGGCGCGCGTGGAACACGACGCGCCGTCGACCCGGGCCTGGTCCTTACCGGACGGCGAGCTGCCCATTGCTCGCCGTCCGCAAGCCCGCGCCTACGGTACGCCACGTACCCTCAGTAGCGGTTAGTTGCAGCGGCCGCGGTGAACGTATTTAGGTAGTCAAAACGTGCTCAAAATCATGGTGTTATCAAAATTATCCCTTCTGTTTAGAAAGCAGTACATTTTTAAAACAAGATATTCTTAATATGAGAGGAGTGCACGAACTGAATAAAGGTCGGTATTTAAATGGCGAATTTCGTGACCTATATATGTTTTTATATTTATGTTGGGGATGTTTTGACATCCATATAGGCGGTCGATTTAAAATTTCGTTGATAAATGCCTCGGTATCCAGTACCGCCACAAAATCGTCTACTGATTTGAACTCGCTTTGAAGAAGAACCGGTAAAATAAAGGGTCTTAAAGGTTCCAATTTAGGTTCCTGTTCCGGTTCGGGTTCTAGTAACGGAACCACTAAATACCGGTTCTTTACGGGTATTTTAGGAACCTTTTCAATCCCTGCTTCAATCCCTCTTTAAACTTTTTAATTAAACTAGCGGAGTCATTGCGTAAAAGGTTTCCGAAACGATCAATTGCAATTGTCAATTTTTACGTGATTGATACACATTGATGCGCAAATTGATCGTCTGCCAAATGCAATTGAAGTGATTGACAATATTACTACAATTTCAACTGATTGCAATTGATCGTTTCGGGAACCCAACACACCTGCAGTGGCTATGCCTTTCATTCTGACAGTTCAACAACATTCATTGCGATAATAACGTTGTTGAGCAGACGAAATTTTCAAACATGAAGCATGGATTAGCAATTTCCTTCAGAATCTTTGGATTGTGAAGGATTGTGATTGAAACGGTGTTACGGTGTAGACCGTATTAACATTTTAACTTTGTGAACTTAGTTGTTGGCTTTATTGTGCATGCTGTGGTCTCCTATAAGTGAAGGAACTCACCTACTTAAGAGCGGTCAACCCGTCATACTTTTCATACAAACGCTCGTACGTGATTATGGCGTTGCACTATGGAAAATATAGGTCGGTATCGGATCAAAAATCTGTAACTTCATGAATTTTTGTTGTATCGTGATGAAATTTGGCACAAATATGCAGCAAGGTTCGGAGATTCGAACGATGTGTAGTTTATAGGGTTTTCTTGTATATCTATGTATGTTTTTTTGCATAGAATGAAAGAAATGGGAAAAAATCACGAAAAAAATAGTTAAAAATTTATTTCAAGTGGAATACAAGTTTATAATGACTAAAAAGATTAAACCATGGTTAATTAAAACAAGCAAAGTAAACAAAATATATATATATGAAAAAAAATACTAAATTAAAATCATATTACTAATAGGTACATCCTATACTCTGGCTTCAGGAAATGATGTAGCTAGGTACAAATATAAGTAATAACTAAATATAAATATGTTTTTTAACTTATACCACTTCAGGATCAGGGTCAGTAAATGTGGGTTCACTTTCAGGTGCCACGTTTAAAAGACTTAGTGCCTCTTCTTCAAGTTCTTTCACATTTCTTACGTACGGTTTTCTCAAACTTGTTATATATGGATCTGACGTGTATAAAAGCGTTTTAAAGACATCTTCATTTGTAGCAGATCGGGAACATTTTCTGGCATGATGAAGTCGTATGTTTCTGTAGTCTTTGTTGCGAGACTCTTGTGCGTCTTCCGATAGCTGTCCAATAGGAAGCACCGCAAAATGTTTGATAACGTTTTGCCCGTGTATGAGTATTTTATGAACGGAGGATGGCATATAATACCAATCGTAATTACTTACATAGATTCTTGCAGTTTCTATTGCATATTCCCCAAATTTTTCAGGGTCGATCATCATTCCAGAAGAAAGAACTTGCAAGATAATGTATAGGCGTTTAATCAATGCCTCATCTACACCTGTTATTTCCGATGAGCAAGTGCTATTATAGAAGAATCTTCGTGCGGTATTGCCATCGTTCGTATTCCCGCTAACTTGCCGAGGTTTGTCGACGATTAATCCCAACTCCTCCCTGAAACGTTTTTGAACAACTTCTTTCTTTTCTTTTTTTAATCTCTTATTTTCCTCAGTTGAAGCAGACCAAGTCTTAAACGAAAGATTATAGGAAATATGCAATATCATTTCCATGCAGCGAATCCAGGCGTGTAAGGTGGACAATCCGTATTGGTAGGCGTTTTCGTTTTCGGGTCTGGCAGTTACTTTCGATAGGTCATTCATTAGCCGTGGAGTAGCCCCACATATCGTGCATGTGGAACCAGATGGAGTATCTGTAAGGACCTGAGTCACCTTTCCATCGATCATCGTTAGAAATAGTTCATGCTTCACATTTACTACAACACCATCTTTGTTTATAAGTGATGCTTGTGCAGCCCTAATTTGTTTTTTAATATCATCAACAACTGCCTTGGTTTTTTCTGGAGTTTCCTTACAAAACTCAATAGAAATGGGTCTGCAAAAACGGACAGATGAAGGTACCGGATTTTGCCAAACAACGGATCCCGATTGCACATCAACTAATCTGATGGGGACTAATGAAGTGATGAACAAATTGGCATCTGAAATTGTTTCTGACTCTTCTGCAAGTATTTGCTTGTATTGGCTTTGACCAGATGAACCATCACATCCCCATTTAGAATAAAGGATCAATGTTCTATGTTGTTTTTGGAAAACAGAATCGATTTTTAAAATTCTAGCAGCAGTATGATCCAATAAATCTTGTATATTAATCACTTTAGCATAAGTATTCGTGATTTCGATTGTAGAAGATGGTGGATAACAGGATCTTTTTATTTCTTGTATTTTGTAGTAAGGCGGGAATATACAACACTTTCGTTCGTTGGTTAAGTTTTTCAGGTACATATATTGTGCTTTTGTTAGATCTAAATCTATAAAAGCACTCAATGCTTCCGTATCGGAAAGAATCTTCATCTGGTCTGAGTCGTTCCACTTACTTGAGATATCTAATTTCTTTTGAGTGTCAGCGGTTCTTAATTCTTCGACAAGATGAGCTTCTGTGTACTCACGTAAAGCCCGTAGTCCCTGCAGATAGGCGTTTTTTATATGCTCGAAGCCATAGTCTTGGAGTAGAAGAGTGTTTTTCCTCTTCTTGGTAGATTCTGAGGAGTCTCCATAAGCCACGCATGCTCGTCCTCGTTGGCCAGATGTTGATGGCGTAGAATATTGTTCAGAATCCGGTAAATTTAACGAATACCTTGAGTCCAACCAAGTACAATACTTCTGTAAAAATGTTTCTTTTTTCCGAGATGCCAGGGCCCAGCGTTTGTTGAAAATAGGAAGAATGTGCCTTTGTATGTCACTAATTATAAAACACAAGTTGTTTTCAGAAACATTCAGCTTTTCCACTAAAACTTTGGATAATGATTCCATGGTCTTGCCGCCCTCTATATAGGGGATTATGAAGTCTCGTTTGGTACAGCTGAAGGAAGACATTTGAACACTTCACAATCTGCAGAAATAATAGGCGTAGATGAGATTTGCTTCACTTGAAGTTACACTGATGTAGATGGTTCGAATAGTTTTTGCTTCCCTTTAAATACTCATTTTACAATATCGAATTGGTACCTACATCATTATTATCTTGTAATTTCCCACGCAAACCGAATGCAAATTTGATAAGGTCCCTTTGTTATCACGAAATAATGAAGAAAATATCCAAAAAGTTCTATATTGTTCATGTGAATGGTGTCAGTGGTAAACCGCAAAAGATACTAATTTTCGGGTTCTGACTTTTATCAGTTTTTTTTCTCATATCTTCTAAAACCGCAAATATCCGCAGCTGATTTTTTTTGCATTCTATTTATGAATAGTTAGACTACTAGTCGACCCAAAAAGTAGCGCTTGGGCAAACGTGGGTAATACTGAAAACCTTCGACGAAAAACCATACAAGTGAAAAAAAAGGTATGTCACTTTTTAAGTAATTACTGAAATATTTTTCTTTACTTTTAAAATCATTAAGCTGTATCGCAAAAAGCATAAAATAACCTTTCTAAAAATGTATAATACTGCATATCTGTACCAAGTATTTTTTTCACAATATGGTATTGAAACATGTATACGCAAAGACTTGAGTTTGGCACTTCTGTTTTCTATGTATTTCTATCTAAGAAAAAAAAAATAATTTCGCGTATTAAGAAAAAAAATCGTAATGAATATTATAATTTGACTATTAGAAAACCTAAAAGAATAGCCATATTAGCCAAATTATGATATTCGTAAAAAGCATTTTTGATATGCGCTTGTTCTACCATTTTCCATAGTGCGTTGTAACACAACTTTCATTGAAATTTTTGAACTAATAGGTATCTTGTGCACTTTATCTAGGTTTCTATGCAAGCAAAAAATCAAAATTTGGAGAAACAAATTCAGTATAAGCCTCCAAAAATCTGCTTGTTACCACAAATTTTACCTGAACTTTGGCCGTTCATAATGTACTCATAAATTGTAAAAGTAAAGAAAACATCTGCATAGAAACCTCGCACATGTAATGAAGATTCTAAATTATAAACATTTATTCCAAAAACTTGTAAGGCTTTTTCAAAAACACGTAGTTTTTGGAACAAGTTTTGTGAAATTTTGCGCGCCAATTTTCGTTCGATGTTATCGCGTCCTCACTCTTGCTTCTTTCTCATGCATTGCGTTGGATGAAACAACAAGCTTTTCAATCATGCTCGCGTTGACGATAGACGGACCGGAAAGGGCCCTCTTAATACCTGATGAGGCCCATTATTTGACTGATATAAATAGCAGTGTCCTCTGGCGTTTAGCAGCGGAAGCAATTAAAAGTGTGTCCCTCTATTTAGACACTCGCGCCTAGATGGCGTTAGTATTTAGAATGATTTACTCGTAGTATGAATGGAATATTGGATAACTGCTTGCGTCTCTCGACGCTAGGGGGACGCTTGTGAATGTGCTATTGTGATTTTACGAATGAAAGTTGTAGTGATCGCTTCTCGACACTAGAAGAAGCATTGTGGAATGATCTGGAATATTCTTGTACTTTTTGGAAGATGGAAGTTGATGTAAACGTAAATGACGCGTAGGTTCGCTAGTGGGCGCATGGATACGCGAGAATGCGCGCGCACCAATCAGCGTTGTTCACGTGCAGACGCGGGAATTCCGAAGAATACGCGCGTCTTTTTAAAATCTCAGAAGTAATGTGTGCGTTACGCTGTGGAGTTAAGGTTGAATTTGTTATGTTCAGTTTTGGATAGACGCTTCGATGCGCTTCGACTCTGCGCTAGTATAAATTGACCCTAAGTCTTTCCGCGCACTTTCCTGTCCGATCACCATGTTCGGCAAGCCTATCCCTTGGGAGAAGCGAGCCAAATACTTGGGCGTCGTCCTCGACGAGCACCTCTCCTTCTCGGAGCACATAAAGCAGGCGCGCTCGCGCGCCGCTTTCGCTCTCGGTAGGCTCCATTGCGTCCTGAATGCACGTAGCAAATTGTTACTAATGTGCAAATTGCGCATTTACACAGCGTGCATCCGCCCTATCATGACCTATGTGAGCGAAGTATTCGCACAAGCGAAACCCCATCAGATCCATAGGATGCAGACCCTCCAAAACCGGTTCCTCCGTAGGGCGACCGGTACCCTTGGTTCGTTCGGAACGAAAATCTCCACCTAGATCTTAAAATCCCGACCATCAGTCAGTTCATAAAACGCCTATCCTAGCGTTTCTTCGATTCCGCCGCCACTCACCGCAACCCTCTGGTTGTCGCGGCCGCCCGTTATACCCCCTCCCGTATCAGTCATACCCGCCGTCCCCGGCATGTCCTAGTCAACCCCGATGACCCCATAATCCTCCTCCAGGAGAGCAGTAGGGCCACCAGTACAGTGCACAAACACAGACCGCCATCGTTCCGACCTCGCCGACGAGGAACCACGCGACGACCCCCCCGTAACCGTCCCCCCCGACCCTTGTCCGATGAGGCCTCAGCCTGCGCCGTAGCTGAGCCTGTAGCTTTAAATTCCCCTGTTAATAATCATAATATTATAAACCATTCGATCCAGCCTGTCCCCACTCGCTGCCCTCTCTCAGTGACGCCCTAGGCCGAAGTCCGTACCCCACAGGGGGTGCCCTTAGCGTGCGGTCATTTAAGTTTTAGTATTAAAAATTCCGCTCCCGGCTGGAGGCTCTTTTGAGTAAAATCATTAAGGCACCCACAGGACAGTTCGGTTAAGTAGCCAGGACCTCAGTGGTCAAAACTACGAGTTACCATTCAAAAAAAAAAAACAAAAACCGCGCACTTTCGTGTTTGTCGCTAATAAGTTCGTTTCGAGGTAAGAGTGTTCACTAGTTTCGTAATTGTTTTACCGCGTATTATCACAGGACACGGTATCTTTAACTGAAGCCATGCTGGCCTTGAATCAGTGTATGTAAGTGATTATTCTTAAACTAAAACCTGTGGATATCGACAATAAATCTAGTTGTAGTGTTGATATTGTGTTTCGTTGCCACTAGCTACTCCTCTGTGCTTAACAATTCATGTGTCATATGTTGTGTACCTATATCTTTTATTGGGTTCCCTATCCATTTGCATAAAATTTTAAGACCTAATATAACTTAGCATAATTTTGTTTGGCATAATTATATTTTCGCATAATATAATTACGCATAACAGCTTACGCATAATTTTTTTAAGCATAATTTCTCTAACCATAATAATGATAAGCATAATATTCTAAAGCATAAATTTATTAAGCATAAAGTTCTAAAGCATAACTTTTTTAAGCATAATATCCTAAAGCATACAGCATGCAAGCAAGCATACGGCATGCAAGTAAACATGCAAGCAAGCATGCAAGCAAGCATGCAGCAAACAAGCAAGCATGCAGCATGCAAGCAAGCATGCAGCATGCAGCAGGCAGGGTTTCTGTCACGGCTCCGGCGCTGCGGGCCTCCGGCGGCCCCACGCGTGCTAATCGTCGCAGACGGCTTTCGCTCACCACCGCAGCTTCGGCTTGTTGGCCGGCTTAGCCGGCCAGCCTCAGCCGCGGCAGCTCGCTCGCAGCCGCCTGCTCCTCAGCCCACGGGCCGCCTCGCCCCTACGCGCCTACGCGATTTTAAATTACACTCTAGGGGTAGGACAAACAAGACTACGTGGAGTCGGTTTTGCAGCAATTCGGTTCTGTCACTAAAATAGTCATTAGGCCTACTAACTTTATGCTAATAGTCATTAGGCCTACTAACGTTATGCTAATAGTCATTAGGCCTACTAACGTTATGCGAATCAAATTTATGCCAAAACAAATTAGTCTTTAAGATGATTATGCCAACATAAAATGTATGCCTAAAAAAATTATGCCGAAGTAATATTATGCCAAAACAAATTGTGCCAAAATCGTTATGCCAAAGTATATTAGGACAAAGAACATTATGCGAAAAGAAGGGATCCCCTTTTATTGTAGATCCAGAATAATTAAACATTCCGTCTGTATTGCCCGAAGGATTAAGTAGAGTTGCAAGCACTTTTCGCCACATAAGTTACTTTACATCTAAGGTCACGAGGCTTTTCAATTCCAGAGTCCGAGCTGCAACTGGTAAGGTATTGATGAAAATAATCTTATTATGATGAAAGCGTCAGGGTAGCCCGCGAAATACAAACTTTCTTACGTTTTTTTGCAATTTGCAGGTCAGTATCAGGGTGTATGTCGATCTAAGTATGATTTGCGGCCGTAGCATATATCTTCTTCTTCTAATATATAAAATTCTCGTGTCACAGTTTTCGTTGCCATACTCCTCCGAAACGGCTTAACCGATTTTGATGAAATTTTTTGTGCTTATCCGGTATCTATGAGAATCGGCCAACATCTATTTTTTTTTAATTTTTTTTATTTTATTTTTTTTTTATTTTATTTTTTTTTTGGTAGGTAGGGTAGGGAGTTAGGGAGGTAGGTAGGTAGGGTAGGTAGGTAGGTAGGGTAGGTAGGTAGGTAGGGTAGGTAGGTAGGTAGAGTAGGTAGGTAGGGTAGGTAGGTAGGGTAGGTAGGGTAGGTAGGTAGGGTAGGTAGGTAGGTAGGGTAGGTAGGTAGGGTAGGTAGGCAGGTAGGTAGGGTAGGTAGGTAGGTAGGGTAGGTAGGTAGGGTAGGTAGGTAGGGTAGGTAGGTAGGGTAGGTAGGTAGGGTAGGTAGGTAGGGTAGGTAGGTAGGGTAGGTAGGTAGGGTAGGTAGGTAGGGTAGGTAGGTAGGGTAGGTAGGTAGGGTAGGTAGGGTAGGTAGGTAGGGTAGGTAGGTAGGGTAGGTAGGTAGGGTAGGTAGGTAGGGTAGGTAGGGTAGGTAGGTAGGGTAGGTAGGTAGGGTAGGTAGGTAGGTAGGGTAGGTAGGTAGGTAGAGTAGGTAGGTAGGGTAGGTAGGTAGGGTAGGTAGGGTAGGTAGGTAGGTAGGGTAGGTAGGTAGGGTAGGTAGGTAGGTAGGGTAGGTAGGTAGGTAGGGTAGGTAGGTAGGGTAGGTAGGTAGGGTAGGTAGGTAGGGTAGGTAGGTAGGGTAGGTAGGTAGGGTAGGTAGTAGGGTAGGTAGGTAGGTAGGGTAGGTAGGTAGGGTAGGTAGGTAGGGTAGGTAGGGTAGGTAGGTAGGGTAGGTAGGTAGGTAGGGTAGGTAGGTAGGGTAGGTAGGTAGGGTAGGTAGGGTAGGTAGGTAGGGTAGGTAGGTAGGTAGGGTAGGTAGGTAGGGTACGCCGTAGATAAGTACCGCAACCCGTGCGAAGCCGGGGCGGGCAGCTAGTTTATTTATAGAATTATAATCACAAAAATTATCAATACATCTCTATAAGTTCATATTACCCTATTGAATGACTATTTAATGAAATCTTGACATTTGAGGCCAATTCTAACTTAAGGAGTTGTTTAATGATTATAATTCTGTAAAGCCTTAATTGTTACGGCCGCGAATCATATTTGAATCAACATACAACCTGATACTGACCTGCAAATTGCAAAAAAACCTAAGTAGTTTTGAATTTCGCGGGCTACGTTAGAGCATCCCCCTTAATACTTTTTAAGAGTTGGGAATCGAACCCAGTACCTTACGATAAGGAGTTGAAAAACTATGACAAATAATACAACACTCCAGGACCCCCGGGCGTAATGTCGCCAGGGCATTTTTGCACTCAGTCGCGTGGATAGATTTTAAAAGATGGTAAGGTACGCAAATATGCTTAGTATATCTAAAAAATAGCTGCTGACCGCGGCTTCGCCCGCGTGTACGTCGGGATTTATTCCACGGAAACGTGCTATCCGGACAAATAGCCTATGTTACTCCATGTAACATCAGCTATCTGATAGTGAAAGTCCCGTCAAAATCGGTCCAGCCGTTTCGGAGATTAGGCGGAACAAACAGACAGACAGACACAAAAAAAAATACATTTGAGTTTTTGTTATAAGTATCGTATATACTTTCATATGCATTTAGTAAAAATTGGTTATTATGACATTACAAATAGACCTTCAATTTTATTTATAGAAGATGAACAAAATCAAAGGTAAAGTTGGATTGCATGAATTGGACCATGATTGGTCGCAGTTAATAATGGACCCACGGTATCTAAAAAAATACAACTCCCTGGTACAGTGAATGACGTTCATAGGGGGCGCCGCATAGGGGCACTGTTGGGAAACATTTTTGTGAAATTGTACAGAAGTAACAAGAAAAATGTTTTTTCCCAGCGCCAAATAACTTTTCAACAATGAACAAATAATATCAATATAACAACTTATTAATCTACTTAATTGCGATGCTGTGAAAAAATTTATTTATTGAAGACTCTTTGGAATAAGACCCACCTACTGCAATGCTGCAAGACTTTTGGGCACATTCCTGTTGACAACTATGTGGACGAATTTTTTGATGCCCCTCCCTTTTTAGGATTCCGTACTCAAGGGTGCCAAAGAGATCCCATTTCTAAGCCTCCTCTGTCCATCCGTCCGTCTGTTTGTCAGTGGGCTGTATCTCATGAACTTAATAGGTAGAGAGTTGAAATTATGTTTGTATTTAAAATTACCGTTATAACAACAAATAATAAAATAAAGTTAATAATTAAAGGGGTCTCCATACAAGAAACGTGTTTTTCTCGGCGCTCATGACTTGTGGTACGGAACCCTTCGTGTGCGGACTCGCACATGAAGGGTTCCTCCTAGTCGCATTGGTTGATTTTTATACAGGGTGGCAGGGACATCGCCGCACAACCTGTTAACATGGATTCAGTACATGATTCTTGTTAAAGTAAGGTGGCGAGGATATAGGAAAACAATTATTAAGAGAAACGAGAAAAAGTATATTGATATTATAATATAAAAAACGAATGAATCGAATTACTTGCCACTTTATTGCAACAAAACACGAATTATGGAAACATTTTTAGTCACCATTCTGTTAAAAAAAAAAAAAAACCATTTAAATTGTCGTTTCGTTTTTCTAATCAAACGAAACAATTCAATTTAAACATATACCAACGTAATTTTTAGTTTAAACCTCATTGTTTTATCGGATTCGCACAGGTAATAAAGGCGGCTGGGGAGTTATTATGACACACTACTGGTAACACAGCGGTGATGACGTAGGCTTGTGTCTCCCACGTGACCACTGTGTCTCGGAAGTATATTATTATACCATGATCAACAGTAAGTATTGCTAGGGAACACAACCATAGAGTAATGATAAAGAGTAGGCATTCCTCAACACAGAACATATATACTCTTAGGGAGTTCCTCAACATCCATCCCTGTCGATGATAATGCCAACCATCTTCTTTAGCATTTCAAGTCTGGGCCCATATAACGGTTTTGTTAACATGTCAGCTATCTGTCTGGTTGCTGGCACATAGCTGATGCCATGTTTCCATCTTGTAAGCATTCTCTGTCGAAGAAAGATCTTATTCTGATGTGTTTTGTCTTCTGGTGAAATTCTGTAGATTTTTTCGCCAGCTTTATTGCACTTTCATTGTCAACACCTAAAGTTGCAGGGCAGTTAGCATCAGTATGATCTTTTAATATCTTCTGTAACCATATAATCTCTTTGGCGGTTTCGCTGGCTGCTACAATTTCCGCCTCTGTCGAGGATATTGCAACGGTGCTCTGTCATGTGCTATACCAGGAATCAGCACCTCCAGCGTAAATATAGAGAATGCCTGATGTAGATCGCGCAGTTTCCATATCACCACCATGATCTGCATCGCTATAACATTCCAAACTATGAACATTATCTGTCCTGTAATGTATACCTTCATTCATCGTTTCTTTTAGGTATCGCATAATTCTTTTTACGTTCAGGATGTTCCCTTTTGTTGGTTTCTCCAAATTTTGCGACGCAACGCTTACTGCATAGGCAGTATCAGGCCTTGTGGTTGTCATCAAATAGGACAAAGCACCAACAGCTTCACGGTAGCGAAATGTCTTCATAGTAGATTTCTCAACCTGAGCATTGTTTGCCTTTAAAATTGGTGTTGTCAATGGCTTGCATTCGTCCATGCCAAATCTTTACAACAAGCGAGTGGAGCAAAATGGAACCAACAGAGTACCTTTTTATCTCTATTCCTAGAAAATAGCTTGCGGGTTTTATTGTTATCTTAAAATATGCTTTCAATTCATTCAGGAAACAGTTAGACATTTTCTCGCTAGTGTATGCCAATAGACCGTCGTCAACATACATGGCCTGAATAATTTTCGCCTTTCCTTGTTGTATTACTAACAAACAGAGGTCAGAATTACTCTGCTTGAATTCTGCCTTTACGATGTAGTCTGTGATGCACCTGTTCCTGCAGAGTGGGGCTTGCTTTAGTCCATACAAGCTCTTCTTTAATTTGAAAGCATACCTAGTTAGGTGGCAAAGATATAGGAAAGCAGTTATTAAGAGAAACGAGAAAAAGTATATTGATATCATAATATAAAAAACGAATGAATCGAACACAGACTACATAGAGATGAATCGAATGACTTTTATCAACAGTAAGTATTGCTAGGCAACACAACCATAGAGTACTAATCCCTATATAAAATGTACTCTGTGGTACTAATAAAGAGTATGCATTTTTGTCGGTTTAAAAAAAAAATGCTCTGCTATACATTTTGACTGCGTAGGTATTGCACTTTCCTATGAAACATCAGATCTTTTTTTGATAACCGACGGTAAATGTTCTACGCCTAGTCTAAAATCATGTGCTGAAATCATGGTTTCAGTTTATGCGTCGATGTCCCTGCCAGCCTGTATGCTTGTACATATTATTAGTATTATTTTACGAAGGTTAGTAATATGTTAATATTATATTATAACAACAGACCTACTTGGTGTACATTTCAGAATGGGGCTGGCAAGTAAAAGCTAATCTCAGATGGCGCCACCACTATACGTCCCCTTGTCATTAAGAGAGATAAACATTTACAATCTACGGATTTCTTAATTGCGTTGATTTTTTGAACATTTTTCCGATTTAAAACATGTATTCCACTTGGCAAATATGTGGGTTAAAAGAAGAGTTAAGAAAAAGAGGTTGACAAAACTGTCAAAACAGTAAAAAAACAAAAATTCGCCGACTAGTATATAGTTATCTGTGCTGTCAAAAGTTGTCTTCTTGTCAGATGAGACCTTGCTGTTTTATGTTAGGAAAATAACATGCGAAAACCTTACAAACATTAAAATTTCTACAGAGAACCAAAGATGTGTGTGACGCAGACTAAGGCGGCAGTGTCTTGCCAATCGTACGAAGTAGAGGCAGTGCTTACCAATGAGTGAGTCTAAGATCCCGATCCGACTCCTAATTTTGCTTGTCAACACCGGAGCGTTTGTCAACGAGAGAACCAGAAAGTTGGATAGTTCATACAACATTACTCATGATCTTGTCGCCCCAGTCACGATATTCACGATATACCTGACGATAGCAACGTTCGTCATTGGCAGTCTACAGCATTATTCTGCATCTTTATTCTTACAAAGCTATGGCCTGGTGGCGTCTGCGATCTTGGAACTGTTCTTATGCATCACCGTGTTTTCTATTCCACACAAAGATAAAGGCACTTTTATATTATTAGTTAACGGATTCATACCGATATTAATGATTGTCTTAATTATAGCTGATCTAATCATGTTATTGTTTGGCGCCCGATGGCACACATCAGACATTTCCAATGGAATGCTTGACGAATCAAGGTCGCGTTTGGAACTACCACCGACGACTTTAAGAACAAAATCAAAACCGAGTGCTGATAAACCAATTGAAGCTCGAGAATTAAAAACTTTGTGATCAATAATATTATAAGTAAAAAGAGATAGATACGTTACCGATGCAATTTTTGATTTTTAAAAAGCTATCTAATCGAACACACGGTACGCAGCACGCGTCCGTTGACACCAACGCGCCGCGCGACTTACGAGTTCAGGTGTAATAATTAGCCAAGGTATAACGTGCCACTTTCGGAGCGCGTATCACTTATTTAACTCATTTTACTTATGATATCATTGTTTGTCAGTGTGATGTGTATGTATTGTTAATGTACAGAATTATTAAAATTTTAATATAAAAGTTGGTATAACATTTGATTTCTTATGTCCCCTCCGTGCTTCTGAAAGCACGTTAAGCCATTGGCTGGATTTAAAATATGAAAACACTCGTTTCGTACATATAGTCCGGTTAAAATAGATATTCAATGTTTCAATAATTCGCATAGAGCTGAAAATTGGTACGAATGTTGGGAACACCATTATATGTGAAATCTGAAAAGTCCCCATTGATGCCGTACCTGGAAAAAAATATATTCAAGGTCAAAAGTCACAAAAACGGGTTTTTCGCATTTATTTGCAAAATGGTAAGTTTTATTAAAAAAATACTTGAGAAAAATTGTAGAACATAAAATTATCTATAAAAAATGTTTCAACTTCCAATATTATTTTCCTAAGAGCCACCGTTTCTCAGATATAACGGTTCAAACAGTTGAAAAAGTTGTATTTTTCATAATATGCACACGTTTTCACACCACCTGTGAGGTAGTGTACTTAACGCGTTTTTTTAAATATAGTTTCCACGGTAGGCCTATTCCACGGTCTATAATGATCCTGTTTAGTTGAAAAATATTGAATTAAAAAAAAGTAGTAACTTTTAAAAAACTCGAAAATTATTCGTCAGAATCATAATAGTGTAATACCCTCTTCTTCTTGATCTTCTTCTCGTTCGTCCGGTCCATGTTATTCTTCTTCTTCTTGCTGGTTGCAAGTAAATTGCCTTAATAGCGATGCATCACATGTCTCTTCGTTGATATCACTCGAATCCTGTGCTGTTGGTGATTCAACATTGGAACACAACTGGCCTTGACATCTAGTTCATGCTAGAGAACAAAACAATCCAACTTTTTTGCAGCCGCATTTAGCACTACATCCCTTTAAAAAAAATTGTTTTGAAGAGTTTCTCCGGCGCAGGTGGGAGTAAAGTCTGGACTGGTTCCAATGTATTGTCGATCAACTTCCAACCCCAGTCTTTTGGGTCTAGTTAATAACCAAGCCACACTTGAACTTGATAATATACCCGAAATAGATGTTGATGAGCAGAAGCAGCGGTTAGAGGAAGACAAGCTAATTGCACTCGTTTTTCATTACGAGTATTTTTAATTAAACATGCGTATCGAAGCTTACCTAAACAGGTAGTTTTTTTAGGACCTCCGTACATATAAAGAAGAAAGCGAATTACGTTGGTCATAACTTCTTGCGGAGTTGAGTTACTCTTTTTAAAAACCTCAGCAAATTGAACTAAATCAAGTTTTACAAACATTTTAAAAATTGTTGTGAAAAATGCAGATGTCGTATCGCAGCCAGTTACTGCTTGTAAAAAAAATACATGATTTTCACATTTTGCAAAAGCAGATAAACTATCAGATGAATACATTTCCGACTGATGTTGATCTTATCCTGGTTTTAAAAATTCAATATTTTTTTGTAGACTAATATTTGATTTAAAATGAGTCTCATGTTATTATCATCAATAAATATTTCAGAAAAACTACAAATTTTTACTTTCCTTATATTCGAAATGAAAAGTAGAATGTTTAACACGGATGAAAGTCGTCAATTCCTTTCGACCCTTGTTTATCAATCTACTGTTCCTTGTATTACCGCTTGAGGTATGTATATACGTGGCGTACTTATGCATATTATGAAAAATACAATTTTTTCAACTGTTTAACCGTTATATCTCAGAAACGGCGGCTCTTAGGGAAACAATTATTAAAATATTTTTATAGATAATTTTATGATCTACAATTTTTGTCTGAACAAATTTTTTGATAAAACTTACCATTTTGCTGAAAAACGTGCAAAACCCATTATTGTGACCTTTGACCTTGAATTTTTTTTTGCAAAGCATGGGATCAATGGAGACTTTTCAGATTTCACATATAATGGTACTCCGAACATTCCTACCAATTTTTAGCGCTATGCGAATTTTTGTAGCTTCACTACTGTTTTTAGGTCTAATTTGACCGGACTTAATATTTACTTAGTTTTAAGAATTAATTCATATCTATGTGCGATAGGTACTAATTGTGCTTGCCGCAAAATTAAAAACAAAATGCTATAAGGTATTTTCAAAACGCTGTAAGGCATTTTCGATGAAAAATTCCGAGGCTTATATCATCCATCAACCAGCACAGGACCCGCGTGGTAGATTATGGTCCACTCTTTCACCCAGAGCGGAGGCCTGTGTCCCAGCAGTGGGCATTATAGGCTGAATATTATATGTTGATGTTGTTGTTGGTGTGCTGGTGCCTACGCTTATGTATGGAAGTGAATGTTGGATGTGGCAAAAGAAGCATGAAAGTAGAATAAATGCTGTGGAAATGCGTTTCTTGCGAAGCATGTGTGGTCTGACTATGAATTATAGGCTGAAGAATGATGTGATAAGGCAACGATGCAGTTTAAATGAAGGCGTAGTGACAAAAATTGAAAAGGGTATGCTTAGATGTTTGGTCATGTTGAGAGGATGAATGAAGGACGACTAACAAAAGGTATTTACAAGGCAGATGTGAGTGGAAACGCCGGGAGGGGACGCCCTAGGAAGACATATAGTGACCTTATTGGTGATTTTCTTCAGAAAGGTCAGGTGCGTAGTACTCGCAACCGACGTGCGTGTATGACCACATGTATGAACGTAAACGAGGCAAAAGGAGTATGTGAGGATCGTAGCAGGTGGCGTTCTATAGTTTATGCTTACTGCATGGGAAGAAGGCGTGATTTTATGTATGTGTATGTATGCTAATAATCATGGTATAGGCGTGTAGCCTTATAATACCAGCCTAAAATTTTAATTTGACAGACACCCAAAAGGTCTATGTTATTACCCTCCCACCTGTAGACTGGGTGATGAAGCATCCCGTGAGACAGCTAAAACAACTCTACAACTCATGTGTGCACTGACTGGACAGGTCCACTCAATCTGTGTGGTTCTTTCCTCAAAAGACCATTTCAGATACCAATCTGCATGGTCTCCGCATGACCTGACCCAGATTATGTCTGGACTTTAAAAGAGACTGTGACCTCTGAGTTTGTTTCGGCCTTTCTTCTCAGAGTAGTCAGATAGGAAACGCCGACCTCATCTAGTTTAAAAAATATGATTGATGTGTAAAAGTGTTTGTACAAACCTACTTATAGAAATAAAATCATTTATCATTTATCACCGCCATCCTTTTTAGCATTATTGTGATAAATTCTATCGTGACGGTAATCAGTGTATCTAGAATCAAAGACCTTGTTGCCCAGGATATTTGAATTCATACTATGCCCAACCTGCGGATCAAAACCAGGACCTCGCAGTCAGGAGTTTAGAACTATGATAGTTGATATGGTCCTGTCCACTGAAAAATAGGGGACGTACAGTTACCAAAAGAGATAAGTAACCAGGGTCTTCGGATATAGTTGAAGTTTAGTAAGAAACCAATGGATGTTTACGAATGAAATTTTATTTGATAAATTAACTGTTTGTTTTCTATTAATTAAACAAAATTTTATTCGTAAACATCCATCGGTTTCTTAGTAAACTTCAACTATATCGACGACCCTGGTTACTTATCACTTTTGGTGACTGTAGATTTCGTATGAAATTATTCACTGAATACATTTTCGGTAGGATCATGTAAGGATCTTAGCAGGTGACGTGGAGTAGTTTCTGCCTACTCCCGTGGGAAAAAGGTGAGTTTATGTATGTTTGCAGATTTTGAGATATTCTTCATGGAAATATCCAATCGGACTAAATAGAAATCAAACCACCTTCAATCGACCCGTGCATTATGCAGCTGTTACTTAGCCACAAGCCACGAGCCACGGGCTACTAATATAAGTATTTGTAAAAACATACCACCCAAAACGGTCCATTTCTGACTGCGCCCACTTTAATTTCATTGATATGTCTCAATTTCACCGAAGTTATTAAATTATTTTTATTAAAATTATTCATCACTCTTTCTGCTGAATGCTTTTCTATCTAATTTATTGTTAGAAATACTCTAAAAAAACTCAACTTCGACTTTACATCAACAGCTTTTGTGGAAGAGACACTACAATTTTGCCAAAATCACAAAGGCACTACAATCAAACGCTAGAGATTGATCAATTAATGTTTTTTTTTTTTTAACGATGAAGAGAGAGAAAAACTAAGAACGAAAATGAGCTGCTTTTCAAAGCGTCAATATTAATACAACTGAGGTTTAACTACTGAATGTAAGTTGGTCATTCACGTAAAGAATGGTAACAAGGACGAAATAAAGCTTAGTTTATACTGGCCTAAATTCTTATTAAAACATGAAATTATTTACAACTAGCTTATGCCCTCGGCTTCGCTCGCGTTACTTTAGAATTTGAGAATCTATTCGGGTTGTTCAGGGAATTATAGTTAAAAGGATGAAAAACCGGCCTATCGACACTCTAAATTCACAAAATGTGTTAGCTACTTAAATAAAAAATAAAATACCTCTTAACACACTACTAAATGTTCTATAATAATATAATTCAATCATGATTCGAAAGACACGTGGCGCCATCTATTATCATAAGAACGTTGTTGTTGTTCTCCTCGGGAACAGTACTATTTTTCGGGATGAAAGGTATCCTATGTTCGTTTCTATACACCTGAAAACGTATATGCAAAATTTCAGGATGATCGGTTCAGTGGTTTAGGCGTGAAAAGGTAACAAACAAACTTACTTTCGCATTTATAATATTAGTTAGGAAGTTAGGATAGTTAGGATTAGGATTAGGATAATCGTGCCCGTATTTCTGGCAAAGGCGTAAAGTGCACAGTACAGCCGCATCGGCCCACAACGCATCGGCCCACAACGCATCGTATTTCAATACAAAAAGCGCGATACGACGTAGTCTAGTGTACGAAGGTTTCTACAAAATGTAGAATTTAGGAGGATTTTTGCAAAGCGGTGCCGCCCGCCCTAATTGTGATAAATTCCTGTCCGAATTTAGCGCAATTGAGCGCAAGCTAGCTGTCACAGGGCAGTGTGACACCAGAGATGTGCTATACAGCTATGCTGCGAGGATGTGTAAGCTAAGCTACGAAACTATGTGACTGTTTCCACTAATGCCAAGCTGTTTAGCGGAGCGAGAAGATGTGCTATGAAGATGCGCTGCCGCGAGGTAGCTGTGCGAGGGAGATGCGCAGCTCGAACTACGCGATACATCGACAGTAGGGAAGACGTCAGTGGCGAAGATTCCATACAACTCGATTCCTATCGGCTTCCCTTTGAAACATGGCGCAGTCAGTATTCTTTCCTACTAATATTATAAATGTGAAAGTTTGCGAGGATGGATGGGGATGGATGTTTTTTTACTCTTTCACGCAAAAACTACTGAACGGATTTGGATGAGATTTGGACCACAGATAGTTTATAACCTGGATTAACACGTATGATATTTTTTATCCCGGTAAGTCGTTCCCGCGGGATAATTTCCAACCTCCACGCGGGAGAAGCCGCGGGCGAAAGCTAGTAGACAAATAATATAATCACATTAAAGATAATATATTTATTTATTTATTTTAACTTCTCGCACACAATTACATACAAAGGCGGACTTAATGCCTTAGGCATTCTCTACCAGTCAACCAAGGGTGGAGTAGAGATAAGATGGCAGGTGCTCTGCTTAACAGGCGTTAATAATAACAAAAAATATTAAAAAGATAACATAATTAATTAAGATAATGTATCTACTCCGGCTTACCTCTTACAAAAATTGATCCTGCGCTACTGGAAGACGCACCCTGCATATGCAACAGCAATACCACTCGCGCATCCATAGCTCCCATTCATAGCTCGCATCATTCCACATAAAAAAACATAGCTTAGTTGAACCCGTTTCCACCTGGACCAATGAATATGATTGGTGGATATCAAACGCATTCATAGAAACGTAGCATAGCACATCTCTAGTGGACCAGCAGCCTTAAACTTGTTAGAGCTCGTCAGCTTCTATCAGTAACCGGTGACGTTCACTGACAGTACCGTCTTTAGCAGCGGCCGCCAAGACATCTCCGTTCTGTGGTTGCTGGATTTAAGTCTCCCCTATCACCTCATATCCAGCAGCTACCAGCTACCCTGCAAAGATCAGCCCTCTATCTAGCCTGAAGGCATCCTACCTTACGCTTCCCGATTCACAGTCTCCGCTCTAAAACACGTGTACTCCAAAGGTCCTCGGTTTTACGGCTGAAATGGCTGGGTACTTCAGCTTGCTAATTCTAAGAGCATAATGATATAACTTCATCAACTGTGTACTGTTTTAAGCTAGTATTATATGTGTCGAAAATGTGTTAAATTAATCGTTTGACTTTGGCGTACATTCCGAATTATGCAATAATCGCTCTTAGCGCGCACATCAATAATTTGCGTTCGGATTTAAATATCACGATTATGACAGCTGAGAGCTGTCAACCATTCGGAACGCTCGTGAACGCGCTGACAGTGCTCGCTCAACGTCAACCCCAAACCTTACACAAGAAAGACCGATTGGATATTTTTTTGAAAATGGAAGCTCAACGCATTTTTTTTTAATGAACGTTTAAAAGAAAAAAAACAAGTTCAACGCATTGGCACTTCTGTTTTGTTGGTTGACTCTATCGACTCTGATAACTCAGAATTTGAGTTTGATAATGATGATTCGTCCAGTGATGAAGAGGATGTCAAAGGTCTTATATTAGCGTATTTATATGCTCCCAGTAAAGATTTACCCCGAAGAAAAATACTATGAATTACAAATTACATAGATGCATAGATAATTAAATATAATGCGCATGAGTTTAAAACTCATTTGGTGTGCTCTTACGTCTTGGATTTCACAGCACGATTTCGAAAATGCCGAAACAAAACAGAACAACTGTCTTAAATGACGGCGCTCACGGTGATATTAATTTAGGGCATGGTTGGCGTTATCGCAAGATGGCGCATGTCATGACGTCATCTATTACGATTCACGGGTTATCGTTATCGCGCTCACGCTAATTCGGAACGGGTGTAAGCACGTTCAAATCGATTACAGCGCGATTCGAAATGTACTGCTTGACGAATCGGGACGCCAGCGCCACCAGGCGGCGCTCGACAGAGTCTACAACATAACGCTCGATCAGAGTTAAAGCAGTTGGTCGGTGGCGGTCAAGCAGTGAACACGTTTAGAAAATGTCGCGCGTTCTCTGTATTTGTGTCGTGTACGTGTGTGTGATTCGCTAGTGTGATTAATTTGTTCGTAAATTATAATTTGATTTGAACTGCAAACGGTTTTTCTATTGTGCAATAACCAATACTTCCCATAGTACGCCCACAGTAGTTAAAATATGGCTGATGATAACGAGAGACGAACCTTTTCCGTCATATGTATTTATCCTCTTGGTGTACTTATTAAATAAATAAATAAATAAATCATCATCTGCCTGGCTTTTTCCTTACTGTGTTGGGGTTCGGCTTCCTGTCCAACCGGATTCGGCGTCCATTCTAACCGGACGCAGCTGAATACCAGTACATGGAGCAACTACCTATCTAACCTCTACAACCCAGTAATTATGTTATCATCTTACTCTTTATGACGTAACTTATCATATTATGATTAATATTTGGTGGTAAATTATATTATTTTAATATTGTGAATGTGAAGACTATGTGGGTCATTGTCTTTTTAATATTTTTTCTTCTCAGTTAGTTTTAATCATGGTCTGGCAGTTTGAGTAATTTATTTGGCCTACCCAAATGTCCTTTCTTTGGTATTGTTCGTCGAATCGTTGAGCTCCTTAAAATCTGAGTTGAGCTGCAAGTTTACTGACAAATGCGTGCACTGATTGGACAGGTCCACTCACACAGGTTTTTCCTCAAAAGACCATTTCAGACAAATCTACATGGTCTTCATATGATCTGACCAAGATTATGTCTGGACTTTAAAAGAGATGGTGACCTCTGAGTTTGTTTCGGCCTTTCTTCTCAGAGTAGTCAGACAGGAAACACCGACCTCATCTAGTTTTTAAAATAAGATTGGCGAGTAAAAGTACTGCGGGGTAATTACGTAACACACTAACAGTAGGAATGGGTTTCATTTTGACAGTTCAACAACTTTCATTGCGTTATTTACTTTGTTGAGCAAACAAATTTTTCGAACATATGAAGCAATGGATTACTCGTAGCAATAGGCTTCAAAATGATTCAGATTGTGATAGATAGTGTGTTACGTAATTAGGGTGCTGGTACAAACCTACTTACAAAAATAAAATAATTTATCATTAAATGTTCTGGAATACCTATGAGTTAAAACAAAAACCATGTAAATCAGTTGAGTGGTTCTCGAGTTTCAAGAGTACTAACGGACTGACTGAAAGCAGGGATTTATGATGCTTTTATGGAACAGTTACACATCAAAATTCTATTTAAATAACTTTTCAGGCATTAACGGCAGAAGGAATTTCGAAGAGAATTGGCACACAAGTAGACCATGACATAGTTTAGCATATAGTGTACATTTTATCCTGGTAGTAAGGTCTTGTGGGATAATTTCCGACCTCCATGCGAGTGAAGTCGCGAGCAGAAGTTAGTGTAATAATGAACGGTGTAGGAAAGCATCATGAGGAAACCGGCATGGCATATAAAACAAAAAAATGCGAAGACATGTGACATCCACCAACCCGCACTGGGCCCGCGTGGTGGATTACGGCCCACTCCCTCTCACAGAGAGGAGGCCTGTGTCCCAGCAGTGGGAACATTAAAGGCTCATTATGCTGAACCCATAGATATACGAGGGCCAGCGCACACCTGGCGAGGCCCAACGCGGCGCGGTTGTGACTGCCAAACAAATATCAACCTTGTGTGACTAAAAATAAAGTTAACAATGATTAACCTGAGACGCGCGCCTCTTTCCGCGTAGACACGCTCTCGAGCTAATGGAGACTTATTTATTTTCGACTTTATTTCAACTACAGCATGGTCGATATTTGTATGACAGTGACGAATGCGCTGCGCTGCGCCTCGACAGATATGCGCGACCCTAACGTCAAGAGGTCGCAAGAGCTACTGCTGAGCACGGAGTCCTGGTTTCTATTCCTGGGTCGGGCAGTGTTATAGATTTTTCCTTCTGGATATTCTCAGTAGCAGCCGGGGTCTGTTTTTATGCCTGGCCCTGCAGTCTCGACATTAGATAGCGACATAAATTTGTCGCTAAGTCGTATCGATGTCAAATTCCTTTAATAGATTTTCAACTTTATTTCCAAAGCATAAGGTTGAAAATCTATTAAAGGAATTTGAGATCGATACGACTTAACGACAGATTTTTGTCGCTATCTAATGTCGAGACTGCAGGGCCTGGGCCGGCCGGCAATCTCGACTAGATAGCGACGCTGTCGCAAACTACCGATCACTAAATATTAAGGTGAATCCTCAGTTGTAGCCCGCAAAATTCAAATTTTCGGTAGTTTTTGCAAATTGCAGCTCTGTTTTACGTCGTATGTTGATTGAAATGCGATTCTCGACTGTGAAAATTATACATTTATCGAATAATAATCATCAATTTCATATCAATCATCAAATTCAAAGAATATTTGAATTTTGCGGGCTACAACTGAAGTGTCACCTTAATATTTAGCGATCGGTAGTTTGCGACACCGACGCTGTCTATGTAGAGACTGCCGGCCCAGGGCCTGCAGTCTCGACATAGATAGCGACAAAAATCGGTCGTTAAGTCTAACCGATGTCAAATTTCTTTAATAGATTTTCAACCTTATTTTCAAAGCATAAGGTTGAAAATCTATTACAGAAATTTGACATCGATACGACTTAGCGACAGATTTTTGTCGCTATTCATGTCGAGACTGCAGGGCCAGGCCCTGCAGTCTCGACATTAGATAGCGATAAAAATCCGTCGCTAAGTCGTATCGATGTCAAATTCTTCTAATAGATTTTCAACTTTATTTCCAAAGCATAAGGTTGAAAATCTATTAAAGAAATTTGACATCGATACGACTTAGCGACCGATTTTTGTCGCTATCTAAAGTTGAGACTGCAGGGCCTGGTTGATAACAAAAGACTCGCCCCTATTACATGGGACTTAAACATAACTGGCGAAGTGTTATAACATGTTTTTACTTTCTCAGTAAGTGAGTACGCAGCTTTAGTTTGTTCTCATTTCTGAAGCACGCGATCTAAAATTCCTCTCATTTTGGGTCAAAAACCTACTGGTATTAGAGTTAGATTTAGAAATACTAGGGTTCCGCCTTAGGGGCCAGAGGAATAGTACTAGCCGTCACCGCGGGTCTTATATGATAGGGGACAGCGGAGGTCCCCGAGTCTACCGTCCCTGGACCCATTTAGGGGGACCGGAAGAGGCATTATCTGCCCTCTGCCGACGCCCGCTGCGCCTGCTGCGGGCCGGGAGAGCAATCGAAATCTCCCTCTCCCTTTCCGTTGTCTCCTTCTGCGACATGACATTTTTGCAGAAGGAGATCACCGCGTCCCATGACGCGTTGCCGCCGACCATAGAACGAATCACAGCCGGCAGCGACAGGTCGCTTCCCAGTTCCGAAACGAACGAACGAACAGCCTATCTGATCTTCACAACCCACAACAAATATTTATAATAATTAATATAAAGGTCAGAAAGTTTAAAATTAGTTAATTAATTTAAAAAAGTGTCCATCATTAGAGGTTAAATAAGTTTTTAGAGGATCAGTTACATATTTCCCATAGTATATTTATATACAGACACAAACTACGCTCAGTGTCTCATACAACGTAATTTAAATAAATTACGTAAACATTTCGCATACAATACAGGTTTTTGTGTAATGCAGGACAATTTGAAAGACACACAGAGGTGATAAGAAAAAGATACATATTTTACGAGTATTATATAAGTTCGACAATGACACACATTTGTAGCATTTAGGTACTTAAAACTTAAATTTTTACGGCATATACTATACAACCACCGTAGGCGCGGGCCTGCGGACGGCGAGCAATGAGCGGCTCGCGGTCCGGTAAGGACCAGGCCCGGGTCGACAGCGCGTCGTGTTCCACGCGCGCCTCAAAGAGATGTCAGCACCATTGACGGAGTCCGATAGGGCCGATGCCTGCCGGGGTCGCGGATTGTTCGAAAAAGTTACCGTGGCCCTGGCGCACAGGCAACTGAAGGAACACGGGTGGGTCAGTAAGATTCTGACACGCCATTCCGCTCCGCCCAGAGCGGGAGAGGTCATTTGATGATTTATCACCCAAAAAAAATAAAATACATACTATACAAAGCCTTCTGAATTTTGATAAAATATTAATTTTGATTGTAGTAATAGTAATTTTTAACGTTCACTTTAATTTTTTTACTTGATTGAATAAAGGTATAGTTATGTATTCGAGCCGTATGGCATGTCCGCGGTTTTCCCTGGGGAAGGTTGGTCGAAGCTAATTGTAGATGGCGCGACCATAGTTGGAGGGATGGCCTACAATAAATTTCCATTTCGTGTTCATTCATGAATTTGGTTTTATTCCACCATTTCGTTATGTTTGGTGATTTCAATATTTTAAATTTATATTTTTATTCGACATGGGAAGTGTCAGAGTTAGAAACCTTCACTAATTTCCTCGTAACCAATTGAATTGCTCAGTTTATGTATAATTTTAATTTTGAAAATTTTAGTTATTACGATTTACATTTTTAACTTTAAGAAATATGTTAGTTAAGTAACAAACAATACTTTTTGCTGTGCCCTAACAGGGTCTACAACGGCTCTTAGCTCTAAGCCTTATGTTAACATTTCTTTTTACCTTGTGTAACGCAAATAAACGAATATGAATATGAATATGAACCAATTTCTTCAAAATGTTTCCGACATAACCTCAAACTTTATTTACTTAATTAAAATACCTACAGATAGCCACAATCTTCTAAGTTTAGGGTCTTCAGGAAACTGGTAGACTCCAATTTCCAAGCATATACTCGTAAGAATACAACAACCAGTCATTTTGCAAAACTAAATAAAAACCGCCTTTTTTCTTTGGGTGGGTAGTCATCAAATGACCTCTCTCGCTCTGGGCGGAGCGGAAGGGCGTGTCAGACTCTTACTGACTAAAACCCACCCGTGTTCCTTCAGTTGCCTGTGCGCCAGGGCCACGGTAACTTTTTCGAACAATCCGCGACCCCGGCAGGCATCGGCCCCATCGGACCCCGTCAATGGTGCTGACATCTCTTTGAGGCGCGCGTGGAACACGACGAGCCGTCGACCCGGGCCTGGGCCTTAAATAAAAACCGCCTCACGCCTAGCATTATTAGCTTGATATGGGAACTGGCTACGACAGCGCCATTTTGACAGTTGCCTTCCCCATGATTGTTGATGGTAAAAAACGACGAAATAAACGCCATCGGTTTCCAAAACTAAATTATTTTAAACCTTTCCACCACGCGAACCCAGCGTGGGTTGATTGTTGTCACGTCAAGTCTTCAAACTTTTGGTTTTTAATTATATACATCCAGTGGAGTAATTTCTTCGCACTTAAAATGGCAATGCCATTCATTTTGACAATTCAACAACATTCATTGCGTTATTTACGTTGATGAGCAGACCAATTTTTCAAACCTATGAAGCAATGCATTAGGAATTTCCTTAAAATTCATTCCGTTTGTGATTAAAAAGTGTGTTACGCAGTTGGGGGTGGTTTCCTCACGATCTTATCCTTCACAGTTTTTTGAGCAGCGGTGATAAAATAAATTAAGTATCTACAGTAAGAAACAGAAACATCACAAATCCTACCTTATTAGCAGGACTTTCCATGATATCAGCTAGGGATGTCCCAAAAGCTGATTCTGGTGCGAGAGTGTCAGCAGACTTCCATGGCGCCTTCTGATGCATCGGCGTCCCTGGTAACGCTGACTCGTGACTGCGGCGACGAGTCTTTGTCGCCTGGAGTAGAACGAGAAAAATAAATTACTTCGGTGGCGGACACCTTCGTTGTGTAAAATATTTGTGTAGTTTTCAATTCTCAATTCTTTATTGACTACCATAATGTATATGATTGGTAGAGAAATAATTATATTAGTCACCATTATGGAGCCTGTTGGGCACATGCATCGCAACATAAGCATTCAGCCTATAGTGTTCCCATTGCTGGGACACAGGCCTTCTCTACATGAAAGGGAGTGGACCGTAATCCACCACGCGGGCCCAGTGCGGGTTGGTAGATGTCACATTGTCTTCGAATTTTTTGTTCTAGGACATTTGGTTGGACTACGCTTTGTATGCAAATGACTGTGACCCACGGTTCACACGAACTCGTGACTGGTAAACAAATTAATCACGTAACTAACGTTGAAAGCCTGTTCGTGCACATCCTACGTAGCAGTGGACGATCGACTTAATTCTTTGTTGTGTTACTGACTGCTTGCCTAAGTGTTAGCATAGTTTAGAATTCATACCTGGGCTTCTCCTTCATCAAACAGACTGAGTTCTGTCCTCGTGGTCGAAGTGGATTTGTTCAGCTGGCCCCACGCGTTGTAATTCGTCACCATCGCTGTAGGTGGCTCTGAACTTGTGCCATCTGGAAACATGAGGATAGCAGATGAGACGGAAACGCTTAAGAGGGCGCACACGGGTCCACTAGCGCCACACCTTTAATATAATATTATCTTGTGACTGAGACGGAATTTTGAATACCGGCTCAATAAGCATCCTCGGTAAGTGTGTCTAGAATTTTCTAATACCTTTTATTAACTTTCATATTGAGACACGAAGCAACAAAATTAGATCTAAAGAAAAGCAGCCACATTCCTCTAGATCGTATTTTGTTGCTTCGTGTCTCATTAGCGTCATCATCTAGCGGCGAACTCAAGCGCGATAGCCCTCATTAGGGTGCTGGTATAATGTTCTTTGGCTATCAGTATAAAATGCAGTAAAAACCTACCCGCTCTAAGGCCTTCCTTATTGGCTCTACCACCATCGTCACTATTTCTCCTTGAAGAACTTTCACTATGACTAGTTTTCAGCCTCTCACTCTCATAAGTTATCGTATCCAACGAATTGGGTCCAACTTTGTTTTCAAACCTTTTGGCAACTTTTTTGCTCAATAGTTCTAGGTTCTGGCTAATTTGGTCGAGATGGTCTAATCTTCTGGGAGCGCGATTTTCTAGGCGGGATGAAAGTTTTTTAATCGGTGCTTCTTCAAAGCGGCCATCGTCCATGGTTTTGATCCCTGGAAATTAAAAAAGGAACGTTTGAACGTTTTGTTAAGGTCCTTTTTGAATTCATTGGCGAAACTTCGCTACTTCTAACCCTATACCATGTAGGTATAGGATTAGAAGTAGGATTTTATATTAATTTCTTTATTTGCGGTCCATAATGACCTTACAATGTCTTAAAGCTAAGGTACAATTGCGGACCATAGACCACATACATATAGAGGATTATTGTTTATATATCGGGAATCCATTGAGGGGATGTAGGAGAGGTCATTTGCAACAAAATGACCCCTGATGACCCCTATGCAAGTGTCAACCAGTTTCGAGTAATTTGACATTTTATATTTTTTTAACGGTACACAATTTTAAATTTTAATAAAAAAAACGATGCATGCTTTTTTTAAATTACTATTATCTGCTTCTACTTCAATACATAATAATCAACCATAAAATGACAATTATCTTTAATAGTTTTACAAATTGTTACAATTTTATATAATTTTGAGCACGTTATTTGACGAAAATAGTCTATTTCAGCAAAATAACACGGAAGTACTTTATCGGCAGAACATTCCAAAAACATGTACAACTTCTCAGCTATCTAACGGGATACAATCGTTGAGCTCCTTAAGTTCTGAGTTGAGCTGCACGATTACTGACAAATGCGTGCACTGACTGGACAAGTCCACTCAATCTGTGTGGTTCTTTCCTCAAAAGACCATTTCAGATACCAATCTGCATGCTCTTCGCATGACCTGACCAAGATTATGTCTGGAATTTAAAAGAGACTGTGACCTCTGAGTTTGTTTCGGCATTTCTTCTCAGAGTAGTCAGATAGGAAACGCCGACCTCATCTAGTTTAAAAAAAAACATGATTGACGTGTAAAAGTGTTTGTACAAACCTACTTACAGAAATAAAATCATTTATCATTTATCACTATAAGATACATAAATAAAAAAATAAAAAAAATAACTCGAAAATGGTTGACATTTGTATAGGGCTCATCAGGGGTCATTCGGTTGGAAATGACCTCTCCTACATCCCCTTAACGGATTGCCGACGTATAACCTATAACCCTGAATATTCTTTAATTAGAAACATCCAAATCATTCAGCTATACGGTTAAAGGCTCCCACAAACAGGCCCGACGCGACAATGCGACACAAAGTCACCACTCGTTGCGCGAAACGCGGTGCCTTAGTGTCGCGCCATCGCGTCGCGCCAGCGTGCACGAGCCTTAAGAACGCATTTATAAAATGAGAATACCATTTCAGCAACTATTCCATTCAAATCTAATGAAACAATTAACCAATGGTATGTCATTCACACATAACTGCAGCCATAGTTTAAGAAAAACGGGCCAAGTGCGAGTTGGACTCGCGCACGAAGGGTTCCGTACCATTGACTAGGTAAACAACAGTAGGTACACAAATTAGGTGCCTATCTGTTACCATTTATTGATATCGAGCAAAAATAGGCAAAAAATGGTGTTTTTATAATATAAGCCCCATTCAATATTTATTTTATTTTGTTTTTAGTATTTGTTGTTATAGCGGCAACAGAAATACATAATTTGTGAAAATTTCAACTGTCTAGTTATCGCGGTTCTTGAGATACAGCCTGGTGACAGATAGACGGACGGACAGACAGCGAAGTTTTAGTAATAGGGTCCCGTTTTTACCCTTTGGGTATGGAATCCTAACTAGCTCCGCACGCACGAGTGACAACGACGTCTGCCCGCTCGGGTAAGCGCTGTCGGGAACCTGCCCGCCGCGCGCTCCGCACCCGCTACCGATCAAGCCACGCCCCGCGCGAATTCTAATTATTATTTACTTAGGCACCTATTACAGATTTATTATTTGAAAATAATGGTTCACGGTTTATGCATAAGGTTTATGTTTATGAAATTAAATGTTTTTTTAATTTTTATATTTGAGTTGATTGAATGAAAAGTAAATTGCGGTTTACGATTTATGACGTATTAAAAAAAAACTACTTACTCTAGATCTCGTTCAAACAAATTCCCCACAACACCTCGACTTCAGATGCAAAAACAGTACTGTATCTTTTTATTTTTATTCTATTTAGCTTATATCTCGAAAACGGTGTGTCCTATCGCAAAAATAATGAAAATTTCGACCCCCTTTATAAAACTCTTAAACCCCTAAATCTCTACATGTAGGTAATAATTTTTTATATTTTCCATACAAAAAGAGAAAAATTACATATAAAACACGTCGAAGCTGCACTCCATGCGCGCCTCCGGCTCTAAAAAAAATCACGGGGTGGGGCAAACAAGTACCACGTGGTGTCGCGATTGGCAAATTAAATTTTAGTTGCGTCAAAATTATTATTAAATTTAGAGATAATTTTTTGCAGAATAGCTTAAGATTCTCATAGCGAAAAGTAAGGAATTTTAGTGATAGTTTAAGTAGTTAGTTTAGTTCGGTGTACAAGAGAATCGGCACCATTTTCTTACAAAGATAAGATGTTCATACCTATTTCAAGTGTGCTTATGATGAGTTTTGGAACTGTCTTTGTTTTATTAATAAGTAATGTTAGGTAAAACAGAGCTTCCTACTTTCGTTTGTGCGTGCCACCGAAATAATTACCTACTGCCCCCCACCTACCACGACCCACGCTTGCCCAACCTCAAACGTTATTAATAAACGTGGATTAATATAATGTCAAACTAAATTCTACAAAAATTAATGGTTAATCTGAAGAGTGGTTGTAACTTTACTCCACATTTTCATAAGGGTGATAATACTTTCAAAATCAAAATCAAAATATTTTATTTCACATAAACCTACGTGGGCACTTATGAAACGTCAGAAGCTAGATGCACGGTTCCAATTGGTCGTTTCAAATTCATAAATGGGGTCATGATTTTTATGGTTTAAGAACATCTTGCTCAAAAAAAGAGTCGAGTTCAAATAAAATAAAACTAGGAGTGTTAGAGGTTTATTATAAGGAGCGTTGACCAATATCTTTATTAACAGCTTTTATTGATATACAAGCCGTGTGGTCAATATACAACGTCACATGGAGAAGAGCCGGTAAGAAACTCCACGGTTACTCTTTTAAATATAATTGGCTTTTACAATGTTTTCAAATTACAGTGTTAATAGGTATGGGAGGAAAGTGTAGGCCTGTCATCAACTACCAGGTACTTTACAAAATAGAAAATGGTCTACAAATATATCCTACAACGTTGTCACATTCACAAAATATAAAAGAATCTATATAAAAGACAAATAAAATAATAAAAATAAAAGCCTATTTAAACCAAATAACATGATTGCCATTACAATAATAACAAATTTGAATTAATATCCTGTCTACACAAGTTTGATAAATGATTTTATTTCTGTAAGTAGGTTTGTACAAACACTTTTACACGTCAATCATATTTTAAAAACTAAGTAGATGAGGTTAGCGTTTCCTAACTGACTACTCTGAGAAGAAAGGCCGAAACAAACTCAGAGGTCACAGTCTCTTTTAAAGTCCAGACATAATCTTGGTCAGATCATGTAGATTTGTGTCTGAAATGGTCTTTTGAGAAATAACCACACAGATTGAGTGGACCTGTGCAATCAGTGCACACATTTGTCTGTAATCGTGCAGCTCAACTCAGTACTTAAGGAGCTCAACAACTCGACGAACAATACCAAAGAAAGTTTGAAGGGTATGATGACACATTAATGATTTCAGTTTTGTCTGTGACATAGCAACGCATCCTTGATGCCTCTGTTAATACAGTCCATAATATGTCCATAGGAAGCAGTGACCACTCATCCTGACTCTCTTCCTTATCATCATTCTCTTGCTCTCATTCCAATTTATTTGTGGTCGTAGCAACATGTCTTTTTCTTGCACATTTCTCTCTCTCTATTAGTCGTCATCTCGGTAATCACCTTTCTAGCCATATCATCATTCACACAGTCCATCCATCTTTTCTTTCGTTTCTTTGGTCTTCCCCTACTTTTATACCCATCCACATCCATACTCCAAACTTTCCTCATGACATTTTCCTTATTTCTCCGCATCACTCTCCAATACCATGATAACCGATGTCCAAACAACTTTTTAGGCACCGGTGCCACTTCCAGACTACCTCGTATACAGGGTGTCCGGTAAATAATGGATTACTTTGAAATATGAATGCTCACTCTTGACCTGTTATTTTTTTTTCTTTCATCATTCATCATTTATTTTCTCAATTTTTTTTTTTTATCATGTTTACACCTAGTTTTATTATGTGCATGCTGTGGTTTTCTGTAATTAAAGGAGCACATGTAAAAGAACCAATTTTATTATTGTAATTTATATTGTATATGTGTGTCCTTTGTTGGTGATCCCAAATAAATAAATAAATATCATATAATATACCTTACAGCCGTTCTAAAAAAAATACCAAAAAAATAATAAAAAAAATACCCAAGATAAGACTTTTATAGAAATGTGCAATTTCTAGACACTGCCGCTCTGTCGGCTTAGTCAACGTAAAATATTATAACAACAAATAACAGAAGGAATTCATTCATTTGTGGTCGTGGTGAAGAAGTAAAAAAAAAAAAAATATTAAGAAATCTTGTGATCTTGGGTTTTTTTTTTATAGAACTGCCATCAGGTCTATTTATGCTATTTCAAGGTTATCCATTCTTTACCGGATACCCTGTATACTTATTTCTTATCTTATCAATTCACGTAAAACCACACATCCCTCTTAGTATTCTTAGCTCAGCTGCTGTTGCAGTGTTAACTTTTTTTTTTACGTCGTGTCAATCAAGGCTGCCGCTTCTCCATTCATACTCTATGGTAGTAAATGTTAAACGTGCTGTAAGGCTACCGACGATCGATACCGTTTCAATAATTCAACGGACAGTCGTGTGACCACACCGGCTGTCTCGTCTGTTTGCTTACCGGTCGTAGGGTGGGCAGATTTCTATTTATATGTTTATTTTTGAATCTAAGTCGTGACGTGGGTGGTTTCGTTTTCAGGGGCTTCTGGGTTGTGGCATGATATTTTGTATTTTCTACGTTGATCTGCTTTTAAAAAAAAAGTTGGAAATTTATTGTTAAGAGCACATTACACTCGGAGAGGCTCGTGGCTAAGTACCGCACGGGCGATCGAAGGCAAAGCAATGCTTCGCGTCCGTAGAAGGGTGACAGTTAATTTCATGCCTCGAAAGGCACGTTAAACCGTTGGTCCCGGCTGTCATTCCTAGATATTGATCCTTCATTCGGTTAGACTGAAAGCCGACTCAGTATAGTTGAGCAAAGGCAGGCAGACACAATGTGAATAATATTGTTGGCCTATGTATTTTCCCTAGGAGGACATATAGTGACCTTATTGGTGATATTCTTCAGAAAGGTCAGGTGCGTAGTACTCGCAACCGGCGTGCGTGTATGACCAGATGTATGAACGTAAACGAGGCAAAAAGAGTATGTAAGGATCATAGCAGGTGGCGTTCTGTAGTTTCTGCCTACCCCTATGGAAAGAAGGCGAGAGTTTATGTATGTATGTTTACGTGTTTCATTATTGTTAAATATATATAAACTGTATAAAAATAGTTCATGCCATGTATAAAATACTAGGTGGCCAAAACTATAGTAATGAGCCGACTGCCTAGCGTGCGCTAGACCGATTGAATTAAAAAGTTAAAAATAGTACACACATGACATGACACGCCTACATTCCCCAAAAGGTTCGACAAAGGTCTACAGTCACGGTCTAAAAATGATTCAATCAATCAATTCAGCCTGTCGCAGTCCACTGCTGGATACAGGCCTCTCCCATGCTGAGCTACAACACCCTGTCCTCCGCCTTCCGCATCCAGTCTGTCCCAACCACCTTTTTGAGGTCGTCGGTCCATCTAGCTGGAGGGCGTCTCACACTACGCTTGCCGATACGCGGCCGCCACTCCAGCGGGGTAATTACGTAACTCACTAACAGTAGGAATGGGTTTCATTTTGACAGTTCAGCAATATTCATTGCGTTATTTACGTTGTTGAGCCGTCAAATTTTTCAAACACATGATGCAATGGATTAGCAATAGGCTTCAAAATGATTCAGATTGTGATAGATTGTGTGTTACGTAATTAGGGTACAGGACTCGTCTGCTCCATCGGCCATCGGTCTCCCGACAAACATGGCCAGCCCACTGCCACTTCAGCTTGCTTACTCTGCAAGCTAGGTCGGTAACTCCGTTCTTTTCCGGATAACTTAAAAAATGACTATCAATTTTCAAATTACATTCTTTATCACAATATGTGTAGTAAAGTCTAAAATGCTATATCTAGGGACTTATTACTTTGAATAGTTGTGAAGCATTTATTCTAACAAAAAGAATATTAATGACTTTTTGATGATGAAACTCATTTTAATATGTAAAAGTTGACACATTGACATAATTCCATTTGTTACAATGATATATTATATCAAAAACAAGATGTCCGTGCCCGGCGTCGTCAGGAGTGAATTTTATACGAAAATAGCATCCAAATTTCCGACATTCCCGGTGGATTTTACAAAAAAGAATCTTTCATACAAACTTAGTCTTGACAATTACAAATACAAAAAAAAGGAATTAGCCAAATAGGTGCAGCCGTTTTGAAGTGATGCGCGGACAAACATTTTCGGCAATTGATTTTTATTTATATAAAAGATATATAGATGGTGTGAAATATTATTGATTGAAATAAAATGGCAAGGTTAACCCTGCAACAAAAGGCTGAAATATTATTTCCCCATGAAGATGGCTAGAATATTGGTGCTATATCACGAGAACTCTACAGGGTTATTGGTTATGTGTCGGCAATCCGTTAAGGGGATGTAGGAGAGGTCATTTGCAATCGAATGACCCCTGATGACCTTTATGCAAATGTCAACCAGTTTCAAGTAACTTGACATATTACATTTTTTTGAAGATGTCTAGTATCTTATTGTATCTCGTTGGATAGCTGAGAAGTTGTACATGTTTTTTTCGAATGTTCTGCCGATAAAATACTTCCGTTTTTTTTTTTTTGCAGAAATCGACTATTTTACACAAAAATAACCTGCTCAAAATGGTAGAAAATTGTAACGATTTGTAAAACTATTAAAGATAATTGTCATTTTGTCGTTGATTATTATGTTTTGAAGTAGAAGCAGATAATAATACAAAAAAAAAAAAACATAATACACAGTACTTTCATCTCCTCATTCCATTTACTTTTTCGATCATTCGGCACGCGAGTGAAAGAAGCCGAATGCCGAAATACGACATCGTTGAATTGGTTCACTATTAAATATTTTTTTCACTTATGATTCATTTTGTGTTCATTTCAAGTGAAAGATGCCGAATAAAAGACAGATGTCTGATATCAGCTTTACGGCGCCTACATGACGTAGATTGGCGTCGCGTTGTCGCCGTTTATCGCTAGACAAGAGTATTGCAACGTCATGTCCATACAGAAGTCATGAAAAACTGCTAAGAATTGCAAATCAAGTTGCCCGTGTACGCTCCTCTAAGCATTCGTCTTGTATAGAGAAGTTTTTATAAACAAGATGAAATTTTAACCAATGCGCAAACTGTAACAATGAATTCAGCATATAATTCTGGACCCCCTAGTGTAGAAATTTATAGTCGATTTATTAATAAAAAAAAAACAACTGTTTTATAGAAAAGTGCAATTCCTACGCGGTCAAAATGTAAGGGACATCATTTTTTTTTAATAACCGAGGAAAAGTTTCTACTCTAGGGGGTCTAGAATATATGCTGAATTCATGGTTACAGTTTGCGCACAGGTTAAAATTTCTTCCTGTATATATCAGGTCATGTACCCCTAACCAAGCAAATAAATGATTTGATTTAGATGCTGCAATTTGGGTCAAAGAGTGATACCAGGGCTGACAAGCCAGGTTGCGAGTGTCACCACTCTTACTGACTGGACAAGTTCTCTCAAATCTGTGGTGCTATTTCTTCAATAGACCATCTTGTTGAGCTTCTTAAGTTAAGTTCTGAGTTGAGCTACACGATTACTGACAAATGCGTGCACGGACTGGACAGGTCCACTCAAATTTGTATTGCTCTTTCTTCAAAAGACCATCTTGTTGAGCTTCTTTACTTTGAGTTGAGCTACACGATTACTGTCAAATGCGTGCACTGACTGGACAAGTCCACTTAAATCTGCGTTGCTCTTTCTTCAAACGATGGTCTTTTTGAGCTTTTTAAGTTCTGAGTTAAGCTACACGATTATTTATTTATTTATTATTTACTTGCTTCTGGCAGTGGCTTCGCCCGCGTGGAGGTCGGAAAATATTCCACGGGAACGTGCTATTGGAACAAAAAGTAGCCTATGTCCCCCAGGATGCCATCTATCTCTCTATCTATCTCATCTCTATTTTATCGAAACCCATTCAATGGTTTAGGCGTGAAAAGGTAACATACAGACAGAGTTACTTTCTAATTTATAATATCATTATGGATTTATTTAATACTTTAAGCACACAAATGTACAGAGGTTGACTTAAGAGGGCGCAGCAAGACAGAAAAAAATCAAGTTTCACCCGCGCCTCTTTGCCTACCCCTCTCATCAAACACGACAAAAACAAAACACAATCCCTTCCCGCCAGCAGAAACTTTTCGCCCGGCGTATATTTAGGCATTTGAATTTCTGTTCCACAAAAATTTTAAACATTATAATGCCTGACGAAAGTTACTACTACTACTACTGTTAGCCTGCCACATTTCACTGCTGGGCAAAGGCCTCTCCCCATGACTTCCAGCTCTTCCGATCCAGGGCTAAAGTGCACAGCTAAAGGGCACTGGTCGTTTGTTTTCTCTTCAAAATATTATGTAGTTACTCATACTATTTTTATTTTATACCTAAATCTTATGAATTGCATGAAAAATTTAATTGAAGATAGGCAATTTTGGTTACTAACCGCTCTTAATGCCACAAACACAAACAACACAACACACGACAAACGATTACAGACAAACGCGTCCACTGACGCGTGTAGCTCTTTTCTCAACATTTCCCTTTACATTGACCTCACGACCTGACCTTATAGTATGTCTAGAATTTAAAAGAGAATGTGACGACTGAGCTTAATTAGGTGTTTCTTTTCAGACTATTCGAATAGGAAACACCGACCTCATCTAGTTTTTAAACATGATTTATTTTTGAAGTGTAAAAGTTTTTTTTATCAACTTACAGAAAAAAATTTTTTTTTATCTCTTTGAGATTTTTTTATGTTGAAAGATACTTATGGACGGCAAGCTTATTGCCGTTAACTTGGCAGGACTCGAAGTTGAGAATTTGTTAATAGAGTAATCCTAAAACAGTTTGCCCGACTCAGGGACCGAACCCAGTACCCCACGCTCAGCAGTCACGCTTGCGACTACTACACCCGACTACGCCATCCAAGCAGACACATGAATAGCAGATACATGATAACACTATACAATTAAGAGGCTGACAACAGCTAAAGCGCGGTCACTGTCGGATTGCATAGAAAAGAAAGAGAAGCGCAATGACACAACGCTGGTAATTTATTGCAAAATATGAAGCAATTAAGTATGTATTTACAAAAAAATTGTTGATTGGACAAAAAAATTAAAACACTATTACGCTAATATGTTGCTTGTAGAATAATCTGACAAAAAATCAGAATGTTTGCATGTATACATAAGTATAATTTTTAATCGTTAAAAGAATTTTTAGAGGTATGTTCGTGATTTTTTTCTATCGTATCAAATTATGTATTATGTTTTCAACACACTGTCTAACTAGCATGTATCCTGAAGAATATCATATATTTTTCTGATTTTGTTTACTGCAGTGGATCATATACTTTCAGGCATTATAACACTTGCGTTTAGGTCCTTAAGGCGCCGCTCCACAGCAGCCCACAGCTTATAATCTACACACGTGTGCTTATCTTGGCTTTGTATGAAAATATAGGCGGGATCGTCCACTGCGACCCATAGCCACGCTATAGTACGCACATTCGTGCGTAGCGTGGCTGACAAACAAATGAACTGCACGCGTAGTATGGCCACTTCTATCTCTACTCTACGAAGAGAAGACAAATCACTTTTTTAAGAGAGCGCACAACGGTCCACTAGCGTCACTCCTTTAAAAAAATATTATCACGTGACTGAGAAGGAATTATGAATAACGGCTTGTAAGGACCCTCGGTTAGTGTGTTTAGAATTTTCTAATACCTTTTATAAACTTTCATATTGAGACACGAAGCAACAAAATTCGATCTAAAGAAAAATTCTTCTAGATGGTATTTTATTGCTTCGTGTCTTAATATGAAAGTTTATAAAAGGTATTAGAAAATTCTAGACACACTTACCGAGGGTCCTTACAAGCCGTTATTCATAATTCCTTCTCAGTGGCATGATAATATTTTTTTAAAGGAGTGACGCTAGTGGACCGTTGTGCGCCCTCTTAACAAAAAGTCATTCTTTTCTTGAATTTTGTACATCGCGCCGTAGAAATCTTTCTACAATCTGCCATTTTGTTTTCCGTTTCTCTAGTAGCCAAGCTACGCATGCTGCGCAGCTAACGTGGAAAACCTCACGGTGTACATCTTACTTAAAGCAGTGGACGGTCGACTTTATTATTGAATGAAAAACGTGCTATATCTGCAACGTGTTATCGCGACATGATAGGAAACTCTTTTGTTTTAAACAAAAGAGGCGTTGTTCAATAACTCATTCATAATCACAGAGGATTGTGATGCGTCGACGGTCGCTTCTGAGGCGGCTTTGTCTACACTTTCAATACAAACCAAGCATGTCACCGTTGAGCCGCAATACGTCACTAATGAGTTATATAAACTGACGTTTTGAAGGCGGTCCGTGACAGAAGTTGTGTGCTCAACGCACTTTCAATACCCAGAATTTTTTTAGTTAAGCTACACTTGCCGCGGTCGGTTCGTGGATAAGTGACCATTCTGCCGTCCACTAATTAAAAGGCAGCTAAGTGCAAAAACTAGTTTTCGAGAAAACGCAAAAATAAGTGGTAATTGATGCCTCTTGAAAAGTATGCTACCTAGGAACAAGGTTGCAAGTTATATACGTAGGCATAGTCTTTTTGCACAATATGTGATATATTTCATTCATTTATATTAATCACATTTTATTTAAATTCATTTTCTAACTTTTAGCTAAGCAATTTTTTTCATTTTTACATAATATACTGCACTATAAGGCCGCTAAATATCTTAACTGCTTTATAGTATTTATTGTATCTCTAAAACTATAAATCACAGAAAAATGATTCTTACACCAAAAGATAGAGCATCGAAAGTTGTTTAAGACTACATTACAAAGTGAAAAACGACCAACTGTGGCTTAACGGCCTTTTAGTTAGTGGACGGCAGCATTATCGAGACATATCGAGACCCCTCCGTGCCTCGGAAAGCACGTTAAGCCGTTGGTCCCGGCTGTCATTCGTAAATCTTTGACAAGATACCACTGACGAATCTTAAGACCATATAATGGACCATATTCTGACAAATAAATTATTATGATTATGATTTGACAGTTGTTGCGGGTAGTCAGAAGCCCAAAAGTCCGACAACTAGTCTTATGAATCGTGTTAGCAACTGGGTTGTGGAGGTCAGATAGGCAGTTACTCCATGTAAAATACTGGTACTCAGCTGCATCCGGTTAGACTGGAAGCCGACTTCAACATAGTTGGGAAGAGGCTAGGTAGATTGATTGGTTGATCCAACGTGTAGGTTAGGTAGGAACCTATCCTTATTAATATTATAAATGCGTAAGTAAGTTTGTTTGTTTGTTTGTTACGCTTTCTCGCAAAAACGGCTGAGCGGATTTGTATGAAATTCGGCACATATATAGACCAAGACCATAGGGGATAGGCTACTTTTTATCCTGGATTGCAGAAGAAATCGCGGGCAACAGCTAGTTAATACTAAATCTCCGTCACCCAATTGCGTAACACACTATCAATCAGAATCTAAATAATTTTGAAGGATATTGCTAATCCATTGCTTCATAAATCCGAAAAATTTGTCTGCTCGACAACGTAAATAACGCAATGAATGTTGTTGAATTGTCAAAAAGAAAGTCATTCCTAATGTTAGTGTTTTACGCAATTACCCCACAGTTCAAAAGATGCTAGTTAAACCAGTTATTTCAAATAATGCGGAAAATACTCCCAAATTACGAAATTTATTTGAAAAAAAAAGTTTTTTTTGTTGTTTTTTTTTACTTTCTTCTTTGACATAATATTCACATTATTTGACATTATATACCTCTAATTCTTATTTCAACTTATGGCTTTTGTAAACAGGATTTAAATTCAGATTTGTTACAGTTGTCAATCATGTCATTTGTTTTAAATAGGCTTTTATTTTATATAGATTCTACTATATTTTGTTGAGTGCCTGTTACTTGTTATCAGGCCTACACTGTCCTCCCATTATTAACACTGTAATTTGAAACATTGTAAAAGCCCCTTATTTTTAAAAGAGTAACCGTGGAGTTTCTTGCCGGCTCTTCTCCATAGGAAACGACCAATTGGAACCGTGCTCCTAGCTTCTGACGTTTCATAACTGCCCATGTAGGTTTATGTGAAATAAAATATTTTGATTTTGATTTTGATTGACTCAATAAGTCGGTAAACCTAATATATTATTAAATAAAGTGTGATTATAACTTTGAGTAGTTACATCATCTCAAGGTCTTTCCCATGCCGAGTTAAAATATGAACTTTAATATTTATGTCGAGTTCCGAATATTATAATAACTATGATGAATATAATATGTATAAATTATGATACTTATCCATCTATACACCGTGTTTTTTTTATTTGCGTTAACTTCCAAGCAACATTCTTCAGGTCTCTTATTAAGTTAATTTCTCCAAGAAACTAATGTCCTAACTAATACCGTTTTAAAAATATACCGTTTCAAAACCTTAATTTAGTCACTTATGTGCGTTATACCAGTGTAAAATCTTCTGAATAATAATAATATAAAACATTTATTTCAGAATTACTTCCATGTTTGTTAGTAACAATTTAAACTTATGAAACTAGTGTTAGTAGTAATTATTCTAAGCTGCGTGAGGCACGTCGATCCTGGGGAATGTCTACTTGACTGCGTGCAGTCGTATCCACCGCCCCAAGATCGGAGAGTCCCACCTATCAGCCAACGTTATAAGAATGGTGTTGGGGCTGGCGCGACCAACCAATCCATAACCAAATATTATTTGGTTTTCATTTTTAAGTAAAGAGTTTTCAATTCTTACATTCTTTAATGAGCTGTCATGGATATAATTCAAACACTGCCATAGTTGACACTAACTTTTGCCTAACTCGAAAGTGCATTTTACAATGTTTATCAACTTAATATTTATTTATTTTGTATGAAAACGTAAAATTTTTTTTTCGAAATTAACAAAAGCGAATTTACAAGATAGTTTTTCTGTTACTGTACCAAGCACTATGTCAAAGTTAAAGCAAATCAAAACAAACACGGTGTATATTCAGCCCGTAATGTACCACTGCTGGGCGAAGGCTTTCCTTTCCCTTTTTCACACTTGTCTGTCCATTGTCCTTGCGGACCAGCGGGGTAATTACGTAACACGCTAACAGTAGGAATAAGTTTCATTTTGACAGTTCAATAACATTCATTGCGTTATTTACGTTGTTCAGCAGATTTTTTTTTCGAACATATGAAGCAATGGATTAGCAATAGGCTTCAAAATGATTCAGATTGTGATAGATAATGTGTTACGTAATTAGGGTGCAGTTCTTTCCAGTTTCGGTCTAGTTCGTCCCTCCATCTTTGCCTTGGTCCGCCGCGATGTCGTTTAGCATTTAAAGGCACCCAATCGGTGGTTCCTTTAGCCCGGAGCTCATCAGACATGCGACAGATATGACATCATGGCAAATTATGATATAGACAGTATTTAATAAGATGTGCTCATAATAATAAAATGAGGGACTAGCTTTGTCTTATGATTCCGTTCGTGTAGATTTCGGTTATTGGTAGTCTGGTATTAAACGTTGTAATAATATTTTTTTTTTAACAGATGGACTGAAAATGTTTTCTTTCATAAGTGGCAACTGGATAGTGACGTAAGCATGTGTCACTCCCGGAGTGCCAGACCTTGTTTTTTTTAGACCATGATCCCTGCCAGCACATTTGTAATAATCACTTTCAGCTTATTGATGGCGATTATTTACTTTGGAAAACACGGAATATAGCTACACACTCTATTGACACCAGCACCCTAATTACGTAACACACGATCTATAACAATCTGAATCATTTTGAAGCCTATTGCTTAACCATTGCTTATATGTTCGAAAAATGTGTCTACTCAACAACGTAAATAACGCAATGAATGTTGTTGATCTGTCAAAATGAAACCCATTCCTACTGTTAGTGTGTTACGTAATTACCCCGCTGATATAAACGTCGAGATGATGACAAACGATTATTTCCGATTTCGGCCGCGCGCAGATTTATTTTGATCACGGTGATTTTGATAGTCATTCAAAATCTGAGGTAAAATAGTGTTTTGGAGCTGTTTGTCTGTCGGTCACGGAACAGCTTTACACAAATTCTACATATACATATTTATGAATGGGAACTACTTTAATATAAAGATATAGTATAGCTGTACAGGGATCTTTTGGCGCGTGGCTAAAGTTTGAACTAACGCCGCCATCTTGTTTTTTTAATACATTTCACAAAGAAATTGCACAAATGTTTTGCAACTGCGCCCCCTCGTTTAATGTCATTGGAATGCCAAAAGATCGTTGTACCGCTATACGTATAGAACAAGATAAAATAATACACAGAAATAGACAATATCAAAGATTCTCTCATGTAATATGCATTAGAGATAGACAATTATGGTAATTTCTCCTTGAAATTACTTGGTTTGCAAGTCAATTCTATATATTAGAAGATTCGCATGTGTTTAAAGTACATAGTTGAAACACCGTATTTAAATTCATGGTCATTTTGAAAGTGGATAGATAATCAAGGCTAAGTGAATTAGATATTACAACATTATTCGAGGATCTCGTCGCTTAGTAACAGCCAAATAATTCTATCTACCAAGGTCAATTAATCAAATCAATGATTATTAGCTTAGCTAAGGTTAAGCTACGCTTTCCGCTGTTGGTCTGTGGGTGGGTGACCATTGTTGTGTAGTTGATCCATTCCATACCGAGACCTCCTCCTTGCTTCAGAATTTACGTTAAACCGTTGATCCCGACTGTCATTCATAGATCTATGACAGTAGTTACGAAACCCGAAAGTCTAAAACCAGGTCTAACCAACGGGTATCGTGTTACCAAGTAATTGGGTTATGGAAGTCAGATAAGACTGTCGATCCATGTATATGATATTCTGCTGCATCCGGTTAGATGGGACGCCGACCCGAACGTAGTTAAGAAGGGATATAGTCCTCCAGACCGTATTTCGCCCATGGTGGCCAATCGCAACGGAGACTAGCCTCCGGCGCGGGAGATATTATAGTGCACAGGTGTGTGCGCAGACATCGGTGCACTCTCTCTTCCCTCACTTTCGTAGTCCGATAGGACGGGTATCCAACTGGACCGGAGAGATCAGGCGCAGGACCAACGACTTAACGTGCTTTCCGAGGCACGGGGGTATCACACCGCCAACTTCCAAACTCCGGGCTGTTACTAAGAAATTCCTAAAGGAAAAACCCAATAACACTTTGCAAGTGCACTTTGCAAGAAGGGCAAGAGGGTGTCAAGTGGGGTACGCAGATGACACTTAAATGTCTCACTGTTGGTGGCGCGTGTGTTGGATCATTCGGTTCCCTACAAAATGGGTGAGCTGGATGGTGCTAATCCACGCGTCATGTTCGTGAACGGGCGCCGTCAGTTGAGACTGGTCATCTCTTAACTGTCACAGCTTATTTTTATTATTAATCTTATATTATGAATTGTTTCTCACATATAGAAGCAAAAAAAAATATTACCCAGGATTTCGTAATATCTTGATTTAAAAAGAGTGTCCTTGGAGTTTCTTGCCCGTTCTTCTCCATAGAGATCTACGTTTTGGAATTGGCAACTAGCTTCAACTTTCTGACTAACTGACAGACTCTTTGACAATTCAAAAGTGCCTGTAAATGGTTTAATTGAAATAAATGCTTTGAGTTTGATATACAGTGCCCTCCATTTGACATTGTTCCACTTCAGATTTAAAATTCTAGTTTCAAATGTTTGAACTGTACACTATAACATTTTTATTGACTAATTCATCGACGTGGGTACCTATGATGATAAGGTATTACTGGTTTTTTTTTATTTAACCGCAATTCAGTTGTGACATATCATAATGTGACATTGCAATTGAAGAGGAAAAAATAAATCTTACTTTTGGAGGGCATTGCTCATAATACTTACTAGTGGCTCTGTGAGCTGTAGACCTCGCGTGTGTCTTTGCGTAGCTTAAAACTGAATAAATGTTCCCCGCGCACTTTAAAACAAAAAGTGTGAAATGGCTGAAATATGTTTCTTTTTACGTTTTCAACCTCCATTAGTCAGCCATTTTGAAAAATTTCGAAGTACTGAATCGACAAAAATTCCATATAATTATTGAACCTGCTCACAAAATTTCACGAGAAGCGGTTGAAATGCGACCTGTAGCGGAACAGCCGCACATCCGGACATCCGAAAACATTTTTGTCCAAGCTAAAGCGGAGACGCTTCGCTCCCGCTTCGCTCCCGCTTCACTCCCGCTTCGCTCCCGCTTCGCTCCCGCTTCGCTCCCGCTTCGCGCTCGCTCGCTCAATTATTGTCAGTCTTTCACATAGTTACATATTTTTGTACAGTAATACCTACTGTAAATAGTCAGTTATGTTAAACGATATATTAATGCATCGTGTTTCGTATCCAATGAACTTCCTTACGGAGTACTTTCTGAAAATATATTGGCTACTACCTATCTATAATTTTATTACGACCATTTCACGTCAAAACCATATTAAAATCATGTGATCATATGTGCACAAATTCGAGAAAAAAAAGAGTACTAAGTGTAAATAAAATTACCACTCTTTTGTACTGAAAATTTTATTTTCACGATGTTATGTAGATGAAGGTATTAAATATTTTTACAAATACACAAAATGGTGTCGTTGACTTATGTTATTGGATGTCAAATAAGCCGACGCGACGACGCGGCGGCTCACTTGATGGTAAACCCACGTGCGCACGAACGTAAAGATATCGTGGCGGGATTTTATCGCGCACTGAATTTTCAACTCACGGTGTTGAGCCGAGCGTTGAGAATCTAACACAATGATACCCAAAGTGTTCTATATCGACCCCCGTTGTAAGATGTTATACTTTTAAATCTGTGCTATCTTCTAAGATATTCATTTTAATGATATGCTGTAAAGGACAATTTTGATCTACATTAAATGCACATCGTATCTAATGTATTACTGGATAGGGATTAATACTGTATTGTTTAAAATAGCTTCGTAAATAACCCATATTTTTTTAGTAATATTTAAAAGATAAAAATGGTTACTGTGGGTTATCCTTAGGAGATAGACATGTACCATCTCCGACTTTTCTGTAGACCTTTTTAAGATATACAATTCCGTAGTACATTATTTTGATCTATCTCGTAAGGTTTAGCCAGCGTTAGCAATGTAAGCGTCCAAAAATATGTTTTTTTATGACATTCTTACAAATGTTTGAAATTCTCGGATTTAAAGGCGCTCGCTCACCGGGAGCATTCACCTGAAATCTAACCTTTATTATTTTATTTATAGTAGTTGACGGCCTGCGCGCGCAGACTACTTGCAAAGCCCTAGCAACGGCTAGGCTTTGCAAGTAACTAGTAACAATCCACAATTCCACTATAACGATAGTGGAATTGTGGATTGTTACATTACAAGTGAATGCTCCCGCTGAGGGAGGACCTAAACAGAGTGCATCCCAGAGCGTCGAAAAAACACACTGTTGGATTTTCAACTCCAGCGCTAAGCAGTGCGTTGAAAATCCAATGTGCGTTAAAATTCCGCCGCGATATTTTTGCTTCCTTGCAAACGTGGGGTAAGTGGTCACAGCCGTCAATGGACATTTGTTATACTTACCAGAGGCATCGTAGATAGGTATATGTAGTATGTATATAGTCCTCCAAACCGCATTTCAGCCATGACTAGGACGTGTCAGACTTTTACTGACTAAAACCCACCCGTATTCCTTCAGTTGCCTGTGTGCCAGGTAACGTTTTCGTACAAACTCGCGACCTTGGCAGGTTCTGTTACCCCTATGGCTGTATTAACTACTTCTCCAGACCAGCAGGAGCTCGGAAGGATCACAATCATCTGCCATCTAGCCTTTTCTTAACTATGTCGGAGTCGACTTCCAGTCCAACCGTATGCAGCTGTATACCCGTATTTTACATGGAGCGACTGCTTATCTGATCTCCACAATCCAGTTACTGGGTAATACGATAAATGATAAATGATTTTATTTCTGTAAGTAGGTTTGTACAAACACTTTTACACGTCAATCATGTTTTTTAAACTAGATGAGGTCGGCGTTTCCTATCTGACTACTCTGAGAAGAAAGGCCGAAACAAACTCAGAGGTCACAGTCTCTTTTAAAGTCCAGACATAATCTTGGTCAGGTCATGCGAAGACCATGCAGATTGGTATCTGAAATGGTCTTTTGAGGAAAGAACCACACAGATATATACCCTTGGTAAGACTGGTCGTCAGACTTTCGGGCTTCTGACGCCCCGTAACGACTGCAAAAGATCCATGAATGACAGCTGGAACCAACTGCTTAACGTGCTTTCCGAGGCACGGAGGGGTCTTGGTATGTAAAGATGGTCACCTATCCACGGACCAACCGCGGCAAGCGAAGCTTAACCTGATCTATCGACCCGTGCGTATTACTTAGCCACAAAACCCTAATTAAAATAATAACAAAGTAAGTATATTTTTTTTAAGTGTATGTGTCCGTTTTTAATTAGGTTTTTAACCGTGTTAATTAAAGTTATTTAATAAATAAATATATATAGAACTTTAATAGTACTAGTGTGCTTTAGTACTTCCGACAGAACTTTCTTAATGCTTAGTACGCACGACTACATATCAAGCTATACATTTCCAGTATAAGCTGACTTCTCATTGTACGAAAAGCTTATACAATGCGAGGTCAGCTAAAACTGGAAATGTATAGGGCAGGGGTCAGCAACCTTTTGAGTCGGAAGAGTAATAAAATACATTTACAAAATTTTTAATGAGCCACAAAAAAATAATTCTTGCCAACAATAAGTAGTACCTACTTGCATAAATAAAGTTTTTGATAAAAAAAAACTAATCCATTTATTCATATATAAGTAGTGTTTTTTCACAACAAATTAGATAAATATATCGTCGCTTATCTTTCTAACAGACGTATCTGTATTTTCATCAAAATTGAGTTATTCATACTAGTTAAAACAATTTTGAAGACGAAACGATCGGTCTAATAAACGTATCTGTATCTTCAAGCGTTACCGAGAAAACACATTTTGTCAGGTAGACGTAAGTAGCTTTTTATACAAATGTGCTTTCTGCTAACCGACGTAAGTACACTTTGTGTTACTTACTTACTTTACTTTGTGTTCATAATTTTGTTTTTGATATGTTTATCTCCTTAAAGTTATTATTTTATAAAGTTCGTATTTAGTATAAGTAAGAGCCCACGACATTTTTATCATAATTAGGTACATAACGTTGACTGTGATTTGATTAAGCTATTAAGAATTGCTTTATTTTTGCGACTGATTAGTTTTAATACGTTGGGGTTAACATTAAACCTAAATAATTATGAGAATTTAAATTAGAAGAGACTGTTTTTACGAAACTTTAGGATCTCATTTCATATTTTGTATTAATATAAGATACTAGGAACTGTTTTTTTAATAAGTACAAAATAATGAGCCATTTTAATAAATAAAAGTTGATTCTGAGGTTTGTGTGTTATTTTACTATCCTTTTTTATACAGACGTATCTGAAAACTATATGAAAACATTTTTTTACAAAGATCTAACAAAAGTGACGTATCTGTTTTAAATGCTTATATTTTTTTATCTAACAGTAATATTTACAATTTACATATATATATAGGAAGAATAACCAAATAATAATATAATTCATGCAATTTTATTTTGATCAGTCGCTTATTATGAGAGTTACAATTCAACAAATATAGTGCGAAACCGCAAAAAGCTTGTCTTGAAAAGTCACCTCAAAGTTAGTTCCGTCAGTTAGTAAGACAAGCGACGATATATATGGTATAAAAATAAATAATATTTGCGTATTGAACAAAGAGCCGCAGTTTCACATCCAAAGAGCCGCATGTGGCTCGCGAAGCGCTGGTTGCCGACCCCTGATATGTAGCCGTGTGTATATGAATGAACTAAGAAGAAATGGAGTTGGGACGGGGGGGTAGAAGGAAGTAGCATTGATATGTTCCACTGGAGATCCCAGAGCACCTACATGTACAAATAAAGGTCACTATATAGTTTTAAGGCTCCCACAGACAGGGGCGACGCGACAGCGCTACTCAAATTCGCCGCTCGTCGCGCGACACGCGGTGCCTTTGTGTCGGGTGTCGCGTCGCGCCAATGTGTACTAGCCTTTAGTTGGCAAAAGTTCGATATAACCCTATTTGCATGCCGCGTTGCCGCGTTGGTGTATCGGTCACAAGCGCGACTGCTGATTATGAGGTCCTGGGTTCGATTCCCGGGTCGGGCAAAGTGTTATTGGGCTTTTCCATCGGGAATTTTTCAGTAGCAGCCCGGAATCTGGATTAGTGCCCGTTTGATAGTAATAGGCCCGACCCCTTGTACATAGGCTTCACCATAACTGGCGAAATTGGATGTACGGTCAGGAAGAACAGTTTTGTTAGTCAGTGATTCTTTAATATTGCGCAAAACATTAAATTAAACTCGGAACGTTTTTTTAAAACTCGTTTTTTACATAATTATGAAATGCTGAAAAGCAGTTTACCGAATTTACAACGCCAATATGTATTGTATACTTATCAATGAAATTTATACAAATAAATTATCTTTTAATCTGTGCCAATTTTGATGATGTTGTAGCGGCATCTACAACGCCACACGCGAGCTACGCGTCACACTGACGTCACGCAAAATCCTGCATCGCGCAAGCAGAGTTTACCGCGCAACTAGCAACGTCCCGACATCAATCGTCGGGCAGTTGCCCACCAGACACAACACCCGTCTGGTCGCAGGATCCTCCCTTTTCTATGGAGGTATGAGTGAACTTTATTCCCTGTTCCTTATACCCCTATAATGTGTTAATGTATATACTTCTCTGCCTAACTCTACGGGGAATACAGGCGTAATGTTTTGTTAGGATTTTCGAAACCATGACCATTTCCATCCGATAAAAATGTTATGAATTGAAATAGTCGACATAACTACATAAGTGCCAACTGTTCTCATAGCTAATTCGAATCGATTTGGTGTAATCGCAGCAAATCGTTTATAGAATCGATTATACATAGAATTGACCATCTGGCATTTCCACAACTTAGGGGTACTATTCACTTGTTCGTGTCGGCTCATTCCATCGGCAGTAGTTGTTGAACAACAACGCCGACCAGAAGCAATTACGTACTACACATTTCGGCTTTAATTCGGCTCGTGCCGGTCGGCAAAGTTAGTTGGCGTCGTCTACCCGCGCTCAGTCATGTTCGGGTCGGCTCGATACTTTTGAGCAAAGCAGGACGGCTTTATTACCGAATAAAATCAAACTCAAATTATTTATTTCAAGTAAGTCATTAAAAGGCACTTTTGAAAGTGTATTCTTGTTCATTTTAGATGCCTTTTCTAAAAGGTAGTTTCGTATGGAGAAGATTGAGCAAACAATTCCATAGTTAAAATGTTTTACAATATTTTGTATACCTACATTAATTAAAAATAAAATTAAAAAGAGTTTTTATTTTTATTTTGGCCGACAGTGTTTGTGTAGCGGCATTTACGCGGAAGACTACATGACATACGACTCAGCGTAATACGTCGTCGACTTTACCTATTAGTCAATAGTTCAATGTTATTTTTTAATATGTATAGTTTATTATTTTGTCAGATTATTTGTGTATTTTATCTGTGGGCCTTTGTTGCCTGACAATAAAGCGATTATTATAATTATATGTAAAGATGATGTACCTAGAATAAAATTACTATACTACAATAGGTACAAAGTATTAAAAATTAAGCAGTGACAGATAAATTAATTATGTTGTTGTTGACGTGGTATCCACAAAATTACAAATATTGCAATCTTAGACGATTTTTCGTAGCCTATTCGAGAACATATACCTATTCGACTACGCCACCCGGCTTTGCCGAACAGTACCGACCCGAACATGTGTGTAGGGTGCCTATTCGCCTTTAGGTACACGCGTAAGTAGGGTGGCTATTAAACTTTAATGGAGCATTTCTTTAAAGTGAATTAGCCACCCTCCTCACCCTTCTAATTTACTGCATATTTTGCTAGACATATAGGGTGGCAGGGACATCGATGCGCAAATTGAAACCTTGGATTCAACACATAATTCTATACTCCCTAGCGTAGAAATTTCTCGTCAGTTATGAAAAAAAATCTGCTATTTCATAGAAACGTGCAATACCGTCGCGGTCAAAATGACCAGCAATTTTTTTTTAAATAACCGACGATAAATTTCAACGCAGGGGTTCAGAATCATGTACTGAATCCATGGTAACAGGTTGCGCGTCCCTGCCACCCTGTATAGAATACCTATGCTTTAATGGTAGATCGCCCGATGACGAGTCGTGCAGGCGTAGCTTGACGCTTTCTATTTCTTGGAAGACAAGACATAGCTATTTCTATGCAAAGTGACATTTCGTTTCTCCATTTTTGACATCGCACCGTCAAAATCCTTCTACAATCCGTCATTTTGTGTTTCGTTTCTACCGATCTTTGTCTAGGTCCTTTTACATGTAGACTATTTCAGAAGAAAGTTTTCTTTCCCAAACGTCAAAATCACACTGACAACTGACATTTGTCTAAGGTAGTGAAGACAATTTGATTTTGTAATCGCCATGCTAACGACAGTAGAAAACGTTTTACTCGACGGCCACAAAGTATAAAAATGGAATGAAAAAATGGAATTATTTACTTTTTGTATGGAAAATGTGAAAACTTATTACCTACATGTTATTTTTAAGGGTTTAGGGGTCTCATAAAGGGGGTCCAAATTTTCATTATTTTTGCGATAGGACACACCATTTTCGAGATATAAGCAAAATAAAAGAAAAACGTGAATAAACTACTGAATTTCGTAAAATGTGCAGTTGACTCTTTCTATTTTGCTGCCGTCGTACTGTCTTCACGGAATGTAATTTTTGTCTATTCTTCCGTCGACAAAACCCGTTTCTATAATGGTCATGCTACGCGTGCTGCTGGAAGCGCTTCCAGAAGGACGGGTTTGCGTCTTGCCGGAAGACTGCCGCTAGTCCTGCGAGCAGTACGCAGTTTGTATGAAATTTTGTCTGGTACTTCCAGCAGTACGGTGACCTTCATTTTGAACTTGCACTCGTCAGAAGTTTTAAACATTAATACCCAATGGGGGCTATCGTTTTTGTGCTCACCAGTTGGCGCCACCGTCGAGTAAGATCCTGTTGCGGTACTTTTATTTGATGTTTTGGATATGTTTAAGTACCCGAATATTCATATTATGTTTATTTTATTACATTTTAAAACTTCAAATGAATATTTAGATTATAATATTTCTAAAATTGGCAAGCATGAAGCAGAAAAATCTTATTCTTCCTTCAAGTGCTACTAAATTAGATCCTAACTTTTTACTTAAAGTCTTAAGCCATAATTAATCAAGAATGGCACAACCATTACAGCTATTATGAATCATTCGATAAAATCCGTGATAAAAAATCCCGCAAACAATGAACGTTCAGTACATATTTCGACATCTAGAGACCTTACCCTACACTAGTGCCTCTAGCGGCGAACTCAAGCGCGGTAGCCCTCATTGCGTAACACACAATCTGAATTATTTTGAAGGATATTACTAATCCATTACTTCATATGTTCGAAAAATTTGTCTGCTCAACAGCGTAAATAACACAATGAATATTGTTGACCTGTCAAAATGAAAGCCATTCCTCTACTGTTAGTGTGTTACGCAATTAACCCGCTGGTTAAAGTTCAGTTGTGTTTAGCAAACGTTTCTTGTACCATGTGGAAGAGATAAATATAATCTAACTAGCTTTTGCCCGCGGCTTCGCTCGCGTTAATTTAGACTTTGACTATCAATTCGGGTTATAATTCAATCATGATTCGAAAGACACGTGGCGCCATCTATTATCATAAGAACGTTATTGTTGTTTTCCTCGGGAACAGTACTTTTTTGCGGGACGAAAGGTACCCTATGTCCGTTTCTGTACACCTGACGACGTATATGCAAAATTTCAGGATGATCGGTTCAGTGGTTTAGGCGTGAATAGGTAACAGAAAAACAAACAAACTTACTTTCGCATTTATAATATTAGTTAGGATTAGGATTAGGATAGTTAGGATTTTAACCGACTTAAAAAGGAGGTAGTTCTCAATTCCGTTGTATTTTTTTTTAAACATATTTGTTTCCTCAGAACTCCGCCATAAACCAATTTGCAAAATTCTTCTTTCGTTTGAAAGTTTTTTTCGTGTAAAGAACTTTGTACTGCCTTACTGAAAGTCCTGATGGCAGGACGCCGTCCGCTGCCGCCAGCCAAGCTTTGCACGATTAAAGGCTCCCATCGCGCGACACGCGGTGCCTTTGTGTCGGGCGTCGCGTCGCGACAGTGTGTACAAGCCTTTACTATACTTTTGTTGTTGAAGAGGCTGACAACAGCTAAAGCGCGGTCACTGTCGGACTGCATAGAAAAGAAACAGAAGCGCAATGACACAACGCTGGTAATTTATTGCAAAATATGAAGCAATTATCAATTTACGAAAAATCTTTTGATTGGACCAAACAATTAAAACACTATTACGTTAATATGTCGCTTGTAGAATAATCTGACAAAAAATCAGAATGATTTAATGCATAGTAGTATGGTTTTTAATCGCTAAAATAAATTTTTAGAGGTATCTTCGTGATTTTTTTCTATCGTATCAAATTTGTTGTATTATGTTTTCAACACACTATCTAACTAGCAAATATCCTGAAGAATATCATATATTTATCTGATTTTGTTTACTGCAGTGGATCATATACTTTTAGGTATTATAAAATTTGCGTTTAGGTCCTGTAGTCCTCTGAAATAGCCGAAACACGGTATTTAGACTCGACTCGACTCGACTTCTTTGGGAATTGTTAAGACAAAACACTGTGTGTATGTCCTGTACCTGAACCGAACCGGAACGCGTGGTCGCACCGACAGAGGGCGCTGTCCGGTTTTCCGAACAAAAAGTGACATATGAATGTGATCATCGCTTTCTAATAAGACGCGTCTTTAAGCCGTTGGTCAGTTGATCTCTCCGGTCGTGTCTGATTGCCGTCCTATCGGACTATGAAAGTGAGGGAAGAGAGGGTGCACCTGTGTCTGCGCATACGCTTGTGCACTATAACTCCCGCGCCGAAGGCAAGTTTCCGTTGAGATTGGCTGCCATGGCTGAAATACGGTCTGGAGGGTTATAATAGGACGCGGCCCGAATCGGTTCGTCGGAGAGAGATCTGGTAATCTATCTCCGGTCGTGTTGGATTGCTGTCCCATCGGACTATTAGAGTTAGGGAAGAGAGAGTGCACACACTTGGCACTATAGTATCTCCCGCATTGATAGCTAGTGCCCGCTGAGATTGATCGCCATGGCCTAAATTAGGCAAAAATATGAGGTGGCAAAGTGAAAATTCAAAAAGAGTACCTACGTCGGAACCAATAAAATCACAAATTGTCAAAAATCCCGGAATACTTTCAAGTTAAGTAATCCCCTTTTTGAGCACCAAATGTAATCTTTATATATATAAAAAATAAGTGTCACGTTGTTTGTCCGCGATAGACTCCTAAACTACTGAACCGATTTTAAATTTAATTTGCACACCGTGTGCAATTTGATCCAACTTGAAAAATAGGATAGCTTACATCTCAATTTATAGTCGTAATATTATTTTATTGCAAATTATTGATCTATTATTTGACAGTCACAATTATCTGTTAGCTCCAAACGATTCTAACAGTTGGCGATATCTGTCGACTGGATTGAGTAAGTATTCAATAGATGGCGCTATGTTAAAAATACGAATGTTTCATGTAAGCTACAATTTAATAGCATAACCACCACGTGTTGCTGAGGCTAAGGTATAATCTAAATTTATTTTGTAATAAACCTGTGACCGGGTCGTCTATAATATTATAAAGAGAAAAGATATGATTGTTTATTTGTATTGAATAGGCTCCGAAACTACTGAACTGATTTCAAAAATTTTTTCACTGTTGGGAAGCTACACTATCTCCGGGTGACATAGGCTATATTAGGTATATTATGCTTTGCTACCCGGGCGAAGCCGGGGCGGGTCGCTATAATATTATAAAGAGAAAAGATATGATTGTTTGTTTGTATTGAATAGGCTCCGAAACTACCGAACCGATTTCAAAAATTATTTCACTGTTGGGAAGCTACACTATCTCCGGGTGACATAGGCTATATTATACTATGCTTTGCTACCCGGGCGAAGCCGGGGCGGATCGCTAGTTAATAATAAGCTCCAAACTTGTGGGTATTTACGGAACTCTAAAAACTTGTGGGTATCTACAAAATTCTAAAAACTTGTGAGTCTCTACGGAACTCTAAAACCTTGTGGGTGTCTACGGAACTCTAAAAACTTATGGGTATCTACACGGAACTCTAAAAACCATCTCAGATTATAAGGCCTTGCACACACTGTCACACAAATCAATCACTTCAATACAGACGAGTTTTGAACATAAACAATGCTAAAGTTTATTGTCTACATATGTTTTGTGTTAACTAAAATAGATCAGTAGAGAAAAATCTTCGTAACGTTTAAAATATATTGTTTTTAACTCATTTGTTATTTGTACTAGGGCCCGTTGTTTGATACATAGTTAAACAATACAATACAATTTAACAATTAGTCACTTGACAATAGTCAATAGCTATCAAATTTTAACTACTCTGTCTGCGCATGGTTAACTTTTATAGCAAATTGACAATTTGTTTAACTATAGTTAGCTTAACAATTTGTCAAACAACATACTTATGTAATTTTTAACAAATTGTTAGTTTAACTAACGCATTTTAATTATTAGTATGTTTGTTTACTGATCAAACAGCGGGCCGTAAGAAGCGACTCTAAGGTTAGTAGCTAATGTCAATCTATCAATGTACAAGATATAATTAAAATAACTTAAAATCCGATAAGTGTCAAAACTCAAAGCGTTTATTTCAATTAAACTATTTTAATGGCACTTTTGAATTGTTAAGGAGTCGGTCTGTCAGAAACTTGAAGCTATTTGCCCATTCCAAAGCGCAGTAGGTTCCTATGGAGAAGAACGGGCAAGAAACTCCACGGACACTCTTTTTAATCAAATTTTAATGAAATCATCACTATGAACAACTTTTATTATGGGTCTAACCCAGAAACCGTGAAAAAATTTACGGCCATTCTGAACATTTTGTCGAGTTATGTGAACATAAATGTATGGAACAGCACCCTATTTGCGCAATACATTACTTATCAGAATCAGAATCATTTTGAAGGATATTGCTTATCCATTGTTCAAGAACCAATTTTATTATTTTAATTTATATTGTGTATGTGTACTTATCCTTTGTTGGTGATCCCAAATAAATAAATAAATATGTTCGAAAAATTTGTCTGCTCAATAACGTAAATAACGCAATGAATATTGTTACTTGTTGTCAGGCCTACACTGTCCTAACATTATCAACACTGTAATTTGAAACATTGTAAAAGGCCCTTATTTTAAAATAGTAACCGTGGAGTTTCTTGCCGGCTCTTCTCCATAGGAAACAACCAATTGGAACCGTGCAACTAGCTTCTGACGTTTCATAAGTGCCCATGTTGGTTTATGTGAAATAAAATATTTTTGATTTTGATTTTGCTGAACTGTCAAAATGAAAGCCATTCTATATTTGATATTGAAAAGCTGCCAACCCTAGGACTGAACGCCAATGACCACATGACCACGTTTCCTCTTAAAGTGTAGTCTCTCGATTAACCCATAATTACAAGATGTTTAAAACTGCCTCTACTTTCCTCGAACCATTTAAAAAGCGCGTAAAACCGACACAATGGATGTTACAAGGTACATCAATTCTCATGTATGCCTCTAATCACTAATGGCTCAACCGAGTTGCGTGACTGATTGGTTGAATCAACCAGTTTAAGTTGAACTTTCGTTTTAATGTTCGGTTTTTAATGAAGTTTCATATTTTCATGCTGGTTTTTCCGTGTAAAGGGTAGGTTTGATTATGTGTCATAAGGGTATTGGAAATATACATACCTACAAACACTCACGCCTTCTCCCCTGGGTGTAGGCAGAAACTGCAGAACGCCATTTGCTACGATCCTTACATACTCCTTTTGCTTCGTTTACGTTTATATATCTCGGGGTCTACTCGCTAAGTCCGTCAACGAAAACACGGGCCCGTCTGAAAGTAGTTTGATACTTAGAACTGAGCCTTATAGAGGTATGAGGAGCAGGGTGTAAAGTTCACTCACAACTCCATAGAAAAGAGAGGATCCTCCGACCAGACGGGTGTCGTATCTGGTGGGCAACAACCCGCCACATGATGTCGGGATGTTGTATATACGGTAGTTGCGCGGTAAACTCTGCTTGCGCGATGCAGGATTTTGCGTGACGTCAGTGTGACGCGTAGCTCGCATGTGGCATTGTAGATACCGCTACAACCCTACTCCCGATTAATTTACTTTTTCGGAGGGGCAAAACACATCGCGAGTAAGGACAACTGCCAAATTGTGGTGTCATTAATTTTTAGTTCAGGACTAATCTTATGACCGTAAGTGATAACGTGTAGGAGCTGCCCGTAATTTCGGCCAAACCTTTGGACATCGTGCTTAAACCTACGGACATTGAACTAGGCCCCCTGGTCATGCACGCACGCCGGTTGCGAGTACTACGTACCTGACCTGTCCATTCCCATCTGCCTTGTAAATACTTTTTGCTAGTCGCCTCATTCATCGTCTCAAAACAACCAAACCATCTAAGTATAGTCTTAAATTTTTGTCACTACGTATTGAACCATCGTGTTTTCATAATATAATCAGCCTACAATGTTCCCACTGCTGGGACAGAGGCCTTCTCTCCGTGCGAGGGAGTGGGCCGTAATCCTCCACGTGGGCCCAGTGCGGGTAAGTGAAAGAGTGGTAGTGTGGCATTAATCCTGACTCCTAAACTAATATTATAATAGCGAAGTTTTGTATGTTACGCTTTCACGCTAAAACGACTAAACGGATTTGGACAAAATTTGGCACATAGGTAGACCATCACTAGCTGGGTAATTGCGTAACACACTAACAGTAGGAATGGCTTTCATTTTGACAAATTCATTGCGTTATTTACGTTGTCGAGCAGACAAATTTTGCGAACATGTGAAGCGATGCAATAGCAATAGGCTTCAAAATGATTCAAATTGTGACTGATAGTGTGTTACGCAAATAGGGTGCTGGAAAAGGACATAGGCTTCTTTTCATCCTGGATCGCAGACAAAGTCGCTGGCAACAGCTAGTTATTATTTATTTTATTGTTGTCAAATAACGAGTGCTATATTTTTTTTGGTTATTTCTTAATGACTGAAGCGATTGCAGGAGATATTAGGAAATGTTCGCCCATTAGGAACGGCTCCGTCTAACAACATGCAGATGCACTAATCTTGTACAATTTATTTCATCACCACTGCTCTAAAACAATGAAGGAAAACATCGTGACGAAACCAGCATATCCTAGAACCCAGAATTCAAAGACGTGTGATAGACACCAACCCGCACTGTGCCCGCGTGGTGGATTACGGCCCGCTCCCTCTCTCAGGTCTGAATTCCTCCTACGCTGTTGTCGGTCGCGTACCAGTTGTAGCAACGTACGCGCCGCTGACGTCAGCGTCCCAGTGTGGTGCTATATCGAAAACAATGTATATTCGTACGCGTGACCGACGTACGCAACCGACATCAGCGCAGGAGGAATGCAGGCCTCTGAGAGGAGACTTTTGTTCCAGCAGTGGGAACTATTTAGGCTGACTACATCAGATAAATGTAGGACTTTTCAATGCATACTTTGCTTACGACACCTACAGTTCAAGTAAATCTGGTCGATTATATTAAATCGAGCTCGATAGCCTTCATTCGTATAATCCGTTGGTAGATGCGCTAATTCAAGGAAATTATAGCCTGGTCGATTTGTACGTGTGGCCATGTGAACACTTACGGGGTGGGCAGAGCTATAGATGTAGAGATTGATACTTTATTTTATTTATTTGGGAAATTAAACGGTCACAAGTTACAGTATTACACAAAAGAAGAATGGCAGATTTGGAGTCGCTTAATTTTAGAAGCGTTCATGAGTGAGAGAATGTACATTATGTGAAATAGTTACAGGGCTTTACTTTGTATGCTTCAGCTTTTTATATTCAGCTTCACAAAGAAAAAAAAAAAGATAAGACAAATATTTTATTAAATCTTACTACCATAACGCAATTAATTGCAATATCTAAACGCAGAACCTGTGACGGTAGTATGGAGTTACAATACTCACCAGAATATAGTATTTCTATTTCTTTAATAATGCTAATTAGCTGGATTTTGTTGGTAGCGGTTTCATCGTTTAAAGTATTAAGAGACTTTTTACCACACACAGCACTCAGTCTAAGTTTTCTTATAACCATTCATAAAGAAATAGGAGTTATTTTGTCGGCTTATGCAGAAAAGTTTGAGAATTCAGAGAATGTCGGATGCAAGAGTAAGCGAAGAGATCTAAATTTTTTTTTTGTTTTCCTACTCCAAATGAACTAAAACAAAAGTATTCTGCAAACGAAACAAACTCAGAGGTTACAGTTACAGTCTCTTAATTTTGGTCAGATCATGTGAAGACCATGTAGATTAGATTCTGAAATGGTATTAGACAAAGTAACATTCGATTAGCGATGAAGAAGAGTTCGTTGACATAAGCTATCGAAATGTCACGTGATTATAGGTCAATGAATAGAAATTAGCTAGACAATGTTAACATCATTCGATTCTATGAAACGAATCGACAGCGCCGAAAGATTACTTCCGTAGAGATGCGTAGCCAAGTGGCACTTTTTGACTAGCGTTATCGCTAGTTTTCGATTCGTATGATGGAAACATTAGCGAAAGCGATAGCGGTTGTAGAAATAGAATCGCTCCGTAGCGAATGCCATTTGTCTAGGTCCTCTGACTGTTATGTTGCTAAACACAACTGGCGAAATGTTGGTGTACTATAGATACACATCTGTCCACCCTCCGGGGAAACAAGCGTTTTGTGATGTAACGTCATTTAGCGGTGAACTGCGCACAAGTCTACTGATCAGAATGTAATGCTGTGTGTCGTCCATTGTTTTATAAAATACCAGTAAGCTGATGTAGAAGCGTTTGTCTCAAGACATAATGGAAATACTTGATGCTCGGCAATGTTATGAAATAAGGTCATATACAGAATGCATTAGATAGATGTGGTAATATTTAAGAATGTGGTACAAACCATGGTCTAAAAAAACAAGGTCTGGCATTCCGGGAGTGACACATGCTTACGTCACTATCCAGTTGCCTCTTTATTCCAACAAAACAAGAAGTATGGAAACATTTTCAGTCACCATTCTGTTAAAAAATATATACAATGCATTTAAATTGTCGCTTCGTTTTTCTAATCAAACAAAACATTTCAATTTAAACATTATACCAACGTAATTGTTAGTTAAAACCTCACTGTTTTATCGGATTCGCATAGGTAATTATGGCGGTTGGGGAGTTATTATTACACACTACTGGTAACACAGCGGTGATGACGTAGGCTTGTGTCACCCACGTGACCACTGTGTCTCGGAATGCTATACCTGGCGAAGTAGATTATTATACCATGGTACAGACCATCAGAATGGACAACTTTCTCCATGAAACCAACATCGTGATCGCGAAAATATTATCAAATCCTTGAATATGACCACACATCTTTCTGATACATGCTTTAAAGAGATAGGGCTGGCGCAAGATAATCAGCGGGGTAATTGCGTAACACACTATCAGTAGCAATGGCTTTCATTTTGATAGTTCAACAACATTCATTGCGTTATTTACGTTATAGAGCAGACATATTTTCGAACATATGAAGCAATGGATTAGCAATATCTTTCAAAATGATTCAGATTGTGATTTAAAGTCTGCAGTGAGGGCTACCGCGCTTGAGTTCGCCGCTAGAGGCGCTAGTGTAGAGTACGGTCTCTAGATGTCAAAATACGTACTGAACGTTCACTGTTTGCGAGATTTTTTATCACGGATTTTATCGAATGATTCATAATAGCTGTAATAGTTGTGCCATTCTTGATTCATTATGGCTTAAGACTTTAAGTAAAAAGTTAGGATCTAATTTGGTAGCACTTGAAGGAAGAATAAGATTTTTCTGCTTCATGCTTGCCAATTTTAGAAATATTATAAACTAAATATTCATTTGACGTTTTAAAATGTAATAAAATAAACATAATATGAATATAAGGGTACTTAAACATCCAAAACATCAAATAAAAGTACTGCAACAGGACCTTACTCGACAGTGGCGCCAACTGGTGAGCACAAAAACGATAGCCCACATTGGGTGCAGGAGAATATAGTTGTTCATACTCAAAAAACACCGGCCAACTGCGTGTCGGACCACGCACAATAAAAGGTTCCGTACTTGGGATGAATTTATCCAAAGAACAAACTTACTTTGTAGATTCAGATAACTTTATTTGCTTAAAAATGTGTGTACATACAACTATAAAGAAAAAAAAGCAATGTAGTTGAAAAAAAAAACCGGCCAAGTGAGAGTCGGACTCGCGCTCGAAGGGTTCCGTAGGTACCATTATCTATAAAAACGGCAAAAAAATCATGTCTGTTGTATGGGAGCCCCCTTAAACATTTATTTTATTCTGTTTTTTAGTATTTGTTGTTATAGCGGCAACAGAAATACGTCATCTGTGAAAATTACAACTGTCTAACTATCACGGTTTATGAGATACAGCCTGGTGACAGACGGACAGCGGAGTCATAGTAATAGGGTCCTTTGGGCACGGAACCCTAAAAATGATCTCCCATACAGCGATATACGTTACGGTCAATTCTCCAACTAGAGAGGAGACCGCGTTTAGGCAAACGTAGTGTGGGACGCCCGCCGCCGGTCAGGTGGAGTGCCGACTTGCGACGGCGGCTGGCAGAGACTGGATGAGGAGAGCCGAGGATCGGGCTCAGTGGCGTTCACTAGGAGAGGCCTACGTCCAGCAGTGGACGAATATAGGCTAATGATGATGATGATATAATGTGGAGACAACAATACGACAGTCAATGGAAATACTAATGTATTTTGGAACTATCAAATAAATCCTAGCAACAAAATTAAAAAACTGATTTTCTTTAACAGAATAAATAGTCTGTAGTGATGGGCCGACTATGGGTTTTGCCAATCTTTGACTAGCCATAGTAACCATGGGCGCCAGCAAGTATATTTTCATGGAGGTGCATCTTCAGCTCCATGATGCGAGCTCGATCATTTTCGCACTTCACGTCGGATATATAAGGTTATCATTTCTCCATTCATACAAGGAGTAACTTTGTCGACTGATGCAGAAAAGCCTTACATTAAGAGAATGTGGGATGCAAAAGCGAGCGAAGCGAGCTCGATAATTTTTGCATCTTACCTCGGGTGGGATAGGTTTTATTTTGTCCATGCATACAGAAAGAGGAATAACTGTGTCGATATATATATAAAGAAGCTTAAGAATAAAGTTAGAGTAGGATGCAAGAGCGAGCGAAGCAAGTTCGATAATGTTAGCACTCTGCCTAGAGTCGATTAGATTTTCAGAAATAGGACATCGGTACTTCGTCGACTAATGCACAAAAGCTTTAGGATATTATAGAGATTGCTCGGAAATTTAAGAATCTCGCCTCGAATAGGTCCGGTTCCTTACCATTGTATTAGGCGTTATCGGATATCGTTTTAGTTCTGCATGTTTTTACATCTACATTTTATTTTGAAGCCAGGGAGGCGTAAGACCTGTCAGGGTCGCGGGTTTGTCCGAAAGGGTTACCGTGGCCCTGGCGCACAGACAACTGAAGGAACACGGGTGGACTTTAGTCAGTAAAAATCTGACACGCCCTTCCGCTCCGCCCAGAGCGGGAGAACTTATTTGATGATGTTCCAAACAAAAAAAACAAAAAAAAAAGGGGGTGCTCTTGCACCCCCTTGCATCCCGCTCCCGGCGCCCGAGATAGTGACTAAACTATTGGATATAATTGATTGAATTTTCGTATAGATACTGTGAACGTCATTAGACATAGGCAATTGTTTTTTCGTGTTGTCGTCTCCGTCATTTATACTTTAGGAAACACTAACTAGAGTAGGGTAGGGATCTAGGGTTTCATAAGACTGCGTGTCCGCCACATAGTGTCCGCAATTTATTGGCGAATGTCTTGATTTTAATTTTGATTTGTTACAGTTGTCATATCATTTGGTTTAAATAGGCTTTATTTGATTTATCTCTTACATAGATTCTTCTATATTTTGTGAATGTGAGAAAGTTGTAGGCCTAACTTGTAGACAGTTTATTTGTAGACCTTTTTCTATTTTATTGAGTACCTGTTACTTGTTAACAGGCCTACACTGTCCTCCCATACCTATTAACATTGTAATTTGAAAACATTGTAAAAATCACTTATGTATTTTTTAAACAGTAACCGTGGAGTTTCTTGCCGGCTCTTCTCCATAGGAAACAACCAATTGGAACCGTGCACCTAGCTTCTGACGTTTCAGAAGTGCTCAAGTAGGTTTATGTGAAATAGAATGTTTTGATTTTGATTTTAATGACGTCACTGACACGTTATATATGAAAGTAAGTTTGTGTGTTTTCCTAGAGAGCGATTTTGGCATCATAAAGTCAAACCCCGCTGGCATCATTTACATGACCACCGTCACTGCTGCCGTTACCTATGTGGCGGCCGCCGCTTTCGAATAAAACCGTAGCAGGATATGCAGCGAGGGGTTCGAGATTAATTTATTTGCAAGCCACACATTAAATCAAATCATATCATTTATATTTGCCAACATGGGTAAGGGTATAGATGTAATACATGTTTTGATAATGTTCTCCATGCTCTGCCGTCACTGGGGCATGCTAAATTTTACACATAAATTAACAATCTACTATCAAAATACCATGCTGAATAACAATAAGTATCACAAAAAGAAGGTAAATTTTTCATAGTTAGTGGTTGGTACATAAACTAGTGCACTTGGCTGGTATTTTATACCAAATTATTATGAAATTGGGAAAAAATACACTGTGTACGTAAAATTACCTCATGAATTTATTGATGCCACTTTGATAATTGCAAAATATATTGTCGCTTAAGCAAAATTAACACTCTATAAAAAATATCAAATACTAGGCACCGGAGAATAATAAATACAGAAGCCCTTGAACTGTTACAAAAAACAAGTATTTATGCTAATAACTTCTTAAATAATAACAAGATGACAAGAAAAACGCGGAAAACATAGCAAAAAATTATAAAGTTGTATTTGTTCTACGTAGATCAGTAAAAAATCTTGCAAACATAATTTGTATAATTATTTATTATGAATATGATACTGATTATTTATCTACATTATACTTCGTATGACAACAAATTTAAAATAGTATGTTAAAATAGTTTAGTCATGTTGAGAGGATGAATGAAAGGTGACTAACAAAAGGTATTTACAAGGCAGATGTGAATGGAGGGGACGCTCTGGGAGGGCATAATATAGTAACCTTATTGGTGATGTTCTTCAGAAAGGTCAGGTGCGTAGTACCCGCAACCGGCGAGCGTGTATGACCAGATGTGTGAACGTAAACGAGGCAAAAGGAGTAAATGATAAATGATAAATGATTTTATTTCTGTAAGTAGGTTTGTACAAACACTTTTACACGTCAATCATATTTTAAAACTAGATGAGGTCGGCGTTTCCTATCTGACTACTCTGAGAAGAAAGGCCGAAACAAACTCAGAGGTCACAGTCTCTTTTAAAGTCCAGACATAATCTTGGTCAGATCATGTGAAGACCGTGTAGATTTGAGTCTGAAATGGTAATTTTGAGGAAAAAATACCACACAGAATGAGTGGACCTGTCCAGTCAGTGCACGCATTTGTCAGTAATCGTGCAGCTCAACTCAAAACTTAAGGAGCTCAACGATTCGACGAACAATACCAAAGAAAGGACATTTGGGTAGGCCGCATTAATTACTCAAACTGCCAGACTTTGATTAAAACTAATCAAGAAAGAAAACAAAAAAACAATGATCTACATAGTCTTCACATTCACAATAATTAAAATAATATACTATTTTACAAAGTAAATATTCATGTCAATATATTTATAAAAATTCATCAATGTCAACAGGTATATAAAAAAATCTTGAAATAATCTTGGTCAGATCATTTGAGGACCATGTAAGATTGGTGTCTGAAATGGTCTTTTAAGGAAAGAACCATACAGATTTGAGTGGACCTGTCCAGTCAGTGCACGCATTTGTCAGTAATCGGGAAGCTCAACTCAGAACTTAAGGAGCTCAACCATTAGACGAACAATACCAAAGAAAGGACATTTGGGTAGGCCGCATAAAGCACTCAAACTGCCAGATCATCATTGAAACTACCTGAGAAAGTGAAAAAAAAAAAAAAAAAAAAATACTGACGCACATAGTCCTCACATTCACAATAATTTGATAATAAAGTTATACTTCAGAAAGTAAATTGTCATGTCATTCTATATGTAATAATTATCAAATGTCAAAGTTTATTTAAAATACAAATTAAAAAAATAGCAAAAATAAAAATAACAAAAAAAAACATTCAGTATGCAAAAAATTGGAGCAACTCAATCCCAAGCCTTTTTGTCCTCAATATAATCTTTAACGGTATAAAAGGCTTTCTGGCACAACTTACGTTTAATGAATGATTTGAATTTATTAAGGCTTAGATCTTGAACGTGGCTTGGAAGTTTATTATAAAAGCGTATACATTGACATCTGAATGAGCCACCTATTTTCTTGAGCCTTGTTGTAGGTACAACAAATTTGTGTTTGTTCCTAGTATTTATACTATGGATATCACTGTATTTTTTAAACAATTTAATATTTTTATGGGCATATAAAAGATTTTCAAAAATATATTGAGAAGGCACAGTCATTACATTAATCTCCTTAAATTTGTCTCTGAGAGATTGTCTCGGACTTAATTTATAAATTGATCGAACAGCTCTTTTCTGCAAAACAAAGATAGTCTGAATGTCGGCGGCATTTCCCCACAACAGAATACCGTACGACATAACACTATGAAAATAGCTAAAGTACACTAAACGGGCTGTCTCTATGTCGGTTAAGTTAGTATGTAAGGATCGTAGCAGGAGGCGTTCTGTAGTTTCTGCGTACCCCCATGGGAAGGAGGCGTGAGTTGATGTATGTGTGTGTGTGTGGGTATACTTCTTATATAATATAACTGGCGAAATCTGAGTGTACTAGGGGTACTTCTGCTTTACCCTTCGCGAATTACAGGCATGATGTTATGTGTTACTTCTTATAATACTAGCTTATGCCCGCGGCTTCACCTGCGTGGGTGTCGGAAATAATCCCACGGGAACGTACTATTGGAAATAAAACTATCCTATGTCCTAACACAGGATACTTTTTATCCCGGTAGTACAGTCAGTGACCTGCATAACCAAAACCCTCTTCCCCTCTTCTTCTTTGTAAGAGGGGTCAAGTATTGCAGAGTACTGACCGTACGTTGCTAACCTTGGATAAGAGCCATCTTTGTGCTAAATTTCATCAAATCCGTTCAGCCATTAAGGCGTGGAAAGGTTACACTCAGAGTTATTTTCGTATTTATAATATTAAATATAGATTTACCAGTAAAGATCGCACTGCAGGGCTTCCTTTTCCAAGGAAATGATGGTTGCAAAGAGGTGGTGGAAAAGGAGCGACAGGGTACAACCGCCGAAAATTATTAGGTGCGATTTCGGTGACGGCCTGCGGGTAACAGACTTGGCAAGTCTGTCGCCCGCACAGACACACGCCCCAGACGCCGGAGTTTCGTGTTCCGCGCGCCGCTCTAGAGGAACTGCGGCAGAGGGTGACGGAGTCCGCATGAAAGCCATGCGGGCCAATACCTGGCCGAGGGAGCGTGACAAAGTGCAGACGTACTCCAGCGCCCCGGCCAAAAGTAGTTGAAGAACACCGTGTGGTTTAAGACGATAGGTAGTAGTCGGTCTAAAACCACACCAGCGGTGTTCATCAACCTGATTACAAAAGTAGGTTTATTTATTTATTTACTAGCTTTTGCCCGCAGCTTCGCTCGCGTTAATTTAGAATTTGACAATCAATTCGGGTTGTTCAGGGAGTTATAGTTAGGAGGATGAAAAACTGGTCTATCGACACTCTAGAGTCACAAAATGTATTAAGTACTTAAATAAAAAAATTAGAAAAATTCTTAACACACTACTAAAGTTTCTACAATAATATAATTACATCATGATTCGAAAGACACGTTGCGCCATCTATTATCCTAAGAACGTTATTGTTGTTTTCCTCGGGAAAAATACTTTTTTTCGGGATGAAAGGTACCCTATGTCCGTTTCTGTACACCTGAAAACGTATGTGCAAAATTTCAGGATGATCGGTTCAGTGGTTTAGGCGTGAAATGTAACAAACAAACAAACTTACTTTCGCATTTATAATATTATTTAGGATTAGGAAGTTAGGATTAGGATTAGGATCCTTGGATCGCTAACAGAGGCTATACAATTACATGCATATTAACATAAACAGGGACAAATAGTAGTTTGCGTGTCCAATTAAAGAAGACCACATCATTCACTTAATATCTAGGTAGGTTTAGGTTTGTTTTAGACCCAGCACCCTAATTAACACACTATCGAACACAATTTGAATCATTTTGAATCCACTGCTTAATATTTTCGAAAATATTGACATTCATTGCGTTATTTAGGTTGTTGACAACGTAAATAACGCAATGAATGTTGTTGAACTTTCAAAATGAAAGCTATTCCTACTGTTAGTGTGTTACGCAATTACCCCGCTGGTTTGACCTACGGAGCCATTTTGGAATTTCGAACTTCATTCCGTCGAAGTTACATCCTACCAATTACAAAAACTGAGTCTAAGTTTTTCACCGCAAGGAGAGCAGTGGTGGCCTAGTCGTAACGGCCGCGACTTACGAGTTGTAGGTTCGAATCCAGACAGACGCTTTACTTTGTGTAAATTATTTCATCACCACTGCTTTCAAAACGGTGAAGGAAAACATCGAGAGGAAACCGGCATGTCCTAGAACCAAAAATTGGAAGACATGTGACATCTACCAACCCGCACAGGGCCCGTGTGGTGGATTACGGCCCACTCCCTCTCACAGAGAGGAGGCCTGTGTCCCAGAAGTGGGAACATTATAGGCTGATTATGCTTATGCTAAGTTTTCAATATTGTATTAAGAACTTTATCTTAGTCGAAATAGGATTCAAAATATAAAACTTGGCTAAAGAAGCTCTGACTTGTCGTTAGAATTTGTTTTGTAATGATACACCTAAGAGTCTGGTGGCTGAGGACATCCATTAGGATTTCCACACACAACAATGAAGTAAGAAAAACATGATTCTCTTGTTAGGTAGATATTCAAACTCAAACAAACACACATGTTCGGGTCGGTACGGTTCGGCAAAGTCGGGCGGCGAAGTCGAATAGGTATATGTAGATAGGCTCGAATAGGCTACGAAAAATCGTCTAAGGTTGCGATATTTTTTGTAATTTTGTGAATACCACGTCAACAACAACATAATTAATTTATCTGTTATTGCTTAATTTTTAATACTTTGTACCTATTGTAATATAGTAATTTTATTCTAGGTACATCATCTTTACATATAATTATAATAATCACTTTATTGTCAGGCAAAACTCAAACTCAAAGCATTTATTTCAAATAAACCAATTACAGGCACTTTTGAATTGTCAAGGAGTAGGTCTGTCAGAAAGATGAAGCTAGTTGCCCATTCCAAAGCGTAGTAGGTACCCATGGAGAAGAACACAAACGGGCAGACAGCAAGAAATTGCGTTTTGTATGACGTAAGCATGAAATAATTTTGTCGCGAGATCGGATAAAAATAGATGCACAATTTTTAGCCGTGGGTGTTGAACCTACATAGTGTAAACTAGACTAGTATATATTCTAGATTTTGCACAGATTTTCGCTCACAAAAAATTCGGTTACAGTTATTCCCAATTTCAAGGACACGTGTATCCAGCAGTGTAATGAGGGCTATCGCGCTTGAGTTCGTCACTAGAGGCGCTAGTGTAGAGTAAGGTCTAGACAGCCATGGTCGGTATCTAGATGTCAAAATATGTACTGAACGTTCACGATAGAATCAGCGGGGTAATTGCGTAACACACTATCAGTAGCAATGGCTTTAATTTTGACAGTTCAACAACATTCATTTCGTTATTTAAGTTGTTGAGCAGACATATTTTCGAACATATGAAGCAATGGATTAGCAATATCTTTCAAAATGATTCAGATTGTTATTGAAAGTCTGCAGTGAGGGCTAAGGCGCTTTAGTTCGCCGCTAGAGGCGCTAGTGTAGAGTAAGGTCTCTATATGTCAAAATATGTAATGAACTTTCACTGCTTGCGGGATTTTATATCACGGATTTTAAAGAATGATTCATAATAGCTGTATTGGTGGTGCCATTCTTGATTAATTATGGCTTAAGACTTTAAGTAAAAAGTTAGGATCTAATTTGGTAGCACTTGAAGGAAGAATAATATTTGTCTGCTTCATGCTTGCCAATTTTAGGAACATTATAATCTAAATATTCATTTGAAGTTTTAAAATGTAATAAAATAAACATACTATGAATATAAAGGTACTTAAACATATCCAAAACATCAAATAAAAGTACTGCAACAGGAACTTACTCGACAGTGGCGCTAACTGGTGAGCACAAAAACGATAGCTCCCATTCTCGCCTTTTTCTCATGGGGGTAGGCAGAAAGAACGCCACCTGCTCCGATCCTTACGCCTCGCTTTCGCCTCGGTTACGTTCATACATCTGGTCATACACGCACGCTGGTTGCGAGTACTACGCACCTGACCTTTATGAAGAACATCACCAATAAGGTTACTATATGTCTTCCTTGATCAAGCATGCTCGCATATAATATATTTGCACTCAAAACTTGACAGCAAAAAACATGCCTGAGCACACACAATACTCCGCCTGCGCATTTTTTTTATCCTAGTGCGAGTCGGTCTCGCACACGAAGGGTTCCGTACCTACGTACAATATTTAACATTACATTTTCTTTAAATACGTTGATACTTTAGGAGTAGTGATTCAATAAAACAATAGATTACCGAATCCACATGTATTCACTTTAATTAATTGACACGTCTACACACAGGGGTGATCGCGTACGAGTGGCCACGTCTCTTGCGCACCTTATATTAACTAAGGTTGACTGGTAGATAATGCCTCAGGCATTAAGTCCGCCTTTGTACAGTATTTTTTTACTTGTGCATGAAGTTTTAATAAATAAATAAATATTATAAATTATTATCGTACATACTAGATAGGTACTTAGACCTACGTGTGTACGATTGCTATGGCGTCACTACAATACTTTAACAAAATCACCGAAAAAAACAACACGTTTCTTTTATCTCTATAATTTTTATCTTACTTTATTTTTTATATTATTTTCTGTCATAGCGGTCATAGCACTATACACACACTGAAAATTTCAAGTGCCTACCTATTACAGTTCAAAAGATACAGCCCTGTGACATATAGACGGACAGCGGAGCCTTAGTATTAGCGTCCCGTTGGAAACCTTTCGGTACGGAACTCAAAAACAGGGCCGGCAGTCTCGACATAGATACCGACAAAAATCGGTCGTTAAGTCCAATCGATGTCATTTTTTTTAAATAGATTTTGCACCTTATACTTTGGAAATAAAGTTGAAAATCTATTAAAGGAATTTGACAACGACACGACTTAGCGACGGATTTTTGTCGCTGTCTAATGTCGCGACTGCAGGTCCTGGGCCTGTAGAGTTTATCAGATGCCGAATAAATTTCTTATGGGACAGAAATGCGTAATGCCAAGTGTCTGTACATACGGCTACATATCAAGCTATACATTTCCAGTATAAGCTGACCTCTCATTGTACGGAAATCCTATACAATACAAGATCAGCTTATACTGGAAAGTATACCTTGATATGGAGTCGCGTGTTCGTCTTGAACACGAAGCAACTGGCATCTGACCTCCTTAACCCGGCAGAGATTTAAGTACCTACTTATCTGTCATCAAGACACGCGGTAGCGTGACAAGCCAAGTTCAAAGAAAAATAAACTGGCGACGCGGCGACGCAGCAGCCATGTCGACCGCGCGATTGACTGCTGCGCTGCGTATCGTGGGTTCGATTCCCGTACGGAACAAATATTTGTATGACCTACAAGTAGTTGTTCCGGGTCTGGCTGTTTGTGTATGTGAGTTTAAATGTTTGTAAACGCACCCACACTACAGGAGAAATTCCTAGTGTGGGGCAACAGAATTAAAAAAAAACTTTTTTCCAAAAAGCAACCGACCTCCAAAAAAAAACACAAAAGTCGGTGTCTTTGGTTGTGTATTTTCGTTTTTGGCCACCGACTTCCGAAATTAAAGTTATTTTTCACCTTTTTTTTTGGAAGTCGGTTGTTTTTTTGGAAAAAAGTTTTAATTTTTCAGTTTTTAGTTGTGGTACCTACCCCACACACATTCGTATACCACTACTTGATATGTAAATAACCGTGACAGGAAATTATTATAACATCATCAATATAAACTAAGTGGAAAAAATACGCATACTAATGCGTATCCTCGTCGTTTTGCGTTATCCTTAATAAAGGATAACTCAAAAACTACTGTTCAGTGCTTGATCAAATTTAAATAGGACCACATGTGAAGCACCAGCTTTCAAATAAAAAAAAAATCATCCAAATCCGTTCACCCAGAAAAAAGTTCTGAGCTAACACACATAAAAAAAAAATACAGTCGAATTGAGAACCTCCTCCTTTTTTTGAAGTCAGTTAAAACAAATGTGTTATATTACACGAATCATTTGGAGACACTTTTGATTTTGAGCTATGTCAAATCTTGGCCTTTAATATTTATCCCAAGTTATCTTTTGTGTAAATAATTCGATGAAGTTATATTTGTAAATAGCAAACATTTTTGTAGCAGAAAAAAAACAAGACATTGTGTTTTAAATTTATTTTAGAATGTTGTTTAGTTCTTCTAAATAAATTATGAGGATTATCTACAGAACTTGGCACCCATTTAAATCTCAATTCTTTTGTCGGTGAAATCGAAAACCACGCATTATTCTTAATGTGAAAGTCAAAGTCAAAGTCAGATAATTTATTTCAAATAGTCACATAAAAGGCACTTTTGAACGTCAAAATTTACAAAAAAATAGAATTGAATCTAGTTGCCCCTTCCAAAAGGTAGTTTCGTATGGAGAAGAATGGGCAAGAAACTCCACCGTTACTCTTTTAAAATGTTTTACAATATTAGGTAGGTTCACATTACGAGTAATTATGTAATTATATGTGAAGACAATGCACCTAGAATAAAATTACTATACCACAATAGGTAAAAAGAATTAAATATAATGCAAAGACAGGTAAATTAATTATGTGATAGATACATGGTGCTCACATATTTACAAATATTGAAAAGTAGATGATGTTTCCAACATTTTAACAAGTATTAATTTAGTGTGTGAGTTAAAGTAGTTAAGTACATAATGTAACAATCAATGTCATAAAAATATCGAACTTGGCTCCCATTTTCATGTATGGGTTATTGTTTACTTCATATTATGTACTATATTAGATCTCTATTAGTAACATGTTTACAATCACGTGTAATTTCTAGATAATAAGGGTGAGTAGCAAAATAATAACAACTGCACGGGTCGATTGAAGGTTAAGCTACGATTGCCGCAGTCAGTTCGTGGATGGGTGACCATCCAATTCATATCGAGACCCCTCCGTGCCTCGGAAAGCACGTTAAGCCGTTTGTACCTCTTGTCATTCGTAGATCTTTGACAGTCGTTACGGGTAGTCAGAAGCTCAAAAATTCTGACAACCAGTCTTACCAAGGGGTATCGTGTTACCCAGTAACTGGGTTGTGGAGGTCAGATTGGCAGTCGCTTCATGTAAAATACTGGTATTCCGCTGCATTCGGTTAGACTGGAGGCTGACCCCAAGATACTTGATACAGTTGGGAAAAATTGATGATATACCTACTAGCTATTTCCCGCGATTTCATCTGTGCATATTTTGTATTTCATAATTTTTAATCCATGATGAAACGTAGCCTATATCCTTCTCCAGGTTCCAGGCTATCTGTCTGTCAAATTTCATAATAATTAGTTCATTGGTTTAGGTGTGAAAAGGTAACAGATAGACAGAAAGAAATCAGAGTTACTTTCACATTTTTATAATAATGTTTTTCCATCAAGCTGCCCCCCTGAGGTGGCTCAGGGGGGCAGCAACGAAACTGGTATAGACTGTAAAGGATGATTTCGACCGGACGGCTCGCATCTCATCGGATCGAAACGGATTTTACAATCATTAAATGATATTAAAACGTGAACACAGTATTTAAAGTCTATAATATTACCAAGCCTCGCAGAGCAGCTTGACAGCGGGCATCTTCCACGGCACGCGATCGTAGCCGAAAGTATGTTGCGTCGAGTGATCGGCTCCGTTCACCTGTCGTCGTATCCGATCACACATTCATCCGAATTAGAACACGTCAACATGGTAGGAATGAAACTATTTGACTAGGCGCAGAAACGGATACGTTCGCAAGCGACGGTAAGGAGCCGATCGTTTGCGTCGATATCTTGCCGGACGCGATCGGCTGTCGCCGCATCCGTTCGTATCCTTTCCGATCCGATGCGATGCGAGCCGTTTGGTGGAAATAATTCTTTAGCTTGTTGAATATGGCTGTCTCATCATAATCATCATTTCAGTCTAAAGACGTCCACTGCTGGACAAAGGCCTCTCTCAAGCACCGCCACTTCGAGCTATGCTTCCCGCATCCAGCGGATTCCTGCGGCCTTCACAAGGCCTGTACCTGTCTAATCGAGTGAAAATGTTTAATGTACCTCCGCCACAAAGACAGAAATGGCATTTAATTTCAGTTTCCACCCCGTCCCTTCGTTATTTTATAACTTAGAGACTTGAAAACTCTATTGGAGATACTCCTTCCAATATACTTTCCATATGACATGAATATAATATTTACTTGTAAAGTATTATATTATTTTAATTTTTGTGAATGTGAGGACTATGTGGGCAATTGCTTTCTTTTTTTTCTAATTTAATTTCAATTATGATCTGGCAGTTTGAGGCATTTATGTGGCCTACCCAAATGTCCTTTCTTTGGTATTGTTCGTCGAATCGTTGAGCTCCTTAAGTCCTGACTTCCTGACTCGAGCTGCACGATTACTGACAAATTCGTGCACTGACTGGACAGGTCCACTCAATCTGTGTGGTTCTTTCCTCAAAAGACCATTTCAGATACCAATCTGCATGGTCTTCGCATGACCTGACCAAGATTATGTCTGGACTTTAAAAGAGACTGTGACCTCTGAGTTTGTTTCGGCCTTTCTTCTCAGAGTAGTCAGATAGGAAACGCCGACCTCATCTAGTTTAAAAAACATGATTGACGTGTAAAAGTGTTTGTACAAACCTACTTACAGAAATAAAATCATTTATCATTTATTATTCATTTATTTTTTTTTAATCTTTGATAGTTGAGCAAAAGTTACATTCGACCGACGGCCACTCTACGCGTGGCTGGCAAACGCATGGTCCCCGCAGCTGACGTTGGTAACCTCGCCGTGCATATCCTATGTAGCAGTGGACGGTCGACTTTAGTAATATTAATTTCCTCCATTCCCAAGATAATCCACTATTACACAAAACGAGGTGAAGGTAACATACTTTTTAAGAAACTAAACAAAAGAATTATTGGCCAAGTGCGTGTCGGACCAAGCACAGTGAAGGATTCCGAAGTTGGGATGAATATTTACGCATGCAGAGTATTGATTTTATCGACCGCAAATAAATAAGTTTTTTATTTCATAGTATTTTTCGAAAACACTATGAAAATAATAGTTCTTATTACTGTTGTAACCAATATCTAAAAAAATATTGATTTATAAAAAAACTCTCTTAGAAATATCATAATCATTTTAATTATGGGATCTAACGATACCCCACTCGCTTATGTGCATTGAAGTATTCTTTTCATTATTCGGTTACATGCATGGGGAGTACCACCCATTAATTTTTTTTCGTAATTTCACTACACCATTGTTTAGCACAGAATACACATTCTTTCCAATTTTCATCGATATAGAGCAAATAAGTCTCCGAGTAAAATGGTTGTTTAACATCCGGACAGATAGACAGACGGACAGACATGACGAAATTAAAAGGGTTCCATTTTTGCCATTTGGCTACGGAACCCTAAAAAAATACGGCGACAGAATTGCTATCAGAAGCGAAGAAAAGTGCAACATCCTCAAGAACATTTAGCCTTTTTTCACGGCATTTACTCGTTGATATAAATACAGACACGTTGTATGCACGTTTGATATCACAACGAATAACAATATTATTTTAACTCGGTGTGACAAGTTGACTTCATCATTATTACAGAAGACTATTACAATGTCTGCGCTTGAAACTACATTTTTACTGTCTGGCGGAGTTTTAAACAATATGAATTCACTAAATAAGTGGTATTTAAAAGTAGGTACTAATTGATTTACTTATAGGTTTCCGACGTGTGGAAAATTTGTACTCATGTAAACAAACTCTGTTACCACATGTCAAACATCGATAAGAAATCAATTCGCATAATTTTTCAATGTTTAATTTCAGCGAATTTCTAATCAATTTCCTAACAAGTAATGTTTTTAAATCTTACCTTAATTGTTAATAGTCCATTTAAAACACTACACAACACCACAAATATAATATTGAGTTAACTTTTTATATTTTAGCATCACAGCAAACCGGTGTTTATAATTTGTTCATTAAAAAATAATGATTTGTTTTTACTACGATCATTCGCGCGCCATGACTCTAATATCGCGCGCTTCCGCCGGCGTTCGATTTTCAAATAAACTATCCAAGATGGCCGACTGAATGACAAGGTAATGGCTAGTGAAGTGGCAGCGGAAAACTATCGATATGAATTTTCTTTTGTTTTTTTTAGCTGAATTATTGTTTTCATTTAAATGTCATGTTTGGTTTGAAGAGAAGTTCGGTTTTTTATTCCGCAACAATTTACTCTAAGTGCTGGTAAATAACATTGGTTGTTATAAAAAAAATTGTTTTAAAAGTATTATCTAACTGTTACAAACTAAAAATAATGATACCATAATGACGTTAACTTTGCAGGTTAAAAATAAGGTTATCTATTTATAATATATTATATTAATATATCTATACATTATATACATACTTTTATAAGTCCTACTTATATTATAAGAAATAGAATTGGTGAGTGTATGTGTAGGGGATCTTCGGCACTACTGATCCGATTCCGAAAATTATTTCACTAATGGGCAGCTACATATTAGTACTGCCGAGTGTCATAGGATATAATAATGTTTTCAGTTAAAACAAGAAATTTTATAAGAATCAAGCGGTTCTTACAAAATTGTTTAAAGGACAGCTAGAGGTAATTGTATAAAGTTGGTATTGAGGAGGATCGAGGAATATGTTTTTACCTCGCCAATCGATAATATTTTTAACTGAAACGTAGTCACCGCACAAACCACTGAATGAAAACGATAAAGATTTCGCGATGCATTTGCCGGTTGCATAATTTAACACGCTCCGTTTATCTAATACAAGTGCAAAGACATACATGTGAATGTGAATGTAAATCTGAAGTTAAAATAATAAGATACTAATATTTCAGTAACACCTTTGTAAACGTGGAGAGTGGGAGTTCCTTCGCTCACTTTGCTCGCACACTTGAGCCCCCATCTTTCCCTTCGAACCTAACCTGTCCGAGCCGGTGTGCGCCAAGTCGCTCGCAGCGGACTTGATCCAGAGGGTGAAGACATGATGGCAGGTACTCAAAGTTGTTCTCCTGGCGCGATGGCAGATGCTCTCAAACGCGAGTACAGACATTGAATCATCATTGAATGACATGCTGCAAAAGTTCTCATAACGGCTGCCAATGCGTTTGCGTTTCTTTTCACTTTTAGCAGATACCATCAGGATAAAAATAATAACATTAGATTGTCACAAGATCAAAATTTTCGTAGTTAGGTATTCCCCCAAGAAAAGCTCAAATCACCGTGAAATTGTTCTACCCTAATAAAATAACGAAAAGTAATGGGAATTTCCAAAAAAAATACTGTTCTCGTCTACATAATATTTGCAAAACAAAAACGCATTTTTAAAATTTTCTAAAATAGCAACACCTTCTGTCAAAATTACGTCAAAAGCAATAAATTTGTACAAAAGCCGAGGTTATTTTATCAAAGTTTGATATTTTTTTCTTTCAGAAAGTATGTATTTCCTAGATCTGAAACTTCTTGAGATTGTTCAAGATAATAAGTACTTTGCACCAAAAAAAAAAAAACTACTGAAGAGTCTACAACAAGTCTCGTATATAAAAGATGAGCCAATTATTTTAGTTAGTAACTGAGCGTGGATTTATCATCGCGTTTCAGTGAAGTATGTTTTTCCTATGTTGTATTTTAACATTTAGAAAGCATTTTATTAATTTAAAAAAAATATACATACATATATTTATGCATTTAATGCATAAGCTGTTTTTTTTTTAGTTTTGTAATCAGTTTCACATTTAAAAAATATATTGATCTAAACCTTTACTTAAAAATAGGGATGGGTTCACGTCTTTATTGCAACGGATGTTTTTCCTCTTCTTTGTCGTTTGTCTACTGCTACTTTATCACTTTATAAAAGGTGGAGACGACATTACAACACTAACTTGAACTTCGTATATCTAATAACGTTGTGAACAAAAATTCAACCAAATATATCCAATAGTTTAGACACTATAGCTAATCAAAATTTTGCAACATCCATAGTCGGACCATCTCTACTACATATTCAGTTTGTTTGTAAAACCACTTTTTTAATGTCGAAGTTAGGATTTATTTGATAATTTAAAAATACTCATATTATGCATTAGTATTGCCAGTGTTTTCATTTATAGTCGACGCCACATTTTATAACAGTAGGTCTTTGGTTGGAGTTCCTAAATAAAAATGTTAAATAAAAAATTCCTATATACATTTTATCCGCAAAATCAGTTCGTTTACCTTACCGCCACTAATAAAGCGCCATAAAGCGATATAAATCATTATTTATAGCATCACTTCAGTTTAACAAAAAAAAGTACATATCCTCGGAAATTTTTCTCACGCAGCATTTGTTTTTGCTATAGATCTTTCCAAGGCTGATTCGGTCGTGCATGGCTTGAGTTTAATAATATTTTTGCAAGCGTCACGTCACCGATGCAAACGTCATTTAGCCCAGATTTGTACAGGCGATTTTTTATGGTGCACTGGATTTTCAACTCTCGGTATTAAGCCGAGCATTAAAAATCCAACAGGTGCGTTGAAAATGCAGTGCGCGTAAAAAATCGCCCGTCGCGACGCGACGGTACGATGGCTTTGAATTGTTGAGTCTCTTGATTACGCTCTCATCTTAAGAAATGTCAGACAGATAAATTAAAGTATCATTTTATTCGAAAATCTTTTTTAGTAAGAAGTAGATTCAAGCTTACTGAAGTTTTTATTTACTGTGTATTGTTGATAAAAGTGGTAAAAGAATTACGAGGTTGACTTTACAGTCAAACACTCGTCAGAGGTAACAGTTTGACATTGACAGCACCTTTATATTGTAGCAGCAGTAAGGGCTATCCCAAATATTAGGAAACGATTACAGAAACAATTAAACTGGGAAAAGTGGAAAGAGGGAAGGATTATGGATATCTGCCCTGCAGTGGGGCAACACAGGCTTATAATAATAATAAAAAAGGGCGATGTTCCTAGTGTTCGTATCCGGTTGTAGAGTATTAAGGGTCCTACAAACAAGTGCGACACAAAGGCACCGCTCGGCGCGCGACGAGTGGTGCCTTTGTGTCGCGCTATCACGTCGCGCCTGTCTGCGGGAGCCTTTGGGGTTATCGAGTTTTGTTTTAAAGTGCATAGTGTCGTCTCCGTCACACAACAGTACTGTGTGACAAACTTTTTACTATCACAAAAATAAGCAATATTATTGATCAAAACGAATGTGAATCTTTATTTTCAGTAGACGCATCTGTTTGTTGCTCTGGGTTATGGAGGTCAGATATGTAGTCGCTTCATGCGGTAATCAGCTGCATCCGGTTAGACTGGAAGCTGACCGTAACAAAACTGGGAAAAGACTAGGCCGATAGATTGCGGTGTGTCTATTATTTTAATGTCTGTAACCACAATGGATTGTAACCTTATCGTAAGGCAATGCTTTCTAAGATAGACCAAGAAATTGTATTTCATTAGAAGGGATTCGTATTCTTGTCTCAAACAATTTGGAGACGACAATACGACAGTAAATTAAACTTAGTATAGATATCTCACGACGTTCTCAATCTGCTTACAAAAAATCTGTCAAATATAACCAATAGTTTAGTCACAATAGCTAGTCCAAGATCCGCCTGCCCAAAGGCACCGCCTGTCGCGCGACAAGCGGTGCCTTGGTGTCGCGTGCGATTCGCGTCGCGTGTCGCGTCTGTTTGTCTTTAGGAGCCTTTAGGTTTACCAGTGTTTTAATTTACTGTCGTATAGTCATCTTCACCTTGTATACGAGTTACACTTGTCGTTTAACGGTTCTGATGGACAAACTAATAAATTGTCGGTTTTTTGTATATTGGTTGGTTGGTTGGTTGTTGGTAAATTTTGTTGGGAACTTAAAACAGTAGATATCCAATTATACAAAAGCCTCTAGGTACTAATTAAGTAAGTGGTAACTAGGTAAGAGATACAAATAAATAATATTTATCGACATCGATACCTACCACAACACTAAAACGTCGAGCACCGTGTAATTTGGTGACACGACACTGCCATCACTCGTCTATGATTACAACTGACCAACATACTGGATATACACACAAACACTAAGGTAATATAACGCCAGTATTCCCCGAAGGGTCAGGCAGAGGTGTACCTATTGTACATCCACATTTCGCCAGTTAGTCCCAAGTAAAAGGGGGCGACTTTATTGCCATCAACCGGGCACAAATACTCCGGGCTTCTCTGAGAAACTCCACATGAAAAAACCCAATAACACTTTGCTCGACCCGGGAATCGAACCCAGGAACTCATGCTCAACCGGTCGGGCTTGCAACTATTTGACCAATGCGGATGTTATGTTTAAGTCCCATGTAATAGCGCGATTTCAGACTCCGGGTCGCTAATGTTGTGTTCCTCTACTTACTGATTAAAAGTATATAAAAGTGTAGTATTTAAAAGTAGAGTGAAAGAGCACTATCTTTCCACTTTGTCATAATTGCATATGTATTTATTATTTGAATTACATTATATTGTTATATATTTTAATGATATTTATTTTAGTAGTATGTAAGTATATTGTCATATTGTATGTTTATATTTAAATTGGAAAATTATTTAAGATTTTATGTATTTTGTTTTCCCTTCTACTCTTACACACGTTGTCTACATCTCTTTAATATACTCTCCTATCGCAGGTATGCTGGGAGAGATTTCTTTAGAAATAAGCATCACCTTTGTACGTATTTTTCTGTTCCTTTCTTCTTGTCTGTTTATATATGTGTGTACATAAATGGTTAAAGAAATAAATAAATAATTTAGAATGTGCTGAATAAGGCTTAGGGCCGGCGGACACCTGGCGAGGCACAGCGCGGCGCGGTTGTCACTGCCAAGCAAGTATCAACGTTGCGTGCCTAAAAATAAAATTGAGAATAAATAATTTGAGACGCGCGCCTCTTTCCGTTTAGACGCGCTCTCGAGCTAATGGAAGTTTATTTACTTTCAACTTTAAATCAATTGATGCAAGGTCGATATTTGTTTGGCAGTGACGTATGCTTCGCTGTGCCTCGCCAGATGTACGCTGGCCCTTACTGTCCACGTAAACCGCACGTCATACGCACACTATCGTCATTTGACGGTTGCTTGCATCTTGCGTAGAATCAAACGAAACTGTGTCCACGGAGCGTGAAAGCTCATACACTCTGCTCTCCAAGAGGGGAGAGATGCGCCGCCGAAATTTCGCTCAGGGCCCCTGTGATGTTAAAACCGGCACTGGGCAGAGTTGATTGTATCAATAAATAAAATAAAATAAAATATCTTTATTTCAGACCTAAGCAGTCCATACGTAGTTAGTGGTTAGTAACAAACTGTGCTTACATGCTATGTTATTGTTGTTAGTACTTAATTCTATTTAACATAAACCTATACCTTTTTTTTTTTTTTTTGGGTGGGAATTCATCAAATGACCTCTCCCGCTCTGGGCGGAGCGGAAAGGCGTGTCAGACTCTTACTGACTAAAACCCACCCGTGTTCCTTCAGTTGCCTGTGCGCCAGGGCCACGGTAACTCTTTCGAACAATCCGCGAACCCGGCAGGCATCGGTCCTTTCGGACCCCGTCAATGGTGCTAATTCCTAATTCTACCCAGTGCCTTTGGATGGGGCAGTCCACTCTGCTAACAATCATTTTCAGGATGCCGTTCCGAGTGCTACGCAAACGTTGCAGTAGGGAAGCCGCTTTCTTACGCATGATGGCGTGAAAGCCATCCGTACGTGCTTCAGCAAACATTCCCGACGCACTGCAACGTCGCTGCAACCGCAACAGCATCCTGAAGGCATTGTTGTATTGCACGCGCAGGACGTTGTAGGCTCGGCTCGTATATGACACCCATAGGCCGCTCGTGTAGAAGGACTGACAGAACGCTTTAAATAAACTGACTTTGACGTATAGTATAATTATTATGGTCTGTGAGCTAAATCCCTGGCAAGAACCAATGTGACTTTTTCAATTCATATGTACTGTCTGAGTTTATCTTGGACGTTACTGACAACAGTGAAGGAAAACATCGTGAGGAAACCGGTACTTAGTTAATGTAAGTCTAAAATCGCCAAACCGTCTTGAGCAAGCGTGGTGATCAATGCTCGTGCCTTCTCTGTATGAGAAGAGGCTGTAGCGGTATCTACATCGCCACATGCGAGCTACACGTCACAATGACGTCACGCAAAATCCTGCATCGCGCAAGCAGATTTTACCGCGCAACTAGCATATATACAACATCCCGACATCAACCGTCGGGGGATCCTCTCTTTTCAATAGAGAGACCCTGTTCCTCATACCTCTATACTGGTGACCCCGAAAATGAACGTCAGCGCAGCCATCGTGCAAGTACATCAGCGTGACGTCATCATACGTCGTGCACACTTGCAGCGTTCAGACGTGTTTGTCAGCAATATTTGATAAATAATTGATTTAATAATAATGACCTACTTTAGTGCATTACTGTTGTAATGCTAGTCTAAAATTTAGCTTAGTGTATAGTTTTGTTAATGATGGACAGGAAATAGTGAACTTGTATTAAAACAAAATGGATAATAGCCCCTTTAATCCAAGGGGCCCAGTGCAACCTTCCGCCTCGCCTTCGAAGACGACGACGCAAAACACAGTCCCCGAGTCGGTCACCGTTGATGTTATCTCGACGCCCGAGATACAAAAATGGATGTCAACCATCGAACAGCACTTAAATGAAGTTTGCTCTATTGCCGCGGATGGCAAACTCAACTCGGAGCAAAAAATGAAAATTTCTACCCTATGCCGTAAAGTTGGATCTGGAACCTCACAAATGGCAGTCCTGTATCAGTCGCTCAAGCAGAAAGCCTTTCACGCGTATAACGCGGTTGATGCTCTTCAAGAAAAGCGTGACCTGACGGAACATATTTCGGAGCTCAAGCAGACGATAAAGGACTCTGGTTCTGCAGGAAATGCTTCTTTTGCCGATATGGTGAAGAAGGGATCAAATGATTTCATTCGACCCAATAATCTAAGTTCTGTTGCCATTTATCCCAATGATAAATTTAAATCAAGTGACGAAACGAAAGAACTCGTGCAAAAAATCATACGACCCGAGCAAATGAAGCTGCACGTTCGTGGTGTCCGAAAAACAAAAAATGGAGGCGTAATTATCAGTACCGAGACGAAACATGACGCAGATAAGCTAAAGCACGCAGTCCAGCTCTCTACATCTGGACTTACCGCCGACGAACCCAGCAAGCGCAAACCTCGGATCGTGGTTGTAGGCGTACCGACTTCCTTGGCTGAAAATGAGGTGTTCAGGTGCATTTTCGAACAAAACGTAGCCGACAAGTTACCAGCGATGTCCTTGGAATCCTTCTTGACCTGTATAAAATTAAGCCACAAATCGGGGAAGAGAGATGCTACGACCTGTAACTACGTTGTTGAAGTTTCAGCTGAAATACGTAAAGCCGTAATCCCTCAATCAAGACTTTTTATAAATTGGACGTCCTGTCCTGTCAGGGACTTTACATTGGTAACAAGGTGTTATAAATGCCAACAATATGGACATGCAGCAAAAACTTGCCGTGAGATCATTTCTACATGTGGTCACTGTGGTGACGCTGGCCATTCAATGTCCGAATTCGCGAAAAAAGCCAACATTCCGAAATGTGCAACTTGCTCACGCTTTAAAAAACCCAGTGATCACAAAACGGGAGACGCTGATTGCCCTGCTAGGAAAATAGCAGAATACAGGTATATTAACTCCATTGATTATGAGGGCACCTAGTGCGTCATACTCAGAGCCAGACTTCCGTATCGCTTGTTGCCGATTCAACAATACAACCTGACCACTGAGCTGTCCTACTTACCATCGATTTTCTGCTGTCTAAGCACATTAACCGACTGTTTCAAAAATCTAATGTAGCCTTTAAGGTGATTTATGCAACATTTGTTTTAACCTAGTTAATAATACTCATGTCTCTATCATATTCGTGTAACTAAGTGCTAACAACCATTTTCCGTAAATATTATAGAAATTATCTACATGTTTAAGACATTAATTATTAGTGTTTAAGTAAATTATATCATAATAAATTAACTAACTATGTCACTATTCTTAAAACTGTTGTTAAATATTGTTAAGAAATCAGTTGTCCTATTAGTAACTGTAAGACCTCATGCCGCCTGTGATACAGGTTTATCCTAGTACAGGCATCATACTTTGTAATACCTATATTAATTCTAAGATTTATACTGTATTTGACCAATTTTTATTTTTGAATAAATATTTATTAGTTATTATCATTACTTCCTTCAAGCTTTCGAGCGGCGCGTCACACAGCCAGCCAGCACCCACGGCTTCAACGGGTATCCTGACCACCAACATGCAGCGACCGCGCATACCTGGTCATCACCCTCAGCCTCATCAGCAACCTTGGCACAGCATACTGCGCTCTCGGCCGGTCCACAAGCAGAGCCTTCAAAACCCTCTCCTGGTCGACGCCAGCAGTCAGCCACAAATTGGCACTGTACCACATCCGACGCACTGGAGCATAACGCAGCGCTACTCCGACTCACTGGGGAATCTTCGCAGACAGTTCCGACTCACCGCGAACTATGCGGCACCCGGTTCCGACTCACTGGAAACTCAACTGGCCCTGGCAAGCATCGTAAGATACAAGACTCAGCCCACTATCGACCTCCGGTCTCCGGGGGGGAATGATGTAGCGGTATCTACATCGCCACATGCGAGCTACACGTCACAATGACGTCACGCAAAATCCTGCATCGCGCAAGCAGAGTTTACCGTGCAACTAGCATATACAGCCTGACTTTGAAAACATGCGACAAAATTTAAGGTGGTGTTCTACCCATCAATATGAACAACTTTTACTAAGGGACCAACTTAGAATTCACAAAAAAAAAAACGATTTTCCTGTATAAAGGTACATACCCGATTGGACCATTTTGTTTAAGTAGGTCGAATTCTTTTTTGAGAATTCTAAGTTGGTCCCATAGTAAAAGTTGTTCATATTGATGGGTAGAACACCACCTTAAATTTTGTCGCATGTTTTCAAAGTCAACCTGTATACAACATCCCGACATCAACCGTCGGGCAGTTGCCCACCAGACACGAGACACAACACCTGTCTGGTCGGAGGATCCCTCTCTTTTCTATGGAGGTGTGAGTGAACTTTACACCCTGTTCCTCATACCTCTACAAGGCATTTGCCCTGCAGTGGGACAATGCCACATGTTGCAACATGTTTGTGCCACTCTGACCTATGCTTAACATCATTGTATAACATGTTTTACGAAAATAAATTAAATTATTATTATTAATAATAGGCTGGAATTATTATTAAGCAGTGGTGGCCCAGCGGTAACGGCCCCGACTTACGAATTGTTGGTCGTGGGTTCGAACCCAGACAGGCGCTTTACTTTGTGAAAATTTTTTCATCACCACTGCTCTCAAAACGGTGAAGGAAAACATCGTGAGGAAACCGGCATGCCCTAGAACAGGGGTCGGCAACATGCGACTCCCGAGCCACATGCGGCTCTTTGGATGTGAAGCTGCGGTTCTTTAGTTCCGTCCGCAAATATTATTTATTTTATACCATATATATATTATCTAATTTGTTGTGAAAAAACACTACTTATATATGAATAAATATATATTTTTCTTATGAATATTTATGCAAGTACTATTTTATTGTCGACAAGAAAAAATATTGTGGCTCTTTAAAAACTTTGAATTTTTGTAAATTGTAAGTTTTGACTCTTCCGACTCAAAAGGTTGCCGACCCCTGCCCTAGAACCAAAAATTCGAAGACATGTGACATCTAGCAACTCGCACTGGGCCCTCGTGGTGGATGACGGCCCACTCCCTCTTACAGAGAGGAGGCCTGTGTCCCAGCAGTGTGAACATTATAGGCTGATTACAAATTCCGAATTATTATTAATATTCATGGACTCCGAGTACTCTTGAGAGAGTCCTTGGCTTGCCTTAAGGGTTTCGCGGTATTTTGTTCTTTGCCATCAAATATTCATTGAACATATTGATGGCATCAAGTGTACATTTATGCATAAAACTTCATTCATATTGATTATTATTATCAGCCGTTTGTGTCCCACTGGTTATCGAATTTTCATCATTACATAACTGGTTTTTCGACTCTGTATCTCTCTCGAACTTAACTCCTTTTCGAACGAAATTTTTGTATATTGAATTAATGGTAGGAAGATGATTATTTTGTGTTTGAAAGAATATTCCGTAACAATGAAAATTGCATAGAAATGATGTGAAAAAGACGTGTAAAAATAAAGCGGTTCCCATAAAATTTTCAAGAAATTAAAAAAAAGTAATTATAACTCGAAAACTATCAAGAATCGCGGAACATACATGGAGTATTTTTGGATACCCCTGGGCATGAGGAATCTATATTTTTTTATGACGTCACTATTTGGGACACCTGTATAATTTAAAAGAGAGTCCATGAAGTTTATTGCCCGTTCTTGTCCATAGGTACCTATTATGCTTTGGAATGGGCAACTAGCTTTATATTTCTGACCGACCGATACCTTGTCAATCCAAAAGTGCCTGTAAATGGTTTAGGTAATTGAAATAAATGCTTTGAGTTTGAGTTTGAATCGATTGCCTAATGTAAAGTCAAGAAAATTTATAACTAAGCTAATTGACTACCAACTTAATTGCTTGCAATATTCAAATCATTCTTAATTCTTTGACAGTTGTGTGAAATGGCTAAAGCACGGCAAATGAGGGCTATCGAGCTTGAGTTCGCCGCTAGAGGCGTTAGTGTAGAGTAAGGTCTCCAGATGTCAAATGTACTGAACGCTCACTGTTTGCGGGATTTTTATCACGGATTTTAACTAATGATTCATAATTGTTGTAATGGTTGTGTCATTCCTGATTAATTATAGCTTAAGATTTTAAGTAAAAAGTTAGGATCTAATTTCGTAGGTAGCACTTGAAGGAAGAATAATATTTGTCTGCTTCATGCTTACCAATTTTAGGAACATTATAATATAAATATTCATTTGAAGTTTTAAAATGTAATAAAATAAAAATAATGTGAATTTACTTACGGGTACTTAAACATATCCAAAACATCAAAATAATAAAAGAACTGATAGGATCTCACTCGCCAGTGGCGCCAAATGGTGAGCACAAAAATGATAGCCCCATTGACGTAGGATGTCAACTTTCTTGATAACTAATTTTGTCTGACTGATTGGTAAAGGCCTTTATGTCGGAGCAGTAGGGGTGATTTTCGTAGCGCAAATGTTACCACTGATGTTAGGCTGACTGTAAGTTCCTGAAAGGAGGTATAAAGATATACTTAGAAAGATATATGGTAGATTTGTAGACCTTTTTATATTTTGTTGTGTGCCTGTTACTGGTTGACAGGTCTACACTGTCCTCCCATACCTATTGTAGCGGTATCTAAATAGCCACAAGCGAGCTACACGTCACACTAACGTCACGCAAAATCCTGCATCGCGCAAGCAGAGTTTACCGTGCAACTAGCATATATACAACATCCCGACATCAACCGTTGGACAGTTGCCCACCAGACACGACACCCGCCTGGTCGGAGGATCCTCCCTTTTCTATGGAGGTTTGAGTGAACTTTACAGCCTGTTCCTCATACCTCTATACTATCAACACTGTAATTTGAAACATTGTAAAAGCCCCTTATTTTTAAAAGAGTAACCGTGGAGTTTCTTGCCGGCTCTTCTCCATAGGAAACAACCAATTGGAACCGTGCACCTAGCTTCTGACGTTTCATAAGTGCCCATGTTGGTTTATGTGAAATAAAATATTTTGATTTTGACTTACGATCTTATTAAATCTCTTTGTATAAAGTAAAAAACATCATGTAATCAATCTGCCTAGCCCTTTGTCAGCTATTTTGGGGTCTGCTTCCAGTCTAACTGGAGCAGCTGGACACCAGTATTTTACATGGAGTGACTGCCTATCTGAATTCCACAACCCAGTTATTGGGCAACAAGATACCACTTTACAAGATAGGTTGTCAGACTTTAGAGCTCTTGACTACCCTAAACTTAGTCCCGTATTACAGAAGGTCACTCAATACTCAAGTATTACTTAAAACTAGTTTCAACCAATCAAATGGCTTGAATCTAATTTTAAGTAATGCTTGAGTATTGAGTGACCTTCTGTAATACGGGCCTTAAACTCGTACCGACTGTCAAAGTTCTACGAATGACAGCTGGGACCAATTGCTTAGCGTGCTTGCCGAGGCACGGAGGTTTCTCGATGTGTAATGAATTGTCACCGCGGCAAGCGCAACGGCGGCGGTTGTTTAATCTTCGATCGACTCATGTGGCTGTTATCATTTATCATTTAGCCACGAGCCGCTCATCGCCTAATAATCATCATAAATTCACACGAAAGGCAGGTCATCATGTCAAGTCATGAGCCTCCCCAGGCATTGCCACATCAACCAGTCATAATCGCGACGCCTTCGCACGGGGGCGTGGCGAGCGGTGCCAGGGCGATATGCCCTCTGACCGCGGCTTCATGTCTGGAACCCGTAAATACGGGCGGTTTGCGACATTGGCTGATGGCTACGCGCGCCCATGTGAGTGATTGCTATTTTGTTTCTGTAGGCGCGCCACGACGCTGATACTTAGCGCCGCTTTCTTCACGACACCTCGGCGATCAGTCCCAGACAGGTGAGACCCTTAGTTATCTAGGCGGGGGAGCGACGAAGACGACCAGCGGCGAAGGTGCTGACTGCCGACGATTGATGTTGGGACCTTGTATATATGCTAGTTACGCGGTAAACTCTGCTTACGCGATGCAGGATTTTGTGTGACGTCAGTGTGACGCGTAGCTCGCATGTGGCGTTGTAGATGCCGCTACACATCCATCGGATTCCTGCAACCTTCACCAGAAGGGACAATTCGCGTATTTTATTAACGTTTGCAGTCCAATCTCAGCTTAGAATCTGTCTCCACCTGTCAAAAATGCCTCTAATTTACCTACATTTTTGACATTGGTTGTCTGCTAGGGGCGAATTTGAACGATTTGAAGTACGAGAATATAAACCTTTCAGAAGTCTGTAGGAAGTCTGTAGGTAAAATAAAAGTATTTTTTAGAGACTGAATAAGGGAATTGGCGTTTTTGGACGTTCCGTGCTTTGGACATTCACCTTGGTATAATAGTTACTTATCGCTATAAACGCCTGCCAAAATTATAATTGCAACCTGTATCAGGTTGCAATTATAATTTTGGCAGGCGTTTTATCTACAGCTTCCTTTCTTCAGCTAAAGCTTGTACAGCAACCAGTAAATTCACGTAATTTCATTACACGCTGATTTAATCGCGATGCAGTAACATTAAAGTTCAAGTTTGAGTGCTAAACTTCTAAAGTCTTGTATTCTTTGAACTGCGCGTAGCAGAAAAATGCCCTCGCTTTACGCTCGCTGATGTGAACTTGACGCGATTGTCGGAGTATGTAGAGTTGTAGAATCATATAAAATTAATCTTTGATCTTCCTAAACTGTCGGAGTATTTCTAGGCGAACAATAAATTCCGAACGAAACCTGTGATCAGTGAGTTGATTCTAATAAGAGCTGTCAGTGTCAATATTCCCCCAACAATATTGACACTGACAGCACTCTTGACTGCGGTTTAGATGCGCTGATTGCGGCCAGATTGCGTTCAGTTTTATTGGTGAAATCAGGCCAGCATGCGAAGCATGACCACTAGCATCTCTACTCTACGAAGAGAAAACGGATCACTTTCTTAACAAAAAGTCATTCTTTTTTTGAATTTTGACATCGCGCCGTAGAAATCTTTCTACTATCTGTCATTTTGTCATCCGTTTCTATAGTGGCCATGCTACACATGCTGAATGTAGGTACTTACTTACATTAATTAATTATGAGTATATCACAAAGAACATTTAATTAATTAAATAAATGACTAATAAAAAACAATAGGCACTTAGGTTTATTGACCCCATATTTCTACATACTTCAAACATGCTATCCACTTTGTCTAATTATATTAACTTCCTTCTGCCCGCGACTTCGTTCGCGTGGAAGTCGTAAGATATTAAAAAACTGCCACATTTTTATAAATCTCCCTCAGCCCACGGCCCACCGCATCGTATCGCGTCGCCCGCCCGCGCCATTACTTTTGGTTGCAATTAGCGTTCTTCCTAACTTTCTTTCTACTTTTTTATTATTCCTGCTCGGCTCCTAAGGGCCGTAGCGTGATATCAAGTAGCCAATAATCTTGTTCAAGAATTGGGCTATCAAATGCAGAAAGATTTTTTCAAATCCGACTAGTAGTTCTAGACATAGGTAAGCGCGTTCAAACAAAAAAACAAAACAAACTCTTTAGCTTTAATCTAATATATAAAAATCTCGTGTCACAGTGTTTGCTATCCAAGTCCTCCGAAACGGCTTGACCGATTTTTATGAATTTTGTTGTGTATATTTGGTAGGTCTGGTAGGTCCTAAAGTATATTTCATTCCGCTGCAGGTGAAACCGTGGGGCGCAACTAGTTATTAGTTTATCTAATACAGGGTGGGGTACAAACTGTAACCATGAAGTTAGCTCATGTTTCTAGACCCCCTAGAATATAAATTGGTAGATTAGCAAAAAAATAATCAGTTATTTGTGGTTTGTGTTAGAAAAGTGCAATACCTACGCGGTCAAAATGTATGGAAAAGCACTTTTTTTTAAAATAAGCGACGGAACATTTCCACTCGGTGGGGTTCTGAATTATGTACTGAATCCATGGTAACAGGGGTGGCGCCTCGATATACCTGCCAACCTGTATATGAGTTATTATTAGTATGGATAGTAATTATAAATATGTACTTAGGTACTTTATCTATTGAGTTCAATTCAGTTCAACTTCACTCATGTTTTACAAAGTTTCAAAGCCAGACACTTATCGCCAAGTTTTTCTTAACGTGTATCTACATGACATAATTGTATGCTTAGGGTCAAATTAAATTAGCTAGCGAAATTCCACAGACGTGATATCTAAACAGGATAAACCAAAAAATAAAGTTTTTTTTTGTGACCGCAATTATTGTAGTCACTTGAAATATTAATTGTTATAGTCAACTTCACAGATGTGATTGGTATCGTTTACTAAACACGAAAAAACAAATGAAAACAGATTTTCTAAACTCATACATCAAGTAACAACACTACCAAAGCTCGTAGACCACAAAAAAAATACATAAAATAGATTTTATTTTTATTTCATCACGTTTAGAAATCTATTTCCATCACTTCTTCGGAGTTTCACTAGCCTATTTAACTTGACCCTGTATAGGTCATATTCCAATGCTTTCAGTCAAGTAGTTGACTTGCGTCGGTGTGCGTCATCCATAAGCTCATAGTCTATTTTTTGGCCATTGTGTTAAATATTATATGAGTTTATAGATTGTAACAGTATCAGAGACACGATGTGTATGAAAGGAGGTCATAGTCGTACGTTATTAATAGTGTATAGGCTATTTATATATAGTTTAGTTATATATATGACGGCGCGTGATTATTTGTTCAATTTATTGTAACACTTTTTAAAAGCTGTAATTGATTATTCTTACTCTGTAGTTTCGATTTTTTTTTGTGGTATTTTTAATTTAGAGCGGGTAACACCGAATGGGGTTGTGACTGTCATGGCGGCGATGGCGAGCACATTGTGATGCGATCGTCACGCGGTGCACACGCACAAATCCATTGGCTCTAAATGCAAGTTTAACAATTGTTGTGATTAGACTTAATCAGTGATAATCATTGTAATCATTAAATGTTATAGTTAAGTCTCGTTGCCATATTTGAAAGTAAATTAACTGGGTTATTTTGCGAGTATTATTTTCCAAACACCTGCACGTACACGCCCATGATGAAGGACCAGCAGATGACGGATCAAAAACGACACGTGGTGTCTCAGCCGCTCGAACATTCCGTCATATATATATGTCGGAGAAACAGCATTCTTCTCGACATCTTCATTAGTGGTCACGAGTTTAGTGGACTTCATTAGGGTGAAATGTGAGCACAAAACAAAGTATTCACTGTTTCATACAATTTAATGGCAGTTGTTTTACAACGTTTATAATCACTGAAGGAATCAATATCTCACAATAACTAGTTTGCTTAAATAATTATATTCGAGCAGCAGGTTCACGACACCAATCTAACTTTATCACCAGCGATCTACCTCGATCAACCACCGTTACTCTAATGAATCCTCACTCCGCTCTACCAAAGTTAGTTCAAACCTTATGCTTTGGAAATAAAGTTGAAAATCTATTGAAGGAATTTGACAACGATACGACTTAGCGACAGATTTTTGTCACTATCTAATGTCGAGACTGCAGGGCCAGGGCCTGCAGTCTCGACATGAATAGCGACATCATCCTGGAGAGATGCCCGCTGTGTACCCAGGCACGTTTTTTTAAAGGTAAGCGGGGTCTGAATGTGCATATTGGTAAAGTACACAGACCAAAAAGTGAGTTCACCTCAGACCCTGTCTCAACATCTGTACCTCCAACACCAGCTACATCCACTTTTGACCCGTTTTGGAAAACCCTTTCAAAATTAAAAAACTCTGTTCCTGTTTTGAAGCGAGTTCCCCGCGGTGCTAGACCTCTAGTGGCACAACACCTAGCAGGTTGCGTTCGTCTTGCCGTCCGGGAGAACTCGCAAAGTGCTTGGGAACAGCTGCTCACCTTCCCTTACAGAATCCTACATGTACAAAAGAATTTGGCAACTAAACAGACATTAACCGCGCAAATTAAAGAAAACTGTCATATTTGGGCTCACAATTTAGATTCAAAATTACAGACACAGAGATATACCTCTTCAAGGGGTATATCCCATCTCGTAGAATCGAAGTTCGGGGACGGTGACATAAGCGCTGCAGCCAGGATTCTTTTTAGCAGTGATGTGGTGGCTCCTTGTTCTCCCGAAACGCTCGCAGCGCTGGAGAGCAAACACCCTGCCCCAGAGGATGGCCTTTACTTCCCCGACCCCCCTAATCTGGATAACCACTCTCTCACCATTACAGGTCGGGAGTTAATCACAGCCGTTAACTCCTTCCGCAGCGGCTCCGCTGGCGGCCTAGACGGCATGAGTCCTCAGCAACTTAAGGACCTTATTTGTTTAGGCGCCGGGGCAGCTGGTGAGTTGCTTTTGAAGGAGCTTACGGCTCTGGTTAACCTAATGCTCTCCGGCAAGGTGAACGGGGCCGTCATCGACGTTCTTTACGGGGCCAATCTATGCGCCCTGCGTAAAAGGGATGGCGGCATTCGTCCCATTGCCGTGGGAACAACTTACCGTCGTATGGCAGCCAAGATTTGCTGTAAATTTTATGGTGAGTTTGTTTCGAAAAAATTTCAGCCCCTGCAGCTAGGTTATGGCTCCAAAGGGGGCTGCGAGGCTGCCGTACACGCCTTGTCGACCTATCTAAATTCTGGCAAAGCAGAGATCATCTTGAAGGTTGACATAAAGAATGCATTCAATTCTGTTAATAGGGACACCTTGCTGGCAGAAACTAAAAAAGAAATACCCCAAATTTTTAGTTTCCTCTTGCACTGTTACAGACACCCGTCTAAATTACTGTATCGGGACAACCTTCTGGAATCTTCTGTTGGCTGTCAACAAGGTGATCCCCTCGGGGCAGTGATCTTTAGTTTAGCCATTCACCCTATTATTCGACAGCTAAATTCCAAATTTAACGTTTGGTATCTTGATGATGGAACCTTGGGAGGCGATGTAGAAACTGTTTTAAATGACCTTCAATTCTTAAAAAATGAACTTCATTCTATTGGCCTTGATCTCAACTTTTCGAAATGTGAACTATATTTAGCGGACAGTACTGACAGACATCTGACACTTCCCAAATTTAACGCGATAGCTCCAGAAATAAAATTTATTGAAAAAAGCTCTCTTCGTCTCCTTGGGTGTCCAATATTTGATAATTCCTTTTCCTTTTTTATTGAGGAAAAAATCAAAAATTTCAATGACGTTTCGGAAAGATTGTTCCAAATTAACATGCATTCGGCCATAACCTTAATCCGTTACTGCTGTTTCGGCCCTAAATTAACATATTTCCTTCGCGCTTCCCATTTATGGAAGCACACTCACCTTTTAGACAAAATGGACCAAATTATCCGACATACATTAACTTCGATTTTAAATGTGGCCATGGACGACCGAGCTTGGACACAAGCTACTCTTCCCATTCGTATGGGAGGCCTCGGCGTCCGCAAAATTGCTAGTATTAGTTTACCGGCTTACATATCCTCGGTTTACGGCACTGAGAAATTAATCAGGAAAATCCTAGCATCCACACTGATTGATTTTGATGTGCAGTGTTTCACCGAGGCTATAGATGCCTGGCGTCTCGCTTGCCCGAATTCAGATCCACCCGACAATCCATCTTCCCAGAGACAATGGGATGAGCCGCTCTGCAGAGTAGTACAGAATAATTTAATTTACACGTCTGCTACTACTGTGGAGCGTGCGCGCCTACTGGCTGTAGGTAAGTGGGAGTCGGGTCTTTGGCTTCATGCAATACCGTCGTCGAACATAGGAACTTTATTCGACGACACTACCTTCCGCCTCACTGCTTCCCTGCGTCTAGGAGCTCCTTTTTGTTCTCCTCATCGCTGTCACTGTGGAGAAGTAGTCAACAGCCTCGGACACCACGGTCTGTCTTGCAGCCGTAGTGCGGGTCGCATACCGCGGCACGCGAACATTAATGACATTATCCGACGAGCTCTTGTCACCGTCGGCGTTCCAGCTGTATTAGAACCTAATGGCTTGGCACGCGACGATGGCAAGAGACCGGACGGCATGTCTTTATTTCCTTGGAAGGTGGGTAGGCCTTTAGTGTGGGACGCAACATGTGTCGATACTATTGCGCCATCCCATCTTCCTGTCTCGGCTTGCTGTGCTGGCGCCGCTGCTGCGGCTGCAGAAAACCTAAAGCGGCGTAAGTATAACAACCTTGTCGGTAATTATATTTTCGAGCCGTTTGGGGTTGAAACCCTCAGGCCGTGGGGTCCGAGTGCCCATATTTTATTTAAGGAAAGCTCCAAACGCCTGTTTGACACTTCTCGTGACCCAAGGGCTGGCTTTTTCCTAGGCCAGAGGCTAAGCATTGCCATACAACGTGGCAATGCCGCCAGTCTCTTGGGTACATTACCAGTCGACAGCGATGCGGAGGAATTTTTTGACGCCATTTTTTAGTTTGTTAATAGTTTTAGTTAGGTTAGGTTAATTAATTAGATATAAGTTGTTATTCATGTACTCAATTAAATTTAACTTATTTCATTGTTCCAAAAAAAAAATTGAAAAGAAAATCAAAATTATTTTCTGCTCAAATAAAGTGCATAAACATTATGCAGCAAACTAGGCATATCAACTAGACCTTCATCAGCCCATGGCTGGACAAAAGCCATCATCCTACTCATTGCTGCAGGTAGTTTAATTTCTTCTTTATTTAGTGCTGATTTTTCAATCTCCAGATATTTTTATCAAGCATAACACTAAATTAGAATTGTAAACATTAGTTAGGTGTACATAAAATATTATTATGTATGTGACTATGTAGGTAGAAAGTTCACTCAAGGAATATATTCATAATTATGTGAGTTGCTGCTTGATTCTTAACTATGTGTCCAAAGTTTACCTTCAATAATTAATATAGAAGATTGGTTTCCCATGTCCAACCTTGCCACAGCTAATCCCCCTATGTCAACTAGATTGATGTTGGTAGGGTAGTGTTCCATTCAGCTCTATCACTGTCTGCGAAAATATTATGATTCATATTTTGTAGTTAGTTGTTATTTCATTAGTGGTTATTAGGTGTAGTTAGTCTGTTTCAGCGTCTACATAGGTACCAACAAAAATATTAATTAACAATTTCAGTTGTTAGAAGGTGAGCTTGACATATACTAACTACAATCATTATTTTAGCTGCAATAAACATCTAACCTCACGTAAGTTGTTTCGAGAGTCTACACAAATAAAAGGGAATGATAGTCCGTATGTAGACTGACCAATAATGTACCTACAGCCACAATAATCTAATGAGATACGAAGGTACACTCCTACACATGTAATTCCTATATATTGGCTTACTTACTTGTAGTTTCACTATTGCCAAACGTCTTCAGCAAGCCACAAGAAAAATGTTCCGAATCTGCAACATAGTCCCATGTTACTGCATCAGTATGGGAATAGTAAATATAATTTCAGTCAGGTAAGGTCAGTGGGTCGTCTTGGGTTTGTATGTTGCAAAATATAAAATAACTAAATGTAAACAAAAACATTCATAATAACATTTACCCAAGTGTTGCCAACTTTTTTCCCCGAGTCCACTACTAGCGGTGTACCGTGTATCACAAAATAATTATGTAGATACTTGAAAAATTAGTGAAGATGTTTGGATGTTTGCTAAATACACAATAATGGCCTAACGGTGGAATTTTTTATCCCAGAAGTATGTTCCCGTCGAATATTTTTTCGAAAAGACGTTGTTTTTCGATCTCCACATGGGCGCAGCCTCTGTGTAACTTCACTACTTATAATATTATTTGTCATGCTGAACGGTCTTAAAAATTCAGCGTTCGAATCCGGAGTGGTTTCGGCATTTGAAATAAATCAACCGTAAAATTACTGACACATGTTTTAGACAAACAATAAAACATGCCATTATCGTGTTATTATATTTTTTTTCGAGTCACAATTTTAGTAGTTGATGGTAGTATTTTCTACAAATTGAATTAGACTAACCACTGGACAAAACTACCTGCCACTAAAAGCAAAATTTTGTTTGCCCGGAGGGGTCCAAACTCCTAGTTTTAGTGGAAATTCCACTAAGTTGACAACACTGCTTTCCTACGACTTTTTCATTGGCCACAGATAACAAAAAGGTGAAAATAAAAACGTTTTGTTGCGTATTTCAATTATGGTAGCTTTTGGTAGAAAGTGTTTTATAAATTGGTTTTTAATTTTTAGGCAATCATTGTACATTTTTATTTATAAGTAGTAGACCATCAGTTGTGAATGAAACAAAATTATATTATAGCAAAATTATTCGGAAGCGAATAATTCTTTTATGATGAAATAAAACGTATAGGTTCGCCAATAGCGGGCAAGAATTTGTCGCAGCTCTATCAAATTGAGCAGAATTTGAATGAATTTTGTTACGCAATTCCAAATATGGGAACCGATTCCGATCGGAGTTTGCTTAATTTCGGAATCGCATTAAGAAACAAAATTTGTTACGTAATGAGGGTGCTGGTCCTTACCGGACGGCGAGCTATCCATTGCTCGCCGTCGCAAGCCCGCGCCTACGGTTGTCGGCAATCGGCTATTGACTCCCGACACGGTACTGGGACGCCTGTACCTAGTTTTTTTTTTAATTCTATGATTTTCACGGCACGGTAGGCGCAGTGGTTAAGCGATTGACTGCTGCGCTGCGTGTCGCGGGTTCGATTCCCGCACGGAACAAATATTTGTATGACCTACAAGTAGTTGTTCCGGGTCTGGCTGTTTGTGTATGTGAGTTTAAATGTTTGTAAACGCACCCACAATACAGGAGAAATTCCTAGGGCGGGGCAACGCATAAAAAAAAAAACATAATTGAGTATTTTATTTCTTTCATTAGTTGATTTGATATATTATAGAATTCCCCATGATTTGCCCTCACTATGGTATTTTATCCTGTGATACATCAATCCACTTCCTCAAAATAGGTACTAAAATTATGGTCAATAACATTCTAATTGAGATATCATACTAACGTGCCATACCAAATTATTATTTAATAAAATTGTACATGTTTATTAATTAATTATCCGTTAATGATATGAGTTACAATGGACTCTGTTGTATTCAGTTTTATTGTCTTAATAATTAAGTGTGATGCTGGCGAGTTCAGCACGACAGGTGAGGAAATCAGTATTTTTTGTCCGTATAAGTACTGAACGGAACTGCACAGAGATCATATCGACACCTCCAAGGAATAACATTGTATCTAATATTTAGTAACATTACAGGAGAGCGCGTCAAAGATTTAAAAAATTCTCTCAGATTTAAAACAACCTTGAAAATATGAGTCCAGCTATTCCCTCCTGGACCCATATTTTCAAGGATGGTTGACATTAAGACTTAACCGAAATCTGCAAGAATTTTTAGATATATATTAGATACAATATTATTCCTTGCAGGTGTCGATATTTGCATGCCAGTCGTGCAGTTAACAAGGAGCTGGCTATGAAGGCAAGTGGCCACTACTGCCTATGAACATCTACGAGATCAAAGCCAGCAGTACCTAGGAGTTTTTCCATAAAAAATGCTGCAGCAGCCCGCACCCTAATTACGTAACAAACTTTCAACCGCTATCCGAGAGTTTTGAAGAATCGTAGTATTCCATCGCTTCATCTGCTCAGCAGAGTATAAACGCAATGAAGTAGGAGGGAGGAGGGTAGGTGGAGTGACGATCTTTGCGGGATTCAAACAAAGTTATTGCGTTTGCCTGTTAAATAACTTGGTAGCAGCCAGGAGTAAAGCAGTTGAAAGTTGGCAGTGTCACATCCCCGTGCTTTGAAGGGCACGCAAAGCTTTTGGTCCTGCATCTGATCTCTGTCCGGTCGTGTCGGAATGACGTCACATCGGAATATGAGAAAGAGGAGAGGGAGTCGCGCTCACACTTGTGCACGGACTCTTTAATGCGTTTATAGCAATAAATGATTTTTAACTGACTTCAAAAAAAGGACGAGGTTCTCAATTCGACTGTATTTAAAAAAAATGTGTTTTAGCGCAGAACATTTTTCTAGGTGAACTGATTTGGATGATTCTTTTTTTATTTGAAAGCTGGTGCTTCTCATGTGGTCCCATATAAATTTGATCAAGTTCTGACTAGAAGTTTTTGAGTTATTCTTAATATTGCGTATTTTTCCACTTAGTTTATATTGAAAAAGAAAAAAAAGAAAAGAAAGAAAAATGCGTTTATTGGCATTGCAGCAACAAAAATACACCTTAAAACTAAAAAATACGGAACAATGATTATAATGCCAATGGGGCCTCAGCTCAGCATAATGTCAGATGACAACACAAGGTGTACCACCTGACGCTGATTTTCAGCTGCAACCCACGAGTGCCATACGCTAGAATAATACAAAGAATAGGGAAGTGTGTGTCCGTTCTAATAAATTAAAAGTTTTGTGACATGGGTGTCTTGTGTAGTGATTAATGAAAAACTAAAATAAGTACCTAATACCTGCGTACATTAAACAAATAAGTTTAAAGTCCCTAGATCTAAAAGACAAAATCGTGTGACTGCGTTGTTCTTCTTAACTACGAAACGGATTTTCATGCGGTTTTCATTTCCATTTATGGTACAAACAATAATAATTGACTAATAAAAAATGATAGCAAATTGAAATTAAAATTGAAAAAATTAAATAATAATAATGAAATCGATAAAAATTGGTAAAATTGACAAAACAAAAAATTATTAAATAATTTTTTTTTTCACAAGGCAGAAATGTCGGCTCGAACATTTTCAAAATATTTTTGATGGTTTAATAAAAACACTTTCAATTTTAATTTGAAAGTTGAGCTACTTTTACTTTTATTGATGATGTTTTAATAATTTCCTATTACTGTTATTTACATATCAAGTAATGGTATACGAATTTGTGTGGGGTAGGTACCACAACTAAAAAGTGAAAAATCAAAACGCAAAAAAAGTGAAAAATAACTTTAATTTCGGAAGTCGATGTCTTTGGTTTTGTATTTTCGTTTTTGCCACGGCCTTCCGAAATTAAAGTTATTTTTCACTTCTTTTGCGTTTTTTTTTGGAAGTCGGTTGATTTTTTTGTAAAAATATCTCCTACATAGCTGCCAAGTCTTCTTCAAGAAAAGCAGCTGTAACCAAAATTCGGTCAGGAGGATATGTATTTTGTCATAAATATATCTAAAATTATTATGCATTATTCCAGAATACACTAGTGCACCTTTCACCGGTTTATCCTCAAGCGAACAGGCAAATGTGGTGAATTATATTGCTGAAATTAATAAACCATTGGATATACCGTTTCAGGATGTGTCCGTCTATATTGGCGGGTAAGCAATTTTTATTAAGTAAATGCAGTCGAGCGTACGTCGACGCTAATATTTTTATTTATTTTTATGGTTGTGAAATCATCAAATGACCTCTCCCGCTCTGGGCGGAGCGGAAGGGCGTGTCAGTCTCCTACTGACTAAAACCCACCCGTGTTCCTTCAGTTGCCTGTGCGCCAGGGCCACGGTAACTCTTTCGAACAATCCGCGACCCTGGCAGTCGATGCTAACATTTGGATTTTGAGTGGGCTTAGCGTAGTACGGACTATCAATAGGATAAAAAGGCCAATATAATACAGCACCCTAATTACGTAACACACTATCTATTACAATCTGAATCATTTTGAAGCCTATTGCTAATCCATTGCTTCTTATGTTCGAAAAATTTGTCTGTTCGACAACGTAAATAACGCAATGAATGTTGTTGAACTGTCAAAATGAAACCCATTCCTACAGTTAGTGTGTTATGTAATTACCCCGCTGGTTTTGTTATTGTGTTGCACTAACGTGCGGCCTACTGTTCTACTGATCCTCTATCATGCGTCTTCGTCTGGTTCGTTGTTGTCGCAAAGGCAGACTGCTGCGCGAGAGGTCTTGATTGGATTCTCGGGACAAACTAGCTTTACAGACATGTGTGTTGCTGGGGAGTCTGTTGAGCAACTTTTTCATCTCAGATAAATTACTAGGAAGTGGTGAAGGGCGGGCGTTTTAGGGGACTGTCCTCTGTTCAAATTTAAATTCAAATATTTTTATTTGTAGAACATAGGTAAAACAAAGTACAGATGTAAATATTAATAACATGAGCGCTATCTCTTGCCGTCAACGGCGTACAAATATTCTAATTATAATTTCTTATGAGTAATTGGTAAAAAATAATAAAACAATCAAATTAATAATTAAACTCAATTAAGTATAACAATTAAAAAGCAAAAATATTAAATAAAAAGCTGTTCAATTCATTAATTAAAATAACAATAACTTTGATCAGATAACAAAACATTAAAATTAAATTAGATTATACTTATAAAACAATTAAATAAATTAACACAATTGAAAAATAAAACTCATGAAAATAAATAAAATGTCATTAGATCACAATTTGTCTTCGAGGTACTCATTGACTGTGTAGTAAGCTTTTTCGCCTAATACATTAAGAAGAGCCTTTTTGAAATGGTGTATGCTGTCAAGATCTTTTATACAAATGGGTAACTTATTATATAACTTGGGTGCCATCCCTAAAAAGCCCTTTGACTAGAGCGCAGTCTTGTGTGGAATAGCACATATCTCTCTATTTCGTCGTAATTTTGACGTTCGAAAAGTGCTGATACTCAGTCTAATTTGCCGTGTTTCAGGCAAATAAATAAGTTTGACTTTGAAATGACTTTTGATTTTTTAAATTTTAGACTGTGTTTTAGAGTATTTCCTTCAGAAAATTTTCTGTGGGATCCGCAGTCTATCCATCCAGTCCGTTTTGTCTGTCTTTAAAACTCGATTAATCTAACTGTGAGTTGGGTATTTTGATTTTATTGAATATTAACGAATTCGCCCTAGGAATACATAATAGTGACATTATAGGTGATGTTCTTCAGAAAGGTCAGGTGCGTAGTACTCGCTACCGGCGTGCGTGTATGACCAGATGTATGAACGTAAACGAGGCAAAAGGAGTATGTAAGGAATGTAGCAGGTGGCGTTCTGTAGTTTCTGCCTACCCAAACTCAAACTCAAACTCAAAGCATTTATTTCAAATAAACCAATTACAGGCACTTTTGAATTGTCAAGGGGTTGGGCGGTCAGAAAGATGAAGCCAGTTGCCCATTCCAAAGCGTAGTAGGAACATATGGAGAAGAACGGGCAAGAAACTCCATGAAATCAAAATATGGTTACAAAATATTGGTGACATCATTCATGTTGAAATTATGCATGTGAGAACGATGCAGAACACTAAAAGCGTCCGTAATAAAGAGACAAAAACATTTCAAACATTAAATTAAATTAAAATAAGCCGTGGCAGCCAAGAGATGACCAGTCTCCACTGACGGCGCCCGATCACGAACATGACGTATGGATCATAGAACATACCCCCATGGGAAGAAGGCGCGAGTTTATGTATGTATGTATGTGTATTAACGAATTCTTTGATGTTTTTTTTTAGGTGCAACGATTTTTATCACTATGTTGTCAAATTGGAGGCCACTATATTTAACTCCATGATCCATGTGAGTAATTTTTGTATATATTTTTAAACCGACTTAAAAATATAGAGGAGGTTATGCGATCAGCGAGTTTTTTTTATATAAATACTAAATCGATCCGGTAATCTGAATCCAAATCTGCCCAGTAATAACGGCGAAATCGGATCAATTTCGCCGTGATTACTGGGCAGATTTTGTGATTCTTATTTCATTTAGTTGACGACGCCCTTGCGGTGATCCCATATCTATTTTATTATCTTTGCTTGAGTAGATTTTGAGTTAGCTTCAATAATTAATAATTTTAATTAATTAATATTATATTATTAATTATTAATTTTAATTTTTTAATACAGTTCGTCTATGTTGACTATGTTGGTACATGAATTTTTGTACACCATTAATGTGAGAAAAATCAAAACTTAAAAAGAAAACAACGACTTCCGAGTCTCACCTCAGGCTTTAGTTTCGATAAGCTAGCGGGCATCTCGATGGTAACTTGGTATGAGGTCATCGCAGCTATGGTCATCTGAAATACTAGATGCATCATAAGCCATCCCCAGGACAAAGCTGGAGCGGACGGCGAGCAATGGGCAGCTCGCCGTCCGGTAAGGACCAGGCCCGGGTCGACGGCGCATCGTGTTCCACGCGCGCCTCAAAGAGATGTCAGCAAAATTGACGGGGTCCGATAGGAACGATGCCTGCCGGGGCTGCGGATTCTTCGAAAGAGTTACCGTGGCCCTGGCGCACAGGCAACTGAAGGAACACGGGTGGGTTTTAGTCAGTAAGAGTCTGACACGCCCTTCCGCTCCGCCCAGAGCGGGAGAGGTCATTTGATGATTTCCCACCCAAAAAAAAAAAAAAAAAACGGACAAAGCTGGAGTGGTGATGTGATGATACATACTGACCCCCTCTCAACTTTGAAAGAAGTGTACCTACGTCAACCGATAATTCGTCCAGCTGCAGTGAGCAAACGGGCGTTCATTGACCGAGCGAGCGCGAAGTGCGAGCGAAGCGTCTCCGTTTCAGCTTGGTCAAAAATGATTTCGTATGTCCGGATGTCCGGCGGATATCCAGCTTTGCTCGTCTACAGCACCCTAATTACGTAACACACTATCTATCACAATCTGAATCATTTTGAAGCCTATTGCTAATCCATTGCTTCATACGTTCGAAAAATTTGGTTGCTCAACAACGTAAATAACGCAATGAATGTTGTTGAACTGTCAAAATGAAACCCATTCCTACTGTTAGGGTGTTACGTAATTACCCCGCAGGTCGCATTTCTGAACCGATTCTTGTTAAATTTTATGAGCAGGTTCGATAATTCTATGGATTTATTTTGCCGATTCAGTTTTTTTTAATTTTCCAAAATGGCGGCGATATGGGGGTTCAAAACGTAAAAAAAACATTTCAACCATTTCGCGCTTTTTGTTTTAAGGCGCGCGGTGAACATTTATTCAGTTTTAAGTTATGCAAAGACAAACTCGTGAGGTCTACAGCCCGCAGAGCCACTTTAGTTTTGTTCCCATTGACTATTAATTAACCAGTAACCATGTGCATGACTGTGAAATTATAGAGGCCCCAGCACGAACGTGCGAAGTCAACATAACGTATATTCGAAACTTCTTTAATTGGAAATATAATCTTTATATACTTATATAAAAATTACGTGTCACGTTGTTTGTCCGCGACGGTTTCCTAAACTACTGAACCGATTTTAAATTTGATACGCACACCGTATGCAATTTGATCCAACTTGAAAGATAGGATAGCTTACATCTCAATTTATAGTCGCAATATTAATTTATTGCAAATTATTTGTCTATTATTTGACAGTCACAATTATCTGTTAGCTCCAAACGATTCTAACAGATGGCGATATCTGTTGACTGGATTGAGTAAGTATTCAATATATGGCGCTATGTTAAAAATACAAACGTTTCATATAAGCTATATGAAACGAATATATTCATTTAATTATTTTTTTCATATATTATAAAGAGAAAAGATTTGATTGTTTGTTTGTATTGAATAGGCTCCGAAACTACTGAACTGATTTCAAAAATTATTTCACTGTTGGGAAGCTACACTAACTCAGGGTGACATAGGCTATATTATATTATGCTTTGCTACCCGGGCGAAGCCGGGGCGGGTCGCTAGTATAATATAAAAGCGGCTAAGGGCCTCTAGTGCCCGGTCATTAGCGACAGGTTCGTCTTTGGTTATCAATATAACGAGGTTAGATGGGGCGCCTCGCTATCAGTGTGGTCACACATGGCCGTAGATTAAAAATAATACTCAGAAAATTTGAAGGAACTGTTTATTTATTAGCTCACGCACACTAATTACAAAAATGTTTAACGATTATGCCGATTAGAGCAGATTAGAATTGGAAACGCGGTAAATTCGATACAGCACGTGCTGACAATAGAAAACACGACCGTTCGCCCACAGACTAAGTAGTCTCGTTCGCCTTTGCGTCTAACAGAATAATGAATGCTCGCTCTCACCGTCACCGTCATATTCTGCAGGATGACAAATGTCGGTCACTGACAGATGTCTACCATCAGTCATGTGACGGCTGTCAATTAAATTTCACCACAGCCGTATCGACCTTACCCAAGTGTAACACTTGACGTTTCCGTTTAATTGATTTAAATTAACGTACTTTCTTAGTTTCTTAATCAAAATAAAAGATGGAGCCACGGTGAGTCCATCGCTGCGACAAATATAACTGGCAGGAAATCTCAAAACACTACTGTTATAATTTAATTTATATATTTTTAGGTCAGCAATGTTACTCACAGCATGAGCACTCTCTGGGAGTGCATAATTGTGGAGTACAAGGGTGACTATAAGAACTATATGAATCGGAAACTAAAATCGTTCTTCTTATTCTTAAATATTCATGTTAAGGGTGCAAGTAAGTGAATCTGATTTGTTGTATAAGTATCGACTAATGCCTACATTAATTAATCTTTTATTATCTATCAGAAACAGGTTTTATTAAAAAAATATGCACCACCAATCAACTGTATTTATTATTTTTAAAAGACTTCAAAAAAAGGAGGAGGTTCTCAATTCGAATGTATTTTTTTTTGTGTGTTAGCTCAGAACTTTTTTCTGGGTGAACCGATTTGGATGATCCTTTTTTTATTTGAAAGCTGGTGCTTCACATGTAGTTCCATTTAAATTTGATCATCTTTTTTGAGTTATCCTTAATACTGCGTATTTTTCCACTTGGTTTATATTGATGATGCTTTAATAATTTCCTGTCACGGTTATTTACATATCAAGTAGTGGTATAAGAATGTGTGTGGGGTAGGTACCACAACTAAAAAGTGTAAAATAAAAACAAAAACATTTTTACAAAAAAACAACCGACTTCCAAAAACAAAAACACTAAAAAACGTGAAAAATAACTTTAATTTCGGAAGTCGGTGGCCAAAAACGAAAAAACAATAACCAAAGACACCGACTTCCGAAATTAAAGTTATTTTTCACGTTTTTTAGTGTTTTTGTTTTTGGAAGTCGGTTGTTTTTTTGTAAAAATGTTTTTTTAACAAACAAAACTTCATATGGGAAAGCGTGACAAACTGATAAATTAAATGAGCAATTAATTAGTTAATCACTTAGCACCGAGATAGCACAATACTGCGGTAGAGAGACGTCCGTCGCCGTCGCCTGTCGATCCAAAAGAGGGCGAGCGCTCCTCGTCGTCTGCATTCAGTTGCTGCTAACTATCCCCACTCTTGATGCGGCTCTTGACCACGCCCCTCGTTCCCTCCAACTTCTTTGTTCTTCTAACACTGTATATTTAAAACACAAAAAAAAAACTACCTCTGTCCTAATTCCGACCCAGCCTGTCCCTTGCTGCCCTCTCCCAGCGACGCCCTAAGCCGAGGCTCGTACCCGCAGGGGGTGCCCTTAGCGTGTTGTCGCCTAGTTTGTAAGTTTTTTAAGCCCTGGCTGGGGGCCTTAATTTATTAGGGCAACCACAGGCATGTCCGGTTAAGCTGCCGACAACCTCCTAGGTTGAACTGCGAGTAGCCACACAAAAAAAAAAAACTACCTATGTCCGTTACAGACTTTGAAACTATCCAACCGATATGTCCCAAACCGGTTTCATTAGAAAGGCAATTATTCGAAGGCGGTTCTTGACCACTAAAAATATATTGATGATACATTTTATTCCGGTAGTACGGTGCATACAAGATGGTATTCTGTTCACGACATTTTGTGCACAATTTCTGACCAGAAACCTAACAAAAAGTACTAGGGTTGCATGAATTAATAATTGTATTGTTATGTTGCATTAGTATTAATTGTGCTTCTAATAGGATTTGGATGAAATTTGGCACACAGATAGTTTAGAACCAGGATTAATTAACACATAGGTTAGTTTTTATCCCGGTAGTACATTTCCGTGGGATATATTTAGGGTTGCCACCTTTTTCTGGGACGAATAAAGTATTTTTTCATTACTGTAGAACGAAAATAAAGTAAACAGTATAAAAAAGTAGGTAAGTACTTCTTTATCTTTAAAAGCACTTTTCGTTACTTTTCGCAACATTCAACAAATATTTGTCTTTCTTGAAGATAGTTACAGCCTCTTTGCAATCAAACTTTAAATTGAAATATTTGTCTAGCTCGTTTTTAATTAAGTTTAAGGAAGCTTTGTTCCTTTCGTCTCTCCACTTTACATTCTTAAGGGAGAAAAAGCCAGAAACAGTCAGAGTTACGTCAATAGAGTATTTTAGCGTACTTTATTAGTGTCATAAATTATAATGTACACCTGCACGAAAAAGAGGACAATACTCTATTTTAGATTACGGGTGGTAACCCTAGATATATTCCGACCTCCACGCGGGCGAAACCGCGGGCAATTATACATAAACGTTAATAATCATCTACAAATTCGTATTGTGGCACTTGTAAAAATAGTGTCACAATGCGTTGTAATTACTCAGAAATGCCACTAAATGATGCAGGCGTTATGTACAGTCACCAAAAGTAATAAGTAACCAGGGTCGTCGGATATAGTTGAAGTTTACTAAGAAACCGATGGATGTTTTCGAATAAAATGTAAGAAAACATATACACTCGGCGTCACAAAAATCGCACCTCTCCGAAAACAAGTTTCAAGCATGTCCCGCCATCAACGAATACATTAAACCTAATTAATATTAGTATCAATTGAAAGTATATTTAATGACCTTTAAATTAACATTAGTTAGAATTCCTAAACACAACAGATCTCATTAGCACGTAACGTTAAAAAAAAATGTTGTCAAAATACGCATTACAACGGCCACTAATTGCACCTCCTTACAAGGGTATAAAAAGGGCGACCCGGGTTAAATGTGGGCATTCCCCGATTAATAATAATGATATTATAAACCCTTCGATCCAGCCCGTCCCCAATATCGCGCTGCCCTCTCCCGATGACGCCCTAAGCCGAGGTCCGTACCCCACAGGGGGTGCCCTTAGCATGCGGTCATCTAACTTGTAAGTTTAGTTTTAAATTTTTCCGCTCCTGGCTGGAGGCCCTTTAGAGTAAAATCCAAAAGGCAACCACAGGACAGTCCGGTTAAGCAGCCACGACCCCCAGTGGTCAAAACTGCGAGTTGCCATACCAAAAAAAAATGTGGGTCATTCGCTATCCAACCTTTGAAGTGAACACACGTGAACAGCTACAGCAAGAAAATACCCCAGAAAATGGATACCACTGCAGATGAAGCCGCTCAAGTAATTGCATTACTGCAATCAGGGATGCGGCAATGTGATGTTGCTCGGCAACTGAACTTAAGTCGCTTTTCCGTTCGACGAGTGTTCCAACGTTTCCAAGAGACTGGTGGCTATATCCGAAGACGTGGATCTGGAAGACAACGGTGCACATCCGAAAGATACGATCGCTTCATTGTTTCGACGTCTTTACGTAATCGGTTCTCCAATGCTGTTGAGCTGCAACAACAACTGCGATCAGCTCGCAGAACTTCTGTAAGCGTCTCCACGATTAGAAGAAGAATGCGGGAGAAGAAAATTGCAGCTCACAGGGCTGCAACAGGGCCAAAATTGACTGCACAGCATAGGAGAGACTGGTTGCAATTTGCCCGTGACCATGTGGATTGGACAATAGACCAATAGGCAGCTGTGCTCTTCTCGGATGAGACGAGGGTGTGTCTTTTCTGCAACGACAGACGTAGAAGAGTGTACAGGAGGCAAGGGGAACGATTCGCACAAGCCTGTATTCAAGAGACAGTGGAATACGGGGGTGGCTCGTGCATGTTCTGAGGCGGCATGTCAATCGACGGCAAAACGAACCTTGTGTGTGTTTCTCGGACTGGAAGTGCTCGCGGGCAAGGGTCGCTGACTGCTCATCGGTACATAACAGAGATCTTAGAGGAGCAGGTTGTCCCTTATGCAGGTTTTGTTGGCAGTGGGTTCACGTTAATGCACGATAACGCCCGCTGTCACACCGCATTAATTGTAAGTGACTACCTGCAAGAAGTTGGGATCCCTGTTATGCGGTGGCCGGCGCGTAGTCCAGACCTGAACCCTATTGAGCACCTTTGGGATGAACTGAAACGGCGAGTACGGGCACGTGATCCTGCCCCTACCACTCTCCAAGACCTTCAAGATGCCGACGTTGCAGAATGGGACAACATTCCTCAAGAGACTGTTGTCACATTAATTAGGTCCATGAGAGAACACATGGAAGCAGTCATCAGGGCTAGGGGGGGTAACACTAGGTTTTAAATTGTTTTTATGGACTTTGTTGCAATTTTTGCTGATAAAATTAAATTAAACTTTTTAATAATTTGCATTAGCTTGCTTTTTTTATTCCCTGGTAAACAAAAAACCAAATCTATTGATTTATTCTGAAATTTAAATAAATTGCCATTCCAATGATACCTTATAGTCATATGTCTACCGTTGATTAATAGGGTTAAAATGACTTTGAAGGGAGTTCTTAAAGAGGTGCGATTTTTGTGACGCCGAGTGTAGTTCGTTCATAAAATTAAATTTCGTTCGAAAACATCCATCGGTTTCTTACTAAACTTCAACTATATCCGACGACCCTGGTTACTTTTCTCTTTTGGTGACTGTACGCTATGTTGTAGGTACTTGTGGCACGTGAATAGAGCCCATCCATGTTTTAAAATACACATAACAATTAATTAGTGATTCCTATTTTCAGAATCGGTAGAGATATCTGTGAATGGCAACAAATTGACGTTCAATGAGGCGGATCTGTCAGTTCCTTATGACGGAGACACTGTCTACTTCTTTAAACACGGCGAACTCGTGGAAATAGTCTGCAGGAACCCGCACAGCACAGGCTCTGTGCATTTTAAATATTTAACGAAAGGTAATCGTAAAAGCTAATACCAAGATTTGTTTTTAGTAAATACAAGCTTATCCCTTTCATATTAATTAATTTTAGGTTACATTATTAGCCTAATAAGTAGCAATTCCATCATAACACATAGTGCCCTGCTCTTGCTTCATGTTAATTATTGTATATTCTTCTGCTTCTTCTTCGGGTCGCTGGCACGACTTTTCTCATGTTTTGTTGGCCCAAAACTTCCCCACTTCCACGGCGTCATTGGTGGCAGCCCGGAGGTCACTTTGACTGCAAGTTTTAGGCCACAGAGGGCAAGATAGAAGGTGGAGCATAGTTTGCGACATAGCTCCACCATCTCCATCCACATCCAGCTGCTATTCCATCGAGGTAGCCCCACTTTACCAGGTTGGAATTACATATTATTGTATATTGAAACATTGTAAAAGCCCCTTATTTTTAAAAGAGTAACCGTGGAGTTTCTTGCCGGCTCTTCTCCATAGGAAACAACCAATTGGAACCGTGCACCCAGCTTCTGACGTTTCATAAGTGCTCATGTTCGTTTATGTGAAATAAAATATTTTGATTTTGATTTTGTATGCATGCATTTTTTGTAAATGTAAATGATACACCTCTGACTACTTGCAGGATTGTCTCTCCGTCTCCTTTTAATCCATCCAAAGGTTGTCTGTAAGCCCACCCATTGTGCCCATTGTGTCACCCTGTAAAAGTTCTATATATATATATTTTATGGTGAACTCAATAATAAGTATTATCTGTTTTTTTGTCTGTCTGTCTGTCAAAGTCAAAGTCAAATCATTTATTTCAAATAGGCACATAAAAGGCACTTAGGAACGTCAAAATTTACAAAAAAATAGAATTGATTCTAGTTGCCCCTTCCAAAAGGTAGTTTCGTATGGAGAAGAATGGGCAAGAAACTCCACCGTTACTCTTTTAAAATGTTTTACAATATTATGTAGGTTCACATTAATTATGTAATCATATGTGAAGACAATGTACCTAGAATAAAATTACTATACCACAATAGGTAAAAAGAATTAAATATAATGCAAAGGCAGGTAAATTAAATATGTGATAGATACATGGTGCTCACATATTTACAAATATTGAAAAGTAGATGATGTTTCCAAAATTTTAACAAGTAATAATTTAGTCTGTCTATCTATCTATCTATATCTTGGCTAAAAACAGCCCCACGGGTCGATTTTCAAGGTTAAGCAACGTTTGCCAAAGTCAGTCCGTGGATGGGTGACTGACTAAGCATTACATACCGAGACCCTTTCTCGGAAAACCCATTAATCCGTCGGTCCAGTCTGTCTTTCGTGGATTTTTGACAGTCGTTACGGGAAATCAGAAGCCCGGAAGTCTGACAACCAGTTTTACTAAGGGGTATCGAGTTACCCAGTAACTGGGTTGTGGAGGTCAGATAGACAGTCGCTTCATGTAAAATACTAGTATTAGGCTGCATCCGGATAGACTGGAAGCTGACCCCAACATACATAGTTGAGAAAGAGCTAGGCAGTTGATGATGTACCTCTACTAGTCTGATAAAACATAGATGAAGCTATTGGCCCTGTATAGCTTGCGTCTTTGCCTTGCACTGTGGCAGTCACGGACTAGAAGAAAAAGAAGGAAAGGAGAAAGAAGGAAAAAAGGAACTAGAAGAAAGAAAGAAAAGAAAGCAAGAAAAGAAAGAAAGGAAAGCAAGAAAAGAAAGAAAAGAGAGCAAGAAAAGAAAGAAAGAAAGGAAAGCAAGAAAAGAAAGAAAAGAGAGCAAGAAAAGAAAGCAAGAAAAGAAAGCAAGAAAAGAAAGCAAGAAAAGAAAGCAAGAAAAGAAAGAAAAGAAAGCAAGAAAAGAAAGAAAGAAAGAAAAGAAAGCAAGAAAAGAAAGAAAAGAAAGGAAGAAAAGAAAGAAAAGAAAGCAAGAAAAGAAAGCAAGAAAAGAAAGAAATGAAAGCATGAAAAGAAAGAAAAGAGAGCAAGAAAAGAAAGAAAGAAAGAAAGGAAAGCAAGAAAAGAGAGAAAGAAAAGAAAGAAAGATAAGTAAGCAAGAAAAGAAAGCAAGAAAAGAAAGAAAGAAATAAAAGGCAAGAAAAGAAAGCAAGAAAAGAAAGAAAAGAGAGCAAGAAAAGAAAGCAAGAAAAGAAAGAAAAGAAAGCAAGAAAAGAAAGAAAAGAAAGCAAGAAAAGAAAGAAAAGAAAGCAAGAAAAGAAAGAAAAGAAAGCAAGAAAAGAAAGAAAGAAAGAAAAGAAAGCAAGATAAGTTAAGCAAGAAAAGAAAGAAAGAAATAAAAGGCAAGAAAAGCAAGCAAGAAAAGAAAGCAAGAAAAGAAAGAAAAGAGAGCAAGAAAAGAAAGCAAGAAAAGAAAGCAAGAAAAGAAAGAAAAGAAAGCAAGAAAAGAAAGCAAGAAAAGAAAGAAAGAAAGAAAGGAAAGCAAGAAAAGAAAGAAAGAAAAGAAAGCGAGAAAAGAAAGAAAGGAAAGAAAGAAAAGAAAGGAAGGCAAGAAAAGAAAGAAAGAAAGGAAGGCAAGAAAAGAAAGAAAGAAAGAAAGGAAAGCAAGAAAAGAAAGAAAGATAAGAAAGAAAGAAAGAAAAGAAAGCAAGAAATGAAAGCAAGAAAAGAAAGAAAGAAAGAAAGGAAAGCAAGAAAAGAGAGCAAGAAAAGAAAGAAAGATAAGTAAGCAAGAAAAGAAAGCAAGAAAAGAAAGAAATAAATAAAAGGCAAGAAAAGAAAGCAAGAAAAGAAAGAAAGAAAGGAAAGCAAGAAAAGAAAGAAAAGAAAGCAAGAAAAGAAAGAAAGATAAGAAAGAAAGAAAAGAAAGCAAGAAATGAAAGCAAGAAAAGAAAGAAAAGAGAGCAAGAAAAGAAAGAAAGAAAGAAAGGAAAGCAAGAGAATAGAGCAAGAAAAGAAAGCAAGAAAAGAAAGAAAGAAAGTGAAGCACTATAAGTATGCCGGACAGTTTGTACAAATATGCCTCACGCACACATTTACATCATAAGGTGCCATTACGCGGCACTACGGCATCATTGTAGGAACTGTTTACGTCAAGTAATAAAATAAAATAATGCCTTCTTGTGTTGTGAAATGGTGTGAAAATAATTCTACATCCCAGAAAAAGTGTCAAGGAATAACATATCTGCACGCACACATAGATCGGTACGGTGCTTCACTTTCGTTATGCGTGGCGCGGAGTCCTTCTTTTTTCTCTAGTCCGTGGTGAAAGTAATGACTTGTTTTTTCACTTCCAGATTCGGCCAATATATCTGATTCTGCGACATTTTTAATTCATCTACATTCGGAAAGCAATGGTTCTTACATCGATTGTGTGTACAACAGTACTAAACCTACTGACACTTACGTCTACAGGTTGACCTTCGTTATCAAGAAACAATTGTTTTATTTGAATGAGAGTAAGTACTTGTACAGCAGATATAAGATGCTTCATATTTTGTTCATTTTTAGGGGTCCGTACGTCCTAATGAAAAAACGGAGGATCACTCGTGTGTCTGTCCGTCTGTCACAGCCAATTTTCTCCGAATCTACTTGACAGATTAAGTTGAAATTTGTTACACATATGAATTTCTGTGATCCAAACCCGGACGCGTAACGTAAATAAAAGAAATTTGAATATAGAGTCACTTTTGAGGGACAAATTAGAAAATTATAAAAATAAGTTTTGTAAACTGTACCGTGTGGCATATCAAATGAAAGGGCTTATTGTGAGGGTCTCAAACATATTTTTTGTATAATTTTATAATAAACAGTATTGGAGTTATTTAAGAAAATATATGAAATTTTACCATTCCGCCTCCTGTCATCTCCGTTATTAGTGTGCCTAAAATTTAAAAGCTAATTAGTTCTCTAATTACAGATTACAGGAAAACCCATTAGCAGTCTAGGGTCATAAAATAACATGGTAAATCTTTCAATATTGTGCGTACAAACCTAAAATTGTAGTTGGAATGTATGGGAGAACATGTTCCGGGGCCGCGGATTGTTCGAAACAGTTACCGTGGCCCTGGCGCACAGGCAACTGAAGGAACACGCGTGGGTTTTAGTCAGTAAGAGTCTAACACGCCCTTCCGCTCCGCCCAGAGCGGGAGAGGTCATTTGATGACTTACCGAACAAAAAAATGAAAAAAAAATGCGTCTACTGAGAATATCCAAATGGATCTAGAATCCGATCGAGCGATTTTTTTTCACCAGCAATTTTCATAGCTAGTATCACAGTTGGTCGTACTTTATTCACATTACAATCTAGCCTAGCTAATAGGTAATTTAAATATAACTTAAACTGCTAAGTAACTATAAAACTAGTGGCTCTGTGAGGTGCAGTGTAGACCTCGCGAGTCTGTCTCTGCATAGCTTTAAACTGAATAAATATTCACCGCGCACCTTAAAACAAATAGCGCGTGCAAAGAGTGCGAAATGGCTGAAAAAGTATTTTGTTAACGTTTTCGACCCCCATAATTATCCGCCATTTTGAAAGATATTGAAAATCTGTTTCGAAAAGAACATCTATTAAATTATCGAAACTGCTTACAAAACACGAGAATCGGTTGAGAAAAGCGATCTTTAGACTAGAACATCCGGACATCCGGACATACGAAAGCATTTTTGCCCAAGTTGAAACGGTAACGCTTCGCTCGCGCTTCGCGGTCGCGCGGTCAATTAAGAAACCGTCCAATAACGTTCAATAATTTCTAATTCACTTTATATTTAGGGAAATGATACTTAATTCATGTGTTCTTTATAATAGTCAGCATTTCACTGTAGTTTAAGTTCACTCACACTAACTCAAGGTTTACGATTTTTAGTCTCCTTACTAATTCAGTGTTGTCAAGGAGTTGGATCGCCTCAACATTCACGTGATAATGAACCCTGTGTTCATAAGCTTCTGCATATTTTTCTATTACAACGCCATCCATCTTGAGGTCCCTAATCAACTGATAATGTTCCCACTGCTGGGACACAGACCTCTTCTCTTAGAGCGAGAGTGGGCTGTAATCTACCACGCGGGCCCTTTGCTAGTTGGTAGGTGTCACATGTCTTCGAGTTTTTGGTTCTAGGACATGCAGTTATCTTCGCGTTTTTTTTTTTACCGTTCTGAGAGCAGTGGTGATGACATTATTTACGCAAAGTATACAAAACGCCTGCCTGAGTTCGAACCCAGGACCTACGACTCGTAAGTGGGGGCCGTTACCACTAAGCCACCACTGCTGTCAAGGTACGCTCATGTTGTCCCGATGGAGGTCAATTAAATAAATGCACAACTTTATTTCAGGTATACTCGTTTCACATGTACCTGCCAAGTCATCATCGTTAATCCTAGGAAGTTCTATAGGAGCTGTGCTCGTCATCCTAGGTCTGACTGGCGTGGCTTGCTGGTACGTGAGGACTAGGAATGGTAAACAAATTGAGGTACGTAACTCACATGTACAGAAATTTAACTTTTCAGTGAAAGTAAAATAACGATTTGAAAGAATTTAATAATGCTATGGTAAAACGTTTAAGGAAGCCTTAGATTTGGTTCGACTAAAGAAGAAATTGCCGCCGAACCTTTTAAAGACTACTGGTGTTATTGTTTGTAGTCAGCCTCATAATGTCTTCACCACTTTTGACAACAATTCCCAATAAATTAAAACTTCCTTGAAACTAAAACTGTCAAATTCATCTTGAAAAGAAAATACACGCATACCTTGTCGTTTTATGACGTGCAAGTGATAAATGATAAATTATTTTATTTCTGTAAGTAGGTTTGTACAAACACTTTTACACGCCAATCATATTTTAAAAACTAGATGAGGTTGGCGTTCCCTATCAGATTACTCTGAGAAGAAAGGCCGAAACAAACTCAGAGGTCACAGTCCCTTTTAAAGTCCAGACACTTCGTCAAATCATGTGAAGACCATGTAGATTTTGTGTCAGAAATGGTCTTTTGAGGAAAAACCACACAGAATGAGTGGACCTGTCCAGACAGTGCACGCATTTGTCAGTAATCGTACAGCTCAACTCGGAACTTAAGGAGCTCAACGATTCGACGAACAATACCAAAGCATAAATTACTAAAAAGCAAACGCATAAATTACTCAAACTGCCAGACCATGACTACAACCAATTGAGAAGAAAAAAGAAAAACAACAATAATTAAAATACAGTGAAACCTGGTTAAGTGGGACCTGGATAAGTGAGAAACCTCTATTATTGAGAATTCCAATGAGGTCCCGGCACTTTTTCATCCAATTACCTCTGTTAATGGGACTTCACGAACCTGGTTAAATAAGATTTGATTTCTATGATTTTTTCGATGTTTACCTCTATAATTGGGACTCTGTAGCTCAATTCCTTGTATAAGTGAGACATTTTATCAGGTTGGGACAGGTTTCGACACGGACAACAACAAATAACACCAAAAATACGCATTTTTATTAACATTTCCACCTCTATAAATGGAATAACAGTACATTTCGACCTCTATAAGCGGGGGCCTCTGTAAATGAGACAACAATAATTTTAAACCTGTCTAATTGGAAAACTGGATAAATGAAAACCTCTTTAAATGGTACAAAATCCTTGGTCCTTTGAGATCCCAATTAACCAGGTTTCACTGTAATATACTATTTTACAAAGTAAATATTCATGTCAATGTATCTATAAAATTCATCAATTTCAATGTGTAGGTATATAAAAGTTCGGAAATAATCTTGGTCAGATCATTTGAGGACCATGTTAGAGTGGTGTCAAACATACCTGATGCACTGCAGAAACGGGGTAGCCCCAACAACATCCTGAACCCGTTATTATATTGGACCCGTAAGGCGCTGATAGCCCGCTGAGTATAATTGGTCCACAGGCTGCACGTGTAAAACATTTGGCAATAAGCTTTAAAAAGCGTTATTTTGACTGCCCTGCTACAGCGTGCAAACCTGCGAGCCAACATGTTACATCGGACTGCCAGCGCCCCACGTTCCCTCTCAATATCCACTGGTTCATTAAGGTCGTTGGTTACATAATGCCCCAAGTTCTTGAACTGGTACACTCGCAATATGTCATTCCCATTTAGTTTAATCGGGGGCACATACTCAGGACATTTAGCACCGTCAGCCTTAAAGACCAAGAACTCGCTTTTATTAACATTATAAACTAGGCCATGCTCTCGAGCATAGCCCTCACAACAATGAAGCAGCTCTCTAAGCTCCCTAACCGTAGGGCTCAGCAGCACCATATCGTCAGCATAGTTGTTGACACTAACGTCATCAATACGACATCCGATTTTCTTGCCGCTGAGCTCAACGATTAGATCGTTTATATAGAGGTTACACACTTTTGGTGACGTAATCTCTCCTTGTCTTACCCCACACTCTAGCCCATACGACACAGACAGCCCATCGGCCCATCTCACACGGTTTGTCTGGTTATAATACCAATACTGCAAGATACGCAACAGCTCCGCTGGCACTTTTCTCTCCCGCAGCTTTTCCCACAAAACCTCGTAAGATACAAGGTCAAAGGCACGGGTAAGATCTAAAAAGCAAGCATACACTGGTGTTCGACGTTTTGTGTAGTATTGCACCGTATGTTTGAGGCTACTACTAATGACTTTGTTGCTTATTTACAGACCCCATCAGGAGATTTGACAAAAGAGAATGACAATCCAACACCACAGTCTGCAAAAGAATGTGAAAATCAATACGACACGTGTTACAGCGAAAACCTATTTCACAGAGAAACGTATTATGAAACACCAGGAAGCGTAGAAAATAATATGGATCCTGAAGACCATTATTATACAAAAATTGAATACTCTCGTTGTAAACCCAAAATTGGTGAAACACAAACTAGGAATAGTAAAGTTTATGACGAGCCTTATGGCCACATAACGATGAGTGACAAAATGTAAACGTTACAAGTTTGATGATTTTCAGATTAGAGTAAAAGATCATGTTCATGTTATTGGATAGGTAGCAGGTACAGGCAGGTCTTAGGGATGTGCCTTACAGGTGTTGCACAGGGGGGGTTCCGGAATTGGTATTTTAAGAGGAACCGGGATACCCTCTATATGTTGATGGTGATCAGCGCAGTGGTTTTAGTGAGGTAAATATCTCACACTCCCCGACCTCTCCCCGACCTCCCTCCCCGGAGGTCGGGTGCCTTTTGAAGGTCCCGCCCCGACCCCCAAAAGTACAATGAGGTAGCTCACCTGACAATAAGTGCGGTCACCTCAATCTATTCATGTAAAAATCTCACCGGGAAAACTTGTGTGAAGTAAATTTGATGAAAACTGTCATTCTTTCAACTCATTGACACTATTGACAGCTCATTTCAAGATTACTTTATTTACCTAAGTTTTCACGGTGATATTTTTGCAGAATAGATCGGCTGAAATTTTAGAGGCATCGCAAGTGCGCCGCCATCCCAGAATAAAAGCTAAAAAGTGTCGTGTGCTTGTGACACCCGCAACCATATCCTGGAAACGGGAACACAGCGACGCTGCTTGCAGGCAGAAACAGGCACGGAGGTAGTAGTCCACTAGTAGGTAGTAATGCTCTTTCACGAACAGCTCTACTACTACAGAAGTATTTAATAACTAATATTATCATACTTCCTTTATTTCATTGTATACATATAAATTATATTTTTAAATATTAGAATATAGAATAGAATAGAATTTTCTTTATTCGAGTAACCAAGACTCAACAAGACTGTTAGTAAAACTTACGACTGAGTTAGTAAACAGAGACACTAAACAAAAATAATACAAGAAATAACGATTGGTCACCGTAGCGACATTCCATGAGAGACGGCACAACAGTGACCCACGTAGACACAGTCCAGGCGACTCGCAACCATGCTTAAGACACTGTTGGAGCTGCCCCACACCCTGTGCACCAGGGAAGCGCACTTTTTACGCATTGTTGCATAAAAGCAATCTACATGCGCATCTGCAAACATCCCTGACGCACTACAGAAACGGGGCAACCCCACCAGTATCCTAAACGCATCGTTATATTGAACGCGGATAGCGCTGTATGATCTTTGCGTATATCTAGCCCACAGGCTGCACGTGTACTCGTAAACACAGTACAGTAGGCTCGAAAGAGCGTGATTTTAACGGGAAGTGAGCATCGTGCAAACCTGCGAGCCAGCATGTTCGCTCTAACCGACAACGCTCTCCACTCCCGTTCAATGTCATCATCGTCTTTGAGGTTGGGAGTCAATATATGACCAAGATACTTAAACCTGTAGACTCTAATAATAATAAATAATAATCCTCCCGATCCTTTCTCCTGATAATGTAAAAACAAAAAATAATAAAAATTTATAGCCCACCTATACCGGGAACAGGGTCCAAGCTACCGGCAATCAGGGCTCCAGAGAGCGATGCGAGCCGTGTCCAGAAGTACGACTTTCTGAATCAAGCCCTTATTCCAGCTGCCCTATGAAGCCTCAAAGAGATGTCAGCACCATTGACGGGGTCGATGCCTGCCGGGGTCGCGGATTGTTCGAAAGAGTTACCATGGCCCTGGCGCACAGGCAACTGAAGGAACACGGGTCGGTTTTAGTCAGTAAGAGTCTGACACGCCCTTCCGCTCCGCCCAGAGCGGGAGAAATCATTTGATGATTTCCCAAAAAAAAAAAGCTGCCCTACGAAAGCCTCCTCAGGTGTTGGTCGAGGCTCTTGGCTATTAAGCCATTGGCTGTTTCGACTATCGCTATAATGACCGCTGAGTCCCCATCCCACATGTCGACAACCTCACGGGCCAAGGCAAGATACTTGATTTGTTTATTATATTAATTACTAGCCCGCGGCTTCGCTCGCGTTAATTTAGACTTTGACTATCAATTCGGGTTATAATTCAATCATGATTCGAAAGACACGTGGCGTCATTTATTATCATAAGGATGTTATTGTTGTTTTCCTCGGATACAGTACTTTTTTGCGGAATGAAAGGTACCCTATGTCTGTTTCTGTACCCCTGACAAAGTATATGCAAAATTTCAGGATGATCGGTTCAGTGGTTTAGGCGTGAAAAGGTAACAAACAAACTTACTTTCGCATTTATAATATTAGTTAGGATAGTTAGGAAGTTAGGATTAGGATAGTTATGATTAGGATTAGGATATTAATAAAGACTTTCAAGCCGCCACTAAAATCTGTGTGGTTTTTTCCTTAAAATAACATTTCAGACACCAATCTATATGGTACTCAAATGATCTGATCAAGATTATTTCTAAATTTTTATATACACATCAGACATTAAATAATTTTATATAAACAATGACATGAATATTTACTTTGTAAAGTAATAAATTATTTTAATTGTGGTCAATGTGAAGACTACGTGGGTAAGTTTTTGTTTGTTTTGTGTTCTCAGTTACTTTTAGTCATGCTCTGGCAGTTTCAGTAATTTGTACAAATCTACTTACAGAAATAAAATAATTAACATTTAAGCATTCGGGTTGTAAATACAGTGAAACCTGGTTAATTGGGATCTCAAGGGACCAAGGATTTTGTACCATTTAAAGAGGTTTTCATTTATCCAGTTTTCCAATTAGACAGGTTTAAAATTATTGTTGTCTCATTTACAGAGGCCCCCGCTTATAGAGGTCGAAATGTACTGTTATTCCATTTATAGAGGTGGAAATGTTAATAAAAATGCGTATTTTTGGTGTTATTTGTTGTTGTCCGTGTCGAAACCTGTCCCAACCTGATAAAATGTCTCACTTATACAAGGAATTGAGCTACAGAGTCCCAATTATAGAGGTAAACATCGAAAAAATCCTAGAAATCAAATCTTATTTAACCAGGTTCGTGAAGTCCCATTAACAGAGGTAATTGGATGAAAAAGTGCCGGGACCTCATTGGAATTCTCAATAATAGAGGTTTCTCACTTATCCAGGTCCCACTTAACCAGGTTTCACTGTATATGTATATAAATTATGATACTTAAGTTAAATTATAATTTGTACAGTAAAAATGTAATATGTAAAATATCCAATATTATTTAAAAAATGTACATTATTTAACTTAGTAATAATAATAAAAATATTCCATTCCTTTTTTTTTTGCACACTTATCTGGCTAGCTTTACCCCGACGTTGTAGGTGTCAACTTCTGAACTGTTATCGGTGTTTCACGCCAGTATTTCTCTACAGGGGTCGGCAGAGGTGTATCTGTATGTGTTCTCGTAATCTCTCTCCATTATCTGTGCAAGGAATACACCTTCTTTTCTATTTTCCCTCGATATAGTGCCAGTAGTCTTCGAGTACTACTTCGAGTCCGTCCGTCCGGATATCACACAGTCATTTGACTGTGTGATATCCGGACGGACGGACAGACGGACAAGACAAAATTGTAAGAGTTCCGTTTTTGTCATTTGGCTAGGGAACTAAGTACATATAAGCTAAGAATCGGTTGCTCAATTAGCAACGGATTCATCCAGTCAATTCCCTGTTTAGTCATCAGGGCGTTGTCTTTGAACACAAAGGATGGCGTCAAAGTTAGGACAAACAGGAAAACCGAAAAACCTATTTCAGTTTCAAATAACGATGTTCCAATAATAAATTATTAATTACTCTTCAACTCAAGGATAGTTATCGAATTTTCCTGATACCGTTAATCACTAATGGTATCAATCAGGAAAATAAAAAATATCCTAAGATAGTTTTCCACATATATTTTCAAAATCATTTGACTTTAGTTTTGAAAATGTGACAATGGGACATTGCTTGCAGAATGGGTCGATGGGGCCAAATGATTTTGAGGGGACTACCGCATATCGGTAAGCACAGTCTGACCCAAGATAGTGGCCCGATAACTTGGTAATGTGAATTCCCTTTACCAAGTTGAATGTGATGAATCAATGCAGAGGCTAACATCCTGATGATTGTGACTCTAACTAACAATCTCAAAAACACCATCTTTTCGGTCTCGTCTCGCAATTCGTAGGTTTAATGAATGCGATTTACTTAGAAATAAAGTGCTTGATGAATGACATCTCATTGGACCCTATCTGAAATTTAATACAATCAATAGAATACATACCTTCCCACACATTACCCATGACCAGCACTCGTAGCAAGATCACCTCTATCATTACTCTACGAAGAGAAGACAAATCACTTTCTTAACAAAGAGTCATTCATTTCTTGAATTTTGATATCGCGCCGTACCAATCTTTCTACAATCTGTCATTTTGTCTTCCGTTTCTACTCATACTACGCATGCTGCTGACCTCTTTAACCCAATTAGAGGGAGATATCAGATCGATACACATTCGGAACTACGGCGGACTAACTAATTAATGAAACAATCTATTATTGGTACTATGAGTCTACGTCATAGGGGTTCTGTGTGACGTCATTTCGCTTCATTCATGATTTATGTACTCCATCGCACGTCATTAAACCAGCAAAGTTTTGTTAAATGTAATTATTACAGAGCACGGAATCGCCACCTTCCAGAGACTGAGTGCGTAAGCGCACAACTCCGTTATTCCTTAAATGATAAATGATTTTATTTCTGTAAGTAGGTTTGTACAAACACTTTTAATCGTCAATATTTTTTTTTTACATTAGTTCGGTGTTTCATATCTGACTACTCTGAAAAGAAAGGCCGAAACAAAGCAGAGGTCAAAGTCTCTTTTGAAGTCCAGACATAATCTTGGTCAGATCATGTGATGACCATGTAGATTGGTGTCTGAAATTGTATTTTGATGAAAGGACCACAGAGGTTTGAGTGGACCTGTCCTGTCAGTGCACGCATTTGTCAGTAATCGTGCAGCTCAACTCAGATTTTAAGGAGCTCAACGATTCGACGAACAATACCAAAGAAAAGTCATTTGGGTAGGCCGCATAAATTGCTCAAAGTGGCAGATCATGATTAAAACTAACTGAGAAAAGAAAACAAAAAGCAATAACCCACATAGTCTTCACATTCACGATATTTAAAATAATATAATATTTTCCAAAATAAATTCATTAATGTCAATATGTATATAAAAATTCGGACATAATCTTTCAAAACCAAAAAATCAAAATCAAAATATTTTATTTCATAAACCTACATGGGCACTTATGAAACTTCAGAAGCTAGGTGCACGGTTTCAATTGGTTGTTTCCTACGGAGAAGAGCCGGTAAGAAACTCCACCGTTACTCTTTTAAAAATAAGTGGCTTTTACAATGTTTTCAAATTACAGTGTTGTACTCCTTCTGTGAAGCAGCAGTGCTCACAACAGGACAGGACACGGCGGTGCTCCGCCCAAGCCGGGCAGACCTCCACCGTATGCTCCACCGTATCTTCCGGTCGATCCACACAATGGTAACAGCCGGGCGTTTCCTCCCGCCTTATCCGAAAAGGAACGTCCCGAAACAGCCATGTCCGGGGAGGAGCTGCGTCAGGCGGAAGGTGAGGACGCCGTGGCGCCTCTTAAGTCACTCTTCAAAGAGGGCATTTACCGCCGCAATTGTGGCGTGCCCTGCGCTGGGTTGCGACAGTTGCACTTTCCATGCCGCCATGAGATCCCGCCGGAGCTCTGTCCGCTGTGCCGCAATTTCTCGCGGCAGCGGAGTTACGCCCCGGCGTTTTGCCTCCTCGCGCCTCTCCCAAATGTGCGCGAGGACTTTTGCCTCCAGATCCCATGGCGGCAATCCGGCAAGGAGGCTCAGCGTCGAACATCTTAAATACGCTGGGGTACACTTACCGCGAGTACTTGCTATGATTTTTAACCTATGTCTTAGTCATAGTTACTTACCTGTAGAACTTAGTAATACGATTGTTGTGCCAGTAATAAAGAATAAGACTGGTGATGCCTCCAATATCTCCAACTATAGGCTGATATCGCTTGCCACTATCTGTGCTAAGGTATTGGAAAGTCTGCTTGATAAGATTCTAGCTAAACATATCATTCTCGAGGATGGTCAGTTTGGTTTTAGACCGAACTTGTCAACGGCTAGTGCAATTTTACGTCTTAAGCAGACTGTTCAATATTATACAGACAGAAAGGCTCCTGTAATAGCATGTTTCTTAGACATATCGAAGGCTTTCGACCTGGTTAATTATGACCTGCTTTGGCATAAAGCTCACTCACGACACTTGTACCAGCTGATGTGATATCACTGTTTAGATATTGGTACAGTAGTCAAATGAATACAGTAAGTGGACTGGCTCATATTCTGATATGTATGGGCTGGATTGTGGGGTGAGGCACGGGGTCTGTGCTCCCCCCGTCTTTTTAACCTTTATATAAACAAACTGATGGGTGAGCTCGATAGCACTAAATATGGTTGTCATGTGGACGGTGTGTGCGTAAATAAAATCAGCTACGCTGATGATATGGTGCTGCTGAGCTCATCTTTAGGTGCTATGAGAAGGCTTCTTAAAATTTGTGAAAGTTAGGCAGTGGCTCACGGGCTCAAATACAATACCGATAAGAGTGAATTATTAGTTTTTACATCGGGTACTTTAACGTATAAACAGGTGCCTCAACTCTCACTCTGTGGATTTCCTTTAGGTCGGATTTCGAAGTTTAAGTATTTGGGTCACTGGGTCACTGATGACTTAAGACAATGTAGACAAGACATGCTGGCCTGCAGCTTTGCACACTGTACTGATTACAACTAATCTGCAGAAAAGGCCATGGAGTTCTGGGCAGTCGATACGTCCCCGCAAGGTCTAACAGGCTACCGTGGGCTGATCAAGGCCTCTTCTCACCTCCAACGAGTTAAAGCCCAACGTTACTAAAAGATAGTCGGTAGGGTACATGTAGGGATAGAAATGGTATAACCTTTGAAGAAGCATCTTTGAAAAGTTTTCTGTACCTTGTTTAGCATTAGTGTTTGGGTCGCGGTATATGGGTGACAAACACAGGGACTGGACTCGAGTTTGCTTCGAACTAGAGCGGCGTACAATAATCTAATAACATTCGGACTGCGAAAGTCACGAGCATTTCACAAAACAAATCCCAAGCGCCTGAAAGATTCCTTAGCAATTGTAGAAACTTGGTCTCTAAAAGTCAGACGGGCAGCGGTCGAAAGTCACTCCCAAATCCTTTATGTTGGTGACACGAGTAATTAATTCACCACCCAGACTATATTCGTAATGAATTGGTCGCAACCCTCTACCGTATGTCATGATGTAGCACTTGCTTGTATAAAAAAATAGTTTGTTCACAATGCTCCACTAATAGATGGTATTAATATCCCTTTGTAGGAGTTTGCAATCCACGTCCGTTCGGATTTGTGCGACTAGCTTGAGGTCGTCCGCATAAAGCAGGCATTTGGCAAACTTACCATTAGTTATGAGGTCATCGATCATGATCAGGAACAGAGACAGCCTTAACATGGATTCCTGACTTACGCCCGAGCGTGTATTTTAAGGCTTGAACTCGAAGCAGTCATGTCTTACAAACTGCTTGCGATCGCGCAGATAATCCGAAAAGAAGTTAAGGAGATCGGACGAGAAGCGGAGGCCCACCAGCTTTGTCAAAAGCAAATCGTTATCAACTGTCTCGAATGCTTTCCGGAAATCGAAATACAGAGCGTCCTGCCTACCGATATCCAAGCCACAGGATATGTAGTCTACGTGAATCAGTAAATTCGAATTTACGAAGCAACCCGGGCAAAAACCGTGTTGGATGTCAGATAAGGACATATTTACGCGTTTGTAAATGAAAGCGTGGAGTATATGCTCAAATACCTTGGCAATGATCGGCACGTTACCGATGGGTCTGTGTTCCTCTACTGATGTTTTGTCACTAGTTTTAGGGATGAGAGTGACTCGCGAAGTTTTTAATGGATCAGAGTATACGCCGGACTATATGGCTATGTTAAAACATGACAAAGAGGGGCTGCCAAGGTATCATGACATCCAATGAGGGTTAAAGCTGGAATGTTATCAGGGCCAACCTAGCTACATGGTTTGAGTTTAGCAATCGCCTTAACTACATCGGGTGGGGTTAAAAAGGGAAGAGGAATGTTATCTCCCTCACTACTCAAATTTAATTTTCTAGGGTCCAATTCTGATGCATCAGTAAGAAACACACTAGCAATATTCAGAGCAAATGCCTCAGCCGCTTTGACACTCGAACAAGTCTCACCATTGTATACTATGTTTGGCTCGAAACCGCCCTTTGATCGCAGGCTAGAAACATGGTGCCAGAATTATCGCGGATTTTTGGCTATGTTATTTTCCAAAGTACAATAATGTTGGTAACGGATGACGGGGTGACATCACGTGATCAGCTGTCAACCGATATGAGTTTATAAAAGGAGACGCACGGTGCGGTAACGGTCTCTTTTTGCTTGGATTGCGCTCGGAACGGACGTGCTACCTGACCATTATCGTGTGGTTTCTATTGGACTATTATTTTAGTGTTTTCTTGATATTTTTTTTTACTTGTTTCTATTCTGATTCCTAATAATATAATATGTAATGGATGTCATTATGTCACTCGTAAGGTAGTTGCTGAAAATCAGCGCTGTTGACGATAGGTTCGTCCAAAGTCATAACATTTTGCTGAGCAACGAACTGTTCTTGCACAGATGCGACGCACGATTTCATCTTACTTGTGTTTGTTGTTTACAAAAGTAGATAATTCCATGTTTTGTTTGTTTTTTGTTGTTAAATGATAAATGATTTTATTTCTGTAAGTAGGTTTGAACAAACACTTTTACACGTCAATCATATTTTAAAAACTAGATGAGGTCGGCGTTTCCTATCTGACTACTCTGAGAAGAAAGGCCGAAACAAACTCAGAGGTTACAGTCCCTTTTAAAGTCCAGACATAATCTTGGTCAGATCATGAGCAGACCATGTAGATTTGTGTCTGAAATGGTCTTTTGAAGAAAAACCACACAAATTGAGTGAACCTGTCCAGTCAGTGCACGCATTTGTCAGTAATCGTGCAGCTCAACTCAGAACTTAAGGAGCTCAACGATTCGACAAACAATACCAAAGAAAAGACATTTGTGTAGGCCACAAAAATTACTCAAACTGCCAGAACATGATTAAAATTAACAAAATGTTATTTACCAGTGTCGCAACGTATTATGCAATGTCTATTATTGTCTTTGGTCTTTGGACATCAAGAAATAGACAACATTGTCAAACTTTTGTCGTTTTAAGTACGAGCCTTTTCGCTACTTTTTATTGGTGTATGTATTTTGTCTACAACAGTTTTTTTTTTTGTATTGTGCGTGTTGTTTGTACAGAATAAACAATTTTTCTTTCTTCTTTCTTTCTTTCAATCTGTAGGCGTCCTGTGTTCTTACTTTAAGATCCGATCGCAGAGCACTAAACTCCGCATATATAAGATCACAGCATGAAACTTTCAATGTGATAATTCTCTTCTTCATGAAGATGATCACCGGAAATTATTCATCATGAACGCGAAGATCGCGTGCAGTCCCTTCACAGTTAATTTACCTCTGATTTTGCATCACTGTCAAAATCACCGTGATCTTTATGACCGTTATAATAAGGTTGCTGTTGGGTTGCTGCCACTGATAAGTCTGTCAAAATCACAATGATCTTTAGTCTCGTTACTATAAGGTTGCTGTTGGGTTGGCGCTGTCGGAGGTAAATTATCTGTAACTGTCTTCGCGCTACCGATCGCTTTGGTTAGAACAAGGGGGTTGGGTGAGTGATAACAGCTTGCCTCTGATATTACAGATGCACCCAATATCATCAAATAGTAGTGCCTTTAATCAATAAATTTATTAAGAGCTATCCATTCGTAGATCTTTGATGACTGCCAATATTTCAGACTACCCGTAATGACTGTTACGGGTAGCAGAAGCCCAAAAGTCTGACCAGTCAACCAGTCTAACCAAGTGGTATCGTGTTACCCAGCAACTGAGTGGTGGAGGTCAGATAGGCAGTCGCTTCATGTAAAAATGTTTTTCTAGATTTAAAAATAATTTGACGAGGTTTTTAATTGAAAAATGCTTTTATAGTGTACATGTGTTTTTAGATTATAAATTGTAAGTTTTTGTTAATTGCACGATCATTTTAAATTATTATTGTTATTATTATTGGGGCGAATCTCTCCCATTGCTGACATGATCATTATTGACAGTTATGATTATTATTTTTATTATATTGACATGTATTTAATTCAGTAATACAATTTTAAAGGGATTATCTGTTTAATAATAATAATAATAATGATAAACTTTTATTTGCAGACCTTAAAGTCCATAGTCTTAGTATTGACATGAATTTACTTATTAAAACTATTGTTAGTAACACAAACAGTCACAAAGAAAATATAATACAAAGAAAATAATTACATGCCCGTATAACCACCTACTTAAAGCCGATCTGGGTGTGCAGACTCACCCATCGGCCAAGCATCGGGCAGTCCCACCGGTCACTCAATGCCCTAAACATTCTATGGGAGCTGACGTGTGTTCGAATGACTGCATGATTATGGTCAACAATTAATTTAAATAAAATATGACACGTTATTTTATATTTACACGCCGAAATTAAAGGCAGAATAAGATAACAATTTTTACATTTTACCAACCTGCTGTACCTTATTTACGCAAATAAATGATTTTGTTTATTTTTTATTTTTAAAATACTGTTATTCAGCTACATCCAGTTGGACTGGAAGCCACCTGCCGGGGTCGCGGATTGTTCGAAAGAGTTACCGTGGCCCTGGCGCACAGGCAACTGAAGGAACACGGGTGGGTTTTAGTCAGTAAGAGTCTGACACGCCCTTCCGCTCCGCCCAGAGCGGGAGAGATCATTTGATGAGGTCCAACCCAAAAAAAAAAAAAAATTGGACTGGAAGCCAAACTCAACAGACTTAAAAAAGGGCTAGGCAGATTAATTGATTATCCTGCACCCTAATTGTCACACTGTCTATCACAATCTGAATCAGTTTGAAGCCTATTGCTAATCCATTGCTTCATATTTCGAAAAATGTGTCTGCTCAACAACGTAAATAGCGCAATGAATGTTGTTGAACTGTCAAAATTAAAGCTATTCCTACTGTTAGTGTGTTACGCAATTATCCCTCAGATGCTTACCATCATATTAGTTTATCCTACTATATAATATATATAATATAATATATATAATATAATATATAATCCTACTATAATATTATAAATGTGAAAGTGTGGATTTTTGGATGTTTGTTACTCAATCACGCTAAAACGGCTGAACGGATTTGGATAAAATTTGGCACATGGGTAGACTATGACCTGGATTAGGACATAGGATACTTTTTATCCCGATATTCCCACGGGATCGATATTTCTGCGGGTGAAACCGCGGGGCGCAGCTAGTTAGAAATAAAACTCTTGTTGTCTTGAGTGTAAATTTTATATTTTTAAGTAAAAACAATTTTTAATAACTTATTCTCCTATCCTCGTAAGGCCCAATGTACAATGTATTGAACAAAGGGACATGCAGCATTCCGGCCCAGACTTAAAAACAAAATCTTCTCCTAAACGCCCAATGTACAATAAAATGAACAATATCGCCTAACATGATTCAGGCCCAAGCACATGCAACTAGTTTTTTTTAGGAAAAACTCAATTAGGATTTTTTTAAATGTTTTTCCAGGTACTCTTAGTTAGAAAGGAATATAATACAACTACTTTTAAATTGATTTCCCGTGTTCATTTAAATGCACATTGGGCGTTTAGGTGATCTTTAATTTTTAATAAAAGAATGTTATATGAATCAGTTTTTCTTAATTTTATGAGAAAAAAATCACAATTCTAACAAAATGTCTTAGATTTAGTTTAAGTATCTTATTTTTAACATAAAAGTGAGATCAGTCAACAGGAACTATGTATTAATTATTTAACATGTTGGTAATTATATTTTTCATATAAACTAAAATCCTTTAAAAAAAAATAGATAAACATAGAATATCAAACATAATCACAAAAGCGTCTAGTGTAGTCTTAACAAAAACAATTCTTCTAAATTTTTTTCATAATTTTCTTCTTCTTCTTAATTTCTTCATAATTTCAATAAAAAAAATGGTTTTAACCCATCAACTATACGCTTATCAAAATAATATGAACATGATAACGACCCCGACCACGTCTATTTCTTGCCCCTTGGCCCCTTCCACGTACTCTTCTGCGCCCTCTTCCACATCTGACACGTTCTACTCCAAATTCGCCATCATCTTCTGTAGTGTCATCACTTCTGTCTGACAGATTCTGCAAACAAACAGATTCCGAAGGTCCGGGTCGGTACTCTGGGTCACCGGTATCTTCGCCAGAGGGCAAGAAGTCTTCAAGCTCGGTATCGTTGAGCAACTCCTCAATTTGGTCATTCCCTAAACCTACAAATAAAAAGTTTCTTTAGTTACATTTTAGTAATCAGTAACGCCCAATGTGTAACACAATGAACATAACTTTTCGATGAAGTACAAAAAATACAAATAACTGTTATTAAACTAAAATAATAACTATTTCAGGTAAAATATGCATTTATCTTTAATTTTGTGTTATTTTCTAATCAAAATAGGCTAAGATTTAATTAATAAATTAAGATATTTACTCACGTGTTTCCTGAATCTGTGGCATGGTGGCAAAAAAGGCAGGTTTTGACAGATTGTCTATAGATTTCTCTTATATGTCGGCCGTCAAAATACCTCCCAAGGTATCATCCAATCATAACATTCACACAAAATGACAGTTGGCGCGAATATTTAAAAGAAACATGCATTTAAATTAAATGTACACTGTAATGTACATCGGGCGTTTAGAAGAAGATTTTGTTTTTAAGTCTGGGCCGGAATGCAGCATGCCACTTTGTTCAATATATTGTACATTGGGCGTTTAGCTCATCTTGCGAAACTTTGCTTGGGCCTTACGAGGCTATATCACCTTTTCTTTGTCTTTCATTTAGCATAATATAATCGATTCTGTGTTCATAAATACTGTAAGGTTATTTTATATTTGAAATAAATAAAATTGGCTTGACAGTTTTCCACCCAATATCATCAAAAAGATCTTCCGATACCGTTCTGACGTTTTCATTTTATAAATTATCATTATCTTGACATGATGACACATCATAAATTAGACTAGGTACACTACTACTCTATGTTGAAGGTAATAAGTAAACTAAACGTCAATGTCACTTTAATCTGTTTGTGTCATCTGTCTGACACACCTGTCATACTTGTCATCGTCCCTTTTTGTATCTGGACTAAAAACTAGAACTCATGACTGTGTTTGCTCTGCCGCTTTTAATTAAATCTGTTCTCATCTTAAACAATATTCTTATTTTCCTACCAATAACCCATCACTCTATGTTTTATTAAGGTCTATTTCTGTATAATAATGGTATTCAGGATCCTTATTATTTTCTACGCTTCCTGGTGTTTGGTGATAATTTTCTGTGTTCGATAGAATTTCATTGCAATACGCGTCGTTTTGATATTCACATTCATTTGTATACCCTGGTGTAGAACTGTTATTCTGGTATGTTAAATCTTCGTTAGGAGTCTGAAAATCAAAAAATAAAAATCATTAGTTTCTCAATCATATTATAAGTTAAAAAAAAGTAGATGGGGTACTACGCGCTCCGCAAATGGCGCGTTAAAACTTGGCTTGTTAGCAAACCTGCGAGGTAATTACGTAACACACTAACAGTAGGAATGGGTTTCATTTTGACAGTTCAACAACATTCATTGCGTTATTTACGTTGCTGAGCAGACAAATTTTTCGAACATATCAAGCAATGGATTAGCAATAGGCTTCAAAATGATTCAGATTGTGATAGATAGTATGTTACGTAATTAGGGTGCAGGAACTTAGTGTTGCGCTGTCGTCAACGGAAGCCATATATGCTTGTCTCTTTTTCGCTCCCGATTACAACGACATGCCGTCCTACTTCCACGTGTCATCTAATACAGGATGACATAACAATATTACGTTATTTATGCGTGCGTTAGTAGGTATACCGTTTTTGAAAATCGAACGTTGCGTAGGTAACCAGCACCCTAATTACGTAACACACTATCTATAACAATCTGAATCATTTTAAAGCCTATTGCTAAACCATTGCTTCATAAGTTCGAAAAATTTGTCTGTTCAACAACGTAAATAGCGCAATGAATTTTGTTGAACTGTCATAATGAAACCCATTCCTACTGTTAGTGTGTTACGTGATTACCCCGCTGTCTACCTCTTCTTAATTGGTTGCACAACAGTTTAAGTGCAGGGTAAATTCATAGTTACATGGTTCAAAATCGCTTGACACTTCCCTTGTCGTCGCGATTTTTTTTCACTGCAATAGCTTTTAACTTGTACAAAACAATATGACTGCCCCATTTAGTTTCACGTTATTTAAGCTAAATCGGTACTAACGCCGCCATCTTGTTGTCATTATGCTGAGATAAGAGCCTTTTTGGCCATGCACAAGTCATTTATTTTTTACTTGTTGATTGTGGTTTTTAATTAATATTAATTTTGTTAGCTTTTAATGCTCCTTTTTAATATTTGTCTTTCTTTCTTTTCTTTTGTTATTCAATACAATTCCACAACGACTTATTTATTTATTTGTCTAGCCACTATTGTTGCACCGTTCAACCAATTAACACAAGCCAACATACAAGCCAAGTATTTTTTGATGTGAAACATCTATAGCCGCGGGTAAAACTGATTGTTGGCGTGGCGACGCATGCCATGGCGACGCATTGCTTCGCTATATTTTCTATACAAAATAGTTTCGATGTTTTACATCTGCTAGGCGTCCCGCGACGTCTTAATTTTTTTAAGCTATTGCATAGCTTTTATCGCGGGCTTTGAGCGCGGCGACCGAATCAAGAAATTCCGTAACGAAAATAAAACCTAACGCCCCCACTCCGCCTACCATGTAGCTCGGCCGAGCGTTCGCTTAACGTGTATGTATATGGTACGACTGTACTTGAATTAATATCAAAGAAAAAAAAATACTGCGTAAATACTGCATAGGTAAATAAAAATTATAATTGCATAAGTTGATAAAAAATGCAATGCAATAGCTTTACCGCGGCAGTCCCCGAGTGCCACACGTGTTTTTTTTTTTTTTAAGTGTTGAATGAGGTTATGAGGCGTGCACTTTTGGATTTTCCAAATTTTAATTATTTTATTTTGGTCTGGTGTTTTTATTTGTTTCTATTTGCTGTAGGTACTCTGGATGTTTTAACGTTTACGTCTTTTTTACATCGCTCTCGCATATAATTATAAGTTTAAAATTAGTGATTTAACTAATATTTTTGTAACAATATAATTTAAAAGAGTGTTCGTGAAGTTTCTTGCCCGTTCTTCTCCATAGGTACCTACTACGGTTTGGAATGGGCAACTAGCTTCATATTTCTGACTGACTGACTCCTTGACAATTCAATTGTTCGTTACCGTGCACCGTGCTGTTAGTACAGTGATGGTTATTTAAGTTGGTGAACTTGGCGCTTGAACTTTTAAAGTGAAGTGCAACAAATATCGATCCCAATTATTTAGAAGTCTGCAAAGTCTTGGGAATGGGGGAGCTAGTCAACAATTTGATAGGATGACGCGGATACTTAAAGGGTAGGCTAGGATAAAAATTATATAACAGGTAAAAATTTTAACAGAAAAATGTAATCAACATTATCTCTAAGGTGAGTGGGGGAAGATGAAAAACGGGGTAACACAAAAAGTTGTCCATAACGCCAGACTTAATACAGTTTTTGCAGTGATGGCAACATTATTAAGATCGCCATTTTGTTACGTCGCACATCTCAGTCAGCGTTTGCCGCTTTGAGTAAATGGTTGTGTGAAAAATGCAAATGTCTGCGCAGTGACTTTTACGCAAATTAATCGAGTGTTTTAATCTTACCCCGTGTCCTGTAACTTTACTTACGAGGTGGGTACGAATGTTTTATTGGAATATCTACTCATTATTTTTTATTCTTAGTTGTGCTATTACATCCAAATATGGATATTTTTCGTATTTTAGGATTTATTTTAATTTTCCATCTTTACCCACCAATATTTGACGGGGTAAGAAGAACATATAAAAGTTTCGACCTTACCCCGTTTTCAAAAGTCATACTAATAGACAGATGTTCTCAAACTGTTGTGATAAGATAAGTATACAAAATAAAATAATAGGTACCTACCCTTTTATGATTTTATGATGTTCATATAGAATATCGGTTGTGCAAATTTTGAATTAATTAATTTTGTGTATAAGTGATTAGTGATTACATACTGTCTTTGAAATATTTAATTAGAATAAAATTATTGTTTTGTTTCAGCCAATATAACGGATGCACAGTAATAACCTGTCAGCGAGACAAATTCGGCCATTTACATCTAGAAGTACTTACAAATATTATTATTATAAATACCAACTTAGGACTACCGAATGAACTATTCAATAAATGCATTTTGCCAATTCAGAATCATCATGTCACGTAACTACGTCCGGAAACCTCTACGCGCAACTTCCTACACTCATGACGATGTTGCTAACACCATAGAGTAAGTAAAACGGAAGGAATTGACATTATACGGCGCGGCAAAACATTACAATATACCTATTGCTACTCTTCAAACTCTCTGTTTTGTAATATCTTGGTATTAGGATAGAGTAAAATAAAAATATATATGTGATTGATAGCGATGTTTTATTTTCAGTATAACCTTAAGCAATTAAAGTGGAAAGTTTGAGAACCTCGATCTCAATCTCCCCCGGTTGCGGTAAGATTGAAATATAAAAAAATACAAAAATATTATATCTTTGTTAACTAAAGGTATTTTGACACTTCAGGCAGTACTCAGTTTTTATCGCACTTCAAACTATAGATTAGTGACGACCAACAGCGTCTGATAATCATTTGAACGATTTTAGAAACTATTTCGATCTTTCCCCACCACCCTTTCGTCTTCCCCCTGTTTCATTCTCGTGATAAAAACATTTTTTTTTTTTTTAATGCTTTGGAACAGATTTAACAAGATGTTATCAATATGATAGAAAAATATACTCTTTGCTCTTTACTCAATACAAATAAATTTTTAGCATAAGCTAATATGAACTGTTCTACAAGACTTCAAATACAACACTGCTCATATCATCAAAAAACCGTTCGATCTTGCCCCCACTCACCTTACGTTTTTCTTTTGACATTTTGCATATCCTGGAACTTTTTAAATTGGATTCTCGCGAGTACGTAGGATGGTTTAAAAAAAGCTTCTGAATGCGCTCCGTTTAGCCGCACAGAGACAATTTACCTAATTAAATCGCAATCGTTATGTCAACTGTTCCAAATTTGTTAATTGACTCGTCACTAGATGGCGTTGCTCCATTTCGATCGATTTGTACATCGCGGTGTCAAGATTCTGCACTGATAATGAAAGGTTTGCATTAAGATAGCTAAGTGAAATATTCTTTCAATTAACCCCAGTTTACTAACCCTCTAAGTCGAGGGTTATTCACGATTTAATTAGGTAAATTGTCTCTGTGCGGCTAAACACGCTCTAATCTACGACTACATAATGCATAGTGGAGACACCACACGACCACGTGTGTAATGCTTACCAACAGCCTCCCTAGCTGTCATTTTCATCCAAGACCAAAAGATCCTGGCAGCACCGTAATGAGTGCTCGAGAACCCGAGGTGCTCAGAAATGAGGGAAAAATTGCTATTTTTACCAATAAATAACAAAAAAACTTAATAAATGTTATTACAGTATAAATGAATATTTAATTGAAAAATCCATAGAACTGGCACAGTAATATAAATAAATAATAAAAATTTAGATTTAATTAATTTAATTAATAAAATGTTACCTTTAATTTTACTTAGAATAAGTTATTTTTGCATGTATAAATAAGTCCTCTTCGTTCAAATTTTTATTTTGCTGTGCCCGACAGGGTCCATGATTGGTACAACTAATGTTTATTTTACCACATTGTGGAATGCAATAAATGATTGATTATTGAGTTACGTACCTCAACATTCCGTCTAGTATTCCTAGTTCTGATGTACCAGCAAGCTACGCCAGTCAGACCAAGAATGATGAACACAGCTCCTATAGAACTGCCCAGGATAAGCCATAAAGACTTGGCAGATATATTTAAATTTGCCAATGTTTTACCTGAAATAAAATTGACCTTATTTTAAAAAGAGCTGTGCAAGGTTTTTGATTTTTATTGTAATATAAAGATACTAGCTTTTGCCCGCGGCTTCGCTCGCGTTAATTTAGAATTTGACAATCAATTCGGGTTGTTCAGGGAGTTATAGTTAGGAGGATGAAAAACCGGTCTATCGACACTCTAGACTTACAAAATGTATTAAGTACTTATATAAAAAATAAAAAAACTCTTAACACACTACTAAAGTTTCTACAATAATATAATTCAATCATGATTCGAAAGACACGTGGCGCCATCTATTATCATAAGAATGTTATTGTTGTTTTCCTCGGGAACAGAACTTTTTTCGGGATGAAAGGTACCCTGTGTCCGTTTCTGTACACCTGACTACGTATATGCATAATTTCAGGTTGATTGTTTCAGTGGTTTAGGCGTGAAAAGGTAAAAAACAAACAAACTTACTTTCGCATTTATAATATTAATAAATAAAAAATAAAATAATAAATAATATAACAATAAAAGTTAGGATGTCATAGTTTAGCTTCATGCGAAGAGTACTCTGAATATGATAAGTAAAAAACCCTCATTCCTTCTCTGTATGAACACACACAGTCTGTAGGTACACAGTACATGACAGCTGTCATTCTGACAAAAATTGTATTCAATTGAGAAAAAGAAATGCAGTAACCGCGACGTCGTCGCCCAGCCTTAAGGCGGCGTTTCCACTAGAGGGGATCCCTTCTTTTCGCATAATGTTCTTTGTCCTAATTTACTACGGCATAACGATTTTGGCACAATTTGTTTTGGCATAATAATACTTCGGCATAATTTTTTTAGGCATACATTTTATGTTGGCATAATCATCTTAAAGACTAATTTGTTTTGGCATAAATTTGATTCGCATAACGTTAGTAGGCCTAATGACTATTAGCATAATATTGTTGGTTAAAAATTTAATATGCTGTGCAATAAAAGTTAGTGACAGAACCGAATTGCTGCAAAACCGACTCCACGTAGTCTTGTTTGTCCTACCCCTAGAGTGTAATTTAAAATCGCATAGGCGCGTAGGGGCGAGGCGGCCCGCGGGCTGAGGAGCAGGCGGCTGCGAGCGAGTCGCCGCGGCTGAGGCTGGCCGGCGAAGCCGGCCAACAAGCCGAAGCTGCGGTGGTGAGCGAAAGCCGTCTGCGACGATTAGCACGCATGGGGCCGAGGCCCGCAGCGCCGGAGCCGTTACAGAAACCCTGCTTGCTGCATGCTGCATGCTTGCTTGCATGCTGCATGCTTGCTTGCATGCTTGCTTGTTTGCTGCATGCTTGCTTGCATGCTTGCTTGCATGCTGTATGCTTGCTTGCATGCTGTATGCTTACTTGCTTCATGCTTCCTACAACGAAAAAAAAAACCCACAAAATTGTTCATAAAAAAGTTATGCTTTAGAACTTTATGCTTAATAAATTTATGCTTTAGAATATTATGCTTAATCATTATTATGGTTAGAGAAATTATGCTTAAAAAAATTATGCGTAAGCTGTTATGCGTAATTATATTATGCGAAAATATAATTATGCCAAACAAAATTATGCTAAGTTATATTAGGTCTTAACATCGGTTCCCTATCCATTTGCATAAAATGTTAAGACCTAATATAACTTAGCATAATTTTGTTTGCCATAATTATATTTTCGCATAATATAATTACGCATAACAGCTTACGCATAATTTTTTTAAGCATAATTTCTCTAACCATAATAATGATTAAGCATAATATTCTAAAGCATAAATTTATTTAGCATAAAGTTCTAAAGCATAACTTTTTTATGAACAATTTTGTGGGTTTTTTTTTTCACTGTAGGCAGCATGAAGCAAGCAAGCATACAGCATGCAAGCAAGCATACAGCATGCAAGCAAGCATGCAAGCAAGCATGCAAGCAAGCATGCAAGCAAGCATGCAAGCAAGCATGCAGCAAACAAGCAAGCATGCAGCATGCAAGCAAACATGCAGCATGCAGCAGGCAGGGTTTCTGTCACGGCTCCGGCGCTGCGGGCCTCCGGCGGCCCCACGCGTGCTAATCGTCGCAAACGGCTTTCGCTCACCACCGAAGCTTCGGCTTGTTGGCCGGCTTCGCCGGCCAGCCTCAGCCGCGGCGGCTCGCTCGCAGCCGCCTGCTCCTCAGCCCGCGGGCCGCCTCGCCCCTACGCGCCTACGCGATTTTAAATTACACTCTAGGGGTAGGACAAACAAGACTACGTGGAGTCGGTTTTGCAGCAATTCGGTTCTGTCACTAACTTTTGTTGCACAGCATATTAAATTTTTAATCAACAATATTATGCATAGTCATTAGGCCTACTAACGTTATGCGAATCAAATTTATGCCAAAACAAATTAGTCTTTAAGATGATTATGCCAACATAAAATGTATGCCTAAAAAAATTATGCCGAAGTATTATTATGCCAAAACAAATTGTGCCAAAATCGTTATGCCGAAGTATATTAGGACAAAGAACATTATGCGAAAAGAAGGGATCCCCTTAACATTTTATGCAAATGGATAGGGAACCCCACTAGAGATGTGCGAGGTTGCGTAGCGAGGAATGTGTGTGAAACTATCCAATAACATCGCTTCAATTTTATACCTTGAGCCAAGCTAGCGCTGTTATTGGTTAGTTGTACGCACATTTCTCGCTACGGATCTTCGCAAATCTCTGGTGGAAACGCAGCGTCACCGCGGAGGTTCCTATTGAGCCGCTTCGGTTACAAACGTTAGGTTGACAGAAGTTTTTTGGCAGTTCAACCATACATATTCATTGCGTTACCCCGTGTCCTAACCCAATGCGATTGTCCCGCAAGTAGGCTATCGACGCGATCTTTTGCATGCGTTTTGACTAGTGATGCGATTTTACCCGGTAAAAACCCAAAAATGGGTAAATTCGAGGGAAAATACCCATTTGGGTAAATAATCGGGTTTTCTTAAATTTTGCTTATGGCAATATTTAGATACACATACATTAAATAGTACATAATTTTTAAATCTTATTAATACTAGTTAGAGCTTGTCTAAGTTGAAATGACATACTCCACTACCACATTTTACGTACACAAGCAAATTTAAAGTATGGATAAATGGGTCACGTGATTGAAGTAGTAAAGCAAAAATTGTTGTTCGTGTAAGTTTCAGATGGTACGGAAAGTAATAAATAAGTAGAGATGGTAAGATAGCATAGAACGAAAAAAAAAATCTTTCTTTCTTTCTAATTCATAATAATGATTAAATAAAGTTAACTAACTGTGCAAGTTCTGTATTGTAAAGAGATAACTAAGTTTATTTTTTTAAAGTTAAATACATTATATGTACATGGTGCAGTATAAATATAAAAATAATGAAACAAAAAGCTTATAGAGCTTATTTTTTGGTTAGGTATAACGAAAATGTAATAATGGTCATCCGCTATTATTATTATTCATTGTATTAGTGTAGATAATGAAAATACCAGTATGTTGGGTTTTTTCCACATAAATTCCCGGGATTTATCCAAATGGGTAAAAACCTGGGTATTTTCCCGTCGGGTTTTTACCCACCGCCCATCTCTAGTTTTGACGTACAAATGTGACTTTATTGATCGCGCAACTATGTCATTTTTATATAAAAGAGTGCGACGATCGCTTTTGGTTAGGACGCGACCTTATATTGTTCTGGAAAGTGTGTTAAGCTATTGCGTAACACACTATCAACCACAATCTGAATCATTTTGAAGGATATTGCTAATCCATTGCTTCTTAAGTTCGAAACATTCGTCTTCTCAACAACGTATATAACGCAATGAATGTTGTTGAAATGTCAAAATGAAAGCTATTCTTACTGTTAGTTTGTTACGTAATTACCCCGCAGAATCTGAATAATTTTTAAGGATATTGCTAATATAATATTGCTTCATTATGTTCGAAAAATGTGTGTGCTCAACAACGTAAATAACGCAATGAATGTTGTTGAACTGTCAAAATGAATGCTATTCCTACTGTTAGTGTGTTACGCAATCACCCCGCTGGTTTAAGACGAGCCGATGAGGTGAGGTGATGCGATGCCGATTCTGTGTCGAACTGATAATGTGTTCAATCGAACTAAAGGTCACTTACTTGAACTAATTTCACCACTTTTCGCTCCCAGTTTTAAGCGGAGAATAATCTCAACACTTTCTGTTTTGGAATATCTGTTTGGAATATGGACACAGCTTATAGTTTTTCCGTTGTGGGTTGCATCCAAAGTCTTCGTAAACGTTTCATTGGAAAGAATAAACAGCGTAGGTGACAGCAAAGCTGCAGAGATAGTGGTTTCACCTAGAAAAATGTGGTAAATTAATGAAAGGATCAAGGCTTTTTTGCTTAATAATAATAATAATTCATTTAATTTATTCAGAACTAGCTTTTGCCCGCGGCTTCGCTCGCGTTAATTTAGAATTTGACAATCAATTCGGGTTGTTCAGGGAATTATAGTTAGGAGGATGGAAAACCGGTCTATCGACACACTAGACTCGAAAAATTAATTAGGTACATAAATAAAAACCAAAAAGCTCTTAACACACCACTAAAGTTTCTATAATAATATAATTCAATCATGATTCGAAAGACACGTGGCGCCATCTATTATCATAAGAACGTTATTGTTGTTTTCCTCGGGAACAGTACTTTTTTCTGGACGAAAGTTACCCTATGTTTGTTGCTGTACACCTGACAACGTTTATGCAAAATTTCAGGATGATCGGTTCAGTGGTTTAGGCGTGATAAGGTAACAAACAAACAAACAAACTTACTTTCGTATTTATAATATTACTAGCTGCGCCCCGCGGTTTCACCCGCATAAGTCTCGACCCCGATGAAATATCGGGATATTAAGTATCCTATGTTTTAATCCAAGTCATGGTCTACCTCTGTGCCAAATTTTATCCAAATCCGTTCAGCCGTTTTTGCGTGATTGAGTAACAAACATCTAAACATCCACACTTTCACATTTATAATATTATTATATATTATATTATATATATTATATATTATATTATATATATTATATATTATATTATATATATATAGTAGGATAAATAAATATATAAATAAATAAATATAAAAAAATAAATAAATAATAAGTTAGGAAGTTAGGAAATTAGGATTAGTTAGGATTGTTAGGATACCACTGATCCATTATATTAACATTTATATTGTTAGTATGAACTTAAAACGAAGAGACTGTGACCTCTGAGTTTGTGTCGGCCTTTCTTCTCAGAGTAGTCAGATAGGAAACGCCGACCTCATCTAGTTTTCAAAATATGATTGACGTGTAAAAGTGTCTGTACAAACCTACTTACAGAAATACAATCATTTATCATTTAAACTATGTTAGTACCTAATAACTAAGAGAGACTTAGTCCTCTGGCTGAGGCTCTACACAAGTGGGCTGTCTAACTTATTGCCTATGGCATTCAGGATGCTGTTACTGCGCCCACGCAATCTGCTTAGCAGTGAGGCTGTCTCTTTGCGCCAGGTCGCATGAAAGCAGTCTGTGCGCGACTCAGCGAACATTGTTGACGCACTGCAGAAGCGCAGCAGACGTAACAGCGCCCTTTAGGCATTGTTAAACTGAATGCGCAGAATTGTAACCCTTTGGGTATACCTGAACAACGGGCTCTCTGAGTAGAGAGATTTTAATGATTGTCTTTTCTTTTATGTAGTAAGATTTTATTCATCGCTCAAATACATAGCAAACTATAGTTTTGTATAATTTAGAAGCATTTTTTTCTATTTTATAAATGTAAGTACCATGGATTCGTTTATTATATCATTATTATGTATGTTGACTTGACAGCATGGCAGTTGAGACTATGTCATGCTCACTTAAATGTCTCACTGTTGGTGGCGCGTGTGTTGGATCATTCGGTTCCCTACAAAATGTTTGAGCTGGACGGTGCTGATCCACGCGTCATGTTCGTGAACGGGCGCCATCAGTTGAGACTGGTCATCTCTTAACTGCCATGGCTTATTTTTATTATTAATCTTATATTTTGAATTGTTTCTTAATATATTTTTTTTCATTGTTCTCGCATATAGAAGCAACAAGAATAATTTACCCAGGATTTATCTTGATTTAAAAAGAGTGTCCTTGGAGTTTCTTGCCCGTTCTTCTCCATAGAGATCTACGTTTTGGAATGGGCAACTAGCTTCACCTTTCTGACTAACTGACCGACTCTTTGACAATTCAAAAGTGCCTGTAAATGGTTTAATTGAAATAAATGCTTTGAGTTTGAGTTTGAGAGATGTGCAATACGCTTTGAATAAAGTTACTTTCACCGTGTCTGTACATCGAGTGAACCTGCGGGCCAGCATGTTCGCCCGGACTGACAATGCCCTGCGCTCCATCTCCATGTCTACATCATCTCCAAGATTTTCAGTAACCACATGCCCAACTGCCAATGCCCACTGGTGAACCAACAGTTGGGCACTTTTTACCCGCCTTGAAGATCATGCACTCTGATTTAACCCACCCACCCTTAACCCTTCGGGGAATATGAAAAAATGTTCTTTTTGTTGGTTTTATGAAAGACCAGTAAGCGCCTTATGAAAAGTGGAAACATTTTGAAATTATGTCTCTCCTGTAATTCGACTGGCGAGACTTAATGCTGTGTCGTTCTTATTCATGAGAACTCTCACCCCCCTGAAATAATGCCACTAAAAGCATTATTTTAAGACATATGACGGAGAAGGCACGTTTCTCTAGTTATTATCAGCCATATTTTAACTACTGTAGGCGTACTATGGGAAGTGTTGGTTAGTGCGCAATAGAAAAGCCGATTGCAGTTGAAATCAAATTATAATTTACGAACAAATTAATCACACTAGCGAATCACACACTGTAGGTACACAACACAACTACGGAACGCGCAACAGTTTCTAAACGTGTTCACTGCTTAACCGCCAACAACAAACTCTCCTTTTACTCTGGTCAAGCGTTATGTTATAGACTCTGTCGAGCGCCACCTGGTGGCGCTGGCGTCCCGATTAGTCAAAGTCAAAAGATTGATTTAACGTATTTCCGACATACATATCCCTTTTAAATTGTAAATAATTTTAATACTTATAATTAAACTAGCGACCCGCCCCGGTTTCGCCCGGGTAGCAAAGCATAATATAATATAGCCTATGTCACTCGGAGATAGTGTAGCTTCCCAACAGTGAAAGAATTTTTGAAATCGGTTTAGTAGTTTCGGAGCTTATTCAATACAAACTAACAATCATATTTTTTCTCTTTATAATATTATAGCAGACCGGGCCACCGGTTTATTACAAAATAAATTTAGGTTATACCTTAGCCTCAGCAGCACGTGGTGGTTATGCTATTAAATTGTAGCTTATATGAAACGTTTGTATTTTTAACATAGCGCCATCTATTGAATACTTACTAAATCCAGTCAACAGATATCGCCATCTGTTAGAATCGTTTGGAGCTAACAGATAATTGTGACTGTCAAATAATAGACAAATAATTTGCAATAAAATAATATTGCGACTATATATTGAGATGTAAGCTATCCTATCTTTCAAGTTGGATCAAATTGCACACGGTGTGCAAATCAAATTTAAAATCGGTTCAGTAGTTTAGGAGTCCATCGCGGACAAACAACGTGACACGTAATATTATATATATATAATAAAGATACAGGTAAAAAGGAAAGGGTATAAAGGGAGATAAATAAATGAATACTTACCATTAAATTCCCACTCAAACCGCTCATTTTCAGCAAAGCTTAAACCTTTGGATACACAAGTTAAGTTAAGAACATCATTAACAGAATATTGATATTCAATAGTCCACTTATCTAAATTATTTGTATACTGATACAGAATATTATGTCTAGGCAGGCCGCGTATGGAAATACCTGAAAATAATAGACCGTACGTTGTCATTTGGAAAAATCTAAAATTGTTTGCAATACAATATTTATATGACGTTGACTTTGAATTATTTAAATATAGAAAGAAAGAAAATGCATTTACATTTTACTTATTTTTTTTTGCAATTTTTTTTATTAATATATTTAGTTTACTACATACCATTTTCAAAAAGTTCAGACAAGAATGACAACCTCGCGTTTGATTTTTGTACATCCGAGTTGTTGTCCATACTAAAAGTTAGTTTTTTTTTATGTATATTGGTTGCGGATACATTTAGTGAAATATATCCTTCCAACGGACTCCTGACCACTGAAAACATTAAGACTATTACTTTTTGCGCATCGTATAATACAGATGCTTGGGCTTGCGTAACAATAGATATTTTGATCATGTGCCATTAAGGAATACCCTCACTAGGAACCCTGCACTGATTCAACAGTCCTCCGGCAGATATTGGCCAGTCTGTTGTCGCAACAGGCCAAGTAAATAGCGGTCACCGAGCTTACGGAAAACCGTCGCGTGTCGCCTCGCTTAGGTACGTAAGTTTGTCACCACTTTCACCCAGCCGTAAGCGAGATGTCGGCCAGCCGCGAGCGAGATGTCGGGCAGCCGTAAGCGAGGTGTCGGCCAGCCGTAAGTGAGGTGTCGGCCAGCCGCAAGCGAGGTGTCGGCCAGCCGTAAGCGAGGTGTCGGCCAACCGTAAGCGAGGAGTCGGGCAGCCGCAACCGAGGTGTCGGCCAGCCGTAAGCGAGGTGTCAGCCAGCCGTAAGCGGGGACCCCTCGGCGGTGCTGAGCCGATCCGATTGCGTACTTACGTTGGGTTGACGCCTGGTTGACGACGAGCCGCTCAGAAGAGGTGAATGAAGCCGATTCCGTAGTGTTTATTATAAAACACTACTGTGTGATTATAAACACTGTATGGAATCGGCTTCAGTCACCTCAGGTCAGAAGTAATAAAGGTGAAAAATCGAGTATAAGAAAAAATCGCGAGGTCTGTATTAATGCAAAAGCAGACAGTACTTCGTCGATCTACACATACGAAAACATTTTATTCATTCAATCTGAATACCTATACATTTTTATTTAATTTCAATAGGGCAATTTTTTTTTTAATACATTCATCCCTAGACGCTTTTGATGTGTGTACCTACTTAAAGTTATTGATATTACTCACCCTTTTTTTTGTGCATTAAATCATCAAATGACCTCTCCCGCTCTGGGCGGAGCGGACGGGCGTGTGCACGGATATCTATGGGCGTGTGAGACTCTTACTGACTAAAATCCACCCGTGTTCCTTCAGTTGCCTGTGCGCCAGGCCACGGTAACTCTTTCGAATAATCCGCGACCCCGGCAGGCATCAGCCCTATCGGACCCCCTCAATGGTGTTGACATATTACTCACCCTGGCTTATATATCGTGCAATTGCTTCATCATTATTGTGGAAAGTTATACTGCCTCTCATTTTATTGTCGGTTTTTCGACACGTAACGTGCAATACCTCTCCATCTATATACCTGTACAAGTAATCATCATAATAATATGATGACTTGTTTGTAATTACAGTCAATTTCTGGCCATTAACGGACAATATCATTGCATGATCGTCTGCATCTGGAAAAAACAAAAACGTTTGTGCTATACACGGTGCCATTTAATCACAGTTTTTCTACAACAAACATTGTTCAGACCATGGTCTACTACTCGCTATGGATAAATGAGCCTGTTTTTTTAGTTAGTTATTAACTAACTAGCTTTTGCCCGTGGCTTCGCTCGCGTTAATTTAGACTTTGACTATCAATTCGGGTTATAATTCAATCATGATTCGAAAGACACGTGGCGCCATCTATTATCATAAGGACGTTATTGTTGTTTTCCTCGGGAACAGTCCTTTTTTGCGGGATGAAAGGTACCCTATGTCCGTTTCTATACCCCTGACAACTTATATGCAAAATTTCAGGATGATCGGTTCAGTGGTTTAGGCGTGAAAAGGTAACAAACAAACAAACAAACTTACTTTCGCATTTATAATATTATTATGATATTATGATTATGATATTATGATTATGATTATGATTATGATATGATTATGAAATTATGAATATTATGAATTATGAATATTATGAATGAATTATGATATTATAATTATAATTATAATATTATAATTATATTATAAATTATAATAATATAAAAATTATAAAAAGTTAGGAAGTTAGGATAGTTAGGATTAGGAAGTTAGGATAAAATAGGCTCATTTATCCATAGAGATTTTTTGCAATCGACGTCTTCTCAGTTCGTCAGCCGCAGCCACATCAGGGTGCCTACTCTTCATGTCCGTTAACTAAGATAGGAGCCGTCCGAAAAAAGTTCGAAAATTAGAAGTCCCTAGTACCTATTAATCAACTTTATCGGTCGGGCATAATCACATCAGAAGTAAAGAGAATACTGTCAAATCGAGTTGTCATTAATTTTTAGTTCGGGCACTGGACTAGTCTTATGTCTGTAAGTGATACGGAGTAAGAAACATCCGTTACATCGGCCAAAACTACGGAACCGGTGCTTAGAGATTAGGCCCACAGACTTGTCTAGGTAGGGCTGCTTCATCATCGAAGCCGAAAAACTTGGCTATAGGTTTAAATTTATGCGTTGTGCCGCAAATGCACATGCTAGTGGCACGGATTATTGAGATGATGATTCTTGATCTTAACCAACCCATCTCTACGCTAAAGGACCGATTGCAGCGGTCAGCGATTGTAGCTACAAGAGGTTTTACGAAGGTAGACATTTGTGGAGCGAAAACTTCGTCAAAGGATGCAACAAGGGGGTGAATGTCGCATGTCGCATTGCACAAGCGTTTGAATATTTCCTTATAATATTAGTGTAGAAGTACTACGAGTACCTACATGACGTGCCTCTGATGGGGTAGTATTTAAACGCAAATCAAAAAAAGTACTTTTTGTATCCAAAAATAATCCTAATTTTAATCAAAATTACTGATTGCACAGCAAAATACTCAACTCATAATATAACTAAATAAGCAATAATTTATATTCGTGGCGCACCGCTATCTACTAGGCGAGGCCTCCTATTTCTAAATGTAATCTAAATATAGGGTTAGGGTTAATAAGCTGGTCGACGGAGCCCCGCTCCGCGGGGCTCCTATTTCTGTCTAAAGGGTTTAAAGGAACCTAACCAAGCGAACCTCGGGATGCCACTGACGTCGACCATCTAGGGTTAGTATTTTCGGGAACATTTATTATGTTTTCGGAAACTTAGTTCATCACTCAAAGCATTTTAATTATGTATGTACGGTCTGGTTGATTTGCTGTGCAGTCAGTATTTAAATGATGGAAATAAATTGATAGGTGATTATTTATTTAATGTGCAATTAATAATATCCCCCTCTGATGCAGTTTTTCAGACCGGGTATTAAATGCCACCACGTTAGATAAAAGTACAGGGTGGCAGGGACGACTGTATTACTGAACTTCGAAGTTTAAAATATCGATGTATTTAATTGAGAATGTTCATAATCGCAATGTACGGAACTTCGAAAGAATGTCATACTGAAGTTCGAAGTTTGAACAGACATTCTTTCGAAGTTCCGTACACCGCGATTATGAACATTCTGAATTAAATACATCGATATTTTAAGCTTCGAAGTTAGACGTACAGTCGGCACGGACGTCGACATCTTCGTGCAACCGGTTACTATGGATTTAGTACATCATTCTGAAACCCCTTGCGTTTAAATTTCAACGCCAGCTATTTAAAAAAAATCGCAGTTCCATACATTTTGACCGCGTAGATATTGCACTTTATTATGAAATAGCATTTTTTGTTTAGTAACCGACGTAACGTTTCTTCGCTAGGGGTGGGGGGGGGTCAGAATACATGTACTGAGAGACGAAACCATGGTAACAGATTTTGCGCCGATGTCCCTGCCACCCAGCGTGGTAATTACGTAACACACTAACAGTAGCAACGGGTTTCATTTTGACAGTTCAACAACATTCATTGCGTTATTTACGTTGTTGAGCAGACACATTTTTCGAACATATTAAGCAATGGATTAGTGTGAATCCTTATTATCACTTCTTCTAATTCATTTAAATTACTTACCAGCGTGTAAATCTCGTTTCTTGATATAGAAGGTAGTTCTATAACGATATTCTCTTTTAGGGTCTTTGGCATCCCGTATACAGACTACATAATATTAGGTCTTTACCTATGAAATTGCCGTTCTGCAGTACTGGCCATTTCAAATCAAAATAATTTTTGTTTGGCTATGAATTCTAATTTCAAATTAATTTTATTTTAAAAACATGGATTTTTTTTTCTAAAAGTAGTCATTTCTTTATTGATTAGTGTTACATTTTCATCGCATTTCAATCTTTTTCGTCATCATGGATACGTTAAAAATTCGAGTAATTATGGAATATGAGTACCGTCGTGGCAGCAACGCGGCACAAGCGGCACGCAACATCAACGACGTTTACGGAGCTAACTCTACAAACCAACGCACCACCTGTTATTGGTTTGCTCGCTTCCGTTCTGGAAATTTCGACCTGAAAAATGAACCTCGCGGTCGTCCGAAGACTTTGGTCGACAATGACGAATTAAAGGCGATTGTGGAAGCTGATGATACACAATCTACGGCTGAATTAGCAGCAGCTTTCGACGTTAGCGTCAAAACAATATTGGTCCATTTGCGTCAAATTGGCAAGGTAAAAAAGCTTGACAAATGGGTGCCCCACGAACTCAATGATCGCCAGCGCGAAGTACGCGTCGAGACGTGCCTTGCACTGCTCAACAGACACACAAATGAAGGAATTTTGAACCGCATTGTTACCTGCGATGAAAAATGGATTCTGTTTGATAACCGTAAGCGCTCAGCAAGTTGGTTAGATCCTGGTTCAGCACCTAAACAATGCCCTAAACGAAAACTTACCCCTAGAAAAGTGATGGTCACTGTTTGGTGGTCTAGCGCCGGTGTGATTCATCACAGCTTCTTACCAAACGGGGTGAGCATTACTGCAGATGTGTACTGTGAAGAACTGAACACAATGATGGAGAAGCTGGCGCATCTCCAACCAGCATTGGTCAATCGCTCGTCTCCGCTGCTCCTGCACGACAACGCGCGACCTCATACTGCACAGCAGACGGTCTCCAAGTTGCAAGAACTGGGGTTGGAAGCTCTCCGTCATCCGCCCTACTCACCAGACCTTGCGCCTACAGACTACTACTTTTTCCAGAATTTGGATAACTTCTTGGCGGGAAAAAAATTTAATACCCGAGAGGCAGTACAAAATGCCTTTGAAGAATTTGTTGCCTCCCGTCCAGCTGATTTCTTTAAGAAGGGCATCAATAAACTGCCACTGCGATGGCAAAGATGCATTGATTGCATGGGTGATTACTTCGATTAATACAAATAAAAAATTCATGAAAAAAATTCGTTTAAATTTTTTCATACAAAACGGCAATTTCATAGGTAAAGACCTATTATTTATCATTGTTTGATTTCAAGACGGAACGAAATACGTGTGGTTTTTTTACTCTAGACTTAGTTTGAAATAGAAGGATCCCTGAAAGGTAATTAAAATTTATTAGTTTGTGAGTGCGGTCGTAAAAATAAAATTAAAAAAAACATGTGTGGCACTCGGGGACTGCCGCGGTAAAGCTATTGCATAGCATTTTTTATCAACTTATGCAATTATAATTATTTATTAATTTTTTATTTATGCAGTATTTTTTTTCTTTGATATTAATTCAAGTACAGTCGTACCATATACATACACGTTAAGCGAACGCTCGGCTGAGCTACATGGTAGGCGGAGTGGGGGGTGTTAGGTTTTATTTTCGTTACGGAATTTCTTGATTCGGTCGCCGGGCTCAAAGCCCGCGATAAAAGCTATGCAATAGCTTAAAAGATTCTTATAATTTTTCTAATACGGCCACTCCCTCTCAAAAGAGAGGAGGCCCGTGTCCCAGCAGTAGGAACATTATAGGCTGCTTATGTTATGTACCGTCAAACGGGTTGGATAGGAACGCAGGGTTGATTCGGAACGAAACTTATAAAGGGACTAGCGACCCGCCTCGGCTTCGCCCGGGTAGCAAAGCATAATATAATATGGCCGGCTATGCTAACACCAAAAATTGAAAAAGGAAAGAACAATTGAATTTCACTGTATTTCGTTTATTACAAAATAAATTTAGGTTATACCTTAGCCTCAGCAACACGTGGCGGTTATGCTATTAAATTGTAGCTTATATGAAACGTTTGTATTTTTAATATAGCGCCATCTATTGAATACTTACTCAATCCAGTCAACAGATATCGCCATCTGTTAGAATCGTTTGGAGCTAACAGATAATTGTGACTGTCCAATAATAGACACATAATTTGAAATAAAATAATATTGGGACTATACATTGAGATGTAAGCTATCCTATCTTTCAAGTTGGATCAAATTGCAAACGGTGTGCAAATCAAATTTAAAATCGGTTCAGTAGTTTAGGAGTCCATCGCGGATAAACAACGTGACACGTAATTTTTATATATATAAAGATGTTATAAATGATAAATGATTTTATTTCTGTGAGTAGGTTTGTACAAACACTTTTACACGTCAATCATATTTTTTAAACTAGATGAGGTCGGCGTTTCCTATCTGACTACTCTGAGAAGAAAGGCCGCAACAAACTCAGAGGTCACAGTCTCTTTTAAAGTCCAGACACAATCTTGGACAGATCATCCAGTCAGTGCACGCATTTGTCAGTAATCGTGCAGCTCAACTCAGGAAGATTATTATTGAAATAATATAGTTTGTTGCCAAAAAAGAATCTGATGTGTTTACTGTATTATAATTAACGATTAAGTGCCCTTGTTGGCAACAAATTATATTATTTCAATGTTAAAATCCCTTTTAAAGTTTCGTTCCGATTCACCCCGTTTGACGGTAATGATATTAATGGTTAATAGTTAAACTTCACAATGTGATGGGTATCGGTATTTTAATAGCAATAAATCTAAAAACATTAGTTTAATCATAATTTGAAGTACTTACTACCAGGGACCCGAGTTACTGTCACGGGTATCTGGTAACTTCAAATTAGGATTAGAAAAGACTCTTATACGTTAGACCGAAAAGTGCCGAAACTCGACATCCTCTCTTTTGAGAGGGAGTGGTCCGTAACCCACCACGCGGGCCCAGTGCGGGTTGGTAGTTGTCACATGTCTTCAAATTTTTGGTTCTAGGACATGCTGATTTCCTCACGATGTTTTCCTTCACTGTTTTGAGAGCAGCGGTGATGAAATAAATTACACAAAGTTTCCCGCCTGACTGGGTTTGAATCCACGACATATAACTCGTAATTTGGAGCCGTTAGGCTGCGTTTCCATCAGAGAAGAGCGAGAATGCGTAGCGAAGGATGTGTGTGAAACTATCCAATAACATCGCTTCATTTTCATAGCTTGAGCTAAGCTAGCGCTGTTATTGGTTAGTTGTACGCACATTCCTCGCTACGCATTCTCCCTCATCTCTGGTGGAAACGCACCCTTACTACTGAGCCACCACTGCCCTCATAATAGCAGTTATGATACCAATTGTGTGGGTGACTTAATTATCACCAAAACCTATCATTGTTCCTTGCGAAAAAGAGATGATGCTTGAAAAAATCATCGAATTAAAATAGATGGTGCTATCAGTCTTTTATAGCTCCATCTCTGTCTCGCTCTGGAGCAATGATGGCTCTCATTCGTACGGCCCCTGTCTTATGGTTTAGACCATCATATACGTCTGGATGTCCGTAGGTGTGTCCGTGGCATCACAGCGGGCCCTATCAGAATACCAGCGCATCGGTACTTATTTTTTTTTAAATATCGCAACATTATGCTGAGATAGGAGCCTTTTTGGCCTCGCACAGGTTTTTTACTTGTTTATTGTTGTTTTTTTTTTTATTGTTAATTTTGTTAGTTTTAAATGCTTCTTTTTTATTTTTACTCTTTGTATTTTCTGTGCTTGTCCCAAATAAAATATTTTTCCTTCTTTCTTTTTACATATGTTTCCAATCGAATGACTATATGGTATGGTGGATATGTCGTAGCCAACTAGCTTAGTTAAACTTTTATTTGACAGTCTAACTTTTTTACTATACGGCGCCGTTCAACTAGCCGCCTGAATGATATTCAGTCATTCAATTAAACAGCTTAATATTGTGAATGTGAAGACTATGTGGGTCATGGTTGTTTTTTTTAATTCTTCTCAGTTTTAATAATGGTCTGGCAGTTTGAGTAATTTTTGCGGCCTACCCATATGTCCTTTCTTTGGTATTGTTCGTCGAATCGTTGAGCTTCTTAAGTTCTGAGTTGAGCTGCACGATTACTGACAAATGCGTGCACTGACTGGACAGGTCCACTCAATTTGTGTGGTTTTTCTTCAAAAGACCATTTCAGACACCAATCTACATGGTTTTCACATGATCTGACCAAGATTATGTCTAGACTTCAAAAGAGACTGTGACCTCTGAGTTTGCTTCGGCCTTTCTTCCCAGAGTAATCAGATAGGAAACGCCGACCTCAGCTAGTTTTTAAAATATGATTGACGTGTAAAAGTATTTGTACAAACCTACTTACAGAAATAAAATCATTTAGATAACGTGTAACTACTTTCCTAGCCCAGACATTTAAATTAGCACTGACTTAAGCGGCAGTTGTTTTTGTAGTCTTGATAAATAAAAAAATACGAAATGCATTTTTGTTAACAAGTTCGGCAGTAAAAACTGAGCAGTAACTAAATAAAAATGAGTCACATTTAAATGGGTAATTAAATAAATATTTAGCAGTAAAATGGCTTCACGGGCAGCTACGTGTGGGCAGTTACCAAACAGGAATTAGTCAGTGAGAAATCAAACTTTAAAGTAGACGGAGTGCGATAATTTTTTTTTGGTAACCGTGTGGATATCCTCATGGATGTTTTCCGCCCTGGGGTGGACGGAGGGGTCTGTCAGGCTGCTACTGACTAAAGCTACCCCGTGTTCCTTCGCGGACTTGCACTGGGGGCTACAGGGGCACTTAAGCACTCTTCATCACAGCCCCCGACTGGACAGCCTCTGCGAGCTACGTTTGGTCAAGCGGGATGAGTGTGGTAATTGACTCCCCCCTGCGACGTCTAAGAAGGGCACGCGTGGATTATTACGCGCCACCACCTCGGGTCTTATATGATAGGGGGCGGCGGACGTTCCCGATCCTACCATCCCTGGACCCATTTAAAGGAGCCGGAAAAGGGTATTATCTGCCCTCTGTCGACGCCCGGTGCGTCTTCCTCTCCCTTACCGCTCCCCGCTTCTGCGACATGACATTTTCGCAGAAGGAGATCACTGCATCCCACGACGCTGCGCCGCCGACCATAGAACGAATCACAGCCGGCATCGACAGGTCGCTTCCCACTTCCGAAACGAGGGCACGGCGTGGCTCCTCCCAAGCTGCAAACTCTGCAAGAGTATCCCACGCCGTGTCCTCCCGACAATGGACGCAGTGATGACACCGAGCGTCCGGCTCCCTGCCTATGCGATGCAGGTACTTCCTGAAGCAGCCGTGCCCGAGAGCACCTGCGTCGCCCTAAATGACAGGGAGCTGTGCCTCCTCCCGAGTCAGCCGTACTTAACCATTTTTTTTTTGGTAACGGTGTGGAAATCCTCGTGAATGACCCCCGCTCTGGGGCGGGCGAAGGGGTCTGTCAGACTTTTACTGACTAAAACATTTAAAACATTTTTACCAGCCATTCATTTATTACACTACTTACTTGCACTTATTCTTTGTACTGACATTGTAGGATGAAGTAACCGGCTAATTTTATTTTTATTATACTGCTCATGTTTTACTCTCACACTATATTTACCAACTGCCGAACATTTCTATTATTGCCCATAATTTTTTTCAACTTATCTTAATAACCTCCCTAATGTTCACAGTTGTTAAAATTATTATTACCCATTTTAATTCAGTTTCATTTTCTTTTTTCGTCTTAAGGTCATCCTATTATATAAGGCTTAAGGATCAACCAGCCAGTGCACTAATTGTTGTATTAGACGCATCGGCTGAATATCATTGAGGACGCTAGTTGAACGTCGCCATTTTGTAAATTCAAACTCAAAGCATTTACTTCAATTAAACCATTTAAAGGAACTTTTGAACTGTCAAGGAGTCAGTCAGTCAGAAATATGAAGCTAATTGCCCATTCCAAAGCGTAGTAGGTACCTATGGAGAAGAACGGGCAAGAAACTCCACGGACACTCTTTTAAATTATATTGATACAAAAATATTAGTTACATCATTTATGTTAAACTTATAATTAGGTATATGCGAGAACGATGTAAAAAAGACGTACACGTTAGAAGCATCCAGAGTACCTACAGCAAATAGAAACAAATAAAAACACCAGACAAAATAAAATAATAAAAATTTGGAAAATCCAAAAGTGCACGCCTCATAACCTCATTCAACCCTTAAAAAAAAAACACATGTGTGGCACTCGGGGCCTGCCGCGGTAAAGCTTTTGCATAGCATTTTTTATCAACTTATGCAATTATAATTTTTTTTTTTTTTTTTTTATTTATGCAGAATTCTTTTTTCTTTGATATTAATTCAAGTACAGTCGTACCATATACATACACGTTAAGCGAACGCTCGGCCGAGCTACATGGTAGGCGGAGTGGGGGGTGTTAGGTTTTATTTTCGTTACGGAATTTCTTGATTACGTCGCCGCGCTCAAAGCCCGCGATAAAAGCTATGCAATAGCCTAAAAAATGACAAATTACAATTAAACTACATTGAATTAGACCGTGATTTACGAAAGGACTTAGGTTTTCGATAATACTGAAGTGTTTAAAAAAAAAAGGACTCGATTAGTTAAGTTTTTCAGGAGTTATCGTGACCACACCAGGATCCATACATATAGACACACGGACGGCCGCAGAATAGTTTTTGTAAACAGTTTTTTCATTATTTTAAACAGCACAATGTCTTTTGAAAACAACATGAGTGCTGAGAGTGACGTTTGTGTGTGAATATTATTCTACAAGTGCGATATGAAGTAAATAGAGACATATTTAGCTCAAGGAATTACTTGTTCTTTGGAAGGCGAGAGTAGAGCACTAACTCACGCGCTTCGCTTAAGAGGCGTGCCAAATAAGTCGAGGCAGCTAAGAGATGAACAGTCCCAACTGACGGTGCCCGTTCACGAACATGACGCATGGATCAGCACCATTCAGCTCAACCATTTTGAAGGGAGCTAAATGATCCAACACACGCGCCACGCGCCTTAAAAAGGCTAGATTGTTAACTGAAAGGCTAATTAATCCAGTTGGTGGCGACAGATATATCATCATAATTATTTATTAATTCGTTTCTGTACCTTCTGCATTATAATATTCCAAGCGCAGAGGATCCAAACGCAGATGAAGATATTCATCATGTGCTTTCTCGCAAGAAAAATACATGTCCTCGCCGTCTTCGTAAGTGCAGTTGGCCTCCCCATCGTAATTAACTGACAGGTTAGTTGTTACATAAGTTAAACTTCGGTTGTTTGCAGTTAAAATTACTGCTCCTGGTGAAAAAAGAAACATAGTGTTATTTAAATTTGAATAATTATTTGACGCGGAAACCGCCACGCCGCGTGCCGTTTTTGATTTTACGCCGGGAGGGGCGCCCTAGGAGGACATATAGTGACCTTATTGGTGATGTTCTTCAGAAAGGTCAGGTGCGTAGTACTCGCAACCGGCGTGCGTGTATTACCAGATGTATGAACGTAAACGAGGCAAAAGGAGTATGTTAGGATCGTAGCAGATAGCGTTCTGTAATTTCTGCCTACCCCCATGGGAAAGTAAGGGTATGGGTGTAAGTTTATGTATGTATGTAATTAAAAAAAAAATTAAGCCGAAGTGGGTGTGCACCGTGATGTGGTCACAGTGGACAAGGGGCTCACCCCGCTCTCTATGGCTAAAGAGAACTGGCGCAAACCTGTGGTACCTAATACCGATGACCGCAAGGAGGTATGGCAAAGCAAGGAGCTTCACGGACGCTTCTATCGGGCTCTTCATGAGCCCGGTGTAGATATCTTAGCATCCGTATACTGACTACGTTTTGATGACCTTTTCGGGAAAACTGACGGTTTCATCTGTGCAATTGTGGACGAAGGTATCTTGACGAATAACTATCGGAGACAAATTATGAAGAACGGAACGGTTGACGTGTGTCGGGCATGCCATCGTCCGGGTGAGTCCGTTAGACATAATATTATCTCTAGTTGTTCTCGTCTGGCTAAAGGTGAGTACTTGCACAGACATAACCAAGTAGCCAGGATTATTCACCAGCAACTTGCATTGAAATATAAACTTGTGGATTCTGAGGTACCGTAATATTAGTACAGTAGAATCCGCTTATGATGACATCGAAAAGGAATGACAAACACGTCATACTAAGTAAACGTCATACAAAGGCATAGTCTTAGAAAACAAACAACCGACTTCCAAAAAAAACCACTAAAAACAGTGAAAAATAACTTTAATTTCGGAAGTCGTTGGCAAAAAACGAAAATACAAAACCAAAGACACCGAATTCCGAAATTAAAGTTATTTTTCATTGATTTTAGTGTTGTTTTTTGGAAGTCGGTTGTTTTTTGTAAAAAAGATTTTATTTTTTTACTTTTTAGTTGTGGTATCTACCCCACACAAGTTCTTATACCACTACTTGATATGTAAATAACAGTGAAAGGAAATTATTATAACATCAATATAAACTAAATTGAAAAATTACGCAGTATTAAGGATAACTTAAAAACTACTAGTCACATCTTGATCAAATTTATATGGAACCACATGAGAAGCACCAGCTTTCAAATAAAAAAGAATCATCCAAATAGGTTCACCAAAAAACAAAAGTTGTGAGCTAAACACACACACACACACACTAAACACATAAAAAAAATACAGTCGAATTGAGAACCTCCTCCTTTTTTTGAAGTGGGTTAAAAATAAACAACTTCCTTTTTTGTTAGTTATTTAGTCTACCCAAGACGAGCGCATATTTGGTCGTCGTCGTTCAAAATCGCAGGTCGCTCCGATATGCGTCGAGTACAAACCTAGAACCACTGAACTTAGTGACGTGACCGAGTAACAGTGACGTGAGCAGGTATTATGAAATGGATGGTATAATAATATTTTTTGCCAGGTATAGCATTCCGAGACACAGTGGTCACGTGGGAGACACAAGCCTACGTCATCACAGCTGTGTTACCAGTAGTGTGCAATAATAACTCCCCTTCCGCCTTTATTACCTGTGCGAATCCGATAAATCAATGAGGTTTTAACTAACAATTATGTTGGTATAAGTTTAAATTGAATTGTTTCGTTTGATTAGAAAAACGAAACGACAATTTAAATGCTTTATATTGTATATGTTTTTACAGAATGGTGTCTGAATATGTTTCCATAATTCGTGTTTTCTTGCAATGAAGTGGCAACTGGATAGTGACGTAAGCTTGTGTCACTCTCGAAATGCCAGACCTTGTTTATTTAGACCATGATGTGGATTATTCTGATAATTCTTTGTATTTTCAAACAATAAATATAAATACTATTTCATTGGTTGTCTTATTTCATAAAACAACAACATAAATTTCACATTATTTAATCATTTATTTCTCACAAAAACTACATATGTCAAGGACCTGTACCCTAATTACGTAACACACAATCTATCACAATCTGAATCATTTTGAAGCCTATTGCTAATCCATTGCTACATGTGTTCGAAAAATTTGACGGCTCAACAACGTAAATAACGCAATAAATGTTGCTGAACTGTCAAAATGAAACCCATTCCTACTGTAAGTGTGTTACGTAATTACCCCGCTGGTCACTTTGGACCATCTTTTTGATAAGAAAGGGAGCAGATAGATATAGGTTCAGCAGCACATTAAAAACCCTATATCCTCTTTTACAACCTAATCCCGAACCCAGGGGTTCCGAAAGGGTGCACTGCGGCGGCGCCCTGGTCGAGATTATTGATGATACCATCAACGCTTTATTATTAATGTGATAGATAGTTCCTGAGATTCAGATTCAAAATAGAGCCTATTAATATATGATTAAAAAAAATAAAAAATAATCCTAACTAATATTATAAATGTGAAAGTAAGTTTGTTTGTTTGTTTGTTACCTTTTCACGCCTAAACCGCTGAACCGATCATCCTGAAATTTTGCATATACGTCGTCAGGTGTACAGAAACGGACATAGGGTACCTTTCATCCCGCAAAAAAGTACTGTTCCCGAGGAAAGCAATAATAACGTTTTTAAAATAATAGATGGCGCCACGTGTCTTTCGAATCATGATTGAATTATAACCCGAATTGATAGTCAAAGTCTAAATTAATGCGAGCGAAGCCGCGGGCAAAAGCTAGTAATAATAATAATTATGATTTTAACATTTGAAACAAAAGGTTTAGCATCTATGAGTCACGTGGTTTTTTATGTTTACCTTTATTTAACTACATATACCTTTCTAGTATAGCTAGATAGATGATAATAGTCGATTGACGATTGACGTCCACGTATCGACCGCAGACTGCGGTGCAATTACGTAACACACTAACAGTGGGAATGGGTTTCATTTTGACAGTTCAACAACATTCATTGCGTTATTTACGTTGTGGAGCAGACAAATTTTTCGAACATATGAAGCAATGGATTAGCAATAGGCTTCAAAACGATTCAGATTGTGATAGATAGTGTGTTACGTAATTAGGGTGCTGGTCGCGCCCATAAAAGTATAAGCAGTTTAATATAAATCGTTCTTACCGATGTCCGTGTCCATTGCTTCAGCTTTTAATATTAACAAAATTAAACATATGAGTAAACATAACATTTTAATAATAATTAACAGTCGATACTATTTAATTCAATTCATCACGGAACACTTTACTAAAGTAATTGATTTCCGAAATACAGTGACCATCAATACGATGTTATAAGGAAAATGTTTTATTACCCTTACTTGCGCTGCTCGCGCATCAATCCATGTCAATTTCGAATATTGCCATACTTACCTACAAAATTCTCCTCATAATTTTTAATTTTCCTGGGCCCGTTGAAAAGTGCTGTAGAAATACGAAACGCTTTGAAAGCTCTTGCCACTTGCCTAGGGCCTCAGGACTGCGAGAGGACAGTTTGAAAAAAGCAATTCATGTGCATTCTGAAAGTTGGCAACGTAGCAAACAACTGTCAAATATTTCGGTGCTTTGATTAATTTATCAATATTTCTACATCTAATCCATACTAATATTATAAATTTGAATGTACCTAACTCTGTCTGTATGTTACCTTTTCAAGCGTAAACCACTGAACGGATTTCGATAAAATTTGGCAAAGAGATGGATAGCATCCTGGGGAAGGATATAGGCAACTTTTTGTCCCGGTAGCACGTTCCAGTGGGATAATTCCCGACATCCACGCGGGCGAGGCCGCGGGCAGAAGCTAGTATAACTATATATAACTTTCAGAATGCACCATTTTAATGGTTATTTAGAAATGTAAGTAATAAAATATTATCCTAGGATAGTCCGGTTTCATGGTCACACTAGCAATTTCACAGGATTATTCATTTTGTAGGATGAAATTTATTATTTTCCTTGAATATGTTTTTGTTTTAATACTGAAATTACATTTTCCTGTTTATGTAGCGGGCATTTTGACGTCATCTATTGTGGCAGCTTGCTATGTTGTCGTAGTAGTCTATTGTGTAGGGTTCCGTAGCAAAAGGTTGATGGTTCTTTAGAAACGTAACAGCTAGCTAGTATTTTTTTTAGACTACGTTTGCGTAAAGCTGATATCATACCTGCAGGAACTACAAGTCACAATAATGCTTACAAGGCAAAATGCATTGTTCCTCGCGCACACTGTTTAGCGGCCAGTCGTGGCCAGTCGTCATCCCCGCGCCGTAGCAATAACTTGTGTTCTGTATAGAATAAGTAAGAAGCGTCACTGTGCTTATTAATCAAGGTCATCAGTCAATAACCTTTATACTGTACACTGGAATTTTGTTTACCACCTTCTTCCACCACCTAAGAATTTTCATATTAAATAGGTCTGTAAAATTCTTAGGTGGACCAAATTTCCAAAGTTTGACGATTGATATGAAATTTAAGATTATTATTATTTAATAAATATATATGTCATTCCTACAGTCGCGAATCGCATTTTGATAAACATGGCGTAAAACAGAGCTGTAATTTGAAAAAACCAAAGAAAATTTGAATTTGGCGGGTTACAACTAAAGATCCCCCTTTAGGCTCCTTCAACCAGGCGCGACACGCGAAACGACACAAAAGGTACCGCCTGTCGCGCGACGAACGGTGCCTTTGTGTCGTGTCTGTTTGAAGGACCTTTAATATTATTTAGGACGGTGCAACTTTTATTGTTGTATTCCGCAGAGCCTAAAGACTAAAGTCTTCAATCAGTGCGTCCTGCCTGTTAAGACTTACGGAGCCGAAACGTGGACACTCACGATACGGCTAGTCCATAAATTCAAGGTCGCTCAGCGAGCTTTGGAACGAGCTATGCTTGCAGTCTCTCTGAGGGATAGAATCCGGAATGAGGTGATTCGGCAGAGAACCAAAGTTGTTGGCCATAGCTCACAGAATAAGCAAGCTGAAGCCGATTAGCCGCTGATTAGCCGTAGAACCGATGACCGTTGGGGTAGACGTGTTCTTGAGTGGAGACCGCGAATCAGAAAACGTAAGGTAGGATGCCCTCAGGTTAGGTGGAGCGACGATCTTCGCAGCAGCTGGATGAGAGTTGCCGAGAATCGAGCTGAATGGCGTGCAATTGGAGAGGCCTATGTCCAGCAGTGGGCTGCTGTAGGCTGATGATGATAATGATGATGAACTTTTGTTGTTTATTTATTTGGGATCACCAACAAAGGATACACATGATATACCTTATAAATCAGAATAATAAAATAGGTTCTTTTACGTGTGCTCCTTCAATTACTGGAGACCTCAGCATGCCCAATATATATATTATTTATTTTTTATTTATTTATTTATGTCAATCAACTTTGGATCATATAATTAAACTAAATTAAAAATTATTAATCAATTACATTACATAAAATATACATTACTATAAACAAAATTAAAATAATATCTTAACTTTAGTCAGTACGTGAACCATGCAGCAGTGGTTCACGTACTGACAGTGAAAACGTTCAGCAAAAGCGTTCAGGATACTGTTGCGGCTGACCCGCACCCTACTCACCAGAGATGTGCACCGCTTGCGCATGATTGTGCGGAAACAATCCACACGCGCCTCCGCAAACATCCCCGACGCGCTGCAGAAGCGAGGCAGCCCCAATAGCACCCTGAACGCGTTGTTGTATTGGACGCGTAGAGCGCTGTACTGTTTCTGCGTATAATCCATCCACAGACTGCCAGTAAAAGGACGTACAAAATGCCCTAAATAGGGCTATTTTGACGCCCCTCGAACACCGAGCAAATCTGCGGGCTATCATATTCGCACGAACAGACAGCGCCCTATGTTCCCTTTCAATGTCTGCATTATCTTCCAGGCCAGAGGTAAAAAAAATGTCCAAGATACTTAAACGTATCAACTTTATTAAGTGGGTATTCGTTGAGCTTAATTGCCGGTAAGTAATCAGGACACCCCCCCCCCCCCGGCCCGAAAGACCATGCACTCGCTCTTGTTATAAAACAAACCATGCTCTTCAGCATACTTTTCACAGATGCCAAACAGACGCGCTCAGCAGCACCATGTCGTCAGCGTAACTGATATTGTTTAGGCACACACCTCCAATATGGCAACCGACATGCGTGCTGCTGAGCCTCTCTATCAGCGCATTTACATACAGGTTGAAGAGCTTCGGTGAGGTTAGCCCCCCTGGCCTGGCCTTCAGATACGTTCCTAAAGGATGGAGGGAAGTGAAAGTAATATTCATCCCTAAGCCAGGTAAGGGTGACTACACAAACGCCAAATCCCATCGACCAATCAGCCTGACCTCCTTTTTATTAAAGACTCTAGAAAGGCTGTGTGATAGAGAGCTGAGGGATGGCGCTCTGAAAAACATACCGCTACACGGTAATCAACATGCATACAGCTCGGGTAAGTCGACCGAATCCGCTCTACATCTGGTAGTCAGCCAGATAGAGGAGGCGATTCATCAGAAAGGTACCTGCCTGGGCACTTTCATAGACATCGAAGGAGCCTTCGACAAAACCAACTTCTCCAGCATCAGCAGTGCCCTCTCCAGACACGGAGTAGAACAGGTACTAACAGACTGGATAACAAACATGTTAAGCAAACGAGTGGTTCGCCTTGAGGATGAGCAGCAATTGGCCATGATAGCCAGAGGTTGCCCCCAGGGAGGGGTGCTGTCCCCCCTTCTATGGAATCTGGTGATTAATGACCTCATCACCAAACTCAACGACAACCGCTATTACACAATAGGCTATGCAGACGACCTCGCAATCCTCGTTTCGGGGAAGGTGACGGGTACGATTTGCAACCTCACTCAGCAAGCGCTACGTATCGTAGAGAGATGGTGCAGGAACTTTGACCTTTCAGTGAATCCCACCAAAACTGAACTAGTCATGTTTACCCAAAAAAGAGCATTAGGCCCTTTCAGCCTACCTAAACTATTCAATACAGAACTCCAGTTGGCCAACGAAGTCAAGTACCTCGGGGTCACTCTAGACAGTAAGTTAAACTGGAGTAGTCATTTAGACAACAAACTAAACAGGGCCTGCATAACCTTCTGGCAGTGCAGGAGAATGATAGGTAAGAAGTGGGGTCTGTCCCCTAAAATTATACTATGGCTGTACACCACTGTAATCCGCCCCATGATCACCTACGGGGCCGTGATGTGGTGGCCCCGCACCAAGCTGGTTACAGCCTCCAACAAACTACAACGCATGCAAAGACTAGCCTGCATGGCCACCACGGGTTGCATGAGGACTACCCCGACTGCAGCAATCGAAGCCATGCTGGCACTACCACCGCTCCACCTGTTCATACAGCAGGAAGCGACGATGGCGGCGGCACGTCTAAATGCAATAGATCTCTGGGGTAAGAGTGACATACCACACACCGCGCTGCTAGAGGGACTCAATAAGGAGTTCCCCATTACGAAAGCCATTAATGACCGGGTACCCAAACAATTTATCTTTGATAAAAAATACAAAATCCAACTGTACGAGGATCGCCGTTGCGAGGGCTTGTGCCCTGCAGAGCTGCGCATCTTCACGGATGGATCTAAAACAGGTAGTGGCACAGGTGCTGGGATCTTCTCGGAGGACTTCAACATACACATAGCCACACCATTGGGGGTCCATAACACAGTGTTCCAGGCCGAGTGCATGGGTATTTCTCTAGCCGCTTCGGCCATCATGACCAGGGAAGTTAAGGACCACTCAATCCGCATACTCTCAGACAGCATGGCTGTTCTACAAGCGCTAAACAGTCACACAGTTGATTCTGGGCTAATATACGAGTGCCACCAGCGCCTCAACCAGGTGGGTAGCCTCAATAACATAACCATTCAATGGATCAAGGGACACAGCGGTTCGCTAGGTAATGACGCAGCTGACGAACTTGCCAGAAGGGGGTCGAGCGTGGCACCAGTGGGACCTGAACCCATCGTGCCACTCCCCTTCGGGTACTTACGCACTCTGGTAAGGAAACGCACCAGGGACCAACATTACAAACTGTGGGTGGACCAAGGTGAGTGCAGGCAGGCTAAGGAAGCCCTCCCTACAATTGATGGCCGCCTTGCGAAACAGGTTCTCCGACTAAATAAACAACAGTTGCGCACAGTTACAGCAGCTTTAACTGGCCACGGGTCATTTAATAAACACCTCTTTGTCATAGGAGTCACAGACAGTCCGCTGTGCAGGGCCTGCATGGAGGACGACGAAACAGCAGCTCATGTGCTTCTAAACTGCCCGGTGGTCGCCACGTACAGGGCAAAGTACTTCGGTAACCCAGGTACCCTACGTGAGATTGTCAGCAACACCAAGGCGTTGCTGGCCTTCTTCGAGGAGCTGGGGTGGATCGAATGATCGATTTTCCCACCCGTACGCAAAATACGCGCATTGACGTGGAGTTGCGGACACCAGCCCGTATTACCTATTACCTATTAGCCCCCCTGCCTCACGCCGCACTCCAACCTATATGGGGTCGAATAAGCCCCCGACCATCGAACAACATTGACCTGATTGTTGTACCAGTATTGAAAGATACTGATCAGTTCGTCAGGTACTGACACTTGCTGCAGTTTTTTCCACAGTAGATCATAGCAAACCAAGTCAAATGCCTTCGACAAGTCGAGGAAGCAAGCAAAGACAGGTGTATTTCTATCAGTGTAGTACCTGACAGTCTGCTTTAAACACAATATAGCTGTTTCTGTAGAGAGACCGGCTTCGAAACCAAACTGGTTATCATGTATTTTCAAGTATTCATCCAGCCGAGTGTTAAGCAAACCGTCAAGCACTTCCGTTCTTATCTCTAACATCACCGGTTTTATTCTTAATAATTGGCACCACCACAGTTTCCATCATCCGCTCAGGCAGATACGAATGCCCTATACACAAGGAGTAGAACATCGCTAAGACTCTGGACAGATCATGACCAGCATGCTTAAGGTGTTCAATACTTAGATAATCGTGGCCTGGAGACTTGCCCCTCGACATAGACATAATAACATGTCTTACCTCCTATTATAACTAGGTGTAATGACAATTACAAAAAAAAAAAAAATGATGTATGATGTAAAGCCTTTTTTTTTTTTTTTTTGGGTGGGACATCATCAAATGACCTCTCCCGCTCTGGGCGGAGCGGAAGGGCGTGTCAGACTCTTACTGACTAAAACCCACCCGTGTTCCTTCAGTTGCCTGTGCGCCAGGGCCACGGTAACTCTTTCGAACAATCCGCAGCCCCGGCAGGCATCGGTCCTATCGGACCCCGTCAATTTTGCTGACATCTCTTTGAGGCGCGCGTGGAACACGACGCGCCGTCGACCCGGGCCTGGTCCTTACCGGACGGCGAGCTGCCCATGAGAAAAAATAAATAACATGTCAAGAGTGAGTAGGTATTCATAATATTACAATGGTGTAAACAGGATACAAATAGAGGAAATAATGGATTAAATATGAGGGGGTAAAAACTACATGTCAAAATTGAGCATTCATATTACAATTGTTTAGTATAATAATAATTATAATTAATAATAATTATTATAATAATGGCAACACCACCGTGTCAACGAAACGTCTCATTTTCAATTTTTTATTTAATTATAACAGTGAACGCAATTTTGACCCATTTTTACCATAGTTTTTCCAGAAAAATCAAAACTTAATCATCAAAATCATTGATACACCAAAACGAAAGCCATATTATACACAAATGAAATAAAATAGACCAAAAACTACAGATTCGGAGGTGACATGACAGTTGTCACCTTCAAAAGGAAACAATGAAAAAAATTATAAGAAAATGATAAAATGTTGACAAGATCGGCCGCACTACGAGCACGCCCACCACCTCCGGACTCTTCGCTCAGCTCCGCCTCGCCGCCGCCGGTACCCAGCCTCACTGTGAGCGCTGTGACGACACCGGCTGCGGTAGCTGCGTCGAGTTCGAGCGACGAGTATTTCTCCCCGCCCACGACGCCACCACCTGTTCGTCGACGTGGAGGACACCGGCCGCCGGACGGCTTAGGACCTCGAGGCCCACTGGCCTCTGATAGGGTCCCAGCTCCCGGCGGAAGTGTGCAGCGCATGAGATGGACACGATCCATCAATGAAAACGTCATGCGCTCATACTATGGGGCTACAGAGGGGGGAAAAAATCTGACCGCGTACCGTGTCTGGATGCTCTCTCTTTTTCAGGTGCTTGAGCCAGCTGTCAACGTTTCGGCACAACGACTATCGGATCAGGTGCGGGTCATCCAACGTAACCATATGTTGGACGACACTGTACTTGATCGCCTGCGAAATGAAATGCAGAGTAGTCATGTCATCGCCCCCCCGTCTCAGACCGTTGTAGTTCTACCACAGTCTAACATAAGTCAAGAAGACGAGGAGAGTGATGACAGGACTACAAACGTAAGTACCCAGTGCAATGAGGAATTGAGGAGTGCATTGGAGGATGCGATTCGACAATATCGGTTCATATCGCCCGAACTTAGACCACGCTTACCTCGTTTACCCATGCATAACAAAAATAGGGCGCTGGTGGCAGTCCTGGATGCGCAGTTGTCAAATTATTTTGATGACTGCGTAGACCTCGCCGATACTCATTCGATTCTATACTGCGCGGCTGTAGCGGCGTGTCGTGTAGCTCACGTCAAATTTGCTATTGATTCTAGAGCTACACGATCGAAACCAGCCGTACCAGCTTGGCAGTGCAGAATTGAACGCCGTATTGGTGGGGCCAGAACGCTCATCGGCAAACTAATCTGCTTCAGGGAGGGCAATACTCGCCCTAGAGTGATGCGCTTTGTGAGACGTGCGTTCGCAGGGACTGATATCAGCCCTCAGGACTATATGTCCTGTGTCACAGAGCGCATCGACTTCCTGAAGCAGAAAGTGTATGCATGGGCGAACCGTATTCGTAGGTATAAGCGGCGAGTGGAGCGATACACTCAGAATCGCACCTTCCAACGCGATCAAAGGTGGGTTTATAGGGGTTGGGAGCGACCGGTTCAAGATGTGGCTGACACGTGCCTACCAGATGATGATGTCATGTGTTCTTTCTGGCGCAATATCTGGTCGGTGCCTGTCAGTCACACCGAAGGCGATTGGATTCGGAAAGTCGAGCGAGCCTGCGATCCAATACCAGAAATGGGAGCTATTACCATCTGCCCCCAAGATGTAACTCGTGCAGTCCGTCCGCTGCCTAACTGGAAGTCTCCAGGGCCGGACGGCCGGACGGACTGCAAAACTTTTGGATTAAATGGTTCGTAAGGTCGCACGCTCGCTTGGCGGCTCAGTACCAGATTGCTTTGGAGTCTCGTTCGCTACCCCAGTTCCTAACAACAGGAGTTACCCACCTGCTCCATAAATCAGGTAGCACTACGGAACCCAAAAATTATAGACCGATCACGTGTTTACCGACGGTCTATAAAGTTCTTACATCCATTTTGAGAGCTAAAATTAACAAACATATAGACACAAACTCTATCATGTCTCCTTCTCAAAATGGATGTAGGAAAGGGTCCCGTGGTACTAAGGAGCTACTCCTCATTGATATGGCCATTAGCCAACAAGTTCGTCGTTCCCGAAAGGATCTGTCGACATGTTGGATAGATTACAAGAAGGCCTATGACTCGGTGCCACATACATGGCTTATGAGGGTGCTGGAGTTGTATAAAGTAGATGCAACTCTGCGCACCTTCCTGATGTCATGTATGGGGCAATGGAGAACGGTCCTTCACTATCCAGGATGTCGAAATGTCCAGAGGAATAGCGAACCGATAAGGATCGAGCGAGGCATATTTCAGGGTGATAGTTTGAGTCCGCTTTGGTTTTGCTTAGCCTTGAATCCTCTAAGCACACTGCTGGAAGATTCAGGTCTAGGCTATCGGCTGAGGAGAGGTGGTCAGGTTATATCTCACCTCCTTTACATGGATGACCTAAAACTCTTTGCCGCCAACAATTTGCAACTGACGGAGCTACTGAAAGTAACTGAAATTTTCAGTAGTGCCATCAGAATGGAATTTGGTGTGGACAAATGTGCGGTCATGCATGTAAAGCGAGGGGAGATTGTGGAATCCGTTGGAACCCAACTCTCGGATTCCATAAACCTTAGAACCCTCTCTGCATCCGAAACCTATAAGTATTTGGGTATGTCGGAAGCATTGGGCATCAATGGTACTGACATGAAGCAATCGTTAAGGGAACGCTTCTTTGGCCGCCTGAAAAAAGTATTTAATAGTCTTCTATCAGGCGGAAACAAGGTACGCGCCTTTAACGGTTGGGTCATGCCGGTTTTGATGTACTCTTTTGGCATACTCAAATGGACTCAGACCGAACTCGACGCCCTGGATAGGAAGGTCCGTACACTGCTGACTGCAAATCGAATGCATCACCCACGTTCATCGGTAATGAGGCTGTATATCCCGCGAAAATGTGGAGGTCGAGGCTTTTTAAATGCTAAGACCCTCCATAATCGCGAGATATGCAGTCTCAGGGAATATTTCTTAGAGGCCGACGTGGGGATGCATCGAGATGTGGTCAAAGTGGACAAGGGCCTCACCCCGCTCTCCTTGGCTAAAGAGAACTGGCGCAAGCCAGTAGTGCTTGACACTAATGATCGCATGGAAGTATGGCAGAGTAAGGAGCTTCACGGACGCTTTTTTTGGGCCCTACATGGACCCGATGTAGATCAACTAGCGTCCGTAGCCTGGCTGCGTTTCGGTGATCTCTTTGGAGAAACCGAAGGTTTTGTCTGTGCAATTATGGACGAAGTTATGATGACAAACAACTACCGGAGATTTATTGTGAAAGACGGCACGGTTGACATTTGTCGGGCATGCCACCGTCCGGGTGAATCAATCAGACACATTATCTCCGGATGTTCTAGTCTAGCTAACGAAGAATACTTGCATAGACACAACCTTGTAGCCAGGATTATCCATCAGCAACTTGCTCTCAAATACACCCTTGTAGAATCGGAAGTGCCGTACTACAGGTATGTGCCCGACCCAGTTCTCGAAAATGGAAATATCACATTGTACTGGGACAGATCCATCATCACTGACAGGACTATTGTTGCCAATAAGCCTGATATAGTGGTGGTGGATCGATTAGAGCGGCGCGCAATGATTGTTGACATAACGGTCCCGCATGACGGGAACCTCGTGAAAGCCGAGAAAGATAAACAAATCAAGTATCTTGACTTGGCTCGCGAGGTTGTCGACATGTGGGATGTGGACTCAGCGATCATTGTACCAATAGTCGTGACAGTCAATGGCTTAATAGCCAAGAGCCTCGACCAACACCTGAGGAGGCTCTCGTTGGGCAGCTGGATCAAGGGTTTGATTCAGAGGGCGGTACTTCTGGACACGGCCCGCATTGTTAGGAGGTTCCTCTCTCTGGAGCCCTGACCGCCGGTAGCTTGGACCCTGTTCCCGATACCGGTGGGCCACTATTTTTTATATTTTTAAATGTTTTTATATTTTTTCATATTTTAATATTTAAAAATATAATTTATATGTACAATAATGAAATAAAGGATTATAATTATTCAGCTACTGTTTTGTTTTTTTGCCGGTTTATTTATTGTTTTGAATTTTATATTTACGAGATTTCGCAAAGGAGTCAGTGCTGTGCAAAATTGACGCTTTCGTGTTGTGAAACCTTAGATTACGAGATAAAGACTCATTATGTTTGTGCGATACAGATGCTTTTGTGTTGTTTTTCCACCGTTGTTGGAAAAGGAAGTGTTAAGTGCGCAAAATGCGGTACAAACTCAAAGGAAAATCGAGTATTTGTTGAGGAAGCCTCAAAACAATCTTTATTAGGAAAAAATTAATAACAATAACATGATTAAAAAGCTTGTATTATTTGGCATCAATTATAAATTCACTAAAAGAAGAATTATCGTTTGATTTTTTTGCACAATTTTAATTTATTTTTTGTACCTAATTGTACAGAAACAGGAAACGAAAATTCTATGACTTAATCGATACCGGAATTTCAATAGGCGTAAGTGGCAATCAATAGAGCCATTTGCCACATTTTTCTCTGAATAATGTCATTCCAGAATTCGACCCCGTGTCGAAAGAACAGACAATTAATATCTGGCTCGATAAAGTTAATGAACGAAAAGCAAACGGTTCACTATGCTCTGCCAAAACTCACCGGACTGGCTAAGACATGATACCGGGGTCTGCCCTCTCTCAAGCAACTTGGCTTGAATGGAAGTCGATGTTAAAGGAATCATTTCCTTCAACTGAAAATTACGCGGATGTTTCGACAGATATGCTTAATAGAGGGGTATGCTTTGGAGAATCTTTTGAACTCTATTATTTTGCGAAAATTTATTTATTAAACAGATGTTAGCTATTTGGGAAGCAAGCAGTGGATTTTTTACTTTATGGGGTCGAAGACAGGGGAGACCATGTAGGTCCTCAAGCAGCAATATTCGAATAACCTGAAGACGTACTTGAATTTTTTTAAACCATTATGTATCACAATAGAAATCAGTCGGACTTTAACAAAGATTTAAATTGACCGAGTGAGCGCGAAGCGTCTCCATTTCAGCTTGGGCAAAAATGTTTTCGTATGTCCGGATGTCCGGCGGATGGCTGTTTTTTCCACAGGTCGTATTTCTCAACCGATTCTTGTGAAATTTTGTGAGCAGGTTCGATAATTATATAGAATTATTTGTCGATTCAGTTTTTCGAAATTTTTCAAAATGGTTGAGATATGGGGGTTGCAAACGTAAAAGGAAACATATTTCAGCCATTTTGCGCTCTTTGCTCGCGCTTTTTGTTTTAAGGTGGGCGGTGAACATTTATTCAGTTTTAAGCTGTGCAAAGATAGACTCGCGAGGTCTTCAGCTCACAGAGTCACATCATTATCCGCCTACAGCAGTCCACTGCTGGACATAGGTCTCTCCAATTGCACGCCATTCAGCTCAATTCTCGGCAACTCTTATCCAGCTTCTACCAGCCACCCTGCGAATATCGTCACTACACCTAGCCTAAGGGCGTCCTACCTTACGTTTACCGATTTGCGGTCTCCACTCAAGAACACGTCTACCCCTATGGTCATCGGTTCTACGGCGAAGATGGCCGGCCCACTGCCACTTCAGTTTGCTTATTCTGTGAGCTATGTCAACAACTTTGGTTCTCTGTCGTATCACCTCATTCCGGATTTTTTCCCCCACAGAGACTCTAGGCATAGCTCGTTCCAAAGCTCGCTGAGCGACCTTGAATTTATGGACCAGCCGTATCGTGAGTGTCCACGTTTTGGCAGCGTAAGTCATAACAGGCAAGACGCACTGGTTAAAGACTTAAGTCTTTAGGCTCTGTGGAATACGCAACGAGAAGACTCGGCGAAGTTTCTCAAATGCTGCCCAGCCCAGCCGAATTCTTCTGTTAGCCTCCTTCTCAAAGTTATTCTTACCAAACTGCAGAGTTAGCCCGAGGTAAACGTATTCCGAACAACTTTGAGAGCACCGCCATTGACAGCAGTCGGTCCCGGAGTAACGTGTTCGTTAAACATAACCTGGGTTTTGTCCAAGTTCATCCGTAGACCAATGCGTACAGAGGAATCAACTAGGCTGTCCAGCATCTGCTGCAAGTGATGCAGCGATTCAGCCAATATGACGATGTCATAAGCAAATCTCAAGTGTGAGATGTACTCGCCGTTGATGTTAATGCCGTGTCCTTCCCAGTTCAGCGTCTTAAACACATCCTCCAATGCGTTAGAAAACAATTATGGGGAATAACGTCGTCTTGTCTCACCCCTCGACGGAGGGGGATATGTTCAGTTTGCTGGTCCTGAGTTTGGACGGTCACTGTCGCGTTTTTATAAAGACATTTCAGCACTTGGATGTAGTATGCCAGTCGACTTGGCAACGCTGCAGAGATTCCAAAACAGACCAGGTCTCGATAGAGCCAAAAGCCTTCTTATAGTCCACAAACGCAAGACATAGGGGTAGATTATACTCTTCGGATTTCTGTATAATTTGCCGCACTGTGTGGATGTGGTCTATGGTGCTATATCCTTCTCGAAATCCGGCTTGCTCCGGCGGCTGAAACTCGTCGAGTCTTCGCGCTAGACAATGTCATAGGTTTTGTTACTTTCGCGAAATCGGATATAAACTTCCTATAATAACCTAGTAGACCCAAAGACCTTTTAATCTTGGTGGGGGTTTTCGGAAGCAGATAACCCTTTATTGCGGATATTTTGTCGGGGTTCGGCTTAATGCTGTCTTTGCTAATAACATTACCTAGGTAGGTTGTCTCGAGTTTGAGGAACTCTGACTCATTTGAATTTTAAAGTTGGACTCACGTAATCTATTGAATACTTTTTCTAAGTTGACTATATGTTCTTGTAACGACGTGGAGAAGATGATGACGTCATCTAAATATACGAGGCATATAATATTATGTAGGTCTCTGATAACATTGTCCATTACTCGCTGGAAGATGGACGGACTATTTTTCAGATCCATGGGCATTCTCAAAAATTCAAAATGACCATGTTCTACTTTGAACGCTGTTTTTGGAATGTATGCAGGGTTCATTTCTACTTGGTAAAAACCATTGGCTTAATCTAAAGTCGCAAAATATTGACAGTTGCCTAATTTATCCAGAATATCTTCATTATTTGGTATGGGGTACCTATCATCCAAAGTTTTCTCGTTTAACTTCCAAAAATCCACAACTAAGCGCCATTTAGTTTTGCCTGAAGCGTCCGCCTTTTAGGGACAACCTTTATGGGTGAACTCCATGCAGACTCTGAAGGTTGAATATTTTGTTGATCTAACATTTTACTAATCTGATCTTGTACCTCCTGTCTATGCACAAAGGGATACCGGTAGCTTTTGGTATATATAGGAACTTCGTCGCTAGTCTTAACTGAATGTATTATTTTATTGGTAAAAGTCAAGTTCTTCCCTTCTAAATAAAATACATGAGCATAGCGCATACATAACGTTTCTAAGTTAACGCATTCCTCTTTATTCAAGTGATCGGTACGCAAGTGCGATAGCACTTCCTCTACGTGTTGAGGCGTTTGTTCGGTGCGCGTGCACTCAGTATTATAAAGCTGCGCACACACCGGGTGGTCCATGGAGAAAATAACGTCGCTACGACTTGATTATGAATTTCTACTATCCCCCTCTGATTCCTTACAGTAGTCAAATACTCGCTAATATGACAGTTCTTAACTTTAACTTCTCCATTTTGAATGTTTACTGGTAATCTGACAAATTTCGAGGGACCGAGTATGATGTCTTCGTAGAGGTTAGCGTTTCGCGAATCGTAAACCTGTATAGGATTTATCGCATTTTTGTTACCAACGATTTCGTCTTAAAATCAATGGCGGCTTCCCACTTGTCTGTGTGTTCTGATTGTTTAATAAATCCGACCGTAGCCCTACCAATCCTTCGAAATAGTCGTGAAAATTATATACAAAGAGTGTAATGCAATCCTTATCATTCAATTCCGAGAAGCAAGGTATCGTATAGAATAATCGCTACGTGTCACTGCGTGTACATTACAAACTTCAAAAGGGTCATAGTTCAAATGTACGTCATTAAAGTAAGTTTCAACCGCATTAGGGCTAATGAAAGACTGGTTAGCTTCCGTGTCTATCAGGAGTTTTAGAGGAAGATCTTGAATTTGCAGGTAGGGAAGCCGACGTTGTGTCTGCAAGTTAACCTCTATTTTAGTTTGTCTGTTTTTGGAGGATCCGGAAAATCTTCCTTTAGCTAAGCTGATTTAGCTTACTCAACTTTTACCGTATCGTTAGCTACTTCTGGTTGGAGGTGACACACCTGATCATAATCGGTACAATAGTATCCCTCATAGTACTCATTAGGCTCGTAATGGAAATAACAATCGGTATAATAATCTCCGTAGCCGTAATAATTAGAACAATCATTGAAATTCATCTCCCTATTTCCAAAACGGTTACTAGCCGGGGAATTTTCAGATTTAGTCCATTCATGTCCCTTTTGTGTGTTGCTGGGTGGTAAGAGTCTCAGTACAAAATGGCTGACACCACTCATAGGCCTAGGTTGTTGAAAATTGCCTTGCGGTGCAATATTACGCGGTACAAATTTAAATGCATTATTCTGGTTATAATTAGGGGGAGGAGCACGGAACATTTGTTGTGTGCGCGACGGCCAGTCTGATTAGGATTAATTAAATTAGGTCGCCATGGTACGGGTACTTGTGGCATCATCGATGGCCGAATGGACTCCTAGAGGGTCCAGGCATATTGAAGGTGAACGGTATAGGCTGTGGCATGTTAAAACCCGACGGCACGGGCAAAGGTCTAGATGGCATAATTTGAGGTGTAAATTTCGTATCCGGAATTTGGGTACTACACTGCTACAAGTATACCACGTTTTGCTCCTCCTGGACAAACTCTAAAGCTTTTTCGATGCTTTCTGGTCGCATACAACTAATCCGCGAACCTAGTGGGTCCTTGAGCCCACGTACGAATGCATATAAGGTTAACTTTTTATATATTTCCCTTTTTGCTTCGACGGTAGTTGCCACAACCTCATGTAGAGAAAAATAAGTCATTAATGTGCTGAACAAGTTCTGGCACTTTTCATAAAACTCTTGAAGGCTGTCTGACCCTCGTGATAATAACGCTAAGTCGTTATATAATGCCGTCTCATCTCGTTGGTCTCCGAAATTATTTACTAGAGATTTGCGCATACCAGTCCAATTTGATGGGATACCATTTGAATTGATCAATCGGGCCGCGGGGCCAGTTACCTTGTTTAGTATACCGTTAATAAGAGCAATCTCCGAAAGTCTATTAGGCGGGCTTCGTTTTACAACAAATTCGTCTACCAGCTCATCACATAACTATATAAACCTAGTTAGTACGTTGACATTACCGTCAACCTTGGGCACTAAACGAAGGGCCTTGAAAATACCATCTAAGCCTACCATCTTATTATGTGAGCTACTTTAGCTAACACTAGAGTCTAAGCTAATTTCTCTATTTAAATCTAGAGCACTACACCCATCACTCTACCTACTCTCTACCCTAACGCTCCGCGATTCTCGTAAGTGGAAAATCTTGCAAGATTTATGGGTACAGGGAAACTTAAAGATTAGGGCGAGCAATCCACTAAAAGATTTTAGTGTACTCACAAGAGTTGCATCTTGGTCTCCTTGCCGTATCGATGGCTGGATACCCTTGCTGTAGGTCACGACGTGGCCTTGATAACCGCCAGGACAGCTCGCTGGTGCTCGTTGATTTTTGAGGATCCTACCGACTGCGCCAATTATATCGGTCCAGCAGGCAGGTTTCAAGAAAACCCTGAATTACTGGAACAGCAGCCTAATTAAGTAACACACTATCTATCACAATCTGAATCATTTGAAGCCTATTGCTAATCCATTGCTTCACATGTTCGAAATATTTGTCTGCTCACCAACGTAAATGAATGACGCGAAAAAACGCAATGAATGTTGTTGATCAGTCAAAATGAAACCCATTCCTACTGTTAGTCTGTTACGCAATTACCCCGCAGGTTTAATGGAACGGTATTAGGTACAATAAGTTCTTAATTTCTATGATAGTGACAATCGTTTGAGGTGTGAATCGAAAGCGCCACATTTCTTGAACACGATGCCGCCGTCCGGACCCTGCCGTGCGTCACCAGACGCCGACTCAGCATTTCTACTCTTGTCGCCAGGCTGATGCAATAGTTTGGTGGAGCTAGTTCACTTCCGATGGTTCGCGTTTCGTGGCATATTAGTAGGTACTTAACAAACTTGTAAATAAAATAGCAACAAAGTCAACAATAAGCTTTGTTCACGGTGTAGAAGACAGTAATAATATACCTAATAAGAATGTGAGGAGCACTCATAGTTTCATACATACCATGGTATAATAATATACTTCGCCAGGTATAGCATTCCGAGACACAGTGGTCACGTGGGAGACACAAGCCTACGTCATCACCGCTGTGTTACCAGTAGTGTGTAACAATAACTCCCCAAACGCTTTTATCACCTGTGCGAATCCGATAAAACAATGAGGTTTTAACTAACAATTACGTTAATATTTGTTTAAATTGAATTTTTTCGTTTGATTCGAAAACCGAAACGACAATTTAAATGTTTTATATATATTTTTTAACAGAATTGTGACTGAAAATGTTTCCATAATTCGTGTTTTGTTGCAATAAAGTGGCAACTGGATAGCGATGTAAGCATGTGTCACTCTCGCAGTGCCAGACCTTGTTTTTTTAGACCATGATACATACCAGTGTAATAATAATCCCCTCCAACGTAGTGATTCATTGTATAACACAACACAAGTCAACAAATGATTCTGTAAGCAAAACACCGCAGGCAGCGATTAGAACAATAACTCCTAATCTATGCTATACTCGTAACAGTGAAATCTAGAATCACGAAATATTGTCAATGTCGAATTTTAAGATAAGATAAGATAAGATTTTTTTATTTGTTTAAACATTGTATACATACAAGAGCATGCAAGATATTACATAGTTTGAGTCCCATCACGTCTAGCCGTAAGTATCGGCGTACAAATATTTCCATAACATTGAAAAGGATTAACAAAAAGAAAAATCGAAAAATTACCTAGAATAGACACAAAGTTTATAATTCAGAAACTTTGTAAATTAGAAATTATTTTTATGTTATAATATCAAAATTCCATATTCATAATTATAAATGCTATATTAGTGTCAGGAAAAAAATAAAATTATTCAAACTTTTTCGGCTAGAAATTCGAAGACACTATAATATGCTTTTTGCGAAAGAAACATTTTTAATTGACGCTTGAATGCCTTACTATTTAGTCCCTTCCAACGTTTAGGCAATATGTTAAAGTAGGCGCCATGCAGACGATACTTTTACGCATGAGTGCCGTTTTTGCTGGATAGACTCGAAGAATGCTCATATCCCGTCTGTTACGCGGTAAAACGTCCTGTATACGTGGAAACAAATTGGTGTTTGACGGGACAAACATTGCGGTTTCGAGAATATACATACAAGAAAGAGTTAATATCTTGTACCTTTTAAAATATGGTTTACAAGTATCAACCGTTTTTAACCCAATCATAGATCTAATGCATCTCTTTTGGGCCTTAAATGCCGTGTTAGCAGCGGTAGAATTTCCCCAAAATATGATGCCGTATCTTAGGTGAGACGCAACTAAGCCATGGTAGGTCGCAATCAGGGTATCTACATTCACAACTGCAGCTAGAGAGTGCAATGCAAATGCAGAACTAAATTTTTTTCTGCAGCGGTTCTCGATTTGTGATTTCCAGTCAAGTCTTTTGTCAATTATCAGTCCAAGGAATTTAGTAGTATTTACGATTTCTACAATTTCATTATCTATATTTATGGACATATTTTCTATAGTCAATCGTTGGCTAAAATTTATGATTTTAATTTTATCTAAATTAATCTTTAAATTATTTTTATTTAACCAATCTTTTAAAGTACCGCAGTACCTAAAGACGAAAGTCGCATGCGTCCTAACAGTTATGACTTACGGAGCCGAAACGTGGACACTCACGGTGAGACTGGTCCATAAGTTTTAAGTCGCTCAGCGAGCTATGGAGAGGGCTATGCTTGGAGTCTCTCTGAAGGATAAAATCCGAAACGAGGTTATCCGCTAAACAACCAAGGTAACCGACATAGCCCAAACACTAAGCAAGCTGAAGTGGCAATGGGCTGGTCACATCTCCCGCAGAACCGACAATCGTTGGGGAAAACGAGTTCTAGAGTGGAGACCGCGTTTAGGCAAATGTAGTGTGGGACGCTCGCCGGCCAGGTGGAGTAACGACTTGCGAAAGGTGGCTGGCAGAGACTTGATGAGGAGAGCCGAGGCTCGGGCGCAATGGCGTTCACTAGAAGAGGCCTACGTCCAGCAGTGGACGAATATAGGCTGATGATAATGATGATGATTCTCTTAAACATGTCAAGGTATTGTGAATGTTGAGTTTATCATGTCATTACTATTACTAGAAATTGTCACCGTGCTATCATCTGCAAATAAAGACATAGGGTGTGGAATTGATTTTGGCAAGTCAAGTAATGTAAAGAAAGAAAAAGAAAGAAATAAATAAAATAGGTTTATTGTAAAATAATAAGTAATTTTCTCAGTTTAATATGTTGACGACATGATTCAGTCTTGAACGTGGCACGAGTTATAGTCACAGACTACATAGATATACTATGTATGTACTTAATAGTGTTCTGTTCACCGGAGTGTCAATTGGTAAGGTAACGTTGAAAAAACTTTTTTACAAAAAGACACTTTTACAATAAAAAAAAATTACAAAAAGACTTCTTTACAAAAAATCTTTATTACGAAAGTGAAAAATAAAAACTTTTTTTACAAAAAAATTGTTGTTTACATATCAAGTAGTGGTATATGAATTTGTGTGGGGTAGGTACCACAACCAAAAAGTGAAAAAAAAAAACCTTTTTACATTAAAATCAACAGACTTCCAAAAAAAACACAAAAAAAGTGAAAAATTACTTTGATTTCGGAAGTCGGTACTTCCGAAATCAAAGTAATTTTTCACTTTTCTAGTGTTTTTTTTTTTGGAAGTCGGTTACCTAGGTTGAAAAGTGCAAGAAACTATTTTACGCAAACTAGGTATGAAATTACCTATTTAAGACTTTTTGTTATTTTTAAGGTACCTAAGACTTAATTACAAGCTTTTATTTTACTTGCAATGTTTGTATATATGTATGTTCTGGGCAAATCTCGTAAGCTGAAAAAAAATCTTTTCCTCTTATCCTACGGAGTTGTTTCACACGTTCAATCTGTTTCGAAGAAAATGCATTTTTATGATGCATTCTACACCCAGGATTGACTCCAGAGGAAGGATCTCCTTAACGGTCAACGGTGCAGACACGGCATTTAATACACGCATTTAATTATGGTAGTTCTGGCTGCTGCACCCAGGATTGGCTCCAGTCGAGAGAACTCGCTCAACGGTCAACAGCATAGACACAACATTTTTTATATAGGTACCTATACAATTATGATAGTTTGTTCTAAAGTTTACCATGATCTGGCTGCTGCACCCAGGACTGGCTCCATATGAGGGAACTCCTCAGTGGTCAACAGCACAGGCAAGAAATGTTGTATTAAATTATGATGGTAGCCCGTTCTAAAGTGTGGCATGACTTGGATAGTGCAACTCGGATGGCTTCACACCATGACATGTGTAAAGGCGCGTTTGGGTTCTTTGGATTTGTCTTAAAGTACCTTTCAAGAGAAGGTGATAGAACGGATATTTAAAGAAATTCTAATGCTAAAAAGTACAAACTAAAATGTAAATAGGTAAAAAATGTTTTTAAAAACAAGTTTTTAATGAACTGAAAAGTACTAAATAAAACTTACGTTAACACAAAACTTTAATATTTTGTTAAAAGCTTGAGGCGTGAACGTCCATCTTACACTTTAAGATAAAAAAATAAAAATTTAATTTACCTTTTTTTTTAACCCATACCTACCAATTTCTTAAAGGATAAAAGATATATGATCCTAGATTTATAATAGTGTAAGTAATAAATTATCCTCGTTAAGGAAAATGCTTAACTATATCCACTAAAGGACGGCTGACATACGTAGAAATAATTATTCACTGATGTTGTAACTTCAAAGACGCTCCGTGGTTACTATAAACACTGATTTTTTCAGTAGGTTGGTAGGTAAAAAAAGTTGTGGAATGTTTAAAATGTTTTTTTGTTTAAATCAAACAAAGTTTTAGGTAAAAAAAATACATTTATTGTATAAGTAAATGGTAACTCATATTAAAGTGTAAAATTTTAATATAAAAATGTTATTATGACTGTACACGCCTACTTTGACTAGCCTGGGTACATCACAAACAGTAATTAAGTATAAAAAATACTAAAAACTAAAAATATCACTAGGTTTTTGAGTATTATACAGTAACTATCGACACACGAAATATGTTTATCGACTGGCCACTATAAGACAAAAAAGGGAAATTATAAGCCTTCAGCACATTTTATAAAATAATAGGTAGGTACCTATGTTCGATAACATAAAAATATCACTTAGTATTTGAGCATAGAATAAGATAAAATTGACAAAAAAGATATACGCTTCCATTATTAGTATCATATTATTAAACCCCCCTTTAGAAGGGAGGCCTGTGTCCCAACAGTGGGAACATTATGGGCTGACTATTTTATGCTTATTTATACGGTTAGTCACTATTTTAGTCACGATTTTTAAAATGCGAAATATAATCGCAAAAGAAAATAATTTCTCAAGCCAATTCTCAATCGTTTTTTTACCGCAGTGTGCGGTCTCTAGTATATTGGTATTGTTCAAAGATTTGCGATTATTATCCGCAACGATTAAAATTCGTAGTGCGCGCTAAGCCTTAGGCTCAAATTACATTTCCGCGGACAGGAATGGAAGCGAATTTTTTTGTACAAAGCATAATAAACTTTATGTCAATAGTGTAAAGTTAAAACTAGATACTAGCCAAATAACAGGTCGCATGTTTTTTAGAGAATTCTAGCGCACTTCGGTAATTCCCGCAATTAAAAGCTCGGACCTAGAAGTTCATTTTGCTAAGTGCAAATTCGTTACAAAAACTCGCTTCCATTCCGTTCCGTGTTAATGTAAATTGAGCCTTGAAGTACAAGTTACATCAAGTTACTACAAACTGTCATATTTTCTCATTCGATTTTGAACTTAACATTCAACATTGTAAGGTTTAAAATCGTTTGGAGAAATTTTACAGTTTCATGTAGCTTTATCTGCCGCCGAGTGTACATTGGCAAAAATGGACATAAAATTATGTATAACTACAACTAATCTTCAACCAATCCATTTAGTATTCCCACAAAATCATCCCAAAGACAAAAGTCATTATCATCAGTTTTACAACCCTCCAACTGCAAAGAGGTAAACTCAGGAGGGTTATCCAAAGACAAACTTCTACCTTCTCTCATTTGGTTGGTACCCTGGTATACATAATCAACCTTCATGAAAAAAATACCAGATTTTTCATCAAGCCATTTCTGGAAGACAAGTTTTCCACCAACAGGAGCCATTTCATGTTGATTTTTGAGGCTGTATGGTTTAAAATTCATACTCTTAAGTACTGTATAGATGTTTGCATCATGACCCATTAGAAGCGTAGTTTTATATTGTTTGTTTAAAATGATTTCTCTCATATATTTTAATAACGGTCTTGCTAAATCTTTAGCAATTAAAGTAGTGTTAAAAATTACACTATGGTAGCCTTTACTTAAATCTAAAACTAAGTTCCATTGATCATTGTCTTTTAGAAGACCCCATGCAACCTCTTTAACAGGAAATCCTTCATAGTTCTCCATGATAAAAGAATCTATGACTGATTTAGAGATTTTCAAAGGACCTTCCAAATTCGGTTTGAAGCCAACATTAACAAATATTTTATTCATATCGGTGACAAAATCACATTTGTGTTCCGTTAAACAATATTCTGACTGTTTATAATTGAGGATTTGTTCCAAGTCTTTGTAAGAACTGTTCAAGTGTAATGATTTCAGTAAAATTTGCATTTGATCTGCTGCTTCTAGTATAAATATTGCCGATGTGTTGTGTATCACTGGGTTGAAAATGGGATCCTTACCACCTGAAGCGTGATGTATCTTTAAGTTACATCCTGGAAATCCTTTAGTAACAAAGGCTTTAGCGGAAGCCATAGTACGTTGTGCGGTATTGGCATAAACAAAAAAGTTTTCTTCATGAGGACACTTTTCATCCAACAAACCTTGTTTTTGTAGCCATAAAGAAAAGTATTCCCCCATATATCCTTCCAATAATGCTCCTTTGGCTGTCAAATAGCCATTCTTTTCCATCCAAATGGGCCAAGTCTTTGTTGTAAAATCTGCTAAGTTTTTAGACAAAGGAGTGCGCACATTATGTCTACTAAGTATCAACACTTGCTGTAGCTTTAAACTCTTTACACAGTGCCCTTGTAACACTAATACGAATATTAAAAACAATTTAAAATACATTTCTCACTGGTCTAATTAATAACTTTTGAATGAATATCCACATCACAAGTGAGTTACAATTAAAATGATAGCCAAATTAGTGAATGTGAGTCACAAGATATAATCTTAACACAAAGGGAAAGTAAAATTATATAATCTACGCTTATTATACAACTTGTAAACACGATAGCAACAAAGTCAACAATGAGCTTTGTTCACGGTATAGAAGACAGTAATAATACATATGCCTGATAAGGATGTGAGGAGCACACTTAGTTTCATACATACCAGTGTAATAATAATCTCGTCCAGCGTAGTGATACATTTTTTATCAAAATTTTGTAAACAAAGCACCGCAAGCAGTTATTAGAACTGTATACAGTGAAATCTCTAATCACGAAATATTGTAAATGTCAGATTGACATTGACAAACACAAAAGGCCTTTTATGAATACAGCTTCATCACCTGCCTAGTCTTTTCCCAACTATGATGGGGTCGGCATCCAGTCCAACCGGATGCAGCTGAATACCAGTATTTTACATGGAGCGACTACCTAAGTCACCTCCACAATCCAGATACTGGGTTATACGATACCCCTTGGTAAGACTGGTTGTCAGACTAACGGGCTTCTGACGACCCGTAACGACTGTCAAAGATCCACGAATGACAGCCGAGACCAACGGCTTAACGTGCTTTCCGAGGCACGGAGAATTCTCGGTAAAGGTGGTCACCGCGGCAAGCGTAGCTTAACCGATAGACCGACCCGTGTGGCATTACATAAAGGAATTTAAGAGGGCGCACACGGGTCCACTAGCACCACTCCTTTAAAATAATATTATCTCGTGACAGTAGGAATTTTTAATAACGGCTCAATAAGCACCCTCGGTAAGGGTCAACTCACACCGAGACGCGACGCGACGCGACGCAGCGTGCATTTTTTAAAACAGTGACTCAAAATATAACTTTATTAACTACACGAAAAGATACGCATTTCATTGTGAGAATTCAGAATACGATGCACCATGCAGCCTGCGCCTCGAGATGCCTCGCGACGTAGAGCGATGCTACGCGATGCAGCGGTGCATCGCCGATACGCGCGGCGTGCAAGAGTGGCGCCGCGAAGAGCAGCCTAGGCCGCCGTATCGACTTGTCCCGCCAAATATACGTCGTTCTCATGCGCTTGCAAATGGTAGACTGCGGGTGGATGCGGCGGGACGGGTGCACGCAGCGAATGTAGACTCGTTCCGCTGCGCCGCGCGGCGTCTCGCTGCGCAGCGAGGCGTCGTGCTGCCAACGAGTTTACGATGCGACTCGCGACGTTCTGATGCGTCTCGCGGCGGCGCGCGGCGCAGCGTGAGATCTCTGACCGCTTCCAGTATCGTCGCGTCTTGGTGTGAACTGACCCTAAGTGTGTCTAAAATTTTCTAATACCTGTTATAAACTTTCATATTGAGACACGAAGCAACTAAATTCTATCTAAAGATAAGCGGCCACATTCCTCTAGATCTTATTTTGTTGCTTCGTATCTCAATGTGAAAGTTTATAAAAGGTATTAGAAAATTCTAGACACACTTAGCGAGGGTGCTTATAGAGCCGTTGTTTAAAATTCCTTCTCAGTCACAAGATAATAGTTTATTAAAGGAGTGGCGCTAGTGGACCGGTGTGCGCCCTCTTAAGCAAACTTTCTATTTCGATTAAGGATCATAATTATTATTAACTAGACGTTTTTCTTCTTGGAAATACAGGTAGGTGATCAATGAAGAACTTAGGAAAGTTTGTGTTCAGGTGCGAATGAGTTTATTGCTTACTTTATAAACACTGACACCACTACTTCTAAATAATCTCCTACTAGATGGCGCTGATCGTGTAAACTCGAAGCAAAATAATAATTATTTGCAAATTACGTCAAATCTACTGTAAAAAATTGTAAACAACATTAGTATTTTCTATTCATCAAGCCCAGCATTCAATGAAAATGATGCGAAAATATTATTTTGAACTTCACTTATTCTAGGTATCTTTTAACAGAAAAATAGAGCAATAACCTCCTAGAACTTACGACCTTGACGTTACAGTTCATTGACCTCAACAGCGCTTTCTTGTTTGTAGTATAACCATGACGCTACTCACCACTAGATGGCATAGGTTCTGCCTGCCAAGCAACCGTCTTTTTGTACTCTCTATAATAGGTCTCGTGCAAAACGAGTACCCGCCAGCGCGGGTGGTGTGAACAGTCATCAAACAATCAATACTTATAATTTAAATGAAGTGCTAGCCGTTGGTAAGCGCATAACTTCAGAACGGCTAAACTGATTGAATTTTTTTTAAGCTATTGCATAGTTTTTACCGCGGGCTTTGAGCGCGGCGACCGAATTAAGAAATTCCGTAACGAAAATAAAACCTAATACCCCCCACTCCGCCTACCATGTAGCTCCGCCGAGCGTTCGCTTAACGTGTATGTATATGGTACGACTGTACTTGAATTAATATCAAAGAAAAAAAAGTACTGCATTAAATAAGAAATAAATACATAATTATAATTGCATAAGTTGATAAAAAATGCTACGCAATAGCTTTACCGCGGCAGTCCCCGAGTGCCACACGTGTTTTTTTGTTTTAAAATAAATGTACGTAGGTCCGAATCAGGGGGCCTACTTTCTAAGTCTGTCAAAAAAGATACGGTTCCATCCGAAAATAGTAAATGAGAAGTGAATCCTACTCCTGAATAAATAACGCTTTCGGACGGGAATCGACACATTGGGAGTAAAGAAAACTGTAAAATTGATTTGTCATAAATTTTTTATTCGGGCCCCGGACTACTGTTATGTCCGAAAGTGATACGGAGTAGGAGCAATCCGTATCTTCGGCCAAAACAACGGACTTCGTGGTTAGAGTGTAGGCCCCCGGGAAAATTGGTTAACACTGAATGTGCATTTTCTATGGGAATTATGTATTAATTATTGAAATTTGGACCGGACAACATCAGTCGGGGCAGCTAGTTGTTACTTACTCTCTCTCTTTTACTTAAGAGACCTACAATCTTCTGTACTTTTCTTGAGTGAGAAAATCGTTAATAGCTTGACGCTTCCTTGTTGGCGGTGGGACGGCCTTATAGAGGTATGAGGAACACGGTGTAAAGCTCACTCATACTCTATTGGAAAGGGAGGATCCTCCGACCAAACGGTTGTCGTGTCTGGTGGGCTACTGCCCAACAATTGATGTCGGGACGTTGTATATATGCTAGTTGCGCGGTAAACTCTGTTTGCGCGATGCAGGATTTTGCGTGACATCAGTGTGACGTGTAGCTCGCATGTGGCAATGTAGATACCGCTACAGCGTTACGCAGCGGCGAATGAAATTGGTGTCATAACTTATGTCATTGCTTTGTGCTGTTGTTTATGGCCTGATCCAGAGCTGACGCGATGCCGCATGCCGTTACGATGCTTATAATAAGTGTGCGTTACGGATGGTGTGCAGGACCGCTCAGTGGAGCCTAGGTGATGACACGTAGTATAGATCGAGGCGCAAAGCGTAAGCGAAGAAGTTGTTAGTGGGCTGAGACTTGTTTAGCGGGACTGGAAGCGGGCGAGTGCATGCAGGCGCAATTCTTCTTAATAAAACACTGTTTCACGGCTTCTTATTTATTCGTTGTTCTCTTCACAGCGCTGGATTCGGAGTGTGTCTACGCCAAAAAAGGCCCCATTTTTATAGAGAGCTGTGCCCAATCACAGCCCAGCAAATTTGGACACGGCACTATCATTTTTCCCTCGGCCAATCAGAGCCCGCGGGGTTTGCACACGGCCCTAATGTTTACTTTTTGTATGGGGTTTCTATTCAGACCTTTTTATGGCATTTACATATCTCCGATTACAATAATTCTTATCTTATTACATAGATATGAACTTACTCTAGTTATATACAAAAAATCTAGGCATTATTCTTTAATTTAAACCCTTAAATAAATAAAAATCTAAAACGGCTCCCCTTACGGTAAAGTTTCGCGATACTTCGGCTTATTTGCTTTACGCGTAAGTGGTGCCATCAGACGGAAGAAGTAAAACATAAATTAAGACTTTGTTTGCAAACTAGGAATCCTATTTTACCTAATTATCACATAATTTAATTGACAACCTAGGTTTTCTTAGTCTACGAGTGCCTCTAATTGCTATAAGTTGGTATCATCACAGAGACGTTAAGTTTACATTATAAATCTAGTATTTACACACATAAATCACACATAAATCACTGATAACTAAGCATTTAAGTTAAAATATTGTACATAGTGTTATTACGAGCACATAGGGCACTGTCACAAGCCGCTACCTTATGGTGTCGTGCACATTCTCCCGCCGTCGCGAGGCCGCGACTCTGTTGGTAGCACGACGATCTTCCTGGTGGGACGGCGTAGAACGTGGCCGCTGCTGGTGGTGACGTCCACTACTCGTACCTCTCCGTCGGCTCCCGGATACAGCTGGCTGATGCGTCCTCGTGGCCAGACGTTGCGTGGCAGGTTACTGTCGCAGATAATGACTAGGTCGCCCACTTTGGGTTGGGTACCTGCGCTGTTGGGCTCCCGCCGGTGCTGTAGTAGTGGCAAGTACTCCTTGACCCATCTTCTCCAGAATACATCTGCCAGTACCTGGGCTCGCCTCCACTGCTGACGAGCTGTCATGTCTTTTTCTTCGAAGTGGCCAGGTACCGGGACATGGGGATTCGGCCCGATGAGTATGTGATTCGGTGTCAGAGCCTCTGGTTCCAGGGGGTCGACAGAGACGTGGGTTAAGGGGCGTGAGTTCACTGTGTTTTCGACCTCGACCAATAGTGTTGTCAGTGTCTCGTCGCTCGGGCATCGCTCGTTCAGTGTGACGCGCAACGCTTCTTTCACTGATCGTACCATTCTTTCCCATGTTCCCCCCATAAATGGTGCTGAGGGGGGAATATACTTCCACTTGATGTGATGGCACGTAGACTCGTTGTGCATGGCTTCGAGTGCGGCCTCGCAGAGTTCCTTTTCAGCTGCTTTGAAGCAGGTGGCATTATCGCTCCACATCTCTTTGGGGCATCCTCTTCTGGCCATGAATCTTCTTAAGGCTGATATCGCAGAGTCCGCGCTCAGCGAGTGTGCGACTTCTATGTGGATCGCTCTGGACGTCATACAGGTGAAGAGTGCGCCGTACCTTTTCTCACGGTGACGTGCGACCGTGACCTCGATTGGCCCGAAATAGTCGAGTCCGGTAAAGGTGAATGGCCGCGCATGATGTGCTAGGCGCGCTGCTGGCAGGTCGCCCGTGAGGGGGATCGCTGGCTTCGCTCTTCTGATGCGACACGGCAGGCAGCTTTTCACTATGTTTCTTACTGCTGGGCGTATTTTTAAAATCCATAGTCGTTGTCTTAATTCATTTACGACCATTTCCACACCGCCGTGATGCAACTTTTCATGTACATAGGCTATGTACAAGCGTGTGTATGTTTGTTTACCTTCCAATATTGGGGGATTGGAGGTGTCTTCTTGTATGTCTCGGGCTGCGGTCACTCTTCCTTTCAGGCGTACGATACCTTCTTCATCAATGTACACACTGAGTTGGCTTAGTCGATCGTTGTTGCTGGGTGAGTGACCTTTTATTATGCGGTCAATCTCAGCTGTGAAGCTCTCTTTCTGGCTCGCTTTAATCCAGAGTTGTTCCGCCCTTATTAGGTACGAGGCGGGTATCTCGTGGTAGCGATTGACGTGTCGGGGCGAGTCCCTTCTCGCTTGTGCTGGGGGTGGCGCTTTCTTCGTAATACGCCAGTCGGGGTCATCGACCTTTGTTTTTAAGGTGCGTTTTCGGGTGGCTGCGACTGTATCTTTACTGGGTCGGCACAGTTCGATGAATTGTAGCACTCTTGCTGTCGTCCTTATGAGTCGAGTCCACTTTGAGAATTTTTCTATGAGAGGGAGAGGGCTTTGACCGTGTCCGCTCTCCAGCTGATGTATGTTGCATTTTTCTCTTTCTTCCCCGGTGTCATATTTCACAGCCTTTTCTTCTTGTGGCCATTGGGATTCCGGGTTTCTTAGGAATGAAGGCCCCTGAAACCATCTGTGAGTAGCAGTGAAGTTGTCTGGCGTATCTCTTGTTGCGTCGTCGGCTACGTTGTCTTTTGAAGATAGCCACCGCCACTCGTTTTTCTTTGTGGTTTCTTCTATTTCAGCGAGGCGATGAGCTACGAATGACTTGTAGGTGCGTGGCTCCGACCTGATCCACACTAGTGCTGTGCGTGAATCACTCCAGTAGGTCTGGCTCGCTGTCTCGTACTCGTGCTCTCTTTTCACTGTCTGTGCGAGGCGTGCACCCAGTAAGGCGGCCTGTAGCTCGAGCCTGGGCATGGATACAGGTTTTAGTGGTGTCACACGGCTCTTGGCAGCCGCTAGGGCTACGTGCACGCTGCCGTCGGCTCGTTCTGTTCTCCAGTATACTGCTGCGGCGTAGGCTTGTTCGCTTGCGTCGACAAAGGTGTGCAGCTGTCGTGAGATACTAGGTTCGACGTCATAACATCGCGGTATTTTCAGCTGTTTGATCACGCTGAGTGACGTCATCCATTTCTTCCACCTGTCTTCTAGTTCCGTGGGTATTGTGTCGTCCCAATCGGTTTTGTAGCTCCAGGTGTCCTGGAATATCCTCTTGGCTGGGGTGGTGATTGGTGATATTAACCCCAGTGGGTCGAAGAGTGCCATTATGATACTCAGGGCTTCTCGCTTTGTCGGAGAACGATTGTTTTCTTTCACTTCTGCTGGTATCTTGATCGTGTTCGTGTTGAATCCGATGTGATCTTCTTTCACGTACCAAAGTAGTCCTAGCGTCTTTTCTGTTTCTGTGCCACCCAGACTTACAGTGGCTGACTTGTCTTGTTCTGGTGGGTTGAACTCTTCGATGGTTCTGACGTCGTTTGATGTCCACCCATCCAGCACGAACCCCGCTTTCTTGTGAATGAGGTCGACTGCTTTTGTAGTTTCTTTTGCTTCCTTAATGGTGGGGAAGCTTTGCAAGTAGTCGTCCATATAGTGGTTTTTTCGTATCGCCGCTGCTGCTTCTGGGTACGTAGTTGCAAACTCGCTCGCATTTTTATTCTTGATGTATAGAGCGGTGCACGGTGATGACGTAGACCCAAATATGACTGACGTCATGCGATATTCCTCCGGTTTGCCCTCCCGCCGTTTGCCTCTCCACAAGAATCGGAGGGCGTCTCTGTCTTCTTGTCTTATCTTCACCTGCATGAACATTTCTTTTATGTCTCCACTGATAGCGTATGCGTGTTGTCTGAATCGCATAATTACACCAGGGAGGGATTGTAGCAGGTCTGGTCCTGAATGTAGCATGTCGTTTAGACACATGCCGGCGGCCTTTGCTGACGCGTCATGAACCAGCCGAGGCGGTTTGTGTGGCTTCGCTGGGTTAATGACCGGGAAGTGAGGCAGGTACCAGGTCTTTCCTTCCGGGGCTGGGACTGGTGCCTGTTCTGCGTAACCGGATTTGAATAGATTGTCTATTCTTTCTTCATATTTTGATTTCAGATCTTCATCTTTGTCTAGTTTCTTTTCTAGGGAACGCAGGCGTCGCTCGGCTTCGTTGTAGTTGTTTGGTATCTGGAAGTCTTTTTCTTTCCATAGCAGGCCGGTTTCGAATCTTCCGTCTGGCAGCCTCTTACTGGTTTCTTCTAATATCTGTATGGCTCGTTGTTCAGGATCTTCCTTTTGTTTCTTTGGTTCGATGCACAATGATTCGAGTTTAAAGTAATCCTTGATCGTTTCTTCCATTGACGGTTCCTCTTCTTGTTCTATAAGTTTTCCACAGAATGCTACGGTGGCTGAGAGTGAGCTGTGACAGCCGTGAAGTACCCAGCCGAGTTGTGTGAGGGAGGCGACTGGCTGGTTGCGACGTCCGGTGCGTAGTTTCCTTGACACTATGAGGTGCCAATTATCTTGACCAATCAACAACTTGGGCGAGGCGCGGTCGTATGCGATCTGATCTTTGATGTCGATCAGGTGTTCGCAGTCTTCTAGATGACGGTCGTACACTGTCTCTGGTGTGAAGTTCAATCTTTCCAGAGTGCGCGCGGCTTCAATTTTATATTCTTCTTGCGCGTATTTTCCTCTTATGCTGAAGTTAATGACCTTGCTGCTGTCATGCTTCATTTCGTTTCCGATTCCTTGGATCCACATAGTGTTGGTGGGTCCGTCGGCTCCGATGACGTCAGCGATCGATGCGTCCACCAGTGTGACTGTGCTTCCTTCATCCAATAGTGCATATGTTTCAATGCTGGTGTGCGGTCCCTTTAGTATGACGGGAGCAATCTTTAGGTATGCACGTCGACGGTCGCATGGTTTGACTGTTGATGTGACCTCTACTGCTGGTGCTGCCGTCTCCTTCTTTGCAGAGTCGCTTGATGTGTCTTGATTCTTCTCATGATGTAGTAATTTGTGATGCCTCATGGAGCACCCATGTTTCCCACACGGCGGAGCTTTGCATTGGATTCGACGATGTTTGCTTCGGAGACAGCGGTAGCACATGTTGTTTTTCTTTGCTATTTCCCATCTTGAGTTTGTATCGAGAGCGACGAACTGTTGGCAGTCGGGAAGTTTGTGGTTTTGTTTACACTGCGGGCAGTTGTCGTCCGATGTTGTTCTTCTCTCCGTAGCGAAGGTGCGTTCTGTTCTTTTGTTCCTTCGTTCTTTTCCCGCAGAGTCGTCGTTGGTCATCTCTGGTAGAGCGTAGGCGCCGCACTTGTCTGCTTCTTCATTTAAAAACATGGAGATCCTCTTTAACTCGGGTGTATCTTCTTTCTTTGTCGCGGCATAGTCGTACCATTTACTTTTCAATATAGGGGTGAGCTTCTCATTCACTATTCGCGCCATCTCAGGACTGTGTAGGTATTGTGTCTTCTTCAGTGCTTCGATGGTGCCCACTATGTTTGTCACTCGACCGGCGAAGATACATAATTCTCTGGGGTTATCTGTGACCCGGTTTAGTGACTTGAGCTTCTCCATCTCGACGTGGATGAGTGCTTCTGGTCTTCCGAATCTTCTTTGCAAGGCGTCGATGACGACTTCTGGGTCTGGTTGGCTCACTATTAGACAGCCGACCGCTTCTTTTGCTGTTCCGCGTAAGCTTCGACGTATACGCGCCAAGTTTTCTGTTCTTGTAAAGTACTTCAATGTTTCTTCATAAGCTGCCTTGAAACCGAGCCAGTCTGCACAGTTTCCATTAAACAGTGGTAATTCTTGAATGTACTTCGGTGGTTCCCTTGTGCTTCGTACCGCTTGAGAGAGGGCGGCGGCGAGGGTTGTCACGTCTATTAATGGTTGACGTGTATCTTCTTGTCTTGGTGTTACTTCAACGGGGTCTTCTTGCTTCTTCTTTACCTCTTGTGATGACTGTGGTTGACTTGCTTCAGGTTCTTTTAACCATGTGCTTATACGGACTGAAGCTAGGTCATCTTCCATTTCTTCTTCATCTTCTGAGGTGTCTTCTTCTGCTTGAAGTCGCTGGACCCGCACTCGTTGTAACTCCATTTCGGCTTTTGTTTGTTCCAGCTTAAGTTCAGCCAGTCTTTCTTTTGCTTTCCATTCCGCCAGTTGTTTCTTGCGTGAAGCTGTGGAGCAACGTGACCGGGCGTCCTTAGGTTTTAACGTGCGCTGCGATGCTTTGTCCTTTTCTTTACGGGACGCGGTGCTCGTGTCTTCTGTTCCCGTTGTAGTGGTGGTTTCCTCCGTGGCGGTCGAACCACTGGTTCCGCTGCTAGTACCCGACGCGTCGGTAGCGGTGTTCGATGTGCCACTGACCGAGGAATTCCCTGACGCCGTTTCTTCTACAGTCGTGGGTGTCTTCAGCTCTTCTTGCCGACGTTTCGTTCGTTCCCCGTCTTGACTTCGTGTTAAAACCATCTTCTTGATGCTGGCTGACGATCCGGTTTCGAAGGACCAATAATGTGCAGGACCGCTCAGTGGAGCCTAGGTGATGACACGTAGTATAGATCGAGGCGCAAAGCGTAAGCGAAGAAGTTGTTAGTGGGCTGAGACTTGTTTAGCGGGACTGGAAGCGGGCGAGTGCATGCAGGCGCAATTCTTCTTAATAAAACACTGTTTCACGGCTTCTTATTTATTTGTTGTTCTCTTCACAGCGCTGGATTCGGAGTGTGTCTACGCCAAAAAAGGCCCCATTTTTATAGAGAGCTGTGCCCAATCACAGCCCAGCAAATTTGCACACGGCACTATCATTTTTCCCTCGGCCAATCAGAGCCCGCGGGGTTTGCACACGGCCCTAATGTTTACTTTTTGTATGGGGTTTCTATTCAGACCTTTTTATGGCATTTACATATCTCCGATTACAATAATTCTTATCTTATTACATAGATATGAACTTACTCTAGTTATATACAAAAAATCTAGGCATTATTCTTTAATTTAAACCCTTAAATAAATAAAAATCTAAAACGGCTCCCCTTACGGTAAAGTTTCGCGATACTTCGGCTTATTTGCTTTACGCGTAAGTGGTGCCATCAGACGGAAGAAGTAAAACATAAATTAAGACTTTGTTTGCAAACTAGGAATCCTATTTTACCTAATTATCACATAATTTAATTGACAACCTAGGTTTTCTTAGTCTACGAGTGCCTCTAATTGCTATAAGTTGGTATCATCACAGAGACGTTAAGTTTACATTATAAATCTAGTATTTACACACATAAATCACACATAAATCACTGATAACTAAGCATTTAAGTTAAAATATTGTACATAGTGTTATTACGAGCACATAGGGCACTGTCACAAGCCGCTACCTTATGGTGTCGTGCACAGATGGAGAAGGAGATGGAGTTTTATAGAAAGAATTCTGAACGGCTCAAGTTGAGGCAATACAGAGCTGATCCCGTGGAGTGCCTGATACGTGTGTGTTGACCTTTCATGTGGGGTTTTGTGCATGTTTAATGAATGGCAATATGCTTGGAGGTTACTGGAAAAATAATATTCATAGGCGGAATGTTAGTTCAGGTACTTTATTAATACAGTTCAACCTCGATATTACAAAACTGAAGGGAATGAGGGCTACCGCACTTGAGTTCGCCGCTAGAGGCGCTAGTGTAGAGTACGGTCTCTAGATGTCAAAATATGTGCTAAACGTTCACTGTTTGCGGGATTTTTATCACGGATTTCAACGAATGATTCGTAATTGTTGTAATGGTTGTGCCATTCCTGATGAATTATGGCTTAATATTTTAAGTAAAAAGTTAGGATCTAATTTCGCAGCACTTGAAGAAAGAATAAGGTTTGTCTGCTTCATGCTTGCCAATTTTAGAAACATTATAATCTAAATATTCATTTGAAGTTTAAAATCTTTATAAAATAAACATAATATGAATTTATGGGTACTTAAACATATCCAAAACATCAAATAAAAGTAGTTACAGCAACAGGACCTTACTCGCCAGTGGCGCCAACTGGTGAGCACAAAAACGATAGCCCCCATTAGAAAATATTCGTTAAAACAAGTAATTTGTTCCAATGAGGTTTGTTATAGTATAGAGGTTAGGTTGGACTAGGTACGATTCGTTTTTACCAAGGTAAGAAAACTTGTTTATTAACCTCAGCATGACGTAACGTCAAACGGGGTGAATAGGGATGCAGGGGTGAATCGGAAAGAAACTTTTAAAAGGATTTTAACATTGAAATAATATAGTTTGTTGCCAAAACGGACTCTAATGTGTTTACTGTATTATAATTAATGATTAAGTGCCCTTGTTGGCAACAAATTATATTATTTCAAAGTGAAAATCCATTTTAAAGTTTCGTTCCGATTCACCCCTGCATCTCTATTCACCCCGTTTGACGTTAGGTACTCATCTGCTTATCCTGTTATATCGAACAATTTCCACTAATAACTGAAAACAGGTTTTAATGAAAACTGTATTTTTAAGCTATTGCATAGCTTTTATGGCAGGCTTTGAGCGCGGCGACCGAATCAAGAAATTCCGTAACGAAAATAAAAGCTAACACCCCCCACTCCGCCTACCATGTAGCTCGGCCGAGCGTTCGCTTAACGTGTATGTATATGGTACGACTGTACTTGAAAAAATATCAAAGAAAAAAAAACTGCATAAATAAAAAATAAATAAATAAGTATAATTGCATAAGTTGATAAAAAATGCTATTCAATAGCTTTACCGCGGCAGTCCCCGAGGGCCACACGTGTTTTTTTATAAAAAAAAAAACAGTTTACACATTTTTCTGTCACAAAATAATCAAAATGAAATGCAATGAAATCCGTAAACAGTAGGTAAGTAGGTACTTAAATTTCAATGGGTAATTCGCATAAACATAAAAAATCAACAATGTAGTTATGGCAGCTTAGTCTTCATTTTGTCTTGGTTAGCATGTTTACATCATAGATATGATGACGTCAGCGACGGCCGAGCGATAGGGTCGTCACCATCTTGCTTCGGTGGTAAAGGGTCCATTTCGTAGGTGGCGTTGAATAACACAAAGTGTAAATGTAACTTCACTTTTAATAATCGAATAAACTAAATACTATACACAAATCAATGTAACTAGGCAAACCGACGACAGTTTCGTTTTGGAGAAGTGACTAAGACAAGACGACTTGGTCCGCCCCTCGATGCGAAGTGCCCGTTCGACAATCCCCACTTTCCAAAATGACTCTGTCCACGTGCCGCCATTACTAAATAACGTCACGGCGTTTGCCCCACTACTACATTGATCAATTGAGCAACTTTTATTAAAACAATATCGTTATCCAAGACAGATATAAGAAATATCTTTAATTGTTTTACAAATCGTTACAATCCTAACTTCCTATCCTAATCCTAACTAATATTATAATGCGAAAGTAAGTTTGTTTGTTACCTTTTCACGCTTAAACCACTGAACCGATCATCCTGAAATTTTGCATATACGTTGTCAGGTGTACAGAAACGGACATAGAGTACCTTTCATCCCGCAAAAAAGTACCGTTCCTGAGGAAAACAACAATAACGTTCTTATGATAATAGATGGCGCCACGAGTCTTTCTAATCATGATTGAATTATAACCCGAATTGATAGTCAAAGTCTAACCTAACGCGAGCGAAGCCGCGGGCAAAAGCTAGTTTTATATAATTATGAGCAGGTTATTTAACTAAAGTAGTCAATTTCTGGAAAAAAAACACGGATGTACAATTATCGCAGAACATTCCAAAAACGTACAACTTCTCAGCTATCCAACGATATACAATAAGAAACCAGATATCTTCAGAAAAAATATATAATATCAAAAACTACTCGAAAATGGTTGACATTTGCATAGGGGTCATCAGGGGTCATTCGGTTGCAAATGACCTCTCCTACATCCCCTTAACGGATGTCGGATTGTTGACATATAACAAATAACCCTGTATATACCGTAGCCCCGTTGGTCTCATGGTCGCAAGCTCGTCGTCTGAGCGTGGGGTCCTGCGGGGTAATTACGTAACACACTAACAGTAGGAATGGGTTTCATTTTGACAGTTCAACAACATTCATTGCGTTATTTACGTTGTTGAGAAGACAATTTTTTCGAACATATGAAGCAATGGATTAGCAATAGGCTTCAAAATGATTCAGATTGCGATAGATAGTGTGTTACGTAATTAGGGTGCTGGGGTCGATTCTAGGTCAGGCAGTGTTATTGGGTTTTTCTATTTCTTAGTAGCAGCCCGGCGTTTAGAAGTTGGCGCAACGCCGTGCCTCGGAAAGCACGTTATGCCGTTGGTTCTGCGCCTGATCTCTCTCAGGTCGTGTCGGATTTCCGCCCCATGGGACAATGAGCGACGGAAGACAAAGTGATCTCCTACACCGAAGGCTAGTCTCCGTTGAGATTGGCCGCCATAGCTGAAATGCAGTCTGGAGGACTACTACTGAATTCAGCGTACACCTTATGAGATAGCGATAGTCTTTGACAGTCACTTGTTAACTGCGGGGTAATTACGTAACACACTAACAGTAGGAATGAGTTTCATTTTCACAGTTCAACAACATTCATTGCGTTATTTACGTTGTTGAGAAGACAATTTTTTCGAACATATGAAGCAATGGATTAGCAATAGGCTTCAAAATGATTCAGATTGCGATAGATAGTGTGTTACGTAATTAGGGGGCTGGTACAATCTAATGTTAGTAGTCGGGTATTCCTTTGCAAAGAAATCAGTGGTAGCGGATGTTTGTTGGGCTTTAGTCTATGGCTAACAACTGGGGCCAGACAAAAAGTTTGCATACGCGAAGACGGTAGAGAAAATACTTACATTTTTGTTTTGCTTACCTATTCATAGTCATCTTTATTATTATTTAGTGGCTTTGTCTATTGCTGTACTCTGTCTACGTTACGTACCTATTACAGCTATGCTAATTATAATATAATAATTTAGTAGTTTATGAAACTGTTGCATAATGAGGGGTATTAAACACGAGTGTTTTAATTCCTAGTTATGTGCAGTTTCATACACTACTTTATCTACTCTCATACATTGGGATTGAACCTACTAAATAAAAGATCAAAGTTTCCCACGAAATTCAGTACTTATAACAAAACGTACGAATGGCGCCAAAACCCAACACATCTCCGCGCATGCGCTAAAGCGGGCGGGCGCTGCCACAGACAAGTAAAAATTTGAATCAAAACTTTTTTTAATGCTATAAAATTGACGCGCCCCGCATTTGGCGTTACAAAAAAATAATTGATGAAAACTCCTTGGTGATATTAAGGGGGAAGCGCAACCGTAGGCCGCGAAATTCAAATTTTCTTATGTTTTTTGCAATTTGAAGGTCAATGTCAGGTTGTTTTTTAGTTAGAATTGGCGTCAAATGTCATGATTTCATGAAATAGTCATTCAATACAGTAATATGAACTTAGAGAGATGTATTGCTGATTCTAATGATTATAATTCTGTAAAGCCATATTTGTTACGGCTGCGAATCATATTTTAATCAAAATACAACCTGACATTGACCTTCAAATTGCAAAAAACGTAAGAAAATTTGAATTTCGCGGGCTGCCCTGAAGGTTCCGCCTTAACTTCTTGGATTTGCCCTATATCGTATTGGTATTTTTTTTTTATAACATTATTTTGTTAGAGAAAAAGTGTTCTAATATGATTCTATTTTTAAATTACGGTCTAGTGTTTATAAGGTATGTTAATATAAACTCGTTTTCAAGTTTATGATTCGAATTTTACGATATGAGAGTGAATAAAATAAATTATTTACGATTGGCTCTTTCATAACAGACTAAGTTTACGATAAAACCATTTTATGGCCTGGCCAACGAATCACCTAAAACGTAACCAATATTCTATAGAAACTGCCTTCAATTTAATTGAAAGTGAACGACTGTCATAAAATCACTTCAAAAGCAGCAAAAGTCTATTGTTGAACCCTAGGTTTCGAAATCAAATTATACGGAACAGGACAAGAGTTACCGACATAGCTTGCAGAGTTAATAAGCTGCAATGGCAGTGGATCATGTTTATTGATGGAATTATAGCCATCGAAGCAGACGAATTCTCGAGTGGAGATTGCAGATTAGGTATAGGCAAGCGCATGGTATAATAATATACTTCGCCAGGTATAGCATTCCGAGACACAGTGGTCACGTGGGTGACACAAGCCTACGTCATCACTGCTGTGTTACTAGTAGTGTGTAATAATAACTCCCCAACCGCCTTTATTACCTGTGCGAATCTGATAAAACAATGAGGTTTTAACTTACAATTATATTGGTATATGTTTAAACTGAATTGTTTCGTTTCATTAGAAAAATTAAACGACAATTTAAATGCTTTATATATATTTGTTAACAGAATGGTGACTGAAAATGTTTCCATAATTCGTGTTTTGTTGCAATAAAGTGGCAACTGGATAGTGACGTAGGCATGTGTCACTCCCGGAATGCCAGACCTTGTTTTTTTAGACCATGGGCAAGCGTAACTTGGGCCGCCCCCGCCACTATGGGGGGTAGTGGACTTGATGGACTATTACGGGACTGACTGAATCCGGAACCAGCGTTGTGGGGAGCTTCAGAAAGACCTATGTGCAACAATGGACTTCGGAAGGCTGAGCAGAATGAATTACGATAAAACTTAAAATCGAAGTGCTGATTTTTTTGTCGCCGCTTACGCCACGTTGTGGTGGCACTGAAGATCCAGACTTGTCTAGTTTGACGGCCAATGTCAACATGATATATTATTTATTTATTGAAACATGGAAGACTTTAATTTTTTTTTTACTTTGATGCGTAGGTATATTCTGTATGGAAATAAAAAAAAAGCACTCGGTTGAAACGAAGTTCCTTTCGTAATATACATATTTAGAACATCCATAGAACAAATTTGATTACCATAAAAAGGGTTATATTGAGTCAGCCTTAAAAGATAAAGATAAAGAGGAACAATTCCGTCATACATGTTTTTTTTTTGCGTAACTTTAACCGTTTACGCAGCGCACGCAACGGAAGCTATCAAAAGGAATATTTTTTTCCCGTTTTTGCAACATTTTTCATTTATGCTCCGCTCCTATTGGACGTAGCGTGATGTTATATAGCCTAAAGCCTTCCTCGATAAATGGACTATCCACCAATTTTTTTTTCTATTCCTACTATTAGGTAGTTCCTGAGATTAGCGATTAAGAAAGGGTCGTGACGGAAACTCGTGAAGGAAAATTCGTACACTTTTTTTCTCCTAGCCCCCATCCGCCACGTCCGTACCTTGCGAATAGGAACTTTGTTCCAAAATTTGTATTTCTAAGCTGCAAGAAAGGTATAATTACTTCCCGTATCGTGAAAGGCAATATACAATGTATGCCAATGAATAAAGGTAGCCATAATCTTCCTGTGTTGTAATAACAACTTATCGTAGTGGAAGTCGGTACGTTCACTAACCCGTTTTCGAAACAAGTTTGTTTATGCCAATGTTGTTCCGCGACTTGTAAAGAGGTTCATGTTTAGAATGGAACCTCTTTGTAGATTAGATTATGAAATTAATGATCTGCAAGTCTTTCTAATAAACTATTGCAAAAAGGAGGACACTCGTTATCACTCTTTTGTTTTAGCTCTAAGAATACCTAAACATGTCTTAGTAGGTATGCTCACAACAAAAATTAAACAAAATATTACTAAGAATAGACATTTAATTTCATAAACTCACTCCAAGGACAATATCCAGTTGAAGTGATCTGGCAACTTTTTAATTCCAATAAAACTTTTTGAGGAGGCTGCAAAAATGATAATTGTTCGCCATTCCTCAACTGTCTATGACTAGGATAAACGTATTCCACTTTCAAATATTTTCCAGATATATCACTCCATTTTTGAAATATGATTTTCCCGCCTATCGGGAACGGCTCGAATTGATTCGGCAAAACAAACGGTTTGAAATCTAATGCACTGATCACAGGGTTCAAATTGGAATCGTGTCCCATTAGCAAAGTGAATTTTGGTGTTCCATCTTTGAAAATGTCGAACATGTATTTTAGAAGGGGCCCAGCTAAATCTTTTGCTCCTGTCTTCAAATTGAATCTGACATTCTGATCTTCTTTACTGATTTTTGTCAAGAGTTCCCATTGCTCGTCAGTCACGATTTGACCCCATGCGACTTCAGATGTTGGCATTCCTTCATAGTAACTCATTATGAACGAATCAACGATTGAATTTCCGATAGACAATGGTCCACTGACATTAGGCTCTTCGCCATCTTCCGTCACGATTTCATTTTGACGTAAATGTAATTCACACAAATGTAATTCCTTGCAAATATTCGAAGTATTTAAATTTAAAATTCTACTCAGTTCTAAATATGACTGTGTTAGGTTTACTTCCTTTAATTTATTCTCCATTTCTTCTCTTATTTTATTTTTAAATGCTTCCGTAGTGTTGTGAAATATAGGCAAGAATAAAGGATCGAAAATCGCCAAATTTTCGTAATGTTGTACAGTTAAATTGCAAGATTGGAACGCAGATTTTGCGAATGCTTTTGCCGTGGCTATAGTTCGCGGTAAAGTGTTCGCATAAATAAGTACTTCGTCTTCATTAGGACATCCTTCTATAAAATCCTCGCTATCTAGCCATTCGGCTATGTATTGGCCCATATAACCTTCAAGCTGGGCACCTTTTTCCGTTAAATATCCCGCAGAAGCATTCCATTTCGGCCATAATTTTGACGAGTACGATTCCAGCTTTTCCGTTAACGGTGTACGAACATTATGTCGACTTAGTATTAAAACCTGTTCTAACTTGAGGCTATTGATATCAATTCCTTGGCTTAGCACAACGAGGCACAAAAGAACAATACATTTTCCCGCCATTTGTTTATGGTTTTTACACGGAGTACTGAGACACTGGCCACTAAACTATTATTTCTGATATATTTTAATGCAAATCACGAATTAATTATTTTTATCACAATTGCAAGCATGATTGGACTAAAGGTACTTCCCGCGTCTGTGCGCGAACTGAGACTGTCTCGATTCGCATAAGCGCTTCGATAAGCAATGTTTCATCATGCGATGAAAATGATAAAACAAAAAGGGATTTTATGACACCGAAGTGTAATCGCTAATTGCAATACTTATGATTATCAGTAAATAATTATTTTTAGATTGTTATGATTCCGTTATCAATAGTTGTTTAGTTAGCAAAATGATAATTATCAGCCTGTGGTGTTCCCGCTGCGGGGCAAAAACCTTTTCCCATACAGCGGGGTAATTACGTAACACAGTAACAGTAGGAATGGGTTTCATTTTGACAGTTCAACAACATTCATTGCGTTATTTACGTTGTTGAGTAGACAAATGTTTCGAACATATGAAGCAATGGATTAACAATAGGCTTCAAAATAATTCAGATTGTGTGTGATAGATAGTGTGTTACGTAATTAGGGTGCAGGAGGAATAGCAGAACTCTGGTTGTTTTGAGAATTAATTTTGTGATGCTGAATTGAGCAACTTCCTATATTCAGTATTTATTTATCCAGTAGGTAAAAATCATAAAAAAAATACCCAACTTTTTTCTTTTAGTATCTCATGCATGATGCCCTCTTCTGAAAATGTTCGCCTGCCTACTCTTAGATCTTAACTATGTACGCATAGAATTAATACTTCAAGTAGGTACGTACAGTCAGATTCAAACATTATGGCGGCTTGGAACATGAGGCGAGTCGCTGCGCAGTAACACATTCACGTGTCAGCGGGGGTGAGGGGTGAGGTACTGCGCTGCGAGTGGCGCACTTCACAGCCGCCATTAAGTTTGAATCGGACTATACCTATTCATTCTGCAGAAATGTGAAGAATCTACATTGGCATTGGAGTTTAGGTATACTTAAGTAGGCAAACACTTAACAGGAAAATCGTGATTTAATATCAGACATATAATATGTCTATAGGTAATAATTATAGGTATAATAATTATAGGTACTATTATAGGTAATAGGTACATCTCTTAACTGCCACGGCTTATTTTTATTATTAATCTTATATTTTGAATTGTTTCTTTATATTTTTTTTTCATTGTTCTCGCATATAGAAGCAACAAGAATAATGTACCCAGGATTTTGTAATATCTTAATTTTAAAAGAATGAGTGTGTGAGAGTGAGTGAGAGTGTCCTTGGAGTTTCTTGCCCGTTCTTCTCCATAGAGATCTACGTTTTGGAATAGGCAACTAGCTTCAACTTTCTGACTAACTGACCGACTCTTTGACAATTCAAGAGTGCCTGTAAATGGTTTAATTGAAATAAATGCTTTGAGTTTTGAGTACAATTTTATGATAACCTCGTGATTTTTAGTCTCTTCATCTCGTGTGTGTTTCGGGGAGTCTGATTTAGTAATGAACTCAAGCTGAATTTCTACCTACCTACTTAATCATAAGTTCATAACACAATCCCGTGATAATGCAGCGCGGTAAAAATTATTAGTGACTAGCTTTTGCCCGCGGCTTCGCTCGCGTTAATTTAGAATTTGACAATCAAATCGGGTTGTTCCGGGAATTATAGTTAGGAGGATGAAAAACCGGTTTATTAAACTCTAGATTCCAAAAATGGTATTTGAATAAAATAATAAGGTACTTAAATAAAAAACTCTTAACACACTACTAAAGTTTCTATAATAATATAATTCAATCATGATTCGAAAGACACGTGGCGCCATCTATTATCATAAGAACGTTATTGTTGTTTTCCTCGGGAACAGTACTTTTTTCGGGATGAAAAGTACCCTATGTCCGTTTCTGTACCCCTGATAACATATATGCAAAATTACAGGATGATCGGTTCAGTGGTTTAGGTGCAAAGGTAACAAACAAACAAACAAACTCACTTTCGCATTTATAATATTAAGTTAAGAAGTTAGGATTCGATTTTTATTATTCACATTATTCCTGAGTTACACAAACTACAGAAGTTACAATAAAATTGTGAAGATTGTTTCTCAAACGATGAAGAACAGCAGTAGAAGCATAGAAGAAATGCAATGACAGCTATCGCGCTTGAGTTCGCCACTAGAGGCGCTAGTGTAGAGTGAGGTCTCTAGATGTCAAAATATGTACTGAACGTTCACTGTTTGCGGGATTTTTTATCACGGATTTTAACGAATGATTCATAATAGCTGTAATTGTTGTGCCATTCTTGATTAATTATGACTTAAAATTTTAAGTAAAAAGCTAGGATCTAATTTGGTAGCACTTGAAGGAAGAATAAGATTTGTCTGCTTCATGCTTGCCAATTTTAGGAACATATAATCTAAATATTCATTTGAAGTTTTAAAATGTAATAAAATAAACATACTATGAATATAGGGGTACCTAAACATATCTAAAACATCAAATATAAGTACTGCAACAGTACCTTACTCAACAGTGGCGCCAACTGGTGAGCACAAAAACGATAGCCCCCATTCTTTTAAACTCACTCTCCATGTGATTTAACCAAGAGATTAGTCACCTCTTTCTGCGAAGCAGTAATGCTCGCGACGGAGGAGGCGGAGCGCGAGAGGGAGAGGCAATCACTGCGCCCTTGCGCCCCTAGTCGCCGCAGGAGGAGATACCCTGGGCGTCGGGAGTCGATTGCCGACTCCCGGCCACCGTAGGCGCGGGCTTGCAGACGGCGAGCAATGGGCAGCTCGCCGTCCGGTAAGGACCAGGCCCGGGTCGACGGCGCGTCGTGTTCCACGCGCGCCTCAAAGAGATGTCAGCACAATTGACGGGGTCCGATAGGACCGATGCCTGCCGGGGTCGCGGATTGTTCGAAAGAGTTACCGTGGCCCTGGCGCACAGGCAACTGAAGGAACACGGGTGGGTTTTAGTCAGTAAGAGTCTGACACGCCCTTCCGCTCCGCCCAGAGCGGGAGAGGTCATTTGATGATTTCCCAACCAAAAAAGAAAAAAAAAGCTCTGCACCCTCTTACCATCTTTATGACTGGCCAGTCTTTTCAACACGGCTTCAGCTCATACTTCCAGGATGTTGAAATGTTTTCAGAGGAATTCAGGCCTTAAAGTTCTCTCCAAAGAGTCGTTCAAGCGAATGTTACGCTGTGTTGTCACTGCGCAAATAAGACCATTCTCACAATTGCACCAGTTTGTAAATAAACATTGTTGTTACTAGTTATTAGTCAATCGTGTCTGTAGGTACCAGTAAATCTATTTCAGAGAGGTGTTGCAGCGTGCTGGTAAACAGCTGATTTTCAACCCACGCGTTTTAGTACTTAATCTTTCATTACTAATACCTATTTTAAACTAATACACCCTCAAAAAATTCTAAGCAAAATGTACGGTTTTGAACGATTTTTACTATTGTAATATATTTATATTTATTTTATAAATAATAACTAAGCATTTTTTGATGCATTAGTGACTAAAGCAACAAAATCCTTCATTCAATTGTTTATTTAATCACAATATTTAACTATATGTGTACCGTGACATACCGTCAAACGCGGTGAATTGGGATGCAGGGGTGAGTCGAGACGAAACTTTAATAGGTATTTTAACATCGAAATAATATAATTTGTTGCCAAAAAGGACTCTAATGTGTTTACTGTATTATAATTAACGATTTAAGTGCCCTTGTTGGCAACAAACTATATTATTTCAATGTTAAAATCCGTTTTAAAGTTTCGTCCCGATTCACCCCTGCATCCCAATTCACCCCGTTTGACGGTACGTACTTAGTATAAAATAAAGTTATAACGAAATTAAACTTTTCATGTTTTACAAAATTAAATAACGATTTTTTTTTTATTATTTGGTAATTCAATACAAAGTGTGAAGTCTGTTGTTTCAGACTTGTCTGCAACGATTTTTCATTAAATTTATAAGATTGTTTAAGTATCTGATCTTGCGGCAATAGCTCTCGATGGAATTTTAACTAGTCTTTCAGTTGTTGGGTTGTCGACACTCCGTCCAGGTTCTCTAAAACACGTCTCTGGAGCATGTCCCATGCGTGCTCGATCGGATTCAGGTCTGGCGATTGTGCAGACCGCGGCAATACCCGGATGTTTTCCATTGCCAAGTACTCTCTGGTCCTCCGAGCTGTGTGCGAACGCGCACTGTCATGCATCAGCGTGAAATCTGAGCCAAGATTTTCTGCAAATTGGTGAACATAAGGCCCGAGGACATCTTCAACGTAACTTTCAGCGTTCATACTGCCATCTACAAAAACGAGCCCAGTTGGTCTGTTCTTCATAATACCCGCCCATACCATCACTGTGGAGCCACTGTAAGGGTGCACTTCCTGGACGCATCTCAGCCGTTCAGCGTTCAGCGAGCTGAAGAGTTCATTTGTTTGTTTGTTTGAACGCGCTACTTCTTAGCGAGTAAATAACACGAAAAAAAAATATTTGGCTTGGCCCAAAATCCAGCAACGCGAATACCATTTGTTGACGCAGCCATCAAGCCCTCATGAGCGCGCTAATATCTATAACTACCAGTCAGATTTGAAAAAAAAAAAATCCATTTGTTAGCCCAATTCTTGAGGAAGGTTATAGGCTATTTAAAATTACACTACGATCCTTAGGAATCTAGCAAAAAGAAAAAAAGTCAGATAGAACGCTAAGCGAAAACAAAGTCGAGAGCAGAAGTTATTTGACTTAAGTACACAAATGCTTGATGGTTGAAACGGCAATATTAGTTTGAACTGTATCGTGTCGATTCGTGAGAAAAAAGTTATTGACGTAAAGAAATTTTAACCTTGGCCCTAAATGCTAGCTCAACCATTTGATTACGGCCGGCATTGAGATTCGCTGAACAGTAACATTAATTTGTCTTAGCTTGAGGCAGCTTACGCAAACAGGCTTCTGCCCCTCGCTACCGTTAAGGTGATCCGACCAGTGCTCAACGAATGGCTCAGGAGGAGGCACGACTCCCTGTCATGTCGGGCGACGCCGGTGCTCTCGGGGCATGGTTGCTTTGGGAACTACCTGTATCGCATAAAAAGGGAGGCGGACGCTAAATGATAAATGATTTTATTTCTGTAAGTAGGTTTGTACAAACACTTTTACACGTCAATCATATTTTAAAACCAGATGAGGTCGGCGTTTCCTATCTGATTACTCTGAGAAAAAAGTAAAAAAAAGAAAAAAAAAAGAAACAGAAAGAGAAAAAAAGAAAAAGAAAGAAAGAGAAAAAAAGAGAAAAAGAAAGGCCGAAACAAACTCACAGTCTCTTTTAAAGTCCAGACATATTCTTGGTCAGATCATGTGAAGACCATATAGATTTGTGTCTGAAATGGTCTTTTGAGGAAAAACAACACAGAATGAGTGGACCTGTCCAGTCAGTGCACGCATTTGTTAGTAATCGTGCAGCTCAACTCAGAACTTAAGGAGCGCAACGATTTGACGAACAATACCAAAGAAAAGACATTTGGGTAGGCCCCATAAATTACTCAAACTGCTAGACCATGGTTAAAACTAATTAAGAAAGAAAAAGAAACAATGATCTACATAGTCTTTACATTCACAATAATTAAAATAATATACTATTTTAATTATTATATTAATTATATTTATTATTATTTTTATTTTATTTTTATTAAGCTATTGCATAGCTTCTATCGCGGGCTTTGAGCGCGGCGACCGAATCAAGAAATGTGCCACACGTGTTTTTTATTTTGCCGATTTTTTATAGATAATGGTACGGAACCCTTCGTGCGCGAGTCCGACTCGCACTTGGTCGTTTTTTTCCTTCACCGTTGCTATAGGCTGTCAGCTAAAACCTAAAAATGATGGAGAACCTAGGTGTCTGTTGTGGGCGTATCTTGGGAATAGGGTTACTCATCCTCCGTCCATATTTGTACGGACATGTCGAACTTTTTGGCCCATGTACGGACTCTGTCCGGCCGCCCTCGTCGTGTGTTCGGATTTTTCAACATATGGGGATTTTATTAAAAATACAAATAGTTTATATACCTATTTCAAAAAAAAAAAAACACGTGTGGCACTCGGGGACTGCCGCGGTAAAGCTATTGCATAGCATTTTTTATCAACTTACGCAATTATAATTATTTATTTATTTTTTATTTATGCAGTATTTCTTTTTCTTTGATATTAATTCAAGTACTGTCGTACCATATACATACACGTTAAGCGAACGCTCGGCCGAGCTACATGGTAGGCGGAGTGGGGGGTGTTCGGTTTTATTTTCGTTACGGAATTTCTTGATTCGGTCGCCGCGCTCAAAGCCCGCGATAAAAGCTATGCAATAGCTTAAAAGTAAAGTGTCTGAACTTTTTTTTGCAAATCGCCGACTTTTTCTCAAGACTTTTTGAATTTCAAAATATTGACCCTACTTGGGAGAAGCTTATGTCTAGCAGTGAACTAATAGGTTGACTGATTCACTGCTAGAACGGGTGTCAGAGGACTTTGTAATGCTGCAATTTGGGAGAAGGGCATGGGCGCTGCACTGTATTTTCATAATTAGCATTTAAAAAATTATCGAGCTCGATTCGTGGAGCTGAAGATGCACCCCGCATCTGCAGCTCCACCAATCGAGCTCGATAATTTTTGCACTTAGGTATGATAGGTTATTGTTTGTCCATTCATACAAGGCGTAACTTTGTCGACTTATGCAGATAAGCTTAACAATTAAGAGAATGTAGAATGCATGAGCGAGCAAAGCGAGCTCGATAATGCTAGCACCCCGTCTAGGTAGATTTTCGGAAATAGGAGTTCGGTACTTTGTTGACTAATGCACAAAGTCTTATAAATTATTGAGAGGTTGCAGAATGCAAGAGCGAGCGGAGCGAGCTCGAAAATTTAGGATCTTGTCTCGGATAGGTTAAGTTCTCTCTTATTGTATTAGGTGTTTTCGGATATTGTTTTAGTTTTTGATGACACCTACATTTAATTTTGAAGCTAGGGAGGTACAAGTGGGTGACTTGCACCTCGCTCCCGGCGCCCATGGAGAAGGGTGTCTATATAGCGTTGAATTCAACCATTGACATTACAACCTCCACGAGTAGAGATACCTGGTTTAATGTAGGTGCCCTGAAGCGCCCTAGTCAGCCCTGCTACTAAACCTTCCGATTGGCTAATATAATACCATTTTATGAAATACTCTTCGTACACTTAGATACATATTATTATCATAATTATATTATACTTACTTCATGTCGAGATGAGGGCTAAGTTTTGCGGTTGTGCTATCATTGTGAACCTACTGCATAATTCTTTGTCTTGTCACAGAAATAACATTTATCTATCGTTAATTAATAATATAACAGTAATTTCCTGTATTGATTATGTTATATATTATGATTATTATTTTGATATCTAACTATTATAACGGACTGATTAGCATTTTGTTTATAAATATGAGCAATGGTAGCCCTGACCCATAAAGGCTAAGCAAGTAGGGATGCAGGGGTGAATTGAGACGAAACTTTAAAAGCGATTTTAACATTGAAATAATATAGTTTGTTACAAAAAGGGACTCTAATGTGTTTACTGTATTATAATTAACGATTAAGTGCCCTTGTTGGCAACAAACTATATTATTTCAATGTTAAAATCCCTTTTAAAGTTTCGTCTTGATTCACCCCTGCTCAGTTTGACTCCGTTTGACGGTACCGACTATATTTTAATATCACACCTGTATTTCCAAAAGGGATAAGCAGAGGTGTGGCCTACACCTACATTTGGTCAGTTATGTTTTTATGGAATCCCATGTAGCAGAAGGCGAACCATAAGCTACGAATCCAGACTTCAGGATGGTATTGAGAATTTTCTAAATAGAAAACCTCTAATACTGTCTGTCCGGAGATCAATACCGGTCTAACGCTTGACAGTCTTGCTTGCGATCAATGGGCAACGAGGCATTTCATTCAAAGAAACAATAAAATAACATCGACTCGCTGGGAAAACAGAAAGCCAGACAAAAATTGTTTGATAATAAAACTGTGTGTTGTCAAACCAAAAGTCATTCTTTGCAAGCTAGTCAATGAATTCACATCCACTTGTTGAGACAACAAACAATACCAACGTGATGCTATTAGGTAAATTTTCACGACGACGTGGTCTCCACTCTCTTTAGGGTTCTGCAAGCATATGGCAAGAATGAAATCCTTATAATTTCGTCATGTCCGTCTGTTTGGAAGCCAAGCAGCTATTTTACTCGGAGACTAGCTAAACTACATCGACGTAATTGGAGATGGCTTATGCTGTTTTCTACAAATTTCCATTGTCAGGGATCAGGTTGTCAGGCAGGGCCGGTTTTAGGGGCTCCGGCGCTACAGCCCCGGGGCCTCCACAAAAACGGGGCCCCCACAATAGAGACTTCGGAAAAAAATGCTTTCAAATTCCGAGTAAACAACTTTTCCTTTGATATTTTTTTTTCGCTGTTTTACCTTTACCTATAGTACTTTGTACAAACATGATTATATTGTTCTTAAATATGGAAAAAAACGATTCGAAATGTTTTTTGATTTCAGATAATTCTCGTTTTCGATTATATTTATATAGGTTTGTTATCTACTTGGTTTCACAATATACATATATTGAAAAACTCGAGTGAAAAAAATTGTTCATTTTTTGGAAAATAATTTGGGAGGGTTGGGGGCCTCTACTGCTTTGTTGCCCCAAGGCCTCCAGACCTCTAAATCCGGCCCTGTTGTCAGGAAAGACAATTGTGTTGGCGAAAGTAACTCGCATCGGTAAGATGGAAAATTGTAATTTATAGTCTTAAAGTCTTACATGAATTAACCCACTAAGTTTTAGTTACGTCTAAATGCGAGAAGAGCGGTTCACGAGTTAAAAGGTGTATTCTGTGCACCGCTAAACATTTGTATAGTGAAAAAACCGGTGTGAGTTGAACTCGCGTGGAGAGGGTTTCGTGCGATAAATATGTTAATACCCACCAAAAATATTTCATGTAAAGTAGGTTACCAAGACTTTCAAAAACTTATCAGATCTAATGTAGAGCCAAGCCCTAACTGCTGCTGGGGAGTTTGTTGCACCACTTCTTCTCCCCAGCTAAAGCACTAGGAAGTGGTGAAGGGCGGGCGTTTTGGGGGACTGTCTTATGTAATTTTGACGTTCGCAAAGTGCTGGTTCTCAGCCTAATTTGACCAAAATGACTTCTGATTTTGTTTTTTTTTTGAGTCAATGACCAAATCGACGTATTTTAGGTATTAATAAAATCCAAAGCTAGGTACATGAAACTGAGTGTGTTTTATAAGTCGCCCAAGCAGCACATTAGCGGAAATTACATCCATAAACAAGCTATATTACAGTTAAAGGCGCTTATGTAGCTATACTATCGGATAAAACGATTCTTGAGACTGTATGAGGGGTGATCTCCACACTGTTAAACAGCACAGCTGACTAATGGCTGTATAATGGAGAAAAAAACAAAATAATGAATTTTAGTAGAATTTGAAAGAACTATTGTCCAGCCTTTGGCTACATATAATGCTGCTAGCTGATTAAGAAGACTAAAGCGTGTAAACGGCTGCTTAATGCGATAAAGTCACACCTCTTCTAAGCTGTGAGCTGTATTAGAGAATCAAATTTTGCCATTGGCTTTTTTATTGTGTACACTCATTCTATTATAATGCTACCTCAATGAGCTTAATAGTAGCTGATTAAAAGCATTTAAGACTGCACGAGCTGTAAATTAGTGTAGCCTTACTCCACTTTAATTCCACAGCTTATAGTATAAATATTAGCTATTTCACAGCCTTTAGAATTATTGAAGAGTAAACAGATTAGCAGTGCTATGATAACGTCAATTTTGTCATAACCTCGCAACGCGACTTAATTAATTATCGTGCGAGAACAAAATACAATTTAAAATGAATACGTTTAAACCATGGAAAAAAAGGAAAAGAACTGGTGCAGTTAAAAATTGTGAAAATAGTGAAAATCTCCTTCATTTATCTAGCTACAGCCAAGTGCCGGTATCGATTAAAAATGAGGGTTCCGGACACATAGATTTTGTTACCACCAATGATCGCAGTTCCGTACAATTAATGGATTCGGTCAGTGATCTTTCTAAAGAAATTATTGAAAGTAGAAATAGTGAAAGTTTTGAATCAAACCAGACATATGAAGATGAGGGAGAAAATATTTATATGAAAAACATTTTATTTAAAGAAAATATAAAAGAATGGGCATTAGATCAGCTGCCATAGCGTTGTAGTCAATGATATTGTCTAATTTATTTATTTCCCCATCATCCGGGTAATCTGACGGGTAACATGACACTTAATTCTTTTTCTACATTGTTATATGTTGCAATGAATGACCGTTTCACTATGCATTGCATTTTTGTCCAGTCTGTATGAGGCTGTGAATATTCTAGTTTATTCAATTTCGAACTGATATTTTTAATAGGCCATCTCAACCATCCATCCTTTTCCCAAGCACTTGGTATGATAGATAATTTTGCTTTCCCTCTTTCTATTGTCTTCACTATTTTGAACGGCATTTCTATTTTCTGAAAACAATAATAACTACTTAGCAATAACATTTGCATCTTTACTTACTACGTCACAAGTAAAAGATATTAATACGCGGATTTAGTATTTGTGCCATTAAGTAAAACACTCTTTTGTATTAAAATATTCACACCTATCACAAAAATATGTACATTATTATTAATTGATAAATTATAAAACAAACTAAGTTATTCACTTCATTCGCGTGATTAAATTGCAGAAGTCGTACGCGCTCGCAATCCACCAGACGACTAAAAAATTAAAAATATTTCGTAAACATTAAAGAAACAATAATAATACCTGCGGTGCGTGGCGCGTAAAGGGTAACAATAGATAGAGATACGGTGAAGATTTGTCAAAAACTGGCTAACGCATGTTTGAATAATATCTTTCAAATCGTAGAATCTAAATGGGACCTTATTTCCTACGCACAAAGTATATTTTACAATGATTTTTGATTTTTGATCATTTTTAACCAATCATATTTTACAATATGATTGGTTAAATTTGAATGGCGTTAACCAAACCTTCGCATCGTAACCGATGCGACAACCCAAATTCGATTCATCTCTTTCACACGTCCGGGAGAACGTAAAGTTGAACAGAGTGGAGGTGAATATTTAGCTAGGTTGGCTGATGTTTTAGATTAAAAAAATCGGAATACTTTTTTACTTTATACTATGTATTTCTAAGCAACATGACAATTAATGGTTCGCTAGTTTGGCATAACAGGCCCGAATAAGTAGGATCACAAAATCAAGTGTAGTATCTAAGCTACTTCAGTACGAAATGCCCGAAATGGTTTTCTATCAAGATTAGAGATCCCTAAGACGCTGTTGTATACTCTCACTGTACTCCTTTCACCAGTCATTATAATAACTGAAAACCATTGTACAGCTACCGTACAGTTTTCAGTTGATTAATAGACTTAAATATGTCCATTGAACAGAAAAGAGAGGGTCAAGGGAAGTTCGTTAGAATGATTGCTGGATAACAAATTAACGCCATTTTGATGTAAACAAGCCGATTACATATGAAAAATCCACTGATATCTGTTAAATGTTCATGATATTTCAGAGCTATTAAAGTAAAAACACATTATTTCATTGTTATAAATAGATATTAATACTCATTAACTGGAAAAAAAAAGTAAAAATCCATGAATAATTCGTACACCGTATTTATTTTGAATATTTTTTTTGTAAAACTATATTATTTCGATGGCGCGTGTAATATTTGATAATATCACCTATATGTATTAACAGTAAAGTGGCACCCGCAGTACAATTTACCGATAGAGATACAAAACAAACGTGAAAAATTACATAGCTTAAATTAGAAATTATTATTGGTCCACAGAAATAGTTAGATCGCCTTGACGTAACACTTGCACTGCACAAATAGTTTTTTGTTGCTATTTCTTTGAAGATTTAACAATAGCCGTTACTAAGCCATAAACCATCTTTTGGCTGCGTAAGAGAATTAAAGAAGCTGGATAGTGGCCTATTGACCGCTGTCTAAGCCATTGTACAGCCCATGTACAGCTCTTACAATGCTCTGGACAGCTGTTAACAAGCTACTATAATGCTCGGGGCTGGTTAATTTGGGGCCAAATTTAGAATTATAAGAGCTGTGTAGTTGGGTATACAGTCCTTGTACAGAAAGCATAACAGCCTCGAGTTTAAAAAAAATCTGTTGTCCAGTGACTATACAGCTATGTGTGCTGCTTGGGCGGCTAACTACATTTTATTCTGAGAATTTGACCTCTCTAGCATTATCCAGGCCGAAGCTATGAGGGTATGAAAATATGACGAAAAGCTTCGAGAAAAGGTAGGTAGTGCCCTTAGTTTTTGTTTTTGGCCAATCTTGGCGGGGGTGCTACCGTGCCCCCAGATCCCAAGAACAAACTTGACATTGTATTTGTAAAACATGTTCTACCATACATTCCAACTGCAATTGTAAGTTTGTACACACAATATTGAAAGATTTACCGTTTTATTTTAAGACCATTGACTTATAGGTTTTCCTGTACTCTGTAAGTAAAGAACTAATTTCAGCATTTTTTTTTTAAATTTTGGGTTCCAGTAGTTTTGGATACAAGGGGGGAATGGTCAATTTTCATATATTTTCTTTAATAACTTCAAAACTGTTTATTTTAAAATTATACAAAAAAATATATTAGAAACCCTCACAACAAGCCCTTTCATTTGATAGATCACACGGTACAGTTTGCAAAACTTTTGTTTTTAATTATCTAGTTGTTCCCCCAAAAGTGACGCTATATTCAAAATAATTTACGTTACATACTCGTGCGTGTTTGGGTCACGGAAGTTCATATGTGTACCAAATTTCAACTTAATCAATCTAGTAGATTCGGAGCAAATTGACCGTGACAGACGGACAGACAGACAGACACACGAGTGATCCTGTACTGTAAGGGTTCCGTTTTTTCAAAAGCACGTACAAAAAAAAAATAGCGTTGTTGTTGCACTCCCCACTCATACATGTCACTAAGGAAAGAAAAAAATACTCATTATGCATAAGCGTGTGGGATATGCAGTATTGTAGGATCCCATAATTAAAATTATTATTTTTCTAAGTGACTTTACTATTAGGTCAATAGCTTTTGGGATACTGGGATATTTTCGGATATAATCGAAGAAATAACATTTGTAAATCAAAGGTTTAAAAAAAAAATAAGTATACGAAATATATGAATATACTGTGAAATACAAACTTTATGTCAAGTCTCGCTATTCCCCACTAGATGGCGTTCAAATTAAATAAAAGAACAAAATCAATGAGAATTATTTTAATAATAATTTATCACAAAGTTAAATATTGTGTAAATGTAAACATTAAACAGCTTAATCGTAGTAATAAATAGTTGTTAAATTACATTAATTATTGCAACCACATACATTGTTACATGAATATTTTAATTTCAATAAAATAGTTTGTCTAGTATAGGTATATTGTGTCCACTAAAATATAAAATAGTCTTGCAATAAAAGTCAATGCTAAATCAAACTCAGAAATCTCGATTCAGCGTTTTATATTGTCGTGTATACAGACGGTTCCATAATTTACTTTGGGTGGCCCCCACTTACACAAATGGATTATTCGGTTCCCTTCGAAATGGTTGAGCTGAACGGTGCTGATCCATGTCGCATCTTCGTGACCAAGCGGCAGCAGTTGGTACTGATCATCAATTAACTGCCACGGCTTATTTTAATTAAGTACATACTTATTTTATTTGTTAATTGATTTTGTCTACTTTTTACTTTAGACGCTTTTAATGTGGACGTCTTTCTACGTTGTTGTCACATACCTAACTGTATGCAAAATTTGAACAAGGAATTTCATACATGCGCTTGCGCATGCGCTTTGGAGTGGGCAACTAGCTTCATCTTTCTGATTGACAATTCAAAAGTGCCTGAAGTGTGCAATAATCTTATTCCGTTGTGAGGATCAACATTCTAGTTTCAACATTTCTAACTTACACATTAAAATACATGGGGCATTGTTATAATTTTAGTATACTCGGACTAGTAACAGCTTTACCGCTATCGACAAAAACTCCCAGTAAATTAAATCTTTACTAAATCACCTGACCGCCACTAAAAAAGAGTTGGAGCAACGAGCAGCGAGTGCACGACGGCGACGAGCGATAACTCGCAGGTAAGCGTATGTACCATGCGTGAAGCTTTCAGAGAGTGTTCTGCACGCCGAGCGAGCGTCGCTGAGCGAGTCCCTCCTCTCTCTGATAGCCCTTGTCGCTGCGACAAACGAAACGAGTACTCGACGGAAGTGAACAGTCAGCGATCAACTATCTAGTCTCTCTCTTTTACTTACACGGGACCTACTCTTTTGTACGTTTCTTGAGTGAGAAAATCGATGATAGTTAGTCGCTTCCTCGTCGGCGGTGGAACAGATGCACCAGGTTGAAACTATCTAACGACAACGGTCACTTTGGTCTTAACGCAAAAATTCACGTGTTATGACGTGAGCCAGTGATATTCAATATTAGAGCGGTAAAACAATTACCGAGGTCGACAAAAAAATGTTAAGTACTTTTTCTACCCTTTTTAAACGTTAGGAATCCATAGTAGTAGGTATTCGCATTCAAAATAGGAAGACTGCTAAGCTCCTCAAATTACATTGCACTGTCCCATATGTAACACACTTATAAATACTGCCCAATCATATCACAACATTCAACAAAAAATCTTGATACAAAGACGCCATCTTTACAAAAATTGGCGGCAATCTTGACATTGACAGGTGTCAAATGGTAAGTTTGGTTTTCTTCTAGCTTTTGGTTGTGGCTCGGTCAAGTTGTGCCAGTTGGTGAGCAATTCTTTCCTCCCTGGCCCGCCTAGCCTGGCCAATTCCTCGTTTCTCTGCGAATTTCACTACAAAGGTCTCAACTGGCATTTTACCTGAAAATTTGGAATTAATAAATTACTTATTATGTATACTTTTAACATTGTTTTATAACATAAACTTCTAAGAATATTATTAATAATAATCTTTAAAATTTAGGACAAATTTTAAAATACATGGTGCTAGGGACATCTATGTACAACCTGTTACCATGGATTTAGTATATTTATATATATATAAAAATTACGTGTCACGTTGTTTGTCCGTGATGGACTCCTAAACTACTGAACCGATTTTAAATTTGATTTGCACACCGTGTGCAATTTGATCCAACTTGAAAGATAGGATAGCTTACATCTCAATTTATAGTCGCAATATTATTTTATTGCAAATTATTTGTCTATTATTTGATAGTCACAATTATCTGTTAGCTCTAAACGATTCTAACAGATGGCGATATCTGTTAACTGGATTGAGTAAGTATTCAATAGATGGCACTATGTTAAAAATACAAACGTTTCATACAAGCTACAATTTAATAGCAAAACCACCACGTGTTGCTGAGGGTAAGGTATAACCTAAATTTATTTTGTAATAAACGAAATACGGTGAAATAATATTATAAAGAGAAAAGATATGATTGTTTGTTTGAACAGATGAAATGAATAGAGAAATGAATAGGCAGAATGATTGAATAGGCTCCGAAACTACTGAACCGATTTCAAAAATTCTTTCACTGTTGGGAAGCTACACCATGTCCGGGTGATATAGGCTATATTATATTATGCTTTGCTACCCGGGCGAAGCCGGGGCGGGTCGCCAGTATGATTCTGAATCTCACAGCATCGAAATACTTCGTCAGTTACAAAAAAAAAAAAATTGCTGTTCAGTACATTTTGACCACGTAGGTATTGCCCTTTTCTATGAAACAGCAGATTTTGTTTTGATAATCAATGAAAAATTTATACGCTAGGAGGTGTACAATCGCTAGGGGATTTGCGCTTCGATATCTATATGATATATCATCTCTTGGCTGCCTGGAATGCTAAAAATTAAGGACCGACCGAAGGTTCGGTTTCGGCTAGTTTCGGCCAAAAAATCTAGTTTCGGCCACAGTTTCGGTTTCGGCCAATAATTGGCCGAACCTTCGGCCCCGCCGAAACTAGGTGTTTGTGAACTGTCGCGCATCATTTGGCTAACTTCGAGTGAGTGAACGTGATTGCCAGTTGAGCTCGCTAGCCGGCGCGATCGTGATCGTAAAAGTACTTGACTGTCGTATAAAATATACTCATCTTTATTGAGACTGATAAATATTAATTATCACTGATAATTCATTATAATGGTAAGATAATTCTTTAAATACTAAGTTAAATACTAGATCTCATTAGAAAATAACAAGAAAAGTTATCTAATCGTTAAGACTACCTATTGTAAACATAAGTAATTAATTTTGATTTTTGAAAAAGTTTGACAAATATGTTGATTGTGTTTTTTTTTTAATTTAGGTTGTGAATTTTACAAATAAAGAACTATTTTTGTCACATACTTCAATTGCTGCATTTTATTTTTTTACACGTGTTAACTGTCTATATATGCGTAAAATACAATAGATTTAACATGCTATAAAAATTAAAATAAGTTTCGGTTTCGGCCGAAACTGGGACCAAGACCGAAGGTTCGGTTTCGGTTTCGGCTGAAAATCCTGTTTCGGTCGGACACTACTAAAAATACAACAAATTCAATACAAACCTGTCAAGAACTGTTCGGCAATGACCTCGGACTCCTCATCAGCTTTCAATGCAGCCTCCTTCAGACAATCCCTGATCCGATGAGGATCATACATTTCTGCTAACTTCATGTGCTTTCTAAATAGAAGAGTAAAGTTTTAATATTAATTAAGAGATTATCTTTGTACACTTTTAAAATTCTGGTTTAAAAACACTTCCTCTCTCCATAAACATCATCATTATGTTTAATTCATGTTTATTATTGTATATATTATATGTAGATAATTATATGTTTTATATATGTATGTATTTATTGTATATGTAAATGGTCTACTGACTACCTGCATTATTGTCTCCTTCTCCCTTTAATCTATCCCAAGGTTGTCTGTTAAAGATCGCTTTTAGCGATAAGACCGCCCATTGTGTAGCTCTATGTAATATTTCTACATTTATATGTGTAATTTTTATGGTGTACATAATAAAGAGTATTCTAATTTAATCTAAGAGAGAAATGTTGTGTTGAGTATGATTGTGGACAGCAATGCAAATAGGGGAAGACCAATGAATGAATGAATGAATGAATCTATGTGCCAGATGATATGGCTAGAAATGGTGTTTAATACTGAGATGGCTGCTGTGGTTCTGACAGCAAGAAAGAATTGAAAAATAAAGAAAAAATTGTTTGGATAGAGATCAATATATGGATGAACAAAGCATACCGCACCAAACACAAATAAATTGAGTTAACGTCAGGGGATGCGGTTATTGGCTTACCTATTCAATTCCTCAAAGTTCATCTTCATTTGTACGATAGTAGATATACGGTCAATAACTTCAGTCTTTAAATCATCCAACGCCTGTTGTTTTACAATGTTCTCTTGTGCTATGAGCTCGATGCTGTTCATCAACTCTTCTGTTTCAAGGTCCAGTTCCACGAGCTGGGGGTTTACTTCAATTATTTTGTCCTGGAAATTGTGGTGATAAAAGTTTAACCAGTCAAGCATCGCTAAGGAGACACAATTGATTTTCTATTGTAACGGCCCTTTAGCGGGCGACCTTGGGCCTGACTAGTTGAGTTTATAGATATTTTATGGTAAATCAATTTATTATTCTATTACTAAAAACATTAGCTAAGCTTGTTGTTTGATAGACTGTTCAGATATTTAATTCCGATATAATTCTTTGAAACAAACAAGAGCAATCCAAATTACAGTAACGCATAGCAGCTTAACAAACGAAGCTAAGCTAAACTATTAAATATTAGTTACATTATCTCACCTGTAAATCAGTATTCTGCAGTATTTCTTGCAGCTCCTCAATACAGCAGTCATTTAATTCCGGAAACAGTAGGGACTGCCCGCTATAGTTTGATTGCGGACTCACATCATTGCTCTTGGAGTCATCAGAATTTGACAACTTCGGCATGGATTTCTGAAACTCCCTTATAATAGCTTGAACTACACGGCCCAAGTCGGAATGTAAGGTATAATTCAATAGACCAGGGGCTCCAATAACTTGGTTCGAATTATCTCCGATCCACGGATGAGGTATGAGCGGATTTACGAATATAGAAGGCTTTTCATTAGGAAAGTCGGGTCCCAATAACACTGTTAAGCTCATATTTTTGCCGTCAGCGACGAACTCTACTCGATACTCCGCATTTTCGTTAACTTCGACGACGTGATCATTGAAGATTTTTAATGTGTCGATTTGACGTTTTCTCAAGTCCTGTTCGCTATAATATTGTCGTGGCAGCATCTTTAGGCAACGTACTAACTGAAAAGATAACACTATATAAGTGAAAGTAGTTAAAATCGATAGTTTTTTACACTAAATTCTTTTGTTGACACCTTTGGTTCTTTTGTGTTACTTGGTAACCTTTCAAAAACTAACGTGTGAAGAACTAGGATTTCCATACCTGCTATTTAAAGTTAAATAATGTTTTTAAGAATTTATTAAAGTTATACAAAGCGGTTAAGAATTTCCAAAATATTATTTCGTGCGATCAATAAGAAACTTACAGTACTATTTCTTTAGAAGAATTTGTTTTATGTTCCTCTGAAATTATCGCACCGTAGATTTATAAGAATTTCATTGGCTTCATCGTGCGGAGTATGTTTTTCAACCAATCAAAAACGCCGTTGTTATCAATCGGGATGATACAAGCAAAAGGAAACAAAAAGGCTTGTTTCCTATAGAAGTGTCAAACTGACGTCAATCAGACAGAATACGTTTAATTACTTCAGAATCTCCACTGAATGACAAAATATTGTAAACGATATTATCACATTAATTTGATTCAAACAACCCTAACTTTATTGGTTGCATTTCTATAATATCTAATTACAAAGAGTTTCTTTTTATGCAACCAATAAACAACACGGTTCTTTTTAATGCAAAAAAATACGACTAGATGTCGCTATAAATCACATTCTACCACTGATAAGCATTCTACCGTGAAAGCGGTGGGTAAGCAGAGACGAACGTCTCTCACAGCGTACAGGCTAATGTACACAGCACCCACTATTTTTAACCGACTTCAAAAAAAGGAAGAGTTTCTCAAGTCGCCAGTTTAAAAAAAAATGTTTTTAGCTCAAATGTTTTTTCTAGATGAACCAATTTGGATGTTTTTTTATTTGAAAGCTGGTGCTTGTTATGTAGTCCCATATTTATTTGATCAAGTTCTAACTAGCAGTTTCTGAGTTATCCTTAATACTGCGTATTTTTTCCACTTAGTTTATATTGATGATAATTTAATAGGCAGTAGGGTCCTGAGTCAATCGAACCGAATCAATAGACTCGCTTCGATCGGACATGTTAATTTACAAAACGGTTAGAGTCAAGATATTAATAATAAAAGTCTGAAATTTATAAGAAGAACCTACTTATATGATGAAATTCAAGAACTCAAGCCTACATTTATGATGGTAAAAAAATATGAATCCCCTCTCCGTTTCAGTATTTTGATAGGTACGTACCTACGTTTTAGATAAGGAACTTCAAAAGTCATGATCTGCGAATTTTCCGTCATTACGAAGAAGAATTTTCTATATTTTTCAAATTACAGGTTTGTGTTAAATAAACTGTCAAATGATAGGCGGCGTCATATTCTCTTGCAAAATTATTTTTAAGTGGTAGTTCAGAGACATTAGCTTTTGCAAGAATCATTTATTGTCACGTTTCCATAAAACGTGTTGTTTTAGGGTACTTGGGTTCACTGATTACACATATATCATATCATTACCTATAATTCTTTGCAGGGCAAAGGCCTCATGTCATACAGAAGTAATAAGCGCACGCGCACACGACATACTTTTTGTAGTTCCTACAATCGGTTAGTTCTTTTTGTGTGACCCATCTTTTGTTGGACTTGTGCGTTGATACATCTGATCTCTAAGTACTGATCCATTTAGTTTCTACAAAAATAGGAGGACATAATAGTGACCCTTATTGGTGATGTTCTTCAGAAAGGTCAGGTGCGTAGTACTCGCAACCGGCGTGCGTGTATGACCAGATGTATGAACGTCAACGAGGCAAAAGGAGTATGTAAGGATCGTAGCAGATGGCGTTCTGTAGTTTCTGCCTACCCCCATGGGAAGAATGCGTGAGTTTATGTATGTATGTTTAAATCTACAAAAATCGACCACCTATTGTATGGCGTCTGCGAACTCTCTAACATTGATCACAAATTCACAACGCTTTGGTGATTTCTAACCCCATATGTTACATTTGTTAAATATTAAAACGGGAATTTAATTTCTTAAATTAAGTATAAAACTATATTTAGTTTTTTGGCTCTAATGTATAATTAATATTATGTGAATGCAAATAAGGGTGTGCGCTGATACCTATATTACAAGATATTAAGTTATCTTAGCTTAGGTATTAGTGGCAACTAGTAAGATAATGTAACTACCTTTCGGCCTATTTTATTAAACTTGTTTCTCTCTGTTAATTTTGAAGGTGCATTATTTTGTAATTTTTTTTTTTTTTTGAAGGTGCAAGGTGCAGTATTATTATTATTTCATTGCTCAGCAGTGCTGGTTTTAATACACTCGGCGTCACAAAAATCGCACCTCTCCGAAAATAAGTTTCAAGCATGTCCCGCCATCAACGAATACATTAAACCTAATTAATATTAGTATCAATTGAAAGTATATTTAACGACCTTTAAATTAACATTAGTTAGAATTCCTAAACACAACAGATCTCATTAGCACGTAACGTAAAAAAAAATGTTGTCAAAATACGCATTACAACGGCCACTAATTGCACCTCCCTACAAGGGTATAAAAAGGGCGACCCGGGTTAAATGTGGGTCCCCCGGTTCGGACGGTATCACCAATAGGGTGATACAGCTCCTCCCCGCTCATCTGATCATGCTCATGACCACCATCTTCAATGGTGCCATGAGCAATAACATCTTCCCCCAATCGTGGAAACAGGCCACTGTCATCGGTATTCCCAAGCCGGGCAAGCCCAAATCCGCTCCCTCCAGCTACCGCCCCATCAGTCTGCTCAACGTCCTCGGCAAAATCTATGAGAGGCTTATTTATAAGCGTCTCAGAGGCTACGCCGAGACGAAGGGCCTCATTCCCAACGAGCAGTTCGGTTTTCGAACCCAACACTCGTGCGTGCAACAGGTCCATCGGATCATCGAACACATAAGCGTCGGTTTCCAACGCGGTTCTTTGACCGGTGCCGTGTTCTTCGATATAGCGAAAGCGTTCGACAAAGTCTGGCACGACGGCTTATTATATAAGCTGTACAAACTTAAAGTGCCGGATCGTCTCGTGCTCATCTTACGAGACTTTTTGTCGAATCCCACGTTTCGCTATCGCATCGAAGGAGCGCTATCCTCCCCCCGCCCAATCCGCGCCGGAGTCCCTCAGGGCTCCGTGCTCGCCCCCCTCATTTTCACGCTATTTCCCAGCGATATCCCCAAGAGTAAAAAGGCTCAGTTGGCTCTGTTCGCAGACGATACGGCCATTTACTACACCGGCTTCGGCCGCGACTCGATCTCTCGTATTCTCCAAACCTCAGTCAACCAGCTCGGTGACTGGTTTAGGAAGTGGAGAATCGAAGTCAATCCCGATAAGAGTCAAGCGGTGTTCTTTTCGGAACCGCGACTCAGACCCCTCCTCCCCCGTCCGCTGACCATGTACGGCAAGCCTATCCCTTGGGAGAAGCGAGCCAAATACTTGGGCGTCGTCCTCGACCAGCACCTCTCCTTCTCGGAGCACATAAAGCAGGCGCGCTCGCGCGCCGCTTTCGCTCTCGGTAGGCTCCACTCCGTCCTGAATGCACGCAGCAAATTGTCACTTAGGTGCAAATTGCGCATTTACACAGCGTGCATTCGCCCCATCATGACCTATGCGAGCGTAGTATTCGCACAAGCGAAGCCCCATCACATCCATAGGATGCAGACCCTCCAAAACCGGTTCCTCCGCAGGGCGACCGGTGCCCCTTGGTTCGTTCGGAACGAAAGTCTCCATCTCGACCTTAAAATACCGACCATCAGTCAGTTCATGAAACGCCTATCCAAGCGTTTCTTCGACTCCGCCGCCAGTCACCGCAACCCTCTGGTTGTCGCGGCCGCCAGTTATGTCCCCTCCCGAATCAGTCGTACCCGCCGTCCCCGGCATGTCCTAGTCGACCCCGATGACCCCATAACCCTCCTCCAGGAGAGCAGTAGGGCCACCAGTACAGTGCACAAACACAGACCGCCATCGTTCCGACCTCGCCGACGAGGTCCCACGCGACGACCCCCCCGCATCCGTTCCCCCCGTCCCCAGTCCGATGAGGCCTCAGCCCGCGCCGTAGCTGAGCCTGTAGCTTTAAATTCCCCGATTAATAATCATGATATTATAAACCCTTCGATCCAGCCCGTCCCCAATATCGCGCTGCCCTCTCCCGATGATACCCTAAGCCGATGTCCGTACCCCACAGGGGGTGCCCTTAGCGTGCGGTCATCTAACTTGTAAGTTTAGTTTTAAAAAAATTCCGCTCCTGGCTGGAGGCCCTTTAGAGTAAAATCCAAAAGGCAACCACAGGACAGTCCGGTTAAGCAGCCACGACCCCCAGTGGTCAAAACTGCGAGTTGACATTCCAAAAAAAAAAAAAATGTGGATCATTCGCTATCCAACCTTTGAAGTAAACACACGTGAACAGCTACAGCAAGAAAATACCCCAGAAAATGGATACCACTGCAGATGAAGCCGCTCAAGTCATTGTATTACTGCAATCAGGGATGCGGCAATGTGATGTTGCTCGGCAACTGAACTTAAGTCGCTTTTCCGTTCGACGAGTGTTCCAACGCTTCCAAGAAACTGGTGGCTATATCCGAAGACGTGGATCTGGAAGACAACGGTGCACATCCGAAAGAGACGATCGCTTCATTGTTTCGACGTCTTTACGTAATCGGTTCTCCAATGCTGTTGAGCTGCAACAACAACTGCGATCAGCTCGCAGAACTTCTGTAAGCGTCTCCACGATTAGAAGAAGAATGCGGGAGAAGAAAATTGCAGCTCACAGGGCTGCTACAGGGCCAAAATTGACTGCACAGCATAGGAGAGACCGGTTGCAATTTGCCCGTGACCATGTGGATTGGACAATAGACCAATGGAGAGCTGTGCTCTTCTCGGATGAGACGAGGGTGTGTCTTTTCTGCAACGACAGGCGTAGAAGAGTGTACAGGAGGCAAGGGGAACGATTCGCACAAGCCTGTATTCAAGAGACAGTGGAATACGGGGGTGGCTCGTGCATGTTCTGGGGCGGCATGTCAATCGACGGCAAAACGAACCTTGTGTGTGTTTCTCGGACTGGAAGTGCTCGCGGGCAAGGGTCGCTGACTGCTCATCGGTACATAACAGAGATCTTAGAGGAGCAGGTTGTCCCTTATGCGGGTTTTGTTGGCAGTGGGTTCACGTTAATGCACGATAACGCCCGCTGTCACACCGCATTAATTTTAAGTGACTACCTGCAAGAACTTGGAATCACTGTTATGCGCTGGCCGGCGTGTAGTCCAGACCTGAACCCTATTGAGCACCTTTGGGATGAACTGAAACGGCGAGTACGGGCACGTGATCCTGCCCCTACCACTCTCCAAGACCTCCAAGATGCCGTCGTTGCAGAATGGGACAACATTCCTCAAGAGACTGTTGTCACATTAATTAGGTCCATGAGAGAACGCATGGAAGCAGTCATCAGGGCTAGGGGGGGTAACACTAGGTTTTAAATTGTTTTTATGGACTTTATTGCAATTTTTGCTGATAAAATTAAATTAAACTTTTTAATAATTTGCATTAGCTTGCTTTTTTTATTCCCTGGTAAACAAAAAACGAAATATATTGATTTATTCTGAAATTTAAATAAATTGTCATTCCAATGATACCTTATAGTCATATGTTTACCGTTGATTAATATGGTTAAAATGACTTTGAAGGGAATTCTTAAAGAGGTGCGATTTTTGTGACGCCGAGTGTATTACAAGCGCCCTGAGCGAAATTTCGGCGGCGCCCTTGGAGAGTAGAGAGGGGCGAAAAATGTCAGCACTCCGCCTAGGTTTTCTTTTGTCCATTCATAAATAAATAGGAGTTACTTTGTCGGCTTATGCAGAAAAGTATGAGAATTAAGAGAATGTCGGATGCAAGAGCTAGCGAAGAGAGATATTTTTTTGTTTGTTTTCTAACTCCAAACGAACTAAAACAACAATACTCTGCAGGCGCCAGAGGTGAAGGGGCGCGTCGTCACAGCCCCTTCGGCGCCTCTTCACCTCTGGCACCCGGGGCGGTCGCTTCACCGTGCCCCACCCTAAGCCGGCACTGTTGCTCAGAGGGGTAATTACGTAACACACTTACAGTAGGAATGGGTTTCATTTTGACAGTTCAACAACATTCATTACGTTATTTACGTTGTTGAGCAGACAAATTTTTCGAGCATATGAAGCAATGGATTAGCAATAGGCTTCAAAATGATTCAGATTGTGATAGATCGTGTGTTACGTAATTAGTAAGTCTCCGATGATATCCATAGTTCCATACTAGTATTAAAATAAACATAACACAACATCACGGTCACGCATCTAATCCACGAAGGGTTAGGCAGAGTTGTACCTTATAGTAAACCCACAGTCCGCCAGTTATGTTTAAGTCCCATGTAATAGGGGGCGAGCCTATTGCCAACAACTGGGCATAAATCCAGAGTCTGGGCTGCTACTGAGAAATTCCTGGTGGTGGAAAAATCCAATAACACTTTGTCCGACCCGGGAATCAAACCCAGGACTTTAACGGCTGAGAGAAACATGTGCACCCCCTTAAAAAAAATCCTAAGTAGGTCCGCGCTTGTGTCTGTCTGTCACCTTTTGACGTCTAGGATTTGGATGAAATGGCACACAGATCGACAGTGACCTGGGTTAGAACCTATAATACTTTCTATCTTGGTACCTGTTACGTTCCCGTGGAATAAATTCCAACCTCCACGCGGGCGAAGCCGCGGACAAAAGGTATAAAGTACCTTTCAACCACGGATTAGAAAAAAGTACTCCGCGGCACGCGTATCGAAAGTGAAGCACTATAAGTATGGACCGTTTGTACAAACATGCCTCACGCACACATTTACATCATAAGGTGCCGACCGGCCGCCATTACGCGGCACTACAGCGTCAGTGTAGGTACTGTTTACGTCCAGGGCCGTATTTAAGCGTGTGGAGGCCCTGGGGCAACCAAAAAGTGTAGGCCCAGGAAATGTTGTGGAACAGACGATAAAAAAAAAAAATCACCATTTTCAATCATTTTTAAACAGGGTGGATTTTTTAGATAGGGCAGTAAGAGCAAGGTACCTTAACCGTTGTACCTACACATCGTGTGTAAAACAGCGAAAAAAAAAATAACAAAGGAATAGTTGTTTACTAGTGTTTACTCGTCGGAATTTGAAAGATTTTTTTCCGAAGTCTCTATTGCGGGGGCTCCTCTTTTGTGGAGGCCCCGGGGCGGTTGCCCCGGATGCCCTCCCTTAAATCCGGCCCTGTTTACGTCAAGTAATAAAACAAAATAATGCCTTCTTGTGTTGTGAAATGGTGTAAAAATAATTCTACATCCCAGAAAAAGTGTCAAGGAATAACATATCACAAGTTAGACACTTATTTACACACACACACACATAGATCGGTACGGTGCTTCACTTTCGATATGCGCGGCGCGGAGTCCTTCTTTTTTATATAGTCCGTGCTTGGTACCTGGTACATTCTCGTGGGATAAATTCCAACCTCCACGCGGACGAAACCGCGGACAAAAGCTATCAAGTAACTTTCAATCTACCTTCCTACATCATGAAATTGAAAAAGGTAGGTACTTTAGTTATTAGGTTCTAGATTTCCCATCACACGAAAGACTACCTCAGACAGATAATTCCGTAACACACTAACAGTAGCAATGGCTTTCATTTTGACAGTTCAACAACATTCATTGCGTTATTTACGTTGTTGAGCAGACAAATTTTTCGAACATATGAAGCAATGGATTAGCAATATCCTTCAAAATGATTCAGATTCTGATTAATAGTGTGTGTGTGTTACGCAATTAGGGTGTAGGAGCCGGATGTCGACATATTTATGTATACTTAGTAGTAAATCTATGTTTAATGTTTGTATGAAGTTGTTTAGTTAAATGTTTTGTTGTTGGCTCGCTGCGCGCTTTGGTGTTTACTGTGAGTGCAGCAAGCAATTGTTATATAAATTAATAAACAAAAGTTTAATAAGTCACCGGAGCATGTACCCCCGGTCTTTTTAAACGAAGTACCTCTGAAACGTGTCTCTCAGTTTAGATACCTAGGACACATAGTGACTGAGACCCTAAATGACGATGCAGATATCGAGAGGGAGCGAAGGGCGTTGTCGGTTCGTGCGAATATGTTGGTGCATAGATTTGCAAGGTGTACAGTAGATGTAAAAGTGACACTGTTCAGGGCCTACTGCCAAAGCTTTTACACCAGTGCTCTATGGACCAGCTACACGCAACGGGCTTACAACGCTCTTCGCGTACAATACAACAACGCCTTCAGAGTTCTGGTGGGGCTCCCACGTTTCTGCAGCGCATCAGGCATGTTTGCTGACGCTAGGGTCGACGATTTTTACGCCATAATGCGTAAAAAAGCAGCATCTCTGATGTTTAGGATCCGTGGGAGCCCCAACGGAATTCTGAGGATGATATCAGATAGGCCGGAGTCTGCAGTGCTGGGGAGGCTTATTCGGCTTTACGTGACATAATTAATATACGTAATGTTATTTTTGTTGTATTTTTATGTGGTGTTTTAATGTTTATTTGAATTTTATAATGTGAATTAATACTAGTATACTAACATAGTTTTTAAGACCTCTGTTACTAACACTATATGGACAATTTTGTAATTATGTCTGAAATAAATGAATTTATTATTATTTATTATTATTAATTCAAAATCAAAATCAAAACATTTTATTTCCCATAAACCAACATGGGCACTTATGAAATGTCAGAAGCTAGGTGCACGGTTTCAATTGGTTGTTTCCTATGGAGAAGAGCCGGCAAGAAACTCCATGGTTACTCTTTTAAAAATAATAATTAAACAGACAAAGGCCGCATTGCTACTTGCAAGTTATCGAACCCGCGTCCTAGTACTTGAAAACCTGCTTTTTAATAATGGGCCCACACGACATATCCAACACTACTCATCTTTTTCCAAAAAAGGAAAAAATAATCAGGAAGCTGCCTTCAAAATAAATTACTCGATAATATAATATATTGAAGACCCATAATTTCTCCAAAAAAAGCGTTTAATTATGACTTCCGTTCATTTGAAGGTGAACTTTGTCATAACGTTTGAGATATTTTTTTGTTTGGTTTCTAACTCCAAACGAACTAAAACAACAATACTCTGCAGGCGCCAGAGGTGAAGGGGCGCGTAGTCACAGCCCCTTCGGCGCCTCTTCACCTCTGGCACCCGGGGCGGTCGCTCCACCGTGCCCCACCCTAACTAGCACTGTTGCTCAGAGGGGTAATTACGTAACACACTTACAGTAGCAATGGCTTTCATTTTGACAGTTCAACAACATTCATTGCGTTATTTACGTTGTTGAGCAGACAAATTTTTCGAACATATGAAGCAGTGGATTAGCAATATCCTTCAAAATGTTTCAGATTATGATTGATAATGTGTTACGCTGGTCTGTTTGTGGCTGTAACCTATTAGTAAAACCTATTTAATCTTTTGTACAAGCGCCAGCAAGTCAAGCTACACGAAACTGTAAAATTTCTCCAAACGATTTTAAACCTTAAAATGTTGAATGTTAAGTTCAAAACCGAATGAGAAAATCTGACAGTTTGTGGCAACTTGATGTCGTGGCGACTGTCCATAGTAGTAGTTTCTTATTGTTTTTGTATTTAAGTTTGAGACGAAGTCCTGGTTTATTCATTTATTTATAAGTATATAGAGGTATGAGGAACAGGGTGTAAAGTTCACTCACACCTCCATAGAAAAGGGAGGATCCTCCGGCCAGACGGGTGTCGTGTCTGGTGGGCAACTGCCCGACGATTGAAGTCGGGACGTTGTATATATGCTAGTTGCGCGGTAAACTCTGCTTGCGCGATGCAGGATTTTGCGTGACGTCAGTGTGACGCGTAGCTCGCATGTGGCATTGTAGATGCCGCTACATGTATAAAAATTATGTATTAGATATGTTGAAACTGTTTGTACTCGCCGTCACTCGTCCCTAAGGGTTCATTAGAAAACCAGTGTCAAACAGCATTTGTCTAGCATTAATGCTGAAATGAACCTTATTGGCGGAGCCGTGAGGTACACACTGTTGTTGTTAACCATTACTTTCACTTTTTAGCGTTCCGTACCCAAAGAGTAAAACGGGACCCTATTACTAAGACTCCGTTGTCCGTCCGTCTGTCACCAGGTTGTATCTCATGAACCGTGATAGTTAGACAGTTGAAATTTTCACAGATGATGTACATATTTTTGTTGCTGCTATAACAACAAATACTAAAAAACAGAATAAAATAAATATTTAAGGGGGCTCCCATACAACAGACATATTTTATTTGCCGTTTTTGTAGATAATGGTATGGAAACCTTCGTGCGCGAGTCCGACTCGCACTTGGCCGGTTTTTTATTTTGTTATTTGTAAATTGTGTTTCACGAACTGTGTCCAAATAAACTTTATTTCTTTCTTTTTCATTATTCTTTTTAGTAGGTATAATCTACGTATTTACTCTAGCTGAGTTCGTCCGTGACAAATTATTGTAGACAGCTCACAATGAGAGTTACAAAGAATTTAATGTACCTACCGACTGTTTCCTATTTGCCAATAAATCAAGTAAACAACTTGGGTAGAGTGCCTTACTGAGGTGTTAATTAGTAATTATTGAATTAAACATCGCTCATAGATAATTAATACCTACTATTATTACCTATTTATACCTACTTATTAGCTTACTGGGCAAAGGCTCCCACAGACAGGCGCGACGCGACAGCGCTACACAAAGGCGCCGCTCGTCGCGCGACACGCGGTGCCTTTGTGTCGGACGTCGCGTCGCGCCAGTGTGTACGAGCCTTAACACAATAGGTGCCACTTGGTCACATGAATAAATATACTGATGTGCCTTGATGGTCTTACCTCGTACGCAAAATTCGCGCTTTGATGTGGAGGTATACGGACAGCAACCCGTATTATCTATTGCCTTATCAGCGGGGTAATTGCGTAACACACTGACAGTAGGAATGCCATTAATTTTGACAGTTTAACATTTTTTTATAAATGGCAACTCGTAGTTTTGACCACTGATGTCCTGTGGGTGCCTTAATGATTTTACTCAAAAGAGCCTCCAGCCAGAAGCGGAATTTTTAATACTAAAACTTAAATGATCGCACGCTAAGGGCACCCCCTGTGGGGTACGGACCTCGGCTTAGGGCGTCACTGAGAGAGGGCAGCGAGTGGGGACAGGCTGGATCGAATGGTTGACAGTTTAACAACACTCATTGCGTTATTTATATTGTCAAGCAGACAAATTTTTCGAATATATGAAGCAATAGATTCGCAATATCATTCAAAATGATTCAGATTGTGACTAATAGTGTGTTACGCAAGCAGGGTGCAGTTCTATTTTCTTGTAAAAAATTACTTTCCAAAGTGCCTTTTATTTGCCTATTTGAAATAAATGTTTGGCTTTGACCTAAACTTTGATCTATTCCTTGGTGTGACCGGTTGTCAGACTTTCGGGTTTCAGACTGGTAATGAGGACCGTCAAAGATCAGTAAAATTGTAATCACGGATTGTCCGCAGATAGCGTGGCTTAGTCTTGATCGATCGTCCCATAATATACTTAGATCCACGAGCCCCTCGTACATGCAATGATAAAATGATAAATGTTAAATGATTTTATTTCTGTAAGTAGGTTTGTACAAACACTTTTACACGTAAACCATATTTTTTTAACTAGATGAGGTCGGCGTTTCCTATCTGACTACTCTGAGAAGAAAGGCCGAAACAAACTCAGAGGTCACAGTCTCTTTTAAAGTCCAGACATAATCTTGGTCAGATCATGTGAAGACTATGTAGATTGGTGTCTGAAATAGTATTTTGAGGAAAGAACCACACATATTGTCCAGTCAGTGCACGCATTTGTCAGTAATCGTGCAGCTCAACTCGTAACTTAAGGAGCTCAACAATTCGACGAACAATACCAAAGAAAGGACATTTGGGTAGGCCGCATAAATACTCGTAACTCAAACTGCCAGATCATGATTAAAACTAACTGAGACAAAAAAATAACAAAAAGGCCCACAAAGAAAGAAAGAAAGAAAGAAAGAAAGAAAGAAAGAAAGAAAGAAAATACATTTATTCAAGTCCAAGTACAAGTCTTCACATTCACAATAATTAAATTAATTAAATATTAACCTACTATCCAAACAAATTTTTTTCACAGATATCTATTTATCAAACCACTAGTTTTTCTGCTCGCGACTTTATCCGCGTGAAATTTCTTTAACATAAAATATATCATTATGATATCATAATATTTATGATAATACCTAATATATTTTACTCAAAAGTGCTTGTAATGTGGTCATTATTTTGACAACCTTCTTTGAGCAAGTCGACCTTGTTGTGTTACTTGAATAGGCGGCAGCAAAGTTGTATGCAATTTCATTGCTGGTAAGTTTTAGCCACCAGCAATTTCCTTTGAAAATCCAATATTGTCTAGTTTTGTTTAAAAAATATTCAGGTACATACTAAAAGATTTTATTCAGAATTTGGCTGTATAGGCACAGGCAGTACAATCATCATTGCCTGATTTAAAAAAAATAACAAAAGCGCGGCGTGGTGTAAGTGTTTGTAAGAAAGCGCGGGAAACTGTAAACTTGGCGGACGCGGTCTTTTTGAGATAAACTTTAAAATATAAAAAAAAACTGTAATATAAGATCAGTAGTCGTAGTTTTAGTGTTTTATGTTCTTTTATTTGTAATTTCATTTTAGTTTTGGTTAGTTTCTTCGGTAGTGGTAAGTTTTTATTAATTTTATTTAGTTAGCGCGAGATGAATGAACCGCCTGACCCGGGGGACCTTGTGCCCCCGGCAGGTAATTTTGTTACAATATCCAACGAATCAGGCATGGATACCGATGGGTCGTCTTCGGCTCGTCATTTAAAAAGAAGTCGTGTGCATGTTTGCAAACACTGCAATAAACGCCGCCGTACCCGTAAAAACCACGGTTCAGTGTCTTCGGGTTGTGGTTGTACGGAATCAACACTAGCTACTGCATTGGAGCCTAACTGCCCCGAAATAATTGTTTCCACCGATGTGCCTATTAATAAAATACCTGATGTTCCTGCACCGTCCGTAGTTGTTCCCACTCAGATAGGTAGAAAATCTTATGAGAAAACTGACAGCGCGCCTTTTGTTATTCATGTCCAAAAAAAAACTATTTCACCAGATGATGGAACGACATTGCACCCAATCACATTTGGCAAGTTCTTAAAGCTCAACGCCTTCCAAAACATAATAAACGGTAGCGTCAAAAAAATCGGACGCAATAAAATATCTTTATCTTTTTCCAATTTCCTTGACGCAAATTCATTTATTACTAACAATAGTCTTGAAACCTATAATTATAAAGCTTTTATACCTACTTTTAATGTTACTAGAATGGGTTTAGTGCGTGGTGTTCCTGTGGAATGGTCTCCGGAGGAAGTTATTGATAATACAACAGCACCAATTGGTTGCGGCCCAATTTTAAAAGTCAGACGCCTCAATTTTAAAACCATTGTTGATGGTACAACTCTTTGGAAACCATCCCAATCTGTAGTTGTTACGTTTGATGGGCAGGTTCTACCAAAAAGAATTTTCATGTGCTATAATGCATTACCTGTAGATTTATATATTTTCCCTACTGTACAGTGCTTCAGTTGCTGTCGTTTTGGTCACACTAAAATTCAATGCAGGTCGAAACCTCGTTGTTATAAATGTGGCCAAGGCCACACTGGAGACAGTTGTGAAAGAGAACAGGAAAGTGCATCTTGCTGCCTTTGCTCTGGTTTTCACTATGCTACTAGTAAGTCTTGCCCAGAATTTTCTAGACAAAAGTTAATTAAAACATACATGGCGCAAAGTTCTGTATCTTACGCTGAAGCGACAAAAGTATATCCGCCAGTAACTAAATCATATGCTGATACACTTTTATCCTCTCCTTCCAAAAAATTTGCAGATTCTCCATCTATCCCTTTAGCTAATAGAATGCCTGCTTCAAGTAGTTATAAAAAGACTGTCTTTCTCAAACCACGCTCTCCTCCCAAATCTATACAAGGTTATAATAAAGAGGCTCACAATGCCATTATTAAAGATTTTGACATTCCCCAACCATCTAATGGTTGTGCTTTTTCTAATAATCATATTAATGAAACAAAAGACACAAATTTTTCCATAAACGATTTTCTTTCCGCATTACACAATCTTCTGTCTCAGTTCAACATTTCACCGTCCAACGTTGCCCCTTCTTTTAATGTTTCTCACTCCATCCATAATGGACAACACATCCAAAATAATCCAGTGGAACTGCCGCAGTCTAATAAACAAAAAGAGTGATGTTATATATCTTTTAAACAAACATGAGCCATTTGCCTTTGCTTTAGCAGAGACTTGGCTCAAATCTAATCATATTTTTAAAATTAACGGTTATTTAACCATTAGAGAGGATAGATCTGATGGGTATGGTGGAGTAGCTATACTTATCAAGAATTCTATCCCTTTCTCTATCATTACCTTACCTCCTCATAGTGAGGAAATTTCAATTGTAGCTATTCAGGTGCATCATACTTGTCTTATTTCTCTTTACATTCCTCACCCTTCTTCTTCTGTTCTTCAAGAAATGAATAATCTCTTTTCCTTTCTTCCAAAGCCATTCTTAATATTGGGGGACTTTAATTGCCATCACCAATCATGGGGTTGCTCCACTTCTAATTCTTATGGGGATGAATTACTAGATATAATAGACTTACATAACTTATGCATCTTGAACTCGGGAGCTGCCACACGCCGTTCAGATCCCAATCAGAACCAAAGCGCAATCGACCTTTCTATCTGTTCTCCAAACTTAGCCTCTTCATTAACTTGGCATACTCTAACCTCTACTTATGGTAGTGACCATTTTCCAATAGTTATTTCTTATCCTCTTTCCAAATCAAATACACCATTAAGGAGATCATGCTTAAAACATAAACTTCCTAATAGAAATAGTAATAACTGGGACAAATTTAGAAACATTGTCGACAGAAACCTCTGCTCCTTGCCTGTTATTTCTGATGGCAATGAAAATAGTTGTGCTGAAGCTTTAGCACTCATCTTAATAGCAGCGGCCGATGAAGTTTTTCCTGTAAAAAATAACAATATTACTAAAATTCCCTCGCCTCCATGGTGGGACTCAGAATGCACAGAATTGATTAACAAACGTAAAGAGGCTGAACACAATTATAATCTTAATATGTCTGATGTTAATTTTGAAATCGTTACTAACTTAATAAGCGAAACTTATAAAGTTTTTAAGAAGAAAAAATTTGAATCTTGGCGTACATTTTGCTCATCAATTTCACCGAATACTCACCCTACGATAGTCTGGCGCAATATTCGTAGATTTAGGTCCATTTATAACAACCCTTCTCCAATACCCGATTCTTTAGCCAGTGAGTTTTTAGATAAATTAGCTCCTCCTTTTGTTCCTGAGGGTATTAACCTTAACCTGTCTCTTGTATCCACTATCCAAGACACCCGTACAACGCTAGATCTTCCATTCACTCTCACTGAATTAAAAGGTGTTATTCATAAAACTAAGGATTCTGCACCAGGCATTGATGGCATCCCGTATTCCTTTTTTGCTAACTTAAATGATGACGTCCTCAGTTATTATTTGGAGCTTATTAATTCTATTATGAATACGGGAAACATCCCTATTGAATGGAAACGTCAAATGGTGTTACCATTCCTTAAACCAAATAAAATTACATCTGATGTTTCTTCATACCGTCCCATAGTTTTGTCTTCAATTCTGATGAAATTAGCGGAACACTTAATTAAAAACCGCTTAGAATGGTATGTTGAAAGTAAGGGTCTGTTGGCAGAAACACAATATGGTTTTAGAAAAGGTAAAAGTACAACAGACTGTTTAAGTATTTTCACGTCCGATATTCGGTTATCCTTCTCTAATAACCAATCCACCGTTGCAGTTTTCCTTGATATTAATGCAGCTTATGATAATGTTGTATTATCAGTTTTACAAAATAAATTAATAGCCTTACAAGTCCCATTGATTTTGTCAAATTTCATTATTAATATCCTGAGTGAACGCTCTGTTAACATGTTAATAGGAGATCATGAGGTAACTCGTCTTGTATGGAGAGGTCTCCCACAGGGTTCCGTGCTGAGTCCCCTTCTATACAATATTTACACTTTTGATTTAGACTCGTCCTTAACTAACCATGTTAAGGTTATTCAATATGCCGACGATTTATTATTGTATTCTTCAAGCCAATCTGTTGAACAAGCTACCTTTGCTATCAATTCTGCTTTATCTACTTTGGAGTCATGGTTACATCTAAACGGTTTGGATGTATCCACGTCTAAAAGTGCAGCTGTTTTATTCACCCGGAAGAGAAATATTCCCCTATTAAATCTCTTTTATAAGGAAATACCTATTCCAGTTAAAGATAAATTCAGGTACTTAGGTATAATAATCGATTGTAAATTAAGTAGTGTTCCTCATTGCGATTATATTGTTAACAAATGTGAAAATCACCTTAACATGCTTAGATGCCTCTCCGGTGTGTGGTGGGGTGCACACCCCTTTTCTTTGAAACTCGTTTACAACGCAATCATCAGAAGCACTCTGGATTATGGATTGTTCGTTCTGGAACCTGCTAGTGTTATGGCTTTTAAAAAATTGGATCGGATCCAGTCTAAGGCATTACGCATTATTTCAGGTGCCATGAAGTCTAGTCCCATTAATGCACTCCAAGTTGAATGCGGGGAAGCTCCTTTATATCTTAGAAGACAATTCCTTTCTGACAAATATTTGTTCCGGATTATTCAGATCTCAACTCATCCTCTCATTCCTAAACTGGACTCTTTAGTGTTGCACATTGAATCTTCTAATTACTGGTCCCATAAACGTACTCCCTGTTTAGTCGTCAGCTATAAAAAATTCCTTTCACTTTCTTCTCCTATTCACCGTTCCAATAAACTTCCCCTATTTAGCAGTAGTTATGAGAGTTTACAATTCAGTCCTATCATTAAATATAACTGTGTAAGTAAAACAGATGCCGATTGCCATTTAAGTTTTAATCACTTTTTAGCTGAACACTTAGAGTACCACCATATATTTACGGATGCTGCCAAGCGTTCTCCGACGGGTTGTGTTGGAATAGGTACTTACCATTCTCAATACAACATCGTACAAAAAATAAAACTGCCTCCGGAGACTTCTGTTTTTACGGGGGAATGTTTCGGCATTTTAAAAGCCATAGAATATATTCGTGTTTTAAAGCTTAAAAAATCCATTATTTTTACTGATTCTCAAAGTGCTCTTCTAGCCATCAACAAATCCCCTTTCGAACACAAATCGCAGTTGCCTATAATTTATTTAATAAGAGAATTTGCGTTCAGAACCATATCTGAGGGTAATACACTGCAATTTGCGTGGATCCCGGCGCATGCTGGAATCCATGGCAATGAAGTGGCTGATACACTCGCCGGTGATGCGGTGCAGTGTGGGGACTTAGTTCCGTATACAAATTTTTGCTGTGATCTCGTGACGTTACCAAAGACTTTTCTTCGGGACACCTGGAAGGTAGCTTGGGATATCGGAAGCAAATCGAAGGGTCGTTATTTTTCACTGATTCAACCCGACGTTCCGGAAAAACCGTGGTTTGGCAGGGCAAAGTTCGGCAAGATGGAGACCTCCATTCTAATACGGATGAGACTGGGACATGTCTGCTCTCCAGCCCATCTTGCCAAACTTCATATTATCGACGACCCCATTTGCCTGTGTGGCGCAGACGTTGGCGACTTAAATCACATATTTTTCTCCTGTCGTTTATATGACCGTTCATCCTTTCTCAGTGACCTCTTGTCTCTCCGTACTCCTTTTCCTACCTCAATACTTTCTTTACTTTGTACAAATAGCTTTCCTGTATATAAATGCATAGTCTCATTCATTATTTTAAATAGTATTAAGTTGTAATTTTTCGTCATTGTATTTAGTTCATTATTCAATATGATATCACTGTAATTAATACTGATCCTATAGATTTAACCGTCCTATCCTAAATCCCGTTATAATTTTTACTAGTAATATTTTCGTTTCCCTAACTTTGTTTTCATCATTTAGAAGAAGTTTTTTCAAACGTGACATTGGCTGAATGCACAAACCGTGCGAAGCCAAAAGAAAAAAAAAAAAAAAAAAAAAGTGTTTGTAAGGAAAAGCGCGGGAAACTGCAAACTTGGCGGACGCGGTCTTTTTGAGATAAACTTTAAAATATTAAAAAAAACTTTAATATAAGATCAGTAGTCGTAGTTTTAGTGTTTTATGTTCTTTTATTTGTAATTTCATTTTAGTTTTGGTTAGTTTCTTCGGTAGTGGTAAGTTTTTATTAATTTTATTTATTTAGAACGAGATGAATGAACCGCCTGACCCGGGGGACATTGTGCCCCCGGCAGGTAATTTTGTCACAATATCCAACGAATCGGGCATGGATACCGACGGGTCGTCTTCGGCTCGTCATTTAAAAAGAAGTCGTGTGCATGTTTGCAAACACTGCAATAAACGCCGTCGTACCCGTAAAAACCACGGTTCAGTGTCTTCGGGTTGTGGTTGTACGGAATCAACACTAGCTACTGCAGTGGAGCCTAACTGCCCCGAAATAATTGTTTCCACCGATGTGCCTAATAATAAAATACCTGATGTTCCTGCACCGTCCTTAGTTGTTCCCACTCAGATAGGTAGAAAATCTTACGAAAAAACTGACAGCGCGCCTTTTGTTATTCATGTCCAAAAAAAAACTATTTCACCAGATGATGGAACGACATTGCACCCAATCACATTTGGCAAGTTCTTAAAGCTCAACGCCTTCCAAAACATAATAAACGGTAGCGTCAAAAAAATCGGACGCAATAAAATATCTTTATCTTTTTCCAATTTCCTTGACGCAAATTCATTTATTACTAACAATAGTCTTGAAACCTATAATTATAAAGCTTTTATACCTACTTTTAATGTTACTAGAATGGGTTTAGTGCGTGGTGTTCCTGTGGAATGGTCTCCGGAGGAAGTTATTGACAATACAACAGCACCAATTGGTTGCGGCCCAATTTTAAAAGTCAGACGCCTCAATTTTAAAACCATTGTTGATGGTACAACTCTTTGGAAACCATCCCAATCCGTAGTTGTTACGTTTGATGGGCAGGTTCTACCAAAAAGAATTTTCATGTGCTATAATGCATTACCTGTAGATTTATATATTTTCCCTACTGTACAGTGCTTCAGTTGCTGTCGTTTTGGTCACACTAAAATTCAATGCAGGTCGAAACCTCGTTGTTATAAATGTGGCCAAGGCCACACTGGAGACAGTTGTGAAAGAGAACAGGAAAGTGCATCTTGCTGCCTTTGCTCTGGTTTTCACTATGCTACTAGTAAGTCTTGCCCAGAATTTTCTAGACAAAAGTTAATTAAAACATACATGGCGCAAAGTTCTGTATCTTACGCTGAAGCGACAAAAGTATATCCGCCAGTAACTAAATCATATGCTGATACACTTTTATCCTCTCCTTCCAAAAAATTTGCAGATTCTCCATCTATCCCTTTAGCTAATAGAATGCCTGCTTCAAGTAGTTATAACCACTTGAACGTCAGGAGACACTTGAGTGTCCAAAAAGTTTTTGTCATCTTACGTTAGGGTACACTACAGTGTCGACTATAGGAATTAATGAAAATCAGCTTGAAAACCCTTTTAATAAAGCTCCTTTTTGCAATGTTACTGGCGTTTCGGACGCGGAACTAAACATAGTTGGCACTGACATGTGTAAACAGTTCAAATCTTTTTAATCTGTATTTATACTTCAGTTTGAAGTTTGAGTGATTATGTGTGTGCGTCACGGCGAGGATTGTCCGCATAAGTTCTTTTTTCTTATTAGTTAGATCGTATAGTGTATTATATCAAGATATTCCTTAAGATTTGCTCGTGTCCATGATATAAAATAATCATAGTTTCATTGGCGTCATGGTTTAAAAAATGTTTAAAAAATCATTTCGGAATATGAGAGAAAAATGTGTACTGTTTAAGATTCTCTATTTATTTTAAGTAATTTGATCTGGGTTTAGAGCACATACTTTTAAATAATCATATTGTGTATACATTAGGCTATGCTACGGTATTTTTAATTTTAATATAGCTTGTATAATTTTCTTTTGACAAACGTTTTTATCGGAAGAGTTACTGCGCAATTTATAGCGCAAAATTTGACACTCGCATCGTGACGTTTCTGTGCATTGACAGTTCGCGGCGTGGACGTTCAAGTGGATAAAAAGACTGTCTTTCTCAAACCACGCTCTCCTCCCAAATCTATACAAGGTTATAATAAAGAGGCTCACAATGCCATTATTAAAGATTTTGACATTCCCCAACCATCTAATGGTTGTGCTTTTTCTAATAATCATATTAATGAAACAAAAGACACAAATTTTTCCATAAACGATTTTCTTTCCGCATTACACAATCTTCTGTCTCAGTTCAACATTTCACCGTCCAACGTTGCCCCTTCTTTTAATGTTTCTCACTCCATCCATAATGGACAACACATCCAAAATAATCCAGTGGAACTGTCGCAGTCTAATAAACAAAAAGAGTGATGTTATATATCTTTTAAACAAACATGAGCCATTTGCCTTTGCTTTAGCAGAGACTTGGCTCAAATCTAATCATATTTTTAAAATTAACGGTTATTTAACCATTAGAGAGGATAGATCTGATGGGTATGGTGGAGTAGCTATACTTATCAAGAATTCTATCCCTTTCTCTATCATTACCTTACCTCCTCATAGTGAGGAAATTTCAATTGTAGCTATTCAGGTGCATCATACTTGTCTTATTTCTATTTACATTCCTCACCCTTCTTCTTCTGTTCTTCAAGAAATGAATAATCTCTTTTCCTTTCTTCCAAAGCCATTCTTAATATTGGGGGACTTTAATTGCCATCACTAGTCATGGGGTTGCTCCACTTCTAATTCTTATGGGGATGAATTACTAGATATAATAGACTTACATAACTTATGCATCTTGAACTCGGGAGCTGCCACACGCCGTTCAGATCCCAATCAGAACCAAAGCGCAATCGACCTTTCTATCTGTTCTCCAAACTTAGCCTCTTCATTAACTTGGCATACTCTAACCTCTACTTATGGTAGTGACCATTTTCCAATAGTTATTTCTTATCCTCTTTCCAAATCAAATACACCATTAAGGAGATCATGCTTAAAACATAAACTTCCTAATAGAAATAGTAATAACTGGGACAAATTTAGAAACATTGTCGACAGAAACCTCTGCTCCTTGCCTGTTATTTCTGATGGCAATGAAAATAGTTGTGCTGAAGCTTTAGCACTCATCTTAATAGCAGCGGCCGATGAAGTTTTTCCTGTAAAAAATAACAATATTACTAAAATTCCCTCGCCTCCATGGTGGGACTCAGAATGCACAGAATTGATTAACAAACGTAAAGAGGCTGAACACAATTATAATCTTAATATGTCTGATGTTAATTTTGAAATCGTTACTAACTTAATAAGCGAAACTTATAAAGTTTTTAAGAAGAAAAAATTTGAATCTTGGCGTACATTTTGCTCATCAATTTCACCGAATACTCACCCTACGATAGTCTGGCGCAATATTCGTAGATTTAGGTCCATTTATAACAACCCTTCTCCAATACCCGATTCTTTAGCCAGTGAGTTTTTAGATAAATTAGCTCCTCCTTTTGTTCCTGAGGGTATTAACCTTAACCTGTCTCTTGTATCCACTATCCAAGACACCCGTACAACGCTAGATCTTCCATTCACTCTCACTGAATTAAAAGGTGTTATTCATAAAACTAAGGATTCTGCACCAGGCATTGATGGCATCCCGTATTCCTTTTTTGCTAACTTAAATGATGACGTCCTCAGTTATTATTTGGAGCTTATTAATTCTATTATGAATACGGGAAACATCCCTATTGAATGGAAACGTCAAATGGTGTTACCATTCCTTAAACCAAATAAAATTACATCTGATGTTTCTTCATACCGTCCCATAGTTGATGATTGATGATTGTTGTTGTAGTGATTTTGTCAAATTTCATTATTAATATCCTGAGTGAACGCTCTGTTAACATGTTAATAGGAGATCATGAGGTAACTCGTCTTGTATGGAGAGGTCTCCCACAGGGTTCCGTGCTGAGTCCCCTTCTATACAATATTTACACTTTTGATTTAGACTCGTCCTTAACTAACCATGTTAAGGTTATTCAATATGCCGACGATTTATTATTGTATTCTTCAAGCCAATCTGTTGAACAAGCTACCTTTGCTATCAATTCTGCTTTATCTACTTTGGAGTCATGGTTACATCTAAACGGTTTGGATGTATCCACGTCTAAAAGTGCAGCTGTTTTATTCACCCGGAAGAGAAATATTCCCCTATTAAATCTTTTTTATAAGGAAATACCTATTCCAGTTAAAGATAAATTCAGGTACTTAGGTATAATAATCGATTGTAAATTAAGTAGTGTTCCTCATTGCGATTATATTGTTAACAAATGTGAAAATCACCTTAACATGCTTAGATGCCTCTCCGGTGTGTGGTGGGGTGCACACCCCTTTTCTTTGAAACTCGTTTACAACGCAATCATCAGAAGCACTCTGGATTATGGATTGTTCGTTCTGGAACCTGCTAGTGTTATGGCTTTTAAAAAATTGGATGGATCCAGTCTAAGGCATTACGCATTATTTCAGGTGCCATGAAGTCTAGTCCCATTAATGCACTCCAAGTTGAATGCGGGGAAGCTCCTTTATATCTTAGAAGACAATTCCTTTCTGACAAATATTTGTTCCGGATTATTCAGATCTCAACTCATCCTCTCATTCCTAAACTGGACTCTTTAGTGTTGCACATTGAATCTTCTAATTACTGGTCCCATAAACGTACTCCCTGTTTAGTCGTCAGCTATAAAAAATTCCTTTCACTTTCTTCTCCTATTCACCGTTCCAATAAACTTCCCCTATTTAGCAGTAGTTATGAGAGTTTACAATTCAGTCCTATCATTAAATATAACTGTGTAAGTAAAACAGATACCGATTGCCATTTAAGTTTTAATCACTTTTTAGCTGAACACTTAGAGTACCACCATATATTTACGGATGCTGCCAAGCGTTCTCCGACGGGTTGTGTTGGAATAGGTACTTACCATTCTCAATACAACATCGTACAAAAAATAAAACTGCCTCCGGAGACTTCTGTTTTTACGGGGGAATGTTTCGGCATTTTAAAAGCCATAGAATATATTCGTGTTTTAAAGCTTAAAAAATCCATTATTTTTACTGATTCTCAAAGTGCTCTTCTAGCCATCAACAAATCCCCTTTCGAACACAAATCGCAGTTGCCTATAATTTATTTAATAAGAGAATTTGCGTTCAGAACCATATCTGAGGGTAATACACTGCAATTTGCGTGGATCCCGGCGCATGCTGGAATCCATGGCAATGAAGTGGCTGATACACTCGCCGGTGATGCGGTGCAGTGTGGGGACTTAGTTCCGTATACAAATTTTTGCTGTGATCTCGTGACGTTACCAAAGACTTTTCTTCGGGACACCTGGAAGGTAGCTTGGGATATCGGAAGCAAATCGAAGGGTCGTTATTTTTCACTGATTCAACCCGACGTTCCGGAAAAACCGTGGTTTGGCAGGGCAAAGTTCGGCAAGATGGAGACCTCCATTCTAATACGGATGAGACTGGGACATGTCTGCTCTCCAGCCCATCTTGCCAAACTTCATATTATCGACGACCCCATTTGCCTGTGTGGCGCAGACGTTGGCGACTTAAATCACATATTTTTCTCCTGTCGTTTATATGACCGTTCATCCTTTCTCAGTGACCTCTTGTCTCTCCGTACTCCTTTTCCTACCTCAATACTTTCTTTACTTTGTACAAATAGCTTTCCTGTATATAAATGCATAGTCTCATTCATTATTTTAAATAGTATTAAGTTGTAATTTTTCGTCATTGTATTTAGTTCATTATTCAATATGATATCACTGTAATTAATACTGATCCTATAGATTTAACCGTCCTATCCTAAATCCCGTTATAATTTTTACTAGTAATATTTTCGTTTCCCTAACTTTGTTTTCATCATTTAGAAGAAGTTTTTTCAAACGTGACATTGGCTGAATGCACAAACCGTGCGAAGCCAAAAGAAAAAAAAAAAAAAAAAAGTGTTTGTAATTCTCCATGTTGTTTTACATCAATTTTCGTGATAAGAATTTAAAATAAAATTGTAAAAATGAACTCTACAAGAGACGAATCCTCCAATTCAGTGTGTTTAACACCGCCGGAGATTCAAAAGGAAGCGAAATTAGTGATTGAAAATTTATTGTCACCGAAGTCAAAGGAAAAACACAAACTTGCCTACGAAAAGTTTGCGCAAAGGAAAATCTACAGAAAGTCAAAGTCTGTCGGAAAACGTTTTTCTAGCTTATTTTAACGACTTTTCAAAGAAAATGAATCCCTCATCTCTCTAGAATACTTATGTATTCCACGCTGAAGTGCACTGTTTTGGTGAAGCACAATTTGAACATAAAAGACTATCGCAACCTGACGAGTATGCTGAAAGAACAGTCTGACGGATATAAGTGTAAAAAATCAAGTCTTGACAGGACAAATGTGGAAAAGTTTATAAATGAAGCCCCCGACTCTGGGTACGTACTTGGCGATGAAAGTAAGTGTCTATAACTTGAGTGCGTTCTTTACCTCTAACAAAAATCAGTAGGTAGGTCTTAAAAAATACAAGCCAAGTCAAGCAGTGAACACGTTTAGAAACTGTCGCGCGTTCCGTATAGTTGTGTCGTATACCTACAGTGTGTTAAACAATCGGTTCTTTTTAATGCAAAAAAATACGACTAGATGTCGCTTTAAATCACTTTCTACTACTGACAAGCATTCTACAGAGAAAGTGGTGGGTAAGCAGAGACGAACGTATCTCACAGCGTACAGGTTAATGCATACAGCACCCACTATTTTTAACCGACTTCAAAAAAAGGAGGAGGTTTTCAATTCGCCAGTTTTCTTTTTAAATGTTTTTAGCTCAAATCTTTTTTCTAGATGAACAGATTTGGTTGATTTTTTTGTTGAGTTTTATTTGGAAGCTGGTGCTTGTCATGTAGTCCCATATTAATTTGATCAAGTTCTAACCAGCAGTTTCTGAGTTATCCTTAATACTGTCTATTTTTTCCACTTAGTTTATATTGATGATAATTTAATAGGCAGTAGGGTCCTGAGTACAGATCAGTCGATTCGCTACGATCGGACATGTTAATTTACAAAACGGTTATAATCAAGATATTAATAATAAAAGTCTGAAATTGTAATTAAGTATAAGAAGAACCTACTTATATGATGAAATTCAAGAACTCAAGCGTAGGCTTGAGTTCAGGGGATTCATATTTCTTTACCATCATAAATGTAGATTTATGATGGTAAAGAAATATGAATCCCCTCTCCGTTTCAGTATTTTGGTCGGTACTTGGCTAAATTCAAAAACGATTGTCTTCTTAATTTTTTAATTAAATTTTATGTTGTGACGAACATAGTATTTTCGATCCCATAGTTTATGTAATATGTTGCATTTCAACGTTGCATTCGTTATTTTATACGAAAAAAATCGCTATTGAAAGTTGCCAAGTGTTGACATATTAGTGTCCTCGTGACTGTACCTACGTTTTAGATAAGGAACTTCAAAAGTCATGATCTGCGAATTTTCCGTCATTACGAAGAAGAATTTTCTATATTTTTCAAATTACAGGTTTGTGTTAAATAAACTGTCAAATGATAGGCGGCGTCATATTCTCTTGCAAAATTATTTTTAAGTGGTAGTTCAGAGACATTAGCTTTTGCAAGAATCATTTATTGTCACGTTTCCATAAAACGTGTTGTTTTAGGGTACTTGGGTTCACTGATTACACATATACCATATCATTACCTATAATTCTTTGCAGGGCAAAGGCCTCATGTACACAAACAACGTTGTGTATGTATAGACAAAATTATGAAACTTTTGTAACATAACGAGGCTTTTGGCTATTTTGTGTGTCTCTAAATTAATGTCGTTCATTTGTTAGGTGCGTTTTGTTTGTGCAGAATAAACTATTTTTCTTTCTTTTTTTTTTCTTCTCTCATGTCATACAGAAGGAATAAGCGCACGCGCACACGACATACTTTTTGTAGTTCCTACAATCGGTCAGTTTTTTTTGTGTGACCCATCTTTTGTTGGACTTGTGCGTTGATACATTAGATCTCTAAGTACTGTTTCAATTTGCTTCTACAAAAATAGGAGGACATAATAGTGACCTTATTGGTGATGTTCTTCAGAAAGGTCAGGTGCGTAGTACTCGCAACCGGCGTGCGTGTATGACCAGGCCCTGCAGTCTCGACATTAGATAGCGACAAAAATCTGTCGCTAAGTCGTATCGATGTCAAATTCCTTTAATAGATTTTCAACTTTATTTCCAAATCTTAAGGTTGAAAATCTATTAAAGAAATTTGCCATCGATACGACTTAGCGACAGATTTTTGTCGCTATCTAATGTCGAGACTGTCGGCCCTGGGCCTGCAGTCTCGACATAGATACCGACAAAAATCGGTCGTTAAGTCCAATCGATGTCAAATTTCTCTAAGTAATAGTTTTTCAACCTTAAGATTTGGAAATAAAGTTGAAAATCTATTAAAGGAATTTGACATCGATACGACTTAGCGCAGATTTTTGTCGCTATTCATGTCGAGACTGCAGGCCCAGATGTATGAACCTAAACGAGGCAAAAGGAGTATGTAAGGATCGTAGCAGGTGGCGTTCTGTAGTTTCTGCCTACCCCCATGGGAAGAATGCGTGAGTTTATGTATGTATGTTTAAATCTACAAAAATCGGCCACCGATTGTATGGCGTCTGCGAACTCTCTAACGTTGAGCACAAATTCACATCGCTTTGGTGATTTCTAACCACATAGGTTACATTTAATTGCCCAGCAGTGCTGGTTTTAACATTACAGACGCACTGAGCGAAATTTCGGCGGCGCCCATCTCTCTTGTAGAGCAGAGAGGGGCGAAAAATTTCAGCACTCCGCCTAGGTTTTCTTTTGTCCATTCATAAATAAATAGGAGTTACTTTGTCGGCTTATGCAGAAAAGTTTGAGAGTTCAGAGAATGTCGGATGCAAGAGCTAGCGAAGAGAGATATTTTTTTGTTTGTTTTCTAACTCCAAACGAACTAAAACAACAATACTCTGCAGGCGCCAAAGGTGAAGGGCCGCGTAGTCACAGCCCCTTCGGCGCCTCTTCACCTCTGGCACCCGGGGCGGTCGCTCCACCGTGCCCCACCCTAACTAGCACTGTTGCTCAGAGGGATAATTACGTAACACACTTACAATAGGAATGGGTTTCATTTTGACAGTTCAACAACATTCATTGCGTTATTTACGTTGTTGAGCAGATACATTTTTCGAGCATATGAAGCAATGGATTAGCAATAGGCTTCAAAATGATTCAGATTGTGATAGATCGTGTGTTACGTAATTAGTAAGTCTCCGATGATATCCATAGTTCCATACTAGTATTAAAATAAACATAACACAACATCACGGTCACGCATCTAATCCACGAAGGGCTAAGCAGAGTTGTACCTTATACTCGTAGTAAACCCACATTCCGTCAGTTATGTTTAAGTCCCATGTAACAGGGGGCGAGCCTATTGCCAACAACCGGGCACAAATCCAGAGTCTGGGCTGCTACTGAGAAATTCCTGGTGGTGGAAAAATCCAATAATACTTTGTCCGACCCGGGAATCAAACCCAGGACTTTAACGGCTGAGAGAAACATGCGCCCCCCTTTAAGAAAAAACCTAAGTAGATCCGCGCCTGTGTCTGTCTGTCACCTTTTGACGCCTAGGATTTGGATCAAATGGCACACAGATCGACAGTGATCTGGGTTAGAACCTATAATACTTTCTATCTTGGTACCTGTTACGTTACCGTGGAATAAATTCCAACCTTCACGCGGGCGAAGCCGCTGAAATATAGGGTATAAATATAAGGTATATAGTAACTTTGAACCACGGTCTAGAAAAAAAAGAAGGACTCCGCGCCACGCATATCGAAAGTGAAGCGCTCTATGTATGACCGTTTGTACAAACATGCCTCACGCACACATTTACATCATAAGGTGCCGACCGGCCGCCATTACGCGGCACTACAGCGTCAGTGTAGGTACTGTTTACGTCCAGGGCCGTATTTAAGCGTGTGGAGGCCCTGGGGCAACCAAAAAGTGTAGGCCCAGGAAATGTTGTGGAACAGACGATAAAAAAAAATCACCAATTTCAATCATTTTTAAACAGGGTGGATTTTTTAGATAGGGCAGTAAGAGCAAGGTACCTTAACCGTTGTACCTACACATCGTGTGTAAAACAGCGAAAAATAAATAACAAAGGAATAGTTGTTTACTAGTGTTTACTCGTCGGAATTTGAAAGATTTTTTTCCGAAGTCTCTATTGCGGGGGCTCCTCTTTTGTGGAGGCCCCGGGGCGGTTGCCCCGGATGCCCTCCCCTAAATCCGGCCCTGTTTACGTCAAGTAATAAAACAAAATAATGCCTTCTTGTGTTGTGAAATGGTGTAAAAATAATTCTACATCCCAGAAAAAGTGTCAAGGAATAACATATCACAAGTTAGACACTTATTTACACACACACACACACATAGATCGGTACGGTGCTTCACTTTCGATATGCGCGGCGCGGAGTCCTTCTTTTTTATATAGTCCGTGCTTGGTACCTGGTACATTCTCGTGGGATAAATTCCAACCTCCACGCGGACGAAACCGCGGACAAAAGCTATCAAGTAACTTTCAATCTACCTTCCTACATCATGAAATTGAAAAAGGTAGGTACTTTAGTTATTAGGTTCTAGATTTCCCATCACACGAAAGACTACCTCAGACAGATAATTCCGTAACACACTAACAGTAGCAATGGCTTTCATTTTGACAGTTCAACAACATTCATTGCGTTATTTACGTTGTTGAGCAGACAAATTTTTCGAACATATGAAGCAATGGATTAGCAATATCCTTCAAAATGATTCAGATTCTGATTAATAGTGTGTGTGTGTTACGCAATTAGGGTGTAGGAGCCGGATGTCGACATATTTATGTATACTTAGTAGTAAATCTATGTTTAATGTTTGTATGAAGTTGTTTAGTTAAATGTTTTGTTGTTGGCTCGCTGCGCGCTTTGGTGTTTACTGTGAGTGCAGCAAGCAATTGTTATATAAATTAATAAACAAAAGTTTAATAAGTCACCGGAGCATGTACCCCCGGTCTTTTTAAACGAAGTACCTCTGAAACGTGTCTCTCAGTTTAGATACCTAGGACACATAGTGACTGAGACCCTAAATGACGATGCAGATATCGAGAGGGAGCGAAGGGCGTTGTCGGTTCGTGCGAATATGTTGGTGCATAGATTTGCAAGGTGTACAGTAGATGTAAAAGTGACACTGTTCAGGGCCTACTGCCAAAGCTTTTACACCAGTGCTCTATGGACCAGCTACACGCAACGGGCCTACAACGCTCTTCGCGTACAATACAACAACGCCTTCAGAGTTCTGGTGGGGCTCCCACGTTTCTGCAGCGCATCAGGCATGTTTGCTGACGCTAGGGTCGACGATTTTTACGCCATAATGCGTAAAAAAGCAGCATCTCTGATGTTTAGGATCCGTGGGAGCCCTAACGGAATTCTGAGGATGATATCAGATAGGCCGGAGTCTGCAGTGCTGGGGAGGCTTATTCGGCTTTACGTGACATAATTAATATACGTAATGTTATTTTTGTTGTATTTTTATGTGGTGTTTTAATGTTTATTTGAATTTTATAATGTGAATTAATACTAGTATACTAACATAGTTTTTAAGACCTCTGTTACTAACACTATATGGACAATTTTGTGATTATGTCTGAAATAAATGAATTTATTATTATTAATTCAAAATCAAAATCAAAATATTTTATTTCCCATAAACCAACATGGGCACTTATGAAATGTCAGAAGCTAGGTGCACGGTTTCAATTGGTTGTTTCCTATGGAGAAGAGCCGGCTAGAAACTCCATGGTTACTCTTTTAAAAATAATAATTAAACAGACAAAGGCCGCATTGCTACTTGCAAGTTATCGAACCCGCGTCCTAGTACTTGAACAGCCTGCTTTTTAATAATGGGCCCACACGACATATCCAACACTACTCATCTTTTTCCAAAAAAGGAAAAAATAATCAGGAAGCTGCCTTCAAAATAAATTACTCGATAATATAATATATTGAAGACCCATCATTTCTCCAAAAAAAGCGTTTAATTATGACTTCCGTTCATTTGAAGGTTAACTTTGTCATAACGTTTGAGATATTTTTTTGTTTGGTTTCTAACTCCAAACGAACTAAAACAACAATACTCTGCAGGCGCCAGAGGTGAAGGGGCGCGTAGTCACAGCCCCTTCGGCGCCTCTTCACCTCTGGCACCCGGGGCGGTCGCTCCACCGTGCCCCACCCTAACTAGCACTGTTGCTCAGAGGGGTAATTACGTAACACACTTACAGTAGCAATGGCTTTCATTTTGACAGTTCAACAACATTCATTGCGTTATTTACGTTGTTGAGCAGACAAATTTTTCGAACATATGAAGCAGTGGATTAGCAATATCCTTCAAAATGTTTCAGATTATGATTGATAATGTGTTACGCTGGTCTGTTTGTGGCTGTAACCTATTAGTAAAACCTATTTAATCTTTTGTACAAGCGCCAGCAAGTCAAGCTACACGAAACTGTAAAATTTCTCCAAACGATTTTAAACCTTAAAATGTTAAGTTCAAAAGCGAATGAGAAAATCTGACAGTTTGTGGCAACTTGATGTCGTGGCGACTGTCCATAGTAGTAGTTTCTTATTGTTTTTGTATTTAAGTTTGAGACGAAGTCCTGGTTTATTCATTTATTTATAAGTACATAGAGGTATGAGGAACAGGGTGTAAAGTTCACTCACACCTCCAAAGAAAAGGGAGGATCCTCCGGCCAGACGGGTGTCGTGTCTAGTGGGCAACTGCCCGACGATTGAAGTCGGGACGTTGTATATATGCTAGTTGCGCGGTAAACTCTGCTTGCGCGATGCAGGATTTTGCGTGACGTCAGTGTGACGCGTAGCTCGCATGTGGCGTTGTAGATGCCGCTACATGTATAAAAATTATGTATTAGATATGTTGAAACTGTTTGTACTCCCCGTCACTCGTCCCTAAGGGTTCATTAGAAAACCAGTGTCAAACAGCATTTGTCTAGCATTAATGCTGAAATGAACCTTATTGGCGGAGCCGTGAGGTACACACTGTTGTTGTTAAACATTACTTTCACTTTTTAGCGTTCCGTACCCAAAGAGTAAAACGGGACCCTATTACTAAGACTCCGCTGTCCGTCCGTCTGTCACCAGGCTGTATCTCATGAACCGTGATAGTTAGACAGTTGAAATTTTCACAGATGATGTATTTCTGTTGCCGCTATAACAACAAATACTAAGAAACAGAATAAAATAAATATTTAAGGGGGCTCCCATACAACAGACATAATTTTTTGCCGTTTTTGTAGATAATGGTATGGAACCCTTCGTGAGGGAGTCCGACTCGCACTTGGCCGGTTTTTTATTTTGTTATTTGTAAATTGTGTTTCACGAACTGTGTCCAAATAAACTTTATTTCTTTCTTTTTCATTATTCTTTTTAGTAGGTATAATCTACGTATTTACTCTAGCTGAGTTCGTCCGTGACAAATTATTGTAGACAGCTCACAATGGGAGTTACAAAGAATTTAATGTACCTACCGACTGTTTCCTATTTGCAAATAAAGCAAGTAAACAAGTTGGGTAGAGTGCCTTACTGAGATGTTAATTAGTAATTATTGAATTAAACATCGCTCATAGATAATGAATACCTACTATTATTACCTATTTATACCTACTTATTAGCTTACTGGGCAAAGGCTCCCACAGACAGGCGCGACGCGACAGCGCTATACAAAGGCACCGCTCGTCGCGCGACATGCGGTGCCTTTGTGACGGACGTCGCGTCGCGCCAGTGTGTACGAGCCTTAACACAATAGGTGCCACTTGGTCACATGAATAAATATACTGATGTGCCTTGATGGTCTTACCTCGTACGCAAAATACGCGCTTTGATGTGGAGGTATACGGACACCAACCCGTATTATCTATTGCCTTATCAGCGGGGTAATTGCGTAACACACTGACAGTAGGAATGGCATTAATTTTGACAGTTTAACATTTTTTTATAAATGGCAACTCGTAGTTTTGACCACTGATGTCCTGTGGGTGCCTTAATGATTTTACTCAAAAGAGCCTCCAGCCAGAAGCGGAATTTTTAATACTAAAACTTAAATGATCGCACGCTAAGGGCACCCCCTGTGGGGTACGGACCTCGGCTTAGGGCGTCACTGAGAGAGGGCAGCGAGTGGGGACAGGCTGGATCGAATGGTTGACAGTTTAACAACACTCATTGCGTTATTTATGTTGTCGAGCGGACAAATTTTTCGAATATATGGAGCAATGGATTCGCAATATCATTCAAAATGATTCAGATTGTGACTGATAGTGTGTTACGCAAGCAGGGTGCAGTTCTATTTTCTTGTAAAAAATTACTTTCCAAAGTGCCTTTTATTTGCCTATTTGAAATAAATGTTTGGCTTTGACCTAAACTTTGATCTATTCCTTGGTGTGACCGGTTGTAAGACTTTCGGGTTTCAGACTAGTAATGAGGACCGTGAAAGATCTGTAAAAAATTTAATCGTGGATTGTCAGCGGATAGCGTGGCTTAGTCTTGATCGATCGTCCCATAATATACTTAGTCCGAGCCACGAGCCCTTCGTACATGCAATGATAAAATGATAAATGTTAAATGATTTTATTTCTGTAAGTAGGTTTGTACAAACACTTTTACACGTCAATCATATTTTTTAAACTAGATGAGGTCGGCGTTTCCTATCTGACTACTCTGAGAAGAAAGGCCGAAACAAACTCAGAGGTCACAGTCTCTTTTAAAGTCCAGACATAATCTTGGTCAGATCATGTGAAGACTATGTAGATTGGTGTCTGAAATAGTATTTTGAGGAAAGAACCACACATATTGTCCAGTCAGTGCACGCATTTGTCAGTAATCGTGCAGCTCAACTCGTAACTTAAGGAGCTCAACAATTCGACGAACAATACCAAAGAAAGGACATTTGGGTAGGCCGCATAAATAACTCAAACTGCCAGATCATGATTAAAACTAACTGAGACAAAAAAATAACAAAAAGGCAATGACCCACAAAGAAAGAAAGAAAGAAAGAAAGAAAATACATTTATTCAAGTCCAAGTACAAGTCCTCACATTCACAATAATTAAATTAATTAAATATTAACCTACTATCCAAACAATTTTTTTTCTCAGATATCTATTTATCAAACCACTATTTTTCTGCCCGCGAGTTTATCCGCGTGAAATTTCTTTAACATAAAATAAGTATATCATTTTGATATCATCATATTTATGATAATAATATATTTTACTCAAAGGTGCTTGTAATGTGGTCATTATTTTGACAACCTTCTTTGAGCAAGTCGACCTTGCGCTGTTACTTGAATAGGCGGCAGCAAAGTTGTATGCAATTTCATTGCTGGTAAGTTTTAGCCACCAGCAATTTCCTTTGAAAATCCAATATTGTCTAGTTTTGTTTAAAAAATATTCTGGTACATACTAAAAGATTTTATTCAGAATTTGGCTGTATAGGCACAGGCAGTACAATCATCATTGCCTGATTAAAAAAAAATAACAAAAGCGCGGCGTGGTGTAAGTGTTTGTAATTCTCCATATTGTTTTACAACAATTTTCGTGATAATTATTTAAAATAAAATTGTAAAAATGAACTCTACAAGAGACGAATCCTCCAATTCGATGTGTTTAACATCGCCGGACATTCAAAAGGAACCGAAATTAATGATTGAAAATTTATTGTCACCGAAGTCAAAGGAAAAACACAAACTTGCCTACGAAAAGTTTGCGCAAAGGAAAATCTACAGAAAGTCAAAGTCTATCAGAAACCGTTTTTCTAGCTTATTTTAACGACCTTTCAAAGAAAATTAAGCCCTCATCTCTCTAGAATACTTATGTACTCCACGCTGAAGTGCACTGTTTTGGTGAAGCACAATTTGAACATAAAAGACTATCGCAACCTGACGAGTATGCTGAAAGAACAGTCTGACGGATATAAGTGTATAAAATCAAGTCTTGACAGGACAAATGTGGAAAAGTTTAAAAATTAAGCCCCCGACTCTGAGTAACTACTTGGCGACTAAGTGTCTTATCTTGAGTGCGTTCTGTACTTCTAACAAAAACATTTTTACAAAAAAAAAACAACTGTCTTCCAAAAAAAACACTAAAAAACGTGAAAAATAACTTTAATTTTGGAAGTCAGTGTCTTGGTTGTGTATTTTCGTTTTTGGCCACCGACTTCCGAAATTAAAGTTATTTTTCACTTAGTCGTGTTTTTATGGAAGGCTTTTTTTTTGTAATACATTTATTGTATTTGTATTATTAATACATCATCACTATAAACGAAGTGGAAAAAATACGCATTATTAAGGATAACTCAAAAACTACTGGTCAGGACTTGATCAAATTTAAATGGGACCACATAATTATGAAGCACCAACTTTCAAATAAAAAAAAATCATCCAAATCGGTTCACCCAGAACAAAGTTCTGAGCTAAGACACATAAAAAAAAAAAAAAAATACTGTTGAATTGAGAACCTCTACTTTTGTGGAAGTCGGTTAAAAATCAGTAGGTAGGTCTTAAAAAATACAAGCCAAGTCAAGCAGTGAACACGATTAGAAACTGTCGCGCGATCCGTATAGTTGTGTCGTGTACTTACAATGTGCGAATTGCTAAGGTGATTAGTTTGATCGTTAATTATAATTTGATTTGAACTGTAAACGGTTTTTCTATTGTGCAATAACCAACACTTCCCATAGTACGCCCACAGTTGTTAAAATATGGCTGATGATAACGAGAGAGACGTACCTTCTCTGTCATTAAAAAAAACATTAGGTAAACATTACAATATTTTGCAAACTCACGTTTCGGCGAAATATAATTTTTGCGCGAACTTGACCTGAATGAAGTTGAAAGCAAAAGACGTAAACTTTGGGTTTTTTATAGTTAGCGGTTAACCAAGAAGATCTGTCATCTGAGACTGTAATTTTGATTTTACAACCGAGGTTGTCGAATAATATAACATTGTGCCTGTATTTTCCAAAGGGGTAGGCAGCGATGTGTAGTACCTACCTTTCTACACCCAGTGCCGGTTTTAATATAATAGGCGCCTGTAGCGAAATTTCTGTGGCGACCCTCTCCCCTCTTGGAGAGTAGAGAGGGGCGAAAAATTTCAGCATTCCACCTAAGTTTTCTTATGTCCATTCATAAAGCAATAGGAGTTACTTTGTCAGCTTATGCAGAAAAGTTTGAGAATTCAGAGAATGTCGGATGCAAGAGCAAGCGAAGAGATCTCTACTATTTTTTTGGTTTTCTAACTCCAAACGAATTAAAACAAAAGTACTCTGCAGGCGCCAGAGGTGAAGGGGCGCCTAGTCACGGCTCTTTCGGCGCCCCTTCACCTCTCTGGCACCCTGGGCGGTCGCCCACCCGCCTGCCTACACCTACAGTCTGCCAGTTATGTTATAATTAACGTGAACTTACAACGCGTTATAATGATAGAATACCGTTACAACGCGGATTAAACATTTTGTATAAAGGCTCGTACACACTGGCGCGACGCGATGCCCGACACAAAGGCACCGCGTGTCGCTCAACGAGCGGCGCTTTTGTGTAGCGCTGTCGCGTCGCGCCTGTCTGTGGGAGCCTTAAAATGTTCAACGCGTGTTTACCATATAGCAGACTAGCTTTTGCCCGCGGCTTCGCCTGCGTGGATGTCGGAAATTATCCTACAGGAACGTGCTACCGGGACAAAGTAGCCAATGTCCTTTGCCAGGACGCCATCTATCTCCTTGCCAAATTTTATCGAAATCCGTTCAGTGGTTTCGGCGTCAAAGAGTAACATACAGACAGTTACTTTTGAATTTATAATATTAGTATGGATTTGAACATCGCCTTTGGACTTCAGCAAAACCAGAGGCATCATAGGTGATGCAACCGTGGACCAGGCCCGGGTCGACGGCGCGTCGTGTTCCACGCGCGCCTCAAAGAGATGTCAGCTCCATTGACGGGGTCCGATAAGGCCGATGCTTGCCGGGGTCGCGGATTGTTCGAAAGAGTTACCGTGGCCCTGGCGCACAGGCAACTGAAGGAACACGGGTGGGTTTTGAAATCCCACCCAAAAAAAAAAATGTGATGCCACCGTACTTGATACAATACTGAAGTGTTTCATGAGTCTGAAACTACACGCCAGCAAGCATATGTAGCTTTAATAGCATAACCAGTCTATAATGTTCCCACTGCTGGGACACAGGCCTCCTTTCGGTGAGAGGTTGGCCGTAATCCACCACGTGGGCCCAGTGCGGGTTGGCGGATGTCACATGTCTTCGAATTTTTGGTTGTAGGACATAGGTTCATGATTTCCTTCACCGTTTTGAGAGCAGTGGTTTCGAAAATTATTTCTCCGGCAATTTTTGCCGGAGATATCGCCTAACAAATGTGCAAAAAAAAAAACATGCAGACGAATTAAGAACCTCCTCTTTTTTGAAGTCGGTAATTTTTTTTTTAATTTATTTATAATTATTTTTATGGCCTGGTTGCTAAGACCTTTAAGCCAAGTCTTTAGTTTATTTATTTCCTTCATTAAATTTCTTCGAAAGTCTTTTTAATATATGATTCGCGGCCGTAACAAATATGGCTTTACAGAATTATAATCGTTAGAATCAGCAATACATCTCTCTAAGTTCATAATAGGTCTTTACCTATGAAATTGCCGTTTTGTATGAAAAAATTTAAACGAATTTTTTTCATGAATTTTTTATTTGTATTAATCGAAGTAATCACCCATGCAATCAATGCATCTTTGCCATCGCAGTGGCAGTTTATTGATGCCCTTCTTAAAGAAATCAGCTGGACGGGAGGCAACAAATTCTTCAAAGGCATTTTGTACTGCCTCTCGGGTATTAAATTTTTTTCCCGCCAAGAAGTTATCCAAATTCTGGAAAAAGTAGTAGTCTGTAGGCGCAAGGTCTGGTGAGTAGGGCGGATGACGGAGAGCTTCCAACCCCAGTTCTTGCAACTTGGAGACCGTCTGCTGTGCAGTATGAGGTCGCGCGTTGTCGTGCAGGAGCAGCGGAGACGAGCGATTGACCAATGCTGGTTGGAGATGCGCCAGCTTCTCCATCATTGTGTTCAGTTCTTCACAGTACACATCTGCAGTAATGCTCACCCCGTTTGGTAAGAAGCTGTGATGAATCACACCGGCGCTAGACCACCAAACAGTGACCATCACTTTTCTAGGGGTAAGTTTTCGTTTAGGGCATTGTTTAGGTGCTGAACCAGGATCCAACCAACTTGCTGAGCGCTTACGGTTATCAAACAGAATCCATTTTTCATCGCAGGTAACAATGCGGTTCAAAATTCCTTCATTTGTGTGTCTGTTGAGCAGTGCAAGGCACGTCTCGACGCGTACTTCGCGCTGGCGATCATTGAGTTCGTGGGGCACCCATTTGTCAAGCTTTTTTACCTTGCCAATTTGACGCAAATGGACCAATATTGTTTTGACGCTAACGTCGAAAGCTGCTGCTAATTCAGCCGTAGATTGTGTATCATCAGCTTCCACAATCGCCTTTAATTCGTCATTGTCGACCAAAGTCTTCGGACGACCGCGAGGTTCATTTTTCAGGTCGAAATTTCCAGAACGGAAGCGAGCAAACCAATAACAGGTGGTGCGTTGGTTTGTAGAGTTAGCTCCGTAAACGTCGTTGATGTTGCGTGCCGCTTGTGCCGCGTTGCTGCCACGACGGTACTCATATTCCATAATTACTCGAATTTTTAACGTATTGCAGTATAATTCCTGCAAGTAGATACTTTTTATTGTCATTTCGATTAAATTCTTTTTACGAGTCATTCGGTCAGCTTTTTTACTTTTTCGTTTTTTTTGAAATATTCAAAAAATTGACAATTGTTCTGTACATTGTCAAGAAGAAAAAAATGCAACGCATTCTGTCGTTGGAATTCCTATTGTGTGGATATTTTATTCAATAATATTTAATCTTTCTTCCAAAGTTAGTTTCAAATTTTAACCACCACTATATGTGAGTATCCAGCGGATACGTTCCCTGGAATTTCTCGTCCCTTTTTTCTTTGGTGAGTAATCCCTTTATAGGTTCCGTATTCTTGTTACTTGTGCCTTCTTCTTTAATCTAAGAAGATTTTCTTTTTCTTAGATTGTTTGAAAGGCCACTTTTTTTGGCCTTACCCTGCCATTTATTGTTCGCCTGTCTTCATCCTTCGTCTGCCGGCCGCAGAAGTCCGAGCGAGCTTGCGGAGAGAAGCGCAGGATCGTTTCCGAGCAAGGTCGACGACACAGGTGCCTAACGGACACATCAGGTGCTAAATAAGACATTTGTGTGGCGCAATAACGCCCAACCATCATATAATAGAAGTGTTCTGTGTTATACCGTCGTGTGACATTTTAATTTTAAGTTGCTTTCCTAAATTCTTAATATCAGATCTTATTAAATTTATATTAACGAAATTATGTAAAGAAAAACCTTAATTTTGAGCTTATTTGTGTTAAATAATTTATAGAGCGGCACGAATTTCGTACGATTGCAATCGAATTTAAATTCGTCTATATACTTAAATTCCTAAAAATTTGGAAACATCCATAAGTTTTTTCTCCGAAAATCTTCTTGTGATATATTTTTTTTTGGTAGCCTTATACAATTTCCAACGACTAAATATTTACATTTTTTGACTTATTTCTTAATTATTTCGGTTGTTCTTTTTATTAATAAATTTTACGTGTACCAGCTGCGTGAGTTTGATTTTTTAGCTAGCTCACGTCGGGGTTCGAGTCCCCGGCGTGTTAGCAGCAAGCTCTACGCTGCAGTATCCATGATGACGAAAAAGATTGAAATGCGATGAAAATGTAACACTAATCAATAAAGAAATGACTACTTTTAGAAAAAAAAATCCATGTTTTTAAAATAAAATTAATTTGAAATTAGAATTCATAGCCAAACAAAAATTATTTTGATTTGAAATGGCCAGTACTGCAGAACGGCAATTTCATAGGTAAAGACCTAATATTACTGTATTGAATGACTATTTCATGAAATCATGACATTTGACACCAATTCTAACTTAAGGAGTTGTATTGCTGATTCTAATGATTATAATTCTGTAAAGCCATATTTGTTACAACCGCGAATCATATTTTAATCAAAATACAACCTGACAGTGACCTGCAAATAGCAAAAAACGTAAGAAAATTCGAAGTTCGCGGGCTACCCTGAAGGTTCCTCCTTAACGACGTATTTTCCTAGACACGGAGGGGTCTCATTATGCAAAGATGGTCACCCATCCATGAACCGACCGCAGTAACGGTAGCTTAACTTGATCGATCGACCCGTGCAGCTGTTATTACTTAGTCACGAGGCCCTCTAAATGGAAATGACCATTTATTAGAAAAAAACCGAGAAAATCACTAGTTAAATATTTGTAATAGATAAACAACATTAAACTTTGCGTAAATGTTCCTTTATTATGGCAAATGTTATTTTAATATGTTTGTTGAAGCTTATGCTAACAATTTGTTCGTTCATCACATCCTTTCAAATACGTCAATGGAAAATTGAAGGGAGAGATTTACTGAAATTTTCTTATTAGATATGTACTATAACTATTTTCTTAAAGACCCTCGGGAATCATCGCATTTCCGAATACCAACGAATGCTAATTTCCATGTCAATCAATTATAGAGCGGCTAACCCGTCATATTTTTCATACAAACGCTCGTACGTGATTATGGCGTTGGAACACATCTTTCATTGAACATTTTAAACTAATAGATATCTTGCGCACTTTATCTAGGTTTCTATGCATGTAAAAAATCAAAATTTGGAGAAACAAATTCAATATAAGCCTCCAAAAATCTCCTTTTTTGCACAAATTTTACCTGAACTTTGGGCGTTCATAATGTACTCAAAAATTTTAAAAGTAAAGAAAACATCTTCGTAGAAACCTCGCACATGTAATGGAGATTCTAAATGACAAATATTTTTTCCAAAAGCTTGTAAGGCTTTTGCAAAAACAAGTATTTCCTGGAACCAGTTTTGTGAAATCTTTGCGCGCCAATTTTCGTTATTTATTTATTTATTTAACCGTTTATGTACACACATATACAGGGTTATTGGTAAAACACCAGCAACCTCTTAAGTGGTAATTGCACTCATCATTATAAACAACTTTTACTATGGACCAAACCGGAAATCGTGAAAAAAAAATACGATTTTCCCTACATTTATATTCGCATAACACGTCAAAACGTAGGGAACAGCTGATATTTTTTTCGCGATTTCAGGTTTGGTCCATAGTAAAAGTTGTTTATAATGATGAGTGCAATTACCACTTAAGAGGTTGCTGGTGTTTTACCAATAACCCTGTATAAACAGACAAGAAGAAAGGAACAGAAAAATACGTACAAAGTTGATGCTTATTTCTAAAGAAATCTCTTCCAGCATACCTGCGATAGGAGAGTATATTAAAGAGATGTAGACAACGTGTGTAAGAGTAGAAGGGAAAACAAAATACATAAAATCGTTCGATGTTATCGCGTTCTCACTCTTGCTTCTTTTTCAAACATTGCGTTGGATGAAACAACAAGCTTTTCAATCATGCTCGCGTTGACGATGGACGGACCGGGAAGGGCATTCTATTTGGATTCAGAACTAAGTACTTTATTGTTGTTTTGTTTTGACGTAAAAACAATATGGCTGTAAGAAAAAAAAACATGGTCTATGGACCCAGATCTTTTTCTAGTTTTGAAGATTAAGATTAAGTGAATTAATTAATACTTCAAATTAAGTGACAAATCATTATTGTATTGCCTTCTTCATGCAGTATTAAAATATGCCAGAAAACATTTTAAAATGATTTTTTTTATGGTTATTTAAGATTTTTAATTTTCTCAAATATTATAACATTATTCATTTGGTAGCAGACCGTGGTAAGACAATGTGTTTAGTCTGTCCGTGTAAGTTATTAACTTATTACTGTTAAAAATAAACCTCTCGTGCTAACGATCTGCTATTATTTCTAAATAACCAACAGTTTTAGACTAACTTTTCAACACTACCTCATTCGCAAACAGTGATACGGACTTCAACCTTGCGCCCTTCCCTTATTTATTCGGGCCATTCCAAACGCAAAGTTGGAGTCATATTACATCATTATTATCGGACCTCTCGCTCGCACTTACGATCCTTAAGGAGTAGTGCTAGTGTTGTGCGTAACTGTGTTATTGTTATCGACATAATTATTATGACTCTTACTATGCGTTTGTAATGGCCCCTGTATAGCCGCTTGTCTGTTCAGTAGACAACCACTATCGAAATTCAAAAACATACATACTACATACACTCTCTTCTATTTACTGGAAAATAAAAGCCCATGAATCAATGCATCTCTAACAAACGTCATCCTGAAAGAAAAATCATGCCTGGAACACGGACTAGAAAAAAAAGAAGGACTCCGCGCCACGCATATCGAAAGTGAAGCACCGTACCCATCTATGTGTGTGTGCGTGTGTGTGTGTAAATAAGTGTCTTACTTGTGATATGTTATTCCTTGATACTTTTTCTGGGATGTAGAATTATTTTTACACCATTTCACAACACAAGAAGGAATTATTTTATTTTATTACTGGACGTAAACTGTACCTACAATGACGCCGTAGTGCCGCGTAATGGCACCTTATGATGTAAATGTGTGCGTGAGGTATGTTTGTACAAACGGTCGGGCATACTTATAGTGCTTCATTTTAGATACGCGTGGCGCGGAGTCCTTTTAAGCTATTGCATAGCTTTTATCGCGGGCTTTGAGCGCAGCGACCGAATCAAGAAATTCCGTAACAAAAATAAAACCTAACACCCCCCACTCCGCCTACCATGTGGCTCGGCCGAGCGTTCGCTTAACGTGTATGTATATGGTACGACTGTACTTGAATTAATATCAAAGAAAAAAAAAATACTGCATAAATAAAAAAATAAAAAATAATTATAATTGCATAAGTTGACAAAAAATGCTATGCAATAGCTTTACCGCGGCAGTCCCCGAGTGCCACACGTGTTTTTTTTTCTAGTCCGTGGCCTGGAACTATAAATTAAATGATAAATGATATTTATTTGAGAGAAGTGGTGGCCCAGTGGTAACGGCCCCGACTTACAATTTGCAGGTCGTAGGTTCGAACCCAGTCAGGCTCTTTACTTTGTATAAATTATTTTATCACTACTGCTCTCAAAACGGTGAAGGAAAACATCGTGACGAAACCGGCATGTCCTAGAACCAAAAATTCGAAGACACCTGACATCTACCAACCCGCCTTGCGCCCACGTGGTGGATTACGGCCCACTCCCTCTCACTGAGAGGAGGCCTGTGTCCCAGCAGTGGGCACAATAAATGCTGATTATGTATATGTGATATTTATTTTTGAGATATCTACGTTTTGGAATGGCCAATTAGCTTCAACTTTCTGACTAACTGACCGACTTTTTGACAGTTCAAAAGTGCCTGTAAATGGTTTAATTGAAATAAATGCTTTCAGTTTGAAAGTCGAATAAAGCCCAATGCACAATTTCATGGGTTCTTGTAGGTCATATACCTTGGGAACTGCGACGTACCTACAGAACGAATCACCATAGTAGATAGCCTTCCGAGCGGTCAAAAGCATAAGTGAAGGTTCTATTTTGTTTTGGGAAAACCTACTGCATAAACTCACAATTTCGGTCAATGTCAACAATTAAAATATTTGGTTCGAACGGAGCATTGGTTGAACGATTGGCTCTGAGCTACGGATCGTGGGATTTTTTCAAAATTCAACTATAAATGATAAATGATTTTATTTCTGTGAGTAGGTTTGTACAAACACTTTTACACGTCAGTCATATTTTAAAACCAGATGAGGTCGGCGTTTCCTATCTGACTAATCTAAGAAGAAAGGCCGAAACAAACTCAGAGGTCACAGTCTCTTTTAAAGTCGAGACATAATCTTGGTCAGATCATGTGAAGACCATGTAGATTTGCGTCTAAAATGGTCTTTTGAGGAAAAACTACACATAATGAGTGGACCTGTCAAGTCAGTGCACGCATTTGTCAGTAATCGTGCAGCTCAACTCAAAACTTAAGGAACTCAACGATTCGACGAACAATACCAAAGAAAGGACATTTGGGTAGGCCGCATAAATTACTCAAACTGCCAGACTATGATTAAAACTAATTAAGAAAGAAAAAAAAAACAATGTTCTACATAGTCTTTACATTCACAATAATTAAAATAATATATTATTTTACAAAGTAAATATTCATGTCAATGTACATATTTATAAAAATTCATCAATGTCAATAGGTATATAAAAATCCTGAAATAATCTTGGTCAGATCATTTGAGGACCATATTAGATTGGTGTCTGAAATGGTCTTTTGAGGAAAGAACCATACAGATTTGAGTGGACCTGTCCAGTCAGTGCATGTATTTGTCAGTCATCATGAAGCTCAACTCAGAACTTAAGGTGGACAACGATACGCTGGTCTTGGCGCAGGGGAGGTGGCACCAGGCGGGGTCCGAACTAATGACACGCGGGGTTGCGACAGTCGTTGAGAGGATCCGGCAATTGGGACTCGAGGTGGCCTTGCACAAGTCCGAGGCCATGTGTTTTCATGGTCCTCGGAACGCGCCACTGTCGGGTTCCCAAATAACGGTAGGAGGGGTTCACATCGGCGTCGAGTCGACGATGAAGTACCTGGGACTCGTCCACGACAGCCGGTGGAACTTCGTGGAGCATTTCCGACGTTTGGCTCCCAGACTGGAGCCTTGGTTTAACCGCTTTTTTCATTAATGTTAGAGATCGCTTTGAAGAGTGCCAGAGCCGTGAAGGACGACATTTGAATAATGTTATTTTCAAAAAGTAATTTTCCCATGACTTCAGTTTCTGATTTTGTAATTTAACGTGTGTATATAAATATATTTGTTATTTTTTTATGCATCTACAAAAGTTAGTTTTTCTTAGACTGACTGTATCACCAAGTGTTGCAATATCTCTATACTTATATTAAAAAGAGGTAAAATTTGTGAGTATGTATGTTACGGGGTAATCTACAAAACTACTGATCCGATTCCGAACATTCTTTCAATAATAAGAAGGAAACTACAGTATTGCCGAGTATCATCTTAACTAATATTATAAATGCGAAAGTGAGTTTGTTTGTTTGTTAGCTTGTTACGCTTTCACGCTATAACGGCTGAACAGATTTAGATAAAATTTGGCACACAGAAAGGTTATAGGATAATTTTTACAACAAAATCCCTTCGTGATCGAGACTTACGCGGGTGAAACCACGGGGCGCTGCTAGTAGGATATAACAAGAAATTTCACGCGGACGAAGTCGTGGACAGAAGCTAGCAATGTTTAAGTGCAAACACAACACAACTATATATATTGAATGTTAGACCGATTGAAATTGATCGATGTTATTGATCAATTTAAAATTAATAAAAAAAAAAAATTTTTTTTTAGGTGCACAATTGGTAAACTATTTTAGCTTTGTATGTCACGCAGTCAAAAAATGTTCGCTCGACGGCAACACTTGTATTTATCCTGAAAAACAAATAATTATACACTCATCAGAATAATTGTACGTGTTGTAGTTATATTCTTTTTGCCTACCAAAATGGATAAATGCTCACCAAAAATAAGTTTGCTTCAAAATGCAAGGGTGGGATAGGATGCAAGAGCAAGCGAAGCGAGCTCGGGACTTGGGACACCCCTACCCGGACAGGTTAGGTTAGAAGAAACAAAAAATCACAAAGGGTTATTAGGTTATTTTTTTAAACCACCCAGAAGTAGGAGCCCCGCTAAGCGGGGCTCCGTCGACTACGCCTTATAAATAAAAAAGGAAAATAGTTTCATTTCTACAATACTTTATGAAACAAAATTTGGTGAGCATTTCGAATTTTTTGGTAGTAAAATAGGTACTTTTCTGGTAGGCGTTTAAACACAAGTCCAAAGCTAATAACTTAGCGTTGCGCAATTGAAATCATCTACCCGTTTTTATACTATCTATTATAAAAAGGGAATGGATGAAATTAATTATAATAATTTAATATATAAGGCTAACGTCGATTTAAAGATCAGTCATCAAGTAACTTTTTAATACCATAACAGTAGGTACATACTTTGTTGCATAATTAAGACACCTAATCAACATAATTTCCCTCAACCAGTCAACAACCCATCCATTTCTCAACCTCACCGCCGCTGCTTAACCGCAGCTACATAACAGTCAGCTGACCTCCTTTATGAAATTAAACCATCCCATTTTTAACCTTGGCCACAGTAGTTTTTTTCCATCAACACTACGAATTTAATCTTTGTTTTTTTCGTCTCTGACGTCCGAGGCAGCGGACAGTCAGTCAGTCATCCCCACTTTCGCTGTAGAGGGGACGGCAATTTGCTGAATTACTACACCTTCGAGCTGCGGTATTCCCATTCATACTCCATCGCACTTTCAAATACAATACCCGTGTCACATAAGAAAATAATAAAAAGTAAATTTAAAAAAAATAAAAGACCCGCGCTCTCAGTGTCGGGCATCGCGGTTTTGAAAATTCGAATTCCAGATCGAATATGACATTTACATTTTTTTATTTGTTTTTTTAATAAAGTTTTTTTTTTTCTTATTTGCAAAAACCCGCTAAGGATTCATCTTATAACCTACTCTTTGCATAATATTGCTGTAGCCGTCGGCAATTTTTATGTAATACAAGTAACAGTATTATATAACTATTATTTCGGCCTCATATTTTGGTAGTTGCGATAGTCGACGGTTTGCCATGGATAAAACTGTTCGCGCTTTCCAACTGACAACTGTGTCCTAATTATAAATTGAAAAGTTTGGTGTTCTGTGTTTAAAAAGTGAAGTGTGCCGGGACTTTTTAGCTGTCAAGTGTCAAGTAAGTGCTAATTATTGTTTTTTTTTAAACTTATGTCGTTATGTGAAAGTCTCTTGTATGTATTACGTGGTACAATATTGTCTGTTTTTCTCATGTAGTGTATGGTCAATCCAAGTTTAATATTGCCCAATTTACACGGTATTAGATAATTCGTTGCGATAGCTTAACCTACTTTTTTAATATCATTCTTGGCTGTTGAATTAGATGTTTGAGTATAATTTTGTAATACATGCAAATTAGTACGGTGATTCGGAGTTGTGTTTAATTTATGAAAGAATAAATTATTATTTGATGCAATAAGATTAAATATGTGTTACACTGAATGTCAGTCAATCAGTCATTGGGTCATTAGGTGAAACTGAATAAATTGGGGCAGTACCAAGTCTGACCTAATTTTTTTTTTGTAAATCATATTTTCTAAAATTTTAGCGTATCATAAAAGTAGGTCACACTAAAGTCCACCGGTTATTTTCCTTACAAAAACTTTACAAACATATAGAATAATCTCTTTGCGATAATCTGCAATATATATCAACGCTGCAGCAACAAGGGAGCTGGCAGAAAGCCAACATTCTCTTAAGAAACTGTTTGAGTTCAATACTTATTTGTCAATGAGTCTGCGCGTTGATGTCTTTTCTATTTAGGACATGCGTAACATAGATTTTACTCGATTACGGTCCATTTGAAAGGGGTTATGTTTTTTTCCTGGCCTAGAGGATTTCATATTAGATAATTTTACACTATGTAAATCGGGTTAAAATCTAGCAATTTTAATAATCTGGCGCTTAACGAGATATATACCCAAAGTAATTTATTTATTAAAACATCATACACAAGAAAAAAAAATACTGTACAATGGCGGACTTAATGCCTGAGGCATTTTCTACCAGTCAACCTTAGGGTGATGCAGAGACTAAACATGGCAGGTGCAATATACGGGGTACATAGCTCGGAAATAACTATAAAATACAAGAACAAATATTAATACATAAATACTAATACATACATATAAACAAAATAAACTTTGTCAGGAGAAATAACGATCGGTTGAGGAGAAAAACGAAAGCCCTACCTACCTTAAATGATAAATGATTTTATTTGTGTAACATAGGTAATGAATACAGTTATTAAATTAAAAATAGGACCAAATAAACTCAGACCTTACCTAGCCTACCTTATTATAAGGGACTTTAGCATAACTCACAAGATGTGACTGTAGATCACCTCTGGCTACCGTTTCGGAGAATACAGCCGTATTGTTATTATGGTGCTGTATAAAAATCTCGCTTGCACCATTTATATTCCGCTAATCCTGTGGGCAAAATTATTTTTTAAGCTATTGCATAGCTTTTATCGCGGGCTTTGAGCGCGGCGACCGAATCAAGAAATTCCGTAACGAAAATAAAACCTAACACCCCCCACTCCGCCTACCATGTAGCTCGGCCGAGCGTTCGCTTAACGTGTATGTATATGGTACGACTGTACTTGAATTAATATCAAAGAAAAAAAAATATGCATAAATAAATAATTATAACTGCATAAGTTGATAAAAAATGCTATGCAATAGCTTTACCGCGGCAGTCCCCGAGTGCCACACGTGTTTTTTTTATTTTGTCTTCTTTTGGCGTCGATGGTAAACCTTTAAATTGTGTCAGCCCGTGGGTCCAGTACAAACGCGTGAAGTAAACGCAACGTTTAATTTAACAACACAATCATAACATCACGCCCTGTTTTTCGCGAAGGGTTGGACAGAGGTGTACCTATAGTACATACACCCACATTTCGCCAGTTATGTTTAAGTCCTATGTAATAGGGCAAGCTTATGCCATAAAACGGGCACAAATTAATCAATTTTGAATCGAAAATACAACTTTCTCAAACATGCTTGGAAATTCGAGCATAAATAGACCTTCAAGAGAGTTGATCTACAACTCTATTAATTAACAATTCTTGAGTTTCATTCTCTAACCTTATCTTGTACCTAACTCTTGAATTTTGTATTCTTTGGCTCCGACCAATAATCAGGGCTTTAAAAGAGATTATCCAAAACTCTATTAAATGATTCTTGAGTTTCGATTCTCAACTCTATTATCTAGTAATTTTGACAACCTTCTTCGAGATAAATCTAAAATGTTGTACTGGTCAAATACATGCGAGCAGCGGCCGGCAGTGTTAGTATGAAAATCCATATCTGTCGTGTTTAGCGGCCGAATAAATTACTATGTGAAAACTCATATCTGTCGTGTAATTTTTAAAAATGGAACAAACTTTTTACTTAGTCCCATATGGCAACCAAGGAGGTAACTCGAACTGTTAGCAAATAGAGCAGTTTAAAGTTAAAAAAAAAAACCAAATGAACATATTGGCGCGAGAAAAGTTATCGTTGTTCGTCATTGATTCTGAAATTTATAATAATTAATTTACTTAATTTGAATTTCCGCGCATTATTTGAGAAAAGAAACACAAGCCTTGGCCGCAACCAGGTATTGATGAAATAAAGAAAGGAAGAAGAAAGAAAAATATTTTATTTGGGACACGCACAGGAAACACAAGAAAAAAAAATATATAAAAAAGGAGCATTTAAAACTAACAACAAAATTAAAAGTAAAAATAAAAGACCTGTGCAAGGCCAAAAAGGCTCCTATCTCAGCATAACGCTGCGATATTTAAAAAATAAATAAATACCGCAACGGTGGTATTCTGATAGGGCCCGATGGAGTCATGTATGTGTGCCTCGGCCCACATTTTCACGTTCGTACATCAATGCCTCTGTTGCTGGCCGCTGCAGTAATATACTATAATCTTATAGCATTATGGTTTTTTATGCAATAATCACAATTACTATTACCCATTGACATTTACAAAGTGAACGAAACGATCGAATTCAAGTTACATCACTATCATTTTTGACGTTCAGAAGTGCCATTTATTTGAAATAAATGATTTGACTTTGACTTTGACATTACTTCGCTCACCCCGACCCTTGCTCGAGCCAGCCCGTGCCGCTGAGCCTGAAGCTTTAAATTCGTCCCCTAACAATAATAATTCCGATCCAGCTAGTCCCTTGCTGCCCTCTCCCAGCGTCGCCCTAAGCCGAGACTCGTACCCCGCAAGGGGTGCATTTTGACAGTTTTCAACAACATTAATTGCGTTATTTACGTTGTTGAGCAGACAAATTGTTCGAACACATGAAGCAATGGATTAGCAATAGGCTTCAAAATGATTCAGATTGTGATAGATAGTGTGTTACGTAATTAGGGTGCTGGACCTATTTGGCGCAGCCGCGAGGCACACTTTCCTGCTAATTTCTCACTACTCACTTTACACTTTTTATTTTTCTTTTTTACTTGTTTAAATTGTGTTGTGTGCTTTGTAGTCTGTGCTAAATAAATGTATTTTCTTTCTTTTCTTTCTTGCCATGTAATAGGGGCAAGCCTACCTAACGAATTATGGACGTGTAGATACTTAAACTTTAATGATAAAAGAATTGGTTTGAACACTTTCGAGGGACACTAAGGCTTATATATTACTAGGACAACATGGTGGCGCAACCATAATTGCGCTGTCAGCAAAATATACACAGCTTTATGGTGGGTACCTCACCAGCACGCGTAGCATGAACACCATAAAAACGGAAAAGAAATAAATTTATTTTCTTTCTTTCTTGCTTTCTTTCTTTCTTGCTTTCTTTCTGTCTTTCTTTCTGATTATTGTTCCACTGCTCGGCAAAGTCCTCTTCTCATGCAGAAAAGGCACAAGCATTGATCATCACGCTTGCTCGAGACGGGTTGGCGGAGTTGTCAGTTGTCAGTCACAAAACACATGCGTAATATGTTACGAGTATGTCGACAGAAATGAGCCCCTTTACCTGCATACTTAACAATTTTTCGGTATTTTAAGTGTCCTTGTGGCCTGCCTGTCTAATAAATTAGATAGTTCGGTAATGTAGCCATGAGGAATTAATAGATGAACAGAATTCCGATGACCTGGGATTACTTTCAATAATGTTCGGCATTGGGTGTTGCTTCATTTATCAAATGGTCAAATACCTTTGATTGGCATTGAATACTTATAACGATTATTTAATTATTTATATACATTTCACAATTTTGATAGTTGTCTGCCTCGGGCCAGTGGGCGGGGTTCTGCTTTCGATACCCGTTTCGGGTGGAGTAATAAGGTTTTTTAAAAAAAAAAACTATTTGCTAGGAATTCTCAAATTCCTTACTAGAAGTTTGGAGTTTTGATTTGTGCCCGGTTAATGGTATGCCCGCTCACTATAACATATAAATTTATTTTATTATAATTATTACTTATGATGTTTTTAAGTGCCTACATAACTGTTCTATGGCTAGTTTTAAGTAGGCCCCGTTGGGCTCGTGGTTGCAAGCGGGACTGCTGATCGTGGGGTCCTGAGTTCGAATCCCAGGTCGGGCAAAGTGTTATTGGGTTTTCCCATTAGAAATTTCTTAGTAACAGCCTGGAGTTTGGAAGTTGGAGGTGTGATACCCCCGTTCCTCGGAAAACACGTTAAGCAGTTGGTCCTGCAGCTGATCTCTCTCCGGTCGTGTCGGATTGCCGTTCCATCGGACTATGAGAGTGAGGGAAGAGACAGTACACCTGTGTCTGCGCACACACTTATGCACTATAATATAGCGAAGAAGGAAGCGCCGAAGGATAGTTTCGGTTGAGATTCGCCGCCATGGCCGAAATACGGTCTGGAGGACTATATATAGTATTTACTCATTCAGTCTATTTTCATTACCATCATTTTCCTACCCTCATTTATTTATTTATTTATTTAAACTTCTCGCACACAATAACATACAAAGGCGGACTTAATGCCTTAGGCATTCTCTACCAGTCAACCAAGGGTGGTGTAGAGATAAGATGGCAGGTGCTCTGCTTAACAGGCGTTAATAATAATAAAAAATATTAAAAAGATAATATAATTAATTATACATGAAATAGGTATACAAGTACCTAAATAGGTTATAAACTTAAAATACACATACATACATATTTACTATAATATATACCTACATTATATATGATATATATACTATATATATACACTAAAAGGGAAAGAGGTAATTGAGATGACTCTACACATTTTTTTTTCCTATTTATTTGGGATCGGCGCAATATGTCTATTTCTCCACTACTTCTCTATTATTACTCATTCAGTCAAATGATTAGATTATTATTTAAGACTATTAAGACGTAATTATTGGTAACTATTTACAAACAAAGTGGAGCAACAGTAACGTCATAATGTGAATGTGCCATAATTTTTGCAAATGGCGCCATAATGACATTTTGATTTGATAAATATATTGTAAACGGATAGAGAATTAGTTGACACTGCAATGGAGCGATATACACAGTCTTACAGCTCAGGCAACGATGGAAACACCAATTTCGCGGCCGTGTGATCTGAACTAGCCGGCCAGCCCCTGCAGTCTCGACTAATGACAGCGACAAAAATCGGTCGCTAAGTCGTATCGTTGTCAAAGTCCTTTAATAGATTTTCAACTTTATTTCGAAGGCATAAGGTTGAAAATCTATTAAAGAAATTTGACATCGATTAGACTTAACGACCGATTTTTGTCATTATATTTTGTTGAGACTGTAGGGCCAGATCGCCAGATCTGATGGCGCCAGACTTCTTTCTTTAGGGCTTTTTGAAATCTCGCGTTTAACACAACAAACCATGAACCTTGCAAGTCTTGAAAGCTAACATTAAAGAAGAAATCACCAATTTGGAGGATGTTTTGCGAGCAACAATTCAAAATACCGTACAACGAGCACAAATGTGCATCAACTCAGGAGGCGGTCGTTTGACCGATATCATTTTTTCGACTTAATGTCATAAATGATAAATAATAATATAATAATATATAGATAATATAATATATGTCGAAGTTGAGACAGGGAGGTTATTTTTAAAAATACGCAGAACCGCTGACCTTATTCTGGTCATCGGTTCTGCTATAGCTACAATGCATTTTATATTTGATCTATCAGGCAAACTCAAGGATTACGGTAAAAATAAAAACAAGTAAACTAGTTAATGCAATATTTTTTAATCAAACAGACATAGATTTTACTCACAATGTTTCTTCTTCAAAATCGGCAGCGAAAAGGGAAGCTCCGCGCTCAAGTCGCGCCTTTTATTAACTCGATCGCCCCACCAGAGGCAAACGTCAAACACACAGAACTTTCCCGCCAAATAAACAGATGATGTTTAAACGTTACATTTTAAAAAGTAAATAAGTTTTAGGTGTTACTATTTACAAAACAATGTTCTAAAATAACAAGTTATTTAAAACAATCAGATTTCAATTTTAGAAGCGTAACTAGATTTAGTTAGTTATGATTTTGACATTAACTCAATGCCAAAATCATTACCAACCAAATCTGAACTTATTTATTAATAAACATGAAACTCCTCTAAATATTGATAGGTACCGTTATAAAACAAAATCAACTTAATTAACGGCCGAATAATCTCCGCGGCGACACGGCCATTCTGATGCGCGATGCGTGCTCTGCATCGCTCTTGGTCTCGTCTGTAATTGAAAAATAAATATTGTGAGGCCAGGCACTTCCACAGTACACACAAGCCTGATTGTAAAGGTTACAGCGGAAATGTATTCATACATATTTACTGTTCACTCCACGTGACTACAAATCAAGTAAATATTATTTTATTATGGTGACACGTGTTTACTGCTCATCTCACATAAAAACAGTAAGCTTAGCTATACTATAGTTATCGTTAGCATTATTGATCAGTTCATATGACAGTAGTAACAGTAGATTTAGCTATTATTCTTAACAATGTTTCTGCTCATTCCACATGACAACAGTAACAATTATATTTATTTGTAGAAGGAAAGGATAGGTGGATGAGAGATCGATGCTGTATAGAACAGAGGCTCTAAGGATGATAAGATAGGTCGATGCTGTGCTCTGGGCGGTCTCATACGCCGTGGTACACAGGGGACTTTTCATTCTTTTAGGATAGGCTTATTAGTGGCTTATTGGACGGTTCCACACGCCAATAGCATCTTTTTGTTTTCATTAAAATAAATTAGTTGGCTTATTGGACGGCTCCACACGCCAATAGCATCTTTTTGTTATTTTTTTTTTTTTTTTTTTGGTAGAACAGACAATCAGAATAAAATTAGGAAGCAATATGGAAGACTCTCACCGTTGTTGTTTTTCATCGTTGTTCGTCTGCAGGCGGCAACGCGTCTGACGTAGTTAGCGGCTGCAAGGCTGTCCCGATGCTGGAAGGCCCGGCTTGCTGATCGTCTGGTGGCGACACGGCCGCCTGGGTGGTCCCTCCAGGTACTGGGGCGCGCCGCAGTTGATCATGTGCGACCTTGCGAGGTCGCCCATGGTGTCCCACTACCTTCTTCACAAGGTAGCGGTCGTTTTCTAGAACCCTGTGAACTTCGTAAGGAGCGCTAAACTTAAGGTCGAGAGAAGTCTGGTTTCTGGGGTTGTTTTTTATCAAAACAAAATCGCCTCTTTGAAACCGGTGAATTTTAGCTCGGCCTTTGTCAAACCTTGCTTTATCCTTATTAGCTACCTGCGTCATTTTTTGTTGCACATGGCGTTCAAGGGCTTCAATGTTGATTGATGCATTGTCCAGGTTAACTAGATTTAGTAACTCTGGTGGGACACAGTTTTGACGTCGAGTCAGTAGTGCGAGTGGAGCTATGCCTGTGGTTCTATGGACAGTGCAGTTGAGAGCAAGCTGAAGGCTTTCCAGCGCTGTGTGCCAGTCTGGAGTCTCATAGTTTTTTATCATTATGAGACCATTCTTCAGTGTTGCCATCACCCGCTCTACTTGTCCATTGGCTCTGCTAACGCCTGGTGCTATGGAGTGTATTTCTATGTTAAACATATCACAGTAGTTTTTGTATTCTCCCAGAAACTCGCGACCGCCGTCAACGATTATTTGCCTTGGAGCTCCGAAAAGATGGATGACCTGTTTAAGAGCCACCAAAGTGCTGTGTTGACTTTTATCATTAGTGTAGCGCAGTAATACATATTTAGTGTAGGCGTCTACAGTTACCACGACGTACTCTCGCTCATTATGGGTTCCCAATTTACCCGTGATGTCCATGTGAATTACTTCAAATGGAACTACTGGCTTAGCAATAGGATGCAATTGTACCTGCGTAGCTCCAGACGTTTGCTTTGAAGTTCTGCACACAATACAGTTGTCGACAAAGTCTCGGACGGTGGTGCTCATTTTGTCAAAATAATAAGTTTCCCTTATTTTGTGAAGGGTCTTCTCCCAACCTGGATGTTTCAGAGCACTGTGGAAAGTGTTGATTAGGCTCCACTGGAAGGACTTTGGTACTACAATAAGTTTTTGTAGGCCTAAGATAGCATCAAGCCTCTCAAATTTAAGGACGTTGTTTTCAAGGAGGTATCCGGGGACATCTTCACCATTATACAGAGCATCGGTGATGGGCCGCAAGTGGTTATCACGTCTTTGTTCAATAATTACCCAATCCAGATTATTGGTCAAGACGTTGACAGTCAACGGATCCGGATTTCTGCTTAGGTAATCTGCATGCTGCATCCGCTCGCCCTTCCTGTATTCTATTTCAAATTCGAAATTTTGGAGATAGGCCCACCATCTATGAATGCGGGGTAGTAAGTCCTTTTTGTGCTTTGAAGCTTTGAGTGCATTGCAGTCGGTAATTACTTTAAACTGGCGTCCATAAAGAAAGTGCCGGAAATGCTTGATTGCTCGGACTACGGCCAATGTCTCAAGCTCGTAGGAGTGATACCTACTTTCTATGTCCGTCGTACGCATACTGAAGTACGCTACCACATGCTGCCGTCCGTTAATAATCTGAACGAGTATTGCTCCAAAGCCAAGGCTACTAGCGTCGGTAAATAGTTCAATAGGTTCCCCTTCTTGAAATATTGTTAGGACCGGTGTAGAAGTTAGGTGATGAATTATCTTTTGACGTGCCTCTTCATGAAAATGAGTCCATTGCCACCTAGCGCCTTGTTTAGTCAATTCGTAAAGGGGAGCCATAGTTCGAGCGAAATCGGGTATAAAGCGACGGAAATATCCCGCAAGACCGTTAAATTGGCGAACCTGTTTAACATTAGTCGGTACTGGGGCCTTCAGTAAAGCTTCGACCTTTTTAGGACTGGGACGAACCTGGCCGTTTTCTATCACATTACCAAGATATTCGATGGACTGTTTGAAGAACAGACACTTATCAATGTTAATCGAAAATCCTGATTCACGTAACGCTATAAAGACTCTTTCCAAGTATCCGAGACCGGATGAAAAATCGCGGCATTTACAGATGACGTCATCTATATAAACTTGAGCTATGCTATCATTATGGGCTTCGTCTGCACTACCGGGACTCAAAAGAGGACCTAGGGCACGGTTAATGCATCTCTGATACACTGAAGGTGCGTTACACAACCCGAATGGCATGGTTTTGTACTCGAACAGACCATCTGGGGTGACGAAGGCTGTTTTCTCTATAGAATCAGCAGCAATAGGAATCTGGTGAAATCCAGATGCCATATCAAGGGTTGTGTAATACTGACCACCAGCCAGCTGATCAATTTGGTCTGCGATTAAAGGAAGGGGGTAATGATCACGGACAGTGTTCGAGTTTAACTCCCTGTAGTCTACGCACATGCGGTCGTCACCGTTTTTCTTTTTAACTAAAATAATTGGGCTCGAATATGGGGACTTACTCTCTTGCACAATGTTATTATCTATTAACTCCCTAACAATTTCTTTAACCTTTTTACGCTCGACTGGGCTTAACCTATAAGGTCTTCGTTCCACAAACTTATTTGGATTTTTTAAACGAATCTCTAATTGACCTGTATTAACACGAGTTTGTGAAAAACCCCGAGTGAAAATATCGGAATATTTATTGAGAAGAGTTAGTAGTTGATCAACCTCAGATGTATTGCTCAAATCATGATTAATATCATCAAACAAACCGGCTGTCGATCGCATGTGCAAGACGCGAGGATGGGGACACAGAGTCGCGCTATTTTGGGTTATGATTACTGTTAATCCAGTTTCGCTTAAAAGATTTGCACCTATCAACACGTCTGACGTCATTTCGTAATCGGACAGGATATGAAATTCAATCTCTACGTTTATATTGTCAATAACACACACCGTCATTAATATACTAGTGGAAACCACAGGAAACGGGCCTATTCCTCGTAAATAATTAACTGCTTGTCGTCGTTTCCCGGGCAACTTATTTGCAATAGATTCGCGCATCACAGAGCACTCCGCGCCACTATCGAATACCGTATTAATAATTATATCACCAACTCGCATACGCATAGTATTTAAACTTTGTTTATTCTTTATAAATGAATTCACATTAGAGGTTATCTGTTTCTCTCGACGGTAACACGTATCAAATGTATGACCAGATTTTGAGCAAAATGAACAAATTCTATTGTCACTCTGTTTAGGTAATGATGTCACTGAGGCGCTAGAGGTTTTCTCAGTTGGTTGTTTATCTACAACTATTGGCGTATTTTTATAACGACAATCACGAGAGGCATGCCCCGGCTTCTTACAAAAGCTACAATATGGGACGTTCCGATTATCAATAGAGTATTTTAAACGTTTGGATGGTGGTTGGTTGGTATTTTGATGATTGGGACGCTTAACACGAATAGATGAGGCAACGGAAATTAATTCTGGCACTGAGGTAGCTCTGGCATTCATGAGTTCAATCCCAAGGCGTTCGTCACTAATTGTTCCTATCACCGCTTCCACTGCATCATTATCGTCAAGTTTATCTTTAGTAACCCGTCTCCACAAAATCCAAGATCGGGATAGAAACTCGGCAATGTCTTTGGTAGGATCGTAATTGTGTTCCTTAAATCTTAGCACGTCCCTTGAATAGCGATTTTCGGGTTCAAAGGTAGTGATAATACTTTGACGCAGTTCGTCCCACGTGGACGTTGTAACGAGCCAGTTATCAGCCCACATCTTAGCCCGACCTTTTAGTAAGCTAGTCACTTTCATGCGGATATCATAATCACTGAGCTCGTAATTAGTCTTAGCTGAAGAAATATGATTACACCATTCGCGGACACCGACGTTGCCATCCGGGTCATATGAAGGCAAAAATACATCAGTAATTTTAACTTTATCACGTTGCTTCGACAGCCTTTCACTCATATTTTGCATCATCGTTATCATATGTAAGTAAAATTCTGGAGGTACGTTACCGCCATGTTGTTGTTGCGGCGCCACGTCGGCAGATGTTGTTGATCCACCATCGCCGGCGTCTGGTCCGGACACGGTGCACGTTGGTACGCTCGGTGCCGTTGATCCGTTCTGGTCTGGTGTATCCATCGTGTCACGTAGGATAACTTGTTCAATGTAGGTAGATGCAATCTGAAAAATAAAATAAAACGGACAGAAAGAGTAGGTAAGTATCCCACTTCTGATGTCGAAGTTGAGACAGGGAGGTTATTTTTAAAAATACGCAGAACCGCTGACCTTATTCTGGTCATCGGTTCTGCTATAGCTACAATGCATTTTATATTTGATCTATCAGGCAAACTCAAGGATTACGGTAAAAATAAAAACAAGTAAACTAGTTAAATGCAATATTTTTTAATCAAACAGACATAGATTTTACTCACAATGTTTCTTCTTCAAAATCGGCAGCGAAAAGGGAAGCTCCGCGCTCAAGTCGCGCCTTTTATTAACTCGATCGCCCCACCAGAGGCAAACGTCAAACACACAGAACTTTCCCGCCAAATAAACAGATGATGTTTAAACGTTACATTTTAAAAAGTAAATAAGTTTTAGGTGTTACTATTTACAAAACAATGTTCTAAAATAACAAGTTATTTAAAACAATCAGATTTCAATTTTAGAAGCGTAACTAGATTTAGTTAGTTATGATTTTGACATTAACTCAATGCCAAAATCATTACCAACCAAATCTGAACTTATTTATTAATAAACATGAAACTCCTCTAAATATTGATAGGTACCGTTATAAAACAAAATCAACTTAATTAACGGCCGAATAATCTCCGCGGCGACATATATATAATAATATACCTTTAGATAAACTTTCCGTGAAAACGGATCCCAATTTTTTTCACCTCCAACCAAATGGCAGCCTTACGATGACATTACTTTTGCCCCACCTTGTATACCTACATGACATACTTCGAGATATATTTTTCAAATTATCAAATTATTATCTTGTCAATTGAACGGCCATATAAAATAATTTGGCCATACTTTTTGTAGACATGCAACGAATAATCGTCGGTTTAATTAAAATAAGTATTAACTGTTTGAGTCCCGAGGTCGCGATATCGAGCGAGATATAATAGATAATCATTGTTTTATTACGCGGGATTACTACTAAGCAGTGATGTACATGATATCTTAAATAAAGTATCTGGAATACAAAATGCAAAATACTTTTAAATTAAGTATTTCAGATACCAGATGCAAATAACTTTCTGGAATGGTATCTGAAATACTAGATATAAAATACGTGTCTTTTGAATACTTTTTATAGATAAAATACTTTTGTAAAAAAACAACATTTTTTTTAATGAAAGTTTATTTGTTTATATATCGCGCAAGTCAAGGCTCAAGAAAAGACTCAATCTTTTCATAGCTCCGACCATCCCTCAGTCCCTCATCAAACACAGACTATGCGGAATAATTAAAAATGACACGAGTCAAGGGGCATAGCCGATGACATTTTGTAGAAAGAAAGAATTGCCACGCCATCTATCAATTTGGCCCCAGACTAAAGATTCAATGGCGCTTTCAGTTTTATCTAAGACAACATTGACATTTAAAATTTATGTCACATAAGATGTCACAATAGAATCAGTTATCTATTACAAAAAGTATTTTAGCAAACATAGTATCTACAAAATACTAAGATACCAAACAAAAGGTATTTAAAGGGATATTATTAATTGCACATCAAATAAATAATCACCTATCAATTTATTTCCATCATTTAAATACTGACTGCACAGCAAATTAAATACTGACTGCACAGCAAATCAACCAGACCATACATACATAATACTCACATTCATAGCGTGTGAGTATTATGTATTTGTCTCCGATCAGCCGTTTGTCGTAAAAATGCTCTATTCCCATCCAATACCTAAATGTTCCCGAAAATACTAACCCTAGATGGTCGACGTCAGTGGCATCCCGAGGTTCGGTTGGTTAGGTTCCTTTAAACCCTTTAGACAGAAATAGGAGCCCCGCGAAGCGGGGCTCCGTCGACCAGCTTATTAACCCTAACCCTATATTTAGATTACCCTAGATTTCGGTAAAACGCAATTTAAATAAAACTTTGTGTAGCTGAGTGTACAAAAAGTCACGCTTTGGTATTCGTTAGTAATAGATTTTTTATTTAAAAAAATGTGGTACTCGTTGGGAATAGAAAATAAATTGATGAAAAAGCTTTTGCTTTAGGAAAAATCGCTGTACGCTGCGAAAATAAATTGTAGTGTGTTTAGTGATATTTTGAGTTAAATATTTTGCTGTGCAATCAGTAATTTTGATGGGAATTCGGAATCTTATTGCATAGAAAAAGGATATTTTTTGATTTGCGTTTAAATACTACCCGTATTTAAATACAAGATACGAAATGAATTTAAAAAAAGTTTTATAGTTACAAGATGAAAATACATATTTTGTATCTTGTATCTGTATTTTAGATACTTGTATCTTAGATAAGTTACATCTCTGCTACTAAGGTACTATATATGTAATTAACGTAATTAATAATATTAATTTAATTGTAGTCATCATTTGTCTAGGCTTTTCCCAACGATGATGGCTTCCATTCTAACTAGATGTAGCTGGATACCAGTATTCATTTAATTGTTGTATAGACCGTTAAATATATCCACTACCACGAACGATTAGTAAAATTATTATGGTCACCGTTCACCGAAACCGTCACCGAAAAATTGAAAACGTAACGAAGCATAGACATGGTGTCTTTAATTTCGTTACGTTTTCAATTTTATAATTTTCATATTACGTATTTAAATTATCATATTTTTTAATTTTATATATTAATATTACGCCTGTATTCCCCAATGGGTTAGGCAGAGGTATACTTAATAGTAGTTATACAACATATGCTTCTTTCGCTAGTTCTCTCTTCGAGCCAATACGAGACAAGAAGGCTTTAATTTAAAACTTTGGTTACTTAATTATTACAATATCTAACATAATTATTTTAAAATAACTCGACGCTAGTTTGAGTTTATGCACCAAAAATTATGATATATTTAATTTAAAATTTGGTGTAATTTCGCACTTTTGACGTGTAAGTGGTTCTTCACATAAGTACCTAATTAGTTTCTTTGAGCACATGTTTGTACATAATAGTTTTATGTAACAACAGTACGTGTATATGTTGCACATAATATGCAAACATAATTATGGTAGTACTTAGTTACTAATTCATTGTATTATAATACTAGCTTTACCCGGCTCGGCTTTGCACAGGTAGCACTAAGTATCTAACACCTACCCTACCTACCCTACCTACCTTACCTGCCTACCCTACCTACCTACTCTAACTACCTACCCTACCTACCTACCCTACCTACCTACCCACCCTACCTACCTACCCTACCTACCTACCCTACCTACCTACTTACCCTACCTACCTGCTTACGCTATCTAGCCGACCCGTCAAACGTTGTCCTGTCAAAAATTTTCTTTGGGATATTTCTATTTTTTGTCTTCTTTTAAACCACCTCAGTAAAGAAGTCAATAAAACAAAAAAAAAAAACAAATCGGTCAAGCCGTTTCTGAGTTTTAGCGAGACTAACGAACAGAAATTAATTTTTATATAAATAGATAGATAGAAAAGAAGAAATTTCTTCTTTTATTTCTCTTTATGTAAGTTGTAGGTATTTTTGTGCTAAATTCCGAAATTCTAAGTCGAAAGGCAAACACCTACCCTGCAGGTTTTGATAAGTGAGTCAGTTTTAAATTGTTGTACCTATGTACCATACGTTCACACAGTTTAAGCGCATGTAAAAATTGTGGTCATCCCAGGATTTTAATATAAACAGATAACTCTACTCACAATAAGTAATATCAACGCAGCCTATTCGCAGTCCACTGCTGGACATAGACCTCTCCCAGGCTGCGCCACAACACCCTGTCGCCCGCCTTCCGCATCCAGTCTACCCCAGACATCTTTTTAAGTCCGTCGGTCCATCTAGCTCGGGTCGTCCGACCCTATGCTTGCCGATACGTGAACTAAGTTTTTTTATTTGTTCGCCTACATTGTGTCCCACTGCTGGGCTAAGGCTTGTTCTTTTTCCTCCTTGCACCCGGCGAGATGGGCAATATGTCTTTCACTGGACGCTTGAGGGAGTCGCGAGTGACGATCTAGTCATGTTTGCGGGGCCAATACGGCCAGAGATTGTATAAAATGGAGAGGTTTGGACTAAGTTAACTAGAGAAAAATTTAAAATACACAATCCTACATTACTCAATCAATTAGACCAATTAGAACCTCTCTCGCCGTTCTTGTTTATCAACACAGTTCTGTCTGGGTTTTACCCGATAACATACTTAGTCATATATTTCGACACCTCGCTGTCCACCTTGTAAGATGAGTAGAAAGTTCAACAGTTGCCCAATCTTGTCAGGAAAAAATAGTTTATGTTCTTTAGAAGGTCATTTAGAATTATTAATCGACGAGGCTAACTAGTATTAAACCGCGGTCAGGGCAGCCCATGTGAATAAGAACGATAGAGGTTACGAGGCCACATGCTGGTTTCCGAAAGTCTGTTTAATTTTAATTTGTTGTTTGCCGTTTTGGTCTATTGGTCGCAAGCACTACAGCTGAGCATGAGATCCTAGGTTCGATTCCCGGGACGAGCGAAGTGTTATTGGATTTTTCCAGTTGGAATTCCACAGTAGCAGCCCGGAGACTGGATTTTTGCTCGGTTGATGGCCATAGCCTCACCCCCTATTACCTACTGGAACTGGCGAAATGTGGGTGTACTATAATAGGTTCACCTCTGCTTAACCCTTCGGGTAATGCAGGCGTGATGTTATGCAGTGCCGACGTTAGGGAGGGCGCAGCTGGGCGACCGCCCAGGGTGCCAGAAGTGAAGGGGCGCCGAAGGAGCTGTGACTAGGCGCCCCTTCACCTCTGGCGCCTGCAGAGTACTTTTGTTTCAGTTCGTTTGAAGTTAGAAAACCAAAAAAAATGTTAAGATCTCTTCGCTTGTTCTTGCATCAAACATTCTCTGAATTCTCAAAATTTTCTGCATAAGCTGACAAAGTAACTCCTATTTCTTTATGAATGAACATAAGAAAACCTAGGCGGAGTGCTGAAATTTTTCGCCCCTCTACTTCTCTAAGAGGGGAGAGGGGCGCCGCCGAAATTTCGCTCAGCCCCTGCAGTCTCGACATAGATAGCGACAAAAATCGGTCGCTAAGTCGTATCGTTGTCAATTTCCTTTAATAGATTGTCAACTTTATTTCGAAAGTATAAGGTTGAAAATCTATTAAAGAAATTTGACATCGATTAGACTTAACGACCGATTTTTGTCGCTGTCTATGTCGAGACTGACGGCCCAGGGCGCCTGTAATGCTAAAAGTGGCTCTGATATGTTATGTTATGTTATGTAGTAAAGAAATGTAGAAAATGCCAAATTTTTTGACAGGAATCATGTCATTGTGTCACAATCTTTGGTTACCTTCACGGATAGTACCCGTGATGATTAGGTATTATTATATAAGTCACGTTATTACAAACATTGTGTGCCTAAAACAATGGTTACAGAAATACGTCAACGCATAAGCGTAAAGATTTTAAGATTGAAGCTAATTAACAGATAAATCTTGAGATATTATTAATTATACCTAGAGGAATTTATATGAAAACAATTAGACTACTCTCAATAAGTATAAATAACAAAATATTTAAAAGGTGAGTTCTATTGTTTTCGTGAGAAACAAATAATAGAAAAAGAAATACGTTAATGTTTTATCATTAAGTGTAAGGACGTTCACGCCTCAAGGTTTTAATAAATATTGGTTCTATGTTATCGTAAGTTTTATTTAGTAACTAGCTTTTGCCCGCGGCTTCGCTCGCGTTAATTTAGACTGACTATCAATTCGGGTCATAATTCAATCATGATCGGTAGACACGTGGCGCCATCTATTATCTTAAGAACGTTATTGTTGTTTTCCTCGGAAACAGTACTTTTTTTCGGGATGAAAGGTACCCTATGTCCGTTTCTGTACACCTGACAACGTATATGCAAAATTTCAGGATGATCATTTCGGTAGTTTAGCCGTGAAAAGGTAACAAACAAACTTACTTTCGCATTTATAATATTAAAGTTAGGATTTTTAGTTAATTAAATTTTGTTTAAAAAAAACAACCGACTTCCAAAAAAACACTACAAAGTAAATAATTATTTTAGTTTCTTAAGTCGGTGTGTTTGGATTAGTATTTTCATTTTTTGCCACTAACTTCCGAAATTAAAGTTATTTTTCACTTAGTAGTGTTTTTTTGGAAGGCTTTTTTTTGTAAAAAAAGTTATTTTTTACTTTTTCGTTGAGGTACCTGTCCCACACAAATTCATATACCACTACTTGCTATGTAAATAACAATGACAGGAAGTTATTATACCATCATCAATATACACTAAGTGGAAAAAAATACGTATTATTGAAGCTAACTGAAAAACTACCCAACCAAATTTAATAAAATTTATAAGGGACCACCCCTGAGGCATACCATATATATTAAAAGAATTTTCGAAATCGATCCGCAATTGCTGGAGATATCACGTAACAATATACAAAAAAAAACATACAGAAGAATAGAGAACCTCCTCCTTTTTGAAGTTGGTTAAAAAGGTTTTTACTTAAGGGGGATACGCCAAGGTAGCCCGCAAAATTCAAAATTTCTTACGTTTTTTGCAATTTGCAGGTCAGTATCAGGTTGTATGTTGATCTAAATATGATTCGCGGCCGTATTAAATATTTATTTCTAGAATTATAATCATAATCGTCTGGAGACAATCCTGGGTGCAGCAACCAGGTCATGGCGGACTTTAGACCGGACTATCATAATTAAATACGTTTATTAAATTTCGTGTCTGTGCAGATGACCGTTAAGCAGTTCCTTCGTCTGGAGGCAATCCTGGATGTAAAATCAGATCATGCATCATAAAAATGCATTCTCTTCGATACTGAATCAACATGTAAATTTTTTACTCCGTAGGATAAGAGGAAGTGGTTTTAATTCAGCTTGCACGATTTGACCAATGTGTATTAATTAACAAACTATTCAAACTCAAAACTCAAAATCAAAGCATTTATTTCAAATACACCAATCACAGCCACTTTTGAATTTTCAAGGGGTCGGTCAGTCAAAAAGATGAAGCTAGTTGCCCATTCCAAAGCGTAGTAGGTACCTACGGAGAAGAACGGGCAAGAAACTCCACGGACACTCTGTTAAATCATAATATTGTTACAAAAAATTTGTTAAATCATTCATGTTGAAATTATACATGTGAGAACGATATAAAAAGACGTTTACGTTAAAACCGTCCGTAGTAAAAAATATCAAAACATAAACACAATTCAGAAATTAAAATAAGGCGTGGCAGCTAAGAGATCATCATATGTATTTATTACTAGCTGCGCACCCCGGTTTCACTCGCATATATCTCGCAAGTTTCTTAATTTTTTTTTCCGTAAGAACCTTCTACAAAGTATCAGAAAACTATTAAAAAAAAGATGGATGAAATCGGTAAAGTCTTTCTCAAGTTATGGCGTGACCAAGGGAAATAGGGATTCATTTATATATATATAGATTTCACGAAACCCTTTCTGAAGTCTGTTTAAATAATTAAATGTACTTAATATTTTTTTACGGTAGGTCCCAAAATTAAACTATTCCTTCTGGGAATATATTTGTTTGACCCGCTCAGCACCCTAATTACGTAACACACTATCCATCACAATCTGAATCATTTTGAAGCCTATTGCTAATCCATTGCTTCTTTAGTTCGAGAAAATTATCTGCTCAGCAACGTAAATAACGCAATGTATGTTGTTGAACTGTCAAAATGAAACCCATTCCTACTGTTAGTGTGTTACGTAATTACCCCGCAGGTCTGGTGCTCGTAAGCGGGACTAATCGGCGTAGGGTCTTGTTCTTGTTCTACATCGATACTTACATACGTATATAAACTTACCCCTTCTTCACATGGGGGTAGGCAGGACCTACAGAACGCCACCTGCTACAATCCCTACATACCCGTTACCCGTCGATACTTGTTTTTCTAATTTTTGTGGTGACGGAAGAAAGCAAGCAATGCTCTTTACTCGCCTTTCCGCGCCAACACGTAGTGAGCAAACCTACTGACTAATGCTCGTTCCGCGCCAACACGTAGTGCGCAAACCTACTGACTAATGCTCGTTCCGCGCCAACACGCAGTGAGCAAACCTACTGACTAATGCTCGTTCCGCGCCAACACGTAGTAAGCAAACCTACTGACTAATGCTCGTTCCGTTTCTGTACGCCTATTCTCGGATCAAATGCCTTCTTTTTTATAAGCATCTTTTTTAATAAGGTAAGTGACACATGACATCCGTTTCCTGTACCTACTAGTTATTTCTTTGACATTGATATTAGGTCGAAACAACGCAAATACGCAAAAATCAAAGTCATCCGTGGGTGTTCCCCTTATTTGGCTTTTTAACTTTATTGTATAAGCCTTAAACGTTGTTAGTTAGTCAAGAACAAGGTTGTCTTAACCTTCATTATCTGCCTAGGCTTTTCCTTTATCTATCTTGGGGTCGGTTTCCAGTCCAACCGGATGCAGCTGAATACAGCACCCTAATTACGTAACACACTATCTATCACAATCTGAATCATTTTGAAGCCTATTGCTAATCCATTGCTTCATATGTTCGAACAATTTGTCTGCTCAACAACGTAAATAACGCAATGAATGTTGTGGAACTGTCAAAATGAAACCCATTCCTACTGTTAGTGTGTTACGTAATTACCCCGCCGGTCTGACTTCTACAACCTAGTTATTGGGTAACACCGTATCCCTTGGTAAGACTGCCATGGTTGTCAGACTCTCTCACATTCTTTTTTGTATATAAAAACTACACTTAAATCACGCCTATATAGGATGTCCCGTAAATAATGGATCAAACGTAACGGGTAGGCAGCTTACCTGATTTCCAACAACTAATTTGAAAAGTTTTTATTTTTTTTTACAATTTTGGTCTTTTCACGGTAAAAAAAAAACTTTTCAATTCAAGATTTTCTTTCTAAGGCGATTAAAACGTTATTTACATTCGATTTTGAACTTAACATTCAACACTTTAAGGTATAAAATCGTTTGGAGAAATTTGACAGTTTCGTGTAGCTAGACCTACTGGCGACTGTACAAAGTATATATATTTTAGTGTTAACTTGTATATTGACATCTATTTAGTATGAAGTGTTATAAAAATATAAAACACTTAGCAAGACCAGGGAATCAAATCCAGGACCCTACGTTCAGCAGTCGCTCTAGAAACCACCGGACAAACGAGACGGTCATTAAATTATAACTTACTAGCGACCCGCCCCTACTTCGCACGTTTTTTACAACTTGACAAAACATCGAGATTTCTTATAAATGAGTCATATCTATAGATGCAAAGATAGCAACATCTTATTTTTCAATGATAGCAACTTTTAATCCAGTCTGTCAATGTCAAATCAGTTTCATTATTTGACTTAACAAGTTTGTAGCAAAAACAGCAACATCTTATTCAAAATAACCGTTGAAATTATGTTTGCTGCAAAAACAGCAATATCCAAAAGTAATTACACTGCTTTGAAACCAAAAATATTGTTTTCCGCCATTTTGGTTTATCTGGATGTTGCTACCTTTAATAAAGTATAACTAGCTTCTGCCTGCGGCTTCGCCCGCGTTTATGTCGTAAATTATCCCACGGTAACGTGATACTGGGATAAAAAGTATCCTATCATCCAAATCCATTCAGCCCTTAAATCGTGAAAAGGTAACAGACAGACAGATAATAAATGCAAAATAATCTTTTTTATTTTTATTAAACAGGTTTTTTATGAATCTTAATGTTTAACTTAAAAATAATAATAATATTGTCATCATAAGTTTGAAATACTCTAGCGTCGCTATTGACCACGTATTTACCTACATATTAACAAAATTATTTTGTAACTTCAAATTGTTATAACTTTTTAGCGGGTGGATCGATTTAAATTAAATAAATAATACCTCATGATACGGGTGCTAACTATATTTCCAATTCCTTAAATCTCTTAAAAAGAGATACAATTATTTTTCAATAATCATGTGAATTTTAAATTCATCCCCTATTTCACCCCTTCGGCGGATGATTTTACAAAAACGCTGAAACAAATATTTTCATTTCCCTCACTTAAGTATAATTGCATAGCACATGTGTGAGTACTATGTACCTACTATAAAGCTACCATTTTCTAGGTTTGTCTTTCATTGACTTGAATGTGCCCTGGCGGCTGAGAGTATGTCATGCTCACTCAAATGTCTCGCTGGTGGTGGCGTGTGTGTTGGATCATTAAGTTCCCTTCAAAATGGTTGAGCTAAATGGTGCTGATCCATACGTCATGTTCGTGAACGGGCGCCGTCAGTGGGGACTGGTCATCTCTTGGCTGCCACGGCTTATTTTAATTTAATAATGGAATTGTTGTCGTCTCTTTATTACGGACGCTTTTAACGTTCTGCATCGTTCTCACATGCATAATTTCAACATGAATGATGTAACCAATAATTTGTAACCATATTTTGATTTAAAAGAGTGTCCATGGAGTTTCTTGCCCGTTCTTCTCCATAGGTACCTACTACGCTTTGGAATGGGCAACTAGCTTCATCTTTCTGACTGACCGACCCCTTGACAATTCAAAAGTGCCTGTAATTGGTTTATTTGAAATAAATGCTTTGAGTTTGAGTTTGAGTTTGAGTTTAAGAAATGCTAAGTTTCCTATGCAAACTTTCATCCCCTATATCACCCCCTTTTATGATTATTTTTGAGACAAAAAGTAGCCTATGTCCTTCCCCATGGATGGAGGATGTCATGTATCTCCTTGCCAAATTTTATCGAAATCTGTTCAGTGGTTTAGGCGCGAAAAGGTAACACGTAGACATAGTTAATTTCGAATTTATAATATTAGTATGGATATTATTGTATTTCATATAAACTTTCCGGAATAAATTATCTAAATAATCGTGAAAACCGCATCAGAATCCGTTGCGTAGTTAAGAAAAACAATAGGGTCACAAAAACAGACTCGAAAAGATACTCAAAAGCAAGAAGAATCAATGGTCGAATACATATAACACAAAATATTCGTCAGCAGCGGCTCGGAATCGAACTGACGCCCCATTTCACTAACCTTGTGCGGCGGGAACGCAACCCGCATACCTAATGAGTTACGATACGTATGCGGACTTGCGATACTGAGCCTATGTGAGTGTGAAGTGAAATAATGAGTATACTAGCAGAACTTGCGATTTTATTGAATTAAAATAGCCTACTTATTTTTGATTTAGTGGTTATGGGTCGATCGATCAAGGTAAAGCAACTAGAAGAAAGAAAGAAAACTAGATTTATTTGTCACAGAAACACGTGCATACAAAAAAAATTATTAGCTCTGGTAACAATGTAAAATAAAACTAAAATAACAAAATAGATCTATAACCACGAGCACAAAACAGAAATAGTCGACAGCTGCACGTCATGACTGTGACAAGAAGGCTTCCACTCAGCATGATGCTGTGCTATGGGGGACCGACAGCATTGCGCTGATTTTCAGTGGTTACCCAAAAAGGACGTACGGAAACCAAGTCAGGTTTAATGATTGGTACTATGGGTAACAAATTAAAATAAAACCAACAGGAAGCACTAAGAATAGAAAGCAACCAAATAAACAACCAATTATATGAAAAAATATTATTAACTAACCGCGGCCAGTCCGTGGATGGGTGACCATCCATTTCATAACCAGACCTCACCGTGTCTTGGGGTCCCGGCTGTCATTCAAAGATGTTTGATAGTTGTTAAGGCTAGCCCGATGTGGATATCTGACGGCATGCGGCGATCACTCGCATGTAAAAAACTCGTATTGAAATGCATTCGTTTAGACTGAAAGTCGACACCAAGGACAACACAGTTGGAAAATTGCTAGGCAATGGCATAAGTGACAAAAAATCTAAAAATGTTTAAGTACACCAAAGTGTATTAACAAGTCCCTTTTATCCGGAGGAACAGAGACCAGCGGGGTAATTACGTAACACACTAACAGTAGGAATGGGTTTCATTTTGACAGTTCAACAACATTCATTGCGTTATTTACGTCGTTGAGCAGACACATTTTTCGAACATATGAAGCAATGGTTTAGCAATAGGCTTCAAAATGATTCAGATTGTGATAGGTCGTGTGTGACGTAATTAGGGTGCCGTATCAATATCAGTTTAATGCCGCCAGAGGGCAACAGTGCTTTTGTCATATTGGTGCATTTTTTTGGGTTCCGTAGTCAACAAGGAACCCTTATTGTTTCGCCATGTCCGTCTGACCGTCCGCAGCTTGAAGCTTAGCTCATAGATTTACTAGAAAGCTATAATTTGGAATGGATATACATATTAATCACGCCGATACTGATAAAATAAAATAACGTTTTATTAAATTTTTTTTGTGCCTCCTCTACGCGTAAAGTGGGAGTGTTTCTTTTTCTCGTCTATTCCCTGGTGTGGGGGTATCGTTGGATAGGCCAATCAAAAATATAACAACACCCTAATTACGTAACACACTATCTATCACAATTTGAATCATTTTGAAGCCTGTTGCTAATCCATTGCTTCATTTGTTCGAAAATTTTGTCTGCTCAATAACGTAAATAACGCAATGAATGTTGTTGAACTGTCAAAATGAAACCTATTCCTACTGTTATTGTTAGTGTGTTACGTAATTACCCCGCGGGTCTGTGGAAACCATTTTTCGATTCAGGGATACGTTTGCGTAAAATTAAGCTTTAAATCTCTATTTTTTTTGTTAGAGTCAAGTGTCCCCCTCCCGTGCCAGCTAAATGGTTGCTTTTGGATTTGTGAAAAAATTTCACGGCCGTAGTATATTGTATAACGAAATTAAAAGGAAAACTATCACAGCTAAGTAGGCTTTACAAGTTTACGAGTAATAGTCGACCAACTTACATTTGCAGTTGGACCGTACAGGAGAACATGTTTTTCAACTAAAATGTTAAGTTTGTTCTTGGGATAAATTCATCCCAACTATGGAACCCTTCATCGTGTGTGGTCCGACACGCACTCTTGGCCGGTTTTTGACTATCTTGGCGCAACAAGATCTTAAAATGACTTCTGTAAAATCACTACAAGTCCAGTTAGCCTTGTCCTACCAAAAAGGTGCGTATGATCATTGACCACTGTAATGTTTTCTCATTGTTTGTCTTTCGAGTATTTATTCTTAGTATATTCGTGTATTTATTTGTGTTTATATATTTATATATAATTAGGTAGGTATATATGTTATTTTTATAGTTTTAATACTCAATTTTCATTATTGCACCTCTTAAGTACTGTTGTCTCTGCATCACCCAAAGGTTGACTGATAGAAAATTTCTAGATTTATTCTTCGTTTGGCCCACTGAGTTTTTTCGTACATAAAAAAATCCTGGGTAGTCCCAAACAATATGCTGCCTTCGTCCCAAAATATAATTTTAATTATTTTATTCCCGCTTCGTCCTATTATATATTCCTTCTACTGCCGATATTTTTTTTGTATATGTCAAACTTACTATTTTGTACAATCGGCAAAAAGGGTTACGTATTATTAAATATTTATCATCAATTAACTATTTAAAACAACCACTCCTCTCAGTCTTCTCAGCGAGAGAAAATTTACTCGTATTATTTTATAATAACACTCGTTAGCTGCTCTTAGTGAGCAAGATAAACGTATACAGCTGAAGTCACTGGAATCTGTTTAGAAAAGCAGGTAAAAAATATCCACCATATTTTATTGCGCCCTTTGTTTGTTTCTTGTATTGACTCATTTGGCCAATAGGGTTCCAATTATTTATTGTTTCAAAAATTTCAAATAAGATCTTTTTTTGTTGTTGACTGTACCTTTAAAGTACTTGTAATTTGGGACGAAGCACAACTTCAATAGTGATATGGGACGAACTAAGAATTTTTTGGAATGTGGGACAAAACTTCAGGACGAACGAAGAATAAATCAATTTCTATGGCATTAAGGTCGCCTCTGTACATTTGTGTGCTTAAAGATTAAATAAATAAATAAATACACAGTGTAATTCAGTTTTTCTATTGGAAGGTTCACAGTATCAACCCGTAATCTGGATTTATCTCCGGTTAAGGCACCTGTCCCACCGCCTGAAGAAAGAAAGAAAGAAAGAAAGAAAGAAAGAAAGAAAGAAAATAAATTTATTTAGCACAGACTACAAAGTACACAACACAACATATACAAGTAAAAAAGAAAAATAAAACAAACAAAAACTGTAAATAACGTTGTGAGAAATTAGCTGGAAAGTGTGTTTTGCGGCTGCGCGAAATAGCTCCAGTAGGCCTAGACAAAAACTTTTCTGATAGCGTTAACGCCAGACGCTAACGTCAAAATGTATGGCAATGACATTACCTGCGGAAAAGACACGTAATGACACGTGGTAAGCAAATGTCAACTCCATACAATTTGATTTTTCCGTTGGCGTTAACGCTCACAGAAAATCGATTTTGTCTAAGCCCCCAGTTCAGCAAAAATGTCAGAAAACTAGTGCTTGATGCTGGTTTTTAACTTAATCGTATGAGGTGACGGATGTAAATTGATCGGATGCTTGCGATCAACGAGAAGCGAGCAAAGGTAGCAACTAATAACGAGTAGGTGCGCGATGAGTAGTGAGTGCGCGACGGGGCGACGAGCTAGTATGCTTTGTACTTAATTCCGATCCTGTCCCTTGCTGCCCTCTCCCAGCGACGCCCTAAGCCGAGGCTCGTACCCCGCAGGGAGTGCCCTTAGCGTATTGTCGCCTAGTTTGTAAGTCTTTTAAGCCCTGGCAGGGCGCCTTAATTTATTAGGGCAACCACAGGCATGTCCGGTTAAGCAGCCGACAAACTCCTAGGTTGACCTGCGAGAAGACAAGAGCTAGTATGCTTTGTACTAAACTTGAGTCTCTCGGCGAATGTTGCTGTATTAAAAAGTATTTTTCAAATTCATGTGTTTATTCCCTTGAAAACATATTTTTGGGTGCTTTTAGGAAACGCTAACAAATAATTTTTGTTGTTTTTTTATAAAATTTATGGACGATCTGTTTCTCTCTTCTCGCCACTTGAGATTCATTACCGATAAAACTCAATGAAAGCTGAAGTGGCAGGAACAGAGAGTAAATAAGATATATTTATTATACATTAATTGGTAAGCTATCAGATGTTTAAGTTTATACATATTGCCATTTGTCAACAGCAGTTTTCTTTTAAAATTCTTTAGCATTATTAATAGATTATATTTTCTGACATATAAGTACCGATAAATATGTTTCATTTACGCATCACAGACTCACAGTTAAGATTAGAAATAAAGTTTTTACGCATACTTTATTTTTATGCAAAAGTATAAAGTATATGTATCGGAAATAAAGTAGGATATGCTATAATTAAGTACGGTTGGCAACCCTACACGTGACCTACAATCTTTTGTACGTTTCTAGGGCGAGAAAATCATTATTATCTAGTCGCTTCGTCAGCGGTCAACAAAATCGCGGACAAAAATGTTCAAAATTCAAATAACTGTCAAAAAATCCAACATGGCCGCTCTAAAGACAAACAGAAAAATCGTTTGCAAATCCACCTCTCTCTTTGCCGTGCCGAAATAACACATAATTATATACATTTCTGGTTCAAGTTCAAGTGTCCATTATGTAAGCCGTTGGATTTCACCGTAATTTCGTAACTATTACGGCCGGTGCTTGGCGCGCCGTACTTTGGTTTAAGGACCGGCTGGGCGTTAAGAGGGGTTATAACATGGCTGTGTTTTTGGAGTGGTTTATGATCCATGGTGTGAGGTGGTATGCGCCATGCTTCTGCCATAGTTGGGCGTGACATAATAATGTTTATCATCACGCATTTACTCCTGGAAGGGTCAGGCAGAGATGCATAATAACCTCATTTTGCCTGTTATTGCTTTAAGCCCCATTTAATAGGTAAGCTTGCAGCTGAATATTTCAGTAGGTACAGTCACGACTATAAAATACCTTATGCTTACGCAAGATTTCTAGTTGTAATTTATGTTTTCAGAAGTTTTTTTTGTTAATTACAATGTTGTTTTGTGGTGAATGCTGTGTGTACCTATAAAAGGTAAAAAGACCAGTAGGTACTCTTATTATGTTATTTTTATTTTTTTTGTATATATACTGCTGTTGGTGTATATAAAATAAAAAATAAAGATTCAAGAGCAATTTAATCTCAAAGTATTGATAGATCTTTTATGGTGTTACGAACATAACTAGTATTATCAATTTACAAAAAAAACGGAAAGTTGCTATTTTCACTTCACGAGAAAAACCTTTTTGAATTTTGCGTAACTGTAAGGTATTTATGCTTGTGACTGTACCTACGGTGACAGGTAAGTTTCGACTGTACTTACCTAACTTACTGAGTAGGTCAATGACCCACAACACAAAACGAAAAACGTTTAACATTTAAAGAAGTATTCCGTTCTGTCACCCTGCTTTGTCCCCAGAGGGAGACAGTTCAAACTAGGTGACAGATAGTAGTGAATAAAGTTCAAACAATAATAAATATATAATAATAAATAAATAAATATATATAAATAAATAATAATACTAATATAAACATCTATAAGGTGATTTAAAATTAGGATTTCGTGTTCAAATAATCATGAGTGGCACTACAAATAGGGATCCGGTAAGTTTTCTGATCCATTTGTTTACATTTTCATCAGATACTTTTGGTACAGACTTTAGTTAGGTACTATTCACCTGCATCAACACACATTTAAATGAAATAAGCTGCTGCCCGCGGCTTCGCCCGCATAAGTTTCGGAAATTATCCAACGGGACCGTGCAGCCGGTACAAAAAGTAGCCTATGTTACTCGTTAAAACATCAGCTATATGCCAGTGAAAGTCTCGTCAAAATCGGTCCAGCCGTTTCGGAGATTACCCGGAACAAACAGACAGACAGGTAAAATAAAAAAAAATGGTATTTTTTTATAAGTCCCGTATATACTTTCATATGCATTTAGTAAAAAGCTGTTATTTTGACATTACAAACAGACACTTCAATTTTATTTATTTGTATTGATGTATAGATAACATAGTTTTAGCTCAGCGATGTCACATGCCAACAGGTAATGCTTCCGTGAGTCTTTCCTGCCGGCTTATAACGGATTTCTCTTTCTCATAGAGTAAGGCTGTGACCATAGCACAAGGGTATATACACACCTATGTTGTAATAGTTCAATGTTGAAGATAGAGTGTTGGCAAATGGCAAGTTTAAGTAGTTTAAGCGGCCTACCCAAATGTCCTTTCTTTGTTATTGTTCGGCGAATCGTTGAGCTCCTTAAGTTCTGAGTTAAGCTGCACGGTTACTTACAAATGCGTGCACTGACTGGACAGGTCCACTTAATCTGTGTGGTTCTTTCCTCAAAATACCATTTCAGACTACATGATCTTCAAACATTATGACTGAATTTTTATATACACATTGAAATTATGAATTTTATATAGGTATACAATGACATGAGTATTTACTTGTAAAGTATTAAGTTATTTTAATTATTGTGAATCTGAGGACTTTGTGGGTCATTGCTTTTTTTTCTCTGTTAATTTTAATCATGATCTGCCAGTTTGTGTAGTTTATGCGGCCTACCCAAATATCCTTTCTTTGGTATTGTTCGTCGAATTGTTGAGCTCCATATGTCCTGACTTCCTGAGTCGAGCGGCACGATTACTGACAAATGCATGCACTGACTGGACAGGTCCACTCAATCTGTAGTTCTTTCCTTAAAGACCATTTCAGATACCAATCTACATGGTCTTCACATGATCTGACCAAGATTATGTCTGGACTTTAAAAGAGACTGTGACCTCTGATTTTGTTTCGGCCTTTCTTCTCAGAGTAGTCAGATAGGAAACGCCGACCTCATCTAGTTTAAAAAATATGATTGACGTGTAAAAGTGTTTGTACAAACCTACTTACAGAAATAAAAACATTTATCATTTATCATTTAAAGGCTTTATTAAAAAGTATAGTACCTCGTTACTCTAGTGGTCGTGACCGATTTTGTTGAGCATGAGTCCCTGGGCTCGATTCCCAGGTCGAACAGTGTTATTTGGGTTTTTCATCAGAAAATTCTCAGTAGTCACTCAGTCCGGATTTTGGATTCCTGCTCGATTGATGGCAATAGGACCGCCCCTATTATGTGGGACTTAAACATAACTGGCGAATTAATGTGGGTATACTATAGGTACTATAGAGGTTATCTGCATGTGTCAACCTTATGTTGACTGGCTGGTAATATATTATAGAGTAGTATGAGGAACAGGGTGTAAAGCTCACTCACACCTCCATAGAAAAGGGAGGATCCTCCGACCAGACGGGTCTTGTGTCTGGTGGGCAACTGCCCGACGATTGATGTCGGGATGTTGTATATATGCTAGTTGCGCGGTAAACTCTGATTGCGCGATGCAGGATTTTGCGTGACGTCAGTCTGACGCGTAGCTCGCATGTGGTGTTGTAGATGCCGCTACATCACTCCCCCCCGGAGACCGGAGGTCGATAGTGGGCTGAGTCGTGTATCTTGCGATGCTGGCCAGGGCCAGGTGAGGTTCCAGTGAGTCGGAACTGGGTGTCGCATAGTTCGCGGTGAGTCGGAACTGTCTGCGAAAATTCCCCAGTGAGTCGGGGTGGCGCTGCGTTATGCTCCAGTGCGTCGGATGTGGTACAGCGCCGGGTTGAGGCTGACTGCTGGCGTCGACCAGGAGAGGATTTGAAGGCTCTGCTTGTAGACCGGGCGATAGTGCAGTGTGCTGTGCCAAGGTTGCTGATGAGGCTGAGGGTGATGACCAGGTATGCGCGGTCGCTGCATGCTGGTGGTCAGGATACCCGTTGAAGCCGTGGGTGCTGGCTGGCTGTGTGACTCGCCGCTCGAAAGCTTGAAGGAAGTGATGATGACGTCACGCTGATGTACTTGCACGAAGGCTGCGCTGACGTTCATATTCGGGGTCACCAGTATAGAGGTATGAGGAACAGGGTGTAAAGTTCACTCATACTCTATGGAAAAGGGAGAATCCTCCGACCAGACGGGTCTTGTGTCTGGTGGGCAACTGCCCGACGATTGATGTCGGGATGTTGTATATATGCTAGTTGCGCGGTAAACTCTGATTGCGCGATGCAGGATTTTGCGTGACGTCAGTCTGACGCGTAGCTCGCATGTGGTGTTGTAGATGCCGCTACAATATTATCGATGGTTACTCTCGAACAGTCAAGCAAGTTTGAAATAACCTTTGGAAGGAAAAGTGATGGTAGTTTGTTTAGAGAAGCAGATAGGCAGGGCTAGGGCCTGCCGGTGTATTTAGGAAAATTCTTTGATAAAATAAAATAATCTAGTTAAACATTAAATATGGTTTCCTTTCTCTTACGCCCCCACTTTCATATATTGAGAAAGGTATAACAGCACACCTCTGCCTAACCCTGCGGGATTACAGGCGTGATGTTAGAAAAAGAAAGAAAGAAAAATATTTTATTTGGGACACGCACAGGAAATACAAACATAAAAAAGGAACATTTAAAACTAACAAAACACATTAAAAACAACAATAAACAAGTAAAAAATTAAAATACCTATGCGAGGCCAAAAAGGCTCCTATCTCAGCATAATGCTGCGATATTTTAAAAAAAATACCACAGCGCTGGCACGGACTAGAAAAAAAAGAAGGACTTCGCGCCACGCGTATCGAAAGTGAAGCACTATAAGTATGCCGGACCCTTTGTACAAACATGCCTCACGCACACATTTACATCATAAGGTGCCATTACGCGGCACTACGGCGTCATTGTAGGAACTGTTTACGTCAAGTAATAAAATAAAATAATGCCTTCTTGTGCTGTGAAATGGCGTAAAAATAATTCTACATCCCAGAAAAAGTGTCAAGGAATAACATATCACAAGTAAGACACTTATTTACACACACACGCACACATAGGTCGGTACGGTGCTTCACTTTCGATATGCGTGGCGCGGAGTCATTCTTTTTTTTCTAGTCCGTGAGCGCTGGTATTCTGATAGGGCCCGCTGTGATGCCACGGACACACCTACGGACATATGCTATGTACTTATGTTGTTTCTCAAATCGCTGACCAAGCAAATTGACGACATGACCTCAATCTCTTCTAAACGTGATTTGGTATCGAAGTTGCTAAGAATACGAACGATGCAATTTTGCAGTATTACTTAACTGTCACATGCAATCATAGTAGTGTGGGTGTTGTGTTTATTTTGACGTATTTATTAATAATAATATTTTTTATTCACAAAACATAAACTTACGTACGTACGTACGTAGTATGACGTATGTAATTCTCATATTGTATGTTTATATTTAAATAGGAAAATGATTTAAGATTTTATATATTTTGTTTTCCCTTCTACTCTTACACACGTAGTCTACATCTCTTTAATATACTCTCCTATCGCAGGTATGCTGGAAGAGATTTCTTTAGAAATAAGCATCACCTTTGTACGTATTTTTCTGTTCCTTTCTTCTTGTTTGTTTATATGTGTGTGTACATAAATGGTTAAATAAATAAATAAACTTTGACAATAAGTATACAGAACGGTAAAAACAAAAAAATCTGTAGTACAATTACAAGATAGGCTACAAAAAGTAGGTAGAGGTCGAAAGTCCAATAAAAATAGGTATAAAGCCTCCTACAAACAGGCGCGACGCGCGACGCGAATCGCGCTCGACACAAAGGCACCGCTCGTCGCGCGACGAGCGGCGCCTTTGTGCCGGGCGTCGCGTCGCGCCAGTGTGAAGGAGCCTTAATGCCACCCAAACTACCTACGAAAATCCTGTATCTTGGGCGGCAGTGGCTTCGCTTAAAATAAGGTCAAAAGGTAAAATTTAATTATAAATGATTTTTAATTAGAAAATTGTCAAAGATAAGATTATGAACTAGTGAGATGAAAAATGTTGTGTAGGAAAAGTATGTGTATGTAGTGTGTTGTGTGTGTTGTGTCTGTGTATTATTGTTGTAGCGAATAGAAGAAATTCCTGTAGGCATGTAGTAGACTGACCTAGATAGGGGCTCAGTATAAAATTAACTCTTACTGAAAGTTTTAATTTCTTTATGTACTTTGCGCTCTTCAGTCACGTTGTCACTGACGTTGAATCGGGTAAACTCGGCTCCAGTAGTTGGGTGACGCTGAATCGCGTATATTCGGCGCTAAATCGCGTGTATTCGGCTCACACTTTCTTTTGTTTTGTAAAAAAAATATTGAAGTGTAATTATTAAACAATAGTTGCTAATTGAGTGTTTAATTACAATAATGGTATAAGTATGCAAACCATTTTTTTAAACATTTGGATTAAAATTGTGACAGCATTTAACATTTTCAAACCAATTAGTAACAAGTAAGTACCTTGCTGAAAAGTTTAGTAACAATAAGACTACTTTACTTAGGGTGTATTCCGAATTACGCCATAATCGCTCACAGCGCTCACACACAGCGCTCACATCTGTGTTCCAATTTAGATATCACGATTATGACAGCTGAGAGCTGTCAACAATTCGAAACGCTCGTGAACGCGCTCACAGTGCTCGCTCAACGTCAACCCCAAACCTTGCACAAGAAAGAAAGACCGACTCGATTTTTTTTTAAATGCAATTTTATCGCGTTGGCACCAAAGATGCGACTCAAAACAACTCAACAGCACAACGCACAACTGTAATTTTTGACAGTGTTAACGATGATATTAATCTAAGGCATGGTCGGCGTTATCACAAGATGGTGCATGTCATGACGTCATCTATGACGATACACGGGACATCGTTATCGCGCTCACGCTAATTTGGAACGGGTGTAAGCACGCTCAAATCGATTACCGTGCAATTGGGAACGTATGACGTAAATCTGACATCTATTGGTAGATATTGGTTGATACCTCCTGCATGCTAAAAGGTGTCACTTAGCCCTCGTACACGGGCGATTTTTTTATCCCGTATTGCATTTTCAACGCACTGCTTAACTCGGAGAGTTGAAAATCCAACAGTATATTATTTTGGCGCCCCATGATACGGTCTATTAGATTCTCAATGCTCGGTTTAACACCGAGAGTTGAAAATCCAGTGCAAAAATCGTCGCGTAAAAATCGGATGAGTGTTCCTGGCTTACCATCAAATGAAAATGGGCGTCGCGATCCAGGATGAAAAGTAGCTTATGTCCTAATCCAGCGGGGTAATTACGTAACACACTTACCGTAGGAATGGGTTTCATTTTGACTGTTCAATAACATTCATTGCGTTATTTACGTTGTTGAGCAGACAAATATTTCGAACATAAGAAGCTATGGATTAGCAATAGGTTTAGACATGATTCAGATTGCGATAGATAGTGTGTTACATAATTAGCGTGCTGGTTCGATAATTACTTGGAATATTTTGTTGATTCAGTTTCTCGTTTTTTTTTTAAATAGCGACTTAAGATTGGATGGATTTTTGAACTCATTTTTTATGTCTGCCCGGAGTTATCCTTCAGTATGTCACTTGTATTAATTTTGAAGAAATTGTTGCATTACAAGCTGTAGGTATGTAATTGTTAATACTGTAACAATTCAATAACAACAGTGTTGTTTATCTGATTGTAAATAATGTTACACTTATTCGGTCATCATCATACGCCTAGCCATTTCTTAACTATTTTTGGGGTTGGTTCCCAGTCTAACCGGATGCAGCTGAATACCAGTATTTTACGCGGAGCGACTGCCTACCTGACTGACCTCCAAAACCCAGTTACTGGGTTAACACTATACCCCTTGGTATGAATAGTTGTCAGACTTTCGGTCTTCTGACGACCCGTAACGAATGTCAAAGATCCACGAATGACAGCTGTAGATTCGTCCTAACTTGTAGACTGTAGATTAGTAGACCTTTTTATATATTTATTTTTATATTTTGTTGAGTGCCTGTTACTTGTTGTCAGGCCTACACTGTCCTCCCATTATCAACACTGTAATTTGAAACATTGTAAAAGCCCCTTATTTTTAAAAGAGTAACCGTGGAGTTTCTTGCCGGCTCTTCTCCATAGGAAATAACCAATTGGAACCGTGCACCTAGCTTCTGACGTTTCATAAGTGCCCATGTAGGTTTATGTGAAATAAAAATTTTGATTTTTTGATTTTGACAGCCTGGACCAACAGTTTAACGTGCTTTCTGAGGCACGGAGGTGTCTCGGTATGTACAGATGGTCACCCATCCACTGACAGACCGCGGCAAGTTGTTATTAGTTGGCCACGAGCCCCTCGGTCATATACTTGAATTATTGCCATGATTATATACCAACGGTCGTGGATGAGCTACACGATTACTGACAAATGCTTGCACTGACATGGCAGGTCCATTCCAATCTGTGTGCATCATTCCTCAAAAGAAAATTTCAGATACTAAACTACAAGGTCCTCACATGATCTGACGAAGACTATGTCTAGACTTTAAGAGAGACTGACCCTTGAGTTTGTTTCGCTTCGGTAGTCAGATAGGAAATGTTGACTCAGTCTAGCAATTTTTTTTTATATGCCTTTTATAGTGATTCACATATCCTATTTACAACTTATTTTTTTAAATTTAATTAGTTAAAATATGGAACAAAAATTTTATTTTTTTGGGATGTTCGACTTTTTTATCCAAAATTACATCCAATATAAATCTTTGAAACATTTAACAATGTTCCATATATGTACTTGGTTTTATTAAAACATAATTTACCTAAGACACAGGAACTGTCAAACTCACGGTACTTACAAGAAAAATCCTAATTGTTAGATATCGTGAAAAGATCTTAGATGTTAACCTGCAATAGGTATTTTAGTTTAGTTTTCGCACTTAATTACAGCAATTAAGGCGTCCCCCCGAGCAAAACGCCGCGCTAGCCGCTTTTTGTGCAGTTTTTAGGACCTATCAACTTGTTATTTAAAAAGAAATATCAAATAATAAAAATTCATTAAATTTCTACATAATCTTGACTCTAAAACTGTCCATTGCTTTTTTTTTTAAAGGAGTCTATGCTTCATTAATCTCCTTTCAACGAAACCATAAAAATGAGAAAAAAATATAGATTTCATGCTTATCCTCGTAAAGTAAACATTATTTAATTTTGCTACTGACACTAATGGATAGACAATTTAATAAAGAACATTTTATAGCAATTTTTTTTTTCAAAAGACTAAAATTTAATTTTATAAAGATTTTATACTAAAATCTGGGCGTATTCACATGCGCCCCGTACCGGGATTCAGTGTGCCGAAAGGTCTCGAGGGTGAAACACGTATCGTTTGTCAGCGCTCGATCACGTGACACGTCACATTATCCGTAGATAGTAATATTTGTGTAATGTTTGTTTTGTTTTTTTTTTGTGTTATGCCATAGAGTTATGAAACTACAGACATGAACATTCACATTGATTCAGTACTTACGTGGTTCAATGATTGTCATATTGTATTGATTTTTGTGTATAAATATTTCAGTATATTTTAAAATGAATAATCTTTTTAGATAACAAAAAAACATATGTGGCACTCGAGGACTGCCGCGGTAAAGCTATTGCATAGCATTTTTTATCAACTTATGCAATTATAATTTTTTTATTTTTTTATTTATGCAGTTTTTTTTTCTTTGATATTAATTCAAGTACAGTCGGACCATATACATACACGTTAAGCGAACGCTCGGCCGAGCTACATGGTAGGCGGAGTGGGGGGTGTTAGGTTTTATTTTCGTTACGGAATTTCTTGATTCGGTCGCTGCGCTCAAAGCCCGCGATAAAAGCTATGCAATAGCTTAAAAATAACAAAAGTGATGCACCTCTAATGGATACTTCTAATATACAACCGATGGAAATCAGCAATAATGGTGAGTATTCTACTTATATAATCCTTTTCTTTTTAGCATGCTAAAGTGCAATTTTATTACTTGTCATACAAATTTTAATTGGCGACTTATACAGAACTTTCATTTCATAAACAGTAGCACATTCCATACCATTCATTAATTACCCTTGCGAATGCGTCTTATTTTACTATTTATGTACTTAAACATAATAAAACATAACCGAACACACCAAAAATACTTGCATAGGAAATCGATCCATGTCATCATATAAATAAGGAGCACAATCGTATTTGCAAAAAAAAAATTGCACTTCCAAGTACTTTTTTTCGTAAAAACGATTATGCTCCTTATTTATATAGCAAAACAGATCGATTTCCTATGCAACTATTTTCATCTCTAAAAGCCGCGGCGGCGGCGCGGGCTGGCATTGCCGCACTGGTTTTTATCCTCACTTCTGTACAAATAAGACAGATTATACCGATCTATACTAATATTATAAAGAGGTAAAAGTTTTTTTACATAAATGTAGAGGGTAATCTCCGGAACTACCAGTCGGATTTGAAAAATTCTTTTTAGTTTTCTTATTTTTAAGTTAGAAAGGGTACTCCATTTATGTTTGAAAATAAATAACAGCTTCTACTTTTGGGTACATAATAAAAGTGTTTTATTTTTATTTTAGTTTCAAATTTCGTATGAAGAGGAAGCCGAAACTTACGAAAAAATAATAAACAGAAGAATTATTGATGTCAGCCACTTCCTTTCCGAATTAAAACGCATTTCAAACCATGGACCACTTGGATGCAGTTTCATAGAACTTAAACACACTTAAATAACATTAAAACATGATGATTTAATGACATTTTATTGACATTCATTTTGATGAAATGTCGGCTTTGCAATATAAAGTTTGTCATAAATGGAGACAACTGCAGTGACAACTACCTAAATATTAATACGTGCGCTGTCGCAGGTACTATTGCCATAGGTGGAGGACATTCACAGCTGGATGAACTTATGTCAGCAATCAACCTCTCGTTGTTATCTGAAAAGACGTATTCGCAAAACCATGACCTTATCAGTAGGAAATGGAAACAAATTTTAGTAGAATCCATGAATCAGGCTGCAGAAAGAGAAAACCAATTTAGGGATTTGTAAACTAGAAATAGTTAAATTAATAATAATTTGTATAAAGGTACCTACTTTAAAATAATAAATGATAATAAAATTGACTTTTTGTTTATTTATAGTTTTTATACTTTTATCACTGTCTGAATAACACCTTAAATCTAAAAAATAAACACCGCATAATGTTTATTATAGAGCACCATGAATAGTTGTATGTTATGTGTATAAAAACGTGTGCCCCCATCAGGAACGAAGTTTAGTGTAGTGTTTAGGATAAACAACCGGCCGCACAAAATGCTCGTCTGCTCGAATCTCGATACTCGCGCACATACACTTGTATATAATAGAAAGAAGCAGCGAGATAGAGAAAGTCGCATGGAGGAGGCATACCGCTTTTTTCTTACGGGTCGATTTCTACCAGATTACTAAAAAACTATCGCCTTTTTCTAGATAGGGCCATCTTGAATTTTGATTTTAACCCCATGATCGTTGTCAGCTCCCTCGAAAACCATGGAAACGACACCCATGACGAAAAATTTACAAATTTTTGGTGGCGCCATCTTGAATGTCGATTTGACCCCATAATCGTTATCAATGCCCACGAAAACCATGGAAACGACACCCACGATAAAAAAATTGCAAATTTTTGGAGGCGCCATTTTGAATTTTGATTTTGACCCCTTTTGTTATCAGCAATTTTTGTTAGAGAGAAAGTCGCATGAAGTGCATCGCCGTTTCGTTATTCCTTCCAAAAGTTGAAAGTATTCATGGACGTTAGTACCTATATAGTCACTAAATTCATGATCAACATTATTTATGCGCAACGTTTTTTAATTCATAGAAAGATTTTTATTTTATTTAATGCCGTGTCTGTGAATTCTAAGGACTGTGGATTGTACTAGTATTCGTAAGTTGTTCGCCAGAGGGCGCTACTAATGTTTTGTGAAGTATTGTAGAGGTGGGGTGCGGCAAAGAGGGAACGAATGCTCAAGGTTATTTTGCTCAGGGTACCGCCTTAATCAAGTTTTCTAGGTTAAATACTTATTACTTTTATATGTAGGCACTCATTCTTCTCTTGTATCGGTACAAACTTCGAAGAATCCAGCCGTTTCCAAATACCTCTTCAAGGAATACAAGCGTGATGTTATTTTTTGCTACAAAAATAGTCATAGAAAGAAAGAAAGAAGGAAGGAAAGAAAGAAAGAAAGAAAGAAAAGAAAGAAAGAAAAATATTTTATTTGGGACACGCACAGGAAATACATAAAATAAAAATAAAAATAAATAAAAATCCGGCCAAGTGCGAGTCGGACTCACGCATGAAGGGTTCCATACCATTATCTATAAAAACGGCAAAAAAGTCATGTCTGTTGTATTGGAGCCCCCTTAAATATTTATTTTATTCTGTTTTTTTTTGTATTTGTTGTGATAGCGCCAATAGAAATACATCATCTGTGAAAATTTCAACTATCTAACTATCACGGTTAATGAGATACAGCCTGGTGACAGACGGACGGACAGCGGAGTCTTAGTAATAGGGTCCCGTTTTACCCTTTGGGTACATAACCCTAAAAAGGAGCATTAATTTAAAGCTAACGCGTAGCTCTGACGATACCTCGTCATCTCCGCCCACATCAATTCCTATCACTTAGCATCATAATTATTTGCAATAGTCGCGAATTCCTATCACACTTCGCCGGCTGTCAGTCGGAACACGTACTCTATGTACATCACAACCTACTAACCCTCACGGTTACTTACATAACTATTATATAAACAGTTCAAATATTTGGACGTACTAAGTTGACCACGCGACATCGCTCGCCTTTTATTGCATAGCTAATTAAATGTTTGTACAGCATTTCATAATGGTTTTTGGAGAAAAATGATTTTATTTAGACAGGCAATTATTGTGACAGATTTTTTCTTCCACTTCGTGTTATTCTAGGAGCATCTATTGTTATAATTAATGAATGATACATCTATGTGATATAATTTGCTATAAATAGGGCACAAATCTAGTGTTAGGGCTGCTACATTCCTCAAAGAGACATCAGCATAATTGACGGAGTCGCGGATTGTTTAAAAGAGTTACCGTGGCCCTGGCGCACAGGCAACTGAAGGAACACGGGTGGGTTTTAGTCAGTAAGAGTCTGACACGCCCTTCCGCTCCGACCAGAGCGGGAGAGGTGATTTGATGATATCCCAAACAAAAAAAAAAGGGCTGCTGCATTTTTTTAAATAATTTCGGAATTATTAACACAATTTGAAAACTTTTTAACATTATTAATTTGCCTGCCTACGATCGGTGATGTAATGTAAAATCCCAAGTTTAGCGGTCACAGTTGCGACCACTAGGCCGTGGCATACAACAGTAAAATTATTATAATTTTTAATGTAGTATTATCATTTCTGGCGATATAAACATATAAATATATGTTAATTAGAGTTAACAATAAATTCTATGTACCTACAGTCAGCAAAGGAGATAAGTATCCAGGGTTGCCGGATATAGTTGAAGTTTAGTAAGAAACCAATGAATATTTTCGAACGAAATTTAATTTGATAAATTACCAGTTTGATTTCTATTAATTTTATTTTATTTTATTCGAAAAATTTCATCGTTTTCTTATTAAACTTCAACTGTATTCGGCGACCCTGCATACTTAGCTCTTTTGCTGACTGTACATTACTTAAGTACTTTGTACTAATAACATTTTCTTATTGTTCCAGAAAAATGCAATAAAAAAAAAACTCCTGAAGCAAATAAATAATCCAAGATGGCTGCCACCCAGCTGATTTCTGTCAGTGACGCCTTCAACGAGAATTTAATAAAAAATGACAAGGAAATAAATTATTGTGCGCAGTGCACCGAGGGTGTCGACGAGAATATGAACAATAAATATGAAAATATGACTGAAATACAGAAGTTTTATGATGGGAAGAATGTTCTGATCACTGGCGCTACAGGTAAGACAATCCTACTTTATTTTAAATAACCTATTTTTGAAAGCCTAAGCCTACTGGTGGTTATTTGTATGGTGATTGGTTGACCATAATAATAAACACCAATGAAACAGGCTAATTGACATCAGATTTTAATAGCATTATTTTTATAGGAAACGGGTCTTATGGCCGATTTTTCAAACGCAACACAATTTAAAGTTAGCCGGCACGGTTGGCGCAGTGGTTAAGCGGTTGACTGCTGCGCTGCGTGTCGCGGGTTCGATTCCCGCACGGAACAAATATTTGTATGACCTACAAGTAGTTGTTCCGGGTCTGGCTGTTTGTGTATGTGAGTTTAAATGTTTGTAAACGCACCCACAATACAGGAGAAATTCCTAGTGTGGGGCGACGTTATAGAAATACAAAAAAAAATTCACTGAGTCTCATGCTTTGTTGCTAAAATACTACAACAACTAAAAAAAGAAATAACATAACAACAAACAACAAACAAATAATGTGAAAAATAACTTTAATTTCGGAAGTCGATGTCTTTGGTTTTTTATTTTAGTTTTTTGCCGACTCCCGAAATTTAAGTTGTTTTTCACTTTGTAGTGTTTCTTTTTGGAAGTCGCTTTTTTGTTTTTTTTGTAAACATTATTTTTTACGTTTTAGTTGTGATAACTACGTATGTAAAAATACGTATTATTGAAGCTCAAGTTAATAATTTTCAAAATCGGTCCACAATTGACGAAAATATCAATGGACATTTTAATTACCTATACTAAAAACTATTTATGTACACACCTAAAGATACAGGTGAATTGAGACCCTCCTCCTTTTTTAAGAAGTCGGTTAAAAAGTGTGTTGTAGTGATAGGAAGACTTAAAAACGTCTTAAACTAAGCTCAAAAAAAAACTCGAAGTCTCTAGATCTTTAGTCTAGTAACCTTTAGAGATTTTGGGAACTTTTTTAACGACACCGAAAGGCAATGTTACCTAATTCATCATCTCATAATCCGCCGCGCCTTTTGTCAATGATGTTAGGGTCAGCTTCCAGTCTAACCGGATGAAGCTGAAGCAGCGAAGCGTGTATTCAGTTGCTCTATGTAAACTACCAGTACTTTACATGAACGCACTGCCTATCCGCTTAACCAATCTAAAATTAATTACCCAATTGATCTTCCCAGGTTTCCTCGGAAAGATCCTGGTGGAGAAGCTTCTCCGATGCTGTCCAGGTGTGGAGAACCTGTACCTTCTGGTGCGGCAGAAGAGGGGGAAGGACATCTACACGAGGATGGAGGAAATCTTTGATGATCCTGTAAGTTTTGTTTGGTATTCTTGTAAATATGACGAAGGTAGGTTGGTTGGCGAAATGTGGGTGTACTATAGGAACACCTCTGCTTAACCCTTTAGAGAATACAGGCATAATGTTATGTGTATAGGTATACATATAATGGAGTTTGAAAACTGGAGGAGGAAACATTAAGGTGAATCCTCAGCTGTAACCCGCCAAATTCAAATTATCTTTGTTTTTTTGCACCTAAGAATTTTTCAGAATATTTCATATGATTATTAGCTAGGTACTATACAGGTTGTCTGCAAAAGGGAACCTTACATCATGCAGGCTGGCAGAAAAATGATTCTGGTTCCATTCGATCACTCAAGCGAATTTAGAATCGGTTTGAAAATTGTAAAACAAGCGTTTGTTAAAGAACAAGACTTTAAAACAACGTTACTTAGCACCAATTTCACCAAAGTCTGCTGTTACCAAATGCCATGTTAAGCATTTTGACGGACTATTTTTCGCATTGAGACAATCCATCAAATGGCCTATCGGGAAATTTAGAATAAACACAGTATGGTGAAACTGGCCCTTAGTCTTTAACAAACGCGGCAAGGCGCGCAAAAGTGAACACATTCTCTAGAAATAAAACTTTATATACAGGGTTATTTGTAAAACACCAGCAACCTCTTAAGGGGTCATTGTATTCATCATTATAAACAACTTTTACTACGGACCAAACCAGAAATCGCGAAAAAAAAAACAGATTTTCCCTACATTTATATTAGCATAACACGTCAAAACATAGGGAACAGCTGATATTTTTTTCGCGATTTCTGGTTTGATCCGTAGTAAAAGTTGTTTATAATGATGAATACAATGACCCCTTAAGAGGTTGCTGGTGTTTTACAAATAACCCTGTATATAAAAATTACGTGTCACGTTGTTTGTCCGCGATGGATTCCTAAACTACTGAACCGATTTTAAATTTGATTTGCACACCGTGTGCAATTTGATCCAACTTGAAAGATAGGATAGCTTACATCTCAATTTATAGTCGCAATATTATTTTATTGCAAATTATTTGTCTATTATTTGACAGTCACAATTATCTGTTAGCTCTAAACGATTCTAAGAGATGGCGATATCTGTTGACTGGATTGACTAAGTATTCAATAGATGGCGCTATGTTAAAAATACAAACGTTTCATATAAACTACAATTTAATAGCATAACCACCACGTGTTGCTGAGGCTAAGGTATAACCTAAATTTATTTAGTAATACGAGTAAACGAAATACAGTGAAATAATATTATAAAGAGAAAATATATGATTGTTTGTTTGTATTGAATAGGCTCCGAAACTACTGAACCGATTTCAAAAATTCTTTCACTGTTGGGAAGCTACACTATCTCCAGGTGACATAGGCTATATTATACCTATTATGCTTTGCTACCCGGGCGAAGCCGGGGCGGGTCGCTAGTAGTTAATATAATTCAGTATTGATTCTTATTTAGCGGCATCGCCGGCGTCCTGTCTATTCTGGGGTCCTACCCTCTAAGTCCGACAACGAAGAAACGGGCCTGTCCGAAAGTAGTTCCATATTTTGGAATTAATCCTACTCCCGATTAATTAACGTTTTCGGACAGGCAATAACACATCGGGAATAAGGACAACTGTCAAATGGTGTTGCCATTATTTTTTTTTCGGGCCTCGAATTAATCTTACGTCCGTAAGTGATACGGAGTAGGAAACGCCCGTAACTTCTTTGAAACTATGGATTTTGTGTCTAAGGAGTAGACGTCCTGGACCTGCAGTCTCGACATGAATAGCGACAAAAATCTGTCGCTAAGTCGTATCGATGTCAAATTTCTTTAATAGATTTTCAACCTTATGCTTTCGAAATAAAGTTGAAAATCTATTAAAGGAACTTGACATCGATACGACTTAGCGACAGATTTTTGTCGCTATTCATGTCGAGACTGCAGGGCTTGGGCCTGCAGTCTCGACATAGATACCGACAAAAATCGGTCGTTAAGTCCAATCGATGTCAAATTTCTTTAATAGATTTTCAACCTTATGCTTTGGAAATAAAATTGAAAATCTATTAAAGGAATTTCACAACGATACGACTTAGCGACTGATTTTTGTCGCTGTCTAATGTCGAGACTGCCAGCCCTGGTACCAGCACAGTTATTTACAACCAACCGACAGGCTTCCGAGTCGAAAATGACACATTTTAAGTTACCTGACTTGCCTAGTCCCTGACAGCAAAGAGCCGTCGGATGTATAGTGGTTGCTCGTTTAAATAAACTGAAAAAAATCGGGTTTCGGAATTGTGAACAGCGATTAAAGGACTCCTTCGATAACATTAAGAGGCTGACAACTAGGGTTGCCACCTTTTTTTGGGACGAATAAAGTATTTTTTCATTTCGGTAGAACGAAAATAAAGTACACAGCATAAAAAAGAGTACCTACTTATTTATTTTTTTGCTTATTTATCTTTAAAAACACTTCGTTACTTTTTGCAACATTCAACAAATATTGTCTTTCTTGAAGATAATTACAGCCTCATTGCCATCAAACTTTAAATTGAAACATTTGATCAGCTCGTTTTTAATTAAGTTTAGGGAAGCTTTGTTCCTTTCGTCTCTCCACATTAAATTCATAAGGGAGAAAAGTCAGAAACAGTCAGAGTTACGTAAATAGAGTATTTTAGCGTACTTTATTGGTGTCATAGATTATAAAGTACACATACCCGAAAAAGAGGACAATACTCTATTTTAGAGTACGGGTGGTAACCCTACTGACAACAGCTAAACCGCGGTCACTGTCGGACTGCATAGAAAAGAAAAAGAAGCGCGATGACACAACGCTGGTAATTTATTGCAAAATATGAAGCAATTATCGATTTACAAAAAAACTACTGATTGGACTAAAAATTTAAAACACTATTACGTTAATATGTTGCTTGTAGAATAATCTGACAAAAAAGCAGAATGATTGCATGTATATTGGTATGGTTTTTAATCGTTAAAAGAATTTTTTAGAGGCATTTTCGTGATTTTTTTCTATCGTATCAAATTAGTTGTATTAAGTTTTCAACACACTGTCTAACTAGCATATATCCTGAAGAAGATCATATATTTTTCTGATTTTGTTTACTGCAGTGGATCATATACTTTTAGGCATTATAAAATTTGCATTTAGGTCCTGTAGTCCCCTTAATTGATTCGAGTCGGCACGGAAACGTCAATGTGGTCGTGTATGGTGTGTGGTCTCGTTAATGTGCCCTACAGTAGCTACTTATTTAAATTTCAACAAAACTTATTTCAAAGGTCAAGTTTAATCCATAAAAATGGCAGCCATGACAGTTATAGCCAAGACCTTGCCATTTTACGGGCAGCCGAACCAAGGCGAGGAAGAAGCGCTCCTTTTCAGGCAAACCAGAGATAATGATTGGCAAACGTTATGACAAAGTTCACCTTCAAATGAACGGAAGTCATAATTAAACGCTTTTTTTGGAGAAATTATGGGTCTTCAATATATTATATTATCGAGTAATTTATTTTGAAGGCAGCTTCCTGATTATTTTTTCCTTTTTTGGAAAAAGATGAGTAGTGTTGGATATGTCGTGTGGGCCCATTATTAAAAAGCAGGCTTTTCAAGTACTAGGACGCGGGTTCGATAACTTGCAAGTAGCAATGCGGCCTTTGTCTGTTTGATTATTATTTTTAAAAGAGTAACCATGGAGTTTCTTGCCGGCTCTTCTCCATAGGAAACAACCAATTGAAACCGTGCACCTAGCTTCTGACATTTCATAAGTGCCCATGTTGATTTATGTGAAATAAAATATTTTGATTTTGATTTTGAATTAAACTTTTGTTTATTCATTTATATAACAATTGCTTGCTGCACTCACAGTAAACACCAAAGCGCGCAGCGACCCAACAACAAAACATTTAACTAAACAACTTCATACAAACATTAAACATAGATTTACTACTAAGTATACATAAATATGTCGACATCCGGCTCCTACACCCTAATTGCGTAACACACACACTATTAATCAGAATCTGAATCATTTTGAAGCCTATTGCAAATCCATCGCATCATATGTTCGAAAAATTTGTCAGCCCAGCAACGTGAATAAAGCAATGAATGTTGTTCAACTGTCAAAATGAAAGCCATTCAAACTGTTAGTGTGTTACGCAATTACCCCGCTGAGCAATCAGTGCATTCAGCGGATTGATTACCTGGGTTGTAGGAGCCTATCGAGCAGAGCCGTATTTAAGCGTGTGGAGGCCCCGGGGCAACCAAAAAGTGTAGGCCACGAAAATTTTGTGGAACAGACGATAAATTGTTTTTTCCGCATTTTTAATAATTTTTAAACAGGGTGGATTTTTTAGATAGGGCAGTAAGAGCAAGGTACCTTAACCGTTGTAACTGTACACCGTGTGTAAAACAGCGAAAAAAAAAATCTAAGGAAAAGTTGTGTACTAGTGTTTACTTGTCGGAATTTAAAAATATACTTTTTTTTCGAAGTCTCTATTGTGGGGGCCTCTCTTTTGTGGAGACCCCGGGGCGGTCGCCCCGGATGCCCTCCCCTAAATCCAGCCCTGCTATCGAGCAATATGGGTACGCACTGCCGGAGCCGCGAACAGGCACCACGAGGCACAGGCTTGCCTCCCCGGCTCACAGCTCCTCACAGGCTCGGCTTGCACAGCTGGTCCGGAGCAAACAATGAACTAAGCTTATTAGACAATACATCATAAACTTACAATGTAGGAAAACATCGTGAGGAACCCTAAGCTGGATAACCTCCCTAACGTTAATAATAATCTGAAATCAGTATTATTATTTGGCCTTAAGGGTAAGTACATAATAGGTAACTCACAGCAGGTACTTTAAGAGGGCCCTTCCCGGTCCGTCTATCGTCAACGCGAGCATGATTGAAAAGCTTGTTGTTTCATCCAACGCAATGTTTGAAAAACAACCAAGAGTGAGAACGCGATAACATCAAACGAAAATTGGCGCGCAAAGATTTCACAAAACTTGTTCCAAGAAACACGTGTTTTTGAAAAAGCCTTACAAGTTTTTGGAAAAAATATTTGTATTTAGAATCTCCATTACTTGTGCGAGGTTTCTAAGCAGATGTTTTCTTTACTTTAACAATTTTTGAGTACATTATGAACGCCCAAAGTTCAAGTAAAATTTGTGCAAAAAAGCAGATTTTTGGAGGCTTATACTGAATTTGTTTCTCCAAATTTTGATTTTTTACTTGCATAGAAACCTAGACAAAGTGCGCAAGATATTTATTACTTCAAAATTTTCAATGAAAGATGTGTTCTAACGCCATAATCACGTACGAGCGTTTGTATGAAAAATATGACGGGTTGGCCGCTCTTAAGGTACGGTTATAATTGCAGCCTTCAGCGGGTTTACTTACAAACAAACATAAATCTCGGTCAAGGGATATTGGTAAAGGAATCGGCACTGCCAATATTTGCACTAACCAATGAAACAGGACTTAAATATTTTGACAAACATTATCTTGTCTTGGCCACTGGCCATCCGTCTTTAATCCACCATTTCAAAGTGCTGCTATTCTGTAAAGTTCACTTGGAACCTCACTCAAGTGAGCGCACACAATTCGAAAGCGAGCTCATTTGTTTTTAAGGTGAATCCTCAGCTGTAGCCCGCCAAATTCAAATTTTCTTTGTTTCTTTTGCAAATTGCAGCTCTGTTTTACGCCGTATGTTGATTCAAATGCGATTCGCGACTGTAGGAATGATTATATTTACTGAATAATAATCATTAATTTCATATCAATCGTCAAACTTCGCAAATATTCTGACAAATTCTTAGGTGGAACAAATTTCCTTAGATTGACGATTGATATGATATATATGATTATTATTCAGTAAATATATCATTCCTACAGTCGCAAATCGCATTATAATCAACATACGACGTAAAACAGAGCTACAATTTGCAAAAAACAAAGAAAATTTGAATTTGACGGGCTACAACTGAGGATTCACCTTAAAGTGAATCATCCCGGATTCACAACAAGACACCGTTCGAATTTCGAAGCGATGTTCTTCTCTTAACACCTTCGTGCCGTGGCAAAAGTATTATCCAGCCAGCAAGATGGGAGCAGAGTTGGAAAATCATTTAGTGATTTTTTGTGCAAGCGGGCCATAGAATAAAATACTCTTTATTATGTACACCATTAACATTACAGATATAAATGTAGAAATTTTACACAGGGTGACACAATGGGCGGTCTTATCGCTAAAAGCGATCTTTTACAGACAACCTTTGGATGGATTAAAGGGAGAAGGAGGGACAATAATGCAGGTAGTCAGTAGTGTACCATTTACTTAGGTATAATTACAATAAATACATACATAAAACATATACTTATCTACATATTGTATACAATAATAAACACGAAACAAGAGCAAGGAAACGAAATGTAAAGATGATGTTTAAGGAGAGAGGAAATGTTTTTAATCAGAATTTTAAAACTGGACAAAGATAGAGCACGCGTCATCTACACGGGCAAAGCATTCCATAACAAGTGTAGGTACCTACTTACTGATTCCTTCACTGTTTTAGACAAAACTGTTTCTCGTAGTGAGATAATCAGTAATCAAATCACACACTAATTAATATCCTTGTATTATTTACAGGTGTTCAGCCGGCTAAAGGAAGAGGTGCCGAAGTTCCGGCACAAAGTGGTGGTGGTGCCAGCAGACTGCGAGGCCGCTGGACTTGGGCTCACCCTGACTGATAGACAAATGCTTACGGAGAAGGTAAGGCAAAGTTTCATGCTTTAGTTCAATTGAAATTATAGAGGTATGAGGAACAGGGTGTAAAGTTCACTCATACTCTATGGAAAAGGGAGGATCCTCCGACCAGACGGGTGTTGTGTCTGGTGGGCAACTGCCCGACGGTTGATGTCGGGATGTTGTATATATGCTAGTTGCGCGGTAAACTCTGATTGCGCGATGCAGGATTTTGCGTGACGTCAGTATGACGCGTAGCTCGCATGTGGCGATTGTAGATGCCGCTACAAAATTAATCATCTTAACAAATGTAGCTGGAAGTCGGTATGAGGTACAGTACAACTATTTTCTTATTGTCCCTCGGGAATCATCGCATTTCCGAATACAAACGAATGCTAATTTCCATGTCCAAAAATTATTAGATTAATCGTGTATAATAATTTGAATTCAGAACTAAGTAGGTACATTATTGTTGTTTTGTTTTGATTAAAACAACAATAAAGTACTTAGTTCAGAATGTCTGAACAGTACTGAGAGAGATGTACTGTACTCGGCTTTTCAATTCACTATGAATTGGAACGAAGACTAGAGAAGGCAATAGAATCAGAATCAGAATTTTATTTGTAAAAATGTTGTATCCGTTATAATCCAACATCATCCCAATTAATTTGGGGTTGGGGCAGAACGTCTATTTCTTCTTTTCATCTTTATTAAACATAGGTAATCTTCCTTTTAAGCCGACTTTACTTCCTTTTAAGCCGACCGACCATATTCCATACAGTCCACCCACGATTTCTTGCTCTATTCCCATCCAATACCAAGAGCTAATACCATTTGGTATTAGTTTATTTCCGAATTTATTTTCTATTCCCAACGAGTACCGCATTTTAAAACCAATACCAAAACAAGTTTGAAGAAATCAGATACAGTCAGGTTCAGTAAAATTAAAATGCTTTGAGTGACGAACACATAATAAATGTTCCCGAAAACCCTAACCCTAGACGGTCGACGTCAGTGGCATCCCGAGGTTCGGTTGGTTAGGTTCCTTTAAACCCTTTAGACAGAAATAGGAGCCCCGCAGCCCCGCGAAGCGGGGCTCCGTCGACTAGCTTATTAACCCTAACCCTATATTTAGATTACCCTAGATTTCGGTAAAACGCAATTTAAATAAAACTTTGTGTAGCTGAGTGTACAAAAAGTCACGCTTTGGTATTCGTTAGTAATAGATTTTTTATTTAAAAAAATGTGGTACTCGTTGGGAATAGAAAATAAATTCGGAAATAAACTAATACCAAATGGTATTAGCTCTTGGTATTGGATGGGAATAGATCGATTACTTTGTACTTACCTACTTCAATTAAGTCAGTGACGGCGTTAGTGTAGGGCGCGGCTGGGCGACCGCCCAGGGTGCCAGAGGTGAAGTGGCGCCGAATGGGCTGTGACTAGGCGCCCCTTCACCTCTAGCACCACCTGCTACTTAAGTTTCAGTCTGTTTGAAGATAGAAAACAAAAAAAATATTGGTGAGATCTCTTCGCTTGCTCTTGCATCCGAAATTCTCTGAATTCTCAAACTTTTCTGCATCAGCCGAGAAAGTAACTCATCTTTATTTATGAACTTTATTTATAAGAAAATCTAGGCGGAGTGCTGCAAATTTTCACCCCTCTCTACTCTCCAAGAGGGCAGAGGCGCGCCGCCGAAATTTCGCTCAGGGCGCGCCTGTAATGTTAAAACCGACACTGAATTAAATGAACGATGTGGTCTCCTACAATTGGAAACGCACACGAGTATTTTGTTTCAATTCTTTTATACTTGCATGTAATTTTGGAGCCTCTACTGGAGATCCAATAAACAGGGCCAATTTAAATTAGCCAGAGAAACTTTACCCACGTTTTGGGAATTGATATCGAATTTTTGTCGTGGTTTAACTTAGTTTTTTTTTAACCTAAACACTACTGTCTTTTAGTTGCCTTAATTTACATGTCACAGTGTCACTTAAAGTTTTTAAAAATCCTAACGAACTATAAAGTTTTTTTTTGCTTTTTTTGTTTGTTTTCGATATCGATACGATATCCATACGACATACCAACACATGCGTAAAGTTTCGCTAGCTAATTTAATTTGACCCTTTATAAATAAATTATCATTTAAATAAAAATAAAATTGGAACTCAACTTCTTAAATACCTGCTAAACCAGGTGGAATGGCTTTTCAAAACTGCAGTGTGTCCGACTTCTACATTTGCCAGATTCGGTTCAAGATTATTAGCAATTAGCTTTTGCCCGCATCTTCGCTCGCGAGGATGTCGGAAAATATCCCACGGGAACGTACTACCGGGATAAAAGTAATCTATGTGTTAATCCAGGTTATAAACTAATATGTGTGCCAAATATCATCTAAATCCGTTCAGCTATTTTTGTGCCAATCTGGAACATACATTCATACAAACGGAGAAAACATCTAAAAACTATATTTTCAGCTTTAGGCTCCTTCCCTCTCCACATAGCAATTACTTTTTTTTCAAAAATATTCAATCTTCAGTTTTGATTTTGTTACTATTTTATTATAAGTGCATAATCAGCCTATAACGTTCCCACTGCTGGGACACATGCCTCATCTCTGTGAGAGGGAGTGGGCTGTAATCCACCACGCGGGCCCAGTGTGGCATGGTAGATGTCACATGTCTTCGAATTTTTGGTTCTAGGACATGCCGGTTTCGTCACGATGTTTTCCTTCACCGTTTTGAGAGCAGTGGTGATGAAAATTAAATATACAAAATAAAGTGCCTGCCTGGGTTCGAACTCACGACCTACAACTCGTAAAAGTCGGGGCCGATACCACTGGGCCACCACTGCTCCATATTATATGTGAAGAATATAAAATAGATATAGATGGTATAACATTTCTCCTCCTACAATTTGCAGGTTAACATAATCTTTCACTCGGCTGCGACAGTCAAGTTCGATGAGCACCTCCGAGCGGCCCTGGTCACCAACGTCAGAGCACCCCTCCATCTTCTCAGGCTGGCTAGGGATATGAAGAAATTAGACGTAAGTACCTACAAGACCATGTGTTATTTATAGCAAAGAATCCTGCCGCAGTATTCCCTATTGCAACTTCTAGTCAGAATCTGTAGTGAGTGGTAACCAACCAGAAAAGAGACAAGACCCTGAAAAAATATTCAGCTATCTTCCAACAGTTCCAACCCGCAAAGAAATGAGTAGGTATTGGAGTGAGGAAGCCTGTTGTCATGTGTCTCTGGGTTGGAACTGAAAATATTGTAATAAAAAACTCAAAAACACTTTGCCTGACCCGGAAACCGAACACAAACACAAGACCGGCGAGGCCGAGACAGCACAGGAAGAATCCAATTACCTGCTACACTTGTGTATTGTAAGTTTCCGATATAATTTAATCAAAATTAAACCTTATCCCCAGGTACTAATGCACATATCGACGGCATACTCAAACTCACATCTCTCTGAAATCGAGGAGAGGTTCTACCCCTGTGATGCTGACTGTGAACAACTACACCAGATGATTGACAAGCTCTCGGATAACCAAATCAATAAAATGTTACCGAAGTGAGTAATTTTTTTTTAATACTACTACTGTTGCCCTTTACACTCTATGTCATCAATTCATGATGCACATCAGCCAATACCTACGTTTTGATTAAAACTAGGCAACTTCTAAATAATTTGTAGCGGCATCTGCGAGCTACGCGTCACACTGACGTCACGCAAAATTCTGCATCGCGCAAGCAGAGTTTACCGCGCAACTAGCATATATATAAATAACGCTCCGACATCAATCGTCGGGTACCGCCCCGACGCTTGCTCGAGCCAGCCCGCGCCGCTGAGCCTGTAGCTTTAAATTCGTCCCCTAATAATAATAATTCCGACCCAGCCCGTCCCTTGCTGCCCTCTCCCAGCGACGCACTAAGCCGAGGCTCGTACCCCGCAGGGGGTGCCCTTAGCATGTTGTCTTCAAATTTGTAAGTTTTTTAAACCCTGGCTGGGGGCCTTAATTTATGAAGGCAATCACAGGTATATCCGGTTAAGCAGCCGACAACCTCCTAGGTTGAACTGCGAGAAGAATCAATAGTCGGGTAGTTGCCCAAGCAGACACGATACCCGTCTGGTCGGAGGTCCCTTTTCTATGGAGGAATGAGTGAATTTTACACCCTGTTCCTCATACCTCGAAATTTGAAAATAATGAGCTTTTATTTAGGCCAGCGTTTGTGAAAACGGGCATTAGTCGGTAAAGGTCAACTACGTTTGCCGAAGTCAGTCCGTGGATGGGTGTTCATCCATAACATACCAAGACCCTGCCGTGCTTGGTCCCGGAGTATCATTCGTAGATCTTTGACAGTCATTACGGGTAGTCAGAAGCTCATAAGTCCTGACAACCAGTCTAACAGGGTATCGTGTTATCTAGTAACTGGGTTGCGGAGGTCAGATAGACAGACACCCCATGTAAAATACTGGTATTCAGCTGCATCCAGTTAGACTGGAAGCCAGCTAGAACCCTCATAGTTGGAAAAATGCTAGGCGGTTGATCGAGGGTTAAACACGGATTCAATACCTAATACGTAACCAACGATGAACGAATTTAGGAACGTAAACGAGGCAAAAAGAGTATGTAAGGATCGTAGCAGGTGGCGTTCTGTAGTTTCTGCCTACCCCCATGGGAAGAAGGCGTGAGTTTATGTTATTTATGTGTTAACGTTTCCAGAAGTCTCCTAAAAATCGCCAGATTGCCTACCATATTGATTAAAACGGGTTTTTTGTACATTTTCAGGATACTAGGACCCTGGCCGAACACGTACACATTCACAAAAGCGTTAGCAGAGAAGGAACTGCGCGTGAGTGCGGGAGGAATGCCAATAGGTATATTCAGGCCGGCTATAGGTAAGTCAAACTTCTTCTGCTTGTCCCATGTTATTTGGGGTCAGCGCATAAAGTTTTTATCATCATTCACCGTCACACGATACATTCATCTTTTTTGTCTGGTATCTATCTTCACTCCCATTCTGAAGGTAAGTCAATCACAAGTATGATTACTACAAGGAGGATAGAAGAGTACTCGAAGAACCATTGACAAGGCTAACTTTGAGAAGCCTGGGAATTCAAAAATAGGCCTCAATAATGGCCTGTCTGTCCCATTGATTGAATGTCTTGGCTCATAAGTCAGTCTCTTGGTATGTGGAAAAGACCGCATGCGGAAAAAGGATTAACTACTCGACAATTTGATTTCAAACGCGTAGAAATGGCTTGACTAAAAATAACTGATATTATTTTATATTTTTTCAGTTATATCGACAGCAAAGGAACCACTAAAGGGTTGGCTGGACAATATGTATGGACCCACAGGAGTCACTGTTGGCAGTGGTAAGTTGTGCATACATCCTAAAATAATTCTTTAATAGAAAAAAAAGAAAAGAAAAATAGTTTATTCTGCACTTGACAAACAAAACGCTCGTTACAAATAAATGACATTAAACACACACATACAAAGTAGCCAAAAGCCTCGTATTCAAGCAATAAAATTTAAACAATGTTTTTCCATTGCTTGATGCAATTCTTGACATATTATTGATTTAGAGACGTGTTCTTAAGGTGAATCCACAGTTGTAGCCCGCCAAATTTAAATTTTCTTTGCTTTTTTTGCAAATTGTACCTCTGTTTTACGACGTATGTTGATTAAAGTGCGATTTGAGACCGTACGTATGATATATTTACTGAATAATAATTATAAATTTCATATCAATCGTCAAACTTTGGAAATTTGTTCCACCTAAGAATTTTTCTGAATATTTCATATGAAAATTCATAGGTGGAACAACAAAGTTTGATGATTGATATGAAATTTATGATTATTATTCAGTAAATATATCATTGCTACAGTCGCGAATCGCATTTTGATCAACATCCGACGTAAAACAGAGCTGCAATTTGCAAAAAAACAAAGAAAATTTTAATTTGGCGGGCTACAGCTGAGGATCCCCTTAGGTAGAGACCTTGGCAAAAGTAGGGTAAGCAAGACCCACTCAGGCTAAGTGAAGCATAAAATATCGAGGCATTGGAGAGGATTGCGTTCAACTGCGGACAGCTACGATTAGCTAAAGAACCTAAAATTCGTTTCGGCGTCTGCGTTTCTTGCAGTTCTAAACTTAAGTGTGATTCAAAGAATCTCAAATAGATTCGAAACGTGATCTTGCCAAGCGAAAATTTATTCAATATCGTTGGCTACAGACCCCACTTTCCTAGGCTGATGAGATTAATAAACATTACCTAGCTAGCACCTAGTTTGACTCAGAATTATTAAGCTATTGCATAGCTTTTATCGCGGACTTTGAGCGCGGCGACCGAATCAAGAAATTCCGTAACGAAAATAAAACCTAACACCCCCCACTCCGCCTACCATGTAGCTCGGCCGAGCGTTCGCTTGACGTGTATGTATATGGTACTACTGTACGAAGCTCGCACGGATCGAGACGAGCTGCTCCGAAATCGGACGAATACGTAAGCAGATTGCATAAGTTGATAAAAAATGCTATGCAATAGCTTTACCGCGGCAGTCCCCGAGTGCCACACGTGTTTTTTTTTGTTACTGTCGCACAACTGACAAATTACAAGGGCAAGATAGTGATTGGAACATTACTATGCCAATGCAAGAGTTCGGTAGGTAACGTTCATTATTCTCGGTCCAGTGTTCCTTCGTTTTGAACCCCCGACGCAAAAAGAGGGGTGTTATAAGTTTGACCGCTATGTATGTGTGTCTGTCTGTGGCACCGTAGCTCTTAAACGGGAGAACCGATTTGGATGAGGTTTTGTTTATTTGAAAGCAGGTTTTCTAGCGTTGGTTCTTAGATATGTTTTATTAAAATCGGTTCAGCCGTTCCAAGGACATCAGCTCATTTTTTGTGTCGGGGTTTTTTTAATTTTACCTATTATCTTCTTTATCTTACCTTACATAAAACTGTTATTTCCAGCCACCGGCATCCTACGGACGGTGCAGTGTGACGAGATGGTGTCAGCAGACATAGTGCCAGTGGACTCGGTGGTCAACTGCCTGATGGTGGCCGCCTGTAGTGTACACAACGCTTACAAAGAAAGGTACGTACAGTACAACTATTTTCTTAATGTCCCTCGGCAAACTTCGTGTTCCGTCAGTTTATTTTTTTAAATAAATGGCATTAAATTAAAAGAGTATTAACAACTCTATATACTTCCAAGTGGATTGAGAGCGTCCAGTCTGCACCAAGTGCAAGGACAACTGATAGAAATCTGGCGACTGACGAAACACGACGTTTGCCAAGGACGTTGAAAAAATTGTTGTACTGCACTTTTGTACTCGAACAATTGGATTTTGCTAACGTAAAAGCGTCGCTCCAGAGCAGCCAAAGTATCTGATTGAACATCAAAAATATATTGAATTGACATAAGGTACTGAAAAGCTTTATGTCATTTCTGTTGACAGTCTTATAAATACAAAATACTTTGAAAACGATTGCCACTTGTCAAATGGCATTCGCTTCGCAGCGATTCTATTTCTACAATCGCTATCGGTTTCGCTAATGTTTCCATCATACGAATCGAAAAATAACGATAAAGCTTCTCAAAAAGTGCCATTTGGCTACGCATCTCTATGGAAGTAATCGTTGGACGATGTCGAATCTAATTTATATTCGTTGACCTATGACCACGTGACATTTCGATAGCTTATGTCAACTCCATATATTTTTTGTCTTTCCTACTAGTGTCATCGCTAATCGAATGTTACTTTGTCTAAGCCCTCCGGTCTACCGCCTAGCATTCAATGGAACCTCCTCAATGGGTCTCCTAGTTACGGACTTATTTAGAATTACTAATCAAATACCTGAATTTTGCAGTTCACCACCGCTAGAACCTCCGATCTTCAACTACGTCAGTTCAGTGGAGAACCGGCTAACGTGGGGCGACTTCATGTCCAAAAACATGAAATGGATACATTATTACCCTTTCTCTGATGCTGTGTGGTGAGTAGGATATTATTACTAATAACTTTCTTCACAGTTGTGTTGTGATAGCCCTAGGGGCTGAAGGACTGTCTTCTTGGGATACAGATTGTGGGTTCAAAGTTGAAGTAGGTATGTAGCATTGAGACATCTTACAACATCGTTTTGTAAGTATTTTCTAAAGAAATAAGAAGATGCACCACCTATAAATAGTATATTTATTTACCGTTAGGCAAAGAAAACATCGCGAGCAAATCTTGACTTATATGTTCCGAGTCACCCATTCGCGGTGAGCAAACATAGGACACTAATCAATTAAATTCAGTGGCATGAATTTATCAGCATCTTCTTTTGTTTAAAGTCATAATGTTCTGCCCAGTGCCTAGTTTCCTTAGACCACTTTTATTAAACCTCATAGTTTAATGTTTCGCCCTGCAGTACTAATTACAGTACAACTATTTTCTTAATATCCCTCGACAAACTTCGTGTTTCGTCAGTCGTCGGATTTCTATCACTTGCACTTGGTGCAGACCGGACGCTCTCAATCGACTTGGAATATACTTCCGACTAGAAATCCGACGACTGACGAAACTCGAAGTTTGCCGAGGGACATTAAGAAAATAGTTGTACTGTACTGTCGTATGTAAATTAACTTTCAACTTAATCACCTTCTCCGCGTTCCAGGTTCATATCACTAAGGCTGACGAAGTCGGCGCTAATCAACAAAATCTACATGTTATTTTTGCACCTAATACCAGCTGCACTAGTTGATGGCTTAGCCATCTGCTTAGGAAAAAAGCCAAAGTAAGTATCTATGCCAACCTATATTTATCTGCCTAGCCTTGTCCTAGGTCAAATAGACTTTTGGTCTAACCAGATGCGGCGTAATACCAATATTTTACTCAAGTTCTCCTGGCCCTGCAGTCTCGACAAAAATCGGTCGTTAAGTCTAATCGATGTCAAATTTCTTTAATAGAGTTTCAACCTTATGCTTTGGACATAAAGTTGAAAATCTATTGAAGGAATTTGACATCGATACGACTTAGCGACATATTTTTGTCGCTATCTAATGTCGAGACTGCAGGGGCTGGTGTCCTCTCCAACTCCATTTGAGTTCCATAACTCGTTATCCTGTATCGAAAACCTTCGTATGTCTGCGGATCTCCACGTTTGGAACTCGGTATATAAGCCTTATGCCAAGCATGGAACACTCCTGTAGGTACTTACTTAGGTATAAGAAATCGCGAAAAACGATTAGCCCCCTTGGCCGGTTCAGAAAAAGGTGGCGAGAGGATGGTGATGTCATAGACGCTCATCACGAGAACAGCAGGGTCAACCGAGCACAGAAAGTACGGAATTAGGAAACTGCCAAGCAGTGGGGCTATATGACTGTATTACTGAACTTTGAAGTTTAAAATATCGATGTATTTAATTGAGAATGTTCATAATCGCGATGTACGGAACTTCGAAAGAATGTCTATTCAAACTTCGAAGTTCAGTATGACATTCTTTCGAAGTTCCGTACATCGCGGTTATGAACATTCTCAATTAAATACAGCGATATTTTAAACTTCGAAGTTCAGACGTACAGTCCAATGTAATTTAGGGATTAATTCAATGCACATAAATGTATGGGGTATTGGTGGATTCCATTATTAAAAAGATTATGATGTCTCTAAGTGACGTTTCTATTTAAGTCATCAGTTTTTGTGATATGGGATATTTTCGATAACCAGCACATTATGCATATTGCGTAGCATTATGCTGAGCGATTGCCGTTTTGCGTGGATGTGACGCATATTTGCCCCCAACTCGTTCTTTTTTGTATTTGTGTGTTTTATCTCAGCGTCACGTTTACCGCAAATAAACGTATTTTTTGTTTCTTTTCTTCTTTCTATCCACAGCAATAACTTTGTTACTTATTCATAGGTTTCGCGAGTAACACTATGAAATACAAACTTATGTTTACGGTCAATAAAATTTATACTGTGCATGCGTAAATATTCATCCCAACTACGGATCCCTTCAGTTTGCGGTCGGTCACGCACTGGCCCGGTTTTAAATGATGAATGATTTTATTTCTTTATATAGGTTTGTACAAACACTTTTACACAAAAATCATATTTAAAAACTAGATGAGGTCGGCGGTTCCTATTTGACTACTCTGAGAAGAAAGGCCGAAACAAACTCGAAAGTCCACAGTCTCTCTTAAAGTCCAGACATACTCTTGGTCAGATTTGTGTCTGAAATTGTAAACTTAACTTAACTTTTTACTAACCAATATCTTTCTTCCAGGATGCTAAAGGTATACCGTAAGATCCACAAGTTCTCCTCAGTCCTGTCATACTTTTGCACGAGGGAAATCAAATTCTGCAACAGTCGGACGAGAGAGCTTTGGGAGAAGACTTCTGAAGCCGACAAGCAGGTAAGGATTTGCAGGGAAAGAACATATTGTTAGGAAAGTTACGTGAATACTCCAACAGGCTGTAAGCAAGTGAGGGTAGGTTGTAATCGGTTTCAAAGCGTTTCGAATTTCAGTTAAGGTGAATCCTCAGTTGTAGCCCGCCAAATTCAATTATTTTTTTGGTTTTTTGGGAAATTGAAGCTCTGTTTTACGTCATATGTTGATCAAAATGCGATTTCCGACTGTAAGAATGATATATTTACTGAATAATAATCATCAATTTCATATCAATCGTCTAACTTTTACGTATGAAAATTCTTAGGTGAAATTTATTTCCAAAGTTTGACGATTGATATGAAATTGATGACTATTATACAATAAATGTATCATTCCTACAGTAGCAAATCGCATTTTAATCAACATACGACATAAAACTAGAGCTGCGATTTGCAAAAAACCAAAGAAAATTTGAATTAGGCGGCCTACAACTGAGGATTCACCTTAAACCAATTCATTTTTCACTTTTCCATCATCGTGCAGTGTAGACTTAACTACACTAGCTACTCCCTAATGGAACTGTTACAGGGAGATGTTATTATCTCCATTATTTCATATATAATACAAATTGTTAACATTTTATATATATTTATTTAAAAAAACATTTAAAAATATAAAAAAGTAGCGTATGATAAGGAAGGGTCCACGAAGCCGGTAGTCAGGGCTCTAGAGAGAGGAACCTCCATACAATGCGTGCCGTTTCCAGAAGTACCTACTGTTTTCTGAATCAAGCCCTTATATTGTTGTAAAATGATTACCTGCAAAAATTTTACTTGACCTTGATTTAGGACTTAGGATCTCTACCTTCGATTTAATAAACTCCGATTAAAAACATACTTTCATTACATAGTATCGATGAATAAGCAAGACCAGCAACCTAATTACGTAACACACGATCTATCACAATCTGAATCATTTTGAAGCCTATTGCTAATCCATTGCTTCATAGGTATGTTCGAAAAAATTGTCTGCGCTACAACGTAAATAACGCAATGAATGTTGTTGAACTGTCAAAATGAAACCCATTCCTACTGTTAGTGTGTTACGTAATTACCCGCAGCTTAATTCTTACTTATCCATCGGATGTTGAAAAAAAATAACAAGTTAATTGATATATACTTAAGTATGCGTATTCATTGTCGATACAAATACCTCCAAAGTGACGACATAATGATTATGTGGTCTCGCTACCGTCTGAATGACATACTGCTTGAGTTTGGCTTTAAATATGCTAGTTAAAGATAAGAAATAAAGAAAGAAAGAAGCAAAAATATCACATTCTAAAATATTCCACCTTATTCTTTCAGATATACCCGTTCAGCATGAGTGACATGAACTGGGAGGAGTATTTCCAGGATTACCTCGGGGGTATCAGGAGGTTCCTTTTCAAGGAGAGCGACGACACACTACCAGCAGCCAGGATTAAGTGGAAAAGGTAGGCCTAGCAAAGCAATTTTTTTTTCCAACACAGCTTTGTATTAGTGGTGGTCAGATAGGCAGTCGCTGTATGTTAAATTCTGGTATTCAGCTGCGCCCGGTGAGACTATTTTTTATTATTTTTTGGGTGGTAAATCGTCAAATGACTTCTCCCGCTCTGGGCGGAGCGGAAGTGCGTGTCAGACTCTTACTGACTAAAACCCGCCCGTGTTCCTTCAGTTGCCTGTGCGCCAGGGCCACGGTAACTCTTTCGAACAATTCGCGATCCCGGCAGGCATCAGCCCTATCGGACCCCGTCAATGATGCTGACATCTCTTTGAGGCGTGCGTGGAACACGATGCGCCGTCGACCCAGGCCTGGTCCTTACCGGACGGCGAGCTGCCCATTGCTCGCCGTCCGCAAGCCCGCACCTACGGTGGCCGGGAGTCGGCAATCGATTCCTGACGCCCAGGGTTTCTCCTCCTGCGGCGACTAGGGGCGTGAGGGCGCAACGATTGCCTCTCCCTCACGCGCTCTCCTTCGCGTGCATTACTGCTTCGCAGAAGGAGGTGACTACGCAGATGATGATATTTGTATTGTAGTGGAGTAGTTCGAAGCTAAATATAGCTGGAAAAATATGGTTATCTACGAACCACTGGTATAAGATAATAATACAAACTGAAAACCAAACCTAGGAGTGGTAGGAAAGCGTTTCTGAAATTGCGTTGTCACTTTTTCTACAGCATGAAACTGCACCTTAAATGCATAACACACTATATATCACCATCTGAATAATTTTGAAGCCTATTGTTAATCCATTACTGCATATGTTCGAAAAATATGTCTGCTCAACAACATAAATAACGCAATGAATGTTGTTGAACTGTCAAAATGAAAGCCATTAGTGTATTAGAGCTAATTATCTTTTTTTTTATGCACGTGTTTCTGTGACCAATACAACATTTTTTCTTTCTGTTTTTTTTATTTCTTATATCCTAATAGGCATTAAGATGTACGCAGTTCTAAGCAACATTTTTTTTTGTTCCAGATTATACTATCTGCATCAGATAGCAAGGTTTATTTTCTTCATCTTGGCGGTCTACGCTTTATGGCGGATCTTATCTTTATTATGGTGATTTTAATTATAAATTGTACAGTAATCGTAAGAAAAGGTGATTTTAAAATTAACTAACTTAGGAATGTAATAAACAGCACCCTGTAGGTAAATGAGACCGCGTAGTTTTTTTTTTTTTTTTAAAAAGATCAAAGTTTTTTTAGAAAAAATTTCATCAAAATTTAAAGGTGTAAGTTTTCAGTACTTAAATGTATGAAAAAACGTTCAAGTTATATTTTTGATTTATTTATAGAGGTGTCAAAGACGCCTATTTTTATTTACATTTTTTCATAGGTCGGGGAAAAAGTTTTTTCGTATTTTATAGGTATAAAGTTAAAGTAAAATCTCTTTGGCTGTACTGTTTGTATCTGGCTGGTTGTGATACCATTAAATAGATGACATTTAAAACTTAAAAATAAAAAGTAAAAACGATTTCCCGCCATTTTTCAATTGTTTTGCTGTCCGCCAAAATGAGTGAATCTAACGAAGAAATTCGATACATTTGAAGTTTTATTATAAAAAAGGGAAAATTGCGATAAAAGCCGCGCAAAAATATGTGACGTTTATGGACTTAACGCAGTGTCACTATGAGTACCTAGCACAAAGTTGATTCAAGTGTTTTCAGTCCAGGAATTTTGATGTCAAAGATGCAGCTCGCTCTGGTCTCCCTGTTACGGAAAAATCGATGCCATTTTTGAAAAAGTGGAGCAATATTGGCATATTAGTACCTAGTTACGACATAGCTGAATGGTTTTAGGGGTTGACCACAAAAGAAGGAAGAGGGGAATAGTCTGGGTGTACAAAAAATCTCGATATTTGGGTCCACACGAGCTGTTATGCTTGAATTTGTATATAAAATACGAAATAACTTTTTCCCCGACCTAATATTTTATATCTGTGCACTGTTGATGGTTTAAAAATCACTCAATGACTATGGGAGGGGATAAAAGTTTTTTTTCCCTATAATTTGGGGTTAGGTAGAAAACATGCAAAGAGGATTTTTCTCTAGGTGTTGCATAACGTGGTCTCATTTAAAAATAGGGTTCAAAATTCAAGTTTTCAAAAACCAAACCTGTTGTAAAATAAACAAATATGTACCTACCTAAAGTTTAAATATTCACGTTAGGTACAGCAAAACGAATGTTACCAAAACCTTATTATTATAGTAAGTATTTTAATTAGAAAACGATTATGTTGTAAATGAAGATTTCAAAGAAGTGTAGTTCTAAGTAATTCATTATTAAGGATGATAGTAACAAAAAAACATTACCCTCCTTTTGGGCTTTGCCGCAGTCGGGTAAAAATGAGGCACTTTTCAGTCTTCCACCCATTTTATAAATTTAGTTTTAAGGCTCCCACAAACAGGCACCGCTCGTCGCGCGACATACGGTGCCTTTGAGTCACACTGACGCGTCGCGCCAGTGTGCACGAGCCTTTAACATCGTTTAAACACAGTCACGAGCACAAATATTATGAATAATGAACAGCTCGGCAATTATATCTGTTAGCATCCTATATCTTGGCGTCGCTTGTTTCATCAGATATTTTTGTTTCTTCAATGTCACATATTTGTGCTGCTACTTGTATATGCCTTCCACAAATGATCACAATATTTGCCGTCATCTTTACGACATATAATAATGGATCAATAAAAAAGTCAGATATTATTGTCGAGCTGTCCATATTAATATATTTATGACCGTTACTGTATATACTTGCTGTATGGTGTACAGCTATAGGTGAATTTCGTGGAAAAACCAAGTCAAATTCATGCTCCTTTTGTGAAGTTGATTGAAAATAGGGATGTCTAAAATACCTTAGCCTTCTTCTGACCAGACTTAAAAATCGGCATGCACGATGTTAAAACTAGCGACAAAGTAAAAAGGATTAAATGTAATTATGTAAACAATTCTGTATTTTGTAAGTAAAACTTATTGTAATGATTATTATCCAAAAATAAATACTTTAAATAATATCTGCTGTTTATTTTTATTTGTTTATAGTCCACTAGCTTTTGCCCGCGACTTCGTCTGCGTGAAATTTCTTGTGCCCCGTCCCACCCCGTCGCATAGCATTGCCTGGCCGCACATCTTGCTAATTTCTTTTAAAACTACTTTACTAAAAGTCACATAGAGGAATAATTGGTATTTCACACAAGAAATACCTTTAATTTAGACATAGCAACGTATGCTGGGCACAACTAGTTGCTAATAAAATTGGACAGGCTCTAGATATGGAGTTCTTTTTTACATTAATTTCTCTTTAAACGTTATTAGCATAAGCTTATGCTTTTAATATGATAACGTACATTGCTCGTACATTGTTACGGTAGGCTTTCACATTCAGATAGTTGGTAATTTGTTCAGATTTAGAACGACTGTACGTCTGAACTTCGAAGTTTAAAATATCGATGTATTTAATTGAGAATGTTCATAATCGCGATGTACGGAACTTTTTAAGAATGTCTATTCAAACTTCGAAGTTCAGTATGGCATTCTTTCGAAGTTCCGTACATCGCGATTATGAACATTCTCAATTAAATACATCGATATTTTAAACGTTGAAGTTCAGACGTAGGTACAGTCATTTAGAACACACCTGCCATTCTGACATCAGCCGATCTATTTTGTAAAATTCTCACCGTGAAAACATAGGTGAAGTGAGCTGTCAGTCCGCCTGATGCAAGGGCTTGCCACTATTGACAACTCACTCCACGCTCACTTCGCCTAAGTTATCACGGTGAGATTTTTACAGAATAGATCTGCAGGTTGGCGGCTCACATACTTTTTTCTAAAAACTGTGGTTTTAAATTTGTACACTGCTTCATATTGTAGGTACGTACATTCGGTACATTGCTCTCACGCATATCGCATGGCAATTTGTTGTCACACACCCGTAATTATGTTGCACACGACCTCGCGAGTCTTTACATCTTAAAACAAAAAGCGCGCGAAATGGCTGAAATATGTTTGATATGTTTCCAATCCCCATATCTCCGCAATTTCGAAAAACTGAATCTATAAAAAAGTTCCCTAAAATTATAGAACCTGATCACAAAATTTTACGAGAATCGGTTGAGAAATGCGACTTGTAGAGGAGAAGACATCCGGACATACGAAAACATTTTTGCCCATGCTGAAACGGAAAAGCTTCGCGCTCGCTTGGTCAATTAGTAGGTGTTTATTTATGCATCCATATGTTACTAATATTAAAAAAGCGAAAGTAGCTGTCCGTCCGTTGGCATTTGGCATACAGGTAGACCATGACCGGGATCAGGACTAGCCTTAGGACATAGGATACTTTTTTATCTAGGTAGATCCAACCTCCACATAGGCAAAGCTGCGTGCTAAAGCTAAACAAGTTGTCTATAAAATTATATATTATGTTATAGGTTAACTAAAAAGTCGGAAGTATTTTCAAAATTTTCTTTATTCAAACAAAATAACTGCACTTTACATTGGGATATTATACACTAAACTGAGATTCTTTGCAAGTCTTAAATAAATACACTTAAGCATGTTAAATTATCAATTCATCACTGGATATACTTCGCTACCGATACTATAAATAATGTCACGCCCGTATTTCTCGAAGGGGAAGCCAGAGGTCTGTGGTTATCGTCTGTGTACTTTGTTTTTTGATCCGGGGTTGAAAATCCTCATGGATGTCTTCTGCCCTGGGGTGGGCGGAGGCGTCTGTCAGACTCTTACAGACTAAAAACCACCCCGGGGTTCCCTTCCCACACTTGCACGGGGGATCATAGGAACTTATGCGCCTTCCACGATCCCCGGCTAATCGTGTATGCAGTCACTAAAAGTGATAAGTAACCAGGGTCGTCGATACTTTTAGTTGAAGTTTAGGAAGAAACCGATGAATGTTTCCGAATAAAATTTAATTCAATTAACAGAAAACAAACAGGTAATTTATCAAATTAAATTTCATTCGAAAACATCCATCGGTTTCTTACTAAACTTCAACATATCCGACGACCCTGGTTACTTATCTCTTTTGGAGACTGTACCTACTCCTACTTTTTGACAGTTAAAATACTAGCTGACCCAGCCGACGTTGTCCTGTCCAAATTAAAATAATTCACACAAAATTCTCAATTTCCCGGCAACAAATTATTTCCTTAGAAAACTGATTTGGACTAAAACGACATTAAAAAAAAAAAATCTCCAGCTATTTTTTTTTCACTCTTGCGCACAGCAATGGCGGCAGAAATATGTATGGTGCTAGTAAGTACTACCCCGGACGAGATCCTTCACAACGAGCTCTACTAAGTGGTACCGAAAATACACGTTGGCAGGGACATCGAAATGCAAACTGTAACCATGAATTCAGGACACGATTCTAGACCCCTTAGAGTAGAAAATTTTCGTTTGGTTATCAAACGTAGTCAAAATGTATGGAACAGCATCTTCTTATTCAATAACTGGCGAAAAATTTTAAAGTACGGGCGTCCAGAATCATGTACTGAACTCAAACTCAAAGCATTTATTTCAAATAAACCAATTGCAGGCACTTTTGAATTGTCAAGGGGTCGGTCCGTCAGAAAGATGAAGCTAGTTGCCCATTCCAAAGCGTAGTAGGTTCCTATGGAGAAGAACGGGCAAGAAACTCCATGGACACTCTTTTATATCAAAATATGGTTCCATCATTCATGTTGAAATTATGCATGTGAGAACGATGAAGAACGTTAAAAGCGTCCGTAATAAGAAGACAAAACAATTCAAATATTAAAATAAAATAAGCCGTGGCAGCTAAGAAATGACCAGTCCCTACTGACGACGCCCGATCACGAACATGACGCACGCTGAATCCATGGTAACATATTACGAGTCGATATCCTTGCCACTCTATATAGATAGCGAAGTATTATGGCAATGAATGGACAAGCAAGTTCTTCTGAACGGAACTATACTCCATTTGAAATAAGATTAGAAATTTAAATAAACCTTTTTTACAGTCCGTTCAACCGATTTTGACTTTTATTAAATAAATAATAAATTCATTATTTTCAGGTACTTAAGTAAATAACACCCATAGCCAGATATAAATTAACAAATTAATAGTAATGATAATAATGATAAATTAATGACATCAATTAAAATAAAACCAAAACACCAAAGAATTTTCTTTTCATTTTTCAATTTTTGTATTTTGTAAAATAAAATTAATAAAAATATTGCGGTAGTGGATTAGTTGGTGGGTTATATATTATATTGCGTTGGTGGCATGACAAATGGCCGCTGCAGTATTGTAACCAGGTTTTTGCTTTTAATGCCATCTTTATGCCTACGTAATAGAATTCAAAATCGGGTGAACGGACTGTAAAAAAGGTTTATTTAAATTTCTAATCTTATTTCAAATGGAGTATACAAATAATTACATCTCCTGTTAATACCGTTTAGTTATTAAACTACAGAAAAAGGGAAAGCTTGAAACACACGTTGAAAAGTCAGTCAAATGTTTAAATAACAATTAAAGGCAAATTGCAATTAATTAATTAATATCCAACTTTATTAAAGCTATGGGTTCAGATGCCTCTCCGAAGATGGGTAACCATACTGACCATCTATTTCATACTGAAACTGCTTCGTACTTTGGAAAGGGTCTGTCTCGGCTGTCATGCGTCGATTTTTGATATCGTTGCAAATCCGTCTGTCTATTTGTAGACCTTTTTTATATTTTGTTGAGTACCTGTTACTTGTTGACAGCCCTACACTGACCTCCCATACCTATCAACGCTGTAATTTAAAACATTGTAAAAGCCCCTTATTTTTAAAAGAGTAACCGTGGAGTTTCTTGCCGGCTCTTCTCCATTAGAAACAACCATTTGGAACCGTGCACCTAGCTTCTGACGTTTCATAAGTGCCCATGTAGGTTTATGTGAAATACAATATTTTGATTGATTTGATTTCGAGTCAGAAGCCTGAAAGGCTGACGTCTTATGGTGTTATCTAGTAATTGGGTTGTGGAGGCATGTAAACAGTAAAATACTGGTAATCAGCTGCATCTGGTTAGACTGGAAGCTGACCAAACAAAGTTTGGGGAAGGCTAGGCGGATCATAAAATAAAAATGGCACAGGCTGCCAAGAGGTAAGCTTTACTGTCATATAACTTTGTCTGTCTCTGTCACCTTAAATATATTCATATTGAGGGCCATCGCTTCATAAATAGTTAAAAATATCTTCAAAAACTTGCCTTCAATTGTCATCAAACAAACAAACAAAATACATTTAAAAAAAACTCATCTCAAAATTCATAATACTTATTAAAAAAACAAAAATACATCAGTAGATTCTGCAATGCAAAAAATTGCCTAAAGAATGGAGTAAAAATTATTAACTTACATTAAAAAGTCTTACAATTGGATGGAATATTGTAATGCAAGTCGAAATATTATAAGACTCGAAATTATTAATTATACAATTTGGATACAAGATTCCGTGCCTCGGAAAGAACGTAAATCCATTAGTCCCGCGCGTCCTCGCTTATTATTTGAAGATATTTGACAATAATTACGGGAAATCAGAAACCCGAAAGTCTGACAACCAATCTTGCCAAGAGGTATCGTGTTATCTAGTAGTTTGGTTGTAGAGGTCAGATAGGCAACTCCATGTGAAATACATGTAATTAGCTGCGTCCAGAAGCCGACCCCAAGTTAGAGGAGACAAGGCAAGGCAGGCGATAGACTCGAATTTTACTTTAAAGACTGAAATTAGTAAATCTGCTATCAAATATCATATCGGGTCGAACTATATTTCCGCTGGATGCGAGAAGCATACAACCGGTCGAAGTGGCGATGTTTGGGGAAGGCTTATGATGTCCAGCAGTGGACTTCTTTCGGCTAAAATTATCATGATGATAATTCGTGGAAGCTAATTCCAATTGGTTGACTGAACTACCAACGAATTATTATTTCTTGAGTAAATTCTTTAAAGTTGTATCTTGTATCCAAATTGTATAAGCATTAAAGTTTCGGAATGTATAATTCAGATCTAAGCTATTAAAAAAACATTTATACTTACTTACTAACACTTTTACAAACCTATGTTAGTTTACATTTAAAAATGCTTGATCGAGATTCCAAAGGAAATCATTGTTTTTGAATTTTCTATTACATTCCAAAAAAAAAACAATAAAGTATTAATTAAAGTAAAAATATACATAATTACCAATTTATACAAAGAAAAAACTCATACGAACTACAACAATAAAATCTAATACAAAAACGCGGTATCGCATGTTTTCTTTTTTAAATTAAAGCAAATTAACACTGGATTCATGATTATGTTTACAAAATAGTTTCATTTAAAAATCATTAAGTTAAAGTGCAGGAAAGCTGGGATATATAAATGGTATAATTATGTATAATTGTATACTCTTATGTAAAGTATATTAAGGCGTGATTCCACCCACACGATCGACGTCGAATCGATGCCCCGATCAACGTCGATCTCAGGATTATCGATGATTTCTGCTTGTACTACTATTGACGTTGGATCGTACTCATTGAAAATAGTTCAGGGGGTTGCCATGCGCTTTCATAGCAAGTAGTATTTGACAAGTGTCAAACTCAGTTGGCATATGAATTGTCAAGCGATTTTGAACCAAGTGCGGTGCAATTATTCTTGTCAAGTCGATCTGCTCTACAAAAGCTTCTAGTATGGTACTAGCTCTGGTATGAGGCTGGCACAGGAGCTTGGGGAATGGCACAAGAAAAGAGAGGCCTAAGCCCAGCAGAGAGTGAAGTCGGGCTGTGGATGATTGATCAATCGACGTTTAAGAGTCTATATAATGGACGTTAATCAATATTACCGTTCGATGTCGATCGTGTGAGTGTAATAACGTCCTAACAGTAGCTATGCGATGCTATTGATATTACAAAGATAGTGAAAATCTTGTTAGTTATTTTATTACTGGCATTTAGCATGAAATTGTGACATATAGTTACCTATTGTTTTTTTTTTTTGTTAGTGTCTTTCGATTACCTAAAATATTTTTATGCCTTCTGGCGGGACGTAGTATGGATCGACATTTTTTTATCCATCTATATAATTTTACCATATGCTTACAAAATGAATTTGAATTTTTAGCTGCAAAATGAAGGAAAAAGCATACATTTTATGGGTAGAAGATATTTAGCTGCCAGATATATTTTTTATAGCATCGCATAGTTCTGTCACAATCCTAATTACGTTCAGTACAAAAATATTATAAAAATTACACACAAGACATTTATCAGCAGGTACTAATACTGTCATCATTATAATTATAATAATGGTATATATAAAGTTTAATTATTTTTATAAATCGGTTCACTGTTTAGAAAACTGGATTGTTTCGAATGTCAATATTTAAAAATGTCTCCTTAGTCAAATCAGAAAAAGGCCCTGAATAATTATAAGAATTCAGAAGTTCATGTTGATATTTAAAAATACATTTTGTGATTTTTCTAGTCCATTTGATGATAATTTCATAAGTTTATATACAGGGTTACTGGTAACTCGACGTATTCCTTGCAGAACGTCATAGTAGGGTTAAAATGCAACAAATTAAGCCACCAAATGTTCTACCGAAATTCAGTAGTTTTTAAGATAATAAGGTTTTTAGTTGTTTTATGAAAAATCCAATTTAAAAATGATTTACGGCGCGACTATACTGGAATTTAAGTTATTATAGTAGCTGATGCTGTAGCAGATCTTTGTTGATATTTAAAAATCTAAAATGCCTTTAACTTTGGCAAAGATCACTAATTAAACATTTTATTTTTCGCAATTTTTGTCATTACTTTATTAAAAAATCACTCAAAAACTACTGATTTTCGGTAGAACATTTGGTGGCTTAATTTGTTGCATTTTAACCTTACTATGACGTCCTGCAAGGAATACGTCGAGTTACCAGTAACCCTGTATAATATAGCTTCAACTTCGGTTTCCGTAAAGAGCGACGACCGCCACATAACGGCTTATAATGATGGCAGCGAGGCACACACTTTCCTGCTAATTTCTCACAACGCACTTTACGCTTTTTATTTGTTTTTTAATTGTAGGTATATGTTGTGTTGTGTTCTTTGTAGTCTGTGCTAAATCAATATATTTTCTTTCTTTTCTTTCAGCGGGGTTTGACTTATCTAACGGTGTCAAAAATCGCTCTAAAGAAACTCACCAACATACCGCAGACCGGACGCTCTCAATCGACTTGAAACATACTTCCAAGTCGATTGAGAGCGTCCGGTCTGAGGTGCTAGTGCAAAGGGCAACTGATAGAAATCCGACGACTGACAAAACACGAAGTTTGCCGAGGGACATTAAGAAAATAGTTGTACTGTACTTTCATAACGTTTCAGTGACGTTATTCGACGGTAAATTACTGACGCTATGAGACGGTCACCGCTCTTTTAAGATACCGTAGCATAACTGCTTCATTCTTGTTTTTTTTTTCTTAAATATACATACAATGTTCAGTTATTTGTCAATTTAATACTTGAGTAAAATGTTGCCAAGCCATAGAAGTGTCATATTTTTCACTTACAAAAGTTGTTTCTATAAAAGTTGTTATTATTAAAATAGGTAAATATTATTACTACTGATATTAATTTACTGGGTATTATTGTACATTTGTTAGTCTTAAACGGACAATCACTTTTGTGCTAGACATTTTCTTAGAAGTTATTTCTATTATTATTGTTTTTTTTTTTTTACTTTATGAGGCTAATCTAGCGCGTTGTCTATTAATATAATTTTACTGTGCGTTTTATACTTTGTCAATAATTTACTTTTATTTGAATAAACAGTGGTTCATTGGTAGTCTTCTAAAAACGATTTTTTACTCAAGATTTTAGATTTTCAAAGGAATATATTATTTATTTTATATTAAAAAAAACTCAATATACAGAGTTATGTCCTTAACATAGACAATACGAATAGTCAGGTGTCAATGTAACTTTGGCACGTTAAAAAAAATGTAAACAATGGAAAGAAGTGTACTCACTGGTGAATATAATCCGATCGATCCGCCAGAGTTTTGGGGATCAACACTAAATGATATTTTTTTGGGATCAACTCCATTTTTGGATAGATTTCGTCGTAATGTCCAATGTTGTCTTCGTTCAAATAAATAGTAAACGATCAATTTGTCGCTTCGATCGATCTGACACGTTGGATCATAACGACTAATAACCGTTTCGATTGATTTTTCGCTTAAAGATTAAGTCAGTATTATCATCAGATATGTCAGCATGTGTAAAATATGTGTTATTTTAAATTTTGCACCCGATCCGTAAACCAACGGGTCGGGCCGCAGTCCGGGGTAGTTAATGTCCGGCATGGGCGACTCTGGAAACATTAATGAATATTTGGTTAGAAGTTCACACAAGTACACAAGATTGTATAATAAAAGATATGTTGGGGTAAGTTCGACGCTAGGGTAAGACCGTACGGATCAAATGCAGTGGCATTTTATTTTACCCCGACTGTCGGGGCTGAATAAAATGGCGCAGAACACAATATTGTCAGCATTAAGGGGGAAGCGCCATGCAAAATGCAAAAAACTTAAGAAATTTGGAATTTCGCGGGCTACACTTCTTTTTTTTCTTTTTTTGCTTTCGGGAGGAAACCTTCAAAAGGCACCCGACTTCTGGGGAGGGAGGTCGGGAGTGTGGGATTTTTAACTACCTAAAACCACCCCGTTGATCACCATCAGCACATAGACGGGGTCCCGGTTCCTCTTAAATGACCAATTCCGGAACCCCCCTGTGCAACGCCTGTAAAGCACATCCCTGGGGAGACTGGTCGCGGGCTACCCTGGCGCTTTCGTCTTAAACAATATTGCAAAACTACCCGCGATTTTCAATCGTACGGTTTTACCCCAGCCCCGAACTTACCCCAACATACTCTACAAGGTGACAAAACATGGAAATCCAGTATGAACTGACCTCGCAATGTAGGTAAAGCATATATAATGCAAGACCAGTTTATATTGGGAATGTATATGAATGTCGACGGGTGTATAAGTGGAGAAGACAATATGACAATAAATGAAAACGCTTCGCTATGGATGCTACTGAAGGCGCCAAGTTCGTTGCCAACTTCTGGACTGACTGTATATAGATCGCCATCGACACGCTAAGAGGAATAAAAACGCTAACAATACTAATACATAGGAGTATTTTGGACCTTAAAAAAACTTAACATCGAAATTGAAAACGTGATTTTTTCAAACAAACTAGGTAAATAGTAGTGACCAGAGGGCTGGCCTATATTTTTGGCCAAAGAATCATCATCGGAATACAACGTGGCAATGCTCTCAGCCTTTTGGGCACTTTTCCTTATGACAGAGATACGGACGAATTTTTTGATGCCCTTTGATTCTTTTCCTTCTTTATTTTATTTACATGTAAATATTATTATAAATATTATTTTAAGTCTGTTAACTTATATAATGACTAAAATAATAATAATCATAAAAAAATCAAGTATCTTGGCTTAGCATACGAGGTTGTCGACATGTGGGACGTGGACTCTGCAATCATTGTACCGATAATCGTTACAGTAAATGGACTAATAGAGGAGAGCCTCGACCCACCTCAGGAGGCTCTCATTGCGCAGCTGGGTCTTGAAGGGCTTGATTCAGAGACCAGTACTTATGGATACGGCACGCATAGTGAGGAGGTTCCTCTCTCTAGAGCCCTGACCACCGGCAGCTAGGACCCCGTTTCTGATGCCGATGGACCACAATTTTTTATATTTTTAAATGTTTTGCTACGCTTTTTGTTAAAATATTTAAAAATGTACTGAATATGTATGGAGATAAATAAACGATAATAGTAATACTAGCTATAATGACTAAACTATTGAATGTATCGTCGCTCGCATGACTAACGGTCTTATCTCCGTATTTTCCATTGTTCAGGACAAGCTTTTTGCGGTTACGGCATTTCTAACTAACATTAAAGGTATCTATCGGCAATTCTGAATATATAATTATATTTATTCATAAATAGTATCGATAGCAGTGGCGAAGGTTCCATATAACTCGATTCCTACCCGTTTCCTTTTGTAAAATGGCACAGTCAATATTCTATAGACAAATAATATAATCACATTAAAGATATGTACTCCGGGTGACCTCTTACAAAAATTTACCCTTCGATACTGATTGATAGTACTTTAGGCGACCAAAGTTTATAATAAACTACCAGATTGTTTTAAAACTGTTAACTTTGGGACATTTAAATGTAAATTATTCAATTATCTCATAAGTAAATGCTACTACTCGACTAATGATTTTATGAATGAAAAGTAGACTTAAATATTAGGAATTATCTGTTTTATTCTCTTCGTACTATCTCTTTGACTTAATTCAATCCTTTTGACATTTCTTTTACTAATATTTGACTAATTTGCAATTTGAATACTATCCTAATTCATTTAATTTAATATGATATGTGAGAATCTAATCAACACCCAAAAATGTATTTGTACGCCGGAAACGGCAGAATATTATGAACTGTAAAAATTATGTAACATCTCTGTAACAATATTCTGACAAATAAATGGACTATTACTATTACTATTTAATTTTACGCTTTAGCTATTTATTTAAAGAATTACGAAAATGAAAAATATAAAGCATCACGAACAGAAAAAATGTAGTTGTCCTAACACAAAACAGCTAAAAAAATGAGATAGGCCTTTTAGTCATGCGAGCGAAGATATTCGATTGAATTTTGTATGCAGTCTGGGAACGTCATTTGATATACGAAGTGTAATTTATCTTTGTATTGTCGTCTCCACCTTGTACACTGGAAAATTGAGCGATAAAACGAGACATTTTTTTTTAACTGAAGGTGAATCCTCAGCTGTATTCCGCCAAATTCAAATTTTCTTTGGTTTTTTGCAAATTGCAGCTCTGTTTTACGTCGTATGTTGATGATATTACTTTTGTAACATGAATACGAGGCTTTTGGCTATTTTGTGTCTCTAAATTAATGTCGTTCATTTGTTAGGTGCGTTTTGTTTGTGCAGAATAAACTATTTTTCTTTCATTCTTTTTTCTTTTTTAAAATGCGATTAGCGACTGTATGAATGATATATTTACTGAAATCATCAATTTCATATCAATAGTCAATTTTGAAAATTTGTTCTACCTAATAATTTTTCAGAATATTTCATAAGAAAATTCTTAGGAGGAACAAATTTCCAAATTTTGACGATTGATATGAAATTGATGATTATTATTCAGTAAATATATCATACCTACAGTCGTGAATCGCATTTTGATCCACATACGACGTAAAACATAGTTGCAATTTGCATCAAAACCAAAGATAATTTGAATTTGGCGGGCTACAGCTGAGGATTCACTTTAAATAACGAGATTTATAAATTACTTTAGTGGCAGTATTTATGAAAATTTCCAAAAATTACTTCCCTTAATCCAAAAACAGACCATTGGTCAATGAAAACCAAATTGCAGTAACGCACACACACGCGTGCAAAACGTATTATAATTTTTATATTTATTTACTTGATCTCATTTTTGTAAAGTAGTTTTTGTCTACTCAAAAATAATGAATAGTTACAAGCTTTAAATACACAAATTACATAATTTATGAAGCAAAACCAATATGGTAGGTACGTTCTTCCAAACATGCAAAAAGAAATAGTTTTTTGGAATCAGAAAAAAATACTACAAATAAAAATAAAAAACATTTTTAGCCACTGTTCCTACTGTCTTTGGACGACTGTCGTTACAGGATATTCCCAATTGATTGTGTCGAAAGAAAATTAAGAACAATTACAAATCGCACTTATAAATGACCGTGGACGACAGTATTAATCGTTCGTGGCATAAGTAAACAGCTCTTAAAAATACTTAAGGCACGATATTTTTAACAGGAGGAATACTTGTCGTCACAACACAGTGAGTACAGTTTCTAAAATAAAAAACGGGTGCTAAAAGACTCGTCATCAAGTCAAGAGTCACGAATTCTTCTTACAAACGCATTTTTTTTTTTCATTTGACCATATCGGTACTGCTTTCTTGTAAAAATTACAATTATTCCCACCCAACACAAGCTAATAATATAAGACGTGAGGTGTTTCTATTTTATTTTTAGCAAAAATAACGCGTTGTTGTGTTCCTATGTACTCCGCAATTGGAGTCCACCTTTTCCCGAAAGATCCTAAAATTAGAAGATTTTTGTTTTGAAGCTATTCGTAGAGATTTTTTTATTAAACACAGAGTTCGAGGTTCTGTCGGAATCATTTTGAAGAAAGTGATTACGAGGAAATATTTAAGGTTTAAAATTCTGGCACTTTCCATGTCAAATGCTTGATTTAAAATATTGAAATCACCGAAAATAACGAAATAATAAAATAAAACCAAACTAATGAACGAACACGAAACGGAACGAATGAACGAAATGTCAAATTTATTGTAGGCCGTAGGGACCTAGCTATGACCACGCCATCTACAATTAGCTTTGCCCGACCTTCCCCATTAGTGGTTTCCCAGTAATTATTTCTGCTTAATATGACTTAGTTTCAGAAGTCGTGTAGATTTTGACTTGGTGACGGCTTTTTTTACACCCTGTATAATAAAAAAGCTAAAACTCACCTCCTCGCAGCATAAACGATGTAAACAGCGAACATGGACATAAGGGTGGCCTCAGACGGCGCGATGTTAGCTGCGCCGCCGTAACGCGCGGTACCACACGCCGGTGGACACACCGGAATTATAGATTCTAAAGACAAGACATATATTGTAGCATGCGACGAGTAACAGCCATGCATGCGGAGTATGCATAAAAATAATACAGAGTGAGATCGTCATACTCGCAACCGGCGTGCGTGTATGACCAGATGTATGAACGTAAACGAGGCAAAAGGAGTATGTAAGGATCGTAGCAGGTGGCGTTCTATAGTTTCTACCTACCCTCAAGGGAAGAATGCGTGAGTTTATGTATGTATGTATGAGATCATAAATTTAAAGATTTTGGCTATATGTAAGTCTGGACCTGGATGAGGCTGGCACAGCACCGTGGAGATTGGGACAAGAAAAGAGAGGCCTCTGCTTAGCAGTGGGTGAAGTCGAGATGAGAATTGTGATGATGAAGATGAAGTCTGATATCGCCAACGGTCATTAAGCAAGCGTGGAGATCAATACCATCTCTGTGTGGTAAGAGAACTTTATCCCGCAGTAGGAATGGTCCCACTGATTCCCACTGCAGGTCAAAGGGCAATCGTCACCTCCTTTCTGCGAAGCAGTAATGCTTGCGAAGGAGGAGGCGGAGCGCGTGCGGGAGAGGCAATCGTTGCACCCTCACGTCCCTAGTCGCCACAGGAAACGCCTAGGGCGTCGGGAATCTAAAGCCGATTCCCGGCCACCGTAGCACGGCGAGCAATGGGTAGCTCGCCGGCCGGTAAGGACCAGGCCCGGGTCGACGGCGAGAGGTCAGCACTAATTGACGGAGTCCGCTAGGGCCGATGCCTGCCAGGGTCGCGGATTGTTCGAAAGAGTTACCTGGCACACAGCCAGCTGAAGGAACAGGGTTGGGTTTTAGCCAGTAAAAGTCTGACACGCCCTCTTGCTACGCCCAGAGCGGGAGAAGCTTTTTGATGAATCCAAAAAAAAAAAATAAGGGTAAAGGGCCTGCAAACCGCTATTATTGGTTTTTGTTATGATATTGGGCGTTAATTAATTTGTCGATAAGTGTAGTCTCACTCTGTATTGTACAGTAGGACGCACGTCAGTGGTAACATTTTGAACTCAACTGTCATAACGTAGTAAGTTACAATAGAATAAAAGAACAGCTGATACTGGCTTTCGTACCATTGACCTGCGGCTTACCTTACCTTAACAAATACGCAGTTTTAATAGTTAAACATAGAATTTAAAAATTGCAAAAAAATATCAAAGATATTGAAATCAATACCGAAAAAATACTAAATACAAAAATATATGCTTGTCAAAATCAAAGGTAGCCTATTTTAGATAAAGAATTTAAGTAAAAATTGTAATGAAAAAAAAAAAAACCCGTTTCCCGTTTATGCAACTCAAAAAAAAAAAAAAACCATCAAATCTGTCTCTATACCCATAAAGTTTACAGTATTACTCACCAACTAAGTCCACCTGACCCTCGTCAGTCCCCAGCTTATTCTGAGCCTTGCATTTGAAGATGCCGTACTGACGCTTCTCAATTGTGATGACCCTGATAGTCGTGTCTGTGAACTCGTCTGCAGTCGCGAAGTGAGAGATTCTGGGGAGATAAAAATATGGTCCTTTAAAGGGGGTGCCCTTACATACACGTCATGATGACCCAGTGGTGAAGACCTCGCCTCTCTATACATTTTCAATTCATATGTACTTTCATGGACATCACTGACATCGTTGTAAATAGACTTGTTTGGTTGGGTTAAATAGGCTTTTGTTTTTATTATTTTATTTATCTTAATTAAAAAAAAAGCTTTTTATTAATGTAGGTAATCATTTATTTGGGATCTCCAACAAAGGGTAGGTACACATTTACAATACAGGATAAATTTTTAACCAATGCGCAAAACTGTAACCATGAATTCAGCATATGATTCTATTCGACGCCATATTTTAGTTCTTTTATAGTTTTAGGTTTTTTGTAGTTGGTTAATTAAGTTAATAAAAAAAATATTTCAATTAAACAAGTTACAGGGACTTTTGAACTGTCAAGGAGTCGGTCTGTCAGAAAGATGAAGCTAGTTGCTCATTCCAAAGCGTAGTAGATTCCTATGGAGAAGAACGGGTTAGAAACACCACGGACAGATTTTTAAATCCAAATATTGGTTCATTAAGGAAAACATTTAGGTAGGTACCATATTAAATTACACGTTTTCCTTCTTATATTTACTACGAAACTGCGAACAAGTCATATTCTGTGGTTATGAATCATATCTATTTGGTCACATAACCTTATAACGACGAATAGCTAACGACTTTATATTTTCATCAACTAACAGCAGTAGGTTCTGTGCGAACGTATAATTCTGTATAATAATAATAATAATAAGATGAAGTTCTTCAGCGTAACGTTGACACTATTAGTGTTTTGTTATTTAATTTTTACAGGTAAGTTTAACTAAGTTATTTTTTTATTGTTTTTAATGCCAATCATCCAGCATATGGGTCGAAAAAAATCGTTCGTGTGCCCACTGCCCACAACCCGCATCCGAATCGTCGCTATAAGTACCTATAGATGATTTCTATTCATGCCCAGCCCATGCAGTCTCGACATTAGACAGCGACAAAAATGGGTCGCTAAGTCGTATCGTTGTCAAATTCCTTTAATAGATTTTCAACTTTATTTCGAAAGCCTAAGGTTGAAAATCTATTAAATAAATTTGACATCGATTAGACTTAACGACCGATTTTTGTCGTAATATTCGTCGAGACTGCATGGCCAGGACCCGACTAGCAAAACCAAATCTAAGGATGCTTTAAATATATTTTTTGTAAATTCCCGTTCGTCCCACTAGGTCAGGGATGGCCAACCTCTATACATCCACGTGTCACTTTTTCCAAATAAATATTTAATGTGGCCATGATGTGCCAACAAACAGTCTTAACATCTTGACTAATGGAAAACTAGCGAAATAGTTTCAGAATAATCCTCCTTGTTTGCAAACAGAAATAGACCTTTACTAATTCAGTCATCTTAACATTTACCGTTTTATATTTATTTAAATGAAAGAAAAAATTAGTGTCACTTCTGCTGTTACAAACTAGATGCCAAATAATTTATATCAGATTCACATTTTCCCTTGCATTTACGCGGCGACGATAGCCCATAGAAATATACTTATATCTATGGGATAGCCGAAGTCGAAGCGCCTATCCTAGAAGGGCGCACTCAGATTTCTATGTGTGTTACTGTGACTTAGGTACCAAAGTTCCTCAATTGATGCCGTGTCCAAATTATTTTGTCGCGTGCCATTTCTTCGCCATCCCTGCACTAGGTGGACGAAGTCGGGAGGACGAACGGAAATACACGGTAATCATCGCGCCGACAGACTCGAATGTCGGGTTGTTATGTAAATTTGGCAAATAATTTATGGCTTACAAGTAAAAATGTATTTTTGAACTGGATAGCGAAAGTGTCTAGACCAGAGATCACCAATTCGTTTTATTGGGGGTTTGTTTTTCTGAATAATATGAGTATCGCAGTCCGTTTGGTAGACGATCAAGTAACAGCCAAGATTAAAAATATCAATTATTAGCTAAAATGTCCCGGAATGCGTTGCAGTGCCTTTTTTCAATCCATCCCTATATTAGAGGGAACAAAACAAAAAATAAAAAACAAATAGGTTCCGCCGTTTCTGAGTTGTAGCGAGACTAACGAACAGCAATTGATTTTTATATTATATAATTAAGAAACAAAACGAAAAGAAACATTTTTTATAAAGTAATAAACAAAAATAACAAAGTAGGTAGGTACCTAATTAATATGAATTGTGTTTTTTTTTTAATCTTTACTTTGGAATAAAAAATTTTGTTTTTCTAAAATAGTTACCTACTTAAGTATTTTTACGTAATTTGTATTAATAATTATTAATTACACTTGACATTTACTGAATTTTTTGTCTATTTATTTTGTTAAATTTTGTTGAGAAAATGATATCAAGTTTACTCACTTAACCAACCGTAAAGTTTTTAAATTGGTAAGTATTATGTGTCAATAAAAAGAAAACTAGAGATAGGATTTTTAAAGTAATTTGGCTATGGGGTCTGAGGTATCAGTTCATTTTGGAAACAGGGTCTCTTGCCCAAAATTGTTTGAGAATCCCTAATCTAGAGATTTAAACCTTTGCATAATCACTCGAGACTTGAAGACTTCTAGGAATCCTTGAATCAACACCATATTTATTTATTTATTAAAACTCTAAGCACAAGTAAAAAAAAAAATACTGTACAATGGCGGACTAAATGCCTGAGGCATTTTCTACCAGTCAACCTTAGGGTGATGCAGACTAAATATGGCAGGTGCAATATACAGGATAGATAACTCGAAAAATAATAAATACTAAATTCATAGATACATACATACATACATATAACGAAAATAATATTCCAAAATCCATCCATTTTAATATTCCATATTTTAATAATATTTATATACTTATTTTAATATTTCCATATCTATTTTTGTTATTGTAATTTATATACTTTTCCTTTTCAGTTTTCGGGAGTTATATGCCAGCATGCAGTAAAATGATGTACACTTACTATAAACAAGAAATTCAAGAACTTAAGAATATTCCTAACCGAACGCAAGAACAACACAAAAAACTAAATCATTTAATGACTCTAATACGAGCTTGCCAATAGGGTTGATGGAACGCATGACTTAAGAAAACACTATCATTATGATTTATAATTATTTATTAATAATTAACAGAACGTTGATCAGCCTATAATGGTCCCACTGCTGGGACACACGCAGGTTGTACAATCTTAGAACATTTTACCATGCAACTACGGCAAAATAATGATACCAAATTGAAAGAATACTTTATCATACTAACAAGTCCTTCTCATAATGCCATTTTAATTTAGACGTATATTAACATCATGTGTTTAAGGTTTGTAAATATAGATGTCGCTTGTTAGCGTTAACCGCTTCAATTAAATAGGTTACGGTACACTAAAGCGTCAGTGACCAAGCGACTATTAATTTGTTTTTGTAACATTATAATACATTAGGTAGGTACCAAATGTTACTATTATAAAAATAAATATTCCGTGTAGGAGTTTATTAAATTATCATAAACTACCAAATTTTTAGAACAAGTACGGAATACGCGTTATCTATTTATTAAAACCATAAAATGTGTTTGCAGTAAATAATCAATTTATATTGCCATAAATTTTGATGTAAGTGATACTATTAAATGTATAAAAACACTGTGGACGTTCGTGTTTTAGTAGTTATTTTGTATTCTTTACTGGCAACAAGATTTTTGTTTTCTTTTTAAATCTGTCAGTCAAACAAATGTCACGTCAAAAATGGCATTCCGTCTGCAATTATTTTGCCGGTCGTTTTTGTTGATAAATTCAACAAATTTTAACAACCTGTTGCTTTTCCGTAATTAACCGAGTTGAGCCCCTGCTCCTCGGACTAACGTCGAGTGTTTTCATCAACTTAGTGCTTCTCCGTGAATCCGTTGAGTTTAGCCCGGGCTCAATAATGAAAACTTCATTTAGATATGACCTACAGAAATTGTATCAATACGTATTGCAAAATAAAATGTATGATTCTGATTTTATGGGTTTTCTTTTCTGCAGCCAAATATCTAAAAACATAAAAAATAGGCGGGAAGCAGGAATGACATGCACCCATACATACATGTATACAAACACCCACACACACATGTACACATAGCAGGAAACTTCGAGGTTTATAGTTACAAATGGCGCCACCATTCGCTTACCTTCTAAACCGGTCGAGTAAAGCTTCTATACCTATATATAAAAGTACTCTGTGGACACAGGCCTCCTCTCTGTAATTTTTTTTTTGGCTGGTTTCTGTTTTTGTTGCGGTGCACAAAACAATTGATTTAAATCAATTGATTCTTTACAAAAATCTATTGATTTATCGTGATTTAAAACACTGATTTAAATGATCTTGTAGCGGTATCTACATCGCCACATGCGAGCTACACGTCACACTGGCGTCACGCAAATTCCTGCATCGCGCAAGCAGAGTTTACCGCGCAACTAGCATAATTATATACAACGTCCCGACATCAAAAGTTGGGCAGTTGCCCACCAGACACGACACCCGTCTGGTAGGAGAATCCTCCCTTTTCTATGGAGGTATAAGTGAACTTTACACCCTGTTCCTCATACCCCTATAATCTCAACCCTGTTTGTACAAACACTTTTACACGTTAATCATATTTTAAAAACTTGACGGGGTCGGCGTTTCCTATCTGACTACTCTGAGAAGAAAGGCCGAAACAAACTCAGAGGTCACAGTCTTTTATCTCGGTGGTATATTCCCGTGGGATGATTTCCGACCGCCACGTGGGTGAAGTCGCGGGCGAAAGCTAGTAATGTAACTAGCAAAATTCAGATATTATGACATGCATATGTGGACATCTCTGCTGACCCCTTCGGGAAATACAGTCATCATAAATGCTAGCCTTTTCGCAATTATGTCGGGGTCGACTTCGAGTCTAACCGGATGCAGATGAATACCAGTATTTTACATTGAGCAATTGTTTATCCGAGGGCCTAGACAAAGTAACATTCGATTAGCGATGACGCTAACAAAAAAGCCAAAAAATGTATGAGATCGGCATAAGCTATCAAAATGTCACGTGATCATAGGTCAACGAATAGAAATTAGCTAGATAGTATTAACATCATTCGGTTTCTATGAAACGAATCGACGGCGTCGAACGATTACTTCCATAGAGATGCATAGCCAAGTGGCACTTTTTGACAAGCGTTATCGCTAGTTTTCGATTCGTATGATGGAAACATTAGCGAAAGCGATAGCGATTGTAGAAATAGAATCGCTCCGAAGCGAATGCCATTTGTCTAGGCCATCTGACGTCTACAACCCAGTAACTGGATGGCATCGGGAAAGAAACGTTAGATATGTTCAAGTACTAAGGTGTTAGATATTTTACCTGTAATGCTGGTTGTTTGATAGCTGTACTTCGTCCTTCAGCCAAGTTATAGCGGGCGGTGGGTACGCTTCCACGTGGCATTCTAGATCCATGTCATATTGTAGTGCCTGAAATAGGAAAATACAACAAAATGAGATAAGTACCTGAGACGATATAATGTTTTTATTTAGAAAAAAAGAAAGAAAGAAAAAGTATTTATTGAGACTCGCACAGGATTATCAGAAACTAAAATAAACACATTCATAAAAATAATAAAATAAAAATAAAAGTAATCTCATCATATATCATTTTTGAACTTGATATTTTACGGCATCAGCCTATAATGTTGTTAATTTAATGCTGGGACACAGGAATCTTGTCTTCGAGAGGGAGTGTGCTGTAATCTACCAAGCAGGCCCAGTGCGGGTTGGTAGATGTCACATGTCTTCGAATTTTTGGTAGGACATGCCGGTTTCCTCACAATGTTTTCCTTCACCGTTTTGAGAGCAGTGGTGATGAAATTATTTACTCAAAGTAAAGCGCCTGCCTGGGTTCGAACGTTCGACCTATAACTCGTAATTCGGGGCCGATACCACTAGGCCACCACTGCTCCAACGGCATTTCCGGCACTGTCACACAATTTTTTGGTTTATATTTTAAAACTAGATGGCGCTGTCATTTCCTAGCTGTCTGATCACTGAGAAGAAATGCCGAAACAAACTCAGAAGTTGTGCTTCCTTTTAAAGACAACATTAAATTATTAAGCTATTTTGTGAGACTAAAAATGCAGGCAATATCTGGAAGGGGATCCTGACCCTTTAAAGAAAGAGCCATTGCAGCTTCATGCATGCATCGCATCAGTCATCGTGTAGCTCAACCCTATTTTGGAGAACTCAACGACCCGTCACACGACGCTACCAGATCTGCAGGACATTTGCGTAGGCCGTATAAAACTACTCAAAACCGCAAGACAGTTATAGTCATGTATTCTATCTAGCCTACATGGTACTCACATTCACGGATTTCTCGTTAAATATTATACATAATCAGCCTATGATGTTCCCACTGCTGGGACTCAGAGGGCCTACTCTCTAAGTCTGTCCACGAACAGACGGAGCCGTTCGAAAGTGGTTCGATACTTAGAAGTGAAGCCTATTTCCGATTAATTAACTTTTTCGGACGGACAGGAACACATCGAGAGTGAGAGTTTTGGAGTTTCTTGCCCGTTCTTTTTGGAGTTTCTTGCCCGTTCTTCTCCATACAGATCTACGTTTTGGAATGGGCAACTAGCTTCAACTTTCTGACTAACTGACCGACTCTTTGACAATTCAAAAGTGCCTGTAAATGGTTTAATTGAAATAAATACTTTGAGTTTGAGTTTGAGTTTATGGACACTGTCAAATCGTTTTATCATGAATTTTCTGTTCGGGACCGGACTAATGTTATGTCCGATTGTGATATCGCTCATTTGGAGAAACATCGACGTAACTGCTGCGTTTAAAATTTTATAGAAGAGTGGTTATAAAATGAATAATTTTCTTTTGTAATGGGTTACCGTCTCGTTCTGAAATGTTGATAGATCCTAATACATATTAAAATAAATATTTCACGCCTCTGCTCCTCTGAAAATTTGTTCGAGCACAAAAATATCGGCAACTCATTTTTGGAAATTACATTTACGTCAATGTTTCTCCAAATGAGCGATATGGAGTAGGAAACATCCGTAATTCCGACCGAAACCACGGACCTCGTGCTTAGGGAGTAGGCTCCTGGCTGGCTCTCTGTGAGCGGGTCGCAAACCACTATGCGGGCGGAGTGCGAGCGGTATAAACACATTTCTTCGAAACAAAAGGAGTGACAACATACCGCCTTTAATCCCGAGGGTTCGGCAGAAGTGTACCTGTAATACACCCACATTTCGCCAGTTATGTTTAAGTCCCATGCAATAGGGGGCGATCCTATTTCATTCAATCGGGCACACGACTCCGGGCTGCTACTGAGAAATTTCTGATGGAAAAACCCAATAAAAGAAGTATGGAGTAAAGAATGCACGTGGTGTTCAGTAGTTTTTGCCTCCATGGGAATAAATCGTGAGGTTATGTATGTATGGACCGCAGTTAAATGCAACCAGAGCTATAATTGCTATGCCTTTGCAACGTTCATGTAAGGTGCTGGAGCCTTACCACTACATACATAATTTTTTTACCACATGAGAGCAAAATTAATTTAAATAAATAAATAATTTATTTTCACAAATTATGAATAAAAAGAAAGAAAGAAAGAAAAATTGTTTATTCTTCACAAACAAGACGCAGATTACAAAATAATAATGGACAAAATATACACAGTAGTGGTAGCCAAAAGCCTTGTTTTGAAAACCGTAAAAGTTTGACAATGTGTCATTGATGTCACGGCAGGTCACAATTTACTTGTCTAAATCAAAACCAAAGACAATACACATTGCGTAATGCGTTGCGACCACTGACTTATAAATCATATGGACTTGGCATACGTACAAGAAAAACGTGTATACCTACACTTTATTGAGCGGATAAAATGGCGGTTAATAGGGCGGCCCGTATTGACATTTCTATAAAATAACATCGATTATATTGCAAATTGGGCATCTTGCTATTGACGATTTCCGCTATAGAACCGCTTTCTACCGGAATAACACAGTAATTACTCCAAAATTCACAAATTATTTTATATATTTTTGATTTTTGCCACCGTCTTTCGAAATTAAAGTTATTTTTCACTTTGTAGTGTTTTTTTATTGTAATATTTTAATTTATTTCACACTATTTAGTTGTGATACCTACCCCACACAAATTCGTATACCTTCACTTGTTAAGTAAATAACAGTGGCAGGAAGTTATTTTAACATCTTCAACATACACTAAGTGACAAAAATACGTATTATTGAAGCTAACCTAAAAATAACTCATCAGAACTTGATCTTTATATGGGACTACCCAATAATATACTCTTTCAACCAAAAGATTTCTTTACATCGGTTTATAAATGTCGCGAGTTCTGAGGTAACAAATATTTAAAAAAATACATCCGAATTGACAATCTCCTCCATTTTTTGAAGTCGGTTCATAATTAAAATCAAAATATTTTATTTCACATAAACCTACATGCGCACATATGAAACGTCAGAAGCTAGGTGCACGGTTCCAATTGGTCGTTTTCTATACAGAAAGAGTCGGCAAGAAACTCCACGGTTACTGTTTTAAAAATAAGGGGTTAAAAACACAATGCCGATTGCAGAGTGGAAATGATCTACTTTTGTAAGCTGTTAATCCAACTCTCCACCGCACTTAATTCGCCGTCGGATCACATCCGGTATCGGGACGATTTTCAAGTGCCTGCAATCTGGACTCAATCCCATCCATACGTGTGTGACACGATTGTTTGTTGTTCGACGCCTTCAACTCGGCTAAGTCTTTCCGAAGCTCCAAGACGTCAAATCGCAAGGCGCGTAGCTCCTCCACAACCAGTTTTAAAGCGGAGCCTACGTCCTGCAGGAAATCAGGAATCAATCAGTTAAAGAGAAAAAAGTGAAGAAGAAAGAGAGAGAATCATCTTCAAAGCGGTGTTGTCTGTGTCCACAGCAAGTCACGATTGGGGGAGGCATCAACACCTGCATGCACGAGCGCCGTATGCGCAACATTTACAGCGTAGAACTTACAGGAGCACAGAGATTTGATCAAAGACCCCCATGTTAGGTGAAAGCTGTGCTACAGGGGTCATCCAACCGTCCATTACACAGGATTACAGGTAAGTAAGTAGTACTTATTTTTCAGGGTAAAAATTATGTGATCGTTATGATATGTCCGAAAAGTATCAACTTTTTTCAACCACAGTATAGTACAGCATGGCACTCACTTTATTATTATTTTGATCGTATTTATTTTTAGCAAGAAATCGATTCAACCGTTCTTCCTAGGGCGCGTCTGAGCGCGGAATGACAAACCGCGAGTAGAAAATGTATGAAGAAATTTGAGAGCGTTCTTTATCCTAATCCTAATCCTAACTATCCTAACTAATATTATAAATGCAAAAGTAAGTTTGTTTGTTTGTTTGTTACCTTTTCACGCCTAAACAACTGAACCGATCATCCTGAAATTTTGCATATACGTTGTCAGGTGTACAGAAACGGACATAGGGTACCTTGCATCCCGAAAAAAAGTACTGTTCCCGAGGAAAACAACAATAACTTTCTTATGATAATAGATGGCGCCACGTGTCTTTCGAATCATGATTGAATTATAACCCGAATTGATAGTTAAAGTCTAAATTAACGCGAGCGAAGCCGCGGGCAAAAGCTAGTTTTTCTCATAAATTAAAAAGTGATTTATTTAGGTACAAAATATTAAGTATACCTATAGAGGACTACACAGGGTGGATTTTTGAGATGGGGCAGCAAGGGCAAATACCTTAACCGCTGTAGCTACAGGAAAACGATTTTAGAAGACTTTCCTTAACTTTTTAAGGAATTTTGATTCGCATTCACAGATTTTGAAAAAAAAAATGTATAGTCAGCAGACAATTTTCACAAAAACTTTTTTTATGCCAATCGATCATGTTTCATATAAGAATCAAAAACCTCTATTGGACCAACTGAGGTTTGAGTACTAGAAAAGTCAGAAATCGCAAAAATCTTTTCCCATACATTTTGTATGAAATGAGACTACAACTTACTTTTTTATTATGGATAGACTAACCGTTACAATGAAAACTGGCCAAAAATAAACAAAAAAAAAAATCAATCTTCGAATTTCGAACGAACCCGCGTCATAATTTAACTTGGTTTGAAACGCTTTAGCGGAGGGATCTGTCAGACTTCTACGGACTAATACCAGCCCATACTCCCTCGCACACTTGCACCGGAGACTTCGGAGGCACTTAAGCACTCCTCAACGCAACCCCCGGCCGGTGCCGGCCCGCCTCTGCGAGCCCCGTCTGGTCAAGTGGGTGGAGTGAGGTGTTTAACTCCCCTCGCGACGTCTAGGAGAGGCGCGCGTGGAACACTACGTGCGGCCACCTCGGGACTTCAGGGGGCGGCGGTAGGGGACGGCGGACGGCCCCAAGTCCGCCGTCCCTGGACCCATTTAGGGGGGCCGGAAGAGGGCATTATCTGCCCTCTGCCGACGCCCGGTGCGCCTGCTGCGGGCCGGGACAGCACTCGACATCTCCCTCTCCCTTTCCGCTGCCTCCTTCTGCGACATGAGATTTTCGCAGAAGGAGATCATCACGTCCCACGACGCTGCGCCGCCGACCATAGAATCAATAAGAGATCTCACCTGTGCCAACCTCGGCCTGGGTACAGTCACAACAGGAGCAAACTCCACTTCCAAGTTAATATTCCTTCGAGCTCCTTTGCCGACTCCATTCTCAGCTACACAGTAGTATGTACCGCGATCTTCTTTGTGTACTGTCGCGATTTTTAGGATGTTGCCCCTGTAACAAGGAAGAGATGATTTGAAAGGAAAAATAAAATAAAATCACGCCTGAATTCGTCGTAGAGTTAGACAGAGTATAACACCCACATTTTGCCAGCTGTTTAAGTCCAATGTTGGAGCATCGGGCGTGGGTCGATCATAACGATGATCAAAATGTCTCGCTGGTGGTGGTGTGTGTTGGATCATTAAGTTCCCTTCAAAATGGTTGATCTGAATGGTGCTGATCCATACGTCATGTTCGTGAACGGGCGCCGTCAGTAGGGACTGGTCATCTCTTGGCTGCCACGGCTTATTTTAATTAAATATTTGAATTGTTTTTGTCTTTTTATTACGGAAGCTTTTAACGTTCTGCATCGTCCTCACATGCATAATTTCAACATGAATGATGTAACCAATATTTTGTAACCATATTTTGATTTAAAAGAGTGTCCGTGGAATTTCTTGCCCGTTCTTCTCCATAGGTACCTACTACGCTTTGGAACGGGCAACTAGCTTCATCTTTCTGACTGACCGACCCCTTGACAATTCTAAAGTATCTGTAATTGGTTTATTTGAAATAAATGCTTTGAGTTTTGAGAACCCTTCGTGCGCGAGTCCGACTCGTACTTGGCCGGTTTTTTTATTTTGATGTTTGACACCTTTAACCTACATGTTAATATTCACGTGGGGCTTTAGGAGTCCGGGAGTGTATTTCATATTTACCTGTAGATAGATCCACCGGTCGGCAAGATGGCGTTATTTTCACGACGCCAAGAGATCTTCGGCAGCGGGAACCCACCGGCGTAACATTCCATCTGGACACCTGAAGATGAAGGATATCATAATGAGGGTGTTCATGAAAATTCACGCCACCAGTTGGCGCCACTTTGACAAGAAGTCTTCCATTTCGACAATGAATATAAAATATAATACTTAGGTCGGGGAAAAATATTTTTCGTATTTTATAGGTATAAAGTTATAGTAAAATCTCGTTGGCTGTACTGTTTGTATCTGGCTGGTTTTAATAACATTAAATAAACGAAATTTAAAAAAAGAAAAAGTAAAAACGATTCCCCGCCATTTTTAAATTGTTTTTCTGTCCGCCAAAATTAGTGAATCTAACGAAGAAATTCGATACATTTAGAAGTTTTATTACAAAAAAGGGGAAAATGCGACACAAGCCGCGGAAAAAATATGTGACATTTATGGACTTAAGGCAGTGTTAGTAAGAGTAGCACAAAGTTAATTCAAGCGTTTTCAGTCCAGGAATTTTAATGTCAAAGATGCAGCTCGCTCTGGTCGCCCTGTAACGGAAAAAAACGATGCCATTTTTGAAAAAGTGGAGTAAGTTTTTAGTAGTTACAACATAGCTGAAGAGTTAGGGGTTGACCACAGTTTTGACCCATTTGAAAAAGTCTGGGTCTACAAAAACGCTCGATATTTGGGTGCAACACTAGCTCTTAGTCTTAAATTTGTATATAAAATACGAAAGAACTTTTTCCACGACCTAATATGATGACGTTCATCATTCGTTTCATTCAGTCACCACTAAAGAAAATATAGGCGCTTTGACACTTTTGACAGGAATCCGGACCTGACATCTAAGTCCTGACACCTAGTGAGCGTTATTTCAGAAAACCCTCATTAAATAAAAGTGACAATTTATTCAAGTAATTTGGGGGTGCTTTAAAGTAACTGGGTTTATTGTAGTTGTAAATCTTTTTTCGTACCCATAGCTTATGGTTGGTTGATGGGAAAAATTAAATTATAGTTTATTTCCAACATCACCAATTTTCTTCCAATTAAATTTCGTTGCATATTTTCGTATAAAAACGTTTAAATGATTTCTCTGAGACTCACAAGGCAAGCATAGATCATGTTTAATGTTAAAATATAAAGAAATCTACTTATTAAAAATCTTAATTTCATTCATTCATTCATTCACTGAATGACAATGCACAGCCTAATCTGCTGGGTTCAGAAACATGAAATGCACAAGAGTTCATTATGACGCGAAAGGGAGCAGTAGGGAAGGATTTCTGAAAATTCATCCCCTAAAGGGGTTAAATAGGGGAAGTTCGTACTGGTCGATGGAATTTCCCTTTAAGGACATGGCTTGTAAATAAATAAATAACTGAGATACTGGTTTTCTTTAACCATCACTTCGAAGTTAGAACGGTGTGTCATGAATTACTTAAAAATAAATGAGTTCACTTTCGAACTATGTGCGCTCACTTGAGTGAGATTGAAGTGAACTTAACATAACAAAACTGGAGATTTAGTGGTTGGCAATTTTTATTGTTGTAAAAAAATTATCTCCGTTCCACTTCTTCCTTCTTCGTGTCGCTGGCACGACTTTTCTCAAATTTTGTTGGCCCAAAACTTAGCCACTTCCACGGCGTCATCGGTGGCAGCGCAGAGGTCACTTTGACTGCAAGTTTTGGGACACAGAGGGCAAGATAGAAGGTGGAGCATAGTTTGCGACATAGCTCCACATCCACATCCAGCTGCCGTTCCATCGAGGTAGCCCCACTTTACCAGGTTGGAGTTACATCTTCCCACTTGTGTCCGGAGACGGTTCAGGGACTTCCAAGTGGACCACGAAAGGTTACACCCTGCAGGAAGATGCTCGTTTGGTGGTAGATAGTAAGTGGGAGGGGGAATAGTGTCTTGCCACAGTTTGCAATAGGCGTCTGCCGGGTTTGCTGCCCCTGCAGTCTCGACATTGGGCAGCGACAAAAATCAGTCGCTAAGTCGTATCGTTGTTAAATTCCTTTAATAGATTTTCAACTTTATTTCGAAAGCATAAGGTTGAAAATCTATTAAAGAAATTTGACATCGATTAGACTTAACGACCAATTTTTGTCGCTATGTCGAGACTGCCGGCCCTGGTAGAGACGCTGTCGATTTCAGGAAGCTGTGTCTGCTTTTTAGCTGTTACGTTAGTAGTTGTGCGGCAGATAGTAGGTGTCTAGTATCCGTTCTACTTACTCTCTCCTTCGCTAGCTACTAGAGAACGCGTTGAGTTGTCAGAAATGATCGGCGGTCGTCGAACTTGTAACTCGACTTCAGCAGTTATTTTGTTACTAATCGACATTAGTACTTGACACTGGTACCAGCCCGCGTCGTTCTCTTGAATATCCTTGATCTGTTGAAGAGAATTTAAATCATGTAATCAATCATTTAAATTATGTAATGTTATCAATTGTATAACACATCAAATTTAGTGCCATATCGACAGCATCGCCACCTACCGGGTCCAAAAGTATTTTCAAACCATCCACGAACCCATTGAAATATACACACAAAATTTCATCCTAATCGGTCCAACCGTGTAGGAGGAGTTAGGTGACAAACACACGTACAAAAGAATTATATATATTAAGAAGATAAGATTAGTAGTGTAGGAGGTTGTACGTAGTATAGTGTGTGAGGCGTAGTGTGGGACGTCTGTTGAAGAGAATTTTAATTAATTATTAGTCTTCATCATTACGTGAATGTTGAGGTGAATCAACTCCTTGACATCACTGAATAGTGCGAAGACCAAAAAGGATAAAATCTTTTGAATTAGTTTAGTGCAGTGTAAGTAAACTTAAACTACAGTGCAAATGCTGGCTATTATAAAGAACACTAGAATTAAGTGTCGATAATTTTTTAGAGAATCAGTTAAATATTTCCCGTTTAGAAGATCGAAGATGACACGAGTATTTACTTTGTAAAGTATTCTATTATTTTAATTATTGTGAATGTGAGGACTATGTGGGTCATTGCTTTTTTTTCTCAGTTAGTTTTAATCATGATCTGGCAGTTTGATTAACTTATGCGGCCTAACCAAATGTCCTTTCTTTGGTATTGTTCGTCGAATCGTTGAGCTCCTTAAGTTCTGAGTTGAGCTGCACGTTTACTGACAAATGCGTGCACTGACTGGACAGGTCCGCTCAATCTGTGTTGTTCTTTCTTCAAAAGACCATTTCAGACACTAATCTACATGGTCTTCACATGATCTGACCAAGATTATGTCTGGACTTTAAAAGAGACTAGTTAGTTAACACCTCCGAGTTAGTTTCGGCCTTTCTTCTCAGAGTAGTCAGATAGGAAACGCCGACCTCATCTAGTTTAAAAAATATGATTGACGTGTAAAAGTGTTGTGCAAACCTAGTTACAGAAATAAAATCATTTATCATTAATTTACCGGTATTTTACATGGAGCGATTGTCTATCTGAACTCTATAACCCAGTTACTGGGTAACACGATAACACTTGGTTGGATGGATAAGACTGGTTGTTATCTCATCTATCTCATCTGGTAGCCTATCTCAATTCTTACTACAAAAACTTACCGAAAGTGTGTAAGTGGCCGTAGCATCGTCGAATCTCAAGGAGAACCGGGAATCCTTGATGATCAAGCCAGCGTTGCTGGATAGAGGGATGGATTCCACTGTCTTGTATCGATCGTATTTTACCTGCAAAAAAAATAGGAATTAGCTAAAGCGAGGTTGCTGTACTTTTTAACTTTCTTAAACCTGTGAAAATCAAGCCAAATATAAAGGATGCGAAAAAAAAACAAAAAAAAAACACGTGTGGCACTCGGGGACTGCCGCGGTAAAGCTATTGAATGCATAGCATTTTTTATCAACTTATGCAATTATAATTATTTATTTATTTTTTATTTATGCAGTATTTTTTTTTCTTTGATATTAATTCAAGTACAGTCGTACCATATACATACACGTTAAGCGAACGCTCGGCCGAGCTACATGGTAGGCGGAGTGGGGGGTGTTAGGTTTTATTTTCGTTACGGAATTTCTTGATTCGGTCGCCGCGCTCAAAGCCTGCGATAAAAGCTATGCAATAGCTTAAAAAAGGAAATTGGACATGCGGTCAAGCGCTGTGTGAAGACAGCAACGTGAATTATAATATTTAGCTCGTTAATTAAAAATCATAAAGATAACACTAAATCGCTATTTAAAACGTGTACCTTGAAGAGATTCCATCATGAAACCATGTAAAAGTTATATATCAAAAGATAAGGCTTATTGTTTTAGGGCATATTGAGAACACATTTTATAATTTCGTTATTATTTTTTAAATATATACAAAATCACAATCAGCCTCATATTTCAGACAATTTACACAAAACCTTTTATTTAAAATAATATGAGAATATCTCATGCCGTGGGTAAGAATATAAGTCAGTCATCAAGGTCATTCAAGGCGGGCTGACTACCTAGGGTACGTCCTATGTACATTTGCCTTGCCGCACACGGGCCACACGCTACAGTCACAAAACGCCGCCCGCCGCCACTACCGCCTATCGTGGCGTGCAGCGACCACCGGCGCGGGCGTTTTCCGTGTGCGGCGAGTTCATATAAAAGTGCTTACAGACCAACCGAGGCATGCGCCGCAAATGACTTATTTAATATGTTTGGCTGCCTCAGGCTGAGGCTTCTAAAAGTGCATTCAGACAAAGCGAGGCATACGCAGAAAAGGACTTTTTTAATATGTTTGGCTGCCTTATGCTGAGGCTTCTAAAGGTGCATTCAGACAAAGCATGGCATGCGCCGCAAATGACTTTTTAATATGTTTGGCTGCCTTATGCTGAGGCTTCTAAAGGTGCATTCAGACAAAGCATGGCATGCGCCGCAAATGACTTTTTAATATGTTTGGCTGCCTTATGCTGAGGCTTCTAAAGGTGCATTCAGACAAAGCGTGGCATGTGCCGCAAATGACTTTTTTAATATGTTTGGCTGCCTTATGCTGAGGCTTCTAAAGGTGCATCCAGACAAAGCGAGGCATGCGCCGCAAATGACTTTTTTAATATGTTTGGCTGCCTCAGGTGAAGCATATAACATATTATAAAAAAAATTGCGGCGCATGCCTCGCTCTGCCTGGATGCACCTTTACATATCAAAAAAAACAAACGAGGCGCATGCCTCACTCTGTCTGGATGCACTCTAAAATGTACGAAAACTGTAGTGTGCAGCTCGATGGTGGCGTTTTGTGGCAGTAGCGTGTGGCTCGTGTGCCGCCAGAGTGCCTAGACAAATGGCATTAGCTTCGGAGCGATTCTATTTCTACAATCGCTATCGCTTTCGCTAATTTTTTCATCATAGGAATCGAAAACTAGCGATAACGCTTGTCAAAATGTGCCACTTGGCTACGCATCTCTATGGAAGTAATCGTTCGTCGCTGTCGATTCGTATCATAGAATCGAATGATGTTAACATTATCTAGCTAATTTCTATTCGTTCGTCAACCCCATAATTTTTTTTGGCTTTTCTACTAGCGTCATCGCTAATCGAATGTTACTTTGTCTAGGCCCTCAGGCTTGGCGGCAATCGGCGGCGGGGACCTCTCGCGTCCGGCCCTGGTTCAGGTCATGGTACGGCGCGAGAGGGAATGGGAAGCTGTCACATCCTTTTCGAAGCAGTAATGCTCGCTAAGGAGGAGGCGGAGCGCGTGAGGGAGAGGCAATCGCTTCGCCCTCGCGCCCCTATTCGCCGCAGGAGGAGACACCCTGGGCGTCGGGGAGTCGATTGCCGACTCCCGGCCACCGTAGGCGCGGGCTTGCGGACGGCGAGCAATGGGCAGCTCGCCGTCCGGTAAGGACCAGGCCCGGGTCGACGGCACGTCGTGTTCCAGGCGCGCCTCAAAGAGATGTCAGCACCATTGACGGGGTGTGATAGGGCCGATGCCTGCCGGGGTCGCGGATTGTCCGAGAGAGTTACCGTGGCCCTGGCGCACAGGCAACTGAAGGAACACGGGTGGGTTTGAGTCAGTAAGAGTCTGACACGCCCTTCCGCTCCGCCCAGAGCGGGAGAGGTTAGTTAATGAAGTCCCACCAAAAAAAAAAAAAAATATGGCCCTCAGGCTTAGTTTCGCCACACGTGGCGGCCATTTGAACTCACATTTGTAGACAATGTAGAATAAATGAATATGAATGATTATTATACTTAAACCCATTAGAAATCATAATGTATAAAGATTTGACGCGGCGATAGTTAGAAAAATCGTTAAATAAACATTGCAAAAGTGTTATAATTTAAACACAATTGCTAAAACGTCATAAGAATCATGTAATTTATAGATATCCTTGAATCAATGAAGAGCACTTTAGTCTTTGTAAGTACTTTTTAAAGTCATACAATTTTGTATGGGACTTGGGTTCCGTATTTGTTTTACTAAATACTTGTTTGCCTCGTTGTTGTAATAGTCTCAAGCACTACTGCTTACCATGAGGTCCTGGGTTCGATTCCCAGGTCTAGCAAAGTGTTATTGGGTTTTTCCATCAGAAATTTCTCAGTAGCAGCCCGGAGTCTGGATTTGTGCCCGGTTGATAACAATAGGCTCGCCTTCTATTACATGGGGCTTAAATATAACAGGGAATTGTGGATGTACTACAGGTACATACACCTGCCTAACCATTCGGTTAAATACTTGACAACGCAGTCATTAATGTAGTAAAAAAAAAACAAGCTTTTATCACGCACTAAACATTATAAAATAATTAGATTGACTTGTATTAGTTCATGGTCTAAAAAAACAAGGTCTGGCACTCCGAGAGTGACACAAGCTTACGTCACTATCCAGTTGCCACTTTATTGCAACTAAACAAGAAGTATGGAAACATTTTCAGTCACCATTCTGTTAAAAAATATATATCAAGCATTTAAATTGTCGTTTTGTTTTTCTAATCAAACGAAACAATTCAATTTAAACTTATACCGACGTAATTGTTAGTTAAAACCTCATTGATTTATCAGATTCGCACAGCTAATAAAGGCGGTTGAGGAGTTACTATGACACACTACTGGTAACACAGCGGTGATGACGTAGGCTTGTGTCACCCACGTGACCACTGTGTCTCGGAATGCTATACCTGGCGAAGTATATTATTATACCATGTATTAGTTCGTCTTTTATATCTAATGACTAGCTTCTGCCTGCGACTTCGTCCGCGTGAAATTTCTTGTTTCCCCGGCCCACCCCGTCGCATCGCAACTTTCTTAATTTTTTTCCGTAAGAACCTTCTATAAAATATTAAAAAAAATTAAAAAAAAAAGATGGATGAAATCGGTAAAGTCGTTTTCAAATTATGGCGTGACCAAGGGAAATAGGGATTCATTTTTATATATATAGATTAAATCAAGAATCGTGGAGCGCTTTGTCTAGATTAATTAAAAGAACACACACAAGTAGCTCCACGCTTTTATCATTGGATATAAAAAAGGCAAGGATCGAAGCAGGTGCAATCAGTAGTTTCTGCCTACCCCCATAGGAAGAAGACGTGAGTTTATGTATGTATGTGTATGTATATAAAAGAAGGACTAATAAAGGTCAATTTAATTATTTTATAATTTTTAGTTCGTGGTAAAAGCGTGTTTTTTTTTTAAACTACATTTTTTTTATTTTTTACAGAAAAAAAAATTATGAGCGTACAAACTTTTACAGTATTAGGTACATTAAATACCAAAAAAACAAATCTAAACTTTATGTCATAATTTATATAGTTATTTTACGCACTTATAAAACGTCAGAAGCTAGGTGCACGGTTCCAATTGGTCGTTTCCTATGGAGAAGACCCGGCAAGAAACTCCACGGTTACTCTTTTAAAAATAATTGGCTGTTACAATGTTTTCAAATTACCGTGTTAATAGGTGTGGGACGACAGTTGTAGGCCTGTCAACAAGTAACAGGTACAAAACAAAATAGAAAAATGACTACAAATCTACAGTCTACAAGTTAGGCCTGCAACATTCTCAGTAAAAAAATATAGAAGAATCTATATAAAACACTAGCTTTTGCCCACGGCTTTGCCCACGTGGATGTAGGAAATTATCCCACGGGAACATACCTACTACCGGGATAAAAAAGTATCCTGTATATTAATCCAGGTTATAAACTATCTGTGTTCCAAATTACATCCAAATCCGTTCAGTAGTTTTTGCGTGAAAGAGTAATAAACACCCATCTACCCATCCTCACAGACTTTCACATTTTTAATATTAGCAGGATAAACAAAATAATAAAAAAAATCCAATTTAGATACAAACCTACATACAGCATACAAACGTATAGTTTTCTCCCTAGTTAATGATTCTAGAGAAAATATTATATTTATGATATAATGTACCTATACCACTTCCATGACCCTGTGATTTGTTTTATGACGTAATTAAATTAATTTAACCAAGGAAACCAGACACACGAATATGGCCGTAGTAGACATATAGATTGTTAGTAATTTGTTTTTTATCGAATTTATTTTTGCTGTAGTATTACCAGAGATCGGATATTCGGATCTATAGGTATTTACCTAAAGTTATTTTTTAGCTATAAAAGTATGGAAGCGGATTCATAAAATGTTTTTTTTTTGTAAAAAAAAGAGCATGGGTGGTGAGTGTTATTTAAATTTTTGATTTTCTCGATACAATAGCGCATTCCATATCCGAATATACGATCTCTAATCATTATCAGGGAGAAAACAGAGGCATACGTTTGTATGGAATAAACGCGTGATTGCGTTTCTTCCTAAGGATCACTAAACACGACCATGTAAATGTTAATAGTCTGTCGTAGTAAGTAGGTACCTACATTATTCTAAATCAGTGTTTAAATAAAGAAGCTTTTAGTTGCAAGACAACCATCATCAAGAGTAGTCATTTCTATGCACTTTTAAGTTTTTTGGTGTGAAGATAAAGCAGATATTTTTGAAGAAGATTTCTTGTCGCTGTCAGGAGAATATTAAGGTAAGTCTTGTCTTTTTACTATAGAGTCTATGTTTTTAATAAGACCAAAATATGTCTTTAAGCGCTACTGCAGGGCATGAGGTCCTGGGTTCGATTCCTGTATGTGTTATTGGGTTTTTCCGTCAGGAATTTCTAAGGTGCCGCCCGGAGTCTGGATTAGAGCCCAGTTGATGGCAATAATGTCACCCCTTATTACATGGGAATTAAATTAAAATAATAAGGGATATAAATAGCCAAATCAATAAATATAAAATAAAATTTACTACAGGAGAAAAATAATAACAAATAATTAAATAGACTTAGTAACTTACCCAAATAACGGGGAAGTCCTGAGCGTAATGCACGGAACAGTCCAAATCGACCTGACCACCGATGTCCCTGATCTGTTCTTGAGTTATGTGGGATATTGTCGGAGTCCTTTGTGCTGATGCTGGAAAAGTAAATTATTTAGAATCAGAATATTTATTTGTAAAATGTAGGTATTTACATAAAGGTGTTAAGTTAACATATTTGGGCGCTATGTTTTGCCATGAAGGCATACAAATATTAGGTAAAATGAAATTAAAAACTAAAATACTTAAAAACTAAATAAAACAAACAATAAAACAAAACAAAAAATAAACTAAACAACATTAAAAATTATCATTTATAAAATCTGGAACAGTATGATAAAATTTTTGATTAACAGCGAGTAAGTTGAGTAGTTGAAGGAAAAATTGTATAACGCAATAACATAAGTCAGAATTTTCTGAAAAGGTAGAATAGTATGGTCATGACTACCTTATGTAGTAGTTTACTTGGGGAGATGGATATTTTTCTTGGGTCACCAACTTTACATGCACTAACATTTTTAACCAATAGTTATGTCATAAGTACTGTGTAATAGGAACTATTGCCACTAACCAGGCACAAATCACCTAGGTACTGAGAATATTCTGATAAAAAACCTAATACAGTGTAAACTGTATACACATTTATGGGACTGCGCATTTTATGGTGTTATTGACAGTTGTCGTTAAAACTCAAACTCAAAGCATTTATTTCAAATAAACCAATTACAGGCACTTTTAAATTGTCAAGGGGTCGGTCAGTCAGAAAGATGAAGCTAGTTGCCCAATCCAAAGCATAGTAGGTACCTATGGAGAAGAACGGGTAAGAAACTCCATGGACACTCTTTTAAATAAGAATCGGAGAGAAGAAAAATCAATATTATTTTACAATTATAATAAGTCTGGAAGTTTGTGAGCAACTATACTCCATTTGAAATATGATTAGAAATTTAAATAAACCTTTTTACAGTCCGTTCAACCGATTTTGATTTCTATTGCATTGGTGGCATGACAGATGGCAGCTACAGTAAATAGTTGGTATTGTGACCACGTTTTTGCTTTTAATGCCATCCTTATGCCTACGGAATAGAAGTCAAAATCGGTTGAACGGACTGTAAAAAAGGTTAATTGCAAATTTCTAATCTTATTTCGAATGGGGTATATGAATATGATAACGTATAGACAAACCGAACGACACTCTAGCCGAGGTAAATACGTGCAAGATAACGACAACAAACAAAATAACCAATTTCTTCGGACCTTTGGTACTTATGATGCCAACAGTCGACATAAATACGTGCTCGACAGTAAAGCAACAAATTAACGAACAAAAGAATGTACACAGCTGCAGTTCTTAATAATTTTAGCAACTTATAAAGTATGGTTTATTGCTTTTAATGACTTATTGGTGTCATTATTAAAAGTGGTTGTGATGCTACATAGTGCGTGATTGTATGGACAACAAGGTAAACCAACTAGTCAAGGAATTTCGACGTTTTAGGGATTTTGTCTTTAAATCGAGTGGCGTTAAATGGAGTTTACACTCGACTTGGTGATCACACCCAGAAACTGATTGACAAGTTAGTTATTTAATTTGGTAACTATTATAAGTAAATAAGTAGTTAGATGTGTAATAATTTACTAACAAAGTAAGCATTGCATACTATTGTAAAGAATCAAGTTCTGCTAACTGAACAGAGCTATGCTGCTGGGGATTTTGTTGCGTTACTTCGTTCCAGCTAAAGTACTAGGAAGTGGTGAAGGCCGGGCGTTTTGGGAAACTGTCTTGTGTAATTTTGACTTTCAAAAAGTGCTGATTCTCCAGCCTAGTTTGAATAAACGACTTTTGATTTTGATTAAACTGATAAGTTAAATTAAATACTTTGTTGATTTATTCATTAGATCAAGACACCGGATAAGACCGGATTTAGTTGAATAAATAATTTTTAAGAAATTCATCTCACTAGGTTTGCTTGAAAAAATTGGTATGGTGATGAACTGTGGAGCAAACTCACTGCTCAAAAACAAATTAATAGGCAATTTTTTTTTATTATTTGATGGACGTAAAAGTACATATTAAGTAAAATAAAACAAGAACAAGAAAAGTTTACCGAAAACCCAATAAACGAAAAAAAATTGTAAAGTAAAATAGAATAGGTACTCGTAGATACTGGCTGTTGGAAACAAAAGCGGAAACAAAAGCTAACAAGTACTACTTAGACGATTTAACGTTGCTGTTCATTGTTAACTCATAAAAATCATTCACAAATAATCATCAACGATCATAGGGTGTGTCAATCAACAGTCGCACAAACAGTTGAAAACGTACCATACAAAAAGGCGTGGACTTGTAAAAATACGTAAAACTACGCCATTTTAGTTTGCTGATATACTTAATTAGGCTGTAATTTAACTGTTTTTACTCACCAATTGTTGTAAAACACAGTAATACTGCCAAATAAACGTAATTTTTAAACTCCATTGTCGGAACACGCATCATTTCTCACACAACAACAGCAAACTTAGTTTTTTTTAATTCCGTTTGAATGGTTTGTTTGAATGAGAATGAACAAGTGAGTGCAGGGATGTTTTTCGTAATGCCACGTAAAAAATACAAACTAAATTATAAGATCTAACCAATGAAATCTACGTTGTAAATCATGTCAAAGTTAATTCCTAAAAACATTCACTTACAGTACTATTTTCAAATTACGTTACTTTCATTGATAAAATTACATTTCATTAAAATTTATCCTTACAGCTGGTCACACTCGTTCGCTAGTCATTCATTCGGATATGAATGATTGACGTTGTCATGGCCACGCCTTGCTGTGTCGGTAAGCTGGTATCTGCCCAAAATAGTAACGCTAGTCGATAATAGATGTCGGGATGACAATGAAGTAATTACATGGTTACCAGATGGCAGTTTCTGCAACTTAGAAATTGCTGATGATGAAAATGGTAAGACGAACTATACGTTTTTTACTATTGGCATTTTATCTGTACATTTGAATAGCGTCGCTGAGCCTGCTAAATCTGCTATGTAAAAAACCCAACTTTTCAGGACAAGCAAAAATCAGTTTTTTCCCAAACTGTTTATTTATAACATTTTAAAACTTAGTATGCAGAAAACTAAGTAGACTTTATGTCGGGACATCCAGTTTTTTTTTCTTCTGTCTGCTACGATATTCCAGGTGCTAGAATTTTTGTAAGTAAATTGGGGCACATACCTATCGGATTTTTTTTGGGTCATAAATAGCGCTATCTGACTTTTCGCCACAATGCCGGATTTATGCTTCTACAAAATAATGATTCATTAGCATTTTTTTGGGCGTCCTTGAACACAGCGGATTTACCAAACTATTTTAAAATAATAAGATAGGTTTTAAGTTCGCTTAGTATTTATTATAAGTAATACTTATACATTTAAGAGTTTTATTGCAGTTATCTGAACTATGATTATGATTTACTCTACCGCACTTAACGCAAATGATCGACTTACGACAATGAGGGTTATAGCGCTTGAGTTCGCCGCTAGTGGCGCTAGTGTAGAGTAAGGTCTCTAGATGTCAAAATATGTACTGAACGTTCACTGTTTGCGGGATTTTTTATCACGGATTTTAACGAATGATTCATAATAGCTGTACCTAATGGTTGTGCCATTCTTGATTAATTATGGCTTAAGATTTTAAGTAAAAAGTTAGGATCTAATTTGTTAGCACTTGAGGGAAGAATAAGATTTGTCTGCTTCACGCTTGACAATTTTAGGAACATTATAATCTAAATATTCATTTGAAGTTTTAAAATGTAATAAATAAATATACTATGAATATATGGGTACTAAAACATATCTAAAACATCAAATAGAAGTACTGCAACAGGACCATAGTCGACAGTGGCGCCAACCGGTGAGCACAAAAACGATAGCCCCCATTGTTGAAATTGTGTCCTTGCTCGTGGCAGTTAAAATAAGATTGACCATGTGCTAGGTTGCTGGGAAGCTAAATAATATAAAAAATCATCCGTTGTTTTTCATTGAAGTGCCTGCGCACGATTTCTGATAGAACTATCATATATTCTATAAAATATACAGTATACTGCCTTTCGGCCATTAATTTCACACCATTTTTTTTTTCTGGAGGTGACCTTCGAAAGGCACCCGACCTCTGGGGAGGAAGGTCGGGGAGTGTGGGATTTTTACCTCACTAAAACCACCCCGGTGATCACCATCAGCACATAGATGATCCTGGTTCCTCTTAAAAGAACAATTCCGGAACCCCTCCTGTGCTACGCCTGTAAAGCACATCCCTGGGGAGACTGTAACGGGGCCTCCCCTGAGCCTCGCTATGCGCGTTAGCACGTGACCACTGTGCCGCCGTCTTCCCTGGGTTTACTCAGTGGGCGGACAGAGTCCCCACTCTGTGCGCCTGCGACCCCAGAGGTCCACCAACCTCGATTGGTAAGCGGGTTTCGGCATATTAGGTGCCAAGGCGGTTGCCTCCCCGACGCCTCCTTCTCCGAGCAGGATCAGCCTTCTCCCGATCCCGATCGGCGGCCTCCTTCTTGACCATCACGGTCTCACAGAAGGAGGCTACTTCCGTCCAATCAATTTCACACCTAATGTGCAATGCTCACTTGAAGGTTTTTTAATCTATTGCATAGCTTTTATCGCGGGCTTTGAGCGCGGCGACCGAATCAAGAAATTCCGTAACGAAAATAAAACCTAACACCCCCACTTCGCCTACCATGTAGCTCGGACGAGCGTTCGCTTAACAAGTATGTATATGGTACGACTGTACTTGAATTAATATCAAAGAAAAAAAAATACTTGATAAATAAATAAAAGAAAAAAAAAAAAAAAACCATAAGTTGATAAAAAATGCTATGCAATAGCTTTACCGCGGCAGTCCCCGAGTGCCACACGTGTTTTTGTGTATGAGAATTGGCCTTCAGTGCTAACTTATCATATAAAAATAGTCTCTAAAAGTTTCATCAATACGAGACTTCGAGAGCATCTATTCTAAAAAAATTCCGAAATTTTCATCACTATACTTTATTTTCACGAGTAATTGAGCATTGGCAAAGATTCATACCATTTTTTGGCCAACCCACAAAGGTTTTAAAGGACATATTGAATTGTTTCTTTTTCATTCCAATCATAAATATTGGCGCATTAATACAATCAATCCAATACTATTTGGACCGCAGGACACCGGTATATGCGTGTTTCCTTGACCTCTCCAAAGCTTTTGATCTTGTATCATACGATGTGCTCTGGAGAAAGGTGGAGAACGCGGGTATACCGGTGGGGGTGCTCAATTTGCTTAGGTATTGGTATTCCCACCAAACAAACTTTGTCAGGTGGAATAATAAGCTCTCTGAACCATATACGTTGGAAAGCGGGGTGAGACAGGGAGGTTTGACGTCACCCAAGCTTTTCAACCTATACATAAATGAACTCATCGTCGAGCTCAGTAGCAAACGTGTCGGTTGTTCGATAGACGGCATCTGCCTCAACAACATTAGCTACGCGGACGATAAGGTGCTACTGCGCCCGACGGCGAGTGGTCTTGGAGAGCTGTTAAGGGTTTGTGAGTCCTATGCTGCTGCACATGGCCTTGTATACAATGTCCAAAAATCCGAATATATGGTCTTTAGGGCCGCCGGTTTTCCTGCCGGGGTCGCGGATTGTTCGAAAGAGTTACCGTGGCCCTGGCGCACAGGCAACTGAAGGAACACAGGTGGGTTTTAGTCAGTAAGAGTCTGACACGCCCTTCCGCTCCGCCCAGAGCGGGAGACGTCATTTGATGATTTCCCACCCAAAAAAAAAAAAAAAAAAAAAAAAAAAAAAAAAAAAAAAAAAAAAAAAAAAAAAAAAAAAGGGCCGCCGGTTTATGCCCTGAGTATTCACATAATATTAAACTTAATGGATTGTGCATAAACCGTGTCGCGAAGTTTAAATACCTGGGGCATATAATTACCGAGGGCCTTGATGACGATATTGACATTGAGAGGGAGCGCAGGGCTTTAGCGGTCAGAGGTAACATGCTGGTACGCAGATTTTCCCGCTGCTCTGAACAAGTGAAAATAACGTTGTTTAAAGCATATTGTCAAAGCTTTTATACGGGAAATCTGTGGGTCAAGCACACCAAAAGATCGCTGGATGTCCTGCACGTCCAGTATAACAACATCTTCAGGATGATGTTGGGGCTGCCTCGCTTCTGTAGTGCATCGGGGATGTTCGCGCTGTACCGAACTGATGGTTTTCATGCCGTCATTCGCAAGAAAACTGTCTCTCTGATCTACAGAATGCGTGGCAGCTGCAACGGAATTCTGAAGACTGTAGCTGATAGGATCTCGTCTCCGATTTGGGTCTCGTTTATCAGGCGGGTAATTTGAATGTTTAAATTTTCACTATTTTAATTTTAATTTTAATATCTGTTGTTGTGTTGTTGCTTTTTTATCTTTAAATTTTGAATTGGTTTTATATTATTTTATTTTAAATTGTAACTTATTTTAATTTTGAATGTTTTAATTTAAATTTATTTTTTATCTCATCAGTTTCAATTGTTTTAATGGCTTTATTTTATTTTAATTTTCGGAAGTTTTAATTGTATTATTATGGATTATGTTATCTGAAATAAATGAATTTTATTTTATTTATTATTTATTAATTCTTATTTCTTAGCCATCGCTCAATATCTTGGTATTTCCTATCAGAGTCAAAATCAAGGTCTACATTAGTGGTTGAAACATTCTTCTTTGAGCCTTGTATCGCTGCGATGATTTTCAGGAGATCATCTGCAGTCAGTCTTTCCGAAAGTCGCTTTGATTTCACAGGTGCGGCGCCTTTTCGGACGCTCTGGAGTGAAACTTTCGAACGGCTCTGTAGTGAAGCTTTCATCTCGATCTGGGGTGGGGCTATTATTTCGATGGCCTTCACGGCATACCTACCTAGCTTGCTAACAACACATATACATGGTTTAATAACAGCACACCTACATGGCTGCATGAGATCATATAAGTGCCTACGTTCAACTCTGAACTACTGTTCGCCTACATGGCTGTCAAGAACTGAACGCATACATCTCCATAAAGCTCTCCTACATGACCGGACTAGAGTGTAAGCCGCATTGAACTCTAAACTATATTCGTACATCTTTGAACAGCTCTTCTACGTGGCTCAGCCAAAGTACATGCCGCATCGGGGTCTATATTTTTACATCTCTGAACAGCTCACCTACATAGCTGAACACGAGTGCACGCCTCATATAAGTCTACACCATTTAGAATATCTTAGAACATTTTTACATTCCTGTTGGTGTGTTAGTACTAAATACTAATAAAAAATATTGTAAACCAATGGTTTTTATTTTGACCCATTGTGATAAAAACACACTCATCTTGAGAAGTGCACATTTTGCGAAGTGCACATTTTGCGAAGTGCACATTTTGCGAAGTGCACATTTTGCGTCAAATGCACATTTTGCGAAGTGCACATTTTGCGTCAAGTGCACATTTTGCGAAGTGCACATTTTGCGAAGCGCACGTTTTGCGAAGCGCACATTTTGCGAAGCGCATATTCTGCGAAGTGCACGTTTTGCGTCAAGTGCACAATTTGCCAAGTGCACATTTTGCGTCAAGTGCTCATTTTACGAAGTGCACGTTACACGACTGAACCAAAAATACTACTAAAATTACAATTTGAGGTACCTAGGTCGGTTAAGAATAATATCATTTATTTAGGATGTCTAAGTATCATTAATCTCAGAGTATCAAAGAGTAAGATATTATAGTATGAAAAATTACAATTAGAATGTCAAAGTATCAAGGCTCCCATAGACAGGCAAGACGCGACAACGCGACACAAAGGCGCCAGTCGTCGGGCGACGAGCGGTGCCTTTGTGTCGCGCACGATTCAGGTCGCGTGTCGCGTCTCTTTGTAAGAGCCTTTATTCAAATAGTCGTTTAAATTATAATACAATTTATTACATAGCAATTCTTTAAGTTTCTTTTTAAATCAATTTAAATTTAACTATGTGATTGATTTAGGAATTTTGTTATAAACTTGCGGAGCTATGCAGCATATGCTTAATAAGAATCCATTTATCTCAGGCGACGCAGGTCCATAGATAAATACCTTAACCTAAACATACATATTTTTACTATAAAATAAAACCAACAAGGGCACTTAATCGTTCATTATTACCTACCATGTGTAGGAAGGGCATACAATCGAGATCAAACTTGACACCCGCAAAGGCTCCTTAAAACTTGCGCGACACGCGACGCGACACAACGGCACCGCCTTTCGCGCGACGAGCGGTGCCTTTGTGTCGCTTGCGATTCGCGTCGCGTGTCGCGCCTGTTTGCGGGAGCCTTAAGAGGCTTACAACAGCTAAAGTGCGGTCACTGTCGGACTGCATAGAAAAGAAAGAGATGCGCGATGACACAACGCTGGTAATTTATTGCAAAATACGAAGCAATTATCAATTTACGAAAAATCTATAGATTGGATTAAAAAATTAAAACACTATTACGTTAGTATGTTGCTTGTAGAATAATCTGACAAAAAATCAGAATGATTTAATGCATAGTAGTATGGTTTTTAATCGTTACAAGAAATTTTTAGAGGTATCTTCGTGATTTTTTTCTATCGTATCAAATTAGTTGTATTATGTTTTCAACACACTATCTAATTAGCAAATATCCTGAAGAATATCATATATTTTTCTGATTTTGTTTAGTGAAGTGGATCATATACTTTTAGGCATTATAAAACTTACATTTAGGTCCTGTAGTCCCCTTAAGCCGAAAACGAACAGCTCAGCCACTGCGTCAACCATAATTTGATAGGTAGGTACTAGGTACTTCCTTACCTGTCATTTGTTATTGTTTGTGCGTAACAATACAAATAATGAGAGGACAGGGAAAATCTGATTGACACCTTAAGTGCCAACGCGATTTTGGTCACAAAGTGAGTCTATGAAGGAAACAATTCCCGGTTATTAATTTTAAATAGTGAAATAGTTGCCTAGGGAAAAGTAGTGCCAATCTAAGAATGACAACGAATTGAGTACCGTCAAACGGGGAGAACAGGGATGCAGGGGTGAATTGACGGGGTCCGATAGGGCCGATGCCTGCCGGGGTCTCGGATTGTTCGAAAGAGTTACCGTGGCCCTGGCGCACAGGCAACTGAAGGAACACGGGTGGGTTTTAGTCAGTAAGAGTCTGACTGTGACACGCCCTCCCGCTCCGCCCAGAGCGGGAGAGGTCATTGATGATTTCCCACGCAAAAAAAAGGGGGTGAATCGAGACGAAACCTTGAAAGGGATTTTAACATTGAAATAATATAGTTTGTTGTCAAAAAGGACTCTAATGTGTTTACTGTAATAATATTAGGTACTTATAAAGGAGATATTCCGGGTCAGACTGTTTGCACCCGCGATACCAAGTGCGGATCATTATTTTAACAGATTATAAAACATAATAAGGCCATTATCAATAATTAATCCGGTTCCATCCCGAAAATATTCATAAAAAAGGCTATTTAAAAAAATATTAACAGAAGCTGTTAATATTACCGTTACTTTATTAAATCATTCATTTTCAGACATGGCGCACACTATGCGACATGCGACTGCGACAGCTCGACGACTAGACGCAAGGACTTTTATTATTTTCAGTATTTCAGTATTTTGTTATTTGTTTTTATTTTTTCAGTATTTTGTTTAAAGCTCTGCACACTTGGCGTCGAGTTGCAGCGTCGCAACAACATGCTAGGGGATTCGCACGCTCTCGCTACTTGTCGCAGCGTCTAGACGCACGGTGCACGCGCACATCCGATGACACATAGCAAACACTTACATGCGCGCGCGCAACTAACGCGCGCGCCCAACTTCCACTGCAGATAAAGGCAAATACGATGAGGGGCCCGTATTTAAGGGCCACCGTATTGATTCCGCGACCAGGTGACGAAGCCCTGGTACCGCTCGCCAAGCTCCTTATGGGGGCGTCGCGACATTCAACAAGTCACGTCCGATGACCGTCGCATACTCGCATGTGACAAGTCAGCGTCTTGTCGTCGAGCCGTCGCGTCGCAGGCGCATGTCGCATAGTATGCGAGGTGGTTAAATGGAAAAATTATTATGTCCATTCGCAACAAGCAATTTCACACTATTTATTTACATAATCAAAACCAGATAATACTTAACTTATCTATTACTTATATAATTATATTTTATAGTCACGTAGTAAATATTAGGTTTAATAACATACTTAGTTATCTTTAAACTTGACATTGATATAATATTGGAACGGCCATGTAAGATTTAAATTATAGATGGATCATTATCTGGCGTGTTTTCAACTACGTTTGGCACCCTAATTGCTTAACGCCATATCAATCACAATCTAAATCATTTTGAAGTCTATTGCTAATCCATTGCTTCATATGTTCGAAAAAATTATCTGCTCAACAACGTAAATAACGCGATGAACGTTGTTGAACTGTCAGAATGAAAGCCATTCCTACTGTTAGTGTGGTACGTAATTACCCCGCGGGTCGGCTTCCAGTCTAACCGGATGCAGCTGAATACCAGTACTTTACATGGAGCGACCGTCTATCTGACCTTTACAGCCCAAGGGTTTCCACTCTGTTACTGAGTTTATTTAGAAGGTGGACAAATTTCAAAGATTTTTCAGTTTTTCGGTTTATCTGGTTTGATTTGATTTGATTCTAAGGAACAGCCCATTAGTCTATGTTTTAGTGATCCGTAGCCAAATGGCAATAACGGAATCCTTATCATTTCGTCATGTCTGTTTGTCCGGATGTCACACTGTAGGTAATTTTACTTGGACACTATTTTTTATCAAGTGATCAAGTAACTGATAATGCTGGGATCATCAATCAAACTGTCCAGGCATCAATCTGCGGGGTAAATGCGTAACACACTATCAGTAGGAATGGCTTTCATTTTGACAGTTCAACAACATTCATTGCGTCATTAACGTTGTTGAGCAGATTTTTTTTCGAACATATGAAGCAATGGATTAGTAATATTCTTCAAAATGATTCAGATTCTGATTCATAGTGTGTTAAGCAATGGGGTCTATCGTTTTTGTGCTCACCAGTTGGCGTCACTGTCGAGTAACGTTCTGTTGCAGTACTTTTATTTGATGTTTTGGATATGTTTAGTACCCTTATTTTCATAGTATGTTTATTTTATTACATTTTAAAACTTCAAATGAATATTTAGATTATAAAAGTCAAAGTCAAAGTCAAATCATTTATTTCAAATAGGCACATAAAAGGCACTTTTGAACGTCAAAATTTACAAAAGAATAGAATTGATTCTAGTTGCCCCTTCCAAAAGGTAGTTTCGTATGGAGAAGAATGGGCAAGAAACTCCACCGTTACTCTTTTAAAATATTTTACAATATTATGTAAGTTTACATTAATTATGTAATCATATGTGAACACGATGCACCTAGAATAAAATTACTATACCACAATAGGTAAAAATAATTAAATATAATGCAAAGGCAGGTAAATTAATTATGTGATAGATACATGGTGCTCACATATTTACAAATATTGAAAAGTAGATGATGTTTCCAAAATTTTAACAAGTAATAAATTAGTGTGTGAGTTAAAGTAGTTAAGTACATAATGTAACAATCAATGTCATAAAAATTATAAATTATACAATTAAAATAGCAACCAGTTTGATTTTGTCTAGACTCTAGATTGTCCTATGGAGCAGGACCAGCATGTTTCCAAGCATTCTTATCTAGGATATAATCCTCTAATTTGTAATATGCTTGTTTGCAAAGTGTACTTTTTATATGAGTTTTAAATTTTCTTTCATTTAATTGCAATATGTCACAAGGTATTTTGTTGTAACATTTAACACAGTACCCCATAAAAGATGTATGTACTTTAGATAATCTAAAAAATGGTTGATCTATTTTATCTTTATTTCTAGTATTAAAATTATGTCTATCACTTATTTTATTAAAAAGATGTAGATTTTTTCTTACATACATAATATTTTCATAAATGAATTGACAAGGTACCGTCATAATATTAATCTTTTTAAATAGTTCCCTAAGAGATTCGCGACGACATAGATTGTAAATGGCCCTGACAGCTCTCTTTTGCAAAATGAAAATGGATTCAATGTCAGCAGCCCGACCCCACAGTAAAATGCCATATGACATAATGCTGTGGAAGTAGCTAAAATAAACCAAACGCGCGGTTTCTACATCTGTTAACTGTCTTATCTTCCTAACAGCATAAGCGGCCGAGCTTAACCGCCCCGCAAGAGATGTTATATGGGGTCCCCATTGCAATTTCTCGTCTAGCGTGATTCCCAGGAAAACCGTCTGATTAATAAATTCTAGTTTTTCTCCATTCAATATGATGTCACATTCGCAACTTCTAACATTAGGTAATTTAAATCTAATGCATTTGGTTTTTTTTTCATTAAGTACCAAATTATTTACCATAAACCACTCTTGGACCTGAAGAACAGAGTTATTTACATCGTCAAGATTTTGTGACCGTCGGTCTACTTTAAAGATCAATGATGTGTCATCTGCAAATAACACCATCTTCGGTTGATTCTGCAGTAATTGGGGTAAATCATTAATGTAAACTAAAAAGAGGAATGGACCCAATATCGAACCTTGAGGAACGCCCATTGTCATTTCAGACCCTAATGAGTTCATGCCGTTTACTTGAACTTTAACCTTTCTATCTTTCAGGTATGACCTGACCTGACCTTAGTAGATCAAGAGCTGTATTCCTAATTCCATAGTGCTCTAGTTTCAGCAGAAGTGTCTCATGGTTTACGCAATCGAACGCCTTAGAGAGGTCGCAAAAGATTCCAATGGCATCCTGTGCTCCTTCCCAGGCGTTAAAAATGTTCTTTAGTAGGGTGACACCAGCGTCAGTGGTACAGCGCCCTTTGGTGAAACCGTACTGTTGTTCATGAAAGATGGAATTTTTATTAAAGTGACGTAACATTTGATTAAGCATTAACTTTTCAAACACCTTACTGAGAACTGGCAGAATTGACACAGGCCTATAATTGTTGGGTTCTTTACTATCACCGGATTTGAACAACGGAACTACTTTACTGTGTTTCAAAAGATCCGGAAAAACTCCTTGGTCTATACTGGTGTTAAATATGAAAGCTAAATAGGGAGCAATGGTTTCGATGATAGGTCTACACTCTTTTACAGACATTCCCCAGAGATCCTCTGTTGATTTAATTTTAAGATCCTTAAAAGCTTTTATAACAGCTTGGGGGTTTGTATGCTGAAACCTAAACTCCAAAGGGCATGCCTTTACATTCTTTGTAAGTAAGGCAGCAGAAAGCGCGGGTGAGGAATTTAAAGCTTCAGTAGTTTTAAGGGGAATATTAGTAAAAAAGTTTTCAAATTCCTGAGCTATTTCTACATCAGAGTTGATGAGGCCATGTGCAGTCTCTAAATTAAATTCTGTATTACGCTGTTTTTTCCTGCCTGTTTCATTATTTATTATTTGCCAGGTAGTTTTTATTTTATCATCAGCTGATTTTATTTTATTGCTAATATAAAGTGCTTTTGCTAGTTTGCACACACTTTTAAAAGTTTTTGAATATTTTGCAACATACTGATGAAATTTTGTATTATTCATATGTTGCTTTAGACCATATAATACATAGACCATATAATATAATGTTCCTAAAATTGCTAAGCATGAAGCACACAAATCTTACTCTTCCTTCAAGTGCTACCTAATTAGATCCTAATCTTTTACATAAATCTTAAGCCATGATTAATCAAGAATGGCACAAACATTACGGCTATTATGAATCTTTCGTTAAAATCCGTGATAAAAAATCTCGCAAACAGTGAACGTTCAGTAGGTACATAGTTTGACATCTAGAGACCTTACTCTACACTAGTGCCTCTAGCGGCGAACTCAAACGCGGTAGCCCTCATTAGGGTGCAGGTCTAGGAAGGTCATTATAATCTTTGATGATGATGAGGCGTATTCCACAGGGAATACCTGACCCGTCGTGGCTAACAGAAAGAAAGAAAGAAAGAAAATACGTTTATTTGTTGTAAACATGATGCAAAGATAAAACACACAAATACAAAAAAGGACGAGTTGGCGGAAAATACAGCTGCACGGATCCTTTGAAGGTATCAAATTCACCATCTACTCTTGCTGCGGTCGGTTCATGGATGGGTGACCATCCCTTATACAGGGTGGCCGGAACATTGACGTCCAAAAATAAAATTTTGGTCCTTCGTATCGTGGGGTATCCGAATCACCCCCATGTATGTTCCGCGACTTTTCATAGTTTTCGAGTTACGAATTTTTTTCTGATTTCTTGAGAATGGTCGACCTGACCAATCTAAAAAAAATAAAAAATAAAGTACATGGCTTTGTCGATATTTTTTTTTTTGCAACTGAATCTTCGTGAGTAGTACTTTTATGCATAAAATAATCAGCTTCGTAACTGTGATGAAAGTTATGAAAAAGTTGGTCTAAAGTGAAAAAATTACGTTCGGTAAATTATGGCTTAGCATTTCAACTTTAAATAAAAAAAAATTTTCATTTTTCATTCTTGAAGCCTACTTAGGAACCATGAAGTCAACTGTTTTAATTTTTTATTTAAAGTTGAAAAGCTAAGTCATAATTTACCGAACGTAATTTTTTCACTTTAGACCAACTTTTTCATAACTTTCATCACAGTTACGAAGCTGATTATTTTATGCATAAAAGTACTACTCACGAAGATTCAGTTGCAAAAAAAAAAAATCTCGACAAAGCCATGTACTTTTTTTTTAAATTTTTTTTAGATTGGTCAGGTCGATCATTCTCAAAAAATCAGAAAAAAATTCGTAACTCGAAAACTATGAAAAGTCGCGGAACATACATGGGGGTGATTCGGATACCCCACGATACGAGGGACCTAAATTGAATTTTTGGACTTCAATGTTCCGGCCACCCTGTATATCGAGACCCCTCCGTGCCTCAGAAAGCACGTTAAGCCGTTGGTCCCGGCTGTCATTCGTAGATCTTTGACTGACGTTACGGGTAGTCAGAAATCCAACAGTCTGAAAACCAGTCTTGCCAAGGGGTATCACAGAAATCTAAATAATAAGGTAATCGTGTTCAATTCAAATTCAATTCAATTCAATTTTTATTCAGGAACAATTCACATTGTGTTTGAAATCATAAATATATAAATAAGACCACGTTCATTAAAATTATAAAACTAACACATTCATAATACAATAAATTATAGAAAATACCCAGTAATTGGGTTGTGGAGGTCAGATAGGCAGTCGCTCCATGTGGAATACTAGTGTATTCAGCTGCATCCGGTTAGACTGGGAGCTGACCCCAACATAGTTGGGGAAAGGGTAGGCATATTTTTACCTAATTAACTAAACATTAGCTAGATTACGTTATCAATTTATCAGATCCTATTTATCATTAGGTAGGTACGTAATACTTTGCTCGTGACACGGTTATGAATGCTAAGTCGATTAGTTGCTATGATTTGTTCCAAAAGTAGCTGATGAAAAGGTAAAAAAAATGTATCAGAAAACGTACCTGTGGATGCCAATTTGTAGCGCCACTTACGTTTTTTTTTATGGGTGGGAAATCATCAAATGACTTCTCCCGCTCTGGGCGGAGCGGGAGGGCGTGTCAGACTCTTACTAAATAAAACCCACCCGTGTTCCTTCAATTGCCTGTGCGCCAGGGCCACGGTAACTCTTTCGAACAATCCGCGACCCCGGTAGGCATCGGCCCTATCGGACCCCGTCAATGGTGCTGACATCTCTTTGAGGCGTGCGTGGAACACGACGCACCGTCGACCCGGGCCTGGTCCTTACCGGACGGTAAGCTGCCCATTGCTCGCCGTCCGTGAGCCCGCGCCTACGGTGGCCAGGAGTCGGCTATGGACTCCCGACGCCCAGGGTGTCTTCTCCTGCGGTGACTAGGGGCACGAGGACGCAACGATTGCCTTACCCTCACGCGCTCCGCCTCCTCCTTCGCGAGCATTAATGTTTCGCAGAAAGAGGTGACGGCTTCCCATTCCCTCTCGCTCCGTACCATGGCTTGGACCAGGGCCGGACGCGAGAGATCGACGCCGCCGATCGCCGCCACGAGGACACGGCGGTGCTCCGCCCAAGCCGGGCAGACCTCCACCGTATGTTCCACCGTGTCCTCCGGTCGATCCACAAAATGATTACACCCAGGCGTTTCCTCCAGCCTTATCCGAAACAGGAACCTTCCGAAACAGCCATGTCCGTTAAGGACCTGCGTCAGGCGGAAGGTGAGGACGCCGTGGCGCCTCTCGCGCCACTCCCAAATGTGGGCGAGGACTTTAGCCTCCAGTCGATTCTATGGCGGCAATCCGGCAAGGAGGCTCGCCGCCTCGCAGGAGACCGTGCGGTATCCCCTGACCAGCCAGATGGCCATGACCCTCTGGGACGCGTTCGACCGGCGGGCTGGCCGGAGCCTCAATGAACGCACCCACACCGGTGCCCCAAAAAGGGCCATGGACCGCACGACCCCCGCGTAGAGCCTCCAGTAGGAGGCGTTTGGACCCCTTAGATTGGGCAGGAACCGCTTCAAAGCAGCCCCGGCCCGCTCCAGTCTGGGAGTCAAACGTCGGAAATGCTTCACGAAGTTCCACCAGCTGTCGAGGACGAGTCCCAGGTACTTCATCGTCGACTCGACGCCGATGTGAACCCCTCCTACCGTTATTTGGGAACCCGACAGTGGCGCGTTCCGAGGACCATGAAAACAAATGGCCTCGGGCTTTTGCAAGGCCACCTTGAGTCCTAAATGCCGGATCCTCTCAACGGCTGTCGCAACTCCGCGTGTCATTAACTCGGCCGCCGCCTGGTGTGATCTCCCCTGCGCCAAGACCAGCGTATCGTCAGCGTATATCGCATATCACGCTGACGTTGCTAGGGAGGGTGGTGCGCAGCACCCAGTCGTACCCGATGCCCCACAGATGCTGCCCCAGGACCGATCCCTGTGGGACACCGCACGACATCTCTCGCCGGTTCCATTCTCCCTAGTGACCGGGGTTAACAACGGCCCTATCCGTCAGATAGGCCTCGACTACACGACAGAGGTAGGTCGGCATCCGGTGATACCGGATTGCCTGCCTGAATCTACTCCAGGGCAGGGTATTGAAGGCATTGGCGATGTCTAGAGACACCGCCAAGACGACCCCACCCCGGGCCATAGCATCTTCCGTCATGAGGGCTCGCACGCGCATGATAGCGTCCACCGTAGAGCGCCCCCTGCGGAAATCAAACTGGCTCTCCGCCAAATTCGGCCCCACCTGCACCATAGTGCCACTTACTGGTGTTTTGATTCGATCATTTGAAGATTTAAACCAGAAATTCTAAATTTATATCACTTTGAAGATGTTTTTCTTCTGAAAAATAATATGTATGTATAAAGTTAATTATGGAACATCAATTTACGTCGATGGTATTGCAATTAGCAAAAATAAAAAAAAGAGACAGCTAAATAGATTTATACAATTACAATTTAATAATGTTATTCAAATAATAATTGTTGGGAAAAGTGGTAAAACCTATCTCACAACTAATTTTTTTGGTCGTTAGTATTGCTTGTATTTAGAAGGTGTTAACTTTATACCTATATAAAGTTGACATTTTCTAAATACAGAAGAACGTGTGAGTGATTTGTTTGCGTAAGGATTTAACCTGAACACGGTTTGTTTATACTTTCATCACATACTTTTGGAACAGACTTTAGATATCTACTAAATCGTAGGTACTCAACCTACAATCAACTTATAAGAGACATAGGTACTTAATAGGTACTCAATTTTATTATTTGTTTAGGTAAAAGTGCATTAATCACATATCTAACTGTTGATTCCTTTTAACATTTCCACTCGACAACCTAATGCAAGCGCTAAGCACATTGATAGCTGTTACAACATTTACAAATTATCTATCGGATAACGAATTAAAAGCACTATGGAAATGGCAATTTGAACCAATATCTCGGTAAATCTGCAAATATTTTGACTAAAATAATATCAAAATAAGATCACGAACAAAAACATATATTGTTTAAGTTTATATTCTTAATTAAAAAAAAACAAAAAGGTATTTCAAATATCATGGATTCAGATTATTATCAACCTTAATACTCGAACATACAGTGGAATAATGTTTGCGAAATATCTACTTATATAAATAAAAATCAATTGCCATAAATGTTTGTCCGCGCATCACTTCAAAGCGGCTGCAACCTATTAGGCTAATAATTTTTTTGTTGTGTTTGTAAATCAGGACAAGGTTTGTATGAGATTTTTTTTTTGGAAAATCCACAGAGAAAGTCGGAAATGGATGCTATTGTGCATACCCCTGTATATTATGAGTAGCTTCTCTCCGCGGCTTCGCCCGCGTGGACGTCAAAAATTATCCCACGGGAACGTGCTACCGGGACAAAAAGTAGCCTATTTCCTTCCCCAGGATGCCATCGATTTCCTTGCCAAATTTTATCGAAATCCGTTTAGTGGTTTAGACGTGAAAAGGCGACATAAAGATAGAGTCATTTTCGAATTTATAATTGACAGAGCGAGCGCGAAGCGTCTCCGTTTCAGCTTGGGCAAAAATGCTTTCGTATGTCCGGATGTCCGGATGGCTGTTACAGCAGGCTGGCTACAGGTCATATTTCTCGACCGATTCTCGTGAAATTTTGTGAGCAGGCTCGATAATTATATGGTTTGTTTTTTCGGTTCAATTTTTCAAAATGGCGGAGATATGGGGGTTGGAAAAGTAAAAAAAAAAAAAACATATTTCATATTTCAGCCATTTCGCGGTTTTTGTTTTTAAGCTATGCAAAGACAGAGTCGCGAGGTCTACAGCTCACAGAGCCAGTGTTAGTGTGGATTATAAAGCGACAAAGTAAAATTAAACAAATTGTGGGTGAGACACTAAACCTCTGCCCAACCCCTCGTGCAATACAGGCATGATATTATGTTCAGCTGTTGTTGTTGAAGTGAAATATAAAGTCAATCCGCGGTAAAATGGCTAGATAATACGTAAGCATGTTTAATAAAGCAATAATATTGATAAACTCTATCACAGCAATATTAGTTTGTAGAGTTACTATGAAATGCGTTGAATATAGGACAATATATATTTTTGGGTTTGGTACGGGCCAATAGTGTAGGCGCCCTACACTAGCAAAATTGTACGGGCCAATAGTGTAGGCGCCATACACTAGCAAAATTGTACGGGCCAATAGTGTAGGCGCCATACACTAGCAAAATTGTACGGGCCAATAGTGTAGGCGCCATACACTAGCAAAATTGTAGGGTCAATAGTGTAGGCGCCATACCCTAGCAAAATTGTACGGGCCAATAGTGCAGGCGCCATAAACTAGCAAAATTGTAGGGGCCAATAGTGTAGGCGCCATACACTAGCAAAATTGTAGGGGCCAATAGTGAAGGCGCCATACACTAGCAAAATTGTAGGGGCCAATAGTGTAGGCGCCATACACTAGCAAAATTGTACGGGCCAATAGTGTAGGCGCCACACACTAGCGAAATTGTCAAACTTTTATGACTTGACTACGAGGCTTTTGGCTACATTTTAAGTGTGTATTTTACGTATTTTTTTTAAGTGCGTTTTGTTTGTGCTGAATAACCGTTTTTTTTCTTTCTTTTCTTTTAGCACTTTTGGTTAAGTAAGTTAAAGTTAAGCACACAGAAAGAACCAGAAGTTAAGTTAAAAGTTATGTACGAGTATATTGGAAGGCAAAAGTTAGCAAGTAGGAATAGTACCGTCAAATGGAGTGAATAGGGATGCAGGGGTGAATCGGGACGAAACTTTAAAAGGGATTTTAACATTGAAATAATAATAGTTTGTTGCCAAAAGGGACTCTAATATGTTTACTGTATTATAATTAACGATTAGGTGCCCTTGTTGGCAACAAACTATATTATTTCAATGTTAAAATCCCTTTTAAAATTTTGTTCCTATTCACCCCGTTTGACAGTAGCGATTCTTTCTTTTGACAAGTGTTTAGTTTCCCAGTAATTGCCCTACTTGATATTTATTGCTGAACAAATTCTAATTAAAATGTATGTGTATGGAAATAAATAAATAGATAATCTAATCTCGTCTAACTAGCCTGTATTGTCCCCTTGCAGGGCCAAAGCTTCCCTCTCCCTTTTCCAGACAATTCTGTCTTTTGCTAGTCGGCCAGTCCTTTCGGTAGGAGTCAAGCCGGTCCCGCCCTCTACATCGCGGCCTGCCTCGATGGTGTCGTGCGTTTAGTGGGACCCATGGTATAATAATATACTTTGCCAGGTATAGCATTCCGAGACACAGTGGTCACGTGGGAGACACAAGCCTACGTCATCAGCGCTGTGTTACCAGTAGTGCATGATAAATGATAAATGATTTTATTTCTGTAAGTAGGTTTGAACAAACACTTTTACACGTCAATCATATTTTAAAAACTAGATGAGGTCGGCGTTTCCTATCTGACTACTCTGAGAAGAAAGGCCGAAACAAACTCAGAGGTCACAGTCTCTTTTAAAGTCCAGACATAATCTTGGTCAGATCATGTGAAGACCATGTAGATTTGTGTCTGAGATGGTCTTTTGAGGAAAAACCACACAGATTGAGTGGACCTGTCCAGTCAGTGCACGCATTTGTCAGTAATCGTGTAGCTCAACTCAGAACTTAAGGAGCTCAACGATTCGACGAACAATACCAAAGAAAAGACATTTGGGTAGGCCACAAAAATTACTCAAACTGCCAGACCATGATTAAAATTAACTGAGGAGAGAAAAAAAAAAAAAAGCAACAATGACCCACATAGTCTTCACATTCACAATATTAAAATAATAATCAATGTAGCCTGAATGCTGCTCGTAATAATAACTCCCCAACCGACTTTATTACCTGTGCGAATCCGGTAAAACAATGAGGTTTAACTAACAATTACGTTGGTAATATTTAGATTGAATTGTTTCGTTTGATTAGACAAACGAAAGATAATTTAAATACTTTATATATATTTTTTAACAGAATGGTTACTGAAAATGTTTCCTTAATTCGTGTTTTGTTGCAATAAAGTGGCAACTGGATGGTGACGTAAACATGTGTCACTCCCGGAATGCCAGACCTTGTTTTTTTGACCATGGTTAGGGCCAGGGCCAGATGATTCGGAGTTTCTTCTCAGCGTAGTCGGTTAGGAAACACCGACCTCATCTACTTTGATTTTTTTTAAGTGTAAAAGTGTTTGTGTTTGTGTGTGTGTTGTGTTAGTGTTTGTGTGTGTGTGTTTTTTATGTGCGATAACATTGTCAAAAACATGGTCTGTCGTAGGCTGAGATCAATATAGCGTGGTTTGTCTGTTTGCATGCCTTAGTTAAGGTACTTAGTTATTATAAGAATAATTTTAAACATAACAAATCTGTAACGTGTACCTACTTTCTGTGCAAATAAAGAACTATTCTATATTTTATTCTATTCTGTGGTTATCCTACTTGTTTATCACCTCATGGGTATCACCAAAGCTTAAATTAAACCAGATATGACACTCTTGTGCCTATATACAGAAACGTAAAAAAAACGCACTGGACTGGTCTATATATGCAATCAAAAGGTTCAATCAATCAACGCAGCCTATCGCAGTCCACTGCTGGACATAGGGCTCTTCCAGGCTGCGCCGTGACACCCTGTCCTCCGCCTTCCTCATCCAGTCTGTCCCAGACACTTTTTTGAGGTCGTCGGTCCATCTAGCTGGGGGCGTCCCACACTACGCTTGCCGATACGCGGTCGCCACTCCAGGACTCGTCTGCTCCACCGGCCATCGGTCCTCCGACAAACATGGCCAGCCCACTGCCACTTAAGCTTGCTTACTCTGCAAGCTATGTCGCTAACTCCGGTTCTTTTCCGGATAACTTCATTTCTGATTTTATCCTTCAAAGAAACCCCGAGCATAGCCCGCTTCATATCGCGCTGAGCGACCTTAAATTTGTGGACCAGCCCGACCGTCAGCGTCCATGTTTTGGCACCGTTTGTTATAACGGTTGGCAACAAAAGGTTGGCTCTTAAATAAGCTGATGGCTCATCTGATGGAAAGTTACCTATCGCTGAAATAAAACCAGTAACTTCAAGATTTTCGATGGTTACGAAACTTTTTTTTAAGGCACTTCCTCATCGCTTACATTAAACTTACCTATGCTAAAAAAAAACATACTAATATTATACATTCGAAAGTAACTCAGTCTGTATGTTACCTTTTAACGTCTAAACCACTGAACGGATTACGATAAAATTTGGCAAGGAGATAGATGGCATCTTGGGGAAGGAAATAGGCTACTTTTTGTCCCGGTAGCACGCTTGCTAGTATTTAATAACTAAAGGAAGGTACATGACTATTAAGCCCTAAGTACCTTTTAGATAAAGTAAAAATGTCTCATGACTGTGCATGTATTTTCGTCGCTATCCCTGCCTTGATAAATGGATATCGTGGAAAGACTTCCTGGGCATGGCCGAAATGTTTCACAAGGTCTACTATAGTCTATTCCAAAAGTATCTGATGAAAATGTAAACAGACCCCGTTCAGGTTAAATTCTTACGCTATGATTCACTAAAGGTAACGTAGTAAGATATTCATCTGTATAAAGTGGTCCACCACCACCACCACCACCACCACCACCATCACCACCACCACCACCACCACCATCTTCACCACCATCACTACCATCACCACCACCACCATCACCACCACCACCACCACCACCATCACCACCACCACCATCACCACCACCACCACCACACACCCAACTAACCCACACATTCTGTTCAGTGAGCGTGTTTGAATTTATGATAATTATACTTTCTGTAAATGACAATAAAGCACGCAACACGCGCTCTAGAAAATATATTACTCTAGTTATAACGAAAAATGTAACTCAAGAAACCAAAAAATAAAAATAATTTTGTTAGTTGTACAAAAAGCCAAAGCTATGGAAGTGCGGAGTCTCCTAACCCAAGCGTCATCACTCATCATCGTCACCGTCATCGTCATCATCACTCGTCATCAATCATAAACTAATTATATTTGGTACGGAAATAAAGATTTTCTATTTTGTTTTTTTATTGTATTGTACTGATGGCACCCCTTGAACGTGGTTTAGATGTGCCTGTTGTATTCAAACTCAAAGCATTTATTTCAATTTAACCATTTACAGGCACTTTTGAATTGTCAAAGAGTCAGTCAGTTAGTCAGAAAGTTGAAGCTAGTTGCCTATTCCAAAACGTAGATCTCTATGGAGAAGAACGGGCAAGAAATTCCAAGGACACTCTTTTTAAATCAAGATATTACAAAATCCTGGGTACATTATTCTAAATTGGTAATTTCATTTGGTAAAATCAGCCCTTAGATATCGGAGCGTAGTGTCGCTTCTACATAATATTATTGTTTTATTTTATACTTTCGTTTAGTTATCTATTACTGTTACATAATATTGTTTATACTATAAGTATTAATGTATTAACTGGTCTTAGTTATTCTGTTATCAACTGTCGACCGAACAATATGTAAGTCATATTAATTTATAATAATATTATTTATGTAATAAAACGGAAAATTACCTTATTTCATTATCAGTTTGGCTTAATAGAAAAAAAATATAGGTACCTAATTGATTATTATATAACTTGATAATAGGTAAACACATTATTATTAATATCATAAGTATAATTATCGTGAAGAAAGAAATTCAACGTAAACTCATAGAAAAAGTTACACAGTCGGTTAAATACGTTATTATCAGACTATTTTTACAAGTATAGGTACCCATTAAAAATTGTTTTAACAATCGAAATATATTTTTGTGAAATAGGTAATAAATAACAATTATTATTTATTACTCCCTGTTGTAACTCAAATTCAAAGCATTTATTTCAATTAAGTGAACCATTTACAAGCACTTCTGAATAAAATTATCAAGGAGTCGATCAGTCAGAAATATGAAGCTAGTTGCCCACACCAAAGCGTAGTAGGTACCTATGTAGAAGAACGGGCAAGAAACTCCATGGACAGTTGGACACTCTTTTAAATTATATTGTTACAAAAATATTTGTTACATCATTAATGTTGAATTAATAATGATAAGTGAGAATGATGTAAAAAAAAACGTACACATTAAAAGCGTCCAGAGTACAGCAAATAGAAACAAAAAAAAAAACATAAGCCGTGGCGGCTAAGAGATGACTCCCAACTAACGGTGCCCGTTCACGAACATGACGCATGGATCAGCACCATTCAGCTCAACCATTTTGAAGGGAGCTAAATGATCCAACACACACGCCACCACCGTAAGCGAGGCTTTTGAGTGTATCTTAATAAAAGTCATGATAAACATTAATTTGCAATGCAATTTAATACTTAACCAGTGTCTGCCCGCGGTTTCGCCCGCATGGATGTCAGAAATTATCCCACGGGAACGTGCTGCCGGGATAAATATTAGCCTATCATCCAAATACATTCAGATGTTAAAACGTGAAAATTTAACAGACAGTTTTTATAATTCTAAATATAAATAATAACAATTCATTTTAATATTATTAATTGGAAATACTCTAGCGTCGCCACGTAATACCTTCATATTAGCTAATTTATTTTATAGCTTCACATTGTACTTAATAACTTTTAAGTGAGTGGACCGATTTAAATGAAATAAATACTAAAAAATAAATAGATGATTTATTATAGGAACTGTGTAACGTTTTCTATGAGTTAACGTTGAATTTCTTTCTTCACAATAATAATAAGATACGAGTTCGGACTATATTTCCAATTACTTAAATATCTTAAAAAAGGTAATAAAAAAAGAACATGTAAATTTTAAAATCATCCCCTATTTTATCCCTGCGGGGATGATTTTAAAAAAACGCTGAAATATTTTTTATTTTATTTCTTATCAAAAGCATTTTTTTTTCTCAGTTTTTTGTTACGAAAAGCAAAAAAGCATTTTTTTTTTTTATATCCCTAACTAAAGAAATGCTAAGTTTCCCACACAATTTTTTACCTCCTGTTATAACCACCTTTTAGGGCTTTTGTTGAGACAAAAAGTTGACTATGTCCTTCCCCAGGATGCCATCTATCTCCTTGCCTATCGAAATCCGTTCAGTGTATTAGGCGTGAAAAGGTAACATAGGTACAGACGGACAGAGTTACTTTCGAATTTATAAATTAGTATCCAATAATGCTATACTTAATATAATATTTGACAATCAACAAACATTATGAAGTTAATAATTATTTGTAATCGTTTAAAGATAAACTCATAGGCATGTTGTTATTGTAATCAGAGATAGCTCAAAGGTTATGTTATCAGCTGTTCAGAATAACACCTACTGACGTACTCACTTATCATACACGTATTATTATATAATGCTCTTTGATAAATCGCATAAAACTATGGCCACACTGAGGCGGACACCGCGCCTTTATAATCCTGGTTCCTACCAATAACAATCCCGCGCGGAAAACAAACAACCAAATAAAAACTTTTTTAACAAAAAAAAAAGACGACTGACTTCCAAAACAAACACTAAAAAGTGCAAAATAACTTTTTTTTGTATCTTCGATTTTGCCACCGACTTCCGAAATTAAAGTGAAGTAAGTAATTTTTCACTATTTACTGTTTTTGTTGGAAGTCGGTTGTTTTTTTTTGTGTATAAAAGTTTGTATTTTTCATTTTTTAGTTGTGGTACCTAGCTACCTGGTACCCACACAAATTGCACTACTTGCTATGCAATAACAGTTGCAAGAATTTATCAGTTACATCATAAATATATACCAAGTGAAAAAAAAATACGTTATTGAATCTACTGAAAAACTACCCAAGCAAAGTTAATAAGATTTATATGGGACCACCCCTGAGGCATACCCCATCCATTAAAAAAAGAATTTTGAATTCAATCCACAATTGCCGGAGATATCGCGTAACAAACATACAAAAAAATATATACAGACGAATTGAGAATATCCTTCTTTTTGTCAGTCAGTTAGAAATTAGGACGCGTCTGCGCGCGTCTTAATAACAATCGTTGTCTGGATTACCCTGTAAAGCAGTTAAGTCTTCAGAGCAATATAATATAAATAAGTAGATAATACATTATTTACGATTTACTTATTTATTTTTCTATCCCCGAAAAGCGGGACTGAGCCTGTCCCACGCCGGATATTTCATTTTGGGCTAAAAATCAGAACGTCCCGCCAAAATTGGGACGTCTAGCAACGCTAATCACCATAATTTAAGTTGACCCAATCAGCGCGAGCGACTCGCATCCCGCAAGCTATTCACTTTAGTTCGGCCAGAGCTTTATATTAGTAATAAGTAGTTTGTTAAGGGTAAAAAAAGAAAAAAAAAAAACATATTTTTATGTAATTTTGATGTGAAACATCTATAGCCGCGGCTAAAGCCGATTGTTGGCGTGGCGACGCGTCGTTACCCTATATTTTCTATACAAAATAGTTTCGATGTTTCACATCTGCCAGGCGACCCGCGACGGCTCAATTTTTTGTTACAGACGAACATTGAGCATTGTCCTTTTGAAAAATAGTGGAACAAAAATGACCTTTTAAAACAATTTACTATTGATTTTAAACTTAAATTCTGAAGCAACTGTAGCAAGTAAAAATCCTCTATAAGGGACTGTTCAATCTCAGACGAACACAGCGCGGGACGCGGGACGTGACTGCGCACGTCGATTGTTTAAATTCAAATTGAGCAAATTCGTGCACTGACTGGACAGGTTCACTCAATCTGTATGGATCTTTCTCTCTTCCTTTCTTTTTTTCTTTCTTTCTTCTTTTCTTTCTTTTTTTCTCTCTTTTATCTTTTGGATTTTTCTGTCTCTTTTTTCTTTTCTATTCTTTTTCTTTTTTGCTTCTTTTTTCAAAATACTATCTCAGAATTCACCTGCATTAGTCCTCATTATGGCCTGACCAAGATTAGGTCTGGACTTTAAAAGAGACTGTGACCTCTGAGTTTGTTTTGGTCTTTTTTCTCAGAACAATCAGTTAGGTAACACCGAAAAGTGTTTTTTTTTTAACCAATTTACTTACAGAAATAAACATCATTCATCATTTAAGAGGGCGCACACAGGTCCACTCCATCTTTATAATAATATTATCTCGTGACTGAAAAGGAATTTTGAATAAGCACCCTCGGTAAGTGTGTTTAGAATTTTCTAATACCTTTTATAAAGTTTCAAGCGGCCACATTCCTCTAGATCGTGTTTTGTGACTTCGTGTCTCAATATGAAAGTTTATAAAAGGTATTAGAAAATTCTAGACACACTTACCGAGGGTGCTTATTGAGCCGTTATTCAAAATTCCTTCTAAGTCACGAGACAAGATTTTTTTGAAGAAGTGGCGCTAGTGGACCGGTTTAAGTGCGACTAGTTGCGTGAGTTCCTAATTATTAGAAACAGTAGATTCGTAAGTAGGTTTAGGTACTTATTTACCAAGTTAAAATTAACAAAATTAAGTATCGATAACGTTAGACATCCGTTGTCTTAAATAATTAAAATAACGTAATGATTAATGATAAATGATTTTATTTCTGTAAGTAGGTTTGTACAAACACTTTTACACGTCAATCATATTTTAAAACTAGATGAGGTCGGCGTTTCCTATCTGACTACTCTGAGAAGAAAGGCCGAAACAAACTTTAAGATCGCAGTCTCTTTTAAAATCCAGACAGTTATACTATCATTTATTATTTCAATTGATAAAAAGTTCGAGCCCAATCTCTCTGATGACCGAGCCAACTTTGCCTTTTTCGAATGATAATAATATCACTCGTTCAGTGTCAGCCAAGTTGGCTGCACGTCTCAGCCCAGGGCTTAATATCAGAGTCGGGTAGGTAAAATATATATTTATCAAAATTTGATTAGGTACTAAAAAAGATATTCATAATCTTTCGCTTGTCATCCGATATTTCAATTAAGTTCACGTTCTATTTCTACAAGGTTTTTGTAAAGAATTATAATTTTAAAAGCGAAAATGTTTCTGTCGAGTGTAGGTATGGGTTATTTTTTATTTTAAACTAGTTAATGCCCGGCATGCGTTGCAATACCTTTCAAAACCTCCGGCGCGCACATAAAAACTTCCCAAAGTTTCATCGCAATCGGTCGACCCATTTTCGAGTTTTTGCGAGACTAACAAACAGCATTTTTTTCTTTCTTTTAAAAACTTTGCCTCACACTAGGAATTTCTCTTGTATTGTGGGTGCGTTTACAAACATTCAAACTCACATAAACAAACAGCCAGACCCGGAACAACTACTTGTAGGTCATACAAATATTTGTCCCGTGCGGGAATCGAACCCGCGAAACGCAGCCCAGCAGCCAATCGCTTAACCACTGCGCCAACCGTGTCGTCAATTAATTTATATATATGACTAGCGATCCGCCCCGGCTTCGCCCGGGTAGCAAAGCATAATATAATATAGCCTATGTCACCCGGAGATAGTGTAGCTTACCCAACAGTGAAAGATGAGATGATGATAAATTGAGATGTAAGCTATCCTATCATTCAAGTTGGATCAAATTGCACACGGTGTGCAAATCAAATTTAAAATCGGTTCAGTAGTTTAGGAGTCCATCGCGGACAAACAACGTGACACGTAATTTTTATATATATTTTATGAAAAGTTTTAATTCTTTGTACTTATTCTTAACAACCGTGTAGAATACGCGAGGCACAAATAGTCAGTATTTAAAATTGCAGCATTCGTAATATAATAATACCAGCCTCTTATTGTCCCACTGCTGGGCAAAGGCCTCTTCTCATACCGAGAAGGCACGAGCATTGATCACCACGGTTGCTCAAGACGGGTTGGCGATTTCAGACTTATATTAATATAAGTGCAGGGCCGGTAGTCTCGACATAGATAGCGACAAAAATCGGTCGTTAAGTCGTATCGAATTCAAATTTCTATAATAGATTTTCATCCTTATGCTTTGGAAATAAAGTTGAAAATCTATTAAAGAAATTTGACATCGATGCGACTTAGCGATTTTTGTCGCTATCTAATGTCGAGACTGCAGGGCCTGGTTTCCTCACGATGTTTTTCCTTCACCAATGTCAATAATGTCCACGATTAATTGAGAAAATACAAATTAAGTACAAGTACAAGTGCTTTTAGCGATAACACCGCCCATTGTGTCACCATATTTTTATTTTTTTTGTAAATTGTAGCACGTAGTTTTGACCACGGAGGTCTTGGCTACTTAACCGAACTGTCCTGTGGGTGCCTTAATAATTTTACTCAAAAAGCCTCCAGCCAGGAGCGAAATTTAATACTAAAACTTATATTTAAATGACCGCACGCTAAGGGCACCCCCTGTGGGGTACGGACCTCGGCTTAGGGCGTCACTGAGAGAGGGCAGCAAGTGGGGTCAGGCTGGATCGAAAGGTGTGTCACCTTAAGTAAAATTTCTACATTTATATCTGTAATTTTTATGGTGTAAATAATAAAGAGAATTCTATTCTATTCTATTTTAGTCTATGAATTGAAGAAGTCACATTGGTACTTCCACGAATTTTCCCAATATACTGAGTATTTAATAAATAGGTGAACCGTTAAAAAGGATAATTTAATCAATAATTATTAAGAAGTAAGTAAGCGCTTCGGTAATCTTCGTGTTTCCGAATTAACACGAACGTCGCGTCGCGTCCCGCAAAACTTCTAATTTTGTACTGCCTTGCTTCGTAATAGTGCATTAGGGCACCTAGCTATCATAGCACGTTTGCATGACGTTTTCTCTGTGTCAGATTACTACGGATTACTCCGGCCAAACCACGTCATCTGTCATTCAAAAGTTTTGAAAAGTTTGCATTGAGTTGTTTATCTAAAAATGTCTAACCATGGTATGAAATAATGGGCAAATACGTTCATGGTTGTATCAACTCTATACTAGATCTCATCATCAAGCGCGAAGAATGACGATGATTGCCGAAGCGCACACTGTTCCTGCACGCGTAGCATGACCATTATAGAAACGGGTTTTGTCGACGGAAGAATTGACAAAAATGACGTTCCGTTATTTTGCTTATATATCTCGAAAATGGTGTGTCCCATCGCAAAAATAATGAAAATTTCGACCCCCTTAAACCCCTAAAACTAAACATGTAGGTAATACTTTTTCACGTTTTCCATACAAAAAGTGAAAAATTCCATTTTTCCATTCCATTTTTATACTTTGCGGCCGTCGAGTAAAAAGTTTTCTACTATCTTTAGCATGGCGATTACAAAATCAAATTGTCTTCACTACCTTAGACAACTGACAGTAGTCAGTGTGATTTTGACGTTTGGGATAGAAAACTTTCTTCTGAAATAGTTTACATATAAAAAGACATAGACAACGATTGGTAAAACGAAAGACAAAATGACGGATTTTAGAAGGATTTTTACGGTGCGATGTCAAAAATAGAGAAACGAAATGTCACTTTGTATAGAAATAGCTATGTCTTGTCTTCCAAGAAATAGAAACCGTCATGCTACGCCTGCTGGGAGATCCTGGGCACACTGAGGCGAAACCCGCGCGAGACGCGTGACACGACTGCGTGTCAGTTGTTTTAATAGTTAAGAAGTCACGCGAAAATTAGCGCCAGTTTGATCACCTCCATACAACCATGGTATAATAATATACTTCGCCAGTTATAGCATTCCGAGACACAGTGGTCACGTGGGAGACAAGCCTACGTCATCACCGCTGTGTTACCAGTAGAGATGTAAAGAACTCGAGTCTTTGAGTCTTAATTCGATAGACTCGGCTCAATTAAACAAGACTCGGTGTACTAACAAAACTCAGAGCCTTGAGTCGAGCCGATCTGCAGTCCTTTCTCGAAAACTCGAGCGCCAAAATAGAACTCGTATTTCAAAAAGAGCTCGAGTCTTAAAAACAAGCTCACGTCTCAAAAAGAACTCGAGTCTTAAAAAGAGCTCGAGTGTATCGAGTCTTGAGCGTATCAAGGTTGATTTATTTAAAAATACATAGACATAGTTCATGTGGCAACATGCTAAATGTGACCTTTAGGCATGGCATTATTAGGTTCTGTGTGTACCCCAAGAGGGATAAAAACGTGACACTATTTATTATGTCGGTACGGATCAATTTTTATTGTTTGTTATTTTACGAGTATTTACTTAACTTACGTTTTTACTTCTGTGGTTATTATCTATTGTTATTGGAATAAAAATGGAGACAATAAATAATTACAAAGGAACTCCAAATGGAAAAGAACTTGAGCGCGACTCGTCGCGTGAAACGACTCGAGCTCGAATCAAGACCTGAGCGCCATGTTGCGCTCGAGTCTCTATGTAGACTTAAGTGTTCTAGTCTGGGGGTGTTGTTGTAACGAGTCGAGCTGTGCAATTTGTCAGCTGAGCCTAAAATTTAGGACTCAAAAGACTCGAGTTCTTTACATCTCTAGTTACCAGTAGTGCGTAATAATAACTCCCCAACCGCCTTTATTACCTGTGCGAATCCGATAAAACAATGAGGTTTTAACTAACAATTACGTTGTTATATGTTTAAATTGAATTGTTTCGTTCGATTAGAAAAACGAAACGACAATTTGAATGCTTTATAATTATATATTTTTTAACAGAATGGTGACTGAAAATGTTTTCATAATTCGTGTTTTGTTTCAATAAAGTGGCAACTGGATAGTGACGTAAGCATGTGTCACTCCCGGAGTGCTAGACCTTGTTTTGTTAGACCATGCTTACAACTTAATTAACGCAATCGGCACCAGCGATTTTTGTCCCGCATCCCGTTTAGCCAGAGCTTTTAAAAATAATTAAATATTCTTTTCTTATTTCTTTTATTCTTTTCTTTTCTTTTTTAAGCTATTGCATAGCTTTTATCGCGGGCTTTGAGCGCGGCGACCGAATCAAGAAATTCCGTAACTAAAATAAAACCTAACACCCCCCAGTCCGCCCACCATGTAGCTCGGCCGAGCGTTCGCTTAACGTGTATGTATATGGTACGACTGTACTTGAATTAATATCAAAGAAAAAAACTACTGCATAAATAAATAATTATAATTGCATAAGTTGATAAAAAATGCTATGCAATAGCTTTACCGCGGCAGTCCCCGAGTGCCACACGTGTTTTTTTTTCTTATTTTTTTTTAAATTCTTTTCTTTTGTTACAGTAAACACTCAACATGGAGGCAGTAGTATTTGACGGCAAGACGCTCTCCCTGAGCTACCAGAAGGACTATCCCGTGCCCAAGATCATCAACGACGATGATGTCATCGTGAAGGTTCACTACTCCGGAGTCTGCGGCACTGATCTGCATATCCTTAAGGTAAATTAACTGTCTCATAATCTGCCCCGCCTTTTGCTAACATCGGTAATTCCTATATTGTGGTCAGCTCTCAGTCTAACCGGATGCAGCTGATTATCAGTATTTTACATGGATCGACAGCCAATCTGACCTCCACAACCCAGTTACTGGGTAATACGATAGCCCTTGCTGAGACTGCCTGCTAAATTGGAATCAGTACATATTAGGGTGGTCTTTATTCCCAAAAAAATTATTTTTTCTTTAAATTCGCGGGGCACCACACAATTTGATTATATACCATAAGAAACTACTTCGGTAATTTTTTAAGTGACATTTGGGGTCGCTACCAAAGTTCGAATTTTAAATAAAAACAAAAAAAAACTTATTTTATTTATTTATTTAAAACACAGACAACTATCATCACAGGCTGACCTAATACAATAGTGTAGTTTAATGAACAACTTAGAGTAATTTTACAAAATGCGGCCCGTGTGAATTCACTCAGAGTACATTTGAAGCAGTCAATCTGTTGTGACACCATATTGAGTGTACGCAGGGTGCGCGTCAACTCAAACTCAAAACTCTTAGCTTTACTGAGTCCGCTACTTGTAAACGCCATTGCAAGTTGACACACGTTACTATGACTTTTACAAATAAAACGCGTGCGCTCCTGAAGTGCGGGGCGGGCTAATCTCGACGCGTCGATACAGAAGAGGGGTCGAGGGGAGGGGGGGATAAGGAGCGATTTCACTTGCACGTAAAATTTGATATAAACACTTAAATTAAACATTAGTGAAACCATCATTTAAGCTGTCCTTCAACGCTTTTTGTAAAAACTTTGACAGCTGGTAGCGAGGTATTTTATCTTAACAAAAAAAAAAAAAACAAAAAACTCATTTCATATTTAGATGTATACCTATAATCAAACGAAAAAGTGCCCCGGGGATAATTCAAAAGTCGCAAAATAAGGACCACCCTAGTACATATCCTCCATTAATCGACGATATTAAGGCGTTCCTCCACAGTAACCCACGGCTAAGCTACGCACGTGTACTTGGCTTGGCTTTGTAAGAAAATGCACGGCATCGCCCACTGCGACCTGCAACCCATGTTTTTTCAGTATTATTAACACTGCTACTACTAACGCTGTATTTTGAAAACATTGTAAAAGATACTTATTTTAAAAAGAATAACCGTGGAGTTTCTTGCCGCCTCTTCTCCATAGGAAACGACCAATTGGAACCGTGCACTTAGCTTCTGACGTTTCATTAGTGCCCATGTAGGTTTATGTGAAATAAAATATTTTAATTTGATTTGAGTAATTACAGGTGCTAGGTTCTAATTAAGGCAGGCACTTTAGTTTAAGTAAATTATTTCATCACCACTGCTCTCGAAAACGGTGAAAGAAATCATTATATGGAAACCGGTGAATATATTTTTTTAAGACTTGTGACTTTTACCAAATCGCGCTAGAGGATTTCGGCCCACTCCCTCTTATAAAGAGGAGACCTGTGTCCCAGCAGTGGGAACATGTTAGGCTGCTTATGCCATGCTATGCTATAATAATAATAATAATAATATGTTTCTTTCCAGGGAGAGTTCCCAGCCACCAAATTGCGCCCCATTGCCCTTGGACACGAGTCTTCAGGTGTGATCCACGCAGTCGGCAAAAAATCCATCTTCAAGGTCGGACAGAAAGTTGTTATTGACCCTAACATGTAAGTATCTTATACTATATATAGGTACTATATATATCTAATCTATCTCTGTACCTATATATAATCTTAGGCCATACCGCCCTCTAGTTCTTTATCATCATTCTGTTGCCCATAACTCAACGTATTTGTGGTCGGTGCAAACACGTATTTTTCTCTCAAACTTCTCTATCAGTCGTCATCTCATAGTCACCCCCTTTCTCGCCATATTATCATCACCTCTAGAAACGCGTGTAAAAATTATTATCTAGCCTTTGCCCAACTATGTTAGGGTTGGCTTACGGTCAAACCGGAAAAAACGAAAACCCTTTGCTGTCGCGCGGTCGGGTCTCACGAAACTTTGAACAGAACGTCAATCTATGTGTCGTCATTAAAACCTGCACCCTAATTACGTAACACACAATCTATCACAATCTGAATCATTTTGAAGCCTATTGCTAATCCATTGCTTCATATGTTTGAACAATTTGTCTGCTCAACAACGTAAATAACGCAATGAATGTTGTTGAACCGTCAAAATGAAACCCATTCTTACTGTTAATGTGTTACGTAATTACCCCGCTGTATTATTTCGCTCGCATAACCTTCCGTTTGAGAGAAATGTTTAACTATTTTGCCGATAGATAGCGTTGTTCATTTGGGGTCGAATTTTGAATCGTGGTGTTAAGATTTTCCGCCACTTAACTAGGTCAGCGAAGTTTGTTATGCAAAAATGATCTTAATACACATTCTATAACTATTATCACCCTTGTTGCGATAGTGAGTGCTGCAGCAGTGTTTGTGTGTTGTGAAGTGAACGGGTTGTTCACCTTCAAAATTTTTATATCGCTTTTTTTATGTTCCCAGGTCCTGTAACCTTTGTGACTTCTGTCGTAAAGGCACCTACCAGTACTGTCAGACCGCTGGCATTAACAACACCATCGGTATCTGGCAGGATGGTGGGTGGGCGCAGTATGTGAGGTCCCCACAGACCCAGGTCTTCGCGTTACCCGATGAGATTACCACTGAACAAGGTAAGGACTTTGTTAAATAGTAGAGAGCAGAGAAATAATTTAACAAAAGCCTATTAACCTACTAGTAATCATGTTTTGTTTCTAGCTGGTCTCTGTGAGCCCTACTCTTGCGTCGCCCACGGCTTCGACCGCGCCTCCCCCCTTAAAGTTGGACAGCAAATTCTTATTCTTGGCGCTGGTATCATCGGTAAGTTGCTCACTAACACAAATCTACTTAAAAATGTTAAAGAGTTTTCGTTTATGATAGCTGACTGCACGCGCATCAATGTGGGCTATCGCTGAGTTCGCCTAGCTTCAAAAGCTTCTAAAGCACCTAGCTTCTGACGTTTCATAAGTGCCCATGTTGGTTTATGTGAAATAAAATATTTTGATTTTGATTTTTGAATAATTTTTCTTAGTCCGAACTCAAACTCAAAGCATTTATTTCAAATAACCCAATGAATTACAGGCACTTTTCAATTGTCAAGGGGTCGGTCAGTCAGAAAAATGAAGCTAGTTGCCCATTCCAAAGCGTAGCAGGCACCTATGGAAAAGAACGGGCAAGAAACTCCATGGACACTCTTTTAACCGATAGAATCCCGGTGGCCCTCAGTAGGGCCGGTATGTCGTGGAACAAGACAGTTCGTCAGCCCAAAAAAAAAAAGCCCATACAGTGAAATACTCAAAAGACGATATTAGCCCTCATTTAGAAGCAATAATGATGATTATTTAACCGCACGACCGCGCGACCCTCTAGAGGGCCAGCGGGGCTTGACGGTATGGGCGACATACCGGCCCTACAGAGGGCCACCGGCATTCTATCGGTTAAATCAAAATATGGCTACAAAATATTGGTTACATCATTCATGTTAAAATTATACGATGTACAGAATGCGTTTATGACAGCTATGTGAGGGGTCTTTTTACATCCTGTTAGTACTTACACATATTGATGAACTCATCTTACCACCAGGTAACCTATGGATCAGCACTCTGCATCACCACGGACACAGGGAGGTGACCGTGTCCGAGATGAACCAGACCAGACTTGACATCGTCAAGAGATTGGGTATGATTTGATAATTTTATATTAACAGCCGCACGGATCGATCGATCAGGATAAGCCATGGTTGGTCCGTGGATGGGTGACCATCTTTACATGCCGGGAACCCTCGGAGCCTTGGAAAGCACGTTAAGCTGTTGGTCTGGACTGTCATTCGTGGATCTTTGACAGTCGTTATGGGTCGTCAGAAGCCCGAAAGTCTGACAACCAGACTTACTCCACCAACCAGTCGATATCCACTTTAATTGGTGATAAGTGGAATCGTATTACCCAGTAACTGTGTTGTGGAGGTCAGATAGGCAGTCGCTTCATGTAAAATATTGGTATTCAGCTGCATTCGGTTAGACTGGAAGCTGACACCAACATAGTTAAGAAAAGGCTAGCAGAAGGCAGAAAATGAAAGCTATTCCTATTGTTAGTGTGTTACACAATTACCCAGCTGATGTCAAAAACACGATGCTTTAGAAATCGGGTGTCAGTCGTGACAATCCATGATGAGAACCTTAGCATTGTTTTTATAAAGTCTATTCAAATCCTTGTTTCCAATTGATGTCAGTTCCACTAAAACGAACATCAACTTTATCCCAATGTTTAAGGTGATTTAAAAAATGTCTAGTTGTGTAAAAAGTCATTAGAAATATTTTGAAGTTGTAGCATAAACCGAACTTTATGTGTGGGTATTAAAATTATTATTCCAAAAACACTTATTTGTTTACATATTTGGAAACTAAGCCACATTAGCACAGGCAATCACTAAACACGTTTAGCGCTAAACGAGATTAAAACATAATTCTGTTTCTGTCAAAGGTTTGAAGATGAAATACACAATGATGTTTAAAAAACTAAGCCACATTAGCACAGCTAATCACTAAACACGTTTAGCGCTAAACGAGATTAAAACATAAGTAATTCTGTTTCCGTCAAATGTTTGAAGATGACATACACAATGATGTTTCAAACTCGTTTAGCGCTAAACGTGTTTAGTTATTAGCGGTGCAAATGGGTGTAAAACGCGAAAGCGGTATTGGAATATTGTCCAAATTCGTGTTATTTTCTTCTACAAAAACTAGAATGTTTTAATTTTATTATTTCAGATACTGGTTTCAGACTAGTCACGCCTGATGTATTAGCTAAGGAAGCTAAAGACAACATTGGATATGATGTCATCATTGACTGTACAGGTAATATTTTTGTCTTATTATTTTTCTTTAAGGGGGATGCGCTAAGGAAGCCCGCGAAATTCAAATTTTCTTACGTATTTTGCAATTTGCAAGTCAGTGTCAGGTTGTATGTTGATTAAAATATGATTCGAGGCCGTAACAAATATGGCTTTACAGAATTATAATCATTAGAATCAGCAATACAAGTCCTTAAGTTAGAATTGGCCTTAAATGTCAAGATTTCATAAAATTGTCGTTTAATGGGGTAATATGAACACAAAGAGATGTATTGAAAGAAAAAACAATAGGTTTATTTGTCACAGAAACAAACCTGACCCTGAACCTGTCGATGATTTTTGTGATTATAATTCTATATTTGTTACGGCCGCGAATCATACTTAGATCAACATACAACTTGATACTGATCTGCAAATTGCAAAAAACGTAAGAAAATTTGAATTTTACGGGCTACCCTGGCGCTTCCCCCTTAAGGCTCCCGCAGAAAGGCGCGATGCGACGGCGCGGCGCGACTTTTGTAGAACAACTTTGATGTTTTCATAGGTTTTGTTCTACTCGTATAGAGGTATGAGGAACAGAGTGTAAAGTTCACTCATACTCTATGGAAAAGGGAGGATCCTCCGACCAGACGGGTGCTGTGTATGGTGGGCAACTGCCCAACTATTGATGTCGGGATGTTGTATATATGCTAGTTGAGCGGTAAACTCTGCTTGCGCGATGCAGGATTTTACGTGACGTCAGTGTGACGTGTAGCTCGTATGTGGCGTTTGTAGATGCCGCTACAGTTCTACTAGAGTCGCGCCTGTTTGGTAAGCCGGAATCTTTCACAAGGACTTTTTCTTACTTAAACTCATATTTCCAGGAGTGGGTAAGGTGATGGAGCTCAGCTTTAACTACTTGAAAGAAGGCGGCAAATACGTGCTGTTCGGATGCTGTCCGCCCACACACACCGCCACGTAAGGATACTTATACTTTGAATTTACTATTTTTTTTTAAGTTTAAAAAAAAAAAGAGAGAAAGCAAAGAAACATTTATTTACTTTAATTTTAGTATCTGTCTTTGGACAATAACGACACATAATTAACTTAATTGACTTAACTATCCAGTCAAGTCAATTAAGTTAATTATGTGTCGTTAATAATAATAACAATACATTGCCAATAAGCCTGATATAGTGGTGGTGGATCGATTAGAGCGGCGCGCAATGATCGTTGTCATAACGATCCCGCATGACGGGAACCTCGTGAAAGCCGAGAAAGATAAACAAATCAAGTGTCTTGACTTGGCTCGCGAGGTTGTCGACATGTGGGATGTGGACTCAGCGATCATTGTGCCGATAGTCGTGACAGCCAATGGCTTGATAGCCAAGAGTCTCGACCAGCACCTGAGGACGCTCTCGTTGGGCAGCTGGATCAAGGGCTTGATTCAGAAGGCGGTACTTCTGGACACGGCCCGCATTGTTAGGAGGTTCCTCTCTCTGGAGCCCTGACCGCCGGTAGCTTGAACCCTGTTCGCGATACCGGTGGGCCACATTTTTTATATTTTTAAATGTTTTAATATTTTTTATATTCTCATATTTAAAAATTTTATTTATATGCATATAATGAAGTAAAGGAAATAACAATAACATATTCTTATTGATCCGCTATAAACTATCTCAAGTTATCGATTTATTTAGCTGCACCTATGTAAGTGCTATTTCTGTTTTGTTGCTGCATCGCGCTACGGTAGACTGGCAATTGTGTTATATTTTAATTTTTGCACAGCATTAAATCAATAAAATAAATATGAAAATAGAGTTGTTGATCGCATACGCATAAAAGAGACAGATGTACTCTCTCTTCCCTTTCTCTTTTATTGAAACACTAGCTTTTGCCCGCGGCTTCGCTCGCGTTAATTTAGACTTTGACTATCAATTCGGGTTATAATTGAATCATGATTCGAAAGACACGTGGCGCCATCTATTATCATAAGAACGTTATTGTTGTTTTTCTTGGGAACAGTACTTTTTTACGGGATGAAAGGTACCCTATGTCCGTTTCTGTACACCTGACAAAGTATATGCAAAATTTCAGGATGATCGGTTTAGTGGTTTAGGCGTGAAAAGGTAACAAACAAACAAACAAACTTACTTTCGCATTTATAATATTAGTTAGGATTTTCAGGTTTTGAACTTGCAACCTGTATCTGTATCTGTGTTCTTTACTTACTAATATAATATATTCTGTTTCAGCATCACCCCGTTCGAGATTTACAAAAAAGAGGTGACAATCATCGGCATCAAGATCAATCCGTTCAGTTTCCCCAGCGCTATCAGCTGGATCAAGGCTATGGGCAACAGGTAAACCATCTTCTTTATCTTCTTTAAAATTCTCAATGGTTAATTTTAGTTATTTTCCACCAACTCCGACCGGCAACCGACCTTCCTGACACAGATTTGTATACTGAAGACCCTTCACCATACAGGGTTGTGTGAAGACCCTTAATTAATATCTACTATCTTTTTTTTATATATACAGGGTCATTGGTAATACGCCGGCAATCCATTAAGATGTAGGGGAGGTCATTTGCAACCAAATTACCCCAGATGACCTCTATGCAAATGACGACCATTTTTGTTTGTTCGTAACATAACATTATCATCACGCTTGTAGTCGTCAAAGGGTTGGGCAGAGGTTCTCCTATAATTCGCCCACATTTCGCCAGTTATGTTTAAGTCCCATGTCACAGGGGGCGATCCTATTGTTATCCATCAATGCAGACTTCGGACTGGAAAAACCCAATAAAAAAAGAAAAAGAAAGAAAACCTACATTTATTTAGCACAGACTACAAAACACACAACACAACATAAACAAGTAAAAAAGAAAAATAAAACAAATAAAAAGTGTAAAGTGCATTGTGAGAAATTAGCAGGAAAGTGTGCCTCGCGGCTGCGCCTAATAGGTCCAGTACCCTAATTACGTAACACACTATCTATCACAATCTGAATCATTTTGAAGTCTATTGCTTATCCATTGCTTTGTAAGTTCGAAAAATTTGTCTGCTCAACAACGTAAATAACGCAATGAATGTTGTTGAACTGTCAAAATGAAACCCATTCCTACTGTTAGTGTGTTACGTAATTACCCCGTTGTTCAGTAAATATGTCAGATAACTAGTGCCTGACGCTGGTTTTCAACTGGACCTGAATAGTCTACTCACCCTTAGAATCGAACCCAGGGCCTTATACTTAGTAGTAGAGTTTGCGACCACTAGAATAACGACGCAGTCCATTCTATTATTAGTAATATTCTTTAAAGAAGACGATACTAAATTATGCAATTTTTTAAGGTACCTGGATTACCACAAGCTGGGAGTGAAGACCTACCGTCTGTCAGAGTACGAAAAAGCTGTCGAAGATCTGAAGAAGGGTACCGTTGCTAAGGTCATGTTCAAGGTTATCGAGGATTAAGCATTGGATTTGAGTCTTAACCTGCAGTTCAGCGCGCAGTTGCCTCTGCTCCTCCAGCGCTTGCTCAGAATGTTATAAGTTTATTAAATGTTTTGTTTTTTTGTTGCTGTTTATATGTTTGGTTTTATTTATATAGCATTAGGCCTCCACCAATCAGTAGGCAGTATGTGACTAGATAATATGTTACACTTTTCATACAACACTCAAAATCACCATCTACGCAGAAACTTAGAATTTTATTACACATTGAACGGGCGCCGTCAGTAGGGGCTGGTCAACTCTTAGCTGCCACGGCTTATTTTAATTTACGAGTAATTTAATAATTGAATTGTTTTTATCTTTTTATTACGGACGCTTTTAACGTTCTACATCGTTCTCATGTGCATAATTTCAACATGAATGATGTAACCATATTTTGATTTAAAAGAGTGTCTGTGTTTGCCCGTTCTCCTTTATAGGTACCTACTACGCTTTGAAATGGACAACTAGCTTCATCTTTCTGACCGACCGACCCCTTAGCAATTCAAAAGTGCCTGTAATTGGTTTATTTGAAATAAATGCTTTGAGTTTTACACTGCCTATTTCCAAGGATTGAACTTAGTGCCAATTACTCTTTGCTCAAAAACTTTTGACAACAACATACCATTGCATAAGACCACAGGTTATCAACCCTATTTTGCCCACTGCCCAAGCTCAGAATATTTTTTTCTAGAGCCCAAATTTTTTTTACTTACCATCTGTCCATCTGTCACCAATCTGAAACAGCTTTTGCCACGATTATAATTAGACGTGTCATATTACATAGTCGTAATATTCCATCTCAGTTCTCAAAGCCCCCTAATTTTCTCTTGGTCCTCTACTGCCCCCCTGAAAGCCCACGTTAGGAACCTATGCATTAGATAGTAATCAAGCAGTTCACCTACCTGATAGTTAATCGTCTCCGCCGCCTATGTGCATTTGTAAAACCAAAGGCATAATAATCAGCATAATCAGCTTATAATGTTCCCACTGCTGGGACACAGGCCTCCTCTCGTCGAGAATGAGTGGGCTGTAATCGCTGTAATCTACCACGCCGGCCCAGTGCGGGTTGGAAGATGTCACATATCTTCGAATTTTGGTTCTAGGACGTGCCGGTTTCCTCACGATGTTTTCATTCACCGTTTTGAGAGCAATGGTGATGAAATTATTTACACAAAGTAAAGCGCCTGCCTGGGTTCGAACCCACGACCTACAACTCGTAAGTCGGGGCCGATACCACTGGGTCAGCACTGCTACAACCACCGGCTTCGCAGATTGATTGCTATCCCAGACACGAAGCTGAAAGTCTCAAGAGCCTGTAACACCTGTAAGACCACGTCTGCACTGGATTTTCAACTCTCGGTGTTGAACCGAGCATTGAGAATCCAACAGAGTGCATCCCAGCGCGTCGAAAAAACACACTGTTGGTTTTTCAACTCTCTGCGCTAAGCAGTGCGTTGAAGATCCAGTGCGCGAAGAAATCCCGCCGCGATATTTGTATGTCCGTGCAACGTGGACTTACTGCTTGCTCGACGAAGTGCCAGCCCGCGCCGTAACTGAGCCTGTAGCTTTAAATTACCCTGTTAAAAAAAAAACAAATTTCGATCCAGCCTGTCCCATCTTGCTGTCCTCCCCCCAGCGACGCCCTAAGCCGAGGTCCGTACCCCACAGGGGATGCCCTCAGCGTGCTGTCGCTTAGTAATATAAGTAATTCGCCCCTGGCTGGAGGCTTTGATTTCGCTTAAGGCAGCCACAGGATAGTCCGGTTAACCTATGGTCTGGCGGACCTCCGTTTACCTACCTTGCGGCAATTGTCGACGTAATCTCGAGAACACTTGGAACAATGGAATGGACAATGGAAATTATGAACCTATGAGGTTCAGTTGAGATTTCGAGCGCTTTCTCTGATGAACCTATGCGGTATCATGCGACACGACATAGGTAAGTAGTTACGACCTCTCAAGGTCAACAACGTGATGCTATTTTAAAAAAAACGGACTTTCTGCAGTGGCAGGCACACCATTCAAGCTGGCAGACAGCAATGCTGCTTAGCGGAAGAAATAAGAATAAAATATTTAAGTCAAGGTACTGAAATAGTTATAACTCATCATCTGCCGAGTCTTTTCTCCACCTATGTTGTGGTCGGATTCCAGTTCAACCGGATGCAGGTGAATACCAGTGTTTTACAAAGAACCCCTCCTTTTAAAACACTAGTATTCAGCTGCATCCGGTTTACCTAACCTACAACTCAACTCAAAGCATTTATTTCAAATAAACCAATTACAGGTACTTTTGAATTGGCAAGGGGTCGGTCAGTCAGAAAGATGAATTTTGTTGCCTATTCCAAAAGTAGGTACTTATGGAGAAGAACGGGCAAGAAACTCCACGGACACTCTTTTATATCAAAATATAGTTACAAAATATTGGTTACAACATTCATGTTGAAATTATGCATTTGATAACGATGCAGAACGTTAAAAGCGTCCGTAATAAAAAGACGAAAACAATTTAAATATTAAATTAAATTAAAATAAGCCGTGGCAGCTAAGATTATGACCAGCACCATAATTGCATAACACAGTATCAATCACAATCTGAATCATTTTGAAGCCTATTGCTAATCCATTGCTTCATAAATGTTCGATAAATTTGTCTGCTCAACAACGTAAAAAACGCAATGAATGTTGTTGAACTGTCAAAATGGAAGCCATTCCTACTGTTAGTGTGTTACGCAATTACCCCGCAGTCCCTACTGACGGCGTCCGTTCACAAACACGTTTCGTTTCTTTTTTTTTTCTTTGTCCCGTTTCCACAACCCTAATCGTATAAGTAATCTAAAGAAATAAATATGTTAATCAAGCCATCCTGAAATAGTCATAACTGTAGATAGATTATTCTATGTTACGCCTCTGCTTACTCTTCTAAGAATAAAGCCGTGATAGTTATGTCCGCAAAACTAGCTCCGTTATGTGCTATGACATAAAATCATCAATCATTTTATAATATTGTTATAATAATATTACATTGATGGACGGTTACGGTAATTTACAATGATTTGATCAATTTATCATCTTATAGTGAGTTTTATACGGCGATTTTGCTTATCCATTTTTTTCTGTGTATTTCAACAATCTCTGAGGTATAAAATACTCGGATTAGTCGGCAGTCTTATCGAGGGGAATCGTGTTACTCAGTAACTGGGTTGTGAAGGTCAGATAGGCAGTCGCTCCTTCTAGAATACTGCGGGGTAATTACGGAACACATTAACAGTAGAAATGGATTTCATTTTGACAGTTCAACAACATTCATTGCGTTATTTACGTTATTGAGCACACAAATTTTTCGAATATATGAAGCAATGGATTAGCAATAGGCTTCAAAATGATTCTGATTGTGATAGATAGCGTGTTACGTAATTAGGGTGCTGGTATTCCGCTGCATCCGGTGAGACTGGAAGCTGACTCGAACATAGTTGGATATAGGCGAGGCACATGATAATGATGAATTGATGACAATATGATATGTAAAGAAAAACTTCGTGAAGAAAATCACCACGCAGTAAGCAAGCGTAGTACTCAATGCCCATTCAACTTCTGTGTTTAAGAGGCTTACAACAGCTAAAGCGCGGTCACTGTCGGACTGCATAGTAAGAAAGAGAAACGCGATGACACAACGCTGGTAATTTATTGTAAAATATGAAGCAATGATACTCGTATATTTACAAAAAAAAAATTGATTGGACAAAAAAATTAAAACACTATAACGTTAATATGTTGCTTGTAGAATACCTATTCTGACAAAAAATCAGAAAGATTGCATGTATATTAGTATGGTTTTTAATCGTTAAAATAATTTTTTAGAGGCATCTTCGTGATTTTTTTCTATCGTATCAAATTAGTTGTATTAAGTTTTCAACACACTATCTAACTAGGATATACCCTGAAGAAGATCATATATTTTTCTGATTTTGTTTACTGCAGTGGATCATATACTTTTAAGCATTATAAAATTTGCATTTAGGTCCTGTAGTCCCCTTAAGAAGAAGAAGCAGTTAACTAAACAGACCAATATTGATTTTTCTATATGCATACTGATAAACGATCTATAAATCATTATTTATCTAGATGCAAGTCTTGAGCTTGCGTCATAGGCCATAGGTAATGAAGCTGTTTTGTTTAATAAATCTAAGAATATTCTAGATTATTGAGGTGGTTGACCAAGAGATCTTAGGTACAACCCTAATACATAGCCAACGTTTAAGACAAACTTGTTGTATTACGTAAACACAATGAAGTCGCCGAATTGATTGACATTTTTCCCTGTTGCTTGACTGAATTCGCAAGAATAACCTAAAGCTATTGTGCTTTTTAACAGACTTCAAAAAAGGAGGAGGTTCGCAATTCGACTGTTGTTCTTAAATGTTTGGTAGCTCAAATCATTCTCATTTTTCTAGGTGAATCGATATGGATAATTATTTTTTTTAATTGAAAGCTGGTGCTTCTCATGTATTCCTATATAAATTTGATCAAGTTTTGACCAGGAGTTTTTGAGTTATCCTTAATACTGCGTATTTTTTCCACTTAGTTAAATATTGATGATGTTTTAATAATTTCCTATCACTGTTATTTACATATCAAGTAGTGGTGTACGAATTTGTGTGGGGCAGGTACCACAACTAAAAATTGAAAAATAAAATCCTTTTTACAATAAAATCAATCGACTTCCAAAAAAAAACCAACTTTAGTTTCAGAAGTCGGTGGCAATAAACGGAAATTCAAAACCAAAGACACCGACTTCCGAAATTAAAGTTGCTTTTTTTGGAAGTCGGTTGATTTTTTACGTGTAAATAGAATAGAATAGAATAGAATACTTTTTATTATGTACACCATAAAAATTACAGATATAAATGTAGACATTTTACACAGGGTGACACAATGGGCGGTCTTATCGCTAAAAGCGATCTTCTACAGACAACCTTTGGATGGATTCTAGGGAGAAGGAGAGACAATAATGCAAGTAGTCAGTGGTGTACCATTTACATATACAATAAATACATACATACATAAAACATATACGTAACAAATACGTAGGTAAGAACCACTTTATCGTCTTGGGATATCCTCTAATCATAACAATTAATATTTTCTAACCGAAAAACGATAGTCTATCCGTTCCATTTTTTTTCTTCGCCACAGGAATACTAAAAGTGTGACACCCAAAAAACAGTCTGCCATTCAAAGAAAAACATATGACAACAACTCTTTCCTCGTGTTGTGTCTGATATTACAATGGCCATCATTTTAAAAAGCTAATGACCCATCCTCCCACGTCATTCACACAATGAGCCACGCAGACCATTGTCTGTCCCCCAATGACCCAGTAACCAACATTCTTCCCGGTCGTCGGCTCAATTATTAAACAATACAAGTTAATCGATAAAAGTTGAGAGAAAGTTTTTGTTATTCATCTCAGCAATTGCTCAACAGATTTCGATAGTGTTCCTTGCATGAGTCACTTTATTTTTCGCTTTCTGCGTTCAATTCACTTGGTTAAGTAGTGTTTTTATTAAGGCGCTACCCCGAACAAAACCTTGCGATAGTGCGTTATTCAGAGGCTAATAACTCATTAATTAAGAGTAATAAACTACATCTAAAAGCATATTATTAATGTTCGTTAATCACATTGCACGTTCTTATTTGTTTTTATATGTTATAAATACATTTAAAAACTCCTTATAAAAAAGTGACTAAAATTATTGATTGCATGCATCTTTTGCTAAAGGTGACGTTTTAATAATTTGACGATTACACTAATGGATAGATAATTCAAAAATCGAAATAATTCACGTTTTATTTTATTTTAAAAGATAGCTTGTCTTTTTTTATTAAAATAATTCCATATTTTTTGTGAAGTTTATGATAAATGGGCGTGCGCAGGGAGCGAGACAGAGCGAGACTCAGCGACGGGACAGAGAAGGACCGAACGCTCAAGGTCGTTTGGTCGGGGAAGCGCCTTAAGGGTGCATTGTGAAACTTTCAACGTTTCGTTTTCTGCGGGATTATTTGTATTCTTATATAGTAGATTGGACGGAAAAAAGCGAGAAAATAAATCCTGTCCCCATGATCGAACCCATACCGGACAGTTGATACACGCGAGTTAAATCCTATAAAGAGGTATTTATTGTAAGTAAATATGTTTAATATAGATTACAATATACAAACTAAAACTAAAATATATATACCTACTATTTACAAGAGTAATGGCTTGGCACGTGACGATGGGAAGAGGCCAGATGGAATGACCATAATGCCTTGGAAGTTGGGTAAGCCTTTGGTGTGGGATGCAACTTGTGTCGACACCCTCGCGCCATCTCATCTTCCTAGCACGGCGGGCTGTGCTGGGGCGGCTGCTGCAGGAGCAGAAAACCTCAAACGGCGAAAGTATATCAACCTTATTGGGAGCTATATGTTTGAGCCGTTTGGGGTTGAAACACTAGGGCCTTGGGGTCACAGTGCTCATCAATTATTTCGGGACATCGCCAAGCGGTTGGTCGACTCTTCACGCGACCAGAGGGCCGGCCTATTTTTAGCCCAAAGAATCAGCATTGCCATCCAACGTGGCAATGCTGCCAGTCTTTTGGGCACTTATCCCATTGACAGCGATGCGGACGAATTTTTTGACGCCCTATGAGCTCTTCACTTTATTTTTTTTTTATTTTTTTTTTTATTGTAATCCTATAAATGTTCTGAAATCGCCAAACCGCAATAGGCATACGTGGTGATCGATGCTGTTACAAAGAATTGAAAGTAAAGAAAGAAAGAAAAAGTATTTATTTGGACTCGCACAGGAAGCTCGCATAAATTACAAAAGTTAAACTAAGTATTATAATCGTTGGGCTCCTTAAGTTCTGAGTTGAGCTGCACGATTACTGACAAATGCGTGCACTGACTGGACAGGTCCACTCAATCTGTGTGGTTTTTCCTCAAAAGGTCATTTCAGACACCAATCTACATGGTCTTCACATTTTCTGACCAAGATTATGTCTGGACTAAAGTCCAAACAAACAACAAACAAACTCAAAGGTTACAGTCTCTTTTAAAAAAGAGACTGTAACCTCTGAGTTTGTTTCGGCCTTTCTTCTCAGAGTAGTCAGATAGGAAACGCCGACCTCATCTAGTTTAAAAAATATGATTGACGTGTAAAAGTGTTTGTACAAACCTACTTACAGAAATAAAATCATGTATCAAACATAGAAAAATAATAAAAACTGTTAAAACAATGACTTACTTTTCTGCATTTGAGTACTTTCATGGATGTCCAATGGGAAAGTTACAGGCTTATATTTTTCACATAGGTCCTACCCATGATCTAAAAAAACAAGGTCTGGCATTCCGGGAGTGACACATGCTCACGTCACTATCCAGTTGCCACTTTATTGCAACAAAACACGAATTATGGAAACATTTTCAGTCACATTCTGTTAAAAAATATATTTATAGCATTTAAATTGTCGTTTCGTTTTTCTAATCAAATGAAACAATTTAATTTAAACATATACCAACGTAATTGTTAGTTAAAACTTCATTGTTATATGGGATTCGCACAGGTAATAAAGGCGGTTGGGGAGTTATTATTACACACTACTGGTAACACAGCGGTGATGACGTAGGCTTGTGTCACCCTGTGTCTCGGAATGCTATACCTGGCGAAGTATATTATTATACCATGGTCCTACCCATATTTTTACTTTATTATTTAATTGGCGGTTCACATGATATGTGGTCACCCCCGGGCTGTACCAAAAGCATTGGAGGTGAATTACCACACCAGAGACAATGATGAAACCGCGGGGTAATTGCGTAACACACTAACAGTAGGAACGGTTTTCATTTTGACAGTTCAACAACATTCATTGCGTCATTTACGTTGTTGAGCAGACAAATTGTTCGAACATATGAAGCAATAGATTAGCAATATCCTTCAAAATGATTCAGATTCAGCTCATATGCTTGTAATAAAGTACACATACTTAAGGTGGATGCGCTAATATAGCCCACGAAATTCAATATTTATTAATCTAACATAAATTACTATTAATTTTAAAGTAAAAGGTAAATAAATTATATACGGGTAAGAAAAAATTATTCATCTTAAAAATCTCACTTTAATAATTCTTATAAATAATAAAACAAATATGTATTATTTTTAATATAATTATAATCCTCATCATATAAATTATAAGTTCTTACAAAATTATAATCATTTACTATATTTATGTTTTTTTGCAATTTTTAGGTCCGTGTCAGGTTTTATGTTGATTAAAATATGATTCCCGACCGCAACAAATATCTATTTACAGAATTTTGTCCATTAAAATCATCTGAACAACTCACTAACTCACAACCAAGTAAGGATTGGCCTCAAATGTTATGTTTTGGAACTTAGAGGACTTAAGTGTGTTAAGGCTCCCTCAAACAGGCGCGACATGCGACGTGACACAAAGGTACCCTGTCGTGCGACGAGCAGTGCCTTTGTGTCGGGTGCGATTCGTGACGCGCGTCGCGCCTGTTTGTAGGAGGCTTTATAGTCGCGACTCATATTTTGATCAACATACTATCATCAGACCATGACCTGCAAATTACAAACAAGCAAGAAAATTTAAATTTCGCGGACTACCCTGGCGCTTTCGCCTTATGGGAGACAAAAAATGACGTTACAATTTATGAATGTCAATAATAAAAATATGGTTTGGTTTTAAGGTGTCCTACTTTCGAATCAGGATGAATCATGCAACAAGTGACATTTTGTATCGAGTTAACTGTATCGAATATCGATGCTGGTAAGCTGTTTTGCAATGGACAGACGTTGAAAATAATGTGCCGTATTCATTTACTACTGTGGTTCTTTCATCAAAAGCAGACCATCTGCATGGTCCTCATATATATGGCCTGACCAAGATTATGTCTGGGCTTGAAAAGAGACCGTGACCTCTGAGTTTGTTTCGACCTCTCTTCTCAGAGTAGTCAGTTATTAATTAACACCGAACTTAACTAGGTAGTTAATTTTTTTTCTGACGTATAAAATGTTTTTGAACCAATGGACAGCAATAAATATTATTTTCACTCCTCTTGCTCAAAAAGTACGTCATTATAACGTACCAGAGCGGGGATAATATAGCATATTTTCCTCGGGAAATAGTTTTTTTTTTTAATTTTTGTCCTTTACCATCGAACCTACAGCAACGAAAAAGTGTTTTTTATTCATAATTATGTAGAATAATCATGAATACAGAACCTACTAATTACTGTTTCATAAAAAAGAACAATATTTTATTTTTGAAAATGGAACTAAAAGCGACGATCTCTTTGGTAGAATGCGTGTATTGCATTGCGGCTACAAAAGAAATAAAAAAAGAAAACTATGTAATATTGTTTTGGATTATTTTATTTTATCGCAATCGTAGTGAAAAGTAGAGTGTAAGACACGGCGCTAAAAACCCATTATAATTCGATTTCTATTTACTCCCTCGCTACAGCTCGGGAGCCAAAATACCTCGTAAATAATGGATCATTTTAGCCCCTTGTGTAACAATCTACTATTAACATTATCAAACCTCTGATAGGTATGGCTCTGGTAATTATGGAGTTTTTTGGAACAATCGAAACAGTAATGATATAATCCAACCGAGAACCAGACTAAGCGGTCGACATAGCTCAACGAATAAGCAACCCGAAGTGATAATAGGTCGGCCATATTAGACATATAACCGATGACTATTGGGGCAGACGTGTTTTTGAGTGGAGACCGTGAAGCAGCAGCAAGAGGTACAGCTCTGGACGGCCTCAGGCTAAGTGGAGCGACGATTTTTATTGCCTGATGGACCTGATGGGAAGCGATCTTCGCAGGGAAGCTGGTAGCAGTTGGATGAGAGAAACTAAGCATCGAGTTAAAGTGAATCCTCAGTTGTAACCCGCCAAATTCAAAATTTATTTGGTTTATGCAAAATTGCAGCTCTGTTTTACGTCGTATTTTGATCTAAATGCGATTTGCGACTGTATAAAGAATGATATATTTGCTGAATAATAATCATAAATTTGATATCAATCGTTAATTTTTCAGTAGATTTCATATGAAACTTTTTAAGTGGAACAAATTTTCAAAGTTTGATGATTGGTATTTTTTTTTTTATTTTGAAATTTATTATTTAATATTCAATAAATATATTATTACTACTGTCGAAAATCGCATTTGATCAACATACGACGTAAAACAGAGCAGCAATTTGCAAAAAACCAAAGACAATTGGAGTTTGGCGGGCTACAGCTGAGGATTCACCTTGATGTCATGATGATGATAACATCATTTGGCTAGAATAGAATACTCTTTATTATGTACCGGGTCAAACAGGGTGAATAGAAACGCCGGGGTGAATCGGAACGAAACTTTAAAAGGGATATTAACATTGAAATATTATAATTTGTTGCCAACAAGGGCACTTAATCGTTAATTATAATACAGTAAATACATTAGAGTCCTTTTTGGCAACAAACTATATTATTTTAATATTAAAATTCCTTTTAAAGTTTCGTTTCGATTCACCCCCGCGTTCCTATTCGCCCCGTTTGACGGTACATCATAAAAATTACAGATATAAATGTAGACATTTTACACAGAGTGACACAATGGGCTAGTGCCATCTTGAGACGTAATACCTTATAGAAGGAATCCTTATATGCCTAGTATTTTCGCAACTATTTTAGGGTCAGCTTCCAGTCTAACTGGATGCAGCTGAATACCAGTACTTTACATGGAGCGTCTGCCTATTTGACCTCCGCAGCCCAGTTACTAAGTGATACGATACACCTTCTAGAAGGCTTCACATCATCTTAGGGCCCGATCACACTTACCACAACCACACCACATCGCAGCGACAAAATGTGGACAAGCAGTGGTTACATGTGAATAGTGTCGCTGCAGCTTCTTGCAGATGCGTTGTGGCAACTACAAAATTTGCGTTGTCAGTTGTGGTTGCTATGTGGTTACGTTGGTGGCTAGTGTTTGCAGACAGACAGATCGTTGTGTTTGCGATGTGGCCGGCCGCTAGTGCGCGGTCTCGCTGGTGCTTGCGATGTGGCTACGACGTGGCCTTGATGTGGTCGGTATCGCCCACACGGTTAATTTTGACGGCCAAATGTAGTCTGTGTGAATTAAGTATTCTTTTTCACACAAATTAGCATCCGACCACGTGTTGTCATTGTAGTGTGGTTGTGGTTGTGGTGTGGTTGAGGTACGTGTGATCGGTCCCAAATTCAACAAGAAAGATGATTCATACAAACACCCCAGTGACATTTTGCAAAATATTCTGGCTAACTGTTGTGAAGATACCGCATCTCATGTTTGACAATACAATGGCGGTGGATAGCGGGGGATGCACAACATTTTGGTGGAACCTACAGGCGGCGCGGCGCGGCGGCGGAAACTGGTTAAATATTGACAACAGCTTATGAGCAGAGATCGGATATTCGGATGCATATTTACTTAAAGTTAATTTTTAGCGATAAAAGAAGGGAAGCCGCTTCTTAAAATATATTTTTGTAAAAAAAAAACCGGGATGCCAGGAACACCAGGAATGCATAACTAGTCGGGTGTATAGTTCGGAAGCGATTATTAAAAAAATATATATATAAAAAAAAAAACTCCGGTATTTTTAGATTGCATAACTATTCAGATGCATATTTACCTATTTAAAACGAATGTTCTACCCCCGATGCAAATATGTGTATGTAGGGTGTAAAAGGAGGGGTGCTGTGTGTTAGTTAAAACAAAAAAAAATAAAAAAATCGATACAAAGTCGCATTCCATTTTAGCCAACATCTCAACTTTAGGTGAATATGCATCCGAATATCCGATCTCTGCTTATGAGCTATATGATAATAGCGCCATGGTAAAAAGAGTAGGTAGACAGCAAGGTTGAAGCAGGTACCTATGGAATTATGATATGATTAGAGCAATATCTTAATTCACATACTTACTTATTTCGGTTAGACTTTGATTAATTTACGATGTGATCATTACAATAATTCAAAAGTAAAATTAAGTAAAAAATAATTCGTGCCAAATGTCACTAACCTCTGCCAATGAATCACTTAAATTCATTGCATGACAAATGTAATACAATCGTGATATTTTTTCAATGCAGTTCTCAAATACATAAATTAAATTATTTAGCACTTATTTAGGCATGTTTTGATGGTTTCTTTACTGTTACGGTATTAAAAAAACTACCAGCATAGCTCTAAAAAGGATCTATTAGTACTAGCGAGGCAATGGGGGCTATCGTTTTTGTGCTCACCAGTTGGCGCCACTGTCGAGTAAGCTCCTGTTGCAGTACTTTTATTTGATGTTTTGGATATGTTTAAGTACCCTTATATTCATAGTATGGTTATTTTATTACATTTTAAAACTTCAAATGAATATTTAGATTATAATGTTCTTAAAATTGGCAAACATGAAGCAGACAAATCTTATTCTTCCTTCAAGTGCTAGCAAATTAGATTCTAACTTTTTATTTAAAATCTTAAGCCAATACAGCTATTGTGAATCATTCGTCAAAATCCGTGATAAAAAATCCCGCAATCAATGAACGTTCAGTACATATTTTGACATCTAGAGACCTTACTCTACACTAGCGCTTCTCGCGGCGAACTCAAGCGCGATAGCCTTCATTGCGTAACACACTTAGAATGGCAGTGCTATTCATTTTGATAATTCAACAAAATTATTTGCGTTATTTACGTTGTTGAGCAGACGAACTTTTACATTATATAGCAATGGATTAGGATTTTCTTACAAAAACCTTCGGATTGTGATAGAAAGTGTGTTACGCAATTGGGCTGAAGGAAACACCGTAACATTTTTATTCGGCCATTTTTGAAAAGACGACTTTAAAGATTTAAGAGAAACGTTTTAAAGCTATTGCATAGCTTTTATCGCGGGCTTTGAGCGCGGCGACCGAATCAAGAAATTCCGTAACGAAAATAAAACCTAACACCCCCCACTCCGCCTACCATGTAGCTCGGCCGAGCGTTCGCTTAACGTGTATGTATATGGTACGACTGTACTTGAATTAATATCAAAGAAAAAAAAAACTGCATAAATAAAAAATAAATATAATTGCATAAGTTGATCAAAAATGCTATGCAATAGCTTTACCGCGGCAGTCTCCGAGTGCCACACGTGTTTTTTTTTTTGTTTAGGTAAGCTGGCTTCTCAGTGTGCCTACCCTCTATGTCCGTCAACGAAGATACGGGCTCGTCCAAAAGCAGTTTGAAGCTTTGGAGTGAATCCTACACCCGATTAATTAACTTTTTCGGACAGGTAAAAAGACATCGGGAGTAGGGACTACTGTCATATCGTGGTGTCATTCATTCTTAGGTCGGGCCACAAACTAATCTTATGTCCGTAGGTGATACGGAGTAGGAACCATCCGTAACGTCGCGGCGGCCGAAACTACAGATTTCGTGCTTAGAGAAACACCCAGGACTGGTTGATGTGGCTAGGTAATCTTAGAGGAGGCCAATCTTCATTAATAAATAAATGTTTTTTGGCTGACATTTAAAGACGATCTCTCTACGAAGGGATACTAGATAAGGTACATTTCAAAGTACATTAAAATCAAAATATTTTATTTCACCAACATGGGAACTTATGAAACGTCAGAAGCTAGGTGCACGGTTCCAATTGATTGTATCCTATCGAGAAGAGCCGGCAAGAAACTCCACGTTTACTCTTTTAAAAATAAGGGACTTTTACAATGTTTCAAATGACAGTGTTGACAGGTATGGGAGGACAGCGTAGGCCTGTCAACAAGTAAGAGGCACTCAACAAAATATAAAAAAAAACACGTGTGGCACTCGGGGACTGCCGCGGTAAACCTATTGCATAGCATTTTTTATCAACTTATGCAATTATAATTATTTATTTATTTTTTATTTATGCAGTATTTTTTCTCTATGATATTAATTCAAGTACTGTCGTACCATATACATACACGTTAAGCGAACTCTCGGCCGAGCTACATGGTAGGCGGAGTGGGGGGTTAGGTTTTATTTTCGTTACGGAATTTTTTGATTCGGTCGCCGCGCTCAAAGCCCGCGATAAAAGCTATGCAATAGCTTAAAAATATAAAAAGGTCTACAAATCTACAGTCTACAAGTTAGGCCTACATTCTCATCTTTAGGTACCAACGTGCATAACGTTTTCCTGAATTTTACACTTGACAGACAGAAATACTCACAAGAGCGCTGAAAAGAGAGAACAAAATAAGGATAAAATAATTTTAATTATCATAAAAAAATAATTTGAATTTTAAACTAGGGCCCTGTAGTTTTTTTAATTAGGTGATTATCAGCTGACAAGGTAGAGAAACGCGTTTGCCCTGCACGCGTAGCATGATCACCATAGAAACGGGTTTTGTCGACGGACGAAAAGAAAAAATGACAGATTGTTGACAGATTTCAAAATATTTTTTTCTACAATTTGTCATTTTGTCTATTTTTCCGTCGACAAAACCTGTTTCTATTGTGCTCATGCTACGCGTGCATAGGGACAATACAGACAGTGAGATTAGATTAGAATTATCAATAGCAGCATAGAGGCAGCTGGAATTATGCTCGATCAATGGCAATAGGCTTGCTCCTTATTGCATTTTGGAGACATAGGCGGAAGGTAGTCTCCTTGTCTCCTCTTACGCGTATTGGAGGTGAAGTTCTGATCGAAGAGCGGGATCAGTTATCATTAATAAAAACTAAGAAATCTTTTGAATCAGACTAATTTTTGTCCATTATTTTGTTAGTGTTACATTATAATCGCCGACGCAATCTGTTCGCGCAACTGCCTTGCAAAACGGTCACCAGAGCTGAATCGCCTGTATGCCGTACTTTAAGGATGCTCAATGCCCTCCTGATGGCCAACCCTGAATGTGATGTGTTTGCGGACGAATGGAGTAAAATTAAGCGCGTATATACTTATTTACTACTTATACTTGTTTATTGTTGTTTTATTTTTTTTCCTTTTTTCTTTTTTATTGTTAATTTTGTTAGTTTTAAATGCTCCTTTTTTATTTTTTACTCTTTGTATTTCTTGTGCGTGCCCCAAATAAAATATTTTTCTTTCTTTCTTTCTTTCTATACACTTCTGCCTAAATCTTTGCGAAAAACAAGCGTGATATTATGAAAAGCATGTATTACTAAGGCCACATTTAAAAATGTTTAAAAAACAATTAACAAATCTATTGCTGGAGAAATGTTATTACACAATTAAAGACTTTTTAAATGACAAAACTATATAGGAAAATGTTATTGATAAATGTACGTTGTCTTTGCAATTTCGAATGTTTTAGATTATAATATTGACATTGTTTGTGTTGTGACAAGTTTTTAGGGTTCCGTACCCAAAGGGTAAAAACGTGACTCTATTACTAAGACTTCGCTGTCTGTCCGTCCGACTGTCTGTCACCAGCACCCTAATTACGTAACATACCATCTATCGCAATCTGAATCATTTAGAAGCCTATTGCTAATCCATTGCTTCTTAAGTTCGAAAAATGTGTGTACTCAACAACGTAAATAACGCAATGAATGTTGTTGACCCGTCAAATGAAACCCATCCTACTGCTAGTGTGTTACATAATTACCCCGCTGGCCATATCTCAAGAACCGCGATAGCTAGACAGTTGAAATTTTCACAAATTATGTATTTCTGTTGCCGTTATAACAACAAATACTAAAAATAAAATAAAATAAATATTTAAGGGGGGCTCCCATACAACAAACGCGATTTTTTGGCCCTTTTTTTCTCGATATCAATAATGGCAACAGGTAGGCACTTGAAATATTCACAAAATACTCAATTGTATTTTTACTTTAATAATAAATATTAAAATTAAAATAAAATAAATATTTAATACAAAAAACGCCATTTTTTGCCTATTTTTGCTCGATATCAATAAATGGTAACAGGTAGGCACCTAATTTGTGTACCTACTGTTGTTTACCTAGTCAATGGTACGGAACCCTTCGTGCGCGAGTCCGACTCGCAGTTGGCCGGTTTTTTTAGTCTGATCAGTAACTACCTATTAAATTCGACTAGCGCTAATAAAACTCGTAATAGCTTCATCTATTTTACTACTTAATTGAAACTTAATATTTTGCATGCCGTAAGGTAAAATGTATCGGGACAATTAACACATATTCCAACTTATATGTATACTTACATAATCAGCAGATTTATTTCTTTCTTTCTTTCTCAATACCTGGAAACAGCTGGACCGTTACAAGACCTTTTCAATAGGGTGCTATAGGGGGCATCCGTACAATGGTCTGATTACCATCTCTGACACGGTGACATTTAGCGATAGCGTGATAACCGTATTATATCGTAACTGTTTGTTAAGTATGTATGTTAGTAGTGTGAAGAATTATTATTATTGATTATGTTTTGGTGGCAAAGAACATGGTCTAATTCGTAAGCACCTGATTGGGGTTCCAAATCATTAAATAAATATTAACTTTCCGTAACCGTGTACATTTATACAAAGGAGATGTTCCAAAATGTCTACAGCCTGGCCCAGGTCCTTGTACACTATACTTAAAAATAGGGAAACATTTTAAAGGGATATTATTAATTGCACATCAAATAAATAATCACCTATCAATTTATTTCCATCATTTAAATACTGACTGCACAGCAAATCAACCAGACCGTACATACATAATTAAAATGCTTTGAGTGATGAACTAAGTTTCCGAAAACATAATAAATGTTCCCGAAAATACTAACCCTAGATGGTTGACGTCAGTGGCATCCCGAGGTTCGGTTGGTTAGGTTCCTTTAAACCCTTTAGACAGAAATAGGAGCCCCGCGAAGCGGGGCTCCGTCGACCAGCTTATTAACCCTAACCCTATATTTAGATTACATTTAGAAATAGGAGGCCTCGCCTAGTAGATAGCGGTGCGCCACGAATATAAATTATTGCTTATTTAGTTATATTATGAGTTGAGTATTTTGCTGTGCAATCAGTAATTTTTATTAAAATTAGGATTATTTTTGGATACAAAAAGTACTTTTTTTGATTTGCGTTTAAATACTACCCCATTTTAAACAGTTCTCAACTGTCCAATTACTTTAAAATGGCTTTGTTTGCTGGTAAACCACAAGAAATTACACTTGAAATTGCAAACCCTATATATATTAGTCTATGAAAAACCCGCCATGACGGTAAGCTGTCATTTTGATTGTTCAATGACGTTTGACATGTTTATTGACACTTTTGTGACAGTTTTCTTTCTATGATCAATGGTCAATCTATCGTTTACTGTCATTGTTTTTAAGCACAGAGTAACTAAATCGGTGAGACGCCATGTTGAAAGTCGCTAAAATAATTGATAATATTATCAATTACTTTTACTACTAACTACGTTACATGAATTATCTGTATTTTTCCTCCTGAATTCTACGGATTTTTCTCTTTATTTTGAACCACCTCCTTTCTTATATTTTTAAAATATGCTGGACCCGATTCCACGACCCCTACGAAACGTTCTGCCATTATTATAATTTACCGCTGAACTATCCCTACTACCTTCACTGCATTTTTTTTGCTTTTTATACAAACTCCAATTAAAATATCCCATTAGTATATACCTAGCTACCTCACTTAATTCTTTATTGTACACTTAGTACAATCAATCATTTGGTGCCCAAAAAGGGGGTTAGTTTTTAAAATTGGTGATTTTATTGATTTTTACGTGCTCTTTAGGAATTTTCAATTTACCAGTTCGTATCCTTGCCACTTGCGCCGACATGTCAAATGAGTCTGAAAGTAGATATTGTCAAAAAACTTTCCGTTTTTGGGCGCCATTTTTCCAATATGGCGGCGGCGTGAGCGGCAAAGATACGAGGTGGCAAAGTGAAAATTCGAAAAGCACGTCGAAATCAATATAATCTCCAATTTTCAAAACTAGACCAGCGGGGTAATTACGTAACAAACTAACAGTAGGAATGGGTTTCATTTTGACAGTTCAACAACATTCAATGCGTTATTTACGTTGTAGAGCAGACAAATTTTTCGAACATATGAAGCAATGGATTAGCAATAGGCTTCAAAATGTTTCCAATTGTTATAGATAGTGTGTTACGTAATTAGGGTAGGTACAGGTTAAGGTCAAAATGTTACCACCAACTACGTGCGGTCGACTGCATGTACGTCTCCTGTGCATCATGTTTTGGCTCGTCGCAACCTTTGACCAAGTGATTAATTGGGAAATCAGAAGTGCATACAATTTTTCCTTGTTGATTCGTAAAAACGTTAACATTATAGCTAGGTCACAAAATCTAGGTTTGCCCTGATATTACAGTTTCTATGAACCGTCACCTTGCGCTACTTAGGACCTACAATGGCACCTATATTTAGTATGTAATTATAACCATCACGGTCTTTAAACTTTCAAGAGGTAGACTGAAGACGAAGTGATTTCATAAACAATCAAACAGCAACAACAAAAACAACAACAACAACACGAATAAACAACAACAACATTCCAAATACCAACAACAACAAACAACAATCCAAACAACCAACCAACAATTTCCAAATTCCAGATACAACGGTAGATACAAACAAGGATCTTTTGGCGCTTGGCTAAAACCGAAACTAACGCCGCCATTTTGTTTTTTAAAAGCATTTAATGCAAAATGTATAGAATGATCTTTTTGACAGTAAAAGGAGTGATAGAAATGTGAACGAGTAGGTAATTCGAGGTGTCCTTTTGTTTTTGTATTTATTTGTATAGTTGTTTAGTAATCTAATTTAGTACTTAGTGTACCTAAATAGTTAGTTATGGAATAATTGTATAACACCATTTTAATGTTAACTAGCTGCGCCTGCGGCTTCATAAGTCTTCACAAGGCTTCATAAGTCTCGATCTCGTAGGAATATCGGGAAAAAAATATACAATGTTGTAATCCGGGTCGTGGTCTACCCATGTGCCAAATTTCATCCAAATCCGGTCAGCCGTTCTAGCGTGAATGCATAAAGGATGATCACCAAACGACTCGCGTCGCGTCGGATCGCAAAGGATACGAACGGATGCGGCGACAGTCGATCGCGTCCGGCAGGATGTCGAAGCATACCATCGGCTCCGTACCGTCACCTGCGAATGTATCCGTTTCTGCGCCTAGTCAAATAGTTTAATTCCTACCGTGTTGACGTGTTCTAATCCGGATGAATGTGTGATCGGATACGATGACAGGCGAACGGAGCCAATCGCGCAGCATACTTATCGGCTACAATCGCGTGTATCGGAAGTTGCCCGCGGTCAAGCTGCTGTACGCGGCTTGGTAATATAAACTTTAAATACTGTGTACACGATTTAATATCGTTTCAAGATTGTAAAATCCGTTCCGATCCGATGCGATGTATGCCGTTTGGTGGAAATCATCCTTAATAAACAAACAAACATGCAAAAAATCAAATCTTTTCTCTTTATAATATTAGTCTAGATAGTGACAATGATAGTTTCACAAAACAATAATTGCACACATGTTTACCAACAGAGCCCCCGTGTCAACGACATTTGAGCGCCAAAAGACCCTGGTTGCAGTGTACCTGATTCGAAATTGGGAATTATATGAAAATAGCTCATAGCGTAGCAAAACTATTAATAATAAAGGATCCTTCCGACAAAAATTCGGTCATGGCGGCCAATCTCAGAGGAGATGAGCCAGGTAAGCGGGAGAAATTATAGTGCGCAAACACAGGTACAATCTCTGTTCCTTTTCTCTTATAGAGTCAAAAGAGTGTCCGTGGAGTTTCTTGCCCGTTCTGTAAAGTAACTTAGAGGCTGTAATCTGACTTGGTTGTAGCATACAACCTCCTGGTGGAGTGATTTATAAGTACATGGCATAAATACGAGACAAACATTAATTTGTACGAAGAATAAAAGAAGTTTTAGCTGATAAGCGAAGTAACAAGATAAAAAATTTAAAAATGTATTAAAAGTAGAACTGTTTTTAGGAATTATTATGAAAGTTATTCGACAAATCTTTCGTTCAATTTATTATCCAGCACCCTAATTACGTAACACACTATCTATCACAATCTGATTCATTTTGAAGCCTATTCCTAATCCATTGCTTCATATTTTCGAAAAATTTGTCTGCTCCACAACGTAAATAACGCAATGAATTTTGTTGAACTGTCAAAATGAAACCCATTGCTACTGTTAGTGTGTTACGTAATTACCCCGCTGGTACCGAGAGCTCATAACGAGCTCACAGGGTCTACTAAGCTTTGGAATGGGCAACTAGCTTCATCTTTCTGACTGACCGACTCCTTGACAATTCTAAAGTGCCCGCATGGTTTACCTATATATCTAATAAAAATCCATTGCCAATAATGTTTGTCCACGCATCACATCAAACCGACTGTACCTATTTGGCTAATTCTTTTTTTGTTGTGTTTGTAATTATCAGGACAAGGTTTGTATGAATGTTTTTTTTTTTTTAAACCACCAGTCCAGTCGGAAATTGGGATGCTATTTTTGTATGAAATTCACACAACAGCTCGTTCGAAATAAATGCTTTGAGGTTCTTTCGAGTTTTGAATAGTCCGACGGGACGGCAATCTGACACGACCGGGGAGAGATCAGGCGCAGGACCAGCGGCTTGACGTGCTTTCTGAGGCACGAGGATGTCACAAAACTCAGCAAGGTAGCAGCGGGGCTGACTGTCCAGGGTGCGTCAGATGCATGGAATCAAGGACCGCTAGGTATTTATAAGGAAAGGGAGACAGCAAAATGTTCACATTTTTTTTCTTTTTTTGGTTGGGATATCATCAAATGACCTCTCCCGCTCTGGGCGGAGCGGAAGGGCGTGTCAGACTCTTACTGACTAAAACCCACCCGTGTTCCTTTAGTTGCCTGTGCAAATCAAATTATGCATGCTGAGTTTTTTTTGTTCAAATTGATGTCTGAGTAATAAAAATATTTACTGAATTCCTTATTGATGGGATCAGCGACTGCTTCTTTAAAATTATGAAATGGGAAGTACCTCTATTTTAGATGTATTATATACTTACCCATAGTACACAGAGCAATGGTGGCCCAGGGGTAACGGCCGTGACTTACGAGCTGTTGGTCATGGGTTCGAACCCAAGCAGGCACTTTACTTTGCGTAGATTATTTCGTCACCACTGCTTTCAAAATGGTGAAGGAAAACATCGTGAGGAAACCGGCATGTCTTAGAAGACTAAAGAATTTAAAGAAATAGAAACTAAAAAATTTAAGTTCTAACTAAAAATTCTAAAACATGTGACATCCGCCAACCCGCACTGGGCCCGCGTGGTGGATTATGGCCCACACCTTCACACAGAGAGGAGGCCTGTGTCCCAGCAGTGGGAACATTATCGGCTGAATATGCCCATAGTACACCCACATTTCTCTTGTTGCGGTAAACTCCGGTTAACCGGGCACCCATGACGCCTGCAGGCCACTACTGAGAAATTCTATAATGTTTAAAATGGGAAATCAATAACACTTTGTCTTAACTGGGGATGGAACCCAGACCCAATGCTCAAAGTCCCGCCCGCGCCCACTAGACCATAGAACAAGGCGGTCATAATTTAAGGTGAAATTTGAATTGATCGTCACCAGCAAGATAAAAGAGAAGAGATCCTACTCTGATCCAGCTGCCCGATATCTAGATATATATTTCTTTTGATATCACCATCAAAAAACCATTTTTTACAAAAAAAAAACACTAAGAAGTGAAAAATAACTTTAAAGTCGGTGTCTTTGGTTTTGTATTTTCGTTTTTTGCCACCGACTTCCGAAATTAAAGTTATTTTTCACTTTTTTGTGTATTTTTGGAAGTCGGCTGTTTTTTTTTTTTGTAAAAAACTTTTTTATTTTTCACTTTTTAGTTGTGGTGCCTACCCCACATAAATTCGTATGATCACTTGATGTATAAATAACAGTGACAGGAAGCTATTATATCATCATCAATATAGGTATACTAAGTGTAAAAAATATACATTATTATGGATAACTTAAAAACTGCTGGTCAGATCTTGATCAAATTTATATGGGACCACATGAGAAGCACCAGCTTTTAAATAAAAAAAGAATCATCCAAATCGGTTCACCCAAAAAAAAGTTCTGAGCTAAAACAAATAAAAAAAAATACAGTTTAATTGAGAACCTCCTCCTTTTTTTGAAGTCGGTTAATAAAAGAGACTCACATCCAGCTGCCGGATATTGGATATTAAGCCAAAAAAACTAAAGAAAAGTGTTAAAACTTGAACATTTATAAATTAAACTAAGTAGAATCATGAAACTACATGAGGCGAGCCCTCTGCTCTAGTTAGCTCAAAGTTATTAATGAGTATTAAACAAATCACCTCATTTGGCCTCGGTTTACTATGTGTGTGTTTATTATAGATAGCATAAAAGGTGATTTCACCATTGAAAGAACATTGTTCCAGCAGTTTTTCATTTGGTAGTGTCATTCATCATTGGCCTCCTTTTGACTGTACGAATTTGGCCTCCTTTTTCCTTCGAGTGCGAAACAACATCATAGTATCAGATAGGTTCTGATGTGGTGGTGTATATTTTACCGGAGATCCCTCAACAATACTTAGGACGACTCTGTTGAGGATTTCACTGGAGATTCTGGACCCGCCTCAAATAATGTTGAGAAATTTTAGCCGGTAGTCCTGCTACGGTAGTCCTGTCCTTGTCCACTTGAACATTAATTTCTTTATTTATTAATTAGTCTTCTTTCAGTAGCAGGTTTAACAGTAATGGACCTAAAAACCGATGACCGTAATAAGAACTACTTCTGAAACTCCATTTCACCAGCTTACATCACAATAAAAACAAAAACTAATAAATATTTATAAGCAATTGTCTTGCTAACCGTACGCCACACATCTGTGCATAATATGTCCTTTGCAAAATTATTATAGGTCAAAGTTACGCGCAGAAGATAATATGCTAATGAACAATAAATAAAGGAACTGGGTCAAATAGATGCCGGTATTTCGTCTGGTTACAACTAGTTATGAAGTGCAATAAAATATTTGATAAGAATGGTCCTTCTGAACAACTTTGTTCTGTCTGTCTTGTCATGAGGATCTTTATGACAGCTGTCACTGGTCTTTTTGACAGTAAGAGTGACGGGAGAGTGGCAGTCGCATATATATTTGCAACCCGGAACTTGTTGGTAGATGTTAATCGCGTTTGGAGCGGATTCGGCTCGAAGGACCAAACATTTTGTCAGAAGGTATCTTAGGGTGGGAGGGGAAAGGCTCGCGGTCCGGTAAGGACCAGCCGATCTATTCTGTAAAAATCTCACCGTGATAACTTAGGTGAAGTGAGCTGTCATTAGTGTCAATCCCTAGCATCAGGTGGAATGGCGACTCACTTCACTTTAGATCTCACGGTGACATTTTTACAGAATAAACCGGCTGGTCCGGGTCGACGGCACGTTGTGTTCCACGTGCACCTCAGAAAGATGTCAGCACTCACTGAGGGGGTCCGCTAGGGCCAAAGCCTACCAGGGTCGCGGGTTTGTCCGAAAGGGTTACCGTAGCCTGGCACACAGGCAACTGAAGGAACACGGGTGGGTTTTAGGCAGTACAAGTCAGACACGCCCTCCCGCTCCGCCCAGAGCGGGAGAAGTTAATTGAAGATTTACAAACAAAATAAAAAAAAGGTGGGAGGGGAATGAAATCAAACTGATTCAGTTTCTGCACAGTTTTTTTCGGCAGTCAAATATATTAGCAGTTGTTGTGACGAAATAACATCAGATCTACATACAATTACATAAGATTTGGCAGCAAAAGTAAAATAAATAGACTTCTTTAAAAAACGTATAGGCTTCTCACAAAGAATAAATTTTATATAGCTTGGATACATGCCACAAAATTACAGCTGATTAAAGAAGAGCCTCCCCCTCCTCCCACAATAGTCTTTAGACATAATAAGTTAATGTTTTTAGTCAACAGAAAAGAAACCATTTAGTTTTAGGGTTCCTTCTACATCTTTTCTAAAATAGGCTTGGGTCGATCGAAGGTTAAGCTACGCTTGCCGCGGTCGGTTCGTGGATGGGTGAGCATCCATAACATATCGAGCCCCTCCGTGCCTCGAAAAGCACGTTAAGCCCTTGGTCCCGGCTGTCAGTCATAGATCTTTCTACTGGACCAACGGCGACAGTCGTTACGGGTAGTCAGAACCCCAAAAGTCTGACAACCAGTCTTATCAAGGGGTACCGTGTTACCCAGTAACAGGGTTGTGGTGGTCAGATATGTAGGTAGTCAGTACGTGAAAATTATTAGTATTCAGCTGCTCCGGTTAGACTGGAAGCTTACCCTAACATAGTTGGGAAAAGGCTAGGCAGATTGATTTATCTTTCTTAAAATAAAAGTAGTTACGTAAAAACTTTTCCATTCATGCTCCTATGAATGGAAAATTGTTTGCACATAAGTCATTAGAAAATAACGGAATAATTTGGATAATAATCAGGAAAATTACTAGTTAATTAGTATTTGAATGTTATCCTAAATAACTTTGTAGATAATGAAGATTTGTTACTTTTGATTTTTCCATGGAATCTACTGTTTTTTATTCACAATGGAAAAATATTTTGGTTTGCTTATGTTTTAGGGTTCCGTACCTAAAGGTTGCCAACGGAACCCTATTCCTAAGCCTCCGCTGTCTGTCCGTCTGTCTAACAGCGGGCTGCATCTCATGGACCGTAATAGGTAGACAGTTGAAATTTTTACAAAGTTAGTATTTCTATTGCCACTATAATAACAAAAAATAAAGATAAAAATTAAAGGATCCCCCCTTTAATTTTTATCCTTATTTTATTTTAATATACAAGAAATATATTTAAAAAACGGCATGTTAAATATTGTATGATGGTACGGAACACTTCGTGTGCGACTCCGACTCGCACTTTGCCGGCTTTAATAAGACTATCGTTAAACCTGCAGGAACACCTTTTTCATTTGTAACTATTTCTGACCTGTGGCCAATCTACAAAGATCTTGTGGCGCTCGAATGACGTGGACAGGGTGGCGCTGTTGGTAAACATTTGCGCAATAGTTTTGGGAAATGTATTGACAAAACAAGATGGCGGCGTTAGTTTCGATTTTAACCACGCGCCAAAAAGTCTTTGTACAGCTATTCCATGTTCTTGGGTTGTCCTTAGAATATCCATTGCATCAATTATGCACAGAGAATGTTGTATTATATTTTGCCCACCGCAGAGATAAACAGAGCTATATTTTATTTCAAAGAGATGAGATGTGTATCATCAACCAATGGACAACATTTTAAAACTTTTAACGTTTCGGATACGAGGCTTTTGGCTACTTTTTATTAGTGTATGTATTTTGTCTAGTTCTTTTTTTTTATGTGCTTCTTTTTTGTACAGAAGAACAATTTTTCTTTCTTATAATTTTTTTTTAATTTCAAAGGAAACTTTTGCGTAAAAGTTGATGAAGCTGAAGATGATTTAGAAAAATAATCATTATGGTCACCTATCGATTTTATTCCCAAAAAAAGTTATTTTCTTCAAAATCAACTTTATACTCATTAGTAGTTTATACTTTGTAGTCCTGATTCTCAATAATTAAGACGATAAGAGATAATCAATCTATCTAGCCTTTTCCTAACTATGTTGTGGTCGGCTTCCAGTCTAACATAAAAATTTCTTGCTTTTTTATCTTGCTTTCCTTTCTTTCTTTTCTTGCTTTCTTTTCTTGCTTTCTTTTCTTTCTTTTTATTTCTTTCTTTTCTTGCTTTCTTTTCTTGCTTTCTTTTCTTTCTTTTTATTTCTTTCTTTTCTTGCTTTCCTTTCTTTCTTGCTTTCTTTTATTGCTTTCTTATCTTTCTTTCTTTTCTTGCTTTCTTTTCTTGCTTTTTATTTCTTTCTTTTCTTGCTTTCTTTTCTTGCTTTCTTTTCTTTCTTTTCTTGCTTTCTTTTCTTGCTTTTTATTTCTTTCTTTTCTTGCTTTCCTTTCTTTCTTTTCTTGCTTTCTTATCTTTCTTTCTTTTCTTGCTTTCTTATCTTTCTTTCTTTTCTTGCTTTCTTCTAGAAAAGAAAGCAAGAAAAGAAAGCAAGATAAGAAAGCAAGAAAAGAAAGAAAGGAAAGCAAGAAAAGAAAGCAAGAAAAGAAAGAAATAAAAAGCAAGAAAAGAAAGCAAGAAAAGAAAGAAAGAAAGGAAAGCAAGAAAAGAAAGAAAGGAAAGCAAGAAAGATAAGAAAGCAAGAAAAGAAAGCAAGAAAAGAAAGAAAGGAAAGCAAGAAAAGAAAGAAAGAAAAGAAAGCAAGAAAAGAAAGAAAGGAAAGCAAGAAAAGAAAGAAAGAAAGAAAAGAAACCAAGAAAAGAAAGAAAAGAAAGCAAGAAAAGAAAGCAAGGAAAGAAAGCAAGAAAAGAAAGAAAAGAAAGCAAGAAAAGAAAGAAAGGAAAGCAAGAAAAGAAAGCAAGAAAAGAAATAAATAAAAAGCAAGAAAAGAAAGCAAGGAAAGAAAGCAAGAAAAGAAAGAAAAGAAAGCAAGAAAAGAAAGAAAGGAAAGCAAGAAAAGAAAGCAAGAAAAGAAATAAATAAAAAGCAAGAAAAGAAAGCAAGAAAAGAAAGAAAGAAAGGAAAGCAAGAAAAGAAAGAAAGGAAAGCAAGAAAGATAAGAAAGCAAGAAAAGAAAGAAAGCAAGAAAAGAAAGAAAGCAAGAAAAGAAAGAAAGGAAAGCAAGAAAAGAAAGCAAGAAAGAAAAGAAACCAAGAAAAGAAAGAAAATAAAGCAAGAAAAGAAAGCAATAAAAGAAAGAAAGGAAAGCAAGAAAAGAAAGAAAGAAAGGAAAGCAAGAAAAGAAAGAAAAGAAAGAAAGATAAGAAAGAAAGATAAGAAAGAAAGAAAGGAAAGCAAGAAAAGAAAGCAAGAAAAGAAAGAAATAAAAAGCAAGAAAAGAAAGCAAGAAAAGAAAGCAAGAAAAGAAAGAAATAAAAAGCAAGAAAAGAAAGCAAGAAAAGAAAGAAAGAAAGGAAAGCAAGAAAAGAAAGAAAGGAAAGCAAGAAAGATAAGAAAGCAAGAAAAGAAACCAAGAAAAGAAAGCAAGAAAAGCAAGAAAAGAAAGCAAGAAAAGAAAGAAAGATAAGAAAGCAAGAAAAGAAAGCAAGAAAAGAAAGAAAGGAAAGCAAGAAAAGAAAGAAATAAAAAGCAAGAAAAGAAAGCAAGAAAAGAAAGAAAAGAAAGCAAGAAAAGAAAGAAATAAAAAGCAAGAAAAGAAAGCAAGAAAAGAAAGAAAGATAAGAAAGCAAGAAATAAAAAGAAAGAAAAGAAAGCAAGAAAAGAAAGAAAGGAAAGCAGGAAAGCATAAAAATTTATAATAAATTACCCAATGAGATCAAGGACATAGAATTTGACAATAAATTTGTAAATGCACTTAAAATGCACCTAATTCAGAAGTGTTATTATAGCCTTAATGAGTTCCTAACAAATTGACACTGTAATATCAATATTGTAGATTATTTGAAGATTGACGCAATGTAATAATGTAGAAAAACATCCAATAATAAATTAAAGACATCCAATAATAAATTAATTAATAATGAAAGGATGACAATAATAATGTAATAATATATTTTAAAATAACTTCTAAATAAAAATGCATGCAATAATAATTTAATTTAAATTTAAGAAACATAATGTTGCTGTGCCCTAGCAGGGTTCATGTACGAAACTTATATTTGTAACAAGACCTTGTAAACGACATGAATGCAATAAATAAAAAATAAACAACCGGATGCGGCTTTTTTCATAGGGCCTGACTATCTGACTTTTACAACCCACTTACTGGGTAACACGGTACCCGGTAAGACCGGTTGTCAGAGTTTTGGGTTTCTGACTACCCGTAGCGAATGTCTAAGATCTACGAATGACAGACGAGACCAACGGCTTCACGTTTTTCCGAGGCACGCAGAAAGATGGTCACCCATCCACGAGCCGACTGCGGCAAGCGTAGCTTAACCTTCGATTGACCCGTGGGCTATTATCATTTATCCCGACCACGAGCGACACGAGAAAATTATCCAGAATTAAAATTTCATCATCCAGTTTGTGAGAAAAGTCAGCTTACGATACAAGTATAGAAAATCCTCAGAAAAAGCTAGTTTTCAATAAATGAAAAACATGAACGCGTGGAATGCTACTACTACGATTAGTGTAGTATTTGCTAAGGACGACATTGAACGGGCAGCGGGCATACGAGATTTGTTTTGAGACAATATATCTTGAGATATTGCGACGAGATCCATAGTTTAAGTCAATAGTTTTGATTCCCTTGTAGCCAAAGGGAATGTGTAGTTTGTATGAACTTGTAGTATTTCTTGTTAAAAAACCTAGGGTTTCTTTTTTGTTTCCCACAGATTAGCTGACCCTGTGTACCTACTAATGAAAATTCTAAGTTAAAAATGTACAAAATAAATCCATTTGCAAAAGTGGGATAAGATAAACTCTGGCAATAATAAAGCTCGCTATAGACGCCTTCAAAGTTCAGTACAAAATCATTGAACAATTATTATTGCAGGTCTAGATCTGTATTCATTGACTTAACAAATACAATAAAAAAATACAATGACTAGTGTCTCAAAGTCTCAAATGTCGGTACATTAATAAAAATACAAAGGATGCATCCGCAGATCGATCTAGTGACACACATTACCGCGTATGTCACACATGGCATTGTAATCGAAGCCTCAGCCGATGCATGTTTAAAAAAAATAAAAACGGATCAGTAATGTCTCATTTAGTTTTCGGCCGCCATAATGTGTGGACGCCTCAGATTTTGATTTTCGAATTCATAATTTAATTTTAAGGATTACAAATTAATTTTAATATTGACAGTAACTTTATAAAAAAGTTGAGGCTTTGAAAGTTACGGGTGAAACGTAGAAACGAAAAAATGCTGAAACACATTTTTGCTTTGTTTTTCCTAATTAGTACAGTCAGTTGTGATTATTTTCTGAATACAGTAAATCACTTGGAATATTATAAAAACAGGACGAGGCCTTCTAAGGCTTTTTCAAGTTTTTCTTCGAATTATTTCAATCAGAACTTAGTTGCAAAGCCAGGGAAGGCGGAAAAAGTGCAGTGCGGTACCAGGACAGTGGATTTTAACCCGAGGAGGACTGGGAAGATCGTTGGTGGGACTGAAACGCCCTATGGCGCTTTTCCATGGCAAGTAAGTACTAATTTTTTGAATTTATAACCCTTAACTTTAAAAAAAATATTAAGTTATACACCCTGAATTTTTTGAGATAAGTAATCGTTTTCGGGGACGAAAAGTACTCAACTCTTATAATTTTTTTTATGTTTTGAATAATTATTATATTCAGTATTTTTGTTGGGTGGACCGAGGTTGCCAATGATTTGATGATGAATGCAGGAAACAGACTTTTGTGTTCACAATGACAGTGAGAATGTCATCTTGTAGCCATTTTCCAAGATTAAATTCTATTTTGATCTGCTTCTATTTTTAGAACTGATCGAAATATAGTAACACGGCAACATATCAAGCTATACATATCCAGTATAAGCTGATCTCGCATTGTATAGGATTTTCGTACAATGAGAGGTCAGCTTATACTGGAAATTAATAGCTTGATATGTAGCCGTGTGTACATTACTGCAGCCATTGCAGGCATTGATGGACGAATGTAAAAAAGTGGACCGAGCCGAAGACGAGGCACACATACGTGAGTCCATCAATGCCTGGTCGCGGCCAAGGCTTGTATAGGCCTTTTCTCAAATAATGCGCGGAAATTCAAACTAAATAAATAAATTATAAATTTCAGAAACAATGACGAACAACGATAACATTTCTCGCGCCAATATGTTCATTTGTTTCTTTTTCACTATAAACTGCTCTATTTGCTAAGCCAGTTCGAGATTTAAATAAATCTTTGTTAAGTTACCTCCTTGGTTGCCATAGGTCGAAGTAAAAAGTTCGTTCTATTTTTTTTAAATTATACAACAGATATGAGTTTTCATAGTAATTTATTCGGCCGCTAAACACGACAGATATGGATGTTCATACTAACATTGCCGGCCATGGCTTGCATTTATTTAACCAGTACAGCATTTTCGATTTATCTCGAAGAAGGTTGTCAAAATAATACTTAAATTTCCAAGCATGTTGGAGAAAAGATTTTTATTTTTGTTATCATAGTCTAGAGACTATGATGAATAACAAAAAATCAAGTGTCCAATTTAGAAATTGGACTCTTGATTTTCGGGGAAAATTATAATTTTCTTTGGGATGTGTTTCACTACGAGAAATTATTCGGAGATATATTTACATTAATATTTTCTAAATTTAATTCAACGTATTCTTTTATAATTTAGAATATCTAATACTTATATTTCATTCTCGTTTGTATTCGAACGCAATGGGAATTGTTACTGAAATAAATTTAATTTAATTGGTAAGTTCCCGTTAAATGAATTGGTAATTTTTTTTTGAGGTAAGTCCATTCAGACTATGTGAACAAGGTCTTTAAAATCAATTAAGTTGAAGCAGTAAAAGGTGCACCTGATTCAGGCAATCGTAGTAAATGTGTGCCTGGTTGATGGAAATAGGCGCGCCCCCTGTTACATGGGACTTAAACATAACTGGCGAAATGTGGGTGTACTTTTGGTGCACCTCTGCTTAACCCTTCGGGAAACACAGGCGTGTTATTTTGAGATAGGTAAACCTGTAAATGCACTGAATCTTAAGGACCAAATTGATTGCCCCTGTCTCTTTTTTGGAATCGGTTTTAAGAAGTACGCAGAATAGTAGCTTAGTTTCGGTTCTCACATATAGAAGCAACAAGAATAATGTACACAGGATTTTGTAATATCTTGATTTAAAAGAGTGTCCTTGGAGTTTCTGGCCCATTCTTCTCCATGGAGAACTACGTTTTGGAATGGGCAACTAGCTTAAATTTTCTGACCAACTGACTGACTCTTTGAATACAAAAGTGCCTGTACCTACATGGTTTAATTAAAAAAATGCTTTGAGTTTGAGTTTGAAGAAATAAACTAAGGTCGAATGTTAAGTAGGCAGGTATATTATTAATCAAAACCGACAAAACAATGATTGATTTGATATCCTATAAACGCCTAATTCAAGTACTTCAATTTTTTCTATAAGTAGGTACTGCCCAAATCGTGTAACTCGTAAGTTGCAATTTTTTGCATGTAATGTCCTTGACAAGACCATCCACTACTCTTAACTTTTGTATTGTAATTTTTTTTATGGTATCCTAAATATTCGAAAAAAATCCGCACTTACTATCATTTTTAGGGTTCCGTACCCAAAGGGTAAAACGGGACCCTATTACTAAGACTCCGCTGTCCGTCCGTCTGTCTGTCCGTCTGTCACCAGGCTGTATCTCATGAACCGTGATAGTTAGACAGTTGAAATTTTCACAGATGATGTATTTCTGTTGCCGCTATAACAACAAATACCAAAAAAACAGAATAAAATAAATATTTTAGGGGACTCCCGTACAACAGACATGATTTTTTTGCTCTTTTTATAGTTAATGGTACGGAATCCTTCATGCGCGAATCCGACTCGCACTTGGCCGGTTTTTTAAGTTAATTAGGTTTAGGTATACTGCTCATAAAGCCCACATGAAAATTATTTTCGAGTTATAAATGTCGATGAACTTAGAAATATACTTACAGTCAGCAACAAAAACATTTATGGATAAAAACTTGCTCCTATTATGATATATATTCAACAAAACAACCCATTTTATTATAATAATCCACAAAAATATTAGGTACGTTACAAAACCAAAAAGTATACAAAGATGGCATATTACATAACCACCATCTTTGTTTCGTTCCCGCGCAAAGAGGTCGCCAAATGTCAAGTTGACAGACTTTGTTACGTTCGAAAACGAATGGCGCGTAATTGTGGCAACTTTCACTTTTTGTAATGAGGTTTTCATGGTGTTTATGTTTTGAATGTATAATTTGTCAATGTAGGTCGGCCTTTTAAGATTAAAAGAAATTGATGAACTGATGATCATCATCAATTTAATGGTGTTAAGGTCGACCTTCCCTGGTTACCATTTGAAATGGATGTGGATGAATGGGATATTATTTTATGGCTTGTGTTTAAACGCCTACCAGAAAAGTACCTATATTACTACCAAAAAATTCGAAATACTCACCAAATTGTGGCCACCAGAATGGATAAAAGCTCAACAAATTGTGTTTCAAAAAGTATTGTAGAAATGAACCTATTTTCCTTTTTTATTTATAAGGCGTAGTCGACGGAACCACGCTCTGCGGGGCTTCTACTTCTGGGTGGTTTAAAAAAAATAACCACGAAGGGGATGGCGGGGTGTTTCAGACCCCGTCATCCCCTTCTAACCTAACCTGTCCGAGTCGGGGTCCCCAAGTCCCGAGCTCGCTTCGCTCGCTCTTGCATCCTATCCCACTCGTGCATTTTGAAGCAAACTTATTTTTGGTGAGTAACTTGAACAAGATTTGGTGAGGAATTATCCATTTTGGTAGGCAAAAAGAATATAAATATAACATTTACAATTATTCTGATGAGTGTATAATTATTTTGGAACTTAAAACGTTGTTTTTTAGGCACCTCGATATATAGTGGGTTTATTTTATTTGAAGTTAACATATTTTACTTGGTACTTAGTCTTAGAGTCTAAAAAATATTTTGGTGAGCATTTAAATTGTATCCTTATTTTATCAAGGAGATTGTCGTATGTCTACAACTAAATAGACTTGATTTTTTCTCAACTCTGCAAGTTGACAATACTCATTAGTCATAATTATCGAGATTTCATTGTGGAATCGATTATCCAATGGTCCTCTATCAGCTCTCTTAGTCTTTAGAAACGAAAACGCATCAGTAAACTATCAGACCCGCCAGAGTCCCATGTAATGGGTGTCCCAAAAGTACGTATAGGATTTTAAGAGGCGATATCAATTTGCCACCGGGATCTTGCGATTTTCTTTAGAGCTACGGTAAAGATACGGTCTACGCCAACGATCCAAAAAACATAGACGACTTGAAACACAATATTCGCTTAGTTATCGGTGAAATAAGCCGCGAAATGTATGAAAATGTAATGAAAAACTTCGGCAAAAGTATCGGCATTTGCAAAAATACCTGTGGCGGTCATTTGGTAGATATTCTGTTCAAATAAAATTGTACAAGTCTCTTCTTTAAATTAAATAAAATTAACGTTCCGTTACCGTTCGCATTTAATTGAAAAAACACGTCCTTCATCTACGTTTGAGACACCAATTATAATGCAAAGCATTGGGGAAGTACAAAATTATTCTTCTTGCATGTCAGTGGTCACATTACCAAATTTCTCTTCATTTTTAAACATATTTATTTATTTATTTAACCATTTATGTACACACATATATAAACAGACAAGAAGAAAGGAACGGAAAAATACAAACACAAAACAAAAACAACACAAAACACAATAAAACAAAAAACAAAACAACATACAAAACAAAAAACAAATCTCAAACAATACATATCAATACATATCTCATTGTATCATCATCTGCCTAGCTTTTTTAACTATGTTGGGGTCAGCTTCCAGTCTAATCGAATGCAGTTGAGTGCCCGTATTACATGGAGCGACTCCATAACTCACTCACTCAACTCACTCAAAGCATTTATTTCAAATAAACCAATTACAGGCACTTTTGAATTGTCAAGGGGTCGGTCAGTCAGAAAGATGAAGCTAGTTGTCCATTCCAAAGCGTAGTAGGTACCTATGGAGAAGAACGGGCAAGAAACTCCATGGACACTATTTTAAATCAAAATATGGTTACAAATTATTGGTTACATCATTCATGTTGAAATTATGCATGTGAGAACGATGCAGAACGTTAAAAGCGTCCGTAATAAAGAGACGACAACAATTCCAATATTAAATTAAAACAAGCCGTGGCAGCCAAGAGATGACCAGTCCCCACTGACGGCGCCCGTTCACGAACATGACGTATGGATCAGCACCATTTAGCTCAACCATTTTGAAGGGAACTTAATGATCCAACACACACGCCACCACCAGCGAGACATTTGAGTGAGCATGACATACTCTCAGCCGCCAGGGCACATTCAAGTCAATGAAAGACAAACCTAGAAAATGGTAGCTTTATAGTAGGTACATAGTACTCACACCACCAGTACCATAACCTAGTTATTGGGTAACATGATACCTCCTGGTAAGATTAGTTGCCAGGCTTTCGGGCTTCAGACTACTCGTAACGTTGTCCTGTTATCATCGTCTCCTAAATATAAATATGTCTCATTAGATATAATACATAATATTATACGTTGTCCACTTTTAAAATTCTGGCTAAAAAACACTTCCTTTCTCCTTAAACATCATCATTACATTTATTTTCTTTGCTCAAGAGCAAGATCAAACATATACAGAACAAACAATAACAAAACAAACAAAACAAAAACAATAAACAAAACAAGAAACAAGAAAACAAACAAGAAACAAGCACAAACAAAACAGTATAAACATGAAACAAGTTTCATGTTTATTATTGTATATAATATGTTAAAGTCAAAATCAAATCATTATTTCAAATAGGCACATAAAAGACACTTTTGAACGTCTACAAAAAATAGAATTGATTCTAGTTGCCCCTTCCAAAAAGTAGTTTCGTATGGAGCAGAATGGGTAAGAAATTCCACCGTTACTCTTTTAAAATGTTTTACAATAATAGGTAGGGTCACATTAATTATATAATCATATGTGAAGACGATGCACCTAGAATAAAATTACTATACCACAATAGGTAAAAAGAATTAAATATAATGTAATGACAGGTAAATTAATTATGTGATAGATACATGGTGCTCACATATTTACAAATATTGAAAAGTAGATGATTTTTCTAAAATTTTATCAAGTAATAATGTAGTGTGATGTATGTAGATAAGTATATGTTTTATGTATGTATGTATTTATTATAATTATGTAAATGGTACACTACTGACTACCTGCAGTATTGTCTCCCCTTTCTCCTTTTAATCCATCCAAAGCTTGTCTGTAAAAGATCGCTTTTAGCGATGAGACCGCCCATTGTGTCACTCCATGTAAAATTTCTACATTTATATGTGTAACTTTTATGGTGTACATAATAAAGAGTATTTTATTATTTTTTGTTCTAATACTAATTCCAGGTGGAGATTCAGATGCTGGACGTGGACAAGCTGACATTTGAGCACCACTGCGGGGGCGCTGTCATCGCGGAGAGGCTGGTGCTGTCAGCCGCGCACTGCTTTGACAAAGTGTGTTGCCTATTTATAACTTCAAATATATACAGTGGCCAGCAGGTCAAGCTTACACGAAACTGTCAAATTTCACCAAACGATTTTAAACCTTAAAATGTTGAGGGTTAAGTTCAAAATGGAATGAGAAAATCTGAATGTGGTAACTTGATGTGCAGGCGACTGTACCATCAGATTTATTTGCGATACAAGCACCAAAAGCGTACAATTTTGTGTTACTTGGATTCAATTTGGGCTGACAGCCTGGGGATCTGTCACACAGGGTACGCTAGTGTAGGGTTGCCAACTTTTTCATATCAAATATAGTATTTTCGAAGCTATTGCCTGTAAAAATATAGTAGATGGCAAAAAAAAACAGTACGAATGTTTAAAAAAAATGCATATTTTTTGCTACTTTGGCCTTAATTAACATTTTTTTTGTCTCATAACTGTAATTAAACTCTAATAATAAATTATGGTTACAAGATACCTTAATATTTTCACATTTTATGAGATTAATTTCTTTGAGCTTCTGCCCGCGGCTTCGCCCGCGTGGATGTTGGTAATTGTCCCACGGGAACGTGCTACCGGGACAAAAAGTACCCTGTGTCCTTCTCCAGGATGCTATATCTATCTCCTTGCCAAAATTTATCGTAATCCGCTCAGTGGTTTTGGCGTGAAAAGGTAACATACAGAGTTACTTTCGAATTTATAATATTAGTAAAAAAATTGAAAATATATGAAAGATCAGAGTTACAGAGCATCACTACTTGTTGCCATTTTTCAACAGCAGATTAAGCAACACATTTTGATAAGAAAGAGCAATAGCTAGAATTTTATTAAACTGATTTATTTCTGAATAAAAATTTCAAAAATAGATTATGGCTGCGTTTCGTTTTACACTTATTTTAGTTAAATAATGTTATTTAAATTTTCATCAAAAATATAGTGTAGTTCCGCCTACTATTTTTTTTAAAAATATGGTAGGGTAATGTAGTAGGATACTTTATTATATAGTAGGGTTGGCAACCCTACCTAGTATGGACGCCGATATCTCAAAAAGGACCATAATTTTAAGCATTTTTTTTTAAAACGGTAATTCTTGTTTGACTTCACCTTTGTGAAGAGAGAAAAATACATCGAAATGAAGATTTATTAAACTCCTAATTTTAATAAAACAGCTAATTCGATTTAAACAGTTAAATTACGAATGTGAGTCTTTGTCACTGCTCATAGGTTCTAGTCTCGCTCGTGTTAGTTTTATTTAAAGAAATTTGAAAACATTCTTAGTAAAAAATAAAATATTTCTGGTGTTTCAGCAACCCTTAAATCTGGAACACATTCGGATAGTAGTTGGTGAGCATCGTCTTAAAATTCAAGACAAGCACGAGCATCGGTTCCTGGCTGAGAAGGTGGTACGACACCCAGACTTTAGGAAAAGTAAGTCACACTTTTTATAAAGAAAGAGAAATTGTTTATTCTGCACAAACAAGACACACATTACAAAAAACTAGACAAAAAAAAACATTAATAAAAAGTAAGTAAGCCAAAAGCCTCGTATTCAAAACGTTAAAAGTTTGACAATGTTGTCCATTGCTTGATGTCAGGGCAGATCAAAACCAAACCCCCGGCGTAGGTGTGAGACGGAACACCGGGGTGGTTTTTAGTCAGTAAGAGTCTGACAGACCCCTCCGCCCCCGCAGGGCGGGGGACATCCATGAGGATTTTCCACCCCGGAACAAAAAAAAAAAAAAAAAAAAAAAAAGACAATAAATACACAACACAGAGCATCATTAAAATACTGGTATACACAAACTAAACATGAATTGATGATGATGATGATTTTATGAGAAAAGTTTATTAGGGAATCAATAAAATGTAGAATTCCTTAACTCTCACCTGACCTATGTACCCACGATCAAACAGCTATAATGCATGACAGATCACCGGACAGAAGGTTTTTAAGAGGCTTACAACAGCTAAAGCGCGGTCACTGTGGGACTGCATAGAAAAGAAAGAGAAGCGCCATGACACAACGCTGGTAATTTATTGCAAAATACGAAGCAATTATCTATTTACAAAAAATCTATTGATTGGATTAAAAAATTAAAACACTATTACGTTAGTATGTTGCTTGTAGAATAATCTGACAAAAAATCAGAATGATTTAATGCATAGTAGTATGGTTTTTAATCGTTAAAAGAAATTTTTAGAGGTATCTTCGTGATTTTTTTCTATCGTATCAAATTAATTGTATTATGTTTTCAACACACTATCTAATTAGTAAATATCCTGAAGAATAACATATATTTTTCTGATTTTGTTTACTGCAGTGGATCATATACTTTTAGGCATTATATAACTTACGTTTAGGTCCTGTAGTCCCCTTAAGACGGGTAGCTATGCCGTTGCAAGTGTGAGTATCTATTGGGACTTAAAGAGTCCTTAGATGCTCAAAAAAGTTACAAGGTCAGTTAAAAAAAAAAAACATATTACAGTAAAGACTATAATTAACAGCATTGAAAAATCTTCTCAAGTACACATACAAATACACTGGCGTGCAATAAAATCGACCCACCCCGTGCTCTTCGATTTGAAACAATATTTACTAAAAATAACCTAATATATTGTATACTAAAACCTTCCTGAAAGTATTTAGATTACGTTGGTTAAAGAACTATCAAAACTGATTAATAAGTTACTGATTAATAACTTACAAACATGGGGGTTCGAATAAAGGACCTCCTTTTTTTGAAGTCCGTTAAAAAATCAAGTTAAATTTTCAGTAAACGAACAGAAATAAACAAAATTATTCTTTTGTCAATTTCATTGGCATAAAAAGTCACGCACTTTATCCGAGCAAAACTGAACTATGAGGACATCTGAAGAATTGAGTCGGTCTTGTTGGAACATGTTGGAACCCTAGGAGGTGATGTAGACACTGTTTTGAAAGACCTTCAATTGCTCAAACAGCAATTTAAATCTATTGGCTTGGACCTAAACCCCTCAAAATGTAAAATTTACCTTTCGGACATTACCGACAGAGAACTGACCATAGAGAAATTTAATGCAATAGCCCCACAAATCAAAATTCTAGAAAAAAGTTCACTGCACCTCCTAGGGTCCCCAATTTTAGAAAACAGCTTTTCTCCTTTCATCGACGAAAAAATCAAAAACTTCAACGAAATTTCGGACAGACTTTCCAAAATTAATTTACATTCGGCATTTACCCTGATTAGATATTGTTGTTTTGGCCCAAATTTTATATATTTTCTACGTTCTTCCCCTTTATGGAAGCAGCCACATCTGTTAGAAAAAATTGACCAAATTATTCGCAGCACAGTAACATCCATTTTAAACGTGGCCTTGGACGACCGAGCATTGCTTCAAGCCACTCTTCCCATCCGTTTTGGTGGCCTCGGCGTCCGCAAAATTACCAGTATTAGCTTACCGGCGTTCCTGTCCTCTGTCCACAGTACCGAAAAGTTAACCAGGAAAATTTTACCCCCTCCCTAGTTGACTTTGAAGTGCCGTGCTTAAATGATGCGGTGAACGCCTGGACAGCGGCTTGCCCAGATACAGATCGGCCCGTAAACCCATCTTCCCAGAGACAATGGGATGAGCCGCTCTGCAGGTTGGTACGGAATAAACTTTTCAATACGTCCTCCAAAACTGCTGAGCGTGCCCGTCTGCTGGCTGTGGGAGAATGGGAGTCTGGCCTCTGGCTTCAGGCACTTCCATCACCTAACATAGGCACTATGTTGGGTGACACCACTTTCCGGCTCACTACTTGTCTCCGTCTGGGCGCTCCTTGCGGGGCTCCACATCACTGCCAGTGCGGTGAAGCTGTCGACTGCTTCGGACACCATAGCCTATCTTGCAGTAAGAGCGCAGGCCGGATAGCACGACACGCCAGCATTAATGACATAATCCGCCGTGCTCTTGCCACCGCCGGGGTGCCAGCTGTTTTAGAACCCAACGGCTTGGCACGCGACGATGGGAAGAGACCAGACGGAATGACCATAATGCCCTGGAAGTTAGGCAGGCCTTTGGTGTGGGATGCAACGTGTGTCGACACCCTTGCGCACTCCCATCTTCCTAGCATGGCGGGCTGTGCTGGGGCGGCTGCTGCAAGTGCGGAAAACCTCAAACGGCGAAAATATTCGAATCTTATTGGGAGTTATATGTTCGAGCCGTTTGGGGTTGAAACACTAGGGTCGTGGGGACCGAGTGCCCACTTGGTTTTTGGAGACATCGCTAAGCGGTTGGTCGACTCTTCACGTGACCAGAGGGCTGGCCTATTTTTTGGCCAAATAATCAGTATCGCTATACAACGTGGCAATGCTGCCAGCCTTTTGGGCACTTTTCCTGTCGACAGCGATGCAGATGAATTTTTTGATGCCCTATGATTCTTTTCCTTCTTTCTTTTTTATTTTTATTTATTGTTATTTAGTTGAACATAATATTAATATTATTTGTAGATTATGTAAGATGTAAGTAATAACTTAAAATATAATTCTAATCGGTCTTGTCAAGAATATTTATTTTATCCAAATACAGTGTTAGTGTATGTGCAAATGGACTGTACCTTACCTACCTTCACACAATATAAATTAATAAATTATATTCATTAAGATTTTTGAGAGATCGTCTCTCAAATTGAAAGCACGGGGTGCAAAGCACTCGTCAGGTCCCTACCACTTCAACTTAAATATTTCGAGGATTTTATCTCAACTAACGTCCAGAATCGAGATTGAGATAATCGCCTCCTTGGGGTATTTCAACTAAAATGGGTTCTTTGGACCTAAGTCTTCAAATCTCCACCAACATTTAAAATGCCTCTAAAAAACAGCATCTAATATTGAGTACCGAATCATGATAATGAAGTAAGGTAATACCACTTTTCAAATCAGGGGACAGTAAAGACACCAATAATTATAGACCCGTATCCGTGTTGCCGGTTTTCAGCAAGGTGTTTGAAAAGGTAATGCTGAATCAAATGCTCAATCATTTTAACACCAATAAAATTTTACATGACCAACAGTATGGTTTCACCAAGGGACGTTGTACGACTGACGCCGGTGTCACCTTATTAAAACACATATTTACGGCGTGGGAAGAGGCCCAAGACGCCGTAGGAATCTTTTGTGACTTCTCCAAGGCATTTGATTGCGTCGACCATGAAACCTTAATATTGAAACTTGAGCATTACGGACTTGGAAAACTTGCGCTCAGTTTAGTAAAATCTTATTTAAATGATAGACAACAGCAAGTTCAAATAAATGGTGTCAATTCACTCGGTTTAAAAGTAAAAATGGGTGTACCACAAGGCTCGATATTGGGGCCTTTCCTCTTTTTAGTATATATTAATGATCTACCCCATTTGTTGAAAACCCAACCAAAATGGTGTTATTTGCTGACGATACTTCTTTAATTTTTAAAATTAATAGACGTGCATCAAATCTTGACGACGTAAATAACTCCCTACTGCAGATCCAAAATTGGTTCACAGCTAATAATTTAGTTTTAATGGGAAAAAAACTAAATGTATAAGATTTTCTTTACCAAATGTCAAAAGTACTAATTGTGAGATAGGAATAAATCAAGAGAAACTAGAATTCGTCGATAAAACTGTTTTCCTGGGGATCACGCTCGACTCAAGGCTTCAATGGGGTCCTCATTTAACATCCCTTGCAGGACGGCTCAGTTCAGCGGCATACGCTGTGAGAAAAATCCGTCAATTTACTGATGTAGGTACCGCGAGGCTAGTCTATTTTAGTTACTTTCATAGTATTATGTCGTACGGTATTTTACTATGGGGACGGGCTGCAGACGTTGAGTCTATTTTTATTCTGCAGAAAAGAGCCATCAGAGCCATATATGGCCTCCGCAGGCGCGACTCTCTAAGGGAACGGTTTAAAGATATTAACATCATGACGGTACCTTGTCAATATATTTATGAAAACATCATGTACGTAAGGAAAAATCTACATAGTTTTAGTAAAAGAGGTGAAAGACACAATTATATCACTAGAAACAGGGACCAATTAGTTCAACCAGGTTTCAGGCTGGCTAAAGTAGACTCTTCTTTCATGGGGTACTGTTTAAAATGTTACAACAAAATACCTCCCCATATACTTCAATTGAATGGAACGAAATTTAAATCCTGTATAAAACGCACACTATGCAGTCAAGCATATTATAAGTTGGGGGATTACATCGCTGATAAAAATGCTTGGCTCAACGCTGGTCCTGCTCCACAAGGGCGCATTAACTAATTGATTAGCATTTGGAACTGCTGAAGATTGTAAAAACTGTCTTTACATTGTATAAATTCAATCTTGTAGTATTGTATAATTGCATAGCACATGTGTGAGTACTATGTACCTACTATAAAGCTACCATTTTCTAGGTTTGTCTTTCATTGACTTGAATGTGCCCTGACGGCTGAGAGTATGTCATGCTCACTCAAATGTCTCGCTGGTGGTGGCGTGTGTGTTGGATCATTAAGTTCTCTTCAAAATGGTTGAGCTAAATGGTGCTGATCCATACGTCATGTTCGTGAACGGGCGCCGTCAGTGGGGACTGGTCATCTCTTGGCTGCTACAGCTTATTTTAATTTAATATTGGAATTGTTGTCGTCTCTTTATTACGGACGCTTTTAACGTTCTGCATCGTTCTCACATGCATAATTTCAACATGAATGATGTAACCAATAATTTGTAACCATATTTTGATTTAAAAGAGTGTCCATGGAGTTTCTTGCCCGTTCTTCTCCATAGGTACCTACTACGCTTTGGAATGGGCAACTAGCTTCATCTTTCTGACTGACCGACCCCTTGACAATTCAAAAGTGCCTGTAATTGGTTTATTTGAAATAAATGCTTTGAGTTTGAGTTTTTATGACTTTCTATTATATTTTCAGACGGACCCCACAGTAACGACATAGCAGTAATCCTGGTCTCCCGCTCCGGTAGTGGCGTGCAGTTCAACTCCCACGTGCGTCCTATATGCTTGCCTGATGATGGCGTCACGGCTGGGAAGTGGTGTGCGGTCAGCGGCTGGGGGTTCCAGGCAGGTACACACTGTTCCACAATACTTATTTAGAAAGAAACTGCTAACGAAATTACTGGTCGTGCGTGTGAAGATAAAATGGCATGGCTACCAAGTCCAGTACCCATGCTAGAGCGAACCGATAGAATCTGGATTTATCTTGCGACCAATTGGAACCGTGCATAGGTACCACGCACTGCACGGCACAGTTCCAATTGGTCGCAAGATAAATCCCAACTCCAAAAATGCTTCTGACGATTCATAGGTGCAATGTAGGTTTATGTGAAATAAAATATTTATATTTTGCCTTTTCTTTGTCTAATTTCGATAATTCCACAATTAAATAGGTACATAGTTAGTTTGTGATGATAACGGTGCCAAAATGCATAAGTCACATAGGAAAACCTTTCATGGAAAAACTGGGGCAAAACCTGCTAAATGTAAATTAAAGCGCATGACATCAATATTGCTAACATTTCGTCGATAGGCGCTAAAAAGAGATTTTTACCGCGCCGCATTCGGCAAACCCTTATCCATTTAGCAGAACAACATATTCTTTAACTCTTTGAGTCCCGAGGTCGCGATATCGAGCAAGACACAATAGAACCACTGTGTCTCATAACGCGGGGTTCAAGAAGTTTTTAAGCTATTGCATAACTTTTATCGCGGGCTTTGAGCGCGGCGACCGAATCAAGAAATTCCGTAAAGAAAATAAAACCTAACACCCCCCACTCCGCCTACCATGTAGCTCGGCCGAGCGTTCGCTTAACGTGTATGTATATGATACAACTGTACGAAGCTCGCACGGATCGAGACGAGCTGCTCCGAAATCGTACGAATACGTAAGCAGATTGCATAAGTTGATAAAAAATGCTATGCAATAGCTTTACCGCGGCAGTCCCCGAGTGCCACACGGGTTTTTTTGTATTATTATTTGAGATAGGTTTGCTATTGACTCCAGTCTAGGTCAGGGATGACAGAGACAAAGTCTTCAAGAGCTTACCCAGAAGAAGCCTGTTCACTCTCACTGTGAAGAGATTCGGATTGTATGCGTTCGGAAACACAGACGCAGGTAGAGAGTTCCACTCTTTTGCTGTGCGCATTATAAAAGATATTTGGAAATGCTTAGCGCGAATGGTGGGAAATCAACTAGGTAGGGGTGGTAAATTGCAGTGCGTCTAGATGTCCGATGTCAGAAAGGGGCCGGTGGAATGAGGTCGTGGAAATCTTGGGCACACTCACCGAAGTACAATCTGTAGAAGACCGACAAGCAGGCAAAGCTGCGGTTAAAACAATAGATGGACATCAAAGTTATTTTCACCCTTCAACCCCGTTTTTTTTTCCAGAAAACACCGAGAACTTCGCGCCAACTCTGAGAGCAGCTGCAGTACCAGTGCTAGACCTTACCACTTGCAGGAAGAGCCAGGTACTCGGTGGACGACAACAGGCTATATTGGACTCTATGATCTGTGCAGGTGGGTTTAGAATTGTATTTATTTTCCTTTATAGCCAACAATTGCTTACACTGTTATTTTAAAATAATGTTTACTAAAATCTAAGCTTAGTGTAACAATTTCTTATAGGTTAGCACCGCATGCCCCATAAATGTATTTGTTGTTTTGTAATAATTGTGCGACAAATACCGTAAAACGGGGTGAATAGGAACAGAGGGATGAATCGCAACAAAACTTTATAAGGGACTTTAACATTGAAATAATATAGTTAGTTGCCAAAAAGGACTCTAATGTGTTTACTGTATTATAATTAACGATTAAGTGCCCTTGTTGGCAACAAACTATATTATTTCAATGTTAAAATCCCTTTGACAGTTTCGTTCCGATTCACCCCTGCGTTCTTATTCACCCCGTTTTACCGGTACTGTACTATTAAATTAATAACTAACTAGTAAAAACAAAAGAAACCAGTTTGAAGTTAGATACGCGAGAAAATTTAAATTTAAAAAGACATAAAGAGAACGGATAATGTTTTCTCAAAAAAATTAAGCAGGATTTTAGCGCAACCTTGTTTGAGTTAAATCTTGGTTACTACGTGGAAATAATACCTATTTCTATGTACCTAGTAAACATGATTCAACTCACAGTAGCAAAGCAAATGATTGCTATTAAGAACTACAAGGCGTTAATAACCCACTTAAAAAAGGAGGTCGTTTGTATGTTCGTGTTTATGTATTTTTTTAAATATTTGTTCATCGATATTTTCGTCAATTGTGGACCGATTTTGTAAATTATTTTTCAATACACTTCCTCGAAAACTGGTTCTTATCGCACTACGATTAGGTTCAACATGCAATGTATTTCACACGCGTGCGGGTTTCTTTTTTCATTTATCAACACGTGTGCGGAAATAAAAATTGTCACGGATAACTATACCTATACTTAGTCCAAATTGGTTCGATGCCTATAGTCGGCGGTGATTGTTTTTTTTTAGATCCCGGCAAAGAGATATGCGTCTTTTCGGCGTTATTATTTTTTGAATATTTAAATATGTTTATAAACAGAATATTATCAAAAACCATGATTATTACAAAAAAGAAAATACGTTTATGAACAAATTAACATTTATTTGTGTTCTAAACTCAAAAATATTTGAATTTTCTATTTTTCATATTAGGCTGTTTAGCGGCTTTATACCTTTGCCTCTCCTTTAACCTGCGAAGGTAAAGCGCGGGAAAAAAACCAGATTCAGTCTTATTTATTTAATGACAAGAATATTTTTCGTTATTTTATTTTATTTCTTCAAAAGTGTATTTAAATCGTCGTTTGCTACACGTGGACATTTGTTATTGCAGTTTTCGGCTCCATAACACCCTCACCTACGGATCGTGTGTGTATTCCGCCTCGAATGCAATAACAAAATTTCTCCACTTGTATCAAAATGATATATGCATTCATTTGGTAGAGGAAGCTTGCGCGGTGGTCCCAAGTAAATTTTTATTTAATCCACTTTGTGTATCTTGATGGTGTTATAATACTTCCTGTGACTGATGTTTACATAGCAAGTAGTGGTATACGAATTGTTGTGGGGTAGGTACCATATCTATAAAGTGAAAAATAAAAACTTTTTTACGAAAACAAAAACAACCGACTTCCAAAAAAACACTACAAAGTGAAAAATTACTTTAATTTCGGAAGTCGCTGACAAAAACTAAAATACAGATCCAAAGACACCGACTTTCGAAATTAAAGTTACCTATTTTTCGCTTCGTCACGTTTTTTTCGAAGTCGGTTGTTTTTTTTATTATTTAGACACGTATCTACAACTGCAAGGAAAAACAGAGCAGTCCTTTTTTGTCGCATTAAAATCCTGGGTATAAATATAAAAATAATAACTTGTAATTGTCTCACTGTAGGGCGAAGGCCTTTTCCAATATTGTACAAACGGGGTGAATAGGGATGCAGGGGTGAATCGGGACGAAACTTTAAAAGGGATTTTAACATTTAAATAATATAGGTAGTTCATTGCCAACAAGGGCACTTAATCGTTAATTATAATACAGTAAACACACACATTAGAGTCCTTTTTGGCAACAAACTATATTATTTCAATGTTGAAATCCCTTTTAATGTTTCGTCCCTATTCATCCCTGCACCTCTATTCACCCCGTTTGACGTTACTGAGAATTGTACGAACATTGATCAAAGTCGCTTGATTAACTACTTACCAGATTTTTCCTTTACGGTAAATCGGTGGTGAAGATAAACAGAGCCAAAAAAACATCATTCCTATCTGCCTAGCCTTGCCCCAAAAATATTGGCGACGGCCTTCAATCCAATCGGATGCAGCTGAACACCAGTACCTATATTACGTGCAGCGACTGCTCATCTGACCTTCACAACCCAGTTACTGGGTTCTCTATACGATACCCTTAAATAATTGAAATAATCCCATTAGTCCTTAAGAAGTTAAGGCGGAACCTTCAGGGCAGCCCGCGAAATTCAAATTTTCATACGTTTTTTGCAATTTGCAGGTCACTGTCAGGTTGTATTTTGATTAAAATATGATTCGCGGCCGTAAAAAATATGGCTTTACAAAATTATAATCATTAGAATCAGCAATACATCTCTCTAAGTTCATATTACTGTATTGAATGACTATTTCATGAAATCATGACATTTGACGCCAATTCTAACTTAAGGAGTTGTATTGCTGATTCTAATGATTATAATCCTGTAAAGCCATATTTGTTACGGCCGCGAATCATATTTTAATCAAAATACAACCTGACATTGACCTTCAAATCGCAAAAAACGTAAGAAAATTTGAATTTCGCGGCCTACCCATGCGCTTCCCCCTTAAGTAAAGATAGAACTTTAATCCTACAGGCCATCACTAACAAAAAAGCGTTATGTACACAATTCTGCGTCAGGACCGTGGCATTGTTGACACGCCAACAACACGATGTTGATGGTGACGTTACACGTTGTTGTAAAATCATCATTATCTTAAGTTTCCTTGCTCTTGTTTCATGTTTATTATTGTATATGTAAATGGTACACCATTGACTACCCGCATTATTGTCTTTCCTTCTCCCTTTAATCTATCCAAAGGTTGTCTGTAAAAGATCGCTTTTAATGATAAAACCGCCCATTGTGTTACCCTATGTAAAATTTCTACATTTATATCTGTATTTTTATGATGTACATAATAAAGAGTATTCTATTCTATTGTTCTGTCAAGGATGTAATTGCATATATTTTGTATGAAAGGAGAGCCCTGATCTGGATGCGCGTGATACTGAACTATGTAAACTCAAACTCAAAGCATTTATTTCAATTAAACCATTTACAGGCACTTTTGAAATGTCAAAGAGTCGGTCAGTTAGTCAAAAAGTTGAAGCTAGTTGCCTATTCCAAAACGTAGATCTCTAAGGAGAAGAACGGGCAAGAAACTCCAAGGACACTCTTTTTAAATCAAGATATTACAAAATCCTGGGTACCTACTTTATTCTTGTTACTTCTATATGTGAGAACAATGAAAAAATTTTTATTAAGAAACAATTCAAAATATAAGATTAATAATAAAAATAAGCCGTGGCAGTTAAGAGATGACCAGTCTCAACTGACGGCGCACGTTCACTAACATGACGCGTGGATCGTAAGCTATATAACTATGTAAACAAGGCCCGGAAAAGTGTATACAGCGCCTTAAAGTTTTTAATATGTCCACAGGTGTCCTGTCAGGCGGCGTGGACGCCTGTCGAGGGGACTCAGGCGGCCCTCTGGCCTGCATGGGCGCCAGCCGATGGCAGCTCCACGGCGTGGTGTCCTGGGGGTCAGGGTGTGCCAGGAGAGCCAGACCTGGGGTGTACACCAGGGTCGCTTCCTATGTGGATTGGATTAGACGAACTGCTGCTAGTTTGGGGCATAAGATTGGGTATTAAATCTAGGTAGAACTGAGATTTTTATGATAAGTTTTGTAAAAGGATGTTAGTAGTACTGAAAATGTTTATGAGACACATTTAAAATTTAATTCAAATAATCCCAGACATTACGACATAAGCTTGCTTCGGAAGAGGCAAGCAGCTACTAGGCAGGATACAGAATTTGATTTTTTTCTCAGTGGCTCATTTTGACAGTTCGACAAAATTCATTGCGTTTTTTACTTTGTTGAGCAGTCTAATTTTTCGAACATATGATTCAATGGATTAGTAATACCCTTAAAAATGATTCACATTGTGATTGAAAGCGTGTTGCACAATTAGGGTAAACTCCTACACTTCTGGTTTTTGTCAAATTCAGTAGGTATTTATAAAGGTACGAGGAACAGGGTGTAAAGCTCACTCATACTCTACGGAAAAGGGAGGATCCTCCGACCAGACGGGTGTTGTATCGGGTAGGCAACTGCCCGACGTTTGATGTTGGGACGTTGTATATATGCTAGTTGCGCGAAAAACTTAGCTTGCGCGAACCAGGATTTTGCGTGACGTCAGTGTGATGCGCAGCTCGCATGTGGCGATGTAGATGCCGCTATATAGTTGTCCGTTTCAGCTTTATCATAAAAACAATCCATTCTGGCAATTGAATTTATGTAGTTATAGCTCTCAACCTTTCTCCTGAAATGATTTGGTAAACGATGGCGAAAATCCACATCAAAATATTTCTAGCAGTCACGTATAAATTTCGCCACTTGTGGATGCTATTATAATCAACTTTGGCCGTCTCATTACAAAAGGAGTTTAAACTTTAGTCCTGTAGCGGCATCTACAACGGCACATGCGAGCTACGCGTCACACTGACGTCACGCAAAATCCTGCATCGCGCAAGCAGAGTTTACCGTGCAACTAGCATATATACAACGTCCCAACATCAAACGTCGGGCAGTTGCCCACCAGACACAACACCCGTCTGGTCGGAGGATCCTCCCTTTTCCATAGAGTATGAGTGAACTTGGCACCCTGTTCCTCATACCTCTGTAGTCCCAGCCCTACCCTCTGAGCCATTGTAGTATTTTAGAAAAGAGAGACAGAAATAAAAAAATACGGTTTTTTCCCGTAAACATGACGCAAATAAAGAACACAAAAACAAAAAAGAACAAGTTGGGGAAAAATATGCAACATAGCACAAAAACCGACATTGAAGTGAGTCTAGTTAAATGTTTTTACTATAAGAACTTTATGCTCATCAGAATAAAGTTTAGAATACAATAACTGGTTTGAAGGCTCAAGCTAGAACTTGTTTTGGAATAAGACTAAAAACGGCACCGGTGTATTAATCATAAAGATTCCATTGCATTTGGTTAATTCCCCATGGCTTTTGCGTCACTTGACTTGCAAAACCGATACTGACCTAATGCGCCAAGATTCTGCTGATCACCATATTCATTATTTATACACATTCTAAATTAAAGTCGCTTTCCGTGTCTGTCAATGTGTGCGCGTTGTTCTTTTCAACCAACGCAACGGATTTTGATGCGGTTTTTACCATCGCATCGTTTAGAAAATTATGGGTTTATGTGTATAAACAATAATGTTAAATTTACATAGAAATCTCGATGTTTTGTCAAGTTGTAAAAACCGTACGAAGCAGGGGCGGGTCGCTAAGTTAATTAGTTATAATTAAAACTAATTATAGTTATAAAAAGTTACCGTAATTTAAGTTTAACGCCAAAGGTTAGTGAGTTATCTTGTAATGATATAATAATTAACTGTAGTTCATAATGGAATTGTTAGGTTTACATATTAAAATTAAATTATTGCAAGAAGTTGTTTCTTTATTTATTACCCTTTTCGAAGTCTGTGTGCATGTTTATTTAACCATTTAAGTATGTAAACACATATAAATAGACAGGAAGAAAGGAGCAAAAAAATCGTACAAAGGTGATGCTTATTTCTAAAGAAATCTCTTCCAGCATACCTGCGATAGGAGAGTATATTAAGAGAGATGTAGACAACGTGTTTGAAGAGTAGAAGGGAAAGCTAAATACATAAACTCCTTAACAATTTTCCAATTTAAATTTTGTGTTGTGTTTTTTTGTTTGTCAAAAGAGCATGCTTAGATAGTTTGGTCATGTTGAGAGGATAAATGAAAGGCGACTAACAAAAGGTATCTACAAGGCAGATGTGAGTGGAAACGCCGGGAGGGGTCGCCCTAGGAGGACATCTAATGACCTTATTGGTGATGTTCTTTAGAGAGGTCAGGTGGTTAATACTCGCACCAGGCATGCGTGTATGACCAGATGTATGAACTCAAACTCAAAGCATTTATTTCAATTAAACCATTTATAGGCACTTTTAAATTGTCAAAGAGTCGGTCAGTTAGTCAGAAAGTTGAAGCTAGTTGCCCATTCCAAAACGTAAATCTCGTTGAAACGTAAATGGGGCACAAGGAGTATGTAAGGATCGTAGCAGGTGGCGTTCTGTAGTTTTTCTCTCCCCCCATGGGAAAAAGGCGTTAGTTTATGTATGTATGTATGTGTATGTTGTTCGAAGTCCTGGATAGAAACAAGTAATAAAATAAAAATTGTCACCTTTCATAATTTTGAATTACATTTGAATACTTTTATTTTCAAGTCGATTTAATTATTGTTTTTACTTTTGCGTATCGATTTTTTTACTAAATGTGCTGACGGCAGACGTTGACTTGTAAATAAAGGTATCAGCATGCCTCTCACACCCGAGGAATTTACCAGGATCATCACTATGCAGCTATGGTGCAATGAGGGCTATCGCTCTTGAGTTCGCCGCTACAGTCGCTAGTGTAGAGTGAGGTCTCTAGATGTCAGAATATGTAGGTACTGATCGTGGACTGTTTGCGGGATTTTTTATCAAGGATTTTATCGAATTATTCATAATAGCTGTATTGGTTGTGCCATTCTTGATTAATTATGGCTTAATATTTTAAGTAAAAAGTTAGGATCTAATTTAGCAGCACTTGAAGGAAGAATTAGATTTGTCTGCTTCATGCTTGCCAATTTTAGGAACATTATAATCTAAATATTCATCCGAAGCTTTAAAATATAATAAAATAAACATAATATGAATATAAAGGTACTTAAACAAATCCAAAACATCAAATAAAAGTACTGCAACAGCACCTTATTCGACAGTGGCGCCAACTGGTGAGCACAAAAACGATAGCCCCCATTTGGTAGATCCCAGAGACAAACGGCCAGAACAATTGCTGTGAGACATTCTACTGTCCAACAAGTGCTTCGGAGGTTTAGGGAGTTGACTTAACCTAAGAAGACCAAGCAATGGCAGGCCAAGGTGCACAACGGGCCGAGAAAATCGACATATTGTGTCAACGATGTTAAGAAATCGAAATTAGACAAGAATTGCGATCCAGCAACAACTTTTGCAAGATGGGACCCAAACAGCGAGTTGACAGTCAAGAGATGTCTTGCAGAAGCCAATTTAAGAGTCTTCGGTCAGCTGGACCCGCTCGCTACCACACGGGTCCAGTTGACCACATAAGCCTTACCAATTTTTACAAAAACCTTTTTTTGATGTTAATTGATTCTGTTTTTTGGGGTTTAGTACTAAAAAGTCAAAAAAGCTTACCATAAATTTCGTAGAAAATGAGAGAACACAATAATCAGTGTCTGACAGCAGTCGAATTATTCCATTACTTCACTGGGCTGAATAGGGAAAAAATATAGCAGATAGTTACTGATTTATCCTAATAAATTATTATCATCCCGCTATAACTATACGGAGCTAAACAGCAATCATGAGAAATTTGACTAAAATAGCCGTTCTTATTATGTCATGAATCATGACAAAGACATACGAGTTTTACATGACATGACATATTTTAGTCAAATTTCAACAAAGCAATGCAAACCAAACCTAAGTTCGATTCCCAACAATAAATTGATATTATTTTGTGCTTCTTTCTTAGGGTTCCGTACCCGAAGGGTAAAAACGAGACCCTATTACTAAGACTTCGCTATCTGTCCTTCCGTCTGTCTATTACCAGGCTGTATCTCAAGAACCGCGATAGCTACACAGTTGAAATTTTCACAAATTATGTATTTATTTTGCCGTTATAACAACAAATACTAAAAACAAAATAAAATAAATATTTAAGGGGGGCTCCCATACAACAAATGCGATTTTTTGCCGTTTTTATAGGTACGGAACCCTTCGTGCGCGAGTCCGACTCGCACTTGGCCGGTTTTTTTTATATTTTGTTATACTATTAGATGATAGTTCGTAGAATGTATTCGGAAATACGTAAGGTTTTGGCTTTTGCTGTCATCGTTGGTTATATTATAATCAGTGATCGGAATAGGTTGAGCTAAAGGATGCCCTTAAACCCCTAAAACTCAACATGTAAGTAATAATTTTTCACATTTTCCATACAAAAAGTGAAAAATTCCAATTTCATACTTTGTGGCCGTCGAGTAAAAAGTTTTCTACTATCTTTGGCATGGCGATTACAAAATCAAATTGTCTTCACTACCTTAGACAACTGTAGGTTGTCAGTGTGATTTTGACGTTTGGGATAGAAAACTTTGTTCTGAAATAGTCTACATTAAAAAGGACCTAGACGACGATCGGTAGAAACGAAAGACAAAATGACAGATTGTAGAAGGATTTCTACGGTGCGATGTCAAAAATGGAGAAACAAAATGTCACTTTGTATAGCAATAGCTGTGTCTTCCATAGTTCAAAGTAACTAATCCACTATAGCCACCCAAAACCATTGCCATTGTTTTGTTTTCATATCCTGCAATAGTCCTACACCAACCGGAGGTTGTCCTTGGGTGTACTTGCATAGTGCATACAGTTATAATCGTCTGTGGGCGCCTCATTTCATAAAAAACCTCGAACGCATCTGCGGGTTGGTTTCGCCCCTCGTACGCCTTCCAAACGTCCGGGACCAGCGCAGCGGGGTAATTGCGTAACACACTAGCAGTAGGAATGCCTTTCATTTTGACAGTTCAACAACATTCATTGCGTTATTTACGTTGTTGAGCAGACAAATTTTTCGAACATTGAAACAATGGATTAGCAATAGGCTTCAAATTGATTCAGATTGTGATTGATAGTGTGTTACGCAATCAGGTGCAGGTTTTGAAAAATGTCAGAGACGCAAATATAGGTAAGTTTCTCTACGTTGTTGAGCAGACAAATTTTTCGAAGATATGAAACAATGGATTAGCAATAGGCTTGAAATTGATTCAGATTGTGATTGATAGTGTGTTACGCAATTAGGTGCAGGTTCTGAAAAATGTCAGAGACGTAAATATAGGTATGTTTCTCTACACATGGATCACGTTTAGAACACTTCGAACACAAGTAAAGCCGTTGGTTCTGCGCCTAATCTTACCCCAGTCGTATCAGATGCCATCCCATCAGACTATGAGAGTGAGGGATAAGAAAGTGAACTTGTGTTTGCGCACACACTTGGGCACTATAATATCTCCTGCGTACTTGGCTAGTCTCCGTTGAGATTTGCCGCCGTTACCGAAATTCGGTCAGGAGAATATTATGTCTACACATCCTCCGAGTCATTATAACATGATTAACTTATCTATGTTTCTGCTAATTGTGAAATCCTCTGCTCCCAAAAATATATACTGTTTATCTAATGTATATAATGGTCGTCCTACTGACATACTTGATATAATGTTGCGGCATTAAGATGATAAGAAAATTATTTCATTAAATATTATAATTTTGGCATCATAATTACAACATAAACTGCCTCGTTAGTACAGTGGCCGCAAACGCAACTGCTGAGCATGAGGTCCAGGGTTCGATTCCCAGGTCGGGAAAAGTGTTATTGGGTTTTTCTATCTGGAATTTCTCAGTAGCAGCCCGGAGTCTGGATTTGTGACCGGTTGATGGCAATAGGCTTGTAGCGGCATCTACAACGCCACATGTGAGCTACGCGTCATACTGACGTCACGCAAAATCCTGCATCGCGCAAGCAGAGTTTACCGCGCAACTACCATATATACAAAGTCCCGACATTAATTGTTGGGCAGTTGCCCACCAGAGACGACACCCGTCTGGTCGGAAGATCCTCCCTTTTCTATGGAGGTATGAGTGAACTTTACACCCTGTTCCTCATACCTCTATAAGCTCGCCTCCTATTACATGGGACAAAAATGACTGCTGAAATGTGGGTTGGTGGTACCATATGTACAACTCTGCCCAACCCTACGGTGAAACAAGGCTTGACGTTATACAGGCTGTAATTTTAAACACCATGAACTTCTTAAGAGGTCATTGTCCTCATCATTAAAAACATCTTTTACTATGGGACCGAACATAAAATAGTGAAAAAAAAATCAGCTATTCCCTACATTTATGTTCACATAATTCATCAAAACAACACAACAGTAGGCAGGAACAGCTGAAATTTTTTAAAGAGAACAGGGAACAGCAGATTTTTGGTTCGCTGTTTCATGTTTCGTCCCATAGTAAAAGTTCTCCATAATGATGAGTACAATGACCCCTGAAGAAGTTGATGGTGTTAAAAATTACATCCTGTATATATAAACACGTTGACGGACAGAACGCTTCTCGACTTTGTCTCTGCAAAAACTAATACGACAGTACGCCTTTCGACGTAAAAATTTTGACTTGTATAAAATCAGTACGCCTTGTGGCGTTTTATTTTCTATACTAATACATGGAAGGGCATTCTGTAGTGTCAGCACAGATAGAATATTAAACATTTCACTGTCATATCGTGACTTTAAAAAAACATTGTACAAAAGTGTGTCCGACGCGAAATTTTGTAGTGACGTAACACGTTCAACCAGTGAGGGAATACTGTCCATCAACGTGTTAATCCTACTATCCTACTATAATATTATAAATGTGAAAGTGTGGATGTTTGGATGTTTGTTACTCAATCACGCTAAAACGGCTGAACGGATTTGGATAAAATTTGGCACATGGGTAGACTATGACCTGGATTAGGACATAGGATACTTTTTATCCCGATATTCCCACGGGATCGAGACTTATGCGGGTGAAACCGCGGGGCGCAGCTGGTCACAACATAAATATTTCTTCTTCTTTTTTACTTGTGGGGACGAGGGAGCGTGAGAGCGTGTGTGGGGGAGTGTGGGACGTGCCCCAGCTAGATGGACCGATGACTTCAAAAAGGTGACTGGGATACACTGGATGCGGAAGGCGGAGGACAGGGTGTTGTGGCGGAGCTGGGAGAGGGATATGTCCAGCAGTGGATTGCGATAGGCTGAGTTGATTGATTGAATACAGTTATGTAATAGTTAAAGTCAAAAGAAAAAAGAAAGAGAGAAAATACGTTTATTTGAAGTAAACATGACGCAAAGAAAAACACACAAATACAAAAAAGAACGAGTTGGAAGAAAATATGCATCACATCCACGCAAAACGGCATTCGCTCAGCATAATGCTACGACCCTATGTGAGACAGAGCCCCAGCGCTGGTTTTCAGCGATAGCCGACGTTGACGTGATGACGTCAACCAGTCCAGCATATAACAGAGATATTTTCAGAGTAGTCAGATAGGAAACGCCGACCTCATCTAGTTTTAAAATATGATTGACGTGTAAAACTGTTTGTCCAAACCTAATTACAAAAATAAAATCATTTATAATTTAACAATCAAAAATAAACAAGAAAATAAGAAATAAAATAAATACCTAGTGCCTAATGCAAGTCAGTGCCGGTTTTAACATTACAGGCGCCTGGAGCGAAATTTCGGCGGCGCCCCTCTCCCCTCTTGGAGAGTAGTGAGGGGCGAAAAATTTCAGCACTCCGCCTAGGTTTTCTTATATCCATTCTTAAAGAAATAGGAGTGACTTTGTCGGCTTATGCAAAAGTTTGAGAATTCAGAGAATGTCGGACGCAAAAGCAAGCGCAGAGATCTCAACAATATTTTTGGTTTTCTAACTCCAACCGAAATAAGAGAGGAAGGGTTGTCTAGTCACAGCCTCTTCGGCGCCCCTTCACCTCTGGCAACCTGGGCGGCCGCCCAGCCGCGCCCTACCCTAACGCCGGCACTGGTTAAAGTCCCATGAAATGAGGGCAGGCCTAAGGCCTATTCCCAGATCAACTCTCTGGGCTACTACTGAGAAAGTCGTCATAGAAAAAAAAAAAAGTATAACTGCATGGCTGCATGTGCCCGATCTGGGGATTGAACCTGGGACCCAATGTTCAACAGTCGTCGTTTCGTTTGGGACTTAGAAACAAACTTGACAGTTAAATGGCGAAAACTTGCACCTGTAACCTACACATTTAAGAGGCTGACAACAGCTAAAGGCTCCTTCAAACAGGCACGACACGCGACGCGACACAAAGGCACCGCGTGTCGTGCGACGAGCGCTGCTTATGTGTCGCGCGCGATTCGCGTCGCGTGTCGCGCCTGTTTGTAGGTGCCTTAAAGCGCGGTCACTGTCGGACTGCATAGAAAAGAAAGAGAAGCGCGATGACAACGCTGGTAATTTATTGCAAAATATGAAGCAATTATCTATTTACAAAAAATCTATTGATTGGACAAAAAAATTAAAACACTATTACGTTAATATATAATATAACTAGCGACCTGCCCCGGCTTCGCCCGGGTAGCACAGCATAATATAATATAGCCTATGTCACCCGGAGAAACAGTAGCTTCCCAACAGTGAAAGAATGTTTGAAATCGGTTCAGTAGTTTCGGAGCCTATTCAATACAAACAAACAATCATATCTTTTCTCTTTATAATATTATTTCACTGTATTTCGTTTAATACAAAATAAATTTAGGTTATACCTTAGCCTCAGCAACACGTGGTGGTTATGCTATTAAATTGTAGCTTGTATGAAACGTTTGTATTTTTAACATAGCGCCATCTATTTAATACTTACTCAATCCAGTCAACAGCTATCGCCATCTGTTAGAATCGTTTGGAGCTAACAAATAATTGTGACTGTAAAATAATAGACAAATAATTTGCAATAAAATAATATTGCGACTATAAATTGAGATGTAAGCTATCCTATCTTTCAAGTTGGATCAAACTGCACACGGTGTGCAAATCAAATTTAAAATCGGTTCAGTAGTTTAGGCGTCCATCGCGGACAAACAACGTGACACGTAATTTTTATATATATAAAGATAATAATATAACAAAAAATCAGAATGATTGCATGCTTGCATGGTTTTTAACCGTTAAAGAAATTTTTAGAGGTATGTTCGTGATTTTTTTCTATCGTATCAAATTAGTTGTAAGTATTATGTTTTCAACACACTATCTGACTAGCATATATCCGGAAGAATATCATATATTTTTCTGATTTTGTTTACTGCAGTGCATCATATACTTTTAGGCATTATAAAACTTGCGTTTAGGTCCTGTAGTCCCCTTAATAAATACAAGCGTAATTAAATTTTACGTAACAAGTCTTGTCAATTACTGAGACCAGTATCAATTAAATATCGTTTATAGTCTATTAGAAACATTAAAAGAATCTGTTTACACCTAACTTCATGTTATTAAATGATAATATAAATCGTTCGATATATATAGTTTATTTATGTTAATAATCTAGTTACAAATTAAACTGATAACACTAGTTTTGCGGTCAATAAAACACAAATATGTACTTAAGAATGCAGATTAAGTTTTATCCATGTACCATCACGCCTGAATCAGGAAGGGTAAGCAGGGTATACAGAATGACGCGTAAATCATAGATCAAACGTAACGGGTTACGGGGAGCTTACCTGATTTTCAACAACTAATTTGAATAGTTACAAAAAAAAACCGTGTCGGTAACTGCACCTCTTTATGGAAAAAATATCTATGAGTCAAATTCAAACTCAAAGCATTTATTACAATTAAACCAATTACAGGTACTTTCGAACTGTCAAGGAGTCGGTCGGTCAGAAAGATGAAGCTGGTTGCCCATTCCAAAGCGTAGTAGGTTTCTATGGAGAAGAACGTACAAGAAACTCCACGGACACTCTTTTAAATAAAACAACCGATTTCCAAAAGATCACTACAAAGTGAAAAATAAATTTAGTCAGTGTTTTTGGTCTTGTATTTTCGTTTTTACCATCGACTTTTAAAGTTATTTTTCATTGTGTAGTGTGTTTTATTTTGGAAGTCGGTTGTTTTTTTGTGTAAAAAAGTTTTTATTTTTCACTTTTTAACTGTACTACACACTACTTGATATGTAAATAACAGTGACAGGAAGTTATTAAATCATCATCAATTTATACTAAGTGGAAAAAATACGCATTATTAAGGATAACTCAAAAACTCCTAGTCAGATCTTGATCAAATTTATACTGGACCACATAAGAAGCACCAGCTTTTAAATAAAAAAAAGAATCATCAAAATCGGTTCACCTCAAAAAAGTTCTGACGTAACATACATTAAAAAAAAGCAATCGAATTGAGAACCTCCTTTTTTTAAGTCTGTTAAAAAAGTATTAAGTAATACAGTTAAGCGAATACACAGCACACAACTATAATTCGTCCGTCCTCAATACAGCATTACGTCAATGCCACCTCTGACTTCTGGTATCTTAGTATCTACCCGCACGTTTGTTATAGCTATTTCTGTACGACCTGTGCACGTGTTGAGATTTTTTTTTAATCTCTTACGGATGTGTGGCAGGTCGTGTGGAAACCAGTATGAGTAGCATAGCCATCCACTATAGAAACGGAAGACAAAATGACAGATTGTAGAAAGATTTCTACAGCGCGATGTCAAAATTAAAGAAAATAATGACGTTTTTTTTAAGCAAGTGATTTATCTTCTCTTCGTAAAGTAGAGATCGACGTGGCCATGCTACGCGTGCTGAGGGTCTAAACAAGTGACAGTCGCTCGCAAAGCGTTTTGTATTGACCTCAACGCCTCCACCTCAAAGATACTGCTCAGATAGAAAAATGCTTGTGTAGTTTTTCATTGGTAAATTTATAATGAACCAAATCTTAATTTAAATAGAGTTCAAAATAGCGTACAGGTATAACTTACAAAAGCATTACTAGCATGCGTAGCATGGCCACTATAATCACGGAAGACAAAATGACAGATTGTAAAAAGATTTCAACGGCGCGATGTAAAAATTCAAGAAAATAATGACTTTTTGTTAAGAAAGTGATTTGTCTTCTCTTCGTAGAGTAGAGATCGACGTGGTCATGCCACGCAAGCTTAGGGTCTAAACAAGTGACAATCGCTCGCAAAGCGTTTCGTATTCTTAGAACGACTTTCTACACGATTGACATAAGCTTTTCGGTAGTTTATGTCAATCAAATATATTTTTGACTTTTGTCATCGTTCTCGCTGATAGAATATCACTTCATCTAGGGCCTCTGGAAAGGGAAAGATTGATTCACGATTTGTTATTTTTTTTTTGGGCAATTTTTATTCGGCGGGTTCTTCCGCGTAAATACTTGGACCCCCAACGCCTCCACCTCAAAGATACTGCTCAGATAGAAAAAATGCTTGTGTAGTTTTTCATTGGTAAATTGATAATGAACTAAATCTGAATTCGAATAGAGTTCAAAATAGCGTACAGGTATAGCGTACAAAAGAATTACTAGCATACGTAGCATGGCCACTATAGAAACTGAAGACAAAATGACAGATTGTAGAAAGATTTCTACGGCGCGATGTCAAAATTCAATAAAAGAATGTGTTTTTGTTAACACGTTGACTGACAGTATACCCAGATTGGTTAAACGTGTTATGACACCACTTTTATTTTTTAATTTCGCGATATGACTGAACACTTTCAAACCAAGATGCTTTACTTCACTGTTAACTTTAGTAAATAAAACAAGACGATGCTGTTTTTGGGTATATTTTTAATAATAATCCGTTTCCTTATAGCTAATCCTGTGTAACCAAACCATAGCGCGAATTTAAATCGCAGAACGCCATCTATCGAGCTATGGGACAAACTTTGCGATTATTGAGTTAACATTCCGCCCACCATGGACAAAATGTGAGCTTACCGCCCATCTTGATCGAATATTTTGTCCATATTAAACTTTATCATACACTGGAATACAATACTGACGGATACAAAATTAACTGAGACAATAGTGAATATAATATAATAGGTATAGCTAAAACAATATAGTTTATACCTGTAACTATGGTTAAAACATACAACACAATAATAACGAATTGTTCGTTATTATTTAACCCCAAACAATAATTATATAAAAAAAGAACTCTCCCTTATTTGCTAACTGGAAGCACACATATCTTCGACACTGATCTTTTAATTTGCGACCCCTTACATCTTAAACTAACCACGCGCGTAATTCCGTCCAACCCGGGGTGTTTTTCAGTAATGATACCATAAAGCCACCTAGCTGGCGGTAAATCGTCCTCTTTCACCAGAACAATATCACCGATGGCTGGTTCCGGAGTCTGATATGTCCATTTGTACCGATTCATGAACTGAGTTAAATATTCTTTTGACCAGCGTCGCCAGAAATCTTGAACCATTCGCTGGGTCAATTGCCATCGCCTTAGACTAGTCAGGGTCGACTGTTCATAGTTAAATTCCGGTACAAGCACAAGAGGTTCTCCGACTAAAAAGTGGCCAGGAGTTAAAGGAGTTTGATCTTGACTATTGTCACTTAGCTTTGAAATGGGACGGGAGTTTAGACATGCTTCTATTTGAGACAAGACGGTAGCCATCTCCTCGTAAGTTAGAGTGTTGTTTCCAACAACTCGCTTGAGATGGTGTTTGGTGGACTTTATACCCGCCTCCCACAGTCCACCAAAATTTGGAGCGTGGGGTGGGATAAAGTGCCAGGTAGTTCCATTATCCGATAACCAATCTGCTATTTCTGTGGTCACGCTTGATTTTTCAGCAGCCAGCAGTGCTTTCAACTCTTTCGCAGCACCCACGAAATTGGTGCCGTTGTCGCTGTAAAGATCAGCACACTGTCCCCGTCTGGCCACAAATCGTTTGAATGCTGCCAAGAATCCTTTAGACGTTAAATCACTGACCGCCTCGAGATGTATGGCTCTTGTCGCCATGCATACAAAGAGGCAAATATACCCCTTGTATGAATGATGACCTCTCCCCTTGGATGTTCGTATATTTATTGGACCGGCATAGTCCACTCCGCTTTGGAGGAAAGGTCTGCTAGCATTCACTCTTGCTTTGGGCAACTGACCCATGAGCTGTTCTCTTATACGAGCTGCATGACGAACACAGGACACGCAATTGCGTACATAGAATTTAGTGCGATTTTTTGCATTAAGAACCCAATATCTGGACCTTAAATAATTGAGCATTAGTTGGAGTCCACCGTGTAACGTCTTCTGGTGAGTATCTGCTATCAACAAATCAGTGAAATGAGACTTGGCTGGTATAATAATCGGATGTTTAATGTTTTCATCAATTGTGGCTCGTTCTAAGCGTCCCCCCACTCTGAGCACCGCTTCGTGATCGACGAATGGATTAAGCGAGGTAAGTACACTTTTCTTTTTAACCTTTCCTGTTTTAACGAGGTCTTCTATTTCTCTACTAAAGTATTGCCTTTGACACTGTTTAATACAAACCGTTAACGCTTCGTTAATTTCTTTAGCAGTTAACCATGAAGGAAATCGTTCAGAGTTGTCGCTTCTTCTCTTACAATATATAAAACGCCTGCAATAAGCGATTACTCTTATCAATTTTCTTAATGTTGAGAATTTTGTCCACACTGTTAACGTTACATATTCGTCTGTTGTAACGTAGCTAACCCTTTGTGCCTTTTCTTCTAACGCGGTCTTGCATTCAGTATGTTTGCTGTAATCAATATTTTTGTTTTTCAGCCACTCCGGCCCTTCCATCCACAACTGGTTAGAAATTAATTCAATTGATTTTAATCCCCGTGAGGCGCAATCTGCCGGGTTGTCCGCCGATTTCACATGACCCCACTGGCTTCTGTCTACTACTGTCAATATCTCTGACACTCTATTTGCCACAAATGTTTGACAATTAGATGGATGTTTACTCAACCAAGCGAGTACTACTGTCGAATCGGTCCACGCTCGAATATTCTGCTTTTCAATTTTTAATACTTCTGCTACTTCACTCAACAACTTCGACACTAAAACTGCACCACACAGTTCAAGTCGCGGTATTGAAACTTGTTTAATTGGTGCAACCTTCGTTTTGGCTGTCACCAGGCGAGAATAAATGACCTCCTGCTGATTCACCACACGCATGTAAACTACTGCTGCATAAGCTTGATTCGAGGCGTCACTAAATCCATGCAGCTCCATTAAATCACCGCGGTAGGTTGATAACCACCTAGGAATCCGATACTGTACAAGTTGTTCGAGTTCGCTGCGGTAAGTAAACCATTCTTTTAACAATGTCGATGGTAATTCATCATCCCAATGAATTCCAGACAACCACAATTTTTGAATTAATATCTTGGCTCTTATGATTGCAGGTGCTAGCCAACCCAATGGATCAAACAACATCGAAATATGCGAGATAACACTTCTTTTAGTTACAGGTATCTTCAAGGGAGGAAGTGTCACCGAGTATACAAATTCATCAGTTTCTCTGGACCAGGTAAGTCCTAATATTTTCATTAGTAGATCTGTTTTTAATTCCAGGTTTTCTTCTTCTTTATCTATTCTCATATGGTTCATTAATTCAGAATTATTGGTTTTCCATTTTTGTAGCTCAAAGCCTGCTTTTCCTAATAATTTTGTCATTTGCTCATATATATCTCTTCCTTCCGATATGTTTTGACAGCCAGTCATCAAGTCATCCATATAAAAATCCGTCAGCGTCTTTTCACGCGCAATAGGAAAGCATTCTCCCTCATCTAGCGCTATTTGGTGCAATGTTCGGACGGCCAAATATGGAGCTGATGCTGTGCCAAATGTTACTCTCAAAAGCCGCAGGTGTTGAATTTTGTCCTTAGGATCTTGCCTCCACAATAATCTTTGGTAGTCAATATCTTGAGTAGAAACCATCACCTGCCGGTACATTTTTACAATGTCCGCAACTATACAAATGGGATGCATTCTCCATTTCATTATAGTGTGTCGTAAATCAGCTTGTAAGGTTGGACCGACCATTAGCTCGTCGTTTAACGACACACCATTCTTGCCTAAGCTAGAGGCGTCAAATACAACTCTAACTTTAGTGGTTGCTTTATCTTCCCTGATCACCGCATGATGGGGAAGATATACGACATCAGGCTTGTCAATTTGCTCCAAAGGAATAACCTCTGCATGACCCAAGTCGATATATTCATTAATTACATCGACATATTGCCTTTTTAACTCCGAGTCTCTGGCTAACCTTTTCTCCAAATTACAAAACCTGCGCAATGCAATATCTTTAGTTTGACCATTTGCGCAGTGTGGTGTAGCCGTTTTAAATGGCAACCTAACAATATAGCGACCTTCGGGGTCCCGTTGAGTTGATTGCTTATAAAATTCTTCACATTTTTGTTCTTCTTCCGTGAAGTGCTTTTTTGGCACTACTGTTTCCTCTAACTCCCAAAATCTTTTTAAAAGATCATTTTGATCACCTTCCAATGTTAAATAATTAAGACTCTCTGAGTATTCTTCCTTTCCCGTAATCTCTCCCGAAAGTATCCATCCAAATTCAGAATCCTGCGCTATTAAAGATCCCGGAGGACCCTTACTGAGTCCTTGTTTGAGGACTTTGCTATACACCGAGGAACTTAAAAGAATGTCAATTTTTCCTGGTGTATCCCAAGTAGGATCTGCCAAATTGTACTGTTTCAGTTCTTTCCACAACGGGAAATTTATTTTATTAGAAGGAAGAATTGACGTTAATTTCTTCTGTACGTGAGCCTTAACCGACAAAACAAAGTTAGGATTGTACATTGATTGTAATCTTAAGTAAACAACATATTTTGAGGTCAATGCACAACCTTTATCATCTTCGCCTAGCCTCAGTGATGATTTATAACTGATATATTTTTTCAGCCCTAAAAGTTGAACTGCTGACTCCGTAATATACGAAGCCTGTGAACACTGATCCAGCAAAGAGCGCAGAGTCACCTCTGTGCCTGTACCGGAGGTAACCTTCACCAAAGCCGTAGGCAACAAATCATGGCTACGGGAAGTTGCAGCACAGTTTGTTACAATGTTACTTGCATCGTCTTGTGTTTGTTTTGTATCAACTGATTGCTTAGGTTCTACTTTAGGGTCAGTTGATACGGACGCATCTTTAGAATGAAGTAAAGAATGATGCTTTCTTTTACATAACCTACATCTAGTCGGCAAACGACAGGCATATACCGCATGGCCTGACCCGAGACAATTAAAACATAAACCGTTGGATTGGACGAAACTACGCCGTGAGGTGACATCTTCGTTACTAAATTTCTTACAACTACCAAGTTTATGGTCAGATTTGCAAAATACACATGACAGAGTAGCTACATGTAATGTCTTGACAGGCAAATTTTTTGTGACAGTATTTTTAGAAGACTTATTGTCTAAAAATTCTAGTGAACGGAACCTTTGTTCTAAAAACTTATTAAACTGCTCTAAAGTAGGTAGATCTTCCGAATATTCACAAATTTTTGCTTCCCACAACTTACGAGACTCAGAATCTAATTTTAAGCTTAAAATGTATATTACAATGAAGTCCCAGCTGTCGACATTAATTCCCAAATTTTTAAGTGCATTTAAACAATCGTTACTTGTATCCAATAATTCTTTAAGAGATTGTGCTGACTCGGCTGATATATTTTTCTGACTAAGAAACCGTTTAAGAATGCAACTTGCCATATACTTTTTATTATTGTAGCGCTTGTTTAATTGTTCCCAAGAAGTCTGATAATTTGAGCTACAAATAGGTATATTTCTCAGAAGTTGATCAGCTTCACCAGATAAATGACCTTTTAAATACTGAAGTCGCTGAACATCATCTAAAGACTTATTACTGTGTATAAGGGATAAAAATAAATCACGGAAGGTGATCCACTCCGAGTATTGTCCAGAAAACATAGGTAAACTAATTTTAGGTAGTTTTATATTGCAAGATTCATCTGAGTTTTTTCCTGCACAAGACTGTGATACATTTTGAGAAATTTCTGTTTTACACAAGTTAGTAAGTATTTCTTTTAAATCCGTTTTATAGTCCATATACAAATCTTCGGTTTCTTCATACACTTCTGATGAACAATAATGCGATTTTTTATATTCAGCTTCTTTTATTTCACTTAATATCTTACGATGTGTGTCGGAAAATGATGTCCACTGTGACTCCAAACTCTCCAATCTTACTTCAACATATGACTTAGAAATTCGCTCCTTAGGCGATTTTTTGAAGTTAGACCTGTTGCGTGATATGGCCTTATTAGTTTCCATTTGAATTTTATTGTAGACTTCCATCTTGTGTAGATATCAATACAAAAAGTTTACACAAGTACAATGTCTACCAATAACCCTTTGATAGATGAAAACTCTTAAGCCGAACCGTAATCTCTCAAAAGAAATGATGTCTCTATAAGTCCAAATTATCGCAAATTTTCTAAGTCACTGTAAGGAAGGTTCCTCAAATATTTTCCAAGTCGCTGTGGAAACATATCTTCGAAATTTTCTAAGTCTTTAAACTTAAACGGACTTGTAAAATTTTGGACATGGATTCCCCGTCGGTTCACTTTTTCGCTAAATTTTCTAAGTCCATGCAAAAATGCTTCTAAACTTCCAAAGTTAAATTGTTCAAGAGAATAAGGCTCAAAATCGAATCGGAAAGTACTCACAGTTTTATGTCCATTCACTGATACACGTCACTCACACTCACGTACAACACTATGCTTCGTCTCGTCCCGTCACTGTTTCTTGCTGCCAACTCGCTCCGCTAGGTGGCGCCACTGCAGATTCACTTTCCGCCGGGTCGCTCCTCTGGTCACCAGTCTGCTGCTCCCACTGGAAGGTTGCGCCCCGAGCAGCAATCCACTGCCCCTACTGGGTGCGCTGATGACGACAAAAGTGGTTCTTGGGAACCAAAGCACATACCACCACTTCACTGAATCTAAATCCGGCTCGAAGGACCATGAACACTTTCAAACCAAGATGCTTTACTTCACTGTTAACTTTAGTAAATAAAACAAGACGATGCTGTTTTTGGGTATATTTTTAATAATAATCCGTTTCCTTATAGCTAATCCTGTGTAACCAAACCATAGCGCGAATTTAAATCGCAGAACGCCATCTATCGAGCTATGGGACAAACTTTGCGATTATTGAGTTAACAATGACAGTAAAATGTTTAATATTCTATCTGTACTGACACTACAGAATGCCCTTCCTTGTTTTAGTATAGAAAATAAAGCGCCACAAAGCGTACTGATTTTATACAAGTCAAAAGTTTGACGTCGACTGGCGTACTGTCGTATTATTATTTGCAGAGACAACGACGAGAGGAGTTCTGTCCGTCAACGTGTTAACATATACAGGAACTTCCCTTCGTAGAGTAGAGATAGAAGTGGTCATGCTACGCGTGCTGGTGTATTATTGTGTGCTCGCGCATATATTCACTCAAAACTTAACAGCAAAAAGATGCCAGACTATATTGCTGCTGTCTTCTGACCCTACACAGATTTTTATGTTTAGATAGTAATGTATCAATTTAGGTTGCATATTATTCCTGTTAATTATAAAGATAAGTTAATTAGAAAACTGGGTTGCTTAATATCGCTGTTTTTTAGCGCAGCCAAAAGATATGACGGCGCAGCAAGTGGCGCCGTCTAGTTTTGTTACGAAGTTACTGGAACCACCGAAGAGGTCGGAAAAGAGTGATACTGGTTGATAACTATCACTCTAGCAGGGCGTGGGATGGATGGTTGCATGGCGGCTGTCTTTCGAAAACAGAGATGATGTCAGGCCACTGTCGTATCACGTCCACGACGAACTGCTATTTTCCGGCACAATCCTGATCCCGAAGCTGCTAAACGACTAATAAAAAAACCACTTCTGGTAAAGGCTATCCTGCGCTGTTAAACATTTTCTTTTTCTTTCTCAATTTACAAGCTGTGTCGATGGTTTCCTATCGGCAAAAACAACGAATTTCCACACAAACTTTAATTCTCTATTTAATAAACATTTGGAGCAGAATTTTCAAAAATCCTTCTTCAGTGCTCACCTTCGGTATAAAAATCTTGTGCAAAATTTCATAAATCTAGACTCAGCGGTTCTGACTGTGCATTATCTATCAGTAAATTTGAGACTTTTTATTATTTCTTAGTTTCAAACGAGATTGTATTTACAATAATATATAAAAGCTTAAAAAAAACAGTCTTAAAATAATAATAACAATAGGTATGTATTTTTTGCCAGCTAGTGGAGGCCCAGTTGTAACTGCCAGACCTGCGAGTTGTGGGTCGTATTTTCGAGCCCAGGCAGGTACTTTGCTTTGTGTAAATAGTTTCATCACCACTGGGCCCCAATTTTGTATAGTAATTATTATTCCCCGCGTAATCTTACCACGTTCAAACCACGTCAATATCGTATCTTGTACAAACGGTTTCGTTCATTGAATCATAGAGAATACGTTATTAGCAGATGTTGTGGTTTGATAAGGAATTGACGTGGTTAGGAAGTAAGGAATCGTTGAGTGGGCATAGTGAATTAGGGCTTTGAAACGGTGAAGGAAAACATCGTGAGGAAACCGGCATGTTCTAGAACCAAAAATTCGAAGACATGTGACGTCTACCAACCCTCACTGGGCCCGCGTGGTAGATTACAGCCCACTCCCTCTCGCAGAAAGGAGGCCTGTGTCCCAGCAGTGGAAACATTATAGGCTGATTATTTTCAAATCAAATAAAATCAAAAGAATTTATTTGCCAGAATATGGTACAATAAATATCACAGTAAATTTAGTTTCAGCATATCCTGTCATGATATGGCGTGCAAATACATTTCATGTTAATTACAAAGTCATGGTGATTATTATTTTAAGATTATGACAAATTTACAATAGATATAGGTTCCATCGACTTATCTTGTAAATATTCCTTAATGGTGTAATATTCTTTTTGCAGTAAAAGTTAAAAAAAAAAATTGAGTTATGTCAATGGTAAAACTTGAAAGGAATTTGGTAAATGGTTATATAAATCATAACAGACATGCAGCATGTTATGAATGATATGTGTAAAATATGTATTTTTTATTGAGTAGAATCAAGTGCACATTCACGAGCACGAGCACGAAAATACATGATAGGTAGTTATTTTTTCCTCATTATAATTCTTTTTATTAGTGTCTTTGCTCGAAAGTTTGATAACACGATGCTGTGCTCTTTTTAATAACATCACAATATCGAATATTTTATTTAAGATATACTGCTTTAATAATAACAAAACAAATAAAGGTCTTACAGGACAAGTTGCACGAAGATGATACATTCTAGTCTACTTTATTGCCTAGTCCAAGGGTCGGCAACCTGCGGCTCGCGAGCCACATCCGGCTCTTTGGATGGTCTTTAGTTCCATACGCAAATATTATTTATTTTTATACCATATATATATTATCTAATTTGTTGTTAAAAAACACTACTTATACATGAATAAATAGATATTTTTCTTGTGAATACATAGATTAGTTTTTGTTATCAAAAAGCTTTGTTTACGCAAGTACTATTTATTGTTCGCAAGAAAAATAAATTGTGGCTCTTTGTAAACTTTGAAATTTTGTAAATTGTAATTTTTGACTCTTCCGACTCAAAAGGTCTAGACCATAGGTTCTTAACCTTACTTTAGAACCACTTAGAGAATATATTTTCTTCTAAAGCCCCCCTTTTTAACCGACTTAAAAAAAGGAGGAGGTTCTCAATTCGACTGCTTTATTATGTATGAACCTCAGAACTTTTTTCAAGGTAAACCGATATAGATGATTGTTTTTTTTTTGTTTGAAAGCTGATGCTGTTCATGTGGCTCCATATAAATTTGATCAAGATCTGACCAGTAGTATCTATCTGTAGTTTTTGAGTTATCCTTAATAATGCGTTCTTTTCCATTTAGTATATATTGATGATGTCTCAATAACTTCCTGTATTAAATGAAAATATAACACAAAAAAAACTGCTTCCAAAAAAAGAAACACACTGCAAACTGAAAAATAACTTTAATTTCGGTAGTCGGTCGCAAAAAACGAAAATAAAAAACAACAAAGACACCGACTTCCGAAATGAAAGTTATTTTTCACTTTGTAGTGTTTTTCTTGGAAGTCCGTTGTTTTTTTCTTACCAGCCGTCGCGCGAATCTGAAACAGCAATTGCCACAATTATATTTAAACATGTGATATTATGATGTTATAATATGATGTTGTGATTGTTGTGATATGATGATAACAGTCTTCTACTGCCCCCCTGATAGTCTCAAACGCCAACGAGGGGGCTTTAGCACCCACGTTGAGAACCTATGGCCTAGAGAATGTGATATTTCATCAGCGGTAACCACGATGGACAAGTCAAAAAGGTATTTGATTGACATAAGCTACTGAAAACGTTTTTTCAATTCTGTTGAAGCTGCTGTAGACAAATATGTAACGCTTTGAAAGCAATCGCATTAGACCCTCTGCACCCTAATTACGTAACAATCGAATCATTTTGGAGCATATTGCTAATCCATTGCTTCGTATGTTTGAAAAATTTGTATGGTCAACAACATAAATAACGCAATGAATGTTGTTGAACTGTCAAAATGAAATCCATTCCTACTGTTAGTGTGTTACGTAATTACTCCGCAGGTCTTTGTATTTTGAGAATGGTCCTACTGCCCACATTATGAAAAATGGCTACCGCCTCCAATAGACCGTTGCAAAATTAAACTAGCCGATCGCATTAAGATGGCTCTGAGAGTAAAGAGTCTTAAGTCCAATGGTGTTTTAAGCGTAGGGTATGTGCGTAACTCAGTCTGTGCAGCGAATTAGTCCACTCTACGGAAGCGTAGAAATATGCGTAGCCTCAAAGCGTAGCATGGTCTACGAAAACGAAGCAATGTTCATAGCCTCCAAATCCTAGCGTTGCCTACAAAAACGTAGGGAAGTTCGTAGTCTCAAAGCGTAGCATGGTCTACGAAAGCGAAGCAATGTTCGTAGCATCCAAAACCTAGCGTTGTCTACAAAAGCGTAGAGAAGTTCGTACACTTAAAGCATAGCGTGGTCTACGAAAGCGAAGCAATGTTCGTAGCATCCAAAACCTAGCGTTGTCTACAAAAGCGTAGGGAAGTTCGTAGCCTCAAAGCGTAGCGTGGTCTACGAAAGCGTTTACATTATTAAATACATAAATTTACCTAACATGGCCCTCTATTTATAGAAACGAAGATCAGGAAATGTTTTAAACAGAACTTCTTTATATAAGATAAATCGATAACTAAATTTTTTTTTTGTACATATCTGTCACGCAAAAGCTGTCTGACCTCTTGGAAAAACCATTCGTTTGTAATTATTAATCTACGTACGGTCGGCAGCACGACAGTGGTATCATGCGGAGTGGAAGCCTTCTTGTCACAGTCATGACGTGCAGCTGTCGACAATTCTGTTTTGTGCTTGTGATTATAAATCTATTTTGATTTTATTTTTCTTTATTATTAGAGCGAATTATCTTTTTTGTATTCACGTGTTTCTGTGACAAATAAAACTACTTTTCTTTCTTTATTTCTATCCTTTTAAGATTTGTATAAGCTGGCCTCTTTTCCTATTGGAACTCCGTAATATGTTAAGTATTCTGTGCTAATACGCTAACCCAGCTCAATTTCAAAGTGTTCACACCGACGCGACGTACGGTCGACACTTCGCCCACATTCGCACGGAAGTAAAAATATCGTGCACTGGATTTTCAACTCTCGGTGTTGAGCCGAGTGTTGAGAATCTAACTGAGTGCATCTCAGCGCGTCGAAAAAACACACTGTTGGATTTTCAACTCTCGGCGCTAAGCAGAGCGTTGAAAATACAGTGTTCGAAAAATCCCGCCATGCAGTTTTACGAGTCGTAGGTCATGGGTTCGCTTGAGGGGCTCGTGGCTAAGTAACTATAGCCGCACGGGTTGATCGCAGGTTAAGCCACGCTTGCCGAGGTCAGTCTGTAGATGGGTGACCATCCATTACGTAGTGAGACCACTCACTGCCTGAGAAAGTACGCTAAGCCGATGATCCCGGTTGGAATTCGAAGATGTTTGACAATCGTTACGGGTAGTCAGAAGTCCGAAAGTGTAACTACCAGTCTTAGCAAGGCAGTATAGTGTTACCCAGTAACTGGGTTGTGGATCAGATAGGCAGTCACTCCATTCAGCCGCATCAGGTTAGACTGGAAGCTGACCCCAACTAAGTTGCGGAAAGGCTAGGCAAATGGTCATGGTTTGCATCAGCTAGTATTTATACATTATAGAGATCTAGAATAATTTTGTTATCATTTACATTTCTCCAGTTTCAATCCAATGTTGTTTTGATAAAATATATGACATTTTGTACACCGCGTATGTACTTGCGTAGGTACCGAAGTATATTATATAATATTTAATTTAAAGACGTCGGTATTTTCTCTAGTATTAATAGAATTCAAATGCAAAGCAATTATTTCTATTAAACCATTTACAAGCACTTTTGAATTCTCAAAGAGTCGGTCAATTAATCAGAAAGTTTATGCTAGTTGCCCATTCCAAAATGTAGATCTGTAGGCGAATGTCTGCGCACACTAATACCGTCAGCTCACCCAACACACAGCCGCGGCAACACTGCCTTAGTCTTTATTAACAAATGCACTTCACACGGAATAGTGAATTTAATGCCAGTAAAGCTAAGCAGCATGTACTACATTCTTACTGGAGAAAAACGGGCAAGAAACTCCAAGGACACTCTTTTAAATCATGATATTACAAAATCCTGGGTACATTATTCTTGTTGTTTCTATAAGTGAGAAATATGTAAAAAATAATAATTAATAAACAATTCAAAATATAAGATTTAAAATGTGCTGAGGCAGTTAAGAGATGACCAGACTCAACAGATATCGCCCGTCCACGCAAATGACGCAAAAAAAAATCAATGACGAAAATAATTGACGGAAAATTTTATCTATGAAGTAACTTTAGTACGCAGTTTTGCTTGCCTACGTGACATTAACTGATAAAGTTCCTAGTTGAACGAGGTAGTTGCGTAACACACTAACAGTAGGAATGGCTTTAATTTTGACAGTTCAACAACATTCATTGCGTTATTTAGGTTGTTGAGCAGACAAACTTTTCCAACATATGAAGCAATGGATTATCAATATCCTTCAAAATGATTCAGATTCTGATTAACAGTGTTTTAATTCAATCAAAGCATTCAATTTACAAGTGGGATTACAAATTGGCATCCACAGGTACGTTTCCTGACCCATTTGTTTACATTATACAAAATATACTTTTAGAACAGACCATAAAGTAATGATGATTATATTATTGGTTCGCTTTCCATAGTTCTGGAGCGGGTCGGGGCTGCCTTGAAGCGGCTCCTGCCCAATCTATGGGGTCCAAACGCCTCCTGCCGGAGGCTCTATGCGGGGGTCCTGCGGTCTATGGCCCTTTACGGGCCACCGGTATGGGCGCGTTCACTGAGGCGCCGACCAGCCCGCCGGTTGAACGCGTCCCAGAGGGTCATGCATGGCCATCCGGCTGGTCCGGGATACCACACGGTCTCCTGCGAGGCGGCGAGCCTCCTTGCCGGATTGCCGCCATGGGATCTGGGGGTAAAAGTCCTCGCGCACATTTGGGAGAGGCGCGAGGAGGCGAAACGCCGGGGCGTAACTGCGCTGTAGCGAGAAATCGCGGCACAACGGACAGAGCTCCGGCGGGATCTCATGGCGGCATGGAGAGTGTGACTGTTGCAACCCAGTATTGGGCACGCCACAATTGCGGCGGTAAGTCCCCTCTTTTAGGAGTGGCTTGAAAGGCGCCACGGTGTCCTCACCTTCCGCCTGACGCAGGTCCTCACCGGACATAGCCGTTTCGGGAGGTTACTGTTCCGGGTAAGGCGGGAGGAAACGCCCGGATGTTACCAATGTGTGGATCGACCGGAGGACACGGTGGAGCATATGGTGGCGGTCTGCCCGGTTTGGGCGGAGCACCGTCGTGTCCTCGTGGCGGCGATCGGCGGCTGCGATCTCTCGCGTCCGGCCCTGGTCCAGGCCATGGTACGGAGCGAGAGGGAATGGGAAGCCGTCACCTCTCTCTGCGAAGTAGTAATGCTTGCGAAGGAGGAGGCAGAGCGCGTGAGGGAGAGGCAATCGTTGCGCCCTCACGCCCCTAGTCGCCGCAGGAGGAGACACCCCGGCCACCGTAGGCGCGGGCTTGCGGACGGCGAGCAACGGGCAGCTCACCGTCCGGTTAGGACCAGGCCCGGGTCGACGCCGCGTCGTGTTCTACGCGCGCCTCAAAGTGATCTCAGCATAATTGACGGGGTCCGATAAGGCCGATGCCTGCCGGGGTCGCGGATTGTTCGAAAGAGTTACCGTGGAACTGGCACACAGGCAACTGAAGGAACGCATGGGTGGGTTTTAGTCGGTAAAAGTCTGAAACGCCCTCCCGCTACGCCCTGAGCGGGAGAAGTCATTTGACGGTATCCCTCCCCAAAAAAAAAGAGGGTCGAACACGAATGACGATATAACGTAAAAGTTAGGTAAGTAATTTTTGAATCGAAAATACCACTTTTCTATAGCATTTTGGTTCAAAATTCGACAAGCAGAATTTTTGTCATCCTTGTAGATATGAATAAAGTCTTCAATTTAAATAAAATAATAGGGTCATATTCAAAGTAAGGCCTGAATTCCTCCTACGCTGTTGTCGGTCGCGTACGGTCGGTTGCGTACCAGTTGTAGCAACGTACGCGCCGCTGACGTCAGCGTCGCAGTGTGGTGCTATGTCGAAAACAATGTACGTATATTAGTACGCGCGACGGACGTACGCGACCGACATCAGCGCAGGAGAAATGCAGGCCTCATTGTATTTTACTACTGTCTTAATGTCCAATTCAATTATTTTTATAATGAGATACAACTGACTAGAATTTCATAAACAAGCAGATTAAATGTTTATTGAGCATAATAAAAAACAATGAAACATTTGATACGGCTAAATAATACATTAAAAAATAACAGACATTGCGTTGGTTCTGTTTCATACAAGTATTCAATGTCCACGTCATTGACGTTAATAAAAAAATTAAAAAAACACGTGTGGCACTCGGGGACTGCCGCGGTAAAGCTATTGCATAGCATTTTTTATCAACTTATGCAATTATAATTATTTTTTTATTTTTTATTTATGCAGTATTTTTTTTTCTTTGATATTAATTCAAGTAAAGTCGTACCATATTATTTTTATTTATTTTTTTCTCACCACAATATTACAAAATACATATTAGATGGTATCAGAGTCAGACAGCATTTTAATATTGTGGGAGACTGGTGCCTAAACTAGGCTCTAGGCCTGTATTTCAGGACACCAGGTCTCCGCCCTTTTACAATAATACATTTTCTGTTTCTAAGTACTTGTACAATGACAATCGAAGGATATAAAAACAACATTATAAAAAGATTAGTGGCTCGAGTGGAAATGTTAACTTTAATATTATAAACTAAGAGTAAACTAAACTTTTGTTAATAGGGTTATGTTATACGTATATGGAATGGTGTGTGTGTGTGTGTGTGTGTGTGTGAGGGTGTGTGTGTGTGTGTGTGTGAGGGTGTATGTGTGTGTGTGTGTTAGTCACTTTTGGGCTTGTATGGCTGATTAGTGATAAATAGCTGATATTACACCATAGAGGTAAGTAGGTTCTCAGTATCATCATAATTTAGTTGTTGTAGTAAGGCAGTAACTTGCTTTTTGCACAAAGTTTTAGTGAGGTTGACTATAGATGACATCCTGTTAATTTTGTTATAGAGAAAACCACCAAGGTGGCAAAAAAACCGCTTTGAAAATTTCGTAGTACATTGGTGTATTTGACGGCGGTCTACGGGGTCGTAACGTCTTTTGAGATGTGAGGTCGTGGGATGGTAGGTAATTAATGAGTGCTGTTTTAGCAAGGTATTCAAGATAAAAAGTTGGCGCACTGTTAAAACTTTAGCCTCCTTATATAGAAGCTCTGTGGGGTAACGGTAGGGCAGGAATGAGGACACTTTTAAGATAGCTCTCTGAGCTCTCTCCAAATCAATAATTGTGGTTTTCGGAGCACCTCCCCAGACAGTGATACAGTAGGTTATCAGTGACTGAGCAAGGGCAAAGTATACTGATTTCTTTACTTTGTCATCAGCTACCTGTCTCAAGGTTTTAAAAATATATATGAGCTTGCGTAACCTGGTCTTAAGTGTATCAATGTGTTCCTGGAATCTAAGGTTACCATCGATTATAACTCCCAGATACTTTACGTGTCTAGTGCTGCGAAGGTGAGTGCAAGTACATATAGTGTTATCGTGTGGTTCCGGACAATTGTGTGTTGTAATTGTGTAGGGTACTGAGGAGTTTGGGACGTTACCATCTGCTCTAAGGGAGAATGTCATGTAGTTGGTTTTCTCCACGTTGAGTGTTAGGACATTACAGCGTAACCACTTTGACACAGTATTGTAGCCCGATTGCGAGTATGAAAAAACTTCGTCCCATGTATCAGCGCTAAAGAGGAGCACCGTGTCATCTGCAAAGCTTACGATCCTACCTTTGGGGAGTGTGAGCATACCCAGGTCATTAATATACATAAGGAACAGAGTGGGACCTAACACGCTTCCCTGAGGAACGCCATATGAGACTGTTCGTTCGTCACTAATGTGTTCACCTATCTTAACGCACTGGGTACGCTCACTCAAGTAGTTCTTAAAAAGTTCTAGTTGAACCCCTCTTATACCTAAATTTTCCATTTTTTGGGAGAGAATAGGCACAGAAACCGTGTCAAATGCTTTTGCAAGGTCTAAGAATATGCCTAGCACCTTTTCCCCTCTGTCCAGGTTGGTGACAACATAGTTTGTCAAATCGTGTACTGCGTCGGATGTTGATTTGCCAGACCGAAAGCCGTATTGAGTTGGAGATAAAAGGTTGTGTTTGTCGAGGTAATCAACAAGCCTGTTGTTCATTATCCTCTCTAGAACTTTTGACAGGGCAGGTAAAATAGCTATGGGTCTATAGTTACTGACACGGTTTCTGTCCCCACTCTTATGGATCGGGTGTATGATGGATCTTTTAAATACTTTGGGGAATTTACCTTTTGAGAGGGCCAGGTTACAAATGTATGTAAGTGGGGGCACAATAGTGGCTTTATGTTTAATAAGAAGTTTACTCGATATTCTATCCCATCCCGGAGCACAATCACTGCGAAGGGACATTATTAATTTGTCGACCTCGTCTTCGTCCGTTGGTAGCAAAACCATTGAATTTGAGTTGCTGTTGTCGGGTAATTTAATAGGTTCTGGTGAGCTTATTATTTCTTCAGCGAGTTGTTTGCCAATTTCAGCAAAGAAATCGTTAACAGATTCAACAGCTATTTTTGGAGTGGATGAAAGTGTTAACAGTTGTGATGGAGATTCTTTCTTTTTTGTCCTGTTTGTTAAATTATTTATTGCCGCCCATAGATGCTTGGGGTTTGTTCCAGCTTTGCTTATTTGATTTTTTTCATATTCAGTTTTTATTTTCTTTAATAATTTGTTACAAAAGTTTCTGTATCGGGTAAAAGTTATTTTTAGATCATCATTATCTGGCGCTTTTTTAAATTTTTTGTGCAAGTTGTCTCTGTGTCGAACGCAGCGAAGAAGCCCTGGAGTTATCCATGGCTTCATAATTTTTTTACGGTTTGGCACTTTGACAGTTTTTGTATTGGTCTCTATAACTTGTACTATTAAATTAACCATAGTTTCCGCAGCTACATGAGGATCTCGATTGTTATAGACGTCACCAAAGTCTAGCTGCGCAATGTCTAGATCCAACTTGTCATGATTAACACGGATTGCTGCTTCTCTCACAGCCGTATTTGTGGTTTTCTTGGCGAGAAACAGCAATACCGTCTCATGGTCGGTCAGTGCAGAATGAGCAAAAGTGTAGAAGCAGGCCGCTGACTTTTTAAGGCAAAGTGATCAAGACATGCTTGTTGTCTAGTGGGCAGTGTATGGGCGGGAAGTAGACCATGTGATGCCAACAAATATACACGCTAAGCGAACGCTCGGCCGAGCTACATGGTAGGCGGAGTGGGGGTGCTAGGTTTTATTTTCGTTACGGAATTTCTTGATTCAGTCGCCGCGCTCAAAGCCCGGGATAAAAGCTATGCAATAGCTTAAAATATATTTAGTATAACTATTACACAAAAGTTTAAAAAAAATATATTATTCAGAGATAATTGTTAAAACTTTATCAGTTTGCTGAATAGTACTTATAAAATATTATTTATTATTCTTCAAATTTAATTTATTAATGAGTGTCCTGATTTTACACATATCTGTTATTCTTCTCTGTTATGCTATTTTAACATTATTTTCATGGAAATAAAGAAATTTGTTAAACAGGGAACATTAGTTCACTAGTTGTCATACTACATGACGGAACAATAAATGCTCCGCCATTTTGTTCAATATAGTTTTTCATAATGAAACGACCAATGAGGGCTATCGCGTTTGAGTTCGCCGCTAGAGGCGCTAGTGTGAAGTAAGGTCTCTAAATGTCAAAATATGTACTGAACGTTCACTGTTTGCGGGATTTTTATCACGGATTTTAATAAATAATTCATAATACCTGTAATGGTTGTGCCATTCTTGATTAATTATGGCTTAAGATTTTAAGTAAAAAGTGAGGATCTAATTTGGTAGGACTTGAAGGAAGAATAAGATTTGTCTGCTTCATGCTTGCCAATTTTAGGAACATTATAATCTAAATATTAATTTGAAGTATTAAAATGTAATAAAATAAACATACTATGAATATAAGGGTACTTTAACATATCCAAAACATCAAATAAAAGTACTGCAACAGGTCAATGGCGAAAACAACTCGACAATGGCGCCAACTGGTGAGCACAAAAACGAAAACCCCCATTGGAACCATGCACCTAGCTTCTGACGTTTCATAAGTGCCAATTTATGTTTATGTGAAATAAAATATTTTCATTTGATTTGATTTAGATGATTTCGTTAAGTAAAGAAAATTAGACTTTTAAAAATTATATTGACTGTGAGACATTCAAAATAGCGGGAAATATAAATAAATATAAATATTTACTGTTTTATTACTGACACTAGGAAAAGGCTTTGTATTGTGATATTTGCTATAAATATAAAATATTCGTATATCATGTCAATTGACGTGGAAATAAATAGATTTGTAGGTTAAACACGTGGTGATATTTGCTATAAATATTAAATATTCGTATATCATGTGAATTGACGTGGAAATAAATAGATTTGTAGGTTAAACACGTGCAATTAAATCATATATACGTTATTTTATCTATCACTTTTTTTCTGTTACGTAACAGATATGAATGATAAAGCGTTATTCACAATGTCTCATGTATGAATTAATGTAAATAATATATTAATACTTACTGCACCGCAGGTTAGCCAAAACATTTTTAAGCTATTGCATAGCTTTTATCGCGGGCTTTGAGCGCGGTGACCGAATCAAGAAATTCCGTAACGAAAATAAAACCTAACACCCCCCACTCCGCCTACCATGTAGCTCGGCCGAGCGTTCGCTTAACGTGTATGTATATGGTACGACTGTACTTGAATTAATATCAAAGAAAAAAAATACTGCATAAATAAATAAATAATTATAATTGCATAAGTTGATAAAAAATGCCATGCAATAGCTTTACCGCGGCAGTCCCCGAGTGCCACACGTGTTTTTTTTTTATTTGAGGTATGTAAAGTCTGCGTATAATGTGCCATGTAATGCATTGCTGTGCCATGTATGGTCTGTGTATGCATGTATTACTGCGTATCCCCGCCGCTTGCACCGTTTGTACAAGCCAAGCTCTAGAGATGGGTGACTCTCTTTCATTCAAACGTCGAAATATAAAATTTATAAACAAAAAAGATCTAAATTGTTACAGTCCGGCCATTGAGAGAATGCGTTTCTAACACCTGCCAGTGCGAAAATTCTAGTAGCTATAGAGGTATGAGGAACAGGGTGTAAAGTTCACTCATACTCTATGGAAAAGGGAGGATCCTCCGACCAGACGGGTCTTGTGTCTGGTGGGCATCTGCCCAACGGTTGATGTCGGGATGTTGTATATATGCTAGTTGCGCGGTAAACTCTGCTTGCGCGATGCAGGATTTTGCGTGACGTCAGTATGACGCGTAGCTCGCATGTGGCGTTTGTAGATGCCGCTACATAGCTATAAAGATCTTATTCGCAAAACACGTATTATTTTGTATGAAACTGACAGTCGTCAAGAACGCATTGTCTCGACGGACGGACTGTAAATGCTAACAGAGTAGTTGGTTAATTATTATAATCATGCAGAAATTTGAACTGATTTACTAATTGTTCAATGATTTGTGACAATTATATCAAAATATGATCACCAAAATGTTGTTTCATTATGTACCTACCTAGCGACCCGCCCTGGCTTCGCACTAGTAGCACTATTATACCTAATTTAGGTAGACTAGTGGTTCTGTGAGCTGTAGACCTCGAGAGTCTGTCTTTGTTTAGCTTAAAACTGAATAAATGTTCACCACGCACCTTAGAACAAAAAGCACGCGCAAAGGGCGCGAAATGGCTGAAATATGATTTTTATACGTTTTCAACCACCATGTTTTAGCCATTTTGAAAATTTCGAGAAATTTAATTGACAAAAATTTCAAGTAATTATCGAACCAGCACCCTAATTACGTAACACACTATCTATCACAATCTGAATCATTTTGAAGCCTATTGTTAATCCATTGCTGCATATGTTCTAAAACTTTGTCTGCTCAACAACTGAAAAAACGCAATGAATATTGTTGAACCGCCAAAATGAAACCCATTCCTACAGTTAGTGGGTTACGTAATTACCCCGCTGGTCACAAAATTTCACGAGGATCGGTTGAGAAATGTGACCTGTAGAGGAGAACAGCCGGACATCCGGACATACGAAAGCATTTTTGCCCAAGCTCAAACGAAGAAGCTTCGGTCGCTCTTCGCGCTCGCTCGGTCAATGAACTGTAAAGGTACGAGTTCGTAGCCGACTGCATGCAGCAGCAGCAGACGACCTGTCGCTGCGACACTACTGGTTTCTATGCATTTGTATGACTCACAGACCTTTCGTAGCTAGCGACACGTCGTTTTCATAGGAATACATAGAAACTAGTGTCGCAGCGACACGTCGTCTGCTGCTGCTGCGTGCAGTCGGCTACGAACTCGTACCTTAATAGGTATATATAGCTAGTGATCGTGATGATGGTATTCTACTATTCCAGATGTTTTAATTAGCACAACGTTAATTATTTATTTACAAAACGTGTGCTATTTAAACATGCCCTATTGTTATTTTGCGTTACAATCAAATAATATTCATATTCGTTTCCTATCCGTAACTTACAATTATTTTGAACTAGCTTTTGCTAGCGGCTTCGCCCGCGTGGATGTCGGAAATTATCCCACGGGAACGTACTACCGGGATAAAAGTATCCTACGTGTTAATTCCAGGTTATAAACTATTTGTGTTCCAAATTTCATCCAAATCCGTTCAGTAGTTTTTGCGTGAAAGAGTAACAAACATCCATCCATCCATCCTCACAAACTTTCACATTTATAATATTAGTAGGATAGGATAGGATAGGATATGACCCAATAATATTCAGTGCCAAACAAGTATATCCAATTCAAAATCAATTCGCATTAAAATTACATTTTATTTAGCACGTTCGTTAATTAGGCTAAACCCACAGGAGTCGTGCTTATTACCACTAAACCAACGGACAGACCCACAAGCATATTATTATAATAACATAAATTACATTATTACTACTATCAATACATTGTATTAAGTTTTGCAGTCCCGATCACGTATTAAACAACTCGAAGCGGTCGGGTCAAAACGTGTCGTGTTAATAATTACTCCGGAGACAAAACATTGGGTTAATTATAATTATAAAAAAATATTTAGAATTGATCGAGATAATTATTTTAATAATTCGTGTAAGATTGAGTGGTAATTCTTGTGGACAATGAGCGTTATTTGTGTTTACTTGGATTTTAATTCTTTTGGAGAAGTGTAAGTGAATTATTTTCTTTTTATTTTTAATTGCAAGTGAGCAATCAAGATTTGTATGGTAGGTCCTCAGGTCGAAAATACAATGTGGAGACAACCATGCGATACTAAATGAAAACACAGGCAATACTAGTACATTACAACTATTTTCCTAATGTCCTTCGGAAATCAACACATTTCCGAACACAAACGAATGCTAATTTCCATGTCCATCAATTATTAGATTTATCGTGAATAATAATTTGAACTTAGAACTAAATACCTACTTTGTCGTGTTTTTACGTCAAAACAAAAAAACAATAAATTACTTAGTTCTGAATTCAAATTATTATACACGATAAATTTAATAATTGATGGACATGGAAATTAGCATTCGTTTGTATTCGGAAATGCGATGATTACCGAGTGAGATTAAGAAAATAGTTGTGCTGTACATAGGAGTTGAAACGATCACCGTTTCCTCTGTGAACGACACTAATCTTTAAAGGCTATTGTCATTCACAGAGGACACGATGATCGGCTAAATGGTTAATAGAAGGGACTGGAGTCCACGTTATCACGGACGTAATAATATTGCGGCGGGATTTTTTGGCGCACTGGATCTTCAACGCACTGCTTACCGCCGAGAGTTGAAAATCCAACAGTGTGATTTTTCGACGCGCTGGAATCCACTCTGTTGGATTTTCAACGCTGGGTTCAACACCGAGAGTTGACAATCCAGGGCGCGATAAATTCCGCCGCGATATTTTTAAATCCGTGCAAACGTGGTCTAAGAGCGCAAGTCGCGATTTTTTAAGATTGGGTTTTTTGAGATAGGGCAGTAAGGTCAGCTAAATTTACCGATGTAGCTACAGGAAAACGGTCGTAGGAGACTGTCTTTAACTCAAACTCAACTCAAAAGTCAAAACTCAAACTCAAAGCATTTATTTCAAATAAACCAATTACAGGCACTTTTGAATTGTCAAGGGGTCGATCAGCCAGAAAGATGAAGCTAGTTGCCCATTCCAAAGCGTAGCAGGTACCTATGGAGAAGAACGGGCAAGTAACTCCATGGACACTCTTTTAAATTAAAATATGGTTACAAAATATTGGTTAATCATTCATGTTGAAATTATGCACGTGAGAACGATGCAGAACGTTAAAAGCGTCCGTAATAAAGAGACAAAAACAATTCAAATATTAAATTAAATTAAAATAAGCCGTGGGAGCTAAGAGATGACCAGTCCCTACTGACGGCGCCCGGTCACGAAAATGACGTATGGATCAGCACCCTTCAGCTCAACCATTTTGAAGGGAACTTAATGATCCAACACACACGCCTTGAACATTCGTTCAAGGCGTGTGACCAATTATGCTCCCTATTTCTAGTGATATAATTGTGTTTTTCACATCTTTTACTAAAAAGATGTAGACAACTATTTGAGATATTCTGATCTGCATTCACAGATTTTGAAGAAAATGTACGGTCGCCAGCACATCAAGTTACTACAAACTGACAGATTTTTCATTCGATTTTGAATTTAACCATCAACATTTTAAGGTTTAAAATCGTTTTGGGGAAATTTGACAGTTTCGTGTAACTTGACCTGCTGGCGACTGTACCTACAGTCAGCAAGAAAAGAAAATTGGTAATTTTCACAAAAAGCTTTTTTTGATGTCAGTCGATGCTGTACCCTAATTACGTAACACACTATCAATCACAATCCGAATCATTTTGAAGAATATTGCTAATCCATTGCTTCATATGTTCGAAAAATTTGTCTGCTCAATAACGTACATAACGCAATGAATGTTGTTGAACTGTCAAAATGAAACCCATTCCTACTGTTAGTGTGTTAATTACCACGCTATTTCTTAACATGTTGACTGTCCGTGCATTATATGTAATGCATTTCCGACTAAGCCATGACGTTCGTGCATTACGTGTAATGCATTTTTATTTTTTTTCATTTTCATTTCATTTATTCGTGAACAATTTACATTGTTTTGAATATACATGCAATTTACATAAAATTATAAGAACTATGAATTATTAATTAACATTCCAAGAAACTCAAAATATAGTGCCTAATAGTTTCAAATATAATGTCGAAACAGTTGTTAAATACTACTAGACAGTTCAAAAATAATATAATTATGATGTCAAACAATTTTAAACTACAATGTGAAAAACAGTTTTAAAACAATATAATGAAAATGTCAAACAGTTTCAAAATACAATGTCAAAACAGTTTTAAATATAATGTCAAACAGTTTTAAGTATGATGTCAAGAGATTTTAAATTCTATATGAAGTCAAAAGTTTTCATTGATCATCAGTTCCGGTGTCAACTAATGACATTAAAACAAAATTACATTGAATAATACAATGCACAAATAACCAGTTGCGACGTCCATGCATTAAATGTAATGCACCCAAAATAAGCTATGACGTCCATGCATTATACAGGGTGGAAAAAATCAATGGGCCCTGAAGGGAAACTACTTTAAATCCTTAAGATAGATTATTTTACTTAAAGGAAACATTCCTTTATTTTTAAAACGAAACAAAACTGCATTCACAGATTTCTCGACAAGCTTACCTAAACCGGGAATCGAACCAACCAAAAATTCAAAAACTTAACACTCGCATTAACATTAACACGCATTAACACTCACATGCCTGTATCGACTAATGTTAAAGATAAAATTTCTCCAAGAAACATTAGGTCTTACACTCGTCTGGACTATTTTTTATGGGGCCATGTAAAAAAAAATATTTACAAAAAGTCTTATGAGACTGTAGAAGAGCTAAGGGTTGAGGTAGAAAATGTTGTTGGAAGCATACACGAAGTGAATTTAAAAAAATACTAAATTTGTATATCCGTAACGAGGGGTCTCATTTCGAGCAACTTATCTGTAAAATTATTAAAGTGTATCAAATTGTAATTTTAAATAGTTCAAGTAACTATGTCATGCTAGGTAATAATTTTCGTTCATGTTTACGTGTCCTTCGTATTAGAATTAATCATAAAATAAAATTAATGTTAGATTTAATGTTTTTTTTTATTTCTACGACCAAATGTTTATAAGAGAGATTTTATCCTGAACAATAATCCTATCGATTAGTTGAATAAAATAGCGAGTGTTTATTTTTTGAATTTTTAGCTGGTTCGATTCCCCGTTTAGGTAACCTTGTCGAGATATCTGTAAATACAGTTTTGTTTATTTAAAAAAATAAAGGAATGTTTCCTTTAAGTAATATAATCTATCTTAAGGATTTAAAGTAGTTTCCCTTCAGGGCCCATTGATTTTTTCCACCCTGTATATAAAGCACACTGAAATTTTCGGAAATTTCTGGAATTTTCATTATAACACGCGGTTCGTGATTATTCCCATTGTTAATAAATTATATTCAAATAAAATATCGAAAAACATAATCCGGACGTCTCGTGGCACGTAGTAAAATTTTCTTGGACAGTCAACGCGTTAAGGGGGAAGCGCATGGGTAGCCCGCGAAATTCAAATTTTCTTACGTTTTTTGCAATTTGAAGGTCAATGTCAGGTTGTATTTTGATAAAAATATGATTCGCGACCGTAACAAATATGGCTTTACAGAATTATAATCGATAGAATCAGCAAGACAACTCCTTAGGTTAGAATTGGTGTCAAATGTCATGATATGTCATGAAATAGTCATTTAATACAGTAATATGAACTCAGAGAGATGTATTGCTGATTCTATGGATTATAATTCCGTAAAGCCATATTTGTTACGACCGTGTATCATATTTTAATCAAAATACAACCTGACAGTGACCTGCAAATTGCAAAAACCGTAAGTAAATTTGAATTTTGCGGGCTACCCTGAAGGTTCCGCCTTAAGGATCGGAAACTCTAAAGTTTGAGTTTTAGAAATAAAAAGATAGAAATCGCATTGATACTTTTTCCATGCATTTCGTAAGAAAGTTACTTTTTCTATGATCGATAGACTGGCTGCAATGAAGACTGGCCGCCATTTTGCTAGGGTGCTTCACGCCGATCGCTAGTGCAACAGACAATATCCTACATATTCGCTTATCTATACTAATATTATAAGGAGGTAAAATTTGTTTGTATGTAGGGGGTAATCTCTGGATCTATCGGTCGAATTTGTAAATAGCCTATACAGGGTGTTTGGAAGCTGGGTGCAAAGCCTTTAAGGGGGTGAATGTTGACACCATTTTGAGCATTTTGAGCCATGCATTTCTTAGACGAAGTCGGTTTTATTTTTATAGTTGGCTGCTATTTCTAGGCACCACCTGAAAAATCAAGAGAGAGAAGAGGTTAACGTGGTCTGTAATAAATGAAACTACATACCTTGTCAACATCATGGTCTAAAGAAACAAGGTCTGGCATTCCGGGAGTGACACATGCTTACGTCACTATCCAGTTGCCACTTTATTGCAACAAAACACGAATTATGGAAACATTTTCAGTCACCGTTCTGTTAAAAAATATAGTTATAGCATTTAAATTGTCGTTTCGTTTTCTAATCAAGTGAAACAATTTAATTTAAACATATGCCAACGTAATTGTTAGTTAAAACCTCATTGTTTTATCAGATTCGCACAGGTAATAATGGCGGTTGGGGAGTTATTATTACACATTACTGGTAACACAGCTGTGATGACGTAGGCTTGTGTTACCCTGTGTCTCGGAATGCTATACCTGGCGAAGTATATTATTATACCATGGTCACCATAAAAGTAAATTGGTTTAAAAAAAAAGAGAAAAGGGGGTAGGTAAGTTTATGGTCACAATATCCCTACCTACCCTTGGGAGTAGCACAGTACTCTCCTGGCTCAGCCTGGTGTGATACAGCCCGCAGCGGTGTGGCACGCTACAGACGCCAGGGAAGGTGACGGTCGGCAGTTGGTCTTGCCAGACCCTCGGAGCGAGCTAGACGCGGCCACGCGGGTTAAATAGGTACCCGGCGTGGAGCCCGTTACTGCGCAGGATTACCGGAAGGTGGTGGCGCTGCACTTAGCACCCGGATGCTTCGGATGAATCCGGATGTACTTCGGCAGGTGGCAGCCAGACCTATGGACGATGATGAGCTTCCAAAAACCCTGTATATTTGACATAGACTTTTATCACGATATTCCCACGGGATCGAGACTTCTGCGGGTGAAGCCGCGGGGTGCAGCTAGTATAAAATGACTGGCTTTTGCCCGCGGCCTCGCCCACGTCGATGTCGGAAAATATCCTACGGGAACGTACTAAAGGGATTAAAAATACGCTATGTGCTAACACACTAACAGTAGGAATGGCTTTCATTTTGACAGTGCCACAACATTCATTGCGTAATTTACGTTGTCGAGCAAACAAATTTTTGTAACATATGAAGCAATGGATTAGCAATAGGCTTCAAAATGATTCAGATTGTGATAGATAGTGTGTTACGCAATTAGGGTGCAGGTTATAAACTATCCTGTGTGCCAAATTTCATCCAAATTCGTTCAGGCGTTTTTGCGTTAACTCGGAACAGACAAACGACAAACGGAAAAACTCTTCGTTACTATTTTAATATATGTAGGTATAGATATTAATAGATTAACTATTCATCTGTTACAAATAAACAAAGCTGGTGGGATTTTTTGGACTTGAACTATTAATATTACATTATCTATTTTTATTAATAGGTGTTTTTAAATTAAACGACATTAACACTTAACTGTATTTAGGCAATTACTATAAAATTAACTAAGCGATAATATTATGTACTTAATAATATATGGATTTCACTATACCCAATAAGTAGGTTTTGTAGGTCAGATAGGCCGAAACTACGGTCCTCGTGCCTAGGGAGCAGGCCCGCAGGAGATCTACTGCCAAATCAAGAAATCCGTAGTTTCGGTCTAAGTTACGGGCGTTTACTACTCCATATCACTTACGGACATATGATTCATTCGGGGCCCAAACTAAGAATGAATAGATAGATAGATAAATCGTTTATTTGGTGAATACAAGAGACATAACACAACATACAAAGCACGATCAAATAATATAATTTAACGTGATTACAATTTAGTTAAGTAGGTACAAAGTGCCAATACACAACAAGAGAAAAAAAAGAGAAAGGAAGACATAAAATAGTAACGATGACACTTTGTGTCACAAATTAAAACATAAATGAAAATAACGTGCGCTGGAATACAAAAGTGCGGTGTGCGTCTCAAAGTGGCACCAAATGGAAGTCCAGCTCAGCATGTATCAGACAAATATACCTGACGCTGGTATTCTGCTGAATCCCTGTAGTGACCTACGGACGTCGAGCAGATGAGATCAATACGCGAATAATTGAATGAACGAGTTGAATAAGTGAATGACAACACGATCCCTATTTCCCGTCCGATAATTATTATTTGATGCTTATTTTGACGTAGCACCTACTTTCGGATGGGCCCGCACATTCGTTGACGGACTTAGAGTTTAGATCCTTAGTTTCGGATCTTCGGACGACGGATATTTAACACGTTAACTTTAATTTCCAATGTAACGTTAGCGCCATAAACGTATATTCGTATAAAGGTTCCTGCAGCAGGCGTGACGCAACAGCGCAACGCGATGCTTGTAGAACAATTTCCATGAATTTTTCATACAAATTGTTCTATTAGAGTCGCATCGATATGTCGCGTCGCGCCTGTTTGCGAGAGGGAGTCTTAAAGCGCTAACTCGCTAGTTTGCAACCCCTCATACAAATTCTACTACGGGCACTCCGGTTTGACCTTCTTTGAAAAATGCACTTGGTTGAATTCAGGAGACAAATTTCTCGTACTTAAAAAACGTTCAAATTAATGACGCAATTTGATTAAAAATATGTAAGTAAATTAGAGTATTTTTTACAGATTGTGACTTGAGAAAAGAATATCAGAGAGAGAGATAAAATACAGGAAACGCGTCTAAACCCACTTGCACCGCCGAACACGTTTAGCATTTATCAAATACAACGCCATCTAACGACCACCTGATACCGAAACGATAACTAATGACAGTCTGTACCTTCTTGCTACTTAGCAAGAAGGTTGTTCTGTTTCTCAATAGTTCGTTATATATCTGGTAGAGGGCGTGACACTGCTCACTCACACAACCAAACATTTTTTGTTTTTTTGTCGGCTCTGCTTTAAAACACTCAAAATACTGTTTTTTTTTCAATCCGTTTTTGACGATATGCGTCAATAATAATAAATCAATAAAGACTTAATATACTTGCTTTCATTTTGCAAAAATCGTTTATGTATCGAGATTTGTTCTCTTAAAGAATGTACGGGGAGTGCCTCTAACGAGTTATAAACATCATTTTGTCTCTGTCATCTTCAAACATTTGACAGAAACAGAATTATGTTCTAAACTCGTTTAGCGCTAATCGTGTTTAGTGATTGGCGGAGGAAATGGGTCGAAGTTGTCTCAATATAGTCTTTTTAGGAAAGAGGGGATATTTCAAAGATTCAAATCGTTAGAGATGGTCCAGCGGTGTAATTACGTAACACACTAACAGTGGGAATGGGTTTCATTTTGACAGTTCAACAACATTCATTGCGTTATGTACGTTGTTGAGCGGACAAATTATTCCAACATATGAAGCAATGGATTATCAATAGGCTTCAAAATGATTTAGATTGAGATAGATAGTGTGTAATTAGGGTGCTGTTTGCTTCGTTGAAAAAGACATTTAAATAGTATCGTCTCGCTCTGTCACTCACTCATAGTGAAAATCGTATCTGTAGTTCATTGCGCGATGTGTTAATTCACGATTGTCAGTATGGACACTTTTTTGCGCGTCCTCAGTACGGTACATCTATCGATTTAAATATTTCGGATATTTAGAAAGCTTCATTTGGACACTGCACTGAATCAGGGGGCCTACTCTCTTAGTCCGTCAACGAAGAAACGGGCCCGTCCGAAAGGAGATCGGTACTTCGGAAATAACCCTACACCCGATTAATTAGCCTTTTCGGACGGGCAATAATACATCGAGAGTACCTAAGGACAACTGTCAAGTGGTGTTGTCATTCATTTTTAGTTCGTGTCTCGAAGTAATCTTATGTGCGTTGGTGATAAGTAGGAGCAAACGCTAGAACTTCGGCCGGAACTACGGATTTGGTGCTTAAAGAGTGGACCCCTTTTTTTTTGGGTGGTAATTCATCAAATGACCTCTGCCGGTCTGGGCGGAGCGGGAGGGCGTGTCAGACTCTTACTGTCTAAAACCCACCCGCGTTTCTTTAGTTGCCTGTGCGCCAGGGCCACGGTAACTCTTTCGAACAATCCGCGACCCCGGCAGGCATCGGCCGAATCGGACCCCGTCAATTATGCTGACATCTCTTTGAGGCGCGCGTGGAACACGACGCGCCGTCGACCCGGGCCTCGTCCTTACTGGACGGCGAGCTGCCCATTGCTCACCGTCCGCAAGCCCGCGCTTACGGTGGCCGGGAATCGGCTATCGACTCCCGGCGCCCAGGGTGTCTGCTCCTGCGGTGGCTAGGGGCGTGAGGGCGCAACGATTATCTCCCTTACGCGCTCCGCCTCCTCCTTCGCGAGCATTACTGCTTCGCAGAAGGAGGTGACGGCTTCCCATTCCCTCTCGCTCCGTACCATGGCCTGGACCAAGGCCGGAAGCGAGAGATCGCCGCCGCCGATAAAGAGTAGACCTCTAGTTACTGAATTCGTCTGCAGATTAAATTGCGATAGACGTATCGCGACTTTTCTTCTATCTTATTACATATGTTAATTTTTGGGAGGCTAACTTGCTAAATGCGAAAACACTTGTCTGAATTCACTATCATCATTTATTTCAAGTAGCATACTTATTATAAAGCGCTTTTAAATGAAATGTCAAAATTTACAAGAATATTAAATTGATTCTACTTGGCCCTTCCAAAAGGTAATTTCGTAGTTAATGGGAAAAACCCTCTACTACTATTGTTGGATCGTTTTTTGTTTCGTCACCCGCTAATGTTGGGGAATATTTAACTGATCCTCTGAAAAAATTTAGACCTTCTATCTAATGATGGACACTTTTTAAAATTAATGAACCACTAAAAACATTTTGTTTTTCTAATGATGCACATTTTTTAAAAATAATTGAGCCTCTTTTTAAATTGTTGGCATTTTCTCACATTAACATAAGTTGCAGTAACTAAGCTAGGGTACCCCGACCATATGGGTTAGGTTAGGTTAGAACCGCGTATCGCTACATCCATCCATCCATTGGTCACAGCTACCTGACTATTTAAGAATTTTAGGACCCCAAAATAGGAATTATTTGAGGTTCACAAAAAGAGGCACAATCGTTATAAGCAAGGCCAAGAGCAAACCAGGAGCAAGAGCAAGGCCAGGAGCAAGGCCGGCCAAACCCAGGCACGTGGGCCACTGAGTGGCTCGCCAAGTCATTTGAATTTGCCCGGTCGGTCGGCTAGCCGGTGCGCTGTGTCACCGTTTCCACCTGATTGGTCGTCTCGCCCGAACGCAACCGATCAGCGTCCTTCGGGTATTGTCGCTATTTCTAAGTATTACTTCGGTATGTCGTACTATGTTCGGGTGCATTGGATGACTAATCAGTTTGGTGACAATTTGTTAAAGTAAATTAAAGCATATTTTGTCTTTTTAACCGACTTCCAAAAAAGGAGGAGGTTCTCAATTCCAATGTATTTTTTTAAATGTTTGTAAGCTCAGAACTTTTTTCTAGGTGAACCGATTTTGATGATTCCTTTATTTGAAGGATGGTGCTTCTCATGTGGCCCCATTTAAATTTGATCAAGTACTGACCAGTAGTTTTTGAGTTATCCTTAATACTGCGTATTTTTTCCACTTTGTTTATATTGATGTTTTAATAATTTCCTGTCACGGTTATTTGCATATCAAGCAGTGGTTTACGAATGTGTGTGGGGCAGGTACCACAACTAAAAAGTGTAAAATAAAAACATTATTACAATAAAACAACCGACTTCCAAAAAAAAACACAAATAAACGTGAAAATTAACTTTAATTTCGGAAGTCGGTGTCTTTGGTTGTGTATTTTCGTTTTTGGCCACCGACTTCCGAAAAAAAGTTAATTTTCACGTTTTTTTGTGTTTTTTTCGGAAGTCGGTTGTTTTTTGTATTAATGTTTTTATTCGTGTATAAATTAAAAACTTATAAATACGGTAGTAATGGTGGCCCGGCGCCGGCGCCGCCACAGTCTAAGTAATTTTGCTCACCTGGAAAATCTATTAGCCAGCCTTGTATTAAAGTGTTGAATAATATTTTTAGGAGCGCAAAATGGGAATTACATAGGGGAAGAACCTACTCTAATTAATAGTTAAATTAGGTATCACTAATTACCCCAAATCGCAATTTTATTTGCGTCACCACTGTCAAGTTTTAACCTCTGTACCTTTGAGTACAAACCACGTCAATAATATTGATCTGATCTTCTTTCTTTTTTTGCGTTTATACCTTATTCTAAAGGTACACAAAAAATGGAGAATTAATTTTATTGAATTACATTCAATAAAATTAATTGTCGTTGTTAAAAACGGAGCCATAAAATCGATTGCGTTGTTTACCTTTTAATGCAGATGTTGTGTATTACTTATTTATGAGTTTACAATGTTTTTTTCACATGATCTGACCAAGATTAAAATTGCCCATTTTCCTGCTGACTGTATTTTTTTTTTTCAAAATCTGTGAATGCAAATCAAAATTTCTCAAAAAGTTAAGGAGTCTCGTAAGACCGTTTTCTTGTAGCTACAACGGTTAAGGTAGCTGCCCTTACTGCCCCATCTCAAAAATCCATCCTGTATACATAAATCAGCTTAGAACATTCCCACTGCTGGGACACAGGCCTCCTCGCTGTGGGGGGGCCGTAGTCCACCTTGCGGGCCCAGTGCGGATTGGTGGTTTACAATTTAATCAACTACATTGGGACACTTATGAATAAAATGAATTTGTAAGTACAGTACTGAAATTCAAATTCAAACTCAAAACATTTATTTCAATTAAACCATTTACAGGCACTTTTGAACTGTCAAAGAGTCGGTCAGTTAGTCAGAAAGTTGAAGCTAGTTGCCCATTCCAAAACGTAGATCTCTATGGAGAAGAACGGGCAAGAAACTCCAAGGACACTCTTTTTAAATCAAGATATTAGAAGATCCTCGGTACATTATTCTTGTTGCTTCTATATGCGAGAACAATGAAAAAAAATATATATTAAGAAACAATTTAAAATATACGATTAATAATAAAAATAAGCCGTGGCAGTTAAGAGATGACCAGTCTCAACTGACGGCGCCCGTTCACGAACATGACTCGTGGATCAACACCATCCAGCTCAACCATTTTGTAGAGAACCGAATGATCCGGTCATTCAGCCATCGAATAAACAAACCATTGCGTATCTAATGTGACAAGTGATTTAAAAATTCTAGTTACAGAATAAAAGTAATGTTTAATTTGCTATCATTATCATCTAGGATAGGAAGTAACGATTTGATCACGTATTAAGAGGGCGCAGTAAGACAGAAAAAAATCAAGTTTCACCCGCGCCTCTTTGCCTACCCCCTCATCAAAAACGACGAAACCAAAACACAATCCCTTCCCGCCAGCAGAAACTTTTCGCCCGGCGCGGCGTATATCTAGGCATTTGAATCTGAATCTTATGTGGAGTGTGTATACGCAAAATAATCAGATGAAACTGTTCTCTGTTCTATTCAATGTATTACCAATGTATGATTGCTGTGTATAAGTAGGTATATTATTCAATGTTATTTATTGTATGTCCGTGAATCTGTTACCGATGCTGGTGGGTTGTTAGATTGGAGAGTAGATCGACTTGAATGAAATAAAGACTAAATGTTAAAGATACATAATATAAACTATTTATAATATAATATAAACTCACGCCTTCTTCCCATGGGGGTAGGCAGAAACTACAGAACGCCACTTGCTACGATCCTTACATACTGATCAAAGATATTCCTTTAAGGGGGAAACGCCACGGTAGCCCGCGAAATTAAAAATTTCTACGGTTTTTGCAATTTGTAAGTCACTGTCAGGTTGTATGTTGATTAAAATATGATTCGCGGCCGTAACAAATATGGGTTCACAGAATTATAATCATTAGAATCAGCAATACAACTCCTTAAGTTAGAATTGGCCTCAAATGTCATGATTTCATGAAATTGTCATTCAATAGGGCAATATGAACTTAGAGAGATATATGATGATTTTTTGATAATAATTCTATAAATAAATATTTGATACGGCCGCGGATCATATTTAGATCAACATACAACCCGATACTGACCTGCACTCTAATTACGTAATACACTATCTATCACAATCTGAATCATTTTGCAGCCTATTGCTAATCCATTGCTTCATATGTTCGAAAAATGTTTCTGCTCAACAACGTAAATAACGCAATGAATGTTGTTGAACTGTCAAAATGGAACCCATTCCTATAGTTAGTGTGTTACGTAATTACCCCGCTGCGAATTGCAAAAAGCGTAAGAGAATTTGAATTTCGCGGCATAAGTTGGCGCGTCCCCCTTAAGAAGCTGACTACAGCTAAAGTGCGGTCACTGTCGGACTGCATAGAAAAGAAAGAGAAGTGCGATGACACAACGCTGGTAATTTATTGCAAAATATGAAGCAATTATTTATTTACAAAAAATCAATTGATTGTTCTAAAAAATTAAAACACTATTACGTTAATACGTTGCTTGTAGAATAATCTGACAAAAAATCATAATGATTGCATGTATATTATAGTATGGGTTTTAATCCTTAAAATAATTTTTTAGAGGTATTTTCGTGATTTTTTTCTTTAGTTGTACCTATTATGTTTTCAACACACTATCTAACTAGCATTTATATCCTGAAGAATATCACATATTTTTCTGATTTTGTTTACTGCATTGGATCATATACCTACTTTTAGGCATTATAAAACTTGCGTTTAGGTCCTGTAGTCCCTCAATGGGGAGCGCCAAAGTAGCCCGCGAAATTCAATTTTTATTACGTTTTTTTGCAATTTGCAGGTCAATGTCAGGTTTTGTATGTCGAACAAAATATATATTGAATTACTAATAGTCATGCAAGGGCATTCTAAGAACAGAACAGGGGTTGTATTGATGATTTTTATGATTATAATTCTGTAAACACGTACTTGTTACGGTCGCGAATCATATTTTGTTCAACATACAATCTGACACTGACCTGCATATTGAATTTCGCGGGCTACCCTGGCGCTTCCCCCTTAATAACATACTTTAATTTTTAGTTTCGTGTAACAGAGTAACCTTTATGTTTTTCTATCTACCGCCATCGCGCCAGCCGTAAATTAGTTAATATGAATTGTGGGTACATTTAGAATATTTCAATATAACACGGAATCATTGTGTCAAAACTTCGAGAATAGCAGACTGATAGCCATTTGACATATGATAAAATAATCAAAGTTAATAATAGAATAGTGATGTGACTATATTAATTAGAAGTTTGTGTTTTGTTTTATTATCGGTGCTAATTTCTAATAGTGACGTTGAAAAAGTTAAATACTTATCCCGAAGTAGGTAAGTAAGTTGCTACTAATAAACTTTTCAATCTTCTTGGGTATTCGATTTAACAGAAAGACATCTGCAAGGAATAACTTTGTATCTAATATTTAGCAACTTTACAGGAGAGCGCGTCAAAGATTTTAAAAAATTCTCGAAGAAAGAAAGAAAGAAAAGAAAGAAAAATTGTTTATTCTGCACAAACAAAACGCACCTAACAAATGAACGACATTAATTTAGAGACACAAAATAGCCAAAAACCTCGTATTCATGTTACAAAAGTTTCATAATTTTGTCTATTGCTTGATGCCAGGGACCAAAGACAATACACATTGCTCTGTGTTGCGACACTGGCAAATGACAACAAACAAACGATCAAAACAAAAACAAAATGCCGATTGCAGTGTGGAAAAATGACTACTTTTGTAACAAACAAACAATAATAATATGAACAATTAAGCAGTGCGTCGCATCTGTGCAAGAACAGGTCGTTGCTCAGCAAAATGCTGTGACTTCGGACGAACCTATCGTCAACAGAAGAAGAAGTCGAAGATTTTTTATCACGGATTTTATCGAATGATTCATAATAGCTGTAATGGCTGTGCCATTCTTGATTATTTATGGCTTAAGACTTTAAGTAAAAAGTTAGGATGTAATTTGGTAGCACTTGAAGGAAGAATAAGATTTGTCTGCTTCATGCTTGCAATTTTGGGAACATTATAATCTAAATATTCATTAATTAAAGTTTTAAAATGTAATAAAACAAATATAATATGAATATAAGGGTACTTAAACATATCCAACACATCAAATAAAAGTACTGCAACAGGACCTTACACGACGGTGGCGCCAACTGGTGAGCACAAAAACGATAGCTCCCATTGACGGCTATGTGATGAGTCTTTTTACACCCTGTATGTAGGTTTAATATTATTTTATTATACACATAAATCTTCCGGAACATATTGTCTAAATGTTGATGAAAACCATGGTATAATAATATACTTGGCCAGGTATAGCATTCCGAGACACAGTGGTCACGTGGGAGACACAAGCCTACGTCATCACCGCTGTGTTACCAGTAGTGAGTAATAATAACTCCCCAACCGCCTTTATTACCTGTGCGAATCTGATAAAACAATGAGGTTTTAACTAACAATTACGTTGGTATATGTTTAAATTGAATTGTTTCACTTAATTAGAAAAACGAAACGAAAATTGAAATGCTATAAATATATTTTTTAACATAATGGTGACTGAAAATGTTTCCATAATTCGTGTTTTGTTGCAATAAAGTGGCAACTGGATAGTGATGTAAGCATGTGTCACTCCCGGAGTGCCAGACCTTCTTTTTTAGACCATGGTGAAAACCACAACAAAACTCGTTGCGCAATTTGGTAGAACTCAGCGGTCACACAAAAAGAAATGAAAAGTGACTATGTTTTATACTATTTATAGATATAGTATATATCGTCCACCAAGAATTAGATTAATTTAATGTCATTTAAATTGCAATATAATCCATTCAATTAAAGTTTGTTTTGTAGAACAAAGACGTAGTTTTTTTTAATTACTGTGGTTCAGGACTGTGTTTTTCTTGATAAAAATAAAATAACATACTTAACATAATAATCACGACAATTACACCAGTGATAAGCAGAAATATGCACGATATTTAAGTCACACACACGTTATATAAAACCACTATAGCCTCTGCCCGCGACTTCGTCCACGTGTAAGTTCTCGTTTTAACATCAACCGGGCACAAATCCGGACTCCAAGCTGCTACTCAGAAATTCCGGATAGGAAAACCCAATAACACTTTGCCTCACCTGGAAATCGAACATAGAACCTCATGCTAGGTAGCGCTGGTGACCACTAGACAGACGAGACAGTCCGACCGAAGTCCATTTAGAAAAAAAAAGAAAATACGTTTCACAAATAAATCTAGAAATAAAAGGTTCCATAGGTGCACAATTGGTATACTATTTCAATTTTAGGCCTAGCCCACGTAGTAAGCGTCATCATTGTATTTTTGAATTGCCTAAATCCACCTTAAGGGGACTACAGCGCGGTAATTACGTAACACACTAACAGTAGGAATGGATTTCATTTTGACAGTTCAACAATATTCATTGCGTTATTTACGTTGTTGAGCTGACAAATTTTTCGAACATACGAGTATGAATGGATTAGCAATAGGCTTCAAAATGATTCAGATTGTGATAGATAGTGTGTTACGCTTTGTTACCTTGGCCTTGTGTTGTTTGTGTTACCTTTCATCCCGCAAAAAGTACTGTTCCCGGGGAAAACAACAATAACGTTCTTTTGATAATAGATGGCGCCACGTGTCTTTCGAATCATGATTGAATTATATTATTGTAGAAACTTTTGTACTGTGTTAAGAGATTTTTATTTTTTATTTAAGTACTTTATACATTTTGTGAGTCTAGATTGTCGATAGACCGGTTTTTCATCCTCCTAACTATAATTCCCTGAAAAACCCGAATTGATAGTCGAAATTCTAAATTAACGCGAGCGAAGTCGCGGGCAAAAGCTAGTTATAAATAAATAAATAACTAGTTAGCATAATCAGCCTATAATGTTCCCACTGCTGGGACGTAGACCTCCTATCTGTGAGAGGGAGTGGGCCGTAAGCCACCACGCGGGCCCAGTGCGGGTTGGTAGATGTCACATGTCTTCGAATTTTTGGTTCTAGGACATGCCTGCTTCGTCACGATGTTTTCCTTCACCGTTTTGGGAGCAGTGGTCATGAAATAATTTACAAAAAGTTAAGTGCATGTCAGGTTTCGAACCTATCACCTGCAACTCGTAAGTCGCAGCCGTTCCCACTGGGCCACCATTGCTCTGCACTGCATTGCAATAACTAGTCTATACTTTTTTAGTTTATACTCTTTTAAGTATCAGCGCTATGATTAATTCAAATTTATTTGACTAGATAAATAATGTGCCGATTCTCTTGTACACCAAACTAAACTAACTAAACTATCACTAAAATTCCTTACTTTTGGCTATGAGTATCTTGAAAGCTATGCTGCAAAAAAATTATATCTCTTTAAAAAATAATTTTGACGCGACTAAAATTTAATTTGACAATCGCGACTTCCGTGGTACATGTTTGCCCTATCCATGAATTGTTCTGGAGCTGGAGGCGCGCATTGGGGGCAGCAGCCTCGACGTGTTTCATTACAATTATATACTATATTATATACTACTACTAACATTATAATATATGGATGTTTATCTGAAATAAAAGATTTGAATTAGAATTATAATTTATATGGCATTTTTCACATTTTGTGTGGAAAATATGAAAAATGATTACCTATATGTGGAGTTTTAGGGGTTTAACGATTTTATAAAAGAGGTTGAAATTTTCATTATTTTTGCGATAGGACACACCGTTTTCGATATATAAGCAAAATTAAATTAAAAAAAGATACAGTACTGTTTTTGCACCTGAAGTCGAGGTGTAGTGGTGAATTTTAGTTCATGGCAACTAATTTTATTCCACACCTTTTTAATCGCGATTAAAAATAGTCAGATTTAGTTAGACAACCAAAATTTTAGGTGAAGAATGTCAAATTCAGAATTGCAAAATTGCCATTTTCACTAAATTACTAACTCAGTGCCATCTTAGTGCTGTCAAACTAAAATATAGTTAAGTTGTGTCACTTCAGTCTATTTCAGAATGGGAAGTCGTCGTTTGACAAGAATAAACAAAATTTTAGTGATTTTTAGTCTAGTTTAGAGAATTTTGTGACAAGAGAATCGGCACCATTGATAAATTATTAGCATTAGAATAATGCGGTTTAGTAAAAAATCTGACTTAATTAACTTCTAGTGTGACAATCTAGGTTAGGGTTGCCACCTTTTTTTGGGACGAATGAAGTATTTTTCATTTTGATAGAACGAAAATAAAGTACACAGTTTAAGGGGGATGCGCTAAGGTAGCCCGCGAAATTCAAATTTACTTACGTTTTTTGCAATTTGCAGGGCAGTGTCAGGTTATAAGTTGATTAAAATATGATTCGCGACCGTAACAAATATGGCTTTACAGAATTATAATCATTAGAATCAGCAATACAACTCCTTAAGTTAGAATTGGCGATTTCATGAAATAATCGTTCAATGGGGTAATATGAACATTTAGTGATGTATTGATGATTTTTGTGATTATAATTTTATAAATACATATTTGTTACGGCCGCGAATCATATTTAGATCAAATACAACCTGATACTGACCTGCAAATTGCAAAAAACGTAAGTAAATTTGAATTACAAGGACAAACCTAGCGCTTCCCCCTTAAAAAAAAAAGAGTACTTATTTATTTTTTACTTATTTATCTTTAAAACACACTTTTTGTTACTTTTCGCAACATTCAACAAATATGTATTTGTCTTACTTGAAGATAGTTACAGCCTCTTTGCAATCAAACTTTAAATATAAACATTTGATCAGCTTATTTTTAATAAAATTTATGGAAGTTTTGACCCTTTCGCCTCTCCACTTTACATTCATAAGGGAGAAAATCAGTAACAGTCAGAGTTACGTAAATAGAGTATTTTAGTGTACTTTATCGGTGTCATCGATCATAAAGTACACCTACACGAAAAAGAGGACAATATTCTATTTTAGAGTACTGGTGGAAACCCTAATCTAAGTGCTCAAATTTTAAAATGGCGGTAATCAATTGATGTATTCAATAAAATGGCACAAAAAGATACTTAATATTATATTTATCTTATTTACCTACTCAGAGTTCTTGTGTAATAATAAAACTGTAGATTGTAAACACACGGGATTTCATTAAAAGTCACCTAACCATAGATATTTATTTTTATTATAACCAAAAAACAAAATGTTTTTCAGTGTACATGCGCTTTAAGAACTATCATAAAATCATAATATAATATAAAAAAAGGAAGCACAAAAAGTAACAATTGTTGGGAATCGAACATTGGTTTACAAAACAGTCGTCGAACCGCTAAGCTATTTGCTTTGTTGAAAGTTGACTTAAATAGCCGTTTTTATATTATGTCATGAATGACTGCATCGCTCCTTAAAGGCATAGCGGGATGATAATTAAAAGGTTAAATCTGTAACTATCTGCTATATTCGTTTCTTATTCAGCCCAGTGCAGTAATGAACTATTCAATTATTGTCATACACTGGCCCTGCCCCTGCAGTCTCGACATTAGATAGCGACACAAATTCCTTTAATAGATTTTCAACTTTATTTCCTAAGCATAAGGTTGAAAATCTATTAAAGAAATTTGACATCAATTGGACTTAACGACCGATTTTTGTCGGTATCGATGTCGAGACTGCTGGCCCTGGCCTTGCAGTCTCGACATTAGATAGCGACAAAAATCTGTCGCTAAGTCGTATCGATGTCAAATTCCATTAATAGATTTTCAACTTTATTTCCAAAGCATAAGGTTGAAAATCTATTGAAGAAATTTGACATCGATACGACTTAGCGACCGATTTTTGTCGCTATCTATGTCGAGACTGCAGGCCCTGGTATATTGTGTTCTCTCTCTCATCAGTCTCATTTTCCTACGAAATTTATAGGAAGTTTTTTTGTGATTTCTGACTTTTCTAGTGCTCAAACTTCGGTTATTCCGATAGAGTTTATTGATCCTTAAAAGAAACAGGATAGATTGGCATCAATTTTTTTTTTTGTTTATTTTGTCCATTTTCTTCCTGACTGTATTTTTTTTTTCAAAACTGTGAATGCAGATCATAATGTTTTAAAAAAGGTAAGAATAGACTCATAAGAATGTTTTCTTGTAGTGACATCGATTAAGGTACCTGCCCTTATTGCCCCACCTCAAAAAAACATCCTAAAAAAGGAGTGAATCGGAACGAAACCTTAAAAGGGATTTTAATCGTTAATTATAATACAGTAAACACATTAGAGTCCTTTAAGCAACAAACTATATTACATCAATGTTCTTTTTTTTTTTTTGTGTGGGATATCTTTTAATGACCTCTCCCGCTCTGGGCGGAGCGGAAGGGCGTGTCAGACTCTTACTGACTAAAACCCACCCGTGTTCCTTCAGTTGCCTGTGCGCCAGGGCCACGGTAACTCTTTCGAACAATCCGCGAGCCCGGCACTCGATTCACCCCTGCATTCCTATGCACTCCGTTTGACGGTATGATTTTGTGATTGGGTATTTTGTACCGCGCTGGACGGGTTTAGGGTCCTGACGCATTGATGACGCACAATCAATACACTGACGTCCATACACTGACCCTTTTTTTTTTAGCTATATGCAGATGCACCTTTTTCTCCAGACAAAACACACTTAAGCATTTATTTCAATTAAACCATTTACAGGCACTTTTTAATTGTCAAAGAGTCGGTCAGTTAGTCAGAAAGTTGAAGCTAGTTGCCCATTCCAAAACGTAGATCTCTATGGAGAAGAACGGGCAAGAAACTCCAAGGACACTCTTTTTAAATCAAGATATTACAAAATCCTGGGTATATTATTCTTGTTGCTTCTATATGCGAGAACAAAGAAAAAAAAAATATAAAGAAACAATTCAAAATATAAGATTAATAATAAAAATAAGCCGTGGCAGTTAAGAGATGACCAGTCTCAACTGACGGCGCCTGTTCACGAACATGACGTGTGGATCAGCACCATCCAGCTCAACCATTTTGTAGGGAACCGAATGATCCAACACACGCGCCACCAACAGTGAGACATTTAAGTGAGCATGTATACTACTGAATGATGAATACTTCTTTGATATATTTTTGGATTGCCCTGCTTAGAAAATCCCACATAATTAATTATGTGTTTTAAGTGCTAAAATGAAGAAGTTAAAACAAAGTGGATTACAATGTTTGACTTTATAAACAGGTTTGATTGACCTGTTTGAAACAGATAATTAAGAATAAAATTCGTTGTTTTTGGCATCTCGAATGCAGAAATACTTGCAGAATGAGGCAATATTAGTTTCGGAAGGGGTAGGCAGGTAGCTTAATTAGTCGACCAAGACTAATTTTATTCCCGCGTTTTTTAAATTCGTATAAATCCGTCAAAATAATATTTGCGAATGACGTCTTTAAACTGAAAGTTTTTCAGTGTTACTATTGCAAATGTAGGTTTCTAGATCATTTTCTATTTTGTTAAGGACCTGGTACTCGTTGACAGGCCTACGTGGTCCTCCCATACCTATTAAAACTGTAATTTGAAAACATTGAAAAGCCAATTATTTTTAAAAGAGTAACCGTGGAGTTTCTTGCCGGCTCTTCTCCATAGGAAACGACCAATTGGAACCGTGCACCTAGCTTCTGACGTTTCATAAGTGCCCATGTAATAGGTTTATGTGAAATAAAATATTTTGATTTTGAAATGGTTACGATTAAAGTTCTTGTGTTTGTGTTGGTTTGTTTTATGGTGTACTTACATAATAAAGAGTATTCTATTTTATTCTATTGTTGGAAAAAAAACTGATACTTTGAGCGCCTGTAGAGACTGTGTTACCTACAAGTAGCTGAATCGCTACAAAAACACGAATAACCCGTTATTTGTGATAGTTTCCTAATTCAGTTCCCATTAATGTTAATAGGGATGCAGCGGTGAATCGGAACGAAACTTTAAAACGGATTTCAACGTTGAAATAGAATAGAATACTCTTTATTATGTACACCATAAGAATTACAGATATAAATGTAGAAATTAATAATATAGTTTGTTGCCAACAAGGGCACTTAATATTTAATTATAATACAGTTAACACATTAGTCCTTTTGAACAGGGTAATATGAACTTAGAGATATCTTTTGATGATTTTTATGATTATAATTCTATAAATTAATGTTTGATACGGCCGCGAATCATATTTAGATCAACATACAACCTGATACTGACCTGCAAATTGCAAAAAACGTACGTGAATTTCGCGGGCTACCTTGACGCATCCCCCTTAAAGTGAATTGGTAAATATGTACCTACCTATGAAGAATTAGGAAGATTAAGAAGTAGTGCAACTAGACTAATATACAGAATGAAATCGAAAACTTGCGGCAACTCGAAATAGGAGGTTCAATAAGTTTTCATTTCCCAAATGAAAATTCTTGAAAAAATCTTGTAATTATTGTCTTAAATTCAAATTCAAATTCTTTATTTCAGACATGTTTCCATAGTGTTAGTATCAACAAAATAACTTAAAAATTAGTTTTAGTAATAAGGAGATAATACTTTAAATATCAACTGGTGTGGACTCTTATCCAGTGGCGCAGCAGAGGGGAGTCCCACCGACGACGTGAGAACACGCTCATGAGACTGTTCGTGGTGGTGCGTAGGCGCAGCCGGCCGACTATGGAGGCGGTCCTTTTTCTTACTATCGCGTAAAAATCGTCTGTGCGCGCCTCCGCAAACATAGTCTTAGATAGTGCAAACTAAGTTACGAGTACTACCTTCAGGTAGACAAGAATTGTCGTTCCATGAAAAAAAAACACGTGTGGCACTCGCGGACTGCCGCGGTAAAGCTATTGCATAACATTTTTTATCAACTTATGCAATTATAATTATTTATTTATTTTTATTTATGCAGTATTTTTTTTTTCTTTGATATTAATTCAAGTACAGTCGTACCATATACATACACGTTAAGCGAACGCTCGGCCAAGCTACATGGTAGGCGGAGTGGGGGGTGTTAGGTTTTATTTTCGTTACGGAATTTCTTGATTCGGTCGCCGCGCTCAAAGCCCGCGATAAGAGCTATGCAATAGCTTAAAACAAAAAAAAACTTTAAATTTTAGAGCGCGCCCAAAGAGCTATCCATTCATCGTAGAGTTCACAACATGAAGGAAGTTGGTAACGCGTTGCCCTAGTGGTCATTTACCTAATGTTGACCGTACCTACGACTAAAAGGGCGCGCGCCGGTGCATGCCAAATCACTTGGGTTTATCCCAACTCAGTACCCATGAATTTATTTAGTATGCCCACGAAAAACTCAAGGTATTAAAAGCATTCCTTTCCTTTCTCTCAGCCGAATGACATGTTCTAAATTTTCTATATAACACGTTGAATTATATATTTTTATTTGACGCACCTATTAAATTTCATCCTGCATAACATATTTACATAATCACTCTTCACATTTCAAATTAACACATCAGGTTCTAGTATAAAAACATCCTTTGTGCATAACATTTAGGTACACAGACGGTCTTTGGGGCAATTTTAATTAAACTTGTATTCAAAATGCTTTTTGTTAGTAATTAAGATACAATTCCTTATTATTACAATTTTATTTATATTATTATCAATACTGGTTCTGGTCAGACCTAATTTTAGAGAAACACTGTCTCATTTAAAAGTCATATCGAGTCGTGTTAATGTTGTGATTGGTTGACAGAAATGTTAATAAACAATCATTTTATTTAATTTGTGACAGATAAAATTCTAAAATTTTTTGAAATTACGTACCTCGAATTCGGTTTGATACATGAATTGAATTCGAATGAATGAATTCGAATTCTAATTCAATTAAATTCGAATTCGATTCACCTATTTCTTTCCAAAGTACTCACATATTATGATTATTGTTAAGGTGAATCCTCAGCTGTAGGTAGCCCGCCAAGTTCAAATAAACTTTGGAAATTTGTTCCAACTAAGAATTTTCATATGAATTATTCTGAAAAATTCTTAGGTGGAACAAATTTCCAAAGTTTGACGATTGATATGAAATTGATGATTATTATTCAGTAAATATATCATTCCTACAGTCGCGAATCACATTTTGATCAACATACGACGTAAAACAGAGCTGCAATTTGCAAAAATCGAAGAAAATTTGAATTTGGCGGACTATAGCTGAGATAGTATAACTGTCACGATTCAGTAATTATAAATTCAACACACTTTATCCTTTCGTACTTGTGACAAAAGTTATTGTATATTCCTAACATTATTTTAAATAATGTTTTGTGTTCGTAATTTAAAAAAAATAACGTTCTTTTTTCTGTTTTGTTACAGGAATCCCACGCAGAGCGCGAAGAACAGTGTGGAAACTTTTAATTGCTATTAACATACATGAAAAATAATATCAAAATAATAATACTACCAAGTGCTAAACAAGAGATTGTTTTAAAATTAGAAAAATTGTCCTATTCCAAATAATATTTTTTATATTAATATTTTAGTTATTGAAATTTATTTTTATTATAAAATAAGAAGAAAGGAGGGGCGTCATCATGATGTACACATTTAATCGTAAGTACTTTCTTTTTTTTTAAGTTTTAAGGCCTTGATCGAAATTCACATAATTAACTTCTCTATTAGGTACACTATTATTTTTACACGACTGCCCCAAGGAGGGTTCCGTGTTTCGAGTGTGTTTTATATAGTTACATAATAAAGTCAAATTCAAAAATTCAAAAATTCAAATGTTTATTGGTCAACACAGTACATAACCATACATTCACGCACGCGCACACGCGTTCACGCTTATTCTTTATTCAAACTATATGAACTGGATTTAAAATAAAAAAATACTAAAATAACGTTTTCAGAGCTTTTGTTGAGCCAACATCAAACCGTACTGGGTCCGGATGATGCACTGTTTTTAATTCTTTTTTGCAAAGAGGAGGCCTGAGTCCCAGCAGTGGGAACATTATAGGCTGAGTATGTGTGAACCTTACTCAAAGTTTTATCTTGATTTATATATAAAAGACCATGACGATGGCCAGGGCCAGATTTAGAGGTCTGGAGGCCTTGGGGGCAACAAAGCAATGGAGGCCCTCCCAGATTATTTTCCATATAAAATGAAAAAAGTTTTTCACTCGAGTTTTCAATAAATAATTTATTGTGAAACCAAGTAGGTTATTTTAGCATTTAACACACATATATAAATAAAATCGAAAACGACAATTATCTGAAATCGTTCGTCGTCGTTCATCTGAATCGTTTTTTTTTCATATTTAAGAACAATATAATGATGTTTGTACAAAGTATTATAGGTAAAGGTAAAACAGCGAAAAAAATATCAAAGGAAAAGTTGTTTACTAGTCATTATTCGTCGGAATTTGAAAGATTTTTTTCCGAAGTCTCTTTTGTGGAGGCCTCGGGGCTGTAGCCCCGGCTGCTCTCCTAAATCCGGCCCTGACGATGGTAAATTCGAATTCGCAAAATAATCTTGGGAATCCCGAATGACGCACTAAGAGTCTTACAGTTATGGAATATTTATAGCTTACAAGATTATTTTTAAGTTGCACCGATACAATAATAACTTTTTGTGCACAAACCGGTCAGCAAGTCTGCCAAGCGTTAGAAGTCCAAATTTAATTGACCCCTCCGCAAGAACAAATTGTGTGAGAAGAGAGATCAATCTAAAATGGTCACTGGCGGTAGTGAAAAACCAAATTATATTGACCTCTTTAAAAGTAGATATTTTATGTAAAAAGGGATCAAAATAAAATAGTCAATTTAGTCCAGATTAAGTTGAGACAAGCGGTCGCTGGTTTGACAAGAAACAAATGTCAGTTTTGAAGTGGAATTTTTTTGCGACTATCACTTTTATTTTATTTTTGAGAAATTTTGTCGGTAAGCTCTTCTACCAACCAGAGTGAATTGATCCCTTCAATAGGAGAAATAGTTCGAGATTATGTATCAATTTATAATGGAGGAATACGCCAGATAATTTGAATGGAAAACTTTCATAAAATGCATTTTACGAATTGGGTTGTTTTTTGAAATATGTTCACAAATTGGTGTTTGTTTTCTAATTCTTAAGATGAAGGATAGAAAATGATCAAGAGGCAAAACAGGGATATATTTGCATCCAACCATTATCATAACTTAACGGAACATAACGCCTGTAATCCCCGAAAGGTTAGGCAGAGGTGCACCTGTAGTACACCCAATTTTTTTAATAAATAAGATAAATAAATAAAAATAAATAAATAAAAATAAATAAATAAAAATAAATAAATAAAAATAAATAAATAAAAATCAATAAATAGAAATCAATAAATAAAAATAAATAAATAAAAATAAATAAATAAAAAACAGGTAACTAAAGGGACCTGCCTTAATCACCTCCTTTTTCCAACGGATTGGTGATCAAAGTTCTTACTAGCAAACAGGAGGACGTTGCCTTATGTAATACTAGCTTCTGCCCACGGCTTCGCCCGCGTGAATGTCGGTACAGGAACGTTCTACCGAGACAAAAAGTAGCCTATGTCCTTCTCCAGGATGCCATCTATCTCCTTGCCAAATTTTATCGAAATCCGGTCAGTGGTTTAGGCGTGAAAAGGTAACTTACAGACAGAGTTACTTTCGAATTTATATTATTTTAGTACGGATTTGCGCAAAAGTGATGAAAGGAACAATTTATTCTTTACAGAGCATGAAAATAACTTCTGCTTCGGAATAACTTTTATTTTTCCATGGGTTTTTCATTTTAAAATCATGGATTTGGCTTGAAATCGGTTTATGAAAGTACTTCCTGCAGTATGAGATGTATGGCTGATACGTCAGGGGGCCGAACTCAATTTTCTTGGGAAATCATTAAAAGAACTCTCCCGCTCTGGCCGGAGCGGAAGGGCGTGTCAGACTCGTACTAACTAAAACCCACCCGTGTTCCTTCAGTTGCCTGTACGCCAGGGCCACGGTAACTCTTTCGAACAATCCGCGACTCCGGCAGGCATCGGCCCTATCGGACCCCGTCAATTATGCTGACATCTCTTTGAGGCGCGCGCGGAACACGATGCGCTGTCGACTCGGGTCTGGCCCTTACCGGACGGCGAGCTGAGGGGGCCGATCCCTGACGTGATATAGCAAAAAATCAAACACTTTATCAACCGCACGAACACGTAAAATTTATTTGCTGTACTACTGTATAAAATCACACAAAAAAAGGTAAAAGGAAGTAAAAATATGTTGTAAAACAGCGAGGTCGAGCCGGTGATTGGATGGGTTAATTTGAACAAAAACTTAATATGCCGCGATAATAATAAGTCTCTGGTTGGATTGTAATCTCACCTAAGATTCGCGGCGCGCTACTTACTCTCCATAATGTACAACATAAGAATTGAGGCTCCTACAAACAGGCGAGACACGCGACGTGACACAAAGGCACCGCCTGTCGCGCGACGAGTAGTGCCTTTGTGACGCGTGCGATTCGCGTCGCGTGTCGCGCCTGTTTGAAGGAGTCTTCAGATATAACATAGAATTATAGATATTGATAAATGTAGAAATTTTACATCGTTTGCTTTAAATTATTACTTGACTATCTATACTAGGTCCTAAATTAAATAAATAACTAACTATACAAATAAATACTAAAACATTTTATTAATTTAATTAATTATTTTTAATTAATCACTAATTTGACAGCACTGTAGTTATAGATTAATATTTATGCGATGACTACATTACTTGCGCATGTACCTGTTATTATTAAAATTATTATTAAAATATTAATTAGCTAAAAATAAATACAAAAACACAATCAAAAGGACACTTTCCCTGTTTGTCCACCGCCACCGTCAACGGAACGTCAACGAGAAACGAGATTATTCGAACCGAACGTTAGCTCCTGTGACGGACATGCGGTGGACACGCAGCCATAGTAAATGTTTATATCGCTACTTCGGCGCCGTCATCTCGTTCTCGTTAACGTCGCGTTGACGTACCGTTGACGTGGTGGTGGACAAAAGGCCTTAGCCGGCGAAATACTCGTCCACAACACTGTCATCCGAAAACGTGCCCAGAAGAGTTTAATTGTAAAAATAATTGTACCACCAAGGATACTCTTAAATCCGGTACAAAATCATTAAGAGATAGTTGGAAAGCAAATAATTACATGCGGAAAGCATCTGAAAGTTAATAAATCAATATTTTTAATAGCAACAATATGGAACTCGGAAATAATTGGCGTATTTTACGTCTCAGAGTGCGTCATTACTCACCACAAGCATAACATGACCTATCTTGCAATTTATATTTTAACTAGCGACCCGCCTCTGCTTGGCTCTGTTTTCACAACTTGACATCGTAGAGATTTTTTTACTATATGTAAAAAAGAAAAAGAAAAGAAAGTAAAATAATTAATTCTGCACAAACAAAACGCACATTTCTAATAAATTACATTAAATACACATATACAAAGTAGCCAAAAGCCTCGTATTCAAGCAATAAAAGTTTTGATGGACAAGCAAGTAAGTTACCGTCAAACGGGGTGAATAGGGATGCAGAGATGAATCGGAACGAAACTTTAAAAGGGATTTTAACATTGAAATAATATAGTTTGTTGCCAACAAGGGCACTTAATCGTTAATTATAATACAGTAAACACATTTGAGTCCTTTTTGGCAACAAACTGTATTATTTCAGTGTTAAAATCCCTTTTAAAGTTTCGTTCGTATTCACCTCATTTGACGGTATGTAAGTTTAGTATTAATATGTAATATTTTACACGTAAACCTTCAGGAATAAATTCTCTAAATGATGGTGGAAATCTCAAAATCAGCTGCGTAGTTTATAGAAGCAACGTAGACAGACACGAAAGGCGAATTAATTTATAATAATTATGTTTAGAAACACCGTCTCATGATACACTGTTTAATCTTTTCTCTACGAACAATGTAAAAAAGTCTATCTCCAAAACCATTTTGTAAAGATTCCTAGGTCATTTAAAACTGGTCAGATCTTGTTTAGAACATAAATAAGCACTATTACAAGTCCTATAAATAAACTTTATGACTAATAACGAATAATCTGCGCTGTATCTGGTTTTTTGCTGAGATTAAGGAATTCCCATACAAAGGAGTGGAATTGTACCGCGTTTGAGGGTTAATAACTTTTCGATTGTGCATATTTTGTATTAATCATGATAAAATGCATTTAGTGTAGTAATCTAGTTTTGGAGTTAATATATTTTATGAATATTAAACGATCAAAACTCAGTTTTCAAATTAAATTGAAAAAGTTTCGAATCTCACTATACATACAGTGAATGTTAGTAAAACAGTATGTAAACATGAACAGTCTAAATTTCTGTACAAACGGGGTGAATAGGGATGCAGGGGTGAATCGGGACGAAACTTTAAAAGGGATTTTAACATAGAAATAATATAGTTTGTTGCCAACTACAACTCCAATGTGTTTACTGTATTATAATGAACGATTAAGTGCCCTTGCTGGCAACAAACTACGTTATTTCAATGTTAAAATCCCTTTTAAAGTTTCGTCCCGATTCAGCCCTGAATCCCTATTCACCCCGTTTGACGGTACTGTTTGGAGAGGCAATTTCCTTATTTTTGAATATGTTCGCATTCTGACCTCAGTCTAGATCTGTCAAAAATACCTCTAATTTTTTGCACATTGTTTGTCACTAAGATGAGATTGCAACTAGACTACTAGAGTGTGCGCAAGATAAGTCTGCGTGCGTGTTTGACCTTCAAAACGATATCCCCGCCATCACTTTCAGCATAATGATGGTGATTATCTTCTTTGGGAAACACGGAACACAGCGCACGCTCTTGACTCCTGATATAAACGTCAAGATGGCGGCAAAGGATTATTTCCGATTTCGGCCGCGTGCACACTTATTTTGCGCACACTCTACTAGGATATTTTGTGTCCTGAATGACTTTGACAGAGGGGCGTTGTTAATAAACATTTGTGTAATTGTGTGACAACACAAAATGGCGGTGTTAGTTCCGGTTATAGCCACATGCCATAATAACCTTAAGGGGGATGTGCTAAGGTAGCCCGCGAAATTCAAATTTTCTTACGTTTTTTGCAATGGGGGTTATCGCTTTTGTGCTCACCTGTTGGCGCCACTGTCGAGTAAGGTCCTGTTGCAGTACTTTTATTTGATGTTTTGGATATTTTTAAGTACCCTTAGGTATATTCATAATTTGTTTATTTTATTGCATTTTAAAACTTCAAATGAATATTTAGATTATAATGTTCCTAAAATTGGCAAGCATGAAGCAGACAAATCTTATTCTTCCTTCAAGTGCTACCAAATTAGATCCTAACTTTTTACTTAAAATCTTAAGCCATAATTAACCAAGAATAGCACAACCATTACAGCTATTATGAATCATTCGTTAAAATCCGTGATAAAAATCCCGCAAACAGTGAACGTTCAATACATATTTTGACATCTAGAGACCTTACTCTACACTAGCGCCTCTAGCGGCGAACTCAAGCGCGATAGCCCTCATTTTCAGGTCAGTGTCAGATTGTATGTTGATTAAAAAATTATTCCCGAACGTAACGCGAACAAAATTTGAATTTCGCTGGTTAACCTGACGCTTTCGCTTTAAAGGTAGGTAGATTTTGCATGTTTTTAATCACGGGAATTGGATTTGGCTTTCAACAAATGAAACGTTGGTTTTTCTTGATATAGAAAGAGTTTTAAACTATTTGGCACAACTCAATGATTTGACATTTTGACATAACAGAAAATTCAAAATGGCGGATGTTCTACGTCTACAAACGTCTTTATTTTGAAATTGCATGATTTTTATAAATTTTTACGTTGTACACGTTCGTTTATTTTGCTTGTTAATGACTAATTAAGTCCAACCCAATGTTTTCCTTCCATTAAGTAAGTAGTTAAAATGTAGATGTGTGAAGATTACTTTTTAATTAGCAACACAGTAAGTATAGGTACATAGGTAAACATGTTAAATGTTATGTAAGAGAAGTTAACTGTTGTAGACTGTAGATTAGTTGACCTTTATATATATAAGTATATATATATATATATTTTTTTAATATTTTGTTGAGTGCCTGTTACTTGTTGTCAGGCCTACACTGTCCTCCCATTATCAACTCTGTAATTTGAAACATTGTAAAAGCCCCTTATTTTTTAAAAAGTAACCGTGGAGTTTCTTGCCGGCTCTTCTCGATAGGAAACAACCAATTGGAACCGTGTACCTAGCTTCTGACGTTTCATAAGTGCCCATATTGGTTTATGTGAAATAAAATATTTTGATTTTGATTTTTGATAACAAATTATAGTAATTTTACCTCACGAAGCGACGCGCGATTTACTTGTGGTTACCAAGTGTACAAATACGCTGTGAATGTGTGTGTAAGCGCAAGAGTAGCGTTGAAAATAACTTGTAAAATACATGTATCTTTCAAATGCCACTGTATTTTTCAATAAAACATAGAAACTTTCCGTAAGATTTTTTCCGTTTGATTTTTTAATATGAAAAATACACAGTATTTAACAAGTATTATACGTGTAATATTGTATTTTTCAGACGAACGCGAAATTTGTTTTTCGAAAATTATACATGTATTTTATAGGAAAAATACAAAGTATCGAGAAAAAAACATAACGTATTTTGCCTAATTTTCAACGCTACGCAGGAGCTCTTGGTACCACCCGAGACAATGGCGAAGTCGGAAGTGTGTGCATGCGCGCGTGTCTGTGTGTGTGTGTGTGTGTTACGCGCTGACGCTACTCATTTTCACGGACACATTCACAGCATGTTTGTACACTTGGTTACCACAAGTAAAGAGCGCGTTGCGTCGTGAGATAAAAATACTGTAATTAACTTAGCTAATTATCATAGTTGATGCGGTACAAGGTCCGGAATGCAATGTATTAGATCATTTTTATGAAAAGAATACAAATTGGCCTAATCATTACCCTCTTGCTATACTCTTAATTTATTTGGGGCGTAGGTATCATACACATCTGTTGGTGTCGCGGATTGTTCGAAAGAGTTACCGTGGCCCTGGCGCACAGGCAACTGAAGGAACACGGGTGGGTTTTAGTCAGTAAGAGTCTGACACGCCCTTCCTCTCCACCCAGAGCGGGAAAGTCATTTGATGATTTAGCAAGCAATAAAAAAAATTAAAAATGGTGGCTCACACATTTTCATCTTTCATATATCACTAGTAATAGCGTTCATCTCAGAGCCACTCCAAGTCAAGTACAGTCGCCATCAGGTCAAGCTACACGAAACTGCCAAATTTCTCCAAACGATTTTAAAACTTAAAATGGTGATGGTTAAGGGGACTGCAGGACTTAAACGGAAGTTTTATAATGCCTAAAAGTATATGATCCACTGCACTAAACAAAATCAGAAAAATATATGTTATTCTTCAGGATATTTGCTAATTAAATAGTGTGTTGAAAAAATAATACAACCAATTTGATACGATAGAAAAAAATCACGAAGATACCTCTAAAAATTTCTTATAACGATTAAAAACAATACTACTATGCATTAAATCATTCTGATTTTTTGTCAGATTATTCTACAAGCAACATACTAACGTAATAGTGTTTTAATTTTTTAACCCAATTAATAGATTTTTTGTAAATAGATAATTGCTTCGTATTTTGCAATAAATTACCAACGTTGTGTCATCGCGCATCTCTTTCTTTTCTATGCAGTCCGACAGTGACCGCGCTTTAGCTGTTGTAAGCCTCTTAAGTTCAAAATCGAATGAGAAAATCTGATAGTTTGTGGTAACCTGATGTGCTGGCGTCTTTACATAGGTTTGTATTAAGTACCTGCCTAGGTATTTTCTAATTATGTTGAGGTTGGATTCTAGTCTAACCAGATGCAGTTGCATACCAGTATTTTACATTGGGCGACTGCCTGTCTGACTTCTATAACCAAGTTACTTCGTAGTCCGATAACTTTTGGTAAGACTTTCGGGCTTCTGACTACACTGCTACAATACAAGGATCTTTGGGCGCTCGAATGACGTTACAAGGGGGCGCTGTTGGTAAACATTTGTGCAAAAATGTTTTGAGAAATGTATTGAAAAAACAAGATGGCGGCGTCTGTTCCGAATTTGGCCACGCGCCAAAAGATCCTTGTACTGTCCATTCGCAGTTATTATTTACCTCTCAGCTTGTATTAGTGTCAAAACCACAGTGATCTATAATGCCGTTGCAATAAGGTTGCTGTTGGGTTGCTGCCATTGACAAGTCTGTCAAATTTACAATGATCTTTATAATCGTAACAATAAGGTTGTTATTGGGTTGTTGCTATCAGAGGTCAACGCCGGCTACCGCTGAAAACCAGCGCTGGGGCTCTGTCTCGTATAGGGTCGTTGCATTATGCTGAGCGATTGCCGTTTTGCGTGGATGTGACGCATATTTTCCCCCAACTCGTTCTTTTTTGTATTTGTGTGTTTTTTCTTTGCGTCATGTTTACCGCAAATAAACGTATTTTCTTTCTCCTTTCTAGAGATAAAATAACTATGAATGAACGGCACAGATATAGGTATAGCACGATTCAAACTTAATGGCGGCTCGGAACATGAGGCGAGTCGCTGCGCAGTAACCAATTCACGTGTCAGCGGGTGTGCGGGGTAGGTACTGCGCAGCGAATAGCGCACTTCACAGCCGCCATTAAGTTTGAATCCCAATTATACCCATAATAACTGTCAAAAATTTAAAAATGGCAGCCGGAAGGGACGTGCTTTCTGAGGCACGGAGGTTTACTTAATTATTTGTTTATGGACGGTAAAGATGGACCAGTTACTGGTGAGTATTGGCGAGCAAAGAGGTCGCGAGTTCAAACCCCATCCGGTGTTCTATCACTGTGAATCTACTTGCTCGAGCATAATTATTGTAACTAAGATAAGATAAAAAGGTTGACAAGAATATACTAGTACATAAAATGGGTACAATGCAAATAATAATAAATATAAACGTAAACAAAGCAAAAGGAATATGTAAGTACCATGCAGGTGGTGTTCTTTAGTTTCTGCCTACTCTTATGGGAGAAAGGCTTGAGTTTAGGTATGTATGTAGTTATCTATAATAATAACTAGTGGTTTTGTGAGCTGTAGACTAACTAAAACTGAATAAATGTTACCTTAAAACAAAATACTTAAATAAAAAACGTGCACAACGAGCGCGAAATGGCTGTAATATGATTGTTTTTTCGTTTTCAAGCTCCATATCCCGCCATTATGAAAAATTTCTAAAAACTAAATCGACAAAAAATTCCATTATAATTATCGAGCTTGCTCACAAAATTTCACGAGAATTGGTTGAGAAATGCGACCTGTAGAGAAGAACAGCCATCTGCCGGACATACGGACATACGAAAGCATTTTTGCCCAAGCTGAAACGGAGACGCGTGCTCGCTCGGTCAATATAGAGATAAATTTGTTTGACTGTATGTAGGGGGTAATCTCTAGAACTACCGATTGGGTTTGAAAAAACCTTTTTGCATCTGATATTCTTGAGGAAGGCTATAGGCTAATTTAACATCACGCTAGGACCCTTAGGAGCCGAGCAAAAAGAAATAAAGTAAGAAAGAACGCTAAGCGAAAACGAAGTAATAGTGCGGGCAGGCGACGCGATGCGACGGGGTGGGTCGGAGGTACAAGAAATTTCACGCGGACGAAGTCGTAGGCATAGGCTAGTTGCAAAAAAAAAAAGCTGAAAATCCAACGTTAACTATCGTCTGATAGTTGATTGATATAATTTAGTATGAAATAGTTCAATAATCTAGTCTAAAGGGTATCGTGTTACCCAGTAACTGGGTTGAGGAGGTCAGATAGGCAGGCCCTCCATGTAACATACTGGTATTCTGCTGCATCTAGTTAGATTGGAAGCCGACTTCAACATAGTTGAAAAAAGGCAGTCAAATGACTGCAAATAATTATATCAATATGTTATATCGATCGACATAGATCGTGAACGGGCGCCGTCAGTAGGGACGCTCTATTCCCATCCAACACCAAGAGCTAATAATACCATTTGGTATTAGTTTATTTCCGAATTTATTTTCTATTCCCAACGAGTACCACATTTTAAAACCAATACCAAAACAAGTTTGAAGAAATCAGATACAGTCAGGTTCAGTAAAATTAAAATGCTTTGAGTGACGAACTAAGTTTCCGAAAACATAATAAATGTTCCCGAAAATCCTAACCCTAGACGGTCGACGTCAGTGGCATCCCGAGGCTCGGTTGGTTAGGTTCCTTTAAACCCTTTAGACAGAAATAGGAGCCCCGCGAAGCGGGGCTCCGTCGACCAGCTTATTAACCCTAACCCTATATTTAGATTACCCTAGATTTCGGTAAAACGCAATTCAAATAAAACTTTGTGTAGCTGAGTGTACAAAAAGTCACGCTTTGGTATTCGTTAGCAACAGATTTTTTATTTAAAAAAATTTGGTACTCGTTGGGAATATAAAAAATAATTCGGATATAAACTAATACCAAATGGTATTAGCTCTTGTTATTGGATGGGAATAGATCGTAGGGACTGGTCATCTCGCGGCTTATTTTAATTTAATTTAATATTTGAATTGTTTTTATCTTTTTATTACGGACGGTTTTAACCAGGGATGTTACGGAGCTTCGACTCCGGTTCCGTTAAGTCGGAACTTCCGATTATTATTACACCTTCGGTTCCGACTTCGGCTCCGACACTTTTAAATCGAAGGTTTTAATCGGAGGTCGAAGCATAACATAGCGGCGGCGGCGGCCTCATTTGACTTAATTTGTTTTAAAGCTTTTGTTCATTTAATATAATGTAATATATTACTTTGGGTTTAAATTCATTTATTTTAATTTCTTGTTTATTTGGAAATATGCCAATTTTTTTTCATTGTTTGTGTTTTATTTTATAATTGAAAATTGAAATTAAAAAAATTTACTAAATAATGTTTTATTTGTCCTTAAATAAAAATTCTCTCTCATGCCACCACTTCTGATCCTGCCTCTGACTCCGATTCCGACTCCGATAAAGCAAATTTAAAAACTCCGTCTCCGCCTTCGGTTCCGATAAAATTACCTCCGTTACATCCCTGGTTTTAACGTTCTGCATCGTTCTCACATGCATAACTTCAACATGAATGATGTAACCAATATTTTGTAACCATATTTGGATTTAAAAGAGTATCCGTGGAGTTTCTTGCCCGTTCTTCTCTATAGGTACCTACTACTCTTTGGAATGGGCAACTAGCTTCATCTTTCTGACTGACCGACCCCAAGACAATTCAAAACCGCCTGTAATTGGTTTATTTGAAATAAATGCTTTGAGTTTGAGTTTGATAGCCTGCTGCTATTGGGCGCAGCCGCGAGGCACATTTTGCTTCTAATTTCTCACAACGCACTTTAAATTTTAATTTGTTTTGTTTCTTTTTATTTAATTTTTACTTGTAGTTTAATATGTTGTGTTGTGTGCCTTTTAGTCTGTGCTAAATAAATGTATAAATAAAAATAATACTTTCTTTCTTTCTTTCTAGACAAAGACTTCTACGATTGCCAATAGGAAATACAATAATTAGTCATTAGTGCATTCCACGATGTGTACCTAGGTTGTAACTTAAAATATAATGAGATCATTGGTGCCGATTCTCTTGTCACAAAATTCTCTAAACTAGACTAAAAATCACGAAAATGTAGTTTATTCCTGTCAAACGACGATTTCTCATTCTGAAATAGACTAAAGTGACCCAACTATATTTTAGTTTGACAGCACTAAGATTGCACTGAGTTATTAGTTTAGGAAAAATGGCAATTTTGCTATTCTGAAATTGACGTTTTTCACCAAAAATTTTGGTTGTCTAACGAAATCTGGGTATTTTTAATCGCGTATAAAAAGGCGTGGAATTAAATTAGTTATTATGAACTAAAATTCACCACAACACCTCGACTTTAGGTGCAAAAACAGTACTGTATCTTTTTTATTTTATATTGCTTATATCTCGAAAATAGTGTGCCATTTTCGAGATATAAGCAATATAAAATAGGTATAGGAATATAAGCAATATAATATAGGATAAAATAGAACAGAATAGAATACATCCTATCGCAAAAATAATGAAAATTTCGATCCCCTTTAAAGAACCTTTAAACCCCTAAAACTTTTCATGTAGGTAATAGTTTTTCATATTTTCCATACAAAAAGTAAAAAATTCTATATAAAACACGTCGAGGCTGCCCCTTATGCGACACGGCTCTAAAAAAAAAATTAACCGGGTAGGGCAAACAAGTCCCACGTGGTGTCGCGATTGTCAAATTAAATTTTAGTTGCGTCATAATTATTTTTAAATTTAGAGAATTTTTTTTGCAGGTTATCTTTAAGATTCTCATAGCCAAAATTAAGGAATTTTAATGATTGTTTAGTTAGTTTAGTTCGGTGTACAAGAGAATCGGCACCATCATCGACCTTATCGGGTACAACAAAACAGTGCGAGAGAGGAAGCTTTAAAATTATCTAATTTACCTGTCTTTGCATTGTATTTAATTCTTTTTACTTATTGTGGTAAAGTAATTTTATTCTAGGTGCATCGTCTTAACATATAATTATATAATTAATGTGAACCTACATAATATTGTAAAACATTTTAAAAGAGTAACGGTGGAGTTTCTTGCTCAGTCTTCTCCATACGAAACTACCTTTTGGAAGGGGCAACTAGAATCAATTATTTTTTTTTGTAAATTTTGACGTTCAAAAGTGCCTTTTATGTGCCTATTTGAAATAAATGATTTGACTTTGACTTTGAAACTTAAATCAGTTTACAATTCATACATTCCATTAACTTTTCCATTCCAAGACCAAAACCGCCGTTCTTTAAAATTAATTGAACCATGACAACATAGAAAACGCCACAAGAGCATATTTATTACACGTATTAGTACATTTCGTCACGGTCTCCGAGTCTTAAGTAGATTTCCACTGCCTTCTCGACACAAATATGAAATTAAACATTAGGGTATGCTCACAAAAATAGAATAATAATAATAATAATAATAATAATAATAATAACTTTATTTCGGGTGGCATAGACCCATAGAAACCTTAATCTAGTTACATTACACGTTTACGTTACACTACATTTTTATTTGACATGTCTTGCTACACCTACACAAGACATGACCCACTGATTTTGAAAGGGACAGTCAAAACGTACAGCTATTGCGTTCAGAATGCCGTTGTTGCTACCCCGTGTACGGGCCAGCAGGGAAGCTGCTTTTTTGCGCATGATGGCCTGGAAACCATCAGTGCGCGCTTCAGCAAACATCCCAGACGCGCTGCACCGCCACGGCAGACCCAGCAACATCCTGAACGCATTATTGTACTGAGTGCGCAGGGCTCTGTAGGTTCGCTGCGTATATCTCACCCACAGGCCGCTTGAGTAGAAGGACTGGCAATAAGCTTTGAATAGCGTAACCTTCACTTCTCTCGTACATCGTGTGAACTTGCGTGTGAGCATATTAGCTCTCACCGCGAATAGAATACTGTTTATTATGTACACCATAAAAATTACAGATATAAATGTAGAAATATTACATAAATGATAAATGATTTTATTTCTGTAAGTAGGTTTGTACAAACACTTTTACACGTCAAACATATTTGAAAACTAGATGAGGTCGGCGTTTCTTATCTGACTACTCTGAGAAGAAAGGCCGAAACAAACTCAGAGGTCACAGTCTCTTTTAAAGTCCAGACATAATCTTGGTCAGATCATGTGAAGACCATGTAGATTTGAGTCTGAAATGGTCTTTTGGGGAAAAACCACACGGAATGAGTGGACCTGTCCAGTCAATGCACGCATTTGTCAGTAATCGTGCAGCTCGACTCAAAACTTAAGGAGCTCAACGATTCGACGAACAATACCAAAGAAAGGACATTTGGGTAGGCCGCATAAATTACTTAAACTGCCAGACTATGATTAAAACTTATTAAGAAAGAAAAAAAAACAATGATCTACATAGTCTTTACATTCACAATAATCAAAATAATATACTATTTTACAAAGTAAATATTCATGTCAATGTATTTATAAAAATTCATCAATGTCAAAATAGAGTTACACAATGGGCGGTCTTATCGCTAAAAGCGTAACAACAACAACAACGATTGTGTAGAAATAGAATTGTTTTCGAATTAACCCTTTTCGAACTCTGTTCGGATGCGGAGGAATTAGTAAAATGTCGTGAGGAAAGTTTTGAGTACGAATTTGGATGGCTATAAGAGTAGGGGAAGACCAAAGAAACGATTGATGGACTGTGTGGGAGATGATGTGGCTATAAAAGGGGGGAAGACTGAGTTGACGACTAATAGAGAAGTTTAGTACAAGAAAAAGAAGAATAGGGAGTAGTGGAACAAGAAGGCAAGTAGCGCGAAACCTAAATAAATTGGGATGAGGGCAATATAATGATATTGAGGTAGGCTTCCGGTCTTACCTAGGCACATACTACTAGGCGAGTTACTTCTTCTTTCGTATCGGCACGAACTTAATGAGAACAGCTCATGCCATGGTAATAGTATTATAACTTGACCGATACCGCTGTACCGCGCCTTAGGTATGCACGGCGAGGCCGGGGGCGGAACGCCGTGAGCGTTGAACAATGAGCGGCCTGCACTGCCCGCCATCTCGCCGCGCACATACCTAAGGCGCGGTCTAGCGGTATCGGTCAAGCTATACTCAGTCAGCATGGTGGCAGTACAGCTGACTGCCCAGGGTGCGCCCCACGTATAATTAGGAGTATCGCCACTCGTGGAGGCTTCTTCAAATCTTTATGCTCTTCTGCTGGGCTATTAGTTCTTAGGTGTGGACTAAACCCAACGATGTTTAACTGATATTTGACCGACATCTTATGCTTTGTCCTGAGTCACAATGTCTGACTTTTGAACGCACGTAACGTCTACTATTAAGATGCCAATCATAATAGTACAATTACGTATATAGCTCTTAAAGACACTAATACCATGATCAAATAAAAATCGATTATCCATTCAATAATATAATTTGCGACGGCTACTTTGCTAGGCTTTACTACTCCAATGCTTTGGAGGACGTCTACAAGACGCTGGACTGGACTGGACAGGGTATCAACGTGAACGGCGTGTACATTTCACACATTCGCTTTGGAGATGACATGGTCATAATGGCAGAGACGCTGGAACTGTTAGACCAGATACTGTACAGCCTAAATGGAGCCCGCGGCGAATTGGCCTCAGCACAAATTTTAGCAAGACAAAAGTCATCTATAATTCACACGTCTTGCCGAGCCCAATCTACCACGAACGGTCGCTTCACGAAGTTGTGAAGGAATATGTCTAACTAGGGCAAGTCATCCAGCTCTGTAGACACAACTTTGAGAAAGAAGTCGACAGAACGATCCAGTTGGGTTAGGCAGCGTTTGAAAAACTGCGTCAAGTCTTCTCGTCGCCTATTCCGAAACGTTGAAAGACTAAGGTCTTCAACCAGTGCATCCTGTCTGTTATGACATACTGGTTCGCAAATTCAAGCGGGCTATGCTTGGAATTTTTGAAGGATAAAATCAGAAATAAAGTTATCCGGAAAAGAACTGGAGTTACCGACATAGCTTGCAGAGTAAGCACGCTGAAGTGTCAGTGGGCTGGCCATCTTTGTCGAAGAACCGATGGCCGGTGGAGCAGAGGAGTCCTAGAGTGGAGACCGCGTATCGGCAAGCGGCAGTGTGGGATGCCCTCCAGCTAGATGGACGACCTTAAGAAGGTGGGTGCGACAGACTGGATGCGGAAGGCGAAGGACAGGGTGTTGTGGCGCAGTCTGGGAGAGGACTATGTCCAGCAGTGGACTGCAATAGGCTGAGTTGATTGATTGATTGATTAAGTGACTTTGCTAGACAATGTTGTTGTGTTCATTGATTTGTTAGCCATTTAGCCACTCTATATTCTAAACTATCACATAACTAGATAAACCAACTTGCAATATTATTAATTATACTGATAAATAGATCATAATTAGTGTTAAAATAACTAATGTTTGCCTTGACATATGTTTCTTGAAAGTAAGCAAATGAATTAAACCTGTTCGTTTATTATGTAATGCAAATTATTTTTATCAATCAATAAAATAATAAGCATCATCTTTGTACACACGGCTATATATCAAGCTATATATTCCCAGTTTAAGCTGATCTTGCATTGTATAGGATTTCCGTACAATGAGAGATCAGCTTATACTGGAAATGTATAGCTTGATATGTAGCCGTGGGTATCAATTTTTCTGTTCTTTTCTTCTTGTCCGTATATATATGTGTGTTTATAAATAAATAAATAATTGATTGTTTGACTTTCCGAGTGGTTTTAGTCTTATCATAAGTAACATATTTCATATTTACGTTTAAGAAAATTCCTTCTTAGATTTCTTACTACAATTTTTTATTGGTTATACTTTGATTCTTTTTTAAATAACTATAAAAAAGAGGAGAGATATCAGAAGCACGTCAGCGCCGGCTATCGCTGAAAACCAGCGCTGGGGCTGTCTCGCATAGAGTCATAGTATAGAGCTATGAGGAACAGGGTGTAAAGTTCACTCATACTCTATGGATAAGGGAGGATCCTCCGACCAGACGGGTGTTGTGTCTGGTGGGCAACTGCCCGACGGTTGATGTCGGGATGTTGTATATATGCTAGTTGCGCGGTAAACTCTGCTTGCGCGATGCAGGATTTTGCGTGACGTCATTGTGACGTGAATCTCGCATGTGGCGATTGTAGATGCCGCTACAATAGCATTATGCTGAGTGATTGCCGTTTCGCGTGAATGTGACGCATATTTTCCCCCAACTCGTTCCTTTTTGTGTTTGTGCCTTTTTTTTTTGCGTCATGTTACCGCAAATAAATGTATTTTCTTTTATTTATATATCATATTTTTATGATAAACCATTGTTATTTTAATTTTATTATGAACACATCTTAACTCGACTATAAATATGATTTGGAAATCCCAGTAATTATACAAAGATTACTGACAACGTTGTTTACTTCATGCTTATGAATATTTCCATCATTTTCATTCAAGTTTCAGAGGTGGCACTGGCCTGGTTTTTCTTCTCCTAGGTCCTCATCAATTCTCCCTAGTCTTTTCCCAAACATGTTGGAGTCGGCTTCCAGGTTAACCGGTTGCAGAATATCAACACCAGTATTTTACATGGAGTGACTGCCAATCTGACCTCCACAACCCAGTTACTGGCATGACTGGTTGTCAGACTTCCGGGCTTCTGACAACCCGTAACAACTGCCAAAGTCTACGAATGATAGTCGGGACCATCGGCTTAAGGCTCCCACAGAAAGGCGCGACGCAACTCTTGTAGAACAATTTCCGTGAGTTTTCATAGGAATTATTCTACTAAACACGCGTCGCACTGTCGCGTCGCGCCAGTTTGTGGGAGGCTTTAAGGTTCCGTCAAACAGGCGCGACACGTGTCGCGAATCATACACGACAAAAAGGCACTGCTTGTTGCGCGACGAGCGGTGCTTTTGTGTCGCATGCGATTCGCGTCGCGTGTCGCGCCTGTTTGAAGGGGCCGTTAACGTGTGTGTTACTGGGTAACTCGGTACCCTTTGGTACATTAATTTAGGTATCTTTATTATTTGAACTAGTCAACTCGGCAATGGAAAACGTTATATTTTTCTTTCTTTCTTTTTCTTTTTTCTATCTTTCTCTAGAATCGACACTTAAGGCTCTAACAAACAGGCGCGACAGGCGACGCGACACGAAGGCACCACCTGCCGCGCGACGAGCGGTGCCTTTGTGTCGCGTGCGATTTGTGTCGCGTGTCGCGCCTGTTTGAAGGGACCGTTAACGTGTGTGTTACTAGGTAACTCGGTACCCTTTGGTACATAAATTTAGGTATCTTTATTAATTGAACTTGTCAACTCGGTACTGGAAAACGTTATATTTTTCTTTCTTTCTCCAGTATCGACACTAAAGGCTCCTTCAAACAGGCGAGACTCGCGACGCGACACAAAGGCACCGCCTGACGCGAGACGAGCGGAGCCTTTGCGTCGCGTGCAATTCGCGTCGCGCGTCGCGCCTCTTTGAAGGAGCCTTTATGTTTAAGTGGCTTTTAGATAGTTTCGGCAAGTACTATATGAGTATTGAGTATATCTCATGCCAGGGTTAAAATATAAGCTATTCAGCTAGGTGGTACCAGAGCTGACTGTCCAGGGTGCGCCCCAAGAGGTACCTTTGTTTTATTTTATTTTGGGGGAAACCTTTAAAAAGCCCTGGGCTTTGGGGATAAGACCGGGGAATGAAGGATTTTTAGGATTCCATATGCAAAGGGTGCCAGTGGGACCCTATTACTAAGCCTTCGCTGTCCGTCCGTCCGTCTGTCTGTCAACGGGCTGTATCTCATGAACCGTAATAGGTAGACAATTGACATTTTCACAGAGTGTGTATTTCTATTGCTGCTATAACAAAATGTAATAAAAATTAAATAAAGTTATAAAATTAAAGAGGGTCCCCGTACAAGAAACGTGTTTTGTCGGCGTTTTTTGTTTCATGGTACGGAATCCGACTCGTACTTGGCCGGTTATACCTCCCCGTTGGTCAACATCTGCACCTGGAAATGGGCGCCATTACCTGTCAAAAAACCGATCCAAAACCCCCTGGACGTAAGTACCTAGGTACTTAATGAATATCGTCACTTGCGCACGCAGCTAATGCACCCAATTATGATAAAAATATAATTAGTACAAACGTCAACAGCACCCTAATTACGTAACACACTATCTATCACGATCTAAATCATTTTGAAGTCTATTGCTAGTTCATTGCTTCATATGTTCGAAAAATTTGTCTGCTCAACAACGTAAATAACGCAACGAATGTTGTTGAACTGTCAGAATGAAACCCATTCCTACTGTTAGTGTGTTACGTAATTACCGCGCTGGTCATCAGCTCTTAATGAGTACGGATCTCTGATTCACAAATGATCATTATTAAAACATTGGAAGAAATCAATTTAGGTACCTACATAGTACCCTGCCTGTCCGGTTCGCGGATTGTTCGAAAGAGTTACCGTGGCCGTGCGCACCGGCAACTGAAGGAACACGGGTGGGTTTTAGTCTGTAAAAGTCTGACACGCCCTCCCGCTCCGCCTAGAGAGGGAGAAGTTATTCGATGATTTCCCACACAAAAAACAAAAAAAAAAACACATGTGGCACTCGGGGACTGCCGCGGTAAAGCGCATAGCATTTTTTATCAACTTATGTAATTATAATTATTTATTTATGCAGTATTTTTTTTTCTTTGATATTTATTCAAGTACAGTCGTACCATATACATACACGTTAAGCGAACGCTCGGCCGAGCTACATGGTAGGCGGAGTGGGGGTGTTAGGTTTTATTTTCGTTACGGAATTTCTTGATTCGGTCGCCGCGCTCAAAGCCCGCGATAAAAGCTATGCAATAGCTTAAAAACAAAAATAAAAAAAGACGGAACACCGCTAAGACAAAATTGAGTCCCGTTTATGTGTGAATATATTAATTTGTGAGTGTTGTCGTTTGCGCGCGTAATGGCCGACTAATGTGTTGAATTTGTGCGTACTGCGTCCTGTACATAATATAGCAAGCTGGCCGACTTGAGCGTCACAGCTTTTTGCTAGCGAGAACCTGTCCGACTTTTTTGTTCATCTACGCCCTCCTTAATGATAAGAAACAAATGTCACCTTTCCTAAAAACTGAATTCATTGGAAATATCATAATTGATACAGTGACGATTGTGATGAACTCGTTATGGTAAGTTAAAAATCCCCGACTCTCCGATCTTGTCTTCAAAGCCCGGGCGCCTTTTGACGGTTTCCCCCGAAAACAAAAAGAAAGAAGACCGGCCAAGTGCGTGTTGGACCGCGCACAATGAAGGGTTTCGTAGTTGGGATGAATTTATCCCAAGAACAAACTTAACGTAACTAAACGTAATTGAAAAACATGTTCACCCATACGTTCCAACTGCAAATGTAAGTTGTCGACTATTACTCGTTTACTTGTAAAGCCTACTTAGCTGTGATAGTTTTCTTTTTAACTTCGTTAAACTAATACCGTGATTTTTTTCACATATTTAAAAGCACCCATTTAGCTATACTTACACTCAAATAATTAACTACATATTCACCACCATAAAAATACACACGCACCACCATTCACCTCCACGTTAACCACTATTCACCTACACATTCACCACACACCCTTTTTTTTTTTGGGTAGGAAATCATCAAATGACCTCTCCCGCTCTGGGCGGAACGGAAGGGCGTGTCAGACTCTTACTGACTAAAACCCACCCGTGTTCCTTCAGTTGCCTGTGCGCCAGGGCCACGGTAACTCTTTCGAACAATCCGCGACCCCGGCAGGCATTGGTCCTATCGGACCCCGTCAATGGTGCTGATATCTCTTTGAGGCGCGCGTGGAACACGATGCGCCGTCGACCCGGGCCTGGTCCTTACCGGACGGCGAGCTGCCCATTGCTCGCCGTCCGCAAGCCCGCGCCTACGGTGGCCGGGAGACGGCAATCGACTCCCGACGCCCAGGGTGTCTCCTCCTGCGGCGACTAGGGGCGCGAGGGCGCAGTGATTGCCTCTCCCTCTCGCGCTCCGCCTCCTCCTTCGCGAGCATTACTGCTTCGCAGAAGGAGGTGACGGCTTCCCATTCCCTCTCGCTCCGTACCATGGCCTGAACCAGGGCCGGACGCGAGAGGTCGCCGCCGCCGATCGCCGCCACGAGGACAAGGCGGTGCTCCGCCCAAGCCGGGCAGACCTCCACCGTATGCTCCACCGTGTCCCCCGGTCGATCCACACAATGATAATACCCGGGCGTTTCCTCCCGCCTTATCCGAAACAGGAACCTCCCGAAACAGCCATGTCCGGTGAGGACCTGCTTCAGGCAGAATCACCACACACCCTGTGACTGCTTATGTTATTATGTTATTTAAGTTTTTATTTTTCTTTAAAATTGTTTAGTAAAAAAATACATGTTACCTACCTGCTTATTTATGATGCCACTAAGTGGGGGTGGTGACCTGTAATACAGGTTTTTTTTCTAAAACCTTTTTCAGGAACCAGCTCTCACAATGTGAATTTATAAAGTTCAAAACTGTTAAGCGCTACAAAACCATTGTGAGAGAAAATAAATAAACTTAAACTAAAATAAACCATTTACCTGGCAGGGGGGGAGACTTTACTCTAACAAAAATTTGCTCTTTGAAGCTTAATATTTCACAAACGGCCCTAAAACGAAAAATTGTTTTCACAAACCCGCAATATTTTTGAAAGAACTATCCAAACGGCTCCCCACACCATGGGGTAGACGAGAAAAAAAATCATCCCCACTTTACGTGTAGAGGAGGTACCATAAAACAAATTTTTTTGGCCACTTTATTGGCGTAACTAATAATTATGTATATCCATGACAAATTACAGCTTTCGAGTACTAAGAGTCTCTGAGCTAAGCTGCGGACAGACAGACGGACGGACATGGCGAAACTATAAGGATTCCTTGTTGACTACGGAACTCTAAAACGGCACATGATGAAATAAAACTATGACTCACAAGTATCTACGTCTTTTCCGAGCAATTCCTTTTTTCTCGGATCGACTCTGATGTCATTAGACATTCAATAAATTGCAACTCATAAACAAACATCTAAGTAGTTTTCCGTTAAACTATAATAATACAAATTAACCACATTTCAAATATAGTAAAAACCACAGTAACCTTCTGTATTTCCAACCTTAGTCTGTCCCTCTTGCACTTCAGAATTCGCCAATATAAGAAAGAGACGGATATATTTGAGTCATGGCGGATACATCTGAATTGTACAGATTTTATTGCAAATTGAAGGATAAAACTCAAAGGTTGCAAATCTTTTTAGGTTAAAACAACTAGCAATAAAATTGACTCAAGTTGGTCTAAGAAAACAACTTAAGTAATTTAAACTTAGCGCAAATAAATATTTATTTGACGGCGCAGCAAGTGGCGCCATCTAGTTTTGTTACGAAGTTTCTGGAATCACCAAAAAGGTCAGATAAGAGAGATAGAAGAAAGAAAGAAGAAGAAGAAAGAACATGCGTTTATTTGCGGTAAACATAACGCAGAAAAAGAACACAAACACAAAAAAGAACAAGTTGGGGGAAAATATGCGTCACATCCACGCAAAAACTGCTATCACTCAGCATAAAGGCTCCTTCAAACAGGCTTGACATGCGACGCGAATCGCGCGCGACTCAAAGGCACCGCTCGTCGCGCGACAGGTGGTGCCTTTGTGTCGCTTACGATTCGCGTCGCGTGTCACGCCTGTTTGTAGGAGCGTTAATGCTACGAGTCTACGACCCTATGCGAGACAGAGCCCCAGCGCTGGTTTTCAGCGACAGCCGGCGTGGACGTGATGACGTCAACCGATGCAGTGCAACACAATAAGAAACAAAAAACACAATACCTAGTTCTAAATATTTATTTAAATATAATATTGAGATGGTGGCGGTAAAGGCTCGTACACACTGGCGCGACGCGACGCCCGACACAAAGGCACCGCGTGTCGCGCGACGAGCGGCATCTTTGTGTAGCGCTGTCGCGTCGCGCCTGTCTGTGGGAGCCTTAACTCTAACAGACCGTCGCATGGTTGCGTATCGAGCACAATCCTGATGATACTGTACTTGCTGACCACTAATATGATCAAACTCAAACTCAAAAACTCAATTGTCAAACTTTTATAGTTTGAATGCGAGGCTTTTGGCTATTTTTTAGGTGTCTATTAAATTAATGTCGTTCATTTGTAAGGTGCGTTTTGTTTTTGCAGAGTAAACTATTTTTCTTTCTTTATTTCTTTTCTATGACTACTTCGGATACAGGCTATCCTGCGCCGTTTTACTTATATTTATTACCTACATAACTAAGGGCAAAAGGATTCGTTGTGCATATAACTATAAAATAAAAATTCGGCTGTCAAAATATATATATTTTTTTAAAACAAGATAGTCACTTTTCAAGCAGTCTGAGGAGTTGGTGGCGTTAAATCTGAGATTGAACTAAAATATCAAACCGCAGGTCGGACAGAGATTTTGGATTTTTCCATTTATGATTTCTCGGTACCAAGCAGCCCGGAGTCTGGATTTTCCATTTGTGATTTCTCGGTACCTAGCAGCTCGGAGTCTGGATTTTCCATTTGTAATTTCTCGGTACCTAGCAGCCAGGAGTCTGGATTTATCCATTTATGATTTCTCGGTACCAAGCAGCCCGGAGTCTGGATTTTTCCAAATGTGATTTCACGGTACCTAGCAGCCCGGAGTCTGGATTTTTCCATTTGTGATTGCTCGGTATCTAGCAGCCCAGAGTCTGGATTTTTGCCCGGTTGATGAAAATAGGCCTGTCCCAAATTACATCATCATTTGCCTTTCCTCAACTATTTTTGGGTCCAGCGTCCAATCTAACCGGATACAACTGAATACCAGTATATTACTCAATACTAAACGAGGAGATCAGGAACAAAAAGTAATATTTACGTTTCCGGCTCGATTGTTGTTTTTTTATTCGGACTCAAAAACTTGAATTTTATCCATTTGTGAACATATTTGGTTCAATCACAGTGAGTTGTTTTACGAGAAAATGGCATTTAAAAAGAGTATTCTGTGTAAAAGGTAACATTTACATTCGATCACAATAGTTATTGAGGCTTTGGGAACGAAACGTGCCATTTTTTAAGATAAAATGTTGAATAACGAGTCGTAAAAGGTGACATTTTATCACCAGATTGAATCAAATACTGACATTTACTTTACTTAATACATAAAAAATGGCTATGTAAACTGTTACCGTCCCTAAAAAATCCTACTTCATATTATATTATTATAAATGTGACAGTTTGTGAGGATGGATGGATGTTTGTTACTCTTTCACGCAATAACTACTGAACGGATTTGGATGGAATTTAGAACACAGATAGTTTATAACCTGGATAAACACGTAGGATACTTTTTATCCCCGTAGTACGTTCTCGTGGGATAATTTCCGACCTCCACGTGGTCGAAGCCGCGGGCAAAAGCTGGTATATGATATATACTCCACGTGCGTACCCATATTACATTTTATTCAGCTCCTGAGATAAAAGAAAAAGTGTAAATGTCACTCTTTGTTCCTAACCTCCTCAAATGCTCAATACTCAATACTTGATTGCATTCCACAATGTATTTGCTTAGGTGGTAAACATTTGTCTAAGAATAATCGTGGAACCTGTCGGGCACAGCAAAAGAAATATAGCAGGTAGTTAAGAGGACTTAATCGTTTATCATATCATTCAACTTATTCTAAAAAACATTTTTTGTGTATTTTATATGAATTTTAGAAATTTAACTGGGTTTTGGAGGTCAGATAGGCAGTGGCTCCATCAGGCGGCTCGTCAGGTGGTACACGTTGGGTAGTCTACCGGGACAAAAAGTATGTTACCTATGTTACTCCTTATTACCATAGCTACCTGCTAGTGAAAGTCCTGTCAAAATCGGTCCAGCCATTTCGGAGATTAGTCAGAACAAAGCAGACAGACAGAAAGAAAAAAAAAGAGACAAAAAAAAAAAATTGTATTTTGTTATAAGTACCTACCGTATATACTTTCATATGCAGTAAGAAAAAATCTGTTATTTTGAACAAACAGACAGTAAAATTGTATTTATTTGTATAGATACAGACTCTCCCGATGTTTTTGAAATTGAAACAAATCAAATTTGAAACAGTGTGTCAAAAAAACAATCTTGACTGCATTTTTTCTTCTAGAGCATACAAAAGTAAAATCTCGTCGTTTTCCTAAATTGAATCAATCCGAGTATGTTAAAATCGTAGCTCGTGGCGTTTGGTTGCTTCTGCCCATCCATTAATAACCTAAATCTGTGTAATAAATGCCTGTTTTCACTAAAATCAAGCCAAACAACGTCTACAAACGAATGCTCTAAAAACCACTCCAGCGAGCCTCGACAAAGTAACATTCGATTAGCGATGACGCTAGTAGAAAAACCAAAAAAAAATATGAGGTTGACAAGCTATCGAAATGTCACGTGATCATAGATCAACGAATATAAATCAGCTAGACAATATTAACATTATTCGATCCTATGAAACGAATCGACAGCGTCGAACGATTACTTCCATTGAGATGCGTAGCCAAGTGGCACTTTTTGACAAGCGTTATCGCTAGTTTTCGATTCGTATGATGGAAACATTAGCGAAAGCGATAGCGATTGTAGAAATAGAATCGCTCCGAAGCGAATGCCATTTGTCTAGGAACTCCTGTTTGATTATTCGTTTCTCAGTAGACAACTCGTTATCTTCGAAATTTACATTATTGATATTTCTGGTTTTTTAAGTCAAGTTCAGCCAATTTTGTTAGAAATATGTTGCTAGGCAACTTTTAAGAGTTGTCTAAGCATTACGCATCGAATGACTTGATGTTTTCATGTAACATTTAGATGTCACCTAGTGTTAGTGAAAACGGGCATTGAACCTAAATACTTGCCTTGCAAAAAAACAAAGAGCCTTTTTACTGCATGTCTTTCCACCTGGTCAATAATTTATCAACAGAACCTCTTTTCCCAATTCAAAAACGGAACAAAGAAACAACAAAACGTTATGAAACCAAGTAAAATAAATCATACGACCGTGACAGGACTCGAACCTGCAGTCTTCGGATTCGAAGTCCGACGCCTTATCCATTAGGCCACACGGTCCATGTGTTACTGGCTATAATAGTCTGTGGCAATAGACATGACCTAGTTTTCCGCCTGAAAAAATCGATACGTACTACGTAGTCGTAAGGGCCTTTAAGTTGCGAGTAAATCTAAGCGCACATTAAACCCAAGGGCAGCACCGTAATGCAGTAACTGTTTCAGACAGATTCAAATTTCGAATTTGAATTTGAACTGTATCCAGCCTAGTGCAATGAGGCTGCGCACATTTGGGCGGGCCCCACGGCAACGCAGTAATTGTTCCAGACAGATTCAAATTTCGAATATGAATTTTAACTGTATCCAGCTCAGTGCAATGAGGCTGCGCACATTTGGGCGGGCCACGCCGCAACGGAACGCATTGCAAAAATCCTCCAACATCGCTTTAGTAAAATTCTAGGAATCATCGCACACTACAGGCTGGCGTGCGTTGCAAGTATCAATGCGGCTCGGTCCGTCTAAATGTGCGCGAGCCGTCAGCAATAACACGTGAACTACGAAAGAAAACTGCCTATAAAGCTACAAAATTAAATTGCTGCTAATGTACATTTCGATCCAGCCTGTCCCACCTTGCTGCCCTCTCTCAGTGACGCCCTAAGCCGAGGTCCGTACCCCACAGGGGGTGCCCTTAGCGTGCGGTCATTTAAATATAAGTTTAGTATTAAATTTCGCTCCTGGCTGGAGGCTTTTCGGGTAAAATCTTAAGGCACCCACAGGACAGTTCGGTTAGGTAGCCAAGACCTCAGTGGTCACAAATACGAGCAACCATTCAAAAAAAAAAATGCTGCTAATGTCAAACTGTTCCCAAATTACCATAGTCACAAGTTTGACCGTACCTACACCATTCATAACAGTCAATAATAGTGTATTTTATATATAATACATTAGTCAGGCAGGGGCCATAGCCGTTCCATGGTTCTTGGTTCCATCTTACCCACTGAAACCCGTAGTTCAATAATAATTTTTGTTTCCATATCCTGCAAAAGTCCCACACCAACCGGAGGTTGTCCTTGGGTGCACTTGCACAGTGCATATAGGGATAATCGTCGGTTGGTGCCTCATTCCATTTAAAATTGTTTAACGGGCATCTGCGAGTTGGCTTCGATCCCTCGTACGCCTTCAAAAGGACCGAGATATGTTAACATATAAAAATAATAATAATTTACTTCATAAGCCTATACTTAAGGAGAGAAAATGGGTTAACAATGCATTACGATATATACTAATGCATTATTATACATATATTATGATAATTAGACTAAGTACAGTCACGAGCACTAATATGTCAACACTTGGCAACTTTCAATTGCGATTTTTTCGTGAAATAACGAATGCAACGTTGAAATGCGACATACTGCATAAACCTATGGGTTCGAAAATAATATGTTCGTAACAACATAAAATTTCATTAAAGAATTAAGGAGAAAATCGGTTTTGAAATTAGCCAAGTGTATACATATTTATGCTTGTGACTACTATGCTCGATTTCGTGAAACTCCTGACACCCAAACTAGGACAAGTCCTGTATCCCAGGCGTCAGGTTTCAGGTGTGAAAGGTACAGTCATGTAAGTTTCATGGCTAGCTACAACCTCTAAGAATGGCGCTGCCCAAACGTAGGACACCGTAAAACGCTGTTTTTTGTCACACATTTAGGCGTATTGGTACATATTATAAGTCAGAATTAAATTGAGTGTATTGTCAAATGTACAAAAAAAACAATATTCAAAAATATTTCATAAAAAAACTTTTTTACAAAAAAAACAGCTGACTTCCAGAAAAAACGTAAAAAATGACTTCAGTTTCGGAAGTCGGTGTCTTTGGTTGTGTATTTTTGTTTTGGCCACCGACTTCTGAAATTAAAGTTATTTTTTACGTTTTTTAATGTTTTTTTTAGAAGTCGGTTGCTTTTTTGTAAAAAAGTTTTTATTTTTCACTCTTTAGTTGTGGTACCTACCCCACACACATTCGTATACCACTACTTGATATGTAAATAACCGTGACAGGAAGTTATTAAAACATCGTCAATATAAACTAAGTGGAAAAATACGCAGTATTAAGGATAACTCAAAAACTACTGGTCAGAACTTGATCAAATTTAAATGAGACCACATGTGAAGCACCACCTTTCAAATAAAAAAGAATCATCCAAATCGGTTCACCCAGAAAAAAGTTCTGAGTTAACATACATTAAAAAAAAAACAGTCGAATTGAGAACCTCCTCCTTTTTTTGAAGTCTGTTAAAAATAAAATAGTATCATGATTAAATAATAGTAAAACAGCTCAAAAAAAAATTTCTCGTCGCATAATTCTTAAAATGTTGGGCGTAAACTATCATATTTCGTGTAATAATAATAAAGGGAGATCAATCAACTAAAGAAATACCTAAAAAATATTCCACAGCCGTGCATTGAAAACTGCAAAATTCAACGCATTCGATTCAACTAACATCAAACGCATCGCTATTTTGAACCTTATTTGTTGCCGCGATGCGCTATTGGTAATTACCAAATAATTTGCATCATACCGCGCTTCAAACGGGCAATTTTTGCCAAATGTTGTCTTTTAGCCGTTTCCGCAACTTACGGTAATTCCAAGATGGTTTAATAATTGCGCAATTTTTGTTGATCGTGTATAAGTTACCGGCACGTAAGTTGGTCAAAGATTTTGTACTGGGGGAAGTTCGCGCATGTAAAAATTTATGAAAATGTGCGTGCGCGAACTTCTCCCACTAAGTACAAAATCTTTTATAAGCGCTGGCGAATATGGAAGCTTTAGGAACATACAAATTCCAAACATCGGCTTATGTCAAAATAGCAGATTATAATATTAGTGCATTTATTACATACAGGGGTGTCCGTGACGATCTATGAATGAACGTAAACGAGGCAAAAGGAGTATGTAAGGATCGTAGCAGGTGGTGTTCTGTAGTTTTTGCCTACCCCCATGGGAAGAAGGCGTGAGTTTATGTATGTATGTATGTTATTATTACATAACATTTTCTTCGCAAAATATCTTAATCAGTAACTATTTAAATAAAATCACATTTTGCAGTTTTCAGAATGTATATAGTTAAATTTTAAATTAATTACAGAAAAATAAAACATTAATTCCCATGAGTTTAAAGTTAACAATACAGATTTTTTCAACCCCAGTAATTATACTTACTTGATTAAAATATGTAATTCCTAATTATAATTCATTGCTCTCAAGGTCAAGTGACAGATGATAATAAAAACGTATAATAATTTTAACTAGCTAAAGATGACATCTTAAGAAAATATTAAGATTTTCCGAAGAACTTAAAAATATTTTCTTTTGTTTTCATGAAATGAAATTGTTTATTCTATAAATAGAATATCGGAATCATTTTTATACGTCATATTCTAAAAAAATAAGCTAGATGGAGTCGAAATTTCCTATCTGACTACCCCCGAGAAGACATGGCTAAACAAACTCAAGGGTCTTTGAGGAAAGAACCACACAGATCGAAGTGGACCCGTCCAGTCAGTGCAAGCATTTGTCAGTAATCGTGTAGCTCAACTCAGAACTTGATGAGCTCAACAACTCGACGAACAATACCAAAGAGAGGACATTTGGATAGGCCACATAAAGTAGGTACTCAAACAGCCAGACCAACATTCAAACACACGGAGAAAAAAATAAAATAAATATGCTTTCCATTTATTTCTAGGTTTATGGTTGCTTTGTCGAAGTTTTTGTACTTGTCCTAAGCCACGTAGATACCTCCATATTTTCTAAAATTGTACATATTACTACATTTTCTATGTCTATTGGGATGTTCAAAAATATAAGTATTTGTTATAGAGTATTTACAATTAAAATAAGCTATTAACAAACTAAAATATGGCGTCGAAAAACTCCTCCGCATCGCTGTCGACTGGTAATATATACCCAAGAGACTGGCGGCATTGCCACGTTGTATGGCAGTGAAAAAAATTGTAAATACGAATAAAAATCAAGCCATACTATTTTAGTATTTTTTTTATTATTCTTATTATAACTATAATAATATTACCTACTATTTTTTATCACATAAATATCCCATATTCATCCCTTAGCTAATGCATCACACCTAGCATTAGGCGAACAATGACCGTAGCATTTAATATGCTACCATTTCATTGAATTTGATATTGACCGTGACCATTTTCGTGGTCGTTTCGTTACGTAAACGGTTGCAATCTAGATAGCTTAATAACAGCCGCACGGATTGCCTAATCGAAGAGAAAGAAAGAAAATACGTTTATTTGCGGTAAACATGACGTAGAAAAAAACACACAAATACAAAAAAGAACGAGTTGGGGGGAAAACGGCAATCGTTCAGCATAATGCTACGACCCTATGCGAGACAGAGCCCCAGCGCTGGTTTTCAGCGTTAGCCGGCGTTTAGGTGATAACGTCAACCACTGCAGCATACAAAAATATAAAAATAACAAAAAAATAAGAAATAAAATAAATACACTACACCTAGTTCTAAATGTGTATATAAACATAATATTTATAAAGTGGTAACATTCCAGGCAACGACTCATGCGCCGCCAGCCATTAATAATCTGTGCGCGCAGCTGTCATATCAGGATATATTACGTATAGGAGTGTTATGTTTAAGTCCTATGTAATGGGACCAACAGGAGTCGCATAGGACAGTCCAATATAGGTGGGCCTATTAATTATCATCAACCGAAAATCTTTTAGAAAACCTTTATATTAGGTCGGGGAAAAAGTATACAAATTCAAGACTAAGAGCTCGTGTGGCACCCAAATATCGAGCTTTTTGTGTACCTACCCTGACTTTTTTGTGTACCTACCCGGACCTTTTTGTGGTCCTACCCGGACTTTTTTGTGTACCTACCCGGACTTTTTTGTGTACCTATCCGGACTTTTTTGTGTACCTACCCGGACTTTTTTGTGTACCTACCCGGACTTTTTCAAATGAGTGAAAACTATTTTGTGGTCTTCATCTGTGTCGTAACTACTAATATACTGATCTTGCTCCACTTTTTAAAAAATGGCATCTACTTTATCCGTAACAGGGCGACAAACATCCAAATTCCCGGACGGACTGAAAACGCTTGAACCAACTTTATACTACTTTTACTGACACTGCCTTAAGTCTATAAACGTCACATATTTTTTTTTCCTTCAAAAGGCGCTAGGCTTTGGGGATAAGACCGGGGAGTGAAGGATTTTTAGGATTCCGTACCCAAAAGGTAAAACAGGACCCTATTACTAAGACTCCGCTGTCCCTCCGTCTATCCGTCCGTCTGTCAGCGGGCAGTATTTCATGAACCATACTAAGTAGACAGTTGAAAATTTTACAGACTATGTATTTCTATGGCCGCTATAACAGCAAACATTATATCAATGACAACAAATAATACAAATTTAATAATGTTAAAAATGAAAGGGGTCTCCATACAAGAAACGTGTCTATTTCGGCGTGTTTTGCCTTGTGGAACGGAACCCTTCGTTAGCGAGTCCGACTCGCATTTGGCTGGTTTTCTTCCTTTATTTTGCCAAGTCGCGAGAAAAATAAGGAGAGTGCCAAACGCACGAGGCGGAATAATATTCTCCGGTTTTGTAAATGACGTAAAGAAACCGGAGCTACACCGGCCTTCGTTTAGTCCAAACCTTGAAATACTTGATACATATAACAACTTTCCTTTAACGGGAAATAATTACTTTTTAATCGATATTTCACTAAACTAGACTTTAATAAGTAGATCGCTGTCTGTTGAAACCGCTGGCTGGACGTGTTGGTCGCAACGCCAAGAGCTATTAAAGAGACTACTCGGTTAGCGACGCTCGCTGGGCGGGCAGAACTCTCGCTAATGCTGGGGCCACACCAACGTGAAACGCAAAGTCAAAGTCAATATATATATTTGTCGGAGAAACAGCATTCTTCCCGACATTGTCATTAGTTTAGTGGACGTCATTAGGGTGAAATGCGAGCACAAAACAAAGTATTCACTGTTTCATACAATTTAATGGCAGTTATTTTACAACGTTGATAATAATCACTGAAGGAATCAATATCTCACAATAACTAATTTGCTTAAATAATTATATTCGACCAGCAGGTTCGCGACGCCAATCTAACTTTATCACCAGCGATCCACCTCGATCAACCACCGTTACTCTAATGAATCCTCACTCCGCTCCACCAAAGTTAAGATGGCGCCTCGACCCCACTCTAGATTTATCCTCTGCTCTGATTGGACGTTATACAATGCAGTGACTTTTAAATAAGTTAGTTAGATTTACACAATATTAAAATGTAATAAATGAAATCAAATTTAATTAGGATTTAACAAGTTATTTTCAGTTAACAATCAACCTTATCAATTAATCGTATGCAACCAACAATCGACTCTCCGTTTACTTCGTCCGACATATATATATGGTTTTTTTTTAACTTTGCCCCACACTAGTAATTTCTCCTGTATTGTGGGTGCGTTTACAAACATTTAAACTCACATACACAAACAGCCAGACCCGGAACAACAACTTTTAGATCATACAAATATTTGTTCCGTGCCGGAATCGAACCCGCGACACGCAACGCAGCAGTCAATCGCTTAACCACTGCGCCTACCGTGCCGACTTCCGCTTTCACTATAAGACCGCCCATGGTGTCCCTTATGTAAAATTTCTACATTTATGTCTGTAATTTTTATGGTGTACATAATAAAGTTCAAAGTTAAATAATGTATTTAAAATAGGCACATAAAAGGCACTTTTGAACGTTAAAATTTACAAAAAAATAGAATTGATTCTAGTTGCCCCTTCCAAAAGGTAGTTTCGTATGGAGAAGAATGGGCAAGAAACTCCACCGTTACTTTTTTGAAATATTTTACACTATTATATAGGTAGGTATACATTAATTATATAATTATATGTGGTGGACGATGCACCTAGAATAAAATTACTATACCACAATAGGTAGAAATAATTAAATATAATGCAAAGACAGGTAAATTAATTATTTGATAGATACATGGTGCTCACATAAATATGTACAAATATTGAAAAGTAGATGAGTTTTCCAAAATTTTAACAAGTTATAATTTAGTGTGTGAGTTAAACTAGTTAAGTACATAATGTAAAAATCAATGTCATAAAAATTACAAATTATACAATTAAATTAGCAACCAGTTTGATTTTGTCTAGACTCTAGATTGTCCTATGGAGCAGGACCAGCATGTTTCCAAGCATTCTTATCTAGGATATAATCCTCTAATTTGTAATATGCTTGTTCAAAAAGAGTACTTTTTATATGAGTATTATTTTTTTTTTCTTTTAATTGCAATATATCACTAGGTATTTTGTTGTAACATTTAACACAGTACCCCATAAAAGATGTATGTACTTCAGATAATCTAAAAAACGGTTGATCTATTTTATCTTTATTTCTAGTATTAAAATTATGTCTATCACTTATTTTATTAAAAAGATGTAGATTTTTTCTTACATACATAATATTTTCATAAATGAATTGACAAGGTACCGTCATAATATTAATCTTTTTAAATAGTTCCCTAAGAGATTCGCGACGACATAGATTGTAAATGGCCCTGACAGCTCTCTTTTGCAAAATGAAAATGGATTCAATGTCAGCAGCCCGACCCCACAGTAAAATGCCATATGACAATGCTGTGGAAGTAGCTAAAATAGACCAAACGCGCGGTTTCTACATCTGTTAACTGTCTTATCTTCTTAACAGCATAAGCGGCGTTAACCGTAGGTGTAGCCAGCACTTATCGCGATAATTTGACAAGGGCATTCACATAGCCGTTTGACGTTAGACGATAACTCAGGCGGGGCGGCGGTATATTTTGGCACATCGAAGAGATTTATCGCGAGAATTATTGCGTTGAAGCGGCTACACTACGTTTGTCGGACCGCGGCGGGATCAAGGAAATTTAAGGATGGAACATTAGCACTAATTTTATCGCTAATTAAATGAGCATTGACGTTGACCGTTCCAAGTGTGGCCACTCAATTTATCGTGTTAATTATCGGAATAATTAGCGCGTGGTTTGTGGCGATGATGCGCATTGACGTTGACCGATGTTGTGGCCTCAGCATGAGAAACTCACGCTTGGTACGTAAGTATACCAGCGAGTAATCGCTCATCGCCATCGCACACTCGTCGCTCGTTGCTCACCAACTTGTCTTTAGTTGCTAGGTCTACCGGCGCGCGGTGAGAGGCTCCATAAAAAACTTGTAGAGAAATAGATTTTAGGACATGACTATAACCTTCTCGAAAAAGTAATTACTCCTTACCTAAAATATCGTAACATAACATCACGCTTATGTTCTCCAGAGGTGTATCCTACTGTGTATAGTATGATGTACCTGCGGTAAATAAGAGCCGGTATAATAAAAATTTAAATCATGAAAAAAATATGTGAAGTTGAAATAAAAATCAGGAATATTGTCGAACATTATTTATTTGAGATCTTAAAAAAATCTATATGGCTAAGTTTTAAACATTTTGTGTTTACTAAGCACCTTAATTAACTCAGGTAGTATATTAAGGTCCGAGACAAAATTAAAAGGAACTAAGCAGTTATAATAGTAATACTATTGGTCCTTCATATGTAAGCGTGAGATCCAACCTATAAAACTACTGAATGTGTGTTTCTCTGATGGTTCTTGATAGCCGCTGGCCCTTATTTATCGCTGGTACCTTAGTAGTGGGTACTTACGCCAGTTATGGTATTAAGCCCCATGTTTAAAGGATGAAGTCAACTCCGCCCCGGGCTGAGAATTTCATAAAGGAAAAATCCAATGTCCGGGACCCAGTAGTCGGCAGTCACGTTTGTAAATGAGGAGCAGACGACTTAAAAGGCTCCCACAGATAGGCGCGACGCGACAGCGCGACGCGACTCTAAAAGAACAATTTATATAAAAACTTCATGGAAATTGATCTACTAGAGTCGCGTTGCGCTGTTGCGTCGCGCCCGTCTAAGGCGGTTGGGACAGGATATTCCTTTTTTTTTTCTTTCTTTCTTCTGTGTGTCTACAGACAAGATTTGAAGAGACTGGATGCGGAAACCGGAGGTTGTGGCACTATTTAGGACTGGGTCGATACGATAGGGTCAGTTGATAGATATGGAACGAAAGTAAGTTCGTGATCACCTTTAGCTTAGGTACAGGATCTTAAGATGATCAAAACATTTTAAAGCGACGTTTCTATATAAAAAACATAATATTACTTATTTGTTTACACTTTATAAATATTTTCTGAACGAATTGATAACACATTTATTAAACTATTACCGAACGTACCCAATAAGTAGGTACATAAACTTTTATTATGCGAAGTCATCAATGAGTCAATACGGTATCGATACCCTAATTACGTAACACACTATCTGTCACAATCTGAATCATTTTGAAGCCTATTGCTACTCCATTGCTTCATAAGTTCGAAAAAAAAATCTGCTCAACAACGTAAATAACGCAATGAATGTTATTGAACTGTCAAAATGAAACCCATTCCTACTGTTAGTGTGTTACGTAATTACCCCGCTGACCGCTGTGACGTATAAGAAATAGTGTAGCGTCACAGAATATGTAATAGTACAAGTACGAGAATGCGTGACATTGACATTTGAAAAGCGATCGTTGTACTTGCGAACCGGGTACTTATTTGTTTTTTTTTTTTTTTTTTAATACTTATTGCTATGATATATTATAGCATTTTTTGTACAAAATAAAAGGATTTTGTTTTGGGAAAATTTTGCGACTTAATTTTTTTTCAGAGCACCTAAAAATCTCTTTTTTTCTCGTGTTTACTTTTTTTTTTTCAACAAAAATGTTGGGAACATTGTATATATAAAAGTTAAAAGGTACTAAATTAACTTTTTATTGCGGTTTGACTTTGAAAAGCGCCTTATATGTGTCGCATTTATTTGAAGTAAATGACTTAGCTTTGACTTTGTTATTCTAGATTTCGCTGTAAAATCAGTTTACGTCTTTTATTGATTTATTTAAACTTCTCGCACACAATAACATTGACATTTATTTTTTAACAAAAATATAAGGAATCTATTTTAGATAAATTTTACTTGTTATGTTTTAAAAAACCAATTTTTATTTGTATATCTACCAAATGCATATAAAAAATATTGCAAGATCCAAATGTCAACATAATTTTTTAAAGAAAACTTATTTATTTTCCTTTGTTTTGCAAAAACTGCAAGACTATAATCGTATAAATGCATAATGCAATAATAATGCATTTTTACCGCGTGCTACGCAATTAATACATGACCTGTGACTTCCTATTTATTTGATTTGCACCAGAAGCATATTAAGACAAAAGAGTATATATATAAAAAAACTGGTTTACATACGTCATTGCTCCGTAGCGGCGCGGCGGGCTTGCGAAATTTATATAAGCTTAAGTTCCACCGCAGATCTGGTTAGACACAAGTTTACTGCAGCCCACGGTGCATCGTGAATGCCGACCTTTATTTCATAGCGCGCGCGATTTAAAAATACGAAAACCGAACTGCATTCGAATTTTCGAATTTCAAAATTCAAAATTCGTAATAGTGTGTGATCAAGAAAGCTATGTGACTCTGATATATTTTTTATTTATAAATCCGTTTTTAAAACTGAACTTGTTTATTGATCGAGTGGCATTGAGAACCATCTGACGTTCCAAATTCGAACTATTATTTACGGAATTAAAATAGTGCTATTAAATACAAATTATAAATCAATTAGTTTTCCGAAACATTGGTTGTTAGATATACTTGTTGTGTGAAAACGTGTTTTTTTAGTTTGAAAAATGAAGGATCTAGTGCAAATATGGAACAATGTCGCGAACAGGAGGTATTCGTCTGTCAACACAAGTGAATTGAAAGATTTGCCGAGTAATCGTCACAGGAGATCAGAAATCGATAATTTCGAGGCGAATTTTGCTGAGTGTGAAGTACTGAACCATAAGTTTAACGATGATGTTGAGTTCAATAACAGGAAGAATGCGATTATTAATCGTTTGTTTGAAAGAAGAAAGCAGGGGCAGATCGCGAGGCAGCCGAAAAGTAAGTGTTTTCTATTTATATTTTAATTAGGTATTAATATGAACTTATTTAATGACACTAGCTATGTATTGGTACAATATTAAAGAATTTCCTGCCTCCTGCGGCTGCGCAGGAGCCAGTTTTTCCTCTAAAATATAAATAACAGATTATGTTATGCCAATAATAATAAAAAAATGTTGAAATATACAACATAATATGCATAAGAAAAGTAATTATTTAGTACAGTTATTTTTAGTATAGCCAAACAAAAGGAAAATATCTACAAATTTTTCTTACTTCTTTTGTGCAAAATTATAATTAATTAGGTACCTAGTTGAGTCTCTACAAAAATATTTAAATCGCTACAATTACCTACAGCAATTAATGTTTTACTAAAATTAATTAATTTATTCCGTGGGAAAATATTATAATAATTTACATACAAACGGTTCCTATTTTTACCGCTTTATAAATTCTTCTTTCTTTGATATTATCCGGTAACTAGTCTAGCTTAAGTATTTTTATTGTTTTTTGTAAAAATTCAAGGCGACAATTTTTTTTTTAACTCTTGTAACCACGAATAATTTGGCCTTTAGTTTTTTTGTATGTTTTGTATAATTTCACGAATAATTTTAACCAAATGTAGTTCGCACGTATAATTTGGTTGATTAAAGACGGCCTATTTATTTATTTATTTTTACGTTTCTATCTTGACATAGACAGTCAGAAAATCAACTAGATTAAAAATATTTTCTGGAATGTCAGGAAACTTTGGTTTTTGAGGCCTTTAAAAAACTCGTTTCAAACTCAAATTTTAGTTTGTACACAGGTGATAAAAGTCCATAATTATTTTCTTCAAAATTATTGGAGGTATGTGGTATAGTCCGAATTAAATATAAATTTACATAAATAAAACCTTATACCTAATTAATAAATAAAATATAATAGTAGATATCTAATTGAATACAATATTCCTTGGTAGATTTTTCTTCTTAGTTTTAGAAGATTTTATGCATACAAACTTAATCAGTAAGAATAAAAGGTTGGTACCGACGAGTTTAGGCGTTTCGTGTCAAAAAACACAATGATATTGTGAATATTCCAGCAATAAAATATATAACACGCATTAAAATGTGCTAATTATCACAATTAATAAACCGTAAACTTTATAACTTGCTTTTACGTCGAGCTATTGTTTTTTTTTTAAGTTGTATTTACGAGCTAAGATATTTTTTTTTGTGATTTATAAAAACCCATTTATGGTCGTAAAACTGGTGTGTCACATTCGAAAATAGAATTCACACTTTTCGTTTGGTTCTATATCTATAGGTACACACGGCTACATAATAATATCAAGCTATACATTTCCAGTATAAGCTGATCTCGCATTGTATAGTATTTCCGTACGATGAGAGGTCAGCTTAGACTGGAAATATACATGATATTATAAATTATAATCTCTTTTCGTGTCTGTCTGCAACCGCGTTGTCCTTTTAAAGTACGCAACGGATTTTGATGCGGTTTCCACCACAATTTAGAAAATTTATTCCGGATGATTTATGTGTTTATTACATTAATATTTAACTTACAAATAATAAAGAAATCTCGATGTTTTTTTTTGTAAGCAAATTTTTGATGATCTTTGTTCCTAGTTTAAGGCAGTTAGGCGGATATTGAGTAACACGGTCATATGTTAATATTTATTTAAATATTGTAATGTTTAGATACGATTACCCTACGGTATAGTAAAATAAAAAATACTCTCGAACAACAGAATATAAAGCTATTTCTGGTCATAAAAAAGTCAAAGACTAAAATACAGATAAAAAAGTCAAAGTCAAAAAGACAGTTATAAAAAAGTCAAAAAGACAAGACTATAAAATTATTAGTGTGTCACGGGTTATGGATTTTTCCGCGCGGCGATACAAAGGCGTTTAAAAATAAATGGTACTTTGTTTTTAGTTACAGTTACTTAAGGCTCCCACAGACAGGTGCGACGCGACAGCGTATCGCGACTTTTGGAGAACAATTTCCATGAAGTTTTCATAGGAATTGACCTACTAGAGCCGCGACGCGCTGTCGCATCGCGCCCATTTGTGGGAGCCTTTATTCGTTCATTTTAGCTGATCAATCGCTGAAATAAATATTAATACTTATAAGAGTGGGTAGGTATTTTCTAAGTTTATCAAGGATTTTAAAGGAAAACACGTTTAGAATCCACCCGATCTATTTTGTTAAAATCTCACCGTTAAAACTTAGGTGAAGTAAGCCTGTCAATAGTGCCAACCCCTAGGGGTCCTCAGTTGAATAAACAATACTTACACCATTTTTTTTTGGTTTTTGCTTCTTTTTTTAAAATAATTTTTTCCTTTTTTTTAATGACATCTCACTTCACCTAAGTTTTCACTGTAAGATTTTTATAGAATAGATCCGCTAGAATTTTACTAATGGTCACAAAGACATCAATACGTCAAACGGGGTGAATAGGGATGAAGGGGTGAATCGGAACGAAACTTAAAAAGGGATTTTAACATTGAAATAATATAGTTTGTTGCCAACAAGGGCACTTAATCGTTAATTATAATACAGTATATACAATAGAGGCCTTTTTGGCAACAAACTATATTACTTCAATGTTAAAATCCCTTTTAAAGTTTCGTCTCGATTCACCCCTGCATCCCTATTCAGTCCGTTTGACGGTATATGATTTTGTGATTAGACATTTTTTTACCGCGACATGACAGGTTCAATGCTCCCGTAGACAGGCGCGACGCGACAGCGTGGCACGAAGGCGCCGGTCGTCGCGCGACGAACGGTGCCTTTGTGTCGAGCGCGATTCGCGTCGCGTGTCGCGTCTGTTTGTAGGAGCCTTTAGGGTTCTGACGCCATGACAACGCACAACCAAGACACTGACGTTCATACACTGACCCTTTTTAAACATTTTCTTTTTTTTGCAATTATGGAGATACACCTTTTTCTCCAGACAAGAGACACTTAATACTTTGATATATTTTGATTATTATTTACTCGGATGAGATAACTCGGATTTATTTATTTAATTTATAAAACTACCTCGTATATAATGGGTCATTTTAGCCCCTTGTATAATAATCTACTATATAGACGTTCCAGGAATTATAGCAAACGTGCAGTCTTGTAGAGATTTGAAAAGATGCATAATAAACAATTTGCGTCGACGCGCGCATCCTACGTGAAAATATGTGAAGGTACACTACACAACCTAAGTTATAGAAAAAAAGAAAGTAAAATAAGTTTATTTTTCACATAAATACGTGCATAAAAAAGATAATAATAAAGAAAAATGAAAACAAAATAGATCTATAATCACGAGAACAAATCAGAAATAGTCGGCAGTTGCACGTCATGACTGTGAAAAGAAGGCTCGCACGAATAGGAGAACCTGAGACAGGTGAAATATGACATTATTACTAGCAGACATAACTTTAACAAGCATTTATTTCATTCACAGGCATTTATGCATTTAGGCAATTATGGCAGGCATTTTTTTAACAATGGCCTAAAAAATACCCTGTAGTTCAACATTGTAATTTGTCAAAAAAGAAAAAAAACGCATAAAGACTCCCCCAGACAGGCGCCACACGACTCTTGTAGAACAAGTTCCATGAAAATTTCATAAAAAATGTTCTACTAGAGCCCTGTCGCGTTGTCGCGTCGCGCCTGTTTGTGGGAGCCTTTACAGTGTTAATAGCTATGGGAGGACAGTGTAGGCTTGTCAACAAAGAAAACATGTGTCTTTGTTCGCATAATGGCATTAGGAAACAATAGGAGTATATAATTTTACTAAAACCCATAGTAATTAAATACAAATTCATTCCATAGATGATTATTTTATTCGTTTTAAGTCATATTATTGCATAATAAAACAATATAAATACTATTTTTATTCATAAAATTATGCTTTAAGGCTCCTGCAAACAGGCGCGACACGAGACGCGACAGAAAGGTACCGCATCGTCTATAGCGCGACGAGCGATGCCTCTGTGTCGCGCTGTCGCGTCGCGCCAGTGTGTACGTGCCTTTAGTCGGTTAAACTGAGGACGTCCGACGGGGGCTTACACCTTAACCACGAAATCCATAGTTTTGGCCGAAGTTAAAGATGATTCCAACTCCGTATCACTTTCGGACATAACATTAGTCCGGGGCCCGAACAAAAAAATTATGACATAACGATTTGACAGTTGTGCTTACTCCCGAAGTGTATTTACCCGTCCAAAAAAGCTAATTAATCAGGCCCTGCAGTCTCGACAGTAGATAGCGACAAAAATCTGTCGCTAAGTCGTATCGATGTCAAATTCCTTTAATAGATTTTCAACTTTATTTCGAAAGCATAAGGTTGAAAATTTATTAAAGAAATTTGACATCGATTAGACTTAACGACGGATTTTTGTCGCTATCTAATGTCGAGACTGCAGGGCCTGCAGTCTCGACAGTAGATAGCGACAAAAATCTGTCGCTAAGTCTTATCGTTGTCAAATTCCTTTAATAGATTTTCAACTTTATTTCGAAAGCATAAGGTTGAAAATCTATTAAAGAAATTTGACATCGATTAGACTTAGCGACAGATTTTTGTCGCTATCTAATGTCGAGACTGCCGGCCCTGAAGTGGGTTTCACTCCTAAGTATCGAACTACTTTCGGACGGGTCCATATCTTCGTTGACGGACATAGAAAGTAAGTTCGCAGGTTTTGTTAATACCAGTGTATTATTCTCCTACTGCAAGACAAAGGCTCCTTCTGATACAGAGAAGGCACGAGCATTGATCACCACGCTTGCTCAAGACGGGTTGGCGATATCAGACTTTTATTAACAAAAGCTCAAGTTTCCTCACAATTTTTTCCTCAACCGAAGTCTGTAATGTCCAAGATAAACATAAAGTTATATGAATTGAAAAATTCACATTAGTACCTGCCCACGTTAATTTGAACCCACACCCTCGTGCATGAGAGACGAGGCCAATTATATTTAGTTTCATACAATATTGTTTTTTACGCGTAACTAAATTCATGATAATTTGTTCCTAAGCTAAATCATAATTCAATAAAGTACTGAACAATAGCATTGATTTCAATGACTGGTTTAACGGGTTTTGTTAATTGGACCAATCAAAGGAAAGAGCGTTTGTGTCTTTGGCAGTTACATTTTGGCAAAAAAAACATTAAAGTACCTACTTAGTTCAACTTACAGGGCGGCCTGTAAGTTCGTTGCGACCTCAAGCCCCTAGTCGCCGCAGGAGGAGAAACCCTGGGCGTCGGAAGTCGATAGCCGATTCCCGGCCACCGTAGGCGCGGGCTTGCGGACGGCGAGCAATGGGCAGCTCGCCGTCCGGTAAGGACCAGGCCCGGGTCGACGGCGCGTCGTGTTCCACGCGCGCCTCAAAGAGATGTCAGCACAATTGACGGGGTCCGAAAGGGCCGATGCCTGCCGGGGTCGCGGATTGTCCGAAAGAGTTACCATGGCCCTGGCGTACAGGCAACTGAAGGAACACGGGTGGGTTTTAGTCAGTAAGAGTCTGACACGCCCTTCCGCTCCGCCCAGAGCGGGAGAGGTCATTTGATGATAACACACCCAAAAAAAAAAGTAGATATCCGAGTCGCCTGTAATTTGAATGATTATGTACCGTAAGTAGGTATTTTAAAATATATAATTAGAAACTGATAATTATAATACAACTGATGGATAACTGTTCGGGAAATACCGACTTTCTTTTGAATACATTTGTTTTTATACTATACTAGCTTCTACCCGCGGCTTCGCCCGCGCGGAAGTCGGAACTTATCCCAAAGGAACGTGCTACCGGGATAAAAAGTAGCCTATGTCCTTACCCAGGATGCCATCTATCTCCTTGCCAAATTTGATCGAAATCCGTTCAGTGGTTTAGGAGTCAAAACGTAACATACAGACAGAGTTACTTTCGAATTTATAATATAAGTGTGGATGGATACTGTTCGGGAAATACCCACTTTCTTTTGAATATATTTGTTTTTATATTACTTATTATACAATATGGAGTCAACAATACGACAATGAATGAAAACACTGGAAATACTAATGCATAGGAGTATTTTGGAGCTCTCAAATTAATCTTAACACCAAAGTAATAAGTGTTTTTCAAACTCAAACCCAAAGCATTTATTTCAAATAAACCAATTACAGGCACTTTTGAATTGTCAAGGGGTCGGTCAGTCAGAAAGATAAAGCTAGTTGCCCATTCCAAAGCGTAGCAGATACCTATGGAGAAGAACGGGCAAGAAACTCCATGGACACTCTTTTAAATCAAAATATGGTTACAAAATATTTGTAACATCATTCCAGTTGTAAATAAGCATGTGAGAACGATGCAGAAGGTGAAAAGCGTCCGTAATAAAAAAACAAAAAAAAACAAATATTAAATTAAATTAAAATAAGCCGTGGCAGTTAAGAGATGACCAGTCCCTACTGACGGCACCCGTTCACGAATATGACGCATGGATTTTTTCATACAACCTAAATTAGTGATGGCCCGGATATGTGTTTTGCCAAACTTTGACTAGCTACAGTGACTAATCCATTGGATATATTTCCTTGTATTTTTGTATGCAGACTGGGAACATCATTAGATATACGCAGTTAAATTTTTTGTCGTTTTGCTGTTGCCACTTTGTATAAAAAAACTTAAGAGGGCACACACGGGTCCACCAGCGCCACTGTTTTAAAATAATATTATCTCGCGACTGAGAAGGAATTTTGAATAACGGCTCAATAAGCACCCTCTTTAATTGTGTCTAGAATGTTCTAATACCTTTTATAATAAATAATTTTATATAAAAATAGGGTCGCCCCCTATTACATGGAATAGGGGCGACCCTGTTGCCATTCAAAGGGCACAAGTCCAGACCTCCGGGCTGCTGCTACCTGTTAGAAAAACCCAATAACACTTTGTCTGATCTGGGAAACGAAAACAAAATAATTATTCACCAAATAGAACTAAAAACTCGCAACCGGGCTTGCGTGTATGACCCATCGGGGTAATTGCGTAAAACACTAACAGTAGGAATGGGTTTCATTTTGACAGTTCAACAACGTTGTTTGCGTTATTTACATTGTTGAGCAGACAAATTTTTCGAACATACGAAGCAATGGATTAGCAACAGGCTTCAAAATGATTCAGATTGTGATAGATAGTCTGTTACGCAATGAGGGTGCTGGTGTATGAACGTAAACAAAGCAAAAGTTGTACGTAAGGATTGTAGCAGGTGGCGTTCTGTAGTGTCTGCCTAGCCCCATGGGAAGATGGCGTAAGTTTATGTATGTATGTAAACTAAAAACAACCAGTATGTACAGTTATATATTTATTTTTAGTACGCACGCAGTTAAAAGGACATGGAACCGGAAATCTAACCAAAGGTGTATAAAAACACACAAATTAATATTCAAATGACTTTAATTTTATACAATTCGGATGCCATTAAAACGTTTTTAAATTGTTTTTTATATTTGTTTTATTTTAGTTACGCGATTTCGATTTATTGTAACATTAATACTGAGGTTCTTGTTATTCTCTATAAATATAATATTTATTTGTGACACGTCAATGTTTTATGTTGGATTTATCAAGCTACCTACTTAGTAAATATCTTCAAAGTCGGTTCAGGTTTTGACGGAAAATGGAATAAAAAAATACCCGCCCGCACCGGTTTTTAGGGTTTCGTACCCAAAGGGTAAAACGGGACCCTATAACTAAGGCTCCGCTGTCCGTCCGTCTGTCTGTCACCAGGCTGTATCTCATGAACCGTGATTGTTAGACAGTTGAAATTTTCACAGATGATGTATTACTGTTCCCGCTATAACAACAAATACTAAAAAACAGAATAAAATAAATATTTAAGGGGGCTCCCATACAACAGACATGATTTTTTTGTCGTTTTTATAGAAAATGGTACGGAACCCTTTGTGCTCGTGCGCGAGTCCGACTCGCACTTGGCCGGTTTTTTAAAGTCTGGTCGATTCTTATGAGTTTAATCTGTTATTAAATCTCAAACGTAAGGATCTTTTAGCGCCCGAATGACGTTGACAGGGAGGCGCTGCTGGTAAACATTTGTGACACAAAATTTCAAAAACCATTTTATTAGATCATTAAGGATGACCATGGTCAAACTAGTTTTATGAAATAACTTCAAACCATTACTTGATTAGCCTAATATAACTTACATCAGAATTACCCCATAAGCTCACGACGTACGTGCGTCATTTACACTAATTTATTTTAGAAAAATACTTTAGAGGAAAATATTCAAATTTTGAATAATTTTTCGATAAAAACGAGTTTCACTAAATAGGGAATTAAAATAGATTACGGCAACCTTTGACAGTTACAACGCTGTAGGTAATGTAGGTACCCGTAGCACGAATATTTGTTGACTTTAAACTATTTATATATGTCAGTTGTTGTGTTGTTGTTGTTGTGTTTATATACTCTATATTAAACTTCGGGTACTCAATATTTTGATTGCAGGGGTCTTAATTACAGATTGTAGGGAGCGAAATAAATTACAAAATTCAGAGCATCTGGAAACAATAAAAATTATGATTTGTCATGACTCTAAATTAGTGATAAATTAACTCTAAAAACCGCTCCGATTTCGGCATTTTATTAATTGTTATGTAAATTTGATGCCGCCGAAGCCGGCCCAAAAAGAGATGGCGACATGACCTGGACGTGTACCGCGAGGATTGGTTCGATGATTTTGGGGACGCCTTTGCCCAGCTGTGGGACAATATAGGCTAACAAAAAAAGTAAATTTACCAAGCTGAATTACCAACTTAAATTGTCTCCATAATTTTTTGACAGTTGCGTGGAAGAAAGAAAGAAAATTATTTTATTTAAGACACGCACTAAAAAGAAATGGAAATGGGAATAGTAGCCATTTCATACAACTGTCAAAGGATGACTGTAATACGGCAAATTGACATGGGGTGTCAATTTACTTAACAATTTGTAGCGGCATCTACAAACGCCACATGCGAGCTACACGTCACACTGACGTCTCGCAAAATCCTGCATCGCGCAAGCAGAATTTACCGCGCAACTAGCATATATACAACGTCCCGACATCAATCATCGGGCAGTTGCCCACCAGACAAGACACCCTTCTGGTCGGAGGATCCTCCCTTTTCCATAGAGTATGAGTGAACTTTACACCCTGTTCCTCATACCTCTATAAATTAATTTCCCTGACTGTACAAATGTACAAAGTTCAATTAGACATCCATTTCCAACAATGTCAACAATAGTGACGTAAGAGTAGTAGGTACATACCTACTATAATAACACGGTCAGCAAGGTTCAGTCGCGAGCGTCATCAGATAATTGAAATCGTGCGGTTTTATAGATACTGTTCACATTTTTATACGGTATACGACAAAAAATATTGAGCCGTCGCGGTACGCCTGGCAGATGTGAAACTTCGAAACTATTTTGTATAGAAAATATAGCGTGGCGACGCGTCGCCACGGCAACAATCGGTTTTACCCGCAGCTATAGATGTTTCACATCAAAAAATGTGATTCAATGTTGTTCTGAACTGCACCTTAATTACGTAACACACTATCTATCACAATCTGAATCATTTTGAAGCCTATTGCTAATCCACTGCTTCATATCTTCCAAAAATTTGTCTGCTCAACAACGTAAATCACGCAATGAATGTTGTTGAACTGTCAAAATTAAAGCCATTCCTACTGTTAGTGTGTTACGTAATTACCCAGCAGGATAACAATAATAAGTACACATGGGGTTTAACAGATTTAATCGTGACTTCTCAAAAAGCGGGGAATCAGGGAATGATATTTTTAAACTTCAAGTAGGTATACATATAGTTGTAGAAAACTCAAAGAATACAAAAGATGTCTTTTTCTGAAACAAAATAATGTCACGTTTAAGAAGATGGGTTTTCTTTTTTTGTCAAAACTCAAACTCAAAGCATTTATTTCAAATAAACCAATTACAGGCAATTTTGAATTGTCAAGGGTTCGGTCAGTCAGAAAGATGAAGCTAGTTGCCCATTCCAAAGCGTAGTAGGTACCTATGGAGAAGAACGGGCAAGAAACTCCACGGACACTCTTTTAAATCAACATATAGTTACAAAGAGAATTGGTTACATCAATCATGTTGAAATTATGCATGTGAGAACGATGCAGAACGTTAAAAGTGTCCATAATAACAAGACAAAAACAATTCAAATATTAAATTAAATTAAAATAAGCCGTGGCAGCTAAGAGATGACCAGTCCCTACTGACGGCGCCCGTTCACGAACATGACAAAAATAATTCTCACGGCAAAAGTGTATATTGATACTTTCATACATAGATACTTATTTCAAATTACGATGGTTTAAATAAACAGGTTTTACAACAATCATTATTTTTGTTGGTTAGTCTTTTTATAATTTACTAGCTTTTGCTCGCGGCTTTGCTCGCGTTAATTTAGACTTTAACTATCAATTCGGGTTATAATTCAATCGTGATTCGAAAGACACGTGGCGCCATCTATTATCATAAGAACGTTAAATGATAAATGATAAATGAAATGATAAATGATAAATGATTTTATTTCTGTAAGTAGGTTTGTACAAACACTTTTACACGTCAATTATGTTTTTTAAACTAGATGAGGTCGGCGTTTCCTATCTGACTACTCTGAGAAGAAAGGCCGAAACAAACTCAGAGGTCACAGTCTCTTTTAAAGTCCAGACATAATCTTGGTCAGGTCATGCGAAGACCATGCAGATTGGTATCTGAAATGGTCTTTTGAGGAAAGAACCACACAGTTTGAGTGGACCTGTCCAGTCAGTGCACGCATTTGTCAGTAATCGTGCAGCTCGACTCAGGAAGTCAGGACTTAAGGAGCTCAACGATTCGACGAACAATACCAAAGAAAGGACATTTGGGTAGGCCGCATAAATTACTCAAACTGCCAGATCATAATTAAAATTAAATTAGAAAAAAAAAAAAGCAATTACCCACATAGTCTTCACATTCACAAAATTTAAATAATATAATACTTTACAAGTAAATACTCATGTCATTGTATATATAAAATTTATCAATGTCAATGTGTATATATAAATTCGGTAATAATGTTTGAAGATCATGTAGATCGGTGTCTGAAATGGTCTTTTGAGGAAAGAACCACACAGATTAAGTCGACCTGTCCAGTCAGTGCACGCATTTGTCAGTAACCGTTATTGTTGTTTTCCTCGGGAACAGTACTTTTTTTCGGGATGAAAGGTACCCTATGTCCGTTTCTGTACACCTGACAACGTATATGCAAAATTTCAGGATGATCGGTTCAGTGGTTTAGGCGTGAAAAGGTAACAAACAAACAAACAAACTTACTTTCGCATTTATAATATCAGTTAGGAAGTTAGGATGTTGTATTTTATCGGATGTTTTATAAATAACACCATGGAAACGCACCCCGACCTCTATGTGATATGAGCGGAATGTAAACCGGTGTGGTGCACTGTCTTTGTTACCGCAAACCACTGGAAGAATTTACAGTCGTTGAATTTTAAAAGATCCTTCCTTTTTGAGACTCAAAACGGTGAAGGAAAATATTGTGAGGAAACCGGCCTGTCCTAGAAAGAACCAAAAATTCGAAGACATGTGACATCCGCCAACCCGCACTGTGCCCTCTAAGAGAGGAAGCCTGTGTCCCAGCTTTGGGAACGTTAAAGGCTGATTATGCTAACTTTTTACGGATTCGCGAGAAAGGGGCCATTTAAAAAAATAAGGCATTCTGGCATCCTTCGTTTATTTGAGCTGCACGGTTACTGACAAATGCGTGCACTGACTGGACAGGTCAACTCAATCTGTGTGGTTCTTTCCTCAAAAGACCATTGAAATACAATCTACATGGTCTTCGCATGATCTGACCAAGATTATGTCTGGACTTTAAAAGAGACTGTGACCTCTGAGTTTGTTTCGGCCTTTCTTCTCAGAGTAGTCAGATAGGAAACGCCGACCTCATCTAGAAAAATATGATTGTCGTGTAAAACTTACTTACAGAAATAAAATCATTTATCATTTATTAACATTGCTTCCTTTTGTCACTTTTTATTAAAAAAAAGAGAAGATAATTTATGGTATCGGGCGGAATTCAAAACCAAATATTGAAATTGCGTAATATTTTATAAAAAGAAATGCAAAAGTCGCAGTGCTAATTCTTCCTAATACCGCTGACGTAACTGCCTCATTGTCATGTGCTAATCATTTCAATTTACACCTCAAATGTCATTTACATTCTAATCATGAACATGAGTCATTAAAATATGACATTGTTAATACCTACATCTATTGTAGGCATAGTTTTGCTGTCGTTCTGTCCTTCTGATATTTATTACTTATAAATTTAATGATACCCAAAAAATTGAAACCGACCTGATTTAATATGAAATCTATTGCATATTAAACAGTTCCAAGAGTGAGTGACTAATAGGGATCGCATATCCTAATATAACGTTTACCATCGTTTGCCTAGCCCAGTGGTTTCTAACATTTTTGATCTTGTCAACCCCTTTTTTTTTTGTGTGGGAAATCATCAAATGACCTCTCCCGCTCTGGGTGGAGCGGAAGGGCGTATCAGACTCTTACTGACTAAAACCCACCCGTGTTCCTTCAGTTGCGTGTGCGCCAGGGCCACGGTAACTCTTTCGAACAATCCGCGACCCCGGCAATCTTGTCACCCCTATGACTCAGTTAGGTAAACTGGATTACCCCCCTGTCCCTCGTGTTACCAATGAATATAGTACATATAAATACAAATTGACTTTATTACACATATAAAAAATGTACAAAGATATTGAGTAAGTTCTTACAAAATTACATTTTACAGCTAGGGTCCTAAAGGACCACTGGCGAGCTAGATTCGGTCTTATTGGTCTAATCTTTGTTCTATGCTACCAGCTTATTACCCCCGCAGAATACCAGTTTTACCCACGCAGGGGTAATTACCCCCAGGTAGGAATCGTGGGGCCTTAGCCTTTTCCCAACTATATTAGAGTCAGCTTCCAGTCTAACCGGCGCGCGCGGCAGGGTTATTGCAACACACTATCAGTAGCAATCACTTTCATTTTGACAGTTCCACAACATTCATTGCGTTATTTACGTTGCTGAGCAGACAAATTTTTCTAACATATGCAGCAATGGATTAGCAATATCCTTCAAAATTATTCAGATTGTCGTTGATAGTCTGTTACGTAATTAGGGAGCTGGTGCAGCTGAATACCACTATTTTATATAGATCGACGTATTATATAGAGAGACGTACAAATAAAATAAGTATTATCAACTAAGTTTAATACTAAGGTATCACACAAGGAAATTTTCCAGCTGTCTTGAACGATTTCCACGCGGAAAGCAAGAACGTCATCGAGAATATTTTATGCATGTCACTCGGTCATTAAATCATGCTGATAGTTTGCGAATTGCCTAGAATTAAAGAAAAATATTTTTCAACGTTAACTTTGCAAAAGGACTATGTAAGGGTCGTAGCAGGTGGCGTTCTGTAGTTTCTGTCTACCCCCACGGGAAGAAGGCGTGAGTTTATGTATGTTTTTTTATCGATTCTAAAGAAATCACTCGCTTTGAAAAAGTCGCTCTATATAAAATACTGCTATTCAGCGGCATCGGCTCCCTAATTGATAAATCAGAATCAGAATCATTTTGAAGCCTATTGATAAGCCATTGCTATATATGTTCGAAAAATTTGTCTGCTCAACAAAGAAAGAAAAAAAGAAAGAAAGAAAAATATTTTATTTGGGACACGCACAGGAAATACAAAGATAAAAAAAGAAAAAAGAAAAAGAAAAACTAACAAAATTAACAATAAAAAAGAAAAAGAAAAAAAAACAACAATAAACAAGTAAAAAACCTGTGTGAGGCCAAAAAGGCTACTATCTCAGCATAATGCTACGATATTAACAACGTAAATAACGCAATGAATGTTCTTGAACTGTCAAAATGAAAGCTTTCCCTACTGTTAGTGTGTTACGCAATTACCCCGCTGCTCATTCGAATCTCATTTTTCCTACCTTTTCACGGCGAGATTTTGGCAGAATAACTCTGCTGCAACTGTATATTTTTATCATAGAGTAGCTGCAGCCTGCAGCTTCACCCGCGTGGATGTCGGAAATTATCCAGCGGGAATCTGCTAGCGGAAAAAAGTAGCCAATATTACTCCTTATAACATCATATATCTGCCAGTGAAAGTCCCGTCAAAATCGGTCAAGCCGTTTCGGAGATTACCCGAAACAAACAGACAAAATTAAAAAATATGGTACTTTGCATAAAGTTCCGTATATACTTTCATATGCATTTAGTTAAAAGCTGTTATTTTGACATTACAAACACACACTTCAATTACATTTATTTGTATAAATATCGCATTTATTCAGAAATACTAGAAGTGGGATTCCATTATCCATATACGCTCATTCTTATTTGCATGGAAAATAGGAGACAATGTGTATTCAAGTATATTGTGGTCAGTTACGGCCATACATGTGGAAAATGTTATTCTTGTAAAACTGGTTCGGTCTAGTCATTAAGAAGAGGTATTAAAAGACACCTTACTTATATAGATACTTACAATTACGAGCATAAATATATTACTATGGAAAACTCGGCAATAATATCTGATTTCACGATTCATCCATTAATATCCTGTCCTCAAAAAATCGGCCAACCCCGTGCTTTCAATTTGAGAGACGATATCTTCAAAAGTATTAATGAATATAATTTATTAATTTATATTGTATGAAGGTAGGTAAGGTACAGTCTATTTGCAGATACACTATATTTGGATAAAAGCAATATTCTTGAGAAGATCGACTCAATTCTTCACATATTCTCATAGCTCACTTTTGCTCGGATAAAGTGCGTGACTTTTTTTGCCAATGAAATTCACAATAGAATAATTTTGTTTATTTATGTTCGTTTAATGAAAATTTAATTTGATTTTTTAACGAACTTCAAAAAAATGAGGTTCTTTATTCGAATCCCCATGTTTGTAATTTCGTGATTTTTCAATAAACTTTTAAATCAGTTTTGATAATTATTTAACTAACGTAATTTACATACTTTCAGGAAGATTTTAGTATACAACATATTAGGTTATTTTTAGTAAACCTTGTTGAATTATATTGTTTAAAATCGAAGAGCACGGGGTGGGTCGATTTTATTGCACGCCAGTGTATATTGTATGATCAATTGGTCATTTTATGGAAGGTATATACAAGTGGCAGCACAAATAAGTTACATCGATGGAACACCAAAACTATCTGACGAGCATTAAAAAGATGTGACGTGACCAAACGTGTAATGTTCTGAGCCGATGTCAAATATTCTCTGCCAGTATCAACTCTAACCATAGAGAATATAACCACCCATCTTAATCCACTTTAATTATCTTGATGACAGATATTAATGGATGAATCATGAAATCAGATATTTTTGCCGACCTGTCAATAGTAATATATTTATACTCGTGACTACGTACGGTCGGCAGTGCGCAAATAAGCCGTGTCAGCTAAAAGATGGCCGGTCCCTACTAACATATCTCGAAAATGGTGTGTCATATCGCAAAAATAATGAAAATTACGACCCCCTCTATAAGATCCTCAAACCCCTAAAACTCAACATGTAGGTAATAACTTTTCACATTTTCCATATAAAAAGCGAAAAATTCCATTTTTCCATTCCATTTTTATACTTTTTGACCGTCGATTAAAAAATTTTCTACTGTCTTTAACATGGCGATTACAAAATCAAATTGTCTTCACTACTTTAGACAACTGTCAGTTGTCAGTGTGATTTTGACAATGTTGGGATAGAAATTTTCTTCTGAAATAGTCTACATAGAAAAATTACCTTGACAACGATCAGTAGAAACGAAAGACAAAATGACAGATTGTAGAATTGTAGATTTTTACGGTACAATGTCAAAAATGGAGAAACGAAATGTAACTTTGTATAGAAATAGCTATGTCTATTCTTCAAAGAAATAGAAAGCGTCATGCTAAGCCTGCAGGAATCAAAACTGAGACCACGATCATTAGTCACTTGTAATCGCTAGACCGGTCATGCAATCGTAATTATCAGCCAATACAATCAAGTATAGACCTCCTAATGAGAACAATGAATATTCAATGGAAAAATTATCATAATCATGACAAACGTTTGGCAGACTGATTGGTACTAACATTGTCTTGTTACTAGCAGACAGGGGGACGCTATACTGTCCACCTTTATGACGAAATTTAAATGCTTTTTATTCTTTTTTTAAAGATGTTAATATTAATTTATTTGTAGAATTGAAATTTTAAGTACATGAATAACAACTTACATCTAATTAATTAACCTAACCTAACTAAAACTATTAACAAACTAAAAAAATGGCGTCAAAAAATTCCTCCGCATCGTTGTCGACTGGTAATGTACCCAAGAGACTGGCGGCATTGCCACGTGGTATGGCAATGCTTAGCCTCTGGCCAAGGTAAAAGCCAGCCCTTGGGTCACGGGAAGTGTCAAACAGGCGTCCTAATGCTTTTTAAATGAAATGAAATTGATTGTTTTGTAAATAGGATATCGGAATCACTTTTACACACGTCATATAAAAAAAAACCGGCCAAGTGCGAGTCGCACTCGCGCACGAAGGGTTCCGTACCATTAACTATAAAAACGTCAAAAAAATCGCTTTTGTTGTATGGGAGCCCCCTTAAATATTTATTTTATTCTGTTTTTAGTATTTGTTGTTATAGCGGTAACAGAAATACATAATTTGTGAAAATTTCAACTGTCTATTATATCGCGGTTCTTGAGATACAGCCTGGTGACAGACAGACGGACGGACAGACAGCGAAGTCTTAGGGTAGAAAAAGGGTCCCGTTTTTACCCTTTGGGTACGGAACCCTAAAAAATAGCTAGATGAAGTTGACATTTCGTAGTTTCGTCGTCGGTAATTTTGTATGGAGAAAAAAGGGCAAGAAACTCCACCGTTCCTCTTTTTTTTAAATAATGTTTTTATATTAAACTACCAGCTTTTGCCCGCGGCTTCGCCCGCGTGGAGGTCAGATATATCCCACGGGAACGTACTACCGGGATAAAAAGTATCCTACATGTTAATCCAGGTTATAAACTATCTGTGTTCCAAATTCCATCCAAATCCGTTCAGTAGTTTTTGCGTGAAAGAGTAACAAACATCCATCCATCCTCACAAACTTTCACATTTATAATATTAAGTAGGATAGGATATATTTTTAAGTGAAGACGATGTACTGAGTCGCCAGCAAGTCAAGGTACACGAAACTGTCAAATTTCTTCAAACGGTTTTAAACCTTAAAATGTTGCGGTTAAGTTCAAAATCGAATGCGAAAATGTGACAGTTTGTGATAACTTGATGTGCTGGCGACTGTACCTAGAATAAAATGAATGTGCCTAGAATAAAATGAATGTACCTAGAATAAAATGAATGTATACCTAGAATAAAATGACTATACCTAATTTAATAATAATATAACAATACCACAATAGGTAAAAATAATAAAAATCTTAAGTTCACAGACAGGATATACATATATACGATATTTTTTGGACCAGAATTTAGATTTTACATACAACTATTTTAGTCCTTATTATGCATTCAGATTAAAGACATACATTAGAAATTAGCATACATAATGTCAAGACTGTTTTATGACATTTTTTCTAACAAAAACCAAGAAGTAGTTTTTCTTAAATAAGTATTCTAACAAGGTATTTCCTATGTTTTACTTTAAATTATCTCTTTTTTTGTTGTAAAATATACGCATTTTGGAAATACATTTGAACAAATAGTTGGTTTTGTGATATCTTCATTTTAACGGTAAAAACTTGTCACTTGTAATTTGTTACTTGAAATAAACATTGAATAACGTTACTTAAAAAAAAATCTGTTGTTTCATACATTTTGTTACACGTAGCTCGACAAAATGATATGATTTAGATTTTTGCATGCTATGTTATATCTTAGCTAAACATATTAGTGCCACTCTGACCTATGCTTAACACCATTGTATACCATGTTTTACGCAAATAAATTAAATTATTATTATTAAAATGTATGGAACAGCAGACTTTTAAGCTATTGCATAGCTTTTATCGCGGGCTTTGAGCGCGGCGACCGAATCAAGAAATTCCGTAACGAAAATAAAACCTAATACCCCCCACTCCGCCTACCGTGTAGCTCGGCCGAGCGTTCGCTTAACGTGTATGTATATGGTACGACTGTACTTGAATTAATATCAAAGAAAAAAAAATACTGCATAAATAAAAAAATATAATTGCATAATTTGATAAAAAATGCTATGCAATAGCTTTACGGCGGCAGTCCCCGAGTGCCACACGTGTTCTTTTTAAAAAAAAAATCTTTATTACATAAGAAAGTGGTTAAAATTTGTGTGAAGACCCTCACACTTGTGCTAGGTGGTTGGCCTGTGTTACAATAGCCAGTGCCCTCTCTTGGGAGACCTTTTAAACATAGTTTCTTTTAATTTAACCTCAACACAATACGGAAAGCTATGACTAGGTAAATACTTAGTTTTAAAACCAGGAAGACTGAAAACAATATTGCATGTTGCACTTAAAACTAATAAAATGTTTAATTATCATGTAGTTATAAAATTGTATAAGTTTCTCACATAATAATTATTTGCTTAATTGTTTTATTTTATAACTACATAAAATACATACATAAACTCACGCCTTCTTCCCATGGGGGTAGGCAGAAACTGCAGAACGCCACCTGCTACGATCGTTACATACTCCTTTTGCCTCGGGTACGTTCATACATCTGGTCATACACGCACGCTGGTTGCGAGTACTACGCACCTGACCTTTCTGAAGAACATCACCAATAAGGTCACTATATGTCTTCCTAGGGCGTCTCCTCCCGGCGTTTCCACTCACATCTGCCTTGTAAATACCTTTTGTTAGTCGCCTTTCATTCATCCTCTCAACATGACCATACCATCTAAGCATACTCTTTTCAATTTTTGTCACTACATCTTCTTTTAAACCGCACAGTTGCCTACATAACTGCTTTAATTATTTTTAACATGTTTACACAATTATTTTTCACTGTTTGTAAGGTAATTTCTAGTAATTAACTAGTCTAGATTTTTCCCAACATATTATTATTTAGGTTTGGCTTCCAGTTTTACCAAATACAGCTAAATACCAATATCTTATATGGAGCGACTGCCTATCTGACCTTCACAACTCACAACAACCAACTCTCAACACGATAGTCCTTGGTCAGACTGGTTGTCGGACTTTCGGGCTTCTGACTTCCCGTAAGGACTGCCAAAGATTTACAAATGACAGTCGGAACCAACGCAGACGCGAATCTAGGTTTTCCCTTAATGGGGGCAAATATTTCCTTCTGGAAGGATGGGGTAGAGGTCAAGGTGAATCTAGGGTGTCTCAAGCCATTTAACACATTAAAAAAAACTTCGGCACCTATTTTCTGTAAACTCAACAGTGTGCCCCCCTTTTTGAGGATGACTTTGACTTATAAATCTTAGTAATTTAAGGCTCCCACAGACAGGCGCGACACGACAGCCCGACACAAAGGCACCGCGTGTCGCGCGACGAGCGGATCCTTTGTGTAGCGCTGTCGCGTCGCGCCTGTTTATGGGAGCCTTTAAGACAGACAATGTTAGGCCAATAAAATGTGAATAGCTTCATAAAATGTATAACTAGTCTCATAAAATAGGTATAAACTGCAATTACACTTAATAAGTATTCTGTGTTTATACCTACTCCTTGAAATACCTAACTAGCGACCCACCCCGCACCTGCCCCTGCAGTCTCGACATTAGACAGCGACAAATATCTGTCGCTAAGTCGTATCGATGTCAAATTCCTTTAATTGATTTTCAACTCTATTTCCAAAGCATAAGGTTGAAAATCTATTAGAGGAATTTGACATCGATACGACTTAGCGACAGATATTTGTCGGTATCTAATGTCGAGACTGTCGGCCCAGGGCCTGCTTCGCACAGTTTTTGCGACTCGGCAAATCTATTTTCAAAGCATTGTTTCAATTTAAAATATTCATAGTTTTAATTTAGAAAATCGTGAGAATTCATTAATTAAAACACGCCCGAACATTTTTTGTCGTGAATAATTTAACATAAATTGACAACTGACAAGACATTTGTGATCCTTTTATACGTCAAATATGTACCGCAAAGACGCCATCTTGAATTTAACTATAAAAATATCGAAATAAGGTTTAGAGCTCATTATAGGAATGTGATTAACCGTTACATTGTTAATTAAGATATTTTAATAGGTTATGGTTATTCGCTACCGTCCAATATTTTCCTATCAATGTGAAACGGGTCTTGCTGACTAAGCCAATGATATATTTATTTTAAACTAGCTAATGCCCGCGACTTCGTCTGCAACCCAGGATGAAAAGTAACCTATTTTCTTACCCAGGTCATGGTGTGTGCCAAATTTCATCCAAATCCGTTCAGTAGTTTTTGCGTGAAATTTGCATCCATCCCTCCATCCATCCATTCATCCTCACAATCTTTCGCATTTATAATATTAGTAGGAAGGATTTGGCATTATAATGTCCTGATTCCAAGGTCCACTTCGTGAAGGAGGTACCTTCATTCCGATTTCTTTGGCAATCAATCATCCCAGCCTATCGCAGTGGACTGCTGGACATAGGCCTCTCCCAGACTGCACCACAACACCCTGTCCGCCGCCTTCCGCATCCTGTCTGTTACAGGCATCTCTTTAAGGACGTCGGTTCAAGTAACTGTCCTTAACTAACTGGGATCCCTTCTTTTCGCATATTTTTTTTACTAATATGTTTTGGCATAACCGTTTTCGCATAACATTTATTAGCATAATGATTCTGTGGCATAATAATACTTTGGCATAATGCAATAGTTAGGTTAGGTTAATCTATGGCAAAATATTTATGCGTAACGATCATTGTGCTATAATTTCATTATGCCAATTTTATATTAGGTATGTCTTAAATTTTAATTGCAACGGGACCATTCAAGTATTACTTTAGCACCAATGGGGTTGGGGGGGTCTTTGCTTTGATTATTTTTGATGACATGGGGAGGGGGGGAATGGATAGTGATTGCGTCAGCAATATTTAGAAGAAAGTATATAATATCGTTTATATGATACGAATATAATATTTAAATACGATGTCAATAATTGGCTTGAATAAATATTAAATGGGCATTAAATTCCTAGTCTATAAACTCCTTATTTCTAGACTCATGAATAACAACAAAGAAAACTGAACAGATTATTAAAAATATGTACCAACGTTTACGTAAGCATAAAAGGGGGTAAGAGCCTTGCTGACTTTTGCTGACAAGGGGGAGGAGGAGGTTAAAAATTACTAAAATTCTGCTTCCGTAATACTTGCATGGCCCCAAATTGATATAGGGTACCTAACCAACTTCGTAACTGCGCTTGGCGATACGTGGTCTCCACCGCTCTATCGCAAATTCGCAAAGCATTATTCTATTCCAATTTGAAGAGGAGCCGGTGTTAGCACAGGTACACGCGGCTACATATCAAGCTATACATTTCGAGTATAATCTGACCTCTCATTGTACGGAAATCCTATACAATGCGAGGTCAGCTTATACTGGAAACCTATAGCTTGATATATAGCCGAGTTTACATGAGACATTCCAGCTTGGTTTTTGGTATGCCACGATAGAAAGAAAATACATTTATTTGCGGTAAACAAAACGCAAAGAAAAAGCACACAAACACAAAAAAGAACGAGATGGGGGAAAATATGCGTCACATTCACGCAAAACGGCAATCGCTCAGCATAATGCTACGACCCTATGCGAGACAGAGCCCCAGCGCTGGTTTCGTGCAACTTCGATGCCTCTGATATTGCAGGATGTTCATAGGCGGCGGTGACCAGTTGTCACCAGAGAGTCTAAGCTAGACATTAGGCAACGATAATCACTTTTAAAGCATTTCGTATAATTTTTTTTTGTTTTTTTTTTATTATTATTTGTGTGCACACAGTAAAATAGTTACTGATACGGCATATTAGTATTAAGTACAAAGGTACTGCTTATTTTTTAAGAAATTTCTTCCAGCAGACCTGCGAAAGGAGAAGTGAAAAAGAAATGTAGACAAATAGTGTGTGAGAATAACAAGAGAAGAATTTGCTTTGTAACGTCTTAAACTAGTTATTTTTTATTTTTTTTATTTATACATACAGTCTTAATACAGGTTCATGTTTGTTTTGTACAATTAAACCAGAAATGTGTGTGTGTGTGTATGTTATGGACACCATAAAAATTGCAGATATAAATGTAGAAATTTTACTTAAGAAACACAATGGGCGTCTTATCGCTAAAAGCGAAGCGAAGCGTGATCTCCATGAGATAATATGGCTATTTTGACCTAGGTCATAGTGTTCAATCGTTCTATCAAATATTTTTTGCTAAGGAACTGGTCTGCAAACTGGTAACTGACGTGGAAACAGTTATTTATAATTTAGAGTAACGGGTTGTTACTTCTGAAAGTTGTTTTTATCTGTACTAATATTATAAAGACGTAAAATTTGTCTGTTTGTTTGTAAGTTTGTATGTAGGGAGTAATCTCTAGAACTATCGGTTGGATTTGAAAAATTATTTTTGCATTTGATAGTTCAATTCTTGAGGAAGGCTATAGGCTATTTGACATCACGCTAGGACCCTTGGAGCCGAGCGAAAAGAAAAATGTCAGAAAGAACGGTAAGCGAAAAGGTAGCGTGGGCAGGCGATGCGATGCAACGGGGTGGGTCGGGGGAAAAATAAATCTCACGCGGACGAGATCGCGGGCTGAAGCTAGTTTATAACATAAGGATAATTTACGACATCATCGGCGGCGCCACTGTGCCACTGTTTACATCGACTCCGAGTTAATTTGAGTTTTAAAAATAGTAAAAGTGACTAAAAGTGCCGTAACTGTGCTAAATATTGTGTATAAAACTCAACTAGATATGAACAAGGTGAAGTACAAGGTGATTAGTGAGTAAAATTTAAAATATTCCAAAAAACAAAAAATAACGGCAACAATTTCATATTAAGTGACATTAGACATTGTGCTCTAAAATAAAGAAAACAAAGTGCGTGGTAAATCTACAACACCTTAAACTATAAAACGAACGTCACGGTTTTAAAAACAATGAAATAAGTGATAAATCTTCTGATATTATAGATCAATAATGGCAAATCATCCTGTTGAAAATAGTGAATAAAGCACCATCTATTAAAACATATGGTAACTACAACGCCACAATAACACAACTAATGTCATCTATCGAATGAAAACAAAAGTACAGGACATTGGAAGTACTTCGCAATTTCACGACAATTATACGAAAAACCCTCAAATTATTAATTTAACAAAAACTAAAATAATGGACTTTAAACTTCGACAAAGAAAACCAACACAATACCAAATCGGGTACAAAGGAGACGCAGTACTAGAAACGAACACTACAAAGTTTTTAGGATTGCACATTGACAATGACATGACATGGAAAACTCAAATTGATAGTGTCTGTTTAAGACTTTACCGGTTCTCTTATGCCCTATATATGTTAGGTAAAGTTGCAAACAAAACGGCCCTCCTAACGGCATACCACGGGTATGTAGCCTCCACATTAAGGTATGGACTCATATTTTGGGGTAATGCTACAAATATATCCACCGTACTTTTGGCACAAAAAAGATGCATCCGAGCCATCTGCAAATTAAGAACAACAGATACATGTAAGCCACACTTTAGGGATCTAAATATTCTGACAGTACCGTCGCTGTATATCTATGAGGTTTTGATGTTTGTAAAAACCAATATACACTTGTTTAATCATGTAGAAAGTCAACGTCGCTCAGATAAGTTAGAAACAATAATGACCAGAACTGCTTTTGCTTATAAAAGTGTCTATGCAATGGCACCAAAATTGTATAACAAATTACCTTGTCATATTAGAAATAGTAAGAATTATAATGAATTCAAAAGTAACCTTTTTAAGCTACTAAATGACAAGGTATATTATTCGGTCAAGGAGTATTTGGATGACAAATTTTAATCAATTTTTATAATTTATATATATATTTTTCTTAAATGTAATTTTGAGTTTGTGTTTTTTGCAATCTTCTGGCATTGTGTATATTTATCTTTTCCTATTTTCATGACATTTTCCCTTTATTATTATGACAACTTTATAATTTGACATCTTTGTGTAACTTTGACATTGTTCATATTCTAATTTTGTATGCCTATCGGCGGGACATGGTTTGTACAATAGATTTATATTGAAAAACACCTGTAATCACCTATGATTCACAAAATAAATAAATGAAATGAAATGAAATGAAATGAAATGAAACGAGTAATGTGATAGCAGCGCATCTTTAGGTCAGATTTTTTCGCCAAAGTCTAGACTAAGCAGTAAAACGTCTGGTTTGACCGTGTTCTTTGTGTGTCATTCTTTTACAATGTATTATACAGGGTCAAATTAAATTAGCTAGCGAAACTCTGCGGACGTGATGGGTATCGGTATCTAAAGATGATAAAATAAAAAAAAATATTATTTTTTGTGGGGTCATCGACCTCAGTTAGTGTAGGTGTATTCACTTAAAATATCAGTTTTAAAAATAGTTTTTTTTGTGTAAACTCTACAGACGTGAATGGTTTCGATATCAAAATACGATAAAACATATTTTTTCAACTCATACTAACAACATTATCAGCAGTCGTTGACCCCTAAAAAAAACATCAGTCATTTATATTTTTTATTTTATCGTGTTTAGATATCGGTACCCATCACATCTGCGGAGTTTTGCTAGCTAATTAAATTTGACCCAAATCAAAGAGCATGCTGATACAACGTCCACCAGAGACAAAGTTAAAATATTTTCAAATAAAATCTAATTATTTAATACTTAACTTAATATCACGCCTCTATTCCCTGCAGGGTTAGGCAAAGGTGTGCCCATAATACACCCACCGTTCGCCAGTTATGTTTAAGTCTCATGTAATAGCGGGCGAGCCTGTTGCCATCAACCGGGCACATGTCCAGTCTCCGGGCTGCTACTAAAATATCCTGATGGAAAAACACACAAATACACAAATTATTTAATTGCAACACAAGGAGATTGGCTGTTTGTGTATGTGAGTTTGAATGTTTGTGAACGCACCCACAATACAGGAGAAATTCCTAGTGTGGGGGCAACGTTTTTTTTAAAAAGAAAAAAAAAAAAAAGATTAAATTACAAAAGTTATGTGCTTATAATTTTTCACCGGCACATCATTTTAGCTGGAATTCACCAATGCTTGTAGGGCCAGGCTGACAGTTACCGTGGCCCTGGCACACAGGCAACTGAAGGAACACGGGTGGGTTTTAGTCAGTAAAAGTCTGACACGCCCTCCCGCTCCGCCCAGAGCGGGAGAAGTTATTTGACGATATCCCAACCAAAAAAAGAAAAGATGGGCATTCGCTCCATATAAAAGACTGGTATTCAGCTGCATCCGTTTAGATTGGAAGTCGACCCCAACAAAGTTGGAAAAGATCTCGGCAGACGATGGTAATAGTTTTTTCCCGGATTACTAGATTTATTCACATCAAACAAAAAAAAAACACATGGACCCACATGGGCACTTATGAAACGTCAGAAGCTAGGTGCACGGTTCCAATGAGGGCTATAGCGCTTGAGTTCGTCGCTAGAGACGCTAGTGTAGAGTAAGGTCTCTAGATGTCAAAATATGTATTGAACGTTCACTGTTTGCGGGATTTTTTATCACGAATTTTAACGAATAATTCATAGTAGCTGTAATAGTTGTGCCATTCTTGATTAATTATGGCTTAAGCTTTTAAGTAAAAAGTTAGGATCTAATTTGTTAGCACTTGCAGGAAGGATAAGATTCATGCTTGCCAATTTTAGGAGCATTATAATCTAAATATTCATTTGAAGTTTTACAATGTAATAAAATAAACATTCTATGAATATAAGGGTACTTAAACATATCCAAAACATCAAATAAAAATACTGCAACAGGACCTCACTCGACAGTGGCGCCAACTGGTGAGCACAAAAACGATAGCCCCCATTGCTTGTTTCCTATGGAGAAGAGCCGGCAAGAAACCCAACGGTTACTCTTTGTACTCTTCAATTTACCTTTATAAAAATAATGTAAAGGAACCTTGATATTCATGACAATGTTATAATTATTATGTACCTTACGTCACAATAAATGCTTGTTTACTTTACTTGTCCGTACGACAGAATATTCCGTCAAACGTCCATTTAGTCAAGTGGAAATACACAGTAATTATAACTATATACCTGCTTGGTGACTTGTCTTGATTCATACTCTTGGACTGGCTAAAAAGATTTTATATTAAGGGGACTACAGGACCCAAATGTAAGTTTTATAATGCCTAAAAGTATATGATCCACTGCACTAAACAAAATCAGAAAAATATATGTTATTCTTCAGGATATTTGCTAATTAGATATTGTGTTGAAAACATAATACAACTAATTTGATACGATAGAAAAAAATCACGAAGATACCTCTAAAAATTTCTACCGTACCAACCATACTAGTATGCATTAAATCATTCGGATTTTTTATCAGATTATTCTACAAGCAACATACTAACGTAATAGTGTTTTAATGTTTTAATCCAATCAATAGATTTTTCGTCAATTGATAATTGCTTCATATTTTGCAATAAATTACCAGCGTTGTATCATCGCGCATCTCTCTCTTTTCTATGCAGTCCGACAGTGACCGCGCTTTAGCTCTTGTAAGCCTCTTAAACTAGTGTAAATCACAACAGCGGGCCCTATCAGAATAGGCAGATAAGCAGTCGCCTCATGTAGAATACTGGTATTCAGATGCATCCAGTTAGGCTGGCTGGAAGCCGACCCCGACATGGTTAGGAGAAGCACACACTGACGGGGTCTGCTAGGGCCGATGCCTACCAGGGTCGCGGGTTTGTCCGAAAGGGTTACCGTGGCCCTGGTACACAGGCAACTGAAGGAACACGGGTGGTTCTTAGTCAGTAAAAGTCTGACACGACACTTTTTTTTTAAATGTTGCAGCATCATGCTGAGATAGGCGCCTTTTGGCCTCGTACAGGACTTTCTGTTGTTATTTTCAATATACTTTTTTTTTGTGAATTTGTTTAGTTTGTGATAATCCTGTGCGAGTCCCAATAAATACTTTTTCTTTCTTTCTAAATCTTTTTGTATATCGAATCCTGAGTTAAAATTACTCTATATTTAATCCGGAAAGTTTAGCTTAAAATCTTCAACGTAAGGACCAAAAAATTGTTGTGAAATTTAATTTTATAGTCCTTGGATCCAAAACCTCATCCACTCGTGATTTTATTAAATTACTAGCTTCTGTCCGCGACTTTTGAAATTATCCCACGGGAACATGCTGCCGTGACAAAAAGTAGCCTATGTCCTTCCCCAAGATGTCATCTATCTCTTTGCTGAATTTTATTGAAATCCGTTCAGTGGTTTAGGCGTGAAAAGGTAACATACAGAGTTACATTCAAATTTATAATATTAGTATGGATTACGTACCCACATTAAAGAACTAGTGTAATCCAAAGACATACACACTTATTTATTTTTTAAACGTTGCCCCACACTAGTAATTTCTCCTGTATTGTGGGTGCGTTTACAAACATTTAACCTCACATACACAAACAGCCAGACCCGGAACAACTACTTGTAGGTCATACAAATATTTGTTCCGTGAGGGAATCGATCCCGCGACACGCAGCGCAGCAGTCAATCGCTTAACCACTGCGTCAACCGTGCCGTCAACTGTACGTCACTGTAGGGCAAAGACCTTTAAATTAACAAAAAAAAATACAAAACGGGCTACTTCTTCATATAAATCTTTATGACATGTCATATACTTTGGAATAACTAAACTCAGCTCAGCTTTTTTTAACCCTGTTGCTTCTAATCTAATTTTGATTAATGACACTTAGAATGACGCAGGTTGTAGTAATTAATTTTTAAATGACGCTTTACTAATAGATCCGGTATAGATTAAAATTAATAATACATCAATATACCACTTGTCAAGCTACAGGTAAATTATGTCACGAGGCAGAACAGTAGTAATTTTTTTTTTGTGAATAGCATGTCGTAAGTCAACCCAGGCCTGTGGGGTTCTGGATGCCTTAACAAATTAAAGGACGTAAAATGCTATGAATGCAAAATGTCATGGATATCGAGAAACACTAAATATTTTCATTAAAAAGAGTGTCCGACGAGTTTCTTGCCCGTTCTTCTCCATAGGTACCTACTACGATTTGGAATGGGCAACTAGCTTCATCTTTCTGACTGACCGATCCCTTGACAATTCGAAAGTGCCTGTGATTGGTTTATTTGAAATAAATGCTTTGAGCTTGAGCTTACGAAGATCTATAAACACATCGTACATTTTACCATAGTGCGAAAAAGGTTTTTTTTACTCATCGAACATTTTAAATTGTCCAATAAATTTTTATGTCACTTAAAAATTAAACTTCTGCCACTGTTATTTTATTTTAAATTATTCTAATGATGTAATTAATAACACATTGCTATAGGAATATTATTATTATTATTTGTATAAAATTAAACAACCGGTTAAATAGTGATACCATAAGAGCAAAACAACTTTTGGTAAAGTGACAAAAAATATAATTATTAGTTTTTTAATAAGAATTGTTTACGTGGTTTTCGTAAATACATAATCTCAAAAAGCCATTTTCGTCATAATTCTCCTTCCCTTAACCCAATTATTTAATTGTGATCAATCATCCACATATATTTTACTTCCATAAATGGTAAATGATAAATAATTTTATTTCTGTAAGGAGGTTTGTACAAACACTTTTACACGTCAATCATATTTTTTAAACTAGATGAGGTCGGCGTTTCCTATCTGACTACTCTGAGAAGGAAGGCCGAAACGAACTCAAGACTCAGACATACTTCTCTATCAGTCGTCATCACGGTAGTCACCCCCTAGAAAGGGGGAAACCATATCATCTTTCACACAGTCCATCCATCGTTTCATTCCTTAACTAAACTCAAAGAGTATTTTCATGAAAAGTTCTTACCATTTTTAAGTAGGTAAGTGATGAGAGGACACGATGACAATCGTTTTCGAACTACCTACTTGGGGTCTACTCTCTGAGTCCGTCAATGAAGATACTTTGGAGTTAACCCTATACCCGATAAATTAGCTTTTTCGGAGAGGACCATGATTATGTCTGGAGTTTAAAAAAGACTGTGACCTCTGAGTTTGTTTCGGCCTTTCTTTTCGGAGTAGTCAGATAGGAAACGCTGACCTTATCTAGTTTAAAAAACATGATTGACGTGTAAAACTGTTTGTACAAACCTGCTTACAGAAATGAAATCATGTATAATTTATGGAAGAAAAATATATGTTGGAGCGGAACTTTGTAGGAACGGAATATTGTAGGGACGGAACGGCAGCAGGGTGTGGATGTGAAACTGTGTCGCAAACTATGTTCCACCTTCTATCTTGACCTCTGTGTCCCAAAACTTGCATTCAAAGTGACCTCTGCGCGGGCACCGATGACGCCGTAAAAGTGGCGAAGTTTTGGGCCAACAAGATTTGAAATACAGTCGTGCCAGCAACACGGAGAAAAAGAAGACGTAGGGTATAAATTTTCTTCCCAATTAATTTTCGTGGCTGTAAATTTTATTATATTCAAGTGCCTATAAGAAGGAAGATAAAAATGCTTCAGCGATTTACAATTTTTTCTAGTACCATTATTGTTATGAGCATTGCTAAAAATCCCATATAAAAATTCTGGCAGGTTCTGACATTAACATAAATAGGCAATCAGTAACCTTCGCTAAGTTTTTTCAGAACAACTATTACACCATGCAGAAAAAAATGTAGGCTTTTTATGCAAAGCCATTATTTTGTAACGCGAATTTAATTTTATTCATAACCGGTAATTATCCATTACTATTAAAGCTTAGTCATCAAAAAAAGGGACTCAAGTGTGCGTTTTCGCTTACTTGGGGTCCCGTACCTTTTGAAGAGCTTGACTTTTAAGCAATTTATAATTACGAACTCACTGCCTCATTGGTCTAGTGGTTGATAACAGTACTTCTGAGCATAAGGCCCTGGGTTGGATTCCCAGGTCGGGCAAAGTGTTATTGGGTTTTTCCAACTGGAATTTCTCAGTAGCAGCCCGGAGTTTGGATTTATGTCCGGTTGATGGCAATAGGCTCGTCCCCTGTTACATGGGACTTAAACATAACTGGCGAAATGTGGGTGTACTATAGATACACCTCTGCCAGACCTTTCGGGGAATGCAGGCGTGATGTTATGTTATGTTAATTACGAACGGACAAAACAAAAGGAGTATTTAAGGATCGGAGCTGTTGGTATCCAGCAGTTTCTGCCTACCCATGGGTGGTGTAGGCGGACACTGCAAAACGCCATGAAAAGGCAAGAGTTTGTGTTTGTCTATAATTAAGTACTTACTGGTGCTTTAAACTTTCTCCGCAGAAAATTATAAAATTATGGCCAGCGGGAAATTTAAACATTTTGGTGTATGAGTCTAACGCCCGCTTGGACCACAAATCACTAAATGCATTTAGTGCTAAACATGCTTAAAACATCGTTCTGTTTCTGTCCATCGTTTGAAGTTGCAAAAACAGTTAAATTTTAAATAATTTTAGCGCTAAACGCATTTAATGCACATAAACACAGGTTTGAATTAACCTAGTTCGGGCGGGTCTCTACCTTATATTGTAATTCCGAATCATCATTACTTGCACCTGTAATCAAATTTTAGTTTTAGTTTATTTTTAGGCAATAAAACTGTATGGAAAATATTGCTACTGTTGGCTAAATGTACACTTTTTGTAAATGTTTTATTTTTTTATTCAATGATTTGTGATGCTCAAGCCTAAGAACTTGGAGTTTAAGACGTCATTAAAACCTTGGTCTTTGCGGACGAACAATAATTTAAACCGTTTCTCTCTGCCTTACAAAGTACGGGTCCCTAAAAAACGAAAAGATTCCACGATACGTCATTCGCAAATTGCGCAGAAGCTCACTAGTTGTTTAAATTTTTTATTAATGTTTTTTAAACACTATTTTATTATCATGAACCCGGATATGATACAAAAAAAATTAATGGAATTTATTCAAATTCATAGAATAGGCAGATAAGAATGGAAACGCCGGGAGGGGGCGCCCTAGGAGGACATATAGTGACCTTATTGGTGATGTTCTTCGGAAAGGTCAGGTGCGTAGTACTCGCAACCGGAGTGCATGTATGACCAAATGTATGAACGTCAACGAGGCAAAAGGATTATGTAAGGATCGTAGCAGGTGGAGTTCTGTACTTTCGATCCAGCCTGTCCCACCTTGCTGTCCTCCCCTCAGTGACGCCCTAAGCCGAGGTACGTACCCCACATAGGGTGCCCTTAGCGTGCGGTCACCTAATAATTTAAGTAATTCGCCCCGGGCTGGAGGCTTTGAGTAAATCTTAAGGCACTCACAGGATAGCCCGGTTAAGTAGCCACGACCTCAGAGGGTAACAACTACGAGTTGCCATTAAAAAAACAAGGCGTTCTGTAGTTTCTGCCTACCCCCATGGAAAGAAGGCGTGAGTTATGTATGTATGTATGTATGTAAAATAGGATTTACATTTTTATGGAGCGTTTTTACTAAGTATGTCATACTTTTCTTATTATACCGAGGTACAGTTTGCGCAAAACTTTATGAGCTCTCGGAAGTTGCAGCGAGTGGCTGCGCAGTATGCATAATATAGGTGTCCGAGGGAACTCTCTCACTCTCAATCAACTGTACCATGCTCGGTTTCGTTCTCGGGCCTACGTTCACAGGGCTCAAAAAGTTTTGCGAGAATTATATAGCTAATACTATATTTAGGTATAGAAAAGTTGTTTTTTTATTCATGATTTACCAAAGGGATGGTTCTCGCAGCTTGTTTAAGACTTCCTCCATTTTTAAACGTTTTGGAAATCTGCGCTTATGAAGTATTTTTATTTTATGTCCTTAACCATTCTTTTACGTTTTTTTTGGGTTGAAAGACACATCGTGATTTATATTAATAAACTTCTAAACTAAGAATAAAAAGACAAAAGATTTGATTTTTTGTATACTTGTTTGTTACGCTTCCACGCTAAAACGGCTGAACGGATTTGGATAAAATTTGACACATGGTTAGACCATGACCTGGAATAGGTTTGACGTTCAAAAGTGCCTTTTATGTGCCTATTTAAAATAAATGATTTGACTTTGACTTAGGACGTAGTGTACTTTTTATCCCGATATCCTACGGGATCGATACTTATGCGAGTGAAACCGCGGGGCGTAGCTAGTATAGTATAAAGAGGTATAGTTTGTTGGACGTAGAAGATAACCTCTGGAAGGACAGAGGGCCTAGACCAATGGCATTCGCTTCGGAGCGATTCTATTTCTACAATCGCTATCGCTTTCGCTAATGTTTCCATCATATTAATCGAAAACTAGCGATAACGCTTGTCAAAAAGTGCCACTTGGCTACGCATCTCTATGGAAGTAATCATTCGACGCTGTCGATTCGTTTCATAAAATCGAATGATGTTAACATTGTCCAGCTAATTTCTATTCGTTGACCTATGAATGATCACATTCGTGACATTTCGAAAGCTTATGTCAACCCCATAAATTTTTTGGCTTTTCTACTAGCGTCATCGCGAGACTCTCTGATCCAATTTCGAAAATTCTTTCATTGCCAGAAAGTTACACTATTGCCCAAAGCTACAGGGTATGTTTTAGCGGGCAAAGTCACAGGCAAAAGCTGGTCCGTTAGTTACTAAAGGCTGAATTGATGAAGATCAATTTGAACTTGATAAAAAATGTAATTAAAATATTTTTCGCCAAACTAAGCGAAAAATTGATTATGATTTAATTAACTACAGTTTTATGTTTTTGCTAAAAATACGCAAAAAAGTGTTGTTGTTATTGCAGAATATAAAATTTTAATGATGGTTGACGAATTGTGTGTACCTATCAATATTCGTTGCAGAGGACGATGTAGATTATGACGCGCGCAATTAGAGTTATTAAAGATCTTCACGTGAAAATCGATGTATTTACATGCCATTTGAGTGAATTCGCAAAAATACTGTTGGTTAAAATACTAATGTACTTAATTGTAATTACCCTGTAACAATTTTTTTTTGCATTCTATGTTATATCTTAGCTAAGCATGTTTGTGCCACTCTGACCTAAGCTTAACACCACTGGCCCTGCAGTCTCGACATGAATAGCGACAAAAATCTGTCGCTAAGTCGTATCGATGTAAAATTTCTTTAATAGATTTTCAACTTTAAGTCCCAAGTTTAAAGTTGAAAATCTATTAAAGAAATTTGACATCGATTGGACTTAACGACCGATTTTTGTCGCTATTCATGTCGAGACTGCAGGGCCAGTATACCAAGTTTTACGCAAATAAAATTATTTTATTATTATTATTTATTTTATTTTATAGTGGAGTAGGCTTTATGTTGTTGTTTTTTATATTTTTTATTATTTTTATATATCGTGTTATTTTTGCGTTTTTCGTAGTTTTAAATTGTAAGTTAATTTTATGACCGCGCTTTCGCATTAGGTGTATACTTATAATAATAGTTGTGACGGAGATTTTAATAAATAAATATAAATAAAATATAATTTTTTGCCCATGCATGAGCCAGTCGGCTAAGCATTTCAAATTTTCTTACTCTTTTGCAATTTGCAGGTCAGTATCAGGTTGTATGTTGCAATTTCATGAAATCTTGACATTTGCTCTATGTATTGCTGATTCTGATGATTATAATTCTGTAAAGCCATATTTGTTACGGTCGTGAATCATATTTTAATCAATATACAACCTGACACTGACCTGCAAATTGCAAAACCTTAAAAACTACATTTTATTTGAGCTTGACTATTTTATGAGTCAAGAATTTCGCGGGCTGCCTTAGCGCATTCCCCTTAACCTAGACTAAGACGAGACTAGATTTTAATTTAGTTCAGTCTAGACCGATAACACATTTTTGTGACAATTTGTAGTGCGATTTTCAAACTATATAAAATTTTCTAATTAAAAAAAATCGCATGAAAGGACCAATTTTTTTATACAGGTAACTTTTATTAATATAAACTTTCCATCTATAAAAATAAGGGCTACTACAGACAGGCGCAACGCGTCGGTGCAACGCGATTCTGGTAGAAAATTTTCTATAAAGTTTTCTTGTAATTGTTCTACTAGAGTCGCGAAGCTCTGTCGCGTCGCGCCTGTTTGGTCAGCCTTTTATAAATTCCATTGTTCCTTTGTCTTTAATAATCTATAAAAGCTAATTCAACTATAAGATACTAGCTTCTGCCCGCGGCTTCGCTCGCGTTGATTTAGAATTTGACAATCAATTCGGATTGTTCAGGGAATTATAGTTAGGAGGATGAAAGACCGGTCTATCGACACTGTAGACTCACAAAATGTATTAAGTACTTAAATAAAAAATAAAAAGGCTCCTAACACACCACTAAAGTTTCTATAATAATATAATTCAGTCATGATTCGAAAGACACGTGGCGCCATCTATTATAATGAGAAATTTATTGTTGTTTTCCTCGGGAACAGTACTTATTTTCGGGATAAAAGGTAGCCTAAGTCCGTTTCTGTACACCTGACAACGTATATGGAAAATTTCAGGATGATCGGTTCAGTGGTTTAGGCGTCAAAAGGTAACAAACAAACAAACAAACTTACTTTCGCATTTATAATATTAGTTAGGAAGTTAGGATAGTTAGGAAATTAGGATTTATGACCGGGATTTTAGTTTTTGGTCCTTCTCTCCGCAAAATAGTGGTGTGACACTAATTGTTGAACCTAGCAGAATAACATACTCGTACATGCGTAGCAGGACCATATAAATTATCGTTGTTGACTTTTGTCAAATCTCCATTCACTGCGAGATTATGGAACGACAATATTTTGTCACGTGGTTTGCCACGTGGTTTGTCACGTGGTTTGTCACAAGAGGCTCCCAGGGTTATCAATCACAAGTCTTTGAACTTTAATTTGTAAAAACTGTAACGTAATACGCTTATAATGTTCCCACTGCTGGGTCATAGGCCTCCTCGCGGTGAGAGGGAGTGGACCGTAATCCATCACGCGGTCCCAGTACGGGTTGGTAGATGTCACACGTCTTCGAATTTTTGGTTCTATGACATGCCGGTTTCCACACGATGTTACTCTACGCCGTTTTGAGAGCAGTGGTGATGAAATAATTTACACAAAGTAAAGCGCCTGTCTGGGTTCGAACCCACGATCCACAACTCGTAAGTCGCGACTGCTACCACTGCCCCTGGGCCACTACTGTTCTTGTAAAAAAAACTACTACAAATCATTTAACATTATCAACAAAGACGGCCTTCGTGTCATTCTATAAGCGTATTTATTTATTGAAATCTGAATCAGTGACAAATTCATTTATTTTCTGTTTATCAATCGTAAATATTGATAATAAATGCTTGCAGTTAACTATTTATTAATTGATATCAAGTTAACACCTGCTATTAGTAATGGTTTATGACTCTCAATAAGTCATCAGAAGATACTTAAGATACGTAAATGTATAAACGGCGGGGTAATTACGTAACACACTAACAGTAGGAATGGGTTTCATTTTGACTGTTCAACCACATTCATTGCGTTATTTACGTTGTTAAGCAGACAATTTTTTCGAACATATGAAGCAGTAGATTAGCAATAGGCTTCAAAATGATTCAGATTGTGATAGATAGTGTGTTACGTAATTAATGTGTAGTTCCATGGCTGACAAATAACATGAAAAACACGTTTTTTTTAAGGCTTTGACAGTCGTTACGGGTAGTCAGAAGCCTGAAAGTCTGACAACTAATCTAACCAAGAGCTCCTTAAGTTCTGAGTTGAGCTGCACGATTACTGACAAATGCGTGCACTGACTGGACGGGTCCACTCAATCTGTGTGGTTCTTTCCTCAAAAGACCATTTCAGACACTACATGGTCTTCACATGATCTGACCAAGATTATGTCTGGACTTTAAAAGAGGCTTTGACCTCTGAGTTTGTTTCGGCCTTTCTTCTCTGAGTAGTCAGATAGGCAACGCCGACCTCATCTAGTTTAAAAAATATGTTTGACGTGCAAAATTGTTTGTACAAACCCACTTACAGAAATAAAATCATTTATCATTTAACCAAGGGGTATTGTGTTACCCAGTAACTGGGTTGTAAAGGTGAGATGGGAGTCTCTCCATGTCAAATACTGGTATTCAGTTGCCTCCTGTTAGAATTGAAGCTGACCCCAACATAAGTTCTTACTTATGTTGGGATGGGGACTGTCTATAACCAGTTTTATATGCCTAGCCTATTCTTAAAGGCTGGGCATATCAAAAAGGTCAATAACCTCACTGTTTATATTCTGATGTTATTGGTAATTATTCAAACAATAACTATTGTTGCGTTATCTCGATTACAAGATATGAAAGTCTTGCTCGTGACCTCATGATAACACATATCTTCAGTTTTCAACAGGCAATGCACTCTTCTGTATTTTCTTTGTTCCGCTTTTAGTAATTAATTAGGTATTCCTGGTAGGTAGGTAGTTAAGGCATCAGCCGGATTTTGACCACCGGATTCTGTTTTAAATACGCTTTCAACAACAACAACAACAATTTTTCTCTCAATTTTCTTTCTTTTTTTTCTTATAATTAATTCCTGGGCTGGTACAATTTTGATTGCCATCGACACGCTAAGAAAAAAAGGGCTAGGTATATGTACCTACCACAAATTGATTAGGTACCATCTAGGTACACTCATAATTTCATTTGAAAGACGTCCACTGCTGGACAAAGGCCTGTTCGAAGCACCGACACCTCTACCGGTTCTATGCTTCTCGCATCCACCGGATTCCTGCGGTCTCCACAAGATGATCGATCCTCATTGTGACGGCCTTTCAACGCTATGTCTGCCGGTATGCGATCGCCACTCTGAAACCTTTGGGCTAGGTAGACTATGTTAATTAAAACACTGAATTTTTCTGAAGAAGCTTTCAGCCTAAGATACGTTGTGAAACAGCTTATTCATTAACTAAAAAACCGTAAAAAACTGTAGGTACTTAACCGTGATTCATTGACCTTTGTACATGTATAAAAAATAAATTACTCTACTTCCGAAATAAAAACGGAAATAGTCTTACTAATATTTTAACGGCCACAAAAAATGGTATCTAGCGAAGGTGAACATAACATTATAATAGTTGTACCTATACGAAAATAAAATAGACAGAAATAGCGTTTACATAATATGCAATGAAATCTTAATCAAATCAGCTCTTTGACTGAAATATAAGTAACCGGTCAGCCCCACTACCATCTTGCTGACTGGCAAATATTTTTCCACGCGATGAGCATTTTTACCACGGCATGAGCATTTTTACCGCGGCATGAGCATTTTTACCACGGCTTGAGCTTTATTTACCACGGCGTAAGCATTTTTACCACGGCACGAGCATTTTTATCACTGCATTAGTGATTCTCATATTATTATAAGATCGTGCCAACGGTCAATGGTGCAACACAAGAAAATAAGTGAAAAACGACCTCGTGTATTTATACCTATGAAACCACGCTAGCTAATGGATGGGCATCTCACATAGGTATCTAGAATTTAAACATATAAATAGGTAGTTGTTTTTCTTTCATTGGTTTCAAGGGTGTCTCCGCAGACAATGGCCCGCCTTCCATCTTGTGCCGCCATCTTTTCGCCCTATCACCTGTGCCCTTGATAATCTTATGACTGCGTCAGCGGACGGACTTCGCTTGACTAAATTTTGGGCTAAACATAGTATTTGAATTTACACAATTTTCTTATTTGCCATCGATACGCTAAGAAGAGGTATGTCTAAGTTCATTATCGTACATTAAAACTGGTCCTAATCCTAACTGAGGACCTAGACAAATGGCATTCGTTTCGGAGCCATTGTATTTCTACAATCGCTATCGCTTTTGCTCATGATTCCATCATACGAATCGAAAACTAGCGATAACGCTTGTCAAAAAGTGCCACTTGGCTACGCGTCTCTATGGAAGTAATCGTTTGTCGCTGCCGATTCGTTTTATAGAATCGAATGATGTTAACATTGTCTAGCTAATTTCTATTCGACCTATGATCACGTGATATTTCGATAGCTTATGTCAACCCCGTATACATTTTTTGGCTTTTCTATTTTCTACTAGAGTCATCGCTATTCGGATGTTACTTTGTCTAGGTTCTCTGGTCCTTCTGCCCAAATCTTATACTTCCTACATATTATTTTTATCACAGAATTTTCTCGAGGCGTTATTTTGCCGACGAAACAAAACCAGTCTGTTCTATATTTAGTGTAGTTAATCTGTTTTTAATAAAATCATTGAATTACTTGGTATCCAATAAGTATTTTATTATTCAGTAATCAATTTATTAATCGGGTAGGTTTATTTTACTTTGTAGGTAGAAGTGCCGTTGAATAACATAAACAAAGCTAAAGTTTTTGTAAATAAATTCTTCTAGATAGTGATATTCTGTAAAGTTTACTTGGAACCTCACTCTTAGTGAGCGCATACAATTTGAAAGCAAACTCAATTGTTTTTAAAGTAAATCATCGCGGATTCACAACGAGATACCGCAAATATGAAAAGCAGCCAGGACTCTGGATTTCTCTTGTTTCATGTTTATTATTGTATATATTATATGTAGATAAGTATATGTTTTATGTATGTATGTATTTGTTGTATATGTAAATGGTACACCACTGACTACCTGCATTATTGTCTCTCCTTCTCCCTTGAATCCATCCAAAGGTTGTCTGTAAACGATCGCTTTTAGCGATAAGACCGCCCATTGTGTCACCCTGTGTAAAATGTCTACATTTATATCTGTTATTTTTTATGGTATACATAATAAAGAGTATTCTATTCTATTCTATTCTATAAACTTACGCCTTCTTCCAATGGGGGTAGGCAAAAACTACAAAACGCCACCTGCTACGATCCTTTCATACTCCTTTCTAACGTTTTTATGCAAACGACGGGGGGTCCCTGGGAGGACATATAGTGACCTTATTGGTGATGTTCTTCAGAAAGGTCAGGTGCGTAGTACTCGCAATCGGCGTGCGTGTGTGACCAGATGTATGAACGTAAACGAGGCGTCTGGATTTGTGCCCAGTTAATGGCAATTGACCTCGTTACAGTATATAGGAATTAAATACAACCGGTGGTAGAATATGGGTACCTATGCTATATACCTCTGTCTACTAAAAGTGTGATATTTATGTAATTACTGACAAATGCAGCACAATTATTGCTGTTATTCTTTGACCGTTATATGAACTGTCTCTAATATGTTATGTTGAGCTCCTTAAGTTCCGAGTTGAGCTGCACGATTACTGACAAATGCATGCACTGACTGGAGAGGGCCACACAATCTATGTGGTTCTTTCCTCAAAAGACCATTTCAGACACCAATCTACATGGTCTTAACATGATTTGACCAAGATTATGTCTGGACTTTAAAAGATACTGTGACCTCTGAGTTTGTTTCGGCCTTTCTTCTCAGAGTACTCAGATAGGAAACGCCAACCTCATCTAGTTTAAAAAATATGACCGACGTGTTTGTACAAACCTTTACAAATTAAAACATTTAATGTAAAATTGCATCGTAAATAACAAACAATTAAAGTTTATTCTTCCACAAAAGTGTTAAAGATATTTTTCCACCAGTTGTGGACAAGCAAAAACGGTGAAATATAATCAATACTATCACAGGAGTATATTTAAAATGGTATATTTAAAAACTATCACAGGAGACGGGGCCCTCCGTTTAAAAGGAGACAGTGTATTGACATTACATGTATGCCGAATTTTGTTGGAAAAAGCTGAAATGCTCCCGCAGACAGGCGCCACGGTCCGGCCCTGGTTCAGGCCATGGTACGGAGCGAGAGGGAATGGGAAGCCGTCACCTCCTTCTGCGAAGCAGTAATGCTCGCGAAGGAGGAGGCGGAGTGCGTGAGGGAGAGGCAATGGCTTCGCCCTCGCGCCCCTAGTCACCGCAGGAGGAGACACCCTGGGCGTCGGTCGCCGACTCCCGGCCACAGTAGGCGCGGGCTTGCGGACGGCGAGCAATGGGCAGCTCGCCGTCCGGTAAGCGCGTCCGTTCCACGCGCGTCTCATAGAGCCTGCCGGGGACGCAGATTGTTCGAAAGAGTTACCGTGGCTCTGGCGCACAGGCAACTGAAGGAACACGGGTGGGATTTAGTCGGTAAGAGCCCTTCGGCTCCGTCCAGAGCCGGAGAGGTCATTTGATGACTAACCACGCAAAAAAAAAAAAAAAAATACAGGCGCCACGCGACAACGGGACGCGGCTCTTATAGAATAATTTCTATGAAGTTTTCATAGAAATTGTTCTACTAGAGTCGCGTCGCGCCTGTTTGCGGTAGCCTTTAAGTTTGAAATAGCCAACAGGCTATTTGAAACTTCAGGTTTTTCACGATATTTTCGTCATATTGTTTAAGATGTTGATAGATGTAGTTTAGGAGCTATGGGGAGGGGTGACGCCTAAAATTCTAACCCTCCTTTGGCCTTAAAGATAGGGAGCCATAGCCTAGTGGATACATGAAAAAATAAAAAACGAGTTGGAATAAATTAATCGGTTTACCGAACAGTTTTTATAAATCAAAGGTAAATTTCCATTCATTTAGCAATATCTAGGTTAAAAAACATATTAGGTACAATTTTTTTGGCTTTGGATAATCCCCAGAGTGAGATTGAAAACAAAGATTAATTGAATTGAATCTATTTTTGGCCATGCGCGTTAACTAAAATGACTTGCAGTTTGGTTTTTGTATAGTTCATTAACACATCTGGGCGTTTATCTAATTAATATAGCCATTGTTGAATTTGGTATTTTTCCGTGTCCGGAAAGCACGTTAAACCGTTGGTCAATCGTAAATATTGAAATTTAATGCTTGCGGTTAACTATTTATTAATTGATATCAAATTGCCACGTTAAGCCGTTGGTCCTGGTTATCATTCGTAGATCTTTGACAGTCGTTACGAGTACTTAGCCAGAAACCCAAAATCTGACAACCAGACTTACCAAGGGGTATCGTGTTACCCAGTAACTGGGTTGTGGAGATCAGATACGTAACTCTATAAACAGTTCCATGGCTGACAAATATCATGAAAAACACGTTTAGCCGTTGGTCCTGGCGGTCTTTTGTAAGTCTTTGACAGTCGTTATGGGTAGTCAGAACCCCGAAGGTCTGACAACCAATCTAACCAAGGGGTATCGTTTTACCCAATAACAGGGGTGTGGAAATCAGATAGGCAGTCACTACATGTAACTTACTGGCATTCAGCAGCATCCGGTTAGACTGGAAGCCAACCCCAACTAAGTTGGGGAAAGGCTAGGCAGATTAATATTATCGTTTTTTCAGATTTAATTTTTAAGTTAATGTGACTTTTACTCGACAACGGCTAACCAAAGGAGGGTTAGAAGTTTAGGCGTCACTCCTCCTCATAGCTCCTAAACTACATCTATCAACATCTTAAACAATATGACGAAAATATCGTGAAGAACCTGAAGTTTCAAATAGCCTTTTGGCTATTTCAAACTTAAAGGCTACCGCAAACAGGCGCGACGCGACTCAAGTAGAACATCCATGAAAACTTCATGGAAATTGTTCTGCAAGAATCTCGTCGCGCTGTCGCGTCACGCCTGTCTGCAGGGTAGTGAGCAAGCGTGTTGGTCTATTATTCTTGTTTCTTCTCCATATGAGAAGAGGCCTTTTTCCTGCTGTGGGACAGTTAAAGGCGATTCCTAGTGTGAATTGAAATGTTAACGGTTAACTGAAACTCAAAGCATTTATTTCAATTAAACCATTTACAGGCACTTTTGAATTGACAAGGAGTCGGTCAGTCGGAAATTATGAAGCTAGTTGCCCATTCCAAAGCGTAGCTGGTACTTATGTTCGGCTGTATTATATTTTAAGTAAATAGTAAATCTTTTTATCCTATCTTTATAATTATCTCAAGGTGTTAGGAGTGAACATATCACCGAACAAAATCCGGGCTGCTACAAAAAAATCCTTACTAGGAATCAACACGGACTTCAGCAATCAATACGGACTTCAGCAATCAATACGGACTTCAGCGATCAACACGGACTTCAGCGATCAACACGGACTTCAGCAATCTTGGTTGAGTGATTGATTGCTGAATCCACACGCAATTGTGTTGAAAGAAGCCGATGACTAGTGGAATTGTACTAGCCAAAATCAATGCCAATCAAACGGTTTTTACAGAACTTTTTGTATTGGTTATAACATACCTATTTTTAGATATTTCAGTCAATAACACTTTTTTATAATGATCAATAATTATGATATAATGAGACAGGGAAGTAATGTACTCGATAATATGATTACTGATTAATATTTTTTAATAGAAAAATCGGTGTACGTACACGAGAAAAAACTGATTCAAATCTGTTATTTGTTACCCTTTTAGTTTTACGATTATCCCTGATTTATAAGATTATCTATTGTAAAACACTGGACCACACTTTTGAAATAATATAAATTATTATTATACTAGCTGCGCCCCGTGGTTACACCCGCATAGGTCTCGATCCCGTCAGAATATCGGGATAAAAAGTATCGTATATCCTTATTCAGGTCATGGTCTATTCATGTGCCAAATTTCATTTACATCCATTAAGCCGTTTTGGCGTGAAACCGTAACAAACAAACATACAAGAAATCAAATCTTTCTCAATCTTTCTTAATCTCAATCAACCGGGCACAAACTTGGACTCCGGACTGCTACTGAAAAACTCCTGATGGAAAAACCCAATAACAATTTGCGCGACTTTGGAATCGAACCCATTACCTCATGCTTACCAGTAGCGTTTGCGACCACTAGTTTATTAATGTAAACCTTTTATAGTGTCACTGGTCCTTGTCGTTAATCTACTTATCGACGGTGTAGTATCAATACTACTATCCTACTAATCCTACTATAATAATATCCTACTAATATTATAAATGTGAAAGTGTGGATATTTGTTACTCAATCACGCTAAAACGGCTGAACGGATTTGGATAAAATTTGGCACATGGGTAGACTATGACCTGGATTAGGACATAGGATACTTTTTATCCCGATATTCCCACGGGATCGAGATTTCTGCGGGTGAAACCGCGGGGCGCAGCTAGTATCTAATAACTACAAAACCATGATTTTACAGGAGGCGACAAAAAACGTTTCATTTCTATAGTTTTTTTTTACATTTGAATAAAAAACTTACTTATAATTAAAAAATAGTAGGAAACGCTTTTGATGGTGATAATGATTTTAATCAAATAGTTCAGATTTGTGATATAAATACGAGTATTCATATTTTACTTACGAATATGCAATAAAGTGAAAATCGCTGAAATGTTAGTTTAAAGATATTTATAGGTACTTCCCCATCCATATAATAAAGTCGTAACATAGTAAAATCCGTCTGGCAAAGTTGCCAGTTTTTTTTGTTTTTTTGGGTGGGATATCATCAAATGACCTCTCCCGCTCTGGGCGGAGCGGAAGGGCGTGTCATACTCTTACTGACTAAAACCCACCCGTGTTCCTTCAGTTGCCTGTGCGCCAGGGCCACGGTAACTCTTTCGAACAATCCGCAGCCCCGGCAGGCATCGGTCCTATCGGACCCCGTCAATTATGCTGACATCTCTTTGAGTCGCGCGTGGAACACGACACGCCGTCGACCCGGGCCTGGTCCTTACCGGACGGCGAGCTAAAGTTGCCAGACCTAGGAATCGAATCCAGCACCTCATGCTCACCTGTAGTGCTTGTGACCACTTTAGTCTGGTAAAATTACCCAGTAAAAAGTGGCATTTAGTTTTTGTTTAAATTTTAGTACCTTTAAGTGCTTTTTTGTATCTGTAAGTATGTAATGGAGTCATTAGTGCACTCGTTTTTGCTATTTATTAACTCCGGAAGCTTTTTTCAAGCCAAATGTTAGATCTTTTTTCTTAGTCTAGATTTTAGAATGATTATAAACATGTCTGATGCATCTCAGCATCTATTATAGTCTGTTCACTTCTAGATTATTGGTATGACTCATAATAATTATCAACATCTTAATTAGGTTGGTAGGTAAACACAAATTTTTGGAGACCCATTTTTTTTCGTTTTACGTAACCTGTGTTTTTTTTAGGAAAGCGGTTCCTCTATTGTGGTTTACATAATTCTTATAAAATGTGGAGAGAACAATGCGACAGTAAATGACATTGTCAATGGACTGATAACGAAGAACTATGGAAGGACTACGTCCCCTGCCTGATCAATGTTTTATGTATACACGGATAAAATGTCAAGGGGGTGACTTGAACACTCAATATTGGACCCCCGGGAACTGTCGCTAGCACATAGTGACAAGTAGGCAACTTGTCCTGAGGTGCTTGAGGAGTAAAGATGTATAACACGGCTATCAGAACAATTACTATTAATTGATTTATTTTTGTATACAGGCCGGGAACGTCAAAATCTATACACGAAGTTTAAATTATTATCGTATTGTTGTCATATTTAAATATAATATATAATTAATAATAAATAATATAAATATAATGATAATAAATTAATTATATAATCCACCTTATATAATTTTAAAAAAACCGAATCAATCGGTTAGATGGTATAAAGAAACACACAAGTTGTTTACTAACATTTATAAAATTCCGCGCAATTTTTAGCGAATAACCTTCGAAACGCACCTGTTACAAATGTTACTTCTCTTCCTGATCAATTTTGCATATCGGATACTTATGAGTAGCGTAATGATTAATGTCTAATGTTTTAAACAAGTCGACTTACCTTGAAAAAGAGGCTTGATTATATTTATAAGATTATCAAGGATAAGAAGATTACTTTAGGTAACTTATAATTCAGAGGTCGGATATTCGGATGCATATTTACCTAAAGTTAATTTTTAGCAATGAAATATTCTTAAAATATTTTTTTTTTGTAAAAAAAAATCCTAGGATGCCAGGAACATCGGGAATGCATAACTAGTCGGGTGTATAGTATGGAAGCGATTTCTAAACAAATATTTATTTAAGAAATACCCCGGGATTCTTGGATTGCATAACTATTCAGAAGCATATTTATTTTAAATTAATGTTTAACCCCCGATGCAAATACGTGAGAGGAGGGGAGCTGCGTGATATTAAAAAAAAAAATACAAAAAAAACTACGTAAAAGCGCTTTGCATAATAGCCAACATCTCAACTTTAGGTGAATATGTATCCGAATATCCGATTTCTGCTTAAAATACTCAATCAATCGTCCCAGCCTTTATCAAGCTACATAATTATTATGTTTGGGTGGCTTCCAGTCTAACCGGATGCAGCCAAATATCAGTATTTTACATAGGGTGACTGGCTATCTGACCGCCACAACCCTTAGTGGGTTGTGGCGGTCAACCCAGTGACTGGATAATAAGATACCTTTTGTAAAACTGGTTGTCAGATTTTCGGGCTTCTGGCTACCCGTAACGACAGTCAATGATCTAAAAATGAGAATTGGGATCAACGAGGAAATTAAAAAATTATTTTCGTAGGTAGTTACAATAAACATAAAAATAAAACCTTTCTGAAAATTACTAAGTACATAACGTTCACAAAAAAAAAATGTGTCTGAGGTTTTTGAAAAGAAACGCGGACATACAATACTAGGTAGGTATATATGTGTGTATATCCGGGTTCAAAAACCACTGAAACATACAGGCAGCATTAAAACATCCCATTTTTGACGACGCGCGACGTTCAAAAATTGCTCGATTTTAAACAACTTTACACAGATAATAATCTTCATCACCACTGCTCTCAAAATAGTGAAGGTAAACATCGTGAGGAAAGCGGCATGTCCTAGAACCAAAATTTCAAAGACATGTGACATCTATCAACCCGCTGGGCCCGCGTGGTAGATAACAGCCCACTCCCTCTCGAAGAGAGGAGGCCTGTGTCCCAGCAGTGGGAACATTATAGGCTGATTATTAAAAAGTATTATTAACAAACAGGTACATACCCTTTTTAATTACGTAACTGGCCTTTTAGTATGGCCGCAGTCTGTAAAAAACTAAACAAAAAACCAATTCATTGACCTCTGAATAGTAACATTCCAGTGTGGTTATAACATAGTCTAATTTTATTAACCATAATGAAAAACAGACTAAAAAAGATTAATGTTCGTCATCATGACTTAGCATTACTATTGAAATCATCGAAATTGATTGATCTTTCATCGGCATTTTTGACCAGTCATTGTATGTAATATTTTAACACATTTTCCTTAATATATTCTCTAGTCATCTTTTGGCTTCTCCACCGATTCCTATATCAGAAACGAATAGTTAAGGGGGAAGCACCCAATTCCGACCCAGCCTATCCCTTGCTGCCCTCTCCCAGCGACGCCCTGAGCCGAGGCTCGTACCCCGTAGGGGGTGCCCTTAGCATGTTGTCGCCTAGTTTATAAGTATTTTAAGCCCTGGCTGGGGTCCTTAATTTAATAGGGCAACCACAGACATGTCCGGTTAAGCAGCCGACAATCTCGTAGGTTGACCTGCGAGAAACCAATCACAAAAAAAATGGCAGGTCTGTGTCAGGTTGTATATTGAACTAAACATGAGGTTGTAAGTTGATAATTTCTAACTGGTCCTAAGGAAAGCATACCTAGACTTTGAAGACCATTTTTCCAGTTTTTATTTTTGTTAATCATGTCTCATACAAATTGGGGTCAGCTTCCAGTCTAACCGGAAGCAGCTGGATACCAGTATTTTACACGGAGCGACTGCCTATCTGACCGCCACAACCCAGACTAGGCATTTTTTTTTCAAGTATTAAAGGATTTTACGGTGCCAATTTTATGGCAAAAAATTATGAATAATTTCAGTTTTAATAAAAAAAGAAGTAATTAAGGCTATGTCGAGCAATAAAATTTTAAATCTTGCTGAATCATCCAACAACGTCATAAAAGCTGATACCTATAATCAATAGGATCAAAGTCCATTTTTCTGGAAGCTAGACCAGAACTGACTACACACGGCTACATATCAAGCTATACATTTCCAGTTATAGCTGACCGCGTATTGTATAGACTTTTCGCACAATGAGAAGTCAGCTTATACTGGAAAATGTATAGCTTAATACCAGGGCCGTATTTAAGCGTGTGGAGGCCCTGGGGCAACCAAAAAGTGTAGGCCCCGAAAATTTTGTGGAACAGACGATAAAAAAAGTAAAACACAGTTTTCAATAATTTTTAAACAGGGTGGAATTTAAGCTAGAGCAGTAAGGACAAGGTACCCTAACGGTTGTACGGTTGTACCTACACACCGTGTGTAAAACAGCGAAAAAAAATATCAAAGGAAAAGTTGTTTACTAGTGTTTACTCGTCGGAATTTAAAAATATACTTTTTTTTCGAAGTCTCTGTTGTGGGTGCCCCTCTTTTGTGGAGGCCCCGGGGCGGTCGCCCCGGATGCCCTCCCCTAAATCCGGCCCTGCTTAATACGTCGACGTGCATACCAAAGTCCAATTATTTATTATACTAGTTCAATATAACTTATTATTAATTTGTTTTTAAATGTTTCACAAAGCAGCTTCGGAACAAAAAATGCATAGAAACGACACGGAATCAATTTAAAACTAATTGATTTATTTTATTTACATTTTTTATTTTATTTTAGTACATGCTATTCTAGAAAAATGTAAAATTCTAGAATGTTGTTCTTTTAAACCTGACCTTAGTTTATTTCCGTAAGTTTTTAAATAATTTTGTTTAAGTGCAGTTTTATTGTATTAACTGGTTTTTAAAAGGTGCCGAAATCGACTTTTATTCAGGTAGCGAATATGTGAGGTTAAAAATATATCCTGACGGTTTTGCAAAAATATATCCTGACTGCTATGCATATTGGATGCAAAACATGACATTGCGTTACCTTGGCTAACTTGGGAGTCTTTAAACAAATCGACCATTCCGCACTGGGCCCGCGTGGTGGATTACAGCCCACTCCCTCTCACAGAGAGTAGGCCTGTGTCCCAGCAGTGGGAACATTATAGGCTCATTAATTAATCGGCTAATTAAGTAGGCGAATTAATCCATACTATATTATAAATATCCTAACTAATATTATAAATGCGAAAGTAAGTTTGTTTGTTGGGTCCGCTTTCACGCCAAAACGGCTGAACGGATTTGGATGAAATTTGGCAAGGAGATAGATGGCATCCTAAGGCTACTTTTTGTCTTAAAATGAATCCTTTTAATTTGTTAAAATGTTTTAACTCTGTGTTTTAACCAGTAGGAGTGGCTTTCATTTTGACAGTTCAACAACATTCATTGCGTTATTTGTATTGTTGAGCAGGCAAATTTTTCGAACATATGAAGCAATGGATTAGGAATAGGCTTCAAAATTATTCAGATTGTGATTGATGGTGTGTTGCGCAAGGTGCTGGTCATCAATTTGGATTCGGATCGGATTTAGTACGGAAATGCTTAGTGCGTAAACTAATTAACACTTCCCAATCTAGGAGAGGACCCCAGGACCCAACGCTCAAGGCGCTTGTGGCTACTAAAACAAACGTTATAATATTATAATGTACTACCTATTTGTAGGTACAATTACATATTCTTTATTTACTTCACCTATTTCAAAATCCTCTTCAAGTAATTACCTAATTGACCGAGCGAACGCGAAGCGTCTCCGTTTCAGTTTGGGCAAAAATGCTTTCGTATGTCCGGATGTCCGGCTGTTCTCCTCTACAGGTCGCATTTCTCAACCGATCCTCGTGAAATTTTGTGAGCAGGTTTGATAATTATAAGTTTTTTTTTTTGTCAATTCTGTTTTTCGAAATTTTTGCAAAATGGCGGAGAAATGGGGGTTGAAAACGTACAAAAAAGAAAACTACCATTTCGCGCTTTTTGCACGCGCTTTTGTTGTAAGGTGGACATTTATTCAGTTTTAAGCTATACAAACAAAGACAGACGCGCGAGGTCTACAGCTCACAGAGCCCGTAGTATTAAATAATAATTATCATTACATTGACACTATTTCATTGACAAATCCGGTGATCCAAATTCAATCCAAATAGCGGATGGCCTAATTTCGTGATATTTTTGTAAACAATTAATCACACATAATTATTTGTTTTATAAACATTGCTGACCGCGACCTAAATTTAAAATGTCGTGATTGATACGTTTAGCCAACTTTGGATAAACGGGGTTATGAGTTAATCTTGTCCGTACGTTTGTTTAGTTTTTCTGCGAAATGTCATTCATGTAATTAGATTTGAATGTGGTGAGATTAGATTTAAACTTGATGCGTCATATTTACTACGACTAAGGGCGAATTTCACCAAACTTTTATACCTAGAATAAGTGTTATCCTTTTTTTTGGGTGGGAAATCATCAAATGACCTCTCCCGCTCTGAGCGGAGCGGAAGGGCGTGTCAGACTCTTACTGACTAAAACCCACCGGTGTTCCTTCAGTTGCCTGTGCGCCAGGGCCACGGTAACTCTTTCGAACAATCCGCGACATATTTGGTAGGTCAGAGAATAGGTCGTAAAGTATATTTTCATACCGCTGCCGGTGCTTATCCTAAGAATAAATTTTGAATTTCTGACAGCTTTTCCATACTAGAACTGTCAGACGTAAATTTTATTCCACGGTAAGATATCTGACTTTGGTAAGATCAGCCCTTAGTAAGTAGGTAAGCCAACAACAACAGTAAGTTAGAAGGTGGGTAGGTACTTTTTGCTAATACGTACCCAGTGGTAGTCAACGTAGGTTTCAGGGCCCATTTCAGGTTGCCATAGATCACATAATAATTAAATATTTAAAACATATTTGCATCCAATGCGACGGAATAAAATAATTCAATCAAATAAAAATATTTTATTTCACATAAACCTACACGGGCACTTATGAAATGTCAGAGGCTAGTTGCACGGTTCCAATTGGTTGTTTCAATCAAATATATATTAATTAAATGTTGATTTACATATTACAATGAAAGCGTAGGTGCATTTCTTGATTTAAAAACAGGTTAAATAATTATCTTTTTTGTGTTAGATCCAAATTGGATCTAAAATGCAAAAAAACATATTTAGGAATGAGTATTGTAGACTAGTCTTTAGTCTTTTTTTTTTTTTTTTGTAAAGTCTTCCGCAGACAGGCGCGACGCGACTCTTGTAGAACAATTTCCATGAAGTTTTCATAGAAATTGTTCTACTAGAGTCCCGTCGCACCTGTTTGCGGGAGCCTTTAGGGACTAACCACACTTATTCAGCTCAGGCCCTGCAGTCTCGACATTAGATAGCGACAAAAATCTGTCGTTAAGTCGTATCGATGTAAAATTCCTTTAATAGATTTTCAACTTTATTTCCAAAACATATGGTTGAAAATCTATTAAAGAAATTTGACATCGATACGACTTAGCGACAGATTTTTGTCGCTATTCATGTCGAGACTGCAGGGCCTGTTCAGCTTTTGTCCATAGAAAACAACGATTTTGTATGGAATGCGTACGCATCCGATCGCATTCCGTATGTGTACACATTCCATTCAAAATCCCCGCCTGCGGGCCTTTTTTATTTAATAGTATGACGTAGGTAGAACAATTAGAATAGAATAGAATACTCTTTATTATGTACACCATAAAAATAACAGATATACTCGTAAATGTAGACATTTTACACAATTTTATTGTACTACCTACTGTTTTTTCTAATTTAGATAATTGTTTCATAATCACCAAGCCGCTTATTAGCGGAGGTAATTTTCCTTTGGTATTTGCGGAAAACCACAATCAATACGGACCAACCTTGTCATATGTGACAAATGAAGCTTGTTTGTTCTTTGAAAATTGAATTCTGGAGAATGAAATCATCTAGACGTGCTAACTACTCCACCAAAGAAAGCAGATAATTGTTGGTCGTGATAATATATACCTAAAACTGGTAACAGGATTTGCACTTGGCAAGTCTTTAGTTTTTTATAAGCTATTGCATAGCTTTTATCGCGGGCTTTGAGCGCGGCGACCGAATCAAGAAATTCCGTAACGAAAATAAGAAAGAAAGAAAGAAGAAAGAAAAATATTTTATTTGGGACACGCACAGGAAATACAAAGAGTAAAAAATAAAAAAAGGAGGATTTAAAACTAACAAAATTAACAATAAAAAAGAAAAAAATAAAACAACAATAAACAAGTAAAAAACCTGTGCGAGGCCAAAAAGTCCTATCTCAGCATAATGCTACGATATTTAAAAAATAAATACCGCAGCGCTGGTATTCTGATAGGGCCCGAAAAAATAAAACCTAACACCCGCCACTCCGCCTACCATGTAGCTCGGCCGAGCGTTCGCTTAACGTGTATGCATATGGTACGACTGTACTTGCATTAATATCAAAGAAAAAAAAATAGTGCATAAATAAAAAATAAATAAATAATTATAATTGCATAAGATGATAAAAAATGCTATGCAATAACTTTACCGCGGCAGTCCCCGAGTGCCACATGTGTGTTTTTTTTAGTCTTTTAGTCATTAGTCATGATGGCGGCCATAGTTACCAACACATATTTTGTGAAATTAATAATAATAATAATAATTGGACCTTGGCTTGGACCTTGCTCCCGATACCGGCGGACCACAATTTTTTTATATTTTTAAATGTCTTTTTGATGATTTTATAAAAATATTTAAAAATGTATTGAATAAGTATTCAAATAAATAATAATAATTATACTATTTATTTCAGGCGACACAGGCTCATAGAAAAAATCCTTAATTTAAACATACATATTATCAAGAAAATCATCATTTATTATTTCATCTTATATTATTAAGTTCAACTGCCTAGCTAATAGGGTTCTAAAGTAAGCAGCCCGTCTAGGGTAAGCAGCCCGGAGTTTGGAAGATGGCGGTTGGATACCCCCGTGCCTCCGTACGCATTTGTTGCCCGTTAGTCCTGCGTCTGATCTCTCCTAGTCGTGTCGGATTGCCACCCCATCAGACTGAGAAAGGAACTGAGTGTGCACCTGTGTTTGCGCACACACTTGTGCACTTATATCTTTCTACTTTTATCTTTCATTTTACTTATATCTTTTTATATCTTATATCTTTCCCCTCCGCTGCTTGTTGCATACATATTTGAAATATTTGTACATACATTTTAGTAGTGGAGCGTGCAATGCTCTACCTGGCTAATCTCCGTTGTGATTGGCCGGCCAAAATTGGTCGCGAGGATTATATATATACTAGCTTTTGCCCGCGGCTTCGCTCGCGTTAATTTAGACTTGGACTATCAATTCAGGTTATAATTCAATCATAATTCGAAAGACACGTGGCGCCATCTATTATCATAAGAACGTTATTGTCGTTTTCCTCGGGAACTGTACTTTTTTTCGGGATAAAAGGTACCCTATGTCCGTTTCTGTACACCTGACAACGTATATGCAAAATTTCAGGATGATCAGTTCCGTGGTTTAGGCGTGAAAAGGTAACAAACAAACAAACTTACTTTCGCATTTATAATATTAGTTAGGAAGTTAGGATATACGAGTATTTACCTATCTTTGGTAGAGTAGTTATTATCGTGATCTCCAGAAGCTAAGATTATGCCACTAAAACGTATTTAGGTCATCCTTGAAAGTTATCAAGTTAATTATTAATGAAGCCCGTTAATATTTGTATGCGTTTATTTATGTAAATAATGATTATCTCTCCAATAGACGCGTATTGTCCTCAATTTGATATTGAATTATCGGTAGACGTGGTATTGTGTAGTTTTGAGCACACGTTAAGGCTCCCGGAGACAGGCGCGACGTGACTCTAGTAGAAGAATTTCTATGAAATCTTGATGCAAATAGTTCTACCAGAATCGCGTCGCACCGTCGCCAGTCGCATCACGCCTGTCTGCGGCAGCCTTTATTGTGTAGATAAATAAATATAACTATCTTATTTAATACTCTGTCATTCATGGATCTTTGGCAGTCGTTACGGGTCGTTCAATTGCATTCGGTTAGACTGGAAGCCAACCCCAACATAGTTGGGAAGAGGCTAGGCAGATAATCATTTTCGAAGCATGATGTAAATTTATTTTTGCTAAAAAGAATGGCAATATTTTTTTTTTTTAGGTTGAGCCGGATTTATATATGATCGACGAATGATGGCTCATGGCTATCACGAATAACAAAACAATGACGGCAAAAAATAATCACGAGTCATGGTTTATTAACATTTTAACAGTATCATATATCATAATTATGTAATGCGTAGGTACTAAGTAATTAGAACAAAAACCGGCAAGAATTAATTGATAAGTACCTATATAACAAATATTATTGTTTTCTAACCGTTTCTGATTTTGATTAACGTTCAAAATGATTCATCATCATCAATAGCCTATATTCGTCCTCTGCTGGACGTAGGCCTCTCCTAGTGAACGCCACTGAGCCCGATCTTCGGCTCTCCTCATCCACTCTCTGCCAGCCACCTTTCGCAAGTCGTTACTCCACCTGGCCGGCGGGCGTCCCACACTACGTTTGCCTAAACGCGGTCTCCACTCTAGAACTCGTTTTCCCCAACGATTGTCGACCCTGCAAGAGATGTGACCAGCCCATTGCCATTTCAGCTTGCTTAGTCTTTGGGCTATGTTCAAAATATATGGCAAATTAAATTGAAAATCTATTTTCGAGTAAAATTTATTATATTTTTACTATTTACTATAGAGCGAATGTTAGGGCCATGTGCGATATGATTTTGTACCGGGAACGAATACTATGATTAGACTATGAAAATACGCGTGTTAGGTTTGCAAAGGCCGGATCTAAGTCGCACGCGTCGAAACGAACCATGAGTTTCAATTATTTTAACATAAACGTAACATTCACACGATTTGACATCACGTCAACGCTGCTGAAAACCAGCGCTGTGCCTCTATCTCGAATAGGATTACAGCATTATGCTGAGCGCTGGACGTTTTGCGTGGATGTGAACTTGTCCTTTTTGTGTCATGTCTTACCGCAAATAAACGTATTTTCTTTCTTTATTTCTATTAAGTACGCTTTTATTTCCCGAAGGAATAGGCACAAGTGTAAAGTACACCCCATTTCGGCAGTTATTTTAAAAAGACTCTCTAAACATCACTTCGAAATTCGAACGGTGTCTCGTTGTGAATCTGCGATGATTTACTTTAAAAACTAATGAGCTCGCTTTCGAATTGTGTGCGCTCACTTGAGTGAGGTTCCAAGTGAACTTTACAAAATAGCACTTCTGTCAACTGTTTACATAAATGGCACAGGTTAAATTGAAAACAATCTAAGAGTATTACAGTGAAACCTGGTTAATTGGGATCTCAAGGGACCAAGGATTTTGTACCATTTAAAGAGGTTTTCATTTATCCAGTTTTCCAATTAGAGAGGTTTAAAATTATCGTTGTCTCATTTACAGAGGCCCCCGCTTATAGAGGTCGAAATGTACTGTTATTCCATTTATAGAGGTGGAAAGGTTAATAAAAATGCGTATTTTTGGTGATATTTGTTATTGTTACGTGTCGAAACCTGTCCCAACCTGATAAATGTCTCACTTATACAGGGAATTGAGCTACAGACTCCCAATTATAGAGGTAAACATCGAAAAAATCCTAGAAATCAAATCTTATTTAACCAGGTTCGTAAAGTAATTGGATGAAAAAGTGCCGGGACCTCATTGAAATTCTCAATAATAGAGGTTTCTCACTTATCCAGGTCCCACTTAACCAGGTTTCACTGTATTATCCTAGGCCTAGATTAGCATCTAATTTCGTGCATCTAACTGCATTATCTATCAGAAGATTGCATGCAGAAAATTAAATAGAAAGGCAGCAATTTGTATCGATAAATCTACATGAGAGAAAACATATCATTAAATTACTTACTATATAGTGAACGGTTTCTAATTCACTTATAAAATGAATGTCAATGCCATTGGAAACCCTTGTTTTGAAGCTATTTGTAATAAATCGTGGGAGTAGGTACCTACCACCTTTTAATAAAATCAAACTGCCACTATACACTTTAATCCTTACTTCCGTTTGCAAAAATCAATTTATTAATAACTTTATTTGTATTTGAAGATGTATCCGCTTTTACAATACACTAAATAAGTTATTTACTAAGAATGGTGTGTTCAAGGTCTCTTCACAAAATTGTTGTTTATCAGAAGGTTGACTCAATGCAAAAATATAAAAATATAACGATCACGGATAACAAAAAAAAAACCAAGCTTTAAAATAATGGCTTCATACTGCAGCATGAAAAACACGAGAATTGGTCAGTCATTCACCAAAAACATGATGCACCGATCCCAAATAAATTGGGATAATAACAAGAATATTATGATGAGGGCACCAATTTAGCTTATCACAGTCCACAGCTGGACATAGGCCTCACCCAAGTACCGCTACAACACCCGGTTTTCGGCCTCCAGCATCCAATGTGTCCCAGCCACCTTCTAAAGTCGTCGGTCCATCAAGCTGGGGGGCGTCCCACACTACGCTTGCTAACTCTGCACTATTCCCACTGCTGGGGCACATTCCTCCACTCTGTGAGGAGCGGGCCGTAATCAACCACGCGGGCCCAAAGCGGATTAATAACTCTGCAAGCTTTATCGGTAATTCCAGTAATTTTCTGGCTAGTCTCCTTTCAAGAAAGTCCGAGCATAGCTTGCCATCAGTTGTGTTATGCTTGTAACCAGTGAACCTTCTCGTCACGTTTTTGCTTCCTGATCACCTTATTAATAAATTGCTAATTTATTACTATTCGCCAAATCATTAAGTTCAAGGTTTTTAAGAGAACCTTGGGACTAGCCCGCGCCCTCGTATATAAAAATAAGTCGGAAGTAAATTCTAGTCTTCGTGGATTTTATAGCAAAGATTATTCGTTAATCTAATATTGAAATTTTGGGTTTATTCATCAAGTACCTACCAACTTTCAATGGACGGATTTGCTTCAATTAAAGTGTCCTTCTTCTCTCCTATTCAAAGTCAAATCATTTATTTCAAATAGGCACATAAAAGGCACTTTTGAACGTCAAAGTATAAGAAAATAGAATTGATTCTACTTGCCCTTTCCAAAACGTTTCGTTTCGAGAAAATGGCAAGTATTGGCATGAAATGTATAACCATATCTCATGGCGTGGTCAAAATATTAGTCAGTCAGCGTGGTGGCTTGTCCAGAGGACGCCCCACGTATCGCCACTCGTGAAGGCTATTTTAATGCACCTCTATAATCCAGTGTGTGTCCAATCTCTATAATCCCATGTCAAGGAGTGGACGGGCTATGTCCAGCAGTGGACATCTTCCGATTTAATGAAATTATGAAATTATGATAATCCAGCGTGATTTCATTAAGACATTTTATCAACCGGATCAAAAATTAGGTGGGCTGACTTATGCCGTATGCGTAAAAAACTAATTTGGCACGAGTCCTTGACCATGATTGTAGCTATTAGAGGTTACCGCCCCAACCGATTGATTTACTAGTTTTTGGTCATGTTTTCGAGCTCAAATCTTATAAAAGTGACTGTTATTTGGGTGTTTAAGATAGTATATTATTAAAGAGGCGGTCCTCAAATCAATTAAATACCTACCCAAGTAAAGTCCGTCAAAACATCCTGTATTGGATTATATACTCGTACAGACCGCATTCAAATCAAAACGGGCCCTATCAGAATACCAGCGCTGCGGTATTTATTTTTTAAATATCGTAGCATTATGCTGAGATAGGAGCCTTTTTGGCCTCGCACAGGTTTTTTACTTGTTTATTGTTGTTTTTTTTCTTTTTCTTTTTTATTGTTAATTTTGTCCGTTTTTATTTTTTACTCTTTGTATTTCCTGCGCGTGTCCCAAATAAAATATTTTTCTTTCTTTCTTTCAATAATTATTCTGTAAAGTTTGCTTGGAACCTCACTCAAGTGAGGGCGCAGAATTCGAAAGCGACTCATTTGTTCTTAGAGTAAATCGTCGCGGATTCACAACGAAACACTCTTCTAATTTCGATGTTATGTTTAAAATTAACTCTAAATTATGAATTATGAACCAGGAAACCTTATTAATTTGACTTTGACTTTGAATTACTTTACACATAAAAAACCAAATGTTTATATTAGTTTCGACAATGTCAATGTCAAATAAATGAATAATGACAGGTTTATGGACACGTAATACTTTGACACCCGATGTAATATTCAATTTATTTTTGCAGCTCATGTTGAAATGTCAACGAACTGTCAAAAATAGTGTACTTAAGAGTTTCTGAAATGACGTTTACTTGGTGGCAGCACTGAGACGTCAGGTCCGGGCTCCTGTCAAAAGTGTCAAAGCGCCTATATTTTCTTTAGTCGTCTGAATGATGTGATGTGTTCATTGTCGAAATGGAAGACCTCTTGTCCAAGTGGCGCCAACTGGTGGCGTGAATTTTCATGAAAACCCTCAATTCTAGGCAACTCAGTTATTCGGCTAATTTATGGAAAAAATAATGACAAAAACTGACGCGTGCCTAATGTCTTCAAGTTATCAATTTCAAGTTTTGGTTTTTGCAAGTATTTTTAGTTACGCTAATCATTATATATGATCTGATATTTGAAACCTAATTAATCTAGTACGATGACAAGTATTAATAATCTTATCAATTTTCTCTATCTCAAAATATTTAAACAGTCATCAGCCAGTGTGTAATTTTGACAGTCGACTTATTATTATTTACACCGGTCAAAAAAAAAAAGAAAAAGTTTTACGACCACCTCGACTGTTATTAAACGACAGAAAAATAATTTACATGCAGTCAATATAAAAACGTTAAATCAATTTATTGGTGCCCCGAATTTTTTACACCTTCGACATCTAGTCGATTGTGTAAAAAATAGGGGCCACTAGGTTAAAATGTCTTGTATTTTATAACTAGAATAGTGGTTAGCTGTTATTTTTTTTTCTTCTATGAATCCTGGTGGAATATAATATTCGTACTTCATCATCTGCTTAGCATCTTCCCAACTATGTGGATGCAGCTGAATACCAGCATTTTACATAAACCGACTGCCTATCTGACCTTTACAGCCCAGTTACTGGGTAACACGATACCCCTTGGTAAGACTGATTGTTAGACTTTCGGGCTTCTGATAACCCGTTACGACAACGACATTCATTACATTCGTACTTAGAAAAGCTTAAATAATTTCCTGTTTGAAACGGAATTATTTCCATACCGGAAGTTTGGACTCTTACTAGTCCGGTTGTATTACTTACTTAGCTGTTTCAATGATATTTAGACTGGAAACCTCACCCAACTTAATTAAGTTGAGACTGGTCTGGCCTAGTACCAATCAGTAGGGAAGGTTCCTTACAACTCGATTCCTAATGGCTTCCCTTTGTAAAATGGCATAGTCAGGATTCTATAGACAAATTATATAATCGCATTAAAGATATGTTCTCCGACTTAACTCTTACAAAAGTTGACCCTTCTCCACTGGTGCCAATATGACGTTTTAAATTCAAATGTACTTTTTGAGTTTATCTTGGACATTATTGATATCGGTGAAGGAACATATCGTGAGGGAACCTGGACTTATGTCAATATAAGACCGATATCGCCAACCCGTCTTGAGCAATCGTGGTGATCAATGCTCGTGTCTTCTCTGTGTGAGAAGAGGCCTTTGCCCTACAGTGGGACAAAAACAGGCTCGTATTATTATTATTTAATCTATAAAACTGGATCAACCAGCCTTAATATTAAGACTGGTTGATCCAGCTTTTTAGATTATACGTTGGCATTGATTCTTGATGTTAAGAGTTACATGCCTAGTTATAAAAATCAACAATTTATTGATTTAAAAGAGTGTCCATGGAGTTTCTTCCCCGTTCTTCTCTATAGGAATCTAATACGCTTTGGGATGGGGAAATAGCTTCATTGTTCTGACTGACGATTCAATGGAAATTAATGCTTTCAGTTTGAAAATTTAGCTTGTACCAAGGGACAGCGACTTTATATCAACAAGACCTCGACATTTGAACTAGATGTAGCGACTGCCCATCTGACCTCCACAACCCAGTTACTGAGTAATACGATACCAATTGGTAAGACTAGTTGTTAGACTTCCGGGCATGATCGATCGATGGATGACAGCTGGGGGCAATGGCTTAACATGCTTTCCGAGCCAGCTAGAACTCTTCTACTTTTGATTGATTATGGTAAATCTCCCTTGGACTGTAATGAGGAGGCCTTTAATCAGCGGATGTCAATGACTTGCAATTCTACGTACCCGGAAAGTAAATAAGTCAACATGTTAATGAAAAAAACTCCTCATATTTTATCTTCCTCGCTATTTAAATGATTTCCTATGTATTTAAAACTAGGCCGGTTTGCCCTGAACTTGAAAATGACGCTGCAATAAAATAGCTACTATTTTTTTCTACGTATGATACAATTTTGCATTGCATGCTTTAACTTTGAACTATTTGAGACTATTTTCAAAGGAAAATGAGCTTTGTGTTTATGGTGTAAAGGTAGGTTTTGACAAATGTTTGTTAATTTGTTGACAGAAGTGGTTTGGAGATACAATTAAACATCACTTCAAAATTCGAACGGTGTTTCGCTGTGAATCCGCCATGATTTATTTTAAAAACAAATGAATTTGCTTTCGAATTTTATTCGCTTACCTGAGTGAGGTTTCAAGTGAAATTTACAGAATAGCATTTCTGTCAACTGTTTACATAAAATCTTAGCATACAATATTTCTTTTGAAGGTCAGAATTATTTCTAATTGACCAAGAACTTGTGAGCAAGGTCTTACCTTCACGCTACAGTTATAAAGTGACAGACAGAGATGATAATTTGATTGTCATAAAACCTGTTCTCTTCTATGTAAAAGCAAAACAGTTCCGTGACTAATGCACAACGAACATTCTAGAGCATTGATGATTTTTCATTCATATAGTGAAAAGAAGGGGTACATGATATTGCATGTTTATGCATTCCCAAAAAAACATTCCCGTGATTCACTGACCGATTCAAGTGTTTCTCATAACTACTACTAATATTATTAGCCTATATCATCCCACTGCTGGGCAAAGGATTCTCCCCATGACTTCCAGGTCTTTCGATCTAGGGCTAAAGTGAACCACTGGTCTTTTGTTTTCTCCAGCTCGTCCTGCTATCTTTTACGGGGTCTGTCTCGACGGCTTCTGGCTGTGCCCGGGCTCCAAGTGTGGCCGTTCCGTGTTTCTCACCGAAATTTTAAAACTTTAAACAATTTAGGGAACTCGAACTCAAACTCAAAGCATTTATTTCAAATAAACCAATTACAAGCACGTTTGAATTGACAAGGGGTCGGGTCAGTCAGAAAGATTAAGCTAGTTGCCCATTCCAAAGTGAATTAGGTACCTATGGAGAAGAACCCGCAAGAAACTCCATGGACACTCTTTTAAATCAAAATAATGGTTACATCAATCATGTTGAAATTATGCATCTGAGAACGAAGCAGAACGTTAAAAGCGGCCGTAATAAAAAGACAAAAACAATTCCAATATTAAATTAAATTAAAATAAACCGTGGCAGCTAAGAGATGATCAGACACTACTGACGGTGCCCGTTCACGAACATTTTGGTACATTCAACATCATAATAGATGATTATGCTTGTACCTTTACAAACGTTTAAGCAAAAATAAACTTACACTAAAATGTCAACCAACAACGTCAGTATATTGCGTTCTCGTGTCAATAAATGAGGCTAATGCATATTCCAATAAGGAAAACGTAAATAACACGGATTGATACAATATAATATAAAATAATAATACAGTACAAGAATCAATTTGAGTGTAATAAGAGGAAATAGAACTAATTATTGAATGTAACGACAATTTGTGGGAATTGTACAGAAATCGCTGGTCCCCGGAGTAGATTTTGTAATGAAATAGATATTCCATTCACTTTATAGCGATACTATGTCCATGTAGTACCTATGTACATATATAATTAGGTCAGCAGATACGATAGTGATTACCAATTCTGTCCAACGATTGGTTGACCTTTCGGAAACCTTTACAGTTGGCATGGATAGTTAGAAGCCCGAAAGTCTGACCACCAGTCTCATCTACGGGTACCGAGTTACCCAGTAACTGGGTTGTAGAAGTCATATAGGCAGTCATCATCATCATCAGTCTACAGCAGTCCACTGCTGGACACAGGCCTCTCCAATTGCACGCCATTTAACTCGATTCTCGGCAACTTTCATCCAGCTGCTACCAGCCACCCTGCGAAGATCGTCGCTCCACCTAGCCTGCGGGCGTCCTACGAGTACCTTACGTTTGCCGATTCACGGTCTCCACTCAAGAACATGTCTACCCAACGGTCATCGGTTCTACGGCAAATATGGCCGCCCCACTGCCACCTCAGCTTGCTTATTCTGTGAGCTATGTCAACAACTTTGGTTCTCTGCCGGATCACCTCCTTCCGGATTCTATCCCTCACAGAGACTCCAAGCATAGCTCGTTCCATAGCTCGCTGAGCAACCTTGAATTAATGGACCAGCCGTACCGTGAGTGTCCACGTTTCGGCTCCGTAAGTTATAACAGACATGACGCACTGATTGAAGACTGTGCCCCGTGGTTTCAACCGCATAAGTCTTGATCCCGCGGGAATATCAGGATAAAAAGGTCCTAATCCAGGTCATGGTCTATCCATATGCAAATTTCATCCAAATCCCTTCAGTCGTTTTAGTGTGAAACTGTAACAAACAAACATACAAAAAATCAAATCTATTCCCTTTATAACATTATTATTAATTTAGACTAGCGACTCGCCCCTGCTTCGCACGCTTTTTTCGATTTGACAAAACTACGTGATTTCTATATTATATGTAAGTTAAATATTAATGTATGTGGGAATAAATTGGCAACACACAAGATATGAGGGAAGATAGAAGATGGGTATGAGAACACTGCGAAAGGGAGGGAAGACGGATAAGATGGACGACGATTATTAAAGACGCAAGGTGTACGAGAAAACTATAAAAAATACAAAAAGAAGTTAAAGGACTAGTTTTGCTTTTTATTTGCAACGATCCCTACGTGTATTTATTTTATACCGGAAGGAATTCCCTTAATGATGGTGAAAACCTCATCCACATTCGTAGTTGCGTAGTTTAGAAGAACAACGCGGTCATAGAGAGACACGAAAAGCAATTTTTAATTTAAAATAAGTATAGACAATATATTAATATAGATTTAAAAGTGACCTCAACCATTTTCCGCTTAGTCTCAACGAATTCGCATACCGATTATTTTTTCCATCGATTCAATGGAAGTTTTTAAATTAATTTATAATCGATATGTAAGTATATATCGAAGGTCGTTGACTTTGAACGGCTTTTGATATTTGTAGGCGTAGAAATATTGAATCATTAAGAGGAATAGATAAAAAAAGATGTTTAATGGCCCTCGGTTGCGAGAGCCTATTGAATTTTTTTCTTTTGTCTATAATATTCAACATGTAAGATTGATTTTGTAACAATATTTTTTTATTTAAAAGACTGTCCATGGAGTTTATTGCCCGTTCTTCTTCATACGAACCTACTACGCTTTGGAATGGGCAACTAGCTTCGTCTTTCTGACTAAACGACTCCTTGACTATTCAAAAGTGCCTGTAAATGGTTTAATTAAAATAAATGCTCTGAGTTTGAGTTTAATTAGTCAATCCCAACATGAGATTTAACAGATTCACGGATTAGAGACTTAATTTGGGTTCTCGGAAAGCGGGGGCGACCGTGGGTTGATTCTGAATTTGCATTCCTTTTTGCTAATTTCCTTGTCGTGATACTGTTTTGGCATAAGAGTAGGAAATCTTAATCAATGTCTCATGTATAAAATTATTAGTAAATACCACTGACTGACTCATTGAATTATTCACAAAATAGTCGAATCTACAACCTTGACCAAGGTTTCTTATAAATATGACTTAAGCCATACTTTTAAATACAGCATCAGGGGCTTAGAAACGATTGAATAGCACCCTTAGGGAACCAAAGGGGATATAACTTTGATGACTTCCGGTCATCAAAGTTATATCCATATAAAGGTTTCAAATATGTAGGTTTTCATGAAAATTCACACCACCAATTGGCGCCACTTTGTCAAGAGGACTTACATTTCGATAATGAATAAATAATATATATGATGACATTCGTCATTCGTTCCATTCATTCGCTCATCATTCAGTTACGACTAAAGCAAATATAGGCACTTTGTCACTTTTGACTGGAGCCCGGACCTTTATTTTTGGGTGGGAAATCATCAAATCACCTCTCCCGCTCTGGGCGGAGCGGAAGGGCGTGTCAGACTCTTACTGACTAAAACCCACCCGTGTTCCTTCAGTTGCCAGTGCGCCAGGGCCACGGTAACTCTTTCGATCAATCCGCTACCCCGGCAGGCATCGGCCCTATCAGACCCCGACAATTATGCTGACATCTTTTTGAGGCGCGTGTGGAACACGACGCGCCATCAACCCGGGCCTGATCCTTACCGGACGGCGAGCTGCCCATTGCTCCCCGTCTGCAAGCCCGCGCCTACGGTGGCCGGGAGTCGGCAATCGACTCCAGACGCCCAGTGTGTCTCCTTCTGCGGCGACTAGGGGCGTGAGGGCGCAACGATCACGCTCCCTCACGCGCTCTGCCTCCTCCTTCGCGAGCATGACTGCTTCACAGAAGGAGGTGACGGCTTCCCATTCCCTCTCGCTCCGTACCATGGCCTGAACCAGGGCTGGACGAGAGAGATTGCCGCCGCCGATCGCCGCCACGAGGACACGGCGGTGCTCCGCCCAAGCCAGGCAGACCTCCGCCGTATGCTCCACCGTGTCCTCCGGTCGATCCACACAATGATTACACCCGGGCGTTTCCTTCCGCCGTATCCAAAACAGGAACCTCCCGAAACAGCCATGTCCGGTGAGGACCTGCGTCAGGCGAACGGTGAGGACGCCGTGGCACTCTCAAGCCTCTCCTCAAAGAGGGGACACCACTGACTACCTGCATTATTGTCTCTCCTTCTCCCTTGAATCCATCCAAAGGTTGTCTGTAAAAGATCGCTTTTAGCGATAAGACCGCCCATTGTGTCACGCTGTGTAAAACGTCTACATTTATATATCTGTAATTTTTATGGTGTACATAATAAAGAGTATTCTATTCTATTCTATTCTTACCGCCGCAATTGTGGCGTGCCCTAGGAGCCCGGACCTGACGTCTCGGTTTGGCTACCTAGTGAACGTCATTTCAAAAAACCCTCATTACTGGTACACGAGACTGACGAAAAACCAATGATAATCATATCTTAAGTAGATAGAATGAAAGGGAAAGTTTACAAAATCAACATGGTTGTCAGATTGGTTGATAGCAGTCAGTTGTTATCAGCAGACTGGAACTAGGACGATAATGCCATACCTCTTGGATTAAAAAAATACAGTATGGCATGCTATCGAAAACAAGCTTAATTTAATAAGTCATTAAAATCGTATTAGTTCTAAGGCTGTTTTAAGAAGACCCGGATTTGAAGATTAAGATTAAATAAATTATTTTTCGGAATCGTTGGTCTTACGATCATTGTTACTGGTGGAAATTCTCGGAAATGGTGTGTGGTAGTCGTGTCGGGGTGGGGTCTACCCTTTATAGCAGAACTTTTTATGTCATAATATTATTTTGCATAACAGCGCATAGCATAAACTTCATTTCGCAGAAAATCGTTTGGCATACACTCATTTATAATACATTAAAAACGCATAATTTTGTAAGTCAGAATCATCTTTAGCCATAAATTTCATATCCATAATAATTAAAAGTAGAACCATCATATTGCAGAAAGTTCACTGTCAGAATCGTCTTTTGGCATACATTTCATATCCATAATAATTAAAAAGTAGAACCATCATATTGCAGAAAGTTCACTGTCAGAATCGTCTTTTGGCATACATACATTTCATATCGATAATCATTAAAAGGTAGAACTATCATATCTCAGAAAGTTTACAGTTAGAATCATCTTTTGGCATACTTTACATATCCATAATAATTGAAAGACTCTGACTATCACATTACGGAAAATTCACAGTTAGAATAATTTTGTATGAAGCATGAGAGAAGCATGCAAACATGCAAACAAGCTTACACCATGCATGCATCAAGCATGTAGCATGCAAATATGCAAAAAAGCACACACCATGCATGTATGCATCAAGCACGTAGAATGCAAACATGCAAAAAAGCACACACCATGCATGCACCATGCAAGCAAGCATGCAGCATGCAAGCAAACATGCAGCATGCAAGCAAGCATGCAACATGCAGCAGGCATGGTTTCTGTCACGGCTCCGGCGCTGCGGGGCTCCGGTGGTCCCACGCAAGCTTCTCGTCGCAGATGGTTGAAACGCTCACCACAGCGGCTTCGGCTTGCTGGCCGGCTCAGCCGGCCAGCCTCAGCCGCGGCGGCAAGCGTTAAAACCACCTGCTCCTCAGCTCGCGGACCACCTCGCCCCTCCGCGCCTACGCGGGCTTAAATTACACTCTAGGGGTAGGGCAGACAAGACTACGTGCAGTCGGTTTTGCAGCGATTCGGTTCTGTCACTTCACTAACTTTTGTAGTACAACATATTGACTTTTTAAGACAATATTTTAATTTTAATTTAAGGTTAAGAATATGATTACATTTTATAGAAATGACAATAATTATGCCTAATAAAATTATTCCAAATGATATTCTGCCATCTTCTTAATATGCCAAGTGAAATTATTCCAAATAATCGTCGCTCTAAATAAACGTTATGTGAAACGAAATTATGCGAAATTAAGCTTTGCCAAAAGTAATTATGCCAAATAAAATTCTGCCATCTTAAAAGTATGCCTTTGTAAATTCGGACATATAAACATTCGGCCAAACAATAATTATATTAAATGATTTTTATGCCATATATATATTCGTTTAAAGAAGATTATGCCAAGTGGGTTATGCCAAATAAATTTCGGAGCATCAAAATTCTGCCAGATAGAGGGAACCCGTCGGGGTGTGTGTGTGTGTGTTTGTCAAATTTGGCATTCCTCCAAATAACTTAGAACATTACCGGGGAAATGTGGGTGTGCACATCTGTGCTTACCTCTTCGGGGAAAAAATGGCGTAATATTAGATATGTTGAAGATCCGGAATGAAAGATCAAAACAGTTTTTTATTTATGTAGATTAATATTCAGACATAAACACATTTTGGAACTTGTTATGCTAATTTTATAAAGAACTATTGATAAACATAATACAGACGAATTGTTAAGACAGATCTGGTTCGCTTTTACCTAGTAATTAAAGAGTATGGTAGGCCGAGCATCATTAGTACCGTAACCCGTATATGTCCAGTATAAGCTGGCCTTTTAGGCTCGTTTCCTATAAATAAAATGGAATCGTTTTGCTAACGAATAGTAGCATTTTTATTAAAAAACTGGGCGCATAAATAGATTCGTAAGATTGACCGAGCGAACGCGAAGCGTCTCCGTTTCAGCTTGGGCAAATATGCTTTCGTACATCCGGATGTCCGGCGGACGGCTGTCCTCCTCCACAGGTCGCATTTCTCAACCGATCCTCGTGAAATTTTGTGAGCAGGTTCGGCAGTTGTTAAAAATTAAAAAACGCGGATATCTAAAATCTGGTCTTAATAAAATTAATTTACATGCTATATGTTAGTTACCTAATGTACAATTCCTACCTATCCGAATATTAATTTCGGAATACGTGTTAGGAGATTAACTTGTCTACATAATATTATTAAAAAACTTTTAACTAGAATTAATAATAATAATCCTCCCGACCGATTTCGATCACGGTGGCCACTCTTAACGGAGATGAGCCAAGTACACAATAGATATAGTGCACAAGTGTGTGCGCAAACGCAGGTGCACTCTCTATTCCTTCATAATCCGTATGGAATGGTATTCGGGTCCTGTTGGCATCGTTTGAGTACGGAATCCTAAAGATATCTAATTATCTAGAGTTAATTAAGCTAATTACTTAAATAATGATAATCTACTGCTCCTCATAACTGAGCTGGTAGCAATAAAGCCAACAAAAAATGATCTTGAACTAGAAGACCTTTAATAATTATTAGATAATAATCGCTAACGTAACAGTTGACGTCTACAAAGGTGACTTGGATTACGATTATTATCATCTCTTTCATTAACTCACTCACCTTTTTCATTTCTTTGTTTTGGGTTGGGAAATCATCAAATAACTTGTTCCGCTCTGAGCTGAGCGGGAAGGTCAAACTTACGGACGTTAAGAAGTTACGGACTTCATGATTAGGGAGTAGATCCCGTAGATTTGTGCCGGTTGATGGCAACATGCTCGCCCCCTACTTAGGCAAAAATATAACTGGCGAAATATGGGTATTTTGCAATAATATTGTAGCATAGCTTTCATAACATCGCCACCTTAACCTACAAATTGCTGACTTCACATAATTTGCTACATATACATTATAACAACGTGACATAATGACATAACATACAATAGTGCCTTGTAATTATTGTATTATATGTAATTATTACATGTAAGATACAAAGAACGTGTCTTTGAGATAACATAGTATCACGCCTTTTTCCTCAAGGGGGTAGGCAAAAGTGTAATTGACATCCTAACTATCCTAACTTCCTAACTTTAATATTATAAATGCGAAAGTAAGTTTGTTTGTTTGTTTGTTACCTTTTCACGTCTAAACCACTGAACCGATCATCCTGAAATTTTGCATATACGTTGTCAGGTGTATAGAAACGGACATAGGGTACCTTTCATCCCGCAAAAAAGTACTGTTCCCGAGGAAAACAACAATAACGTTCTTATGATAATAGATGGCGCCACGTTTCTTTCGAATCATGATTGAATTATAACCCGAATTGATAGTCAAAGTCTAAATTAACGCGAGCAAAGCCGCGGGCAAAAGCTAGTTAATAATATTAATTTAGTACCTCGGGACATGTTGCCTCCTTGTCGCTACGTCAATTAGTGCTAGCGTCAGTTTTCGGAGTGAGTTGAGTGTGCAAGTCACCCCTTTTTATTTTTTTTTGGTTTAGCAATCATCATATGACCTCTCCCGCTCTGGGCGGAGCGGAAGGACTTGTCAGACTCTTACTGACTAAAACCCACCCGTGTTCCTTCAATTGCCTGTGCGCCAGGGCCACGGTAACTCTTTGAAACAATCCGCGACCAGGCAGGCATCGGCCCTTTCGGACCCCGTCAATGATGCTGACATCTCTTTCACCCCTGCCATTTTATCCATGTATTGATCAAGCAGAGGCCATAGTCCTTCCATAGTTCTAGGTAACCAGTCCATCTTAGCCCACCAAACTCCAATAATTATTTTTGTTTCCATATCCTGCAACAGTCCTATACCAACCGGGGGTTGTCCTTGGGTACACTTGCACAGTGCTTATAGGGATTAATCGTCGATTAACGCTTCCGTAAATTTTCAAAACAAAAAAAATCCGTAAAACCGATTGTTGGCGTGGCGACCCATGCCGTGGCGCCGCGTCGCCACGCTATATTTTCTATACAAAATAGTTTCGATGTTTCACATCTGCGAGGCGTCCCGCGACGGCTCAATTTTTTTATAAAATTTCAAGATGGTTTGGATTAAAACATAGCTTGGTATTTAATACATATTCAGTAACTAATTACCTAAATTATGTAATGTTAAATTTTATTTGGCGCCAGTCGTTTTTGATAGATACTCTATAAAAATAACCAAGACAAAAATACAAGTTTTGTAGAACATGAAAATAAAAAATAAATGTTAGAACCAGAAACTCTATATTCATTAAAAATATGCTAATTTTGAACTTGATCTTTTAAAATGTAAGAACAGTGTCATTATTATTATGCTAAAATGTTAAAACATGAGTTGAAATTAATAATAAACCGATAGATATTTGCAATCTTGTGAAACCGTTTTCAAGGTTTACGGGTAGTCAGCAACCCGAAAGTCTGACGACCAGTCTTACTAAGGGGTACCGTGCTACCCAGTAACTGGGTTGTGGAGGTCAGATAGGCAGTCGCTCCATGTAAAATACTGGTATTCAGCTGCATCCGGGTAGACTGGAAGCCGACTACATAGTTGGGAAAAGGTATTTTAAGCAAATGGTGATTGTTGAGTTTTTCTAACAATATTTTTCTTTGTTCCAGGTCTCTTCATTCTGCTGATGCTGGGATTCTTTGCACTATCAGCTGGGTGTTTTATACTGTTCATGAAGCCATACGATTTCTTTTTCAAGCAGGTCTGTTTTATTTGCATTTTATTTCCACTGAGTTTTTAAGTTTCACTAAGTCTTAGGGCCACTAAGTTTTTGGAATCACTGATATCTTTCAATCCTCCAAGCTTTCAGACTGGGGGATTTTGAACATACATAGGTACATAAATAAACTCACGCCTTCATCACATGGCGGTAGGCAGAAACTACAGAACGCTGCTGCTGCTATTTTAAACCCCACTGAGTTTTTGGTCTTAGTAACACTAGGTTTTTAATATCATTAATAATTTTGAAATTCACTGTAATTTTGTAAGATTCAAAATATTAAAAATTCACTTTAAAATTCCGATAAAATTCCTAGTAAGTATTTAATTTATATAATTTCAGAAAATAGTACTGTCAGATGGCGGCGAAATTTTTGAAATGTGGAGGAAGCCAGAAGTGGAGCTATACACCAAAGTATTTCTATTCAACGTCACAAATGCTGAGGAATACATGGCTGGCATCGATGACAAAATCAAGGTCAAAGAGGTCGGACCATATGTCTACAGGTATGTCCTTATAGCGGCAAAAATTAAAAATAAAAAACAAATCCATTATTCCATTCAAGAAGGTGGGTAATATGATTCTCTAAACAGGACTTCGAAATTCGAATGCTGTGTCACTGTGACTCCGTGATGATTTACTATAAAAACAAATGAGTCTGCTTTTAAATTGTGTGTGCTCACTTGAGTGAGGTTCCAAGTGAACTTTATAAAGTAGCATATCGGTGTGTAGTCCTCAAACTGTAGAATTTCCAGTCGTTCAGACAGTGGCAAAAATACTGTTTTACTATATTACGAAATTGCTTCTTGGCAAAAAGAATTATTAATATTCTATTTTTATTCTCAACTGTCCTCAATAATTAAAAATATACACATTCCTGGTAGCAATTAAAAAAATGATCCTTAATTACATATTCATCATACCACTATTTATTCTCATACATTTAATTATTTCCTATTCAGAGTACTCATTACGTGAGTTACAAAATAAATACCTAATTAATTTAATTATTGTCATGTACTAATTAAAAAAGCCTTCACAAGTACCTACCTACTACAAAATACCTACTTTAACGACCGTCTGGCGTAACCAGAGAGCATAAACAAGTGACAATCGCTTTCATAGCGTTTCATATTTTTACGACGACTTTGAATAGGATTGGCATAAGTTTTCCGGTAGCTTATGTCAGTCCCATACATTTTTGACTATTTTATTGTTACTGCTGATAAAATGTCACTTCGTGGCCCCCTGTACAGGTACCAGCACTATCTTCTATGCGACCTACCCAAATGTCCTTTCTTCGGTATTGTTCATCGAATCGTTGAGCTCCTTAAGTTCCGAGTTGAGCTGCACGATTACTGACAAATGCTTGCACTGACTGAATAGGTCCACTCAGTCTGTGTAATTTTCCTCAAAAGACTATTTCAGACACAAATCTACATGATCTTCACATGATCTGACCAAGATTATGTCTGGACTTTAAAAGAGACAAGGTTAAGAGACTAGGTCACAACCTCTGAGTTTGTTTCGGCCTTTCTTCTCAGAGTAGTCAGATAGGAAACGCCGACCTCATCTAGTTTTTAAATTATGATTGACGTGTAAAAGTGTGTGTACAAACCTAGTTACAGAAATAAATCATTTATCATTTACCACCTTGATGATTGGCTAATAACCACCTTTACCACGACATGTAGTTATAACCTTATCTAGGGTGATCTTGATTAAAAGTAGGCCTTTTTCTAGACTAGTGGTAGCAAATGCGACGCGTGTGAAGTCCTGGGTTTGATCACCAGATGTGATAGTTTTATTTGATTTTTCCATTAAGAAGTTTTGACCAGTAGTCTGTCTATTTTCCCAGTTATGCTCTGGCCAAACTGAGGCAAATTCCGCGTCGCATTGTGTTGATTGTGTCAGCTAACTTGTATGAAGGTGTTCAAACTGGAGCGAATAGTCGTGTGAATTCCCAACGATTAAAAAAACAATCGACGCGCGCAGACGTGTCTAGCAATCCGCGCGAGATTCGCCTCAGTGTGGCCACTTGAATAGAACCCTAATATAGCAAAATATGTGTGTGTAGGTACCTACTACACACCTCCCCCTACCTCTTAAAGAAATACAAGCGTATTTTTAATTACTATTTTTCTATTACAGAGAATTTTTGGAACATAATGTGGTGGAGTTCAACGACAATGGGACGTTGTCTGCGATACCTAAGCACCCTCTGACCTGGGTCGAGGAGTTATCTGAAGGAAACCAGGAGAATGACACCCTCTACCTGCCAAACATCGCTTTGCTGGTGAGTTGTTAAAACCTGTATTTTTTATTGTAAACAAGCGGGCGGCCGTGTCATCACGGGTAGTCAGCACCCCGAAAGTTAGACAACCAATTTTACTAAGGGGTATCGTGATACCCAGTACCAGGGTTGTGGAGGAAAGATAGGCAGTCATTCAGCTGCATCAGGTTAGACTGGAAGCCGAACCTAATATATTTGGGTAAAAGCTAGGCAGATGATGAAGCAGGTGGCCGACGCCTTCTGGAATATCAGAAGCATCGCCGGTAAGTTGCTGTCCCAGAGACTGCTGAAATGTCTCATATGCGCCGAAATGTACACCGAAAAACTTTTTTACAAAAAAACAATTTACAAAAAAACGTTAATTTCGGAAGTACCGACTTCCGAAATTAACGTTATTTTTCACGTTTTTTAGTGTTTTTTTTTTAAGTCAGTGGTTTTTTTTTTGTAAAAAAGTTTTTATTTTTCACTTTTTAGTTCTGGTACCTACCCCATACACATTCGTTTACCACTACTTGATATGTAAATAACCATGACAGAAAATTATTAAAACATCATCAATATAAACTAAGTGGAAAAAAAATACGCAGTATTATGGATAACTCAAAAACTCCTGGTCAGAACTTGATCAAATTTAAATGGGACCACATGTGAAGCACGAGCTCTCAAATTAAAATAATCATCCAAATCGGTTTACCCAGAAAAAATATCTGAGGAAACACATAAAAAGAAAGAAAAAATACAGTCGAATTGAGAACCTCCTCCTTGTGAAGTCGGTTAAAAAGAAAGAAAGATGAACATTATTAGTGAGCGAAGTGCAGTGATTGCAAGCCGTAGGAAATACCAACTAGTGAAGCCACGTGGAGATAGCTAAAAAACTCAAATCAATATTCCAGATCAGTCTTTACATCCCTTTCTCATCGACGAATGCTCTCTTTGAACGCGTCACGTAATTAATAACTAAATCCGCGCACGATACCTAAAATCTCACCGCAAACATTTTCTCAAGACTAACAAAGTAACCTCCAAAGAGGATATTACTAAACTCGGGTTAAAAGTGCAATAGTTCCGATGGCAACATTTCTCTAAGAATTAGCATGCACAGAATATGATAGGACAGCTTATCTATTTTGTCATGATGGAGCTCAGGGCCGGATTTAGGGGACGGCATCCGGGGCGACCGCCCCGGGGCCTCCACAAAAGAGGGGCCCCCACCATAGAGACTTCGAAAAAAAAGTATATTTTTAAATTCCGACGAGTAAACACTAGTAAACAACTTTTCCTTCGATATTTTTTTTCGCTGTTTTACACACGGTGTGTAGGTACAACCGTACAACCGTTAGGGTACCTTGTCGTTACTGCCCTAGCTAAAAAATCCACCCTGTTTAAAAATTATTGAAAACTTTGTTTTACTTTTTTTATCGTCTGTTCCACAAAATTTTCGGGGCCTACACTTTTTGGTTGCCCCAGGGCCTCCACACGCTTAAATACGGCCCTGATGGAGCTTCGTCCGGGGAAATAGAAAGAAAAAAAATGAAAGAAAATACGTTTATTTGCGGTAAACATGACGCAGAGAAAAATACACAAATACAAAAAATAACGAGTTGGGGGAAAATATGCATCACATCCACGCAAAACGGCAATCGCTCAGCGTTATGCTACGACCTTATGCGAGACAGAGCCCCAGCACTGGTGTAATTGAGATTTTCCATCTAGAAATTCTCATTAGCAGCCCGGAGTCTTAATCTGTGCACGGTTGATAGCAATAGGGTCATTGTGGCATAATGTGGGTGTTGTAGCTATAGACATACCGCTGCCTACCCTTCGTGGAATATTAGCGTGATGTTATGGTAATTTTAGTTCTTATATCCAGCCATATAAGTTTAGATAATTAGGGTATTACTCATATTACCAATTAGTGTGTGGGACCATAATTGAGACAATACTTACGAGATAATTGTCCCCTTATATATTACTAAATTATTAATAATAAAGGGGGTAATACGTGGGATAATAATGTATCGCGGCGACGGAGACCGCAGTTACTGGCGGTGCCTTGCGGCCGGACCAACCTGCTGGGTGAAGCACCTTTGATGCACGCCTTGCATACACTTAACGAAATCGCGGATAGGTTGGATTTATTTACCTGGTCTCTGAATGAGTTCACAAAAATTACTTTACATGTGATAAGCCGTAATGTAAAAGATATTGTTTAAGACCACGCTACCGATTTGGGTCAACGTGTAATGCTAGTTGTGTTGGGAATAATAAATAAATAAATAAAAATAGAATGAATTACTGTTAAGATTAATAAAGCCATTTAACTTTTGACATTAATGGAATAATATTGAACAAATTGCGGGTCTATTAGAGTCTAATTATAAAATGATAGATGACTGCAATAAATAAAAAATGCAGATAATAAACGCAATTATCACTTTGGAATGATTAATAACTCCATTTATTATTAGATCTTTTAAATTGTCTTCAATTAATACATGTTTATTTAAAAAAGGAGTACTATATCGTATATAATAAATAATCGTTGAGCTCCGTAAGTTCCGAGTTGAGCTGCACGATTACTGACAAATGCGTGCACTGACTGGACAGGTCCACTCAATCTGTGTGGTACTTTCCTCAAAAGACCATTTCCGACTCTAATCTTTATGGTCTGCACATGATCTGATAAAGATTATGTCTGGACTTTAAAAGAGACTGTGACCTCTGAGTTTGATTCAGCCTTTCTTCTCAGAGTAGTCAGATAGGAAACGCCGACATCATCTAGTTAAAAAAATATAGTTGACGTGTAAAAGTGTTTGTACAAACCTACTTACAGAAATAAAATCATTTATCATTTAAACTATGTGCATTTTATGTTGCTAATTATGACGCAATCTGCTGACGGCCAAAGTGTTGTTTTAGTTACTGCGGAGAATTTCCTAGATGAAGGGAATGTATAAGAATTTTTACAGGAAGAACCAAAGAATCATTATCAAAATACCTGGCTGGACTTGCAAATATAAAGACAAAGGATAAACTTAGAAGAATAATGCTATTTGCAGCCAGAGTTACTGATAATATAATAAAATATTTATTGCCTTACATACTCATAATGTTTGTCTAATTAAGGATACATTGAGAACTTAATTTACCAATTAGGAACCAATACCAGTCGATACCGCTTATTTTGACCTTTGTTAAAATATCTTATGTTTAGTTCTATAAATCATGAATTAATTATTGTTTTATTCGTATTTAAAAAATATGAAATTACAGTATTTACAATTAAAATTAAAATATAATAAACTAATCTGACTAAAACTATTAACAAACTAAAATATGGCGTCGAAAATTCCTCTGCATTGCTGTCGATTGGTAATGAGAGACCGGCGGCATGGCCACGTTGTATGACAATTCTTAGGCTTTGGCCAAGGTAAAAGCCAGCCCTTGGGTCACGGGAAGTTTTGTCGAAAACGCTAATAAATAATACATTCAACGTAATAAAAATTATTTTAAAAAGCATTTATTTCAATTAAACCATTTACAGGCACTTTTCAACGTCAAAAAGTCGGTCAGTTAGTTAAAAAGTTGAAGCTAATTGCCCATTCCAAAACGTAGATCGTTATGTCTAATGAATATTAAAATATCTAGGTGTAATTTATTCACTTAGTTATAAAATCCTCGGACTTCCTCGTCGGTCTAGTGGTTCCTTGCAGGCGCTATTGCTGAGCGTGAAGTCCTATGTTCGATTCCTAGGTCGGGCAAAGTGTTATTGGGTTTTTCCATCTGGAATTTCTCAGTAGCAGCCCGGAGATGCCCAGTTGATGGCAATAGGCTCGACAACATGTGGCATGTAACAACATGGGACTTAAACATAACTGGCGTAATGTGGGTGTACTATAGTGACACCTCTGCGTAACCCTTCGGGGAATATCGAAAGCATGATGTTATATGAAATCCTTTACAACAAGTTTTAACTTCCAAACTTGAAAAATCCTTTCTAAATCGTGTATTATGGCGTCGTGATCAATTCCAGACTTTTAAATGATTGCTTCATCTAGCAGACCGCTGTAAAAGGTTACTTGAACCTATCGTAATATACACTTCATGCTTATTTTCCATCACTCAACATTAGGCTTGATACAAACATGGTATATTAATGGGGAAATATTTAACTGATCCTCTTAAAACTTATCGAGTTTCTAATCATGGACACTTTTTAAATAATTGTGTCTCTTTTTAACGTTCGGGCCTCTTCTCATAGTTGGTCGTAGTAACTTAGTTAGGGCGCCCAGACTAAATTGCTTAGGTTAGAAGGGTGACCAAGGGCGCGCGAGCCGAGCGAGCGAAGCGATTGGTGCCGCGGCAGCGACCGGCGAGCGCTACATCTAAGTTAGTCGCAGCTATTTGGTGTTTTTAGGACCCCAAAATAGGAATTATTTGTGGTTCACAAAAAGAGATGCAATCATTATGTTAGAGTGTTCAATAATGTTTTTAGGAGTGGCAAATGGGAATGATTAGAGGTTCGGTTAAATACATATGCCATTAAAATACCCTCCATGAGTGGCTATACTTAAATTTACGTGGGACGCACTCTGGACCAGGGATTGAAAAGGTTCCTAAAATACCGTAAAGAACCGGTATTTAGTGGTTCCGTTACTAGAACCCGAACCGGAACAGGCAGCTAAATAAATGGAACCTTTAAGACACTTTATTTTACCTGTTCTTCTTCAAAGCGAGTCCGAACGAGTTCATGCGATGCCATTCCGCGCAGGATGATGCTTTGTACCATAGCGGATAGGTATGGACGGCCGCCGTCGGGTGAAGAGGTTGGAGTTTTTGTGGGGGGAGAGGGGCACTTTTGCTTTGGTAGATCATGTGGTTGTTCTTTCGTAGAAAACCTTAAATCGGATGGTACGGAACATTGGAACCTTTATTTGGAACCGGTATTAAGGAACCAGAACCAAACCGGAATCTGAACCGGAACCGTACCGAAATGAAGACCCGGAACCCAAATTCGTACCAATCCCTGCTCTGGCCTTGCAGTCTCGACATTAGATAGCGACAAAAATCTGTCGCTAAGTCGTATCGATGTCAAATTCCTTTAATAGATTTTCAACTTTATATCGAAAGCATAAGGTTGAAAATCTATTAAAAAAAATTGACACCGATTAGACTTAGCCGGCTTATTTTGTCGCTATCTATAGCGAGACTGCCGGCCCTGGACAGTCAGCCCCAATGTTATTATAATATATTAACAATATCCTCCCAACCGAATTTCGATCACAGCGCGCGGCGTCCAATCTTAAAGGAGATAAGCCAGGTACGCAGGAGGAGGAGGAGGAGGCAAGGTGTATGTGAAAACACAGGTGCACTCTCTGTTTCTTTACTCTTATAGCCCGATGGGACGGCAATCCGACACGACTGGAGACAGTCCATGCGCAAGACCAACGGCTTTACGTGTGTTCGAAGACACGGGGGTATCACTTCACCATCTTCCAAACTCCGGCCTGCTACTGAAAAATTCTTAATGGAAATACCCAATGACATTGCCCGACCTGGGAATCGAACCCAGGACGCATGCTCAGCAGTCGCGCAAATTAGTCTTTAAGCGTTTATTTAGTTTCACCTGTTTCGGTGTCTGTGATGAAATCTTGCAAGTAAAATTTGACCTACTTCCCGGTTTCTGATTGAGCTGAAATTTGGCATGCATATGAGAATCGGATGACAATGCAATATTATTATGATATGGAGCTGATCTGATGATGGAGCCGGAAGGTTGCCTTGGGAATTCTCTAATAAAACGACGCAACCACATCGAGTTTGGGTTCGTTCGATTCGTCTTGACAGGGACTCTGTTCCTGGATGATATCCCGGGTCTGATGGTGGAGCCAGAAGGTGGCACCCTGGTAGGCGGTTATGGGAACTATGTAATAAAACGACGCAACCCCATCGAGTTTGGGCTCGTCTGATTCGTCTTGATAAGTACTCTAGTTCCAAATATAAAAAAAAAAAATTAAAAAGTATGAAAATTAATAAACGAAAATAATAATAATAATAGATAGAAATGACTGAACTAGTTATTTAACATCATAAATAGATACTAAAAATAACTAGCAATTAATAAAAGCTTGTTTTTAATTAAGAGACATTTTTCCCCTTTTATTGTTAATTTTAAACCGGCGAATAATAATCAAGCCGTGTTTACCGATAGGTTCCTTAAATTTATAAATATTTAATTAGGTTTTTAGATAATTTATGACTAGATTGACCGTTTGGATTCTAAAACTGGTTCGAAATTTGCTATGGAAGTTACTAGAGACTTATTTATCACAAATATTAATAAATTTATTAAAAAAAAATATATAAAATATATAAAAATAACATCACCCTATTATTGTCCCACTGCAGGCCAATGACCTTTTCTCATACAGAGAAGGTACGAGCATTGATTAATAAGCTTGCTGATATTAATTATAAATCCAAGTTTCCTCACGATGTTGTCCTTCACCGATGTCTGTAATATCCAAGTTGAACCCAGAAAGTACATATTAATTGAAAAATTCACATATTAGGGTATAGAGGTATGAGGAACAGGGTGTAAAGCTCACTCATACTCTATTGAAAAGGGAGGACCCTCCGACCAGACGGGTGTCGTGTCTGGTGGGCAACTGCCCGACGATTGATGTCGGGATGTTGTATATATGCTAGTTGCGCGGTAAACTCTGATTGCGCGATGCAGGATTTTGCGTGACGTCAGTCTGACGCGTAGCTCGCATGTGGCGTTGTAGATGCCGCTACAAGGGGACATAATCATATGATAGTAATTCTCCGAAAAACCCTGAGTTCATATCCTGGAACCGAGGTAGCCAAATAGGTAGCAAATATTTATTTCACTACATTTGCTCAATAATTCCGTCATTGTGGCGTAACAGAGCGAGGATAAAATAGCATATTTTCCTCTAGGGATTTTTTATTTTTATTTTGTTTTTGTCTGTTACCAACGAGCCTAAAAAAAGAAAAAGTCTTTATTCATAAGTAGAATAATCATTAATAAAGACTCGACTTCTTACTGTTTCATAAAAAAAGAAGAACATTTTATTTTTGAAAATGAAACTAAAAGCGGCGATCTCTTCGGTAGAATGCGTGCATTACAGAAAAAATTAAAAAGTAAACTATTTTATATTGTATTGGATTATTTTATTTTCTAGCAATCGTAGTGAAAAGTAGAGTTTAACACACGACGCTAAAAACCCATTATAAGTCGGTTTCTATTTACTCCCTCGCTCAAGGTCGGGAGTAAAACTACCTCGTATATAATGGGTCATTTTAGCCCCTTGTATAACAATCTACTATTTATTTAGTGCATGCAGACTCACTGCTAAAATAATATTAATAAACAAAAATAGTCAACGTAGGTACTACCTCGTTGGTCTAGTGGCCTGTCCTGGGTTTGATTCCCAGTTCAGGCAAAATGTTATTTGATACTTCCACTAAGAATTTCTCAGTAGCAGCGAAATTTGGGTGTACTATGGGTACCTACACCTCTGCCTTACCCTTAGAGGAAATAAGGCGTGATGTTATGTTATATTATAATCTCCGGAAAGCCTAAATATTTAATTAAAATTATATACCATTTCCCTATTCCGAATCGGAAGGACATTTATAAGCTTGAGAAAATACTTGAAGAATGTACACACTAATAAGTTTGTTGCTTATTGCAAAAGATGGGCCATGTTGCAACAACAAGGCTTGAACGGTTGTAGGCATTTGTGTGTCGAAACGTTGACACTAGTTGCAATTGTGCATACATAAATAAATACACGCTGATTATCGGAGATTGTAGTTTAGTTCTTTCTGGATGTTTGAAAAAAAAAGAAAGAAAAATTGTTTATTCTGCACAAACAAGACGCACATTACAAAAACTATTATAGACTAACTAGCTTTTGCCCGCAGCTTCGCTCGCGTTAATTTAGAATTTGACAATCAATTCAGGTTTTTCGGGGAATTATAGTTAGGAGGATGAAAAACCGGTCTATCAACACTCTAGACTCACAAAATGTATTAGATACTTAGTTAAAAATTAAAAAAACTTGACAGACTACTAAAGTTTCTACAATAATATAATTCAATCATGATTCGAAAGACACGTGGCGCCATCTATTTTTATAAGAACGTTATTGTTGTTTTCCTCGGGAACAGTCCTTTTTTTCGGAAAGAAAGGTACCCTATGTCCGTTTTTGTACATCTGACAACGTATATGCAAAAATTCAGGATGATCTGTTCAGTGGTTTAGGCGTGAAAATGAAACAAACAAACAAACAAGCTTACTTTCGCACTTAGAAGCTTTAGTAGCGTGTTAGGAGCTTTTTAATTTTTAATTTAAGCGCCTAATACATTTTGTGAGTCTAGAGTGTCGATAGACCAGTTTTTCATCCTTCTAACTATAATACCCCGAACAACCCAAATTAATTGTCAATTTTTAAATAAACGCGAGCGAAGCCGCGGGCAAAAACTAGTACTAAATAGATTACAGTATACAAGCTAACACTAAAATATAATACCATGTACAAGTATTTAATTTTTTTTAAATAAGGGAAGAGCTCAAAGGGCATAAAAAAATTCTTCCGCATCGCTGTCAATGGGATAAATGCCCAAAAGGCTGGCAGCATTGCCACGTTGGATGGCAATGCTGATTCTTTAGGCCCAAAAGAGGTCACGTGAAGAGTCGACTCTAACGTACTTACAAAAAGGGCAAATGCAAACATCAATGAAACATGAAATTCGTGTCAAACGCTTCCTAATATTTACTTGTAGATATACAAATTGCATATAATATTTACACAAGCAGTCAATACTGTTTAAATGTTAGGCATTTACATAGTTATTTAGTAAAGCATAAGCTAAAATAAATACTCAAAAGTTGAAGTACTTCTATGAATTTCCTAATCTGCGGGATAATTGCGTAACACACTATCAGTAGCAATGGCTTTCTTTTTGACAGTTCAACAACATTCATTGCGATATTTACGTTGTTGAGCAGAAAAAAATTCGAACATATGAATCAATGGATTAGCAATAGGCTTCAAAATGATTCAGATTGTGATAGAAGGTTGCTGGAATGGAAAGTAGTTAAAGTAATCAAACATCATCAGGAATAGGCTGTAGGATTAACTCCATAAGGAAGTTGTGAAGGAGGTCGTCAGGGAAAGTACTACCATCCTCAATAATATCCCTGCTCTTGTTCTATGTTACATAAAAAGAAAAGTAAGAAAATACATTTATTTGCGGTAAACACGACGCAAAGAAAAAACACACAAACACAAAAAAGAACGAGTTGTTGGAAAATATGCGTCGCATTCACGCAAAACGGCAGTCGCTCAGCATAATGCTACGACCCTATGCGAAACAGAACCCCAGCCCTGGTTTTCAGCGATAGCCGGCGCTGACGTGATGACGTCAACCAGTGCAGCATACGAAAATTAAAAATAAACAAAAAAAAAGGAAATAAAATAAATACACTATACCTAGTTCAAAATGTATATAAACATAATATTTATAAAGTGGTAACATTCCGGGCAACGACTCATGCGCCGCCGGGCTTTAATAATCTGTGCTTAATAAGCTGTCATAAAACTATAGGTTTGACATTTTGACTTATTGATTAAGTTATAGAGGTATGAGGAACAGGGTGTAAAGCTCACTCATACTCTATTGAAAAGGGAGGATCCTCCGACCAGACGGGTGTTGTGTCTGGTGGGCAACTGCCCGACGTTTTGATGTCGGGACGTTGTATATATGCTAGTTGCGCGGAAAACTCTGCTTGCGCGATGCAGGATTTTGCGTGACGTCAGTATGACGCGTAGCTCGCATGTGGCGTTTGTCGATGCCGCTATAAAGTAACAAATATTATAAAACATGGCGCTTTATGTACCTAATGAATGTTATGATGGAATTTTATTAAACACCAAAGGATAACGCGTAACACGTTTTCTTCCACTCTCCCCTGTCAACCATCACTCTATCATTCACTCCCTTCTCGTTCATATCATTCTTCACACAATCCATCTTTTCTCTGGCCTTCCTCTCCCTCTCCATCTATCAACAATTATATTCATCACTTCATTAGTCAGATGCGTTTCCTTCCTCTTCGTCACATGCTCCTACCGAGCCAAATTATGTCTATTTCTGCCGTCTACCGGCGTTGTTGTACTCCGGGGCTGGTGTAATTAGAGGCACATGAGACTTTCAGCTTGGTTTTCTGGATGGCAACGCGTCTTTAATGCCTCTGGTGTTGTGATATCCACTATAGGTGGCAGTAATCATTCACCATCAGATGGGCACCTACCAGATTATTCACCACTCTCATTATCATCAACTATGTTGGGGTCAGCTAACAATCTAACCGGATGCAGCTGAATACCTGTATTTTACATGGAGCGACTGCCTATCTGACCTCCACAATAGCCCCCGAATTACACGATACTTTATTTTTAGATAACTTGCGAAATGCGTGAGTACGATACTCCTTGAGGAATTCCGCCATCATGTTTGATGTCCTAAACTAACCAACATAATTTTTGTCCACAGAGCATAGCCAACGTGGTCTCCCAGAAGGATATGTTCACTCGTTTCGGGCTTAACAACCTGATCACCTTGACGAACAGCAAGCCCCTCGCCAAGATGACGGCTAAGGAGTTCATGATGGGGTACAAGTCGGAGCTGATGACCCTGGGCAACACCTTCCTGCCAGGCTGGATTTATTTCGATAAGCTTGGCTTGATTGATCGGGTAAGTCTCTTTTAATTAAGTTTTTTGATAATTATAAGTCTATTTTCGCGATCGTAACATGTCACCATTGAGATCAAGAGACATTGTCTTTAATCCAATTGGATTAAGAAGTAGATTTAAGCAAGTTTGTAATCACAAACTTGCTTAGATATATTATGTTTAAAATTCTTAAATTCACGGACAGACAATGAACCGCCTCAACCGCTGAGTTTAGAAACATAAATTTTTGCACAAGAAAGCACTAAGGAGAGATTTTTGAAATTTTTTTTTCCTAATGAGGTTAAATATAGGATGCAAGTTTGTATGGAACATCGTCATTTTTGCCGATGGCAGATTCCATAACGCACACGGCTTGTAGTCAAACAAACCAAAGTGACAGACCTATTGTTAGATTTTAAAAGATAACTGCTTTTGGACAACTCTGACTACTAATACAGAAAACTGACTGTTAATTAAACTGGAATAGTAACTAACCTATGAACACAATGAAAATGAACATAGATAAAACAGGCATATTTATAAGCATTTTTCCTCATACTCTTGATGTCAGTCTTCCTAATGCTTGAAACCAGCTACAATAGACGCTATTGCATCTATCTGATTAAAGTATTCATACCTAAGCAAGCTTCTTATAGAAAGCAGAAGGCTGCTTGATTGAAGGCTGTCGCATCTTCCTGGTTGCTAGTTTTTATCTGCCTACAATCACTTACTCATTACAACGTCACCATATTCACCATCCAAATCTTTCCCAAACTTAGCCCAAAAATTAACCTAACTCTTCTCTCCCAGATGTACGACTTCGACGGTGACTACGAGACGGTCTTCACGGGCGCTGATGACGTCAGAAACTCGGGTCTGATCGACACCTACCGCGGGTCCACAGACCTGCCCCAGTGGGATGGCAAGCATTGCTCCAACGTGCAGTACGCTTCCGATGGCACAAAGTTCAAGGGTGCAGTTACGAAGAACGAGAGCATTCTGTTCTATAGGAAAAGCTTGTGCAGGGCCGCTCCTTTGGTAGGCATTTATTTTTATTTCATTTATTTCTTTCTTCTCCATAGAGATCTACGTTTTGGAATGGGCAACTAGCTTCAACTTTCTGACTAACTGACCGACTCTTTGACAATTCAAAAGTGCCTGTAAATGGTTCTATTGAAATAAATGCTCTGAATTCTCTCTCTTTTAAGGTAGCGCATAGCAAATTTGTCAAAAATCTAATGGAGAAACTGTTTTGACTCAAGGTATTTTTCTAGTATATCTTTGACAATTATGACCAAAAAAAAAACAAAAGCAGTCTTTAGACAGATTTGACTCAGACTGCCGCATAATCTAGTAGTGTAGTAATAAACACCTAATCAGTCAAAAATCAAAATAATTAATAAGAATAGTGTTAAGTGCGCTGAAAATAAAACCCCGGAAATATGACTCTAGCAGCTATACAAGCAAACATAGAAACATAGTCCCCGAGGAAGACCTCCTCGCAATACCAGCTGTGTTCCGGAGTACCTCATTAAATAATAATTTGTCAGCAAGAATCTATAATTATACCTTCATTAACGATATCTTTTTTAAACAGATCCCTGTGGATGAAGGCGAGAAGAGTGGTCTGAAAGGTTACAAGTACACCTTCCCTGAGAACATGATGGATAACGGCAAATACATCAAGGAGAATGAATGCTTCTGTAGACATGGTGAGTACATAGATAAATAAAAGTATTCACGATGAGCCTATAATGTTACCACTGCTGGGACACAGGCCTCCTCTCTGTGAGAGGGAGTGAGCCGTAATCCACCACGCGGGCCCAGTGCGGGTTGGTAGACGTCACATGTCTTCGAATGTTTCGGTTCTAGGACATGCCGCCGGTTGCCTCACGATGTTTTCCTTCACCGTTTTGAGAGCAGTGGTGATGAACTAATTTAGGTACACAAAGTAAAGCGCCTGTTTGGATTCGAACCTAAGGCATACAATTCGAACCTAAGGAACCCGTTACTACTGGACTAACAACTGATATATTATTAGTCTTATGTAATTCGAGCCTATATTGCCATCAACCGGGCATATATCCAAACTCTAAGTAGTCACTGAGAAATTCTTAACGAAAAACCAATAATACTTTGTCTGACGAAATTGTAGCCAGTACAACCACAAGAGTGACTAGATCAACGAAGAAGTACCATAAAATACTTACGTCTATTCCTCCTGTAGTCCCCAACATAACCCTAATCTTCTTTATTATAGGTAAATGTCTACCGGAAGGCATGATCGACGTCACAGACTGCTACTACGGCTTCCCCATCGCACTCTCATACCCTCACTTTTGGAAGGGAGATGACGTGCTCTTCAGCAAAATTGAGGGCCTTACCCCTAACCAGGAGCAGCATGAGACTGCGTAAGTATTTACTTCTTTTTCTTCGTCACGCGATAATAACTCATCATACGTAGCATGACCATTGTTACCTCCACTTTACTTTGAATAAAAATAAGAAGAAGATTTAAAGATCTTTTGGCGCGTGGCCAAAATCGGTACTAACGCCGCCATCTTGTTTTTTATCACAATTTCTGTGACAATTTCACAAATGTTTACCCCTGTCAATGTCAATCAGGCACCAAAAGTTCTTTGTAGAACTTTTATATGTTTCTATACAGAGTAACATTTAGTTTCTTCATTTTTCACATCGCACCGTAGTAATCTTTCTATAATCCAATCTGTCATTTTGCCTTCCGTTTCTTCCATTTCTATAGTCGTACAAGAATCTTTTGGCGCATGTCCAAAATCGGAACTAAAGCCGCCATCTTGTTTTTTTTTATCACAATTTGTGACAATTTCACAAATGTTTACACCTGTCAATGTCATTCAGGCGCCAAAAGATCTTTGTAGAAATCTTTCTATACACAGTAACATTTATTTTATTCATTTTTGACATCGCACTGTAGCAGTCAATCTGTCATTTTGATTTTCGTTTCTTCCATTTCTACGGTGGCCATGCTACACATGCTGAACACGGGCTACAGTCAATCCGTCGAGAGAATCCGTTCCGACACCTGTCAGTGCGACAATTCTAGTAGCTAATAAAGATCAAATTCGCAAAACACGTATTCGTTTATATGCAACTAACAGGTGTCAAGAACGCATTCTCTCGTCGATATGATACTAGCTCTTATTTGTAGCGGGTCTGACTGTATACGTTGCCAATGACGTACTACTAGAGTGACGTTTCTAATGGAGGCCTATTTAATCCTGTAGATTTTAGGCCTCCAATGAATTATTTAAATAACAAGCTTTCTAAAATAATTATCATTTTCTCTCTTCTGCCTTATACATCACGAGAAAGTCCAACTGGTCTATTTTGTAAAAATCTCACCGTGAGAACTTGGGTAAAGTGAGCTTCAAGTGTGTGAATAGGTCACCACAATTTACTGTTGAACGGAATTATTTTATCTAACAAATTGTTCTTCCTTACAGTTTCTGGATCGAGCCCTATTCAGGTCTACCTCTGGATGTCAGCTCCAAGTTCCAGATCAACATGGCTTTAGGAGACCTCTCCTCAATCAAGAATTCTGAACGCTTCTCCAATACGTACCTCCCGCTGCTGTGGTTCGATATTGTAAGTACAATAATTACAATTAATTATATAGATTACTAGCTGCGCCCCGCGGTTTCAACCGCAGCGGTATGAAATATACTTTACGACCTATTCTCAGACCTACCAAATATATACAAAAAATTTCATAAAAATTGGTCAAGCCTTTTCGGAGGAGTTCGATAACAAACACTGTGACACGAGACTTTTATATGTATATCTCTCATTTGGAGAAACATCGACGTTAGTATAATTTTTCCCATAAATTTGTTGTCGATATTATTTTGAGCTCGAACATAGTTTCAGAGCAGAGGCGTGAGATATTGAATATTTAATGGAATTTATAACTAATTAATAAAATAATTAATAGTTAGTTTAGTAGACTAACCCATTACAAAAAATAAATCCCTGTAAAATTTGAAAAGTAGCAGTTACGTCAATGTTTCTCCAAATGAGCGATATTATAAGATAATTCTAAACGTGATGTGTCCAGTAATAAATTGCAACTGGATTATGGCTCTGATTATGGTCTGACTATGATTATGGTCTGATGTTTGTCAAGAAAATTATTAAGTTCTATCTTGTCAAGTTCTTCTAACTTAAGACACAGCTGTGTTGCTGGGAAGTTTGTTGCGTCATTTCTTTTTCTCAGCTAAAGCATTAGGAAGTGGCGAAGAGCGGGTGTTTTGGGGGACTGTCTTATGTAATTTTGACGTTCAAAAAGTACAGATTCTCAGCCTAGTTTGAACATGGTCTAAAAAAACAAGGTCTGGCATTCCGGTAGTGACCCATGCTTACGTCACTATCCAGTTGCCACTTTATTGAAACAAAACACGAATTATGGAAACATTTTCAGTCACCATTCTGTTAAAAAATATATTTATAGCATTTAAATTGTCGTTTCGTTTTTCTAATCAAATGAAACAGTTCAATTTAAACATATACCAACGTAATTGTTAGTTAAAACTTCATTGTTATATCGGATTCGCACAGGTAATAAAGGCGGTTGGGGAGTTATTATTACACACTACTGGTAACACAGCGGTGATGACGTAGGTTTGTGTCACCCTGTGTCACGGAATGCTATACCTGACGAAGTATATTATTATACCATGAGTTTGAATAAATGACTTTTGATATTGATTATATGAAATTCTAAAATAGAAAATAGATCTACAATCGTCAAGTTTTCTTATCATATTGTATTTGGTATCATCATGTTTTACCTGCTGCCACACTATAAAATTGGGGCATATTCTGAAAGCAAACTTACATTCCAAATGCTGATTACTCTTCTTCTTTTGTTCACAGAGAATGTACACCCTCCCACCTAATCTGAAACAACGCTTCAACCTCTACCTGAACATCCTTCCAGTCGTAGAACAAGGAGCCATGTACCTGCTCTTCATCACCGGAGCCATCTTTATTCTATCCACCGTCTACATCCTCACGTTCAAAGTCATGTTCAGGAAACAAAAAGCTTTCGACCACTGGAAAGAAAAGGATGTCTACGCTCCCTGTGAAATACCTCTCCATGATACCGACATCGAGTCTGACAATAAGCATTCAGTACTTAAAATTCATTCAGAAAAACTCAAGGATCTAAGTTCTAAGCTAAGTGATAAAATGTATGATACCGTAGGAAGTGTAAAGGATAAAGTGGTAGAAGAATTGAATCATGTTAAGAACGTATTTGAAAGGAGAGGGTCAAAGAATGTCGGCCATGAAGTTGGCAATGATTTGAAGAATGATACGGAATATTCAGCTATTAAGCAAAGTGATTCTGAAGATGAGTATAAGTATTTGGAAATTCTAGATGATGGATCTGATTTAGTTACAACAAAATATGAAACTGAAAGGTCAGAGAAATTAAAGGAGTTAGATTCGGATGATAGGAGATAAAGAAACGAACTTGGAAACTTAAGAGTTTAAGTTTGAAGTTAAGTAACTTCAATTAATTGAAGTTCTGAAGATCTTTATATCAACTAAGATAGGGTATAAAGATTAGATCTTGCCATGATTTACGACTGATAATTTTTAGCTGCATATAATCGGTGCAATTTTTCTTTCCATCTCAACTTATTTTCCACTTCGCTAGGATTTTCCGAATTGAGAATTTTTTACCTGAAGTAATAATGCATATTTTTCTTTTTCTATTACTTAATGAATTATGAATTTTAAAAGGGTAGGGTCGAGTTAAAGCTCATAGTTTGGCAATATTATTCTAGTTTTATTCCTGGGACTGGATAATTTAAATTGAAGGACTAGAGTAATTAAATTAGTGAATAAGTAACTTGTCAAGTCCACATATTAATATTAAAAAAGGACTAACGTATGTATGTTTGTTACGTCGAAAATAATGATATTATTGTTTTTAATTTTGTTAAATTTCATGTAAAAATATATCCTTTCAAACACCTTGATTGACTGAGATTTTATTGTTCATAGCCAAATTAAAAACTAAATTTTGTTTGACTTATGGTTCCATTATGAAGAATGAGTGCTCTTTGCTTAATAATTATTATTATGAAATCTAATGCATTTCTGATATGATTTTAATGGTACGTTGTTATTTAAATTACCTTATTTTATTATTCGTGTTTAATGTGAAACAGTCTCCTAAATAAAATGTCTACTTAAATTAATCCATCTAAAATATCTTGCCCATTGTAATTGCCAAAAAAACTGCGGAAAGATATTTTAGAAACGAAGTTTTCCGGAAATTCAGTTTCCGGAAAACTTCGTTTCCGCTCAACTCAATATTTTTTGTTTATATTTTGGAAAATGTTTATTTAAGCTAGTGAAATTGAATTCGAAATTTATTTCAGCTCTTAAAAAGACGAAAAATAATGAAAATTTATCTACATTCCATAATATTTTGTAAAATTATTTTAAACTTTCTGCTTGATAAATTTAAAATGACATTATATTTTAAGTTAAAAGATACAGGGACGTGCTCTCTATGTAAAATTTTTTTTTTATAAGTATAAAAACAAAAATTGTGCTTTGAAAGACTATTTTTTAAGAGGCTTTTTTAAAGCAATCGTTTGGTCGGTCAAATCATAGTGTAAAACTTAAGTATAACGATACTTTGAAGCCTCTTAGCATTGTGCATGGTTTATGCACAATTAAAATAAGCCTCAAGGTTGAAAACTTACACCTCGAACAGTATTCACACTAAACGTTTGAATTCCAGGTCTAAGTTTCCGATCTGAGGCCATGTTTTCGAATTTAAAGTATCACCAGCATTTCTTTTAGATTTAAGGTCATCTTCACTTTTCTTGTATAAAGTCTCTAATCCGAGGCCTTTTCAAGTCAAATTCCAGTACAAAAGTTAACGTTTTGCTCAAATACATTCCTCTAGATATATTCATAAACAAACCATATCTACCTGTCATTCCTTATAGACAGTTAATTTAGGATAGAAATAAGAAATATAAAATAAGTAAATAATAATTATGTGTGCTTGTTTCATCATTTTAAATTGTGGAAGCTATGACAACCCTAAACCAAAATTGTCTTGAAATAATCATTAAGGTACAATTTTTAAAGAAAGAAAACTGTTTTGGAAAATCAATAAAGATCGTTTAAAATCTAGAATATGGATTTCTTTGGCCTCAGACCGTAAGTTATTACGGTCTGAGGCCAAAGTAAGTCCAATTCTATTTTATTTCTTCCACAATAATTAACTTAACTATTTATATTTTTAACAAGTGGTGGAACAGGGCATTGCCTAAGCCTAGGCTAGGTCTAAATTAGAATTGCCTTAAAAGTTATGTTGGTAAATTAAGTTTATTAGACCTTAGCAAGGTCAAGTATTGGTAAGAATTATAGGTACAAGTAGGCATTTAAGGCCAAATGTCGTATAGGCCTCTAGGCCAAGGCTTGAAGCATTACCAACTCATGTTGTGATATTTAAAAAATAATTATTGTATTCATAATTAATTAATTATTCGAGTTTCTTGATATTTTATTGTTATTTTTGCTGAATAACTTATTAAGTATTAAAATTACATTTTATGTTTTTAATAAACATTAACTAAACTGCCTATTTGTTATTCAGCAAAATAAATATACAATAAAAATGGAATAAAATAAATATTATGAATTAAATAAATTTTAAATTGTTATAATTATAATTATAATTTTCAATAATTATAAGTAGAAAAAGTATTATCTCTACATTTGGTACTTGGTCTACTGTTTTGTAAATAGTTATCACCAAATTATTGAAAATAAATGAAAATATTTTTTGAATAATTGCAGTTCTTTTTATTTCCACAAAATTAATACCTACATACTTTGAAATTCCAGAAAAAGATATACCAGAATTATTTATTTTAAACTGAAATGAAATAAAACTGAAGGTATGGCGGAAAACGAAAAGGAGAATAAAATATTAATAGGTGTCCAAAAAAGTTTCGATACCTACAAAATAAGTTCCATTATTAATTTATTACACACAAACTTACAAATTAAAAACTTAAGGGGGTACAACTATTGACATTTTGTCTTACAACTTCACAATGACTCCCAGTTTTTGATCTCTTGATCAAGTCTCTGATTATGATCAGTAAATTAATATGCTGACAAATCTTATGTTAATGTGACAATTAAATGAAAAAATAACATCATCTAATCACTTAAATTATAAAGTTGGGGAACTACCTATAGTTTTCAGTCACCGTTGTGGGCGTGTCCAAATTTCTCGCCGACTGCTCGACATTTCACGTGACCAGTAGGCGTAGCATGACGCTTTCTATTTCTTGGAAGACAAGACATAGCTATTTCTATACAAAGTGACATTTCGTGTCTCTATTTTTGACATCGCACCGTAAAAATCCTTCTACAATCTGTCATTTTGTCTTTCGTTTCTTCCGATCGCCGTCTAGGTCCTTTTTTAAGTAGACTATTTCAGAAGAAAGTTTTCTATCCCAAACGTCAAAATCACACTGACAACTGACAGTTGTCTAAGGTAGTGAAAACAATTTGATTTTGTAATCGCCATGCTAAAGACAGTAGCACACTTTTTACTCGATGGCCCCAAAGGATAAAAATGGATTGGAAAAATGGAATTTTTCACATTTTGTATGGAAAATGTGAAAAATTATTACCAACGTGTTAAGTTTTAAGGGTTTAAGGGTCTCATAAAGGGGGTCGAAATATTCATTGTTTTTGCTATAGGACACACCATTTTCGAGATATAAGCAAAATAAAAGAAAACCGTGAATAAACTACTGAATTTCTTAAAAAGTGCAGTTGACTCTTTCTACTTTGCTGCCGTCGTACTGTCTTCACGGAACGTCATTTTTGTCTATTCTTCCGTCGACAAAACCCGTTTCTATGATGGTCATGCTACGCGTGCAGAGGGTTAGCTCGCGCTTTGGGCAATAATTAGCATTGCCATTCAACGGCAGTATTGCCAGCTGCCAGTCTTCTGGGCACATTTTCGGATGACAGCGATGTCCTTCAACGCTATGTCAAGTGTCCTTTTGTTTGTGTTTTTGTGTTTATTTGTATAGTTAGTTAGTCATTTAATTTAGTACCTAGCGTTAATAGATATTTTATGTAGGTTAGCAATTTATTGGTACTATAATAATTGGCAGAAGTAACATTATTTTTGTAAAACAGTATTTCACCACAAATAAACGCTTTTTCATTTCTTTTTTTTTTTCATAATGTCATTTTTATTTATTTACATATGATATTTTTGATGACATTTAAAGAGAAAACTGTCTGTGAATGTGAGTAGCATGCAGGCTACATTGAATACATGATTATTATTTCAATATTGTGAATGTGAAGACTGTGTGGGTCATTGTTGCTTTTTTGTCTCCTTGTCAGTTAATTTGAATCATGGTCTGGCAGTTTGAGTAATTTTTGTGGACTACCCAAATGTCCTTACTCTGAATCGTTGAGCTCCTAAGTTCTGAATTGAGCTGCACGATTACTGACAAATGCGTGCACTGACTGGACAGGTCCAGTCAATCTGTGTGGTTTTTCCTCAAAAGACCATTTCAGACTCAAACCTACATGGTCTTTACACGATCTGACCAAGATTATGTCTGGACTTTAAAAGAGACTGTGACCTCTGAGTTTGTTTCGGCCTTTCTTCTCAGAATAGTCAAATAGGAAACGCCAACGTCATCTAGTTTTTAAAATATGATTGACGTGTAAAAGGGTCTGTACAAACCTAATTACAGAAATAAAATCATTTAACATTTTTCATTTAATACATTCTTCATTAAACTCTAAGGGAAATTATAAGGTAGGTAAACATATGATTTTACGACATATTAAAATATAGTCTTTCAGAAATCAGGAGGGCTATTTCTTACACTATCTAGCAAATCAAAATAATATATTAAACTAGCTTTTTCCCGCGGCTTCGCTCGCGTTATTTTAGAATTTGACAATCATTTCGGATTGTTCCGGGAATTATAGTTAGGAGGATGAAAAACCGATCTATCGACACTCTAGACTCACAAAATGTATTAAGTACTTAAATAAAAAATAAAAAAAACTCTTAACACACTACTAACGTTTCTACAATAATTTAATTCAATCATGATTCGAAAGACACGTGGCGCCATCTATTATCATAAGAACGTTATTGTTGTTTTCCTTGGGAACGGTACTTTTTTCGGGATGAAAGGTACCCTATGTCCGTTTCTGTACCCCTGACAACGTATATGCAAAATTTCAGGATGATCGGTTCAGTGGTTTAGGCGTGAAAAGGTAACAAACAAACAAACAAACTTACTTTCGCATTTATAATATTAATAAAAATATATAAAGTTAGGATAATATATTATAAGTATCTTAGAAGAAATTACTATGTAAACCAAAGTAATGCACCAGCTTGATACAAACCCACCAGAAGAAGAAGGCGTAGAAGATAGCCTGGACGGTCTGGTCTAGGATCATCATTCTGAAAAGAAATAAAAATATTTTCAATTTTTAGTAAAGCAAAAAAAGAAAATAATATATATACAGGGTTATTGGTAAAACACCAGCAACCTCTTAAGGGGTCATTGTTCTCATCATTATAAACAACTTTTACTATGGACCAAACCAGAAATCGCGAAAAAAAAAACAGATTTTCCCTACATTTATATTAGCATAACACGTCAAAACGTAGGGAACAGCTGATATTTTTTTCGCAATTTCTGGGTTGATCCGTAGTAAAAGTTGTTTATAATGATGAGAACAATGACCCCTTAAGAGGTTGCTGGTGTTTTACCAATAACCCTGTATACTAGTGACCCGCCCCGGGTTCGCCCGGGTAGCAAAGCATAATATAATATAGCCTATGTCACCCGGAGATAGTGTAGCTTCCCAACAGTGAAAGAATTTTTGAAATCGGTTCAGTAGTTTCGGAGCCTATTCAAAACAAACAATCATATCTTATGAAAAAAGAAATGAAAATATGAAATTAATATATTCGTTTCATATAGCTTATATGAAACGTTGTTATTTTTAACATAGCGCCATCTATTGAATACTTACTCAATTCAGTCAACAGATATCGCCATCTGTTAGAATCGTTTGGAGCTAACAGATAATTGTGACTGTCTATTTTATTGCAATTTTTTTGTCTATTATTTATAGACAAAAATTTGCAATAAAATAATATTGCGACTAAAAATTGAGACGTAAGCTATCCTATCTTTCAAGTTAGGTCAAATTGCACATGGTGTGCAAATCAAATTTAAAATCGGTTCAGTAGTTTAGGAATCCATCGCGGACAAACAACGTGACACGTAATTTTTATATATTTATAGTTTCACATCTGCCTTATAAATACCTTTTGTTAGTCGCCTTTCATTCATCCTCTCAACATGACCAAACCATCTAAGCATACTCTTTTCAAATAATAAATTAAAACGCCGTATTTGATCGAACTGGAATTTAGATAAGTAAGTCCCATGTAATGAGGCCGGTTATCCGGTCCGACGACAGGCCCCAACTTCGGAATTTCCTAACCCGAGAACCCATTTACAATCTGCCACACCTGAATATTGAACCCGGGACCACAAGCTCAGCAGTCACGCTTGCGACCAAACAAGGTGTTCGAAACTATTCTTGTCAGCTTTGCCATAGTCGGTTACAAAAATGTTGCTCAGAAAAATCACAATACCTTTTACAGTGCGCCCTAGCTTTCGGAATATCTTCATCCTTTTCCTTCAGCAGATACTTCCTGCCTCCGAAGCAGCAATTAGTAAAGTACTTAGTCGGGTCCATTTTCTCAACGTCATAGTAAAATTGTTTCTTGTCAGTAAACTTGAGTGCTGCGCGCAGTGCCGTGAAGTTTGTGTTGGCGAAGGTCCATTGCTTGGTGGTGTAGTAGCTGAGGGCGAGGGTCGCTATGTAGATGCGGCGTTGGATTTTGACTAGCCTGTGGGAGGTGAAAGTGTCGTTAAGAGGAGTACAGGGGACTTTTTGTCGGTTTTGCTTAAAGTGACGATAAATTGGAATTGCGTTATGTGATCTTTTTAAGTGCTCTTCATTTTGTTTGGTTTATGGAAATATACTAGGTAGAGGTACCTAAAATACACCTACAAGGTGGTAAAATCTGAAATAAATAATTTACTATACCTACATACATACACGGCTTCTTCCCGTGGGGGTAGACAGAAATTACAGAACGCTACCTGCCACGATCCTTACGTACTCCTTTTGCCTCGTTTACGTTCATACATCTGGTCATACACGCACGCCGGTTGCGAGTACTACGCACCTGACCTTTGTGAATAACATCACCAATAAGGTCACTATATTATTATGTCCTCTTAGGGCGTCACCTCCCGGCGTTTCTACTCACATCTGCCTTGTTAATACCTTTTGTTAGTCGCCTTTCATTCATCCTCTCAACATGACCAAACCATCTAAGCATACTCTTTTCAATTTTTGTCACTACATCTTCTTTTAAACCACACCGTTGCCTTACATCATTTCTCAGCCTATCATTCATATTCACACCACACATGCTTCGCAAGGAACGCATTACTATACCTATACTTATTATAATCTTTTCTAAAATAATCTTTGTTTAGAATCTACTTAGCTATTGTTTCAGAGAAAATCGTCTGTGATAAACTGACACACAATACTGTTTTCTTTTGGCTTTGAATACTATAATTAAAAAGCTTGTAACTAGAATAGATCTCCTTTTTTTTTGGGTGGGAAGTCATCAAAAAACTTCTCCCGCTCTGAGCGGAGCGAGAGGGCGTGTCAGACTTTTACTGACTTAAACCCACCCGTGTTCCTTCAGTTACCTGTGTGCCAGATCCACGGTAACTCTTTCGAACGATCCGTGAACCCGGCAGGCATCGGCCCTAGCGTACACTGTCACTTAGTGCTGAAATGTCTTTGAGGCGCGCGTGGAACACAAGGCGCCGTCGACCCGGACCTGGTCCTTACCGGACGGCGAGCTACCCATTGCTCGCGTCCGCAAGCCCACGCCTACGGTGGCTGGGAATCGGCTATCGACCCCCGACACCCAGGGTGTCTCCTCCTGCGGCCACTAGGGGCGTGAGGGCGCAATGATTACCTCACCCTCACGCGCTACGCCTCCTCCTTCGCGAACTAGAATAGATCTGCATTTGGATTTCGTTCGATCATGAAATAAAAATTAAGTACATCAAAGGTTCTTACATTGGTTTCTTGCCAAACAACCAGAGCAGGACATCAACCAATATGGCTGGCAGCAAGTGCTGGAGTATAACCTGAAAAATAAAATGATTAATTCATCACGTAAGGTCCATTGTTTACATTATACATTGTTAGTGTCACCCATCTTGATATAATGTTATTTGGCATTAGTAGTGATATTATAGAGGTATGAGGAACAGGGTGTAAAGTTCACTCATACTCTATAGAAAAGGGAGGATCCTCCGACCAGACAGATGTCGTGTCTGGTGGGCAACTGCCCGACGTTTGATGTCGGGACGTTGTATATATGCTAGTTGCGCGGTAAACTCTGCTTGCGCGCTGCAAAATTTTGCGTGACAAAATATAAATATGTATTCCTTCCTATGTGCCACGGTATGTCATCCGGCGGGATCTCCTTGGCGACGTGTTCGGGCAATACCATGAATAAAAACACTGTTACGAGTAGTGTAACCTATCTTTATATAATGATAATACCCATCTTGATATAATGGTAATTGGCATTAGTAGTGATATTATAGAGGTATGAGGAACAGAGTGTAAAGTTCATTCATACTCTATAGAAAAAGGAGGATCCTCCGACCAGACAGATGTCGTGTCTGGTGGGCAACTGCCCGACGTTTGATGTCGGGACGTTGTATATATGCTAGTTGCGCGGTAAACTCTGCTTGCGCGATGCCGGATTTTGCGTGACAAAAATATAAAAAATTAACAATATAAATATACATTCCTTGCCATGTGCCACGGCATGTCATCCGGAGGGATCTCCTTGGCGACGTGTTTGGACAATACCATGAATAAAAACACTACCAGTGTTTTTATTCACCAATTATCATGATATCAAGGTAGGTTACAATACCGTGTAACCTACCTTGATATCATGATAATTGGCATTAGTAGTTAAAGTCCCTCCTGTGCACCACAGCGTGTCATCCGGAGGAATCTCCTTGGCGACGTGTTTGGACGATACCATGATTAGAAACGTTGTTAGTGTCACCTACTTTGATATAATGATACTTGGCATTAGTAGTCACGGCATGTCATCCGGAGGGATCTCCTTGGCGACGTGTTTGGATGATACCATTAATAAAAATACTGTTAGTGTTACCCATCTTGATATAATGATACTTGGCATGAGTAGTGACAGTCCCTCCTGTGCACCACAGCATGTCATCCGAAAGGATCTCCTTGGCGACGTGTTTGGACAATACCACGAATAGAAACATTGTTAGTATCACCTACCTTGATATAAGTAATGATAATTGGCATTAGTAGTGATATTCCTTCCCATATGCCACAGCATATCATCCGGAGAGATCTCCTTGGCGACGTGTTTGGACAATAGGTACCATGAATAAAAACACTGTTAGTGTAACCTACCTTTATATAATGATAATTGGCATTAGTAGTGACAGTCCCTCCCATGTACCACAGCATGTTATCCAGAGGGACCTCCTTGGCGACGTGTTTGGACATCTCTATCAGGTCCCCCATCAATATGCTGTTAAGGTCGCCTGAACAACAGTTGTAGATAGGAATGTCGTCTGTTGGTTCTATTCTGTGTAGGAAAAACGATAGAATTTTATTTACCATTGCATAAATCATACGTAACAGCCTTCGCACCTGTTCAAATAAAACGAAACTCATATTTGCTTACGTTTTTTGCAATTTGCAGGTCAGTATCAGGTTGTATGTTGATCTAAATATGATTCGCGGTCGTAACAAATATTTGGGTCATACACAAACATTGTAAATTAAGTGTTCGCTTGTTGTAAAACCGTTTTGATAAAAAATTTACTCGCTTGAACTATTTATTTTCTTAGACTGATTATTAATGGATTATTCTATGCAAATATAAAGGTGTTTTCGTTACGTTTAAATTATGTTTATTCGATGTTAAATGAAAAAAGTCCCCTCCTGTAGAATGTTCGGATACTGAGTACTGGACTTTCAGTGGCAATTAAAAATATTTAACATTTAGTTTTTCCATAGGTCTTCTTGGTACAATTTCCAACATATACTTAGATTTACATTAAATTATTAATCAAAATATTCAAGGTGTTTATTAGTGAAATAAAATTAATAAACATGTGTTCTCAATTTCTTGGTCTCTTCCTGTGGACGCAAAAAATAGGTCAAAAATCTACATTTAAAGGAACGTATTTAAGTTTTTATTTTTTAGGTTGGTAGCATTTTTGTCTCTGTCAGTCACCGATTAAACGTTTTACAACGGCGTGTGAAAGTTATTACAAAAACATATTTTTAATCAATAACACAAGTTTTTGTCAAACCTCAGTGCGTCTTTCCTTGGTGACGTGTTGAAAAGTAAGTACAATGATTAAAAATGTTTGATTATACCGGCGATGTATATTTTAGGGAGTGATGTGCAAATACTCGTTTCATGGATTTCTAACTTCAAAAATTAGCCCGCTATCCTTTATTAACTATGTGTATATCTCTCCTGTAGACATCTTTTCTGTAGAATCAGAAGGCTAATCGTAGAATCAGAAGGCTAATCGTAGAATCAGAAGGCTAATCGTAGAATCAGAAGACTAATTCATCAATGGAAACATTTCCTCGATAAAAGCGACCAATTCCTAAAATATGGAATGATTCCAATGATGCAGCCATATTTTAATATTTTTTCTACAGGAGGATATGTCTTTTATGTGGACATTCTTCGATTTTCTTTTATTGATCCTAACTTGATTGTTTTGCTTAGGTATATTATGAATGATTATGATTAAGAAAAATAAGTATTAATGATTGTTATTAAAATCAAATTTTACATGATTGTTTAGTATAAGATATTAAATTAAAGTATATTTCTGTTATTTTCTGTAGACTAAGCGATCTCATCTGTAGACTAGAATATACAAAAATGAGATTTTTGTCGAAATTAATGAAGACTGATCTATTATGATATTTTTGTAAGGCTGTTAATGATTACTTTTAAATATATACCAAATTTCAAATCGCTAACTGACTTTTATTTTTTTTAACTTTTTGAGACTCGATATTGTGTATGACCCATTTATTTATAGAATTATACATATCATTATATATTATTATTAAAAATCATCAAGAAGTCTCTCTAAGTTCATAATACCCTATTGAATGACTATTTCATGAAATCATGACATTTGAGGCCAATTCTAACTTAAGGAGTTGTATTGCTGATTCTAATGATTATAATTCTGTAAAGCCATATTTGTTACGGCCGCGAATCATATTTTAATCAAAATATTACCTGACATTGACCTTCAAATTACAAAAAACGTAAGAAAATTTGAATTTCGCGGGCTACCCTTGCGTTTCCCCGCTTAAGGGCTGACCTCTAATCCAATGAAAATACACTGGCGTACAAAAATATCGGCCCACTTTCAATTTGAGAGACGATATCTCAAATTTTTTAATGAAAATCCTAACTAATATTATAGATGCGAAAGTAAGTTTGTTCGTTTGTTTGTTACCTTTTCACGCCTAAACCACTGACCCGATTATCCTGAATTTTTGCATATACGTTATCACAGGTATAGAAACGGACATAGGGTACCTTTAATCCCGCAAAAAAGTACTGCTCCCAAAGAAAACAACAATAATCTCCGTATGATAATAGATGGCGCCACGTGCCTTTCGAATCATGATTGAATTATAACCCGAATTGATAGTCAAAGTCTAAATTAACGCGAGCGAAGCCACGGACAAAAGCTAGTAATTTATAAATTTATATTGTGTGAAGGTAGGTAAGGTACAGTCTATTTGCACATACACTATATTTGGATAGAAGTAATATTCTTGACAAGATCGACTCAATTCTTCAGATGTCCTCATCGCTCACTTTTGCTCAGATAAAGTGTGTGACGTTTACTTGCCAATGAAATTGACAAAACAATAATTTTGTTTACTTCTGTTCGTTTAATGAAAATTTAACTTGATTTTTTATCGGACTTCAAAAAAAGGAGGTTCTTTATTCTACCCCCATGTTTGTAAGTTCTTGAGATATTCATAAACTTATAAGTTAGTTTGGATTGTTCTTTAATTAACGTAATCTAAAAACTTTCAGGAAGGTTTTAGTGTACAATATATTAGGTTATTGGTAGTAAACCTTATTGAATTATGTTGTGGTGGTAGTAAGGTTGCAAATTGTTTGGTTGGATTTTGTGAGAATGAAATACGTTCTTACTTGGCGACACCTTTAATGCGACTAAATTAAATGACCATTGGCTTACGCCTTTATACACAGATATTCAACATACCGGCCCCCAAAGGACTAACATGTCCTTTTAAAGATTTAATAACAGAAACTAACATGCAAAATCGTATTATTAATAGTTAAGAATCATCATTACAGTCCACAGGTAAGTGACACAATTTACTAATGCATCTTTTGATGACACTGTCTCCACTTTTTACACTGTAGACTCTGGTCAGACCATCTGGTCCAGGATGTTTTTCCATTATCCTTCCTAAATGCCATTTTCCAGGCGGTAAGTTGTCTGTTTTTATAAGTACTATTTGTCCTTTTTCTAATTCTGTCTCTCGTTTTATCCATTAAGGTCTTTGCTGCAGACGTGTTAAATATTCCATTTGCCATTTTTTCCAGAAATCTCCCAGAAGTTTCTGCGTGTGCTGCCAACGTGAAAGGTAAGTGAATTTTATATTTTCTAGGTTTGAATGTGGCACTACAATTGGAGATTCTCCAATGAGAAAGTGACCTGGGGTTAGCATTTCCATTGCATCGATATCTGACTCATCTGTAGGTGTGAGAGGGCGGGAATTTAAGCAGGCTTCAATCTGACATAATAAGGTTGTCATTTCTTCGAAGGTTAAGTTAGTCGTAAGGATTCTCTTCAAGTGGTGTTTAACGGATTTAACTCCCGCCTCCCAGAGTCCGCCGAAGTTCGGACTGTACGCAGGTATGAAATGCCATTGAGTTCCATCCTTTGCTAGTGAGTCTGCTACGTCTCTTGGGAGCTCACATTGCGCGTCTTGTAATGCAGTTATGAGATCCTTACTACTGCCAACAAAGTTCCTGCCTTGATCGCTCCATAAGTGGGCGCATTTGCCTCGTCTAGATGTAAATCTTTTAAATGCACCAATAAACGCTTCTGCCGTTAAATTGCCAACCAATTCAAGGTGTATTGCTTTGACTGCCATACAGATAAAAATGGCGATATATGCTTTGTTGGTTCTAGCTCCTCTCCCTTTTGATATCAATACTGGAAATGGCCCTGCAAAATCGACTCCACTATGAAGGAATGGTCTAGCTGGAGTAACGCGCTCTTTCGGTAGATCACCCATTAGTTGCCTTTTTGCTGTGGCACTATGTTTAGCACACACCAGACATTGTCGTATGCATGCCTTCACTACGTCTTTTGCTCGTAGTATCCAGTATCTAGATCTAAGATAGGCCAACATCAATTGCGCCCCTCCATGAAGTGTCTCTGCGTGTGCATTCTTCACAATCAATCGAGTCAATTCGTTTTTGTTTCCAAGTACGATTGGGTGTTTACCTTCAAATGCAATGTCGGCATTTCTCAATCTTCCTCCTACTCTTATGACTTCATTGGTATCTAAATAGGGGTTCAACGATTTCAAAGGGCTTCTTTTCTTGACTTCATTTCCGTGCTTTAGTGACTGAATTTCCTCTTCAAAATCGTTTTCTTGTGCCATTTTTATACATCTATGTAGTGACTCTTCTAGTTCTTTTGTCGTGATATGTTTCTCGGATTCAGAAATAACTATGTTGCTTTTATAATGTAGGAATCTTCGACCGTAGCAGATGACTGTAAGCAATTCCTTCAAATTATTGAAATTTTTAAACTGTTCTGTTAGTTTTGTGTAATCCTTGTCCATGTTATCAAGTTTTAAGTTTATTTGTAACTCTTTGATTGTTTTCCTTTCTTCATCAGTTTGTGTGCTGTCCAACCGACTGAATTTGATTTCTTCTGTGCTCAGCCAGCTTGGCCCCTTCCACCAGAAATTACATTCTTTTAATTGTTCTACTGGTAACCCTCGAGAAGCAATATCGGCGGGATTTTCATTGGATGACACGTGATACCATTGATTGCAGTTTATATTGTCCAATATCTCCACCACCCGGTTCGCCACGAATGTCTTCCACCTGGAGGGTTCTCCAGACAACCACGCTAAGACGATTGACGAATCTGTCCAGGCGAAGATCTGCGATTTAGGTATTTGCATAGCTCTGCTCACATGATTTAATAATTGTGACAACAGCAGTGCTCCACACAATTCGAGTCGGGGAATCGAAACGGTTTTTAACGGAGCAACTCGTGTTCTAGCTGCCATCAGATTGGTATGGATTTCACCGTTGGGGCAATTTACTCTCACGTACACAACCACTGCGTAAGCACGTGTTGATGCATCGCTGAATCCATGCAACTGAATACATTCTTTGTTTTTGGCTGTTGTGTGTATCCATCTATCAATACAAATGTCGTTAATATGCTCAAAGTCAGATCTTATGTGTAGCCATTCATTTTCTAAGTCCTGACTAATTTTGTCATCCCAGCTGATTCGTTCCAGCCAGAGTTTTTGCATTAGTAACTTAGCTGTAATTATGCTTGGGGACAACCATCCCAGAGGATCATACAATTTTTGCACATCTGAGAAAATGCTTCGTTTGGTTGTATCTCCTTCAACAGGTTTCAAGGTAAATTTGTATTCAAATTTGTTTGTTTTCAGGTTCCAAAGGATTCCTAGCGCTTTCACCTTTCCAGCGATACTCAAATCAAGGAGTGCATTTTGAGATCGCTCGTCTGGTGGTATGGATTTCATGAAGTCCACATTGTTTGACGACCATTTCTTCAATATGAAACCGCCTCTTTTCATCAACTCTTTCAGTTGGTGACTGGCTTCAATAGCCGTTTCTAGCGTGTCCGTTCCAGATAACAGATCGTCGACGTAAAAGTCTGATATCATTTGCGCAGCGATAGGATAATTTTGGCCCTCATCATTTGCCAGCTGGAGTAGTGTTCTGCATGCTAAGTAGGGTGCTGGAGCTGTGCCAAACGTAACGGTAAGTAAACGGTAATCTTTGACAGATTCGGACGCGTCTCTTCTCCACAGGATACGTTGGAAATCCGTTTGGGTTTTGGACAGCCCCACCATTCTATACATTTTTTCAATGTCGGCTACAAAGCAAGCGGCGTGCATCCTCCATCTCATTATAATGCTGCGAAGGTCGTCTTGAATTATAGGTCCAACTAGTAATTCGTCATTAAGTGAGATGTTATTGGAACCTTTGCAGGAAGCATCGTAGACAACTCTAGTTTGGTAGTCTCTTTATCACTGCGCACAACTGCGTGATGAGGTAAGTATACAGCTTTCTTTGTGTTTAATTCTTCTGCAGGTACTTCTTCCAGGTGATTTAGCATTACGTAGTCTTCTATAACTTTCTCATATGCCTCCTTTAAGTCTGGTTGTTTTGTAAATTTTCTTTCTAATTGTAGCAATCTTCGCATTGCTATTTCTCGTGTATTACCGTCTGGTGATTTAGGGTTTTCAGTTTTGAAAGGTAAGGTGACTACATATCTACCTTCTTCATTCCTAGTATATGTTCTTTTGTAAATATCTTCACAGAACTGCTCTTCTTGTGTGTATTTTCTTTTCGTTTCAGTATCTATTTCCCAGAGTGTTTTTAACATATTATCCATATCTACCTGATGGTGCATGACAAGGAACGAGTTATCTTCGTCTTTGTTTTTTATCTCTCCAAATAAAATCCAACCCAGGCTGGTTCGTTGTGCGCATGGTGTGCCCGGTGGACCTTTGATTAGCTCCGGTTGTAGAATGTCTGCATATTCTCTCACTCCTAGCAGAAGATCGATCAACCCTGGTAAATGGTAAGTCGGATCTGCCAGGTTTAGACATTGTATGTGCTTAACATCATTGTATACAGCGAGTTTTGGTAATTTAGTGGTCAACTGTTTATTCATCACATAGGCTTGTATGTTAAGACAGAAATTGTCTTCTACTCTTGATATAACCTGTAGCTGAACCACTTGCTTGACATCTGTTCTAGTAGATCCCACTCCGATCACACGGCCTCTCGCTGACTGCCTTTTGAGTTTCAGAAGCTGAGTCGCTTTCTCGCTAATGAAACATGCTTGCGATCCTTGGTCGATAAGCGCTCTCAGTACAATGGTGTGTCCTTCTTTATTCTTACATTTCACCATTGCAGTTGCTAGCAGCGCCGTCACCTTTGTGTTGTTGTATTGTGCCGCCATTGTTATTGTTGTATTTTCTTCTATGGTATGGTTCACAGACACACTTGGCGTCGTAGCAGCTGTAGTAGCTGTCTCATTTTGTGTCTTTGAAACGTCTTCTTTTTTCTCGTGAAGAAGAGAATGATGTCGCTTCTTGCAGATGCGGCAGTTAATAGGGACTCGGCATCTGAACACTGCGTGGCCTGGTAACAAACAATTAAAGCACAATCTATTTTGCTTCACGTATTCATTCCTGTCTTTTACATTCATGTCCGTAAACTGCTTACAATGACACAATGTATGTTGTTCTTCGCACTTAACACATGTTTTTTCAGTTGACGTAGTAGCAGTGGCAGCAAATGTTTTTTCTTTAGGTTTTTCCCGTGCAGGTGCAGCTGGTGACACAAGCTCAAGAGTGCGGAACTTTGACTCAAGAAACTTCTTCAGGCTCTCCCATGAAGGTAACTCCTCTAAATTTTCTCGATAGGAATACTCCTCCCAGTCTTTGTGAGTTTCTTGGTCCAATTTCTGTACAACAAGAAATATTATCATAGGATCCCAAGACTCCGTGGAAACTGTCATATTGTTGAGGTTATTAATGCACTCGTGAGTTGTATCTAACAATGATTTTAATTGACTGGCACTCTGTGTATTAATTTTTCTTTGATTAAACAAACGTTTAATAACCGCGTTCACTATGAGTCGTTTGTTTCCATACCTTTGTTTCAGTGCAGTCCAGGCTTGCGAGTAATTGCTTTCCGTTATCTGAATGTGTTTCAGTAACACCTCTGCTTCACCACCAATGCTAGATTTCAAGTAATGTAGTTTTTGTACATCACTAATTGAAGTATTTTTGTGAACTAACGACGTAAACAAATCGTGAAAAGAGGACCATTCTTCATACCGTCCCGTAAATTTTGGTAGTTCAATATTCGGCAACCTAAGTTGTGACGTAAATGTCCCTGGCGATTCATATACACCTGAACTATGTAACGGGCTGCCGGACGAAACTTGTAAACATAAGTCTTTCAGGTCCGCTTGCATAGATAAGTAAAGATCTTCGCATAAATAGTAATCTTCGTTCACAAAATAGCTCATAGTATTTCGAATTGCACGTGTTGTACATTTTATTAATTCTTGGTGGGTGGTAGTAAAATTATTCCAATATTCTTCTAAACATTTCAACCTGGTTTCAATGTATCCTCGCGTCAATCTCTGCTTAGGACATTTCTTTAAGTTTATTTGTGTTTTTTGTAATAACTTAGCAGTTTCTTCTAATACTCCAAGTAATTGTTCTGACTGCGACATCTTTTATAAACACAAATAACTTAATATTCTTCAAAACAACGTTATGTTACGATGCGTAGATTCGTTTATATTAATATTGTAAATAATTTGCACAAAAATCTTCAAACTCCGCTAATGACGGTCCGGGCTGGCTCGTTTCTTATCTAAGGAATGCGATGTCTTTTGTTCTCGACGCTCGAACACAATCACTGTGGTACACTATAATCCGGCTCGATTTTCGACCATGTTGTGGTGGTAGTAAGGTTGCAAATTGTTTGGTTGGATTTTGTGAGAATGAAATACGTTCTTACTTGGCGACACCTTTAATGCGACTAAATTAAATGATTTTTTTTTTTTTTTTGAAGGGCAACTCGCAGTTTTGACCACTGGGGGTCGTGGCTGCTTAACCGGTCTGTCCTGTGGTTGCCTTTCGGATTTTACTCTAAAAGGCCTCCAGCCAGGAGCGGAAAAATTTAAAACTAAAACTTAAATGATAGATGACCGCACGCTAAGGGCACCCCCTGTGGGGTACGGACCTCGGCTTAGGGCGTCATCGGGAGGGGGCAGCGCGATATTGGGGACGGGCTGGATCAAAGGGTTTATGGTATCATGATTATTAAACGGGGAATTTAAAGCTACAGGCTCAGCTACGGCGCGGGCTGAGGCCTCATCGGACTGGTAAATTAAATGACCATTGGCTTACGCCTTTATACACAGATATTCAACAAATTAAGTATATTAACTATAGGTATTGTTTCAAATCGAAGAGCACGGGATGGGTCGATTTTATTGCACGCCAGTGTAGAAACATGATATTCGGACTGAGGGTTCCTTTTGTGGATCCCTAATAGGGTAAAATCATTTAATAAGACGTTAAGTTAAATCTATGAAATTGTGTAAATATTAAACTGGGGACGAAAGTTCAGATGGGATATGCGAACGAAGTCACTAACAAATTGCTGGTTGGTTGTAATCACACGTAAATTCTCTAAATTGCATTGGCATGTATTTGTTTGAGGTATCGGTTTTTGTGAAGAAGTATTATGAATTCTTTAGATTCAAAGGTGACAATGGAGGCTATCGTTTTTGTGCTCACTAGTTGGCGCCACTGGTGAGTAAGGTCCTGTCAGTACTTTTATTTGATGTTTTGGATATGTGTAAGTACCCATACATTCAAGTTAATGTCTTCTTTTTTAATTACATTTTTAACCTTTAAATAAATATTTAGATTATAATATTCCTAAAATTTGCAAGCATGAAGTAGACAAATATCTTCCTTCAAGTGCTACCAAATTAGATCTTAACTTTTTACTTAAAATCTTAAGCCGTAATTAATCAGGAATGGCAAAACCATTACAACAATTATGAATCATTAATAAAAAAAAAACCCGCAAACAGCGAACGTTCAGTACATTTGACATCTAGAGGCCTTACTCTACACTAGCGCCTCTAGCGGCGAACTCAAGCGCGATAGCCCTCATTATACTAAACAGAGACCAAGAGATGCAACAAAAATTTTGATTCCGTTTTGTAACACTACATTAATTTTAATAAATTATATCAAAGAATATAAGGGACCTCCCATTTAAATATTTAAGAGTTAAACTGCACGGATGGTTAATAGAAAATTGTTTTTAAACATTACAAGAATTTATGGAACATACAGATAAAAAATATTATTATAAAGTTAAATATAGTAGTTAAATAAAAATTGTTGTTATTTTTTCTTGTAATTTATACTAGAACATATCTCATAGGTTTGTAGTGTGTGTCTGTAATTTATATTAGAATGTAGTTGTTAATTTTACTAAAATAAGTACCTAAATAAGTATTATTAATATATAACATGTTTCATGTCATAAACAGGCAAAATACGGACTATGCATAAACCAACAATTTGTGTATATGGTAAAAAAGTATTTTCAGCAAATAGAAAGAAAGAAATGGTTTATTTGACACAGAAACACGTTTCACGTTTTTTTTTTTTTGTCAAATAAATATTCTTATTCTTAACGGTACACGGCCGCACTGGTCAATAGATCAGGTTCAGCTACGCTTGCAGCGGTTGGTCCGTGGATGGTTGACCATCCTAACATACCAAGACCGCTCGTACCTCGGAAAGCCGTTAAGCCCGGCTGTCATTCCTGGGTCTTTGACAGTCATTAAGGCTCGTCAAAAGCCAGAAACTTACCAAGGGGTATCGTATTACCCAGTAACTGTGTTGTGGAGGTCAGATAGGCAATCGCTTCATGTAAAATACTGGTATTCAGCTGCATCCGGTTAGACTGGAAGCCAACCCCAGCATAAGTAGTTGGGAAAACACTAAGCTGATGATGAAGATGGAAGTAGGTAGGTACGTATCTACCTACTTCCTCTGTCTACCTACTTTCTCTACAGAGGCGGAGTGCCTGTTACAGCGTCCAGGAGGACTGTACTGTAGAGGTTATCTGCATGTGTCAACCTTATGTTGACTGGCTGGTAATATATTATCGATGGTTACTCTCGAACAGTCAAGCAAGTTTGTAATAAGCTTTGGAAGACTTTGGCTTTGTGATGGTAGTTTGTTTAGAGAGTAGATAGGCAGGACCATAGTCTAAAAAAACAAGGTCTGGCATTCCGGGAGTGACACATGCCTAGGTCACTATCCAGTTGCCAATTTATTGAAACAAAACACGAATTATAGAAACATTTTCAGTCACCATTCTGTTAAAATATATATATATATAGCATTTAAATTGTCGTTTCGTTTTTCTAATCAAATGAAACAATTCAATTTAAACATATACCAACGTAATTGTTAGTTAAAACTTCATTGTTATATTGGATTCGCACAGGTAATAAAGGCGGTTGGGGAGTTATTATTACACACTACTGGTAACACAGCGGTGATGACGTAGGCTTGTGTCACCCTGTGTCTCGGAATGCTATACCTGGCGAAGTATATTATTATACCATGGGCAGGACTAGGGCCTGCCGGTGTATTTAGGAAAATTGCTTGATAAAGTATAATAATCTAGTTAAACATTAAATAGTTTCCTTTCTCATACGCCCCCACTTTCATATATTGAGAAAGGTAAAGCAGTACGTACTGTTTTCTAATTAAATAAAGACAAACTACGATCAACGAACTATTTAGAGACACTTGAGGATAACTTAATACAAACTTATAAGCAACGTGGTGTACTACTAAAAATCTTTGCTATGACATTTCAATCAGGCGTCTAAATATGTGTTCCTAAATTGTTTATTAATTTTTTAAAGACCCCTTTTGAAGTCCGTTTTCCTTTCCGATTTTCCTTTTGAAGTTTGAAGCCGTCAGTGGAGACTGGTCATCTCTTGGCTGCCACGACTTATTTTAATTTAATATTTGAATTGTTTTTGTCTCTTTATTACGGACGCTTTTAACGTTCTGCATCGTTCTCACATGCATAATTTCAACATGAATGATGTAACCAATATTTTGTAACCATGTTTTGATTTAAAAGAGTGTCCATGGAGTTTCTTGCCCGTTCTTCTCCATAGGTACCTACCACGCTGTGGAATGGGCAACTAGCTTCATCTTTCTGACTGACCGACCCCTTGACAATTCAAAAGTGCCTGTAATTGGTTTATTTGAAATAAATGGTTTGAGTTTGAGTTTGAGTCTATTCAAAAATTTGTAGTTTATACGTACTTCTTACTCCCTCTGATCCATGAACCAGCTATAATGTTCTTAACGCACAAGTCCACAGGTATAAAGTCGCAAATGATGTCAGGTTTTGTGTGAATGGTCCTCATTATACCTAAAAAGATATAATATATAATACATTGGGTACAACTGGCTACCGCGTATAGGTAAAAAGTAACTTATTTTAGGTACTAAGTCAAGATAAAATGTTTAAGGTGGTTGGTAAAGACGTAAAAATCCATGAAACAGTACTATGGAACAAAGTTGCATTAAAAAAAAATGCAAAATGATTCTCTCCGGCGGGGAATCGAACCCCGGTCTCCCGCGTGACAGGCGGGGATACTTACCACTATACTACCGAAGACTTGCTGTAACTATTGAAATACGCATGTATTTGCTAAGCTACAGACACCGTATCTTTAATAATAATTAAATTTATATTATATCAAAAACAATTTAATACGAAAATGTATTAACAATTACGATCCGCAAACCATTTTTCGACCATTCGCCCAAGTTACAATTTATAGATAACTTAATTGAAAACAGCGGCATCTAGGTCTGTAAAACAGCAACTGAACGCGTCGTAGAAAGATTAGGTACTTGTAGCTTTTAAATAAAATATATTTTCAAAAGCAAAAACACTTTTTAATTACCTAACAAAGTCTTAGCCTAACGTCCGATATTTATAATTTTAACGCTCCTTATAATTTTTACTCTTAAAAAGTAAAAACATTTTTAGATAAGCGCCATCTATCGTTCATCAATGCACTTACATTTGACAACTAGCCAACATTACAATGGCGCATTGTTTCGAGAAGTTAAAATGACTAATACCTAATAAATTTATTGAATTATTTATACTAGTTGCTCTGTGAGCTGTAGCCCTCGCAGGTCTGTGTTTGCATAGCTTAAAACTGAATAAATGCGGACCTCAAACAAAAACCGCGCTCAAAAAGCACGAAATGGCTGAAATATGTTTTCGTTTTTACGTTTTAACCCCCATATCTCCGCCATTTTGAAACATTACCGAACCTGCTCACAAAATGTCACGAGAATCGGTTGAGAAATGCGACATGTAGAGGAGGACAGCCGGACATACGAAAGCATTTTTGCCCAAGCTGAAACGGAGACGCTTCGCGCTCGCTCAGTCAATTAGTTTTTTTCAGACTACCTAATTTATTAATACGATAAAGATATGAGTCTGTAACGGTTTACCAACACTCGATTGGTCCATGAACCGTTGGTGAACAGAATCTTTAAACCATTAACTTTTCATCCAAAGTACTTTTCACCCACGAACGTTTCGCCAACATAACTAACTTAACCTTTTTTTTTCCCGGGTGGAAAAGTCGTTTGGATAAAAAGTTAATGGTTTAAATAAGCTGGTCGACGGAGCCCCGCTTTGCGGGGCTCCTATTTCTGTCTAAAGGGTTTAAAGGAACCTAACCAACCGAACCTCGGGATGCCACTGACGTCGACCGTGATGTTGGTCGTGGGTGAAAAGTACTTTGGATGAAAAGTTAATGGTTTAAAGATTCTGTTCACCAACGGTTCATGGACCAATCGAGTGTTGGTAAACCGTTACAGACTGTAAAGATATACAGAGTGTTTGGCAGAACGTTGAACATACGAAAATGGTGGATAGGTGGGGTCATCTGCTACTTACTCAGCCCTAATTTATTTGGCTCCTCAATCATTTTTTGTTTCTTTTTTAATGCAAGTTGAAATTAAGATTTAAGTATTTTTTACATCTTTCTGAATTTTTCTAGCTAACAACTGAATAAAGCAATAATTTTATAAGAATCTGCCAACATTAAAGATTTAAAAAAAAAATATTGCCTGTTTTACCCATTTTTAATAAAAAATACACTTTAAAGTTAAGAAAGTGGTGAAACTAGAAGAAAGATTTTTTTTTGTTTTAGATATCCAGGGGGCCAGGGCCAAATAAATTAACTAACTAAAGTAACTTATCCACCATTTTCGTATGTTCAACGTTCTGCCAAACACCCTGTATACACTGGATACATTTCTTACACTAAGGGCTGATTTGACCAGTCAGCTAACTTTTAGCAAAACTGTAAAAAATTCAAAAAATAATCTCAGGATAAGACTTATTCTGGGTATAATAAAATATTGGTGAAATTCGCCCTTAATAAACTGTTCTGTTTAAATAATATAAAAATATAAAATCCTAACTTAAATTAAAAATATTAATTTTAGGGGGGTATAACGTGGGAGGCGTCGAGCAAACGTTCTTAACTTAAAACCTCAATAGGAAATGTTTCTATTTACCTTTGCCACAAGCCACAAATATTCCTATTGGACCGTTGAAATTCTCAACCCAACCTGGCATTGGCTCTTCGACACTGGCTATCACTGAAAAATAAAATAGAAAACATTAAATGATAAATAATAAATTATTTTATTTTTGTAAGTAAGTTTGTACAAACACTTTTACACGTCAATCATAAATTTTAAAACTAGGTGAGGTCGGCGTTTCCTATCTGACTACTCTGAGAAGAAAGGCCGAAACAAACTCAGAGGTCACAGCCTCTTTTAAAGTCCAGACATAATCTTGGTCAGATCATGTGAAGACCATGTAGATTTGAGTCTGAAATGGTCTTTTGAGGAAAATCCACACAGAATGAGTGGACCTGTCCAATCAATGCACGCATTTGTCAGTAATCGTGCAGCTCAACTCAAAACTTAAGGAGCTCAACAAGCCACTGCCTTTAGACACTTTTTCTTGCATGTTAATTTTATTGTTATAAATATACGAATATTAATTTAACGATCTGTTTTCTTACTTACCTACCTACCCGTAAATTTCAGATAATTTATCTGGCAGATTATTATGATTTTTTTTAAATAATATCTTAGTAAGGAGTGATGCCCTATCTCCCCAAGTTCCAAGTTTCCCAAAACATATTATTAAAATAATAAAATTGTACGACTGTCTGTGTGTCTGTCTGTCTCTGTCTGTCTGTGTGTGTCAGCTTTTTTGGCCTCGCACAGGTTTTTTACTTGTTTATTGTTATTTTAATTTTATTATTGTTAATTTTGTTAGTTTTAGATGCTCCTTTTTTATTTTTTTTACTCTTTGTATTTCCTGTGCGTGTCCCAAATAAAATATTTTTCTTTCTTTTCTTTCTTTCTTAACCGAAATCTAGAATGGTACAGTCGCGCAATCAATGGTACGTATTGTTTAATATTATTTGTTTATGTTATGTTGTTCTTTAGAGAATCAATGGAGTAAAATGTAATAAGTATTTTTATTGCAATTTTATAGATTTAAAATTACTGTGATATTATTGAACATACAAGCTGTGATTTTCAAAGATAGTTTAGTTTCAATGTGAGTTTCAAATGCATCATCCAGAAGCACTGTTAATTTTTTTTATTTATATTTTACTATAAAAATGTGATTTATAGTCTACATGTTTGAGTACTTACAATTTTCTTGAGCTTAAGAATTGCTTGCTGGATGCTTCCAATATAACCTAAATTCTTCCCTTACACTACATTTTTCCCCAGAACAACCTGGATACAATCCTAACTCACCCCCTGGATACATCCCTAACGCACCCTGGATATATATCGGAATAATCTCAAAACACATAGTCCAAATTTAGAGAAAATATATCCTCCAAAATAAGGTTAATTTGAACTAGGTACTGATTTTATTTTATTCCAACACTTTTGGAGACGTCAGTACGAGGAATGGTCAAGTTTAAACTTTACAAATAAATTAATTTTACATTTTGGGGACTTTGGGAATGAATGTATGAAAAATCGTTTTGGGGAACTTGGAACTTGGGGAGATAGGGCATCACCCCGCAGGGTGCGGGCCAGCTCCAATACTATTGTATTTTTATTTTAAGTCTGCGACCTTTATAATTTGTTCCTACTCATTCGTTTTGCAATAATATAAAAAAATATTATTTTGCAATATTGTGAATTTCAGTGGAGCAGTGGTGGCCCAGTGGTATCGGCTCGGACTTACGAGTTGTAGGTCGTGGGTTCGAACCCAAGCTGGCACTTCACTTTGTGTAAATAATTTCATCACCACTGCTCCCAAAACGGTGAAGGAAAACATCGTGAGGAAACCGGCATGTCATAGAATCAAAAAATCGAAGACATGTGACATCTACCAACCCGCACTGGGCCCGCGTGGTTGATTGTGGCCCACTCCGTCTCACAGAGAGGAGGCCTGTGTCCCAGCAGTGGGAACATTATAGGCTGATTATGTATCTATTGTGAATTTCATAGTATTTGGTTTTGCCTTTCTCACTGCATGTTGGCTATAATAATAGTAGACAATTAAATTCAGGCCATCTCTGGACATTTATCATCTTCCCTATGCTGTGGAGTAGTTGATGATGGATTGCTTACCTATAGAAGGTCTGACGATGATGACCGGCAGCTGACCTCTATACTCATACACCACATGCTCTGCTAGCTGCTTCATGAAGGTATACGTGTTGGGAAGCTCTCCTAGGTACCTGAGGATAATCAAGAATTTGTACGAAGATTAATAAAATAAAGGATCATCATGGAAGAAAAGATTAAAGGGAAAGACAGTGACAGAGTTACATCACACTGATCGCTAAGAAAGTGGATAAAGGGGCCTTTATTTTATTTTATTTATTTATTTATTTGGTACACCAACAGCAGTATATACTGCTGTTGGTGGACCAAATAAATCTGTTCTGTTTTTATTTAAAAAAAAAAAAAACAGAACAATAACACAGCATTCACCACCAAAACACATCGTAATTAACAAAAAATAATACGTATTTTTTTTTTATTTTTTGTTATTCAGTTCGGACAACAACATGGTCCAATTTGTTAGTAAATAAAATACCTCATCACTAGGGTTAGTAGTACAAAAAACAAGGATAAGAGTAGCTAGTGACTGCGGCAGGATGTGCAGAGAACGACTAAGCAAGGAATATGCTACCTGACCATTCTCCCCACATAGTGCCTCAGAAAAGGGGAGTAAGGACTCTCCACCACCGTTTTCAGGATGCTATTGTCACTGACCCGCGTTCTACGCATCAGTGATGCGGCTTTTTTGCGAATCACTGCGTGAAAGCCGTCAGTTCGGTTCTGAGCAAACATCTCCGATACGCTACAGAAACGGGGCATTATTGATAATGCCCCGTTTTTAGGATGCTGTTGACAGCATCCTAAAAATATTATTGTATTGGACTTATAAAAACATAAATTACAATTAGAAATTAAAATTAGAAATCTAAATTAGAAATTAAAATTAGAAATTAAAATTAAAATTAGAAATTAAAATTGGAAATTAAAATTAGAAATTCAAAATAAGTGACTACAAAATTTAACCACGAGAGGTGGAAGGTAAAAGGGTATGAGTGTGAGTGATATCTAAAAATATTCAGTGTGCACAAACACAGACCGCCATCGTTCCGACCTCGCCGACGAGGTCCTACGCGACGACCCCACCGTAACCGTTCCCCCCGACCCTTGTCCGATGAGGCGCCAGCCCGCTTCGTAGCTGAGCCTGTAGCCTTAAATTCCCCTGTTAATAATAATACTCTAAACTTTTCGATCCAGCCTGTCCCACCTTGCTGCCCTCTCTCAGTGACGCCCTAAGCCGAGGTCCGTACCCCACAAGGGGTGCTCTTAGCGTGCGGTCATTTAAATATAATTTTAGTATTTAATTTCGCTCCTGGCTGGAGGCTTTTTGAGTCAAATCTTAAGGCACCCACAGGACAGTTCGGTTAAGTAGCCAGGACCTCAGAGGTCACAACTACGAGCTGCCACATAAAAAAAAAGAAAAGGAATATTCAATGTATGCACTCCCGTACCTCAGTGACTGATCTTATAAACTAGTTAAGTGATACACCGTGTAAGACGGTTTCTGATGATTTAGAAAAACTGTTAAATAAAGCGTGCTAGAATGTGCTGCACCAACACCACTGCACTGCTGTATTAGTCCCCCATCTGCATTTGGTGGACGTAGCATATGAATTTATAAGATGAAGATTTCATGACTTGACCAGACAGGCAGATACGTTTCTTCAAAACATGTAGTTCCACATCTTTTTTTTGGGTGGGAAATCATCAAATGACTTCTCCCACTCTGGGCAGAGCATTTCAGACTCTTATTGACTACATACAACCCACCCGTGTTCCTTCAGTTGCCCGTGCGCCAGGGCCACGGTAACTCTTTCGAACAATCCGCGAAACCCTACTTTGATGGCTTACTTACTATCTTATCGATTTATCGCAACTAATACCCAGAGACTTCTTTTTGGGATCTACTTAATTAATCAAGTAAAGGACAATAGAAGAAATAACTGGGTGGTAAATTTTCTCCACGTGAGCATGTTTGAATTAAGAATACAGATGTAGAACTTACTTAGGAGTAAGCACCCTCAAGGTATGCTCATCAGCTTTCTCGCAGACCTCAAGCGTTTCCCTCCAGTCTGCCAGCGGAGGGTATATGACCTCCTCAATAGGATCCCTGTTCGTATTGGAGTATGATGTGGAAACGTGGACCAGTACCTGTGAAGCGAAACGTAGGTAATTCGTCTCCTCTTCATCTCTTGTGGGAGTGACCACACGTCTTATTGATGTGGAATCGGCGTGAACCGACCACGAATCACCACATGTTTTATTGCGTTATAAGTTCGACGTGGTGTCGAGTCGCGTCGTCCAAACCATGGTATAAAAATATACTTCGCCAGGTATAGCATTCCGAGACACAGTGGTCACGTGGGCGACACAAGCCTACGTCATCACCGCTGTGTTACCAGTAGTGTGTAATAATAACTCCCCAGCCGCCTTTATTACCTGTGCGAATCCCATACAACAATGAGGTTTTAACTAACAATTACGTTGGTGTATGTTTAATTTTAATTGTTTCGTTTGATTACAAAAACGAAATGACAATTTAAAGGCTTTGTATATATTTTTTAATAATAAAGTGGCAACTGGATAGTGCCGTAAGCATGTGTTACTCTCGGAATGCCAGTCCTTGTTTTTTTAGACCATGGTAAAAACAACCGCCTGTGGGCGTAGCGTCATATCAAACACGAAAAAACGCCTGAGGGCGTAGCGTCATATCAAACAAGAAAAAAATACGCTTCTGGCCGTGACCTCAATGATAGTGTTACAGAGCGCAATAAAGAACTCTAACTGAATTTACTTACAGATAATTCTCTGACATCTTTGGCCAGCTCCATAACTTCCATGGTTCCTCGTAAGTTTATCTGTGCTGCGAATTTTAACGTGTCATCAAACCTGAAAGTATTTCATGTGTTTTATTGTCAGGACAGGATGGACTGCTTCGAAACTCCAGTATTTAGTGGATTTGAGCATCGTGTTAGTGGTATTATAGAGATATGAGGAACAGGGTGTAAAGTTCACTCACACCTCCTTGGAAAAGGAACGATCTTCCGAACAGACGGGTGTCGTGTCTGGTGGGCAACTGCCCGACTGTCTATGTGGGGACGTTGTATATATGCTAGTTGCGCGGTAAACTCTGCTTGCGCGATGCAGGATTTTGCGTGACGTCAGTGTGACATGTAGCTTGTATGTGGCGTTTGTAGATGCTGCTACAGTATGGTATTATTCAATAGATAATTGATGGCAATAGGCTATTACATAGGACTCAAACTAAACTGGCGAAATATGGGTGTGCTATAGGTACACCTCTGCCTAACGCTTCGGGGAAAACCGGTATGATAATAATAAATGATAAATGATTTTATATCCGTAAGTAGGTTTGTACAAACACTTTCACACGTCAATCATATTTTTTAAACTAAATGAGGTCGGCGTTTTCTATCTTACTACTCTGAGAAGAAAGGCCGATATAAACTCAAAGATCACAGTCTCTTTTAAACTCCAGATATTATCTTGGTCAGATCATGTAAAGACCATGAAGATTGGTGTCCGAAATGGTCTTTTGAGGAAAGAACCACACAGATTGAGTGAACCTATCCAGTTAGTGCAAGCATTTATCAGTAATCGTGCAGCTCAACTCAGAACTTAAGGAGCTTAACGATTCGATGAACAATACAAAATAAAGAACATTTGGGTAAGCCGCATAAATTAATCAAACTGCCAGCTCATGATTACAACTGAAACATTGACCCACAAAGTTCTCACATTCACAACAATAAAAATAATATAATAGGTACGTTTAACAGTAAATATTCACGTCAAAAATAGTTCGCAAAAAAAACCAACATTCACTGTGTAAAATTGGAGCAGTTCAATTCCAAGTATTTTTGGCCTCAATATAGTATATGTTAGACTAATGTTATACCTAATGCCTACCCCGAGGAATATAGCCGTTATATTATTGACAGTCTAACTTTGAGACTATTTGACAGTATTCCACATAGGATAGTGAAGTTAATTGTAATTCTACGGAATCTTACCTAACACTGGCAGCGACGTGGAAGATGATGTTAACTCGATTCACCAGAAGAGCTCGATCTTCTTGCGTCAGCCCTAAAAATGTGATAAAAACAAAAATACTAATTAAGTATCAGGAAATATAGAAGAAGATCATTAAATAGGTGAAGCAACCATCCATGAAACGATACCAACTTTAAAAATCTATGTACGAACACTCTTTGTTAATTTTCCAAATAATTAAAATTTGGTAGAATTTCAATTACTTTACTAAGGTTAATTAGATTAATCGTATCCAAGTTTAAATTGAAGGCTCATTGAAAATACAGTGACGTAAATCAACACAGTCTTTTGTTTGTTTTCAACTTCCAAAGATCAAAATATTCCAATTTATTTTTTTGTCATGAAACTACGAAAAAGAGTACCAGTAGTGTAGATGAATGAGAGATTCGCCTTCTTCTCTGGTATCGGCACAAACTATACTAATTTTGTTTTCCGTTTCGAAATCCTCTTGGATACCCTCTTCCTGGGAAGAACAGAGGGTTATGTCAAACTTCTACCAACTAAAACCCCACTGTTCCTCCTAGTACCATGAGTCGGGGGCCCGGGAAATACTTGTTCATTCGGCGCACCCACGACTGGTATCAGCCCGCCATGCCTAGCGTTACCCGTCAGCAAGTGCAGCCGATTCCACGACCGCGCGTCTTCCCGTTAAGGCACGCATACTGCGTGCCACCTCTTTGAGCCTGACTACTCGATTAATGACACAGCCCCAATTTTGCTGCCAGCAGGCCCCTCCTTATGATAGCCGGAGATCGTTAAGCGCCCTTCGACGCCCAAATCGGCTGCTCTTCTGGTACGGGTGGAATGAGAAGTATGATTTCTCTGCCTCTTTGTTGCCTCCTTTGCATACATCACCTCCTCGCAGAAAAAGGCGACAACATCCCACGCGTTTTCGCTTCTGACCTTGGACTGAACCACGGCCGGAAATGAGGCACAATCAATATCTCATGCTGTGGTAAAAATTTTAGCAAGTCAACAAGGTGACCACCTAGGTTACGCCGGTCGTAGGTAAGGCAAAGCGCAAACTAGCCACCGGCTACAGCCACCAGTAGCCTAGAGACAAGCAGTTCACATGATTTTTCATTCGTTTTGTATAGATTCGTCACACGTGTGGCTGGTGGCCACCAGCTACAGCAGTACTCAACACCGTAGCAAGAGGCAACAGCCACCGGTGGTTGTGGCCGGTGGCTCATGTGCGCTTATCCTAAGGCCTGAACTGCGTTAAGCGGGCGCTCGCGACGGCCACCCGTCGTGTGTCGTGCGCGTGGACACGGGGCCTGCGTGCGACGGCGTCCATCACGGGGGCCCGTGATGGACGCCGTCGCACGGAGGCAGGCCCCGTTGAGCGGCCGCGGCGCTTGTCTCCCCGCAACGGACGCCCGCACGGGTCCCCACGACGGAGCACTTATGTATGGAACCGCGCGGGCGTCCGCTTAACGCAGTTTCAGGCCTAAATTGCAGCAGTGCCAATTCACCACTCGTAGTATTTAAAGATTGAAAACACTTACCAAGTCCAGCTTCCAGAACATCTCCTGTTACGACGAAGACTTTCGACTCGAAGGCGCCAGGTCTCTGTTTTTTAAGTCGTTCGAAACACTGGAATAAATGCTTTCGATTAGCATCGTACTGTTTTGGAACCAGTTCAATTATGTCTATAGACAACGGCTACAAATTGAGGGGAAATGCCTTCATCACCTTCCACATTTTTTATGTTCACTCTCTCAGCTGTCATTTGTAGATCTTTGACCGTAGTTACGGGTAGTCAGAAGCCCAAAAGTCTCACAACCAGTCTTACCAAGAGGTATTACCCAGTAACTGGGTTGCGGAGGTCAAACAGGCAGTCGCTCCATGAAAAATAGGTACTGGTGTTCAGTTGCATCCAGTTAGACTGGAAGCCGACCCCAACTTAGTTGGGTAAAAGCTAGGCAGATGATGATGGATGGAAAACAAGAAGTTGCTGATGTCTGTTGAGAGTGGTCAGAATTTTTTATACACAACTTACATTTGTAACATGCGTTGCTTTCCATCCCAGAAACAAAACGAAAATGTCTCATGTACGAATTCATGTTTTAGAATAAAGTTTCTAGTGGTTTGCAACGTTCTTTATGAAAATACTAGCTTTTGTCCGCGGCTTCGCCCGCGTGGAGGTCGGAATATATCCCACGGAAAATTACTACCGGGATAAAAAGTATCCTATGTATTCATTCCGGTTATAAACTATCTGTGTGCCAAATTTCGTCCAAATCCTATTAGATGCATAATTAATACTCGTACTAATGATTCAAATACTATCTTGAATTCATGCAACCCTAGTACTTTTTGTTAAGTTTCTGCTCAGAAATTTTGCAAAACGTGTCGTGAACAGAATACTGTCTTGTATAAATGCAATGTACTACCGGGATAAAAGTATCATCTACTTTTCAATATTTGTAAATAAGTGAGCACCATGTATCTATCACATAATTAATTTACCTGTCTTTGCACTATACAATTTAATTCTTTTTACCTATTCTGGTTTAGTAATTTTATTGTAGATGCATCGTCTCCACATATAATTATATAATTATGTGAACCTACATAATATTGTAAAACATTTTAAAAGAGTAACGGTGGAGTTTCTTGCCCATTCTTCTCCATACGAAACTACCTTTTGGAAGGGGCAACTAGAATCAATTCAATTTTTTTGTAAATTTTAACGTTCAAAAGTGCCTTTTATGTGCCTATTTGAAATAAATGATTTGACTTTGACTTTATAAATGCAATGTACTACCGGGATAAAAGTATCATCTATATATTTTTAGTAGTCCAAAACTATATTCCACTTTGGAGCACATCGGTTGGATGGATTTAAAGTGTATAACGGACATAGGTAGAACAATTTTTGTGTTTTATATTTATAGATTTGGAAAGGGTCAACTTCGAAAAGATCAAATGAATTCTTGTCGATGTATAAATCTTTTTTGGGCTGATTGTGCCTATGCAGGTACTTACAGGTGAAGCATACAGTTGAGCGAGTCGGTCTTCAGACTTGACCCCCTTCTTGTTCCTCATCAGCAGGTATATCCTGTCTAAACCAGTGCAGGAGTACAGCAGCTTCTCAATCAGGACTTTGCCTATAAACCCTGAAATAGAATATAATTTTTAGAATTAAAGGTCGACGGTAGCTCATCGAATTTTACGAGAGACCGGAGTGACTGTGAGCAGACTGTGGGTCTCATACACGCGCAGACAGTAAAACGCCTTGCGTGTGCAATATAATAATGCATTTATGATGCTAATGAGGCTGCCCCGATTCTGCAGAACATCAAGGATGTTCGCCGAGATGAAAACAGACTGTTTCTCTTCTTCTATGCGAAAACGATGCATATCCTTAGTGCGCAGGGTTTGGGATAGCTTCAGCGGCATCCTGAGGGCATTCGCACAGAGGTTCGATCGTCAGTACCTGGACCATAGCTGTATGGTCCACATACTGAGCAATCAGTCTGTATTTATGTGGTCTTTTTAATTGTATATTTTTTTTTAACGTTGTTATGTTGTGCTTACCTACTATGATCCTTTGTTGGTGAAAATAAACGTTTTGATTTATTTATTTATTTAAACATGGCCTGGCAAATTATGGTTCCACAAAATATCAACAACAAAGAGGTGTGACACTAAATGATGTGCTAAGTGTTGTTGTTGTTGTGGTATGTTGATGTGTGTTTTTTCACGAAGCGGGTATGAGGTACTTAGAGAAAGTTGTTTAATATGACAGAGAAAGTATCACACCGTGGAGTGAATCGCCAGCCTGATTCTTTAATAAAGTTTTGTGATGGGACTGCTCTTTTTTCCTAATATTAAATAACAATAATTAAAAAATATATATGGACATCGTGGTGGGTCTTGTGCGCTCCTGAGCTATAGGTCTGTACCGGTAGAGTTTATTTTGCCGAAACAGGTCTAGGGTGAGGAGCCAGACCAAGAGAGATACTGAAACCCGCAGGGCAGCATGTGGCGAGCTATTGGACAGTAGCGACCCCACGGACCCTATCTCCCGAGAGAAGTCTTGCTCATCACCTCTGGCTTGCCTTTATTGGCCGGCTCGAGAGAACAATGACGAGGAACAGAGCTCCCACCTCTTTTTGCCTTTATTGGCTGGCTTGAGTGGAGATTCGCAAGAGCAAACATGCTCGGAGGTAGGAAGTATTTCAGTAAGATGTTGGTAGAGATCTTGGCCGTACTTCCGACACTATCCTGATTGCCATGGAATACCTCTCCCCTCCTCATAAGCACCTCATGTCATGTTGCCCCCTTGTTGCTACGACACTATGTGCTAGCGACCGTTTTCGGGGACCCATTATTTAGTGTGCAAATCACCCCCTGCCATTTTATCTGTATATTTTATATAAAACGTTGGCCGGGCAGGGGCCACAGTCTTTCCATAGTCCTAGATAACCAGTCCACTTAAGTTACCCAAATCTATAGTCCAATATCTTTTTTTCCATATCCTGCAATAGTCCTTCGCCAACCGGGGGTTGTCCTCGGGAGCACTTGCATAGTCCGAACAGGGATAATCGTCAGTTTGTGCCTCATTTATTTAATTAAAAACGTCTAATGGGCCTCTGCGAGTTAGCTTCGGCCTCTCGTATGCCTTCCGAAGGTTTGGAGTCCCCAGGGTCCCGAGAAATGTCAAGAGACGTAAAAATAATAATATACAATTATAATAATAAAATGTTAAATATAAACTAGTGGATTCTGAGGTACCGTATTACAAGTATATGTCCGACCCAGTTCTCGAAAATAACCATATCACGTTGTACTGGGATCGGTCTATCATTACTGACAGGACTATTGTCGCCAATAAGCCTGATATAGTGGTGATAGATCGATTAGCGCACCACACAATGATTATCGATATTACCATTCCGCATGACGAGAACCTCGTGAAAGCTGACAAAGAGAAACAAATTAAATATCTCGACTTAGCACACGAGGTTGTTGATATGTGGAATGTGAGCTCGGCTATCATTGTGCCGATTGTCGTATCGGCCAATGGTCTGATGGCTGAAAGCCTCGATCAACATCTCTCGAGGCTCTCGTTAGGCGATTGGGCCAAGGGCCAGATTCAGAAGGCAGTACTCCTGTCAATACGGCTCGCATCGTGAGGAGGTTCTTGTCTCTGGAGCCCTAACCACCGGTAGCTTGGACCCTGGTCTCGATACCGGCGGACCACTAGTTTTTACATTTTCAGTTTTTTTGATAAAAATATTTAAAAATGTATATAAATAAGTACATACACATAAGCTCACGCCTTCTTCCCATGGGGGTAGGCATACACTTCAGAACGTCACCTGCTACGATCCTTACATACTCCTTTTGCCTCGTTTACGTTCATACATCTGGTCATACACGCACGCCGGTTGCGAGTACTACGTACCTGACCTTTCTAGAGACCATCACCAATAAGGTCACTATCAATAATGTAAGTATGAAAATAAATAAACGACATAATATGTTAATATATATTTCGTTTTTCTACTCACTCGCTGAAAAATCCTTGTTTCAAAATGAGTAAGAATAATCTTACCTGATCCTCCTGTGATAAATACAGTTTTTCCTTTATAAAACTCCGGTATGGTTGTTACATCCGATAAATCTCTTTCTTCCAGAAATCCCATGGTTTTATATTAACGTTCGCTCTTGTTTATAATTAAATTATCTGTAAAGGAATATTTATTGAACGTAAGAAAATTTATAATATTAAGTATAAAGGTTGCATTATCGATCATACTGAAAGTGGGTCAAACATCAGAAAATTACCTAATGCTTATCTGCCTGATAGCATTGGTAAAGGTAAACCTTTTTTTTGGGTGGGCAATCATCAAATGACTTCTCCCGCTCTGGGCGGAGCGGAAGGGCGTGTCAGACTCTTACTGACTAAAACCCACTCCTAACTAAAACTCCTCCTGCGGCGGCTAGAGGCGTGAGGGCACAACGATTGCCTCTCCCTCACGCGCTCCGCCTCCTTCTTCGCAGAAGGAGGTGACGGCTTCCCATTCCCTCTCACTCCGTACCATGGCCTGGACCAGGACGACACGCGAGAGATCGCCGCTTTAAAGTTACACCTAAGATAGACAGATCTTGCCGGATTTGATCGACCTGCGCGGTAATTGCGTAACACACTAACATTAGGAATGGCTTTCATTTTGACAGTTCAACAACATTAATTGCGTTATTTACGTTGTTGAGCAGACAAATTTTTCGAACATATGATGCAATGGATTAGCAACATCCTTCAAAATTATTCAGATTGTGATTGATAGTGCGTTATGCGATTGCATTGCACTTTTTTATAAAACAGCAGATTTTTTTAAGACAACAGACGAAAGATTTCAACGCCTCTTGCGTTGAAATCTTTCAGAATCATGTACTGAATTCATGATTTTAGTTTGGCGTGTCGATGTTCCAGCCGTTCTGAATAAAATTAACATCTTGAATAGCTTGTGTTTACCTACATGTATATTGAATTTAACAATCAGGGCTATCGCGCTTGAGTTCGCTGCTAGAGGCGCTAGTGTAGAGTAAAGTCTTTAGATGTCAAAATATGTACTGAACGTTCACTGTTTGCTGGATTTTTTATCACGGATTTTAACGAATGATTTATAATAGCTGTAATGGTTGTGTCATTCCTGATTAATTATGGCTTAAGATTTTAAGTAAAAAATAAGGATTCAATTTGGTAGTACTTGAAGGAAGAATAAGATTTGTCTGCTTCATGCTTGCCAATTTTAGGAAAATTATAATCTAAATATTCATTTGAAGTTTTAAAATGTAATAAAATAGACATACTATGAGTATAAGGGTACTTAAACATATCCAAAACATCAAATAAAAGTACTGCAACAGGACCTTACTCGACAGTGGCGCCAACTGGTGAGCACGAAAACGATAGCCCCATTGGAATCGTGTAAGGATAGAAGGTATGATTTCATAGTTTGACGTCAATTCATTAATATTAGGTAGGTAGGTATAACATAGGGGAAGACATACAGATTGTGTTAATACTTTACTTTGCCAAGTAAAATGAACCTTATTCTCATGCACATAATGTTCATAAACGTATAAGTGAATGTAAGCAATCGTTTCGTACAAATATCAACATTAAGATTGGAAAATATTTAACAGATCCTCTAAAAAAATTATTGACCTTCTAATACTTAAGTTTTATTTTAATTTTATTAATGAACCTGTAAAACTTTTGGGCTTTCAATGATGCACAATTTTGTAGATAAATGAGCCGCTTTTAAAATTTCTGGCGTTTTCTAACAGTTGGTCGTAGTGTCTAAGCTAGGGCACCCCGAACAAATGACTTAGGTTAGGTAATTACCTAACCTAATTAAGTAATTAGAACTATGACCAACCACGCGTGGGCTGAAAATGAAGCGAGTGGTGCCGCGGTAACTGTTACATCCAAATTGTTCGCAGATACTTGGCTATTTAGTAGGTATTTTTAGGACCCCAAAATAGGAATTATTTGAGGTTCACAAAAAGAGGCGCAATAATTATATTAGAGTGTTCTATCATACTTTTAGGAGCGCAAAATGGGAATTGTTAGGGGTTCGATTAATGTTTTTCATTGAACCTCTAATAATTGTATTTTATAGATATAAAGTCCATATTCGTGTGAGATGCTTACTTGGCAAAGTAAAGTCATATAGCGATCTTAGAACTTTCCCCATATTAAGAAACAAACATGTAGGTATATTCGTGAACGGACGCCGTCAGTAGGGACTGGTCATCTCTTGGCTGCCACGGCTTATTTTAATTTTAATTTTTGAATTGTTTTTTTTTTCTTTATCTCTTTTATTACGGACGCTTTTAACGTGCACGTCTTTCTACATCGTTCTCACGTGTATAATTTCAACATGAATGATGTAATCAATTTGTTTTGTAACTATATGTTGATTTAAAAGAGTGTCCGTGGAGTTTCTTGTCCGTTCTTCTCCATAGGTACCTACTACGCGTTGGAATGAGCAACTAGCTTCATCTTTCTGACTGACCGACCCCTTGACAATTAAAAAGTGCCTGTAATTGGTTTATTTGAAATAAATGTTTTGAGTTTGAGCTTATTACACTCAGTAACAAAAAAAAAGAAAAAAATATATATTTTAAAACTCACATATTATATCACTAACAATGATATTAAACAAAGGGAAGAACTGGAAACACATACACACGAAGAAAGTTTATATACTTAAAGCGTAAAAAAAAAAATTGAAATCCGACGTCCACTTAAAAAAAAAACCAGATCTAAAATCAAAATTCAAAGACATACACCTTTCGAGTTTTACTCACAAGTGACCATCATTTGCGTATTCGACTCAAAACGGTTAAATACCTGTACATTTTTAGTTCAACGTTTCGAATTGCAAATGAGGATAAACCAACTTTGTGACTTAGGTTAAGTGTCACGATTCAATTGAATTAAATTTTGTTTATTAAGGGCAGTTGTGAGTTTAAAGCGCAGCTCACATACAGCGTGTAAATGATAAATGATAAATGATTTTATTTCTGTAAGTAGGTTTGTACAATCACTTTGACACGTCAATCATATTTTAAAACTAGATGAGGCCGGTGTTTCCTATCTGACTCCTCTGAGAAGAAAGGCCGAAATAAACGTAGAAGTCACAGTCTCTTTTAAATTCCAGACATAATCTTGGTCAGATCATGTAAAGACCATGTCGATTTGTATCTGTAATGGTCTTTTGAGGAAAAACCACACAGAATGAGTGAACCTGTCCAGTCAATGCACGCATTTGTCAGTAATCGTACAGCTCAACTCAGAACTTAAGGAGGTCGACAATTCGACGAACAATACCAAAGAAAGGACATTTGGAGAGGCCGCATAAATTACTCAAACTGCCAGACCTTGATTAAAACTAAATGACAATAGAAAAAAAAACAATGATCCACATAGTCTTTACATTCACAATAATTAAAATAATATACTATTTTACAAAGTAAATATTCATGTCAATGTATTTATAAAAATTCATCAATGTCAATAGATATATAAAAATCCGGAAATAATCTTGGTCAGATCATCAGCCGTATCAGAAATTTGTTGGCATATTTAAGGGTGTAGTACAGATAGTGTTGCCCAAATGCAAGACCAAGACGAGACTTAGCGAGTCTTGGTCTTGGTCTTGCGTCAATACACCTGGTCTTGGTCTTGGTCTTGGTCTTGCAGCAAGAGTCTCGCAAGTCTTGCAAATACCTATTAGCCTATTGCTATCTATTAAACACGTCAGTTTAGATCTTAGAACTACGTAACAGAGACAAAAATCGGTCGCTAAGTCGTATCGTTGTCAAACTCTTTTAATAGATTTTCAACTTTATTTCGAAAGCCTAAGGTTGAAAACCTATTAAAGAAATTTGACATCGCTTAGACTTAACGACCGATTTTTGTCGTTATATTTGTCGAGATTGCAGGGCCTGGATTAATGCATTTTGCGAATATTACGTTATCACTTCCTATTTTTTTAATTTTAAGAGCTATATTGCTGTGTAGGTTGTTGATGAATAGTATTTTGTAAGTTAAACCACCCGTCCAAGGGATTAAAACGATCAAAATGTAACAGTGTATAATAATCAATACAATACCTTTTAGTGTTGTGACGATACGGTTTTGATACTGGGGAACGTCTATCAAAATCGGGATTGAAACCAAATACCTACTTAATAACGCTCAAATCTCAGTTTGAAAGTCTCGCAGGCTTAATCTTGTCTTGCTCAAATCTTGCAGGGTACAGTCTTGGTCTTGGTCTTGCTACAATGAGTCGGTCTTGGTCGTGGTCTTGGTCTTGCGAAAATGCAAGAACAAGACCAAGACTGATTTTGGGCAACACTAAGTACAGACCATCAATCTGAACAACATTCTCCATGAGACCAACATCATATTCGCGAAAAAATTATCAACTGTCCCACACATTTGGGTCGAGCAGGTATTGCAGTTTTGTATAGAACAGTTGATAATTTTTTCGGTCTCATGGAAAAAGTTGTTCAGATTAAAGGTCTGTACTACACCCGTAATATGAAAATATTAAACCCTTAATATGACCACACCTTTCTGATAAATTACGATGTTGGTCCCATGGAGCGACCAACATCGTAATCGCGAAAAAATAATCAACTGTACCTTATACCGGGCCCTATCAGAATACCAGCGCTGAGGTACTCATTTTTTTAAATATCGCAGCATTATGCTGAGATAGGAGCCTTTTTGGTCTCGCACAGGTTTTTTACTTGTTTATTGTTGTTTTTATTTTTATTATTGTTAATTTTGTTAGTTTTAAATGCTCCTTTTTTTTACTCTTTGTATTTCCTGTGCGTGTCCCAAATAAAATATTTTTCTTTCTTTCTTTCTTTTCTTTTCTTTCTTTCTTTTCTTTCTTTCTTTCTTTCTATACCAAACTTCAATACCTACTCGACCCAAATGTACGGGACAGCTGATACTTTTTTTTCGATTATAATGTTGGTCTCGTGGAAAATGTTCACATTGATGGTTTGTACCACACCCTTAATATGACCACACCTTTCTGATAAATGCTGTTAAATAAAAACATTAGCAAGAACATTTTATTTTTCCCCAGCAATGGGAAAAAATAGACTGATAACAAAAACCGGAGAGTATTTTTAAACAATACAACTATTTTAATTTCCTGATTGTTTCATTTTCTTTTGTGTTGACTGTACCTATATAATGTTTTAAAATGATTAAACTTTAATTCGTTCTTTCTTCATTTAAGGAGGAACTCGTTGCTAAATGATAACAGCGCTACGCTTGCCGCGGCCAGTTCGTGGATGGGTGACAATCCATTACATATCGTACACCTCCGTGCTCAGAATGCACGTTATAAAGCCTTCGGTCCTGGCTATCATTCGTAGATCTCTGACAGTCGTTACAGGTAGTCGAAAGCCCAAAAGTCTGACAACCAGTCTTACCAAGGGGTATCGTGTTACACAGTAACTGGGTTGTGGAGGTCAGATAGGCAGTCGCTCCATGTAAAATACTGATATTCAGCTGCATCCGGTTAGACTGGAAGCTGACCCTAGCTTAGTTGGGAAAAAGCTAGGCAGATTGATTTTTCTGATGCTGCACATTTGCAAAAGCTATCCATCAATAATTCATGACGTGGTGTGCAGGTTAGGCCAGCCAGCTGCTTGGACGGAGCACCGTCGTGTCCTCGCGGAGGCGATCGGCGGCCGCGATCTCTCACGTCCGGCCTTGGTCCAGCCCATGGTACGGAGCGAGAGGGCATGGGAAGCCATCACCTCCTTCTGCGAAGCAGTAATGCTCGCAAAGGAGGAGGCGGTGCGCGTGATGTAGAGGCAATCGTTGCGCCCTCACGCCCCTAGTCACCGCAGGAGACGCCCTAGGCGTTGGGAATCCCAAGCCGATTTCCGGCCACCGTAGCATGGGCTTGCGGACGGCAAGCAATTGGTAGCTCGCCGTCCGGTAAGTACCAGGCCCGGGTCAATGGCGCGTCGATTTCCACGTGCGCTTCAAAGAGATGTCAGCTCTAATTGACGGGTTCCACTAAGGCCGATGCCTGCCAGGGTCGCAGATTGTTCGAAAGAGCTACCGTGGCCCTGTTACAGGCAACTGAAGGAACACGGGTGGGTTTTAGTCAGTAAAAGTCTGAAAAAAAGTGTGAGTAAAAGTCCCGCTCCACCCAGAGGCAATACTTGGGCGGTGGGTGTTCTTTTGACTGAATATCATTGTAGCGGCATCTACAACGCCACATGCGAGCTACGCGTCAGACTGACGTCACGCAAAATCCTGCATCGCGCAAGCAGAGTTTACCGCGCAACTAGCATATATACAACATCCCGACATCAATCGTCGGGCAGTTGCCCACCAGACACAACACCCGTCTGGTCGGAGGATCCTCCCTTTTCTATAGAGTATGAGTGAACTTTACACCCTGTTCCTCATACCTCTATATCATCATTCTCTACCCTTATTCCAATTTATTTGGGGTCAACGCAACATATCTTTTTCTTCCATACGTTTCTATCAGTCGTCCTCTCGGTAGTCACCCCCTTTCTAACCATATCATCTTTCACACAGTCCATCCATCATTTCTCTGGTCTTCCCCTACTCTTATAGCCATCTACATTCATACTCAATACTTTCCTGACGACATTTTTGTCATTCCTCCGCATCACATTCCCATACCATGACAACCGATTTCCACACAACTTCAGACACCGTTGCCACTTTTAGATTTCCTCTTATATACTCATTTCTCCATAGAGATCTCTTTCTTCTCCATAGAGATCTACGTTTTGGAATGGGCAACCAGCTTCAACTTTCTGATTAACTGACCGACTCTTTGACAATTCAAAAGTGCCTGTAAATGGTTTAATTGAAATAAATTCTTTGAGTTTGAGTTTATTTCATATTCTATAGATCCATCCGCGTAACACCATACACCCCTCTTAGCATTCTCATTTCAGTACTGCATGCAACTTTCGAAGATAACCTTAGACACCATTGACATCGGTGAAGGAAAACATCGTGAGGAAACCTGGTATTATCTATATATTATACTAGCGACCCGCCCCCGCTTCGCCCGAGTAGCAAACCATAATATAATATAGCCTATGTCACCCGGAGATAGTGTAGCTTCCCAACAGTGAAAGAATTTTTGAAATCGGTTCAGTAGTTTCGAAGCCTATTCAATACAAACAAACAATCATATCTTTTCTCTTTATAATATTATAGCAGATCCAACCACCGGTTTATTACAAAATAAATTTAGGTTATACCTTGCCTCAGCAACACGTGGTGGTTATGCTATTAAATTGTAGCTTATATGAAACGTTTGTATTTTTAACATAGCGCCATCTATTGAATACTTACTCAATCCAGTCAATAGATATCGCCATCTGTTAGAATCGTTTAGAGCTAACAGATAATTGTGACTGTCAAATAGTAGACAAATAATTTGCAATAAAATAATATTGCGACTATAAATTGAGATGTAAGCTATCCTATCTTTCAAGTTGGATCAAATTGCACACGGTGTGCCAATCAAATTTAAAATCGGTTCAGTAGTTTAGGAGTCCATCGTGGACGAACAACGTGACACGTAATTTTTATATATATAAAGATAAAAGAAGAAACTGACTGACTGACATATCAACGCACAGCCAAAACTACTGAGACTAGGAACGTGAAATTTGGCACACGTGTTCCTTTTATAAAGCGGGGGAGCACTAATAAAGGGGGAAGGGAGGAAATCTTACTTCTGGAGTTTATAAACTTGAACATTGGCACGAATACTTATCTAAGTAAATTATAAAGTTTGTCATTTTTTGTTTTTCTAAAGTAAGTACTACTAAAGAGAGATTGGGGTGTCAAAGTTTGTATTAAAGAAACTCGAAACTCAGAATTTATACTTAAGACCAAAATAAAGAATAAAATGTACCAGGGTTTTCCAAAAATCTGCCATCGGGATGAAGAAACCCTAGTCAATTTTAGGGAGAATTTTACTACGTGGCTTGATTAACTCAAAAATTAGTATAAATAATCTTTGGGTCAAATAATGGAAACATCCCAATCGATAATTCCACCCTTATGCGGATGAAAAGACGAAATACAGCTAATATGAAAAATCTTATTCCTTTGGTTAATAAATTTAAAATTTGGCAATATTTACTTAAATAATAAATATTGTCACTTTTAGTTAAAAGGTGAAGGAGGTGTTAACATTTTTAAAGCTAAGTACGAAATCCACGCGGACGAAGTCGCAAACAAAGAAAGAAAAAAGAAAGTAAGAAAATACGTATATTTGCGGTAAACATGACGCAAAGAAAAACACACAGATACAAAACGAACGAATTGGGGGAGAATATGCGTCTCATCCACACAAAACGGCAATCGCTCAGCGTAATGCTACGACCCTATGCGAGACAGAGCCCCAGCGCTGGTTTTACAGCGACAGCCGGCAAATCGCTGTAGTTATTATGTGTCTGGAATCGCAAACCCGTCTTTAGCAAGCGGGGTGATCAACGCTCGTACCTTCTCTGTTTATAAAGAGGCGTTTGCCCTGCAGTAGGACAATTAATAGGCTATCCACGGACAAAAAAGAAAGAAGGACTCCGCGTCACGCGTATTGAAAGTGAAGCACTATAAGTATTGGATCGTTTGTACAAACATGCCTCACGCACACATTTACATCATAAGGTGCTGACCGACCGCCATTACGCGGCACTACGGCCTCATTATAAAATCACGCACACATAGATCGGTACGGTGCTTCACTTTCGATAAGCGTGGCGCGGAGTCCTTTTTTTAGGGTTCTGTACCCAAAGGGTAACAACGGGACCCTATTACTAAGACTTCGCTGTCTGTCCGCCCATCTGTCTGTCACCAGGCTGTATCTCAAGAACCGCGATAGCTAGACAGTTGAAATGTTCACAAATTATGTATTTTTGTTGCCGCTATAACAACAAATACTAAAAACAAAATAAAATAAATATTTAAGGGGGGCTCCCATACAAAAAACGCCATTTTTTGCCTATTTTTGCTCGATATCATTAAATGGTAACAGGTAGGCACCTAATTTATGTACCTACTGTTGTTTACCTAGTCAATGGTACGGAACCCTTCATGCACGAGTCCGACTCGCACTTGGCCGGTTTTTTCTAATCCGTGAGACTATTATTATTTTTTTTCGTAGCAGTCGACTATCAAGAATGTAATGTTGAAATAGCCTGTATAGAATTGGAGCAGTTTATTGTATTAAGTATGTACAGACCCCTTCCAGCACCCTAATTACGTAACACACTATCTATCACAATCTGAATCATTTTGAAGCCTATTGCTAATCCATTGCTTCATATGTTCGAAATATTTGTCCGTTCAACAACGTAAATAATGCAATGAATGTTGTTGAACTGTTAAAATGAAACCCATTCCTACTGTTAGTGTGTTACGTAATTACCCCTCTGGATTTTATGACTGCTTTAAAAAGGTAATGGATGAAGTGTTAAACAAGATTTGTAACTCGAACAAGTCCATTATCACTCGTGGTGATTTTAATGTAAATTTCTTAGAAAACTCAGGTTCTTGTAGTAAAATATTAAGTCTATTTCAGTCCTACAATCTTGTAAACCTATTTTTGGAGCCTACAAGAATAACCAATACTAGTGCAAAATGCCTAGATAATTATTTATACAGATGTTATACCAAGCCACAAAGAAATTATAAATTTACTAGATTCTGATCATTGCGAGCAAAGGATTACTATCCAAAACCAAAATATCAAAGTGGCTAAAAAAGATATTACTGTTAACCCCAAAACTGCAAGTCACTTGGATGCTTTTAAAGTTAAAATCATTAATAAATTACCAGTTTTGTCTATTCATGCTGATCCTAATCGTCTATATGGTGATTTAATTAATTTATACTGTAAACAATTTGATTCCACCTTTATTCCCAGGGCTATTTTGGTTAATAGTAACGCATCTTTCAGTGATTGGGCTACCATTGGAATTCATAAAAGTAGAATACGGCTTTATGAGCTGTACAATGAAAGGACTTCTGTAAACACTGCCGAATTTAATTATATGTTAGAAATTATTCAAAATTATTTTAAAAAGTTTGTTGTATGGCCAAGTCGCGTCATTTGAGTTCAAATATTAAAAACAGTAGCAATGTAATTAAAACGACTTGGAATATTATTAATAGTGAAACGGGAATTGTCTAGGAACAGAAATACTGACTACAGCCTGTCCATTAAGGACAATATAATAAAATCAGACTCGCAAGTCGCCGCGGCCTTTGAAAATTTATTTTCGGATATTCCCGTTTCAACTACTAAATCCCTAAACTCATCACCTGTTGCTAACTCTTTGCTTAAAGAAAAATGTTAATGTTTGCGATTCGGAATTTCATTTTGATCATATTACCTGTAGATATATAATTAAGACCTTTCACATTTTAAATGTAAAAACGACTGCAGACCTGTGGGGTAATTCTGTAGAAGTTGCTAAGTCTATTATTGACATTGTAGCACCTATTTTAGCTCTAATCTTTAATAATTGTATCGACTGTGGGGAGTTTCCTGACCTTATAAAAAAGTAAAATAATACCTTGGTTTAAATCAGGTATTACTTCAGACCCCACAAATTATAGACCTATTTCAATACTACCTACATATAGTAACATTTTTGAAAATAATATTTTAGACCAATTGCAATGATTTTTTAATAAACATAAATTATTACATCGCACTGTTTGTTTTTATAAGGGGTCGTTCAACTACTGATGCCGCCGGTGTTAAACTTTTAGGACATATTTATAATGCATGGGAAGATAAATGCGATGCCTTGGGCATCTTTTGTGACTTATCCAAGGCATTCGATTGCGTTATTCATTAAACGTTAATCAGGAAACTCCGCCATTATGGGATTCCGAACACCGCTCTGGGTATTCTTACTTCATACTTGAGTAATAGGATTCCGAGCGTTGACGTTAATGGAAAAAGATCTCTCTATCTATAGTAACAATGGGCGTCCCACAAGGCTCAATTCTTGGTCCTTTCTTGTTTCTTATTTATATTAATGAATTGCCTTACCCCATAAAGGATAATCATGATATAGTGTTTTTTGCGGATGACACTTCACTTTTGTTTAAACTTAAACGTCAGCAGCTGGTTACTGACGATGTAAATATTGTGATCTCAAAAGTAGTTTACTGGTTCAATATCAATAATTTACTTCTTAACGAATGCATTAAGTTTACGCTACCTCACGTTAGACAGGTGATAACTAATGTATTGATGAATGGCGAAGAATTGAATCCTGAAGATAACACAGTATTCTTGGGCTTAACTTTGGATGCTAAGCTTCAGTGGGGCCCACATATAGATAAATAGTCGAAAAAAGCTAAGCTCCGCAGCATACGGTGTTAGAAAAATTCGTAATTTAACTGACATAGAGACAGCCCGTTTAGTTTACTTTAGCTATTTTCATAGTGTTATGTCGTACGGTATTCTGTTGTAGAGAAATGCCGCCGACATTCAGACTATCTTTGTTTTACAGAAAAGAGCTGTTCGATCAATTTATAAATTAAGTCCGACACCATCTCTCAGAGAGAAATTTAAGGAGATGAATGTTTAAATTAATAAAAAATGTATTTTTAAATTAATGTAATGACTGTGCCTTCTCAATATATTTTTGAAAATGTTTTATATGCCCATAAAAATATAAAATTGTTTAAAAAATACAGTGATATCCATAATATAAATACTAGGAATAAACACAAATTGGTTGTACCTACAACAAGGCTCAATAAAGTAGGTTAATCGTTCAGATGTCAATGTATACGCTTTTATAATAAACTTCCAAGCCACAAGCAACAGGACAAAAAGGCTTGGGATTGAGTTGCTCTAATTTTTATATACTGAATGTTTTTTATTTTTTGCTGTTTTTTTTTTATTTTACTTTATAGAGGTATGAGGAACAGGGTGTAAAGCTCACTCAAACCTCCATAGAAAAGGGAGGATCCTCCGACCAGACGGGTGTTGTGTCTGGTGGGCAACTGCCCGACGATTGATGTCGGGATGTTGTATATATGCTAGTTGCGCGGTAAACTCTGCTTGCGCGATGCAGGATTTTGCGTGACGTCAGTTTGACGCGTAGCTCGCATGTGGCGTTGTAGATGCCGCTACATCACTCCCCCCTGGAGACCGGAGGTCGATAGTGGGCTGAGTCGTGTATATTGCGATGCTTGCCAGGGCCAGGTGAGGTTCCAGTGAGTCGGAACCGGGTGTCGCATAGTTCGCGGTGAGTCGGAACTGTCTGCGAAGATTCCCCAGTGAGTCGGGGTGGCGCTGCGTTATGCTCCAGTGCGTCGGATGTGGTACAGCGCCGGGTTGAGGCTGACTGCTGGGGTCGACCAGGAGAGGGTTTGAAGGCTCTGCTTGTGGACCGGCCGAGAGTGCAGTGTGCTGTGCCAAGGTTGCTGATGAGGCTGAGGGTGATGACCAGGTATGCGCGGTCGCTGCATGCTGGTGGTCAGGATACCCGTTGAAGCCGTGGGTGCTGGCTGGCTGTGTGACTCGCCGCTCTAAAGCTTGAAGGAAGTGATGATGACGTCACGCTGATGTAGATGCACGAAGGCTGCGCTGACGTTCATGTTCGGGGTCACCAGTATAGAGGTATGAGGAACAGGGTGTAAAGCTCACTCAAACCTCCATAGAAAAGGGAGGATCCTCCGACCAGACGGGTGTTGTGTCTGGTAGGCAACTGCCCGACGATTGATGTCGGGATGTTGTATATATGCTAGTTGCGCGGTAAACTCTGCTTGCGCGATGCAGGATTTTGCGTGACGTCAGTTTGACGCGTAGCTCGCATGTGGCGTTGTAGATGCCGCTACAACTTTAACTTTGACATTTGATAATTATTATATATACAATGACATGACAATTTACTTTGTGAAGTATAACATTATTATTTAATTATTGTGAATGTGAGGACTATGTGCGTCACTTTAATTTTTTTCTCAGGTAGTTTTAATGATAACCTGGCAGATTGAGTGCTTTATGCGGCCTACCCAAATGTCCTTTCTTTGGCATTGTTCGTCTAGTTGTTGAGCTCCTTAAGTTCTGAGTTGAGCTTCACGATTACAGACAAATGCGTGCACTGACTGGACAGGTCCACTCATTCTGTGTGGTTTTTCTTCAAAAGACCATTTCAGATACCAATCTACATGGTCTTCACATGATCTGACCAATATTATATCTGGACTTTAAAAGAGACTGTGACCTCTGAGTTTGCTTCGGCCTTTCTTCTCAGAGTAGTCAGATAGGAAACACCGACCTCATCTAGTGTTAAAATATGATTGACGTGTAAAAGTGTTTGTACAAACCTACTTACAGAAATAAAATCATTTATCATACCATGAACTGCGAAGAAATGTCGCATTATTAATCAACGTTTTAATCAAAGGTACAATGTGTCTGTTTGTATATTGATGAATTACGAGTCGAGGTGACCTAGTAGAGGTCGACACAAGTCGTTAGCCTCTTCTATATATACCAAAGTAGCAAAATTATCCTATAGTAATCGACTTATACGACTAAATGTCTTATAGGAATCCAATAGACGCTTTGACTGAGATCACCGATCTTAAAACAGTATCTTTTAAGACGATTTGCGCTACAAGTATATACGATTCTATTACTCGTTTTATAAACGTTTACAGGATTACTCTAGACAATTCTTCCTGGAACTTGCAGTCTTGTAAGTGCATGTTATCATGGTCTAAAAAACAAGGTCTAGCATTCCGGGAGTGACACATGCTTACGTCACTATCCAGGTGCCACTTTATTGCAACAAAACACGAATTATGGAAACATTTTCAGTCACCATTCTGTAAAAAATATATATAAAGCATTTAAAATGTCGTTTCGTTTTTCTAATCAAACGAAACAATTCAATTTAAACATATACCAACGTAATTTTAAGTTAAAACCTCATTGTTTTATCGGATTCGCACAGGTAGTAAAGGCGGTTGGGGAGTTATTATTACACACTACTGGTAACACAGCGGTGATGTCGTAGGCTTGTGTCACCCTGTGTCTCGGAATGCTATACCTGGCGAAGTATAATATTATTATACCATGCATGTTATAAAACTAATTAGCAAAGTGTTGCTTTTGATCCTATAAACGCATTTAATAAGATTGTTTACTCTTGTTAACGTTTTGTTTCATTCTTCTATAAGACATGCACTTCAATATAAACGTTTTAGATATTGCTGCTATTGTTTTTGACCGAGCGAGAGCAAAGCGCGAGCGAAGCGTCTCCGTTTCAGCTTGGGGAAAAATGCTTCGTATGTTCGGATGTCCGGCGGATGTCCGGCTCTTCTCCTCTATGTTTTCATTTTTTTTTAGTTTTAAGATGTATTTTTGTTGCTGTACTGCTAATAAACGCATTTTTGTTTTTTCTTTCTTAATAAATTACTTATTTATTTAAAACGAAATAAAATTTTAATAAACCTTACGCGGACCATATTTTAACAATTCTTACGGACCACTAGTTGGGAACTACAGCGGATTAATTGCGTAACACACGAACAGCTTTATAGCTTTATACAGCGAATAGCTTTCATTTTGACAGTTCGACAACATTCATTGCGTTATTTACACTGTTGAGCAGACAAATTTTTCGAACATATGAAGCAATGGGTTAGCAATAGGCTTCAAAATGATTCAGATTGTTACATAGTTTTTACAGTTCATAATATTCTGCCGTTTTCGGCGTACAACTACATTTACGGGTGTTGGTTAGTGTCTTACACATGTCATTGAATTAAATGAATTAGGATACCGTTCAAATTGCAAATTAGACAAATGTTAATAATAGAAATGTCAAAAAGATTGAATTAAGTCAAAGAGATAATAAGAAGAGAATAATATAAATAATTCCTAATAATTAAGTCAAATTTTTATTCATAAAATCATTAGTCCGCCTGTAATACTTTATGCTACACCTTTGCAGAGAGTCTACAGGTTTAAGTATCTTGGTCATATATTGACTCCCAACCTCAAAGACGAGGTTGACATTGAACGGGAGCGGAGAGCGTTGTTGGTTAGAGAGAACATGCTGGCTCGCAGGTTTGCACGATGCTCACTTCCCGTTAAAATCATGCTCTTTCGAGCCTACTGTACTGTTTTTTACACGTGCAGCCTGTGGGCTAGATATACGCAAAGATCGTACAGCGCTCTCCGCGTTCAATATAACGATGCGTTTAGCATACTGGTGGGGTTGCCCCGTTTCTGTAGTGCGTCAGGGATGTTTGCAGATGCGCATGTAGATTGCTTTTATGCAACAATGCTTAAAAGCTGCGCTTCCCTGATGCACAGGGTGTGGGGCAGCTCCAACTGTGTCTTAAGCATGGTTGCGAGTCGCCTGGACTGTGCTTACGTGGGTCACTATTGTGCCGTCTCTCATGGAATGTCGCTACGGTGACCAATCGTTATTTCTTGTATTATTTTTGTTTACTGTCTCTGTTTACTAACTTAGTCGTAAGTTTTACTAATAATCTTGTTGAGTCTTAGTTACTCGAATAAAGAAAATTCTATTCTATTCTATTAGTGGAGTAGTATCAATTACTTAAAAGATAATTGAATTTTTACATTAAAATGTCCAAAAATAAAAAAGATTTAAAATAATCTGGTAGTTTATTATAAACTTTAGTCGCCATACTAAATACGTTATTGAATACGCCATAGAAAATAGTTTATTATTTCGTCTCGGTACACGAAGCATGTGAATTCTGCGGCGTGAGTGCAGATGTGTGAGTGTTGCAGTTTGCGCACGTAATGGCCGACCGTCGGCCGACTAATGTGTGAAAGTGTACGTACAGCGGCCTGTACGTACAGCGAGCTGGCCGACTTGAGTGACACAGTTTATACTAATGAGAATCTGTCCGACTATTTTTGTTCGTCCATGGCATCACTATTAAAAAGTTGTATCCTAACTTCCTAACTAATATTATAAATGCGAAAGTAAGTTTGTTTGTTTGTTACCTTTTCACGCCTAAACCACTGAACTGATCATCTTGAAATTTTGCATATACGTTGTCAGGGGTACAGAAACGGACATAGGGTACCTTTCTTTCCGAAAAAAAGTATTGTTCCCGAGGAAAACAACAATAACGTTCTTATGAAAATAGATTTATTTATTTATTTATTTATTTATTTATCACAAACACAACTATCATTACAGGCAATAATCCTAATGCGGTAGCGTGGTCTTTAGTTACATTCTTAATTACAATTAAAGCTACTAGTTATATATTAGCATAACATAATACAAACAATGTTACCTTTGTGAATTCATTCAAAGAGCAATTAAATAAATCTATCCTATCAGCAGTGTCATTCAGTGTATGCAAGGCTCGCGTCAGGGGCGCTTTACTGAGCAGGTTGGTTCGCGCGCGTGGCACTGCTAACAACCGTGGACGTCGGCGTCGCAATGCATACTTATCAGGCACATTCAGACATATCTCCTTCAAAACACCAGCATTAAACATTTTACCGCGCAACAGCTTAAAAATATACGTGGTAAAAGCCAGGTCCCTTCTTGTCTCCAGTTTGTTGTACCCAACCATGCCAATTACGAACAAAGTTGGGTACATCAACGGATAGAAGGGGTAGACCCCGTAAAGTTTCATATACAAATACCTGATAAATTTGTTCTGTATGCGTTCCAACATAAGACTATATTTAATCTCATGTGGAGCCCATATGACAGCATTACACTCAAGTTGAGTTCTTATCAGAGCATTATACAATGCTGTTACCGCTGTAATGTTTGTAAAACCCGAAGCCCGACGGAGTATGAAACCCAGGCTTCTATATGATTTTTTACAAACATTTATAATATGTTCACGAAATGTGAACTCGGTGTTCAGGCGCACCCCCAGATCGCGTACCTTTTCTACCCGCTCAATTGGCGTGTCATCTAACGCATACCCGTGATGATGTGGCACTCTCATTCTGCTAAAGGTTATAACCGAGCATTTTTTAACATTAAATTGCAGCTTATTCTTCCTGCTCCACTCTGCCACACTATCTATATCACGCTGCAACCGTGCACAGTCACTCAAATCTTTAATTGCCATAAGCAACTTAAGATCATCCGCGAATAATAGACAAGTGGCAACCCTGACGACCTCAGGCAAGTCATTTATCATAATAATAAAGTTAAGGGGACCCAGATTGCTTCCCTGGCTTACTCCTGACCTCGTGTAATAAGGCTCAGATTTATAACCAGCATATTCTACAAACTGCCGTCGATCTCTCAAGTAGCTAGCAAAAAACTGCAGTAATTTGGGAGTACAGCCGACTGCTGCCAGCTTCTCTAATAATATGTCGTTATCCACCAAATCGAAAGCCTTTTTAAAGTCAAAATAGGCAGCGTCGACTTGTACTCCCGCATCAACATTTGGAACCACGTACGTCATAAAGTTCAGTAAATTACTGGTCGTGCTACAACCCGGTCTAAATCCGTGCTGGGCATCCGATATTAAACAAGATACTTGGTCCAAAATGCACGTTTGTACGGTTGACTCAAAGACCTTTGCTGGTACTGACAGAATTGCCACTGGTCTATAGCCACTCACGTCCGAATCCATCCCACCCTTAGGTACTGGGATCACACGTGTGATTTTCCAGCATTCAGGAAAATAAGACGACTCAATGCACAGATTATATAAATGTAAGAGCGGCTTCGCTAGTACAGTGCGGCAATCCCTTATTACAAAAGCAGGAATACCGTCTGGCCCCGCCGACCGCTTTGCCTTAAGTCGATCTAGAGCTTTCGCTACTTGGCTCAGTTGTAGGCGACCTATATGTACACGCGAGCTGCTACCACCGCTTGAGGCCACTGCGGCGTTCACATCGAGTCGTGGTTCCTGATTATTGTAAACAGAATAAAAATATTGCGCGAACTCACCAGCACACTCCGACTCGGGTACGACTTTACCGTTTTTGAGAATGCTTTTCCGATTATCTGTTCCCTTTTTAGCCCTCACATAGTCCCAAAAAGATCTCGGATCCTTTGTAAAACCTTGCTGAACCCTCTCCCGGTGATGGCTATGAGCACGCATTATCATTGTTTTTACCTTTGCCCTACACCGAGCAAACATTTCGTAATCACTGCTTACCCCACTATTTTTGTAACGTTTATGCAGTATCGCCTTTTCTTTAATACAATGGATAATTTCACCCGTATACCATTCAGGGTACCTGTACCTAGAATTAACATCCTTTTGCCTTTTTCTTGGAACGGAACTATCGATGATGCTATTTATGGTGTCATAAAAATAATGAATGGCCTTATCTGGGTCCTTTATATCATACATCGGCTTCCAATCGTTTGATAATAGCAATGAGTACAACGCGTCATAATTTGCTTTGGCAAAATTCCACTGTGGACACAAACCACCCGCTTCTGCAACAACAGTATGAGGCGGGATGGAGTTTGTATATTTACAGTCCGAACGCTCACACTTGCCTACAGGTACGCATATTGCGAGCGGCGGGTGGTAGGGGTCCACCGGCACAAGAATTTCGTCTGCCTCACTCACGCGCACCTCGCCCCCACCCAATGAACACAGCACTAAATCTAACTGTCGACCATTGCAATTAGGTACTTTATTTGTCTGTATGAATTCACAAAAAGAAATAAAATACTCGTAATAATTGACTACATTATCATTACAGGAATGCAAATTAAAATCTCCTATAACAACTACGTCCCTATAATTTACACATAATTGTTCTATAATCCTAAACAAAATCATATAATCGTTCTCGCTACTGTTCGGGGGAATATAGACAACACAACACAAAAACAAATATCTATTACGCGTATAAACTGTAGCACAAACCAGTTCAAAAGCACATCTATCGACGTTGACGTCACCAGGTACTGTTACTTTCCGTAGTTCGAACCCATGTGTGGCCACGAGAAACGCGCCTCCTTGTTTCCGCCCATCTAATCGGTCGCATCGTAAAATATGATATCCTTGTGGTATAATTTCTGCATTGTGTATTGATTCATTACAACCAGTTTCGGTTATTGCAATTAAATCAGCCCCCGAAGATTCGATATTATCACAAAACATATCCAACTTAGTACGTAGACCTCTTGCGTTTTGATAATAAATTTCAATGCTTAGACTATTTTCCGTCGTTCGGCTTATTTGTTGGTCTCCGAAACCAAATCCATTCGGAAAATTCTGCATTCAGAGGCCATACCTCTGGCTGACATAATTTGTGGTAAAAGCCCTCAGAGATCCCAACGATGAATGAAGCATAGTCTCTCTCTGTCTTATGCCTAATTTTTTCAATTTTGACATTAGTTTCAGAGACACATACCTGTATCACATGAGCGGTCAATTTTTCCACTGTGGTTTCCGGGTGTAATCGCCAAACGTGGAGATGTTTCTTACGCTCCATTGCTTGAATTTCCTTAAGGCTAGAGTTCTGGCCTCTCTTTACATCTTTATTTTGAATCTTCCCTTTCTTCTTATGGACAATTTTCCACCCTCCCTTTCTTCTCTTCCTTGCTGCTCATATCAGCCTCAGTTGTTGATAAAGACTGCCTCTTTTCCTGTGATACTTCCTTAGACATTAGAAGATGGCGCCACGTGTCTTTCGAATCATGATTGAAATTGGATTATATTATTATAGAAACTTTAGTAGTGTGTTAAGAGCTTTTTTTTTTAAAATACCTATTCATTTTATGAGTCTAAGGTGTCGATAGACCGGCCTTTCATCCTCCTAACTATAATCCCCCGAACAAACCGAATTGATTGTCAAATTCTAAATTAACGCGAGCGAAGCCGAGGGCAAAAGCTAGTTACTAATATTTTTACTATGTATTTCTGTTACCAATGTCCCAGCTATGTGGACTTTTAGGCTGATGATACTTATGTTTACATTTGACTGCCCAGACGGCTCAATTAGTCTAATTTAAACATTATACGCGGTTGTTGACGGTGCCTTGAGGTCAGACCTAACTGCTGGGTAACGCACCTTTGACGCGCGCCTCACATACACTTACCGAAATAGCGGATAGGTTGGATTTATTTACCTGCTCTCTGAATGAGTTCACAAAAATTACTTTACAGGTAATAAGCTGTAATGGAATAGTTATTTGTGCAACAAGAGAGCAAAGTCGTTTTTTGCTGCGAGTGCTGATTTTGAATCCTGAGTGTGGCGAGGGATTCAAAGGCACGAGATGCAAAAAACTTTGCTCTCGTGTAACACACATAACTTTTCACTTCAGCAGCGAGAATACTTTAGGAGATAAAATAATAAACAGGAATAGATTGAAATAACTATTTATTGTGAATCAAAATAATTAACATTGTAGGTAGAGGTACCAATTCAATAAAATGGAACATTTTAAAAGTTAAAAGTAAAATTACTGCAATTCTGCAAATTAAAAGTAACCCGCTCTTTTATTTAAATTAAGGCGTGTTCGGAAATAGCACCCATGAAATTTTATTATTCAAAATATATTACGTAACATTATTGATACTAGAAATAAATATTTACAGGTTAAATATCAGTTTTGTTTGCAGTAAATACTTATTTTCGTTTAAATACAACAATAAGTTAAAAGTTCAATAAATTACATTAAAAGACATAATTATCTTTTTGCAAAATTTTTTAGTTAGTACGAAATTCCGAACGTTTCTTTGAGGTCGAATTCAAAATCGGAACTTCGAAAGGGCTGGTCTTTGACTCTCTCTCTTTCTAATGGCGGGAAAGAGATAGAGTGTGAATGTTTCGAATTGTATGGATGGATGGACGGATGTTTGTTACTCTTTCACGTAAAAACTACTGAACGGATTTGGATGGAATTTGGAACACAGATAGTTTATAACCTGGATAAACATGTAGGATACTTTTTATCCCGGTAATACGTTCCCGTGAGATAATTTCCCACTTCTACGCGGGCGAAGCCGCGGTCAAAAGCTAGTAATAAATAAATAAATAAAATAAATATTCTATTGTAGTTAAATATACCAAATAAATAAAAAGTGGTGAATGTGGTGATGGTTTATCGGTCGTTTGGGGGCGAGATGGGCGATCGAGATTGTTGCCATTGCGGGCAAACCTGGATGAAGCTGGTATTCGAGCGTGCGGATTGGCAAAAACTCAAACTGAAAGTATTTATTTAAAATAAACCAATTACAGTCAGAAACCAGAACCAGTCAGAAAGATGACAGTGTTGCAGTTGCCCATTCCAAAGCGTAGTAGGTACCTATGGAGAAGAACGGGCAAAAAATTCAACGGACACTCTTTTAAATCAAAATATTGTTACAAAAAATTGGTTACATTATTGATCGATGTAAAAAGACATGCACGTTAAAAGCGTCAGTAATAAAAAAGATAGAAATATAAAAGAAACAATTCAGAAATTTAAATAAGCCGTGGTAGCTAAGAGATGACCAGTCAGTCCCTACTGATGGCGCCCGTTCACGAACATGTCGTATGGATCAGCACCATTCAGCACAACCATTTTGAAGGGAACTTAATGCCACACGCCACCATCAGCGAGACATTTGAGTGAGCATGACATACTCTCAACTGCTACGCTTTCACGTCAACATACATAATAAACGGATCCGTGGTACTCACATTTACAAAGTTCTCACCGGCAGTGTGAACAGTCAGCGATCAGCTATTAATATATTTAACTCTTATACTGACACGGGACTTACATCTATTGTACGTTTCTTGAGCGAGAAAATAGTCGATAGCTAGTCGCTTTTTCGTCGGTGGTGGGTCAGGTGCTTAAGAGAGGCATTTTGCTGCAATGTGACAATGTTAGGCACCTATCGACTATTTTCTCACTCGAGGTGGCCTTGCACAAGTCCGAGGCCATGTGTTTTTATGGGCCTCTTGCACTTTCTGGCACTTTTGCAGAAAAATGCGGTTTTATGCGAGGTAACATGAATGGTATTCTGCTAACGGCGCGGCGAGAGCGCAGTTTTTCAAATGAATGCAGGTTACAGCGAACAAACACTCCCATTTCATATACACTCGAGAGCAATGAATCCGGGTCACTTAAAGAATCCTAAAAATCTCGGAAGCTAAAAATGCTAGGTTAATGCAATAAATTGTATTTAATAGACAATGTAATACTCCTTAAATGAAGGTATTAAAACTTCTTAGTTATTGTAAAGTTATATCATAAAAAAATCAAATTTGAAAAAGGGCCACTTTCGAAGATGGAACTACGAAATTACAGCATTTGGTTTTACTTTTGTTTGTAATCTGTCATTTATGTGGGTACATAAACCATGTTGATAGTGCTCTATATTCATTATTCAAGCTGAAATTATGTCGCTTACGCCTGAAGAATGCACCAGAATACTTACAATGCTGGAAACCGGCCGGAGTCAGCGCGATACAGCCAGGACTGTCGGTGTGTCGCTGTCAACAGTACAAAGAGTTCTCCGACGTTACGAAGAAACTGGTTCTAACCTACGCAGACCAGGAACGGGCAGAACCAGGTGTACCACAGCACGAGAAGACCGATACTTGGTGAACACCATGCTTCGAAATCGCTTTCTCACAGGAACTGAACTCACAAATCAGTTTCGACGCCTCGGAGGAAGTAACCCAAGTGCATGGACAGTAAGACGTCGGCTTGCTGAATCTAACTTAAAACCCCTTAGACCTGCAAACGGCCCTAAACTGGAGCGTGGGCATCGTATTTCAAGACTATGATATGCCCAGAGCCACGTAAATTGGAGTATTGAAGATTGGTCAAAAGTTATGTTCTCCGACGAATCAAAATTTATACTCTACAAGCACGATGGAAGACACAGAGTGTATCGAAGACCAGGGGAAAGATTCAAGCAAGCATGCATCGAAGAAAAAGTAGCCTACGGTGGTGGGTCTGTACTTGTGTGGGCCGGAATTTCTTCTGAAAGTCGCACAGAGCTGGTGATCATAGAAAACGGCTCTTTAACTAGCGTAAGATATGTGGAAGAAATCCTCAATGATCACGTTGGTCCATTTATGGTCAATTTAGGTGAGGATGCTATATTTATGCATGACAATGCCCGACCTCATACAGGTAGGATTGTGAATGACTACCTTCAAGAGATGAACATTACTCGTATGGAGTGGCCAGCGCGCAGCCCGGATATCAACCCGATCGAGCATGCTTGGGACGAGCTAGGCAGATGCGTAAAACAACGAAACCCTCCCCCAATCACGCTTCGTGAGCTCAAAATTGCTCTCACAGAGGAATGGGAGAATATTCCCCAAAATCGTATAAGGAACTTGGTGTACAGCATGCCAAACCGCGTAAACGCAGTAACGGAAGCACGAGGAGGCAATACGAAGTATTAAAATTCAAGAAAATCGTAATAAAGTTCAAAAATTTCATGTTTCCTATTTTTGTTTTAAGGAGAGATCAGCAGTTTTTTTCTTTATGTAATTTTGTGTTAATAAAATGTATGGTGACTCATATTTTTTTTACTTTCATTTAAGGAGTATTACATTGTCTATTAAATACAATTTATTGCATTAACCTATCATTTTTAGTTTCCGAGATTTTTAACATTCTTTAAGTGACCCGGATTCATTGCTCTCGAGTGTATTTAGGTACATAGACAGTAGAGTGAGCAAACTAAGTTCCTTAAACAATGGTTTACAACTATCAATCGATTGTAATTTGGTAAAAGATCGCAAGCATTTCTTCTGAGCTTTAAAAGCAATGTCTCTGTCAGTGGAGTTGCCCCAGAAAATAGCAGTAGTAGTAATAGTAGTAGTACCTACACGACACGTATTCACTTTCGATATGCGTGGCGCGGAGTCCTTGTTTTGATAACGCATAATATCGGGAAACTCGGTACGGGATATACGGCGTTCGTAACGCACGGACGAACAAACTCTGTCAGAAGCTTGCCGCGTTGAACGTGTTAATATATTATACGCTTTTACTGACACGGCACCTGCATCTAATGTACGTTTCTTAAGAGCGGCCAACCCGTCATACTTTTCTTATGGCGATTATGGCGTTGTAACACATCTTTCATTAATTTTTTTGAATTAATAGGTGTCTTGTGTACTTTACCTAGGTTTCTATGCAAGCAAAAAATCTAAATTTGAAGAAACAAATTCAGTGTAAGCCTCCAAAAATCTGCTTCTTGCACCAATTTTACCTGAACTTTGGCCGTTCATAATGTACTCATAAATTGTAAACGTAAAGAAAACATCATGTTAGAAACTTTGCACATATAATGGACATTCTAAATGACAAACATATTTTCCAAAAATTTGTAAGGCTTCTTCAAAAACACGTATTTCCTGCAACAAGTTTTGTGAAATCTCCGCGCGCCAATTTTTGTTCGATGTTATCGCGTTCTCACTCTTGCTTCTTGTTTCAAACATTGCGTTGGATGAAACAACAAGCTTTTCAATCATGCTCGCGTTGACGATAGACGGACTGGAAAGGGCCCGCTTAAGTGAGAAAATAGCCACTTCCTCGTTAGCAGTAAGACAACAGGGGCATAAACCTTTGGTTTCCTGGGAAAAAGGTCCGTCATTAATAACGGCCTTCATGATAATCTGTCATGTTCACCCTTTTTTGACATTACGGTGTTAAAAAAAACGCTCTATATTTGGACAGCTGTTATTTTGAGATAGTTCACCGCTTTCTTAGGCTCACTTGCACGTTTAGTCGAAATAAATGAATAAATATTGAGTCTACTCTTAATAGGCACGCGCGCCACTAAAAAGTAACACCGGGTTAGTAAACCTGATATTTGTGGTTTTTGAGTTGGGAACTTTCTGCATCGTTCTCACATGCATAATTTCAACATGAATGATGTAACCAATATTTTGTAACCATATTTTGATTTAAAAGAGTGTCCATGGAGTTTCTTGCCCGTTCTTCTCCATAGGTACCTACTACGCTTTGGAATGGGCAACTAGCTTCATCTTTCTGACTAACCAACCCCTTGACAATTCAAAAGTGCCTGTAATTGGTTTATTTGAAATAAATGCTTTGAGTTTGAGTTTGAACATTGCAGGGCCAATCGACGAAATATAAACTAGAATTGCAATATCTATGCCCTGTTATGTAATCCAACCTAAATTAAATGAATGAACAATGAACGGTTATTATATACCCATCTCTTTTACACTACATTACGATACGTAATACTTTCTTGTCTTTGAATTTTATAACATGACATTTAATAGTGGTTTCCATGGAGATTTAGTTCATTTTAGGAAAAATATGTTTTAAGTTTTTTTATAATTTGTATTAATTTATAAATGAATTCATGAATATATTGCCTGCTGATATAGTACCGTATTTTAACTAACTAAAAAAAAAAAAAACACTTGTGGCACTCGGGGACTGCCGCGGTATAGCTATTGCATAGCATTTTTTATCAACTTATGCAATTATAATTATTTATTTATTTTTTATTTATGCAATATTTTTTTTTTTCTTTGATATTAATTCAAGTACAGTCGTACCATATACATACACGTTAAGCGAACGCTCGGCCGAGCTACATGGTAGGTGGAATGGCGGTGTTAGGTTTTATTTTCGTTACGGAATTTCTTTATTCGGTCGCCGCGCTCAAAGCCCGCGATAAAAGCTATGCAATAGCTTAAAAAAAAAACAACTTAAAACATTGTGTCATACATAAATTGAGGTAGCCCCAGTAAGTTACAAAAGTACTTGTGTCGGAGCTGTCTCGCTCTTCCCCCAAGTGGTAGCTTAACAATGATGGTATAATAATATACTTCGCCAGGTATAGCATTCCGAGACACAGTGGTCACGTGGGAGACGCAAGCCTACGTCATCACCGCTGTGTTACCAGTAGTGTGTAATAATAACTCCCCAACCGCCTTTATTACCTGTGCGAATCCGATAAATCAATGAGGTTTTAACTAACAATTACGTCGGTAAAATTTAAATTGAATTGTTTCATTTGATTAGAAAAACAAAACGACAATTTAAATGCTTTACATATATTTTTTAACAGAATGGTGACTGAAAATGTTTCCATTCTTCTTGTTGTGTTGCAATAACGTGGCAACTGGATAGTGACGTGAGCTTGTGTCACTCTCGGAATGCCAGACCTTGTTTTATTAGACCATGAGATAACCCATGAATGCGCAAGTGGGCCTTAGTAATCCGAAGTTTTAGGCCACTGTATGTATAGTACAGTCACCGAAAGTGATAAATAACCAGGGTCGCCAATATAGTTGAAGTTTAGTAAGAAAACGATGAATGTTTTCGAATAAAATTTAATTTAATTAATAGAAAACAAACAGGTTATTTGTCAAATTAAATTTCTTTCGAAAACCTCCATCGGTTTCTTACTAAACATCAACCATATCCGACGACCGTGGTTACTTACCTCTTTTGGTGACTGTACATATCTACTGGGTAAAATAAAACAGCAAAATTACTTAAAACCTTATTTAATATGATTTATTTAAACCTTATCCATGAACAGAATTTGCCCTCAGGCTAGTTGGAGCGACGATCTTCGCAGGGTGGCTGGTAGCAGCTGCACGAGAGTTGCCGAGAATCGAGTTGAATGGCGTGCAATAGGTCTATGTCCAGCAGTGGACTTCTGTAGGCTGATGACGATGACGGTGATCATGAACAGAATGGGGGCTATCGTTTTTTGCTCACCAGTTGGCACCACTGGCGAGTAAGGTCCTGTCAGTACTTTAATTTGATGTTTTGGATATGTATGAATACCCATAAATTCATAATATATTTATTTTATTACATTTTAAAACGTCAAATGAATATTTAGTTTATAATGTTCATAAAATTGGCAAGCATGAAGCAGACAAATATTATTCTTCCTTCAAGTGCTACCAAATTAGATCCTAACTTTCTACTTAAAATCTTAAGTCATAATTAATCAAGAATGGCACAACCATTACAGCTATTATGAATCATTCGTTAAAATCCGTGATAAAAAATCCCGCAAACAGTGTACATTCAGTACATATATTGACATCTAGAGACCTTACTCTACACTAGCGCCTCTAGCGGCGAACTCAAGTGCGGTAGCCCTCATTATGTCGAAAAACACGCTATATACTTAGAAACAACTAGGAAAGGATGAAATAATATTCTGCATGAAACCCAGGTTTAGAAACCACCAGAACAAGTAGCTGTAGAATAGGATTCGTACCACCGTATCGATGATCAGCATTCTAGAAAAAAAAGGAAAAATCAAAATCGAAAAACATTTTTCAAATTAGGCTGTGAATCAGCACTTTTTTAACGTCAAAATTATATAAGATAGTCCCCTTAAAAAGCCCGTCCTTCTCCTGTTCCTAATGCTTTAGCTGGGATGAGGAAGTGGCGCAACAGACTCCCCAACAGCACGGTCTATTAAGTTTTTCGAGACATCGCCAAGCGGTTGGTCAGCCCTTCACGTGACCAGAGGGCTGGCCTATTTTTTGGCCAAAGAATCAGCATTGTCCAACAACGTGGCAATGCTGCAAGCGTTTTGGGCATTATTCCTGTTGATAGCGATACGGACGAAGTTTTTGATGCCCTATGGTTCTTTTCCTCCCTTTTTTTGTATACTTGTACACATTATTATTATTTTAAGATTGTTGAGCTAGAAGAATTTGATTCTTACTCAAATTAAAGAAAAAAGTCTTTTTTTTAGGGTGACTACTAATTGTGACCGATACTTAAACACAAATGATTGTACTCGTCATAACAAACAACTTTCCCAAAGAAACTTATTTTTTTAATTTACCATTGCCTGTTCCCAATCACCCCAATAGAATATTGAGTTCCTAACTCTATTGGGGTGGTTAATAATTTAATTACTAATCCCTTTTTACAAGCAAAAATATTCCACTTTTACCAAGCATTATTCTTTTTTTTATGTGAATTATCTATAGCCGCGGTTAAAACTGATTGTTGGCGTGGCGACGCATGTCGTAGCGACGTCGCTATATTTTCTATACAAAATACACTCGAGAGCAATGAATCCGGGTCACTTAAAGAATCCTAAAAATCTCGGAAGCTAAAAATGCTAGGTTAATGCAATAAATTGTATTTAATAGACAATGTAATACTCCTTAAATGAAGGTATTAAAACTTCTTAGTTATTGTAAAGTTATATCATAAAAAAATCAAATTTGAAAAAGGGCCACTTTCGAAGATGGAACTACGAAATTACAGCATTTGGTTTTGCTTTTGTTTGTAATCTGTCATTTATGTGGGTACATAAACCATGTTGATAGTGCTCTATATTCATTATTCAAGCTGAAATTATGTCGCTTACGCCTGAAGAATGCACCAGAATACTTACAATGCTGGAAACCGGCCGGAGTCAGCGCGATACAGCCAGGACTGTCGGTGTGTCGCTGTCAACAGTACAAAGAGTTCTCCGACGTTACGAAGAAACTGGTTCTAACCTACGCAGACCAGGAACGGGCAGAACCAGGTGTACCACAGCACGAGAAGACCGATACTTGGTGAACACCATGCTTCGAAATCGCTTTCTCACAGGAACTGAACTCACAAATCAGTTTCGACGCCTCGGAGGAAGTAACCCAAGTGCATGGACAGTAAGACGTCGGCTTGCTGAATCTAACTTAAAACCCCTTAGACCTGCAAACGGCCCTAAACTGGAGCGTGGGCATCGTATTTCAAGACTAAGATATGCCCAGAGCCACGTAAATTGGAGTATTGAAGATTGGTCAAAAGTTATGTTCTCCGACGAATCAAAATTTATGCTCTACAAGCACGATGGAAGACACAGAGTGTATCGAAGACCAGGGGAAAGATTCAAGCAAGCATGCATCGAAGAAAAAGTAGCCTACGGTGGTGGGTCTGTACTTGTGTGGGCCGGAATTTCTTCTGAAAGTCGCACAGAGCTGGTGATCATAGAAAACGGCTCTTTAACTAGCGTAAGATATGTGGAAGAAATCCTCAATGATCACGTTGGTCCATTTATGGTCAATTTAGGTGAGGATGCTATATTTATGCATGACAATGCCCGACCTCATACAGGTAGGATTGTGAATGACTACCTTCAAGAGATGAACATTACTCGTATGGAGTGGCCAGCGCGCAGCCCGGATATCAACCCGATCGAGCATGCTTGGGACGAGCTAGGCAGATGCGTAAAACAACGAAACCCTCCCCCAATCACGCTTCGTGAGCTCAAAATTGCTCTCACAGAGGAATGGGAGAATATTCCCCAAAATCGTATAAGGAACTTGGTGTACAGCATGCCAAACCGCGTAAACGCAGTAATGGAAGCACGAGGAGGCAATACGAAGTATTAAAATTCAAGAAAATCGTAATAAAGTTCAAAAATTTCATGTTTCCTATTTTTGTTTTAAGTAGAGATCAGCAGTTTTTTTCTTTATGTAATTTTGTGTTAATAAAATGTATGGTGACTCATATTTTTTTTACTTTCATTTAAGGAGTATTACATTGTCTATTAAATACAATTTATTGCATTAACCTATCATTTTTAGTTTCCGAGATTTTTAACATTCTTTAAGTGACCCGGATTCATTGCTCTCGAGTGTAGTTTCGATGTTTCCCATCTGCCAGGCGTCCCGCGACGGCCCAATTTTTTTCTCCTATGTACATCGGAAGCAATATCCTTCAAAATGAATCAGATTGTGATTGATAGTGTGTTACGCAATTAGGGTGCAGATCCCAGGCTACCTATCTGTCATATTTCATAACGATCAGTTCAGTGATTTAGACGTGAAAAGGAAACGTGTAGAAATACAGAGTTACTTTCACAATTATCATTAGTATGTAGCAGCCTGCGGGGTAATTAGTAACACACTAACAGTAGGAATGGGTTTCATTTTGACAGGTCAGCAACATTCATTGTCTACGTTGTTGAGCAGACACATTTTTCGAACATATGAAGCAATGTATTAGCAATAGGCTTCTAAATGATTCAGATTGTGATAGATAGTGTGTTACGTAATTAGGGTGCTGGAGTCTGGATTTGAGCACAGTCCAAATCAATAGGCTTACCTACTTAGTACTTACAACATCATCTGTCTAACCTTCTATCAATATATGTTCGGGTCAGCTTCCAATCTAACCGGATGTAGCAGATTTTTTTTTACATGGAGCAACTGCCTATCTGACCTCCACAACCCAGTTATTGGATAACACGATACCCCTTGGTAAGACTGGTTATCATACTTTTCGGCATCTAATTACCCGTAAAAACTGTCTAAATCTCACCTTTTATAATGCACCTTAGCCTTCGGAATATCTTCATCTTTTTCCTTCAGTAAAAACTTCCTTCCTCCAATCGCTGAGTTTAAGAAATACTGGTATTTATCAACTCTCTCCATGTCATAGTAGAATTGTTTCCTGTCTACTTCTAAGATTCGTGACCGGAGTAACACAAAGTTTTTGTTGTCGAAGGTCCATTGTGTTGTAATGTAGTACTGAAGGGCGAGATTTGCTATGTAGATGCGGCGTTGGATTTTGACCAGCCTGAAAATTATAATAATAATCATACCGCAAGCATCATAAACTTAGGAGGAGGCGGAGCGCTTGAGGGAGAGGCAATCGTTGCGCCCTCACGCCCCTAGTCGCCGCAGGAGGAGACACCCTGGGCGTCAGGAATCGATTGCCGACTCCCGGCCACCGTAGGCGCGGGCTTGCGGACGGCGAGCGATGGGCAGCTTGTCGTCCGGTAAGGACCAGGCCCGGGTCGACAGCGCGTCGTGTACCACGCACGCCTCAAAGAGAGGTCAGCATAATTGATGAGGTCCGATAGGGCCGATGCCTGCCGGGGTCGCGGATTGTTAGAAAGAGTTAACGTGGCCCTGGCGCACAGGCAACTGAAGGAACACGGGTGGGTTTTAGTCAGTAAGACTCTGATACGCCCTTCCGCTCCGCCCAGAGCGAGACAGGTCTTATGATGATTTCCCAAACAAAAAAAAAGCATCATAAACTTTATAATGATAAATAATGTCATGTACGTGTGCTCCTAAAAATATTATTGAACACTCTAATAGATTGAATTGCTCCTGTTTTTGTGAACCTCTAATAATTCCTATTTTGGAGACCTAAAACATTATAATTCTGACCTCACCTAACCCATATTTGGTTCGTTACGGTAATTTAGTGTCCTAGCCTAGTTACTGCGAGTAAGGGCCCGCTGTTTGATACATAGTTAAACATGACCAGTAGTCAATTTAACAATTAGTCACTTGACTATAGTCAATAGCCGTCAAAGTTTAACTACTCTGTCTGCGCATAGTTAACTTTTATAGTAAATTGTAATTTTTTTTTAATGTACCTACCATTGTTGTTGTGTAACCATTTGTATAATAACAATACAAATCAACATACTTCTATCATTTTTAACAAATTATTAGTTTAACTAACGCATTTTAACTATTAGTATTTTTGACTACTGATCAAAACAACGGACCCTAACTGTGAGAAAAGGACTGAAAGTTAAAAAGAGGCTCCATTATTTAAAAAGTGAGCATCATTAGAAGTGCAAAAAGTTTTTAGAGGTTCGTTAATTTAAAAAAGTGTCCATCATTAGAAGAGGAACAGTTTTTAGTGGATCAGTTACATATTCCCCATAAATAATGATAACTCATTTCATTAAAGTGTATAAAAGGGCCTTTACGAGTTGGCTTCGGCCCCTCGTATGCCTACCAAAGATTTGGGCCTCCGAGATTTAGGTCAAAGACATTTTTTAAATAAAAAAATATGGTAATTAATACACAATGTTGTTGTTACATTAAAATCACTTAATAAATAACCTACAATTTGATATAGGTCCAAACAGCCGCAAAAAGTTGTATATGTGACCGTATGATTGTGAACAACTTTAGTTTATAATCTATCTGGCCCAGGCCCTGCAGTCTCGACAAATATAACGACTAAAATCGGTCGTTAAGTCGTATCGATGTCAAATTTCTTTCATAGATTTTCAACCTTATACTTCCGAAATAAAGTTGAAAATCTATTAAAGGAATTTGACAATGATACGACTTAACGACCGATTTTTGTCGCTGTCTACTGTCGAGACTGCTGGCCCAGGCGAGATTGTAAACTATCGATAAATTGTGAACCGTACCAAACTGCTCAGGTAGCAGGACACTTGCGAGAAAGACATTTTCGCGAAAGACACTTGAGCGAAATGAAACTTCTGCGAATGGACTTTTGCGCGACCCAGACACTTAGGCGAAAAGACATTTCCGCGAATGGGTTTTGCGCGAATGGACTTTTGCGGGAATAGACTTTTGCGCGAATGGACATTTGCGTAAAAGACACTTGCGCGAAGGACACTTGCGCGACTCCACTTGCGCGAAAGACACTTGCGCAAATCCACTTGCGCGAAAATTATGCGGAAATAAGATTCCTTACACCGAAACCGATTTCTTTCTTCGAGGAGTAATAAGGAGTAAAATTTGGAGACAATTATATGAATTCTTGTCGATGACATCTTTTTGAGACGGACTGTATTAGGTTTTTCGCTAAGCGCTTGTCGACTCTTCAGGTGTCCAGAATGCTGGCCTATTTTTGGTCCAAAAAAGCATCGCCATACGACGTGGCAATGCTACCTGCCTTTTGGGTACTTTTTCTGATGACTCTTTGATTCTAACCCCTCTTTTTTATATAAGTACATGTGCATATTATTATTGTTTTAAGTCTGTTAGCTTATATATGTAAAATTTATCACGTAAAAATTGTCAGTAGTAAATTGATTATGATGCAAGTTTTAAAATCGTGCAATGTCCAAACTTAAAACAAAAGTTTCTTACATTGGTTTTCTGCCTAACACCCACAGAATCGTGTCCACCAACATTGCAGGCAGTAAATGCAACAATAAGACCTGAAAACAGAGTAAGGTTAGGTTAGGTTAGAAAAACAACCGACTTCCAAAAAAAATCACAAAAACGTGAAAAATAACTTTAATTTCGGAAGTCCGTGACAAAAAACGAAAATACAAATACAAAGACACAAATAATAAGAAATTAAATAAATAGACTATACCTAGTTCTAAATGTTTATATAAACATAATATTTATAAAATGGTAACATTCCAGGCAACGACTCATGCGCCGCTGGCCTTTAATAATCTGTGCGCGCAGCTGTCATAAAACTATAGGTGAGAACGAAAATGGCGGGAATAACATGAAGGAAACGAAAACCTAAGTAAAAAATAAATAATAATTGACCATCATGGAAATCATTGTCAAAAAATATGAAAATAAGTACCTACTCGTAAAATAGCTAAATATTCTTTGTTCTTTGTATCAAGTTTGTACCTTGAAAAGTGGAAACCTAAATGATCAAGCCCAAACAAAGCGAGTGAATTAAGTGAATTGTGTAGTGAAAGTGTTGTGCTAAATAATACCTCCCGCCGCTTGACAGAATTATTAAAAAATAAGACTTGTTATCGAGCAATATATAAATATATTAAAAACACTTTCGAAGAAATTTTGTGAAGGAAATTAAATAAACTAAAGACTTGGCTAAAAGGTCTTAGCAACCAGGCCATAAAATATTTATAAAAAAAAATTAAAAAAAACTATAGGTTTGACATTTTGATTGACATCTTCACATAAGGTTTCACCATGATATAATAATTTACTTCGCCAGGTATAGCATTCCGAGACACAGTGGTCACGTGGGTGACATAAGTCTACGTCATCACCGCTGTGTCACCAGTAGCGTGTAATAATAACTCCCCAACCGCCTTTATTACCTGTGCGAATCCGATAAAACAATGATGTTTTAACTAACAATTACGTTGGTATATGTTTAAATTGAATTGTTTCGTTTGATTAGAAAAACGAAACGAGAATTTAAATGATTTATGTATATTTTTTAACAGAATGGTAACTGGAAATGTTTCCATACTTCTTGTTTTGTTGCAATAAACTGGCAACTGGATAGTGACGTAAGCATGTGTCACTCTCGGAAGGCCAGACCTTGTTTTTTAAGACCATGGTTTTCACGGTGAGATGTTTACAGAATAGATCGGCTGGTTACCAAATAATGACCTTTAATTCATGACCTCGGGCAATGCGACTTGCGTCAAGCGACACGCGCGCGTATTCCTGTTTTCATCCGGTTTTCATCCGTCGCTCCGCAAGTCGTGTCGCAGTGACTCGTGCCATGCTCTAAACAGCTTCTTTCATTTGTTTTTTCTGCAGTCGCTATCGCACGACGCGTGTCACTTGAGGGTGTAGCTTGTGGCCACGAGCTCAGTCGGAGCCACCACTGGGCTACCACGGTCCCAGTTAGGGTTACCACCCGTACTCTAAAATAGAGTATTGTCCTCTTTTTCCTGTAGGTGTACTTTATAATTTATGACACCAATAAAGTACGCTAAAATACTCTTTTTACGTAACTCTGACTGTTACTGACTTTTTCTCCCTTATGAATGTAAAGCGGAGAGACGAAAGGAACAAAGCTTCCCTAACGTAATTAAAAACGATCTGATCAAATATTTCAATTTAAAGTTTGATTGAAAAGAGGCTGTAGGTAACAATCTTTAAGAAATACAATATTTCTTGAATGTTGCGAAAAGTAACGAAAAGTGTTTTTATTAAAGACTAGCTTTTGCCCGCGGCTTCGCTCGCGTTAATTTAGAATTTGACAATCAATTCGGGTTGTTCGGGGCATTATGGTTAGGAGGATGAAAAACCGGTCTATCGACACTCTAGACTCACAAAGTGTATTAGGTACTTAAATATAAAAAAAACCCTTACCACACTACTAAAGTTTCTATAATAATACAATTCAATCATGATTCGTAAGACACGTGGCGCCATCTATTATCATAAGAACGTTATTGTTGTTTTCCTCGGGAACAGTACTTTTTTTCGGGATTAAAGGTACACCATGTCCGTTTCTGTACGCCTGACAACGTATATGCAAAATTTCAGGATGATCGGTTCAGTGGTTTAGGCGTGCAAAGGTAACAAACAAACAAACTTACTTTCGCATTTATAATATTAGTTAGGATAAATAAGTAAAAAATAAATAAGTACTCTTTTTGTATGCTGTATTCTTTTTGTCGTTCTACAGAAATGAAGAAATACTTTATTCGTCCCAAAAAAAAGGTAGCAACCCTAGTCCCAGTGTAATGTTTCCCTTACCTTAATATAATGCAAAGTCTTCGAAGTGGTAAGGTCTCCTCCAACATGCCACAGGCTATCATTGAGGGGTATAGAGGGGGCTATCTGTCGTCCTATAATGAGCATCTCGCCCATGGTTATGTTGTTCAACTTGCCGGCACAACAGTTGTAGATAGGGACGTCGTCGGTTGGGGATAGTCTGTTGAACAAGAGATGAGTGAGAAAAGGTGTAAAGTAGTTGATAAAAAGTTGGAAAAAAAACACTAACACAATTATTACAAATCAGGTTTGAACTACCGAGACAGTTTTTGAATTAAGAACCTAAGGGCCCTATCACAGGTAAAGACAGCTACAAAAAGATAAAATGATTCCTCGTCCTTGTATAAATCTTTTTGGCGCTGACTGTACCACAACCACACCACATCGCAGCGACAAAATATCGGCAAGCAGTGGTTACGTGTGAACAGTGTCGCTGCAGCTTCTTGCAATTGCATTGTGGTAACTACAAAATCAAATGAAATGGTCGACGCAACGTTTTGTTTGTGATGTGACCGGCCTTTAGTACGCGGTCTTGCGATGTGGCTGCCACGTGGCCATGATGTGGTCGGTATCGCCCACACGGTTGATTTTGACGGTCAAATGTGGTCCGTTTGAATAGACTATTCATTTGCACACAAATTAGCGCCTGCCCACGTATTGTCGTTGTGGTGTGGTTGTGGTGTGGTTGTGGTACGTGAGATCGGGGCTCTAACTGTTGTGAACATTTTGTTCTTTATACAACTTAGTTCGGTGCTAAGTTGTCAGTTTTTTGTTAAAACTTTAACGTAGTTGGAATAAAGTTCGAAATACAAAAACTGACACGAATAAATAGGGTGCTAAATCGCGTGGTGCTAAATGATGATTTCCACCAAACGGCTCGCATCGTATCGGATCGGAAAGGATACGAACGGATGCGGTGACAGCCGATCGCGTCGGGCAGGATGTCGACGCATACGATCGGCTACGTATCGACGCTTGCGAACGAATCCGTTTCTGCGCCTAGTCAAATAGTTTAATTCCTACCGTGCCGACGATACGATCACAGGCGAACGGAGCCGATCGCGCGTCGTAGCATACTTTCGGCTACGATTACGTGTCGCGGAAGACGCCCGCGATCAAGCTGCTGTGCGCGGTTTGGTTATAGACTTTAAATACTGTGTACACGATTTAATATCGTTTAAAGATTGTAAAATCCGTTCCAATCCGATGCGATGAGAGCCGTTTGGTGGAAATCAGCCTTAATAGGCAAGTGCACATTATCAAATGTGATCGTGGTAAGTGTGGTCAAAGGCAACCTAGAAAACATAACACGTTCTTCTTCTTCTTTTCGAGTCGATGGCAAAAGCAAAAATATTTTTATTATGTTAGATAAATTGGGCCCAGAAGGTGGCCACGAAAATCGCGGCATCAGTAGCGTTTTTAGGACCTCAGAAGTGCAGCTGTATGGACACTTTTGACCTTCTAACATATGGCAAATGGTTTGGTGAGGAGCACCGCATTAGCATGGTGTGTCGGTTGGGTAGGTAATCCCCTATTTTGCAAGATTGCGCTTGCAGTGGCTTACTTGGATCCGCAATCGATTGATTGCTTTCCATATAGGCCACTGCAGGTCACGTCCGGGTGGCAGGTGATCCTGGGGCTGAACGAAGTTGGGTGGTGACAATTTTCAAGTACGCATGTGGCTTCGTTTCGTACGATAGGTGGAGCAAGTGATGTAATAAACACTTACTCTTTAGTTCCTCGCAGCCAAGATGCTACTATGAAGCTCTTGATTGATATATCTACTGGCATGTAGTCTGCTATCAGATCTGGATCCGTGTATATACTGCGCATGATACCTGAAATCAATTATAAGAATCAATTGATTTTATGTAACTTCAAAGCCATTGCCAAGGAAAGAGAGGTAGACCACAGAAAACGTGAGATGATGATATCCGACAGGTCGCTGGAACATTATGAGGCAGAATGGCCAGAGAGAGACAAGAATGGAGACTCTGTCTCGAGATCTCAATATATTATTATCAATGGGTAAGGTAATTTTCGAGCCATTTCAACGCGTTTCCTCTAATGATCTAATTTGAGAAGATGCAATTTATGGTTGGCGTAATCGAAAGCCTTGGGTCGATCTAGAAATATATAGGTAATTGGTATTTTATCTCTATTTTAATAAAGCAAAACAAGCCAATGTGGTGGATTTATTTTTCCTAAAACCATATTGTTCTTCTTTTAAGATTTCATACTTTGATATGAAGCTGTATAGTTTTTCACGCATTACTTTCTCAAAAACTTTTGAAGTTATCGGTATGAGCGTTATGGGACGATAGTTGCTCATAATATTATATTATTGGTGTCACTTTTCTTGTGGATTGGTTTAACAATAAACATAAAGAAAAGAAAGAAAATATATTTATTTGCGGTAAACATGACGCAAAGAAAATACACACAAATACAAAAAGACACACACAAATTTCTTAAGAAATAAGCAGTACCTTTGTACTTAATACTAATATGCCGTATCTGTATCTATTTTACTGTGTGTACATAAATAATAAAATAAATAAATAAAAAGAACGAGTTGGGGGAAAATATGCGTCACATTCACGCAAAACGGCAATCGCTCAGCATAATGCTACGACCCTATGCGAGACAGAGCCCCAGCGCTGGTTGAAGAGCTTTAAACGCAAGGAGAATAAGCCTTGGATAAATTATAGGTTAATCATATGCCTAATATGCGATGATAATTGTTTTTGAGCATAATTTCAGAATTTTTGTAACTTTAAAGAAGCTTAAATCTAGCAGTGACCAACGTTTGGCTGGGGAAACCGTTGAGACTGATCAAGTCTCCTATTAATGAATCCAAAGTAGAATGCCACGCTAGCAGTATAGTTTTAACCAGCACGCAATACCTGCACTCCGTGATAAAACCTAAAATATTTCGGAACTTAATCACTTGCGTATGGGAATAGTGTTATTGATGCTTCCAAAGCAGGAGGAAAATAAAACTAGCTGACTCGCGATTCAGATAAGCCAGAACTATAAGTACTAGGAGCTTCCACTGCAACGGTGTATGAGACGTACGCAACGGAGGTAAGAGATTTCTATTCTGGTTACGAAGGTCCAGATCATTGCGGCCTAATTCGATTATGTTCAACCAGGCTGCTCCCAAATATTGAGGTAATCCTCGTACATATTTTTACCTCGTAAAAATAAAGGCATAAGTAGTCAGTAATTTTTCAATGACCTCTACAAAATACATATATTCATCATCATTATTATCAGCGTACAGCAGTTCACTGGTGGACCTTCACCTTTCACCTATCGCACGCCATTAAACTAGAAGTACCATACCGATCACGTAATGGAATTTGAGCTCTACCCAATATTCGCTGAACAGCTGTCAGCTGTGACGCTACCCTATCCTACTGATGATACTTAATATTATAAATGTGAAAGTTTGTTTGTTTTGATGTTTGTTAGTCAATCACGCAAAAACGGCTGAACAGATTTGGATAAAATTTGGCACACAGATAGTTTATAGGATACTTTTAATCCGGCTAGTACGTTTTCGTGGGATATTTTCTGATGTCCACGCGGGTGAAGCCGAGGGCAAAAGCTAGTAAAAAATAAATTAATGAAGGGCCAATTTTGAGCAATACACGTGTATGAACTGAATTCATAACAATGGAAGGAACAAACCTTTTCCACTAGCAATCAGCAAGCCAGCAGGACCATTGAAGTTCTCTATCCATCCTGGAACTGGCTCGTCCACGCTTGATATTACTGAAAATAATGAAGGAAATATTTTAGGTACCTACGGTGTATTTTTAGCTCAGCGGGGTAATTGCGTAACACACTAATAGTAGGAATGACATGACATGATTTTGACAGTTCAACAACATTCATTGCGTTATTTATGTTGTTGAGCAAACAAATTTTTCGAACATAAGAAGCAATGGATTAGCAATAGGCTTCAAAATGATTTAGATTGTGATAAATAATGTATAAGGTAATTAGGATGCAGGTAGGCACGGGAGATTTTTTTCGCGCACTGGATTTTCAACGCACTGCTTAGCGCCGAAAGTTGAAAATACAAGTGTGCTATAAATAATCGTGTTTGGTGCATTTTTTTATAACTCTGCCATGGAGAAGCAAGTTTTCAATTTATTAATGTTACCTATTGAAGGTCTGATGATGACTATGGGCAGTATTCCTTTATACTCAGCCACTACGTTCTCAGCCAGCTGCTTTGAAAATGTGTATGTATTTGGCAGCTCTCCTAGATACCTGAAATTTGTCAGATAAAATTAATTTACACACAGACCCAAAAAATCAAGAAGAATTCCAAGAATTTTGCACACTAAGCTTTTGTGACACCGCTGACGAAGTAGCGACAAGCTATCAACGATTTTCTCACTCAAGAAACGTACAAAGGATTATAGGTTTCGTGTAAGTAAAAGAGATACATTTATTAATAGTTGACCACTGACTGTTAACATCACCAGCGAGTACTTCGTGACCGCGACAAGAGCTATCAGACAGAGTACTCGCTTAGCGACTCACGCTTGGAATATTCGCATAACAGCGAGTAATCGCTTGTCGCGCCGTTCACTCGCTGCTTGTTGCTCGCCAACTCGTGTTAAGAAGGCCCTTCCCGGTCGGTCTATCGTCAACGCGAGCATGATTTAAAAGCTTGTTGTTTCATCCAATACAATGTTTGAAAAAGAAGCAAGAGTGAGAACGCGATAACATCGAATAAAAATTGGCGCGCAGAGATTTCACAAAACTTGTTCCAGGAAATACGTGTTTTTGAAAAAGTGTTTGTCATTTAGAATCTCCATTGCATGTGCAAGGTTCCTATGAAGATCTTTTCTTAACTTTTATAATTTATGAGTACATTCTGAACGCTCAAAGTTCAGGTAAAATTTGTGCATAAAAGCAGATTTTTGGCGGCTGATATTGTATTTTTTTCTCCAAATATTGATTTTATGCTTGCATGGAAACCTAGATAAAGTGCACAAGATACCTATTAGTTCAAAAATTTCAATGAAAGATGTGTAACAACGCCATAATCACGTAAGAGCGTTTGTATGAAAAATATGACGGGTTGGCCGCTCTTAAATTGCTAGCTCTACTCGCTTTTAATTAATCAACGGTGGTGGTACAGGAGCCTCATGTAGTTTTGGAGTCATTAAGATGATGAAAACGAAAAGTGCTCCGATGCAAGACTAAAATCGCCACTTGGTTTAAATGATAATGATAAATAATAAATGATTTTATTTCTGTAAGTAGGTTTGTACAAACGTCACGTCACGTACACGTCAATCATATTTTTTAAACTAGATGAAGTCAGCGTTTTCTATCTGACTACTCTGAGAAGAAAGGCCGTAACAAACTCAGAGGTCACAGTTTCTTTTAAAGTCCAGACACAATCTTGGTCAGATCATGCGAAGACCATGTAGATTGGTATCTGAAATGGTCTTTTGAGAAAAGAACCACCCAGATCGAGTGGACCTGTCCAGTCAGTGCACGCATTTGTCAGTAATCGTGCAGCTCGACTCAGGAAGTCAGGACTTAAGGAGCTCAACGATTCGACGAACAATACCAAAGTAAGGACATTTGGGTAGGCCGCATAAATTACTCAAACTGCCAGATCATGATTAAAATAAAATGAGAAAAAAAAGCAATGACCCACATAGTCCTCACATTCACAATAATTAAAACAACATAATAATTTACAAGTAAATACTCATGTCATTGTATATGTAAAATTCGGTAATAATATTTGAAGACCACGTAGATTGGTGTCTGAAATGGTCTTTTGAGGAAAGAACCACACAGATTGAGTGGACCTGTCCAGTCAGTGCACGCATTTATCAGTAACCGTGCAGCTCAACTTAGAACTTAAGGAGCTCAACGATTTTGTTTTTGAATTAAGTTTTTGAATAAAGAACTGCATGAAAAGAATAAGCAACAGCTTCCTACAGCCCGCCATGACCTCCATGAGTCAGTTCCCATGTTCATTGAAATAATATTCATGAGTGAGGATCATCATTATCATCAAAATTGTTCCTTCTACTGCTGAGTACGTCCAGCCGCAAAGCCTCCGTCCTTTTGTGCCATGCCTCCTTGGTTTGTGCGAGTCTCATCCAAGTCTTCCACGCGGTCTTCTGTAAGTCGTTCACCCATCCGGCCGAGAGGCGATGCCTAAATATATTTCTGGCGTACCCTAGGGAGACAGCCCGGACTCTCTTCTGACTGGTTTATCATCATTCTCTTAGCCTACAATTTATTTTGGTTCGGTGCAGCAGGCATAGCATGACGCTTTCTATTTCTTGGAAGACAAGACAGCTATTTCTATACAAAGTGATATAGAGGTATGAGGAACAGGGTGTAAAGCTCACTCATACTCTATGGAAAAGGGAGGATCCTCCGACCAGACGGGTGTCGTATCTGGTGGGCAACTGCCCGACGTTTTGATGTCGGGACGTTGTATATATGCTAGTTGCGCGGTAAACTCTGCTTGCGCGATGCAGGATTTTGCGTGACGTCAGTATGACGCGTAGCTCGCATGTGGCGTTGTAGATACCGCTACAGTGACATTTCGTTTCCCTATTTTTGACATCGCACCGTAAAAATCCTTCTAAAATCCGTAATTTTGTCTTTCGTTTTACTGATCGTTGTCTAGGTGTTTTTATATGTAGACTATTTCAGAAGAAAGTTTTCTATCCTAAGCGTCAAAATCACACTGACAACTGTCAGTTGTCTAAGGTAGTGAAGACAATTTGATTTTGTAATCGCCATGCTAAAGACAGTAGAAAACTTTTTACTCGACGACCGCAAAGTATAAAAATGGAATGGAAAAATTGAATTTTTAAATTTTTGTATGGAAAATGTGAAAAAGTATTATCTACATGTTTAGTTTTAGGGGTTTAACGGTTCCATAAAGGGGGTCGAAATTTTCATTATTTTTGCGATAGGACACACCATTTTCGAGATATAAGCAAAATAAAAGAAAAACGTGAACAAACTACTGAATTTCGTAAAAGAGTGCAGTTGACTCTTTCTACTTTGCTGCCGTCGTACTGTCTTTACGGAACGTCATTTTTGTCTATTCTTCCGTCGACAAAACCCGTTTCTATAATGGTCATACTACGCGTGCAGCGTCATCTTATTCCATACTTCTCTACATACAAGACGCCATCTCGGTTATCTTTCACACAGGACTGTGTCCATCGTTTCTTTAGTCTTCTCACATTGTTAATGGCGGTCCACGTTCATACTTAAAACTTTCCAATGTTAACGAATACATGTCAGATCACGAAGAAGCAAATTTTATTGAATAATATTGATATATACTTTATAATCATTTGTAGGCATCTACAAACGCCACATGCGAGCTACACGTCACACTGACGTCACGCAAAATCCTGCATCGCGCAAGCAGAGTTTACCGCGCAACTAGCATATATACAACGTCCCGACATCAAAACGTCGGGCAGTTGCCCACCAGACACAACACCCGTCTGGTCGGAGGATCCTCCCTTTTCAATAGAGTATAAGTGAGCTTTACACCCTGTTCCTCATACCTCTATAAATTAATAGATGTTCAAATTTTATTGAATAGACACTTAAAAATTATGATAGTTATGACATTATCAATTACAATTTACAATTATTTATATATTCTTAATCTGACATTTTATTAAACTTTATATCTTGATCTGACATCGGTATAACTTTGACATTAATTATTTAATTGGTTTCTATAAATCCTAATGCATGAGCTCATATTAGTTGTTGCTGTCTTTTTTTTTTATGTAATTAAAATAATAACATCGTGCACGTTAGAATTAAATTGCACACCATATGTTATGGTAAAATGTAAAGGGGCCACTATAGTTTTAAGACCATACATTGTAAACCTACATTCTGGCCAATAAATGGATTTGATTTGATTTCCCTAACTGGCTATTAACACTTTCAGCGCCGCTCTCGTGAAGTGCGCACATTATGACACAATATTTTCTTAGACAAAATGGAAATACGGTGATACATAGTATAATAATATACTTCGCCAGGTATAGCATTCCGAGACACAGGGTGACACAAGCCTACGTCATCACCGCTGTGTTACCAGTAGTGTGTAATAATAACTCCCCAACCGCCTTTATTACCTGTGCGAATCCAATATAACAATGAAGTTTTAACTAACAATTACGTTGGTATATGTTTAAATTGAATTGTTTCATTTGATTAGAAAAACAAAACGACAATTTAAATGCTATAAATATATTTTTTAACATAATGGTGACTGAAAATGTTTCCATAATTCGTGTTTTGTTGCAATAAAGTGGCAACTGGATAGTAACGTAAGCATGTGTCACTCCCGGAATGCCAGACCTTGTTTTTTTAGACCATGCGTTGATAAACGTTCAACTCTTCAATTATCCTAGAGTGATATAGGACAAAAGACGTCGACACAAGGCGGCTGATGTGAGGTGCGTTGCCACTACGCAGGACGTGTTCGGACGTTGCGTATGTGTGCGTACGCGCTTGCGAGTGTGTAGGAGACGACAACAATAAGCCGCCAAAATTTTATTTGTTGTGGCTCTAGATGTTTGACACTTGCAAGTCGTGCGGCGCAAACGTTTAACTAATGGAATTTACTATTGTTTCCTAGCGTTATGAGACGTAGTGCAAATAATATAATATTTTTAGTAGCCGTGATTAGGCATTGTGTTAACAATATATTGTACAAAAGACCTTGCTGGTCCGAAGGTGTTAATAAATATTACCAACACATGAGCTGTTTGCTTAAACTTCGTTAGAGGTCCAGGACGTTTGAAGAAACAAGTATTACTTACTTAGGAGTCAGCACCTTCAAAGCATGAGGATCAATACTCTCGCAGACCTCCAAGGTGTCTCTCCAGTCAGCATGAGGAGGGTACAGGACCTCCTCTATAGGATCTCTGTTCGTGTTGGAGTAAGATGTTGAGACGTGGATGAAAACCTGAAATTAGAGGAATTCTTACTTAAGAATGAGAGACAGTAATTTTGTCTGGATTCCAAAATCCAGTAATGGTTCGTTAACTTTTCGTCAATGACGATTGGTAACGTTGTCAAACTCAAACTCAAAGTCAAACTCAAAGCATTTATTCCAATTAAACCATTTACATGCACTTTTCAATTGTCAAAGAGTCGGCCAGTTAGTCAGAAAGTTGAAGCTAGTTGCCCATTCCAAAACGTAGATCTGTATGGAGAAGAACGGGCAAGAAACTCCAAGGACACTCTTTTTAAATCAAAATATTACAAAATCCTGGGTACATTATACTTGTTGCTTCTATATGCGAGAACAATGAAAAAAATATATAAAAAACAAATCAAAATATAAGATTAATAATAAAAATAAGCCGTGGCAGTTAAGAGATGACCAGTCTTAACTGACGGCGCCCGTTCACGAACATGACAAACCGTTTTTTAAGTTTGTATTTTTGTTTTTTCAAACTCAAACTCAAAGCATTTATTTCAAATAAACCAATTACAGGCACTTTTGAATTGTCAAAGGGTCGGTCAGTCAGAAAGATGAAGCTAGTTGCCCATTCCAAAGCGTAGTAGGTACCTCTGGAGAAGAACGACGTTTTCTGTGATGACGTGTGTGTTTTAACTGTATTTATTGCCCTCTCATAATTGAATTGTTTTGTAATAGAAATGGATCATCGGAATATAAGCTTAGACCTCAAAATTACTATATAGGTGTAAAATCAAATGTGGATCGTAACTTACATTTAAATTCCTGATGTCTGTAGCGAGTTCCACCATTTCCTTGGTGCCTCTTAGATTCATTCGCACAGCATATTCTAGGGGATCGTCAAATCTGTAAACAAAAAATAATTTCGTCAGTGAGTTGCCCACTGGTCACACCTTTTAAAAGGTCCAGATTCATAATCGCTCGGTCTAATCTGCACCCTAATTACGTAACAAACTATCTATAGCAATCTGAGTAATTTTGAAGCCTATTGCTATTACCATTGCTTCATGTGTTCGAAAAATTTGTCTGCTCAACAACGTAAATAACGCAATGGTCTTTACAAATCTAGCAAGTCATGTCGGTACTGAATTGTCAATTTGAAATAATTATGATATTATAGGATATAAAAATGGTGTAAAAGAACATCGCTAGGAAACCTGAACTTAATGTTCTAGAAGCACATACTGTGAGAATAATGATATGTATAAACTAATATTACAAAGAGGTAAAATTGTTGAGTTTGTATGAACATCTTCGGAACTACAAATCTGATTTCAAAAATTCTTTCACGAATTAGAAGCTACAGTATTGCCAAGTGTTATAGAATATATTTATGTTAAACCAAGAAATTTTACGCGGAGTAAGTTGCAGGCAGAAGCTAGTTTATTATAAGAAAATGTAAGATGACCAGAGGTCATACTAAAAAAACAAGACAAAGAATAGATACCTCACACTAGCAGCTACGTGGAATACGATGTTCACACGATTGACAATCAGCGCACGATCTTCTTCAGATAATCCTGAAAGCAAGGAATAATTAGTCGAAAAAATAAATCTAATGAATCAAACGAAATTAATATCATTGTATCAGTAAAAAATCTGTTTATTGTGAAAAAAATGGCTTCTTCACTGACTTTTACCAGCGGTTTTCTTTATTATCACAGAAAAAAAATATAAGTTCTCCCAGCGGGGTAATTGTGTAACACTCTAACAGTAGGAATGGCTTTCATTTTGACAGTTCACCAACATTCATTGCGTTATTTACGTTGTTGAGCAGGCAATTTTTCGAACATAGGAAGCGATGGATTAGCAATATCTTTCAAAATGATTCAGATTGTGATTGATAGCGTGTTACGAAATTAGGATGCTGGTCGGGCAAAGTGTTGTTAGGTTTTTCCATCTAGAATTTCTCAGTAGCAGTCCGGAGCGTGGATTTGTGCCCAGTTGATGGCAATAGGCTCGCCGCCTCGCCTATTACATGGGACTTAAACATAACTGCCGAAATGTGGGTGTACGTGCTATATGGGCACACCTGTGAATAACCCTTGGGAAAAATAAGTGTGATGTTATGTTAAGTAATGTAAAGTTATGTTATGTTAAGTTATATTATGTTAAGTTATATTATGTTAAGTTATGTTATGTTAAGTTATGTTCTGCTAATTAATGCATCTTGTCCACAATTCGACGGTTATAAATTCAATATTTAAACAAACTTACCTAAACCAATTTCTAGAACATCTCCTGCTATGACGAACACTTTTGAATGGAAGTCAGGTCTCTCCTTGCGAAGTCTGTCAAAACACTGGAAATAGAAAATATGAAATTAAGGAAACTTACCATACCAGTTATAAATGATAAATGATAAATGATTTTATTTCTGTAAGTAGGTTTGTACAAACACTTTTACACGTCAATCATGTTTTTTAAACTAGATGAGGTCGGCGTTTCCTATCTGACTACTCTGAGAAGAAAGGCCGAAACAAACTCAGAGGTCACAGTCTCTTTTAAAGTCCAGACATAATCTTGGTCAGGTCATGCGAAGACCATGCAGATTGGTATCTGAAATGGTCTTTTGAGGAAAGAACCACACAGTTTGAGTGGACCTGTCCAGTCAGTGCACGCATTTGTCAGTAATCGTGCAGCTCGACTCAGGAAGTCAGGACTTAAGGAGCTCAACGATTCGACGAACAATACCAAAGAAAGGACATTTGGGTAGGCCGCATAAATTACTCAAACTGCCAGATCATAATTAAAATTAAATTAGAGAAAAAAAAAAAAAAGCAATTACCCACATAGTCTTCACATTCACAAAATTAAAATAATATAATACTTTACAAGTAAATACTCATGTCATTGTATATATAAAGTCAAGTTACTGACAAATGCGTGCACTGACTGGACAGGTCCACTCAATCTGTGTGGTGTTTTCTTGAAAAGACCATTTCAGACACATTGGTGTCTGAAATGGTCTTTTGGTCTACATGGTCTTCACATGATCTGACCAAGATTATGTCTGATCTTTAAAATAGACTGTGACCTCTGAGTTTGTTTCGGTCTTTCTTCTCAGAGTAGTCAGATATGAAACGCTGACCTCATCTAGTTTAAAATAGTTATTTGTGCAACAAGAGAGCAAAGTCGTTTTTTGCTGCGAGTGCTGATTTTGAATCCTGAGCAAGCGAAGGATTCAACGATTGAATCACGAGCGTAGCGAGTGATTCTAAAGTTGAATCCTGAGTGTGGCGAGGGATTCAAAGGCACGAGATGCAAAAAACTTTGCTCTCGTGTAACACACATAACTTTTCACTTCAGCAGCGAGAACACTTTAGGAGATAACATAATAAACAGGAATAGATTGAAATAACTATTTATTGTGAATCAAAATAATTAAGATTGTAGGTAGAGGTACCAATTCAATAAAATGGAACATTTTAAAAGTTAAAAGTAAAATTACTGCAATTCTGCAAATTAAAAGTAACCCGCTCTTTTATTTAAATTAAGGCGTGTTCGGAAATAGCACCCATGATATTTTATTATTCAAAATATATTACGTAACATTATTGAAACAAGAAATAAATATGTACATGTTAAATATCAGTTTTATTTGCAGTAAATACTTATTTTCGTTTAAATACAACAATAAGTTAAAAATTTAATAAATTACATTAAAAGACATAATTATCTTTTTGAAAAATTTCTTTAGTTAGTACGAAATTCCGAACGTGTTTGTCTTTGAGGTCGAATTCAAAATCGGAACTTCGAAAGGGCTGGTCTTTGTCTCTATCTCATTCTAATGGCGGGAAAGAGATAGAGTGTGAATGTTTCGAATTGTATGATTACCCAAGGATGAATAAGATATTCGCGGCTTTCTGAAAAAAAATAATTAAAAAGTTACTTGGTCTCACTCAGTGAGCAAAATCGCATTTTGCTCACTGATTTAAGGCAGCAAAACCTACATGTTTGAGCTACTGAAGTGAAAAATATAATGACGTGTAAAAGTCTTTGTACAAACCTACTTACAGAAATAAAATAATTTATCATTTATACCTAATTCTGTGGCCAACGACCGTTGCTGTATTTCGGTTTAAAAGTTATGGGTATCGATGTAATTACAGGCAACTTTCTAAGATTGTTGACTTAATTTTATTTAATTTCCCGTTAAATATTTTCATTGGCTATGAGGCCTATGATTAAAAAATATATATATTGAGATAAATTTTTAAGCGTCCACTGCTGCGTTTGGATGAATGATTTGTCAAACATCCAATCGCAGCAGTGCACGCTTTACAATTTGTCACATTAATTTTGCGATAGTTTTCGTTCGAGAAACTATATTAAGAAATTACACATCTAACATGAGATTTGATAGAGAAAAATCAAGTAGAATAGAATAGAATACTCTTTAATATGTACACCGTAAAAATGACAGCTAAATTGTAGAAATTTTACCTAGGGTGGCACAATGGGCGCTCTTATCGCTCAAAGCGATATTTTACAGACAACCTTTGGATGGATTAAAGGGAGAAGGAGAGACAATACTGCAGGTAGTCAGTGGTGTTGGTCGTGAAGGAGGCGGCGGAAAGGGAGAGAGAGGATACAACCTCCCTTCCAATCCGTAGCAGACGCACCGGGCGCCGGAGGGCGCGGAACGATCTCCGGCCACCTTAGGGTGACGCCTGCAGGCAACAGACTTGAGGAGTTTGTTGCCTGAACAGTGAAAGGCCCGAGTGGGCGGCGCGCCGTGTTCCGCGCGCGCTTTTCTCTAGAGGAATTGCGGCCGTATGCGGCCGCTGAGGGTGACGGGATCCGCATGAATCCACGCGAGCCAACACCTGGCCGGGGGAGCGTGATGAAATGCGCAAGCACTCCAGCACCCGGCTAAATGTAGCAGAAGAACACCGTGTGGTTTTAGTCAGTAAGAGTCTGACAGACCCCTCCACCCGCTGCAGGGTGGAGGACATCATGAGGATACCCACAGGAAAATAAAAAAATACACGTGTGGCACTCGGGGACTACCGCGGTAAAGCTATTGCATAGCATTTTTTATCAACTTATGCAATTATAATTTTATTTAATATTAATATTTATTTTTTATTTATGCAGTATTATTTTTTCTTTGATATTAATTCAAGTAAGTCTTACCATATATGTTAGGGACCTAACTAAGGACTAAACTCAAAGGCAATGGACTGTAATTTTAAAGTGATATAATGAAAATAGGTACAACAATTGTCGATGTTGGTAAACGTAGGTATGGAGTGCGCGCGCGTGCCGTCGTCTGAGATCGGTAGCGAAGTGGTCCAAAGGCCTGCGTCCCGCACACCGCACCTCTCACCGCCGCCCGCCGCCTTCGGTTCTCTCACGACAGCAGCCGAGGATTGCCGAGTGGTCGGAGGCGCCCGAACAATATACGAGTACATACACGTTAAGCGAACGCTCGGCCGAGCTACATGGTAGGCGGAGTGGGGGGTATTAGGTTTTATTTTCGTTACGGAATTTCTTGATTCGGTCGCCGAGCTCAAAGCCCGCGATAAAAGCTATGCAATAGCTTAATAAAAATATGGTAGTGGTGTACCATATAGGTGTAAGTAAGTGTGTGTGTAAGTAATCTAAGATCTATAATGTTTATGAAATAAAATCATAACATCACGCCTGTAAACTCCGAAGGTATAGGCACAGGAGCAGAGCTCCTATATTCCACATAAAGTTTATTTAGTTTCTGCAGTTTATCACACATTTACTTCACCTACTTGTACAAGGTGGCAGGATCAGCGCAAACTAAAACCATAAATTCAGCACATGATGCTAGACCTCCTAGCGAAGAAATGTTTCGTCGGTTATCAAAAAAATATTCCGCTGTTTCATAGAAAATTGCACTACCTACTAGCTACGCGGTCAAACTGTATGGCAGAGCAATTTTTATTTTAAACTAGCTGCCCGCCCCGGCTTCGCACGGGTTGCGGTACTTATCTACGGCGTACCCTACCTACCTACCCTACCTACCTACCCTACCTACCTACCTACCTACCCTACCTACCCTACCTACCTACCCTACCTACCTACTCTACCTACCTACCTACCCTACCTACCTACCTACCCTACCTACCTACCTACCCTACCTACCTACCTACCTCCCTAACTCCCTACCCTACCTACCAAAAAAAAATTAAAAAAAATAAATAGATGTTGGCCGATTCTCATAGATACCGGATAAGCACAAAAAATTTCATCAAAATCGGTTAAGCCGTTTCGGAGGAGTATGGCAACGAAAACTGTGACACGAGAATTTTATATATTAGATAACCGTCGAAAAATTTCAACGCAGGAGGTTCAAAATCATGTACTGAATCCATGGTTACAGGCTGTGCGTCCATGACCCTGCCACACTTTTTTATTAATTTTTTTGGTTGGGTAATCATCAAATGACCTCTCCCGCTCTGGGCGGAGCGGACGGGCGTGCCAGACTCTTACTGACTAAAACCCACCCGTGTTCCTTCAGATGCCTGTGCGCCAGGGCCACGGTTACTCTTTCGAACAATCCGCGACCCCGGCAGGCATCGGCCCTATCGGACCCCGTCAATGGTGCTGACATCTCTTTGAGGCACGCGTGGAACACGACGCGCCGTTGACCCAGGCCTGGTCCTTACCGGACGGCGAGCTGCCCATTGCTCGCTGTCCGCAAGCCCGCGCCTACGGTGGCCGGGAGTCGGCTATCGACTCCCAACGCCCAGGGTGTCTCCGACAAGGGGCGCGAGGGCGCAGCATTACCTCACCCTCATGCGCTCCGCCTCCTCCTTCGCGAGCATTACTGCTTCGCATAAGTAGGTGAGGACTTCCCATTCCCTCTCGCTCCATACCATGGCCTGGACCAGGGCCGGACGCGAGAGATCGCCGCCGCCGATCGCCGCCACGAGGACACGGCGGTGCTCCGCCCAATCCGGGCACACCTCCACCGTATGCTCCACCGTGTCCTCCGGTCGATCCACACAATGATAACACCCGGGCGTTTCCTCCCGCCTTATCCGAAACAGGAACCTCCTGAAACAGGCATGTCCGGTGAGGACCTGCGTCAGGCGGATCGTCAGGACGCCGTGGCGCCTCTCAAGCCACTCCTCAAAGGGGGACTTACCGCCGCAATTGTGGCGTGCCCTTCTTAATGATACTGACTTATGTACTGAATAATTTTTTACATACCTAATTAATTAATTATGACACTGTTTCGATTCGTTTATGTTATTACTTTTGTACTTACTGCAATTATTTAAATTAAGAGCGGGTAGTAACCAAAATTGCCTATCTTCAATTTAATTTTTCATGAAATTCATAAGACTTAGGTATAAAATAAAAATAATATGAGTAACTACATGATATTTTGAAACTTTTTGTGGAACAGAAACACTATGTTAAAATCTTCTCGATAAAATAACACCACGAAGTAACCCCTAATTTTCACGTTTTTTCAATTTGTACGTAATATGCTAATGACTAATAGAATAATTTTTTAATGATTATTTGTAATAAGACAAGGCGAAAAAAATTGTGCAGGCATTTTTTGAAATTCCTTTTATTTTTGGTATTATTACGACTACAAGCTTTAAGCACTTACGGCGTTTTTAGTTCGTGGAAGAAGTCATCTTCCGTCGCACGTTGCGGGAACTTCAAGCATATTTTTGTTTCACAAATCAGTCGTCACAGAGTACATTTTATATAGGGAGATCAGTCGTCGTCGCTCTGTTGAGACCAGAGGACTGCGCTTGAATTTTCTGCTGCTCTGGGATTTAATTTATTTGCGTAAATAATATTTTCGTAATTTATCACATTGTAGGAACGAAACTGTGAAATAGAAAACATGAAAAAATCACTAAAACCACTTCCGAAACGATTATTAAAATCGTTAAGAATTGATAAACTAAGTAAATACCACGGCTAAACTATAAAATAAAAATATTGTAATAATTCAATGTTGATATTTTAAAACTCAAGATGACATACAATTATTTGACAGATTTTTGACTGGTATAGTACAACTAGCGCCATTGTTCTGCATTTCGGTCAATTTTCTTGCGGAGAAAATTTACAACATAGAGTTCGTGCTGGAGATTTTAGATCTTATTACAATTATGTAAAGAACCAAATTCGTTTACTCCCACTTTCGTTGACAAACTTCGTGTAAGGGTAACCTTAGACGAACCATTTCGAGCGGTTTTTGACCAACCCCCGAATCAAGATGAAAATCGAAATTTAACATATAGGTAGGTTATTGGTATAATAATATTATTGGAGTTTACAAAATAAATAAACCGGAAAACTAAAACAGGGTTTATTGCGGACACAAGTACGAAACGGTGTGCACGGGACATGACATTTTTCATACGGATGGTTTTCTCGTGACTAGATCCCTTTTTATGGTGAGGATGAGTAAAGATTGTGACGGATCACAATGTTTGAGACTGTCGGCTTGGTTTTCAAAGCTAAAGTTTCAACAGTTACAAAAGAGGAACATAATAAACTTTCGACTTTCTTTGGCACCCATATAAATAGATTCAAATTATTTTGTCGGTAAAGCCGACTAATGTACCCTAGTTATTTGTTCTGAAATTGGCCTGTTTTTCACAAATGTTTTCGGCAAGGGCTTTTTTTACTCGCGCTCCGCGCATATATTTTTATGACACATGCCATTTGACTTTGCACAATATAGTGCAAAATCCACCATAACAATATTATTTTTTACTTGGTAACACTGTTGCTAATTGACTTTGCACGATCCTGCAAAGCAATATCCACGATATACCATTATATTTCTTTACTTGGTTAACACTGGTTTCCACGAAGACGTCGTGAGGTCCAACTTGTACAAGGCCCTAACTAAAATTTGGTTACATTGGAATTTGAACTTTGTCACGCCAGCATTGAGTTTCTAGTTCCAAAACATGACTATGATCTAAGATTTTGAATTCAAGCTTAGCGTATAGTATACGCAAAATAAACAGATGTTTTACCTACTGAAGAATTTCATTGAAAATAAAGTCACTGGACAACACAGACAACTTAGCCCCGTAGACACCGCATAGGAGGGCAACCGCGCTCGCCAAGCTTTAGCTCTACGGCCTCATATGTGATGGCCACGCCCCCAACTCGTCTCGGAAGCGCCAGTCAGTCCGTTACTGAATGTTGACGTGTTTTAGTTATTGTTCTGAGGTTTTAAAAATAGAAAAGAATATTCAAAATGCCGTATTGTGCAGTGAAATGATGCGGAAAATGTAGCAAAACTTCGAGGTTACACAAAGACGGCATTACATTTCACCGATAAGTTATTTAAAAGCATAAAATAATTACAAAATTTAATTTAACGACATTATTTGAATACGAAAGAAATGCAAAGGTGCAGTAGCGCTCGTTGATGTCTTTTGAAAAATCTCTTTCTTTCACGTTTTAATTTATATATGACTATCTCGCTCTATCATCGGTAACAGTTTACTAGTGATGGCGAATCGATAACAAATCTACAAATAAAATATCGATATGTTACTACAAACATAAAACAAATAAATGATCATTATTTTATTTTAAAGGTTTCCAAAATGCCTAGACTTAAAGAAAATTTGTAAAAGCGCTACAAAACGAGAAGAAAATTGTTGTCCCACTACAAAATAATAGTGTTATATGTTCCCGTCATTTTACTACGGATTGCTTTGAACTCAAAAAGAAACGACGAATTTTATTTATTACTGCTGTACCAACTTTGGTGGGTCACTTTTCAATATTGTCAGATATTATCGACTTTAGTAAAAAAAAATATATAAAATAAAAATAAATAAATATATAAAATATTTCGGGAATAAGGTAACTACCTTATTCCCGAAATATTTTGCCACTAATTAATACACTCAGTGCATGGAATTTGGCGCAAACGTGGCACGTGCTTCTCCAAAACTATTCTCTGTTTGATGCAAAAAATATTTCCTGAATTAAGTATACCTTGATATACTTACTTAAGTATTAGGTATAACGAATTATTATACGTAGTATCTCTGTGCTACGAGTATAATGTGAGATTTTATTTGATCGGTGTACCTTTTACAATAGATAAATAAATCTAAGTACTTACTAATGTTGCTTATCGATAAAAATATCGAGTCTCATACCAACCCTAAGCCGTCCTATGAGTCATTTGACGTATGACATGTGACATTGAAATAGCCAATCACAGCTCTCTTTGCACCTCGGCCCCCCCTGACTTTTAGTGATAGTATATTCGAACAAAATGTTCTTAATGAGGTGTCTACGGGGCTAAGTTGTCTGTGCTGGACAATGATCATACTTCGTTTAAATATTGTAAGTGAAAAACCATTCGAGTTACCTATTTGTGTTGTAAGACCTCGCTTCTTGCCAAATTTCATGATTCTAGGTCATCGGGATGTATCATATGGATTTTAATTTATTTGCGAGTGTTTATTTTCTTAGATTATTGACATTTTTGTTCAATTGATTTCATTTTCTCAAAGTAAAAAAGCGGAAGGTAAGGGATGCGATTATAATTATACGCTTTTATATCGTCAAAAAATCAATTTTATCGTAATTCTTTTCACCATCATAATAATAATAATAATAATTTCTTTATTTGTATAGAATGCAGGTTTTACAATAATGGTGTTAATTTCAGATATATTCCCAGTACATTCTGCCTGTTGGCATACAAAAATATAGTGGTTAACTTACAGATAATTCAGAAAGTAGGTACTTAAATTCAAAATGAGATCAAGTCTAAAATTATTTACATAATAAATTAAATAAAGTAAATTACAATTTATCATTTATAAAATCGGTAACAGAGTAATAACATTTCTCTGTCAGCAACGACGACAGGAGTTTCTTGAATTTTATTAAGGGCTGATCCCTAATACCATTTGGCAGTTTGTTAAATATAATAGGTGCCATACCAATAATGTTTTTTTTAAGCAAAGCAGTGTTATATCTACCAGTACACAATAGACTCTGATATTTTGATCTCATGGCAGTAGTTCGCATCCTCGTATCATTTAATGCAGGAAATTGATGCTTGTTAGTTTTAACGAATATAGCTACTTCGAGAATGTATATACTAGGAAAAGTTAGTATTTTATGTTTCTTGAAAAAAGGAATGCAACTATCTGTAACCTTGAGATTAAAAATTGATCTTATGCACCGTTTTTGGGCTTTAAATATAGACTCTCTTTCAGAACAATTACCCCAGAAAACTACACCGAACCGTAGAACAGACACCACCAAACCGTGATATGCAACCATTAATGTATCAATGTTAACTTTCTTGGACAGATTGTACAGAGCATACGCAGACGTGCTTAATCTTTTGCAAACTTCTTCAGCCTGCGGTTTCCAGGTTAATTGGCTGTCAATCAATACACCCAAGAATTTAGCCACGTTAACGCTATCGATAGTTTGTCCTTTATAATTAATTTTTAGGTTTAAAGGAAGAATTTTTTGATAGTAATGCATTATATTTGTTTTATTGAGGTTTATGATAAGATTATGTAGGTAGTATCATGAGTATGTAGTATTATAGTACTTTGATGGAAGTGCTTTGCTTTTTAGAATTCGGTACCTCAAAAGAAAAAATCGAAACCCTTATGGGATCACTTTGTTATCCATCTATCTGACCGCTTTTCTCAGGAATGCGTGGGGAGTATCAAGTTGAAATTGATATCAAATACTTAGATAAACGGTCCTTTGGAGATGTAAAAAAAAAAGCGAGTTTCTAAGACGTTGACTTAGTATCTTGGCATAAATTGCCATTTATTTCGCATATCTTGACACTCGCAAATAAATTAAAACCATAAGATACATATCGTTCACCTAGAATCATGAAATTTGACAAGAAGCAAGGTCTCACAGCACAAATAGGTACAGGAAGGTATCTGAAAATCGTTCAATTGTAGTTATGTTACATAATGTATGGAACAATATTTTTTCAACTACAACGTTAGGTTTGCCTTTCAATTCGGAATCGAAAATTTATAGGCCGTATCTTGAAGTAACATTTAGTCTTTATTTCATTTAAGTCGGTCTACTCTCCAATCTAACATCTCACCAGCATCGGTAACAGATTCACGGACATACAATAATATGGAATAATATACTTACTTGTACACAGCAATCATACATAGGTACGTTGAATAAAACAGTTTCATCTGATTAATTTGCGTATACACACTACACACAAGATTCAAATTCAAATGCCTAAATATACGCCGGGCGAAAAGTTTCTGCTGGCGGGAAGGGATTGTGTTTTGTTTTTGTCGTGTTTGATGAGAGGGGTAGGGAAAGAGGCGCGGGTGAAACTTGATTTTTTTGTCTTGCTGCGCCCTCTTAATGTTTTATTATAATGAATGTACCATGCCGCATACCGACTATTGTTCAACTGTAATACCTATCGCAGAAATAATTTATCTATGCCATCATTGCTGTTTATTTTATAGTAGCTTTTGCCCGCGGCTTCGCTCGCGTTAATTTAGAATTTGACAATTAATTCGGGTTGTTCGGGGAATTATAGTTAGGAGGATGAAAAACCGGTCTACCGACACTCTAGACTCACAAAATGAATTAGGTACTTAAATAAAAAATAAAAAAGCTCTTAACACACCACTAAACTTTCTATAATATTATAATTTAATCATGATTCGAAAGACACATGGCGCCATCTATTATCATAAGAATGTTATTGTTGTTTTCTTCGGGAACAGTACTTTCCATTTCTGCGGACCTGACAACGTATATGCAAAATTTCAGGATGATCGGTTCTGTGGTTTAGGCGTGAAAAGGTAACAAACAAACAAATAAACTTACTTTCGCATTTATAATATTAGTAAGGAGTTAGGATTAATTCTCTCAAGTTATAATAATGTTGCATGCCTAATATAAGGTAGATTGTACAAGGATCACCCATATTTTAACGTTCACATCTTATTCTACTGGACCTGTAATCTATGCAAATTAATGTTTACTTTACTTTACTTTATTTAACAAATAACTTCGGCAATCAGATATAAATAATTATATAAGTCGCATCCCATCCTCGTCGCCACCGTTCGAGCTTGACGTATCCCGATCCCGTACTAACAACTAGCATGGTCTAAAAAATCAAGGTCTGACACACAAGGAGCGACACATGCTTACGTCACTATCCAGTTGCCACTTTATTACACAATTGGGAACCGAATATCGTATTGCAAAGCAGTCGTCGAACCGCTAAGCTATTTGGTTTGTTGAACCTTGACTAAAATAGCCGGTCTTAAATAACCTACTAGCTGCTGCCCGCGACTTTGTTCGCGTGACATTAATACCTGTCAATATTGTTGGTTTTTCTGAAATACATTAGTTATCTTCCACTGCTTTCCTGTCAAAATCGGTCCAGTTGTTTCGGAAATTAGCCGGAACAGACAGACAGAAAAAAATTTAAAATATTTTTTTTGTTACCTTATATACTTTCATATGCATTTAGTAAAAGCTGTAATTTTGACATTTACAAACAAACATAATTTACTAAAATTGTTTGTATGTAAATTATTAAAAGCTTGTGGCTTAGTAATAACAGCCATTCGGGTCGATAGATCAGGTTAAGCTACGTTTGCCGCAGTCGGTCCGGAGATGGGTGACCATCTTTACATGGGTACCTCCGTGCCTCGGATAGCACGTTAAGCCGTTGATCCCGGCTATCATTCTTGGATCTTTGACTGTCGTAAAGCCCAAAAGTAGGACCACCAGCCTTACCCAGGGGAATCGTGTTACCCAGTAACTAGGTTGTAGAAGTCAGAGGCAGTAACTCCATATAGCATAAGCATAATCAGCCTATAATGTTCCCACTGCTGGGACACAGGTATCCTCTAGGTGAGAGGGAGTGAGCCGTAATCCACCACGCGGGCCCAGTGCGTGGGCGTGTGTTTTCCATTGCTTCATTTTCTTATAATATTTTATTAGTATTTTTTTTAATTTATTTATTAATAATCCCCTAGTAGTATATAAAGATGTCCGTAGGTATGTCCGTGGCATCACAGCGAGCCCTATCAGAATACCAGCGCTGCGGTACTTATTTTTTTTAAATATCACAGCATTATGCTGAAATAGGAGCCCTTTTGGCCTCGCACAGGTTTTTTACTTGTTTATTGTTGTTTTTAAATTTTTTATTATTGTTAATTTTGTTAGTTTTAAATGCACTTTTTTTTTACTCTTTGTATTTCCTGTGCGTGTCCCAAATAAAATATTTTTATTTCTTTCTTGCTTTCTTTCTTTTCAGTGCGGGTTGGCGGGTTCTTCAAATTTTCGGTTCTAGGACATGCCGGTTTCCCATCAATGGACCAGCCGCGACAAGTGTAGCTTAACCTGATCGATCGACCCGCCACAAGCCCCAAACCCATGCTACCATAGGTCACCTCAAAATAACTTGCTAGAGGTTACTGCAGAGTGTGGTTATTATGCTGATTCTACCAAGGCATAGATAGCGACGCTGTCGCTTACTACCGATCGCTAAATATTAAGGTGACACCTCAGCTGTAGCCCGCCAAATTAAAATTTTCTTTGAATTTGACGATTGACATGAAATTGATGATTATTATTCGATAAATATATCATTTCCACAGTCGAGAATCGCATTTTGATCAACACACGACGAAAAACAGAGCTTCAATTTGCAAAAAAACTATAGAAAATTTGAATTTCGCGCGCTACAACTGAGGTGTCACCTTAATATTTAGCGATCGGTCGTTAGCGACAGTGTCGCCATCTATGTCGAGACTGCCGGCCCTGTGCCTTTGTAATCTTTCGACATATCATCATTTATTTGTCATCAACTAAAACAACTTTTGTAACATCACAGAAACGCATACAATAGGCAGACTTTGACATTTGACATCTACTACAAAAGAATATATTATGAATATTTATGTCATTTTAAACAATGTACTTAGGGACGACAAAATGTCATTCGCCTTCTTTTAAAATTTAGAGTGTACACTAATTGCAAAGTGGCTTTCAGAAAAAACTTTTTTACAAAAAGACAACCGACTTCCAAAAGAAAACACAAAAAAACGTGAAAAATAACTTTAATTTCGGAAGTCGATGTCGTATTTTCGTTTTTGGCCACCGACTTCCGAAATTAAAGTTATTTTTCACACTTTTTTGTGTTTTTTTTTGGAAGTCGGTTGCTTTTTGTAAAAAAGTTTTTTTCTGAAAGCCTCTTTGCAATTAGTATAGACTCTAAATTTTAAAAGAAGGCGAGTGACACTTACACTTTACGTGAAACCTCACTCCAAAGCGAATACACACAATTCGAAAGTGAACTCATTTGTTCTTAATGAACTTATGAACTCAAAACTCAAACTCAAACCATGTATTTCAATTAAACCATTTACGGGCACTTTTGAATTATCAAGGGAGTCGGTCAGTCAGAAATATGAAGCTAGTTGCCCAAAGCGTAGTGAGTACCTATGGAGTGAACGGACAAGGAACTCCATGGACACTCTTTTAAATTATAGTGTTATAAAAATATTAGTTAGGTACATCATTAACAAAATCACACCACACAACACACACACAAACATTATCACACGTTATCATTCATTCATTCATTCATTTCATTTACATCATTCATATTAGTTCATTTCATGATATTAGCGATTTTTAGGGTTCCGTATCCCAAGGGTAAAACGGGACCCTATAACTAAGACTCCGCTGTCCGTCCGTCTGTCTGTCCGTCTGTCACCAGGCTGTATCTCATGAACCGTGATAGTTAGACAGCTGAAATTTTCACAGATGATGTATTTCTGTTGCCGTTATAACAACAAACACTAAAAAACAGAATAAAATAAATATTTAAGGGGGCTCCCATACAACAAACATGTATTTTTTGCCGTTTTTTTATAAATAATGCTACGGAACCCTTCGTCCCCGAGTCCGACTCGCACTTGGCCGGTTTTTATTCAAGTTCAACAGTTATTAAGAAGACCATCTTCTTGATCTGACGTTCATAGTCTCATAGTACATACTTAAGGTCAGCGCAAAATGATTTTCTCTTCCATTCGGCGCAATAGTAGATTGTAATACGAGGGGCTAAAATGACCCATTATATACGAGGCGAGGGACTAAATAGAAACCGAGTTATAATGGTTTTTAGCGTCGTGTGTTACACTCTACTTTTCACTACGATTGCGAGAAAATAAAATAAACCAATACAATGTTAAATAGTTAACTTTTTTTAATTTTTTTCTGTAATGCACGCGTTATACCAAAGAGATCGCCGCACTTAGTACCATTTTCAAAAAAATAAAATGTTCTTCTTTTTTTATGAAACAGTAATAAGTCGAGCCTTTATTCATGATTATTCTACTTATGAACACGTAGTACATTATAACTCATTGTTATGAACAAAGACTTTTTCGTTTTTGGCTCATTGGTAAAACAAAACCTTTTTCCCCTAGAGGAGAATATGCTATTTTATGCCCGCTCTAGTACACTACAATGGCGGACTTTTTGAGCAAGTTCAAAAGGTTTTTCTTAGAAAAGGCTGTTAGCCTTGCCGTTATCATTCACTCCCCAATCCTTCCTTTCGGTATCAGCATGATAATCTATTCATCTTTTCTTCGACCCCTCACCTTCCATCAATATTCATTAAAAAGCCTTTAGCCGGCCTTAATTCCACTGTTTCACTTAATAAGGCCTATGACCTCCGTGACTCAGAGCCGTCAGCTCCGCTACTTCTTAACTGACCACGGCATAAGATTTTTTGCCATTAACTGTGTTGTGAAGATCAGATAGGCAGTCGCTGCATGTAAAATACTGGTGGCCAGCTGTATCCGGTTAGACTGGAAGCTGACCCCAATATAGTTAAGCAAAGGTTCGGCAGGTGATGATGACTTGAGCTGTTCTTAGGGTCAATATAACAATTAATACTTACTGCAGAAGAGAACAATTGAGCTAATCTGTCTTCTGACTGCACTCCCTTCTTGTTCCTCAGAAGTAGGTAGATCCTGTCGAGGTCTGGACAGGAGTAAAGCAGCTTCTCCATCAGGACTTTGCCCATAAACCCTGGAAAAGATAGAGATGGATTTTTAAGCTCAAACTTAAACTCAAAGCATTTATTTCAAATAAACCAATTACAGGCACTTTTGAATGAGGGCTATCGCGCTTGAGTTCGCCGCTAGAGGCGCTAGTGTAGAATAAGGTCTCTAGATGTCAAAATATGTACTGAATGTACACTGTTTGCGGGATTTTTTATCACGTATTTTAACGGTTGATTCATAATAGCTGTAATGGTTGTGCCATTCTTGATTAATTATGGCTTAAGATTTTAAATAAAAAGTAAGGATCAAATTTGGTAGCACTTGAAGGAAGAATAAGATTTGTCTGCTTCATGCTTGCCAATTTTAGGAACATTATAATCTAAATATTCATTTGAAGTTTTAAAATGTAATAAAATAAACATACTATGAATATAAGGGTATTTAAAAATATCCAAAACATCAAATAAAAGTGCTTCAACAGGACCTTACTCGACAGTGGCGCCAACTGGTGAGCACAGTAATGATAGCCCCCATTGGGCGGGGTCGGTCAGTCAGAAAGATGAAGCTAGTTGCCCATTCCAAAGCGTAGTAGGTACCTATGGAGAAGAACGGGCAAGAAACTCCATGGACACTCTTTTAATCAATTAAGTATAATCTTCAATTATGTAGACACACGATAGGTTTAGCAGTAGTAGTAAAATATATCGAGTAATAGTATATATCGATGTGAAATTTCTTTAATAGATTTTCAACCTTATGCTTTCGAAATAAAGTTGAAAATCTATTAAAGGAATTTGACAAAGATACGACTTAACGACCGATTTTTGTCGCTGTCTAATGTCGAGACTGTCGGGCCCAGAAGGAATTTTTCTATTACTGCTAAATTAATGAGTCCTCAAAAACGAGCTTAATTGTTTTCTACGTTTACCTAGGTGCTTGAATCGCGTTTTGTGCAATCATTACAATTAACTTTCATGTAAATCCTCTGATAACGACATTGCATCGATACAATGGTAAGTGGAATATTTCCCATAAGCATGATCTTTGCCAGAAGATGTTGACTTCTGCAACCGACTTGCAACGTGCAAATTCACAGCAAGTCGGCTTCAAGAAGTTTGAAGTGCACCAATATATCGACCGGCTCCGAGAATTTACACAATACAACACATACATAAACTCACGCCTTCTTCAGATGGGGTAGGCAGAAACTACAGAACGCCACCCACTACGATCCTTACATACTCCTTTTGCCTCGTTTACGTTCATACATCTGGTCATACACACGCGCCAGTTGCGAGAACTACACACCTGTCCTTTCTGAAGAACATCACCAATAAGGTCACCAAAAGTCACGATACAAGTATTGCGGAAATCAACGTGTGCAAATGACTATTCAAATCATTGATATTTACATGTCAGCTACCTAAATGTTCCTTGCACTGTGTTTGAAAGTACAGTTCTGATGACGTTGATGATGACGTCATAAAGAAATTTGGTTTGTAGAACTTACCAGAACCGCCTGTTATGAAAACAGTTTTTCCTCTGTAAAACTCAGGTATAGTTGGCACACCACTCAAGTCTCGATCTTCTAAGAAACCCATTTTGGCACTAATTTAATTAACTAAAACTTATTATTAAAAAAATGGAACACAGCACTTATAAAACAAAAATGTGTTCCAACTTTAAACACTGCCAGCGTCAACTGTCAATCCGGAACTGTTCTAAATTCGAAAATGATTAAATTCCTTATTTAAATTTTAGATTTATTTCAGCCAATAACAGATAGGATAACATTTTTTTCAACCAATCACTAGAAAGATAATAGATGCAATGTTATGCGCCTGAGTTTAAACGTCGACTTCAGTAAAACGATACCTTGATGACTACTGTAGTTCGTTAAGGCGAATTAATTGATTTGTAATACTAGCTGTGATCGCGACTCCGCCTGCGTGTAATCTTAAAACGATTCACCAATTTAAAAAAAGCAGTCTCTTTATCCGTCCCGTACTTATGCATGAATGTTGAATGATCGCGATTTTCTCAAATCAATATTTTTCTCGGATTACAAAGGTCTTCTTGGAACTGTTTAATAGAGACTTTTTAATTCGAAAAAAAAAAAACCGGTATCCTGGAACTTGGAAAATCACCGAATATTTAAAAAGAATCTATATGAAACAGGTTAAAAAAAAAAATATTCACTGATATTGGTAGACTCTAGATTACGTAACACAATCTGATTTGGTATTTGTTATAATAATCCCATCCCAAAAACACTGTATTTCTACACTACTGACAAAACATGCAACATTGCTGTGTATATAATGTAAGTGCGAGTCATCACTTTCTGAACTAAACAACATAAATTTTATACAAGAAGCGTTTCCCCTTAAATGTTAATCAGCGGTTTGTTGAAGTGCGGACTGCGTAATTCATTTGCTTTTACAAGTAATATACAATTTAAAAATGTCTGGAATTGAAACATCATCGATGGCAATTTAAGTTCAAAATTACCACCTTCAAAAGATTTTCAAGAGTCGTGTCTTATAGGTCTTTCTGGCTGTCATTCCCTAGATCTTTGACAGTCGAAAGGGGTAGACAGGAGCCCGAAAGTCTGACAACCAGTCTTACCGAGGGGTATCGTGTTACCCAGTAACTGGGTTGTGAAGGTCAGATAGGCAGTCGCTCCATTTAAAATACTGGTGTTCAAATGCATCCGGTTAGACTGGAAGGTGACCCCAATATAGTTGAGAACAGGCTACGCAGATGATGCTGAGTAGGGGACATCATGAAGTAGCTAATCGTGTTTAGTACTACCACCACACCTATTTCTGCCGCCAAGCAGCGTTGCTGTATTCATGTTACAAGGCAAGAAGCGCCAGGTTGCCCGGAAATTCAAATTTTCTTTAGTTTTTTTCAATTTGCAGGTCAGTGTCCGGTTGTATATTGAACAAATAAAGATTCGTGACCGTAAAAAGTATGTATTTACAGAATTGCAATCATTAAAATCATCAATACAATCCTCCAGTTCATATAATCCTATTGCATGTCAATTTCATAAAATATCAATCAATAGGATGTATATTTTGAACTTAGAGCGATGTATTGATGATTTTAATGATAACAATTCTGTAAATACATATTTGTTACGGTCGCGAATCATATTTTGTTCAACATGCAACCTGACACTGACCTGCAATTTGCAAAAAACGTAAGAATTTTTGAATTTCGCGGGCAATTTGATGCTACCCCCATAAAAGGCACGTGAGACATTTCAGCTTTGCTTCTGGGATGAAGATGGATGTAAGATGCTTCTAGTATTGCAGATGTCCACAGGCACTGACAACTTAATCATCAGATAGGCTACCGACCTATTTTGTAAGGATACCAAGACTACGGTCTCGAGAACACGTAGTGAGCAAGCATATGTAATTTCTACAAGAACGATGTAACCAATATTCTGTGACAATATTTTGATTTAAAAGAGTGTCCATGGAATTTCTTGCCCGTTCTTCTCCATAGGAACCTACTACGCTTTGGAATGGGCAACTAGCTTCATCTTTTTGACTGACCGACACCTTGACGATGCAAAAGTGCCTGTAATTGGTTTATTTGAAATGATTGACATTAATTAATTTATATATACATTGACATGAATATTTACTTCGTAAAACATTATTATTATTTTAATACTGTGAATGTGAAGACTATGTGTGTCATTGTTGTTTTTTTTTTCGTTCTTAGTTCTAATCATGGTCTGGCAGTTTGAGTAATTTTTGTGGCCTACCCAAATGTCCTTTCTTTGGTATTATTCGTCGAATCGTTAAGCTCCTTAAGTTCTGAGTCGAGCTGCACGATTACTGATAAATGCGTGCACTGACTGGACAGGACCACTCTATCTGTGTAGTTCTTTCCTCAAAAGACCATTTCAGACATAAATCTACATGGTCTTCACATGATCTGACCAAGATTATGTCTGGACTTTAAAAGAGACTGTAACCTCTGAGTTTGTTTCGGCCTTTCTTCTCAGAGTAGTCATATACGAAACGCCGACCTCATCTAGTTTTTTAAAATATTATTAACGTTGTACAGACCTACTTGCAGAATTAAAAGCATTTATCATTTAGATGCTTTGAGTTTGAGTTTGAGCGTGGTGATAAATTCTCGTTCCTACTCTGTAGGAAAAGAGCCCTTTTTCATAAAGCGGTACAGTCACAGACTGATATTATTCAACCTTGCAATACCCATGACCTTCTACAGACGGACAATAGCAATGAAAAACCTGGCCTTTGATTTAATGACTGCAATAATTATAGATGCAGCTAATTAGTGTGTGATCGAGACGTATGATTTGTGGTAAATAGTGGATTCTATGATCAACAGGCTCTTCGTGCCCGGCGTCGCCCGGGGTGAATTTCATACAAAAATAGTAACCAAATTTCCGACTTAACCAGTGGATCAAAAAAAAATCTTTCATACAAAACTAATCCTGACAATTACAAACACGACAAAAAAATAATTAGCTAAATATGTGCAGGCGCTTTGAAGTGATGCGCGCACAACCATTTTTGGCAATTGATTTTTATTTAAATAGATTCATAATTAGCATATTATTTTTATCAAAAGAACAAATTCAACTATACCTAGTTGAATTTGTTCTTGCGAAATTATAATAGAAATATATAAGAGTGAAATAAATGGAAGGCGATCTTTTCTTAAAAGAAAAGGGCACAATATCGATTATATCGACAAAAACTTTTTTACAAAAAACAACCTACTTCCAAAAAAAAAACACTAAGAAACGTGAAAAATAACTTTAATTTCGGAAGTCGGTGTCTTTGGTTTTGTATTTTCGATTTTTGCCACGGACTTCCGAAATTAAAGTTATTTTTCACTTTTTAGTTGTGGTACTCCACACAAATTCTTATACCACTACTTGATATGTAAATAACAGTGACAGGAAATTATTAAAGCATCATCAATATAAATTAAGTGGAAAATATACGCAGTACTAAGGATAACTCAAAAACTACTGATCAGAACTTGACCAAATTTAAATGGGACCACATGTGAAGCACCAGCTTTCAAATAAAAAAAGAATCATCCAAATCGGTACACCCAAAAAAAGTTCTGAGCTGACACATATAAAACATTTAAAAAAACACATGCAGTCCAATTGAGAACCTCCTCCTTTTTTTGAAGTCTGTTAAAAATAAGTTAGTATTTCTTAGAATTTCTTAAAGAAACTGAAAATCTAAGTTCTACATGTGGTTGTAACCAAAAATATTCCGTATGTTTAGCTAGTCAAGCCCGAGATGGCCCGCTGGCGGGCCAAAACAATAGATAATCAATTGTGTCTCATTAACGATGCTTGATGAGTTAAAACTACACGACGTATTTTCTTCAAAGCAATTGGCAATGTGTTTTTTTTTTAAATTCTAGCAACTTAAATTATTGCAGCATTTTCTACCGAATAGTTGAATATTTAGAGGGGGGCACACAATTTTTGCTACTTTACAAGCGTCCCAACCACTAACAACCAAAACAAAAAAAAAAAAACTTTTCAAAATTAAAAAATCAAAATCAAAATATTTTATTTCACATAAACCTACATGGGCACTAATTAATCATGAAGGTAATTAATTTTCTGGAGAAGTGCTTGAACCGACTAGGGTCAGGGATAGCGAACACCTCTAGCTAGGCTAGGTTTGTCATTGTCCAGAGATCAACGCTTAGGTACTCCTTTTATTTTGGTTTTGTTTTTCGATTTGATGCGACAGCTATGAGAGCCAATTCACGGATCACACAATCTGAAATTAAGAAAAACTCCGGCCGAACTTTGCTAATCCCGCGCGTGTTAGATATTATTTATATATATGTAACTAGGTGTATGTAAATATTTAATCTTCGTTATTTATTAGGTATTAAAAGGAAAAAAACAAACAACAATAGGATTCAATTCATAACAACATTATATTTACATTATTCATAAGTATAATATAAATTATACAATATACATCATCATCAACCATAAATCAACAAAATATAATCAGAATAATATCATACCTTAGATGTTAACGTCTTGAAAGTCGAAGAGCAACTGCGCTACGCCACTGTGGCTCCGCTATTTTATACCCGTTAACAAACAAGTATGATTCACAAGTGACAGTCGAGTCAAATCAGTGTTTGATTTATAAAAATAAGTTTGTTATAAAAATCATTTATTTAGTAAAGTAACAACAGATAATAATTACATTTATAGTTATATTACATATTTATTTTTAAATATTAGACACATAATAATTACATATATATATCACGGCCATACTGACAAGTACTTCGCTCTCGAAGTACATTAGATACCCTTTCTCATCAATTGTAATTTACTTTTGTTTTGCCAAGTGCCTAGACGTGTCAAGTCCCCTCCACCCGCTGCTAGTGGGATAGACTTGCACCAAGCAAATGACCGACCAGCGGAAACAAATTGTATCGGTTACCTCGTCATGCCAGTCCCATTCACCCGCTGCTGGTGAGATAGACAAGCACCAAGTAAACGATCGCCCAGCGGTTTTTTTTTTTTCTTTTTCTTTTTATCTTCTTTCTTTTTTTTTTTTTTTTAAATGTATAATATAATATATCTCTACAATCAACAGTACAGTATTATATATATATATATATATGTAATTAGGTAAAGTATTTGTTATAATATCTTAAGGAGTTAATGTGCCATATCATTTTCGACACTTACATTTTCATCAATTAATTCACCTGGCCAGAATCTTAATTTTTCTTTGGCTACTGAAATGTTTCGCAAATTACCTAGACCTTGTAGAGCAAAACGATCATTATGAAGAATAGAAGATATTTCATAAGGCCCTTTAAATTTAGGTGCCAATTTATCATTACGCCTATGATTCTGTGAGACATATACTACATCTCCTACGTTAAAATTTACGTTGTTACGACGAGTGGCGTCGAAACGTTTTTTGAATTTTTCTGCTATTTGTAATAGGCGTAGCCTAGCTATTTCTCGGTCAGCCTCTAAGTTATTTGAATTTTGTGTATTATTTTCGTCAAGTACGTCGTCTAAACGAGCTTGGACAGATGGAATATTTGCGTCGACGCCAATTAGTAATCGCAAAGGGGTAAAGCCTGTGGATTTTTGTACAGTTGTGTTAATTGATTGTTGTACTTTCCACAGAACGTTCGGCCACTCTGACTGTTCATTGCACATAGTGTTAAGCATATCAGTTACAGTGGACACGTAACGTTCTACTTGACCATTACTTCTGGGAGTACCCGTGGAAATCAAGTGATGTTCTATATTTAGTTCATTAAAAAATTACCTAATCGGACCACTGCTAAAATTAGTTCCTCTATCAGAATTTACTATAGAAGGAGTTCCAAATAAGGTGATGACATCTCGTAAAACTGGTACTAGTTCTTGGGCATTAAGGGTTTTGAGTGGTTTAAGCAAACAGAACTTGGTAAACCCGTCTACTATTAGTAAAATATGTTTAAAACCTTCATTTGACTGAGTAAAAGGCCCTGTACAGTCCAAGTGTATTGTATGGAAAGGTAGTGCGGTTTTTTGAATTGGGTGTAGGAAGCCTTGCTTAGGGCCATGGTGACTCTTGCGTTTGATGCAAACCAAGCAATGAGATAGATATTTTTTTACAAAACTTGTCATAGCAGGAAACCAGAAATGCTCACGTATTTTAGCAATAGTTTTTTCAAAGCCAACGTGACAATTTTCGTCGTGGTAGAGACGCAGAATACTCAATCTTGTACCCTTTGGAATGTACAATTTTAATTCCACGTTTGGTTTAACTTTGTAATATAGTAAATTATTACGGACTACATATTGGTTTGAATCATACTCTCCTGTTTGTACTCTATGAATTATTGTTAGTGTTTCAGGGTCTCTTTGTTGTGCAAGTTCTAACCAAGATTGCGGGTCATTTATTAAATTTACTGTGCTAACAACAGTCATGGGGACCTCAACAGGATTGCGACTGAGGAAATCGACATGGCTTATATATTGTCCTTTCTTGTAGGTAATTTCAAATTGGAAATCCTGCATATATGTCCACAAACGAGCTACTCGTGGTGATAAATCTTTTTTATTCATTGTTGATTTAATAGCGTTACAATCTGTGATAATTATAAAGTTAATTCCTAGTAAATAGACTCTAAAGTGTTTCAAGGCGTTGTAAATAGCTAGAGTTTCTAAATCATAAGAACTATATTTTGACTCTGCAGGTGTAGTTCTTTTACTAAAATAAGCGATGACTTTAGGATCACTGTCGTATTTCTGGGTTAAAATAGCACCATATCCTATAGCACTAGCATCAGTATATAACTCGGTTTTTAAAGCTGGATCAAAGATTGACAACAATGGTCTAGATACTAAGTAATTTAGTACATAGTTCCTCGCAATGTCCTGTTCAGAACCCCAAACCCATTTTTGGTTTTTCTGTGTTAATTTACTTATACAAGCAGTACGTGTTGCGAAATTTGGGATAAATTTCCTAAAATAAGAAGCCAGACCCATAAATTGTCGTACTTGTTTAATGTTACGAGGAATTGGTGAATTTATTAGGGCAGAAACTTTATATGTACTTGGCCTGACACCTTCTTGAGATATTTGTCTACCCAAATACTCAATACAGTTAACAAAGAATTGACACTTTTTAGGGTTAATTTTAAAACCAGAAGCAGTGAGGGCTGATACTGTTAGTTCTAGGTACTTTAGACCTACTTGAATGGTTGAAAATGGAATAAGAATGTCATCCATATAGACAAGTAGGAAATCTAAATGTGAAATGGCTTTGGAAATTGCCCGTTGGAATACAGATGGCCCATTACAAATGCCAAATGGCATTTTTATAAATTCATAATGTCCGTCAGGGGTTGAGAAAGCTGTATATTTGGAAGAGTCTTCAGACACTGCAATTTGATAAAAACCGTTTTTCATATCTATTGAGATATAAAACTTGGCCTTTCCTAATTTGTCAATTTGATCCTCAATAAGAGGGAGAGGATATGGGTCTCTTTCAATGATTTTATTTAAGGACCTATAATCGACGCAAAGTCTATCACTGCCATCTTTTTTTTTAACTAAAATAACGGGACTTGCAAATGGTGATTCGCTTTCACGAATTATATCGCTATGTATTAAATCCTGGATAATGAGTTTTACCTTATCTCTTTCACAAGGTGCCAAACGATAGGGACGATAATTTATTACTTTGTCACTTTTTAACCTTATCCTTAATTCTCCTGTTGTGACTGACCCAGTTTTATTTAATATAGCAATATGTCTTTCAAAAATATCTATGATTTGATTTTGCAAATTTTCTTCCAAGTGAATTAATTTTGATTTTAACTCGGCCATTTGGATATTACAATAATCTAGCTGGAGTAAGGTATTTACGTGTAAATCTACATTGTTAGGAGTTTTCCTCCGAATTCTACTTCCTTCACAATCGGTAATTATCTCAATATCAGGGTATTCAACAGCATTTCTACCAATTAAAAGATTATAATTAATTGTTTGATCATTAACAATAAACAAATCAAGCTCAATATATATGTCATCAAATCTTACAGGGACAGTTATTTTACCAGAGACTTCCAATTTAATATTACCTATCCCTGTAAGGTATTTGAAACAAGGTAGTATATTACATCTAAGTTGTTTAGCAATGGATTGTCTGATTAGGCTACAATTGGCACCTGTGTCTATAAGGGATTCAATTGGAATATCGTGAATAGATACAACAGTAAGCTTTAATTCGCTTTGCCTAAAAAATTAACCTCATTTTTATTGGTGTTGGTTTTCTCTAAATCAGAACGTGCTTTATACCAGCACACTGAGTCATTGTGACCGATTTTTTTACAGAAAGTACAAGTAATCCTATCAGGAACCTTATTTCCTAGAGTACTGGTCCCTGGTTCAGATGGCGGATTTCGGTTTCTATTGCAATGGATTTTCATGTGACCTGTTTTACCACACAAGTAACATTTTTTCTCTTCGGAAGTATTATTTCGGATCTCTAACTTTGGGCGTTTGGCTTTACTTTGTCCTGTTATACTGTCCGAATCATTTTGTTCTATTGGTCGTTTTTTGAGTTTTATGCAACTGGAGAACAAGGATATTAATTGAGAAGGAGTTTTAACATTACTGTTGAAAGCAGCCATTCTAACGTTTACATCGGTTACACTACCGCAGATCAATTCGATTAATTGATCATCCGTAAACGATATTTTCGTATTACGTAGCAGTCTAATTTTTTCCCTAGCGTATTCGCAATAGGAATCTGCAGAATCAGAATTGTACAACACGGCCTTGGATAGTTTTTCAGACAGGTTCCGTTTTTCTGGATACAAGTCTGTGAGGTCTGTACGGAAATTTTCCCATGTTCGGCCTTCAGATGGTACCCAAGACTCAAACCATAACAAAGCGGAACCTTTTAAAGCCTTACCAGCCCTTGCGACTGTTGTGATACTGCTCCATCCAAATTCTTTTGATAGCTCCTCGATGCTTTTACACCAGCCTTCCGCACCGCTGTCACCAGTTGCTGGGTCGAAGACCGGGAGTGCCACGTCGTTATCAGCATGGCGACGAGCAGAAACAGCGTCGCTGATTGCTTTGAGAAGACTTTCCAAGACAGTAGGATCCATTCTGAAACTTATAAACGTCTTAGTGAAGTCTATCCCACTTCTGATGTTAGATATTATTTATATATATGTAACTAGGTGTATGTAAATATTTAATCTTCGTTATTTATTAGGTATTAAAAGGAAAAAAACAAACAACAATAGGATTCAATTCATAACAACATTATATTTACATTATTCATAAGTATAATATAAATTATACAATATACATCATCATCAACCATAAATCAACAAAATATAATCAGAATAATATCATACCTTAGATGTTAACGTCTTGAAAGTCGAAGAGCAACTGCGCTACGCCGTGTGGAATTCGCGACGCCCCCGCAAGGGGGCGTGGCGAGCGGTGCCAGGGCGCTTTGCCCTCCGGCCGCGGGAGCAAATATAGAGGACCCGTAACTACGGGCCCTTCATTGTGTGCGCAACAATGGCTTGCGGCAGTGATTGAGAGCGCGTAGCGCCGCGCTCCCATATGAGTGAATGCTATTTGTTTTCCGTAGGCGCGTCGCGACGCTAATAACATAGCGCCGCTTTCTTCACGACACCTCGGCGGTCAGTCCCCGCCAGGTGAGACCCCTAGTTGCCTAGGGGAGGCCCGACGAAGACGACCCGCGACAGAGGTGCCGACTCTACGCTCCTACGGAATTAGGTGTTTGACCCCCGCCCGCCCCGCTTCCAGAGCTAGCCGGTTACGGTCCGGGCTAAGGAGTCGTCGTGTGTGTGTGAGCGGTATTGTAGTGTGTGTAACACCGCTCAGTGTCTACGCGAATCGCTGCCCGCGCGGCGCATTCGCGTGTGAGTTTAGACGCTTGTATAGACGTGAGTGTCTGTGGTACGTCCGCGTAACGTGCCTATATTAACTTAGCACACGCTACGCGAACGGATGCATGTAAGTGATGTAGAGTTCAGTTGTTTCGAGTAAGCCGCGTGTAACCTGTGTGCAGCTTACTCGGGAGTCCAGTCCGGTGAATGGGGTCAGTCGTCCGCTAACAGGTCGCGGGGTAGGGGTCTCGCGTCGGGGGGGCGCGCATGCCAGGGCGCTATCTGCTTGACATGGGGCCAAGCAGACACGTCGGCACGCGCGTACATTCCCTTCGCGAGGCGCCGCGCAAACTCATCCAGGCTCTCAATCCCGAGGTCCCGGGCAAGAACATCGTTCCTCACGAAACGAGGAGCGTCTACTATGGTCCGCAGCGCGAGGCTTTGTTGCGCGCGGAGCAGCTTCCGGCTCGACTCGCTCGTGAGGGCGAACCATGCCGGGGCGGCGTACGTCAAGATTGGGCGCACGTACGCTTTGTACACGCCCAACTTGACGCGCGCCGGGATGCGGGACGAGAGCACTGGTCGCAGGAGGTTGCGGGCGACCCTACCTTGTGCGGCGACCCTGCGGACGTGTGGCTGCGCTACGCCACTGTGGCTCCGCTATTTTATACCCGTTAACAAACAAGTATGATTCACAAGTGACAGTCGAGTCAAATCAGTGTTTGATTTATAAAAATAAGTTTGTTATAAAAATCATTTATTTAGTAAAGTAACAACAGATAATAATTACATTTATAGTTATATTACATATTTATTTTTAAATATTAGACACATAATAATTACATATATATATCACGCGCGATGCGGGGTACCTTATTTGCTCGCGCCGATTGTGTCTACGAAGGCCCATTGTCGACGAAACGTGTTATAAAGTATGTAAATAGGGAAGTGTATAAACTAACGCTAGGCCTGAATTCCTCCTACGCTGATGTCGGTCGCGTACGGTCGGTCGCGTACAGTTGTAGCAACGTACGCGCCGCTGACGTCAGCGTCGCAGTGTGGTGCTACATCGAAAACAATGTATATTAGTACGCGCGATCGACGTACGCGACGGACGTACGCGACCGACATCAGCGCAGGAGGAATGCAGGCCTAAATAGTCGCGTAACTTCGAAATAATTAAAACAATCGACGCGCGCAGTCGCGTCCCGTATCCCGCGAGGGTTTCGCCTCTGTCAGAGTTTTCGCCCTTCAATGTCGCATGATACCGCATAGGTTCATGGTTAGACATGGTGAAGTTCGTGAAGTCGCTCACCACGCGGCGTCTACTCACCGACCACACGTCGTCAGCTCGAGGATGCAAGGATGCAATGCCTTCGCCTAGCTTACTGCCCGTCAACAGCGAGTGGATACCGAGCGGCCAGGTGGAGCTGGCCCTCCAGTCTCGACAAATATAACGACAAAAAGCGGTCGTTAAGTCTAATCGATGTCAAATTGCTTTAATAGATTTTCAACCTTATACTTTCGAAATAAAGTTGAAAATCCATTAAAGGAATTTGACAACAATTCGACTTAGTGACCGATTTTTGTCGCTGTCTAATGTCGAGACTACAGGGGCTGGTCAAGTCACCGTTAACAACGAGGACCTTTCTTAGTGCCGTGACATAACATCGACACCCGTAATAAATTTCATAAGAGTCATTCTAAAGCATTCTGAATTTTTTGATATATCGATTGATTTCAATTATTGCTGACATTTTTGGCGAATTTGAATTGGAAAAAAAATGAAATTACGTATATCGACGTGAACATACATTGCCTGGACATCTCAGGTATTCTATACATTGCCTAGGTATTGTACAGAATACCTGAATTATACAGATTACCGGTAAAATCCGGAGAAATAAATTGCTTTTGCGAGTGTGTGAGTGTACGTCGAGCGCAGTGTTTGCGTTATTGTGGCAACCAATAGCAAACTCGCGATCTAAGTGCGTGTGGTGTATTTGTGTGCGTAATTCGCGTACGAATTTGTATCTTGCTTGTAGTGGAGTTGAAGAGTGGGAGGCAAGCGGCGACACGCGTTCTTATACAAATCGGGAACTATGTATTTCCTTTCTAACCTCTTTTATCTGTTCTGTGGGTAAGACCAGAAGCCGACCCCAACATAATCGGAAATCAGCAATTTTGATGATGATATAGGGTTGGCAACTTTTTTTTTGAAAAATGACGTATAAAATTCTTTGAATAGGAAAAAAAAAGTATAAGGAAGAAAAAAATAAGTTTTTTTCAAACTTATGGGCGCTTTAAGCAAATGCTAACAATTTTTTTGTTTCCCTTAACCAAAAAAAAAAAAAAAAAAAGAAACGTTTTTATGGACGATCTGTTTTCTTCTTGTCGCTTCAGATTCGGTACCAAAAAAAGTCTCGGTGATAGCTGAAGTGGCAGGAAGAGAGAGTGAATAAAAAATGTTTATTTTTTATTTGGTTATGTATCAGATATTGCGATTTATCAACAGTATTTTGCTCTGAAAATTCTTTATCAATAATAATAGATTTTCTTTTATGACTTATCAGTATCGACAAATAGTTTAGTAATTAAATTACCCATATAAGTGTCGTTTTAAGCATCACAGTAAATATTAGAGATAAAGTATTTTTGCATACGTTATTTTTACGCAAAAGTATAAAGTATGTTTATCGAAAATAAAGTAGAATACGTTATTATAAAGTATGGTTGGCAACCCTAATGATATACAAGATATGACACTTTGGACAGGACAACTACCTGGCATCAGCCGGTCTATTCTGTAAAAACGTCACCGTGAGATCTAAAGTGAAGTGAGTCGTCAATCCATCTGATGCTAGGGATTGACACTAATGACAGCTCACTTTAAGCTCACTTCACCCAAGTTATCACGGTGAGATTTTTACAGAATAGATCGCCAGGGCAGAGTGCGAACACGCGCTGAGGTTCACAGAGATGAGGTCTGGTGTCCCAGCAGTGGGTACATTACAGTGGCTGATTAAGCTTATACCGTTGCTACGGCCTCCAGAGATAACTTATATCATCATGTTCATCTGTTGGTGGCGCGTGTGTTGGATCATTCGGTTCCCTACAAAATGGTTGAGCTGGATGGTGCTGATCCACGCGTCATGTTCTTGAACGGGCGCCGTCAGTTGAGACTGGTCATCTCTTAACTGCCACGGTTTATTTTTATTATTAGTCTTTTATTTTGAATTGTTTCTTAATATATATTATTTTTTTCATTGTTCTCGCATATAGAAGCAACAAGAATAATGTACCCAGGATTTTGTAATATCTTGATTTAAAAAGAGTGTCCTTGCAGTTTCTTGCCCGTTCTTCTCCATAGAGATCTACGTTTTGGAATGGGCAACTAGCTTCAACTTTCTGATTAACTGACCGACTCTTTGACAATTCAAAAGTGCCTGTAAATGGTTTAATTGAAATAAACGCTTTGAGTTTGAGTTTGATATATAACTTAACAGGCGTTGCAAAGGGGCGACTCTAGAGCTAGTCTCTTAAGATGACCAAATCCCTATGTACTGGTGGTGGAGTGGTTTTTGCGAAGTAAGTAACCCACACTCCCCGGTCTCTCGGTATCAGCAAAGAGAGGTGTATTCCCAGCAGTGGGAAAAGTTGGGCTGTGGACTAAAAGACCTCGCACACTACTCGGCCACAACCACGACTAGTATCGTGTATAACCCAATAGCAACCGTATTGAAACGACAATAAAGATTATTGTGATTTTGACAGACTTGTCAGTGAGAGCAACCCAACAGCAACCTTATTGTAATGTGGATATAAAAGTTACTGTGATTTAAAAAGTGATGCAAAATCAGAGGTAAATTAATCTGAAAGGACTGTGGTGTTCGTGGCCGCAATCTTGGTCACAGAGGTTCTGACCAAGTCTCTAACCTCACAACATTATCTCCCTATGTAAAATGTACTCTGTGCGACCTTAAAAAGGCCGCCTAATCGAAATGCCTGATACTAAATAAAAAAAACAACTACTTAATTGTCAGTGTCAAGTCAAAGTTGTGACATTACTGGATTTTATAAATATATACCTTTTTTTTGGATTTTTTTAATGATATAGTTTTTAGGATAATCGTACGTCCACTTACCTATATATAAAAATGGCTAAGAAAAAGGATGATAAAAATAAAAAGGATGATAAAAATAAAAAGGATAGTAAAAATAAAAAGGATAGTAAAAATAAAAAGGATGGTAAAAAGGATAAAAAGAAAAAAGTAAGTATACAAAAACCAACGTAGTCGATCATGTAACAATCCATTGCTGGAGATAGACCTTTTCCTAAAATCATTACTCATAATCATCTTATAACATAATCAGCCGATAATGTTCCCGCTGCTGAGACAGAGGCCTCCTCTCTGTGAGAGGGAGTGGGCCGTGACCCACCACGCAGGCCCAGTGCGAGTTAGTGGATGAGTTAAAATTTAGAGTCCTGCTGCCTCGCTAGAAAACATCTGGAATGTGATCTAGAGGGTCTTCTGAACCCCTTCACATCAAAATTTTTTTGCCGGAGACGGTGATTTTTTTAATTTAAATAAAATGTAAAAAGTAGTCTTTTTTAGGTTAGGAACGTAAATATATATGAACTGCTGAACTATGTGAAGAGCAGTGGTGGCCCAGTGGTATCGGCCCCGACTTATGAATCGAAGGTCGTGGGTTCGAACCCAGGCAGGCGCTTTACTTTGTGTAAATAATTTCATCACCACTGCTCTCAAAACGGTGAAGGAAAACATCGTGAGGAAACCGGCATGTCCTAGAATCAAAAAATTGAAGACATGTGACATCTACCAACCCGCACTGGGCCCGCATGGTAGATTACAGCCCATTCCCTCTCAAAGAGAGGAGGCCTGTGTCCCAGCAGTGGGAACATTATAGGCTAATTATGCTAATTATGAACTATGTACCAAACTGCCCATTCCAACAATTTTACTGACCATTCATCTATTACATTTTGTATTAGTATGTTGGGGAGGGTTCAGAAGACCCTTTAGAACTCCCAAATAGTCTCACATTCTTTCTAGCGAGGCAGCACGTTTCTAAACCCAACCGTGGAGGTCACATGCCGGTGGCTTCACGATGTTTTCCTTCACCGTTTTGAGAGCAGTGTTGCACAAAGTAATGTGCCTGCCTGGGTTCCAACCCATGTCACGTAAGTCGGGGCCGGTACCACTTTGTCATGACAGCAGTCATCTTCTAACCGAGCTTTATTGTATGGGTAGAACACCCATTAGTGACATAAAAGAAATTAGCTCATCAGTATGGATAACAACGTCCTCCTGTCTGCTTACAACAAAAAACTGACATCACCCATTATTCTCCCCTTTTGAAAGACTTTAGTTACCATGGCGTAGTCAAAAGCCCGAAAATCTAACAATCAGTCTTACCAAGGGTATTACCTAGTAACTGGGTTGTGGAGGTCAGACAGACTACTAAATACTGGCATTGAACTGCATCCGGTTAATCTGAAAGCCGACCCCAACATAGGTAGGAAAAGTGTAGGCACAAGATGACTGCTACCATAGCGTGCATTAAATAGTTTCCACGAGTGGCGTACTTGCTCAATCTTGGTCAATATTTTATCAAGGCATGAATTATTTATGATTTTTTTTGGCAACTTCGTCACCAACATCGTCCTGCACTTGTCCCAGGCAGAGCATGTCTTCTGTCTGCATTTTTGCCAACTAATTATCAAATTCAAAAAGGTGTTTAAGCTTTGATTTCTTTTCTGTTTTCAGGATTCAGAACCTACAGGTATACTATAACATAATTAATGGTATTTAAACTTTAACGAAATTTTACGATCGTGGCTTTATTTGGATATTATCTTCTGCAGATTGTTGTAATAAGTATTTTTGGAACAAAGTTCCTTAACGCGGCTTGCAGTAGGAGTAGACTGGTAGAAATCTTCACGTAGGGAAAAAACGTTATGCCCCTCCACGCGACTCTCTCTCTCTCTCTTTACATATATATTTCTATCATATACGAGTGTGTGCGTGTGTGTGCAAGTATCGCATAAGGATCTTCGTTCCTGACCGTACCCCGACTGAACAAGTTTTTTTTTTGTGGATCTATTGTTTACGTCATAAAGGTAACGCAAGCTTAAATATTTTCTTTATTATGCCATCTGCCATCTGCCTACCAAGCTTTAGTACTGCACCCTAATTACGTAACACACTATCTATCACAATCTGAATCATTTTGAAACCTATTGCTAACCCATTGCTTCATATAATGTTCGAAAAATTTGTCTGCTCAACAACGTAAATAACGCAATTAATGTTGTTGAACTGTCAAAATTAAAGCTATTCCTACTGTTAGTGTGTTACGCAATGGGGGCTATCGTTTTTGTGCTCACCAGTTGGCGCCACTGTCGAGTAAGGTCCTGTTGCAGTACTTTTATTTGATGTTTTGGATATGTTTATATACCCTTATATTCATAGTATGTTTATTTTATTACATTTTAAATGTCCAAATGAATATTTAGATTATAATGTTCCTAAAATTGGCACGCATGAAGCAGACAAATCTTATTCTTCCTTCAAGTACTACCAAATTAGATCCTAACTTTTTACTTAAATTCTTAAGCCATAATTAATCAAGAATGGCACAACCATTACAGCTATTATGAATCATTCGTTAAAATCCGTGATAAAAAATCCCGCAAACAGTGAACGTTCAGTACATATTTTGACATCTAGAGACCTTACTCTACACTAGCCCCTCTAGCGGCGAAGTCAAGCGCGATAGCCCTCATTACCCCGCTGGTTCGACTCTCAAGTCTGGCAAAGTGTTATTTTGTCTTTCCATTAAAAACTTTTAAGAAGCGGCCTGATGTCTGGATTTGTAGTTTTGGATTCTGTGTCTGGATTTGGCTCACCTCCTACACAGGATCCCTACCCTCCTATATAGGGTCAAATAAAGTTAGCTAGCGAAATTCTGCAAAAGTGATGAATATCAATATCTAAACACGACACAATCAAAATAAAAAAAAAAAGATATTTTTTTAGGAGTCAACGACCGCTGGTAGTGTTGTTACTTGAAGTATGAGCTAAGAAAATACGTTTTATCGTGTTTAGATATCGATACTAATCACGTCTGTAAAGTTTACACAAAAAAAAACTGATTTTTCAAGTGAACACACTGACAGCGGTCGACATTACAAACAAAAAAGCAATGGCAACAGGATGATGCTGCATTAACGTGTATTGTTTCAGAATCCGTTCAAGAGGAGACGCTATTAGCCACGACAGACCTGGAAGCTGAAATAGAAGAGGTCCAGTTCACCGACACATCTTACACCAGCGCCTCCTTCGAGTCCTTACCTCCTCCTCCTGAAGGTGACTCTATAAATACACAAGATCTATTTTATTTTAAATTAAAGTCGCTTTTTGTGGTTGTCTGTTTGAGCTGGCTTTTCGTGCCTTAAACTACGCATCGGATTTTGATGCGGTTTTCAACATCACTTATAATATGTATTTTGGAAGTTTCTGTGTATAATACATCTGTATTAAACTTAAATATAATAAAGAAATTTCGATATTTTGTCAAATCGTAAAATCCGTGTGCAGTAGGGCTGGGCAGCTGGTCTTAGGAAATTATCATTTATTGCTAGTTAATCATACTATCCACTGTAATACTACGTATGTAATCTAAGTTGATTGTTTGTAATAAAAAGTTATTCAGGTGAATCCTCAGCTTTAGCCCGATAACACAAATTTTCTTTGGATTTTTTTGGAGCTTTGAAAATTTGTTCCACCTAAGAATTTTTCGGAATATTTCATAGGAAAATTCTTAGGTGGAAACAAATTTCCAAAGTTTGATAATTGATCTGAAATTGATGATTATTTATTGTTCAGTAAATATATCATTCATAAAGTCGCGTATCGCACTTTGATCAACATATATTATGACGTGAAACAGAGCTGCAATTTGCAAAAAACCAAAGAAAATTTGGATTTGGCGGACTACAACTGAGAATCTACCTTAAATCGGTTGCCATAGTTGGACCTTTGTCTAATATGACTTTGTGTTTGCATTCCCAAAACATGTTTCAAATATATTTGCTTAAGAGCAGCCAACCCGTCATACTTTTCATACAAACGCTCGTACGTGATTACAGTGTTGTAACCCATCTTTCATTGAAATTTTTGAACTAACAGGTATCTTTTGCACTTGATCTAGGTTTCTATGCAAGTAAAACATCAAAATTTGGAGAATCAAATTCAGTATAAGCCTCCAAAAAACTGCTTTTTTTTTCCCAAATTTTACCTAAACTTCGGCCGTTCATAATGTACTCATAAATTATAAAAGTAAAGAAAACATCGTCATAGAAACCTCGCACATGTAATGGAGATTCTAAATGACAAATATATTTTCCAAAAACTTGTACCTAAGGGTTTTTCAAAAACACTTATTCTTGGAACAAGTTTTGTAAAATCTTTGCGCGCCAATTTTCGTTGTATGTTATCGCGTTCCCACTCTTGTTTCTTTTTCAAACATTGCGTTGGATGAACCAAAAAGCTTTTCAATCATGCTCGCGATGACAATAGATGGACCGGGAAGGGCCCTCTTAATTGTTACACAAGATGAAGCATCAAACTATACATTTCCAGTAAAAACCGAAATCGCTTTGTTTATTTTTTCTGTTTCGGAGTTGGTCCCATGGTAAAATTAGTTCATAATGATGAGAATGATGACCCCCAAGGGCGTGACCAAGGGGGGCAGGATGGGGCAGTTGACCCTCCACAGAGATTTAAAAAAAATTGCCAATTGTAAAACTATCCCCAGTCCACTCACTTGACTTGCTTGGCCGATCATTCTCGCACGTCGAAACTCGAATGATCTTGGCATTATTTTGACAGCCAAATACTCGGGTTTGTGGAACCTGTTGTTAACGTGCTCCAATCCATAGCTTTGGACCTGATCAATTCATTTTATTCTAGTTTTCTAATAAATATAATAACTTTGTTAACACGTTTTATTCATCGTACGCACGGCTATATATCAAGCTATAAATTTCCAGTTTTAGGTGACCTCGCATTGTATAGGCTTTTCGTACAATGAGAGGTCAGCTTATACTGGAAATGTATAGCTTGATATGTAGCCGTACGTACTGTCAAGAGCTCGTGGAGCTTTAAACATTTGACTTTGTACCGTTTTTATTATAATCACCGTAGAGTTAAGACTCGCACTACAAGTGTAAAGCTTCAAGTGCTTTACCTACAATAATTCGGGTGTGTGTGTGTGTATTATGGCATAATAACAGAGATTATAATATCACTTGAAATAACATTCACATGATATAATTTTCATACGCTATAAAAAAAAAATAACCTAATTTCGTGTGATCTCATGTTTTATTTCATATAACCTTCTTTTGCTCTAATAACATTAATTTAGTATAACGTTCATTTCACATAATTTTCAATTTGTTTAATGCTCTTTTTATATAACGTTCAGTTGACCTAACCTCATCTAACCCAAATGATTCACCAACAATAGAGTTCTTCTCCATAAATTTCTACGTTTTGGAATGGGCAACTAGCTTCAACTTTCAAACTAACTGACCGATTCTTTGACAATTCAAAAGTGCCTGTAAATGGTTTAATTGAAATAAATGCTTTGAGTTTGAGAGGCGATCTGGCGTCAGGACCAGTTTTTTGCAAAAAAATTACAAAACAAAGTACTTTTCAAAATTATATTAAACGTTACTTATAGATTTTGAATATTATAGTAACTGAATATTATACTAATTGAATATTAGTTCAAAATTGCATTATAGAAAATGTTCATTAAATCATATAAAATTAGGTAAAATGAAACTATATCAATAATTAATTATATCATTTCATCATTATATTAGAAAAAAGCATATTAAATGAAATTAGGTCATATGATCATTAGAAATTTTGTTATTATTTCAAACGTTACACATCCCAATAATTCACACTTTTCCCACCCTCCATATATTATCAAGTTGCGCCCCCCCTCCCCTGGGCCATCGGCTGGCGACGCCCTTGATGACACCTTTTCAGGTTTTCAGTTATTTCAATAACACTTTGTAGATACAAATCTAACATACACATATTCACACATACCCTGAACAACTATATGTATCAACAAAATGCTTCCCGATGACGTCAATTTTATCAATAATACGTTGCCATGGCAACCGACAGGACTAGTCGTGTCTGCCTGTGACTTGTGAGTAACAATCAAATAAAAAGAATTGAACAGTATTTCTTTATAAATTGCTTTTCAATCGAAAGAGGGGTAAGTAGGAATTTTATGTTTATATTATGCAGGAACGGCTTGTTTTAAAAAACTTGTTTTTCGCTGTTGATTTTATTTATAGGTCAATGGAAATTGAGGACATAATTTTTTGTTGGCTCGTTTTTTGTGTACATTCAGCAATTAAAGTCGATTAACACTTCAGTTTTCAAAATATCAAATAAAAAGTATCTAATTATAAAATACTAGCGGATACATAAACAAAAACACAGAAATAAACAAAATTATTCTTTTGTCAATTTCATTGCCAAAAAAAAAGTCACGCACTTTATCCGAGCAAAAGTGAGCGATGAGGACATCTGAAGAATTGAGACGATCTTGTCAAGAATATTGCTTTTATCCAAATATAGTGTATGTGCAAATAGACTGTACCTTACCTACCTTCACACAATATAGATTAATAAATTATATTCATTAAGATTTTTGAGATATCATCTCTCAAATTGAAAGCACGGGGTGGGCCAATTTTTTTTCACGCCAGTATAGTCTTGAATTTTAAGTAAAATAAAATATAAAAACACCGTAAATATGCTAGCTGTAAGTTGCCCGAATAGAATAAAATAAATACAAATAGCTTGTACCGAATTTCCGATACATAATCAGCCTATAATGTTCCCACTGCTGGGACACAGGCCTCCTCTCTGTAAGAGGGAGTGGGCCGTTATCTACCACGCCGCCCAGTGCGGGTTGGTGGATGTCACATGTCTTCGAATTTTTGGTTCAAAGACACGATGTTTCCTCACGATTCTTCACCGTTTTGAGAGCAGTGGTGATGAAATTAAATACACTAAGTAAAGTGCCTGCTTGGGTTCGAACTCACGACCTACAACTCGTTAAGTCGGGGTCGATACCACTGGGCCACCACTGCTATCCTCTCCCGATACGAGAGAAGAATTGCACATAAAGAAAGAAAGAAAGAAAGAAAGAAAAATGCATTTATTGGCATTGCAGCAACAAAAATACACCTTAAAACTAAAAAAAATACCATCACCACACCACATACCACATACACCACACCAACACATACCATCTGAATCTTATTGCTGACTCTTGTTAACCCGTTTTTTTTTTTGACAGATTTCAAAGTCAAGAAGAAGAAAAAGAGGAAACTTGGGGTAAGTATCAGAATCAGAACTTTATTTGCTATGAATGTAGGTACAGGTATAAGAAGTTGTACATAAATTAATGAGATCGGCTACAGTCTACCATACGGCGTGCAAATTATTACATTAAAAAAAAAAAATGAACAAAACAATGTCAACAAAACTAAACAGGAATTAAAGTAAAGTGAATTAATAATATTAAAATAATTATATATACTATATATATATTTTTTTTTAATTTTATTTGTTATTATTATTCCTTTATTTTGCTCAACACATACTGAATACCTACATTTTTAAATATTTTTATAAAAATATTAAAAAAGCATTTTAAAATATAAAAAATAGTGGTCCGCCGGTATCGCGAGCAGGATCCAAGCTACCGGTGGTTAGGACTCCAGAGACAGGAACCTCCTCACGATGCGAGCCGTATCGAGGAGTACTGCCTTCTGGATCAGGCCCTTTATTATTATTATTTATTTTATTATTATTAGAATCATTATTTTCTACAACAATAAAATTTAAATAAAATAGATCTCCTCTCACTCCGCTCACTGACGCAGTCATACCGTCATCAAATCCATAGGATGATGAAAAGTCATTGTTTATGGGGAGACACCACGTACACACCGGAGATCTGAGCCGTCCATTATTCAGAATCCCTTAAGCTTGAGTTTCCTGGAAAGTGGTACCGTCATAAACATAACGGCCGGAAAAAGACGGTGGGTGTTTGACTTAAGGCTGCGCAAGTCGGCATTTTTTCATTAGCAGAAAATAATTACAAGTACTTTGAATGAGCACAGATCCATCCCGCAGCACAGATCCTAGGCAGTATGAGTCTCGAAACTTCCGAATTTCAACTTTAATTTGATGCAACTTTGGGCGTAAATAATTAACAGAAGTATGAAATCTTAAAAACAAAATTCGTACGCAGTTTCATTATTTAAACGGGTTTCTTTAGAAACCCAATCTTTATTACCTAGATAACACAATGGATTATAAATTGTCTGAAAAATAAAGATTATTAATTAATTAATAAATCACACACAATACACAAAATGAGATCATTTTATGGATTGTGTGTAATTAATTCTTTGGAGAAATAATTCAAATAATTTGAGTTACACACAAAAACAAACAATAAACAACAAATTGAACAAACAAATCAAACAACAACAACAATCAACAACAACAAAACAACAACTAGAACTAAATTGACTCAAATTATTTGCCTTCTGTTTGTAGAAACAAGTTTTTATAATTTGCGTCTTATTTTAAGCAGAATAAACATATTTTCTTTTTTTTCGTTGTTAGGAACTAGATTCTTCTATAATTCAAGCGAAACTCAGCAGTGATTTGTTCCGATGGTCAGAGGAATCTCTGAAGCCGCCCTATGGTTTGTATTCTTATTTCTTATTCTCATTTTCATTACCATCCTAGTTTTGAGAATTTACTGCCAGTAATTTTAATTTTGACGCTTAGGACATTAGGTGCTCTCTGCGCAGGCAAAAGAATCGAGGTGATAGTCTCACCATGCCATCAAATTGAATAGAAAATCTATGAATCATTCTGCACACGGCGATACCGTCGCGGCAGTCATTTGAAGGCACGGCGAAACCATATCGCTGCGATTCCCTTGCCCTTGGAGACGCCGGCGCCTTAAGTTAACACTTTCACGGACACTGAGATGAAGTTGACGTTCAGAAAACGACACAAAAAAGTTTCATACAAAAAACTTTTCTACAAAAAAAAAACAACCAACTTCAAAAAAAGACACTACATCTTCATCAGATTCTGACTTGGTGACAATGGGACCACCTCGAGAGTATACTCTTTCAAACAAAAAAAGAATTTTGCAAATCCGCCTATACAGGGTTATTGGTAAAACACCAGCAACCTCTTAAGGGGTCATTGTTCTCATCATTATAAACAACTTTTACTATGGACCAAACCAGAAATCGCGAAAAAAAAAACAGATTTTCCCTACATTTATATTAGCATAACACGTCAAAACGTAGGGAACAGCTGATATTTTTTTCGCGATTTCTGGTTTGATCCGTAGTAAAAGTTGTTTATAATGATGAATACAATGACCCCTTAAGAGGTTGCTGGTGTTTTACAAATAACCCTGTATATGACGGAGTTATGCCCGAACATACATTAAAAAAAAAAATATAAACATCCTCCTTTTTGAAGTCGGTTAAAAATAATACCACGTCTTTATAGCCGGATTTCTGTAAAAAACAAGTCAAGGTACATGTAATGTATTGCACTCACAATTTTTGTTCTAGTGTTATAATTATAACACTAATAATAATTAATTATAACACTAGAAAAAAAAATTGTGAGTGCAATACGACACTGGAGGACTTGGCTTCTTAGTAATGTACGCAAATTTACACGGCTATAGGCGGTATGTCTGTTTAGACTTGGTAAAATTAACCGCCTGTGGGCGTAGCGTCATATCAAACACGAAAAGACGCCTGTGGGCGTAGCGTCATCTCAAACACAAAAAAAATACGCTTCTGGCCGTGACGTCAGTGAAAGTGATAGGTACGTGACACAATAGAATCTAGCTAATGTCTAGTGGCTGGACCATTTCCATGTAATGCTGCACGTTCTACAGAATCACTACATCACTACATATTATAAAACAAAGCCCCCCCCGCCGGCGCCGCCTATGTCTGTCTGTCTGTCCGAACGCGATAAACTTGTAGCGGCACCTACAAACGCCACATGCGAGCTACACATCACACTGACGTCACGCAAGATCCTGCATCGCGCAAGCAGAGTTTACCGCGCAACTAGCATATATACAACATCCCGACATCAATCGTCGGGCAGTTGCCCACCAGACACAACACCCGTCTGGTCGGAGGATCCTCCCTTTTCCATAGAGTATGAGTGAACTTTACACCCTGTTCCTCATACCTCTATACTGGTGACCCCGACGTGATCGTCAGCGCAGCCTTCGTGCAACTACTTCAGCGTGACGTCATCATCATCACTTCCGCAAGCTTTAGAGCGGCGAGTCACACAGCCAGCCAGCACCCACGGCTTCAACGGGTATCCTGACCACCAGCATGCAGTGACCGCGCATACCTGGTCATCACCCTCAGCCTCATCAGCAACCTTGGCACAGCACACTGCACTCTCGGCCGGTCCACAAGCAGAGCCTTCAAACCCTCTCCCGGTCGACGCCAGCAGTCAGCCTCAACCCGGCGCTGTACCACATCCGACGCACTGGAGCATAACGCAGCGCCACCCCGACTCACTGGGGAATCTTCGCAGACAGTTCCGACTCACCGCGAACTATGCGACACCCGGTTCCGACTCACTGGAACCTCACCTGGCCCTGGCAAGCATCGCAAGATACACGACTCAGCCCACTATCGACCTCCGGTCTCCGGGGGGGAGTGATGTAGCGGCACCTACAAACGCCACATGCGAGCTACACATCACACTGACGTCACGCAAGATCCTGCATCGCGCAAGCAGAGTTTACCGCGCAACTAGCATATATACAACATCCCGACATCAATCGTCGGGCAGTTGCCCACCAGACACCACACCCGTCTGGTCGGAGGATCCTCCCTTTTCCATAGAGTATGAGTGAACTTTACACCCTGTTCCTCATACCTCTATAAACTCAAAAACTACCGATCAGATTTTCATACGGTTTTCGCCAATGGAGCGAATGATTCATGAGGAAGGATTGGTTGTATAATTTATCACGGTTTTGTGTAAATTGTCTGAAATATGACGATGATCGTTGAAGATAGCGTGCGCCGCTTAAAAAAATAAAGAAAAATATTTAAAAAAATAAAATTAAATAGAGTTAATACTGTAATTAATACATTGTTTACCTGGATTAACACACAGGGGTACTTTTAATCCCGGTAGTACGTTCCCGTGGGATATTTTTCGACATCCACGCGGACGAAGCCGCGGGCAAAAGCTAGTAGTATAAAGTAAACAAATCAGCAACAACTCAATTACTTAAACTATCTAGCGAAACTTCACAGACGTGATGGGATTATTTCGTGTGAAAAACACCTAGAGTTTTGAAAATCTTTTGTTTTGTTTTCTTGAGATATCGAGTCCCATATCGCCTGTCAAGCTTCGCAAGATAATTTATTTGACTTTATATAACTTAGGTAAAGAGTTTTTGATACCTACCTAATTTTTAAATGAAAACCCTTTTAAATACAGCTGACCTACTAGTAGTACCAAAAGAAGAAGAACCGGAAAAAAAGAAAAAAGGCAAAAAAGGAAAAAAAAAAGTTGTAGAAGAAGAGATACCTGACTTTCCAAAGGTAAACCATGAAACTATTCCTAGCTAGATTTTTTTAAAGTACCGATTTAGTATCGCGCACTAGATTTTCAACTCTCGGTGTAGAGCCGAGCATTGAGAATCCAATAGAGTGCATCCCAGCGCGTCAAAAAAACAAACTGTTGGATTTACAACTCTCGGCGCTACAGAGTGGGTTCAAAATCCAGTGCGCGTTGAAAAACTCACCCGTGGGTTACGAGGGTTGTAGCAGGAACCACACCAGGGCCGGCAGTCTTGACATTAGATAGCGACAAAAATCTGTCGCTAAGTCGTATCGATGTCAAATTCCTTTAATAGATTTTCAACTTTATTTCCAAAGTATAAGGTTGAAAATCTATTAAAGAAATTTGACATCGATACGACTTAGCGACCGATTTTGTCGCTATCTAATGTCGAGACTGCCGGCCCAGGGCCTGGCCCTGCAGTCTGCAGATTTTTGACATCGATAGGACTTAACGACCGATTTTTGTCGGTATCTATGTCGAGACTGCCGGGCCTGCTTCTATCTTCCCACAACTTTGCGCTATTATAACTCAGATACGACCAATCACTATTAGCTATCGTAGCGAAATATTGAACCGCGTTTCAGTTATCGTACGGTTCGCTATAAATTAAGAAACTGTCGCATAATGAGGGCTATTAATACACGAGTGTTTTAATACCTAGTTGGGTTTGAACCTTCTAAATAAAAGATCAAAGTTTTCCACGAAACTCAGCACAACAAAACGTATGAATGGCGCCAAAACCCAGCACATCACCGCGCATGCGCTAAAGTGGGCGCTGCCACAGACAAGTGAAAATTGGAATCAAAACTTTTTTGTAATGCTTTAAAAATGGCGCGCCCCGCATATGCGTTCTATTAGAAAAAAATAATTGTTGGAAACTCCCTGGTGATATTAACTTCTTTAATTTTCCCTGTATCGTATTGGTAAAATACATATTTAATAACATTATTTTGTTAAAGAAAAAGTGTTATAATATGATTATATTTATTGTGTTTATAAAGTATGTCAATATAAATTCATTTTGAAGTTTATAATTATTCGAATTTTACGACATGAGAGTAGATAAAATTACTTAGCTGGTAATGTGACCACCGCATTAGCACGGTAATGGTATAGACAGCTGTTCCCACGTACGCAATTTGTACAACGTATTATATTGTAGCGGTATCTACATCGCCAAATGCGAGCTACACGTCACACTGACGTCACGCAAAATCCTGCATCGCGCAAGCAGAGTTTACCGCACAACTAGCATATATACAACGTCCCGACATCAAACGTCGGGCAGTTGCCCATACACCAGACACGACACCCGTCTGGTCGGAGGATCCTCCGTTTTCTATGGAGGTGTGAGTGAACATTACACCCTGTTCCTCATACCTCTATAATATCATCTGGACTCTCGATTTAAAAACTATGCATTAGAAACACACTGACGGTGTAGTATATTTATCTCACGAAGCGACGCGTGCTTTACATGTGGTAACCAAGTGGTAACAAAAAACGCTGTCAAAGTGTGCGTGAAGACGAGTAGCGTCAACAACACACACACACACACCCCCCACACACACCCCCCACACACACCCCCCACACACACCCCCACACACCCCCCACACACACACACACACACCCACACTTCCAAATTCGCCATTGCCTCGTACGCCAAACGTTCCTGGGCTTACTCACACATACACAGCGTGTTTGTACACTCGGTAACCACAGGTAAAGCGCGCGTCGGTTCTTGAGACAAAAATACTGTATGCAATAACGCCATCACACACTAGGCCCTAGTGTGTGATGGCGTTATTGCATACAGTATTGACCCTAGTGACTAGAGTATTCCTAATGCATAGCTTTTTGTATAAAATCATACGTGGGAACAGTTTGGCTCTTCCTTAACTTTTAATCGAGCAAAACATACGAAGCTTTAGCACGCATTGGCACGAAACGGTGACGTCCCCAACATTAGTCCAACATACAATTTGAAAATCGATCCATTCCTAACCACAACATATCCGATTTTATTTTTGTTATTCCTCCGTTCCCCTTGCCAGCCATAAAAATGATGTTTTATTACTATTTACAATGACAATAATGCTAAAAAGTGCAATAAAACCTACCCTTTTACAATTTTGGCATTTTAATTCAGTTTTATAGCCGAAAATCACGAATATTTTGTATCCCCTTTAAAAATAACGTTATGGGTTTCAGTCTCTTCATATATTTCCTTGATAAAGTTGTTAACTGAGGGTATAAAATAAATCTAGAATTCAATAAAAAATAAGTAATTAGAATCGTTAAAAGGGTAAAAGAGACAAATGAGTTTGGTGATATAATAAATGTTTTGAAGGAGAAAATTTGTGAAGTGCTGTTGAAAATTGTGGTTGAGTTTACGAAATGACTGAATTTGTAAGTGTTTGAAATATTACCAATAATTTATTTAATACAAGAGTTCGTGCTAAGTTTTTTTAACAGAAAACGTCGACAACCATTTTGCCAACTGATTTAAAGACATATTATTGCAAATAAATTCAGAATCACAGATGATTTTTATAAAAATATTTACTGTTTGTTATTTTATTTTATTTTATAAACTAGGGAGAGCATCCAAAATATCATGGTGTTTTCTATTATCGGACTCCTTATAAAAAGTTTCGGTAGACTAAACAAAATTATACCTATTTTATTTTTAGGGTTCCGTATCTCAAAAGGAAAAAACGGAACCCTTATAGGTTCACTTCGTTGTCCGTCAGTCTGTCAAGACCAGTTTTCTTGGGAACGCATGGAGCTATCCAGTTGAAATTAATATCAACTAAAATTACGGTCCCATGGAGCTCTAAAAAAATCAAGCATCTAAGTTAATGCAATAAAAAATACATACATATTTAAAAAGACATATTTTAATATTCGCAAATAAAATCCAAAGCCTAGTTCGGACAGGTCCCGTAGACCTAGAAGCATGAAATTTGGCAAGAAGCAAGCTCCCACAGCAGAAGTAAAGGAAAAAGTCCGTCAAAAAAGGAAAAATCGTTAATTTGTTTTTATATCACATTTTTTTTTTGTGATTAACTAAAAATTTATATTAAACATAAGTTGAATATAACTTTGTAGTTAGTTAGTTGCAAACTTTGCAGTTTGAAAATTGACCGTGACGTATGTCAATGAATGGGAGAAGAACATGGTTTTCAATTACAATGTTAAGTTTGTTTTTGGGATAAGTTCATCCCCACTACGGAACGCTTAATTATGCGTGGTCCGACACGCACTTAGCCATTTTTAAGCCATTGCATAGCTTTTATCGCGGGCTTTGAGCGCGGCGACCGAATCAAGAAATTCCGTAACGAAAATAAAACCTAACACCCCCCACTCCGCCTACCATATAGCTCGGCCGAGCGTTCGCTTAACGTGTATGTATATGATACGAATGTACTTGAATTAATATCAAATAAAAAAAAATAAAAATAATAAAAAAAAATAAAAAAAATATAATTGCATAAGTTGATAAAAAATGCTATGCAATAGCTTTACCGCGGCAGTCCCCGAGTGCCACACGTGTTTTATTTTTTATTTAATAAGTCTCTTCTTTGAACTTCAATTATTGTCATAGCCAAAAGCATGGAAGAAGATGGCCAAGAAAGATCGAGACGCGTGGTTGCTACAGAGGATCGAAGATTGGAGGGAAGAGATGGAGGCTGAAAAGTTAGTTTAAATCCTATCCTAGCGACCTATCCTATGACCTAGGAGCACCTGTAGCCATAGAATTGTTTTGGGGAAATATTTAACTGACCCTCTAAAAAAATTATTGAACTTCTGATGATGGACGCTTTTTTTAATGAATGAACCTCTAAAAACTTTATACGCTTCTAATGATGTACACTTTTTACTCGACTGCGCCAGAAGGAGGGCTATGTTTTTCGAGTAATAAACTCGAAATGTATGTATGTATACATATAAATTTATTTGGCACGCTCTGTAGCCTAACCGGCTTGATGGATTTTAGCTTGAGAGATGTCGTTAGATTCGTCTTAATCCTGAGAGTGTCACTGGGTACAACGAAATTATAAAAAAAACAAAATGGCTGATTTTGGCGCCAAATTACCTACATCTTCAAAAAAAAAAATCCTCTAAACCTATCGAGTGGAGTATCAAAATAAAGGATTTTATAAATGGTTTACCAAAATATATTTTCAATTCACATGTTTAAATATAATTTGAAATGAGAATTGCATAATTAATCAAACTAAAAAGCTTAAAATAAAGCAAATTATTAAAAAAACAAAAAACCCAACTGCAAAAACACATACCTAACTGAAAATAAAAAAGCATGATTATCTATTGAACTTTTTTTCGTGTAAGTTTATTGCAGGTAGGGATAATCCAATATCCTGAAATATGATTTACTGTAATATGATTTTCTGTGAATTTCTATGACAACGACGTGTCGCTAGTTACGAAAGGTATTTCATAGAAATACACAGAAACCAGTAGTGTCGCAGCGACACGTCGTCTGCTGCTGCTGTCTGCTGTCGGCTATGAACTCGTACCTTTATTATCTATTGAACTTTTCAGTTAGGTATGTGTTTTTGCAGTTGGGCTTTTTGTATTTTTTTTAATATTTGTCTCCTTTTTTACTCTCTGGTCTTTTCTTAAAGTTGCCTAGCGGTAGCAGTAATTAAGCTAGGGTACCCCGACCAAACGGGTAAGGTTAGGTTAGAACCGCGACCAACCGCGCGCAAGCCGAGCGAGCGAAGCGAGCGGTGCATCCAATTTGATCGCAGTTACTTGGCTATTCCATAAGGTCCAGTTGAAAACCAGCGTCAGGCACTAGTTGCCTGGCACTTATGCTGATCCGGGCCTATTTGGCGCAGCCGCGAGGCACACAATACTTACTATTTTAAAGTATTTTCTGTTTTTTGATATTGTGTGCCTTAACCAGGGTCAAATAAATTTATTTTCTTTCTATTTAGTATTTTTTAGGACCCAAAATAGTAATTATTAGAGGTTCACAAAAAGAGGCGCAATCATTATATTGGAGTGTTCCATTATAGTTTTAGGAAAACAAAATGGGAATTATTTGAGGTTCGATTAAATACATGCAATTGTTTTATTTTTCTGCGGAATTACTTGCCGTTATTCATTAGAATGTATCATTAGAAATGTACGAGTATATCCAAAAACTGTATAATTAGAGTCACCAATTAGATAAATTGTATTTATATTATATATACATACTACAAACTAATTAGTATTTATGTTATTAATAGGCCAGTTATTTAAAATATCGTAGGTTGCAAAAAATTACACTGTACTGATTTTTTGAGATGATGTTAGAGATACCAATAGTGTGAAACCAAGTTTGCAGTTTCGAAAGACCTGTGCTAACTGCGTGGGATTCGAAAAACCTAGAAATATTCGAACTTATTTCAGTTTTTGGCTTGTAAGTTCGAAAAGGTGCATCATACGTATAAGTCAACCTATATTTTTGGAACGAAGTTCCTTATCGCACGATAAGGACTTGGCGGATGGGGGCTAGGCGAAAAAAAGTGTAAGAATTTTCCGTCACGAGTTTCTGTCACGATCCTTTCTTTATTTGTTTGTTTGGTTGAACGCGCTAATCTCAGGAACTACTGGTTGGAATTGAAAAAATATTTTTGTGTTGGATAGTCCATTTATTGAGGAAGGCTATATACCTAAACGCTACAACCAATAGGAGCGGAGCATAAATGAAAAATGTTGCAAGAACGGGACAAAATGATTCTTTTTGAGAGCTTCCGTTGTTTGCGCTGTGTAAACGGTTAAAGTTTCACAATAATCATGTATCACGGAATTGTTCCCCTTTAAAAGTCCAAAAAAAAACTATGCAACAGCATATGTCTATCTTTTAAGGTTGACTCAATATAAGCCCTTTTTATGGTAATCAAATTTGTTCTATGGATGTTCTAAATATACTTACTACAAAAGGAACTTCGTTAAAACCGTGTGTTACACGAAACTCACGCTTTTTTTTAAGTATACCTTTAAGTATAGTGTGTAGGATCTCTAGAAAAACTTCAGTGTAGCACAAAACAACAGTTTATCAAAAATATAATGCACCACATCTTAACATGTCATTCATAATTCTATCGAATCGCCATCTTCCCTTTCTTAATTCCTTTCACTCGTTCAATCACTCATTCAATCACTCGTTCAAAAACATGTTTATAAAATAGTTTAGAAACGCTAAGGTACACAGCCTAATAAGAACCTAGACATCTTAAATTAATTCTACATAAAAAAAATCTACAATTTGAGCGCAATCGTAGCTCTGTAGGTCTAATAGAACCAGAGGTAAAACCACTTCAAACATTGGCCATTTTTCATTAAAAAAATCAAAATTATAGTTTTTTTTTAAATACTGATCCTACGAGAAAAGTCAAGGGAAATGATGTAGACCAGTTATCTAGGATCGTTAAACATGATGTGATGGCGGGACCTCAGCTGACTCCTGCGACAGAAATATAAAATACAATGTAAATTAGTAGTTATTATAATAAATTACAATGAAAAGACAGGTTACATACCTACCCTAATATAAGGCTTATCTTTACGCACTTAGCTAGACATTCGTGTTCTTTGGAAGGCCCAGGTTCGTCAGACGGCTCTTCTTGAGGCTCCGAAGAATAGAACAGAATAGATTAGAAAAGAATATTCTTTATTATGTACACCATAATAATTACAGATATAAATGTAGAAATTTTACATAGGGTGACACAATGGGCAGTTTTATCGCTAAAAGCGATCTTCTACAGACACCTTTGGATGGATTCAAGGGAGAAGGAGAAACAATAATGCAGGTAGTCAGTGGTGTACCATTTACATATACAACAAAAACATACATACATAAAAAATATACTTATCTACATATAATTTTTATACAATAATAAACATGAAACAAGAGCAAGGAAACTAAATGTAATGATGATGTTTAAGGAGAGGGGAAGTGTTTTTTAACGAGAAGACACCTTTGTTGTCTGATGTAGAGGTAAAGGGAAGTTGAAATCGTCTACTTCATCAGACTTAATCATGGCTAAGGGAGGTGTAGTCAGGCAGGTCTTCCCCTGACAAACTTTGCAGAGAGCAGACCATTTAAGCCCTGCTCTCTGGCAGTAGCGTCTCCCTCCGCGCCCTTTTTGGCAACTGCAAGACAGGAATTTATGCAGGGTTAGCGGCGCTGGTTCCTTGGTTGAGGATACTGGTGTCACCTCATGCTGGCTTCTTGTCCACCCTTAATTGTCGGGCTCTTTCTCTACCCCCAATCTCGTCTGCACCTGGTGGTAGGTTCTGTAGGAGTTTTGGGCTGCAGCCTCTTCGATTGGACGCAGACTTAGACAAAGGTTTGAGTAGGTACATGGTACACACGTTTTCGCAAGTCTCATATTGTAATAGGGGGCGAGCCAATTGTCATCAACCGGGCACAAATCCAGGCTCCGGGCTGCTACTGCGAAATTTCAGATAGAAAAACACAATAACCTTTGCCCAACCCGGATATCCAACCCCGGACCTTATGCTCAACAGTAGTAGCACATGTGAAGGCTACACAACGAGGCATTTTGAATTTTGTATTCCTCAAAGACATACCAGACTTACCTACCTGTAACTAACAAAACATCTTAAGAACCTATGATCCACAATAAATAATTTGAATTTGAATTATCTTTATATATATATAAAAACTACGTGTCACGTTGTTTGTCCGCGATGGACTCCTAAACTACTGAACCGATTTTAAATTTGATTTGATTTTTACATCTCAATTTATAGTCGCAATATTATTTTATTGCAAATTATTTGTCTATTATTTGACAGTCACAATTATCTGTTAGCTCCAAACGATTCTAACAGATGGCGATATCTGTTGACTTGATTGAGTAAGTATTCAATAGATGGCGCTATATTAAAAATACAAACGTTTCTATATTATATTATGCTTTGTTACCTGGGCGAAGCTGGGGCGGGTCGCTAGTATACTTATAAATAAACGAGCAAACAAATGTAAATAAGTAAAAAAAAGATGAGCAACAATTTTATAATAATAATGAATATTATTAATATATATATATATATATATTTTATTATTGTTGCGGAAAACAACGTATATAACAAACAATGTATTTATGTGCCGCAAATATACGCGGTTTTAAACATTCCATTTCGCCAGCGCCATGTTTGGAACAATGTTGCTGAAATAATGTTGTGCAACTTTTGTTTTTCATAAATATTTTATGCAATTATTCTGGTCTTAGCAAGCACCACAACCACTTTTACCAAGGGGTATCGTGTTACCCAGTAACTGGGTTGTGGAGATCAGATAGGCAGTCCCTCCATGTAAATTCAATCCAATCAATACAATAAATTCAATCCAAATCCAATTTTTCTGTTCTTTTCAGGGTTCCGTAGTCAATAAGGAAACCTTATAGTTTCACCATGTCCGTCTGTCCGTCCGTCCGCAGCTTAGCTCAGAGACTCTTACTACTAGAAAGCTATAATTTGGCATGGATATACATATTAATCACGCCGACAAAGTGGTAAAATAATATCATGTTAAAAACTTTTTTTGGGGTAGGTACCTTCTGAACACGTAAAGTGGGGGTGTTTGTTTTTTTTTCTCTCGTCTTTCCAATGGTGTGGGGTATCGTTTGATAGGCCATTTAAAAATATTACGGGTCTGTGTAAACCATTTTTCGATTCAGGGATCCTTTTGTGTAAAATTAAGCTTTAAATTGCTAATTTTTTGTCAAGTATCCCCCTGCCAGCTAAATGATTGCTTTTGGATATGTGAAAAAAAATTACGGCAGTAGTATATATAACGAAATTAAAAGGAAAACTATCACAGCTAAGTAGGCTTTACAAGTTTACGAGTAATAGTCGACCAACTTACATTTGCATTTGGAACGTATAGGAGAACCAACATGTTTTTCAACTACAATGTTAAGTTTGTTCTTGGGATAAATTCATCCCAACTACGGAACCCTTCATTGTGCGTGGTCCGACAAGCACTTGGCCGGGTTTTTTTTCTTATAAGCAGACGATGATGTTCCAATGATAATCCTGTCTTCAGACAAGCCAAGCTGGCGGGAGCAAAGGAGAAGCGTGCCCAATTGGCACGAGAAAGAGTCGAACTCATGGCTAAGGAGGCAAGCGAACAGGAGATAAGGAGGGACATCCTGCAAAAAGCTGTGAACCTGTTTGGAAGTACGTATCCATGCATCCGGCCATAGTAGCCTACACATACCTGCAGTTAGTTGCACAAATGCACAAATCTACCAGGAACAGTATGCACTTCGGCAATCATCGTCTATCTTCGGAAATACGAATGCGCGATAATGATATCTAATATAGAGGTGTTACAGCCGTGGAAGTAGTTGCCTGTTTTGTATATTACCATGTTTAAAAAATTATAGATTAACAACTCTATGCAATCCCAAAAACTTAAGTGACAGATGACGAGGTGCGACCGGAGTAGAAACCCGACAGACATAAAACGCCATTAAATGCACAATGATAAGTTCTACAAAGCCCGGCAGTACAAAACTTAGAAGTTTTGCCTCTGTTGGTAGTTACTCCGTGCTAATTCGGAAACACGAAGATTACCGAAGTTCAATTTTTTTCTGGTTGAACTGTATGCAAGTGGCTTGCAGAGCCACTCAATAACAATAAAAATAATAATAAAGCGATTTTCAGCCAAATCGCGCGTTTTGTTTTACCAGCCTTAAAACAAAAAAAGCACAAAATGGCTGAAATATGATTCATTTTTTTCGTTTTTAACGCCTTTCTAAAAAAATTCGAAAAACTAAATCCACAAAAAAGATCCATATAGTTATCCAACCTGCTCACAAAATTTCACGAGAATCGGTTGAGAAATGCGACCTGTAGAGGAGAACAGCCATCCGCCGGACATCCGGACATACGAAAGCATTTTTGCCCAAGCTGAAACGGAGACGCTTCGCGCTCGCTTGGCCAAAAAGACTGACACACCCAACTCCGAGACGCTGCGGCGTCATAGTAAGCAGCGTTACCTCGCGACACCGCATTGCTCGTGTTGCACTTAGCGCGTTGAAATCATAGTATTGCGAAAACGCAACGCACCAGCAATGCTCGTGTGGCCTCACTCTAAGTCCTAATGATTATTTATTTTAGGTTTCGAAAAGCAAACGATGAATTATGAGCTCAAAAAAACTAACGAGGCAGAGGTATGTATTATGTAGTGTATGTAGGTAGTTTTACTATTCTATTACCGACTTTGAACAAATTACTTTTAGGTTACGTTAGATTAGGAAAAATGAAAATTGTGTAGTCAAAATACATACAGACATCCACTCACACCTTCTTCCCATGGCGGTAGGCAGAAACTACAGAACGCCACCTGCTAGATCCTTACATACTCCTTTTGCCTCGTTTACGTTCATACATCTGGACATACACGCACGCCGGTTGCGAGTACTACGCACCTGACATTTCTGAAGAACATCACCAATAAGGTCACTATATGTCTTCCTAGGGCGTCCCCTCCCGGGGTTTCCACTCAAATCTGCCTTGCTTGCTTGCTCTGCTTTTTAGTCAAAATTTACGTACTAATACTAATAATTATCAATCAAAGAACTGAAACAAGTGGGAACTGATGCAGGTTGAAGTACTTCTTCTCCTTTGAGGCCGTCTTCCAAGAGCCGAACAGGAACTCTGTGAAGATTTTATTAGTTAAATGAGAAATTTGACTATATAATTTTCATGTTTCCTAACCTTTTTTTTTCATGGTAGCCGGATGGAAATCCTCGTGGATGTCCTCCACCCTGGGGCGGGCGGAGGGTTCTGTCAGAATTCTACCGACTAAAACCACCCCGTGTTCCCTCGCACACTTGCACCGGGGGCTACGGGGTCACTTAAGCACTCTGCAACGCAGCCCCCGACAAATGTTTCCTAATCTAACCTAAAAGTAATTAAGCACCATCTGTCAGTTAACTCCAGAACTGACTGACAGATGGTAGCTGACACTTGGTACTATAATATAGTCATAATTGCTACGCCTGCCGCGTTCAGTTTGTGGATGGTTCACCATCCATTACATTCGAGACCCCTTCGAACCTCGGAAAGCACGTTAAGCCGTTGGTCACGGCTGTCATTCGTAGATTTTTGACAGAAGCCCAAAAGTCTGACAATCAGTTTTACCAAGGGGTAACGTACTACCCTTTAACTGGGCTTTGGAGGCCAGATATAAGGCAGTCGCTTCATATAAAATGTGCTATTCGGTTAGACTGAAAGCCGATCCCCACATTCACCACTCAACAAAGTCTAGGGCACAAGCCAACCATCAACTATTTAAGAAAAATGTTTAGAAGAAAACTGGCCAAAAAATTGTAAATGTTGGTTGGACCTGCATTAAACAATTGTTTAAAAAAAATTAAAACCAAAATCGTTTTGGAATAAGGAGGAAAAACTTAACTTGTAATACTAGAGGTTACAGTCCATAGTCGTTTCTTTTTTTCTTCTTTCTTCTCTTTCTTCACATCGTCGTTTAACGCGGGAAGAAATGCTTAAGGCTGTAGATATGCTGGAAGCAGGACGTAGTCAACGTGAAACTGCCGACGCTGTCAATATTCAGCCGTTACAGGGCTACAGGAAATGTTGCTGAACGTCACCGAGAAAGATAAAGAGTCACTTCTCAAAAACAAGTCCCTTTTCTGAAAAAAGCTGCGAGGCAGCCTCTTATTACGGATCGCCAGCTGGTAGGAAGACTCCTCCAGTCTCAGCACCAAGTGGTCATCAGTGACCAAATCGGAAAAGATTGCATGTAGATAATTTTCACGTTCGCAGACGAGCACATCGACGCGGAAATCGAAGGCATCGATTATTGTGTGCTAACGCGCATTTGCACTGGACCAACACTCAGTGGGTTCGAGTTCTTTTTCCTGATGAGTCACGCTTTAAATTGCATCCCCATTCAAGAAGAGTACGTATTTGGCGAGTTCCTGGTCGTCAGAGTCGTCTCCAGAATCCTCGGGAAGTTCGTCCGTACCAAGGTGGAACGATTATAGTACGTACTGAAATTCGCCTGGGTGGAAGAACGTACCTGGTTTTGATACGAGGCAATTTAAATGCGGAACGATACTGTGACGAGATTGTGCAATCTATGGTCACATCCCTTACCGTCAGCAGTATGGCCAAAATTTCATGTTCATGCTCGATAATGCGCGTACACACACAGCCAAGCAGATTATGAATATGCTCAGAACAATATCAGGCTATTAGTGTCCTTCTCAGTCCGCTGATCTCAATCCCATAGAGCATGCGTGGGATTTTCTCGGGAGAAAAGCGTTCAGTGACTTTACCCAAAATTTGAACACGGAAGACGAGCTTTTTACACATCATTCCAGAATATGGAGCGATATTCCACAGGTGGCAATAGACAACCTGATACTCAGCATGCCACGATGATGTAGAGCCGTCACTAATGCCCTGGGAGGTCCAACAGATTATTAAAAAGCTGCTAGGAATGTTTTTTTTTAATTATTTAATACTGTCAAGGCGTTCGTTTTTATTAAATCTACCAAAAAGAAAACGGTTTTGGTACAATTTTAAATTTTCATTGTTTTTTTTTTTTCACTAGCAACCCTTTTAATAACCAAACAATTAAAATCTGTATTAAATTACGCTTCTATTTATATAAAACATGTTACGTAAAGAATGTTAAAATTAAAATAATTACTATTACTCAAGGGTATTCCTAGTAATTATTTTTATTTTAACACTTTTTTTAACACTCTTTTTCCCTAGACTTTGTTGAATAGTGTAGTTGGGAAAAGGCTAGACGGATTGTTTTTTTTTTTTAACTATTGTATTTTATAAATATTTTTGCACTTATTTTCTACATTTTACACACAATATAAATCAGCAACCTTATTGTAACAAGAATAAAGATCATTGTGATTTTGACAGACTTGTCAGTGGCACGAACCTAACAGCAACCTTAGGCACCTGTCCCACCCGCCCGCGATTAAAGCGAAGCGAGTAGAGCTAGCAATTAAAAACAAGTTGGCGAGCAACGAGCAGCGAGTGCACGACGGCGACGAGCGCTTACTCACTGTGGTATCCGTATGTACCAAACGTGAGTCTCTCAGCGAGTGTTCTGCCCGCCAAGCGAGCGTCGCTGAGCGAATATTCTCTTTGATAGACGCTTTTTTTTTTGTTGGGAAATTATCTAATGACCTCTCCCGCTCTGGGCGGAGCGGAAGTGCGTGTCAGACTCTTACTGACTAAAATCCACCCGTGTTCCTTCAGTTGCTTGTGCGCCAGAGCCACGGTATCTCTTTCGAACAATCCGCAACCCCGGCAGGCATCGGCCCTATCGGACCCCGTCAATTATGCTGACATCTCTTTGAGCCGCGCGTGGAACACGACGCGCCGTCGACCTAGGCCTGGTCCTTACCGGAAGGCGAGCTGCCCATTGCTCGCCGGCCGCAAGCCCGCGCATACGGTGGCCGGGAGTCGGCAATCGACTCCTGACGCCCAGGGTGTCTCCTTCTGCGGCGACTAGGGGCGTGAGGGCGCAACGATTGCCTCTCCCTCAAGCGCTCCGCCTCCTCCTTCGCGAGCATGAATGCTTCGCAGAAGGAGGTGACGGCTTCCCATTTCCTCTCGCTCCGTACAATGGCCTGAACCAGGGCCGGACGCGAGAGATCGCCGCCGCCGATCGCCACCACGAGGACACGGCGGTGCTCCGCCCAAGCCGGGCAGACCTCCAACGTATGTTCCACCGTGTCCTCCGATCGATCCACACAATTTGATAGTCGCTTGTTGCTGCGACAAACGAGTACTCGCCGGCGGTCTGAACAGCCAGCGATCAACTATTAATATATTTATCTCTTTTACCTTCACGGGATCTACAATCTTTTGTGCTTTTCTGGAGCAAGATAATCGTTGATAGCTAGTCGCTTCTTCGTCAGCGGTGGGACAGGTAGGTATCACTGTGAGAATGTCACTGTGATTCTGTCAATAATTCAAAATCAGAGGTAAAATAGGACTGTACAATTAACTCAACCATTGGTTATGCCTACAGTGGCAGCAATACCTTCGTTGTGATGGCCTTCCGGATCCCAGAATCGTGACTGAGCTGAATACATTCCTCCATGTTTGGCAGGAGAACAGCACTGTTGATGATAACGAACTTCACAGGAAGTTCATTCAAGTTATACCGGTATGTATGTATAATTTTAATTTTAGTTATTTATTTAAATCAGACACGGTTATCCATAATTTTGTTAGTATACATATATCGGAAACACGTTAAATCAATCGTTTGACTTTGACGAATCGGGACGCCAGCGCCACCAGGTGGCGCTCGACAGAGCCTATAACGTTAACGCTTGACCAGAGTAAAGCAGAGTTTGTTGTTGGCGGCTAAGCAGTAAACACGTTTAGAAACTGTAACGCGTTCCGTATAGTTGTTTCGTGTACCTACAGTGTGTGATTCGCTAGTGTGATTAATTTGATCGTAAATTATAATTTGATTTGAACTGTGAACGGTTTTTCTATTGCGCAAGAACCAACATTACCCATAGTACGCCCTCAGTAGTTAAAATATGGCTGATGATAACGAGAGAAACTTACCATCTCCGTCATATACTTAAAAAATTGTTAAATCAATATATAGTAAAACTAAACAAACAAATAGATCTCAACCGTCACCAAAAAAGCTTTTGCGTAAAATTTTCATACAAAATGTAAGGGAACAGTTTTTTGCAATTTGTGACTTTTTGAGTACTCCAACGATGGTTGGTCCCATAAAAGTTTTTAATCAGTATTAGAATCAGGATCGACTGGCATCAAAAAATGTTTTTGTGTAAAATGGCTATTTTCTTGCTAACTATATTTTTTTTTGAAAATCTGTGAATGGGCATCAAAATTCCATAAAAAATTATGAATAGTCTCCTAAGACCATTTTCGCGTAGCTGCAACGGATAAGGTACTTCCCCTTACTGCCCCGATGAAAATTTCCATCCTGTATAGGTGCACCTGTGCCTAAGCCTTTTTTTTTTTGGGTGGGAAATCATCAAATTACCTCTCCCGCTCTGGGCGGAGCGGAAGGGCGTGTCAGACTCTTACTTACTAAAACCCACCCGTGTTCCTTCAGTTGCCTGTGCGCCAGGGCCACGGTTACTCTTTCGAACAATCCGCGACCCCGGCAAGCATCCGCCCTATCCGACCCCGTCAATGATGCTGACATCTCTTTGAGGCGCGCGTGGAACACGACGCGCCGTCAACCCGGGCCTGGTCCTTACCGGACGGCGAGCTGCCCATTGCTCGCCGTCCGCAACCCCGCGCCTACGGTGGCCAGGAGTCGGACCTGTGCCTAACCCTATGGGGAAATACAGGAGTGATGATATGTATTATGTTATTACTTTAATATTAATGTTGTTCTTACAGATCCTGGAAATGTTGGAATGTTTTCATCGAAATAACAGACAGTTCACTAAAAGACAAATCGAGAATTATAATGAGGTAACCATAGACTAATCCTAGACGAAAGTAGAATGCTAAAAGAATCTTTTGGCGACGCAGGGGGCGTTTTTGGTAAGCAATGGGGTTAAAAACTGAAAACTCGTCATAGGTGGCAGCACAGTTCAAAGTCTTCATATCGCCATTGTTTTGTTTATGTTTATTTATTTATTTAACCATTTATGTACACACATTTATATAAAGAGACAAGAAGAAAGGAACAGAAAAATACGTACAAAGGTGGTTTGGTGGTGTCGATCACAAATTAAGCGAAAACTAAATAAATATGTATGAGACCTGGAGTGCAGCACTATTTAAAGACGAGCTAAGGAAAAAGGAAGCGTCTAAATCTGGTAAAAAAGCAGCTTTAGTGGAAAAGACAATAAACTTTGAACATTTTATAGGTTATCTTGTGTTTGTTAAGAGGGATGCACCAAGGTAATCCGCGAAATTCAATTTTTCTTACGTTTATTGCAATTTGCAGGTCAGTATCAGATTGTATGGTGATCTAAATGTGATTCGCGGCCGTAACAAATATTTATTTATAGAATTATAATCATAAAAATCATCAATACATCTCTCTAAGTTCACATTACCCTATTGAATGACTCCTTCATGAAATCATGACATTTGAGGCCAATTCTAACTTAAGGAGTAGTATTGCTGATTCTAATGATTATAATTCTGTAAAGCCATATTTGTTACGGTCGCTAATCATATTTTAATCAACATACAACCTGACACTGACCTGCAAATTGCAAAAAACGTAAGTAAATTTGAATTTCGCGGGCTACCTTAGTGCATCCGCCTTAACTTCATATTTTGGTGAAAACTTTAGGCGTACGACAAAAATAACCTGATCGGAGTTGAAAACCGACTCGAGGATGATCTTCCTGACTGAAAAACTTTAGAGATGTTAATTCTAGCACTTATCTAATACAATAATATAAAGACACCTTTACTTTAATCATTTACGTAATATCACACCACAAGTGCCTGTAGGTAATAAAAATGGACTAAGTTCCCTTGGGAGCATAACCTGTATACGAATTACTGCCATAAAAGTCTTCAGGTTTAAAAAGAATAGCACATAGTCTCGGCGAAATATCGGGTTTCCAATATTTTTTCGGAAAAATTTCTCACACAATTTTCGTCTTCTCTCTCTTCAATCTTGTTCCTATCTTTGGCAAATACACGGGTCCCCGTGTCTTTGCAGTCAACAGGTGCGCAACGGGCAATATTTTTTTATATATTTTTGTTCTTCATTTAATTAGGGACTTTTATGACGGCAATGCTTATGCCAGTCCCATCGTACCCTAAATATACATACTGCTACAGATTACATTTGAGCCATGAACCTGAACAGACTCTTCGTATCATCACCATTTGGTTGAGACAAAATTTTATGAAATATGCCCATATCAAGTCGGTTCAACCTCAAGACCCCAAACAGACAATTTCTTTGAGACTCGTATCTAACACAATCCATTAATTTTTATTTATTTATGTCAATCAACTTTGGATCATATTTATATTAAACTAAATTAAAAATTATTAATCAATTAATAAGTGATGTAAGTCTTCCACAACTCCGGGCAATAATAATTAATTGTGCGTAAAAGAAGTCGCTTGTTTACGAAAAAAATATGGATAGTGACGGCTAACTGTCAAATTCTTGAACGTTGGAGAACAGCGACATCTGAAGTGAGCAAATGGCAGTTTTAATCCCCAATGTGTGAAAGTCTATTGAAAAAACAAGAGGTCGGTGTTCAGGCCAGCGCTCATCGGTGGATAGCGGGGCAGAGTATTTTAAAACCAAAGTAAATTCGTGCTTACCTAATGGTAACAAGATAAAGATTCCAAAGCTCAGAGACCGATCACGGAGCATCAAAGGGGATTTCTCTCTGCGGTATTGAAGAGCGCGCTAGAGGATAGCGCAGCGGGATGCGCCGGAGGTCGATTCGATAGCATACGATCGCAGGGGAGATTGCGGACATATGCCTGTTCTTTGTCTGCGAAAATCATGCCGGCGGCCGCTGCTGGCGGCATCGCAAATCATCAGTGTGCGCTGGCCGGTGGCGAATCCTCGTCGATGCCGTCTCTCGCAGTCCGCCGGTGTACACTAGCTTTTAGTTGCCATTTTTGCCACGCGCCAAAATATCCTTGAATAGTTGTAACTATTGAAATCAAGAGGCTACTTGGATCGAACACATTTATTAACACCACAATTATTATAATATACAACGACTTTTTCTCCTTGACGGAACAATTTCAAGTGACACATTCTAAACGGTTTTTACTCGAATATTTAAAACACTGTCATGTAGGTATACAACCTCCATCACGCACCCTTAATCTATAGCAGATGCATGCGCAAGATTACATTAAGTACCTACCTAACATATTACCTACATGTGTACGCACCCTTAAACTACTCAGTGTGCACACACCCTAAGTACACAGTATATTCAGCTGGAGCTATCGTTCACTGATATACAATCTATCTTTATTACTGAAGTCTGTTCATAACACAGCTCTATAACAAAAATACTAAACACAAACAAAATAAAATTATCTATTACAATTCATAACAACTCAAAATAAAATCACATCAAAAACAATATTAGCTAACATCATTACATCACACATCGCTCGCCCCCTTAATAGATAGTTTTTCTAAAAATTGCTTTAGTTTAGGGCCTGGTAAAGATTTTGTTAACATATCTGCTACCATTTCTTGTGAAGGCATATATTTTACCTCAACCGCCTCATTGACTATAGCTTCGCGAACGTAATGAAACCTAATATCGATGTGTTTAGTCCTGTTATGGTTCATCTTATTTTTTGCTATTTTATGTGCTGATTGGTTGTCATTATAAATGACCACCGGTTTGATACAAGTCCCCTTTGTTAAACTTTTTAACAAATTTCTTAAATAAATAGCTTCTTTCGATGCTTGACTGAGGCCTATATATTCTGCCTCTGTGGAGGACAGCGCCACGCACCCTTGCTTACGACTTTCCCAAGATACTATATTATCTCCTAGTCTAAAAATTAAACCTGTACAAGATTTCCTATCATATGACCCACCCCAATCCGCGTCTACGTAGCCATTTAATTCTAGATTACCTGTTTTCTTAAAAGTTAGTCCAAAGTTTGACGTCCCCTTTAAATATCTAAGAACCCGTTTAGCACATTTAAAATGTAATTCATCGTAACATGAATTAAATTGTGACAAAACACTAACAGCGTGCGCGATATCAGGCCTAGTACTTTGAGCTAAATAATTAAGACAACCTATAAGAATCTGGTATGGCAACTTACAACCAAAATCTGAGGCTTTCTCTAATTTGAGACCTACTTCCATTGGGGTAATGACTGATTTACAATCCGTCATATCAAAATCTTTCAAAACATTAAGAACGTACTGTTCTTGATCAAGATAAATCGCACTTTTATCTCTCCTAAGTCTCATGCCTAACACGTGTCTAGCAGGACCTAAATCCTTAACTTTAAACCTTTTAAGCAAGCCATTTTTTAATTTCTGCTTCTCGGTTTCGTTATTTTTGGAATAAAATATAAAAATGTCATCAACATATATGACTACCACTATTCTATTTCCATCGCTAAACACCTTTTGATAAAGACAAGGTTCTATTTTCGATTGTACAAAGCCTAAATTGTACATCTCCTGATCTAGCTCATGGAACCAAACGTTTGACGCTTGTTTGAGTCCATACAACGATCTTTGCAATTTACATACCTTTGCCTCTTGACCTTTAACAATCGCCCCCTTAGGCTGAAGCATGTAGATGTCCTCTTTTAGCTTGCCGTACAGGAAAGCAGTTGTAACATCCCATTGGTCAATGAGCCAATCATATTCTACAGCTAATGAGAATAGTAATCGTAAGGTTGAGCTTCTTACGACCGGAGAATATGTTTCATTGTAGTCTATTCCACGTACCTGCGTAAATCCTTTAGCTACTAGCCTGGCCTTATATTTCGACACTTTACCGTCACTGTCTCGTTTAATTTTGAAAACCCATTTACAATGTATTGGCTTTTTATCCCGTGGTAAATCTACTAGTGTCCACGTCTGATTCTCATTTAATGATTTAATTTCATCATCCATAGCATTTTGCCATAAATTAGAATCAGGCCTTGCTAATGCTTCTTCAATTGTTATTGGATCGCCATCAGTTTGCGCGATAGCATTATAAATAACAGGCTTGCGCTCACGAAAATTGTATCTTCGTTCTGGTTCCGCTGTACTGCTCGTGGTAGCAACCGTTTCATCAGGCGTTGCAGCCGCCTCAGTGTCAATACACTCCGCTTCATGAAACTCTTCTTCATCTTGTATATTATTACTAGACGCACCACTTTCAACCACAGGTTCTATCCGTTCCTCCTCTATACCAATAGGAACGACTGTGTTCTTTTTCATGTCGGTACCATCTCCAGGAAAAACATTTTCCAAGAATTTAACATTTCTTGAGAATGTTATTTGACCCGTTTTTGGGTTCATCAGTCGATAACCTTTAGTAGTTTCACTATAGCCGATGAAAATCATTTCTTCAGTCTTCATATCAAGCTTTTGCCGTTTCTGTTTAGGTTTCAATGCATATGCTTGACAACCGAAAATTTTCAAATGACTCAAGTCTATTTTCTTATCTGACCAAAGTTCTTCAGGTACTTTATTCATGACTGCCTTAGTCGGGCTTCTATTTTTTAAATATACTACTGTAGATACCGCTTCGGCCCAATACTTTTTACTAAGTTTGGCCTCACAAAGCAACGTTCTTGCTTTTTCTATGATAGTTCTGTTCGCCCTCTCAGCCACACCATTTTGCTCAGGCGTATAAGGAACCGTCTTCTGATGCTTTATACCAGCTGATCTTAAAATCTTATCGATGGCTTGGTTACAGAATTCTTTACCATTGTCAGATCTGAGACACTTTATCGACTTTCCTGTCTGCTTCTCCACTTCCGCTTTATATTCACGAAATTTATCGAGGGTTTGACTCTTATTTCTCAAGAAGTAAACATGCGTCTTACGCGTATAATCGTCGATAAACAACAGCATATATCGAGATCCACTGAATGATGGTTCTTCCATCGGTCCGCATAAATCACTATGTACAATTTCCAAAACTTCTTTCGCTCGTGTACCTTGATTTTTGATAGAGCTCTTACAAGTTTTCCCATTTATGCACGGAACACATGGTTCAATTTTATCACTTGATTTAAAATTCAATCCAGTCACCATATTTTTCAATGAATTCATATAGTTTTGTCCCAAATGAGCTAATCTTCTATGCCAAATATTTGACAAAATTTCATTTGACAAAATCAAGTTGACAACACAATTTTCTTTTTCAATCAACTCGAAAATTCCATCAACCTCTTTGCACGTTGCTACTATTTGGTCCGTTTTATTTTTAATAGAGCAACCTTTTTTGTCAAATTTTACAGCGAACTCCTTCTTTACAAGATCGCTTACTGAAATTAAATTCATAGAAAGTCCGGGAACATGATAAACATTCGTTAATAGAAAATCAGTGGTATTATTTACTTTCGGAATGGCATTCCCTATTCCTATAACTTTCATTTCTTCCCCGCTTGCAACTTTTATCTTTAAATCATTCTGTTGCCTTTTGTAATTCAACAATTTTCCGGCATCGTTCGTCATGTGGTTCGAGCAGCCACTGTCCAAGTACCATCGGTTCTTTTTCACCGTGTTCGCCATACTCAAGCATGGATTCGCTCTCTTAATGACTTTGCATTCAGATGCTTTATGACCTTCTTTATGACATTTGAAGCACTTGAATATAAATGCCTTTTTCTTTTCATACTTCTTTTTATTTTGCGCCGTTGTAACTAGAGCTTGCTCTCTATTCTGACCATTTTCAATCTGTCGGCTTGATTCTTGCATCAACTTTGATTTTAACTGCTCAAGTTTAACTTCTTTTCCGCCATTGTCTATCGCCATTATAAATGGGTTGTAATCTGACGATAAACCGCTTAATAATATAGAAATTATCCACTCGTCAGAGATTTTTGCATCAATGTCTGCAAGTTGTTGCGCCAAACAAATTATTTTGGAAATATATGTTTCCATGGTTTCGCAATTTTCTAGTCGGCATTGCCATAACTCTCGTTGCAATCTGATTCGTCTGCCCCAACCCTTGTCTTCGTAAGCCTCGCTGAGACTCACCCAAACTTCACGTGCTGTCTTCGCACTATACACATGTGCGAAACATGCAGGCTCAAGTAGCAGACATAACGTCGTTCGTGCCTTCCTGTCAGTATCTTTCAATTCAGCTGTTATCTCTGTAGCTTCAATTACCATGAACCAGTTTTTGGACTCTAAGTAATTCCTCACCACAAATTTCCAATTAGCGAAGTCCTCAGCACCATTCAATTTTCTTATTCCACAAATTGAACCTGAATGTTCTTCTGCCATGACGAGAATTTTACAACTGACACCTTTTTAAGATACTTACTCGTAGGTATGTATTGTGTTCTAGCTTCTAGGCGTTTTTGGAGCCTGGAGCTGGGCCCATAACCTATTGAAATCAAGAGGCTACTTGGATCGAACACATTTATTAACACCACAATTATTATAATATACAACGACTTTTTCTCCTTGACGGAACAATTTCAAGTGACACATTCTAAACGGTTTTTACTCGAATATTTAAAACACTGTCATGTAGGTATACAACCTCCATCAGTAACATACAAGCTTTAGGAAACCGAAGTTTTTCTAAACCTCGACGTGCCGACGTGCACGGTAAAATATTTTTATCTCACGAAGCGACGCGTGCTTTACTTGTGGTATCCAAGTGTACAAAGACGCTGTGAATGTGTGTGTAAGCGCAGGAGTGATATCGTCCGGACGATGACGAAGTCGGAAGTGTATCTGTTCGTGTGTGTGTCTGTTACGGGCTGATGCTACTCGTCTTCACGCACACATTCACAGCGTGTTTGTACACTTGGTTACCACAAGTAAAGCGCGCGTCGCTTTGTGAGATAAAAATACTGTAGTATAGGGTAGAACGCCCTCAGGCTAGGTGGAGTGACGATCTTTGCAGGATGGCTGGTAGCAGCTGGACGAGACTTGCTGAGGATCGATTAAAATATTTTGCAATTAGAGAGGCTACGTGGATGCGGATTACGGCTCACTCCCTCTCACAGAGAGGAGGCCTATGTCCCAACAGTGGGAACGTTATAGGCTGATTATGATGACCAGCTATGGACTGCTAATAGACTAATGCTGATGACTTCTAGGCGCTAGTATGAAAGTAGATCCTTCAAGAATCAAGATTTCCGTTAGAAATCCGTCGTAAATGCGCCGTTGAAATATCTCTTGTGGTTGTAAATTACACTGGCACACCAACCCTTTAAATCGTCAGAAGCAAAGTGTTATTGGTTTTTTAATTAGGAAGCTCAGTAACAGGCTGGAATCTGGCAAAAAAAGATTTGCCAAAAAACTAAACAGGCCCTGCAGTCTCGACATGAATAGCGACAAAAATCTGTCGCTAAGTCGTATCGATGTCAAAGTTCTTCAATAGATTTTCAACCTTATGCTTTGGAAATAAAGTTGAAAATCTATTAAAGGAATTTGACATCGATACGACTTAGCGACAGATTTTTGTCGCTATCTAATGTCGAGACTGCAGGCCCTGGTCATAATTTGCAAAATGTGGGTGCACTTAGAAGGTATTTTACTACAGTATTTTCCGTATCGGCACGGATGCTGTGCCGTGGCATACCGTGGTAAAAAAATGCAAGCCCGCCAGCGCGGTATTGCGGGGCTAAATGTTAAGAGTGTGCCGCCGCATGTTAACTGCCTACTAATAATAATAATTTTCTATTGTTTCATTTTCTTATAATATTTTTTTTATTTTTTTTTAGTTTTATTTATGTTAATAATCCCCTAGTGGGATATAAAGATGTCCGTAGGTGTGTCCGTGGCATCACAGCGGGCCCTATCAGAATACCAGCGCTGCGATATTTATTTTTTAAATATCGTAGCATTATGCTGAGATAGGAGCCTTTTTGGCCTCGCACAGGTTTTTTATTGTTGTTTTTTTTTCTTTTTCTTTTTTATTGTTAATTTTGTTAGTTTTAAATGTTCCTTTTTTATTTTTACTCTTTGTATTTCCTGTGCGTGTCCCAAATAAAATATTTTTCTTTCTCTCTTCTTTCTTCAGGAAATCCAGGCATGATGTTTATTTTGTTCAAGGTCCGGTTAGCCCTCAGAGCCCAACTTGCCTTAGCAATTCAAATGGCTTCGTACACTCTTCTCCGAGATCTGGAGAAGAATCTAGTTTCCGAGTCTACAAAGATATCTACGTACCAAAGAGAGTTCCAGGGTCTAAGGCTTAACATCTGGGTTGCTATCAAGTGGCCTACCAGGAAACCTAAACCAGTGGAACCGGAACCGTGAGTAGCTTATAAACCTACACTGTGACTGGGTTGTGGAGGTCAGATAGGCAGTCGCTCCATGTAGAATACTAGTATTTAGGTGCATCCGGTTAGACTGGAAGCCGACCCCAAACATAGTTGGGAAGTGGCTAAGCAGATGGTGATCTGCCGGGGTTCGGTCGACTTACAAACTATTAAGTCAGTGTCGATACAATTTTCATGGCTCTTAAGAGCGACCAACCCGTTACACTTTTCATACAAACGCTCGTACGTGATTATGGCGTTGTAACACATCTTTCATTAAAATTTTTGAACTAATAGGTATCTTGTGCACTTTATCTAGGTTTCTATGTAAGCAAAAAATCTCAATTTGGAGAATCAAATTCAATATAAGCCTCCAAAAATCTGCTTTTTTGCACAAATTTTACCTGAATTTTGGCCGTTCATAATGTACTCATAAATTGTAAAAGTAAAGAAAACATCTTCAAAGGAACCTCGCACATGTAATGGAGATTCTAAATGACATAATTTTTTTCCAAAAACTTATAAGGGTTTTGTAAAAACACGTATTTCCTGGCACAAGTTTTGAAAAATCTTCTTTTTCAAACATAGCGTTGGATGAAACAACAAGCTTTTAAAAAATGCTCGCGTTGGCGATAGACGGACCGGGAAGGGCCCTCTTAAGACGTGGCAGGAAAATATGTTTTTTTTTGTTTTTGGGTGACAAATGATTTGGCCTAAGATTTTTTTATGTTATTTGATGGAAAAAAATCTTATGGCTCACCAGCACACCTAGCATGAACACTTCTATCTCCACTCTACAAAGAATAGACACATCGCTTTCTATACAAAGTTACATTTCTATTCTTCAGTTTTGACATCCCGCTGGAGAAATCTTCGACAATCTGTCATTTTGTCTCGTTCTTTCGGTGGTCATGCTATTTTATCTCGTTCCTTCGGTGGTCATGCTATTTTATCTCGTTCCTTCAAAGTCAAAGTCAAATCATTTATTTCAAATAGGCACATAAAAGGCACTTTTGAACGTCAAAATTTACAAAAAAATAGAATTGATTCTAGTTGCCCCTTCCAAAAGGTAGTTTCGTATGGAGAAGAATGGGCAAGAAACTCCACCGTTACTCTTTTAAAATATTTTACAATATTATGTAAGTTCACATTAATTATGTATTCGGGGTCATGCTAGGCATGCTAGTGAGGTAATGTGGTCACGGCCGTCTACACAGGGTCAAATTAAATTAGGTAGCGAAACTCTGCGGACGTCATGGGTATCGATATCTATGCAGGATAAAATTAGAATAAAAAAATATGGTATTTTTTTAAGGGTGACCACACCAAAAAAAACATCACATTAATTTCTTATTTGTTTTATTATGTTTTTAGATATCGATACCCATCACGTCTGTAGAGTTTCGCTAGCTATTTAATTTGACCCTGTAGATATCTGCTATACGAGAAGCATCGCAGTTGCGTTGCCATCTCAGCAATAAAACATATGTTTGAGTACTATCTACATACTATAAAGGCTCCCGCAAACAAGCGCGACGCGACAGCGCGACACAAAGGTGCCGCTCGTCGCGCGACTAGCGGTGCCTTTGGGCCGCACGCGATTCGCGTCGCGTGTCGCGCCTGTTTCTAAGAGCCTTAAAGCTACCATTTACTGGGTACGTCTTTCATTGCCTTTCATCACACTGGCTCCATTCAGATAAATGATAAATGATTTTATTTCTATATGTAGGTTTGTACAAACACTTTTACACGTCAATCATATTTTTTAAACTAGATGAGGTCGGCGTTTCCTATCTGAGTACTCTGAGAAGAAAGGCCGAAACAAACTCAGAGGTCACAGTCTCTTTTAAAGTCCAGACATAATCTTGGTCAGATCATGTGAAGACCATGTAGATTGGTATCTGAAATGGTCTTTTGAGGAAAGAACCACACAGATTGAGTGGACCTGTCCAATCAGTGCACGCATTTGTCAGTAATCGTGCAGCTCAGTCGTGCTCACTCAAATGTCTCGCTGATGGTGGCCTATGTCTTGGATAATTATTCAACACATGCGCCACCATCAGCGAGACGTTCACCATTCGGCTCAACGATTTTGAAGGCAGCTACATTCAGCTGCCTTCAAAATGGTTGAGCCGAATGGTGCTAATCCATGCGGCGTATTCGTGAACGGGCTCCGTCAGTAGGGAATGGTATCTCTTAGCTGCCACGACTTATTTTAATTTAATATTTGTATTGTTTTTATATTTTTATTACGGACAATTTTATCGTTTTCGCATAATCTCAACATGAATGATGTAACCAATATTTTGTAACCATATTTTTATTTATAAGAGTGTCCGTGGAGTTTCTTGCCCGTTCTTCACCATAGGTACCTACTAGCTTCATCTTTCTGACCGACCAACCCCTTGACAATTCAAAAGTGCCTGTAATTGGTAATTTGAAATAAATGCTTTGAGTTTGAAAGCTGAAATTATCTCTTGTGTGGCAAACCGGAACAGCAACGATGTTGGGCGACAGACATAGGTATGGAATAACGCTAACTCGATGACAAGAGCCAGAACTCTGTCGCCTTTATTACAAAACAATGTTTATATTTATCGAGTCATTTTTAACCCCCGACGGAAAAGGAGGGGCGTTATAAGTTGAACGTGTGTATCTGTCTGTCTGCGGCATGGTAGCTCCCAAACGACTGAACAGATGTGGTTTTTTCTTGTTTTGTTTGTAAGGTGACATGACTGAGCGCCCACAGCTAAAAAAAAAGAAGAAAATCTATTCAGCTGTTTTTAGACGTTTCTGTTTGTGCCAGGTTTTTTTTTTAAATTTTACATTTAGATTTTTGAATTTCGAACTTTAACTTTCAATAAAGATACAAAATTGACGTTTAACCCGAGTCAATGTTGTTAATTTTGTATTAAGAACTTTACTGTACTCGAAATAAAGTCCAAAATATAATAACTGGCTCGATGGTTTAAAACTTAAACTCACGTTAGAACAAATTCTGTAATAAGATGAATCCTGTTTTCCTGAAAAACTCTAAATTTATTTTCAGTGAACCAGTGGAACTGTCCTTTCCATCCATGAAAGTGACAGTGATACTGCCCAAAATAATAGATGGATCGTGTGTCTGCGTGCGCGCAGCTCGGTCTATGATCGACCTGCTGAGCGAAAGCTCTAGATCTTACGCCTTGCAGTTTGATATGCCTAAAAGATATGAAGGTGAGTAATTTTAAATTGTAACACCAAGGGAATTTGCATGTAACTATTTTTCACTTAATCAATAAAAGAAAATATAAAACCAAAGAAAAGTTCGTCTGCTGAACGTTGGTTCGATTCCCAGGTCGGGCATAGTGTTATTGCGTTGTTCCATAAGGAATTTCTTGGTAGCAGCCCGGAGTTTGGAAGGTGACGGTTTGATACCCCCGTGCCTCGGAAAGCACGTTAAGCCGTTGGTCCTGCGCCTGATCTCTCTCCGGTCGTGTCGGATTGCCGTCCCATCGGACTATGAGAGTGAGGGAAGAGCGAGTTCACCTGTGTCTGCGCACACACTTGTGCATATGCACTATAATATCTCTCACGCCGAAGGCTAGTGTCTGTTGATATTGGCCGCCATGGCCGAAATTCGGTATGGAAGACTATTATTAAATGTCAAAATAAACTAATGTCTGTTGCTCACAAAAATTATTAACTCCAAAATTTTTAGGGTTTATAAATAAATAATAAATCATTTATTTCGAGCAACAGGACTCATAGTGTTAGTAACAATATACTTACAAACTATGTTATGTATGTTAACTATGTTGTGTTGTTTATGTACGTCCTAATGAAAATACGAAACCTATATAGGATCACTCGTGTGTCTGTCTGTCTGTCCGTCTGTCACAGCCAATTTGCTCTGAATCTGCTTGTGTGATTAAGTTGAAAAATCTGGTATACATGAATTTCTGTGACCCAAATACAGACGTGTAACGTAAATAAATGATTTTTGAATACGGGAGTCTTTGGGGGGCAAGCTAGAAAATTAAAAACAAAAGTTTTTCAAACTGTACCGTGTGATATATCAAATAAAAGGGCTTGTTGTGACGGTCTCAAAAATTTTTTTTTTTTTTTATAATTTTAAAATTAATAATATCGAAGTTATTTCAGAAAATATATGAAATTTGACCTTTCGCCCCCTTATTTCCGAAACTACTGAGCCTAAAATTTTGAAAAAATACATAAATTAGTTCTTTACTTACAGATTACAGGAAAACTTATAAGAAGTCTAGGGTCTTAAAATAACATGGTAAATCTTTCAATATTGTGCGTAAAAACATACAATTATTGCAGTTGGAATGTATGAAAGATCAATTTTTACTACTACAATGTCAAGTTTGTTCTTGAGATCTGCAGTCACGGTAGTACCCCGCCAAGACGGGCCAAAAACAAAAGGCAGGGGCACTACCTACCTTGTCCGCAGTATTTAAAGTCTCTATTACCAAGCGGCGCAAAGTAGCTTGACCGCGGGCGTCTTCCGCGACACGCGATCGTAGATCGTAGCCGAAAGTAAGCTGCGACGCGCGATCAACTCCGTTCGCCTGTCGTCGTATCGTCAACACAGTAGGAATGAAACTATTTGACTAGACGCAGAAACGGATACGTTCGTAAGCGACGGTGCGGAGCCAATCGTATGCATCGACATCCTGCCGGACGCGATCGGCTGTCACCGCATCCGTTCGTATGCTTTCCGATCCGATGCGATGCGAGCCGTTTGGTGTACCTTTCTCGAAGGCTTTTTTTGTCGTACTTTCATACTCTCATCATAGCTTCGGCCTGGATAATACTAGAGAGCTTAAATTCTCAGGATAAAAAATGTAGTTAGCAAGCATATAAAACACACTAAGTTCCATGGTTTGGATTTTATTAATACCTAAAATACGTCGATTTTATCACTGAATGACTCAGTCACTCGCTTATCAGCCGATCTATTCTGTAAAAATCTCACCGTGATAACTTGGGTGAAGTGAGCTTAAAGTGAGCTGTCATTAGTTTCAATCCCTAGTATCAGATGGATTGACGACTCACTTCACTTTAGATCTCACGGTGAAATTTTTACAGAATAGACCGGCAGAACCTTTAGGACATTTTCCAAAGTCCTAGAAAGCTGAAATTTTGTATGCAGGCTAGAATTTGCACACACAACAACAAAAAGAATAAGAAATTTACAAATTTCACCCTCTCAAGTCCCTTAAAGGGAAGTACAATTCTGTATTTCTGACGGATAATCGGTATACCTACTTCCATTTGTTATAAAAGCTAGATAAGCACGTATATAAATAACAAAAAAGAATCCCTTTTTGTTGGCTATGAAGAAAGTAATTGCTGGCGTGCAAGAAATACCTTTTTTACCCGACTATGCTAGAACTAAGGGGTGATTTTAACATGTCTATGTAAGATCAGTAAAATATCACCGCTAGAATACAAATAAATGGAGCACCCTACAAAAATAAATGAAATCCCACCTCTAAAGTAGGTTCAGTAGGTTGCCAAGACTCGCATAACGCTTTCACTGTTAAAAAGTTATCAGCTCTAATGTAGAGCCAAGCCCCTAACTCGACTAGGTCTTTTTTTTTTTGGGTGGGATATCATCAAATGACCTCTCCCGCTCTGGGCGGAGCAGGAGAGCGTATCAGACTGTTACTGACTAAAACCCACCCGTGTTCGTTCAGTTGCCTGTGCGTCAGGACCACGGTAACTCTTTCGAACAATCCGGGGCCCCCGGCAGGCATCGGCCCTATCGGACCCCGTCAATTATGCTGAAATCTCTTTGAGGCGCGCGTGGAACACAACGCGCCGTCGACTCGGGCCTGGTCCTTACCGGAAGGCGAGCTGCCCATTGCTCGCCGTCCGCAAGCCCGTGTCTACGGTGGCCGGGAGTCGGCTATCGACTCCTGATGCCCAGGGTGTCTCCTGCGGCGGCTAGGGGCGTGGGGTCGCAACGATTGCCTCTCCCTCACGCGCTCCGCCTCCTCCTTCGCGAGCATTACTGCTTCGCAGAAGGAACTCGACAAGGCCTAACTCTACATACCTTACATCTTGGTCAAAATGTATGGCTTGGCCATTCTATAACACCTTTCTATTCACAACACCAACTGACTGACCACCAATGACCAGTGACTTAATTTCTTACCATATGCCCATAGGAGTGTCTGTGCGACGACCGCGAAACGGAATAACAAGCTCATGACTTCGTATTAGTGTGAAGGGCGGCGAATAAAATTTTTGCTCAGGGCGACTAAATAGCTAGAGCGGGCCCTGACGACACGTTTCAAGTTTGCGTTCCGTTCCACCAAAAAACCCCAACATAAAATAATGAAATGTAAATAAATAATAATAAAACTTTTGAACTTCCTTTGTGGATGCTAGTTATAGATGTCGTACTCATAGCTAGGTCCCTACGTCCTACAATCAATTTGAAATTTCGTTCATTCGTTCCATTCGTGTTCATTCATGAGTTTGGTTTTATTTCATTATTTTCGGTGATTTCAATATTTTAAATCAACTATTTGACATGGAAACTGTCAGAATTTTAAACCTAAAATATTTCCTGGCCCTGCAGTCTCGACAACTATAACGACAAAAATCGGTCGTTAAGTCTAACCGATGTCAAATTTCTTTAATAGATTTTCAACCTTATGCTTTCGAGATAAAGTTGAAAATCTATTAAAGAAATTTGACAACGATACGACTTAGCGACCGATTTTGTCGCTGTCTAATGTCGCGACTGCAGGGGCTGGTAATTACTTTCTTCAAAATGATTCCGACAGAACCTTGAACTCTGTTTAATTTTTAAAAATCTCTACGAATAAGTTTAAGCCACAATCTTCTAGAATTTTAGGATGTTTCGGAAAAAAGTGGACTCCAATTTCGGAGTACTTAGGAACACAACAACGCGTCATTTTCGCAAAAATGTAATAAAACCACCTCACGCCTTATATTATTAGCTTGTGTTGGGAACTAGCTACGACAGCGCCATTTTGACAGTTGCCTTCCCCATTACTTGCATCTTCCCTATTAATGGTTTTCAGCTGCACCCGGTTAGACTGAAAGCCAACCCAACATAGTTGGGAAAGAAATCGTAGTGGCATCTACATCGCCACATGCGAGCTACACGTCACACTGACGTCACGCAAAATCCTGCATCGCGCAAGCAGAGTTTACCACGCAACTAGCATATATACAACATCCCGACATCAATCGTCGGGCAGTTGCCCACCAGACACAACACCCGTCTGGTCGGAGGATCCTCCCTTTTCCATAGAGTATGAGTGAGCTTTACACCCTGTTCCTCATACCTAATTGAATCAGGGCTCATGGCTAATAGCCGCACGCGAGTCGATTGATGAAGGTTAATCTACGCTAACTGACGTTGGTCTGCAGATGACCGTCCTTTAGATTCCGATACCCCTTCGTGCCTCGGAAAGCACGTTAAGCCATTGACCTCGCCTATTTGTCGATATTTGACAGTCGTTACGGCTAGTCAGAAGCCCGTCTTACAGCTAGCCTTGCTTAGGGGTATCGTGTTACTTAGTAACTGGTTTGTGGAGGTCAGATAGACAGTCGATCCATGTAAAATACTGGCATTCAGCTGCAACCAGTTAGACTGGAAGCTGACCCTAATATAGTTTGGAAGTCTAGGCAGTTATTATTGGACATGGATCTTTTGGCGCGTTGTCAAACGGAAGCAACGCCGCCATCTTGGTTTTAGGATTCAAAGGGGGCCAACGGAACCCTATTATTAAGCATAGGCTGTCCATTCGTCAGTGTTTCTGGCAGCGGGCTGTAGATAAACAGTTGAAATTTCCACAGCGTGTATTTTTATTGCCGCTATAAAAACTAATAATAAAAATTAAAGGAACGAAAATTTTCCAAAAAAAAAAACCATAAAAGAAACGTCATTTTTTCGGCGTTTTTTGCAGCGGGGTATATCTCACGAACCGTAATAGGTAGACAGTTGAAATTTCCCCAGAGTGTGTCTATTACCGCTATAACAACTAATAATAGGGGTGACGTTTTGACGTTTGTACTGGTTGGATCATTGTCAGATTTTTTTACGGAAATAAAATAAAATAGCGACGATCAGTGTCTGAACAGTTTTTAATTAAGTGTGTAACAATATAATACAAGATATACAGTGTAGTGAGCGTTCGCGAGTGCTCCTAAAGTGCATAATTCTTGCTAAAACAAATACCAAAATCACCAAACCATATTTAAATACCCTCGATTTTTGAAAAAAAGTTTGCGACAATAAACTGTCAAAATTTGGTGATTTCTACTGTCAACGTCTATATTGACAACGTCAAACTGATAACGTAAACAAACATTGTGTATCAGCTAGAGAGGTTCATACGTACGCACGTATAGCAAGTCCTGTTACAAGAATGCCGGTGAAATGCGGTGGATGTGGTAAATTTTTGTCGGCGGTTGACACAGCTAGATGCACAAAATGTAGCGCCGCATATCACCGAGTGTGCGTCGGCCTCGCTACGAAGGGCCCCGTAGTCTCCGCTTGGCATTGCCCTGAGTGCAGGAAAAATGTCCGTAGAGACAATAAGGCTGAAACACCAGTACGAGGTTGTCTGGCACAGGCACAGAGTGAGGAGCTGGTGTCCATGCCAATGTCAACGCCACCAGCTGTGGCGACGCTGGCACCCGTGACGCCTGCGGCGGCAACAACGTTCATGCATCCGACGACGCCACTGTCAACTGCCGTAACGCCGACGCCCTTATCAACTGCTGCCCCGTTGTTCCCTGAGTCAATCGCTACACCGCCGTCGCCTGTGGTGGTAGAGGCGCTCGTGCAGATGGTAACGCCTCTCCCGTTTGAAACTGTGGCTGTGGACAACATCGCCTCAAACATAATTCCAGAGTTCCCGCCGGACGTAGGCTCTGCTTTAAAACTAGTAGTGGAGGAGCTACGCACCTTGCGGTTCGAGGTAATGGAGCTCCGGAAAGACGTAGCGGAGTTGAAGGCGTCCAACGACTCGTGTCACGTCCGTATGGATGGAATTGAGTCCAGATTGGAGGCGCTTGAAATGAGTCGCGATACCGGATGCGCTCCGACAGGAAATTTAAGTGCGGTGGAGAGTGTGGTCCAACAGCTCAAGAAGGACCTCAATGACAGGGATCAAGAGCTGATGGGAAACGATTTGGTAATAGCAAACGTACCTGAGTCGCAAGTGGAAAACCCAACACACCTGTTCCAGCTAATTGCCACAAAGCTAGGAGTTGCTTTGGAGGACCGCGACATCGTGAGCGCAGAGCGAGTCGGCGGCAGACACATAAAAGCGACAAGCCCCACTGCTTCAACAGAGCCCCGCCCTCGTGCTATCATGGTGCGCCTCGCTCGACGTGACCAGCGCGACGCCATATTGAACGGTGCCCGGGTGCGACGTGAAGCTACAACCGAGAATCTCGGAGTCTCTGGGAAACCTGTGCGCTTCTATGTTAATGAGAGGCTGACTAAGCTGAACCAGCAGTTATTTCGTCAAACAAGGGCCGCTGCGGGGATTCATGGATGGCGATTTGTATGGACAAAGCGTGGTCGCATCTTGGTCCGGCAAAAGCCTGGAGAATCCACTCAAAGGATTGCATCTGAGGAAGATATACAGCAGTTTATTGGACCATATACGGACACTAACAAATAAGCCTTTGTTTGATGGTGCACATTTTTTATCTATAGTTAATAGTTTTTTTATTTATAATTGTTTATCAAACATGGTGTCTGTGTGTCGCATCTGTTGTGATCCGAGGAGGTGGGAATATGACAGTGAGTACTGCAATAATAGGAGGAACATAGATATATACATAATTACACATATTATCATTTACAAACTAACAACATTATTTACAAACAATAGATATTTATTATTTTCAATTCATAATGATTGTAACACACTTATTTATTTGCTATCAAAATTAAAACATACGTACACAAATTACTTACTCAAAAAATATAAACAAAATTACAACAATACATATATGAATAAAATACTATCCTTAATATATAAATACACTTATACAGCCATTACGCTTTACATAACATGACTAAGTCAAAATTATTAAAGTTTGGTTTATTCAATGCGGGCTCTCTGGCAACTAACCAGGACGAGTTTCTGATTGCCATGTCACAACACTCAGTGGATATAATGGCAATCAACGAAACGTGGCTGAGACCTGGGCAGGAGGGACGCGCGCCTAAGGTTCCGGGATATAGGTTGAAGCACGTGCCGCGTCCTGCGACTGTACGGGGGGGGCGAGGCGGAGGAGTAGCGTTTTACATCAAAACGGGAGTAAGGGCGCGTGTACGGCCGCACTCAGAGCAGTCTCAGGTGGAACAAATGTGGTTAAACCTAACTATCAATGGTAGAAAGTTGTTGATTGGCACTGCATACAGGCCGCCCTGGTTTGAATTCTCAACATTTCTGGATGGAATAACTGACAGTATTAGCGCATTGGCACCTTATGATCACTTGGTATTACTGGGGGATTTCAATGTTAATCTACTAGATACAAACAACACAAAAACTAAAGATATGATGGAATTCCTGAATTATACTAATCTAAATCAGGTAGTACAGTCACCGACTCATTTTGTAGGGGATAGTAGTACTCTCATAGACGTGATCTGTACCGATGTGGGGGTTCGTAATGTTGTGGTCAATCATATCAGTGAACTTGGGCATCATTCGTTTATTGTATGTGATACAGTCATCAAGAAGGTAAAAAATAAACCTAGGTTGGTTGTATATCGGCCTCTAAAGGATATATTGATGGAATACTTTGTAGTGGATCTCAAATTAATGCCATGGTTTGAAATAAGCTCACTGCCAGATGTTAATAGCATGATTCAACATTTTAATGTATGTACCATCCAATTGTTTGACTTGCATGCCCCTATAAGGACTAAGATTTTTAGAGACCGTCCCACACCCTGGATAACAGACAATATCAAATTAATGATTAAGCTGCGTGACGAGGCAAAAAATAATTATCATAAGGACAAGCTAGATACTACAAAAAAATATTATTTGGATTTAAAAAAACAAGCTATTATAGCACTAACACAGGAAAAGAAGGTATATTTTAACAGGCACATTAACAGTCAGATAAAAAACCCCAAAAATCTTTGGAAAAATCTTAAATCAGATGTATTTGCAGAACATAGTGAAGGTATGCTTCCCGGACAATTTAATGACCCAGACGAAATTAACAAGGCATTTCTGAATGTACCAGGACCGTGCGTAGTGCCCACATCGCAGCTTTCATACTTTGATACAAATAGATTCGGTGAAACTCAATTTGAGCTACGAAATGTTAAGGAGGAAGAAATTTCAAAAATTATTAAAGGTCTGGGGTCCAATGCTAAAGGGATTGATGGAATGAGTCTGGATATGATAATGTTAACATTACCTACCACCCTTGAGGCTATTACCACAATAGTTAATAAGTCGATAGATACCCACACTTTCCCTGACTTATGGAAGTGCGCTATTGTGCGTCCTTTACCCAAAACCAGCAACCCTTGTACTTTTAAAGAATTGCGTCCTGTTAGCATTCTGCCTTGTTTATCGAAAGTATTAGAGAGGGTAGTATACAACCAAATGTTGCAATATTTAGAAGCAAATAATATGCTCCCCGACCTTCAGTCTGGTTTTAGGAAGGGTCGTGGGACGGCCACAGCCCTTTCTGACGTAGTAGGGAATATCCTAGAGGCACGGGACAGAGGGGAGGGAACAATCCTTGCACTTCTTGATTTTTCACGTGCCTTCGATGCAATAAACACCACTCTGCTACTTTCCAAGCTGGCGTATTATGGTTTTACAACGGAAACAATACAGTGGTTCGCTAGTTACATGCAAAATAGGTCACAGCTTGTTGAAATCCAAACAGAGGATGGGTCAAGGATGTCATCCCCCCCTCGTCAGGTGTCACGTGGTGTGCCTCAGGGATCAATTTTAGGGCCCCTTCTTTATATCCTTTACAGTGCAGACATTATTCAATCATTCCAGCATTGCAGGTATCACATGTACGCAGATGATATCCAATTATATATAACTTTTAAACCCATTGATACAATAGAGGCAGTAGAAAAAATCAATGATGATCTTGAAAGAGTGGTGGGTTGGTCAGATAATAACTCACTGGTATTAAATCCACTGAAATCTAAATTTATGGTTTTGGGTAGTAGGAAAATGATCAGCGCAATACTGTCAGCCAAACCAGAAGTTGTTATCAGGGGGGAAAAAATAGATAGGGTAGAGATAGCATGCAACCTTGGGTTAACCATGGATGCAGAGCTACGATTTGAGAAGCATATCAGTAACTCCATGAGGAATTGTTTTTATAGGTTGAAACTACTATACTCAATTAGAGACTACCTGAGTATTGATCTACGTAAACAATTAGTGGATAGCCTAATTTTGTCAAGACTTAACTATTGTGATACAGTATATGGCCCTTGCTTGTTGGTAAGAACAGAGAAGCTGATACAACGCATACAAAATGCATGTACACGGTTCTGTGTAAAGATACCTCGTAGAAGCCATGTCACGCCTTATATAAATGAAAATAACATTTTGAAAATGGCTGCTAGGAGAAAGTTACATATGGCTAGTTTACTGTTTGGAGTAGTCACTACACACAAACCACACTATCTGTTTGAGAAGCTAAGTTGGAGACAGAGCAAATACGAACCACGTTTTTCTACCAAACCTCTTTGTACATCAACACATAGAACCGCAGCATTCAGGGGGAGTTTCAGATATGCCGCCACGCACTGCTGGAACAACCTTCCTCCACCAGTAAGAGTCCTGAGAACAAAGAAGCATTTTTTGAGTATTTTAAAGAAATATTTCATGCAGATACAGAAATCCACATGATTGTTAAATTGGATCTAGTAACAATTGCTCTTATATACTAGTAATGTGCTCTTATTGTACTTACCTCAAGGGTGATGGCCTACGGGCAATGGATATGGCTGTCCAACAGTGTGAGTGGCCGCTGTCTGATTCCTCCCTGTTTAGGTTCGGTCTATGTCGGTGTCACAGCAGGAATGGTAGTCCTCAATTATCTGGGTCGTGTTTGCTGTGAGTCTTTCTGAAGCTGCATTGCCTAGGTAGGACAATAGGTATAGCACTTTTCAGAGGGATAACCAATTTTATTTAATGTTAAGGCTGGGCTTTTTTGGCAATTTATTTAGTAATGCAATACTAATACCAATAGGAATACTTACCATTAAGATCAGGAGGCTTGGGACGCGGTTTTGGTTTTGCACTCCCTAAGTATGTCGATGGATCTTGCTCCTTCGTACATCGAAATATCCACGATCCATTCGGTCCACTAAAATAATATTATAAGATGCTTAATAAGACTATCGAGCTGTACCAATTGGCAAATTTACCGGTTTGTCCGAAAAACATGGTCGTCGTTTACCGACGCCATGCTTCAATGCTTGCCGCTATGCAAATGGCCGCCATCGAAATTCCCATGGTGAAAACATTATGGTGTATCAATATAGACTACATTCTTTAATTATGAAGTATTGTTAGTACATCAAAATTACATATAAAATAGCATAAATAGAAACACACACCGCACTGTACCGACACAGCATATAGAATTTATTACCTAGATTTTTTATTTTTCATTGTATCATGTTTGTTATGGTCTCGGTTTATGTATATTTTTTATTATAAAGTTACACATACAGATATATATATATACATGTATTTATTTATAAGTACATACTATGTTCAGCTAGAATCACACTTAATTCTGTGGAAAATCATACTTACCTGATTTATTACATCACTCAGGGGGACGTCATTACGTCATCCGAGAGGTAGTTGCTGAAAATCAGCGCTGTTGACGATAGGTTCGTCCGAAGTCACAGCATTTTGCTGAGCAACGACCTGTTCTTGCACAGATGCGACGCACTGCTTAATTGTTCTTATTATTATTGTTTTTTTTTTTGTTACAAAAGTAGTAATTTTTCCACACTGCAATCGGCATTTTGTATTTGTTTTGATTGTTTGTTTGTTGTCATTTGCCAGTGTCGCAACACAGAGCAATGTGTACGGTCTTTGGTCTCTGGCATCAAGCAATAGACAAAATTATGAAACTTTTGTAACATGAATACGAGGCTTTTGGCTATTTTGTATGTCTCTAAATTAATGTCGTTCATTTGTTAGGTGCGTTTTGTTTGTGCAGAATAAACTATTTTTCTTTCTTTCTTTCTTAATAAATATTAAAATGAACAAAAAACAAATCCATAGAAGAAACGTGTTTTTTACGACGTTTTTTTTTGCATTGTGGTACGGAACCCTTCGTCTGCGAGTCCGACTCGCATTTGGCCGGTTTTTCAATACAATTTTACATATTTTGTTTACCAACAGCGGGCCCCTGTCAATGCCATTAGAGCCCCAAAAGATCCTTGTAGAACTTTAGTCATTATGTGCAGTGCTGGTGATAACATTACAGGGGCCCTGAGCGAAATTTCGGCGGTGCTCCTCCCCTCTTAGAAAGTAGAAAGGGGCAAAAAATTTCAGCACTCTGCCTAGGTTTTCTTATGTCCATTCATAAAGAAATAGAAGTTACTTTATCGGCTTATGCAGAAAAGTTTGAGAATTCAGAGAATGTCGGATGCAAGAGCAAGCGAAGAGATCTCAATTTTTTAAGCTATTGCATAGCTTTTATTGCAGCAGGAGTATCGTGTTTGGGCTCATTGGAATGGTCTCAATGCATAGGTTATAAATAGATGGTGATCAGGATCTGAGGATGGACTAGCAAAGAGAAATGAGGATAAATTAGTAACTAGCTTCACTGTGGGAAACATACCTATTGTTGCACAGATTTATGCGAGGCATTAGCTGCCCCCACAGACAACTTAGCCCCGTAGACACCTCATTAAGAACATTTTGTTCGAATATACTATCGCTAAAAGTCAGGGGGGGGGCCGAGGTGCAGAGAGAGCTGTGATTGGCTATTTCAATGTCACATGTCATACGTCAAATGACTCATAGGACGGCTTAGGGTTGGTATGAGACTCGATATTTTTATCGATAAGCAACATTAGTAAGTACTTAGATTTATTTATCTATTGAAAAAGGTACACCGATCAAATAAAATCTCACATTATACTCGTAGCACAGAGATACTACGTATAATAATTCGTTATACCTAGTACTTAAGTAAGTATATCAAGGTATACTTAATTCAGGAAATATTTTTTGCATCAAACAGAGAATAGTTTTGGAGAAGCACGTGCCACGTTTGCGCCAAATTCCATGCACTGAGTGTATTAATTAGTGGCAAAATATTTCGGGAATAAGGTAGTTACCTTATTCCCGAAATATTTTATATATTTATTTATTTTTATTTTATATATATTTTTTTACTAAAGTCGATAATATCTGACAATATTGAAAAGTGACCCACCAAAGTTGGTACAGCAGTAATCAATAAAATTCGTCGTTTCTTTTTGAGTTCAAAGCAATCCGTAGTAAAATGACGGGAACATATAACACTATTATTTTGTAGTGGGACAACAATTTTCTTCTCGTTTTGTAGCGCTTTTACAAATTTTCTTTAAGTCTACGCATTTTGGAAACCTTTAAAATAAAATAATGATTATTTATTTGTTTTATGTTTGTAGTAACATATCGATATTTTATTTGTAGATTTGTTATCGATTCGCCATCACTAGTAAACTGTTACCGATGATAGAGCGAGATAGTCATATATAAATTAAAACGTGAAAGAAAGAGATTTTTCAAAAGACATCAACGAGCGCTACTGCACCTTTGCATTACTTTCGTATTCAAATAATGTCGTTAAATTAAATTTTGTAATTATTTTATGCTTTTAAATAACTTATCGGTGAAATGTAATGCCGTCTTTGTGTAACCTCGAAGTTTTGCTACATTTTCCGCATCATTTCACTGCACAATACGGCATTTTGAATATTCTTTTCTATTTTTAAAACCTCAGAACAATAACTAAAACACGTCAACATTCAGTAACGGACTGACTGGCGCTTCCGAGACGAGTTGGGGGCGTGGCCATCACATATGAGGCCGTAGAGCTAATGCTTGGCGAGCGCGGTTGCCCTCCTATGCGGTGTCTACGGGGCTAAGTTGTCTGTGGCTGCCCCCGACGACGCGAAGTCGCGACGCGACGCTTTATAAAAAATATTACCTACAACTTATGTTAAACTTGAAGGGCATATAAGGACATTTTTAAGCTATTGCATAGCTTTTATCGCGGGCATTGAGCGCGGCGACCGAATCAAGAAATTCCGTAACGAAAATAAAACCTAACACCCCCCACTCCGCCTACCATGTAGCTCGGCCGGGCGTTCGCATAACGTGTATGTATATGGTACGACTGTACTTGAATTAATATCAAAGAAAAAAAAAAATACTGCATAAATAAAAAATAAATAAATAATTATAATTGCATAAGTTGATAAAAAATGCTATGCAATAGCTTTACCGCGGCAGTCCCCGAGTGCCACACGTGTTTCTTTTTTGTTTTCTAACTCCAAACGAACTAAACCAAAAGTACCCTGCAGGCGCCAGAGGTGAAGGGGCGCCTAGTCACAGCCCCTTCGACGACCCTTACGGCTTTCACCCTGGGCGACAGCCCAGCCGCGCCGGCACTGATTATGTGAATGTTCCAGATCTATTCACGTTTAACGTAAAGGAGATGATAGAGGGTCAAAAACTCAAGAAGCAGCAGGAAGACATAAGAAATAAGTTCTACAAGGAAGTTCGCGAGAGGATCCGGGAGCTGGAGGCCTTCCTCAAAACAAACGTGTGAGTCCTCTCGTGTTAGCACTATTTAGTTATTTGAGCGAATATCGATTTTAATACATGGTGGCAGGGACATAGACGCGCAAATTGTAATCATGAATTCAGCACATGCACCAGAGTTCGAAAAAAATACACGTCTTGAAAAAAACTCCGCGATTGCACCCCTATCGATATCTTACGTATGGTCTATTTCGCTCTTTGGCAGTCAATTATAGGTGTGTATCTGTACATGGGGATGCGCTGGTAAACACATTTATTACGCTAGAGAGGGCGCAACGGGCTTTGATTAAGGTTGCACTTAAAACACCATTCAGGTTGCCTACAGACCTAATTTACCAGGAGTTTCAAGTCCTCAGGGAACGACAAATATTAATTCTCCAAGCAATGCTTATATACCACGCAGCAATAAAAAAAACGACCTGACGACATTGATAAAATAAACAAGCGCGTCTTCAGAGTACCCATACCATACCAAATCCGAACTAGCTAGACGCTGTACCTATTTTACCCATCCCAACACTTACAATAAAGTTAGCAAAATCTTTGAACTAAGGGAATGCTCAACCACCACCTGTAAGAAATCCCTAACTTCAGCTCTTTTAAAACTATCGTACGACGACACCGAAGCCTTTTCAAAGCACCTATAACACACACACACACACTATGACACCCACTCACACACACTCTATCACACCCACTCAAACACATAATCACACCCACTCACACACTATAACACAAGCCCAACTAAACCAATGTTTTTAATTTCCATTTTAATTCTAATAACCTTTTCAAATTTAATTTTAATTATAATATTAATTTTAATTATAATATTCATATCAATTTTCATTTTAATTTCCATTTTTGTAATTGTTCAATCTTAATGTAATATTGTTAAGCCTATGCAATGGATCATGATATCTGAATTAAAATATTTTTATTATTTATTAATGTCTTGCTCCGTTGTCTATTAGATTTTTGAAGACTGACAAGGAGAAAGACGAACTTGATAATTTAAATATGGCTGAGCCACCTTTTATGCCTCGTCCGAGGGAACAGATTGCTTATGAGAATGGTAAGTGGTAGAGATTATTATCGTGCAAACATAGGTAAAGTGAGGTTGAAGTTAGCTGTCAATAGTGTCAATCCCTATAGCATTTTTATCTCACGAAGCGACGCGCTCTTTACTCGTGGTTACCTAGTGTACGAACACGCTGTGAATGTGTGTGTAAGCGCAGGAGCTGTCGGTACCATCTGAGACAACGGTAAAGTCGGAAATGTGTGTGTGTGTGTCTTGTGCTGACGCTACGCTGTCTTCACGCACACATTCACGGCGTGTTTGTACACTGGGTTACCACAAGTAAAGCGCGCGTTGCTTCGTGAGATAAAAATATTATAGCAGCAGATGTAATGACGGGTAAAGTCAAGCTTACTTCACCCAAGTTTTAACAGGGAGATTTCTATAGTCATTTATCCCAAACGAGACGTTATAAAAGGTGTAATCGTTATAACTCGTAACCTGAAAAGGGATCATTATGGACAACTTTATCTATGCAAATAAACCTGAACCCGCAAAAAAATATGCTGCTCCATACATCGCATGATTCGGCAAAATATAGGGAACAGCTCTTACGCAGCGTCCTACGTGGGCGATTTAACCAGGGCCGTATTTAAGCGTGTGGAGACCCCGGGGCAACCAAAAAGTGTAGGCCCCGAAAATTTTGTGGAACAGACGATAAATTGTTTTTTCCGCATTTTACAATAATTTTAAAACAGGGTGGATTTTTTAGATAGGGCAGTAAGGGCAAGGTACCTTAACCGTTGTAACTGTACACCGTGTGTAAAACAGCGAAAAAACTATATCAAAGGAAAAGTTGTTTACTAGTGTTTACTCATCGGAATTTAAAAATATTCTTTTTTTTTCGAAGTCTCTATTGTGGGGGCCCCTCTTTTGTGGCGGCCCCGGGGCGGTCGCCCCGGATGCCCTCCCCTAAATCCGGCCCTGGATTTAACGCGAACGCAATCGCGAAGTGAAGCGGCGCGAATGGAACAAACAATAATACTCTATTGCGGTGTCCTACATGACTAGGGTTACCATATCTCAGGATTAGTCTTGAGATCTCAGGATTTTTAGGCTCTTGACAGGTTTGCGGCCGGATTGAGGGAAATCTCGGGAATATCAGAATTTTGCGATTATTTAATAAAATAAAGTATCTCTATCTAGATTTTTCAGTGATCTTTTTGTTATTGGTAAGATACAATCAACATAAACAAAAATATAATCTTCTTTGGATAGTGTCACAGCACAAATCACAAATCAACGTAATTAACATCCACATAGTATTAAAAAAAACATAATCCAAAAAAAAAGCACATCATGTGAAAACAAAAATGCGTCGTCGTTAATTACGATTGTGACAAAATCTCAGGACTTTTCCACAGAAATCAGGTATTTATCAGGACTTTTCAATTTTCCATATGGTAACCCTATACATGACCAACCTCACGTGGGTGCGGTGCAAAGCGAAACAGACGCGATCAGTTGGTTTGATATTTTCGCGCCAACTCTTGCGGTGCGGTGACTTGTCTTAAATAAATTAAGACTTACGAACGCGACTTCGCGCGCACGTATGACAGAGCCGCCGCGTCGCGTTGAATTCGCGTAAACCGCATCGCATCGCTTCGCAATCGCGTGCGCGTTGAATCGCCCACGTAGGACGCCCGCCGCGTTAGATAAAAAGCTGTCTTTTTTCGCGATTTCACGGTTGGTCGCTTAGTAATGGTTAATGTTCATGATGACCAGACCACTAATGAGTACAATAACCCTTTTCCGATGTTCAAGTAATATAATTAGGTAAATCTTGTAGACACACATGAAAGATAATGGATAAAAAAACGTGACAATCGGGTACCCCGTCGCGAACGAAGTTCTTAATGCAATACTCGCACGCATACACACACACACTCGTATACAATAGAAAGAGACAAAAAGTCGCTTGGAGGGGCATAACGCTTTTTCCTTACCTGACGATATCTACTAGACAACTTAGAAGTTGACTGGTAGATATCGTCACGAACGAATCGATCGAACGATGTTTGTTAACACAGCTTGAGATAGGTCGCAAGCCGTGTTAGCAAACTTAGTTCCAAAAATAAATTAGTATATTAGAGTGAGTTTGACAGCGGCACAAATTACAGGAGACAAGAGAATCTTTTGTCTTGGTTTGAGATGCGACGAGGCTTTAAGACAATCAATTTCTGTATGTGGGCTTAAAGGACTAGACAAACTGAGGCGAATACCGCGTGAGACGCGGGACATGATTACGAGCATCGTTTGTTTTAATCATCAAGAAGTCACGCCACTATTGGCGCCAGTTTGATTACCTCCATACTACTTAATTGAATTTCGCTGGATTCGCCTAAAGAGGATGTTCCAAATTGTATGGAGCCTGGGCCAGGTCCTTGTACACAATAAACTATACTGAAAAATAGGAGAAACACATTTAAAACAGTTCTCAACTGTCCAATTACTTTAAAATGGCTTTGTTTGCTAGTAACCCACAAGAAATTACACATGAAATTGCAACACACAACAAAAACCCGTCATGGCGGTAAGCTGTCATTTTGATTGATAAATGACGTTTGACATGTTTATTGACGCCGTTGTGACGGCTGACAGGTCTCTTTCTGTAATCAATGGTTGATTTATGGATCACAGTTTTAACTAAATCGGTGACGACGCCATCTTGAATGTCGATAAAAATTATTGATAATCAACTACTCAAAAAATCAATTAACTACCCCAACAGTGTACATTTAAATGAATTATTTGTATTTTTCCCGACTTCTATGGATTTTTCACTATATTTTGAGGTAGTGTACATAGACCTGGCCCATTTTAAAACATCTCCTTTGACCAAAGCTTGACATAAAATTATACGCCTATAATATTCTAATTTTTGGTACTGAGGCCTCCTCTCTGTGAGAGGAAGTGGGCCACTATCCACCACGTGGAGCTGATGTGGGTTGGTGCAAGCCTACTCACTCACAAAGAAAAACTGCTTACAAAAGAACTCTTTGTCCTCAGAACATGAATTTCAAAGATACCTTAAGTCGTGTGTATCTAAATCGAGAACTGGTGAACTTAACTTGAGGAAGTATAGGTAAGTACGTAAAACAAACCAAAGATTTAATTAACTTCCCTTTCGTTAAACTCGACACTCGTCATCACCCTTTTGCTCTTATTCCTACACTTTTTTTCTTCTTCCTCACATATATCTCGATCAGCCACCATCTCAGGATTCACCTCCTTTCTGAGTATAACATTTATCAAATAATCCTTCCTTTTACTTTTAAAGCTGTTTTTAACCATCGTTTAAGGCCTGCGCAGACGACGGACTTTTCTCCGCGGCGGAGAAAAAAGTACGCTCCGCGAATAAAAAGTCCGCCGCGAATTTACCGCAAACTCAACGCACACGGTGTGCGATCATTTGTTGCCCGGAAATGTAGAGAAGTGCACGCTATGGAAGCAAATATTCAGAGGTTACGTTGTGTTGCAATTTACATGAAGTTTAAGAAAAAGAGAAGACATTTTAAAAGAAAATACTGGATCCATCCCCTTATATCGGATCGATTAACATGGCGGACTAAAATCCGCCATGTGCGTTGCTTCGCCTAGTCACACGAGTTCTATTTTTTTCGGGGATTCCCCCGTACTTTTGTCCGGTCCGCTCTCTGCGTGTCCTCGGTTATTCGGGGGACTTTTTGTACGCGGTACTTTTAATCCCTCGTTTGCGTTACTCGATACAGTTGTAAGCGATCTATTTTTAGCGGATAAAAAATTCCGCGGACAAAAATCCCTCGTCTGCGCAGGCCTTTAATATATAATTATTGCAGACTGAAGTCTTTTGTTCTCTCTGATTAGCATCTCCCCGCTGAGTCCAAAACACAAACCAATTTCTCGTTTATTAAAGTACCTCAATCAATTCAGCCTACCGCAGTCCACTGCTGGACATGAGCCTCCCCCAGGCTGTGCCACTACACCCTGTCCTCCGCCTTCCGCATCCAGTCTGTATGGCAATGCTGATTTTTGGCCAAGAAGTAGGTCTCGAGGGTTGGGCCTTACGAGGTTGACTTTAACATGCATCATTCATATCGTACATTACATCATTAATATTTTTAACCGACCCGTTGGTCTTGTGATCACAAGCGTGAGCGCTGAGCGTGGGGTCCTGGGTTCGATTCCCAGGTCGGGATATTTTTTATTGTTTTTTTCCATTAGGAATTTCCCAGTAGAAGCCCGGAGCTTGGAAATTCATTGTTTGATGCCTCAGAAAGCATGTAAAATTGTTGATCCTGCGCCTGGGCCGGCAGTCTCGACATTAGATAGCGACAAAAATCTGTCGCTAAGTCGTATCGATGTCAAATTCCTTTAATAGATTTTCAACTTTATTTCCAAAGCATAAGGTTGAAAATCTATTAAAGAAATTTGATATCGATTGGACTTAACGACCGATTTTTGTCGGTATCTATCGGCCCTGATCTCTCCCCGGTCATGTCGGATTGCCGCCCCATCGGACTATGAGAGTAAAGGAACAGAGATTGCACCTGTGTTTGCGCACACACTTGTGCAATATAACATCTCTTGCGTACCTGGCTAATCTCCGCTGAGATTAGCCACCTTGACCGAAATCCGTCGGGAGGATTATGTTATAATATCTACATAAATGGGGTTATAAAAACTTGGTTGTTTCAGGATCTGCGGAGGAGTTCTGAACCTGGATCTGATCGTGACTCCACCGCAACCAAAACGCATGCAATTCGGGGTTACAATAACGACATGTAAGTGTAACAATAGTTTACCTACTTTTTTCATACCAGGGGTACCGTGCTACCCAGTAAAATACCAGTATTCAGCTGCATCCGGTTAGACAAGAAACCAACCCCAACTAAAGAGTTAGGGAAAGGCGACGCAATGCATAATTTTGCCTGTTTATTAACCCCCGACGCAAAAACGACGGGGTGTTATAAGTTTGACGTGTCTGTGTGTGTCTGGCTTAAAATAAACGCAACACTAAACACGCGCGCACGCATCATTTTGTCCGCGTGCACTAAGGACAGGTATCGACGTGTAAATCCGCTCCGCAATCCGCCATACGCGGTGCGCCATCACTCAGGACGCACACTCTTAGCTCATTCATGCGTTCAAGTCTGTCCGCTTCCAACATAATTTTACACACGCGATTTTGTGGAAATGATTATCATCGCAAAATGGCGGACATTAGATTATTGAGCAAGGACCTTATTACAGAGTTCTCGGCAATATACAAGTCTCATGCAAGCCTATGGAAAATTAAATCCGAAGAGTATAAAAATAAAAATCATTGTTTTTCTTATTTTAATTACGCTTAAGATCAGCGAACATTACTGCTTATGTAATATTCTTTCTAACCCTTTTGTCCAGTTCTTTAGAACACTAGCCTTCAGAACGCGCGTTTAACAAAACTGCTTGATTTTCATACACTCCAAGTCGCGGAAGTTTCCCGTACTGAATCACGCGCGATTAGCCTTTACACGACGCTTTTTCTTCTCAGAATAAAATACAGAAGCAATAGCGTGCGAAACAGTCAACGCAAATAAAAATGGATAAAAACAATCATTCACGATTGCTCGTACAAGCTTTCTCGCGTTCAATCGCGCACGCTCCTATCGCGAGTGAAAGCAAGTATCGTGTAAAAGCGGCGGCTTTTGTCGTCTCCACCTTGTATAGGAACTCTTATGCATTTCACACTTCTAGACACAGCAGTAATGGTTGTGCGGTCTGATAAAAAAATAGCCAGAAAGTAAAAGAAAAACAATTTAAATTAAACGAAGGTTTTATTTACAGAAGCTATATTTTATGTCAACTTTCAACCTTTACCATTTACATACCTAAGAATGTAAAATCCTATACAATAATTTATGTATTATTAAAATTGACACTGTGATGTGACCACATTTATTTTTTTCTAAGGACCCTTAGACCCACTTGCGCGATGTAGTAGTTTATAAACTCGGAGTTAAGTAATTAACATTTTAACTCTTAATACGCGTTGAGCTACTCAAAAGTAACACCGGCACCCTATTACGTAATACACCATCTATCACAATCTGAATCATTTTGACGCCTATTGCTAATCCATTGCTTCTTATGTTCGAAAAATTTGTCTGCTCAACAACGTAAATAACGCAATGAATGTTGTTGAACTGTCAAAATAAAACCCATTCCTACTGTTAGTGTGTTACGTAACTACCCCGCGGGTTAGTAAACCTGATATTTATGTTTTTTGAGTTGGGAACATTGCTGGTCAATCGACGAAACAAGCTTGTAAAAGGCTGTTAAGTCATAAGTACTAACATAACATAACTTTTACTTTGACTTTGAACATAAAATAGAATTGCAATATCTATGCCCTGATAAGTAATCCGACCAAAAATGAATGAACGAATAATGAACGGAAATTGTATACCCATCTCTTTTACACTACATTACAATACGTAATACCTTATTGTCTTTGAATTTTATAACTTGACATTTTATTTTTACCGTAATGTATGTGGTTTCCATAGAAATTTAGTTTATTGATTGACAGAAATGTCATTTATGGACAAAATATGTTTTATGTTCTTTATAATTCGTATTTATTTTTATATCAGTTCATGAATACATTGCCTGCTGATATGGAACAGAATTTTCACTTACTACAACGTCGAACAATACAAAATACAAAATAAGTTATCAGCGGTATCTCATAACGTCAATTTATTTTGACATTACTAACACTAACCCAGAGTTTAACGACTAAACTCTCCAACATCGGTGGGTTTAATATTGAAAAGTTTAAGTCTAGGTTTACCTCTTAACTCTTGGTGGCGCAAGATGAATTATTTGATTAACCCTGAGTTAGCTGTTAACTCTGACTTATTTAGGATAACTCATGGACGCGCAAGTGGGCCTTACTAAGCCAACGCCCTTTCTCTGTCTATCGCAACAAGGCTGTAACATTTGAACCATAATAATTAAGGTAGACAGGAAAAAGAATTACAGAAGACGCTTTTATTATGGTTTCTTCTATCATGACAAATAATAGGCAGTGATCAGAGATGTGACATGGCCCACGTGTTTTCCAGTTTGATCTTCGTTGCGGATATGTGGACGTCAACCAACTTAAAATATTAATTCCCGTGCAGATCAATTTTAAATTTTAAGCTAAAGACACATTCTCTGTCGGTTTGGTCTTTTGAGCAATAAGAGTCTTCTTAAGTCGTTTCCAGAAGATCGGTCTTTCTGCTTCGTCTTTTGGCCATACGATGTAGGTTTTTGTTAACATCAGGTAGTGTAGAGTGTTTGGTCGAAGACGGCGTGGGATGTCTTCCAGAAGAATGAGGGTTAGGTCTTCTCTCCGAGTTTCTAGAAGCCTGGAATTAAAAGAATATTGTTATTGTCGATGGGGAGTCGTCTTCTGCGCGTTCCCACACTATCACTTTACTGCTTACTGAGCCTAATTCACTATGACCACTTAACGTTTCCTTGCTTCGAAACCACGTCAATTCCTTATGCTTGCGAACGGCGAGTAATGGGCAGCTCGCCGTCCGGTAAGGACCAGGCCCAGGTCGACGGCGCATTGTGTTCCACGCGTGCCTCAAAGAGATGTCAGCATAATTGACGGGTTCAGATAGGGCCGATGCCTGCCGGAGTCGCGGATTGTTCGAAAGAGTTACCGTGGCCCTGGCGCACAGGCAACTGAAGGAACACGGTGGGTTTTAATCAGTAAGAGTCTGACACGCCCTTCCGCTCCGCCCAGAGCGGGAGAGGTCATTTGATGATTACTCACGCAAAAAAAAGAAAGATATATAGTTTTGTTTATTGATTGGTAGATTGATTTATAGTTTTGCCTACCCCCATGGGAAGGAGTGAGTTTATGTATGTATGTATGTGGTATGGGTTCAAAAGCTTACCTATGCTGTGCCAGGTGCATCTCAAACTGACACCACTGACTGAGTAGGAACCTCTGCGAAAGGATCAGCATTATGGACCTGGAGCGATCCATGCAGGATACAATGTTCTCCAGGATTGAGAGACCCACCTGGAATGCATAAAGTTAAAGATTTAGAGAAAATAAATTGCAATTATGTTGCTAGTTATCATTAAATAGCTTTTTTTTTTGGGTGGGTAATCATCAAATCACCTCTCCCGCTCTGGGCGGAACGGAAGGGCGTCAGACTCTTACTGACTAAAACCCACCCGTGTTCCTTCAGTTGCCTGTGCGCCAGGGCCACGATAACTCTTTCGAACAATCCGCGGCCCCGGCAATCATCGGCCCTTTCGGACCCCGTCAATGATGCTGATATCCCTTTGAGGAACGCGTGGAACACGACGCGCCGTCTACCCGGGCCTGGTCCTTACTGGACGGCGAGCTGCCCATTGCTCGCCGTCCACAAGCCCACGCCTACGGTGGCCGGGAGTGGGCTATCGACTCCGGACGCCCAGCTAAGGACATTGTATTGACAATAATAAGATATCTCAGATGATTTTATCTATACATATATATGAAATTGACCCGAAATAAATTAGGAGATGTACTCGTAAATGCTGCAGCTATCTGCTTAAATTAGCCAGCTAATTGGACGCCTAGGCCGTTCATTAAACGCCGGCATTCAACTAAATAGCTGAAGGACAACTAGCCAAGTCATTGAGACCAATGTTTAATCAGATGGCTGAATGTCGTGTAATCGTTTAGTTAAGTTGGATATTGATGAATTTGTGATGTTTGGTTAAGTTAGGTTAGTTTGAATCACTTGGCTAAGTCTTGGTCAGTCATCTTCAAAGGGCTGACTTTCAATACGCCAAGTTGTTAAACGTTGAATGTTTCTAGTTCAATTAACTGTCAGCCTAGGCATCTAATTGGATACCGGCGTTTAATGAACGGCCGAGGCGTCCAATTAGCTAGCTAAGTTAACCAGAGGGCTGCGACATAAAATCAAAATCAAAATATTTTATTTGACATAAACCTACATGGGCACTTATGAAACGTCAGAAGCTAGGTGCACGGTTCGAATTGGTTGTTTCCTATGGAGAAGAGCCGGCAAGAAACTCCACGGTTACTCTTTTAAAAATAAGGGGCTTTAACAATGTTTCAAATTACAGTGTTGATAATGGGAGGACAGTGTAGGCCTGACAACAAGTAACAGGCACTCAACAAAATATTTAAAAAATATATGCATATATATACAATAATAAATCTTGTAATATTTGCTCCCCTGCCGCCATGTTATGTTTGTTTAGTCTATTGTGAATTTGTGAATTTAATTTATAAAATATATAGGTAAAAAGTATGGAGATTTATATGTAGACTTAACTATCGCATTAGGACAACCTGTAATGATAGATTAAAGGCATTACAATTATTTTTTTCGTAAATATTAAATATCGTTACAAAAATATATTAAGTCACATCAAGCTTATATTCCGCGAAGGGTTAGGCAGAGGGTCACCTATATGATACCCACATTAAACACGAAATAAAAGTTAAGTCCTGGAGATTTTAAAGCCGTACCTTGAACATGTTAGAAAACTTAGATCAACAACGCCTTACGACCGCAATATATTAGACACGTGTTTTTGAACACATGTACAACTATTTTCTTGGAATCATCGCATTTCCGAATACAAACGAATGCTGATTTCCATGTCCATCAATTATTATCATTAGATATATCGTGTATAATCATTTGAAATCAGAACTAACTACTTTATTGTGTTGATACGTCAAAACAAAACAACAATAAAATACTTAGTTCTGAATTCAAATTATTATACACGATAAATCTAATATTGACGGACATGGAAATTAGCATTCGTTTGTACCTATTAGGAAATGCGATGATTCCTGAGGGACATTAAGAAAATAATTGTATTATACAAAAGTAATTTATTTTTAGGCGTCATCTTGAAACAAAGAAAAGTATTTATTGGGACTCGCACAGGAAGATAACAACATTAATTGCACAAACTTATATAACGACACTAATATAGAAAAATAAAATCAAAAGTAAAAAATTAAAGGTACATATTTGACGCCAAAAGCCAGCATAGTGCTGCGACATATGAAAATAAATGTTGTAACGCTGGTTCTGCTATAAAACTCTCATTTAATTCACCAATAAATCTCCTTGTCGGATGAGGCCCCAGCCCGCATTGTAGCTGAACCTGTAGCCTTAAATTCTCCTAATAATAATCATATTATAAACCTTTCGATCCAGCCTGTCCCCACTTGCTGCCCTCTCTCAGTGACGCCCTAAGCCGAGGTCCGTACCCCACAGGGAGTGCCCTTAGCGTGCGGTCATTTAAATATAAGTTTAGTATTAAATTTCGCTCCTGGCTGGAGGCTTTTCAGGTAAAATCTTAAGGCACCCACAGGACAGTTCGGTTAAGTGGTCAAAACTATGAGTTGCCATACCTAAAAAAAAACACGTGTGGCACTCGGGGACTGCCGCGGTAAAGCTATTGCATAGCATTTTTTATCAACTTATGCAATTATATATATATTTTTTTTAAATTTATGCAGTATTTTTTTTCTTTGATATTAATTAAAGTACAGTCGTGCCATATACATACACGTTAAGCGAACGCTCGGCCGAGCTACGTGGTAGGCGGAGTGGGGGTGTTAGGTTTTATTTTCGTTACGGAATTTCTTGATTCGGTCGCCGCGCTCAAAGCCCGCGATAAAAGCTATGCAATAGCTTAAAAAAAAAAAAAACTTAAACTTACAAGAAAGTCCCTCTCGTGAAGGCAAGCACTGATGCTGCACTCCTGCTCCATATGAGGCAGCAGGTGATCCAGCACCCACCCGCGATCTTCGTTGCAGTAAGATACAAACACGTCATAATTGAAGATTGTGTTGTCTGAAATTAAGATTAATTTTCTAGAGATATATTTTCCAGCCGGGGTCGCGGTTTTGTCCGAAAGGGTTACCATGGCCCTGGCACACAAGCAAGGAACACGGGTAGATTTTAGTCAGTACAAGTCTGACTCGCCCTCCCGCTCCGACCAGAGCGCGAGAAGTTATTTGATGATTTCCCACCCAAAAAAAAGAACGATATATAGTTTTGAAGTATGTATGTATATATGTCTGTCTGTATGTATGTATGTAAGTATATTGTCATATTATTTGTTTTATTTAATTAAGTGAATTATTTTTGATTTTATGTTTTTTATTTTCCATTTTACTCTTACATACGCTGTCTATACCTCTTTATCTAATTTACTATCGCAGGTATGCTGGAAGAGATTTCTTTAGAAATAAGCATCACCTTTGTACCTATCTTTCTGTTCTTTTTTTCTTGTTTGTTTATACAGGCTGCCAGGGACATCGACGTACATCCTTTTTTTTTTTTTTTTGTTTGGGAAATCATCAAATGACCTCTCCCGCTCTGGGCGGAGCGGAAGGGCGTGTCAGACTCTTACTGACTAAAACCCACCCGTGTTCCTTCAGTTGCCTGTGCGCCAGGGCCACAGTAACTCTTTCGAACAATCCGCGACCGCGGCAGGCATCGGCCCTATGGGACCCCGTCAATGATGCTGAAATCTCTGTGAGGCGCGCATGGAACACGACGCGCCGTCGACCCGGGCCTGGTCCTTACCGGACGGCGAGCTGCCCATTGCTCGCCGTCATCGGCGCACACCTTGTTACCACGGATTCAGTACATGATTTTGAACACCCTTGCGTTGAAATTTTTCGACGGTTATAAAAAAATTAATTGCTGTTCAGTACATTTATACCGCGTAAGTATTACACGTTTCTATGAAAATCAGTTTTGTTTTTGATAACCGACGAAAAGTTTCTGCGCTAGAGTGTCCAGAATCATGTGCTGAATTCATGGTTACAATTTGCGCGTCGATGTCCCTGCCACCCTGTATTATGTGCGTACTAAATGGTTAATTAAATAAGTAAGATAGAATGGGGATATTATAATTATTTGCGTAGTTCCAAATGACGGCGCTATAGTTAGGAAGACCCGTCAAACAAAAACTGTCACTTTGGAACCGAAACACCGTAGCTTGTCAGTGCACAACACACCTAAAGCACTACAGAATTATTTAGGCGCGTGGCCAAAATCGGACCTCACGCCGCCATCTTGTTTTTATCAAGTGACATTACACAAAACAAATTCTCAAATGTTTACCAACATTTAAGCATCATTTTATTTTTATTTATTTATTTGTTTGCAATTTATATTATTTTTATTTTTATTATTTTGACATTTTATTTTTTATACGATTCTGACATTTTTTGACAATTTCGATTATTATTTTTTAGTAAGTTATTGAAATTAAAATTTTATTAATCGCAATTTTACTTTGGGTTTTTATCTGTTTAGAATTTAAAATAGTTTATAATTTAAATGTATGAGTGTAAAACTATGGACTAGAATTGTCTAAAATAAACAAATTATTATTATTTCGTTTAGTTATCTTAATACATATTAAATATATTTTAAAATATGTTTGCAAAAAACTTACAAAAACATTTAAAAATATAAAAAATAGTGGCTCAAAAATACTGCTCTCTGAATCAAGCCCTTGACCCAGCTGGGCAAAGACAGCCTCCTGAGGTGTTGGTCGAGGAACGCATTCTCTCGACGGCCGGACTGTAACTCTCTAAACTGTAGAGCTCTACAAGCTGTCAAGGCATACAGTGTATGTATATCAATTTTTTTTTAAAACCCCGACATAAACAAAGCCCCTGAAAAGTAAAAAAAAAAACACGTGTCGCACTCGGGGACTACCGCGGTAAAGCTATTGCATAACATTTTTTATCAACTTATGCAATTATAATTTTTTATTTATGCTGTATATTTTTCTTTGATATGAATTCAAGTACAGTCGTACCATATACATACACGTTAAGCGAACGGTCGGCCGAGCTACATGGTAGGCGGAGTAGGGGGTGTTAGGTTTTATTTTCGTTACGGAATTTCTTGATTCGGTCGCCGCGCTCAAAGCCCGCGATAAAAGCTATGCAATAGCTTAAATATGTCCTTATATGCCCTTCAAGTTTAACATAAGTTGTAGGTAATATTTTTTATAAAGCGTCGTCGCGGCTTCGCGTAGTCGCGGCTTCGCGTCGTCGGGGGCGGCTAATGCCTCGCATAAATCTGTGCAACAATAGGTATGTTTCCCACAATGAAGCTAGTTACTAATTTATCCTCATTTCTCTTTGCTAGTCCATCATCAGATCCTGATCACCATCTATTTATAACCCATGCTTTGAAACCATTCCAATGAGCCCAAACACGATACTTCTGCTGTAAGTTAATGAGGGAGTTTGGTATTCTGCAAATTTCAGGTGATGCTGCAACATCAGTTCAAGGTTACTAATTTCTTCTTATATCATTGAAGTAATAGAATACCAAATTTAGACTCGATCAGATATGTGGAAGATGCTCACATCCCTTCATCAACTAGAAAAGAGCTGAAATCTTCAAACGACTGAACAGATTTTCTTGAATCATAGCTAAGAATACTCTCGATTAAGTCACCTTTCAAACAAACCAACAAAAAAAACAAAATCGGTTCAGCCGTATATACAAATCCTCATATTAAACTTCTAACACCCCACTGTTTCCATCACGGGTTAAAAATATTAGTTCAGAGGGGGAATCAAATCCCCCGACCCGTAATACAGAAGCAAATACCTTAGCTACTAAATCAATCGTGCCGGCTATTATATCAGCCTGCAATTGCCCTTATTTGTGTATAAAGAATTCAATAAATAAACAATAAAACGAAATAATTAGAAAACGCCGGGAGGGGACGTCCTAGGAGGACATATAGAGATTTTATTGGTGATTTTCTTCAGAAAGGTCAGGTGCGTAGTACTCGTACCACGCACCTGACCTTTCTGAAGAACATCTTCTTGGGCATGCGTGAGGCGTGCGTGTGTGACCAGATCTGTATGAAGGTAAACGAAGCAAAAGGAGTATGTAAGGATCGTAGCAGGTGGCGTTCTGTAGTTTCTGCCTACCCATGAGAAGAAGGCGTGAGTTTATGTATCTATGTATGTAAATAAACAAAATATCTAAAACTTATGCTTACCGTCAACAGCATCTTTCTTATTAATCAAACTCAACATCGCAGAGTTTCTCATAGTTATGAAGAAGTATCTAATATGTCTTCTGAAAACGTAGATCACTGCAACAGGCACCAACACACAAGGAATTAACAATAACACCAGAAGCTTGTTCTTTCCACCACTCAATTGTTGCTCATAATTGACATGTCTGGCAGCTCGGCTACAGCTGTACACATCAGAAATGTAAATAGTCTTACTTTCTGGAACCATCAGACACACGTAGGCATCTGGCGAATAGTCGACAAAACGAAACCTGCCTGACGGACCGATTTCTTCGAAACATTTATCATCACAATCATGCAAGTCGACTTTAGTTCTATTTAATATAAATTTATTATAGAATTGGTAGCCATAATGCGGTAGCTGACCTCCTGGCATGCTTAACAAAGTATCATTGAAAATAATGTCATTTTTGGCAGCCATCTTGTAAAAATCTTTTGCGTGACAATTGCAGACCAAAAAATTTCCAGATATTGCCAAATAGTCTACGTGCATTAAGTCTACAATCATTTCTTCTGTAATTATGTTGACGTTGTTATGATCTAAAGATAAAAATTGCAGTTCTGGCATTAAAGAATATGTTCGATCGAACCACGAATTTATTCTGTTTTTGTGCAAATCTAGGATTTTTAGACTTCTCAGGCTCTTTGCTGTTGCACTAAGTACACTGGTAATCTCATTGTTAGCAAGTTGTAATATGATTAAGTTGATAAAATTCTCAAATATTTCCATGTTTTGTAGACCAACTTCTTGGGCGTATAAAATTAGTAAGCTGTTTTCAAGTCCCCTCAATGCTTTGCTGAGATTCAGAATCCCATTATTTCGTGACACGTCCAAAATCTGTATGGATGTCGTCATAAAAATGTCCTCTGTCAGATAGTTTAATCCAGTATCGCATAGCGATAGACTCTTAAGACTTCTACCAAGACTTTGAATCATACCAAGATTTCTTTGAGTCATTCTTGTATGCGACATATCCAAGGAAATTAGTCTCTCCAAATCTTGAAACGCGTAGTAACTATCTGTGGCTAGATTTTTCGGGTTTCCATTCTCATCAAATGCTTTATTCCTGCTGAAATCCAAGTGCACTAATTTATCTAGGCCGGAGAAAGCCATCGAGTCAATTAAATAGATTTCGTTCTCGCCAATGTACAGTGCAGTAAGCATAGTCATCCCTCGAAACAAGTTCGGTCCTAGGACTTCGATGGAACATGCTCTTAGGTCCAACTCTTTGAGATTAAGGAAGGTGACTGATGCAAAACCTGATGACCAGACGTCTGCAACTGTAAATAAAGAAACAATGGCATTTAATAAATGATAAATGATTTTATTTCTGTAAGTAGGTTTGTACAAACACTTTTAAACGTCAATCATATTTTAAAACCAGATGAGGTCAGCGTTTCCTATCTGACTACTCTGAGAAGAAAGGCCAAAACAAATTCAGAGGTCACAGTCGCTTTTAAAGTCCAGACATAATCTTAGTAAGATCATGTGAAGACCATGTAGATTTGTGTCTGAAATGGTCTTTTAAGGAAAAACCACACAGAATGAGTGGACCTGTCCAGTCAGTGCACGCATTTGTCATAATACAAATTAATAGCTAAAGTCTATTCAACGAAACAAAAGACAAAACAATTTTCGAAACTACAGCGAAAGACTAGATATTCCCGGAGCCCTGATAATGCCTTATATGTTTGCATGAACCCTTATGAAAAACATCATAAGCACTGGACACTTCTCGGTGTAGTAACCTCCACTCCACTTTAACTGATTATAAATTATTCCGTCTTTCGCTACCTTTGCTTCTTCACTAGTCTATGTTATACCCTATCAGTCCTCCTCTCTGTCTTTTTGCCTCTATTTTTCCTCCTCTGTGGTAACAGACTTATCATAGGTATTTAATTACATAATGCTTTCTTTCCTTTTCTCTATTTGTCTTCTCTCTTTTACTCATCTTTCATATTTCTCCGTTTTATCTATACTTAATATTATAAAGAGGTAAAAGGTCATTGGGCGTATCTGACCGGCTTTGCGAAGAGTGGCGGACATTAATCAAAATAGTTTTAAACTAAGGGGAATAATATGACCTTTCATTGTATATAGTTATTTATTTAAAAATCGATGGAGAAAAATGTACAGGATCGTTTAAAAAAAATAAAAAACAAACGGTTTCAGCGGATTTTATTCCATCATTAAAGGCATAAAAGAATTTCGATAGCATACAGCATGGTGCACTGATGAGCATGGTGCATATTTAGAGGCTGTCTTTATACGCTGTCTCTTTCGCACATTAGTTGGGCCAAACTAGTTTTGTTGCGCTCGCGCACTGACTCACCGCCCTCTGCGCAGTCCTTCGTTAGCTATCGTTGCGACCTGTACGTTTATCTGTTTTGTTTTGTTTATTGTTTTATCGACTACGTTAGCGTGTTTTATGGACTCTGGTTACTTGCTTTTGGATTAGATTTTCGTTGATATGGAAAGACAAAACAGTTGTGTGTCGTGCAATCGATCTGTGTTACGTCGAAGAAAACACTGTCTTAATGGAGTGTTTCTCGAAAGGTACCGGGATCTTGTAGTGTTGTTATTACAAGAAATCATACCACGTGAGGTAAGTACTCTGTCAGTACACCGTCTATCTATCTATTTACTAAGAAAACAGCCAGGAGCAGAGCGGTAGGAAGCGAGTCTTTATCGACCGATTTATTGTTTATTTATTTATGCTTTGTTTTACACAATCTTACTATTGTACAGAAGCAAACGTAATGCTAATTATTTTACCTATACCAGTTAACCTTACAAAAGTTCTGAGAACTTATAGTTTATGCATAAAGAACAGCAATTAAGGAATTCAGTGCAATAAAAATGACTTTTCGAAACTACTTTCTAATAATCTCGTTGTTGGGTGTTTAGTTTTTATATATATGTGCAGAATGTTTTATCTTGTTTCAGATTTCGTTTGACGGTACAAGATCTATATGCCACCCTTGCTGGCAGAGATATGATCGAGCATCGCAAAACCAGCAATTAGATTATGTGCCACCCGAGCCAATACAAGAAGGCGCAAATCAAGGAGAAGTTGGAGAGGCGGTCCAACAAATAGAAGTCGGGGATCAACAAGGTCCTGGTTTTATTACTGTTACTGGATATAGACGTGTATCAAATACAGCGAGACGCTGTATATTTCTAAACTGCAGAGGTATGACTACACATCGCGTGCCAACCTACGCCAAGTTCTATCTGTTGCACAATCACAATTTATACATACCGGAACTTGCACGAGTTTGCCACCCGCATTTAGTTCAAAATGATTGGGAAGAACTTGTGAATGCCCCGACAATACATGAAAGCTTTAATAATGCTCATGTACTTGACATAATCAATTTGTATAAATGGGGATTAGAAAGCAGGTCTGAAATGAATTTTGAAAATATTGAAACAATTGATGACAACCACTTCCATTTTTGGACGGCTTTGACTAAAAATCAGTTCATGACTATTTTAGACCAAACACCGTCTCTTCGTAACAGGTCTGATCGTCCTGCTACCACTTTAGGAATGTATTTGACTAAAATAAGAACTGGTCAATCTGATGAGCGCTTAGCTACGAAATTCCAAATATCTAGAAGAACATTAGACAGGAAGTTAAAAACAGCGAGAGAATGCTTAACTGAAGATTTTGTTCCACGTTACCTGGGTTTAAATCATATAACTAGAGAAGAAGTGGTGGCACGAAATCTTCGTATCCCAACTCATATTTTTGGTGGTAGCCAAACTGAACCGGCAGCTATTCTTGTGTTCGACGGAACATATATTTACCTTCAGAAGAGTGCGAATTTCCTTTTCCAAAGAAAAACCTACAGCCTACACAAATTCCGCAACCTGGTAAAGCCTTTTCTGATCGTATGTACAGACGGTTATATAATAGAAGTCGTAGGACCATATTCAGCGACTACTTCGGATGCAACTATTATGCGCAGCCTGATGCAAGAAGATTCAGCTTGGCATTGGTATCTTAGACCTAACGACGTGTTTCTATTGGACCGTGGCTTTCGGGATTCGATCCCTGCAATTGAAGAACGTGGATATAATCCCCACATGCCGCCAACTAGAGGAAGAGGAGAACAGTTATCAACAATTGACGCTAACAAATCTCGATTAATTACAATGTGCCGTTGGGTAATCGAAACAATTAATGGACGATTTAAGAAAGATTTTAAAATATTTCGACATACATATTTTAATGTTGCGATGCGAAATATGATGACCGATTTCAAAATAACCGCGGCAGTTATCAACGCTTCTCGACGGCCATATGAAGATAATATATACGCCGATCAGTTTGTCGATATTATAAATCAAAATATAAATACAGAAAATGAGTTAGCAGAATACGTATCAACAAATAACTTGAACAGACAAAGAGTAGCATTCGTGCCTCTAGATGGAAACAGTCCAGACTTTGAAGATTTTCCACAGCTGATCTATGAAGATTTGATCTTATTCACGTTGGGCTCATACCATTTGAGAATCGCAAGGTCTTATTGTCACGAGCACATAAGACCAAACGGGGATTATTTAATAGAAATGTATCGACATCAACATTTAATTGATAATAAGATTTTGATCAGAGGGCGAATCCAGTCACGTCATATCCGATCGAAACAGTACTATACATATATTTTGTTAAACCCAACACAACACGGACGACAAAGTATAGAAGAGTACTACTGCTCATGTATACACGGCCGCCGAACTGTCGGGAGCTGCGCCCATATCGCTAGCATAGTTTATTATCTGTCTTGGGCCAGACATCAGGAAGCAACAGACGCACCTGCTGCCTTCTTAATTGATCTTATGCTTGATTTGGATCAAATTGAATAAAAATATTTTAATGAACTAGCATTTTATTCATATTCCTCATATCAGTTTATAACACTTGAATGTTTCAAGATTCCCGTGGCTCACATTAATGTGACTAATGCCATAGTAAATCAGAGCCTTATATCATTACACTCTACTAATTTCATTTGTGTCCGCCATGGGTATGGTTTCCATACTAAGGTGCCCAATGACCTTTGTTTGTTTATTAGTAAGTTTGTATGTAGGGGGTAATCTTTGGAACTACCGGTTGGTTTTAAAAACCTTTTTTTATGCATTTGATGCCCAATTCTTGAGGAAGGCTATAGGTAAGCTGTTTATTATTGCAATATGACCCGTAGGAGCCGAGCAAAAATAAAAAAGTCAGAAAGAACGCTAAGCGAAAACGAAGTGGTCGCGTGAGCAGGTGATGCGGTGCGACAGGGTGGGTCGGCGGAACAAGAAATTTCATGCGGACAAAGTCGCGGACTGAAGCTAGTTAAATACATACACATATGTTCATACATAAACTCACGCCTTTTTCTCACCGGGTTAGGCAGAAAAAACAGCTACTATTTCTATTAAATAGTCAGTAAAATAATAGTAGGTTGTTATACAAGGGGCTAAATTGCTAAAATGACCCATTATATAAGAGGTTGTTTTTCTCCCGAGCTTCAGCGAGGGAGTAAATAGAAATCGAGTTATAATGGGTTTTTAGCGCCGTGTGTTACACTCTACTTTTCACTACGATTGCGAGAAAATAAAATAAAATAATACAATACAATATTAAATAGTTTTTTTTTCTTCTGTATCCGCAACGCAATGCACGCATTCTACCGAAGAGATCGCCATATAGTTCCATTTTCAAAAATAATATCGTTTTCTTTTTTTTATGAAACAGTAATATTTGAGTCTTTAGTCATGATTATTCTACTTATGAATAATAAAGACTTCTTCGTTTTTGTAGGGCCATTGGTAATAGACAAAAGTAAAAAAAAAAAATCGCTAGAGGAAAATATGCTATTTTATCCCCGCTCTGGTACTCTACAATGATGGACTTTTTAAGCTAGAGGAGTGAAAAAGTAATTTACCTTGACTCTGAGGTGCATTACTCGAATTCATGACAGTAGATCCTGTGGCGTTGAACGTCAAAGTGTAGTGTTCACCAGCTGTGCTCATGCCTAAGAAAGAATTGCCGTACAGTGTCATATACTCCAACGTTGAGGCTAAGGGTCGGAGCTGGTTGTCTTGTAGTTGAAATATCTGAAAAAATAACATAACGTCATCGTTTTTTTAAAATCTTTATTAGTTTGTAGGGAGCTTCATCATCATGTCCATGTCACTCTCATAAGGGAATCCTACTGGATGTCTCAAAAATAGGTATAGGATGTGTTTTATCAATAAATTGCAAACGGATTGCAATTTCTTCATAATTTTATTTTAAGTATTTTAAAGAGGAGAAGTGTACAATTTTATTTGAACAGAATATCTACGAAATGACTGCCCAAAATTTCGCGATTACGTTACAAATTGTTAACCCATACGGCACGCGATTTAAAGGGAATTTACCTCGTAATTTTCGACGTGAGTTCGTAATTGAACGTGAATTTTCGTAAAACGTTTGCACGATTTCTATACGTTACATACATATGTCAAGATGACGTATGATTTATTTCAATACGCCATCTTGAATTAAAATTATTATTACATGTATATTATTCTATATTATTCTTTTTTATATATTTTCTCAACTTGTTCTTTTTTGTAATTGTGTGTTTTTCTCTGCGTCATGTTTACCGCAAATAAACGTTTTTTTTCTTTCTATTTATTAGAATATCTAGTATTTATTGAATTAATGTTAAGTCAAACTCTCTGAGAAAACTCTTTGAGGAGTGGCTTGAGAGGCGCCACGGCGTCCTCACCATCCGCCTGACGTAGGTCCTCACCGGACATGGCTGTTTCGGGAGGTCCCTGTTTCGGATAAGGCGGGAGGAAACGCCCGGGTGTTATCATTGTGTGGATCGACCGGAGGACACGGTGGAGCATACGGTGGAGGTCTGCCCGGCTTGGGCGGAGCACCGCCGTGTCCTCGTGGCGGCGATCGGCGGCGGCGACCTCTCGCGTCCGGCCCTGGTTCGGGCCATGGTACGGAGCGAGAGGGAATGGGAAGCCGTCACCTCCTTCTGCGAAGCAGTAATGCTCGCGAAGGAGGAGGCGGAGCGCGTGAGGGAGAGGCAATCGCTGCGCCCTCGCGCCCCTAGTCGCTGCAGGAGGAGACACCCTGGGCGTCGGGCGTCGATTGCCGACTCCCGGCCACCGTAGGCCACGTCAATTCCTTATGCTTGCGGACGGCGAGCAATGGTCAGCTCGCCGTCCGGTAAGGACCAGGCCCGGGTCGACGGCGCGTCGTGTTCCACGCACGCCTCAAAGAGATGTCAGCACCATTGACGGGGTCCGATAGGACCGATGCCTGCCGGGGTCGCGGATTGTTCGAAAGGGTTACCGTGGCCCAGGCGCACAGGCAACTGAAGGAACACGGGTGGGTTTTAGTCAGTAAGAGTCTGACACGCCCTTCCGCTCCGCCCAGAGCGGGAGAGGTCATTTGATGATACCCCAGCCCAAAAAAAAAAAAGTTAAGTCAAACTCATCCATAAATTTAGTCGGTAATAATAACGACTTTTTAAGTAAAAAAACAAGTATCTACCTAATACAATTATCTTCAATAATTATCTAAATCTAAATGAGGCGTGCAATTACAAAAACCAATTAGCCTTTATAGTCTAGAACTCTTTAGATATACTCCGTCCATTTTGTGACGTCATGTTTGACACATGTCAAAACAAACTAAACTAACTTTATATGGTTCCGTACGTCTGTATAAAAAGGGAACCCTTATAGGATAACTCGTGTGTCTGTCTGTCCGTCTGTCACAGTCCATTTGCTTCAAATCTAAGCGACCGATTAAGTTGAAATTTGGTAAACAGTATATGAATTTCTGTGGCTCAAACATGGACGTGCAACCTAAATGATTGAATTTTGAATATGGGGGTCACTTTTGCGAGGTTTTTTTTTTAATGCAACCTTTACCGTGTGACATATCAAATGAAAGGGAAAAAAAACAAAAAAAAAATTAAAACAAAAAAAAAAAGGAAATTAAATATTGTATGTTCATAACTTTTAAATAAATAGTCGATGATAAATCGAATAATTGAAGGACATGGTAATTAGCATTCGTTTGTATTCGGAAATGCGATGATTCCCGAGGGACATCAAGAAAAAGTTGTGGTATACACAGCGTGTATCAGAAAGGTGTGGTCAAAATCAAGGGTGTGGTACAGACCATCAAACTAGACAACTTTCTCTAAGAGACCAACATCGTAACCGCGAAAAAATATACTTACAATCGTTTCATACAAAACTTCAATGCCTAATCGACCCAAATGTATGGGACGACTGTATATTTTTTCGCTAATGTTTCCATCATACGAATCCAAAACTAGCGATAACACGCTTGTCAAAAAGTGCCACTTGGCTACGCATCTCTATGGAAGTAATCGTTCGACGCTGTCGATTCGTTTCATAGAATCGAATGATGTTAACATTGTCTAGCTAATTTCTATTCGTTGACCTAAGATCACGTGACATTTCGATAGCTTATGTCAACCCCATACATTTTTGGGGTTTTCCACTAGCGTCATCGCTAATCGAATGTTAGTTTGTCTAGGCCCTCTGGCTGGCCCGGATGAGCTCTTTCGCAAAAAGCTCTGCAGGGTAGGTATCTACAGATCGCCAGCGCAACTAACAACAAATCGCTCATTGGGAGAAACATCGACGTAACTGGTGTTTTTAAAAATTTACAGGAGAGTGATTTAAAGTGAATATTTTTTTTGTAATGGGGTTACCGTCTGGTTCTGAAATGTTGATAAATCCCAATACATATTAAATATTTCACACCTATGCTCCTCTGAAAATTTGTTCGAGCACAAAATATCGACAACTCATTTTAGGGAAAAATTACATTTACGTCGACGTTTCTCCAAATGAGCGAAATGTTGGCCTATCAAAATGGGATGTCCACGTACCTTTCAAATCGTTGGTCGAGTCATATATAGACTGATATATCGATATCAGACACTTGAGATAACAAGATAATACACCGTTTGGTTTCTGACGAAACAGATAACAGGTACACGGATGATACTATTATAGATCTCGGATCGACAAGATAATATTGTCTCTTTGAGCCTTGAAAGAATAAAAGTGATTCAATGAGGCGCACTTGAAGATACATTATTAGTCATGAAAGATCATTCAGTTTCTTGCACTGATGGAAATAACTTTGGGAACATTTAAATTGGCTTTTTGAGGAATGAAATAGATTGCACCTTTATTTTATTAACTAGTTTGTGCTCGCGACTCCGTTTGCGTAGAATTTCTGGTCCTAACATAAAATATATCCATGACACTCGGCAATATTGTATCTTCCCAGCAGTGAAGGAATTTGTTGGAATCGGATCAGTAGCGTCGAAGACTAACCCCTGTTGTGGGATTTGAGGGTTAGGTTTCTTCAATGAACTGTCCTTTTATTTGTAAGAGTTTTCGGCGTTAATTTACATATGAGAATAAAATTGTGATGGAGAACCGACCACCATCTTTTTCTAGTGTCAAACTATAGAGGTATGAGGAACAGGGTGCAAAGCTCACTCATACTCTATATAAAAGGAGGATCCTCCGACCAGACGGGTGTCGTGTCTGGTGGGCAACTGCCCGATGTTTGATGTCGGGACGTTGTATATATAATAGTTGCGCGGTAAACTCCGCTTGTGCGATGCAGGATTTTGCGTGACGTCGGTGTGACGCGTAGCTCGCTAGCGGTGACGTAGATACCGCTACAGAACTGTTGATCCGTGGAATGAAGGAATCTAACATTCTCGAAAGTTCTTCGGCGACGGCCAATCAGCGCTCCCCGTGCGCCACTATCGCTCCCTCCTCTTCCGCTGGGCCTCAGTCTACTCGACGCTAGAGGGTGCCACGTGTTGTCGACTTAGCGCCAATAGATGGCGTTAACACCCCCTACATACAAACTCACAATTTTTTTCCTCTTTATAATATTATTACGTATAGATTTTAAAGGTAAAATTGTTTAATAGTTTGTAAAAGGTAATCTCTGGACATACTGATAAAAAGGGTATTTCCGAGTGACGTAGGGTAAATTTTTTGGCATAAAAATGCACTCAATGCATTTTGTGGGAATCTTCATGCGAATGAAACCGCGTAATATCCCACTGCTGGTTAAAGATCTCCCTCTCCTTTTTTCACACACGTGAGTTCTCTGCCACGTGGCTAAGTAATAACAGTCGCACGGGTTGATCCATCGGGTTAAGCTACGCTTGCCGCGGTCAGCCTGTGGATGGGTGACTATCCGTGCCTCGGAAACCACATTTAGCCGTTGGTTCCGGCTGTCATTCGTGGATCTTTTATAGTCGTTACGGGTCGTTAGAAGCCCGAAAGTCTGACAATCAGTCTTACCAAGGGATATCGCATTACCCAGTAACTGAGTTGTATGTGGAGGTCAGATAGGCAGTCGCCCCATGTAAAATACTGGCATTCAGCTGCATCTGTTTAGACTGGAAGCGGAACCCAACATACTTGGAAAAAGGGAGGTAGATGATGCAGATGAGATATTAATCAATAATAATAAATAAAAATATATACAAGTATATTAATATTAATTATTAATTACTGATTTTTTGTGAGTGTGTTTAGTTTCTGATAATCCTGTGCGAGTCGCAATAAATACTTTTTCTTTCTTTTCTTTCTTTCTAATATTACTTACCGGTGGTACCCTAGTAAGTTGACATCTGGCCAAGCTCAGGTATTTCACAAACTGGTTGGGTGATTTCTGCAAGTTCATCTTCTGATAAAGAGTCTGCACCGGATTCGCGATTGACGAAAGGTCTATTGAGTTCTCCATGTCGTCTGGAACAAACAAATTGATGGATAGGATACTTTCTTTATGGCACATCGAAGGGGAATTCAAATTGCTTATAATATAAATAACTAGCTTTTGCCCGCGGCTTCGCTCGCGTTAATTTAGACTTTGACCATAAATTCGGGTTATAATTCAATCATGATTCGAAAGACACGTGGCGACATCTATTATCATAAGGACGTTATTGTTGTTTTCCTCGGGAACAGTACTTTTTTGCGGGATGAAAGGTACCCTATGTCCGTTTCTGTACCCCTGACAACGTATATGCAAAATTTCAGGATGATCGGTTCAGTGGTTTAGGCGTGAAAAGGTAACAAACAAACAAACAAACTTACTTTCGCATTTATAATACTAGTTAGGACTAGTTAGGACTAGTTAGGAAGTTAGGAAGTTAGGACTAGTTAGGACTAGTTAGGAAGTTAGGACTAGTTAGGACTAGTTAGGACTAGTTAGGATTAGGAAGTTAGGACTAGTTAGGACTAGTTAGGATTAGGAAGTTAGGACTAGTTAGGACTAGTTAGAACTAGTTAGGAAGTTAGGATTAGGACTAGTTAGGATTAGGAAGTTAGGATACCAGCCCATTAATATCTCACTGCTGGGCAAAGGCCTCTTTTCATAAAGAGAAGACACGAACATTGATCACCACGCTTGCTCAAGACGGATTGGCGATTTCTAACCTATATTAATTATAAGCCCAGGTTTCCTCACGATGATTTTTTTCATCGATGTCAGTAATGTCCAAGACAAACTCAGAAAAAACATATGAATTGAAAAGTTACATTGGTACTTGCCAGGATTTAACCCACAACCTCGTTCTGAGAGGTGAGGTCTTGGACCGCAAAAAATCCACCCTGAGGTGGATACGTGGAAACGCATTACCGAGAATCCACCCCAGGGCTAGTTGGATAAACGGAATTTATAGGCTTAGGGTGGATTTTCGGTCATGCGTTTCCATGTATCCACCTTAGGGTGGATTTTTTGTAGTGGTTGAACGGAATATCCGGTAACTACAGGCACATGGAAAAAAAAACTGGGAAAACAACGCATCTGATCTGCAATGCCTCTGGTGTAGCAGATGTCCTTTGGTGGCGGTAACTACTCAGCCCTCATACCCACCGGCGATTTCTTATCGCCCATTGTATTTTCAACGCACTGCTTTGTATCGAGAGTTGAAAATACAACAGTGTATATTTTTGACGCTCTAGGATGCACTGTGTTGGTTTCTCAATGCTCGGCTCGACACCGAGAGCTGAAAATAAAGTGCGCGATAAAACATTAGCCCGTGGTGTGCAATCATCAAATGACCTCTTCCCCTCTGGGCGGAGCGGAAGGGCGTGTCAGACTCTTTCTGACTAAAACCCACCCGTGTTCCTTTAGTTGCCTGTACGTCAGGGCCACGGTAACTCTTTCGAAAAATCCGCGACTCCGGCAGGTATCGGCCCTATCGGGCCCCGTCAATGGTGCTGACATCTTTTTGAGGCGCGCGTGGAACACGACGCGCCGTCGACCCGGGCCTGGTCCTTACTGGACGGCGAGCTGCCCATTGCTTGCCGTCCGCATGCCCGCGCCTACGATGGCCGGGTGTCGGCGATCGACTCCCGACGCCCAGGGTGGCTCCTTTCGCGGCGACTAGGGGCGCGAGGGTGCAGCGATTGCCTCTCCCTCACGCACTCCGCCTCCTCCTTCCTGACCTGCGTCAGGCGGAAGGTGAGGACGCCGTGGCGCCTCTCAAACCACTCCTCGAAGAGGGGACTTACCGCCGCAATTGTGGCGTGCCCTACCCGTGCGTACCTGGGCTTACCATCAGGTGGACCGCAGGCTTAACTAGCACTCAATCTCATTCAAAAATATGTGATTATCGTCAGCCAACCCTGACCAACACAAAGTGTCTGTTGGCAGGCTCGATAGGAATTCCTCTATCGAAATGTAATTTACCATATAAATTTTGATTTTTAAAAGCACTGTTAAATATTATTATTTTCTCTTCACTAATATTATAAACAGGTAACATTTGTTTTCACTCCTCTTGCTCAAAAAGTACGTCGTTATAGCGTGCTAGAGCGGCGATCAAAAAAGCATATTTTTTTAGGAAAACTGTTTTTATTTTTGAAAACAGTATGAATAAAGTAAAATAATCATTAATAAATACTCGACTTATTACTATTTCATTAAAAAAGAAGAACATTTTATTTTTGAAAATAGAACTAAAAGCGACGATCTCTGGTAGAATGGGTACATTTCCTTGCAACTTCAGAAATAAAAAAAAAGTAAACTAATTAATATCGTATTGGATTATTTAATTTTCTTGCAATCGTAGTGAAAAGGAGAGTGTAACACACGACGCTAAAAACTCATTATAACTCGGTTTCTATTTACTCTCTCGCTAAAGCTCGGGAGTAAAACTACCTCGTTTATAATGGGTCATTTTAGCCCCTTGCATAACAATCTACTATTGTTTGTTTGTAAGTTTGTATGTAGGGGGTAATCTCTGGAACTACCGGTCGGATCTTTAAAATTATTTTTGCATTTGATAGCCCAATTCTCAAGGAAGGCTATAGGGTTTTTAACAACACGCTATGACCCTAAGGAGCCGAGCAAAAATAAAACAAGTCTGAAAGAACGCTAAGCGAAGTGATAACGAGAGCAGGTGATGCGATGCAATTGTCAAAAATATAGTTTTATGACAGTTGCGCGCACAGATTATTAAATCATGAGTCGTGGCCCGGAATGTTACCACTTTATAAATATTATGTATATATACAATTTTGAACTAGGTATACTTAGTGTATTTATTTTATTTTATATATTTTTTTATATTCGTATGCTGCACTGGTTGACGTCATCACGTAAACGCCGGCTATCGCTGAAAACCAGCGCTGGGGCTCTATCTCGCATAGGGTCGTAGCATTATGCTGAGCGATTGCCGTTGTGCGTGGATGTGACGCATATTTTCCTCCAACTCGTTCTTTTTGGGTTTGTTCGTTTTTTCTTTGCGTCATGTTTACCGCAAATAAACGTATTTTCTTTCTTTTTTCTTTTCTTTCTTTCGACGGGGTGGGTCAGGCGAACAAGAAATTTCACGCGGACGAAGTTGCAAGCAGAAGCAAGTATTTTTATAAAGAGAAGAATGGTCCTTACCTGAACTGGGAAGTAGCTTCCCTGTTTCGTCGACCCAGTTCTGAACATCCGTCATATAGCCGGTCAGACATTTTGGACCCTTCGCTGGATAATGAGCTGATGAATATAAGAGGCAGCAGCTTATGCTGGAACATAAAATCATCATCATTATCATCAAATCAGGACACAGTAGTAGAACATTTATTTAACCTATTTATGCAATGTTGCCAGTCTTTTGGGCTCTTTTCCTGTCAACAGCGATGCGGACGAATTTTTTGATGCCCTGTGATTCTTTTTTCAATTTTTTATTTTATTTAGATGTACATACTATAAATATTGTTTGTAGAATCTGTAATAAATATGGAATGCAATAAATGAATACAAACCTTTTTTTTTTTGATAAATAATAAATGATTTTATTTCTGTAAGTAGATTTGTACAAAACACTTTTACACGTAAATATTTTTTTTTAACTAGATGACGTCGGCGTTTCCTATCTGACTACTCTGAGAAGAAAGGCCGAAACTTAAACAGAGGTCACAGTCTCTTTTAAAGTCCAGACATAATTTTGGTCAAATCATGTGATTTGGTAAAAAACATACACAACATTACAGACCCTAGATCCAAGTCATTGCACAGTTAGAATTTCAATAAAAATAGACATATACAATAAGGAAGGAATAACAATTAGACATAATACATGAACTAAGTGGAAAAAATACGCATTATTTAGGAAAACTGAAATCTTCTGGTCAGATCTTGATCAAATTTATATGGGACCACATGAGAAGCACCAGCTTTCAAATAAAAAAGGCATAATAAAAATCGGTTCACCTTGAAAAAAGTTATGAGGTAACACACATTTAAAAAAAAATACACACGTACATACATAAACTCACGCCTTCTTCCCATGGGGGTAGGTAGAAACTACAGAACGCCACGCCACCTGCTACGATCCTTACATACTCCTTTTGCCTCGTATACGTTCATACATCTGGTCATACAATCACGCCGCGCCGGTTGCGAGTACCACGCACCTGGCCTTTCTGAAGAACATTATTTCAAATATCATTTATTATATTTGTGTGTTACATGAGTTCTTTGTCAAACATCGCCGCTTGGTGGCACAACTAGGTACACAGCGTATAACAGAAAAGTGTGGTCAAAATCAAGGGTGTGGTCTTTTTTCCTGATCCCAATATAATAGGGGATGAGGAATTCAGAATTTCGGCTGCTACTTGGCGATAAGCGTAAGTCAAGGGATGGGTGGCCGGCTTTGGGTTTCATCTCAATGGGTCTCTTGAGCGCAAAGAATGTCGCAGTGAGTTCTCGATGGGTGGGCGCAAAGAATGTCACAGTGAGTTCTCGATGGGTCTCTTGGGCGCAAAGAATGTCGCAGTGAGTTCTCGATAGGTTTCTTGAACGCAAAGAATGTCGTAGTGGGTTCTCGATGGGTCTCTTGGGCGCAAAGAATGTCGCAGTGAGTTCTCGATGGGTCTCTTGGGCGCAAAGAATGTCGCAGTGAGTTCTCGATGGGGCTCTTGGGGGCAAAGAATGCCGCAGTGAGTTCTCGGTGGGTCTCTTGGAAGCAAAGAATGTCACAGTGAGTTCTCGATGGGTCTCTTGGAAGCAAAGAATGTCAGAGTTCTCGATGGGTCTCTTGGAAGCAAAGAATGTCGCAGTGAGTTCTCGGTGGGTCTCTTAGACGCAAAGAATGTCGCAAAGTCAAAGCCAAATTATTTATTTCAAATAGGCACATAAATTACACTTTTGAACGTCAAATTTACAAGAAAATAGAATTGATTCTAGTTGCCCCTTCCAAAACGTAGTTTCGTATGGAGAAGAATGGGCAAGAAACTCCAACGTTACTCTTTTACAATGTTTTACAATATTGTGTACACATTAATTATATAATTATATGTGAAACGATGCACCTAGAATCGCATTGAGCTTTGCGGTAGACGTCAGAAAGAATTTCAGGTTAGTCTTTTGAGAACCCTTCGATGTTAATCGAGACTACGCACAGAGCCGGTTTTTTATGTGGACTTTGGATTACCATCAGCGTGGAAAACTCGCTGGTTGCCCAGGGTACGCCGCGCCGGACGTATAGTGGCTATGTAGATACGTCACTTGGGGAGACTCCTTTCATACTACTGATAATTCCTTAATAAAAAAAAACAATAAACACTTTTGCCCAAACTAGGACTTGAACTCAAGATCCCATGCTCAGCTGTCGTCCTTGCAACCACTAGAACGACGGGGCAACCAAACAGTTACTTAATTTTTATTAAAATCACCGCCCTATTATTTTTTACCGGTTGCATGATCATTGCCTATAAGAGTATCTCTACAACGATTTCCATTACAACCAAAAAAATACCATTATTATTATTTAGGGCGCTTCCTCACCGGAAGCATTCGCCTGTAATGTAACAATACAAGATTCCACTGTAACAGCTAGGGCTTTGCAAGAAGACTGCGCAGCGCGGCGTGTAGCTCAACTTAGAAAATCCTGAGTTGAGCTACACGATAACTGACAAATGCGTGCACTGACTGGACAGGTCCACCGTCCACTCAAATCTGTATGGTTCTTTCCTCAAAACCCCATATGATACACTAATCTACATGGTCCTCAAATTATTTAACCAAGATTATTTCCGGATTTTTATATACCTGCACATTGACATTGATGAATTTTATATATAGGTACATTGACGTGATTATTTACTTCGTAAAATATTATATTATTTTAATATTGTGAATGTGAAGACTATGCGGGTCATCGTTGTTTTTTTCTTTTGCATTTTCTTTTCTTCTCTGTTAGTTTTAATCATGGTCTGACAGTTTGACTAATTTATGCGGCCTACCCAAATGTCCTTTCTTTGGTATTGTTCGTCGAATCGTTGAGTTCCTTAAGTTCCGAGTTGAGCTGCACGATTACTGACAAATGCGTGCACTCACAGGTCCACTCATACTGTGCGGTTTTTCCTCAAAAGACCACTTCAGACACCAATCTACATGATCTTCACATGATCTGACCAAGATTATATCTGGACTTCAAAAAAGACTGTGACCTCTGAGTTTGTTTCGGCCTTTATTCTCAGAGTAGTCAGATAGGAAACGCCGACCTCATCTAGTTTATAAAATATGATTGGCGTGTAAAAGTGTTTGTACAAACCTACTTACAGAAATAAAAGAATTTTTCATTTATGTAGTGTAGAGATATAATTGAAACCACCAGGTTACGTTAATACATAAAATTAAACAGGTAGAAATAACACGGCTCGGTCGTGGTAAAGGTTACATTGCAGACGAATGCTCCAGGTGAGGTGACCGCCTTTAAGTTTAGAGTTATTTTCAAACAAATGGAGTGATTTGAATTATTTTTTGTTTTGAAAAGTAATCGGTGACTGAATAAACAAATGAGTCACTGTCTTATCGTGTTGCACTTAATTTTTTTAGGTACCTAGTACCTACTAACCTAGCTAATACATTGATTGATTTACACGTCTGAGTATGGTTTTCATTTGCAGTATCTGTGCTTAGCGTTGTGTCCTGCACCCTAAATGCGTGACATACTATCAATCACAATCTGAATCATTTTGAAGACACAATGACACCGCTCGTCGCGCGACAGGTGATTGCTTTTGATCGCGTCGCGTGTCGCGCATGGTTGAAGGAGCCTTTATTTATACTAAATAGCGTCTTGTTGGTCTATTAATTTATTTATTTGGTACATCAACAGCAGTACATACAAGGAATTAATAGAAAACAAAACAAAATAAAAGTGCTGGTATTTATACATATTACAGCACCCTAATTACGTAACACACTATCAATCAGAATCTGAATCATTTTGAAGGATATTGCTAATCCATTGCTTCATATGTTCGAAAAATTTGTCTGCTCAACAACATAAATAACGCAATGAATGTTGTAAACTGCCAAAATGAAAAGCATTCCTATTGATAGTGTGTTACGCAACTACCCCGCTGGGTCCGGTTCCCAGGTCGGAAGAAATGATATATGGTTTATCAATAAGGATTTTTTCATTGGCAGCCCGGACTCAGCGGGGTAAATGCTTAACACACTAACAGTAGGAATGGCTTTCATTTTGACAGTTCAACAACATTCATTGCGTTATTTACGTTGTTGAGCAGACAAATTTTTCGAAATTAATGAAGCATTGGATTAGCAATAGGCTTCAAAACGATTCAGATTGTGACAAATAGTGAGTTACGCAATTAGTGTGCTGTTCGCCTAAAATAACGAAATATTTGATAACATTTGTAAAGAGTGTCCATGGAATTTCTTGCCCGTTCTTCTCCATACGTACCTACTACGCATTGGAATGAGCTTCATATTTCTGACTGACTGACTCCTTCACAGTTCAAAAGTGTCTGCAATTGGTTTAATTGATATAAATTCTTTTGAGTTTGAGCTTGATTTACAAAAAAATAGTCTAAGAACATATTAGATCTGGGTAAAATTTATTTCATATTTTATAAACAAATTCAAGACTAAGAGCTCGTGTGGCACCCAAATATCGAGCCTTTTTCTATACCCAGACTTTTTCAAATGGATCAAAACTGTTTTGTGGTCAACCTCGAGTCGAGTTATAGGACTGAGCTCAAGTGGATGTCCATTCGCCAAAGGAGAAGTTTGCGCGCTTTAACCACACTTTTCTCCTTTCTCAACTCCCCCACCCCTCCTTCTTATCTTATGTCTCACTTTCAATATTTATGTTCTTCACACGCTAAGAATCTGCGTTCTTCCAATAATCTTCTCCTACTCTGCCCTCCTCATACTTCTGATTTCGTTCATTCGTCCTTTCATATTCAGTCCATTGTTCTCTGGAATGCGCTTCCTCTTGATATCAGGACGGCCACCAGTCGGTATGCATTTAAGCGAAAATTGCAGAGTTATTTTCAAAATAAATAGTGTAGAGTCATCTCATTTACCTCCTTCCCTTTTAGTGTATATATATAGTATATATATATGTATTATCTAATGTAGGTATATATTATAGTAAATATATATGTATGTGTATTATAAGTTTATAACCTATTTAGGTACTTGTATACCTATTTCATGTATAATTAATTATGTTATCTTTTTAATATTTTTTTATTATTATTAACGCCTGTTAAGCAGAGCACCTGCCATCTTATCTCTACACCACCCTTGGTTGACTGGTAGAGAATGCCTAAGGCATTAAGTCCGCCTTTGTATGTTATTGTGTGCGAGAAGTTTAAATAAATAAATAAATAAATAAACCTCTAATTCTTTTTTTAATGATAATGATAAATGATTTTATTTCTGTAAGTAAGTTTGTACGAACACTTTTACACGTCAATCATATTTGAGAACTAGATGAGGTCGGCGTTTCCTATCTGACTACTCTGAGAAGAAAGGCCGAAACAAACTCAGAGGTCTTCAGCTATGTCGTAACTACTAATATACCGAATTTGCTCTACTATAAAAGAATGGCATCGTCTTTATCCGTAACAGGGCGTCCAGAGCGCGCTGCATCTTTGACATCAAAATTCCCGGACTGAAAACGCTTAAGAGCGGCCAACCCGTCATACTGTTCATACAAACGCTCGTACGTGACTATGGCGTTGTAACACATCTTTCAATGAAATTTTTGAACTAATAGGTATCTTGTGCACTTTATCTAGGTTTCTATGCAAGCAAAAAATCAAAATTTGGTGAAACAAATTCAGTATAAGCCTCCAAAAATCTGCTTTTTTGGAAAAATTTTACCTGAACTTTGGCCGTTCATAATTTACGCATAAATTGTAAAAGTAAATAAAACGTCTACATAGAAACCTCGCACATGTAATGAAGATTCTAAATGACTAACATTTTTTCCAAAAAATTGTGAGGCTTTTTCAAAAACACGTATTTCCTGGAACAAGTTTTGTGAAATCTCCGCATGCCAATTTTCGTTCGTTGTTATCACGTTCTCACTCTTGCTTCTTGTTTCAAAAATTACGTTGGATGAAATAACAAGCTTTTCAATCATGCTCGCGTTGACGATAGATAGACGGATCGGGAAGGGCCCTCTTAAGGTGAATCCTCAGCTGTAGCCCGCCAAATTCAAATTTTCTTTGGTTTTTTGGGAAAATGCAGCTGTTTTACGTTGTGTGTTGATCAAATTGTGATTCAGGACTGTAAAAATGATAAAAATAATATAATACTGAATAATAATCATCAATTTCATGTCAATCGTCAAACTTTGGAAATTTGTTCCAGCTAAGAATTTTCTGAATATTTCATATGATTTTTTTTACCTTAAACCAACTTAGTGCTACTCTTACTGACACTGAGTTAAGTCCATACACGTCACATCTTTTTTTTCGCGGGTTGTGACACATTTTCCCTTTTTTGTAACAAAACTTCAAAATGTATCGAATTTCTTCGTTAAATTCACTCATTTGGCGGACGAAAAAACAATTTATAAATGGAGGGAAATCGATTTTACTCTATAGTTTTGTTTTTTAAAATGGCATCTATTTAATTACCATCAAAAACAGCCAGATACAAACAGTACAGCCAAAGAGATTTTACTACAACTTTATACCTATAAAATACGAAATAGTAGATTGTTATACAAGGGTCGAAAGGAATCAATTCACATACGAGGTATTTAGACGCCCGAGCGTAGCGAGGGCGGCTATAGTCCGAGTAGGAATTGATGACTTCACCCGTGGTAAACACTCTACTTTTCATTTCGAATTTAAGGAAAGTAAAAACAGTAGTTTTTCTAAAATGTCTATTAATAATTTAATGCATGAGACTCATTTTTAATCAAATATAAAAAGCTGATATTTTGAATTTCGGTACAGAATACAGTTTTTTTTTTTTCTTGTGTCTTCGCACTCTTTGTGCATTCAGTCTATGTCACGTTTAGTTTCTTTAGTACGAAGAAAACAAAGTTAGGAAAGATTACAGAGTTAGTATCTCACTATATAAAATATAGTCTTTTTAAAATTTTAAATATGGAACACACCGCGTCACCACCGTCCCGCTTAAGGTGGATCCACAGTTGTAGCCCGCCATATTCAAATATTATTTGTTTTTTTGCAAATTGCAGCTCTGTGTCAGTTATGTTTTTGGTCACTGCAAAATGCAAAAAACCTAAGTAAATTTGAATTTCGCGGGCTACCTTAGCGCATCCCCCTTAATAGGTATTTTTTTAATTCACACTGGCTGTTGATACACTCTTAAAGCCCCCGGCATTTCTTTTAATCGATTTTTACTTAATTATGTAAAAACTTTCGTAGCCGACTACCTAACCAAATTTAGTTCTATTTTTAAAATTCATTCCCGCCCTAGAGAGGGAAGCAATTACTATGAGTTTTTCCCGCCCTAAGACGGGGAGCAGCGTCTTCCACCCGCTACTCGGATCAAACAAACATTACTTTCCGTGTATGAGAAATGAAAAATCTTTTTCCCGACCTATTATGTAGGTATTAAACTAAAAATGAGTTGAATTATCGTTATTTTGAGCTTGAGTTATTTGGGATAGATTTATTTGAAATCGCAATAATTTGGGCTTTCGTTTCGGGGCACGTAGCCGTGAATTCAAAAATATTCACACAACGTGAAACGCGTGCGGCGTGTTACGGCCGCGAATCATATTTAGATCAACATACAACCGGATACTGACCTGCAAATTGCAAAAAGCATAAGAAAATTTGAATTACGCGGGCTATCCTGACTCTTTCGCCTAAAATATTAACATTGTAACAGATTAGATCCCAGTAATTGCACGCCAAAATTCGATCACTAATCATTTTTCATCATTCGGAGTCCAAAGGGGGTTAATGTTTAAAAAATATTTTTCTTTACTTACATTATTGCCCTCAAAATCATGTTGTCTCATGAACTGGCACAAAATATTCTCACTACGTCATTGTCAAAAACAAACACTTTTACACACACATTGCCACAAAAACACTTCACAACCACAAAAAAAAACACAAAATGTTGACTACCTGTGTATAAAACACAATTTCACAAAAATACACAGGTTTTTTATATTTACGTATTAATAATTTATTATTGTATCACAATAAATTATTGCACGAGTTTTTCGAGCGATAACGTATCGTAATCTAACAAAATATGATAATATTGTGTAGCCATATCTTATCCAGCTCGGTCAAAGACAAGGATTCGCTGCCATGTTGGATTTCCGCGTCAATGTGGATAATTACGACGACACACTTGGTCTAGTGGTTGGGTTAAGTTAGCGATTGGGAATTAGCGATCTACATATACTGTCGCTGCCGGCTGCGATTCGTTCTATGGTCAGCGGCGCACCGTTGTGGGACGCGGTGATCTCCTTCTGCGAAAATGTCATGTCGTACAAAGATGCAGCGGAAAGGGTGAAAGAATTTCGAGTGCGCTCCCGGCCTGCAGCAAGAGCACCGGGCGTCGGCAGAGCTCTTCCGGCCCCCCTAACTAAGTCCAGGACTCGGAAATATCCGCCGCCGCCTATCATATAACATCCGAGGTGGTGGCTCGTAATCTTCCACGCGCGCCCCTCCTAGACGTCGCGAGGGGAGGCAAACACCTCACTCCCCGCGCTTGACCAGACGGAGCCGACAGAGGCGGGCCAGCACCAGTCGGGGTCTGCGTTGAAGAGGGCTTAAGTGCTCCCGTAACCCTCGATGCAAACAAGTGTGCTAGGGAACACGAAGTGGTTTTAGTCAATAAAAGTCTGACAGACCCCTCTGTCTGATGCCCGCCCCAGGGCGGAGGACATAGGGCACGCCACAATTGCGGCGGTAAGACCCCTCTTTGAGGAGTGGCTTGAGAGGCGCCACGGCGTCCTCACCTTCCGCCTGACGCAGGTCCTCACCGGACATGGCTGTTTCGGGAGGTTCCTGTTTCGTATAAGGCGGGAGGAAACGCCCGGGTGTTATCATTGCGTGGATCGACCGGAGGACACGGTGGAGCATACGGTGGAGGTCTGCCCGGCTTGGGCGGAGCACCGCCGTGTCCTCGTGGCGGCGATCGGCGGCGGCGACCTCTCGCGTCCGGCCCTGGTTCAGGCCATGGTACGGAGCGAGAGGGAATGGGAAGCCGTCACCTCCTTCTGCGAAGCAGTAATGCTCGCGAAGGAAGAGGCGGAGCGCGAAAGGGAGAGGCAATCTCTGCGCCCTCGCGCCCCTAGCCGCCGCAGGAGGAGACACCCTGGGCGTCGGGAGTCGATTGCCGACTCCCGGCCACCGTAGGCGCGGGCTTGCGGACGGCGAGCAATGGGCAGCTCGCCGTCCGGTAAGGACCAGGCCCGGGTCGACGGCGCGTCGTGTTCCACGCGCGCCTCAAAGAGATGTCAGCAAAATAGACGGGGTCCGATAGGACCGATGCCTGCCGGGGCTGCGGATTGTTCGAAAGAGTTACCGTGGCCCTGGCGCACAGGCAACTGAAGGAACACGGGTGGGTTTTAGTCAGTAAGAGTCTGACACGCCCTTCCGCTCCGCCCAGAGCGGGAGACGTCATTTGATGATTTCCCACCCAAAAAAAAAAAAAAAAAAAGGGCGGAGGACATCCATGAGCATTTCCAACTAGTTAGGTTTAGCGATTGTGGGTTCCATTTCTGAGTTAGACATCGACCAATGCAGCGAGAGATCGAACTGCGTCGGTCGCAGCACTGCGAGGTCCTGGTGACGGAGTGGCGGGACAGGCTTCTGCACTTTCCACCGGCCTCGCTACCGTCGAAGCGATCTGACCAGTGCTTGATGAACGGCTCGGGAGGAGGCACGGCTCCCTGTCGTTTCGGGCGACGCAGGTGTTTTCGGGGCATGGTTGCTTCGGGAAGTACCTAACAGGGAGCTGGACGCTCGGTGTCATCACCGCGTCAACTGTCGGGAGGACACGGCATGGTATACGCTGGCGGAGTGTGAAGCTTGGGAGGAGCCGCGCCTTGCCCTAGTATCAGAAGTCGGCGCCGACTTATCGCTGCCGACTATCACTCGTTCGATGGTCGGGAGCGCCGAGTCATGGGATGCGGTGACCTATCTCTGTGAAACAACGGTTTCACAGAAGGAGGCTGCGGGAAGGTTGAGGGAGCTCGAGACCACTCTCCCAACCCGCAGCAGACGTGCCGGGCATCGGCGGAGGGCGGATAACGCCTTCTTCCAGCCCCCAAAAACGGCGTCCGGGTCCCGGGAGTCTTGACAAATTTTTCGAACATATGAAGCAATGGATTAGCAATATCCTTCAAAATGATTCAGATTGTGATTGATAGTGTTTTACGTAAGGGTGCTATAATAGATATACATACCAGCACCTTTATTTTGTTTTTTTTTCTATTAATTCCTTGTATGTACCAAATAAATAAATTAATAGACCAACAAGACGCTAGTTAGTATAAATAAAGGCTCCTACAAACAGGCGCGACACGCGACGCGACACTAAGGCACCGTCTGTCGCGCGACGAGCGGTGCCAGTGTGTCGCGTGCGATTCGTATCGCGTGTCGCGCCTGTTTGTAGGAGCCTTGAAACACATTCTGTAACATGAGCAAAGAATGCATAGTCAAACAAAAAAATTGCCAGAACCGGAACTCTTAGCAAAAAGAAACCAATATGATTTTACAGAAACAACTAAATTCATAAACTATACTTTTTTCCCTTAGTGCTACTCCCGAAAGAACTGAAACCGGTGAAGTACCAGGTGCAGTACCGGGCCCCCCTGCCCCCGCCGCCGGGGGTCACTCGGACCCCCGAGGAGATCGAACAGGAGATCAAGGTCATGGAGGCCCAGTATGAGAAGCTGGCCATGGTGTTTATTGAGTAATGTATCAAGATTTTCAAAGGAGTTCACTAGACTTTACTACTTACTCTAGACACTGAATGATTCATTATTTTTGTTAATTAGTGTTAGGAAAAATCGTCAACGATATTACCACCACGTATATAAAAGGTAATATGGGCTGGTGTCCGCAACCCCTCGGCAATGCGTGTATTTTGCGTACGGGTAGGAAAATCAATTATTCAATCCACCCCAGCTCCTCAAGGAAGGTCAGCAACACCTTGGTGTTACTGACAATCTCACGGAGGGCACCTGGGTTACCGAAGTTCTTTGCCCTGTACGTTGGCGACCATTGGGTAGTTTAGAAGCACATGAGCTGCTGTCTCGTCGTCCTTCATGCAAGCCCTGCAAACCGGACTGTCTGTGGCTCCTTCGACAAACAGGTGTTTATTAAATGACCCGTGGCCAGTTAAAGCTGCTGGAACTGTACGCAGCTGTTGTTTAGTTAGTCGGAGAACCTGTTGCGTGAGGCGGCCATCAGTTGAAGGGAGTGCTTCCTTAGCTTGTTGTTTAAGATCTGACCAGTAGTTTTTAAGTTATCCTTAATAATGCCTATTGATTCCACTTAGTAGGTATATTGATGAAGTTTTAATAACTTCCTGTCTCTATTATTTATATATCAAATAATGGTACACGAATTTGTGTGGTGTAGGTACCACAACTGAAAAGCGAAAAATAAAATCATTTTTACAAAAAAAAAACAACCGACTTCAAAAAACGACACTAAATAGTGAAAAATAACTTTAATATCGGAAGTCGTTGGCAAAAAACGAAAATACAAAACCAAAGACAACGGATTTTAAAGTTATTTTTCACTTTATTATTGTTTTTTTTTTGGGAAGCTGGTTTTTTTTACAGTAAACAGGTCTTCGGTGTCATTGAATTTTAGCTAGCGAATGTAGTCTACTATAGTAGATTTACATTTCTCTATTTGTGGGGTATATATCTATAAGCTTATTTATTATTTCATACAGAAAAGAGCCTAGGTAAGTGCCTATGACAGATATCGAAAGCTTCAGGGGTCCAAACTAGGACCGAGCAGGACCCCATGCTCTGCAATGATGAAAGGCGACTGTGCGAAACTCATCTGCTTTGACCCTTTTTATGGCAATCATGAGAGTGTTATACAGTTCTGCCGACGCCTTCGGGCAATACGGGCGTAATTATATTCTGGATTATTTTAGTCTGTGCTGAATTAAGGATGATTTCCACCAAATGGCAACGATATATATTAAACGATATTAAATCGTGTAGACAGTATTTAAAGTGTATATTACCAAGCCACGCACAGCAGCTTGACTGCGGGCGTCTTCCGTGACACGCGATCGTAGCCGAAAGTATGCTGCGACGCGATCGGCTTCGTTCGCATGTCGTCGTATCTTTCTTTTCCTCTTCTGTGTTTTATGATTATTTTCTTCTTCTAATGCAATAGCCAACAATACTACTTCAACTTCAACCATTTTCAAAAATTAGAACACGTCAACACGGTAGGAATGAAACTATTTGACTAAGCGCAGACACGGATACGTTCGCAAGCGACGGTACGGAGCCGATCGTATGCGTCGACATCCTGCCGGACGCGATCTGCTGTCGCCGTATCCGTTCGTATCCTTTCGGATCCGATACGACGCGAGCCGTTTGGTGGAAATTATCCTTTAATGTATTCTCTTCTTTCTTTGTTTTAAACGATGTCTTCCTTCAGCCTCCCTCAAGACGTGATGTGGAGCGAACCACCAGTGATATGTCAATGGCAAGATTCGCGCAAAATCTGGACCAGCAACTTTGTCAACGATTACAAGTTTAATGAAGACAAACTAACAATACAGTTCAGGACTGGAGTTCTTTGTAAGTAGAATTTTGGTACAATTCATTACCATTCTCGGTCATCATCATTCTCCAATAATTTTATTCTCGTGTTACACAAGGCGCGAATTATACAGAAACGGCTTAAGGTGAAGGCGCGGCGCAGGCATCTTGCCGCTTCAAAACGTTTCAATACAAAATGTAGGTAGGCGACACGATGTGAATTATACTCAAGCGGCGTGGCGCAGGCATGTCGTTTCGTCGCCTGTTCCGCGTCGCTAGCAGTCGACTGGAGAGGCGCGCAAGCAGCACGACTTTTGTTTATAAAGTAGGTGCAGGAAAAAGTGACGATAGTGAGTTTAATGTAGAGTTCTACGAGATAATTGAACAATATCCAGCTCTTTACGACTATACTAAGACTAGTTGCGGCGTCTCTTCGCCTCTTTGATATAATTTAAATCGCATCCGTGCCTTATCTGTTCCACGCCTGCTATGCGCCTGCGCCGCGTCTTCACCGTACGCCGTTTCTGTATAATTCGCGCCTAAGGAAGAAATCCCTCCGTGTCTCGGAAAGCACGTTGAACCGTCGGTGCCGGTTGTCATTCATAGATATTTGACATTCGTTACGAGTGCCTGTACCCTAATTGCGTAACACACTATCTATCACAACCCGAATAATTTTGAAGCCTATTGCTAATACATTGCTTCATATGTTCGAAAAATTTGTCTGCTCAACAACGTAAATAACGCAATGAATGTTGTTGAACTGTCAAAATGAAAGCTGTTCCTACTGTTAGTGTGTTACGCAATTACCTACCCAGCTGGTGTAACGAAATAGATGGACGAAAACACATCCGCTACGTGCAATATGTATAATATTGATAAAAAATATACCGAAATTATAAATATATAAAAAGTAAAATAGACAATAAAATTTTCAAAAAAGATCAATTGCTGAGTAATAAGAATTGCATTTATATGGATATCAATATTTTTTTATAAAAATGGAATCAGTTACACGAGAAAAAACTTAGACATAAACCCGCCATTTTGCCAAAAAATTATTGAAAATTTTGATGAAAGAATCGACATCTTTGAGCGTGGCCGTGGTGGACATTTGTCCGATATAATTTTTCATTCATAATTGCCAAACCTTACTCCTTCTAATACAATAAAAATTTGAATAATTTTCACCTAAATTCTTTATTTTATTTTGTTTTAAAAAACAAAGTTCTTGTTGAAAACCCCTATATATTTTTGCAGGGCCGATTGGCATAGCAACGTTGAAATACAGCAACATGCCCTACCAATCATGGGACATGAAACCAGATCCAGATGGGTAGGTAATTTTTTACATACCATCACGCCTGTGGGATAAAGGGGTCCAGCACGCTAATTTTATCAATTTTGTTAAGGCGAAACCGCCAGGCTGGAAAATTCAAATTTTCTTACGTTATTTGCAATTCGCAGATCAGTCAGGTTGTATGTTGATCATCAAAATATGATTCGCGACCGTAACAAATATGTATTTACACAATTATAATCATTAAAATCATCAAAAAAACTCTTCAAGTTAGATTTGGCCTCAAATGTCAAAAAAAAATGAAAATTTGAATTTTGCGGGCTACCTTACCTCATCCCCTTAAGGGGGGTGCGCTAAGAAAGCCCGTGAAATTCAAATTTACTTACGTTTTTTGCAGTTTGCAGGTCAGTGTCAGGTTTTATGTTGATTAACATATGATTCGCGGCCGTAACAAACATGGCTTTACAGAATTATAATCATTAAAATCAGCAATACAACAACTTAAGTTAGAATTGATCTCAAATGTCATAATTTCATGAAATAAACATTCAGTAGGGTAATATGAACTTAGAGCGATGTATTGATGATTTTTATGATCATAATTCTATAAACAAATATTTGTTACGGCCGCGAATCAAATTTAGATCAACATACAACCTGTTACCGACTTCCAAATCTTAGCCCGCGAAATTTTAATTTCGCGGGCTACCCTGGCGCTTCCCCCTTAAAGTCCCAGTTAATAGGGTTTGGGCACTGCTAGCTTTTAGCCATGATTTCATCGGTTTTCCTATTTCAAATCGAAATGAAGAGTAGTCTGTTCATTTATTTTACCTCTGAGCTTGCATCACTGTCAAAATCACAATGATCTTTATTGCCGTTGCAATAAGGTTGCTGTTCGGTTGCTGCAATGGCAGGATCATTGCGGGTTTGACAGACTTCTCAATGGAGAAGTCTGTCAAATCCACAATGATCTTTATAATTGTTACAATAAGATTGCTATTGGGTTTCTGCTGTCAGAGGTAAAATAACTAATCCTTCAAGTTCTGAGTTGAGCTGCACGATTACTGACAAATGCGTGCACTGACTGAGCAGGTCCACTCAATCTGTGTGGTTCTTTCCTCAAAAGACCATTTCAGACATCAATCTACATGGTCTTCACATGATCTGACCAAGATTATGTCTGGATTTTAAAAGAGACTGTGACCTCTGAGTTTGTTTCGGCCTTTTTTCTCAGAGTAGTCAGATAGGAAACGCCGCATGGTGCTCATACAGCCTGACCAAGATTATTCTTGGTCAGGCGGTATGAGCATCATGCAGATTTATGTCTGAGATGATCTTTTGAAGAAAAAACCACACAGATTTTGCATTCACATTTGTCAGTTATCATGTAGCTCAACTGAGAAAACTCAAAACATTTATTTCAAATAAAACATTTTACATGCATTTTTGAATTGTCAAGGGGTCGGTCAGTCAGAAAGATGAAGCTAGTTGCCCATTCCAAAGAACTGAGTTCCAGAGAACTGCCAGAGCTCAACAACTCGACGCACCATACTAAAGTAGGGACTCGTGGAGGCAGTTTTGCCTATTTGCCAAGTCGAGGTGAATCCGCTGGATGCGGGAAGCGTAGAACTGGTCATTGTAGCGATACTTGGGAGAGCCCTATGTGCAGCAGTGGATGTTTTTCGGCCTAACCATGATGATCATGATTTACCAGTCTAACCCTCGTCTTCCTGCAGGAGAGGCGTGATAATCACGGTCACAGGTCTCTGCGTGACGGTCACATGGGTTTGTGTCAGTAACTATGTGAAGCTAAAGTCTATCACCAACGCGTCCACCCCCGCCCTGACACAACACTTCAACAAGAAGTATAGTGTCAAGAAAATGGTTCAGGTTGGTGGTGTTATAGATATGTAGCAATAAGAGTGAAATCACACTAATACATACGCATGGATCACAATTTTTCAGTATCTCCCATCTCTTTGCCAATTAGACACGTCATTCGCTAGAGTGACAAGCCCATCCGCACATAAACGTGCTTTTAATGCAAATAAGTGCAAGGTGTGGTTTCACCATAGGATATTTTACTGCAAATTAACAGGCAACCCATCTAATGGTAAGTGGTCACCACCGTATAATATGGACATCTGCAGAGGCAGCGCAGGTGCCTTTCCATTTGCTACCCCAGTGATAAAGCTGCTGGGTAATTGCGTAACACAAAAAAAATTGCCATACTTTTCATTTTGACAAATTAACAACATTCATTGCGTTATTTACGCTGTCGAGCAAAGGCATTTTTCAAACATTTGAAGCAATGGATTGCGGTGCTGGAATATCTTAATGTGCCTATAATAAAACCAGGAGATATACCCTTCGAAGCGGTACACAACAACGCTGCTTGACGGCAGAAAATGGTATGGTGGTAGTGCTTCTTTATTTAACACGCTTTAAAAGGGCGTACAATGGTACACTAGCGCCACCCTTTAAAAAAATTCGACACCATTCGAACTCGTCAGTTTCAGTGACGTTCGGGTACGTCAGTGGCGCTCCGACGCGTTCAGTGATCCAACTTAAATTTCTAGCGGACTATATTTTGCCTGCCACGGTCGCAGTATTTAGCTAGACGTTCCTTTGGTGGTATAGCTTTTGTTCAACGAGTATCTTGTTTTCTTAACTTTTCAGTGTATTTAGATAAACGTATGTCGAAACAATGTTTTGTCTTTCTGAAATACTCAAAAACTATGCTTCATCATCTATCTGATGTTTATATAGAGTGGTGAACTCTCCTTCTTTTCTTTTCCTCCACGCTTTATGAACCCTTTGCCTTTTTCTCACATAAATTTATTTTTCTTCATCTAATATTTAAGCAATCGCTGCTAACTGTGCTCTTGAATACAGGGATTTAAAACCAGTACGAATTTGGGTTCCGGTTCTTCATTTCGGTTCTTCAAAAGGTTATTATTTTCGGTACGGATCTGGTTCCAAAGTACCAGGTTCTAAATATAAGTTCCAATATACCGATTCCGTACCATCCGATTTAAAGGTTCTCGACGAAAGAATTGCCAAATGATCTACCAAAGCCTTAGTGCCCCTCTCCCCTCTCACAAAAATGTCAACCTCTTCAACCAACGGCGGCCGCCCGTACCTCGCCGCTAATGTACAAAGCTTCGTTCTGCGCTGAGCGGCATCGTAAGAACTCGTTTGGATTGACTTTGAAGAAGAACCAGTAAACTAAAGGTTCTTAAAGGTTCCAATTTTGCTTCCTGTTCCGGTTCGGGTTTTAGTAACGGAACCACTAAATACCGGTTGTTGAGTATCAAGCCCCAGGTGTGCTGCTAGTGATCTTGAATTAATAAAACTACTTGATTTCGATGATGACTGCATTTCGTGATACTGATTATAATGAACGACCGATGTGTGCACTTGCTCAAGGTGTCGGCGAGCTAGTGAAAGGCAGGAGGAAGCCCGTGGTCGCGGTGTGGTGTGTGGCCCGATGTGATATCAGGAACACCGGTATTTTAGGAACCTTTTCAATCCCTGCTTTAATATCAAGGCATTTTACAAGCACGTGAAACTCGATAGGTACTCCAAGCGTACAAAAAATAACTGCACGCGTCGGTGTCGACCTCGACACTGACTTACGAATAGCACATCACGGAACTGTCAGTCACGTGTCGGCACTGTTGTGTGCGGATGCATCTTTAAGACTCCTACAGACAGGCGCAGCGCCACAGCACGACGCGACTCTTGTAGCACAATTTCCATGAAGTTTTCATAGAAATTGATCTACGTAGCGTCGCGCTGTCGCATCGCGCCTGTTTGCGGGAGCCTTTACCCACCACTGTCTTACCCACCCACAGACGAGTTATATAATACAGCGCCATCTGGTTATAAGTTTTAGAAGCTCTCATAAAGTTACCACACACAATAATGTAAATAAAAGATAATTAGTCGGCCGGGCTGCCATAGTCGCCCTAACGGTTAAGACCCAAAAGTTTATAGGTTGTTTAAAGGTAGAGCAATAACGAGGTCAACCCTAAACTATTTAATTACCTAATTGCAGCTTATGCGCGAGGCGGCTTGCGACTTCTTCCCAGACTTCGATGGCCACACCCACGTACCAGAGTCATCTCGTAAAGAATGGGTTATGGAGAGACATACCTACCACTCCATGGCTTTCATGTCAAGAGCTTACAACTTTCAATCGAGCCGGTAAGGGCTAGATAAAATACTTTCTTTCAGCGGGCCCTATGAGAATACCAGCGCTGCGACACTTATTTTTTATGTGTCGCAGCATCATGCTGAGATAGGGGCCTTTTGGCCTCGTACAGGACTTTCTATTGTTATTTTCATTTTACTTTTGTTTTACTTTCATTTTATTTTTTTGTTTTAATGAGTGTGTTTAATTTAGTTTGTGATAATCCTGTGCGAGTCCCAATAAATACCTTTTTTTTCTTTCTTTTTTTTTTCTTTCTCGGTCTTTGTATGATTCAATCAACTCGATCTAAGGCAGTCTACTGCTGAACTTCTTGGGACATCTTGGGAGAGGCATAAGCCTCTCCTAAGATGGACCACAACACCCTGTCCCCGCCTTCCGCATCCAGTCTGTAGGTCATAAGACTTTAATAAAGTGTTATAATATTTGCAATTCATAATCAATATTTAGTGCACTACAGAGCAATATTTCGTAATTTAATTCAGAAAAATTAATCATACAGCTAAATTTTTCACAGCTGTTTGCGACGTTGCCAACTTTCCGGTTGCACCCTCTTACAGTTCGACCGTCGAGAGATTGCGTTCCTGACACCTGTCAGTGCGACAATTCTAGTAACTAATAAAGATCATATTCGCCAAACACGTACTCGTTTCTATGAAACTGACAGATTTCAAGAACGCAATCTCTCGACCGACGGCACGGATTGTAAACATGTTAGTATCTTGGTCGCAAACACGACTACTGCTGAGGGAGCCTGGGTTCAATCCCCGACTCGGCCAGTGTTTATTTAGTTATATACAATGTGGCGCGGACCTTATCACATTAAATTATACCATGTTTACTTAGACAGTATACAAAATTTGAATGAAATCCTTCCTTACATTTTGTTACACGTATCTCGACAAAATGTATGGCGGATTTTTCAGTGAATGGATTTCATTCAAATTTTGTGAGGCCCATCAGTGGAAACTTTATAGTCTGATTAAGCTATGGGCACAGATCACAGATATGCCGGCAGCCGCCGAGTCGTCTTCATGCTCTGTATAGGACTTAAAACAGGGCTAGACCCTCTCCACGCGCGCCTCTCTTAGACGTCGCGGGGGAGTTAAATTCACTCCCCCCGCTTGACCAGACGGGGCCCGCAGAGGCGGGCCGGCACTAGCCGGGGGTTACGTTGAAGAGTGCTTAAGTGTCCCCGTAGCCCCCGGTGCAAGTGTGCGAGGGAACACGGGGTGGTTTTAGTCAGTAGAAGTCTGACAGACCCCTTCGCCCGCCCCAGGGCGGAGGACATCCATGAGGATGTCCACCCCGTTAAAAAAACAAAAAAAAAAAAAAGGGCTAGACCCTTAGGAGCAGTCTTGATGTTAAGTTATTTGCTTTTTTCAGATGGAACCAGGGAGCAGGGTATCGTACCATTGTCATGCAGGCACGAGAAGCGGTTGACACGAAAAGAATGGTATATTTTATGTTATTGTGTCTCAGTCAGTACACAGTCTTATCTAATGCATATGGGGCGTGTTACCCAATAAATAACCAGTGATGTACAAGATACCTTAAATAAAGTATCTGGAATACAAAATGCAAAATATTTTTAAATTAAGTATTTCAGATACCAGATGCAAATAACTTTCTGGAATGGTCTCTAAAATACTAGATACAAAATACGTATCTTTTGAATAATTTTTATAGATAAAATACTTTTGTAAAAAAACAAAAAAAAAATTTAAATAAAGTTTTTTTGTAAATCGCGCAAGTCAAGGCTCAAGAAAAGACTCAAATCTTCTCACAGCTTGGACCGACCGACCAAACTTTTACATGTATCTCTCAAATACAGACTATTATGCGGAATAATTAGAAATGACACGAGTCAAGGGGCATAGCCGATGACACTTTATAGAAAGAAAGAACTGCCACGCCATCTATCAATTTGGCCCCAGACTAAAGATGCAATGGCGTGTTCAGTTTTATCTACAACATCGACATTTAAAATTGATGTCACCTAATAAGATGTCACAATAGAATCAGTTATCTATTACTAAAAGTATTTTAGCAAACATAGTATCTACAAAATACTAAGATACCAAACAAAAGGTATTTAAATACAAGATACGAAATTAATTTAAAAAACGTTTTATAGTTACAAGACGAAAATACGTATTTTGTATCTTGTATCTGTATTTCAGATACTTGTATCTTAGCTAAATTACATCTCTGCCAATAACTGGGTTGTGGAGGTCAGATAGGTAGTCCCTCTTTGTAAAATATTGGTATTCAGCTGCACCCGTTAGACTGGAAGCGAAAAAACTAGGCACATGAGGACCCATGCCTTCCAACCAAAAAACAATAAAGAGGAACGGGGTGTAAAGTTCACTCATCCCTTATAAAAAAGGGACTGGATTCCGACCGGACGAGTGTTGTGTCTGGTGTGCAACTCCCCTACAATTGATGTCGGGACGTTGTATACCGGGTGACAGGGACATGGGCGCCCAACCTGTTATCATGGATTCAGTACCGTCAAACGGGGTGAATGGGGATGCAGGATAAAAGAGTAACCGTGGAGTTTCTTGCCGGCTCTTCTCCATAGGAAACAACCAATTGGAACCGTGCACCTAGCTTCTGATGTTTCATAAGTGCCCATGTAGGTTTATGTGAAATAAAACATTTTGATTTTGATTGATTTTGATTTTGCAGGGGTGAATCGAGACGAAACTTTAAAAGGGATTTTAACATGGAAATAATATCGTTTTTTGTCAACAAGGGTACTTAATCGTTAATTATAATACAGTAAACACAATAGAGTCCGACACATCAGATTCACCCCGTCTGATGGTACACACGGCTACATATCAAGCTATATATTTCCAGTATAAGCTGATCTCGCATTGTATAGCTATTGCTTTGTAAACATGATTTTAATTCAGATTTGTTACAGTTGTAATGGCAATCATGTCATTTGGTTTAAATAGGCTTTTATTTTATAAAGATACTTCTATATTTTGTGAATGCGAGAACGTTGTAGGCCTAACTTGTAGACTGTAGATTTGTAGACCTTTTTATATTTTGTTGAGTGCCTGTTACTTGTTGACAGGCCTACGCTGTCCTCCCATACCTATCAACACTGTAATTTGTAACATTGTAAAAGCCCCTTATTTTTAAAAGAGTAACCGTTGAGTTTCTTGCCGGCTCTTCTCGATAGGAAACAACAAATTGGAACCGTGCACCTAGCTTCTGACGTTTCATAAGTGTCCATGTACAAGTACGATTCACGAAAGATGACCACGGCGCAGAAGGCATATTTTAGGTCCCTTTGGAGGTGCGAGGTGAGGCGCGGGCGGAATGCGTCAAGACCGGAGCGACGCCATTGGTGCGCGCGCGTCTCGTGATAGGCTGCTCAGTCGCTATTCGTCTATCGCGGCGTCGACGCGCTCACACTGCTCTCGAGTACAGTCGAAAAGAAGTGTTTCTTTGTTTTAAATTGTTTTTTAATAAAAAATAACAAACCTCGTTTAAAGAAATACTCCGTTGACAAAATTTTGATGGAAAATGGTCACGATGTTCTCCGTCTCCCACCGTACCATCCGGATTTAAATCCGATAGAAATGGCTTGGGCCTCTATAAAGGGTTATGTGAGTAGTAAAAACGTAAAGTGGAATATTGGCTGCGTTATAGATTTAATTAAAGAAAAAGTGAATCTGATGGGACCAGAGGAATGGAAAAAACCATGTGACAAAGTAAAATCTATAGAAGAAAGCTATATAAAAAGTGACCACATCGTGGATGTGCTTACGGAGGAATTAATTATACGTGTGGGAGAATCTGACGAGAGCGAAGATTCGTCAGATGTGGATTTTCCTGAATCATCGGAAGATGAAGACTTTAATATGGAACCCGGCCCCAGTTCCTCAAGTTCCACGATTCCCTCAAGTTCCATGATAGAGGGAATCATGGAACTTGAGAATAGCGATAGCGACTAAATGTGTTTCACATATTTATAATATTTTTGGTTCAATTTATTTTAATAAACATTTAAAATTACTTACGTTTGATTTATTTGCATAACCAGCGTTTACAACATTACACAAATTATTTAACCAACATTAAAATATTATTTTGTCTTAAGTCTTTTCTTCATGAGTGTACGTGCGCAGACGGTCGCCATTTGTGGTCATCTTTCGTGAATCGTACAGTAGGTTTATGTGAAATAAAATATTTTGATTTTGATAGGATTTCCGTACAATGAGAGGTCAGCTTGTACTGGAAATGTATAGCTTGATATGTAGCCGTATTTACATGATTCTGCACCATTGCATTGAAATTTTTCTTCGGTTATTTAAAAAGAATCACCTGTTCCATTCATTTTGACCGCGAAAGTTGCAGGAAACAGTTGTTTTTTTTTGTTTTTGTAATAACCGACGAAAGATTTAAACGCAGGGGTTCCAGAATCATGTACTGAATCCATGGTAAGAGGCTGTGCGACTATGTCTCTGCCACCCTGTATATATGTTAGTCGCGCGGTAAACTCTGCTTGCGCGATGCAGGATCTTGCGTGACGTCAGTGTGATGCGTAGTTTGCATGTGGCGTTGTAAATGCCGCCACAGATACTTGGTGGCATAAATAGTATAATTATAGTAAGGATAAGATATCATTCCTATTCATTCCTAAATGTTTTACCTTTCTAGGCTAAACTACAGTTGCTTGCCATTACTCCTGAAAGAGCAACCATATTGAGATGTGTCGAGTCCACGCCAGAAATTAGCTATGAATCACAATTAGGGCTGCCTGTAAGTTAAAATCTACTTAATAAAGATCTTAAATTAATAAAGGTATGAGGAACAGGGTGTACAGTTCACTCATACCTCCATAGAAAAGGGAGGATCCTCCGACTAGACGGGTGTCGTGTCTGGTGGGCAACTGCCCAACGATTGAAGTCAGGACGTTGTATATATGCTAGTTGCGTGGTAAACTCTGCTTGCGCGATGTAGGATTTGGCATGACGTCAGTGTGACGCGAACCTCGCATGTGGCGTTATAGATACCGCTACATCACTCCCCTCCGGAGACTGGAGGTCGATAGTGGGCTGAGTCTTGTATCTTGCGATGCTTGCCAGGGCCAGTTGAGGGTCCAATGAGTCGGAACCGGGTGTCGCATAGTTCGCGGTGGGTCGGTATTGTCTGCGGGGACAGTCCACAACCTAAACCGCTGGAAATGGTGCTCAAGAGTTTCTTTTATAACGAAGATGAGCAGGGTGGGTTTGTCCGAAAGGGTTACCCTGGCGCACAGGAACTGAAGGAACACGGGTGGTTTTTAGTCAGTAAAAGTCTGAAACGCCCTCCCACTCCGCCCAGAGCGGGAGAAGTTATTTGATGGTTTCCTACCTAAATGTTTAAAAAAAGGTACACCTCTACCCACCTTTTTAAAAAATACAAGCATGATAAGATAATGACTTTACCTTAATATTTTTTTTTTCTAGTTCTTCCCTTGCCTCTTCACATTCAACATGCTGTACGGATCGGTGGACGCACGAAGAACAACCTTCAACATGAAATATAAAGTCGTGGAAACTGTCTTCGAATTGTTACAGGAAATAAAAATTTGTAGTTATTCTTAATTCGTTGGTATAGTCGAACAAGTAATTGCTTTATCAATTTTGGCAACACGTCCCAGTAAATTAAAAGTTCACTAAGATTAAAACCAACTAACTGACACAGACAAAAATAGATTTTGTCGTTTTACGACGTGCGAGCGTAGACTGAACACCCACGAGCAAAAGAGACAAGTCACTAAATAGAAAAAAAAAATAAGAGCAGGACTCACTTAATATATACAGTAGTAAGAGTAAACAAGACAGAATACTTAGTTATTTATTATACTAGCGCGGTAAGTTGGTTTTTACAAACGAGTCGAGGGCTTACCAATTACCAATTTCCGCACGTGTGTCATACGTCAACGTTTTTCAACACATTTGCGAGAAAACAGTACAATATTAGTATCGGATTCCTCGCTTGATCTCATATTATTATTTTATTTATAAATATCAGTCGGAAAGTCGCAACAATCTTATATATCTTTTATGGAAATTAAAAAGAACCGTAAAGGCTCCCACAGACAGGCGCGATGCGTCAGTGCGACACAAAGGTGCCACTCGTCGCGCGACGAAAGGCGCCTTTGTGTCGCGCTGTCGCGTCGCACCTGTCTTTGGAAGCCTTACAGGATACGCACTGCTATACTTACAACGGAGTATGCGGTAAAACAGGTACTTACGTGAGAGTACCAATTTTACCGCACATTCCTTTGTATGATGCGTAATTTTTTACTTTCGAACAATGTATACAGGCTTCGTAAATGCATTTTTGAACAAATATGTTGAAAATATAATTTTCTCTCTGTCGCGTATGCAAACATATTGTCTGGCCCCAATTGTTAGCTGAACACTGGGGCCCAACAAAACGGTTGTCACAGCACGATTTGTTGGTAAACTATTATTCGACTGCATTCATAGTCATAGTCATAGTCATTTATTCACAAACAAGTAACTTGTATCTGAATCTACAAACAAAATTACAACACTTATCACAAATTACACCCAAAAATTTCACAATTAAGTACAGTATATACACTAAAATAAATTACATTTGAATTTCATACAAATTACATCAACAATAATTAGACAGTACATACCAGTTTAAAAGCGACTGTCAATCTCTTAAGACAAACGTAGCAAATCTATGCAATAGTTGATCTTCGCGTGCAAGTGACATTCAACCAATGACATTAAACAGGGTGGTAAAGCAATTACTAGGTCGAGTATACTAGTCTGCCTATTATATTTTATCATGTAAATACATCCAATATACATAAAATCAGTTAGAAGTATGTATGGAGTTGTTTTATTTGCAACGCTTTAAAACCTACTCTGTCACACCTAGGGTTACCATTTCTCAGGATTTGTCCTGAGATTTCAGGATTTTTAGGCTCTGGCAGGATTGCGGCCGGATTGAGGGAAATCTCGGATATATCAGGATGTTGTGATATTTTTATAAAATAAAGTATCTCTATCTAGATTTTTCAGTAAATTTTGTTTTATTGGTAAGTTACAATCAACATAAATGAAAATGTAATCTTTGGATAGTATCACAGCACAAATCAGAAATCAACATAATTAACATCAACAAAGTATTAAAAAAACAAAAAACCAAAAATAAAAAACATCACGTGTAAAAAAAATGTGTCGTCGTTAATTACGTTTGCGACAAAATCTCAGGTCCGAGCCGATCGTATGCTTCGACATCCTGCCGGACGTGATCGGCTGTCACCGCATCCGTTCATATTCTTGCCGATCCGATGCGATGCGAGCCATTTGGTGGAAATCATCCTTTATTGGCCCGTGGACTGGTGATCGCAGTAAGTAATTAGCTATTTGCAGACTGGAGGACGCTGCTGCCTGCTACCTATCCCCTTAAAGGGACACCTACATCATAACATCACGCCTCTAATCGCCGAAGAGTTAGGCAGAGGTGTACCAATAGTACCTACACCCACATTTCGCCAGTTATGTTCGAGTCACATGTTAGGTGGCGAGTCTATTGCCATCAGCCGGGCACAAATCCAGACTCCGGGTTGCTACTGAGAAATTCCTAATAGAAAAACCCAATAACACTGCCCGAACTGGGAATCGAACCCAGGACCCGCCTTACCGCTTGCGACCACTTAGGGTTGCCAGCCCTACTACATAATATAGTATCCTACTACAGTATAGGCCTAAATACTATATTAAAAAAAAAATATAGTAGGCGAAACTACTATACAGGGTCAAATTAAATTAGATAGCAAAACTGCAGACGTGATGAGTACCGATATCTAAACACGACAAAATAAAAAATAATAATATTTGGTGTTTTTTATTAGGAGTCCGACCTCTGGTAGTGTTGTTACTTGAAGTATGAGTTGAGAAAATATGTTTTATCGTGTTTAGATATCGATACTAATCACGTCTGTAAAGTTTCCACAAAAAACTGATTTTTTTAACTGATATTTCAAGTGAAGACACTAACTGCGGTTGACCCCTAAAAATCAAACATTTTTATTTTATTGTGTTTAGATATCGATACCAATCACGTCTGCGGAGTTTCGTTAGCTAATTTAATTTGACCTTGTTTTCATTTCAATACAAAATAGCGCAATAGGGCCAGTATTAATCTCATAAAAGCTGAATTCATGGTATTTAGAGTAATAATAGTTAGTCATTGAAAAAAAAACCTAATAATAATCTCATGTCAAAAAATTTAATGGGCAAAGGCCCAGCAGTGGGATGATTCAGGCTAATAGTAGTAATAAAGTCAGGCTAGTAATAAAGTCTCTAAGAAGCAAATAATATGCATTAATTTTTTAAACATACACAGAGTCGTTTTTGTTTTTTTTCTCCATCTACTATATTTTTACAGGCAATGGCTTGAAAATATGTACTATACATACATACATAAACTCACGCCTTCTTCCCATGGGGGTAGGCAGAAACTACAGAACGCCACCTGCTACGATCCTTACATACTCCTTTTGCCTCGTTTACGTTCTTACATCTGGTCATACACACACGCCGGTTGCGATCGCGTACTATATTTGATATAAAAAAAGTTGGCAACCCTACGACAACTAGACAGTTCACACTTACCACAAAATCATAGTCACCACTAACAACGGTGAAGGCGTAGATAACTGTTTTTGTGGCATACAAGCCGGCCCACCTTAAGATAAGCGGTCCCCGGGCCGTCACCCATGGACATCTGAAATATCAGAGGCTTCGCAGGTGCGTTCGCATCCCGGAGACAAAGCGCCTCTGTAACAAAACCGGCATTGCCCCGTTGCTCTCATTGTAGCATGATTATAATATTAGAATAGAGTGCCATCCACAGAGCATCATTATAACTTGTGCCATTATTAGTGGCAATAGCGACTACAAGCGTGGGGGTCCTGGGTTCGATTCCCCGGTCGGGCAGTGCAGGGGACGTCGACTCTATAAGTCGAATCAACGACATACTCTCAAGGGCTATTTCAAGTGTGCCTAGGTAAAAACAAAAATTCGGGACCTAATAACCTAGACTAAAAAATTACGTTTTAGGTCTCTAATCATACCACTAATGTCACTGATTACGTTGATGTGCCGATTATGTACGTTATAACAAGTAAGACCAAGCAAGATGGCGGAGTAATGGGGCAGTGTTATTATGAATTTCTCATGGTCTAAAAAACAAGGTCTGGCATTCCGAGAGTGACACATGCTTACGTCACTATCCAGTTGCCACTTTATTGCAACAAAACAAGAAGTATGGAAACATTTTCAGTCACCATTCTGTTAAAAAATATATATAAAGCATTTAAATTGTCACGAAACAATTCGATTTAAACATATACCAACGTAATTGTTAGTTAAAACCTCATTGTTTTATCGGATTCGCACAGGTAATAAAGGCGGTTGGGGAGTTACATACACTACTGGTAACACAGCGGTGATGACGTAGGCTTGTGTCACCCACGTGACCAATGTGCCTCGGAATACCTGGCGAAGTATAATTATACTCGTACCATGGAATTTCTCAGTAACAGCCCGGAGTTTGGTCGTTGGCGGTGTGTAACCCGTGCTTCGGAAAGCACGTAAACCTGGTCATGCGCCTGATCTCTCAGGTCGTGTCGGATTGCCGTCCCATCGGACTATGAGAGTGAGGCAACAGAGACCGCACCTGTCTGCGCACTCACTCGTGCACTATAATATCTCGCGCGTCGATGGTTAGTATGTTTTTTATTGCGAAATGGGCCAGCTTTTGACCTCTGTCAAGTTAAAAGTGAAGCGAGAAAGAAGTCAGTTTACCCTTCCCCTCTTATATTGTACCAGGGAAATAAAACACAAATTATTTCTATAAACAATTTATACTTACTGTTTTTATTGTATCGGATAAAAAATAACTAAAAACTACTAATAGTAAAAAAAGAATACAACGCGTCCTTTGTCTACCAAATCATGAAAAACTTTTATTTTTACAAAAAACAAATGAATTTCCTTTTTTTAAACAACTTTCACGATTTTTTACTTTTCATATTTTTTTTTTTAATTTATTGGCAGTATGGTATATACAAATTTATATAATAATCTATCTCTTTATATTATTTCGCCTCAGTTTTGCGTGCGTGCATCAATATCGATAAATTTTATCCACAGTCAGGATCGTTGCTTTTCGCCAAATCAAAAATGCGTCGAAATAGGCCCGCTTGCACCGCCTAATACTAAAGACATTTAGCGCTGAACGAGTTTAAAAATAATTCTGTTTCTGTCAAATCTTTGAAGATGACAGAGACAGAATTATGTTTACAACTCGTTTAACGCTAAACATGTTTAGTGATTGGCGATGCAAGTGGGTCTTAATATATCGACATTCTAGTATTCGTACATATTTGATTAAAAATAGGACAGCCGTCGATTTTGATTAAAACATATATCTATCGACATAGTTACATAGCCAATATATTACTTTATGCATAATAAAAGAGCGCACACAAAAGTACAAAGCGTTTACTGATTGCATTCGTGTAATATAAGACTCGTTTTTTTGATAAAAAATATTCATTGAGTCTAGACTTTTGGGCCAAAAAAAAACTTTACCCCACTAAATGGCCTGGGCTACAGCTATGAGGCCACGAATTGGAACTTCAAAACAACATTTTTCAATAAATCTAACATATTTTATGTGATGATGGGTAATTCGAGGCCTAAGAACTGTCCCCAGACCAAACTACAAAAAGATACCATTAAACATTTACATAATCTAAGTCCAAAGTCACATTAAATCAAAACAAATATTCAAATGTGATTTTGAATTTAACATCTGAGGCCTGACTTTTTTATCACAAGCGTAATCACATCACAAATAAAAAAATATAAAGATCGCTTTGAGATGAAGAAATAGGCTCAATGTCACACGATCGTTTTAAAATAGGAATTCAAATTAAAAGTCAGGCCCCAGCTTGGCCTGGCGGCGGCGAAAAACGCGATTTTAAAATAAGAATGTGTGAAGTTAGGCGCGCCTACCGTTTACCGTCAGGCCTCGAAATAGAAAAAGGGTACATTCCATGGCCTGAAACATTTCTATCTTAAAAATGACGGTAGATTTATTACACATAATATTATTATTAGTTCATGGGGTACGATTTATGGTTCTAAAGTATGGTCAAGTGGTAATAAATGCTTGACGTTTAAATTAAAAAATATATGAAAGAAATTAGGCTCAATGCAATAAATTAATAATTTACCCTCACCATTTATTAAATATCATTTGTGTCCCTTTTGTTAATTAAAATTCCCCTCAAAATTACAACTCAGTTGACGCCTAATTACTCTCATATTAAAACCGTATTTTAATACTATAGAAGTTCAAAGTTAATTGGAATTACCCTTTCTCTAATTAATAATAATTAATAACAATAACTATTCTCCATGAATTTGTATGGATTCTAAAACATATGAGTTCCATAGTTGCTAAATTCAATGGATTTTAAGCCCCACTATATTAAATAAAAAGCAAGATTATTGTTTTTTTTTTTCGTTTAAATTAAAAGCTACTAAATCTACAAAGAATAAACTTTTTTTATTTTAATTTTTTACTTAATATTTACAAGAATAAATGATTCAAATGATAAATGTGTTTACGTTCAGTTACCGAGGTGATTTTTTTTACAAAAATTAATATTATCTACACAATTATTGCGTACACAAGTGCTCTTTTTTTTACATTTAAGTATTTTTTTAATAAAAAAAATTGCGATTTTTAAGTTGGCAATACCGTAAGTCGTACTTCAAGAATATATCTCTTTTTAATTTTTTGCGAAGTGTCACAAATAACCCGAGGTAATAAGTACCCCAAATTACCTGAACTTTACCCTAAATGGGGTGAGTTAATTATGTGAATAAAGCCCCGTTGGGGTGGAATAATAATAAACCCACAAGAGGGTAAGCAGTACACCAAGTGCTTTCAACATTAAATACTCCCATACTAATGACAGAAATGTGTTAGATATCAACTACCCTCCATATTCAAACCACACAATTTTCTTCAAACTGTACTTTATAATGAAGTCGGTGTAAGCTTCGTTAATAAAGGAATACTAAACAGCTCGACTAATAACTAAATATGCTTAAACACACGATTTGTTACTAAACTATCTCACTCGACTAAATTATAAGCACAGCTTAAACATGGATTATGCCTTTTCACACATCGCTCATCGGCAAGAAAGGTGACGACAACTAAAAAAAAATTGAGTTAAGTATAAAGGTGAATGCACCAAATTTTATTACTTTTGCTACAAAAACGACATTCAAGCTAAAGCCTAAAAATGAACGAGCTAGAAAGATGTGGCGTTATGCTTAGTCACACTCTTACTGCTACTTTTAAACTTTGAAATCATCATTATCCAAAAATTGCTCTTTTAGAATTATGTCAATCTTCACGCAAATTAACGACATATAACTTTGCTGTTTCAGAGATTTCGACACCATTTAGAGCTTTTTAGGTTAGGAAATATACAATAGTATTTTAGTAGTATTCTAGTATTTTGCATGGAGCGATTGAAGGTTTTACATGTGCCAAATATTAATATTAAATATAAATAAGCATTAAAAAGTAAGGAATTAAAGCTAAGAAATTAGCAATTTAGCATTTTTAAATAATAAATATATCGTAAGACATACATAAATAAATTTAACCACGCAATCTGGGCAGTGCATGTTACATTGAAATCTAACAATTTAGGAAAAGTTATCAATATAATCACTTGCATATTAAATAAATTATTTGAGAAAAGAAGATTTTAGTACAATTTAGTTTTAGCGTGCCACTAAGAATTGCATTTGAATGTTATTTTTTTTATGTTAATCGTTTGAAGAACATTAAACGAGACTTTTAGTGTTATTGTCTAGCGGGTTTAATGTCCCTCAACGTGTTAATCAAAATTACCCTAGCTCGGAGTAAATACCCTAAGAAGCTTTATTTTAAATTGTTATTCTTTTTTCTTATAGAATTTGATTGTCAGCTTGAATCGAATAGGCCTAACTTGTAGACTGTATATTTGTAGACCTTTTTCTATTTTGTTGAGTACCTGTTACTTGTTGACAGGCCTACACTGTCCTCTCATACCTAATAACACTGTAATTTGAAAACATTGTAAAAGCCACTTATTTTTAAAAGAGTAACCATGGAGTTTATTGCCGGCTCTTCTCCATAGGAAACTGAATAAGTGTCCATGTAGGTTTATGTGAAATAAAATATTTTGATTTTGAATCGTGTGCACAAAGTACATACGCCGCGCCAAGCCGAAAAATTTGTGCTATTGATTCGCCCCAGATATTTTATTTGTGTAATTTTGTATAATATTATGTATTTTTATTAAGCCGATTAGCGAGTCGATTCTACAATTACAGCTGCCTATGTTTTCATCGAATTTATTGCAGAAATGAAATATTTTCTGGATTTTTATATAGGGTATTTTGATATTACTTTTAAAGCGACCGGAGCAGCGATCACAAGAAGCAGATTACATAATAATATCACGCCTTGTTTCCGCGAAGGGTTAGGCAGAGGTGTACACCCACACGTCCCTAGTTATGTTTATTTAAGAACGAGCAATTCTTAGCGGCAACACGGTCTTCATTATTCTTGTTTGTATTTTAGTTAAGCAAGTATAATAATTAGGTAAGGTCGCAAGGAGCCGTTATCCAGCTCAGAAAATTTTATATTAAGGCAGGAATACATGCCAGTCACTAGCATAAAATAATGTACAGCTATCCTAAATAAAGTATTTGCTTCGGGAATTATCGTCTATCTTCGGAAATACGATCGCGCGATGATGATCTAATATAGAGCTGTTACAACCACTGAAGTAATTGCCTATTTTGTATTAATATGTTTACAAAATTATAGATTAACAACTCTATGCAATTCCTAACATTTTTTCAAAACTTTTGAGTGACAAACGTTGATCTGAGACCGGAGTTGTCAACCCGACAGAGATAAAACTTCACACAAACGCGCAATAATAGGTGCACTACTACAAAGCGCGGTAGTATAATACTTAGAAGCATTGTCTCTGTGGAGGGTTACTCTGTGGCGCGACGTTCGGGCTAATTCGTAAACACGAACATTATCGAAGCGCATGCTTTTTCTGGTTTACCTGTAAGTAGGTTGCATGTCGTTGTGTCATTCACCAATCAGAAATTGAGATGGCGTAATGGCATGCAAGATACTTGCTGTGCGCGAGTTACTGGCATTTGACTGACATTTTCTAATTATAATCTTTTTGCCCGGTGGCAGAGATCCCAAAGTCAACATTTTAGTAAATCTTCAATTACGCTAAGCAATAAATTTTACTACAATTCGGTTTTTATTTCAACGAAAACGTGTTATTAATAAATTTTATCATATTGCTTCGTTATTTTCATAAGAAACAATATTATGTCATCTAATGTTACAAAAAAAAAACAATAAAAACAGATTAAAAAAAAAAAATTGTGTTATATTAATATATTTACACTGAAGATATTGGCGACAATTTGATTTTATTTATAATCAAGTCTTTAAAAAAAAAATTGAAGTTTCGACTCCAATTGCAACCTATTTGTAGCGGAAGCGCCTTCGACACGAGGCTTAGAAAAAAAAAATGCAATTTCTTACATCGAACGCATTTTCATTCCACGTCATATCCTGTTAGTCAAAATAACGACCGTATTCGTCATTGAACTTTTTTCTTGTCTTTAGCAAATTCTAAGCTAGCTAATCTGTTAAAATATAATTGAGAACACTTTTACAGTTGCATTTAAAGCAATTTCGCTTTGGGTAATTTCGGTTACCCCGACGGCACCAACCTTTGACCAAACATTGGAAGCCAAAGCCAATATCAACACAAATGTTTGACAAGTTGTTCAGAGACATCCGCTTTCGACAAATCCGCGAATTCCGGTGCGGATTTCCCTCTCTGTAATATCTCTATGGTACTTCTAGAGTCTAGTTGTTTCATGTGATACATTAGTTTGTTGGCCGATATTGGGTGTATTGGCCTAGCGACGTTTAGACTGGTGTTCTTGAGCGCTCTCGCTAGAGTTTTGAGGAACTTGGACCATTGTCTTTCGTTTGACGTCGCTTCTGGGGTATTTACCAGCACTGAAGCCTTTTCTAGGAGCGCGCAGACGCAGCTTAGGGTAAACTGGAAGAGAATAAGATTGGTTAGTAAGGCAAAATAAGATTTTTGTTAAAAACTTGTGGCGGCATCTACATCGCCACATGCGAACTACGCATCATACTGACGTCAAGCCGCAACTAGCTCATAACTGGTGTAAAAAGACACTTAACGAAGCCGACAGTCACTTGTACTCCCCGTCATTGTATTTTTTTTTGTATTGGTCCATACCTGGGAACCTTCTTTCTGGTCACGGAAATATTGAAGGTCAAACTTCCAACTTTTACTAATATTTTTTTATGAAAACAAATTTTCAATGATATAAAACAACTGTAAATACCCCCACGACCCCAAGGTAGGTGAACCTTTAGGGTCGCAGGCGCACAGAGTGGGGACTCTGTCCGCCCACCGAGTGTCCCCAGGGAAGACGGCGGCACAGTGCTCACGTGCTGCCGCGCATAGCGAGGCTCCCTTTACAGTCTCCCCAGGGATGTGCTTTACAGGCGTTGCGCAGGGGGTTCCGGAATTGGACTTTTAAGAGAAACCGGGACCCCCGCTATGTGATGATGGTGATCACCGGGGTGGTTTTAGTGAGGTAAAAATCCCACACTCCCCGACCTCCATCCCCAGAGGTCGGGTGCCTTTTGAAGGTTTCCCCCAAAAACAAAAAAAGATAGGGTAGGTAGGTAGGTACAGTAGGTAAGTAGGTAGGTAAGTAGGTAGGTAAGTAGGTAGGTAAGTAGGTAGGTAAGTAGGTAGGTAGGTAGGTAGGGTAGGTAGGTGGGTGTTAGATACTTAGTGCTACCTGTGCGAAGCCGGGCCGGATAAAGCTCGTGATTAGTAAATCTCTTCGTTTAACTTTTAATTGTTTGATGTTTTAGAAAATTTGGTTACATCAAAAGGTTGGTTCTCTATTTGCCCCTACTTCTGAAGATGTTGCTATGCAGTCTAAGATTATCCTAGATGTAATAAATTGTATACTTACAGATGTAGTGAGGGCGTACGGCGTTCTCGCCGGGTCGAAGGCTTCCGCCAACAGACTGCAAGACTCCAGGATCGGCGACCAGCCCGATGTGGTTTGTATGTAACTGTTAATATAAGATTATTTTACAACAACGGCTTGATAAAATTGATTTCTTTATTTTCTACAAGAGCTGTGGTTTCACAATTGAAAAAATATATTCAATTTTATTTGAGGTGTTGTCATTATTTTACGAATATTATGAACGCTGCATGGATTCGATTAGTGAGTCAGTAACATACTGTTTGTATTATTTTATTTTGTTACCTATAGTACCAATCATTAAATATTTATGCTCTGGCCATAGTAAAAATCTTCGTTCCACCAACAATCGTCTTCTACGATGTCCTTCTCATCGTTCTGGCTTCATTCATTCTTATTTCTTTGTCCAGGCGGTTTTTCTTTGGAATGCGCTCCCTCTGAACATCAAGATGGCAACCAGTCGGTGTATTTTTTAAAGTGAAAGCACGTGAGCATATCCGTCAGAAGTTAGCCGAAACATCTCAGCGTTGATTTGCTGGATTCGTTTTTCTCCTCTACCGATCGTTATTTCTCCTGACAAAGTTTATTTTGTTTATATGTATGTATTAGTATTTATGTATTAGTATTTATTCTTGTATTTTATAGTTATTTCCGAGTTATCTATCCCGTATATTGCACCTGCCATGTTTAGTCTCTGCATCACCCTAAGGTTGATTGGTAGAAAATGCCTCAGGCATTAATCCGCCCTTGTACAGTATTTTTTTACTTGTGCATGGAGTTTTAATAAATAAACCGAACTTGGTTTCCGTACGTCCTTTTCGGGTAACCACTGAAAATCAGCGCTGTGCTGTGAGTCCCTCATAGCACAGCATCATGCTGAGTGGAAGCCTTCTTGTCACAGTCATGACGTGCAGCTGTCGACTATTTCTGTTTTGTGCTCGTGATTATAGATCTATTTTGTTTGTTTTTATTGTTCATTATTATCAGGGCGCGTGTTTCTGTGCCAAATAAACCTATTTTTCTTTCTTTCTTTAAGTAGGTACAGCTCGCACGTGGCGTTCTGAAGTTTCTGCCTACCCCTACGAGAAAAGGCGTGAGTTTGTTCATGTCGAGACTCATAGCCCGACAAGAGACTTGGTCAAGAAGTTTAGCTCGGACATACCGTCATCATTAGTCCGGCCGCACTTTGGACGCGTTTTCGTACGAATTATGGACGTACGCACGTAGCGCGCACACTGGATGCGATGCGTGTACGACTAACCCCCACCCAGTGTGCGCGCTCCCATGGTATACGAGGTGTGTTCAAAAAGTACCCGGAATTTTTAAATTTCGCGTGTGATGAAATTTTCAGCTATATTCACCGTTTACTTTGTCTGTGGTACTCGCTAAGGTTCGACGTGTTTTTATGAGCTCGGCGATTTTTGCTTTTGCACCACGATAACGCACCTGCTAACTCGTCGTTGCTTGTTCGTAATTTTTTGGTCAAAAACTATACCGTAGTCATGCCCCAACCTCCATATTTACCAGGTATGGCTCCGTGTGACTTTTCCTGTTCCCAAAGTTGAAGAGACCCATGAAAGGACGGCGTTTTTCCTCGATTGAAGAAATAAAGGCCGAATCGCTGAGAGTGCTCAAGGACATATCAAAAAGTGAATATCAAGAGTGCTTCGAAGATTGGAAAAAAACGCTGGCATAAGTGTATTATACCTGGGGGGGGACTACTTTGAAGGGGACCACATTGATGTAGACGACTAAATACATATTTTTTTGAAAAAACTAAAATTCCGGGTACTTTTTGAACACACCTCGTATAATTAAGGTCGGGATTGTTCGTGCGTGTTCGTACGTATTGTTCGTCCGTGTTCGTACGTGTTCACACGAGTCATAATCATAGTCAAATCAGGTCATGGGTTTATTAAAACACATAAAATAAAGGTTTATTTTGTATACTAAGTTACAGTAGAACACTGACTGCTAGGTCACAGGGTTACCCTAGTTTAGGAGGCAGGGTTTTTCACTATTTGTGCAGCCTTTTTCAAAAATCAAATGTACCTGTGTGAAATGTATTGGTATTGTACACAAAGGCATCTAGTGCCAATTTTTTTTTTTTTTTCATAAAAATATGTTTTTGACGACATCACATTACAAATCCTTAAAATTCTGGGCTTTTCTCTACTAAAATATGCATGTATTACACATATAAACCTTCCTCTCGAATCACTCTGTCTATTGATGAAAACCGCATTAAAATACATTGCGTAATTTAAAAGATCTAAGCGTACAGACACTAAAAGCGACTTTGTTTTTAACCGACTACAAAAAACGGAGGAGGTTCTCAATTCGACTATATTTCTCAATTCGATTACTTAAATGTGTTTTAGCTCAGAAGTTTTTTCTGGGTGAACCGATTTGGATGATTCTTTTTTTATCATGTGGTCCCATTTAAATTTGATCAAGTTCTGACCAGTAGTTTTTGAGTTATCCTCAATACTGCGTATTTTTTCCACTTAGTTTATATTGCTGATGTTTTAATAATTTCCTGTCACGGTTATTTACATATCAAGTAGTGTTTTACCAATGTGTGTGGGGCAAGTACCACAACTAAAAAGTGTAAAATAAAAACATTTTTACAAAAAAACAACAGACTTCCAAAAAATACACTAAATAACGTGAAAAATAACTTTAATTTCGGAAGTCGGTGGCCAAAAACGAAAATAATCCAACCAAAGACACAGACTTCCGAAATTAAAGTTATTTTTCAAGTTATTTAGTGTTTTTTTTTTGGAAGTCATTTGTAATTTTTTTTTTTTTTGTAAAAATGTTTTTATACTATGTAGAGAAGAGATGAAATAACAAATAAATAAATAACTTACTTCCTGTAATGCGGCGCCAAGGCAGCTAGATTCCCGTCGTCTCTCCTGGCGGCTGAAGGAAGCGCGCGCAGCACTTTGGCCCAGAACGTGCGCTGGCGACAGTGGGACGAACACACGCGGCTTATGAACCGAGATATCAACGTCTGTAGGGGAGATGGTTATTTATTTATTTTGTCTCGTGTAAAACATAAACGCAAACTAGTGTTAAAATTTGGTAACGAAACGGAACGGTCAATACACTTAAATATCATCACTCGTAGAATCTTTTTATGCTTCAATAAGAGCTATTCTAATTTTCTCTCTGTAATTTTTAAGGTGTACATAATAAAGAGTATTCTATTCTATTCTATTCTATTCTATTCTATTCTGCCGTCCACTAACTAAAAGGCAGCTAAGTGCAAAAAGTAGTTTTCGAGAAAACGCAAAAATAAGTGGGAATTGATGTCTCTTGAAAAGTATGCTACCTAGGAACAAGGTTGCAAGTTATATACGTAGGCATAGTCTTTTTGCACAATATGTGATATATTTCATTCATTTATATTAATCACATTTTATTTAAAGTCATTTTCTAACTTTTAGCTAAGCAATTTTTTTAATTTTTACATAATATACTGCACTATAAGGCCGCTAACCATACCTTAACTGCTTTATAGTATTTATTGTATCTCTAAAACTATAAATCATAGAAAAATGATTCTTACACCAAAATATAGAGCATCGAAAGTTGGATAAGACTACATTACAAAGAAAAACGACCAACTGTGGGTTAACGGCCTTTTAGTTAGTGGACGGCAGTATTTTTCTGTATGTTCGAAATACAATCTGTTTCGAAGATGATTAATTGTCATTCAATCAAATAGATCTTCTTGTCAGCTCTGGGCAGAGAGAGGTAGGAGATTAAAGAGACATTTGTTCAAAAGTGTGGCAATAAGGTACAATTCAAGTATTACGTAAGCACCAAAGAGGTGGGGGGGGTCTTTGCTTTGCTAATTTTTTTATGTCAAAGGGGGGATGGGGGGGAATGGATGGTGATTACGTCTGCAATATTTTATGTCAGTGTGACGCGTAGCTCGCATGTGGCGTTGTAGATGCCGCTGCAGTATAATTAACCTTTTCACCGCCACAGACTTCAATAGGAATTCAGCTGCCTTGAAATTTTAATTAGATTTACATGTTTTAATAGCACGTACGCCTTTAAAATAAAATAAGAGTGTGTCCTTTAGAAATTGATTTTGTTTTAAAGGCGTACGTGCCATTAAAACATGGAAATCTAACTAAAATTTCTAGGCAGCTGAAATTCTATTGAAGTCCGTGGCGGTGAAAATGTTAAATGCTGATATTTTATCTTATGGTATGGGTATGATGTTGTGGAGGTCAGATAGGCAGTGGCTCCATGTAATACTGGTGTAGCGGCATCTACATTCGCCACTTGCGAACTACACGTCACACTGACGTCACGCAAAATCCTGCATCGCGCAAGCAGAGTTTACCGCGCAACTAGCATATATACAACATCCCGACATCAATCGTCGGGCAGTTGCCCACCAGACACGACACCCGTCTGGTCAGAGGATCCTCCCTTTTCTATAGAGTATGAGTGAACTTTACACCCTGTTCCTCATACCTCTATACTGGTATTTAGCTGCGTCCGGTTAGACTGGAAGCTGACTTGACATAGTTGGGGCAAGGATAGGCAGATGGTGATGATAGTAACTCACCCGGCCCTTTCTAACGGACAGCATCTGTTGCACTCGATCACTGTGTAACACACCCGCGAAAATCTTGTTAACTAAGTCCTCTTTGTCCTCGTCTAGAAGATTCTTTGTGGGAACTGGCTTCTGGTTTACTGCTAGATTCACCACCTGTGGGAAAAAAAAGAATTAATTAACTATACAGAAAGAAAAAAAGATCAAGAAAATATCTCGCTATCCTAATCCTAACTTCCTAACTTAATATTATAAATGCGAAAGTAAGTTTGTTTGTTTGTTACCTTTTCACGCCTAAACCACTGAACCGATCATCCTGAAATTTTGCATATACGTTGTCAGGTGTACTGAAACGGACATAGGGACCCTTTCATCCCGATAAAAAGTACTGTTCCCGAGAAAAACAACAATAATGTTCTTATGATAATAGATGGCGCCACGTGTCTTCCGATCATGATTGAATTATAACCCGAATTGATAGTCAAAGTCTAAATTAACGCGAGCGAAGCCGCGGGCAAAAGCTAGTAATATTATAAATGCGAAAGTAAGTTTGTTTGTTTGTTACGTTTTCACGCCTAAACCACTGAACTGATCATCCTGAAATTTTGCATATACGTTGTCAGGTGTACAGAAACGGACATAGGGACCCTTTCATCCCGATAAAAAGTACTGTTCCCGAGAAAAACAACAATAATGTTCTTATGATAATAGATGGCGCCACGTGTCTTCCGATCATGATTGAATTATATTATTATATAAACTTTAGTGGTGTGTTTAGGGTTTATTTTTATTTTTAATTTAAGTACATATTACATCTTGTGAGTCTAGAGTGTCGATAGACCGGTTTTTCATCCTCGTAACTATAATTCACCGAACACCCCAAATTGATTGCCAAACTCTAAATTAACGCGAGCGAAGCCGCGGGCAAAAGCTAGAACTTTTTAACAATCTATTACGAAATTGTTTACACGCAAATGATAATGTATTCTCACCTGTCTCTTATCAATACTCTCCGACTTGGGACTGTCCTGCTTAGGCCTCCGCTGCACCGACTCAATGTTCTTCAGAAATAGATTGGACACGTCTTGTTGTTCGTTCTCTGCTTCTTTCTGTGCTGCCTCTAGCTGCTTCTGTTTCTCTTCTCTTTCCTGAAGAGAGCAAAATATAATTATAATAAATAGTTTGAACTCAATTTTTAATTAACGATTTCTGAGCAAGATCGCTTTTGCTTTAATTAAAACGAATTGAAGATCACATGAAATTGAGTCGAATAGTAGATAGAAAACTTTATTTGGTGTAATAAAATATTTTTACCAAAAACATCATAGTAGAACAAAAAATAATTATGAGCAGTCTCGAAATTATGTTTTCCCGTAATTCCGTTACAGGGGGTCTACTATCTAAGCACGAAATCCGTAGTTACGGCCAAAGTTACGTGCGTTTGCTACTCCGTAACACCTACGGATATCAGTTTTGAGTTCAAGGCCCAAACTAGGAATGAATAACAACACCATTTGACAGTTTTCCTTACTCCGATGTGTTTTTGCCCGTCCGAATAGATTTATTAATCGTAAGTAGGGTTCATTCTGAAGTATGTGCATATTTAATGCTATACCTCACAGCATTAAAATCTTGTCGATCTTGTGGGTCGATCTTTATTCATTATCGTATATAATCATGGTATTTATGTATTTATTTTTGTTTTCTAAACAATTTTTTATTGCTTTATTTTCTTATAATTTTTATTAGTATTTTTTTTAATGTATTTGTTATTAATCCCCTAGTGGGATATAAAGATGTCCGTAGGTGTGTCCGTGGCATCACAGCGGGCCCTATCAGAATACCAGCGCTGCGGTACTTATTTTTTTAAATATTGCAGCATTATGCCGAGATAGATCGCAGCATTATGCTGCCTTTTTGGCCTCGCACAGGTCTTTTATTTTTTACTTGTTTATTGTTGTTTTATTGTTATTTTGTTAGTTTTAAAATGCTCCTTTTTATTATTATTTTTATTTTTACTCTTTGTATTTCCTGTGCGTGTTGCAAATAAAAGAATTTTCTTTATTTCTTTCTTACCAGGGCCTGCAGTCTCAACATTGGATAGCGACAAAAATCTGTCGCTAAGTCGTATCGATGTCAAATTCCTTTAATAGATTTTCAATTTTATTTCCAAAGCATAAGGTTGAAAATCTATTAAAGAAATTTGACATCGATTGGACTTAACGACAGATTTTTGTCGCTATCTAATGTCGAGACTGCAGGGCCAGCTAACAAATTTGCAAGGTGTCTTACAAGTATGGTAAGGGAAAAGAAATTCTTCTCAGTAAGCGACATTATTTTTAAAAAGAGATTGAAAAATAAATAACAATCATAGTAATCTATCTTCTGACAATAATTTTTTTTTTATGTATCTAATATTTAGAATAATATTGCTACTCAATTTTATTTTTTTTATAAATATAATTTAATCATGACTAAGTATATACCCAAATGTTTGCATGTCACAGTATTATGACTTGTGTTAGGGATCTGTATAATTATTTATATTAAGACCGAAATAATACCAACACTTATGGCAAATAAAATTGGTTTGTATTTGAATCGAACTACTTTCGGACGGACCCGTATCTTCGTTGAGCACCATGTATCTATCACATAATTAATTTACCTGTCATTGCATTATATTTAATTATTTTAACTTATTGTGGTATAGTAATTTTATTCTAGGTGCATCGTCTTCACATATAATTATATAATTAATGTATACCTACCTATATAATATTGTAAATCATTTTAAAAGAGTAACAGTGGAGTTTCTTGCCCATTCTTCTCCATACGAAACTACTTTTTGGAAGGGACAACTGGAATCAATTCCATTTTTTTGTAAATTTTAACGTTCAAAATTGCCTTTTATGTGCCTAATTGAAATAAATGATTTGACTTTGACTTTGGACTTACAGAGTAGGCCTTCAGATTACTTTTGTGATGGTCTGCAGTGCGAAAACTGGTGAAAGGAATCATAAGGATTTTTATTTTTATTTTTAGATCGGTCTTGTACCTTCAATATGAGCGCGTTGGATATCGCCAGCGGGTCGTTGAGCTCCTCTAGCCTCAATAATATTAGGTATAGAGCCTCTATGTCCAACAGTAACTGTTTCGTCCGTTTTATTTCTCTTGGAACCTGAAAAAATAAATAAAGATTGTTAAATACATAATATTATAACAAGAGGCCTGTTATTCCACGGGGAGAGCCTTGTAGTACAGTCTCGAGCATAAATTTAAAAGCAATTTTCTCCTTAATTTTTTATCAAATTTAATTTTGTTACGAACATTGTATTTTTGAACCCATAGGTTTATGTAATATGTCGTATTTCAACGTTACATTCGTTATTTCACAAAAAATATCGCTATTAAAAGTTATCAAGTGTTGACATATTCGTGCTCGTGACTGTACCACTGTCATTTCGCCAGTTATTTTTATTAAGTCCCATATAAAAAAATTGTATCGGCAGTATTCGTTGAGCAATAAAGCCGACCCGAAGCGATTATTAAATATATTCGGCATTCAGCTCGTGTCGATCGGTAAACACCGTTCGGCATCTACTTTCGTTGAATTGGCATATTGCAGTTAATTTTTACAGTCCCGGCACGTACAGTCAGCAAAAGAGATAAGTATATAGTTGAAGTTTAGTAAGAAAGTGATGACAAGTGATGTGTGAGTGCAATAGACAAAATTATGAAACTTTTGTAACATGAATACGAGGCTTTTGGCTATTTTGTATGTCTCTAAATTAATGTCGTTCATTTGTTAGGTGCGTTTTGTTTGTGCAGAATAAACTATTTTTCTTTTTCTTTCTTTCTTTTTTTTTCTTTCTGATGAATGTTTTCGAATGAAATTTAATTTGATAAATTACCTGTTTGTTTTCTTTTAATTTAAGTTCATTCGAAAACATTAATCGCTTTCTTACTAAACTTCAACTATATCTGACTTTGCATACTTATCTCTTTTACTTTTGCGTATGTCAAGCCTTATGTCAAATTTTACAGAAATTCGATTTTACCGTCCGTCTGTGTCAATTAGCATGCGCTGATATTACACGCGTAATAGGGGGCGAGCCTATTGCCATCAACCGGGCACAAATCCAGACTCCGGGCTGCTACTCAGAAATTCCAGAAGGAAAAACCCAACAACACTAGGAGAATCGTGTTACCCAGCACTGGGTCGTGGAGATAGATAGGCAGTCGCTTCATGTAAAATACTTGTTTTCAGTTGGACCTGGTTAGACTGGAAGCCAACCCAACATAGTTGGGAAAGAAATTGTAGCGGTATCTAAATCGCCACATGCGAGCTACACGTCACACTGACGTCACGCAAAATCCTGCATCGCGCAAGCAGAGTTTACCGCGCAACTAGCATATATACAATATCCCGACATCAACTGTTGGGCAGTTGCCCACCAGACACGACACCCGTCTGGTCGGAGGATCCTCCCTTTTCTATGGAGGTATGAGTGAACTTTACACCCTGTTCCTCATACCTCTATAAAATTAAGCAGGTGATGATGACTTTTAATTTCTATTTTAGTAATAAGAGTCCAGGAGATAACTGGACTCATATTTTCAAGGTTGGTTGGCATTAAGACTTAACCGAAATCTGCGAGAATTTTTTAAATCTTTGACGCGCTCTCCTGTAAACTTACTAAATATTAGATACAATTTTATTCTTTGCAGGTGTCGTTATTTACCTCAGTAGGATGCGTGGTGCTAGCAACACTGGACGCGCGCGACATGCGCGAGGGAGCGGTCTCGTTGCCGACCACCTCTACGTCAATTATCTTGCGAGGGGCCGTTACACTGCCACACTGAAAAACAATAAAATAAAATAAATAAAAATTATATTCAAAAATATAAGGTATAAGGTTAAATACAGTTTTCCTTAAATTTATGTCAAGTTCATCCATAATTTGTGCCTGAACTAGGTAATCCTGTGTTTCAGGCGATTGTAGGTAACATTAATTGATTAAATAATCACATATCATATTAGTCTTATTGGTAAATAAATGTAAAAAGGTATATAAAATTATAGTATCTTAACTAACTAATTAAAAAATAACAATAATACAAACAATATTTACTTTAGCACTAGTAATAACTTCTCTGTATCTTCACATAGGACATTGTTTGAAGAGTTACTAATACTTAATACGTATGGGATGATATTAACTTATTTTCTTACATAAATCTCTCTATATGTAGGTTTTTGAGCAAACAAGCAGGGCCCATCTAAATTGTAAAGTGATACTTAAATGATTTCTGTAAGTAAATTTGTACAAACACTTTTTGAAACCTTGACACATACACACCCTCACACAGATGTACTCTCAGTCACACCTACAGGCTACACATTCACTCACATATACTCACGTATACACCCACTCATGCACACATTTAATTTAATCTAAGTTAATGTTAATTTATGTAGTGTTAGTATAACAATTATATGTATTGCTTTTAATATGCCTAACACGTCTTGCTATGGAAGAGCGGACTCTCCTAATACAGGCAAAGCTTGCCTAAAAGGCCATACTCGATATGACGAAGGCCTACGACAAAGTGCAATTTAAAATATTATTAAATAAGCTATACGCAATAGGAAAACGTGGAAAAGCCCACGAATGGTTCGCATCATATTTAAAAGATAGAGAGCAATTAGTTGAGATCGAATATTACAATCAAAAAACAAAAGAAACACAGCTCATAAGATCTGATGCTAAATCAGTACATGCTTCAATTCCCCAGGGAAATGTTATAGGCTGCCTCCTTTTTCTCATATATATAAATGACCTTCCCAAAACAATAGACGGGCCATGTGTACTTTTTGCGGATGATATCTCAATCGTGACCACATGCCAAACAAATGCCAATTTAAAAGAAAAACTTACGACTATTCTTGGAAAAACTATAAACTGGATGAGAGACCATAATCTGGAAATCAATTTTACCAAAACCAAATTAATAGTGTTTCACCCCCGGCAGAAAAAACAAATAAATATAGATTTTACCGTTAATCAACAAAAAATAGAAACAGTTAACAATTTCACTCTCCTAGGTTTAACAATAGACACGCACAAACTGGAAAACACATATACAGACAGTAAAATCTAAAATTTCAAAGTTTTCTTACGCTCTTCGGGAAATAAAAAAAGACTACAAACCTACAAACCGCACTAGTCACATCTACGCGTATGCCCACGCTTGCTTTAACTATGGCATCATCTTATGGGGAAATAGCACAGACGCTCCCTCCCTATTTACCCTCCAAAAAAGCTAATACGAATAATTGCCAATATAGAACCAACAGATAGTTGCAAGCCTTACTTCCAGAAACACAAGATTCTCACCTTAGTCAGTATTTATATTTTGGAATTATGTAAACTAGTCCGCAAATATCCAGATTCTTACAATACACGGGGAGACATACAAACTAATTATCCATTGCGCCATAGAAACAGACTAAATTTGCCTCCCTCCCACCTTAAATTACACTCATCTAGTCCATATTCTATGTCAATAAAAATATATAATAAATTACCAGAAGACATAAAACAACAAAACAAAACCAATATATTTTTAAATAAATTAAAGCAATACTTAATTAAAAAGAGCTATTACACAGTACAAGAATATCTAACAGATAAATTCAATAATAATACATAATTATAAATAACAGATATGTAATAAGTAAAATAACAAAATTAAATTACATTACATACTTAATAATTATACTACACTAATATCAATGAGCAAATTTTAAGCCAGTAAACAAATAAGCATTTTTTTTTAAATGTATAGTAAAATAAATAATAAATGAATAGGTAGATTTGCATATATATGTACTCTCAGTCACACCTACAGGCTACACATTCACTCACATATACACCCAGTCATGCACACATTTCATTTAATCTAAGTTAATGTTAATTTATGTAGTGTTAGTATAAGAATTATATGTATTGCTTTTAATATACCTAACACGTCTTGCTATGGAAGAGCGGACTCTCCTAATACAGGCAAAGCTTGCCTAAAAGGAGGATCCAATTTAAATTTTTGTTTATACCTATACTTATGATACCAATAAACGATTTTTTTTTTTAATGGCATTCATAATGTTGGTGGTTCTATAAAGTGGTGGTTCCATGACCTATGGATATCTTTAATACCAGAGGCATCGGAGAGACAATGCTGAAATGAGTCATGTGCTGCCTCACAGTGCAATAAAGGCTGGTAATTTTTTGCAAAAATATTTGGCGTAGAACTGAGAATAGTTTTAGTTTTTTTCAAGCTCATGGCTTCTTATCCCTTACTAAACGCAGAGCCTAGCGCCATTCGTAGTCATAAAAAGAGAGAGTAGGACGGTAAATAGTTTTAGATTTCTCCAAATCGAGATCATGGTTTCTAAACGCTTACCAAACGCAGAGCCTAGCGACAGTCGTGGCCATAAGACGAGAGAGTAGGACGGTAAATAGTTCGAGTTTTCTCCAAATCGAGCTCATGGCTTCGAAACACTTACTAAACAGAGCCTAGCGACAGTCGTGTCCATAAGACGAGAGAGTAGGACGGTATATTGGTATTTCTAAAAAGTCTGAGTCTCGTGTCTTCTCACTCCCACGTTTTACTTCAAACGTTGACATTTAGTAAAGATATAGTTATGGTGATGTTACAAAAAAAACTACAATTATCCATTTTAGGATTATAGCATGTGGGGTTCTGTAGTTTCTGCCCCCATGGGAAAAAAGCGTGTATTAATGTATGTACAATTATTACCTGTAACTAGGGATGTAAATCAGTAAATTTACCTTGGTAAAATTCAATATTTTACGTAATTTTCGGTAATATTCAAATATTTTACGTAATTTTCAGTAAAAAAAGAACTAGGATATAATCCAACACTCTATCGTAATTTCGAGGTATCTTGATTTACTTAACTAAAATTCAACACGAATAGGTTAATAACCTGACCGGCGCGTGCGGCGTTTCACAAGCTCACACACCACACACTGAACAAAATCAAAGTCGCCGCGCCGCCCCCGCCCCGCGCGGAGCGACAACGTCGGCGCGGTGCCTGTGCGCAACCATTATACTCTTTGTGCGGAACGTTTTAATCGATGCACTGAGCGGCAACGCGGGAATGAATTACGTAACTTTCGTCCGTACAAGGTCGCCACTAATTTTACCATCATCTATATGTCGGAAATACGTTAAATCAATCGTTTGACTTTGACTAATCGGGACGCCAGCGCCACCAGGTGGCGCTCAACAGTTTATAACATAACGCTTGACCAGAGTTAAAGCAGAGTTTGTTGTTGGCGGCTAAGCAGTGAACACGTTTAGAAACTGTCGCGCGTTCCGTATAGTTGTGCCATGTACCTACAGCGTGTGATTAATTTGATCGTAAATTATAATTTGATTTGAAATGCAAACGGTTTTTCTATTGTGCAATAACCAACATTCCCCAAAGTACGCCCACAGTTGTTTTAATATGGCTGATAATAACGAGAGAGACATACCTTCTCCGTCATATCGCTCATTTGGAGAAACATCGCCGTAAGTGTAATTTTTCCCAAAAATGAGTTGTCGGTATATATTGTGCTCGAAAAAAATTCAGAGGAGCAGAGGCGTGAAATATTTACTATAGTTTTGGGATTTATCAACATTTCAGAACGAGACGGCAACAGATTACAAAAAAAAATGACGTTAAATCACTCTCCTGTAAAACTTTAAAAGCATCCAAATGAGCGATATAGAAATGACCGTAAACTATCGGTATTTTACGTGCCTTTTTGGTAAAATTACGTAACTTTGCAACCGTACCTGTAACTTGCCCAGCGAGTTCTCAAACTGCGTGGGAACATAAGTGCGAGGAGTTCCACTGTCTTCACTCGTAGAGTTGTGTCGGTTGGAATTGTGACGCTCCCTGTGTGTGTGGGTCTCTTGTTTCACACCTGGAAACAGAATTCAAACTCAAAGCATCTATTTCAAATAAACCAATTACAAGCACTCTTGAATTGTCAAGGGGTCGGTCGGTCAGAAAGATGAAGCTAGTTGCCCATTCCAAAGCGTCATAGGTACCTATGGAGAACGGGCAAGAAACTCCACGGACACTCTTTTAAATCAAAATATTGTTACAAAAATTAGTTACATCATTCATGTTGAAATTATACTAAAATATTTTATTTCACATTAACCAACATGAGCACTTATGAAACGTCAGAAGCTAGGTGCACGGTTCCAATTGGTTGTTACCTATGGAGAAGAGCCGGCAAGAAACTCCACGGTTACTCTTTTAAAAATAAGGGGCTTTTACAATGTTTCAAATTACAGTGTTAATAGGTATGGGAGGGGGAGGGTCTGGATTTACGCTTTCGCGGTTGCACAACGACATGCTTTGCTTCGCTTTGCTTGGTAGTATAGATGCAGGCCTACCCTGCCGCCTCCTTCAGAGGTAGCAGGGTGGCGGGGTCTTGAGGGAGAGCGCTACAGTCGTGCAGATCCTCAAGGCAAGTCTGGCGGATGCACCTTCCCGAGGTTGCCACCCCGTTTTCTTGGTCTAATTCCTTAAGAAGTAGACGTAACAAAAACCTCCAGGCGCCATCACACCCCCTTTCCCAATTACCCTTAAACCCCGTTCTTTCCTGCCCTATGCCCCTCCAGTCCCAAATCTAACAATCCCTCCCCATTCCATCCTTCCCATCCCCACTCCTCCCACCTCCAACGTTCCAATTTCCTCTCCTAACCGCGACCCCTTTGTGACTGGGTGGTGGCGGGCTCGACTGTCACTAAAGTCAGCTGATAGCGAGTAGGAGTAAGTAGTCACCTGCGCTAGGACCTGCGCAGTTGAGCGCCGTGAGCGGGGATGAAGGAGTCCTGGGGGGTTGAGCCGAGCGGCTCTGGTTGTAATGTGTCCGTAAGGCAACACGCCCCCTTTGGTCTGGATTTCAAGCGAAACGGTGGCCCTACCCAATAGCCAGGGGTAGGGAAATGGTCACAGTGTCCCGTCAGAGGGCCACAGGCGAGGTGCGTGAGGTCCGCTGAGGTCGTCCTCGGACGGCCGAAGCGGTAGGTAAAGGTCATGCTGACGGTGTAAGTGAGGGTTGATCAGTTCGTTGGGGGTGGCCCTTTGGACCCCCTATGCCAACCCGATCGAGCACCCGATGTCGCACTGTAAGCCAGCCTTGCGCCCCTATATCTCTCTGGTAGTCCTAACGTACGAGCTTTTTTATAGTGAGACGTTCCCAGGTGCGGGCTCCATGGAGGGTGGGAGCCAGAGAGATGAAAATTCAAAAAATCATTAACATGGATAAATTAAGGCCAGTTAACAACACAAACAACGGGGTGGAGGCGAAAGCCAATGAGACTCCCAAGGGAGGTGCTTGCACTTCTCTCGCCCCTGGTGGCCATGCGGCTAACGCTGCGGGTACCAGCGCGGGTGTCGGTCCGGCTGTGGCGAGAACCACTGCTAAGACCAAAAAGTCCCAGCATAAGCAAAGGACGTCGGCGCTGATTGGGACCAGTACCGACCCTTCTAATACTCAGGCGAAGACTACGGCGACGACTAATACCACTGCCGGTCCGACCCTCTCCATACTAACCCCGGCGCTGGGTAACACTGGCACCGGGTGTCCTGTTAAACACCCTCCTCCTCCTGTGGCTCCTCTAGCCTCCTCTCACCAGGCGGCCGTTACCGATCAAGCGGAGACGACCAGTCATGCCGAAGACGCATTTTCACGCGCCTGGCAAGTGCAGAAACGCAAGGGTAAGGGTAAACGCACTCAACAAGCCCGTTGCCCTTGCACTGACCCTTCAGGTCCACCAGCTGCCTCAGATCAAGGCAAGCAGAAGGATAGAGTGACGAGGAAGGAGCGCCGACAAACACGCTGGATGTCAGGTAAAGGCTCCCGCAAAAAACAGGCCACTGCCGCCAGGTCGGCCAAAGCGACAAGTGGTCAGCTGAACTTCTCCGCCGGAAAGCGGGCGCAGGCAGAGGCCGGCACAAGCCGACCAGTGTCCAGTCAACCGCCAACCAGTGTTCCAGAGAGTCCGGCTGAAGGTACAACCAAGACACAGCGACCCGATTGGAAGGATCAGGGCGCGGCCAAGCGAGCCCTCAACGAGACTTTGACACCTCGGGGGGAGCATAAGCGGCCGCGTCTTGATCAATCCAAACGGGTCGCCCAACGCAGCTACGCCCAAGCTGCCAGCGCTACCCTGGACGTCGCCATTACCTGCGACCGCACGGGGATCCTCAGCAAGGACGTATCGGACCAGGTGCTCGCTGCCATCCAGAGGCGGATCATACTCGAGGCCTGCTCCCCCAAGCAAGACACTCCAGGGCCGACCTTCAACGCGAAGCCGTTGTTTGCCGGGGGTGCACTGAAACTGTGGTGCGGTAACGACCACACCTTAGCCTGGCTAAGGAAGACAGTCTCCGACCTGGCTCTCCCAATTAGCATCCCGCTAGTCGTCAAGAGCCAGTCGGAACTACAAAAACGGGCACGATGCGGCATTGTGATCCCAGACGAGCAGGGGGTCTTCGAAGAGCCGACTAACATTGGGCGCGCTCTCAGTTATCAGAACCCCTGGATCGACATAAAAAGGTGGGTTCTCTTGCATGCCGACAAACAGGCCACAGCGTGGTTCGTGGTGATCGGTGTCCCTGTCGACCAAATTCCGACCCTGATGGAAGCCGGACGCCGTCTCTCAGTGGGACTGGGGGCGGTGTACGTTAAGTTCCAGGGTCGGAACGGCAGGTTCACCGATGTCCCGCAAGGATGGGACCCCGCCACGAACACCATCAGTGAGGCGCTGAACCAGCCGCAGGATCAAGCAGGGGAGTTAACTCCCCCTTTAAACCCGGAAGCATCCGCGGCTGAACCTGCTGCAGCAGAGTCGGCCGCCCGTGCTGCCGCCACCGTGGGCGCCGTCCCCTCATCGGGTGAGGAGCTGGACGATATCATCCTCTCCCCGGCTTCGGACCAGGGTGGGGACGGCTTCGACGAGGGCGACCTGTTTGCCGGGCTCAGACTGGAGGGGGACGAGGGTTCGACCAGCGATGGCGTCCCTTTCGTCGACCTGTAAAGTCCTACAGGCAAACCTCCACCACAGCCAGACCGCAACGGCTCAGCTTCGAAAGTGGCTGGAGGTTCAACACACGGCCATTGCCTTGATCCAGGAGCCGTGGATTAGGGCGGGCCGCATACAAGGACTCTCCAATCTTGGCGGTAAGCTCCTGGTCACCACAGATCACGATCACCCCAGATCGTGCATCTATACCACAGGTAACCTTAAAGCACAGCTTTTAACTGACTTCTGTTGCAGAGATGTCTCTGCAGCAAAGCTGACGATACAGCGCGACGATGCCAGGGAAATGGTGATCGTTTTCGCCTCGGCCTACATGCCCGAGGCAGAGGCGCCGCCTCCCCACGATCTCGCCCGCCTCGTGAGTCATTGCGAGAGGTGCGGGTTTGAGGTCGTCGTCGGGGCCGATGCCAATGCTCACCACCAGCTGTGGGGTATGGACTCGCAAAACGAGAGGGGTAAGGTTTGTTTTGTTTCCGGTTGACTACTTATTCTCAACTAACCTATCCCTACTAAACACTGGCTCTGAACCGACGTTCGTAACCAGGCGAAGCCGCACAATTATAGACCTTACTCTGGCAACAGAGGGCGCGGCGGAAAGTACCACTGGGTGGGAGGTATCCCGGGAGGCCTCCTGTTCTGATCACAGATGGATCCGCTTCGACATCCAGGTCTGTGTTCCGCCAACACCACCAAGGCGTAGTCCGCGTAACACGGATCGTGCCACCTACACACGCAGCCTTGAGGCCAAGCTTGCGACTCTAAGCGATCCGACGACATTTGCGGACACGACACAGATTGAGGTACAAGTAAGCCAAATTACTAAATCAATGATAGACAGCTACCAAACTGCCTGCCCAGAGACCACCCCGCGTAACACTCCGGGTAAACAACCGTGGTGGGGCGCTGATCTGGAGCGCAAGCGCAGTAAGGACAGTAAGGCAGTAAGGATGAGGACTGGGACAATTATTACGCAGCCAAATCCAGCTACAAAAAATGCATCAGATTCAGGAGTACCACGGGATGGCGCAAATTCTGTGGTAGCATTGAATCCTGTCAACAAGCAAACAGGGTAAGGAAAGTACTGGCGCAGCAGCATACACCTAGGTCCGCCACCCTCCGCAAACCTGACAATACACTAACTTCCTCGCCAGAAGAAGCGAAACGCATCCTAATCGAAACTCACTTCCCCGGATGTATCTTCACGCAGGTAATCGACTGGCAAGATGTAATTCAAACACCATCAGACAATGATTGGCTGTATGCACGCAGGGTGATCACTTTGGAGAAACTTCAATGGTCCATCCGGAGTTTCCACCCTTTTAAGGCAGCTGGGCCAGATGGAGTCTTCCCCGCCTTACTACAGTGGGGCGGTACATCTGTTGCAATAAGACTGGTGCCCTTGATGAGAGCATGTCTGGCCTTCAGATACGTTCCTAAAGGATGGAGGGAAGTGAAAGTAATATTCATCCCTAAGCCAGGTAAGGGTGACTACACAAACGCCAAATCCCATCGACCAATCAGCCTGACCTCCTTTTTATTAAAGACTCTAGAAAGGCTGTGTGATAGAGAGCTGAGGGATGGCGCTCTGAAAAACATACCGCTACACGGTAATCAACATGCATACAGCTCGGGTAAGTCGACCGAATCCGCTCTACATCTGGTAGTCAGCCAGATAGAGGAGGCGATTCATCAGAAAGGTACCTGCCTGGGCACTTTCATAGACATCGAAGGAGCGTTCGACAAAACCAACTTCTCCAGCATCAGCAGTGCCCTCTCCAGACACGGAGTAGAACAGGTACTAACAGACTGGATAACAAACATGTTAAGCAAACGAGTGGTTCGCCTTGAGGATGAGCAGCAATTGGCCATGATAGCCAGAGGTTGCCCCCAGGGAGGGGTGCTGTCCCCCCTTCTATGGAATCTGGTGATTAATTGAAGGTTTTTAGCAAATAATAAATTGGTAATTTAGTATTAAGTATGTTTTAATTTATTTAGGTGCGTAATAACGTTACAGTTTTATATCACCCCAAGCGCCACACAAGTAAGCGGATAAAACTTAAAACTAATTAGAGTGCGTTCCATTTCTATCACCCACCCCAGAACGCAATCCCATATTAAATACACAAAACAGATGTTTATCTATAGTTACACCTTTAGTTAACACATCAGAAACATTATCTTTACCTTTTACATAACAAAATTTTAATCTTAAATTATTAACATGTTCCTTTAAAAAATGATGTCTAATGTCTATATGTTTAGACCTCGGTAGGTAACAATCATTAGCAGTGAGTTTTATAGCACTTTGGTTATCGCTGTAGATAACTAGAGTGTGGTCGCGCTGTCCGCCAAGCTCCCTTTGCAGTTGCTGCAGCCACAGCGCCTCCTGCGCCGCCGCTGACATGGCCATGTACTCTGCCTCTGCTGTGGATAGGGCCACGGTCTGTTGTTTCCGGGAACCCCATGATACTGCGCCACCCTGTAAAATAAAGATATATCCCGTGCACGATTTACGGTCACGGGTGTCACTCGCCCAATCTGCATCACAATACCCTGTGACGTTATCTTGACCATCCTTGGTATAAGTAAGTTTATAATTCTTAGTCCCTTGTAAATATCTCATTACCCTTTTCACGGCAGCCCAATGCTCACATGTAGGTTCCTTATTATATCGACTGAGAGCATTCACTGCATATGAGATGTCTGGTCTTGTTCCTTGAGCTATATATAATAAGCAGCCTATGGCATGCTGATAAGGGCAATCATATGGAACGTCATTGCTGTTATCAAATTTCAAACCAACTTCTATGGGTGTTTTTGCAGGTTTACAATTTGCCATGTTGAATCTTAACAGTATTTCATTTATATACTTTTCCTGGTCTAATGTAATTGCATCCTTTTCTCTATTTATGTTTAAGCCCACACATTGTTTTGCTTGACCAAGATCTTTCATATTTAATTTTAAACATAAATTTTTCTTTAATTCTTCAGTTATTTCTAATTGAGAGCTGAAAATTATTATATCATCTACCCAAACTGCAATATAAATTCCTTTATTGACATCATAATAAATACAGGAATCAGTCTTTGATTGCTCAATTCCCATTTCTTTCAAGACATTGCTTAACTTAGCATTCCACAATCTGCTTGCCTGTTTAAGCCCATAAATGGACTTTAGTAAGTAACATACTTGGCTTCCTATATTATACATCTCTGGTTGTACCATGTATATGTCTGTATCGATTTTTCCTTGAAGAAATGCTGATACAGCATCCATTTGTTCAATGTGCAAATTGTTCTGTGCTGCTAGAGCAAACAAATAACGAATAGAGGTGTATCTTACCACTGGAGAATAGACTTCTTGATAATCAATCCCTTTCTTTTGAGCGTATCCTTTTATGACCAGCCTTGCCTTGTATCGAATTATATTTCCCTGTTGGTCGGTTTTTGTTTTAAATATCCATTTGCTTGGTAAAACCTTTTTATTACTGGGAAGGTCAACAAGCTGCCAAGTTTTATTTTCCATTAGAGAGTTATATTCCTCATCCATTGCTTTTTTCCACTCACTAGAATGTGAGGACGACAGGGCCTCCTCCACACTTTGTGGATCTGATACACTTGTGTATAGACAAAGCAATCCCATTTTGTCTTTATTAATCTTATTGCGTGGCCTCAATGTCACATTACTTGCCTGTTGGTTCTGTAGTAATACTGATCTCGGGGGCTGATAACTATCATCAAGGTCAGCTGAGTCAGTTTCATACTCACTAGAATTTTCATCCTCGGATCCCTTCAAAATAGATTCATTAATTGATCCACTTGACTGAGGAATGATGACAGATTCTTTCAGTTGCTTATTTTGTTCTGAAATAGCATGATCTTGTAACTTAACTGACTCATCTTCAATTGGTCTGGCTGAAATTGAACACTCGTTAGTTTGATTAATATTTTCAAAGAAAATAACATCTCTGCTCTTAATGACTTGATGAGTTATGGGATCCAAAAGGCGATAGCCTTTGGTGGTATCACAATAGCCGACAAATATCATCTCCTTTGATTTCTTGTCCCATTTTAAACGTTTTTCTTTAGGTATATGAACCATTACCTTTGAACCAAATATCCTTATATGGTTCAGTCTGGGTTCCTTTCCTGTCCACATTTTATATGGAGTATCGTTTCCCAGTACTTTAGTTGGTGATCTGTTGACAATATAAGCAGCTGTGGCTACAGCTTCAGCCCAAACTGGTTTCTTTAAATTTGCATAAAATATCATGCACCTTGCCTTTTCTACTAGCGTGCGATTCATACGTTCTGCAAGGCCATTTTGCTGTGGGGTATATGGAGTGGAAGTCTGATGAACAATGCCACATCTAGCCAAATATGAATCAAAATTGGAGTTGCAATACTCTTTGCCATTATCAGTTCTTATAGCTTTAATTGTTTGATTCAATTGATTCTCTACTGTCCTCTTATAATCCTTGAAAATTTCTAATATATTCTTTTTATCTTTGAGAAAATAAATATGAACCATTCTCGAGTAATCATCGATGAAAGAAATAAAATATTTCATACCTCCATAAGATTTACTTTCCATCGGACCGCACAAGTCAGAGTGTATCATTTCCAGTGGCTTTGTTGCTCTGGTTCCAGCATGCTTGAAAGGTAACCTTGTTTGTTTACCTTCGCAACAGGTGGAACATTTAATATCTTCTTGTGTATCCAGCGACAACATAACCCCATCAGCACAATCAGGCAATTTCTTAAGAGCTGAAACATTTAAATGTGCCATCCGAAGATGCCATAAATTAATATCTTTCGGATTAATTTTATTAGACACCAAATGTGCACTTTCACCACCATTTACATAGGTGTCTAAAACATATAATTTATTCATTAAGGTAGCTGAGCACAATAATTTTCCATCTGCACTAAGTATATTACAACCATTCTCATTGAATGACACCATAAATCCATTTTTAGTGATTGTGCTCACTGACAATAAATTAACTGCTAATCCAGGTACATGGAGAACATTTTTTATATGAATTTTGTTTTGTTCAGAAATCTGAATACTGATGTCCCCTACACATTCCACAGACAATGGCTCCTTGTTGGCAACAGTGATGGTTTTAATTGATGGTTCTCTTATATTATGCATCAAATCTTTGTTGCTAACCATGTGCGCAGAGCACCCGCTGTCAATATACCATTTCTCACTTTGTTTACTTAAAAAAACTGAAAAAGCAGCAACAAAACTTTCTTGTTTATTATTGTCTTTGGTCACTGTTTTCTTTGCATGTTTACAGAACTTTCCTATGTGTCCATAGCCATTACAATTATAACATCGGGGACCCTTATTTCTTTCAGATGACTTTGGCTTCTGTTGGCTATTCTTATGATATTTTTTTTTATGATTAGAATAGAATGCACTGCTCGAATCTTCATTTTTCACTTCTTGAAGCAATTTGGTTTTTATAAAGTCAGCACTAATTTTCGCACCCGAGTTTTCTAACCCCATAATCATTGGTTTATACTCATCAGATAAACCTGCCAGCATTAATGTGCCAAGCCATTCGTCATTCACCTCGAAACCTATATTTCTCAGTTTGTGAGCAGCACTCATGATCCTGTTAACATAATCTTCTATACCGGCGCTTGATTCTAGTGAGGTATTGATCAATTCCTTCAACAAGCCCACTTTTCTAGTTAGCCCATTGTCGTCAAAGGCCTTATGTAGATTGTCCCACACCTCTTTGGCAGTTTTACACTCCTGAACATGAACATAGTTTTGAGTGTTTATCAATAAAATAAGTTTGGATTTGGCCTTGACGTCCTTCACTGGGTCGACAATTTTTCCAGCACTATATTCGATGCAGTCCCACAAGTCTTCGTGCTCCAGATATGTTTTCATACAGAATCTCCATGTGGAGAAATTCTCTCGTCCATTCAACTTCTCGATATTGAAGATACTTGAGCTCATCTTGACAGATTTTCAACAGACGCTGTGCGGGAGAACGCCGGCTATATAACCTCACTTTTGAGTACTCAGTAATACTCCGGAATTACCCCGGATTTATTATTTGCGACTACGGAACCAACCACGCTCTGCTACCATGAAGGTTTTTAGCAAATAATAAATTGGTAATTTAGTATTAAGTATGTTTTAATTTATTTAGGTGCGTAATAACGTTACAGTTTTATATCACCCCAAGCGCCACACAAGTAAGCGGATAAAACTTAAAACTAATTAGAGTGCGTTCCATTTCTATCATTAATGACCTCATCACCAAACTCAACGACAACCGCTATTACACAATAGGCTATGCAGACGACCTCGCAATCCTCGTTTCGGGGAAGGTGACGGGTACGATTTGCAACCTCACTCAGCAAGCGCTACGTATCGTAGAGAGATGGTGCAGGAACTTTGACCTTTCAGTGAATCCCACCAAAACTGAACTAGTCATGTTTACCCAAAAAAGAGCATTAGGCCCTTTCAGCCTACCTAAACTATTCAATACAGAACTCCAGTTGGCCAACGAAGTCAAGTACCTCGGGGTCACTCTAGACAGTAAGTTAAACTGGAGTAGTCATTTAGACAACAAACTAAACAGGGCCTGCATAACCTTCTGGCAGTGCAGGAGAATGATAGGTAAGAAGTGGGGTCTGTCCCCTAAAATTATACTATGGCTGTACACCACTGTAATCCGCCCCATGATCACCTACGGGGCCGTGGTGTGGTGGCCCCGCACCAAGCTGGTTACAGCCTCCAACAAACTACAACGCATGCAAAGACTAGCCTGCATGGCCACCACGGGTTGCATGAGGACTACCCCGACTGCAGCAATCGAAGCCATGCTGGCACTACCACCGCTCCACCTGTTCATACAGCAGGAAGCGACGATGGCGGCGGCACGTCTAAATGCAATAGATCTCTGGGGTAAGAGTGACATACCACACACCGCGCTGCTAGAGGGACTCAATAAGGAGTTCCCCATTACGAAAGCCATTAATGACCGGGTACCCAAACAATTTATCTTTGATAAAAAATACAAAATCCAACTGTACGAGGATCGCCGTTGCGAGGGCTTGTGCCCTGCAGAGCTGCGCATCTTCACGGATGGATCTAAAACAGGTAGTGGCACAGGTGCTGGGATCTTCTCGGAGGACCTCAACATACACATAGCCACACCATTGGGGGTCCATAACACAGTGTTCCAGGCCGAGTGCATGGGTATTTCTCTAGCCGCTTCGGCCATCATGACCAGGGAAGTTAAGGACCACTCAATCCGCATACTCTCAGACAGCATGGCTGTTCTACAAGCGCTAAACAGTCACACAGTTGATTCTGGGCTAATATACGAGTGCCACCAGCGCCTCAACCAGGTGGGTAGCCTCAATAACATAACCATTCAATGGATCAAGGGACACAGCGGTTCGCTAGGTAATGACGCAGCTGACGAACTTGCCAGAAGGGGGTCGAGCGTGGCACCAGTGGGACCTGAACCCATCGTGCCACTCCCCTTCGGGTACTTACGCACTCTGGTAAGGAAACGCACCAGGGACCAACATTACAAACTGTGGGGGGACCAAGGTGAGTGCAGGCAGGCTAAGGAAGCCCTCCCTACAATTGATGGCCGCCTTGCGAAACAGGTTCTCCGACTAACTAAACAACAGTTGCGCACAGTTACAGCAGCTTTAACTGGCCACGGGTCATTTAATAAACACCTCTTTGTCATAGGAGTCACAGACAGTCCGCTGTGCAGGGCCTGCATGGAGGACGACGAAACAGCAGCTCATGTGCTTCTAAACTGCCCGGTGGTCGCCACGTACAGGGCAAAGTACTTCGGTAACCCAGGTACCCTACGTGAGATTGTCAGCAACACCAAGGCGTTGCTGGCCTTCTTCGAGGAGCTGGGGTGGATCGAATGATCGATTTTCCCACCCGTACGCAAAATACGCGCATTGACGTGGAGTTGCGGACACCAGCCCGTATTACCTATTACCTAGGTATGGGAGGACAGTGTAGGCCTGTCAACAAGTAACAGGTACTCGACAAAATAGAAAAAGGTCTACAAATTTAGTCTACTAGTCAGACCTAATAGCAATTTTAAGTAACTCCGCTGTGGATTTATCAAAGGAAAATGATAAAAAATAAAGTGTTTCTTGGATTTGTGCCCGGTTGATGGTAAGGCTCACCTCGTTAATTTAATTCTTTTTACCTTTTGTGGTACAGTAATTTTATTTAGGTGCATCGTCTTCACATATAATTATATAGTTAATGTGAACCTACATAATATTGTAAAATATTTTAAAAGAGTAACAGTGGAGTTTCTTGCCCATTCTTCTCCATACGAAACTACCTTTTGGAAGGGGCAACTAGAATCAATTCTATTTTCTTGTAAATTTTGAAGTTCAAAAGTGCCTTTTATGTGCCTATTTGAAATAACTGATTTGACATTGACTCGTTTTAAAGACTGCTTACAACTGTCAAAATATGTGTATGAGGCCCTTCAAGTATTACGTAAACAGAATTTCAGTAATTTTTACCCCTTCCTCCCCCTTGTCATCAAAAATAAGCAAGGCTCTTACCCCCCCCCCCTTCCCCCTATGCTTACGTAAACGTTGGTCTTACCTCCACTATAAAACGGATGATTCTGTTGATTCGCCTTGTGTGCCTCTTTGACACCTTCCTTTTCTTTACTGGCTTGTCGCTCTAAGAACACCTGAAAAATACAAAAAGAATAATATTATTATTATTAAAATTCAGACAAAAATACTCCGTACCCAAGTTTAAAAAAACCGGCCAAGTGCGAGTCGAACTCGCACACGAAGAGTTCCGTACCACAAGGCAAACCCCTTTTTTATTATTATTTTTTAATCTTTTCTTTTTATTATTTGTTGATATAGCGCCAAAAGAAATACACACTCTATGAAAATCCCAACTGTCTACTTATTACGGTTCACGAGATACAGCCCGCTGACAGACAGACGGACGGACGGACAGCGGAGGTTTAGTATTAGGGTTCCGTTGGCACCCTTTGGGTACAGAACCCTAAAACTTGGGCCTCTAGCCCCACTACTAACCTTCATCTGCCAACCTTTTCCCAACTACGTTGAGTTCAGCTAGTTGATCTGACCTCCACAACCCAGTAACTGGGTGGTACAATATCCCGCTACTACCTTGCTGACTGGTCAATATTTAGACCTCAACCTCACTCAATCTGTGTGGTTCTTTCCTCAAAAGACCATTTCAGATACCAATCTGCATGGTCTTCGCATGACCTGACCAAGATTATGTCTGGACTTTAAAAGAGACTGTGACCTCTGAGTTTGTTTCGGCCTTTCTTCTCAGTAGTCAGATAGGAAACGCCGACCTCATCTAGTTTAAAAAACATGATTGACGTGTAAAAGTGTTTGTACAAACCTACTTACAGAAATAAAATCATTTATCATTTATCAACATGAGCTATTCTTCTATATTCATGCCGATATGCATGTTTTTATTGTCCCACTGGTGGTTATGTTAAGTCGGGTCGTTGAGCTGTCTAAAATAGGGTTGAGCTACACGTTGGCTGATGATATACATGCGTGCCGTCTGTTTGGTTGTTTACTATCTGATACTTTGTTGGAATTATGTGTAAAGACAATGTTTTGAGTAAAATAAGATCTAGTGCTCACCGTGTAATAAAAGTCGTGTATGTACGGCGTGCCGGTGTTGAGCTGTAGCATCTGAATGTTTATGAGCCATTGCTTCTCTCTGAGGGTCATTAAACCCGCGTAGTCGTCGGTATCACTTCCGCTGGCGTCGTCACCGTTTATAGAATGCCTGGAAATGGATAAAATAGTTTTAAAGGAAAAATATTCAAAGATGTATCATATTATCCCTCATAGTATAAATTCCGACAGTCAAAGTGCCGAGAAGACGTAAGAAATACTTCTTGAAAAATGAGATAAGTCATCAAAAAACCTTCTACTTGTGTTTTAGGTGACATTTTTTTGATTTTTTCTGCAGTAGTCAAGCTCCTTGAAAAAAGGTGTTGTTCTGTTATTTTTATAGCTAAACTGCGTCCCTATGTACAGTTTTAAAAGTGCCTGTAGGCATTGGAAAAACGGGCACACGAAACTTTGCAACCTTGCCTCTAAGTTTACAGCATAACCACTTTTTATCAGCACTCATTCGTTCCTTGCGAAGCATGTGTGGTGTGAGTATAAATGATAGGCTGAGGAATGATTTGATAAGGCAACGGTGCGGTTTAAAAGAAGATGTTGTGACATAAATTGAAAGGAGTATGCTTAGGCGGTTTGGTCATGTTGAGAGGATGAATGAAGGGCGACTAACAAAAGGTATTTACAAGGCAGTTGTGAGTGGAAACGCCAGGAGGGTCGCCCTAGGAAGACATACAGTGACCTTATTGGTGATGTTCTTCAGAAAGGTCAGGTGCGTAGTACTCGCAAGCGGCGTGTGTACGACCAGATGTATGAACGTAAACGAGGCAAAAGGAGTATGTAAGGATCGTAGCAGGTGGCGTTCTGTAGTTTCTGCCTACCCCCATGGGAAGACGCCGTGAGTTTATGTATGTATGTATGTTATTTGACAACATAATAGTAAAAAAATAACTTACCTGTTATTATAAGTCCCGTTAACCCTCTGATTATTGAACATTGGATGATTAAACTGACTATTAGTGAACACATTACTTCTATTATTTAACATCGGGTGATGATTCGCGTTGTGAAAGCTATTATTAAATTGCAACATAGGATGCGTGTTCTGTATCAGCTGAACCAAATTCTGCGAAGTCAACACTTGATTCTGCTTCACATTGTTATAAACCCGACTTTTTTGAGCTTTCTGATCCTTTTGCTGCTGTTGAGCTGCTTTTTGGATCGGATTCTTGTTCTGTGGCGAGATGTTGAGCTGGTTCATATGGTTGTGTTGGTTGCTGGGTGACTGTTTAATGTTGTTGGTTGGTTGTGGTTGGTTCTTTATCATCATTGGTTGGTTGATCATCATGTTTGGTTGGCTGATCGGTTGTTGCTCTGGTTTTGTTGGCATTGAGGGCTGAGAAAACAAACACGCTTATAAGTAAAGATCTTGCCTTGTTTAATAACTTCACGCATGAATTCCGCAAAATGGTAGTCAGAGATGTAACACACACTTACATTTCAACAGTTTAAGTTTATTAGGAGGCGAGCATAAATACCGACTCTGTTTTGCTACTGAGAATGTCCTAATAGAAAAATCAATACCGCTGCCCAACTAAGGAATCGAATTCAGGACCCCACGACAAAATCTTGCATTTATCTTTGTGAACAAGAAAATCTGTATGTTATACATATAACCTTTTATTGTAATACCTACGTTCACAATTAAAGATTTTTGATTACACTAGTGACTTCTCCTTACAACCATTTTTAATCGACTTCAAAAAAGGAGGAGGTTCTCAATTCGACTGTATTTTTTTTATGTGTGTTAGCTCACAACTTTTTTCTAGGTAAACCGATTTGGATGATTCTTTTTTATTTGAGAGCTGGTGCTTCACATGTGGTCAGGTTTAAATTTGATCAAGTTCTGACCAACACTTTTTGAGTTATCCTTAATACTGCGTATTTTTTCCACTTCGTTTATATTGATGATGTTTTAATAATGTCCTGTCACAGTTATTTACATATCAAGTAGTGGTATACGAATGTGTGTGGGGTAGGTACCACAACTAAAAAGTGAAAAATAAAAACGTTTTTACATAAAAACGAAAGTCGGTGGCCAAAAACGAAAATACACAACCAAAGACACCGACTTCCGAAATTAAAGTTATTTTTCACGATTTTTAGTGTTTTTTTTGGAAGTCGGTTGTTTTTTTTTTTGTAAAAACGTTTTTTATTTTATTTAAGAGGGCGCACACGGGTCCACTAGCGCCACTCCCTTAAAAAAAAATATTCTCGTGACTGAGAAGGAATTTTGAATAACGGCTCAATAAGCACCCTCAGTAAGTGTGTCTAGAATTTTCTATTACCTTTTATAAACTTTCATATTGAGTCACGAAGCAACAAAATACGATCTAGAGGAAGCCGCTTTTCTTTAGATCGAATTTTGTTTGTAAAATATGAAAGTTTATAAAAGGTATTAGAAAATTCTAGACACACTTACCGAGGGTGCTTATTGAGCCGTTATTCAAAATTCCTTCTCAGTCATGAGATAATATTAGTTTAAATGAGTGGCGCTAGTGGACCCGTGTGCGCTCTCTTAAGCGACAGATATTTGTTTCATCCAAAAATCGATCTCACAACACTCAGCACAGGAGCTGAACTGAAAGCACAGAGTACCGTATTTTTCTGCCAAGTAATTAATAGGGGTTGGCGTCCGGTTTAACCGGATGCAGCTGAATGCCAGTATTTTACATGGATCGACTGCCTATCTGACCTCCACAACCCAGTTACTAGGTAACACGATACCTCTTGGTAAGAGTGTTTGTCAGACTTTTGAGCTTCTGACTACCCGTAACGACTGTCAAAGATCTACGCCAGCCGGGACCAGCGGCTTAACGTGGTTTCCGAGGTACGGAGGAGTCTATCTAGATATGTAATAGATGGTCACCCAACCACGAACCGACCGCGGCATGTGTAGCTTAACCTTCGATCGACCCCTGCTGCTGTTAATGTTTAGCCACGAGCCCCTCGTATAGCCTTGAATGGATGAATGAAAAATGTCTCCAGAACAAAATATAAATAAGTTAAATACTTACACGAAAATTAGGGTTATACTGTGGCATATTAGAGTTAAAATTCTGCCTCTGCATATTAATACCAGGGGGCGGCGCCATCATCCTTGGAGGCTGACTCATCATATGCTGAAACTGATTCATGCCTGGAAACTGGTTACCATTCGGAATCATCTGGTTTTGACTCATCTGGTTATGATTCTGACCCATCTGATTATGATTCTGACCCAACTGGTTGAGATTTTGACCCATCTGATTGTGATTCTGACCCATTTGGTTAGTAGGTAAATGATTGTTCATTTGGTTCATACTTTGACCCATTGAAGAGATGTTTTGTCCCATTTGGTTAGGATTCTGACCCATCTGGTTGACATTTTGACCCATTTGGGGCATATTTTGACTCATCTGATTCACATTTTGTCCCATCTGGTTCATATTCTGTCCCATTTGATTAACATTTTGACCCATCTGGTTCATACTCTGCCCCAATTGCCCCATACTTTGCGTCATATTTAAATTCTGTCCCATTTGGCTCACATTCTGACCCATAATCTGGTTGTTTTGACCCATTTGATGAACGCTCATATTTTGGGTAAGCTGACTCATCAGATTACTCCCAGGTCCAATGGGATTATTCGGAAACTGGTTTTGGTTGTTCATGAACGGGGTTCCTTGTCCCATTGGGTTGACGTGGTTCTGTAGAAGTTGGTTGTTTTGCCCCATTTGGTTCATCAGTTTACTGAGTGGTTGGTTCATTTGGCCCATACTGTGGGTCATTGACTGTTGTGGCGCAAAAGGAAGTGGTACCGGCGCTTGAAGACCCGGTGGCCTTTGTAGTATTACAGGGGGAAATCGTGGCTGGAAATTAAAGAATTAATTGTTAGACTAACTTATAATGTTTTTGAGTTCATAACATGATTATGTCTTTGTTTAGTTTGGTATTAAAAACCGGCCAAGTGCGAGTCGGACTCGCACACGTTGGGTTCCGTCCAACCAGACAGAAAATGCCAAAAAAAAACATGTTTATTGTATAATTTTTACTTTATTATTTTTTGTTACAGTGGCAATAGAAATACACACTGTGAAATTTTCAAGTGTCTGCCTATTACGGTTCATGAGATACAGCCCGCTGACAGACAAATGGATGGACGGACAGCGGAGGCATGATCAAGTTTTTTAAACTTTGTGACAATTTATTAAAATGAGAAACAAACTCTAACCAATGCATGATTTATTTTAATTATAGACAAGATTTGATTAGAGATTTCTATGACAGGTTTTCTACAATCTGGGCCTACACATAGATTTTTTCAAAATTAATTTCAATAAAAATAAATTGTTTGTCCCAAAACTAATAGCCCGAGCATGCTGTGTTTTGTAGCAAATAATTGATCTTTCTTTCTTTATTTATTTCTTTCTTTCAACTGACCTGGAAGTAGTTCTGGTTGAAGGGCGGCTGCTGCACCTGCTTCTGGCGCAGTTGCCGCTCCAACTCCTCAACTGTGCACACATTCTTCAGACCTGGTACCGGCTGCGGGGGAAAAGAAGTGTTATTCACCTGAAGAAGAAAAAAAAACATCACACATACCATCACGCGTCTAATCCCTGAAGGAAGGCAGAGGTATACCTATAGTATAATGTACACCCATATTTCGCCAGTTATATTTACATCCCATGTAATAGGGGGCCTGTTGCCATCAACCGAGCACAATTCTAGACTCCAGGTTGCTACTTAGAAATTCGAGATGGCTTGCGGACGGCGAGCAATGGGTAGCTCGCCGTCCGGTAAGGACAAGGCCAGGGGCGACGGCGCGTTGTGTTCCACGCGCGCCGACGCCTGCCAGGGTCGCGGGTTTGTCCGAAAGGGTCACCGTTGCCCAGGCACACAGGCAACTGAAGGGACACGGGTGGGTTTTAGTCAGTAAAAGTCTGACACGCCCTCCTGCTCCGCCCAGAGCGAGAGAAGTTATTTGATGATTTCGCACCCAAAAAAAAAAGGCTGCTACCGAGTAATTCCTGATGGAATAACCCAATAAACTTTTCCCGACCAAGGAATCTAACCTAGGATCTTATGCTAGCAGTAGAGCTAAATAAAAAATCGTTGATTCAAATTAGCATAGCATTAGACGGTCCCCAAAACGCCCAGCCTTGACCACTTCCTATTGTTTTAGCTGGCAAGAAGAGGCACAACAAAGTTGCCAGTAATTTATTATGTTACTGCACGTAAAACAAAGGTAGATATGGTCATTTCCAAAAGTAATTGAAGGGAATATAAACAAATGGATCAGGAAATGTAATGTGTGTGTATGTAATGTAATGTGTGCGTATGTAATGTAGTGTGGGTGTATGTAACGTAATTTGTGTATGTAATGTAATGTGTTTGTATGTAATGTGGGTGTATGTAGTGTAATGTGTGTGTATGTAGTGTAATGTGTGTGTATGTAATGTGTGTGTATGTAATGTGTGTATATTTAATGTGTGTGTATATTTAATGTGTGTGTATGTAATGTAATGTGTATTTTATAACCTCCACTTTAATTGATGATTTTTCAATAACAATTTAATTATGTTATTAAAACAATATTTGTTGGAAAGTGGTGAGATACCAAGTTGAAAGCTTTCATCTGTATTCAAATGCGTGTTTACGTAAGAATGTAACCTGTACAAGGTTTGTTTATATTTTCATCACATACTTTTGGAACAGACTCTACAGTCTGTTAAATGATAAATGATTTTATTTCTGTAAGCAGGTTTGTACAAACACTTTTACACGCCAATCGTATTTCAAAAACTACTAGACGATGTCGGCGTTTCCTATCTGACTACTCTGAGAAGAAAGGTCGAAACAAACAGGTCGCAGTCTCTTTTGAAGTCCAGTAATAATCTAGGTCAGATCATATGAAGACCATGTAGATTGGTGTCTGTAATGGTCTTTTGAGGAAAAACCACACAGATAAAGTAGACCTGTCCAGTCAGTGCACGCATTTGTCAGTAATCGTGCAGCTCAACTCAGAACTTAAGGAGCTCAACGATGGTCCTAAAGTAAGTAAAATAAATACCTATATATTTATTATCTATACTCACAGTGGATGCGCCAGGGAAGATCGGGTCGTGTCTCCACACACTAGAGCCGAACGCTCTGGAGTGGGGCGCGTCTGTCTCGTCCAGTACAAGCTGAGAGAGCGAAGCCTCTGCAACAAACATAGTAAAAATTTGTATCTACTGTTAAACAACATACTATAATAACAATGGCTTCAGGGTGTTGATGGGCCTCAAATAGATGTCAGCATCATTGACGGGGTCTAATAGGGCCAATGCCTGCCGGGGTCGCGGATTGTTCGAAAGAGTTACCTTGGCCCTGGCGCACAGGCAACTGAAGGAACACGGGTGGGTTTTTGTCAGGAAGAGTCTGACACGCCCTTCCGCTCCGCCCAGAGCGGGAGAGGTCATTTGATGATTTACCACCCAAAAAAAAAAAAAAAAAAAACTCTTGATGGGACTGTCTCGCTATTGCAGTGCGTCAGCGATGTTTGCAGAATCACAAATGGATGGTAATTATGCCATAATTAGAAAAAGAGCAGCATCGTTGATGCACAGAGTGAGAGACAGTCCTAACAGCTACCTGCGGGTCATTGCTGAGCATATTGAGAGTCCTATCTGGAAGCACTGGATTCGCCTACACATAGGATAATTATTATAGTTTGTTTTTGTATGTGTGTATTACTAACATAGTCCTAAGCTTCAGTGTATTACTAACACTACATGGACAATAGTCTGAAATAAATTATTATTAATATTATTATTATTATAACATTACGCCTATATTGCCCGCAAGGTTAGGCAGAAGTGTTCAGTACACCGCTATTTTGCTCAGTGAGTCCCATGTTATAGGGAGAGTTGAGATCGCTCCTCTCAACATCGCCGCGCGCAGGCGGCAATGAATGAAGGGCACGGGGACAGCGGGGAGTCAGCCGGCCGATGGCCGAGCGCGGGCCCCCGCACCACACTAGTCAGCTGTTGCACGCCTCCACGCACGGCTGCGCTTGCGCATTTTATTAACTTCCATATCATATTTACTTACATTTTAAACCAACCTTTTAACCATGTAATTTCTTTCATATTATACTTGTTATACAATCAACTACCTATCAATTTCATTTTGCTCCACCACGACCTGTCTTCGCGATCGGAGAGCGAGCCTAATGCTTTAGGAAATACAGTTCTGAACGAATATTGAGGCAATCAAGAATATTCTGGAAAAGAGAACACAATCCCACACGGAACCACTATTTGTAGCACCTAAAAAGTTGGTCTGGGTCCCGTGGTTGTTCATAATGATGTCAGTTTTCGCGAAGGAGAGAAACAATCCTATGTAGCTCCGGCTGCCCATCCAGAACATAAAGATGTCTTCAGAATCTTTCGTGGAACGCAATAGTACTTTTGCTGTAACGATATTTAAACCCTATAAAAACCGGCCAAGTGCGAGTCGGACCCGCGCACGAAGGGTTCCGTACCATTGACTAGGTAAACAACAGTAGGTACACAAATTAGGTGCCTACCTGTTAACATTTATTGATATCGAGCAAAAATAGGCAAAAAAGTTACGTTTTTTGTATGGGAGCGCCACTTAAATATCTATTTTATTTTGTTTTTAGTATTTGTTGTTATAGTGGCAACAGAAATACATAATTTGTGAAAATTTCAACTGTCTAGCTATCGCGGTTCTTGAGATACAGCCTGGTGACAGACAGACGGACGGACAGACAGCGAAGTCTTAGTAATAGGGTCCCGTTTTTACCCTTTGGGTACGGAACCCTAAAAAAACAACCGATTTACAAAAAAAAAACACTACAAAGGGAAAAATTACTTTAATTTCGGAAATTGGTGTCTTTGGTTTTGTATTTTTGGTTTTTGCCACCTACTTCCAAAATTAAAGTTATTTTTGACATTGTAGTGTTTCTTTTGAAGTCGGTTGTCTTTATTTTTTATTTTTGACTTTTTAGTTGTTACCACAACAAAAAAATACCCCAATCGCTATAGGTGTGCCTATAATATTTGAAGAGTTCCCTCGATTTCTCCAGGATCCCACCGCCAGATCCTGACCTGATGACAATGGGACCACCTGGGAAGTATACTCCTTCAAACAAAAAAATAACTTTCCAAATCAGCCCAGCCGTCTTCGAGTTATCGGGAAAAATATAATTGAAATAAAAATCCGACGAACTGAGAACCTCGTCCTTTTTTTGAAGTCGGTTAATAATACATAATATGTCTTCACTGCTTTCACAGTTATAATACCCCCTCCCTCTGGCAGCAGCAATCCAAAAGCAACGTTATTCCAACGAAAATAAAGATCATTGTAATTTTGATGGGATGCAAAATCAGGGATAAAAGGACCCCTGGGCGTCGGGAGTCGATTGCCGACTCCCGGCCACCGTAGGCGCGGGCTTGCGGACGACGAGCAATGGGCAGCTCGCCGTCCGGTAAGGACCAGGCCCGGGTCGACGGCGCGCGCTAACAGATGTCAGCACCATTGACGGGGTCCGATAGGGCCGATGCCTGCCGGGATCGCGGAATGTTCGAAAGAGTTACCGTGGCCCTGGCGCACAGGCAACTGAAGGAACACGGGTGGGTTTTAGTCAGTAAGAGTGACACGCCGGTCCGCTCCGCCCAGAGCTGGAGAGGTCATTTGGTGATCACCAAACCAAAAAAAAAATACGGATGGAAGGACAAGGACAAGGAGGGGGGGAAAGGACTGTTTAAACTTTTGTGGCTCCTAAATTAAGTATTTTCTCACCGAGCTGCGTGTTAGCGAGGTCATCGATGCCGCTGCTGTTGTGCCTCCGGCTGCTCTCCAGCTGTTCCGCCAGCTGCTCATGTTCCACCTCCCAGTCGAACTCGTCAGCTGCAAGATTAAACTCCATTAGACAACATTACGACACGCCTGTTATCCCCGAAGAGTTAGGCAGAGGTGTAAGTATAATACACCCACATTTCACAAGTTAGTTTTAAGTCCCATGTAAAAGGGGGCGAGTCTATTGCCATGATACGGGCACACATCCAGACTCCGGGCTGCTACTGAGAAATTCATGATAGAAAACCCAATAACACTGCCTGGCAATCGAACCCAGGACCTCATGCTCTATTAGATGTGACAAGTTTAACTATTTTGTTCAAGACGTAAACTAATTTCATGTCTCTAACTTAGTTCTTATCTATCACCGTCCTTTTCTCGCACTGTAAAGGATAGCAATTCTTTAATTTTAGTATGACCACGAGAATCGGCACCCTAATCAGCCTATAATGTTCTCACTGCTGGGACACAGGCCTCCTCTCTGTGAGGGAGTGGGCAATAATTCACCACGTGGGCCCAGTGCGAGTTAGGAGTTGTCACATGTTTCCGAATTTTTGGTTCTAGGACATGCAAGTCTCCTCACGATGGTTTTCTTCACCGTTTTGAGAGCAGTGGTGATGAATTAATTTACACAAAAGTTAAGCGCCTGTCTGTGTTCGAACCTAAGACCTACAACTCGTAAGTCGCGGCCGTTACCACTGGGCCACCACTGCTCCAAGCTTATGAATTCGGCGAGTATTTTTTTTTGGTGGTATGTTTCGTTTACCACAGTGGGTTCTTCCCGTTGACATACGGTTCCAAAACGTGAACATATAACCTGGCCTATGCTCGAAGATTCTTTGAAGGATAAAATCAGAAATTATCCGAAAAGGAAACGGAGTTACCGACATAGCTCGCAGATTAAGCAAACTGAAGTGACAATGGGTTGGCTATGTTTGTCGAAGGACCGATGGCGGGTGGAGTAGAAGTAGAGAACGTGTATCGGCAAGCGTAGTGTGGGCGCCCCCCAGCTAGATCGACCGACATCCATCCTTAAGAAGGTGGCTGGGACAGACTGGATGCGGAAGGCGGAGGACATGGCGTTGTGGCGCAGCCTAAGAGAGGCCTATGTCCAGCAGAGAACTGCGATAGGCAGAGTTGATTAAAAGATCGTCTAAGTTAAAATTGCCTGCCCCTCCATTGTTTGTAATCCTACTATCCTACTAATCCTACTAATATAATAAATGTGAAAGTGTGGATGTTTGGATGTTTGTTACTCAATCACGCAAAAACGGCTGAACGGATTTGGATGAAATTTGGCACATAGGTAGACCATGACTTGGAATACCAAACACAGGATACTTACTATCCCGATATTTCATCGGGATCGAGACTTATGCGGGTGAAACCGCGGGGCGCAGCTAGTAATAAATATAATCCAGACCGAATTTCGATCACGGCAGCCAATGTCAATGGAGACTAGCAATCAATGCAGGAGATATTATAGTGCACAATTATGTGCGCAAACACAGGTGCACTCCCTCTTCCCTCACTCTCATAGTCCGATACAACGGCGATCCGACACCGAGATCAGGTGCAAAACCGACGGCTTTACGTGCTTTCCGAAGCACGAGCGTATCACATCACCAACTTCCAATCTCCAGGATACTACTGCTGAAAAACCCTACTTTTTTTTTGGGTTCGACCCAGGAGTCGAACTCTCATGATCCGCTTATGGCTGATTCCTATAATTTACAGACTGGTTTGGTTAAAATTAAGACTCTTGTATCTTTACCAGTAATGAAGCAAAGACCTCATAGCTTTGCATAGTAGACCCTCCCATATGGAAGTAGTTATCACTGGTAAAATTACCTTACGAATCTATTTTATATGCCCAGTTTGGCAATAAAAAAAATGCAAATCGATTCGTTTTTGTTTATAGGAACCGAGCATTAATCTATCGAGTAGCGACTAATCGATTATCGTACTATGGTTTTGTAGACAATCAGGGTAACTCCCGGTTTTTAAAAGCCTTTACAATTACAATCTGTTTTCTAATCTCTTGTCAACTTATAACTACAACAACATAATTAACAATCACACAACATGATCAACCACTAACAAATTGCTTTAAAATTACATTTAATCATTTTTGCGTGACGTTTAAGCCCGTGCTCTAATGTAAGCGAACGTCGCGTCTCGCAAAAAAGGCAATCGGAGCGATCATTAGTCACTCTTTTGTTCGAAAAACCGCAGGGCGACCTCTATAGGCGTGACGACCCGTTCAGATTCGCCGAACAATATGAATGCGACGACGATCGCTTGTATTAGGACACAGGACTAGCAATAATTTTAAAGCAGAATCAAACTTAATCTAAAATTAGTATTTGAAGCATGATGGTAGCAAATATTAGTTTTGTATGTCCCAATCACCTTTTTTATGGAATTCTATGACGAAAACACGCTTATCAACACGAGTTTGTAATTGGTTGCAAGTATTAATTCGAGTAATTTCCAGAGGTAATACTTTTATAATGCCATCTCACAATTTAAAAACAATAATGCCGGTTTTCATTTTAGGCGACATCCAAATTTGGGCCTAAATAAAAACGCGCTATTGGATCTTCACCTCTCGGCTTAGCGCCGAAAGTTGAAAATCCATCCAACAAGTTTTCGTAGTGTTCTTTGAACACCTGCGGGGTAATTGCGTAACACGCTAACAGTAGCAAGGGCTTACATTTTGACAGTTCAACAACATTCATTGCGTTATTTACGTTGTTGAGCAGACAAATTTTTCGAACATATGAAGCAATGATTTAGCAATATTCTTCAAAGTTAATCAGATTATGATTGAAAGTGTGTTACGCAGGTGCTGGATCAGAGTATCTGAGAATTGTGTAAAATTATGTCGGATTGGAGATGCCTATGTCTAATAAATAGCTGTAGACTGATAATAAATGTTTAAAGGGGATGGAGTATGGTAGCTGGACATACCCATGTTTCGCACGGGTGCAATCAACTGATATGAAGACACGTATCGAGATTTCTGTGTTATATCCAAATTAAATACGAATTTATTATACACATAAATACTCTACTTCTTCTCTACCAGACAACCAAGGAAAATTTCTTTCGTTTTTTAGCAATTTTTAGGTCATTAAATACGATTGTATGATAATCAAAATATGATTGGCGATATCGTTTTTTTTTCTTTCTAAATGTGTTTGATAAACGTGTTTCCCAAATGAAAAAGCCCCCTCAATGCCTCCAGCGGTGACAAAAATACAATACTTACAACCTTGACCAAAAGTCTCGTCGTTGAGTGCATCGTATTCGTCCTCCGATGGCTCGCCACCTCCTTCGTCATCATTTAAGTTCTGGAACAAAAAAGGTTTTATTATTTTGAGTTTTGGACATATCTACGGCGAAATAGGATTTGTTGTAGGAGGGACACCCTCAATGAGGGTTTCATGAAAATACACGCCACCAGTTGGCGCCACTTTGGCAAGATGTCTACCATTTCGACAATGAATATAGAATATATGATGACGTTCAAAATTCGTTTCATTCATTCGTTCATCATTCAGTCACCACTAAACAAAATATAAGCGCTTTGACACTTTTGACAGGAGCCCGGACCTGACGTCTCAGTGCTGCCATCTAGTGAACGTCATTTTAGAAAACCCTCATTCGAGGGACCGACGACCTTAAAAAGCAGCCGGTACAAGCTGGATGGGTGTGGGCAAATTTGGAGAGCCCTATGTCCAGCAGTGGGTTAGCTCAGTTAACTGATAGATCGATCGTCAAACTTGGAGAAATATCTATAGGTACTAATATTGTAAAGAGGTAAAATTTGTTTGTAAGTTTGTATGTATGTAGGGGTTAATCTCTGGAACTACCATTCAGATTTCAAAAAATCTTTTTGCGTTTCATAGCCCAATTCTTGAGGTAGGCTATAGGCTATTTAACATCACGCTAGGACCCTTAGGAGCCGATCAAAAAGAAAAAAGTCAGAAAGAACGCTAAGCAATAACGAAATAATAGCGCGGGCAGGCGATGCGATGCGACGGGGTGTGTCGGGGAAACCAGAAAATTCACGCGGACGAAGCCGCGAGCAGAAGCTAGTCGTTTTATAAATAGCTCTTATGATTTTAACCTTACAAAGCACACAATTTTTGATTATAGGTTAAAAGTAAATGTTTGTCAAGAACGTATGGACTCTATGAAACTTTCAAGGGTTCAATACAAGATTGATAGTTTTTATCGATAGGTATCGATTTCGAACACATTGCCACTAGAGCGCCATCACCCGCTTAGCGTAACCTTGCACCCGCCTTGTTATAGGTACTAAGATAAGCCCTTGAAACTAGTTTGTGTATAAGTAGAGTCGGTCTTTAAGTTATTGAGCTAATGGTGCCGATTCTCTTGTACACCGAACTAAACTAACTAAACTATCACCAAAATTCCTTACTTTTGGCTATGAGAATCTTAAAGCTATTCTGCAAAAAAATATCTCCAAATTTAAAAATAATTTTGACGCAACTAAGATTTAATTTGGCAATCGCGACACCACGTGGTACTAGTTTGCCCTATCCTGTGATTTTTTTAGAGCCGGGAGGCGCGCATAGGGGGCAGCCTCAACGTGTTTTTTTATCGAATTTTTCACTTTTTGTATGGAAAATATTACCTACATGTAAAGTTTTAGGTGTTTCATAAACGGGGTCGAAATTTTCATTAGTTTTGCGATATGACACACCATTTTCGAGATATAAGCAAAATAAAATAATAAAAGATACAGTACTGTTCTTGCACCTGAAGTCGAGGTGTTGTGGTGAATTTTAGCTCATGATAACTAATTTTATTCCACACCTGTTTAATCGCGATTAAAAATAGCCAGATTTATTTAGACAACCAACATTTTAGGTGAAAAACTTTAAAATTCAGAATAGCAAAACTGCCATTTTCACTAAACTAATATCTCAGTGCTATCAAACTAAAATATAGTTAAGTTGTGTCACTTTAGTCTATTTCAGAATGGGAAATCGTCGTTTGACAGGGATAAACTAAATTTTAGTTATTTTTAGTCTAGTTTAGAGAATTTTGTGAAAAGAGTAGCGGCACCAATGTCGACTACGGTTTTTAAATTTGATCAAATACGAATATAATTAGCGGCAAGTAAGTTGGCCAAAGATTTTGTAGTGGGGGAAGATCGCGCATGTAAAAACGTATGAAATTGTGCGTGCGCGAACTTCCCCCACTACAAAATCTTTGGCCAACTTACGTGCCGGTAACTATAATAATATCCATGCCAAAAAGATGAAAAGTTTTATTCTAACTAATAGATATCCTGTACTAATTATCAAATGTGGTGAAACTCAAAAAGGCTGAGTTGATCGATTGATTCTTATTAAAGTGAAGTCATTGTCTTACAAGGAAAATAATTGGTCCAGCACCCTAATTGCGCAACACACTATCAATCACAATCTGAATAATTTTGAAGCCTATTGCTAATCCATTGCTTTATATGTTCGTAAAATTAGTCTGCTCAACAACGTAAATAACGCAATGAATGTTGTGGAACTGTCAAAATGAAAGCCATTCCTACTGTTGGTGTGATACGGAATTACCCCAGCAGCGGTGCAGTGATGGCCCAGTGGTATCGGCCCCGACTTATGAGTTGTAGGTCGTGGGTTCGAACCCAAGCAGGCGCTTTACTTTGTATAAATAATTTCATCACCACTGCTCTCAAAACGGTGAAGGAAAACATCGTGAGGAAACTGGCATGTCCTAGAACCAAAAATTCGAACACATGTGACATCTACAACCCGCACTGGGCCCGCGTGGTAGATTACAGCCGATTCCCTCTCATAGAGAGGAGGCCTGTCCCAGCAGTGGGAACATTATAGGCTGATTATGCTTATGCGATGAGGGCTACCGCGCTTGAGTTCGCCGCTAGAGGCGCTAGTGTAGAGTAAGGTCTCCAGATGTCAAAATATGTACTGAACGTTCACTGTTTGCGGGATTTTTTATCACGGATTTTATCAAATGATTCATAATAGCTGTAATGGTTGTGCCATTCCTGATGAATTATGGCTTAAGATTTTAAGTAAAAAGTTAAGATCTAATTTCGTAGCACTTGAAGGAAGAATAAGATTTGTTTGCTTCATGCTTGCCAATTTTAGGAACATTATAACCTAAATATTCATTTGAAGTTTTAAAATGTAATAAAATAAACATAATATGAATTTATGGGTACTAAAATATATCCAAATCATCAAATAAAAGTACAGCAACAGGACCTTACTCGCCAGTGGCGCCAACTGGTGAGCACAAAAACGATAGCCCCCATTCTAAACAAAGCTGTGAATATGATGAGTATCAATTCTTCTACAGAGGCCATACGCTTAAAAAGTAATTACGCCCACAACAAAAAAGAAAATTGGCAGTGCCGCAGAAAGATAAATATTTATGCTGGAACACCAAATAAATTCTATTTAGATCCTTGTCTCCAATTGATGTTATTTCCACTTAAAAGAATATCAGTTGTATGGTAGTGTAAATTCAAATTCATTTCAGAATGACTGAATTGAAAAAGTCAGAAAAATTATCGACATTGTAGCTCAATAAACTTTTTGAACAAATAAATTATAAGTATTTATATTATACTTAAAACTGAACTTTGTGTTAGTATCTTTTAAAGTTGTTTTTCCAAAAACACGTTTTTGTTTACATATTTTGAAACTAAATCGCGAACGTAGTATAGCTTGAATGACTATACAGAAAACATTGTAATAAAGAGATGAACAAAATGGGGCCAGTGTATTCACAGCATGAGTCTTGAATAACAATGTCAAAGTGACCCAGATATCACAAAAACTGCATTTGTGTTAGGGATTACAGAGACTGTTTGTGCTTGGTTAACTATATTATGCTCAGACTTTACCTTCCACTACAACCCAAAGGGTTTGCCAATATTTCAAAGATACAAAAAAAAAAACAAAAAATGTTTCTACCTATGTCCGTTATAGTCTTTGAAACCATCCAACCGATGTGCCCCAAACCGGTTTCATTAGAAAGGCAACAATGCGAATGCCAATTTTAAGAACATTACAATCTAAATATTAATTTGAACTTTTAAAATGTAATAAAATAAACATATTAGGAATCTATGGAAACTTTAAACATATCCAACACATCAAATAAAAGTACTGACGGGACCTTACTCGCCAGTGGCGCCAACTGGTGAGCACAAAAACGATAGCCCCCATTCTCTTAACAACAAAGGTATTATACTTCAGTATGATACTTCGTTTAAGAGTGATGAATATAAAGGTTGATGGATGGAGAAGGAGAGGAAGGCCAAAGGCAGGATGGATGGATTATGTGAGGAACTATATGAAATAGAAGGGAATGAATGAAATTGTGATGGTCCACAGGGGAAAGTGGACAGCGCAAATGTGTTGCGCTTCCTAAGTAACATGAGACAAGGGCAACTAGGTGATAATGAAGGTCTATTCTTTGGTTATCATTTGGTTATTAATTATTTAATAAAAAATACTAAAGACAGAAGCAAAATAATGGCTATGAGTGGGAATCAGCCTATAATGTTCCCACTGCTGGGACACAGGCCTCCTCTCTATGAGAGGGAGTGGGCTGTAATCTACCACTAGGGCCCAGTGCGGGTTGACGGATGTCACATGTCTTAGAATTTTTGGTTCTAGACATGCCGGTTTCCTCACAATGTTTTCCTTCACCGTTTTGAGAGCAGTTTTGAAGAAATAATTTACACAAAGTAAAGCGCCTGTCTGGGCTTGAACACATGACCTACAACTCTTTAAGTCGCGGCCGTTACCACTGGGCCATCACTGCTCTCATAAAGTATATTTATTTGTTTTTAATCGCCAAAAATCTATGTATTCATAAAAAAACATGACAATCCTTTGCTAGACCTACCAACTGCCAACAAAACATAAATCCTTTGAAAGCATTTTTGGCCAAGCTGAAATGGAGACGCTTCACAATCGTCTGGTCAAATTAATTGGGATTTTAATTTGTATTAGGTAATCACGGTAACATTTTGAATGGTAACCAGAATTTATAGTTTTAATTATAAAGGAAACAAATGGTACTTCTAACAGCCACTAACAGAAGCTACACTTTCTGGGTAGGTCTATGGTGCCTGCATCCAAAAGAAGTTAAGAGGATTCTTCTAGAGTTGACTTGAGCTACACAATTACTGACAAATGCGTGCACTGACTGGACAGGTCCACTCAATCCGTGTGGTTTTTTCCCAAAAGACCATTTCAGACACAAATCTACATGGTCTTCACATGATCTGACCAAGATTATGTCTGGACTTAAAAAACACTGTGACCTCTGATTTTGTTTTGGCCTTTCTTCTCAGAGTAGTCAGATAGGAAACACCAACCTCATCTAGTTTGTAAAATATGATTGACGTGTAAAAGTGTTTGTACAAACCTACTTACAGAAATATAATCATTTATCATCTAAACAGAAGGCTCACATATTTTTCGAATGCTTGTAACAACATCTCACCTCTAGACTTGTATAGCTGTCTCCCTATATTTAAGATCCCTCTTCCAATTAATTTTCCCTCCCTTTTTAACATATCCCTTTCTAGAACCGCTGATGGCGCTGATGATTTTCATCCGCCACAATAATATCAAATTATGATTTGTTTCCCCAAATATTCTATCTGTGTGGATGTGGTATATGTAAATTTAATGCTCTAACAATTATAATACATATGTTATTTTATATTTTTGTTGGTACTGTCCGGACTCGAGCCCAGTACTAACCCCACAAGATCTACATTAAGTTCAACTGTATCAGCAGAGATTTTTATCATAGTTTCATTTTTAATTTATAATAATGCACACTTGCTTTTCCAATTCACTTCAGACATTGGCAGAATAGTCAACATGGGCTTTGCTTACCATAATTAAAAAATTGAATAGAACACAGAAGCCAAATGAGATCAGGTAGCATTTCAGTATGTCTAGGATAATTTTAACACAGGTAAGTTATATTTATTTGATTTATTAATTATTTTATCTGAACATTTTACTCATAATAATGTTGAGGTGTTACTAAAGAGAACCCTTAGTCCAGCAGTGGACTCTGTGATAGGCTGGTTTGGTAATAAATTACTCACACACAAGTAAGAGTTATTTTGTATCATTGAAGTACAGAACAAAAACTACTATTGTGTTAACATGTTAGTTTGTTAGTTATCAACCCTTGTATACAAAGTAAATGGTGTCTTATCACGTCATTACTGTGCAATACATACAAGCACATAGTTTGTATCTACCAATACATATGGCAATTAAAAAAACTTATTGAAAGAATGAAATGCTCCTTTGCCATAAGTTGAATTGCAACTAGAAAGGTAGATAAACGTAACCGAATGGAAGTAAATGTATAAAATGCGATACACAAAGACCATTGCGTATTTCAAAACAAGTGTGACTCAGTAATCACTCAAAATATACAGTCCAGAAAACAGTATTTCACAACATTAAAACACGTTTTAAGCATAATTTTTGGCGCGCTTTACATGGACAGACGAGCAAAGGCGTAGTTTATGGCTTTAATCTAGACTATTACGTAGTTTTCTAAAAATTGAGAGCGGAAACAAACAAGTGACAAGTACAAATTTGAAAATACATAATTATAAAATGTATAGCCCACAATAAGACGCTTTTCATGTTTATTATGCTTTATTGAACTGTTTTAATGATTTTAGTCACCCCAAATGGATATATAACACGTAAATATAAGGTAGAAAGTGGTAATACTTGATTGTATAGTGAAATGCAGCATTTTATGTGGCGTGCTGGCAGTCACAAACCTCACAGTTTTAGGGTTATTATATATCAAATAAATTGTATTTTTCGGTAGAATAACGTTTAGACTCACCGATAACGAAGTATCGAAGCCGAAGAAAGAATCTGCCATTGGAATTTTTCATATATCATGGACACAAATGACATGACTTGACACGGTACATATGTCGCAATGGCGAAGGCGGCCATGACATTTTGGGCCAGTGCCGTACTTACACCTACTAAAAAAGTAGTGAGGTGATCATTTACTTATTTTTCTTTTAAGTAAAACGTGCATTCTCGTATACAGGGTGGAAAAAATCAATGGGCCCTGAAGGGAAACTACTTTAATTCCTTAAGATAGATTATTTTACTTAAAGGAAACATTCCTTTATTTTTTTAAATAAACAAAACTGTATTCACAGATTTCTCGACAAGCTTACCTAAACGGGGAATCGAACCAGCTAAAATTTCAAAAAATAAACACTCGCTATTTTATTCTACTAATCGATAGGATTACTGTTCAGGATAAAATCTCTCTAATAAACATTTGGTCTTAGAAATAAAAAAAAACATGAAATCTAACATACATTTTATTTTATGATTAATTCTAATACGAAGGACACGTAAACATGAACGAAAATTATTACCTAGCATGACATAGTTACTTAAACTATTTAAAATTACAATTTGATACTCTTTAATAATTTTACTGATAAGTTGTTCGAAATGAGACCCCTCGTTACGGATACCTACACAAATTTAGTCTTTTTTGAAATTCACTTCGTGTATGCTTCCAACAACATTTTCTACCTCAACCCTTAGCTCTTCTACAGTCTCATAAGACATTTTGTAAATAACATTTTTTACATGGCCCCATAAAAAATAGTCCAGACGAGTGCAAGACTTAATGTTTCATGGAGAAATTTTATCTTTAACATTGACTGTATCGACTAGAGAAATTAAATAACGAGTGTTAATTTTTTATATTTTTTGTTGGTTCGATTCCCGGTTTAGGTAAGCTTGTCGAGAAATCTGTGAATGCAGTTTTGTTTCTTTTTAAAAATAAAGGAATGTTTCCTTTAAGTAAAATAATCTATCTTAAGGATTTAAAGTAGTTTCCCTGCAGGGCCCATTGATTTTTTCCACCCTGTATATCGTTTATTGCAGCCGGGCAAGCTGGAAATAAGGGATATGGGCCATGTTTTTGTTTGTCTTGTTTTATTACAGTGCAGAAAAGGCTAAGCATTCTATAAAAATTGGCCCACTGAGTCATCATGACCAAAGCGGCCACCAATCATGATAAATCTGGCATTAAATCTAACCAATATCCCGAATTGCAGATAGGTCGTCTAAGATACGCTTAACGTCTATTTTGGCTTGGCTTGTGACAGGCTTGCTTTGCGCTGGCTGCCGATCTACCGCATGCTGATCTTGGCAAGATCCTGGATAGTCAGTTTTGGATATTGTGCACACAGAAAATCAATGAAAACTTACGGTGCTGGACTTCTAACTGTCAATGTCAGCGACACTGTCATCAAAACATGTCAATGTCATAATTTTCTGTCAAACAAACAGAATGAAAGTGTCATATTCAGATTGTGGATTTTGTTTAAATTGTTGTGATGTGATCATCAAAGATAAAAAATATCAAGACTATTCATACAAATATAAAAACTATGTATTAAATACTTTACGCTTATTGCTACAGAAGCCGTGACAAATAGGAGAAGTCTGCAGTTTCGTCTTGATAAACAAAATTTCGCGATATCTTCTCAGGAAAATTTCAAGGATTAAAAAGTAAGTATAATTTTATTGTACTTTGTAACGTATTATCGCATTTCAACAACAATAAATAGCTATTTAGTCTTTAGAGCGATAAGTGTGACTTCTTTTTACTTGTTTTAGCCTTGGACTTAGGAATGTGTACAAAAAGAATAACAAATAATTTAACAGACCTCGGCTTTGAGTATTTTAATTTAAAATGATACGCTAATAATACCTCAAATTTGAATTTAAGCCCCTAAGACGACCCACTGACCAAAAACTAATAATACGGTACGATTGCCATTTGCAGGCAAATTACTTAAATGATAATATCATACATCGATTTCCCGCATTGAAGGCTTTAACTGAATCGTATTTTTTTTTTGTTACCCTATTTTGTGTCCCACTCTCGGTTTTCCTTCCAAATTTCCCTGTCTTGTGCGATTTCCGACCATGTTAACCCTGCAAACCTTATCAGCACGACACCACCTTCGCCATGGTCTACCTCGACAGCGATCTCATCCCTGAGGCGTCCAGTGAGTGACGATGTTTGCCCATCTCTCCGGGCGCAATCGCGCGACTTGTCCGGCCCCCTCCAACTTCAGCCTGGCTGTGTTTTCTCCAACTTCGGCTACTTGAGGTATGGAGCGCAGGCTGGTGTTTCTAACTCGGTCTGTATGCTTGACACCTATTATGCTGCGCTCCATTACCCGTTGGCAAATCATGAGTTTGGACTTCTCTTGCTCAGTAAACGATTAACTTTGTGCCCTATATGTTAGTGAGGGCAGGATGCACATGTTGATGAGTTAAGATGTCTTTTAAGGCCCCTCCTCCATTTCTCTAGCGATGCTGTCGCGCGTTTTGTAAACGAGCTTCTGCATCGCTACTATCGTGCGTTAGTCGCGTTTGCAACGTGCGACAGAAACGATGCAGACGCGCGGCTGTATCGATACACATGCGCGACTGTATCGATGCAAACGCGCGACCGTTTGTGACGACATCGGGGTAAAGAAGGGTGAAGAACGGAGGCAGGGGTGCTGGGGAATGAGTGAAAGTGTGAAAGTCGCCGTGGGCGACCTTCTGTGTCGATGCTGAATCGCGACTCAAGCGCGACAGCATCGCGATACAGAATCTGGGCGAAGGTACACAGCCAGCGACAGCATCGCGGTTGTATCGATACACATACGCGACAGCATCACTACAAAATGTCGCCGTGGGCGAGGCCTCTTAAAGTGTTATAGGAAGATTACCTTTCATTGTGTTCTTTCAGTTCGTACTTTTTTTTACAAATAAGGGAACTAATATTATTTTTTGTACTGAACCATACCCGGGAACCTTTTTGTTACGGGGATATTGAAGGTCAAAATTCCAACTTTTACTGCGGTTTTTTTTTTTACGAAAATATGTTGTTAATGTTATGACATAACTTTAAATACCCTCACAACCTCTGTACCATTGCATGCACCCTCAAGTATAATGTTTTGCATGCGTTAGGTTGCTCACTACCGTAAACCCCTATGTTTCGCACCAAAAATATGATTAGTTTACCAGCAATTATTTTTTTGCTTTGGTACTTAGTTTGATGTACAGAATGCATAGTTGATGGCTATGTGATGGGTTTGTTTACACGCGTATGCTAATTACCTGTGTCTAGAATATTGTCTAACACAATCTGTATTCTCGAAAAGGATTAAGGGATAGGAAGAGATTTATAGTACAATGTAATATTTGCCTTTAACTAGAAGACTGATGGAAAAATTCAATAACACTTTGTTTGACATGGGAAGCAAACCAAGGTTCCCATGCTCATCAGTCACTCTTGCAACTAAGTTCTGGACCAATGAGGTAGTTAAAATAGATTATTTTATTAAAAACAAAATTTAATACACTAAATGTGGTGACTGGAACATGGTTTTACAATTCAAATATTAAAATAAAATGCATACAGTCATTGTATGCATTTTAATAAATAAATAATTATTCACTATCCCCTCACAAGGTCTTCGTGGCATATTAATTAAAATTTCTGTACATAATAATTTATAACTGCTATTTGAACTTTTATGTTAGGGTCAATTCTCAATTGACGAAGCAACGTTCAAACAACTTTACATAGCAAATTGACCTCTATGAATATAAATATGAATGAGTGTGTGTTCTGTCTTGGGTTTGATTCCCAGATCAGGCAAAGTGATATTGAGTTTTTCCAACTGGGCTTTCTCAGTAGCAGCCCGTAGTCTGGATTTGTGCCCGGTTGATGGCAGTACGCTCGCCCCCTATTACATGGGACTCAAAATTAACTGGCGAAATGTGGGTTTCCTCTGCCTCACCCTTCAGGGATTACAGGCATAATGTTATGTTATGAACTTATGGCCCTTAGAAAGCCAGTTAACATCTAACCCTGTATTTAAATATTAGCATCTGCCCGCGACTTCTGTCCTCGTAGAAATCAACCATAATCTATACCAATGATACCCAAAGTGGTCTATATCGACCCCCAGGTGTCGACGACCACCTACAAGGGGTCCATGTGAGTGAAAAAAATAATTGGGGGTCCGTGATATGTAATTGGGTATCCTCGATAGTGGATCTCATTTAAGCAGGTCGTGACTTTAATAGAAGGCTATGGAACGGAGTATTCAGGGTATCCAACTAACAACCCGGGTTAGGATTACGACCATCCGTTCCATCACAAAATGGAATTGAGGAAATGAGTCAGAGCCGCTGTGAATCGACAAAACGCAACTACGCGCGTGAGTGCGTAAAAAAGACGCACGATGATGCAGATCTGCACTCCCGCAAGTACGCGCGTAGGTGCGTTGACACGCAACATGCAGCGTGATGCGTGGCAGTGTGGTAATCGCCTTAAATATAATTATATCCTAAGGCACTCGGCAATAGTGTACCATTCTATCACTGAAAGAATTTTCGTAATCAGATCAGCGGGGTAATTGCGTAACGCACTAACAATATATACATTACGAAGATTTTTGTTTTTACTTTCTTGTTTGACATAATCTTCTCATTATTTGACATTATACAACCTCCAATTATTATTTCAACTCCTTATTTATGGCTTTTGTAAACAGGATTTTAATTCAGATTTGTTACAGTTGTAATGGCAATCGTGTCGTTTGGTTTAAATAGGGTTTTATTTTTATATAGATTTTTCTATACCTACATTGTGAATGTGAGAACGTTGTAGGCCTAACTTGTAGACTGTCGATTTGTAAACCTTTTCTATTTTGCTGAGTATCTGTTACTTGTTGGCAGTTCTACACTGTCCTCCCATACCTATCAACACTGTAATTTGAAACATTGTAAAAACCCCTTATTTTTAAAAGATTAACCGTGAAGTTTCTTGCCGGCTCTTCTCCATAGGAAACAACCAATTGGAACCGTGCATCTAGCTTCTGACGTTTCATAAGTGTCCATGTAGGTTTATGTGAAATAAAATATTTTGATTTGATTTGAGTAGGAATAGCTTTTATAGAGGTATGAGGAACAGGGTGTAAAGTTCACTCATACCCTATGGAAAAGGGAGGATCCTCCGACCAGACTGGTGTCGTGTCTGGTGGGCAACTGCCCGACGGTTGAAGTCGGGATGTTGTATATATGCTAGTTGCGCAGTAAACTCTGCTTGCGCGATGTAAGATTTTGCGTGACGTCAGTGTGACGTGTAGCTCGCATGTGGCGTTTGTAGATGCCGCTACATCACTTACCCCCGGAGGCCGGAGGTCGATAGTGGGCTGAGTCTTGTATCTTGCGATGCTTACCAGGGCCAGAGGTGAGGTTCCAGTGAGTCGGAACCGGGTGTCTCATAGTTCACGGTGAGTCGGAACTGTCTGCGGTGGTACCCCAGTGAGTCGGGGTGGCGCTGCGTTATGAATTATGATCCAGTGCGTCGGATGTGGTACAGCGCCGGATTGAGGCTAATTGCTGGCGTCGACCAGGAGAGGGATTAAGAGCTCTTCTTGTTGACCGGCCGAAAGTGCAGTGTGCTGTGCCAAGGTTGCTTGATGAGGCTGAGGGTGATGACCAGGTATGTGCGGTCGCTGCATGCTGGTGGTCAGGATACCCGTGGAAGCCGTGGGTGCTGGCTGGCTGTGTGACTCGCCGCTCGAAAGCTTGAAGGAAGTCATGATGACGTCACGCTGATGTACTTGCACGTAGGCCGCGCTGACGTTCATTTTCGGGGTCACCAGTATAGAGGTCTGAAGAACAGGGTGCAAAGCTCACTCATACTCTATGGAAAACGGAGGATCCTCCGACCACACGGGTGTCGTGTCTGGTGGGCAACTGCCCGACGGTTGATGTCGGGATGTTGTATATATGCTAGTTGTGCGGTAAACTCTGCTTCCGCGATGCAGGATTTTACGTGACGTCAGTGTGACGTGTAACTCGCATGTGGCGTTTGTAGATGCCGCTACACTTTCATTTTGACAGTTCAACAGCATTCATTGCGTTATTTACGTTGTTGAGCAGACAATTTTTTCGAAAATATGAAACAATGCATTAGCAATAGGCTTCAAATTGATTCAGATTGTGATTGATGGTGTGTTACGCAGTTAGGGTGCTGTTGTCAAGAGATAACCTCTTTTATACAAACAGACAATTTTGCTGTTCTGTAGTTTTTTTGCCTACCCCCATGGGAAAAAGACGTGATTTTATGTATGTATACAATTTACCTCTGTAAGTAATATAATTTAAAAATAAATTGGTTAGTTATTAGGTAGACAAAAGATAATAACAAAAAAACTACTTTTGTAAAAAAAAAACATAATTGGTTGGGAAAATGAATAACAATGAAATATTGAAGTATTTAAAGAAGATGATTAATATTTACTTATAGTTATAACTTTTTATGTAAATATTATGCCATCAAAAACAAAACTTGTAAAAAAAAACAAGTCTCGCAACTCAGTTCTTCTACCGTAAAAAGTTGCGAGATTCATGTAATACCAACTCGGTTGATTTATTCAGTCCCTACTTAAGGGACCTTCTGTCTTAAGTTATTACGTAATTAGCTAATCTAACATCATCTTATAGTGACCACATTAATATTAAAAATCTTTTATGTTTAAATAAAATAGATTGACTTGGCCATCGCATGAAAACACAATGTAACTCACAAGCAATACATATTAGAGTAAATAAACTTGTTTAGTGCGATTGCAAAATCGCGCTGACTGAGTTGCGAGACTTGGTTTTTTTACAAGTTTTGTTTTTGATGGCATCTCATTTCTTTTTGTAGATAGACCCTCTTTTTTTGCTTTCCAGTACTCTCTACTTCTTAAATACTTACAACGAATTTTAAAGCCTCTGTCTTATGAGCTTTTCTTATTTTTGTAAGTAGGTAGTCTTCCTCTTTTTCTTTTCCGGTACTACTTCTTGAGCTTCAGCTACAGTTTTTCTCAAAGCCAACTCTCTGTCTCTATGGGTTTTTCTCGGAAGCTTTGATGTTACAATTTTTGACAAGTCTGGACGTTAAATGCTTCTTAGTCTATTGTATTCACAAATTGAGTATTCCAGCGCTTTAATACCCAAAGTCGACATTAATTAGATGTAACCCGCCCAGACTTTTAACTCTCGAAAGTGCCACGTTAGCTTGACCGGATGTGAATACTGCAGAACCGATATCCATCAGCGCATTATTGAGACTTAGGGCCCTGACTTTTGTGTATGTATAGCATATGCTATACATATGGGAGACTGTTCGCGTTGAACATAGGCTCTATTAATAATTTCTAATTTAGTTTTGACCGGACCAAGCTCGTAATCATGTTCTTTATTAAATGTAATGTATATTTTCCTAAGTATTTTTGTATTTTCCGGATCAACCTTTACTTTTTGCACTATACTGATAGAACCATTAACTAAACCAAGACTCACGTCAATATTTCGCCTTAACATTACTTTTGACAACGTTCGAGTTGTTGGCAAATAATATTGGTAAACCAATAAGTAAGCCTTCCAATCGTCAAAGTAATAATAGGTAGCAATCGAAATTATAAACGAAAATCGCAAATTTAAGGTACGATTACAACGTATTAATATACCTTAAAATTATCTAAATAACCTCAAAATCGTTAACAAATAATATCAGTAAATCAATGAGTAAGCCTTTCAGTCGTCAAACTAATATAGCAATCGAAATAATGAACGAAAATCGCAAACTTATAGGTAAGATTTCTAGGCACATCCGAACAGCATGAAGACGCTCGCGCAAATGAGCGGGGCTGCCGCTCGCTTGGCGGCATTCACATGTGCGCGCGCCCCACTCGCATTCACCTCTGCGCGCGCCGCGGTTATTTACAACCTTACTTACACACGTTGCCATGCTAGCTACGTATGTAATTACATATACGAGCTACTTATATTTATATGTATATAATATATATTAATCATTTATATATCTGGTTATTATATCATATCATATGGGATTACAAAGTTATTTATGCAGTTGGTGTATCTAGAAAACTGGACTGAAATTGCAAAATATTTTAGTTTTTCCTTGATTTATACACTAAACACTAATTGTATTCAAAATTTGAAGCTTCTATGTCTACTAGAAGTGCCTTAGAGTTTTGATGATCTGTCAATCAGTGAGTGACAAAATTAAGAACTTTGACTAGTTATAATTCTTAAACTACTGGTTCAAATTGAATGAAATTTGAAATATACCGTGTTATACAATGCTTGCTTGGTTACTAGAAATACAGGCTTCTAGTTTAATCCACAACGAAGTTATAGGGGGTCGAAAATGGCCTGAACTGCTTCGAGAAAAGGACGGTACGGCCGCCGTGCCGCTTCTATTTGCTCGACTTGACGGGGGCACTGCGGTGCCCCCAGATAAGTTTTTTAAGTAATCCACACTGAAGTGAAACCCGCGCGGAATGCGGGACGCGACTGCGCTTGTCAATCGTTTTAATCATGTTATAATAATATACTTCGCCAGGTACTATAGCATTCCGAGACACAGTGGTCACGTGGGAGACACAAGCCTACGTCATCACCGCTGTGTTACCAGTAGTGTGTAATAATAACTCCCCAACCGTCTTTATTATCTGTGCGAATCCGATAAAACAATGAGGTTTTAACTAACAATTACGTTGGTATATGTTTAAATTGAATTGTTTCGTTTGATTAGAAAAACGAAACGACAATTTATATATATTTTTTTAACAGAATGGTGACTGAAAATTCCTTATTTCTTGTTTTGTTGCAATACGGTGGCAACTGGATAGTGACGTAAGCATGTGTCAGTCCCGGAATGCCAGTCCTTGTTTTTTAGACCATGGTTTTAATGATTAGGAAGTCACGTGACTATTCGCACCAGTTTGAACAGCTCACAGCACCACAGGTGGAATTTCGAAAATACTGAAACACGGGGTCCATACTCTGCATAAAAAACAGTTTCCATAATTTTATTAAAAAATTATGATATTTCATACAAAATTTTCATCTCTTACTTTATATCCTCGTAGAGGTAAAATTAGCAAAAATCATTTCTCGCATAAGGAACTTACCCATGTTTCCAGCTGCACTGTTTTATTTTCGTGCATCAGGCAGTCAGAATATTTCTCTTTATATATGTATGACATTTATTTATTTATAATTTCGTAAATAAAACTGTAAATAACAGCTTAAACGCACTAGATATGCGAAGAATTAAAACTTACTTAAGAAAACAAATAAAGAATGTCAAAATACTAATGCACAATAATGTCCTATGATTTTATTTTCAGAAAAAAATGTTTTTCCAAACCCAAGTATCACATGGAATGCTTAAAGGGAAACAATGCCAGACATTCTTCGGCAAGAAATATTATAGTTTTGAAGGAATACCGTACGCTAGGCCCCCAGTTGGCAGATTAAGATTTAGCGTAAGTACCTTACTATTTTAATTTTATTGTATGTAAAGTTCGCGCCAAACTTTATGAGCCCTCTGAATGTAGGCCGTAGAACAAAACCGCGCATGGTACAAGTTGAGTGTGAGTGAGAGAGTTCCTTCGGACACATATATTATGAATACTGCGCAGCCACTAGCGTGCAACTTCCGAGCGCTCATAAAGTTTTGCGCGAAATGTATAGCGCTACACGGTTCGTCGGGCGCGTGGCCAAAATCGGAACTAACGCCGCCATCTTGTTTTTTCAATACATTTCACAAAATGTTTACCAACACGCCCCCCTGTCAACGTCATTTGAGCGCCAAAAGACCTTTGAATAGCTGTATTAGTTCTTTCTTTCAATGCATTACTTAAATAGCCTGACAGAGCACTTTGACTTTTAAGCTATTGCATAGATTTTATCGCGGGCTTTGAGCGCGGCGACCGAATCAAGAAATTCCGTAACGAAAATAAAACCTAACACCCCCCACTCCGCCTACCATGTAGCTCGGCCGCGCGTTCGCTTAACGTGTATGTATATGGACGACTGTACGAAGCTCGCACGGATCGAGACGGGCTGCTCCGAAATCGGACGAATACGTAAGCAGATTGCATAAGTTGATAAAAAATGCTATGCAATAGCTTTACCGCGGCAGTCCCCGAGTGCCACACGTGTTTTTTTTTTTTAATATTACGGAAGCGTTCCATACAATATGAACCTTATATTAATGCACTTAACGTTCATATTCGTATAAGCTAATGTGAACAAGCCTTTTATGCGAATATGAACATTAATGCTATACAAATAATATTCACATTGGTATGCGACGCTTGCTTAGCTAAGTAAAGTGCGGTCTGCAAATCATGCCCCGACCCTCCGTGCCTCGGAAAGCATATAAAGCGGATAAGTAATATATCAGGTACCTATGGCGAACCTCTATACATCCACGTGCCACTTTGTCCAAATAAATATTTAATGTGGCCATGATGTGCCAACAAACAACCTTGACTTCTTGACTAATGGAAAACTAGCGACATAGTTTCAGAATAATCCTCCTTGTTTACAAACAGAAATAGACCTTTACTATTATTCAGTCTTCTTAACATTTACCGTTATATATTTATTTAAATGAAAGAACAAATTAGTGCCACTTCTGCTGTTACAAACTAGATGCCAAATAATTTATATCAGATTCACATTTACCCTTGCATTTACGCGGCGACGATAGCCCATAGAAATTTACTTATATCCATGCGATAGCCGAAATCGAAGCGCCTATCGTAGAAGGGCGCACTCGGATTTCTATGTGTGTTACATTGACTTAGGTACCTAATTTCCTCAATTGATGCCGTGCCCAAATTATTTTGTCGCGTGCCATTGGTTCTGATATGATATAATAACAAAATCTCTAATATTTACAAGATATAACAACTGTACCTATAATTTTATTTGATATAATGATCAGTTAATATAATAAACGATTGATATAATTTTAAAATAAGTAATATTTAAAAGAATAACATACCGCACCTTCGGTGCAACAAAGTCACAATTCAGAACACTTTTTTTTTAATGTCTTTTATTAGGAATTTCGTAAAAAATCAAAATAAGCTTTTTACGTGAAATTTGCAAAAGCAATAAACAATTAATTTTATAAAGATTTCAAACCAGCTACAAATAGTAATCCAAAAATAAGGCAATAAATGCGAAAAAAATCTTAAAAGTCCTCTCCTGCAAAATTTAAAAATGAGTTGTTGTGACTTTGTTGCACCGAAGGTGCGATACATTGAATATAAAATCGTTTGATATACCACTCAAGACATAAAACCTATTTAGTCTAATATGATAAAAACGCATAGTTAAAAACAAGAATAAAATAAAGTAAATCAGCCAGCCTTATATTTTGTTACACGTAGCTCGTCAAAATGTATGAGACAGTTGTTATTTTTTTTTGTGAATGGATTTCATTCAAATTTTGTATATCGTCTAAGTATACCATGTAGTATACGTGGTATAATTTAATGTGATAAGTTCCGCGCCACTTCGTATAATATTTTGCTAGTCGCGCGGTAAACTCTGGTTGCGCGATGCAGGATTTTGCGTTACGTCAGTGTGACGCGTAGTTCGCATGTGACGATGTAGATGCCGCCACAAGTTTGTGGAATTATCTTCCTGTGCAAGTCCAATAAATACTTTTTCTTTCTTTCTTTCAGGACCCACAAGAACCAGATTGCTGGAGTGGCGTCCGTGATGCTACCAAGCCAGGTAACAAATGCTGTCAGCTAAACCCATACACATCTTCTAGAATGGAGGGCTCAGAAGATTGCTTGTACCTTAACGTATACACTCCAATTCTTCCATGCGACGGAGTGCAAGAATTACCAGTTTTATTTTTCGTGCACGGAGGACGATTTATTTTTGGCTACGGGGACTACTATAAACCTGATTATTTTCTATATCATGACGTGGTCGTTGTCACAGTAAACTACAGATTGAATATACTAGGATTTTTATGCTTAAATATACCGGAAGTACCCGGAAATGCAGGCTTAAAAGATACGGTTTTCGCTTTGCGATGGGTTAGAAATAACATTTCAAATTTCAATGGTGATCCGAATAATGTCACAGTTTTTGGTGAAAGCGCGGGTGCGGGGGCTGTTGCGTCCTATATGACTTCTAAAATGGCGTCTGGCCTGTTTCACAAAGTTATAGCGCAATCAGGGAACTCCATCGCTGATATTTATATGGTTGAAGATGACCCCATAGCTAAAGCAATAAAGGTGGCTAGGAATTTGGACCGAGACGACTTGATTGCTGAAAGGGATCTGTACGAATATTTTCTTGAAGTACCGACACAAGAGCTTATAGTTGCTTTTAGCATGGCAGAAATAGCCAGACCGCCATCTGTAATTCAAGCATTCTTGTTGCCAGTCGTTGAAAGGCAATTCCCCGGTGTCGAACAATTTTTGGGCCAGTACCCCCGAATCGATATCCCTCTAAATCAATTCACCAACGTGCCCGTTTTAACTGGCATGAATTCTCATGAAGGAGCCCTATTTTTGCAAAAGGACGGCCAAGGAAACATCGAATTTGAGGACGATTTTTATTATTTCATACCACAGTATCTTCACATACCAAGAGATGATGGTAGAGTGTGTGATATTGAATCGAAGATAATGAGATTCTATTTTCGCGATCGTGGAGTTACGGAGAGTACAAAATTGGAGTATGTGAACATGGTCTCTGATATATTTTTCCAATTCCCGTTAATGTTGCTACCTGAAATGTTGTCGAAACAGAACAATAATGTTTTCGTCTATAAGTTCCAGTATTATGGGAATTTGCATACGAGGATTATGGGGAATTTGGGGCTTCGAGGGGCAAGTCACGGGGATATGATACAGTACCAGTTTTATAGAGAGAATAAACATGAGAAAACACGCGAGGCTGATATGAAAATTATTAAGATGCTGGCTGAAGCTTGGTGCAGTTTTGCTAGAACTGGGTGAGTTTTAAAACAATTTTTTTTTTGATTTAGGTACTTGTTTAATTGCGTGGTTAAATTTCGATTTTTGGGAGCGAGGAATACTTAATAAAAAAATGTGTTATCAATTGTGGTTTCGCTAGGGTAACGCACATGATACCAACTTTATTTCTCTTACCCTTAAAATCTACTACTAATATACCAAGTAAAAATTCTTGTCCCATAATCCACGCAAGCGGCCTCACATATCCTTTGAGCACTTCTTAGACACGTATTGTACAACAGTCAGTCCTCTCGATCTCGGGCTGGTATTTGCCCCTATGACGATGTAGACGAGTGACGGTGTAGATGAGCAATTTGCACTTGAGTGATGGCGGTCAAAATTAATTGGTAGGCTCCAATTAATTTTGTGAGCGAAGGAGGCGCGCGAATAGGGCTTCCATTACGCAATTACGGACTAATATTAAAGTATTCTCAAATCCGTAACTGAAGATGTCAATTCCGTACATACGTAATTATTGTCATCATCAAACAATCAAAATAGTCAACCAATAATAATGTATTTTACACGTTTTATAATGTGGCAATACTATACAATATAACTACATCATTATCCTTTGATATGTCAAAAGGATAAAATAAATCGCGGGGAATAATACCCTTTTGTACAGTTTTACAAGATATATCTTGCTGTCGGGACGAAAAGAAATGGTTTAACTTAATTATGCATAAGTTCGTCAATTTATTTATTTTTTGAAATATTGTATTTATTTTGATAATTGCTTAGAGTATTATTATTAATTATTATTATTAATTTTAACAAAAAAAAATATAATCGATTTAAAAAAAATAAGGAAAGTTACGGAATTGAAGAAAGAAATTGCGTAATTAGTTACGTAACTGACATTTCCGTAATTTTGGAAGCCCTACGCGCGAACGAGCCGCCTCTAATGCTCCCTAAAAGTAAGGTGGTGGTCGATGATCACACCTAGGTATTAAACTTGCTTCTCCCAAGGGATCGGCTTGCCGTACATAGTGATCAGACTGGTAAATAAAAATACAAAAAATTTGGAAAATCCAAAAGTGCACGCCTCATAATATCATTAAATTCTATAATTAATAACAAAAAACGAACGAAATATCCAGTCGTATTTTTATATTACTAATTACAATTAAACTACATTGAATTAGTCCGTGATTTTCGAAAGGACTTAGTTTTCGATAATACTGAAGGGTTTAAAAAAAATGGACTTGATTAGTTAAGTTTTTCGGGAGTTATCGTGACCACGCTAGGATCCATACATACAGACACGCGGACGTCCACAGAATAACTTTTTTAAACAGATTTTTCATTATTTTAAATAGCGAAATATATTTTGAAAATAACATGAGTGTTGAAACTAGTGTTTTTTCTTGACGTTTGTGAGTGAATATTATTCTACAAGTGCGATATGAAGTAACTAGAGACATTTTTAGCTCAAGGAATTACTTGTTCTTTGTAAGGCGAGAGTAGAGCACTACCTCACGCGCTTCGCTTATGAGGCGTGCAAATACCTCACGCGCTTCGCTTATGAGGCGTGCAAATACCTCACGCGCTTCGCTTATGAGGCGTGCAAATACCTCACGCGCTTCGCTTATGAGGCGTGCAAAAACCGACCTTTTTATTCCTGCGGGTAAGGTTGCAAGTAATGCCAGCAAAAACGAGTAAATTAGTGGAATTTCGTGTATGGTTATTTTTGTAAGTAACTCGGAAAGTCAATGATTTTAATTATGTGACATCAAATGCTAAACTTGTATATTTTCATTTTGCCAAAATAGGATTTGATGTGAATGTCTTCAGATTTAAGAAAAATATCAGTAATAAAGCAAACAACAAGGGGTGTGCGATTATATTGCTCTCAAGTCAACTCAAGTGTAGATTGTATCGTAAAAAAATATTTGCTCTAGTATCATTACAATCATTACCGCGAGATGAGAGATGTCGCGGATTGTTCGAAAGAGTTACCGTGGCCCTGGCGCACAGGCAACTGAAGGAACACGGGTGGGTTTTAGTCAGTAAGAGTCTGACACGGCCTTCCGCTCCGCCCAGAGCGGGAGAGGTCATTTTATGATTTGCCAACCCAAAAACAAAAAAAAAATGGTGATAAAAGATACGTTTGTATAGAATAAACGTGTGACCGCGATTCCTCTTAACATACTCTCAAGATAGCGACGCTCTGTGCTCTCGAGTCTCGCAGAGATCCGGCGGGGTAATTGCGTAGCACACTCACTCTAGGAATAGCTTTCATTTTGACAGTTCAACAACATTCATTGCGTTATTTACGTTGTTGAGCAGACACATTTTTCGAACATAAGAAGTAATGGATTAGCAATAGGCTTCAAAATGATTCAGATTGTGTTAGATAGTATACTACGCAATGAGGGCTATCGCGCTTGAGTTCGCCGCTAGAGGCGCGAGTGTAGAGTAAGGTCTCTAGATGTCAAAATATGTACTGAACGTTCACTGTTTTCGGGATCTTTTATTACGGATTTTAACGAATAATTCATAATAGCTATAATGGTTGTGACATTCTTGGTTAATTATGGCTTAAGATTTTGAGTAAAAAGTTAGGATCTAATTTGGTAGCACTTGAAGGAAGAATAAGATGTGTCTGCTTCATGGTTGCCTATTTTAGGAGCATTATAATCTAAATATTCATTTGAAGTTTTAACATGTAATAAAATAAACATACTATGAATATAAGGGTACTTAAACATATCCAAAACATCAAATAAAAGTACTGCAACAGGACCTTACACGACAGTGGCGCCAACTGGTGAGCACAAAAACGATAGCCCCCCATTAGGGGCTGACCGTGACAAGTGCAACATATTTTCTCTAATTCTATTTAATATATTTTTCAGACGACCAACCTGGCAGGACCAAGAAACGGAATGGCTGCCATACACGAAGAGCGGAAAACATATTTTGATCATAGATGAAAACATAGAATGTATTAGGAATCCTGATTTAGACAGACTCAAGTTCTGGCTAAGTGTTACTGGGGAGACTTCTAAATTATAAATTAAATTACGTGTTTAGGTTAATTATTGTTGTTAAAGAACAAATAAAAAGAGCAAAAGTTAGTCCGTTTCTGACTAAAATTAAATAAAAAGTCTTGCTATCTTTTTCTAACAGTTTAAATATGAAAGAGACGGAAATTAATTGTGGAGCTGTGGAATTAGTGAACTAAACCAAAATTTTATTATGAAAATAGAAATATATACTTAAACAAAACTATTAGAGGTAAAGAAAAAAGGCATAAATTACTTAAATATAAAAATAAATTTGTAAAACCATGTGTGTAAATAATAAGTTGGTTCCATAGATTTGTTTAAATATTAAGATCAGGCCTTGAAATACGGGTACTTTTGGGAACCGGTACCATTGGCCTTGGTGTGATACCGGTACCAGAGTAGTAGGTACCTGTACTATTGGTACCGGTACCAGAGTAGTACCTGTACTATTGTTACCGGTACCAGACGTAGTACCTGTACTATTGGTATTTCTAATCAGTATCCGTACTGTATCGGTACCGAACAAATATTTCTGTAAGTTAGAGTGAGAAAACAGATAATAAATAAAATAAAAAACTTCATCATTGCCAACCCAACGAGAATTCTCGTACAAATATGAGCTTTGTGTTACGCGCCGGGTACCTGAATTTGGTACCGAAATGGCAAGAACCGCTAAGTACCGATACAGAACCTGTACTTTTGGTACCGGTTCCAAGCCCTGATTAAGATATATTGCGTGTACTTACATGCAAAATAATAATGTCTTGACAAAAACCCAATATTTACACTAAATTATAATTATTATTAATTTAAAATTTTATTAACGCACGGGCGGTTTTTTACGCGCACTGGTGGATTTTCAAATCTTGACTCAACGCCTAGACACATTCTCTACATTTGCATTTAATTATTTTCTTCCTACGTTTCGACGGTTTTAGTATCAATATATCTAATAACTACAAAACCATGATTTTACAGGAGGCGACAAAAAAGGTTTCATTACTATAGTTTTTATCATTTGAATCAAAAAGTTACTTGGGTATATTTAAAAAAAATAATAGGAAATGCTTGTGATGGTGATAATAATTTCAAACCTTATGTCTTTGCTAATACGAAGTCTTTCATATTTTACCTAAAAATATACAATAAAGTGAAAATCGCTAAAATGTTAGTTCTTAGATATTGATACTTCACCGTCGATGTATGTCAGTAATTTTTATAATGTACATAATAAAGAGTATTCTATTCTATCCTGGCGTTGAAAATCTAACGATTCGCGATAAGTTATATGGTCTATTCCAAAAGAATCCGATGAATTTTTAACAGACCCTATTCAGGTTAAAATCTTGCGCAACCACTCATTAAAGGGAATTAAGGTTTCATCTTTATATCTCACCACTTTTCCTACGATTATAGTTTGAATAGCACTATTCAATAGAAATTACAATGTCAGTCAGTACAATAAAATTTCTAATTCAAATATTTTAACAATCAAATAGTTAAATCTAAGCACTCAATTTGTAAGTGACATTACAAATTAGCATACACATGTACGTTTTCTGATCGATTTGTTTACGTTTTCATTGCAACTCTCAAAACGGCGTAGGAAGACATCGTGAAAATCGTGATGCCCTAGAAACAAAAATTCGAAGACATTTGATATCTACCAACCCGCACTGGGCCCGCGTGGTGGATTGCGGCCCACTCCCTCTCACAGAGGCCTGTGTCCCAGCAGTGAGAACGTTATAGGCTGATTATGCTTATGCTTAGTTTCGAAACAGATTATACAGGGTGGTAGGGACATCGACGCGTTACCTGTTACCATGGATTCATTACATGATTCTGAACCACCACATCCTTTTTTAATTTTTTTTGGGTGGGATATCATCAAATAACCTCTCCAGCTCTGGGCGGAGCGTAAGGGCGTCTCAGGCTCTTACTGACTAAAACCCACCCGTGTTCCTTCAGTTGCCTGTGCGCCAGGGCCACGGTAACTCTTTCGAACAATCCGCGACCCCGGCAGGCATCGGCCCTATCTGGCCCCATCAATTATGCTGACATCTCTTTGAGGCGCACGTGGAACACGACGCGCCGTCGACCTGGGCCTGGTCCTTGCCGAATGGCGAGTTACCACCACACCCCTGCGTTGAAATTTTTCGTTGGTAATGTTTTTATTTTATTTTATTGGCTATTCAATACATTTTGACCGTGTAGGTATTGCACTTTTCTATGAAACTGCTGATTTTTACAATGAAAACCGAAAAAAAATTAAGCTAGCGGGTCTAGAATCATGCTGAATTCATGATTACTGTTTGCCCTTCGATGTCCCTGCCACCCTGCAGTTACGTACGGTTGTTTACTAACGCGCGTGCCCGTGCTTGTCAATCTTACCAGTTTTTTTATTTTTATCTGTGATAGTACAAATAACTTTATAATAATATGTTTTTTAATCACGCATAATTGACGGGTGCCTAATATGTTTTCGTTACTTATTTATGAAAGAAAAATTAAGTTTATTTTATAATATGTTAAACTTTTTACACAATAAACAATGTAAAGACCATTTTAAAAATTGCATTCAAAGGTGAACGTCCACTGGTCCGCACCGGCCGCAACACACGCACGGCACGCAACGGATTTTGGTTTGCTTTGTATGAGTTATGAACCGAGCGCTCGGTGCGGGCCGTACCGATAGTGGACGCAGTCCTACAGTTCGTGCAAAACTTATGAGCTCTCGGAAGTTGCAGCGAGTGGCTGCGCAGTATGCATAATATAGGTGTCCGAGGGAACTCTCTCACTCTCACACAACTGTACCATGCGCAGTTTCGTTCTCGGGCCTACGTTCAGAGGGCTCATAAAGTTTTGCGCGAACTGTATTTGAATGAAGCTTACTTTAATACTTTCATAAAAAAATACCTAGGTATTCTTCGAACAATATTTTTATAGCATACCATCATGACTGTTTCCTCGAAGGGTTAGGCAGAGGTGTACCTATGGTACATTCCCATTTCGCCAGTTATGTTTAAATCTCATGTGATACCCCGGGAGTCTATTGCCACCAACCGGTCACAAATTCAGACTCGATTTCACTTTGCCCGGCTCAGCGACGCTTGCGACCACTTGACCAAAGAGGCAGAAATTTTAAATTATTAATACTTTTTAATAAGAAGAATGATAGATTATGTTTCCATTATTTTTATTACAAGATACCTATAATATCATGTTATTTTTTTATAATCCTAAGTATTGCTTATTTATTATGAACAAAATTATTGGGGTCGAAAAGATTGGATATTTTTATAATAAAACGTTTTACTAAAATTGTGATGTTTTATTTTTATTTAATCTTAGTAAGTTTAGTGAATACAGGCGTAATATTATTTAAAAAAAAGAAATAAAAAATAAAACCATGAATAATTATATAACATATTTTATTTACGCATAATAATTATACAAAAATATAATTCTAATCTATTCATTATAATTAAAATGGAAATGATAAAGACTAACAATTATTATATTGGCACATAATATCTACACTATAGATATAGAATACAATTTGGAAACAAATAATAATTATTATATAAATATAATTCCAGGGCCTGGTGAGCTTAGGTGTGGCCTAACAGGAATAAGTCTGGAAAGTCAGGCCAATTTGGAAAACAGTTCAAAATCTTAAATAATTACCAAAACAAAAATAATATAATAAGACAAAAAATCTGACTAAATTAGTAAATAGGTATAGGTAGACATTCGTTTTAGAAATAATTTGACATACGTAAATACTTAAAAAATCGCAATAACTTAAGGACTAAAGCACACAATTTAATGTTTAACCGATCTTTTATAAGACTTTTCAGTAGATTATATTCTTGCAGGAATAACATAACATCACGCCTTTATTTCCCGATAGGGTCGGCAAAGGTGGATAGTAAGGCCCATACAATAAGGGCCGAGTCTACAAATTCAGAAGCCGGGCTGCTACTGAGAAAGTTGTAATAGAATAGCCCCAACCTGGGTCTAAACCAAAAAATCTTACAAAATCGGGAAACTATTAAATCGTCTGCCTATGACCACATAGTTCAAAAATTAAGCCTCCGATATCCTTGAAAATATAAATACCAAGATGTGAAGAGGTACAGCAAAAAAATTCAACATAAATAAAATAAATTATTATGGCATACATTTTTAAAGGCCATGAGTAAAATTTTATTATTTTTGGGAATATCAACAATACAATATTAATGATAAATACAAGATATTATACAACCATCAAGGAAGACTACAATAATCAATTTTAAAAAGGAATCTTTGATAGTGTTACTCTTATTTTACAAACCGTTTAATTTCGAGCCCAATTTTCTTCGAACATCCTAGCCTTTACCCAACTATTTTAGGGTCAGCTTCCAGTCTACCCGGATGCAGCAAGATACCAGTATTTTACATGGAGAGACTGCCTATCTGACATTCACAACCCAGTTACTGGGTAACACGATACCCCATGGGAAGACTGATTGTCACACTTTCGAGCTTCTGACTAGGCGTAACGACTGTTAAAGAGGCCTTTGGGTTTATATGATGAGAGTAGACTTGTAGATCCTTTTTGAGTAGGGCAGTGATTCAATAAATCTTGAGCTCTTAAGGCCTTGACCATATGAGGCCATGAGAGCCCGAGTGGCCTAACTATTAAAAAAATAGTTTTCAGTAGTAAGGAAAAAACAGAAGCCTTGATTTCAAATAATTTAAACTAAACTAATTTATAAATGAACTAATTTATAAATGAACTAATTTAAATACGATTTTTTTTAATACTATTTTGTAGGCCACTGTGGCGCTATGACTTTTACCGTTTAGAGCAGATTTTTCTGCAATAAAAATAGTATTGAAAAAATGACAGTTAGGCCGCTCTGGCTCATCATGGCCTCATATATCCAGCAGTGGATTACGATGGGCTGATTCGAATAATAGAAAAACTAAATGGCGAAATCTCTGCCTACACCAAAAAGGATCAACATAAGGATAAAAATACAAATGCTATACAATACTATAAGTATGAAATAGTTTTAAACATGAATCAATGAATTTAAAAAACTGATTTTCATATACAAATCGAACATTTACTGAAATATTCTTAAAATTAAAGATGGAATGTAAATAAATACTGTAAAATTAGAAAATAGTTTAGTGACTAATATCTACAGACTAAATTTTGATGTGATTTTTAGTTTTGGAGTGAATGATTTTGTTCGGGGCCTTGAATGTGGCCTTGGCCTCAAATTATAAAAACCTTTTTAGAAGTCTTACAAAAGTACTAGTGTCTTCAGTCTTAAAAAATTAAAATATAGTATTAGCATTATTTGAACTATATTTGAATAAGTTTTAGTTTAAAAAAAAACAGTAAATAGGTGGAATTATCCATGAAATCGGTAAGTACTTTTGGTAGATACCCTTCTTTTGGACGTCGTCGTACTTACTCGGGTAAATATCAGACATATACTAATTAATAAAGCAAATAAAATGGAATGTAAATAAATACTGTCTTTGATTGTCTTTCCACAAAAATAAAAAACTTAAAGGTATATTCTAAAACAAGGCCTTACCTCAAGGTCACATCCAATACAAAGTACCAGCTTCTCATAATAGCATAACTAATAACTCATTTTCTCATCCACTCCAAAATTTAAAAAAAAATCAACGCATCATGGTCTCCGGACACAAGATCAGTTTGCGAGTCAGTTCAGTCACTACCCTTACACTGGCCTCGTGTATAGCGCTACAAGGATTATTTGGCGCGTGGCAAAAAGCGGAACTAACGCCGCCATCTTGTTTTTTCAACACATTTCACAAAACAATTTTGCACAAATGTTTACCAACAGCGCCCCCCTGTCAACGTCATTTGAGCGCCAAAAGATCCTTGTAACAGTGTAGTACGCCACGTCGGTGGTATTTTTGACCTTGAACTGGTCTAGCGTAACACGGAGGTTCAATTTAACAAGAAACCAGCGGGGTAATTGCGTAACTCACTAACAGTAGGAATAGCTTTCATTTTGACAGTTCAACATCAATCATTGCGTTATTTACGTTATTGAGCAGACAATTTTTTCGAACATATGAAGCAATGGATTAGCAATAAGCTTCAAAATGATTCAGATTGTGATTGATATTGTTTTACGCAATTAGGGTCCAGCTTATACTGGTTCTGTTATGAATGACGTGCGGTCTACTACACGATAACATTTGAAGACAGTTCAGTGATGAAGTGAGTGGGAAATCTTCGTGACTTTTTGAACTGACTGGCGAGCTCGGGTCTATTATGTAAAAATATCACGGTGAAATGGTACGCGGTGAGCTTGAACTAAGCTGTCATTTCGGCGCGTCCACTATAATAATCCTTTCAGGATGTTGTCGAGACTTCCTCACTACTGCAGCGCGTCGGAAATTTTTGCGCAAGCTCGTACTGACGCGGTTTTAACGCGAGTTTGCGCAGGAAAACAGCTTCACTACTGAAGAGAGTCAGTCGCAACCGCATCCTGAGAACTGTAGCAGAGTTTCAGCTCTCCGATTGTAAAGCAGTTTGTGCGGAGGGTGATTGGTACTAACATTAGATAATAAGTACTTTTTTTAAATTATATTACTAACACTCTATGGATTCTTTATTCCGAATTAAAAATCATTATTATTATTATTATTATTCCAGCTTACGCTAGGGATTGACACTATTGGCAGCTCACTTCGCCCTAGTTTTCACGGTGAGATTTTTAAAGGATAGACCGCCTGGTCTCGTGTCCATAACCCATAATAATCAAGACTTACTTCTTACCTCCGAGCGACTCGAAGAAATTCACAAACTTATTGACTCCAATGTTTTTAGGAAGATCATCCTCTGGTGGGTCATTCGCCCTTATTACGTCTTTCGGAGCCCCATTTGAATGGGACACCATTTTAATTTCATTCGATGGCCGAGCATGAGGAGACACTGCCTTCCGTTCACCGTTCAAAGCTTTCACCGGGACTAACTCCTCAATTTTCGCTGGTTCTGGTAATTCATTAATTTCAACTACGTTATCGACTTCGTGCCTCTCCGGGATGACTTCGTTATTCTCCGGGACGACGTCGTTTGACTCCGTGATGACTACGTTATTTTCCGAGATGACTTCGCGGTTTTCCGGTTCGACTTCGTTGTTTCCCGTAATGACTTTGTGGGATTCCGAAATGACTTCGTTGTTTTCTGTGATGATTTCGCTTGATTCGGAGATGAAAGTGTGGTGGGATTCAGTCACTTCGCTTGAATGAGAGAAAACGCTGAAGCTTTCAGTGAAAGTTTCTACGATTTTCGGTTCAGTATTTTTGATAGTTGTTTCTACAATATTAGTCGTCCTTGGGTGTTCCCAGCTACGGTAGTATTTGCTGTACAGGTCGTCCCAGAATTCCATCTTTTCTTTGTCCGGGTTGGTTCCTATGGACAGCTCCTGACCTAGGTTCAGATAGTAGATGTTGTCCTTGGTTACCGGCAACCAGGTCACGGTAAGATAGTGGTTCTCGTCCGGTGTCGGGTTTCTGTAATTATAAAAAGGGTTGATTAAGAATTTATAACCTATTAACGGGAGTAAGTTCTTAAAAAAGAAACATTGTTGAACCTTATTTATTTAATACTAGCTTTTGCCCGCGGCTTTGCCCGCATGGATGTCAGAAATTATCCCACGGGAACGTACTACCGGGATATAAAGTATCCTACGTGTTAATCAACATTATAAACTATGTGTCTCAAATCCATTCAGTAGTTTTTGCGTGAAAGAGTAACAAACATCCATCCATCCTCACAAATTTTCACATTTATAATATTAGTAGGATTAAATTTTAGACACAAAATCATCAATTTTTGATCATGGTCTATAATTTATAGTTAAAGGTAAACTGGGGTCAATTGTGGGGCCCTCATTCAGCCTGATTAAGTGATTACACAAGAAAATGGCCGTTAAAAAATGCATACATCAGGCATTTAATATTTTTGGGTTACTAATTGGGTTTTTTCAATAGAAAATTCTACGGTAACAGCCCGGAGTCTGGATTTGTGCCCGGGCAATGACATAACCTTGCCTTCTATTAAATGGGACTTGTGACTTAAAGTGATGCAATATGCGAGTACTATGACACATCTAGCAAGAAAGAAAAATTGTTTAATCTGCACAAACAAGACGCACATTACAAAAATTAGACAAAATACGTACACTAATAAAAAGTAGCCAAAAGCCTGGTATTCAAAACGACAAAAGTTTGACAATGTTGTCCATTGCAATATAAAATGTACTCTGTGGTCCATTGCTTGATTGCATTTCTGCCATTGTCATATAAATATTAACTATCATATGAAAATGTGAAAGTATAAAGTACTAGCTGCGCCCAGCGGTTTCACCCGCATACATTTCGCAACTTTCTTAATTTTTTTTCCGTAAAAACCTTCTACAAAGTGAACTCGTTCTGAAGTTATGGCGTGACCAAGGGAAATAGGGATTCATTTTTATATATAAAGATTAAAAGCTCAACTCACCCACTCTTAGCAAAGTTAGTCCACAGCCTTAACATCCTCTCCCTCATCTTAACATCCAAAGTCGTAGGCTCAACATCCTTCTGCAAATCATTCTTGAACAGATACCCCAATTCATCCATATGCATAGCTTTTTTCAAACCAAAACTGTTCCGTAATTTGCTTGACACGTTCAACTCGCCAACGTAGTCAAATTTATAGTAGTAAATTGGTTTCTTGGACACATTGACCAGGAATTGGACGTATCTGTGTGTATCAACATTGATTAAACGGTCTGATAGTAGTTCAAAATACTCTTGAAGGCTCTCGACTCCTGTGTGACTGCCCTTAAAGTATAACTTCTTGATTTTTTCAGCAATAGCTAAAGATTCTTCGGAGTTCCTCTCAATGTTTAATTCTTCTGGGATGAAAACTTGCAATTCATCTGTTTTTCTTTCCAATGCGAACTCTAGGGACGTTGATCCAATCATGATTGGAGTATCTGCAACTCGTCCAGATGTTAGCAAGTCGATGAAAGCTTCTGTGATCACTGCTTCAACTCCCGGAAACTCCTTTTCAACGACGACGCCAAAAGCGTTGATCACATCAGGGAACGATTCCACTGGGTTTAACTTCTCATGAGCCTCGACTATGTCTCTGGCCGAAGTAGCGTTTAGGAAGTCCAAAATCTCTTCCGGGTCATCAGACTCGCAATCAAGGATCTTTGCGAGTCTTCTGGCGGATTCTATGGGATTTTTCTGGACAGACCAATGAGCTAGGCCAGTACCAGACTGTATTATAGCCCTGTTGATCAAGTTCTTTGTCAACGGACTAGCTGTTAGGACAGAAACTGATGCTCCACCAGCAGACTCTCCAAAAATAGTAATATTTCCGCTGTTACCTCCAAAATTGTGGATGTTACTCTTAACCCACCTGATAGCTTGGACCATGTCTTTCAAACCAGCATTGCCAGGAACTTCAGGAGTGTTTAAACTCAAGAATCCAAGAGGTCCGCACCTATAGTTAAAAGTAACTACAACCACATCTTTTTCTACCAAATAATCTGCGCCGTAGAAGTTGGAATTGCCTGATCCGAACTTGAAACCTCCTCCGTGGATGAAGATCATAACTGGGAGGAATTCTCCGTCGATGTTGGGAGTGTATACGTTTAGGAAGAGGCAGTTCTCATCCCCGGTGTATTGTCTGTTGTTCAATGGATCGATTTGTGCGCTTACACCACCTTCTGCGGATGCGTCGCGAATGCCGTCCCATGGTTCTGGGGGCTGGGGCGCCTGTAATTGGAAAAAGGAGAATATTAATTAATTGTCAAAGTATTCACGAGCTCTTTTAGTAACAGTTTCCTAGAGCCTTCGTCTGCAAATAGTACCTAATATAAGAGAGGTTTGCAGCAGCGCCCTAATTACTTAACATAGGACTGGGATCATAAAATTTTGGTGACCTAACGGAACGGTCAGTGACCAATCGGAACACTGACGAGTCGGCAATAACTCATCACTTCAGTATTCTTTTTGCCTTTGCTGACAAATGCTAGACTTCCGTTAATTATTTCAAAAAGTAATACTGCGATATAGGGTTAAAGCCTTGTTTTTTTTTTACCCACTGCAGTAGGTATATATTTATATTTATGCATCACATCATGGTAAAGTGTGACTTCTAAATCACTATAACAACACCTTTTTTTTTGGGTGGGAAATCATCAAATGACTTCTCCCGCTCTGGGCGGAGTGGGAGGGCGTGTCAGACTCTTACTGACTAAAACCCACCCGTGTTCCTTCAGTTGCCTGTGCGCCAGGGCCCCGGTAACTCTTTCGAACAATCCGCGACCCTGGCAGATTTATAACAACACCACGGGAACAATTCTTCCTTTTGCTTCATTTACAGCAATTTTAGCAACAAGTTTTAGATTTTTCTTTCCCATAACAGTTACATAATCATGAGTCGATGACGTGTTTGTAAGATGCTGTGGCTCTTATCGTGTTTACTCATAGATAGTTAAGATACAGTTGTGTTATCATTATCACTGTGTAGCAACTGAATAATATTTGTTCATCTGTAATATGGAATGATATTTTGTAAGGTGGAAAATACATCACGTTTTTTAGTTCTGTCGGAGAGTTTTGTATGACCAAGTTTATTGTTTCTAAGGCAGATAATTCTAAGCTACACTAATTTCAATAATGAGGACAAGTCTTTCTAATCTCTTCTGTCCATCCTGCAGGCTTAGCTTGAGCACCGTTCAGGCAGCGGCGTTGGTTATTTCGTGAAGACAGTACGACGGCAGCAAAGTAGAAAGAGTCAACTGTACTTTTTACGAAATTCAGTAGTTTATTCACGTTTTTCTTTTATTTTGCTTATATCTCGAAAATGGTGTGTCCTATCGCAAAAATGATGAAAATTCAACCCCCTCTATGAAACCCTTAAACCCCTAAAACTCAACATGTAGGTATTCATTTTCACATTTTCCATAAAAAAACTGAAAAATTCCATTTTTATACTTTATGGCCGTCGAGTAAAAAGTTTTCTCCTGTCTTTAGCATGGCGATTACAAAATGAAATTGTCTTCACTACCTTAGACAAATGTCAGTGGTCAGTGTGATTTTGACAGTTTGGGATAGATAACTTTCTTCTGAAATAGTCTACATAAAAAAGGATCTAGACAACGATCGGTAGAAACGAAAGACAAAATGACAGATTGTAGAAGGATTTTTACGGTGCGATGTCAAAAAAAGACAAACGAAATGTCACTTTGTATAGAAATGGCTATGTCTTGTCTTCCAAGAAATAGAAAGCGTCATGTTAAGCCTGCTGCAGCGAAAACACAACATGTTATGGCCTTACTTTTCAATATCAAATACGATATGAGTCTTTGTATTCGATAGGTATTTTTAGAGACACTTATGAGCTGTTACTAGATGTATATATCCAGTACCGGCGTTAGGTTAGGGCGCGGCTGAGCGATCGCCCAGGGTGCCAGAGGTGAAGGGGCTGTGACTAGGCGCCCCTTCACCTCTGGCACCTGCAGAGTACTTTTGTTTTAGTTCGTTTGGAGATAGAAAATCAAAAAAAAAATTGAGATCACTTTGCTTGCTCTTGCATCCGACATTGTCTGAATTCTCAAACTTCTCTACATAAGCCGACAAAGTAACTCCTTTTTCTTTATGAATGGACATAAGAAAACAAAATTTTTCGCCCCTCTCTACTCTCCAAGAGGGGAGAGGGGCGTCGCCGAACTTTCGCTCAGGGCGCCCATAATGTTAAAATCGGCACTGTTTACCTAAACAAATTATTTGGACGTTTAACGAGTAATCATAATATGCCGATATTTTATACTAACTTATTCAGTTGGCTTGTGGCGTTTTCACTCCCACATAGGAAGAGAAAGAAAGAGAGAAAGAAAAATATTTTATCTGGGACACACATGGAAATACAGACAATAAAAAAAGGAACAAAAAAAACCTTGTTTTGGGAGAAATGCTCCCAACCGAAGAGAGGGAACTCCTGTGAGGATGCAACAGTAAGACATCAAATAAATAGTAGAACGACCCTTACCTTGAACCTCAAGGATCCTAGGGGCGGCTTAGCATAAGGAATGCCCTGGAAGCTGTAGAAGGCCTTTCCTGAAGGACTGTTGACCACTCGCCCTTGAAGCTGGCCTTGCTCCACACTCACTACCGGTGCTTCTGTCATCCTGCCCCCTCTGTGGACAAATGAGGTAAGGATTATTATTTTATCAAAATTGCCTCCACGAGTTGCGATATCCTCTTGCAATGTACTATGTAGGTACGCCTAGACAAAAACTTTTCTGATAGCGTTAACGCCAGACGCTAACGTCAAAATGTATGGCAATGACATTACCTGCGGAAAAGATACGTAATGTCACGTGGTAAGCAAATTTCAACTCCATACAATTTGATTTTTCCGTTGGTGTTAACGCTTACAGAAAAGGGATTTTGTCTAGGCCCCCTGGAGGATCTTCTTACTGACTAGCTAAACTTTTTAACACTGTCTGAACAGCCACAGAAATCGTAAAACGGCAAGCGTAGCGTGGGGCACCTACCAGGTAGATATACCGACGAAGGAGAGACAGACTGGATGCAGAAGGCGGAGAGGTAAATTTACGTCCAGCAATAGATTGTAAGAATTTGAATTGATTGATGAGCTATTTTATAAAGTCCATGTCGATATAAATAGAAGTGTTTAATTTGGCCTTTTTTAGGGTTCCGTAACTCAAAAGGAAAAAACGGTACCCTTATAGGATCACTACGGCCGTCTGTCAGTTTGTCAAGACCCTTTTTCTCAAGAACGCGAGGAGGTATCAAATTGAAATAAATACGTGGATCTACGGTCCCTTGGAGCTCTAAAAAAATCAAGCTTCTAACTAAAGGTTCCAAACAGGCGCGACGCGACAGCGCGATGTGACTCTAGTAGAACAATTTCTATAAAAACTTCATGGAAATTCTTCCACAAGAGTCGCGTCGCGCCTGTCTGTGCGAGCCTTAAGTTAACGCAATAAGAAAATACAGCCATTTATGCGATGTTTTGATAATCGCAAATAAATCAAAACCCGGGTACTTCCCGTTGGCCTAGAATCATGAAATTTGGCAAGAAGTAAGGTCTCCCAGCACAAATAAAGGAAAATGTCCGAAAAACGTTAATTTGTAGTTTTATCACATTTTTTTTTTGCGATTACTCTTATGTTTGCAGTTAGAGAATAAACCGTGACATAGAAAAAAAAATTACTACAAAGTCAAGTTTGTTCTTGGGATAAATTCATCCAACTACGGAACCCTGCATTGTGCGTGACATATAAAAAAAATCATATCAGAAAGTCTGTTTAATGAATAAATGCAAATCGAAATCAATAAAGCCGTTCTTGAGATATAGCGACAGATAGACAGATAAGGAAATTAAGATATAAATCAATAATTTATGATAAAATCACTAAGTACTTATCACTTAATCTATACAAATAAATAAAATTGATGTGTCTGTTTGTAATGACAAAATAACAGCTTTTTACTAAATGCATTGTGAAAGAATAATTCTTGTAAAAAAAAAAGGAAATGTATACGGAACTTATTTAAATAATGTTTAAAATTTTTGTTTCTATCAGTTTGTTCCGGCAAATCTCCGAAACGGCTAGACCAATTTTGACGGGACTTCCACTGGCAGATAGCTGATGTTATAAAGAGTAACTTAAACCCCTTTTGTTTATGAAAAATAATTTAAACCCATGAAATCCAATATTAATTAATCCTATTTTTTATACTATAGTATTAATCCGACAGTATATTATAATTATATACATTTTCACGCCTATACTGAACGGATTTCGAATAGATGGTATCCTGGGGAAGGACATACTACTTTTAGTCCCGGTAGCACCTTCCCTTGAGGTAATTTTCGACAACCACGCGGGCAGAAGCTAGTTTTGAATATAATAAATTAGGAAGTTGTAAATAATGCTTAATATTACTTTAGGTAGTTAGATATCATTAGTATTCACAAAAGACATTTATACTTTACCAAGTTTCCTTTGAACCGTTAATCTTAAGATTAAAATTAAAATATTACACGTTATTAATATCGTATTTAATCTAAAAGATAAACAAAAATAGTACACACAATTCGTTACGATAACACAGTATCGGGCATGACTTATTTAAATGAACGAGTTAATGATTTCAACTCGGACTTAACCAAAATTCAACACTGGATTTAAGAGGGCGCTAACTGGACACTGGACACTTCAATGGCATGCGTTTCAACCGCAGCCGCTGTAGGCCTGGACAAAAACTTTTCTGATAGCGTTAACGCCAGACGCTAACGTCAAAATGTATGGCAATGACATTACCTGCGGAAAAGAGACGTAATGTCACGTGGTAAGCAAATGTCAACTCCATACAATTTGACTTTTCCGTTGGCGTTAACGCTTAAAGGGATTTTGTCTAGGCCCCTTCCGTCACAACCTCACCGTGAAAACTTAGTTAAAGAGAACTGTCAATATCATCAATCCTTAGCATTAGATTAACTGAAATGACACCACACTTAACCTAAATTTTCACAGGTTTTACACAACAGACCGGCTGGGGACTAACCGACCGAAAAACTGTAATTTTTCTAGCAGGACTCTCTTTATTATTTTTCCAGATTGCGTGGGACGCACGCCCTAACTTTCAGGCTTAAGGACATTGAGCACTATTTGTACTGCACCAGTGTTAAGACTGTTAATTTTTGGCTTACAGCATGATGTTATTGCTACTACAATAGTTGGCCCAACATAGAATAGAATAAATAGACCCTTTGTCACCAGACAGGCGAAGTGGTGTTATTTGGAAAAGAAGCAGTTACATTGTATGTTGGGAGCTCTCGTTTCAAGATCAACCCTCTTTCGATCTCTCTCTCAACATATTCGACATAGCACTTAGGGCCAGTTTCACCAAACTGTGTTTATTCTAAATGTCCCGCTATGCCATTTGACGGATTGTCTCACTACGAAAAATAGTCCGTCAAAATGCTTAACATAGCATTTAGTAACAGCAGAGATTGGTGAAATTTGTGCTTAGTCTCACAGTGTCATCAAAAAGTCACATATCAAGCCTTTAACTTGTATTACTTTTCTATGATAAGTATTCAACATGAAAATCTAACACAAAACTAACTCACTTACCGAATTTCACAGATAATTTCGGCAGTTATCCCGCAGTACCACTTCAGACAAATGTAGTAGATATACTAAGGTTTTATCGCTCCGATAGTGATATCGTATCTTTTCGAATAGTATTTCGTAATAGTATTATAGTTTTGTAAGGGATATGATGGACGATCAGTTAGATAACCATTGGTTGAATGAAATTATCCTGCGCATTGGTATTCAGCTGTATCCGGTTTGTGGAAGCCGACGGAGCCGTCTTTTCTATTGGCCACTCTGACACTCTTCTCTGGCCCAGGGTGCCGCGATTCCGTCCGGTAAGGACCAGGCCCGGGTCGACGTCGCTTCGTGTTCTAGGCGCGCCTCAAAGAGATGTCAGCATAATTGACGGGGTCCGATAGGGCCGATGCCTGCCGGGGTTGCGGATTGTTCGAAAGTGTGTCATTTGATGAATTCCCAACCAAAAAAAAAAAGTGCGCCGCAATTCATGCCCCCCCCCCCCCTTTTTTCCTGACAGGGTTGTAGCTAGTGGCTATCAGAGGCAGGGTGCTAAAAATTACAAGCTCACTTCGCTCGTAAGAATTAAAGACGAACTGAATTATCGAACTGAATTGAAGTATCGTTAAGTGCCTAGGGCCTTCAATAGATTTAAAACGGCCCTGAGCCGACCCCATTACCGTGTAGTTGGGAAAAGGCTATACAAATGATGATGATGAAATCATCCTGCAATGATGCAGTCAAGTATGATGATGGCAGAGAAAATGAGCGAGATGTTTTTTTTAACCCACAACTGTCAAAATCAGTGATCTATATTATCCGTACCATAAGAGGCTCAGTCGCAGAACGGCCACTTCGCAAAATGTCTACCTACCGAACGCAAAACGTCAATTTCTCAGAGTGTCTCTCGTAAAATGTCCCTTTCGTAAGATGTATTTTTCGAAGAATGTCTCTTTCGCAAAATATCCCTTTTTTCCAATGTACGGTACATTACACATTACAAATTGAATTTTATAAATGAACTGTTTGTTTTCTATTAATGAAATTAAATTTTATTAGAAAACATCCATCGGTTTCTTATTAAACTTCAACTATATCCGACGACCCTGATTACTTATCACTGTTGGTGATCGTAAATTTAATCCTTCGTACTACTACAAAATCGTTCAAGTGCGAGTCGGATTCGCGCACAGAGGTTAGTCAATAAAATTGCTGTTGGGTTGCTACTATCAGTGGTAAAAATAATTGTGAAAGGACTGTAGACAAAGGAAAAAAGTTCCATACCAAAACTAGTAAAAAGGAGTTATTTTGGAGGGCATTGATATTTTTATCGATTGCCCTGCGGAAGGACAAAGCTTTCCATTCAAGTGGACTCTACTTTTTTCTATCTGTGACACAACTAGGTCAACCGTGGGGGTCGATATTGTGAAGGCTTCAAAATAGTTTTTTTTTTTAAACAGACCGCTAATTACTCACACTCTGAACACCAAAGTCTTTGACCGTTTAAGACTCTTAGAAAAGATTTTAATCATGGACCGGAATCTGTAATCTGTCCGATAAATACCGATAAGATTCGATCGCCTCAAGATAGATGACCTAGTCATCGGGGCATGCCAAGAGAACATGACTAACATTTAGGGAACATAATTTTATAAAACCTCACCATAGTTGGTCATCAACAGTATAAGTTATAATTTTCGGGCAGGCCTCACCGAAATCAGGGGATTACTAGTATCGTTACGGGGTCACAAGACTTTTCAATATGTCACTTCATGCTATTGTAATTGGGCCAGCACTAGTGCGATTTTAGGGACAGGACTTTAAAAATTTCTCCATTATTGGGCCAATACGTATCAATTTGGAGACAGAACTTAAAAAATGTCATAGTAACGGAGCTGTCAAGTTCTGTATCATAACCGGGGGCAGGACTCATTTGACCTCTATCTCATCTGATGTAAGTAAAAATGTGGTCGACGATGGTGCTCTTGAAAAATCCAACGTTAGATATACTAAGCTATAATATTTACTACGTATTTTCATAAGTAAAAAGAAAAGAAAGAACGAAAAATATTTCATTTGGGACACGCACAGCAAATACAAAAAAAAATATATGCATGTGATATGTTTTGCCAAAGCCTCATTGTGGAAAATATTTAAAAAAAACTTGTACCTATGTCTGTTTTAAAATTTGCAGGAAGGTTAAGGAATGCATAAGATAGATAGCCATAGACAATAATGTACTCTTAGATAATTTAGCGTACTTACCTCTTTGGGAAAATGTGTAAATTATAAATTATGTAAGTATTATATTGCCAACAAACTGCTTTGCAGTTTGGCAGAGGTAATATAATTTGTTAAAAAAATATTTCTGTGAATAAACACTTTTTCACTTTTTTTAAAGTATATCGGATGACGTAGACTCAGGCAGCAAGCTGTACTTGAGTTATCTTGGGGACAGGATTTATAATCTCACCTTATACGCATTCGGAAACTGCTCAAAAGCTCTCTAGACGTCGAATTCAATCGGTACCTTCTCGGCAAATTACTTGTTTCCTCTGTCAATCTCCAGTCATAAATATTCACATTTCTTGTAACATCTTCATTAAAAGAGTCCAGAAAACCAGACCAACTGTCGTTGTGTTCGTATTTCCGAACGAAATTGGCGATTTTTTTGTTTACCGGCTTTTGTCCGAGAGCGAGCAGTTTTGATTCTCTTGCTAAAAGGTAGCGTAAGGCTGTCCTTTTTAGTATTATCAGTTCTTCTAAGGTTCTTGCCATAAAATTAGTACACTTTTAGAATTAAACAAAAATCTACAGAAAATTACGCTAACAACACTTTCTAATTCGAATCGATCACAATTTAAAACACGTCATAATTCAAAACAAGAACAATAAAATCGCGGGAACACCTTTCCAGTGACAATAAAATCTCATTTTTTTTAAACGATACTGCTTTTAAACAAAGGCGACACGACACACAGCCAACGACACAACTGCGTGGAAATTTCAAGACCAATTATCAGTGTCATGACGTGATGGATAGTGCAAATTAGTCTGAGGCACCTGAATGGTTTTACATAATAGATAAATAGCTGTAATATATACAAGGACGTAGTAAATAACGTTATGTAAACTTTGCTAGAGCTGATGGGAATGTAATTCTAGATAAGTATTGATTTTTGATGTAGGAAGTAATTAAATCTCGATTTTTTGATAGTGGGTTAAGCTAGGATAGTCGATTCTATTTTTTCTGTAATGTAGCGTAGGTGTCATAAAAGAAAAAGCACCCCTTTTGCTGTAGGGAAATCCTTATGGATTATATCCTTCGTCTGGGCAGCACAGAGGATTATCTTGGACTCCTACCGACTAAAACCCCAAAATCGCTACTACTACCATTAACTCTTGAAAGACAAGACCTGTAAAACCTTAAGTGCAAAAATATGGTGCTGTTTCGGCGATCATGGGACACTTCACACTTGGCATCATGTCATACGTGCCCTAATACCTGCACCTGATATCGACACGTGGATGTTTTTCATGACTTTTGCAAAGAAAATGCATCTTGAATTTTTAATGACATAATTCACATAATCCGCCTCGGAGTGCTCTTAAACCGCATGGTTATTTAGCTTATCAGAACTCAGTACGGTGATATAAAACCAGCATTAGGTACAGCTGTATACTTCAAGGTCGAGTATACTATGCATGACGATATACATTTCTAGTATAAGCAGACCTCTCATTGTACGGAAAGTCTATACAATTTTTTTTCGTTCTTTAGTTACTTTTAATGATGGTCTGGCAGTTTCGAGTACTTTATGCGGCCTACCCAAATGTCCTTTCTTTGGTATCGTTCGTCGACTCCTTGAGCTCCTTAAGTTCGAGTTGAGCTACGCGATTACCTACAAATGCGTGCACTGACTGGACAGGTTCACTCAAATCTGTGTGGTTCTTTCCTCAAAAGACCATTTCAGATACCAATCTACATAGCCTCCAAATGATCTAACCAAGATTATGTCTATGGACTTTAAAAGAGACTGTGACATCTGAGTTTGTTTCGGCCATTCTTCTCAGAGTAGTCGGATAGGAAACACGGACCTCATTAGTTTTTAAAATATTATGGACGTGTTAATTTTTTGTGTTGATGTGTTATTTTGTACTATATGGATCTAAGTTATCTGAATTAAATGTTTTTTTATTTAAATGTGTTTGTATAAACCTACGTACAGTAATAAAATCATTTATCATTAAGTAGATCAAGTTATACTGGATTGTATTGCTTGATATGCTGTCATGTGTTCAGTATCCTGACTAGTCGTTTAGCACTGTTTAGGAGTACAGATCGTGTGTAATATTATGGAATGAAGAATGTTTGAAGAGTTCGAACGCCTTTGAGGAAGCGAAAATGTTGTTGTTATTTTGTGCTTCCTATAGGAAGTTACAATCGCATAACCTAAGTTACAACTTAGGTGACGCGATTAACTTAGGTTACAACCGAAGTTGTAACCTAAGTTACAACTTGGGTGACGCATGTAGCAGCGAAAGCCGCAAAATAAACAGTAACAAACAGCAGAGCTTTGTCTAGCATGTTTTTTTCTCGTTGAATTTGCAATTAAGTTAAATAAATAGTTTATTTTAATTTACAAGTACTATACATTTTAGTTAGTAATAAAATAAGCGTGCACAATTTAAGTTTTATTACAATAGCTGTGATTACATCCATGCATTTCAATCGGCGCTGTTCACTTGGTCTGAGGCATGCGTCAAAAACTCGTCTGACACATCCGTCGGGCAAGTTAAAAAGCCCGTGTGTTACCCTTGTTAGTTTAGTTATACGTTTATAAATTTTCAAAATGTTAGTTTTAGTCACAATAGTAAGTACACCAATTAGTTTTAGTAAACAATAATTAGTACACAAGTTAGTTTTAGTAAACAATAGTTAGTACACCGATTAGTTTTAGTCACAATAGCTAGTTCAGTCTTTCACCAAACGTAACTCACCGGAGATCATCTAAAAAGTCGTTGACGGCTGTTATCATTGTTGTTGAAGCTGGAAAGACAAAGACAGACATATTTTAACTACTTTCTACTTCTACACATTAATTTCTACAGCTAGGTTTCTATAGTTGTATAAGGATCTTTTGGCGCGTGGGCAAACTCGGAACTAATACCGCCATCTTGTTTTTTAATACAATTTAACAAAATATTTTCTCAAATGTTTACCAACAGCGCCACCCTGTCAATGTCATTCAAGCGCCAAAAGATTCTTGTGGCATTTTAGTATCTACGGTTCTACAGTCTACCTTAATTGATTTTTTCTTCAGCAAAACAAAAAAAATCGCACTACTTATTAATAACAGAGCAAATTTTTATTTAACGTTATTGATCTATGTTAGTTATTAAGTACTAACATAGACTAAGCTATTTTGGTACTAAACCTCTAGACCTCATTGTTGTCTGAATAAATGATAAATGATAAATGATAAATGATAAATGATTTTATTTCTGTAAGTAGGTTTGTACAAACACTTTTACACGTCAATCATATTTTAAAACTAGATGAGGTCGGCGTTTCCTATCTGACTACTCTGAGAAGAAAGGCCGAAACAAACTCAGAGGTCACAGTCTCTTTTAAAGTCCAGACATAATCTTGGTCAGATCATGTGAAGACCGTGTAGATTTGAGTCTGAAATGGTAATTTTGAGGAAAAAATACCACACAGAATGAGTGGACCTGTCCAGTCAGTGCACGCATTTGTCAGTAATCGTGCAGCTCAACTCAAAACTTAAGGAGCTCAACGATTCGACGAACAATACCAAAGAAAGGACATTTGGGTAGGCCGCATTAATTACTCAAACTGCCAGACTTTGATTAAAACTAATCAAGAAAGAAAAAAAAAAAAAACAATGATCTACATAGTCTTCACATTCACAATAATTAAAATAATATACTATTTTACAAAGTAAATATTCATGTCAATACATTTATAAAAATTCATCAATGTCAACAGGTATAAAAAAAAACCTGAAATAATCTTGGTCAGATCATTTGAGGACCATGTAAGATTGGTGTCTGAAATGGTCTTTTAAGGAAAGAACCATACAGATTTGAGTGGACCTGTCCAGTCAGTGCACGCATTTGTCAGTAATCGGGAAGCTCAACTCAGAACTTAAGGAGCTCAACCATTAGACGAACAATACCAAAGAAAGGACATTTGGGTAGGCCGCATAAAGCACTCAAACTGCCAGATCATCATTGAAACTACCTGAGAAAGCGGAAAAAAAAAAAAAAAAAAAAAAAAAAAAAAAAAAAAAAAAAAAAAAAAAAAACTGACGCACATAGTCCTCATATTCACAATAATTTGATAATAAAGTTATACTTCAGAAAGTAAATTGTCATGTCAAATAAAAATTAATAATTGAGGGTTGAATTACAATGGGTCGAAAAGGAACGAAGGGGTGAATCGGGTAAAACAATTCCTTTTTGGCAACAAACTATGCAACGTTTAAAACCATTTTCAAAATTTTGTCGCGATCGCTCGTTCAAGTCCCTTCTCCCCTCCTTTTATAGTACTTAACACGTTACCTGTGTAGCTAGGATTATGGGCACCACCCCTTACGTGTAATCGCAAATGTAGGTTTCAAGTTGCGATAGGTTTTAAGTTGATGATAGAATATTGGTCACCCTAATAAAAAAGTCATCCGATTTTCATTTTTTTTTATTTATTCAGTTCAATGCTCATACCCGAATGTCGATAAAAACGAATAAGCTCCCACGTGTATGAATTTAAAAGACTATTAACTTGCTTCGACTCATGCCCCATTTGCCCCATGGATGGGGCATGCACGTACGATATGAGACTCAAAATATACCATCGATGGGTCATGCACTGTCAACGTATTAAGAAAATTGACGTAATTAATCTTAAGCAAAGCTTAATTTAAAAAAAATGACAAATTAAGTAAGTTTTACAACCCCAAGAATTCGGGCCAAATAAAATTCGGCACTAAGTCATAATAAGCTAAAAGGCTATCCTGCGTTTCGAAGGTAATGCTGTGAGCCTGTGAGGTGTCTAGACGTGCACTTAGTGACGTAATAAAAACATGGATGACATCACACTGCGCCTAACCTAGATAAATAAAACCTAGTTCTGCTAACAGAGGCTAGACTTCTGGCGTCCGCAAAGACAGGTAGGTACACAAACTGTGAATGAACACAATGTTAAATTCAAACTCAAAGCATTTATTTCAAATAACCAATTACAGGCACCTTTGAATTGTCAAGGGGTCGGTCAGTCAGAAAGATGAAGCTAGTTGCCCATTCCAAAGCGTAGTAGGTACCTATGGAGAAGAACGGGAAAGAAACTCCACGGACACTCTTTAAATCAAAATATGGTTACAAAATATTGGTTACATCATTAATGTTGAAATTATGCATGTGAGAACGATGCAGAACGTTAAAAGCCTCCGTAATAAACAAAAACAATCACAAACAAAACAATCGTTGACAAAAACAATTCAAATATTAAATTAAATTAAAATAAGTCGTGGCAGCTAAGAAATGACCAGTCCCTACTGACGGCGCCCATTTCTAAAAAAATCTTATGTGGAACAAATTTCCAAAGTTTGACGATTGATATGAAATGGATGATAATTATTCAATAAATATATCATTCCTTCAGTCGCGAATGGCATTTTGTTCAACATTCGACATAAAACAGAGCTGCAATTTGCAAAAAACCACGGCTGTAACTGAGGATCCCCCTTAATACGAAATTCTTTATTGCATTTCTCAGTGCAGTTATAAACAGATAGGGTAGATATTTAGGAAGAATCACTTATGAACCCTCTTAAGCACAGTACAGTTGAGTAGGAGAAAGGAGGATACATCATCATTGAGTAACTGACAAAAAACACAGCGTAAACCACTGAAGAGAGAAACATTAACATATTATTATATTCCAAAGATTTTCTTTTAAGGGGTGGTCAGTCATTGTTTCTACACTCTTTTAACTGCACTTCTAAGCTAGTCAAACCGGGAGGTCAGATTCCATGGGAATTTAAAGAAGTTTTTTCTATATTATTATACTTAATAAGCTATCGAAAACACATACCACATTATTTATAAATAACTTAATTTATATAAATTAAGCCGGTTATATAAACGGTGTATAAAAATATACTATGCTTATAATTTACATGTCAATGTAGCGAGCAGACTAAAATTTGTCTGGGAGTACTGAGGGCCTAGACAGATGGTATTCGCTTCAGAGCGATTCTATTTCTACAATCGCTATCGCTTTTGCTAATGTTTCCATCATACGAATCGAAAACTAGCGATAACGCTTGTCAAAAAGTGCCACTTGGCTACGCATCTCTATGGAAGTATTCGTTCGACTCTATCGATTCGATTCATAGAATCGAATGATGTTAACATTGTCTAGCTAATTTATATTCGTTGACCTGATCACGTGACATTTCGATAGCTTATTTCAACCCCATACTTTTTTAGGGTTCCGTACCAAAAGGGTAAAAACGGGACCCTATTACTAAGACTTCGCTGCCTGTCCGTCCGTCTGTCACCAGGCTGTATCTTAAGAACCGCGATAGCTAGACAGTTGAAATTTTCACAAATTATATATTTCTGTTGCCGCTATAACAACAAATACTAAAAACAAAATAAAATAAATATTTAAGGGGGCTCCCATACAACAGACATGATTCTTTTGCCGTTTTTATAGGTAATGGTACGGAACCCTTCGTGCGCGAGTCCGACTGGCACTTGGCCAGTTTTTTGGTTTTCCACTAGCGTCATCGCCAATCGAATATTACTTTGTCTAGGCCCTCTGGACTTATTGTAAAGGAGAAAATCATGAGATCTTAGAATGGTTTGAATTTTAACAAATGCCAAGCCACAGTAAGCAAGCGTGATGTATTCCTTCTTCTGCCTAGACTTTTCGCAACTATTTTGGAGTCGGCTTCCATTGTAACCAGATGCAGCTAAATACCAGAATTTAACATAAAGCGACTGCTTATCTGACCTCCACAACCCAGTTACTGGGTAACGATACGCGTTGGTAAGATTGGTTGCCACATTGTCGGGCTTCTGACTACCCGTAAAAGAAGGAATACCAGTAAAGTATTCCTTCTTCCATGGGAACCATAACACTCTGGTATATTTAAAAAAAGTCCCCATAATTTTCAGCCATCGAATTAGGTATTTGCAAAAGTAAAATCCGTCTAGAAAACCGACCAAACGCAAATCCAATTGATTTCACCCGAATTCTTACACCAATGCAAACTCTAAACATCACGATCCAACCACGTGAGGTGGACAGACATCCCCTTGACAACTTGAAGCCTTATAACCCACTAATCTGCTTAGCCTGGTGCGTATTTAACTACCTATTCACTGAAGAAACGTTATAAATAATAGATCCTTCTCTTGATCGAATAAGACTTTATAAGAATTGAACATGACGTCGACAAAATATACAGGATGACCAAGAAATCGACCGACATATTGTTGGGGGTGATAGCTTTGGTCAAGCCCTCCCAAAATAACAAAACATATGTTCCGCAAAATCTTAGTTTTCTAGTTTACTAAATTAAAAAAAAAAAACAGAATAACCGCCATACGTCATTCTTTTGACTCTCATGTGTAAATAAAATCTTTTTATTAAAGTTAAATTAAAAGTAAGTCGTAATTATACAGTTTAGTTTAAGTTTTTATTAATAACTTTTTCCATCAAAATATGATTAAATAGTTACTGTATCCGTAATTACCTTTGGCTCTCCATAAATTCTCTATTATTTGATTTTTTTCCCTCAAATATTTTTAACTATCTCGAAAACTATAAGATAGATATGTCTGTTGATTTCTGGGACACTTGTATACCGTGAGCAGGTTAGTGACTGGGCTGACTGCCCAGGTATGTCGCTGGACGCAGATTTCAGTTGTTACTCGAAAATTCGACTCTCCACAAAGCCTCTAATCAACAGTTGCAATGATATTGACTCCCCCAGGCCATATTATCGGAGACCGTAAGACCAATGTGTTCAATGATAAGTTGATAACCTATATTCCCAAATTAGCAGATACCTTAATGATCTTGAATATGAAAATCATTACATTCAAAAAACGCACAAGACTATCCTTTATATTGCAACTTGCAATGTGGCTACTTGGTACTGCGCCAGTGTTAATTGGTTGACTGAAGATAAATACTTATTTGATCATGTAAGCACATTAACTTGATCACTTGTTTCAACAAAATAAACTGAATTGCCTTCTTGAACCCCGAATGAGACATGCAGGGTCATTTTCGGCTTCATATTCCCAGAATACACACCAAATATAAAACAAAATACAACATAAACATGTGTATCCTATGACGAACGTTCGAAAACCGCGATGCACTCAAATGAGTCATTAATTAATTACAAGAGAGCTCAAACAATAGTGTGACAGCATTGTATTCTTTCATATACGTCAGCTTTGAAAGAAAGTTGGATAAACAATGATATTATGGCTCCGGGCAAAGAAAATAAAATGGTGGACTTCAGGACATTGATACCTAAGTATACCTAAGTGCATAATTTTTAAATATAACTAAGCTGCAAAGCGGTTGACCACTGAGATGGTAGCTAATAGTATGTTATGCTAATATGATGTGAAAGAAGACACGTCACGGCGACCACAAAAAAAATTAAAACGCTAACAAGGACACACGAGACCCATAATTGGCAGACCTGTCCATTAGAAGTGTCGAGCAATAGCAAGGAAACAATGGCATATAATAATCGTGACGAAACTTAGGGCCCTACTATTATTTGCATGGCAGGGCAAGTCAAGGTGACAAAGTTGCACCGCATATGGTAAAAAATCACTCGACATCAGTTTTTGACACATATTGATTTGTTATTTATAAGATTTTATGATAATGGGCTGGCAACCCTTTAAGCTATATAATAGTCTGAAATAGCCAGCATGCAGTGAGCATGCGTGGTTATAAGGCCCGGTAAACGACCAACAAGATATAATTATTTCGATACGATGGTACAATAACGCTATTGGTCATTTAGAAAACATCTCCTCTCCTCTCCGGTCTTCTCTACTTTTGTAGAAACTGGGCTTAATGGTGTACAGATTTTCTCATCGAAGACTTGACCAACTTGTCATAATATTATCGCTTTTTCAACAATTTACGACTGCGAGTGAGTCATTTCAATTTAAACTGCACATATGAAGCATGAAAAAAACAACTATAAACCGCGGTAATACTGCACGTAATAACCAACAAAAATCCCACATAGCTATATATCTTAGATAAACACTCAATAAGATAGTGGAGGAAATGATAACGTCAAAGATTAGCATCTCCTGAGCCGTGAGAATTGAGCAGTTCTCGCTGCCCCACTTCAGACAGTTGGCACGGAGATAAGAGAGTGACGTCAACTTTCTACAGTCTATGGTTACCCATCTCAGTATTGATCCTGGCAACAAAATAACGCTCTGACCTGCAATTTTGGACCGAATGAGGAAATATATCGTGAAGAAAGTTTCGAGTTTAGATATAATGACTTAATGAGTAAGGAACGGACAAGGATACGATAAATTTAAATGGATTGTGTTAGAGATGGTATGCCTTGAAACGAGTTGACTACTGATATGTCGGCTATCAAAGATGTATGGAAGAAAGAGACATATTGCGCAGACCCCAAATAAGTTGAAACAGAGACAAAAAAACCCTTCAATTTTCGAAAACAGTTTGAGTAAAATTATCAGCCTTACGGTGCGTTTCCACCAGAGATGAGCAAGAATGCGTTTCGAGGAATGTGCGTAAAACTAACCAATAACAGCGCTAGCTTAGCTCAAGTTATGAAAATGAAGCGATGTTATTGGATAGTTTCACACACATCCTTCGCTACGCATCCTCGCTCTTCTCTGGTGGAAACGCAGTCTTATTGTCGAACGATTCAATTCAATTCAGTTTCATCTGAAAGAAATAGGATGATACCGGTCACTGCGCGTGGCAATAAGTGTGGACTGTAGCTGCCTTTCTCAGTCCTGTGCTATCCTATCTTTTTCTTCGTGGTCTTATCGCTGGTACGACGAATTTTTTACTCTATCTACGCCCAAAACAATCATTATGTATCCTTTTTGCAATTTGTGTTTCGTTCGACTAAGTATTTTTGATAGCTACAGAATGCTAGCTAGCTGCAAGTCTGCTTGAAAGAATTGGGTAGGCAGTTTATAACATTGGACTTTGGAAGAACAATTAAAACAGATGGGCTACCACGAATTTAATATTAGGCTAGCAATCATTTTCAAAGTCGCGGAAAACGATTGGATTAGGCTCGCATAGAACCAGGCAGTACCTTTGGAAGACAGGAAAGGAGGCCTATACCCAACGTTGGCTGATTCCAGGCTGATGATAGTGACCTTTGAGATTTCGGAGACAATTTTAATGTATACCAGCATGTGTAGCATGACCACTATAGAAACGGAAGACAAAATGACAGATTGTAGAACAATTTCTACGACACGATGTCAAAAATTCAAGAAAATAATGACTTTTTGTTAGAAACTGATTTGTCTTCTCTTCGTAGAGTAGAAATAGAAGTGGTCATGCTGCGCATGCAGCTGTTGATAGAAACCCCTTAAGACAAATAGTTACCAAGATCGATAGTAATCTAATCTCATTCAAATATGAACGATAAATGAAGTACATTGACTTCGTTATCAAACTTTGCGAATAAAAGGAATTTAGATAACATCAACGTTTCGTTATATTTACATAACCAGCCATTACATCTTCGACCATATGACCATTTATATATAACGGGTGTAAAAGACACTTAACGAAGCCGAGAGTCACTTTTACTCCCCGTCATTGTAATAATTTTATTGTACTGGACCATACCTGGGTGCCTTCTGGGTACGGAGATATTGATGGTCTAAATTCCAACTTTTACTGACCTTTTTTTACGAAAACCAGTTTTTAATGTTATAAATATCACAATTTCAAATACCCCCACGACCCCTGTACCTTTTCATGCACCCATAAGCACAATTTTTGCGTGCGTTACGTTGGGCGCTACCGTAAACAGCGATTTTTCGCACCAGAAATAAAATTCGTTTCCCAGCAATTATTTTTGTGCAATGATACTTAGTTTAATGTACAGAGTAGTTGACGCCTGTGTGATGGGTCTTTTTACACCCTGTCTATTGTTTTTTTTATTTTTATTGCCGAGTTGACCTGCTCTTGACCCCGATCACGCCTAATGGAAAGCCATAAGGATAAGGTCTATGATGGAAGGAGCATGCCTTTTTATCTTTACAAAGAATTAACTTTATAAATAGGTGATCTTGTCTCGCATAGTCACAAGCTCGGACAACAGCTTACCCCATGTTAATCAGTATGATAACCGCCGCCTATGGATATCTACAATACAAGAAGCATCGCAGGTTCTTAGCCATCCCAGAATCAATGCCAAATGTCACTTTTGTGTCTATGCCTTATACCGGCACCAAATCCTTTTAAACTTGAATACAGCAACGCTGCTTCTTCTAAGCCAGTGGTTCCCAATCTTTTAATGGCCAGGGACCACTTTAATTTCATTATTATTATCAGGGACCAGTTTGATTTCATTATTATTAGTAGGGACCACAAGGTTAAAAAATAAACTATCAATCTAAAAATAAACATTAATCGAAAAGTTTAACATACGTAATCGTTAAATTAAAAAGTAACATTAGTTAACAAAACACTTATTTTTTTAATTAATGATTCAGTTTGCATCAATGAGATTTTTGAGCTTGCGATTTGTCCAATTAGTGTATGAAATTGTTTTTATATACCAAAACTGCTCCAAAGAACGAGATTCAAACGCGTCCTTACAGTTTCTATCATTTTGTTTGAAATCTTGCGCGGACCATGTTTTAGCTCTTGCGGACCACTGATGGTACACGGACCACTGGTTGGGAACCACTGTTCTAAGCGCTTTGATGTCAATCTAAATGAGCTCGGCCCAGAATTCGGCTACGTGTTTGGCGCCATCACTATCGTCCATCAATTCCTGTAACGTGGAGACGATAGGACACGCAGGAGTCGTATATTAAGTGTCCCATCGCTTGTGGAACAGCAGCATGTTTACACTCCAAGTCGGAGTTGTCTATGAATCTCCACCTGAAGAGGTTTTTCTTGCTTCGGCCAACCTAGGTCCGGAGTCTGTTGGCTGAAGCAAGGAAATCCTGTTCTAGCGGCAGAAATTGGTAAGGTGCTAGTTCTTCCCTGTACGATCTCCTCCTCAAAAACCTCAACTACTACTACAGGGTAGCGATTTAGTCACCTGCATCCGTCAAGGGGGTGATTCTACACGTCATTTAGTAAGATAAGTGACAGGCATAATTTCAACACTAGAAATAGGAACAAATTAGATCAACCACGTTTCAGGTTATCTAAAGTAGGTACTTCTTTTATGGGATACTGTGTAAAATGTTACAATAAAATACCACTCGATATTCTTCAACTAAATGAGAAGAAATTTAAAACATGCATTAAACGCACACTATGTAGACAAGCATATTATAAGTTCAATGACTATATAGTAGATAAAAATGCTTGGCGTAATGCTGGTCCTGCTCCACAGCCACTCGGGCGCATTAGTTAAAATTTGAATGTTTGGAAGAGATACTCCTTTCTTATTCCCCCTTTTATTTTTCTGACATTGCGAACTTAATGTTTGTTTATTTTTTTATAAAATATGTTTTATTATTGAATAACTCAATATATATTTTAATGATTATTTTCTTTTATGTAGTAAAATTTTATTAATTGCTCAAATACATAGCAAACTATAGTTTTGTATAATTTAGAAGCATATTGCAATTTTGTAAATGTGAGTACAATGGATTCGTTTATTATATAATTATGTTGACTTGACACCATGGCAGTAGAGACTATGTCATGTTCACTTAAATGTCTCACTGTTGGTGGCGCGTGTGTTGGATCATTCGGTTCCCTACAAAATGGTTGAGCTGGATGGTGCTGATCCACGCGTCATGTTCGTGAACGGGCGCCGTCAGTTGAGACTGGTCATCTCTTAACTGCCACGGCTTATTTTTATTATTAATCTTATATTTTGAATTGTTTTTTTATATATTTTTTTTTTCATTGTTCTCGCATATAGAAGCAACACGAATAATGTACCCAGGATTTTGTAATATCTTGATTTAAAAAGAGTGTCCTTGGAGTTTCTTGCCCGTTCTTCTCCATAGAGATCTACGTTTTGGAATGGGCAACTAGCTTCAACTTTCTGACTAACTGACCGACTCTTTGACAATTCAAAAGTGCCTGTAAATGGTTTAATTGAAATAAATGCTTTGAGTTTGAGTTTGAGTTTGAATTCTTAACAACTTTCGCTATGAAACTCAAACCAGCACCCTGATTACGTAACACACTATCTATCGCAATCTGATTCATTTTGAAGCCTAATCCATTGCTTCATATGTCGGAAAAATTTGTCTGCTCAACAACGTAAATAACGCAATGAATGTTGTTGAACTTTCAAAATTAAACCCATTCCTACACGTAATTACCCCGCTGAATTGTAAAAAAAAACATACATGCATCGAAATAGTCTGTCTGATGTTGTACAGGCATTTGTTTTTTTTTTGTCACGAATCAGATAAGAGTTTCGTAGCGAAAGTTGTCTGAAATGACGGATTATCACTCCTTAACCGGATGCAGATGACTAAATCGCCACCCTGTATAAATAAATGCTAGCTTGCAAAACTTCAAATCACGAGTATCTAAATATTTTTTGTTGCTTTTAGACAAGCGCACACCATCGTCGACTGCATCATCGCTTACTTCGAGATAGTGGTCAAACGGGAGCTTATCAAAGTAACAGAAATATCCGACTCGACCATCGAATCCTGTGCACTTACATAAGTACAAGACTTTTACTTTTTAAGCGCACGCCACCAAATTCGCTGACCTTGCAGTATAAAGCTCTTGCGAGTGAAAGTTCTGCGACAAGTGCCGACCGAAGTTAAAAACATGTTACATTACTAAGTTTGGTAGGGTTGTCAAGCTGCCAGGAATGTGAAATTTATGTTTTCTTGCCAGAATTTAAAAAAAACCCGTCATCAATTTGTGTAAATATGAAGCAGCCAAAATAATGATGTGCTAAATCAACATAATTAGGGATTTAATTACCATTTGTTACTCACAAAATGGTAAATTCAAGTGGGATAATAATTTGAATCACTACCTACTATTTAATATAATAAAAAATAATAATATTGTTTTTATTTTATGTAATATTTCATATGAAAATTCTTAGATGGAACAAATTTCCAAACTAAATATATAATTTCTACAGTCGCGAATCGCATTTTGATCAACATACGACGTAAAACAGAGCTGCAATTTGCAAAAAACTGAAGAAAATTTCAATTTGGCGGCCTACAACTGAGGATTCACCTTAAATAGAACCTAATATTGATAATTAATATGGTAAATAGTGTTATTGCGAAAAATATCCAAAAATAACCCTGAAATAGCAAACCAAACGTGGCTAGTGGACAACATATTAAAATAAACGTATTTGCGTGACAACCCTACCTCCAATATTATAAGATACCGTTCAGAATATAAAATAATCGTTACGTATTGACAAATCATCTACATTAATATTATACGTTTAACGATCTGTCTGGCTGTCGATATTATGTAAATTCTATATAAAGACTAAAGACACTATCGAATGGTTCTTTCTTAGTATTTTTTATGGGCTTTGACTTCCAAGATTCTTTGGAAACATATCGGGTAATTGAAACTAGTAGGTACTTTCCCTCTGGCCAAAGAAACGATTCATGGACCTAGAAAGAGGGTGACTATCGAGATGACGATTAATAGAGAAGTACGGAAGAAAAAGACAGGGTCGTCGACCTCAAATATGTTGAGATAAAGGGAAGATAATGATAATGACTTTCGCCCTGAAGTTTCTCTAGTAAATTGTAAACGGGACAAACTCAGAAGTTGCATAATCAGCCTATAATGTTCCCACTGCTGGGACACAGGCCTCCTCTCTTCGAAAGGGAGTGGGCTGTAATCTACCACGCGGGCCCAGTGCGGGTTGGTCAACTCAGACGTTGAGTTCGAGCAAATCCATACTGGTTTGTATCTTTGGTCCCTCGTCAAGGTTTAAGACACCCATGCCAAGAGATATCGCTATATTTCGCCACAGCCGAATTACCATCTAACATAACTTCATGCTTGTAAACCGATGTGTTAGGCAGATACACCCACATTTCTCCAGATTTATTTAAAAATCTTATGTAATTTCTAATTCATTTAGTCTTTTAAAATCAGACCAGGATGAATTCTTGAAAACCCAATGACATTTTGCCGTATCCAATTATATTATTTGTATTAATTTTTCAACACACTATCTAACTAGCATATATCCTGAAGAATATCATATATTTTTTTCTGATTTTGTTTACTGCAGTGGATCATATACCTTGCATTTAGGTCCTGCGGGGTAATTGCGTAACACACTAACAGTATGGCTTTCATTTTGACAGTTCAACAACATTCAATGCGTTATTTACGTTGTTCAGCAGACAATTTTTTCGAACAAATGATTCAATGGATTAGCAATAGGCTTCAAAATGATTCAGATTGTGATTGATAGTGTGTTACGCAATTACGGTGCTGGGTGGGAATCGCGCCCCCACGCTCAATGATATGATAATCTAAGACCAAATAATTGATCACATAGAGAAAATCTCAACACATACCACTTTAGAAATCCAACGTACCATAATTTATTATCAAAACCTCACCATGACGTCACCACTAAATTAAAAGACGGGAGTAGTCAAGTCTCGGTAAAAGTTCGGTCGTCAACCGCCTTTCGAAGTAAAAGTCTTGGTTAATATTTATTTACTTTCTTGTGTAGATGCAGCGTCATTGGTATGCGTATGCGCTGAGAAAATACCGGATAATACCTATTCATGATTTGCTGTAGCTGTTTTTATGTACATGAGGAGTTCAATAGACGTAGTAAGATTAGAACATTATAATAGCCTTGTCGAGGCCTCAACGAACGGTGATTCTTAAAATTTAAGTCCGGTGTATCCTGCGGCCGAATTGCGTAACACACTTCCAATAACATATTTTTTAATCGTTCGTAATATTTTTGCATGCTTTAAAAGCAGAATGTAAAAGGACTCCAACATTAATTGTAACATCTGATTTGTAATACTTACATTCTTTGCAAATAAATATATTCTATTCTAATCACAATTCGAAGGTTTTTAACGAATATCTTAATCCATTGCCTCATAGGTTTGAAAAAATCGTCTGCTCAACAACGTAAATGACGCAATGAATGTGGCTGAACTGTCAAAATAAAAGGCATCGCCATCGATTTCTTTTGTATATGTCTAACGCAGATACCTCGCTGCAAAGTCAGTCTCGCTACGTTCTTGCTGAATTGTTAATGTTTTTAACATAACATGCGCTAATCTCATAAAGCTTGGGGGCTCGTGGCTAAATAACAGCCGTACGGGTAGCTCTTCAAGGTTAAGCAACGCTTATCGAGGTCGGTCCGTGGCTGGATGACTATATATTATATATCAAGACCCCTCCGTGCTTCGGAAAGCACGTTAAGCCGTTGGTCCCGGCTGACATTTGTAGATCTTTGACAGTCGTTACAGGTAGGCAGAAGCCCGAAAGTCTGACAACCAGTCTTACCGAGGGTATCGTGTTGCCCAGTAACGGGGTTGTGGGGGTCCGATAGGTAGTCGCTCCATGTAAAATACTGGTATTCAGCTGCATCCGATAATGGAAGCCGATGCCAGCACAGTTGGGAGAAGGTTCGGCAGATGACGCAGATGATGAGCTAATCTTGCTGATACCAGAGAAAAACCATGGACACGAATAGAAACAGTAACCCAGGCTCAACATCACCCACAGCCCGACTTCACCCACTGCTGGGCATATGCCCAGACAAACAAACAAAACATAACAAAAGAGAGGCCTGTTATATAACAGGCCTCTCTTTTGTTATGCCAATCCCCACGCTCCTGTGCTAGCCTAATCCAGGTTTTGAGCCCGTGAAATTACAGGCAGGTTGACCCAGGCTCACCTGCCTGTAGCCTGCTTGCCTGCTCCCGGGCTCTCATACCACAGAGTTCCCTCGTGAGATGATCTTGGCTGCAAAGTCAGGTCATCTCCACGAAAAGAATGTACAGCCCGATTCAAACTCTAATGGCGGCTCGGAACATTAAGCGAGACGCTGCGCAGTAACAAATTCACGTGTCAGCGGGGGTGAGGGGTGAGGTACTGCGCAACGAGTAGCGCACTTCAGAGTCGCCATAAAGATTGAATCGGGCTGTACTATGCGAGTACATATAAAGTTTCAACTCAATTTGATAGGCATGTCCAAACTTTTTTATTAAAATTTTCGAAGTGAAACTAAATAAAGTTTGTAATTAGTACAACCAGCAATAGTCAATGGAAGTCTCCAACTTCAAATATCAGTTACAGAAACACACCACATCACATGGTATTGATTCCCATAACCTTAGGAGAAATGACTCACAGGATGCCACGGCTGACAAAATGTCGTTGACAGCGTGTATGCGAATTTTAATGAATCTTTATTAGCATTCCGAACCCGTCTGGTGTATGTCCGTGTATGTTCAAGTTCTACTCTCGTGGGTAGGCAGTTAAGTGGCGCCTAATAACGGCTAATGTGTATCTTCGACCGAGTTTGATGATGTACGAATCTTAAATTTCATAAAATTGCGTTCGAAACGCATTTTAGAAAAGAAAAGATAAAGTATTTTTCTGGCAGTTCGTGAATCACAAAATAAAAATAAAAAAGGGAAATGTGTTAACAACATGTGTGCCTCACGGTGCGCCAAAAAGGTCCATTTCAGCTAAAATGCCAGACAGATGTTCTCTGACGCTGGTGTTCTAATGAACCTTTAAGGGACAAGTGACGGATAAGTAACAAACAGCTTCATTTCAACATGACACATAATTTTAATACTTACAATTAAAATGTTGCCTGCTGTCTCCATCACTTCGAGGTGTATTGTAACGACAAAAACACTTTTAAAAACGTTAAATTATTCGAGAATTTGTGGATAAGGTTATATTAGCATTTAAATGCAGTCCAAATCCTCGAGAATATGAAGCAATCACCTTTAGAATGCAAGTGGTGACGTAATTTTTTATTATATATTATTTTTATTTTACTGTCGGAAATAGCAGGTGGGCGACGGGCCACTTAAGGGTCCGTCTTATGTTATCCGTTTACTACTGCTTTTAGGTCTGGTCCATCTAAGGTTTCAAGTGGCAATAGTTAATATGTTATCCTAAAACTCCCGATTTTCATCCTATTCCTTCCTAACATTGCATATTACAAAATGCAACGTTTCCATGTCTGTCCGTTAGACCACTTTTAAAGTTCTAACACTAGAACCAATACTGTTTAAAAAGTCGCATATGTTTTCTGGCTAATTACAAGCCGTGGAGGTAGCCCGATAAACTCATAAATCAACTATTAATGTAAGTCTCATGCAGAGGCAATTAAGATTTAGGGCACTACAGCACCCTAATTGCGCAACACACTATCAATCACAATCTGAATCATTTTGAAGCCTATTGATAATCAATTGCTTCATATGTTCGAAAAATGTGTCTACTCAACAACGTAAATAACGCAATGAATGTAGTTGAACTGTCACAATGAAAGCCATCCCTACTGTTAGTGTGTTACGCAATTACCCCGCAGGACCTAAACGCGAGTTTTATAATGCTTAAAAGTATATGATCCACTGCAGTAAGCAAAATCAGAAAAAATATATGATATTCTTCAGGATCAGCTAGTAAGATAATACAGATAATTGGATACGGTAGAAAAAAATCACGAAAATACCTCTAAAAATATATTTTAACGATAAAAAACCATACTAATATACATGCAGTCATTCTGGTTTTTTGACAATTATTCTACAAGCAACATATTAACGTAATAGTGTTTTAATTTTTTAGTCCAATCAATAGATTTTTTGTAAATAGATAATTGCTTCATATTTTGCAATAAATTACCAGCGTTGTGTCATCGCGCTTCTCTTTTTTTCTATACAGTCCGACAGTGACCGCGCTTTAGCTGTTGTCAGCCTCTTAACCTAATTCATAAACCGATCTATACTATACAGCAATAAAAGTTTTATAGTCAGTGAGACCAGACATTAATTCAGCACGATCACAGAACGTGATTGCGTGTTAAATTCTAGCCAAGTAGTTACAATAACGTGATTAATTTTAATTATTGAAATTAATTATTAAAAAGTTTTTGTTGACTTGCAATTGCATCTCACGGAAGGTTATTTATTGTATGCTGCCTTCTGAAATTCTCTACTAGACAAGATTCTACAGTTTGTGTTCTTCTAAAGTCATTTCATCGACACACGTTTTAGTACTTATGGCCAGGGCACCCTTGACGCGAATTGCTCTTCCAACAACTTGGCTGAATATATAATATTTTCATCATGGCAACAGGTTTTTTGGGGGAGGTTTCGGGTGGTTTTGAGGCCACGAAAGAATAGGTTACTTATAGTGCAGTTTTAGGACACCTTCCTCGACTACGTCATCGCTTAACATCAAGTGATATAGGTGTCAAACGCAAGCTTCGTACTAAAGAAAATCGTGCCGACACGGGACAAGACACAAACAAATAGTCAGTGGAGTAATGCTTAACACCCTTACAACGGCAATGACAATTACGGCGGACAATGACGGCGTTAATTTTGACAGTTCAACAACATTCATTACGTTATTTACGTTGTTGAGCAGACAAATTTGTCAAACATATGAAGCAGTGGGTTATGAATTTCTTTCAAAATCTTGCGGACTTTGATAGAAAGTGTGTAGACTATAGCAGAGCAGTGCAGATTTGGAATAGACACAGGTATGATAGGACCAGAAAACAGGCTGTCTAGAAGCGCTAAAGACTAGCCTGGTCCTCAAGGTCGCTAACAATACCGGTAAGGTAATGGATATAAATAACCGAAGCGACGTGGGCGTAAGGACCAGTTTTTATTCTTAGAACCGGGACCGGGTCAAACCTGAATGGATGCTTCTGGCTAAGAACGGTAAAGATTCTAGTATTGCTAATGTGAAATAATCTAGTCAATAAAATTCTTAAATTCATTCATTCACTGACCGACAAAGCGCAGCCTAAACTACTGCGTATAGAAGCATGAAATTTTGATATAAATAAATATAAAAAAACATCAAGTTCTTCTAACTTAAGGTGGATCCTCAGCTGTAGCCCGCCAAATTCAAATTTTCTTTGGGTTCTTGCAAATTGCAGCTCTGTTTTACGTTGTATGTTGAGCAAAATGTGATTCGCGACTGTCGGAATGATTTATTTACTGAATAATAATCATACATTTTATATCAATCGTGATTGGCGTTCAGCTACAAGCTGTGGTCACACTCAGCTATGATATAATTGAGCGAGGTTGTCAGGGGATTAATCTGGGTACTTTTTAGAAAAAGAGAACTAAAAAAAGAAAGATTGCAGGTATGCTGGAAGAGATTTCTTTAGAAATAAGCATCACCTTTGTAAGTATTTTTCTGTTCACTTCTTCTTGTCTGTTTATATATGTGTGTACATAAATGGTTAAATAAATAAATAAAATAAATAAAGATTAAAAATTAAAATGTCCGGCTTTTGTCAGGACTTTCCAAATTTCGAAATGATAGCGGGCAATCGCAGGTCCTATGGGTGGCCATCAGAGACAAAAATGAAAAGTTACATGTGCCCGAACCTGAAGTTAAATCAGCTACCCAATGGCCTTTCAAACCAAAAGAAGGCAATGCTTGGCGTCAGAAATAAGTTACGGTGCAGCGGTGGTAATACTTCCCCGGACGAACTGTCACAAGGAATTCAACTAATACTCCTGTTTCATACTATTTTCATGTTATAGACAAGGAGAGAATAGTACTGGTGGTTTCAAATTAACATAAACTTCATTTGCAATGCGTAATTTAACTTTACTGCTTAGTACTACTTAAGAGAGCGTACAACTGTACACTAGCGCAGTGGCGCTAGATAATATATTTTTAAAGGAGTGCCTTTAAAAATATATTATCTCGTGACTGAGAAGGAATTATGAATAACGGCTGAATAAGGACCCTCGGTAAGTGTGTTTAGAATTTTCTAATACCTTTTACAAACTTCCATTTTGAGACACGAAGCATCACAATACGATGTAGAGGAATGTGTTCGCTTTTCTTTTGTTGCTTCGTGTCTCAATATGAAACTATTTTTTTAAAGCGTTGCCCCACACTAGGAATTTCTCCTGTATTGTGGGTGCGTACTTTATAAAAGGTATTAGAAAATTCAAGACTCACTAACCGAGGGTCCTTACAAGCCGTTATTCATAATTCCTTCTCAGTCAGGAGATAATATATTTTTAAAGGAGATGCTAGTGTACCGTTGTACGCCCTCTTAAGCAAAGTGTGAATGTGCACTGGCATTTCTCATTATCTTACTATTTAATTGTTTTTCGACGGGTGGACGGTCAATTATTACACAGGCTGTTGTTTTGTTGTGCCCAGAAAGCACATTAAGCCGTTGGTCCTGACTGTCCTTCTCTTTGACAGTCGCTACAGGGTAGTCAGAAGCTAGAAAGTCTGACAAACAGTCTTACCAAGAGGTATCGTATTACCCAGTAACTGGGTTGTGGAGGTCAGATAGACAGTCCCTTTACGTAAAATACCGGTATTCAGCTGCATCCTGTTAGACTGGAAGTCGAAAAGGCTTGCCAGATGATGGTGTTGTGTTTTGTGTCAAAATAGAAGGTGGTTCTTGTCTTGTATCGGGCACGAACTAAACGTACGAAAATATCTCATGGCGTGATAAATATATTATCTAATCAGCAAGGTGGTAGCGGGGCTCAGAGCCCGATCTAAAGGGGCAAACCGGGCAAATGCAAAGAGCTGCAAAAATGAGGGGTCCTTAATTTTCTCTTTAAGAGAGAAAAATCTAATAAAAATTATCATGCTTAGCAGCCCAACAAAAAAGGATATTTTAAGGATTTTCTTTAAAAAGAAAAACTTCTTTTGCGGCTGTAAATCTTTACCAACATTATTAAAGTGCTGTCTTGTCTTATAATTTACTTAATGCTGTCTCCTAAGAAAATTATGAGGCAGCACTTAAGCAAGCCAAGCCGAAAAAAAGAAGACATACCTAATTAAGAAAGAAGGAACCAACTGTTTCGATATGTAATGATTTTTTAATTGAAAATACAAATCAATTCTCCCAATTTTTTTTACCGATTTTACATTTCTGAACTAGCAACCCTGTTCAGCCGGACTAATCTGTAATAATCTCACCTCGAAAACTTTGGTGAAGTGATCTTGAAGTGAACTGTCATTCCACGTGATGCTAGGATTGACACTATTGACAGCTTACTTCACCTTAGTTTTCACAATGATATTTTTACAGGTTGCATCGGCAGGCGTACATTTAAGTATCGAAAGAAAAAGAAAAGAAAGAAAGAAAATACATTTATTTGTGGTAAACATGACGCAGAGAAAAACACACAAATACAAAAAACAATGAGTTGGGGGAAAATATGCGTCACATCCACGCAAAGCGGCAATCGCTCAGCATAATGCCACTATCGCCATCCGTGGAGGCTGTTCAAGTAGGCGATTTTAACTAGGGATATTAAGTGCTAGTGTCTAGCTATCAATCCAGTGGCACTTGCCAAGTTTTGAGCACCATTTCCAAAAATTTCTTAACGTGAAGTTCCAGTAATTCACTTTTATTACGACACAATTTTTTACGGATTCTTGTTACGACTAATAGTCAGCTGAGTAATTACGTAACACACTAACAGTAGGGCTTGGCTTTCATTTTGACAGTTCAACAACATTCATTGCGTTATTTACGTTGTTGAGCAGACAAATTTTTCGAACATATGAAGAAATGGATTAGCCATAAACTTCAAAATGATTCAGATTGTGATAGATAGTGTGTTACGCAATTAGGGTGCTGGTCTTTTCATCCATGACAGTCTGCAATGTAACCGTTGACCACTTTTCACCAAAAGGCACCTGTCTCACCGCCGACGAGAAAGCGACTGTCAACGATTTTCTCGCTCAAGGTACGCGCAAAAGAGACACAAATATTAATAGTTGATCGCTGACTGTTCACACCGCCGCGCCGGCGAGTACTCGTTAGTCGCAGCGACAAGATCTATCAAAGAGAGTATCGCTCAGCTGCACTCGCTTGGCAGACAGAACACTCGTTGAGAGACTCACGGTTGGTACATACGATACCATCGAGGAATTGCTCATCGCCGTCAGGCACTCGTTTTTAGTTGCTAGCCCTACTCGTTTCTCGTTAATCACCGGCGGTGGGGTGCCTGAGGGTGAGGCATCATTAGTGCGTTACGTTGCGTCGTCTTAGAGTCAACGCTGCGTCGTTTTACATATATTTTTAAGTTACATGCCACATTATGCGTTGCGTCGTCGCACGTGACGATTCAACGGATCGATGGACGAAACACGAAGCGGGGGGAGGGTGATGCGCTGCGCTGTCAGAGCTCCGGTGTGACGAAGGACAGAAAACTGAAAACCACATTGAGATGCTGCGCTGCAATGGCGTGCGTCACCCTCTTGCGTTGCGACGTCGTGCGTCGTCGCAACGCAGATGTGGCATACAATGCGTTGATCCATTGCGACGACGCAACGCAACGCACTAATGAAGCCCAGCCTTAGGGTGAAAAGTGATCAACCGCCCACATTGTCAAATTGTACGGTGTACACACGACATACATTTACATAGTTTTAGCTGACTTCGCATTGTATAGTCTTTTCGTACAATGAGAAGTCAGCTTATACTGGAAATGTAAAGCTTGATATTATGTCGCCGTGCTTATCTACCAACCAATTCTACCTAACAACTAAATCTGCTGCCTAAACATGCTGAACCGTCAGTCAATATGCTTGCGATTTAAAAAACCGAGCAATCACAAAATAGGCGATCAAGAATGCCCAAAAGTCAAAAAAAATCACGCACTTTTAGTTTTGATAACAATACAATATTGTCGTGTCGTTGGCCAGATTACAGTCGAACTTGTATGGAATGAAGTCACATTTTCTAACCCTTGTGACTAGACTACACAGAGGTTCTCAATTCATATTACTTAGCTACCACGGCTTACTTTAATTTAAATTAAATTAAATTGTCAAACTTTGGAGATTTGTTCCACCTAAGAATTTTTCAGAATATTTCGAAAATTCGCGTGAACGGGCGCGCGTCATGATCGTGAACGGGCGCCGTCGCCGTCAGTAGGGACTGGTAATTTCTTAGCTGCCACGGCTTATTTTAATTAAATTTAATATTTTAATTGTTTTTGTCTTTTTATTACGGACGCTTTTAACGTTCTGCATCGTTCTCACATGCATAATTTCAACATGAATGATGTACTGCCGTCCACTAACTAAAAGGCCGTTAAGCCACAGTTGGTCGTTTTTCACTTTGTAATGTAGTCTTAAACAACTTTCGATGCTCTATATTTTGGTGTAAGAATAATTTTTCTATGATTTATAGTTTTAGAGATACAATAAATACTTTAAAGCAGTTAAGGTATGGTTAGCGACCTTATAGTGCAGTATATTATGTAAAAATTAAAAACATTGCTTAGCTAAAAGTTATAAAATGAATTGAAATAAAATGTGATTAATATAAATGAATGAAATATATCACATATTGTGCAAAAAGACTATGCCTACGTATATAACTTGCAACCTTGTTCCTAGGTAGCATACTTTTCAAGAGACATCAATTCCCACTTATTTTTGCGTTTTCTCGAAAACTACTTTTTGCACTTAGCTGCCTTTTAGTTAGTGGATGGCAGTGTAGATAACCAATATTTTGAGTTAAAAGAGTGTCCGTGTAGTTTCTTGCCCGTTCTTCTCCATAGGTACCTACTACGCTTTGGAATGGGAAACTAGCTTCATCTTTCTGACTGACCGACTCCTTGACAATTCAAAAGTGACTGTAATTGGTTTATTTGAAATAAATTCTTTGAGTTTGAAATTCATCTATTCATCATCTATTTTGCATGTCATTTTAAAATGAAGTATACGTTATTCTTTTGCATAATATACACGCTAGTCAATAGTTTCGTGCTTTCCTACAATTTAGATACATATGAGATCGTTTGTTGGTTAATACTGTGAATGTATTTATAGTTGGTACTTACGGCTTTATAAATAAATAATTGTCTCTTTTCATCTCTCTCACAAGTCGTAACTTCCACATCCTGTACAATAATATTTATACATTCGATAGAATGTACTGATAGAATTTATTACAAATCAATGACCGATTTATCACGTCAACGAGTACTACGAGCACAGCGGATGTTACAACATTTAAAACTCTTTGTCTTAAGAAATAAGATGAGAATTTCTTCCTATTCGTAAAGTTCACTTGGAACCTCACTCAAGTGTACACAATTCGAAAGTGAAGTCATTTGTTTTAAAATGCAGTTTCAATGCTGTTGCACTTATCGCAATATTGAATTATTAACTCTATGGAAAGTTGTGTATTTGGAACCAGCACAGCATCAAATGACCCACTACAAACCCTAAAAATCATCACTGAATGTAAATTATGTTTTATTTAAAAAAAAAACCTGTATGTAGGTTTGTACAAACCCTTTTACACGTCAATCATATTTTAAAAACTAGATGAGCACCCTAATTGCGTAACACACTATCAATCACAACCTGAATCATATTGAAGTCTAATAGCTAATCCATTGCTTCATATGTTCGAAAAATTTGTCCGCTCAACAACGTAAATAACGCAATGAATGTTGTTAAACTGTCAAAATGAAAGCCATTCCTACGGCTTTCTTACGGCGTTTCCTATCTGACTGTAATGAATCAATCGTCATCACCGATAATAATCATGCACGAATTATGAGTATGACACATCAACACACCTAAGTTTAGGAGACTTTTAAGATTCTAGATAATATTGTCTCAAACTCAAAGCATGTATTTCAATTAAACCATTTACAGGCACTTTTGAATTGTCAAAGAGTCGGTCAGTTAGTCAGAAAGTTGAAGCTAGTTACTTATTCCAAAACGTAGAACTCTAAGGAGAAGGACGGGTAGAGGCTCCTTCTAACAGGCGCGACAAGCGACGCGATACAAAGGCACCGCCCCTGTCGCGCGATGAGAGGTGCCTTTGTGTCGCGTGCGATTCGCGTCGCGTATCGTGCCTGTTTGAAGGAGCGTTAAGAAATTCAAAGGACACCCTTTTAATTCAAGATATTATCCAATCCTGCGGGGTAATTGCGTAACACATTACCAGTAGGAATTGCTTTCATTTTGACAGTTCAACAACATTCATTGCGTTATTATTTTTATTACTGTTGTAGCCTTGTTAAAATTTGACATTTTTTATTACTTATTTCATTACTGTAACCTTGTTGAAATTTGACATTTTTGTATCATTGTGACACTTTAATGTAATTCAAATGATTTGACATCAATTTGTATTTTGTAATCCTAATTGTTATTTCTAATCATAATATCTTTAAATTTGTGTATATTAAATAATAATATGAGTTGCATGCCCATTATGTAACGGTAGAACATGCAGGACTCTTATAATAAAACATCTATGTAGATACTAAATACCCATATTTGCAAACCAATAAATTATTTAATTTGATTATGTTGTTGAGCAGACAAATTTTTCGAACATCTGAAGCAACTAGCTTGTGCCCGCGGATTCGCCCGCGTGGATGGCGGAATTTATCCCACGGGAACGTACTACCGAGATAAAAGGTATCCTACGTGTTAGTCCAGGTTATAAACTATCTGTTTTCCAAATTCCATCCAAATCCGTTCAATAGTTTTTGCGTGAAAGAGTAACAAACATCCTTCCATCCATCCTCACAAACTTTCACATTTATAATATTAGTAGGATAGGATGGATTAGCAATATCCTTCAAAATGATTCAGATTGTGATTGATAGTGTATTACGGAATTAGGATGCCAGGTACATCATTCTTGATGCTTCTTTCTATACAGGGTGGCAGGGACCAGCTCGCCGTCCGGTAAGGACCAGGCCCGGGTCGACGGCGCGTCGCGTTCCACGCGCGCCTCAAAGAGATGTCAGCAAAATTGACGGGGTCCGATAGGACCGATGCCTGCCGGGGCTGCGGATTGTTCGAAAGAGTGCAACTGAAGGAACACGGGTGGGTTTTAGTCAGTAAGAGTCTGACACGCCCTTCCGCTCCGCCCAGAGCGGGAGAGGTCATATGATGATTTCCCACCCAAAAAAAAAAAAAAAGGGTGGCAGGGACATGGACGCGCAAACTATAACCATGAATTCAACACATGAATCTAGACCCCCAGCGTAAACATTGTTCGTTGGTTATCAATAAAAAAAATCTGCTGTTCATAGAAAAGTGCAACACCTACGCGGTCAAAATGTATTGAACAGCATTTTAAGCTATTGCATAGCTTTTATCGCGGGCTTTGAACGCGACGACCGAATCAAGAAATTCCGTAACGAAAATAAAACCTAACACCCCCCACTCCGCCTACCATGTAGCTCGGCCGAGCGTTCGCTTAACGTGTATGTATATGGTACGACTGTATTTGAATTAATATCAAAGAAAAAAATATACTGCATAAATAAAAAAAATAATAATAATTATAATTGCATAAGTTGATAAAAAATGCTATGCAATAGCTTTACCGCGGTAGTCCCCGAGTGCCACACGTGTTTTTTTTTTTTGTTTTGTTTTACAAACCTACAAAAAATTTCAACGTCTCATGCGTTGAATTTTTTTCAGAATTCGATTCAGAATTATATACTGAATCCATGGTATCATCAGGTTGCGCGTCGATGTTCCTGCCACCCTGTATGTAGACTTTGTCCTAAAAAACGTTTTTACAAAAAAATCAAACGCCTTCCAAAAAAAAACGTGAAAAATAACTTTAATTTTGGAAGTCGGTGTCTTTCGTTTTGTATTTTCGTTTTTTGCCACCGACTTCCGAAATTAAAGTTATTTTACACATTTTTTGCGTTTTTTTTTAAAGTCACTTGATTTTTTTGTGAAAACATTTTTATTTTTTACTTTTTAGTTGTGTTATCTAGCCACACGAATTCGTATACCATTACTTGATATGTAAATAACAGTGATAGGAAATTATTAAAACATCATCAATATAAACTAAGTGGAAAAATACGCAGTATTAAGGATAACTCAAAAACTACTGGTCAGAACTTGATCTAATTTATATGGGACCACATGAGAAGCACCAACTTTCAAATAAACAAAGAATCATCCAAATCGGAATCGAAAAAAGTTCAGAGCTAACACATTTTTTTTTAAACCTTCGATTTGAGAACCTCCTCCTTTTTTTGAAGTCGGTTAAAAAGGAACATGGTTGGGATATTTATCTGTTCGAAATTACAAATATGCAGCAATTAAGCGTAATTGATCAATATCTTACAGTGGGACGGTAAGACTGTTTGGTAGTACACCTAGCCATTGGCTAAAACCTACATAATTGTATATCTACAGTTATTAATATCCCTTGCCGAGAGGAAAAAGACTGACAGGGATAATATGCCACATTTTTGTCGTTATCCTGTTATTTACCATAAAATACTTAACACAATTATGTATAAATAGAATTACAGGCAACATTTATTTATTGATTAAAAGAAGTCTAATTGTATAGTAATAACCCGGGATTCTGATGTATCTCACACGGACTAGAAAAAAAAATAAAGACTCCGCGCCACGCATATCGAAAGTGACGCACCGTACCGATATATGTGTGTGTGTGTAAATAAGTGTCTTACTTGTGATATGTTATTCCTTGACAATTTTTCTGGGATGTAGAATTACTTTTACACCATTTCACAACACAAGGCATTATTTTATTTTATTACTTGACGTAAACAGTACCTACAATGACGCCGTAGTGCCGCGTAATGGCGGCCGGTCGGCACCGTATGATGTAAATGTGTGCGTGAGGCATTTTTGTACATACGGTCCGGAATCCTTTTTTTTCTAGTCCGTGGTCTCTCATATGTAAATCTACTGTCAAATCTAAGTTCAGTTGTTATATTAATTTGACCTGTAGGCTAGACTTTTATTCACGTAACTAAATAAGTTCAGTTGGAGACTTGCAGTAAGGTTTCTTTCGACAAATTCTTCCGTCTCTCTCTGGTTTTATATTGTTCTTTTTAACCCGACTGTTGCGAAGCCCAAAAGGAGGATAATGTTTTTATATGACTGTTCATCCACCGTTGAACCCAGGTACACAATGAGGTCCTTAAAACTAATTTATTAATAGGCTGCACATAGAATAGCGTCATTACTTATCATATTATTTATCATACAATCGTCACTCTGGTCTTCCTCCGATTGTTTTACGAAAGGATCTGTTTCATCATTGTTTATTTTAATACTACAGTTTTACCTCGGACTCGCCTGGGGTTTCCAGGTTTAATGGTCAGGTCACGCTCTCGTTTCTAAGAATAGGTTATCATAGAAGAAAAATTGTTTAAGACGAAAGCGTCTGCGAAATTCCAATCTTCATACGTTTTTTTGCAATTTGCACGTCCGTGTCAGGTTGTATGTTGATCTGAATATGATTCGCGGCCGTAACAAATATTTATTTATAGAATTATAATCATCAATCATCATCTCTTAAGTTCATATTACGCTTTTGAATTACTATTGTATCAAATCATAACATTTGAGGCCCATTCTAACTTAAGCTGTCTTATTACAAAACACGATCTAACTTTAGCCCAAGCCTAAAACTCCGAGCCATTTTTTGTATTTCGAACTTTATGCCGACTTTAGTAAAGTTCTTAATACAACATTGACAACCTAAGACCGGACTAAGTCGTCAGTTTTTTAAAAGGACCTGTGTTTCGATTGCTGTTAAGTTCGTATTTCAAAAAAGGCTCGATGGTTTAAACCAAAGGTCAACAGACAACAGTCTTCTGAGCGTTGTTGCTAGTAAGACTAAGGGCCACCTTATGGAGCACCTGTGCGCAGTGCATGTACTGTTGCCAGGTGACTCCGTGAGGTGGCGTAATTAAGTATTATTAGTTAGTGTGTGTTTTAGTCTATTATACTAACATAGGTTAAGGAATACTAACACATTTATGGGTTCCATCTGAATTAAAGATAAATAAATAAATAAACAATGTCTAATGAAAAACCTTATATTGTAATAAGACCGAAGGAGTTTTGTTGCTGATTCTAATCATCATAATTCTGTAAAGCCATATTTGTTACGGTCGCAAATCATATTTTGAATTTCGCGGGCTACCTTAGCGGATCACCCTTAATCTGCGCAAATAAGACGCAGTAACAAAAATACATACACTAACAAAAAAATTGTCAAAAGCCCGGTATTAAGAAAAAAAAGAAAACACGAATTTAAAAGTTCAGTATCTGCCTGGCTTATTGTAGTCCACTGCTGTACAAAAATGCCTTCCCAATCACACGCCATTTAACTCCGTCCTCGGCAAATCTCATACAGGTCTCAAATGAGTGAAGATAGCTAAGCCATGGTAAAAATATTACCGGTCATCAAGGTGGCAGCGGGGCTGACTGTACAGGGTCTACCGGGCTTACATTAAAGTATCGCCACTCTTGGAGGCTATTTGAATACAGACCACCTGGGCTTTAGTTCGCTGTCACTTGGCAGGTATCGCGACCGAGTTTCAATTATAATATCTTTGCCACCCACAGTGGCACGATCCTTATATTTGATAATAATGCGTCAAATTCAGTCCATTCAAAACCAGTACCATATTTTGCCGAATGCAGTTCGGTAAAATATGGTATGAAAACATACTTAAACGAGCACAGAAGTTTTTTCATGTAGTCAAAACGGCCCTAAGGACCACGTTCTACTGTTATTAAAGTCATTTCGAAATTCGAACGGTGCTTCGTTGTGAATCCGCGATGATGTATTTTAAAAACAAAAGGATTCGCTTTCGAATTACAAATGTGCGCTCACTTGAGTGAGCTTCCAAGTAATCAAATACAACGCCAATGACGAAACGAGTTAATAATGACAATATAACTCAAAAGCAAGCTATATCCATTCATCATTAGTGTAATACTTTATCACCTATGACACAGTCATCGACAAATCTTTATTGAATAGCCTTCACAATCACGCTCGATGAATAATTTTACTATTTCAATGAAATTGTGAGTCATTGAAGGTATTCATTCAAAATCCGATGTTTTATGTACACAATGGGTTTACTTGACGTTAGGTTTTATGAGTCATATTTTCAATATCTATTATCCATTTTCAATCTTTGGATTTGTGCCCATTTAATAGCAGAAGGATCGCCTATTGCACGCAAATATGCATACGTCTTAGAGACAGGCTTTTTTTTTTTTTTTGGGTGGGAAATCATCAAATGACCTCTCCCGCTCTGGGCGGAGCGGAAGGGCGTGTCAGACTCTTACTGACTAAAACCCACCCGTGTTCCTTCAATTGCCTGTGCGCCAGGGCCACGGTAACTCTTTCGAACAATCCGCGACCCCGGCGGGAGAGACAGGCTTGGCGACATGATATTAAAAATACCTCCTGAAAGCAGGAACGAAGTAGAGGGGACCGTTTCCGGAGTAACCCCCTCCAGCAACCTTGCTGATTGAGTAATCCTTGCACCATAAGAGAAGATCTAATTTAGTGCTCAATCTTCTTCAGTTTACTGGTGGAGGTGTCCAAAAGCTTGAGATGCTAAATATTGGATAAATACTAGAGTTACTCATTGTCGCACGGCAAGCAGAAACTGTCGCATCAAAATAGACTAGCGTATTACCAAGTTCAAAGATTCTTCCTTACGTGTAACGTCAGACCCACATCTGTCAGTTCCAAGGCGAGGTCGAGTGTCGATTCAAAAACGGACTCACATGCATTTTTTGTTTAGTCATACACACATGAGTCACGATTTGCTTACTAAGTATAATGACGTCCTTTAATAGGCAGATGACCCCGTGAAGGTCGCAGGTAGCCGATATGTGCTAGGTGTTTGGCCAGACATAAAATAATGTATGTCAATGCCACATCTGGTATATCAGGGTAACGGTCAGGCGGTTGTTACAAGTACTCCTATGGTTGGCTATGGGCTAGCAGATTGGTGATCGTTTGTGAATTGTGGTGAACTAAGAGGGAAGGGCGGGGTGTAAGGCACTCGCCTAAGAGAGCAAAAACTTCAAGTTATAAATAGAACAAACGGAAATTCATCACCAATGTTCAGGTTTCCATCATTATATGTCAGCAGTGTTTTAAATCGAAAATCGTTTATTCAAATTAGCACTTTTTGAACGTCAAATACAGTTCCCCAAAACACCCACCCTATACCATTTCTTAGTGTTTTAGTCGGGAAGAAGAAAGGACATACTACAATTATGACATTGAAAAAGTCACTTTGTACACCAGGTTCTGAATTCACAACCACTTGGAGTATACGTAAGATATTCAGTTCATTCTCAATATCACATCGAAGTGGAAGTCTACATACAAAGTATATAAACGCGTGTATGTAAGCAGTCAAGTGTGGTATACGATGAAGCGTGAATGATATTACTGTAAGCGATATAAAAAGTTGTGAGCTAGTTTTTCTGGGATTCTAATTCAATATTGTAGGATATGTTACCCAAATATTAAACTACCGATACATTTAAAAGAATTACCAATCAAAGTTTTAAAAAAAGAAGTTTACAAAACTGCTTCTGGAAAAGTGTTACTACGCAATTAAAGAGTTCGTTAATGACAAAACTTTCTGTTAATGTTGTGTATTCTGCTTCTTTGTGATTTAATTTACTGACATTTCTATCTTTAGTTTTATCGCAATTCTAATTTAAATTCATATTTACTTTAATTTGTTGACATTTGTAGTTTAATTTATTGGCATTGCCTAATACCGAATGTTTTGAAATAATATGAGTATTTTTAATAATGATAGTAATATTGGTTAGTGAATGGAATGATTCTTTTTTTAATGTGTTTTTGTCTGTGAAATGTATTATATTAAATAATTTTGCATGCCGTATGGCAGTGTATCATCAAAATAACCATCATAAGTGTATACCTACATTATTGCCAAATAAATGATTTCTATTTCTATTTTTATTAGACTTGCAGCCAATGATTCAGGCTTTACGAAAAAAAAAGTTGGCGTTCGATTGTCTAAACACCGTATTTTGTCATTTTATCGATTAATCACAATGGGTTTGTCATCTATGGGACTTAAAACATAACTGGCGAAATGTGGGTGTGCTGTTAACTCCCACGCTTACCTCTTCGGAGAATAGAAGTAGTAGTTGAGTAGTTTTATTGATATTGAATCGAAATTGACTTCATAACGTTCAGAAAATGTGAAGTCAATTTCTATTCAACAATACTCCTATTTCTATCCTTGTTTAAAATAAGAGTATTTTTTAACAATGTTTCAAAATAGGAGTATTATTATTTAATTCTTAGACTATAAACTTATTTAATCGATTTGGTTACTAATCAAACTGAAATAATCGGCCGTAGTATATATATATACTTATGATGATCCTAACAAGCCACAAAAGATGATGATAATAATGACAAAAACTAATTTGCTCAACCTATACCTTAAAACACGAGAACGGATTTGTATCAAATCAAAACTTATTCCTTTAAAATGGACTGAGCATTAGAAATTGGCGTCAGATATAACAATATCGTAACAATCTATAACATTATGAAGCAGCAACGTCTTTCTGTTCTGAAAACAGTGAGATCACTAGACAGTCTGAGAAGTTAATTATTTACGTCAATTTCTCCTATTACGAGTATGCACAGCAATAAAGTTATACAGACTAATCAAAATAATTACCTACCGACTACACAAAATAAAGGCAATTTTAAGTATGGCTTTCGACACGAGTAACCGTTCCTTTATTAATATTTTACCCGTGTAGACCTGAACTAATAATAGTCTGACCTTTAAAATATTGTGTGGGTGTTTAGGGCGAGCAAGGTAACTACTTGTGTTATGAAAATATTCATTTTACAAGGAATTTTGTAAGGAGTTATTTTAGTTGGATTTGAGGGTTTTCCAAGGAGCAGTGTTTGGTCCTGTATTAAGTTACTTGAATTAAGTTTGGAATTGGTTTCATTTTCTTATGCGATGTTGTTTTTGTCGATAATTAATAAAATAAAAATAAAAAAAGGAATTTTTTTGAACGTTTTCGCATCGTAGTTATATATTTTTTTGCTCAAATATTTCAGGAATTCCGCTTGTCTAACCAATTTGTTTTTTTCTTCAATAAATACAAAGTAATAGGTAAATACGACATCAACAATAATTTATACAGTGTCTTCAAATAACTTGCCACAGCCCTATAATATTTCACCCTAAGAAAAAAAGGGAATACGCTATCAACTACAGTTTACTTTAGTCATCCCTTATCTCAATTTATTTGGGGTCGGCCAAAAAAATTCGATTCTTCTATATATCTTTATCAGCCGTCATCTCAGAGTTTGCTTCTTAGCAATCTTTACTTTCTATTTAAACTTTAGTGTCTTTGCCACCCAATAGTGTAGATATGCGACATCCAAGAACCTGCACTGGACCCGCGTGGTATATTACGGCCCAGTGGGAGGGCCACGGAGAAGGCCTCTGCCCCAGCAGTGGGAACATTATAAGCTGATTATCAATTTACAAGCGACCCGCGCCCTTGCTTCTCACGGTTTTTACGACTTGACGAAACTTGAAGATTTCTTTAGTATCTAAATTTAATATAAATGCATTCTACACATAAACCTTCCGTAATAAATTCTCTAAATTATGGTGAACACCGTATTGAAGTCTGTTCCGTAGTTTAGAAGAACAACGTGGTCACAGACAGACACGAAAAGCGTCTTTATTTTATAATATATATATATATATATATATATATATATAGATGTTTAAATGTAGATAAATGGCCACAAAAAACATTGAGTCTTTATACTTTATACGTTTTGTTATACAGAAAGTGAAAAATATCACAAATACCTCGCAAGGCCGTGACTTGTACAAGTGACAGTGATAAAGTAATCCTAAAATACATATGTACTTTTGAAAACTACGTTATTTCATACAAGTTATTATCTGCAAGCGAAAGTTGGTTTATATGTCTGTAAAAAAAACCTGTTACTTCAGTTCTGTTAAACACAACCGATTGTTGTTTTTCGTTTACATTACTGTTTTTAACCCCCGACGCAAAAAGGACGTCGTGTTAAAGTTTGACGTGTCTGCGTGCTGTGTGTGTGTCTGTCTGTGGCACCGTAGCTCCCGAACGGATGAATCGATTTTGTTTTTTGTTTTTTTTGGTTACCGTGTACAATACTAAAGCTACGGTGTCCTAGACAAGCGGTGACCGCCACATAGCGTCCGCAATTTACCGGCAAATTACGTCACTGAAACGTGCGTATGGTATTTATGAAAGTATGTTTGTTTGTTTTCCTAGAGAGCATTTCTTGACACCGTAAAGTCAAACCCTGCTGCCATCATCTTCATAACTGCCGTCACTGCGGCTGTTATGTGGCTGCCACTGCACGCCTTCCCGCTATCACTAAATGGGTTTAGCGCTAAACATATTTAAAAGATCATTATGTCTCTGTCATCTTCAAACAACGGGGGCTATCGTTTTTGTGCTCACCAGTTGGCGCCACTGGCGAGTAAGGTCCTGTCAGTATTTTTATTTGATGTTTTGAATATGTTTAAGTACCCATAAATTCACATTATGTTTATGTTATTACATTTCAAAACTTCAAATTAATATTTAGATTATAATGTTCGTAAAATTGGCAAGCATGAAACAGACCAAATATTATTCTTCCTTCAAGTGCTACCAAATTAGATCCTAATTTTTTACTTATAATCTTAAGGCATAATTAATCAGGAATGGCACAAATTACAACAATTGAATCATTAGTTAAAATCCGTGATAAAAAATCCCGCAAACAGTGAACGTTCAGTACATTTGACATCTAGAGACCTTACTCTACACTAGCGCCTTTAGCGGCGAACTGAAGCGCAATAGCCCTCATTGGCAGAAACAGAATAATGTTTTAAATACGTTTAGCGGTAGACGTGTTCAGCTATTTGTGGTGCAAGTAGGTAGTTATTGGGAAATATAACATCAAGACTGTATTTCCAAAAGGGTTAAGCAGAGGTACATATATAGTACACCCATATTCCGCCAGTTGATTCAATCCCATTTAACAGGCGGCGTAAGTAAACGGTTAATACAATACGACATCAACAAATTTAGACGTTCATCGGGAAACATACCTCGATAAAAGGGTCATAATAACACAAGTAAATACTATTAATACAACAAACACAGTTACTACAAGCCTGTCACTTGATACTCGCACCGCCACCGCCACCTACGCGCCGCAGCAAATCCTTGGAGCTACCTTATTGTACAGCAGGGAATTTGGCGAATCAGAGATTTTGCAAGGTCTGGTGGGAAAGAAAGTGTGTCTTTGAAATCTATCAATTGTATTATCAAACACTAGCTTTTGCCCGCGGCTTCGCCCGCGCGGAGGTCGGAAATTATCTCACGGGAACGTACTACCGGGATAAAAAGTATAAAGAAAGAAAAGAAAGCAAAATATTTTATTTGGAATACGCACAGGAAATACAAAGAGTAAAAATAAAAAAGCATTTAAAACTAACAAAATTAACAATAAAAAAGAAAAAAAAACAACAATAAACAAGTAAAAAGAAAAACAACCTACCCTACCAACCAACCAACCAACCTGTTAATCCAGGTTATAAACTATCTATGTTCCAAATTCTATCCAAATCCGTTCAGTAGTTTTTGCGTGAAAGAGTAACAAACATCCATCCATCCATCCTCACAAACTTTCACAATTATAATATTAGTAGGATAGGATAAAGCCGGTACTCCCCGAAAGGGTAAAGGCAGAGGTATAAGGGACAAGCATAGAAATATAAAAACATATTTATGGGGACAGCATAAAGGGTGTAAGGGACATCGACACGGAACTGCTACTATGAATTCTGCACATAATTTGACCCACCAGCGTTAAAAATTTTCCTCGGTTATTAAAAGATTTGCACGTCGATATCCGTTACATCATTCTACACTTGCCTGCACTTATGTTTTAGTCTCATGCCCCATGTAAGTTATAGGGAATTGATGTATTTGATTTAAATTGCTAAGTTTGAGGTCTTGGCAAGGCATCAAGGACTCAACGACAATGTCACAGTGATTTGCATGACCGTAAAGCCCTAATAAATAATTAAGGTCCTAAATTGAGGTGCGTTCGATCAAGTTTAGCCTTTATAAATCATTATAAACAGTCACGAAATACGGCCAATTCGGGGAGAATTTTAGAAATCACAAACAATACCCGTATTTCTTTTTAAAAAAATAGGTTTGTCGAGTCTGTAGGATTCTGCAGTCTTTAACACAGGTCTCATCAACTAGTCAGCCAGTCAGCAGGGTGGTAGCGGGGCAGACCGTCCAGGGTACACCAGGCTATTTCAAATGACACTGTGTTTTGCAAAAGAATAAATGCTCATATAAAGACTTCTTTACAGAACAAAATTACACGTAATAATAATCACAGTTTCTGTACAAACAAAATGAAACGCTTTAAAAATTAGTATAACACGATAAGCGAAGGTAAAGCGGTGATTAACGTTACTGGGCCGAATTTCAAGGATTGCGTATACTCTCATTTCCATTAGCCTCGCCTGTAGCCAAGAAAAGCCTTATCCTTTCAGGTAAACCTTCAAGAGGTCACGATCATTTGCCTACCAATTCCCAACTATGTTAGGGTCGATTTCCATTCTCTCCGGATGCATGAACAGAATTCCAGTATTTTACATGGAGCGACATTCTATAAGACCTCCACCACCCAGTGGGTAACTAGATAGCTCTTGGTAAGACTGGAAACATTTAAGAGGTACTACAGCGTCTGATGTTCCCACTGCTGGGACTGGCCTCCTCTCTGTGAGAGTTAGTGGGTCGTTATCCACCACGTGGGTCCAGTGCGGGTTGGTGGATGTTACATGTCTTTGAATTTTTTGTTTTAAGCCTCGTATCCAGTAGGCAACATTTGACACGCGACATGATGCACAACATCATGTTGAACGGCAACGAGGAACATTGTCATGTTGTGCGCCAGCTGGCAACGTCGCGTGTTGTTGTGCAATGTTGCCGAATATGTTGACCGTCACGGGTTGCGCGTCAAATGGTCTAAGTAGATACGAGGCTTTAGGTGGTCAAGTAAAAGGTCAGATAAGCAGTTGCTCCATGTAAAATACTAGTATTCAGCTGTATCCGGTTAGACTGGAAGCCAAACCAGACCTAGTTGGGATAAGGCTATGCAGATTGATTGATTGATTGATTCAGGTAATCAAATAAAAAATGTTACAATTATTTAAATCTGTGCAAGTTTTTCTCATCGACAAACACAAAGAGTGATGCATTAAATAAGAATTTCTCGTTTCTTATCAATGTTACGGTCAAAGTCCTTGTAAGTGTCTACCGCATTAAGCAGCTAGTTTATTTTGTTTTACATTACTTTAGTTATCTTGTGCTAACAATACTTTAACGTTAGTATTATATCGGGTGTAAAAAAACACTTAACGGAGCAGAAAATTACTTGAACCTACTCCTCGTCATTGTAATAATTTTTGTGTACTGAATCATCCCTGCCTGCCTACCTGGGAACCTTCTGGTTACGGAGATATTGAACGTCAAAATTCCAACTTTTACTGACTTTTTTTTTGCGAAAACAAGTTTTAATGTTATATTATAACACAACATTAAATACCCCCACGACCCCTGTACGGTTGCATGCACCCATAAGCACACTGTTTTGCGTGTGTTACGTTGCGCACTAAACAGCGATTTTTCACACCAAAAATAAAATTCGTTTCCCAACAATTATTTTTGTGCTATGTGACTTATTTTTATGTATAGAATGCGTAGTTGACGGCTATGTAATGGGTCTTTTTACACCATGTATGAATGAAAGGCGAGTAACAAAAGGTATTTACAAGGCAGATGTGACGACGGAGGAGGGGACGCCCTAGAAGGACATTATAGGCCACCATATTGCTGATATTCTTCAGAAAGGTCAGGTGCGTAGTACTCGCAACCGGCGTGCGTGTATGACTAGATATGAACGTCAATGAGGCAAAAGGAGTATCGGAGGATAAGGAGGATCGTAGCAGGTGGCGTTCTGTAGTTTCTGCCTACCCCTATGGGAAGAAGGCGTGAGTTTATGTATGTACTAGCTTTTGCCCGCGGCTTCGCTCGCGTTAATTTAGACTTTGACTATCAATTCGGGTTATAATTCAATCATGATCGGAAGACACGTGGCGCCATCTATTATCATAAGAACGTTATTGTTGTTTTCCTCGGGAACAGTACTTTTTTTCGGGAGGAAAGGTACCCTATGTCCGTTTCTGTACACCTGACAACGTATATGCAAAATTTCAGGATGATCGGTTCAGTGGTTTAGGCGTGAAAAGGTAACAAACAAACAAACAAACTTACTTTCGCATTTATAATATTAGTTAGGATTAGGATTAGGATTATATGAGGGAAGGATGCCTATGGGCAGCGGTCACCGCCGCGAACGGACATCTGTAATACCAGATGCTTCGCTAATGCGTCGCCACTGCAGACACAAAACTGAAACGTCTCCTCTGCCTGTAACACTGGCACTTGTAGCCTGAATATGGATACAATTTTTTTTTTTACATAAAAGGATTTTTACAAAAAAAAAAACAACTGACTTTAAAAAAAAACACTACCGAGTGATTTTTTTTTTTCAATTTCGGAAGTCGTTGTCTTTGGTTTTGTATTTTCGTTATTTTTAATTTTGTAGTGTTTTTTTTTTTGGAAAAAGTTTCCTTTTCACCTTTTAGTTGTGGTACCTACCCCACAGAAATTTGTATGACACTACTTGATACGTAAATAACAGTGACAGGAAGTTATTAAAACATCATCAATAATACTAAGTAGAAAAAATACTCATTATGAAGAATAACTCAAAAACTACTGGTCAGATCTTGGTCAAATTTATATAGAACCACATTACAAGCACTTGCTTTCAAATAAAAAAGAATCATCCAAATCGGTTCACCTAGAAAAAAGTTCCGAGGTAACACATTAAAAAAAATACAGTCGAATTGAGAATATCCTCCTTTTTTTGAAGTCGTTTAAAAATGGAACATAACATCACGCATATTGTTTTTTTTTTTTTTTACGAAATGGGCCAGTTCTCTACTTCGATCTCGCGTGGCGGAAAGCGATGGATGAGGTCTATGATAGAACAAGCAAGCCCAGAAGATGCCAATTCACTCGTGCTTCAAAGGCTGACGGGAATTGTATTCCTCGAAGGTTTGGACAAAGGTATATAAGTAGTAGGTACTTACCCACATTTCGCCAGTTATGTTTAAGCCCCATGTAATACGGAGCAATTTTCAACATGTAATTAATTAAAACATAAAACATCACGCACGGCAAACCCCCAAGAGATAAGCTGAGTACCAACACATCGCTGTAAATCCGTATTGATCGTTACATACTTCTTTGTTTTTCCACATTAACGCATCTTTTAGCACGTGCGCCGGTATGTACGCGCACATAACCTTTGCAGGACGTCGGTAAAAAGGTCAGTGTTTGTCTAGGTCACAGGGCGTCTCCTGGCGCTAGTATTCATTGAAATATCTGGCAGCTGGAATCGATTTTCTGTTATCCTTATCGCTTTTGCAAAGATCGTAAGAACCGTAAGATGTTCTGGGCTGGCATATTTTAAATTGTCATTGACAAGGTCAGATGCAGACGCCCTAAGAATACCATGTTTTGTTTCTATTAAATAACACGTAATCAGCAGAATTGGGACAAAGAATGGTAGGAGCCAGTACATGTATGCCATCAGAGATGAGACAGGCAAGCCCAGGCAAAATGCTGATTGATTCGACTTCTACATGAAAAAGTGGCCTAGAACATCTCTTAGTCGTTAAATTTGGAAAGACTGGAAGGGCAGACAGTATTGGCTGAATCATTAATTATGTTCTTTCACTGAATTTAATGTTGATTCAGTATAATATGTCAGCCTGTTTCCCTTAGCTGCTGCAAAAGGGATATATCATCACGAGTCATGAATAGCTAAGCAAACACATTGATAACCGCAGTTTGTTGTTACTAGCAGACTGGGCTACTGCCCACCCTCCAACATTCCAAATCCAATAACGTAATTTAGTCGCAGTCCAGCGAATTTATTCATGGCGAAAATCCTTTTTATTTCGCCCATCCACATGTACTTAAAATTCCTAAGCAGATGCATCATTTATTCCAAAACATATGTTAGTGTATCTGAGCCTGCGACAGAGTAAAAATGTAAAAAAAACCTGCAACGGGTGTCACACGCATATTTTTAACATGACGTCATCAACCATTTCTGTGTGGGGTCTGATGCATTTACCATTATTTTGTTTTAACGTTTTATTGATAAATTACCTAGGTATTCAAATGTATGTAAACTGCATAGGTCTCGTCACTGACTGAGAAGGAACGATTGATCTGCAAACATTTTGTATTACCCCCGGAGTCATTAGAAGAGACTCCACGATTCTTAAAATGTAGCGAGCGCTGCACGCCGCTGAATTGTAAATATTTCTCCCTTGGCATGTGCTAGTCCTCATATTTCGGGCAGGTACGAGAGCCTACCTCTGGTTATTGATTCTGATTCTGGATGATAATGAAGAAAAATCTTAATAAGTGGCAGCTGACATTCAGTCCCTAATGCCCCAAATGATACAGATCTTGGGGATGAGACAGACGCAGCACACGTTCGAAAACTAACATGAGATTCAATCATGCGGTTGACGATGGATCACGCATATCTAGAAGTATTTTTTCAAGACTTGAAGACTTCTGGGTTACAGTCATCGGGAAACAGACTGCTTGCCAGAGTCAATAATAATTAAAATAATAAGTACCTCGAATCGTTTAGCGAGTGGGTGTACGACAAATTGAATTGTAGGCTGTCCCTAGCACCAACAAATTGGAAAAACCAATCATATATTTTTAGATCAGGATACTTTCACCGTCCTGAAATATACTCTATTTTATGTTTTACAGGAAAATTACGTGTATTTCCTTGTGGAACATAACGGGTCCGTTTTGCAGCGGAAGTGTTGCACCTAACCCACACCAACAGAGGTAGGTGCATTTATGAGAAGAATTTATCCTCGTTATATCAATATTGGTTTTTTAGAGCGTTTGCTATATTTAAATGGTGGATGGCACAGGAGCGGTTTTTGTAGGGATGTTTGTGGAAGCCCTATGTCCAGCAATGGACGTAATTCGGCTGAACGATACGTAATGCTATGTAGTACCTAGTCTGTAAGATACTCTTTTTCCACGAAACGCATAGTTCCCAGATCGTAAGAAGGGACTTATCGTTACTTTAAGTAAAGGTGGATTTTTGTCAATATGACCCTTACTATCTATACTTCAGAAGGGTTTAGGGGCAAAACTGCCGCCAGAATAGTTTTCTTGAATAGCCGTGAGGCATTCAGTAAACGTTTTTTGTACTTAAGGAACCGTATTTAACCCTTAAACGCATAGTGTCCCAAAATTGAATCATCAAATTAAGACACCAATATCCGTTCATAATATTTGTGTTTGATACATTAGGCTGTATGAAATGTTTCTTTTGCTCCTTCTCTAACCATAAAATAACTCAACTAGTGACATTTTGTGTTGAATCTGTGGCTGATTGACATTTCACCTTTTGGCGCGCGTTTCTCAAATAGGATTGAGTTGAGTGCACTTTGGCAACATATATTACGAAGTTATTTGCTGAATTTGGAGAAAAAAAAATTGTTTTCTAAAGGTAATGACTATTATTTATGTAATAACTTATGCTTTTTTCAATATAGCATAATTGTTATATGTACAGGAAGCTTTTTTGTTTTGATGCAAAAATGGGACAGCATGCACTATTGGTATAAATTACTACTGTTATTTGAAATTATACATTTTGTGATTTTATTTAATTTGCTTTGGTGGGGTATGCATGCGGTTTGTTATTTTGTTCTAGAAATGGCAGAAAATAATAGGAGAGATGGTGACATCGAGTTCTGGTTGCGCCAGCTAGAAGATGGCGCCATTTCTGAAGACGATTTCGAGTCGGACGGTGACGAACTTGATTATTATCCCACCCAACAAGATTTATTAGATGTTTTAGAAAATGATGATGACGATGGTGAGGCTAGATCTAATGATAATAACGAAGAAACTATACCCGATCCTCCTATTGTAATAGCCGATGCTGTTCCTTCAAATAATAATGATGCACCGGTACATTCTTTAGACATTCAGAGGTTGATATGGAAAAACCAACCTCTGCCATTCAACGAAAATGCCATAAAATTTAATGGAACTGAAGAATACCCTGAAAGTTTGATGAACCTTCAGACACCTTTCCAATTTTTTTCCTACTTTTTTACTGAAGAATTTCTTTTACAAATTGTTACTGAAACAAATAATTATGCTGTACAAAAGAAACCTGATAGACCTGACGTCATAACATTAGGAGAACTGCGAAAGTATCTGGGAATCTTGATTTATATGAGTGTCTACCACTATCCAAGTGTACGTGGTTACTGGGCTAACAAGCACGGGTTTGAGGCAATTATAAAAGCGATGCCTGTCAATAAATTTGAAAAAATAAGAAGAGTACTTCACTTCAACGATAACAATAGTCACTTACCAATAGATCATCCCCAGCATGACCGACTTCACAAGCTACGCCCTGTAATTGAACATCTCAATACCGTATTCTCCAGCATTCCACTAAGTCAGCGCTTATCCATTGATGAGCAGATGTGTGCCACCAAGATGGGCCATTTTTTAAAACAATATTTGCCTAATAAACCTCATAAATGGGGATTTAAATGATTTGTATTATGTTCACTAACAGGTTTTGCTTATCGTTTTATTATTTACGCTGGCAAAGAAAAAGACGATCGTTTGCCTTACGAGCCTGACATAGGAGTTGTGTCACAAACAGTGATAAAACTTGCAAGAATAATTCCCAGACATGTTAATCACATCATATACCATGATAATTTCTATACCACATTGCCCTTGATGTATTATTTTGCTAAAGAAGGAATACAATGTGTAGGAACTGTTCAAAGGAACCGCCTAGGTAAAAAATGTAAATACCCTCAAAGCAGGATGTAATGAAAAAACAAGTGCCCAAGAGGGTCGTATGTGGAATATATTACACATGTTGATGGGGTCGACATGTCTTCAGTTAGCTGGAAAGACAACAAACAAGTAGTTCTGCTCTCGACCTACGTAGGAGCTGAACCAATACAGTCCATCGAACGGTATGACAAAACAGAAAAGAAAAAAATTATTATAGACTGCCCAAAAATAGTCAAAGAATACAACGCCCATATGGGGGGCGTTGATCTCATGGATTAATTTTTGGGCAGATATAGAATAAAAGTCAAGACCAGGAAATGGTATATGAGGATTTTTTACCACCTTTTAGATTTAACTATTATAAACTCTTGGGTTCTATACAAAACTGTATAAACAAGAAAAGGAGCAGACCCAAAGAAGCTGAAAAATCTGTCAGAATTCAGGTCAGAGCTGGCTGATGTCTTATGTACCTATGGTATTACGACCCAGCCAACAAGAGGACGTCCTAGCAACAGCAGCATCACTGATACTGCAGATGCAAAAAGAAGGAAAGGGTGCCAGGTTCTTCCACCTTCTGACGTTCGGTTAGACAATCTTGGTCATAGTCAAATTAAAACCGATCAACGCATGAGGTGCAAGAGACCTGGCTGTAAGCTACAGAGCTTTGTAAAATGCACAAAGTGCAATGTATTCCTTTGTGCAAAGAAAGGAAACGATTGTTTCAATTTATTCCACAGTTAATTAATAAAAGCAATTTTTTAAGTCTATTTTGCATAATGTCCCAAAAATGCATCAACTTGATTTTATGATTAAAAACCTATAAAATATTAAAAGTTATTTTTTTTATTATTTTTCCCGTTTTTCACAGCTTCTAAAGAATTGAAACCATTTTTTTCCAATAAAATTAATTAATTCATGCATTTAAGGGTTAAGAACTTAGCGTGGAGCGAAATACGTAGATATATCCTAGAGTATTTTCTTTATTTATTTCTAATCAATTAATGTAGAGAGAGTTGCGAACTCTTTTAGTTCCAGGGAAAGAGAATCCAGGATTAACAGAATTATACCTGAGCCCGGATTTAAAGAGTTCAGAAACAAATGGACTGTCAGATGTAACATAAAAATGCCATATTTTTTAAGCAGTTATCTCAGCAGATAGGCTGAGTACTACCTAAATAGTATTCCTTTGACGATATCCTAATCACTAAAAAAATTAACGGCAGTAAAAAACCCATTTAGAAATCTCAAAGATGACACTGGCATAAATGATCGAAACCATTAGTTAACTCTACGTTTTGATAAAAAAAAAAACAATAAAAAATCCAATAAGATTCCAGTTTGATGACGGCATCTGTTTTCTCATTGGTTGGGCGAGCCAGATGCATTTTATTAAAGAGGTTTACACACTATTTGGCGACCGGTGACCATTGTATTTTTTTGTCCTTGCGATTTGAATTTGGAAATGGATCGATGAGAGTGGCGAAGATGGAGATTGCAGAGGCTTAAGATTATTGGAGAGGCCTATGCCAAGAGGAGACTGAGAGAGGACTGCTTTTTATGATGTTACCGATCATGATTTTTGTAGGTAAAGCGAGTTTGCTGCACACATATTTTGCCGGGTGATTTGTTATCGAATCGGAAGGAAAAAATAAATAAATTATGGTCAGGTACAAAACGAGATTATTTATGGAACGTATTAAATTACCGACTTACCTCAATGTTCATTGTTTCATTTGTGTAAAATTAAAATATGAAAAGTTTAAAATATGCTGTCATTGTATGATAAATATGAGTATCGACGATTGTACCATAGTGATCTCATCATATTTTATTTTGAAACAAGAACAGATATTTATTTAGATTTGTTTTAAAAATTATGATTCCATGCGGCAGCACCTATATCAGCCTAATTTTCGAAAGTATGATGCTCGCAAATGAAATGGTTACATTCTTTTTTAATTTAAAATCTACCCTCAATATTTAAACATTATAAAAATATATCACTGCTTATTTTTACCAATTTTATACCTGACAAAAAATACCTATATTTTTTAATTTTATTCCATTCCAAATAAAATAAAATACATATTAATAAAATTCATAAGAAAAAGAAGAATGATATAAATTAATCGTGTTGGTACATTACAATATGCTTATTGTTTAACGTTTTAAGTTTAACAAGGCACATTAACTGATATAACCCGATTCGCTATGCAGTAAAAATAAAGTTTATAAAACAAAAGCGACCGAGAAAACCTGTTTGCAAAAATCTCACGATTTCGCGCTGCCGGTGCGTCGGCTGAGTTTTTTCATTTCTTTTTATACACACATATTGGAAGATAATGCACTTGGAAAACACAAAAGATACTGAAATTTTAATTATTATTTTAACACTCACCTGTAATTTTAACCGGCACGAAACTAATCCGTATTTTAATTCAATAATTCGCTAAAAATGCAATTCACCAGCGTACACTCGTGACCCTAGCGGACATTAGCACTGACAGAGGTGCCAACGTGACAGATGACGGCAGACGGCGTTTTTGTTATTATGTTGGTGGTACGGCGAGGTTTGTAAACGTGAAGGCTCTATTTCTGCCAGACGTAATGTTAAGCCTAAGTAATGTTTTATAACTTAATAAGAAATTCGATAATAGATATAATTATTAATTTTAATATACTTAAATTTGGGGTTTTATATCACAACAATGAGTGAGGTAACTATGGTTAAAAAATTAAGAATTGAACGTTACTCAAAGTTCATTGAACTTGTGAAATGAACGCAGCCATTTAACTGCCAGCGTTCCAGTCTTAAACGTCAGCTAAAACGATATATTTTACATTCGATAATGCTAGCGGACATAAGCCAGTTCCACAATATTGAATCGACTGGGGTTAAAAACTAAAACTCGTCCGTGCGATGGCAGCACTTACTTTACTGTCATACGGTGGATCTTTAGCTGTAGCCCGCCAAATTCAAATTTTCTTTGTTTTTTTTTGCAAATTGCAGCTGTGATTTACGTCTTATGTGATCAAAATGCGATTTGCGACTGTAGCAATGATATATTTACTGAATAATAATGATCAATTTCATATCAATCGTCAAACTTAGGTTTCTGTTGTTGTTTAAATTGATAAAAAAATTTAACGATAAAATTGTGTGCGAGTTGTACAGAGACCCAATTAAAGATGGCTTACGGAAAAAACAAGTGTCTATCATCGGTAAAAGAGCAGATTTAGTGACAAAATATCTGGCCTTCTAATTTTTTTCCTTGCTGAGCATTTTCCGACGATCTTTTCATGATGACAAGTGATGAGATATAAAGTTGAAACCTTCTAAATGAAGATGAATGTGTAAATAATTCAGGTAAGATTGCCTTGCATTGCTGAATGGTAAATAATACTCATTACACTAGCCCAGCTGAATGTATTATTTTAAGCTAATCATTTCGCCTCAACTTGTGTTACGTACTATTACTACGTACTATTTTCTATTTCTTTAGTAAATGATTGGGTAAGAATTTAACCTGAAAGGGTTTGTTTATATTTCAACAGCTAGCCATCAAATTCATATACCACTTGTGATAGCTAGTGTAGTACCGAGTGTAGTGACATCCGATGTGACCTATTGGCAGTGTTTATACCTATTCAGCTTAGATCATTTACCTATGGACCCGTATCGTATGATTATATTCAATGATTAATTAATATATAGAATTGACTGCTTGAATCTGTCAGTTTTCTTCAATGATTTAATAATACAACTAATCAGTCTCAAAGGCGGTGTGGATTATGATTATGATAAACAAAAAGGTTACTCGGAACATAATTTTTCTAAACCGTTTAGATGCCGTTTAATAATAATAATAATTCCTTTATTGTCAGGCAACTGAAGCCCATAGATAAAATACACAAAATACAAAATAACAAACTAATACATAATAAAACTGAAACTTGTGTTAATAAATATTGCTTAAAACTATGTTAGTAGCACTTCACTTCACTAGCTAATTGTCCTTGTGCGGTCCTGTGGTATTTGCCCGCGGAAGCGACGGAACAGCACGTCCTGTAGCCAAAAGTCTTCTTCCAAGACGACGGACAAGTAACAATTCGGTACTCGCACCACGAACGCCTTGAAGTTGACGTTGCGGCGCGACTCCAGTAACTGCACCCTCGGCGTGTACCTCGTCTTCTGGCGCACGTACTCCACGATGTCCTCCACCTTAGTGCTGTAGTGTAGGCAGGAGATGTACACCGGCGTGTTCGGCTTTGCGGCACGCAGGCTCACTCCGGAATCCGTAGGAGCTTTGCCGCAGCGGTTCTTGTTCACTCGCGAACGGCGCTTCCTCCTTTGCACCGTCACGAAACCCTCATCATCAACCCTATTCGGCGCCTTTTCTGGCGTTGGCTTCATACATGGAGCGCCTGGGGCACTCGCGGTGACGCTAGCAAAATCCCTTTGTAAGGGTTTCGCCAGGGATGCTGACACTGGCAGCGGGACGGGGCGAGGGGCTGGGGTGGCGCTGCGTGGAGGAGCCGCAGTGATAGGCGCGGGGCTGCGGGGCACGCAAGCGGGGCGCACTGCAAGCTCAGCAAACGACGCTTGCGCTGGCGACGAAACTGCTGACGCGGAATTCGACGACGATACACCGTGGCCGGTTCCGCGACACATGTTTACATTAGACGCATCGACTGATGACCTAGTTACCGCCACACTGTTGCGCAACTCGCTAAATTCCTTGCGCAAATCTGTGACGGTGTTTTGGGATGCATCTAACTTCGCTAGCACATCCGCGAGGCAGGCCTTCAGAAACACAATGTCCTTCAGTAGGCTTGTTACGTCGACGTGGTCAAAGGTGATGGGTGGAAGCTTGTGTAGCTCCTTCGCCACAAACGTCGGCACGTCGTCCGGGTCAGTCTCCTTGAACAGCGTGATAATGTCTTGCACGCTTCTCTTAGTCCCGTCACGCCGGCGGGACACCATCTGGTCGCGCTTGTTAAGCACACTGTACAACAACAGCTTAGCAGCAGCTATGTCGTCCTCGCTGAAGTTTGTTGCGCAGATCTGGACAGCAGACACCTCATCCATTACATCCAGCTTCTGCTGCAGAAATGCCAGCAGCTCATTCGCCACAAGTTCATTACTCATGACGAGTAAATTACGAAGCCAAGTTTAAACGAGTGCCCATGGAGTTTCGTGTCCTTTCTTCCCGATAATGTGTATCCATATTTGATCTCGTAAAGGGTATCGTATTACTCAGTAATCGCGATGTGGAGGTCACATAGGCAGTCGTTCCATGTAAAATACTGGTATTCATTTTCATCCGGTTAAGGCTCCTACACACTATGCCGGCGGCACAGCCGCTAGCCGGCGGGTTTTTACCGCGCGGATAGCGCTGGCATTATCAGGCATTATGAAAGCCAGGCGAGGTGGCTCCAATACCCGCCGAGGTTGTTGGCGTCCGGCATGCCCGCCGGCCGGGCCGCCAGCATTTTATGTAGGACCCTTAACCGATAGAATCCCGGTGGCCTTCTGTAGGGCCGGGGTGGCGCCACCGTCAAGCCCCGCTGGCCCTCTAGAGGGTCACGTGGTCGTGCGGTTAAATAATCATCATTATTGCTTCTAAATGAGGGCTAATATCGTCTTTTGAGCATTTCACTGTAAGGGCTTTTTTTTTTTTGGGCTGACTAACTGTCTTGTTCCACGACATACCGGCCCTACAGAGGGCCACCGGGATTCTATCGGTTACAACTGAAAGCCAACCCAAACTAGTTAAGAAAAGGCTAGACAAATGAAGAACCTTATACGAGTACACTTTCTCTCTTCTTTTCTCAAGAAATCTATCGTTAAAGGAGGGAATATAAAATATCTTTACTTATGTACTTCTTGTTTTTGAGTAAGTTGTTATCAGTGTTGGCAGTGTAGTTGGCACTGTTGGCAGCATTGTCTACCTCGGCCACCAAAATTGACGGACTTTTTAATGGGCTAATGTGAGTAACCGGCATTACAAAAACAATGCTTTAAATTTCGACGAAGTCTTAAAAGACACTGGAACGCGTTAGCATTTTTGTTTTGATTTTTGAACGCTAGCGGCGGTTTCCAACCGCCATTTTTCCTGCTTGAATATTTCAAACGAACGCGTCGCGATGTTTTAAAGTAAAACAGTCTAAAGTTTCTTGTGTTAGCTTCAATAATATTGTTGAAAAAGTGAAGTGTATTTATATAAATTTAGAAAAACAATTATACATTTAGCCAGTGGTTTAATCACAGTGTAGTTTAAAAAAAAAACATACGAAACTGTAGTTTGTAATAACGATTCCGTAGGATTATTAGTTACTACAACTCCGCGTTAGGACGACCCACTGCTCCTTACTACTAGTTTATTTTTACTGTAGTTATCTGAAAAGATGGATTCCGTAACTGATCGCTTGAATAAACTGAGGGAAGAACGTATTGCAAGGGAAAAGGCGCGAATTGAGAAGGTAACCCACCTAATTACTTTGTTATTTTACGATTCTCGCTACTTCTGGTGGAAGACGGTTCTCTGACTGGAGAATTATGTGCTTGTGTATCAACCCAGATGTTCATTGTTTATTTATACCTATTTGTCATGATCAAATTCACATAGAGGAAAGGTTTACAAACTTACTCTGATTCTTAAGAAATGTAGACCTTACATTTCTTGAAAATCAGAGTAAGTTTGTAAAACATTGAAATCTGACCAGATGTCAGATAGTTTATCATTATGTCTGAGAGTTCAGTCTTGATAACTTTGTCGTGGATAACAGAAAATGTAATAATTTAGCCTCCCTTCTAATAGTCTCATTTGATTTTTTAAACTTACATACATCTCATTATTTTTCCTTAAGTAAAAAAAAAATGCTAATGCAACTCTTCACTAATTTCAGCTACGAGAATTGAATCTCAAAAAGTATAGCAAGGAGGAACCATTTAAAAACTCCATGTCAAACCTATTGACAACCAACAAATCTGTGAAATCAGAAGTAAACTTGAAAACAAATACTGGAGCTGTTAAAAATAATTTCCATGTCAACGGAACTACTAAGAGACCAATAACGGTACCAACACTCAAACCGCTGAATAAAGAATTGACGAAGCCTAAAACTGGTGCTAATCAAACTAAAACTGATGGAAAAAGTCTTACTTCCAGTATTCCTAAAGCTTCAGCCTCAAATGTTACGAAGAAACTTGCTACTAAACCTGCAAATTCTATGAACACTGATAGAAAACTTTACACAACAACAAATGACAAGAAAATTCAAAATAATGACAAGGTTATGCATGTCAGTCATTTACCAAAATCTGAGAAAAAAGGCAACAGCAGCACTGCCTTAAATGGTGGAAAGAGACAAAATTTCCCTATAAGAAAGAGTGAGGGTGTGACAACTAATTTGAAGTTGCGACAAAGCCTTGCGGTAACCAATAATAAACCCAAACCTAACATGGGCAGAAAATCTATGATCCCTCAAAGCGCCTCAAAATCCACATCTCAATGCTCTGTTTTCGAACGCTTGTACAAACCAAAAACAGTCCAAACCACGCATATTAATGATGTTGAAAAACTTCACAACGATCCTAACTACTTGAAGAAAGTGATTCGCAATTCAGGAATTATTTTGAACAAGCGTCACACTGTTTTCGAAAACAACAAACCGAAAATAGCAATGCCTGTCCGTCGTTCTATTTCCGCAGTGCATTTCAAACGCATTGGCAAACAAGAACTTGGCAATTGCATCCACAAATGGTCTTCTATTGGTGATAAACTGAACAATGTACACCTCAAATATGTGAATGAGGACGAAAATATCCAAGCAGATAAGGTAGTCTCTGCAGTCAAGAGTGAGAGAAAGAAAGTCACGTTCATGACTCCGATGGGTAACTTTAATACGCCGAGACCGGAAGAACTGCAAGCAAGATTGAAGTCTTGGCTTCAAAAGCGAGGCAAATCCTTAGACTCCTATCACCATCTGCAATGTTTCGGTATCCATCACTTACCGCATAGCATTAAATTCGATCATAAAGTTTTTGATGAAGAGAATAAAGAAAATATTGCTGTAGAATCGGACAGCGATGATGATTCTTACGCAGAGAATATGAATGAAGAAGTACAGTCTATGGAGAAATGGAGGACCGCTAGTTGTGTTAGTGATAGCGTTGATTTCAACGAGTCACATGACAATGACACTACTATGACTTCTAGCGATGTTGTTGCTAATCTTGATGAAGTGGTTGTTGGGGCTTTGAAAGATCTTGCTGATTTGCTGAGAGAGGTAAGAAGATTATTTGTATTCTACATTCTTTCAACATGTTGATATCTGCTGATGTCATGTCATGTTGATGTTGTTTCAACATGGTGATCTTGATTTGTAACATCGTTTTGAACATTTTCTTTAGTGTTTATGAGCTCACTTAATGATGCTAACCCAATACAAAAATGTAGTATTATTTTAATGTTTGGGGCTATTTTTAAAAAGAGTCGTATGATCATCATTCTCTTGTCATAATTCCAATTTATTTGCAGTTGGCACAGCATGTCTTCATTTTTCATGAATTAAAACGGGCTGAATATCAACCTATAATATTTTAATTTGCTGATTATGATTTAAATGACTTCATAAATAATTAGGAGGCAGTTTTAAAAAAACGCAAAGTTCCACGTTTATCTTATTTTAATAGGTATTCTCATTAAAAAAAACACAAGTTGATCTCTTAAAAGGAGCCCAGACGAATTTGTATGGGAAGTGGTCTATGGACCAATAGTGATACGTTTTTGATATTTGTGTTGGGATACCTCATGTATACCCTTGGCTTTGTGCAAAGGGGCATCAAAATATGACCCAGCAATTTTGAGGAAAATATACCGTTAGAATTTACAGGATTTATAAAGTCTCCTTAGGTACAATGGTTAAGTAACTAACATTTACAACCCGTCTGAATATCCACTCTGTATATTATTAAAGAGTATTTTTTCTCTAAATTGCTGGGTCAGATTTTGATGCCCCTTTGCACTAGGGCAGGGGTCGGAAACCTTTTGAGTCGGAAGAGTCAAAAATTACAATTTACAAAGTTTTTATAGAGCTACAAAATTTTGTTCTTGCCCACAATAAGTTTTTTGATATAGTAATCTAATCTATTTATTCATATATAAGTAGTGTTTTTTCACAACAAAATAGATAATATATATTATATGGTATAAAAATAAATAATATTTGCGTATGGAACTAAAGAGCCGCAGCTTCACATCCAAAGAGCCGCATGTGGCTCGCGAGCCGCAGGTTGCCGACCCCTGCACTAGAGTAAAGATACGATATTCTTACTTAGAGACCAGTTTTAACAACCAGTCTCCGTTGTACTATTTTGTCTAATTTTATTCATAGCTACGCCAAACAGTTTCGTTTTAAAATAATTTTACTGTAACTGCTTTCAGGGTTTCGACTGGGAACAATGCGCTCGCTGGCTTCGGGGCATCCGCGAGAGGTTCCCCTCAGTACCCAACTCTGCTGCATATTGGGAGTGTCGCGCCGCCCTGGAGGATAGGAGGGGAGATTTGCCGGCCTCTGTGCAATGCTGGGAGGAGGCTATTGCTAAGGGGACTGAGGTTAGTATCGGTAAAAGCAATTTTTATGATGTGGCCAACTGCAGTAGACATTTTTCTTTCATGTGACATTTATTTCTGACACAAATCTCACTTGCACAACCGAGAAAAGCTATTTTAATTAAATATTTATTCCATAAAATGTGAGGTATCAGTGTCTCAACCAAGATCAATCACTTGAGTATGCTTATTTTAATTTAATTTAATATTTGAATTGTTTTTGTCTTTTTATTACGGACGCTTTTAATTTTCTGCATCATTCTGACATGCATAATTTTAACATGATTGATGTAACCAATATTTGTAACCATATTTTGATTTAAAAGAATGTCCATGGAGTTTCTTGCCCGTTCTTCTCAATAGGTACTTACTACGCTTTGGAATGGGCAACTAGCTTAATTTTTCTGACTGACCGACCCCTTGACAATTCAAAAGTGCCTGTAATTTAATTGGTTTATTTGAAATAAACGGTTTGAGTTTGAATACCAAAGCACCGCCCAGAGCAGGTTTAGGTTTCGTTTCAGTCAACCATTTTATAATTCCACTTTAGTGTCATTAAGTGCAAAATTGTACATGCAGCAACGCTGAAATCAAAATGGTTCTCCTCAGGCACCCTGTGTTAATAATTATCTTTTTCACCATACCTTTACTATGCAAATATTATCTTCCTATAATTGTATGATGCAAACAATCATACAAATGAAGGAATTAGTATTTGCATGCATCGCAAGAATCTCTTATCAAATAAAACAAATATTCAGAAACTCAATACTTTTATTACATTCCTCATGTAGGTATTCTTAGGTGGTAAACTTATAATTAGACCATATGGACCCTGTCGGGCACAGTAAAATAAGTGAGTTAGGAGAGAGGAAGCATTTGTTGACTATATAACCTTACTTAGCGAACTACCATATTATAACAATGATGTAGGTTTTTTGGAGATAACCTAATAGCTTTAATATAAAATATAAACAGGTATCTGTTGAGAGATGTAGTAATAATAAATAAATCACAAAACAAAGTATATTAGCGATGAACCCCACACACATTAATTGCAATATTCATCTCTTTCCAGCATTCAGTAGTAGAAGCAAATCTGGACCAGCTGTTGGACAAATTCATGCAGCTGAAGATAAGTCCCACCAGCGGGAAGCAGCGCCAAGCTGACCCCAAGCTAGTTGATGTCAAGAATGTGTTTAAAAGCACTATTATCAGATTTGCAGTTCAACAGGCTAAATTGTAAGTAATCTGATGTTTATTTGAATTATTCTGATCTGTCACCCTGCTTTGTCTAGTTAGGGGGACAAAGCTCCTAAGCTCCTAGGCTTGATAGGGGGACAGATAGGAGTGAATATAGTTCCAACTGTCTCTTCGTTGCTAACAGGGGGACAGATCAAACTTTTTTCCGATATGTCCCCCTAAGGGGACAAAGCTGGTAAACTTTCGCAGTAACGTACATCGGGGCTAATTAACTTTGCAACTATGATTTACACTCGTTGTATGTTTATAAAAATATGATTCGTGACCGTAACAAATATGCTTTTTCAGAATTATAATTACTATCTATTATTCAGATTTTTGATCTATTTGACCTCAAATGATTTCATGAAATAGCCACTCAATAGGGTGATACAACTAGTATTAAAGATTATATTTCTGCAAATAAATATTATTCGCGGTCACGAATCATATTTTGATCAACTTACAACCTGATGACCTGTAAATTGAAAAACCGTAAGAAAATTTTAATTTCGCGGGTTGCCCTGGCGCGTCCCTCTTACGGCGAATGTCACACTACAACGCGCCACGCGACGGGGCGCGGGAAACGGAGTCAAATATCACGCGCGTCTCCCGCGCATCGGAGCGTGGCGCGTGGTAGTTTCGAGATCCGCCTAAAGAATAGATCATCTGCAGGTACGAAGAGGTCTCAGAATATTGGAATACCTTCAAAGAAATGATTTGGAGGTCTTATAACAACGAAACTATTGACCTCATCTGTCCGTTGGCTCATGGCGAAATGTGAAGGTGGGCGATCTTTCTTTTTTGTCGTCGGCCTTTTAAAAGAAGATTTATCTTTATACCTTCGAGCCATATTCGAATTTCGAGCTTTATTTCGATAGGGCGACAACATAAGTTCTAAACACAAATACTGATTTTAAATGAGAGTCTATCTTGTTAATTTTGAATTTAGAACTTTATCAAAAATAAGATTTACCTTTAGTTGAATTTCAAACTTTAGTCCGATAAGGCGACAACGGTAAAATTCTAAATATAAAAACTGATTTTAAGAATTTTGAACGTTATCTAAAAAAAGATTTACCTTTAGTTGAATTTCGAACTTCGGTCCGATAAGGCGACAACGTTAAAGTTCTAAATACAAAAACTGATTTTAAACGAGAGTCAAACTTGTTAATTTTGAATTTAGAACTTTATCTAAAAAAAGATTTACCTTTAGTTGAATTTCGAACTTCAGTCCGATAAGGCCACAACGTTAAAATTCTAAATATAAAAACTGATTTTAAACGAGAGTCAAACTTGTTAATTTTGAATTTAGAACTTTATCTCAGTCGGAAAAAGATTCGAAATATGAGAACTGGCTGGTTTAAGCTTAGCAAAGTCGTTTTGTAATGGGACGGCCATAGCACGAGTTCGTTCAATAGAACTTAGAATTCTTAAAGATCGTTTTGCCGTAAGCTTTACGGTGCAAATTCATTAAGTAAATTAACTAGTTAATGGAATTATTGTTAATGAACCTTTATACATCCTCTGTATAGGTACTGACTTATATATCTGGCAGATAATGCCATACAAATGCTGTCCCATTGTTTATATTATCTGGTAGTTAGTGCCTATCCGGACAGATCCTTAAAATTATTTGATATCCTTCAGCGTCAGGTATATTTGTCTGACACATGCTGAGCTGGACTCCCATTTGGTGCCACTTTGAGACGCACACTGCACTTTTGTATTCCACTGCACGTTATTTTCATTTCTAGTATAATTTGTGACACAAAGTGTCATCGTCACTATTTTATGTCTTCCTTTCTCTTTTTTTTCTCTTGTTGTATATTGGCACTTTGTACCTACCTAACTAAATTGTAATCACGTTAAATTATTATTTAATCGTGCTTTGTATGTTGTGTTGTGTCTCTTGTGTTCACCAAATAAACAATTTATCTATATAAAATATTTATAAAATTTTCAGATCTCTCTAAAACATTTTGGACAGCTGTTAGTACAATTTAATTACCTTTTCATCATCATAATCAGCCCTTTAATGTCCACTATACAGGGTTTACCAGAAAAGTGTGGTCAAATTTAAGGGTGTGGTGGTACATACCATCAAACTGAAAAAGTTTCCCCATGTGATCAACAAAATAATCACGAAAATATATCAGCCGTCCGATACATTTGGGTCGAGTAGGTATTGAAGTTTTGTATGGGGCAGTTGATAAATTTTTCGCGATTAAGATGTTGGTCCTATGGAGAAAGTTGTTTAGTTTTATAGAGATATGAGGAACAGGGTGTAAAGTTCACTCACACCTCCATAGAAAAGAGAGGATCCTTCGACCAGACGGGTGTTGTGTCTGGTGGGCAACTGCCCGACGTTTTGATGTCGGGACGTTGTATATATGCTAGTTGCGCGGTAAACTCTGCTTGCGCGATGCAGGATCTTGCGTGACGTCAGTGTGACGCGTAGCTCGCATGTGGCGTTTGTGGATGGTGGTTGCGTTACCTTGCCCTTAAATTTGACCACACCTTTTTGGTACAGCCTGTATAACAATTATACAGGGTGTACCAAAAAGGCATAAGGTAAATTAAACCATGTACCGGCTTTAATTATTAAAGCCGGTAAATGGTTTAATTTAAATAAATGCATTGAGTTTTTTAGTTTGAGTCGCACAAGACTAAGGAGGCAGTCGAAACATTGGTTTTATCACTCCAAATTAGTAATGAAGTTCTGTTGTATAACATCTCATTGTTGGGCCCGGGGTAGCTAAACTGCACGATTTTTTTTACAATAAGTTCTAATAACTAAATTATTAATTTTTCAGACGCCACTCAATCCAGTTCGAAGCTCCGAAGTACACAATTACCCCCGTCCGACGCAGTGGAAGGCTTAGTACACACTTTAGCGCACACAAACGGACTCCTTTACAAGTTTGTACCTCTGTCCGACAAGCCGACGAGCTGGTATTAGGAGAAAAACCTGTATTTGTACCGAATGAAAGTCTGTATGACACGCCTTAGTTTTGGATTATTTGTAACTCGACGTATTTCTTGCACGAAGTCATAGTAGAGTTAAAATGCAACAAATTAATCCACCAAATGTTCTACCGAAATTTTTGTCTGAGAAAAATAAAAATTACGAAAAATAAAACGATTAATTAGTTATCTTCGCTGAAGTTCTAGGCATATTTGAACTTTTAATAATTAACAAAGATCTGCTACTGCATCAGCTATGATAATAACTTAAAATTCCAGTATAGTCGCGCCGTAAATCATTTTAAAATTGGATTTTTCATAAATTATTAAAAATTTAACTAACTCAAAAACGACTGAATTTCGGTAGAACATTTGGTAGCTTAATTTGTTGCATTTTAATCTTACAAGTCGTCCTGTAAGGAATACTTCGTGTTACCAGTAACCCTGTATAAGACCGAGAAACTTATTCAGCACTTTGGCTAAGAATTACTCCTGTCCCTGTCGTAGCCGTACAAGAATATTTTGGCGCGTTACCAATATCGGAACTAACGCTGCCATCTTGTTTTTTCAATTATCATCATAATTTTAGCCGAAAGACGACCAATGCTGGACTTAGGCCTCCCCCAAGCACCCCCACTTCGACCGATTGGGCTTCTCGCATCCAGCGGATTCCTGCGGCCTTTACAAGGTCATCTGTCCACCTTGTGGGAGACCTTCCAACGTTACGTCTTCTGGTACGCGGTCGGCACTCCAGAACCGATTGGTTGGATCTGTTCTGCAAGCAATGTGCCCTGTCCACTGCCATTGAAGTTTGACAATTCTTCGGGCTATGTCGATTAACTTGGTTCTCCTATGCTGCCTCGCTAATGAACAATACAATAACTCGATTTTGCCACTTCCGAGGAAAACACGCTCATAGTTTTGAACTTTATTTTTCTTGCATCTCATAAACCAGAAAAGTTTTAGCTATTGCATTCTTGTTTACTGAAAAACCGAGTTCTTGAAGGACTCATAAAAAGTTACTTAGAGAGATTTAATAGATTCCGAATATGTATATAACTCAAAATCCACCAAAATCGAGTAATTGTATGCTTCGTTAGCGCGGCAGTACGGATCTCTTAATTTCTGATTCGATCACATCGAGAAACTCCAAGCATAGCCCTCTCCATTGCCCTTTGGATGACTTTCAGCCTTCCAATGAAGCCCATTGTGAGCGACTGTGTTGTGATTTATCAATACGTTTCACAAAACAATTGCACAAATATTTACCAACCGCTCCCCCTGTTAGCGTCTTTCGAGCTTCAAAAGATTCCTGTAGGAGTGTAACTATCAAACTACAAATATAAGATAGAGACGGAACATATACAGTGAAACCTGGTTAAGTGGGACCTGGATAAGTGAGACACCTCTATTATTGAGAATTCCAATGAGGTCCCGGCACTTTTTCATCCAATTACCTCTGTTAATGGGACTTCACGAACCTGGTTAAATAAGATTTGATTTCTAGGATTTTTTCGATGTTTACCTCTATAATTGGGACTCTGTAGCTCAATTCCTTGTATAAGTGAGACATTTTATCAGGTTGGGACAGGTTTCGACACGAACAACAACAAATAACACCAAAAATACGCATTTTTATTAACATTTCCACCTCTATAAATGGAATAACAGTACATTTCGACCTCTATAAGCGGGGGCCTCTGTAAATGAGACAACAATAATTTTAAACCTGTCTAATTGGAAAACTGGATAAATGAAAACCTCTTTAAATGGTACAAAATCCTTGGTCCCTTGAGATCCCAATTAACCAGGTTTCACTGTATATATTATAAAGCCAAAGTATGTGCTAAGAAACGTTGAATCAATTTTGGTCTAAGAGTTTATAATTATTAAATTATCTAGCGTAGATTTATTCTTGCTGGCCAAGCATAGAGTAGTTAGCAAATGGAATAATGATGTGCAAATATGTAAGGTAAAAGATGAACTGCGAAGATACAGTTTAAACTCGAGCTACTCATCATTCTGCCTACCCTTATCCCAACTATGTTGGGGTTGGCTTCCAGTCTAACCGGATGCAGCTGAATACCAGTATTTTACATGAAGCGACTGCCTATCTGACTTCCATAACCCAATTACGGGGTAATCTATTCTTAAAAGGATTTTTATTAGTTGCTGGCGACCCTAGCCCTATGAACTAGTTGTTTCTTCGCTCCAATCTCCTAGCATTTCAAAACGAATTAGGATCTAGAAAAAATTATGCGTTTTAGTATTCCATTTGTTATTTATTCTGTAAGTTCTTCTGTGGCTCAAAGATTTGTCAAACTTACTTACAGCCGTAAGAACATTCATAGAACGGAAACCAGTCGGCTATTCAGATTTAAATTGTAATAAATGATAATGGAAATGAGCTTTACGATATTAAGGTGTTCTAGAACATAAATATTTACGCCAGATTTTGGGTAAGAAATGCTTTATTTGTCATTCGACTTGTGGCTCAAAGCAGAATCTTAGATAATTATCAGGCTTTTGAAAAAAAGAAAGAAAGAAAAATAGTTTATTCTGCACAAACAAAACGCACCTAACAAATTAACGACATTAATTTAGAGACATACAAAATAGCCAAAAGCCTCGTATTCATGTTACAAAAGTTTCACAATTTTGTCTATTGCAAAACAAATTGTGTGTTTTTGAAAAACGAACTCAATGTCATACAAGACAAAGTAGTGAACAAGTTCAAAATCCTTTGCAACCAAAAATATTTGGACCTTTTCTTGACAAATAGTCACTCTAAAATTAACTTTGACTACTTAAGCAACGGTTTATTAGGTCGGCGAAAAAGTTCTTTCGTATTTTATATACAAATCCAAGACTAAAAGCTCTCATGTGGCAACTAAATATCGACCTTTTGTATACCCAGACTTTTTCAAATGGGGGTCAGAACTGTTTTGTGGTCAACTCCTCAGCTATGTAGTAACTGCTAATATAGCTCCACTTTTTCAAAAATGGCATCGACCGTATCCGTAACAGGGCGACTAGAGCGAGCTGCATTTTTGTCATCAAAATTTCCAGGCTGAAAACGCTTGAACCAATGTTGCACTACTCATAATGACACTGCGTTAAGTCCATAAACGTCACATATTTTTTTAGCGGCTTGTCTCGCTATTTCCCCATTTTTGGAATAAATCTTCAAAGTGTATCGAATTTCTTTAATTAATTTACTCATTTTGGCGGACAGAAAAACCGTTTAAAAATGGCGGGAAATTGTTTTTACTTTTTATTGTTCTTTTTTTAAATGTCATCTATTTAATGCCGGCCAGATATAAACAGTGCAGCCAAAGAGATTTTACTACAACTTTATACCTATAAAATACGAAAAAACTTTTCCCCCGAGCTATTATAATTAAGTGGCAATGAATGTAAATTATCTAGGCTTCTGAATTCAAGTTCAGACTACAGATAGTAAAATTCAGACTATCTGCATGGTGTCGTTACCATGAAAGTTTTCACTGTAAGTCTTTCAGCCAACTTCATACTTATTTTACCTTTCGTTTGTTGTCTAATCGAAATTAGTAATTCTGTTTTCGCAATAAAAGACTATACTTCAATTTGGAATCTCAGATAGTTACCATGTTTTGGAAAAAACTCAATGTCACACATGACAAAGTTCAAATTCCATTGCAACCAATATTTATTTTATAATACATGGTTTATCAAAAATCAACTTCGACAACATATTCATAAAGTAAACAGTTGAGAAAAGATTTGGTTTCCTGGGTTATTTTCATCGGTAATTGACATTATGGTGTCAAAAAGCGCTCTGTAATTGGTGTACGTTACCCCAGCAGGAAAGTGTCTCCTAGAGTTATATGAGTGGAACATTTAATTGGTGCCTTAGCTGCTGTAAATGTGCCCCCACATAAAAAATGTGTGCCCCCTGTCGTTTTGCAAAAAAACGGAAAAAACGATTCCTGCTGGGGTAACGTTTTTCTAGCAGGAAAATTCTAAACGAATGATCGGAGAGAGAAAAATTGTCCATGGCCAGATAGCTTATATGTGTGCCAAAATGTGCCCCCAAAAATAAAATCTGTGCCCCTTCAGGTTTTCGAGATATTGCATTTCCTGCTGGAGTAACGTTTTGCAGAATCGTATATCTCTAAAACCATTGCATGTGCCCCTGTAGAATAAACATACACGAGTAGCTCTTAATGTGTGCCCCTTAGTGCCCCAATTAGATTTAAGAAAATATTTGTAGTTTTCAAGTTATCGCGGTTTTATGAAAACCCGAAAAAACATCGCAGCGCCTAAATGAGAGAAGGTATAAGTTCGCTGAAAACTGTATTCGGTCCTTCTTGACGCTAATAATAACCGTACAAAGTTTCAAAACTGTTAACGCATGCGTTTTTGTATACCTTATCTTGCTAAAAGTCAAAACGATGGTGTCATAACTTTGACGGCAAAATACAAGGAACCGGCTCAATCCCAGATGTGTAGGTGTAAACCAAAATCTTGTGCCTTTAGTCAAAAATATATGGTGAAAATATTCAGCTTGGAATGTTTTGCATTAAGTAAATATTAACAAAAAACCAAAATATGTAAACAACGGCTGGTTATCCGACCAAATTCGAATGACTATTAAAAAGCGATGGATTCTTACATATCGATGACCTTCTTTATTGGACGTATTATACCTGAGCTGTTGTCCGTACAGTCACGTTCAAAAGTTTTGGGGGCTAATTAAAAATATATATTAAATGCGCCTTGTGACCATATTAAATGAAACAGCTTGTTGATGTGGAAATTATTATTTTTATTCCCTTAATTAAGGGATTATATGTCATCAACCTAGCACAAGAAGAGAAAATACGTATTAAACAAAAAAGAAAACAAATTACTGAGTCGATTTTGATGAAATTTCTATTGGACCAATCGGAAAGTATGTATATCCTTTCAGATGAAAGCAAACAAACATGATTTAGAACATTTTTTGTTTAAAAATAAATAAATAGGTAAAGTAGTTAATGAAAAAAATCCAAGTACCTACTTGATAAGTGTACAAGTATTTTTAAATAAGTCAAAACAATGCCATTAAATACTTACCACCGCAGATCGTGCCATAAAATCCACCACCCCTACAACCACATAATTGTTATAAAATGCTTAAAACGCCACTTTCAACTAACTTTAAAAAAAAAAGTAAACAAACAGTATCAGTGCAACCGCGTGACTCAACGTAACAGTGTCCTTGGCGTCATAACTGCAACTGTTTGTTTATCAATACCAAGTAATAATCCAAACGCACTTCCTACTCTATTATGATGAAAAACTTAATGTTAATTTATCTAACCTACGGCTTATCAATAAATATATATATATATATATATAAAGACAAATACGGGCTTTTTTATTTATATACAAAAAAGAGCTACCTCTTTTTCGTAGTAGGTATTCATCACACAATTCATGAACTATATTTTTTTTAAACATCGGCACCAATCAAATTTTGGGTCAAAGACCTGGCAAATATCTGGATGTATTTCTTTCGTTCACACATAAATTACTGGATGTATTTTAATTAAATTTAGAATGGTGAAGATAGCTTACCTTGGAATAGCACTTAGGCTACCATTTATAATGTACATGATCATGTGTAAAGTCACAGAAACAGCTAGTGGAATATAATCCAATAACAACTTTATTTTATTACTTGTTACTTTTCTACTTCAGTGTACTCAGGCACAACACGTGTGAACCGGTTAGTGAGTAAAGTAAAGAAGATCATCGATATGTATGAATCCATCGCTTTTTAGTAGTCATTCGAATTTGGTCGGATAACCAGCCGTTGTTTACATATTTTGGTTTTTTGTTAATATTTACTTAATGCAAAACATTCCAAGCTGAATATTTTCACCATATATTTTTGACTAAAGGCACAAGATTTTGGTTTACACCTACACATCTGGGATTGAGCCGGTTCCTTGTATTTTGCCGTCAAAATTATGACACCATCGTTTTGACTTTTAGCAAGATTATTCAAAAACGCATGCATTAACAGTTTTGAAACTTTGTACGGTTATTATTAGCGTCAAGAAGGACCGAATACAGTTTTCAGCGAACTTATACCTTCTCTCATTTAGGCGCTGCGATGTTTTTTCGGGTTTTCATAAAACCGCGATAACTTGAAAACTACAAATATTTTCTTAAATCTAATTGGGGCACTAAGGGGCACACATTAAGAGCTACTCGTGTATGTTTATTGTACAGGGGCACATGCAATGGTTTTAGAGATATACGATTCTGCAAAACGTTACTCCAGCAGGAAATGCAATATCTCGAAAACCTGAAGGGGCACAGATTTTATTTTTGGGGGCACATTTTGGCACACATATAAGCTATCTGGCCATGCACAATTTTTCTCTCTCCGATCATTCGTTTAGAATTTTCCTGCTAGAAAAATGTTACCCCAGCAGGAATCGCTTTTTCCGGTTTTTTGCAAAACGACAGGGGGCACACATTTTTTATGTGGGGGCACATTTACAGCAGCTAAGGCACCAATTAAATGTTCCACTCATATAACTCTAGGAGACACTTTCCTGCTGGGGTAACGTACACCTGTAATTGGGCAGCTGTTATTGTGTGACCGTTGTCCGCTTTCTCTTAGAGGATGCGCCAAGGTAGCCCGCAAAATTAAAATTTTCTTACGTTTTTTTGCAATTTGCAGGTCAGTATCAGGTTGTATGGTGATCTAAATATGATTCGCGGCCGTAACAAATATTTATTTATAGAATTATAATCATAAAAATCATCAATACATCTCTTTAAGTTCATATTACCCTATTGAATGACTATTTTATGAAATCATCATATTTGTTACGGTCGCGAATCATATTTTAATCAACATACAACCTGACACTGACCTGCAAATTGAAAAAAACGTAAGTAAATTTGAATTTCGCGGGCTACCTTTGCATCCCACTTAATTTTCTAAGACTCTGAATATTCAAGTTAGCACAAGGCCCCTGTAATCTGACGATAAAATTATGCCAATCATGTTCTTAATAGTTAATAATTCTTGTTTTAATAATTTTAAGTGTGTAAATATATTTTCTCTTCTGGATAAGTAAATTGTATACAATTTATTTTCTTATCACCAAAAATGTACGCTTAGAACATTATGTTAGATCTTTCTTTTCTCTTTCTATGTTATTTCTAGTGAATAAAAGACTTATATTTTTATAAAATTACTGTTTTATTTTGTACTAGCTTTTGCCCGCGGCTTCGCTCGCGTTAATTTAGACTGACTATAAATTCGGGTTATAATTCAATCATGATTCGAAAGACACGTGGCGCCATCTATTATCATAAGAACGTTATTGTTGTTTTCCTCGGGAACAGTACTTTTTTGAGGGATGAAAAGGTACGCTATGTCCGTTTCAGTACACCTGACAACATATATGCAAAATTTCAGGATGATCGGTTCAGTGGTTTAGGCGTGAAAAGGTAACAAACAAACTTACTTTCGCATTTATAATATTAGTTAGGATTAGGATATAAGTATCAACATTAGAATAGGATCTATCTATCCTATCAGATGAAAAAATAAACGAGTTATTTCGGTAATACAAAACGAAACTTTAACGACATCATCTTCCTAGTCTTTTCCCAATTATGTTAGGGTTGGCTTCCAGTCTCACCGGATGCAGCTGAATACCAGTATTCTACATAGAGCAACTGCCTATCTGACCTGCACAACCTAGTTACTGAGGAACATGATACCCCTTTGTAAGACTGGTTGTCAGACTCTGTCTTCTGACTACCTGTGATAACTCAAAGATCTACGAATCTGTTCTTCGTCTCTGTTTCTGTATGTCATGGGTCACCCATTCACGGACCGACCTCGGTACGGGTTGCTCCGAGCGGCTTATTTAGTCACAAAACTAACAACGATGCAGAAATATGTTTTGGAATGGCCAAAAAATGTTCATATATTTGGATATACGCAAAATAAAGTTCCAGCAATTGGTTTATAGCGCACGGTAAGCGCGTAAGCCATCTGACACTCACTGCGCACTGGCCAGAAATATCTAAGCGTACAATTCTATAAGCCACACTATTCATATTTGATTTTGCGACAAGCTTATCGCTTAGATATTGCGCCTAGTCTACAAAAAAAAGACCCAAGACCTTTTCTTGACCATATTATTAGTACAACACTACAGTAAGTCGCATCTAAGTCCAAAGCAGAACTAGTTTGTAGCGTTTAGTACTTAGTGTCTGCTTATCCCCTTGAGAATAGCGTCATGAAAATTTTAAACAACATTTATAACAACGCCATCTAGTAATAAGCGTCGTAACTACATACGTAAAACTACTGCCAGTGAACACCATTATTGGAATTGAAGCAAAAATAACTTTTATTGGATATAACTTTGCTAACATTCATAATACAAGAAAATGGTAAAACTATGTCGATTTTATTATGCAAAGCTTGAGAAAAAGCCGTCAAATATTTTAACATGGCAGCACCAACCAGAGAAGTTTTGATTCGTCGTGTCCACGACACGAGTTTCATTCATTCATTTTCGTCCCCTGTGTCGTTGTCTCGTGTCGGTGACAGGTCGAGTGACAGGCGAAAGATAATTTTTCGAATTTCTGTGCCTTTGTGCGGCCCAATTTTGTTTTCGGTTTGTTGTGTTTGTCTAAAATAATAGATAAAGTCTATATTGTTATCCTAGTTATAATTTTGGTGCTGTGCTTGTGATATAGGATTTATAATAAGTCAGCTGTGCAACAGCTGATTCTGTTGTGAATTTCCAATTTTGGTGAGTTATATTTGTAATTTATTTAATTTTTAGTATAGAAAGAATTATCAATACAATATTATGAAGATTTTCATCTATTCTGAATTAAAAGTATCTTATTTCCAATCTTATAATTCTATTTATGGTGCACTGATTTTTATATTGCACAAGTTTCTGCAAAAAGGAGGTTGTTTCTGATTTCAAGTTCAATTAAAAGTTCTTAAAGGTTGTTGCTATGGTCGGTGCGAGAAAAAAAAGGTTCGCGACGCTATGGATTTTTTGCTCAACTTTTTGTGCAATTTTTCACAAAAAAGTTACTATGTTACCCGACCGCGTTTGATCAGAAGGCGGGTTATGTTTTTATCGAGTGCTTCAAAGTTAAAGCTTGATAGAATGCTGGTACCTATTTATTAAATTAATTAGTTGTTTTTCCTTTTACGAAATCTGTCATAATAGTTACCTGCTCAATATAATGTGTGTTTAAATATTACACAAAGTTTGCCAACTAAACAGATTTAAATCTCAATTTTTTTTCATGCCATGCACCATGCTTTTCTCGTCGTATGTAAACTGTTTCATTCATTCATGGGGTTTGCGGAGAAACCCCACCTAGGTACTTAACTACCTACTCGTATTGCACAACAGATTGAAACATTTCTGGAAAACCCCGGATTAGGTACTATTCTATTTCGTTGTCTCAGACGAGGTTTATTATTAACTATCCATACTAATAATAAAACTGAAGTACTTAACATCACTCTAGGACCCTTAAGAGCCGAACAAAAACAAGTCAGAAAGAACGCTAGCGAAAATGAAGTAGGTACCTACATAATAGCGTGGGCAGGGGATGCGGCGCGACAGGGTGGGTTGGGGGAATAAGAAATTACACGTGGACGAAGTCGTGGGCTGAAGCTTCTAAAGTTATTTATAAAGTACCTACTTGTGCCTCCCTTATAGGAATCTAACCAACATTTTTGTGATGATCACATCGCTCTTCGTACGATTTCGGACCTTATGTCAAATAAACTCCTTTTCACTTGACTGCGGCAAAAAAATGGGTTGTTTTTTTTTATTTATCTTAACAATCGTGATTCCCCCTATTGATAAAAACATCCAGTGCGCTGTGCATGACTAAACATTATGAGTTCCTAGTTATTTATGAAGAAAATCTCCTTCATCTAACTTAAACAAAAACGTAAATTAAATAGTTATTCAGTTTTACCGCTAGTCCATCTGTACCTACGTAATTTTCATTTTAACACGGCCGCAAGTCTTTCATATGTTCAAAAATAATGTTACGAATTTACGATTGACCAAAAAATGCTTTTCTATTGATATATTAGCTAATAAATAACACATTGACATGCAAAATTACTGCGAGTTCATCGTAACGTTTTAAGGTTCAGCGGCCAATTGACAAGAACAGACCTCGTATATTTTTTTAACTACGATCGTCGGCCCCTTTCACAGAGAGGAGGCCTGCCTGAGTCCCATCCCCAGGCCCCGCAGTCTCGACAAAAATCGGTCGTTAAGTCTAATCGATGTCAAATTTCGTTAATAGATTTTCAACCTTACGCTTTCGAACTAAAGTTGAAAATCTATTAAAGGAATTTGACAACGATACGACTTAGCGACCGATTTATGTCGCTGTCTAATGTCGAGACTGCAGGGGCAGCACTCCCAGCAATGGGAACATTCTAAGCTGGCTATTTTATGCCGGTTGGTAATTGCAAACATTTATTCAGTGATAAACACGAAGTCTTCTTCTTCGTGTCACTGGCGCTTCAGTTCGTTCAGTCACGTCGGTCTTCGTGTCAATGGCACGTCAGTTCGTTCAGTCACATCAGTCTTTGTGTCACTGGCACGTCAGTTCGTTCAGTCACGTGAGTCTTTGTGTCAATGGCACGCCAGTTCGTTCAGTCACGTCAATCTTCGTGTCAATGGCACGTCAGTTCGTTCAGTCACATCAGTCTTTGTGTCACTGGCACGTCAGTTCGTTCAGTCACGTGAGTCTTTGTGTCAATGGCATGCCAGTTCGTTCAGTCACGTCAATCTTCGTGTCAATGGCACGTCAGGCACGTCAATCTTGTTGACCGAAATTTCGCCACTTCCACGTCGACGCGTCGGCAGCGCAGAGATCACTTTGGCTGCATTTTTTGGCGCTCAGATGGCAGGATAGGAGGTGGAGCATAGTTTGCGACGCAGATCCACATCCTACATAAAGTAAATTATCACGTTAATGGAATATTAGATCGTGATCGTGAGTCTTTATTTTAGTAATAAATAGTAATTAATATTATTATTGTCCATGCGTCTGTACCTAAATAGCAATAACAATAATTTAATAACGATGAGCAACACAAATCGCCGACGTCACCCAAAAACCCACTAAGATAAAGTGAGACTGGGCGTTTGCCGCATGTTGAATGAATCATGGCCCAAATCTACCACCATGTGGGTCCCATAAAACGTCCCGCAACTTCGTGGCAGACCCAGGAGAAGATGGCGGGACGAGCCTACAGACAGGATTGGTCGACACTAGCTCAAAAGAGTGTGGGAAGGAGGAAGAGTGGCGTTTGCCCTGCATTAGGACAACATAGGCTAAAATAAAAATCATTTTACAAAAAAAAAAAAAAACACTAAATGTGAAAAATAACTTTAATTTCGGAAGTCGGTGTCAAAAAACCTAAATACAAAACCAAAGACACCGATTTCCGAAATTAAAGTTTTAATTTTACACTTTTTAGTTGTGGTACCTACTCCACACATTCGTATACCAATACTTGATATGTGAATAACATTGGCAGGAGGTTATTAAAACATCATCAATATAATTAAACTAAGTGGAAAAAATACGCATTATTAAGTATAACTCAAAAACTACTAGTCAGATCTTGATCAAATTTATATGGGACCACATGAGAAGCACCAGCTTTCAAGTAAAAAAAAAAATCATCAAAATCGGTTCACCTAGAAAAAAGTTCTGAGGTAACAACACATTAAAAAAATACAGTTGAATTGAGAACCTCCTCCTTTTTTAAAGTCGTTTAAAAAATAAGATGAAAAACAAAAGTGCAGATCCTGTTAACAAAAGCTTTGACCTAAACTATCTACTGAATATCTTCTGTATCTTCTTAGAGGCTGTCTTGGATTATGTCCAGAGACAAAGAAAGGATCCTTGGACGGCCCTAACCTAGTCAGTCATAAAACACCGACACAGTGCGAGTCGTACGCGCAATTCAAGCGTTCCGTATGTAGCCAGCCATTGACAATCATTGAGCATCATTCCAATCCCGTAATAAGAATTTTCCCTCAACAATCTGTCTGCCTTTCCCCAACAATGGTGGGGTTGGCTTCTGAATGCAGCTGATTACTAGTATTTTACATGGAACGACTGCCTATCTGACCTCCAGAACCCAGGCCCTGGGTAACACGATACCCCTTGGTAAGACTGGTTGTCAGACTTTTGGGCTTCTGACGACTCGTAACGACTGTCAAAGACCTTAGACTTTTTTATATATTTTTTTGAGTGCCTGTTACTTGTTGACAGGCCTACACTGTCCTCCCATACCTATCAACACTGTAATTTGAAACATTGTAAAAGCCCCTTATTTTAAAAGAGTAACCGTGGAGTTTCTTGCCGACTCTTCTCCATAGGAAACAACCAATTGGAACCGTGCACCTAGCTTTTGACGTTTCATATGTGCCCATGTTGGTTTATGTGAAATATATATATACATATATTGAAAGACCTACGAATGGCACCCGCGAGACACGGCGGGGTCTCGATGTGCAATGGATGGTCATCCATCCGCTAACCGACCGCGGCAAGCGTAGCTTACCCTTCGATCGACCAATGCGGCTGTTATTATTTAGCCACGGGCCTCTCTAATGACATGACAGTGACAGTGTAAAGTGCCATCCATTCAGCACCACACACACAGCCCGGAGTTTGGAAGCTGGCGTGTGATACCCTCGTGCCTCGGAAAGCTAGTTAAGAATAGAATACTCTTTATTATGTACACCATAAAAATTACAGATATAAATGTAGACATTTTACACATTGGGCGGTCTTATCGCTAAAAGGGATCTTTTACAGACAACCTTTGGATGGATTCAAGGGAGAAGGAGAGACAATAATGCAGGTAGTCAGTGGTGGTGGTCGTTGGTCCTGCGCCTGATCTCTCTCCAGTCGTGTCGGATTGCCGTCCCGTGGGACTATGAAAGTGAGGGAAGAGAGAGTGCACCTGTGTCTGCGCACACACTTGTGCACTATAATATCTCCTGCGCCGAAGGCTAGTTTCCGTTGAAATTACGTGCCGTTAAATACAAAGTGTCATCTGAAATATAACGAGCTATTTCAAATTAATATATAATTATTAATTTATATATTTTTGTATATAAGTTTATTTATTTTAGCATTATGTATTTATTTAAGTATATGTTATTTTTATTTTGCATTATATGTAAGTATATTTAATATTCTAGTTTAAGACTTCACAAATCAAATTCTTCTCTTCTTGTTCTCACACACTATTGTCTACATTTCTTTTCATTTCTCCTTTCGCAGGTCTGCTGGAAGAAATTTCTTAAGAAATAAGCAGTACCTTTGTACTTAATACTAATATGCAGTATCTGTATCTATTTTACTGTGTGTACATAAATAATAAAATTAAAAAAAAACACGTGTGGCACTCGGGGACTGCCGCGGTAAAGCTATTGCATAGCATTTTTTATCAACTTATGCAATTATAATTATTTATTTATGCAGTATTTTTTTTTCTTTGATATTAATTCAAGTACAGTCGTACCATATACATACACGTTAAGCGAACGCTCGGCCGAGCTACATGGTAGGCGGAGTGGGGGTGTTAGGTTTTATTTTCGTTACGGAATTTCTTGATTCGGTCGCCGCGCTCAAAGCCCGCGATAAAAGCTATGCAATAGCTTAATAAATAATATACCTAGGTATTTATTATCTTTTATTCCATTGACAGTCATTGGGCATCATGCCAATTTCGTACCTTCTTAGAATTTTGCGTATTTTAAAGAAAATATACAAATAAACTTTTTCCTTGACTGACGTTTCAAGGTTGTGTTTTTTACCTTGATATTTATGTAACGTTTCTAAGTAAAAATACCGTACCTATTTAAGATGATCGTGGCTTAGTAACAGCTTCATCTGTGCAGTAAAATAGACTTTTAAAATTGCCAAAAATTTCACGAGTGGCAATACTTTTGTAAGTACATAACATAAGATCACGCCTCGTTTCCCTGAAGGGTTCAGCAGAGGTGTAAATGATAAATGATTTTATTTCTGTAAGTAGGTTTGTACAAACACTTTTACACGTCAATCATATTTTTTGAACTAGATGAGGTCGACGTTTCCTATCTGACTACTCTGAGCAGAAAGACCGAAACAAACTCAGACTTTAGACATAATCTTGGTTCAGATCATGTGAAGACCATGTTGATTGATGTCTGAAATGGTCTTTTGAGGAAAGAACCACACAGATTGAGTGAACCTGTCCAGTCAGTGCACGCATTTGTCAGTAATCGTGCACCTCAACTCAGAACTTATTTATATTTACCTATAGTACACCCACATTTCACCGGTTAAAGTATGTTTAACACTTGACAGGACACTAAACGTTCCTCGACGTAATAAAAATAAAACTTCGATTGCGTTTCGTTCAGTGTCCTTGAATGGGCTTCTTTTTTTTTTGGGTGGGAAATCATCAAATGACCTCTCCCGCTCTAGGCGGAACGGAAGGGCGTGTCAGACTCTTACTGACTAAAACCCACCCGTGTTCCTTCAGTTGCCGGTGCGCCAGGGCCACGGTAACTCTTTCGAACAATCCGCGACCCCGGCAGGCATCGGTCCTATCGGACCCCGTCGATGGTGCTGACATCTCTTTGAGGCGCGCGTGGAACACGACGCGCCGTCGCCCCGGGCCTGGTCCTCCTTCAATGGGCTAAGTCCCGTATAACAGGGGGCGAGCCTTTTGCCAACAATTGGGCACAAATCCAGACTCCGGGCTGCTACTTACAAATTCCTTATAGAAAAACCCAATATAATACATATAGTTACTAGCTTATGCCTGCGACTTCGTCCGCGTGAAATTTCTTGTCCCCCGACCCACCCCGTCGCATCGCATCGCATGCCCGCGCTATTACGTCATTTTCGCTCAGCGTTCTTTCTGACTTTTTTAGGGTTCCGTACCCAAGGGTAAAAACGGGACCCTATTACTAAGACTTCGCTGTCTGTCCGTCCGTCTGTCTGTCACAAGGCTGTATCTCAAGAACCGCGATAGCTAGACAGTTGAAATTTTCACAAATTTTGTATTTCTGTGGCCGCTATAACAAAAAATACTAAAAACAAAATAAAATAAATATTTAAGGGGGCTCCCATACAACAGACATGATATTTTTTGCCGTTTTTATAGGCAATGCTACGGAACCCTTCGTGCGCGAGTCCGACTCGCACTTGGCCAGTATTTTTTTTTGTTTTTGCACTGCTCCTAAGGGTTATAGCGTGATAAATAATACATAAATGTATTTTCTTTCTTTTTCTTTCTTTCTTTCTTTACATATATCGCTCATTTGGAGAAACATCGACGTAACTATTGCTTTTAAAAATTTACAGGAGAGTGATTTAAAGTCGTTTTTTTTTTGTAACCTTTTACCGTCTCGTTCTAAAATGTTGATAAATCCCAAAACCATATTAAATATTTCACGCTAAATATTACACGCCTCTGCTCCTCTGAAAATTTTTTCAAGCACAAATCGACAACTCAATTTGGGAAAAATTACATTTACGTCGTTGTTTCTCCAAATGAGCGATATACCGTATTTAAGGCGCTTCCCCGACCAAAAGACCTCGAGCGTTCGGTCTTTCTCTGTCCCGTCGTCGCTGAGTCTCGCTCTGTCCCGCTCCCGCCGCACACCCATTTATCAAAGAATTCACAAAAAAATTGGAATTATTTTAATAAAAACTGACTAGCGATCTTTTGAAATAAAATAAAACTACAATTATTGTGATTTTTTAATGATCTATCCATTAGTGTAATCCTCAAGTTATTAGAACGTTATCTTTAGTAAAAGATGCATGCAATCAAGAATTTAAGTCACTTTTTTACAAGGAGATTTTAAATGTATTTATAACACATAAAAACAAATAAGATCTTGCGATGTGGTGATAGGATATCGAACATTGATAATGTGCTTTTAGATGAAGTTTATTACTGATAATTAATGAGTCAATAGCCTCTGAATAACGCACTATTGCAAGGTTTTGCTCGGGGTAGCGCCTTAAGAGAATCGTGGCTTAGTAACAGATCTTTATTGGTGCAAAAGTTATAGTCTCAACGTGTGGCGATAGGTACCAAGGTCATCAGATGCAGTCACTCCCATTATCACCTTGGTGAGTGGCAAATATTACCTATTACCATGGCAAGAGAACAGTGCAAAGTAGCCTATAATACTGACAAATGCGTGCACTGACTGGACAGGTCCACTCATTCTGTGTGGTTTTTCCTCAAAAGACCATTTGAGACTCAAGTCTACATGGTCTTCGCATGATCTGACCATGATTATGTCTGGACTTTAAAAGAGACTGTGACCTCTGAGTTTGTTTCGGCCTTTGTTCGAGTAGTCAGATAGGAAACGCCGACCTCATCTAGTTTTTAAAATATAATTGACGTGTAAAAGTGTTTGTACAAACCTACTTACAGAAATAAAATCATTTATCATTTATTGCCAGCGGCCCAGACTAAAGTGTCGTAGTTCGTGGATTAGAACCCAGGCAGGCATAATTTGTGTAATTTATTTCATGACCACTGCTCTCAAAACATTGAAGGAAAACATTGTGAGGAAACCGGCATGTCCTAGAACCAAATATTCGAAGACATGTGACATCTACCAACCCGTACTGGGTCCATGGGAGATTACAGCCCACTCACTTTCACATTGAGGAGGCCTGTGTCCCAGCAGTGGGAACATTATAGACTGATTATGCTAAACATAACTCGCGAAATAATAATAATAAATAATAAATTTTATTCAAAATAAATAATAAATTTTATTCAAAAAATTACAAGGTATAAAAATAAGTACAGTTTTGCTTAAATGTAAATTATATTCCTAAGACTTACGTGCCTGAACTAGGTAATCCTGTGTTTCAGGCGAAAAGTACTAAGACAGTATTGTAAAAAAATAATAAATAATCTAACAGTTGTCAATAGACAAATATAATTATGGTCAGTAGCTCTTAGTTTCTAAATTTGATTAATACTTATTGTAGTATACATACATATTTACTTTAACACAGTTAATAAGTTCTCTGTATCTTCGTAAGACATCCTCTGGAGAGCTTCCTTGAGAATTCTCTTACAATTTGTGTAGTTCAGGGAGAAAATGTTTGCTTTCAAGTTTAGTCTGTTATAGAGGAGAGGACCGAGGTACAGGTAAAATTTGGATACAAAAGCATGTTTAGTTGTATTTTGTGGGCAGACTATGTCTTTACGTCTTTTATTAGAATATTTAGTGCTGTAGGGTAGAGCCGTGTGTTGTTTTAATACAATGCCCATTATAAATAGTTGCCGAACTGTAGGCCGAAATGTAGGTGTACTGCTCCTAGGTACGCCTCTGCTTAACCTTTCGGGGATTGCACGCGTGATAATATGTTACGAACTTTATAGTAGGTAAGTTGTCTATTATTTAACTAACACAATACCACATCCTAACTATATACATATACATATATACATATTATATTAATATTATAAATGCGAAAGTAAGTTTGTTTGTTTGTTTGTTACCTTTTCACGCCTAAACCACTGAACCGATCATCCTAAAATTTTGCATATACGTTGTCAGGTGTACAGAAACGGATATAGGGTACCTTTTATGCCGAAAAAAGTAGTGTCCCCGAGGAAAACAACAATAATGTTTTTATGATAATAGATGGCGCCACGTGTCTTTCGAATCATGATTGAATTATATTGTTATAGAAACTTTAGTGGTGTGTTAAGAGCTTTTTTATTTTTTTATTTAAGTACCTAATACATTTTGTGAGTCTAGAGTGTCGATGGACCGGTTTTTCATCCTCCTAACTATAATTCCTCGAACAACCCGAATTGATTGTCAAATTCTAAATTAACGCGAGCGAAGCCGCGGGCAAAATCTAGAAGTTTATAAGTTGGTACTAAATAAATAAGTAGGTAGGTACGTTACGCATCGGGGTTTCCCGCGCAGATTGAGGAAAATGTTGTATTAAAATATAAATGAAATTCACAAGAAACGCGGTCATTGCAATCTGGTGAAGGTGTATCCTCTTCCTTGACAGATAACGGTCTTATCACACTGGCGATTTTCCAGCTTGTTTCCAGCGAGGCGATTTGTCAACGTGCTCTCCACGGGTGCGAAGCGAGCTCGCTGCGACCACACGTCACACCGCGTTTTTATAATATTGTACCACCAAAAGAGTCACCAAAAGAGATAAGTGACCAGGCCCTGCAGTCTCGACATGAATAGCGACAAAAATCTGTCGCTAAGTCGTATCGTTGTCAAATTCCTTTAATAGATTTTCAACCTTATGCATTGGAAATAAAGTTGAAAATCTATTAAAGGAATTTGACATCGATACGACTTAGCGACAGATTTTTGTCGCTATTCATGTCGAGACTGCAGGGCCAGGGTCGTCGGATATAGTTGAAGTTTAGTAAGAAACCGATACATGTTTTCGAATGAAATTTAACTTGATGAAATGACCTGTTTTTTTTCTATTAATTAAATTAATTTTTATTCGATATCATTCATCGGTTTCTTACTAAACTTCAACTATATCGACGACCCTGGTTACTAATCACTTTTGGTGACCGTACACTCACTATTGTCTTACTGTCTTTTGAACACTCACGTCGATCTCTCGTTACGAAAACGCGGCGAACACGCTGCGCACACGCAGCGAGCGCGTGAACGAAAGGCCTCGCTGCCACCCGGGTATTTCGCTGGCAAATCGTCAATGTGATATGACCCTAAGTCGAATTTACATTCTCGGCGTACCTTTGATAAAAAGACTGGTTGCCGGTAGGTACTTCCCTGGTATGTTCTCATGATCAAAATAAATAAATACTATAGCAAATTAGCAATAGTGTCTAGATGGTGGTGGCGGTGGTGTGTGGTGTTAATTTTTTTTCCGTCTAGCTCTCATTCGCCAATTGTACAAAGTATAAAGCGCAAGCCACCGCCAGCGAGCGAGCCGGACGAGCATCATTTGACCTCATTTCAATTTCATACTTCGGTTCACACCGCGAACTACAGAGATAAGCTACGTCAGCGATACAAACGATGCGAACGAAATAGCCGACGATGCCAGCGATGCTGTTTGTTCACCTCGTTAGCGTAGCTTAGCGCTGTAGTTCGCGGTGTGAACCGAATTATGAAAAAACCGGCCAAGTGCGAATCGGACTCGCGCACGAAGGGTTCCGTACCATTGACTAGGTAAACAACAGTAGGTACACAAATTAGGTGCCTACCTGTTGCCATTATTGATATCCAGCAAAAAAGGGCAAAAAAATCGCGTTTGTTGTATGGGAAAACCCTTAAATATTTATTTTATTTTGTTTTTACTATTTTTTGTTATAGCAGCAACAGAAATACATAATTTGTGAAAATTTCAACTGTCTAGCTATCGCGGTTCTTGAGATACAGCTTGGTGACAGACAGACAGACAGACAGACGGACGGACAGACAGCGAAGTCTTAGTAATAGGGTCCCGTTTTTACCCTTTGGGTACGGAACCCTAAAAACTTACAAACTATGTTAGTACCTAAGTAACATACAAGAGTACCAAAAAAAAGAAATACACAAATACAGCATCTAATTAGAGGAAGATTTATCAAGCCTCATGTCTGACATGTAGCTTAATAAAACTATCCATTGCAGGTCCTTCTAAAGTTCTAACCTATGTGAATAAACCTTCAGAATGCTATTGCTGCTCTCCCTCACTCTGTGCATCATTTATGCCACTTTCTTGCGCATGATCGCGAAATAATCCGCACCTTTAAAGACAAACCGTTACTAAACGAAAATATAATATTTTACACACGAGCTTAAATAAAAAGAAATACACGGCTTTTTGCAATAGAATTTAAGGTTATGGTGCTTTGAGCCATCTTTTGAGATCATAATGATGGGTATTTGTTTACATTATAACATAAGTTCTATTGCAAAAAAGTCGTGCATTTTTTTTATTTAATGTCCTGTGTAAAATTTTATTAAGCTATTGCATAGCTTTTATCGCGGGCTTTGAGCGCGGCGACCGAATCAAGAAATTCCGTAACGAAAATAAAACCTAACACCCCCCAATCCGCCTACCATGTAGCTCGGCCGAGCGTTCGCTTAACGTGTATGTATATGGTACGACTGTACTTGAATTAAAATCAAAGAAAAACGAAATACTGCATAAATAAATAATTATAATTGCATAAGTTGATAAAAAATGCTATGCAATAGCTTTACCGCGGCAGTCCCCGAGTGCCACACGTATTTATTATTTTTCCTTTAGTAACGGTTTATCTTTAAAGGTGCGAATCGTGAGTGTGCGCATCAGCGAACATCTCTGACGCACTCTACGCGCTATTATTATTATTATTATCAACATGAACGAAATAAACTAAAAAGCCAATCGAAATCCTAACCTCCTCATTTTAAAAGAGGGGAATAACAGTCTGAGTGGCACCGTCATCATAAGTTTATAGTACACATTCAATTTAAGATCATTTGCCTTAATTGTCCAGCTGTTCGCTTATTGACCAACTCTTTCATTTGAACTTTTTCATTGAAGCTTGAACTTTTGCGTATGTGCTCATGGTTCTGAAAACAGTTTTGTTTTTTGCTTCTAAGTCGGAAGATGTTCATCATCATCACCGTCATCGTCATCATCGTCATCATCATCGTCATCATCATCATCATCGTCATCACCATCATCATTGTCATCACCATCGTCATCGTCATCATCATCGTACACAGCCCCAGTTCCCCTACTGCTGGGCATAGGCCTCTCTTTTCTTGTGCCCCCACGCTCCTGTGTTAGCCTCATCCAGATTCTAAGTACCCGCGATGGTACAGCATTTTTACGTGCGGCATCGTCCTGTTTCTTTCAATAATTTGAAGATGACAGTCTGAATAAAATAAAATACATCGGTACATAACTCACACCTTCTTCCCATGGGGGTAGGCAGAAACTACAGAACACCAGCTGCTACGATCCTTACATACTTCTTTCGCTTCGTTTCCGTTCATACATCTGCAACCTAATTGCGTAGCACACTGTCAATCACAATTTGAATCATATTGAAAAAAAATTGTCTGCTCAACAACGTAAATAACGCAATGAATGTTGTTGAACTGTCAAAATAAAAATATTTCTAGTGTTAGTGTGTTACGCAATTACCCCGCGGGTCATACACGCGCGCCGTTTGCGAGTACTACACACCTGACCTTTCTGAAGAACATCACCAATAAGGTCACTATATGTCCTAGGGCGTCACCTCTTGGCGTTTCCACTCATATCTGCCTTGTAAATACCTTTTGTTAGTCGCCTTTCATCATACTCTCAACATGACTAAACCATCTAAATATACTCTTTAAAATTTTTGTCAATTCTATAGAATCTAAATAAACAATAATATCAACGAACAAGTGTCCCACTGCGGGGCAGTCGTTTAGTTCAGTAGTACTACTACTACAGTATTTTTATTTCACGTCATCTAGTTTTTAAAATATGATTGACGTGTAAAAGTGTTTGTACAAACCTACTTACAGAAATAAACTCATTTATCATTATCATTTTTCATTATTATTTATCATTATCATTTATTATTCTTATTTATCATTATTATTTATCATTATCATTTATCATTATGTCTTAATTTTTTTTTTCATTTCTGTAGATTTTTGTCACAACATCTTCTAAATAATAAAATGTTGAGTGAGCGCTCAACATTTTACAGGATACAGGGGCACGGATGCAGGGGGGTGGGCAACAGGTGTAGTTGCTCCCGACCAAACTGAGACTAAAACTCTAAATTACACATAAATATAGTTATATAACCTGTATTTTTACTTTAATACTAGCTTCAGCCCGCGGCTTCGCCCATGTGGATGTCCAAAATTATACACGAACGTGCTACAGGGACAAAAAGTAGCTTATGTCCTTCCCCAGGATGCCATCTATCTCCTTGCTAAATTTTATCGAATCCGTTCAGTGGTTTTGGCGTGAAAAGCTAACATACAGACATAGTTACTTTCGAATTTATAATACTAACTTTAACCCGCAGCTTCGCCCGTGTGGAGGTCGGAAATTATCCCACGGGGACGTACTACTGAGATGAAAAGGATCCTATATGTTAATCCAAGTTATAAACTGTCTGTGTGCCAAATTTCATCCAAATCCGTTCAGCCGTTTTTGCGTGAAAGAGTAACAAACATCCATTCATCCTCACAAACTTTCACATTTATAATATTAGTAGGATAGGATAAAGCCTGTTTTCCCCGAAAGGGGAGGCAGAGGTATAAGGGACAGGCATAGAAATACGAGGGTCATTCAATAAATACTTAGCCTACAAAAAGTAAACGAAAATTTTGGAAAAGTGGCAATTTATTTTTCAACATAGTCTCCTTTTAGTTCGATACACTTAGCCCAGCGATGCTCCAACTTTTTTAACCCGTCCGAAAAATAGTTTTTGTCAAACTCTGCAAAATAGGCCTCCGTGGCGGCGATGACCTCCTCATTCGATCCATATCTATTCCCGGCGAGTGATTTTTTCAGATTAGGAAACAGAAAGAAGTCACAAGGGGCCAAATCTGGAGAATACGGTGGATGGGGCAGCAATTCGTAGCGTAATTCGACCAATTTGGCCATGGCAACGGCAGACGTGTGAACCGGTGCGTTGTCGTGGTGAAACAGCACTTTTTTCTTCGCCAGATGGGGTCGTTTTTTCTTTAATTCGGCGTCGAATCGGCCTAATAAATCGGCATAGTAAAGCCCTGTAATTGTTTTACCCTTCTCGAGGTAATCGATGTAGATCACACCTTGTGAATCCCAGAAAACGGTGGCCATAACTTTTCCGGCCGATTTTACAGTTTTCGCCTTCTTTGGAGCACGTTCCCCGGTCTGGATCCATTGTTTTCATTGCTCCTTGGTCTCTGGTGTGTACCAGTGGATCCAGGTTTCATCGACGGTCACAAAACGACGCAAAAACTCCGCTGGATTCATCTTAAACAGCGCCAAACACGTCTCCGATGTGGTCTCACGGTTGCGCTTGTTTTCTGGTGTGAGTAAACGCGGCACCCATCGCGCCGACAGCTTTCTCATGCCGAGTTCCTCGTGAAGAATATGATGCACTGTTCCTTCTGAAATGCCTACAGTCTCAGCTAGCTCCCGAACCTTCAATCGGCGATCTGCCAATACGAGATCATGGATTTTTTTAATGTTTTCCTCCGTAGCAGCTGTTTTCGGTGCACCTGGACGTGGTTCATCAAAAACCGACGTACGGCCACGTGCAAACTCGTTGAACCAATTCTTGACGGTGGCCATCGATGGAGAAGAGTCACCGTACACAGCATCCAAGCGCTCTTTGATTTCGATGCGCGTTTTCCCTTCCAAAAATAGGAATCGAATCACCGAACGATATTGCTCTTTTTCCATTTTTGTAAAACCGATCGACACGTTCGCTTCCATAAGTTGTCAAATTAAAACAAATGAAGGGATTGGAATGAAAATTTGAAAAAAGAATTAAAAAAGAATGTGCTACACTGTGGTAAAACTCTTTTGAAACTACAGCGCCCTCTGGCGATGAGGCTAGGTACTTATTGAATGCACCTCGTATAAAAAACACGTGTAGCACTCGGGGATTGCCGCGGTAAAGCTATTGCATAGCATTTTTTATCAACTTATGCAATTATAATTATGTATTTATTTTTTATTTATGCAGTACTAGCTTTTGCCTGCGGCTTCGCTCACGTTAATTTAGATTTTGACTATTAATTTGGGTTATAATTCAATCATGATTCGAAAGACACGTGGCGCCATCTATTATCATAAGAACGTAATTGTTGTTTTCCTCGGGAACAGTACTTTTTTGCGGGGTGAAAGGTACCCTATGTCCATTTCTGTACACCTGACAACGTATATGCAAAATTTCAGGATGTTTGGTTCAGTGGTTTAGGCGTGAAATGGTAACAAACAAACAAACAAACTTACTTTCGCATTTATAATATTAGTTAGGATTTTTTTTTCTTTGATATTAATTCAAGTACAGTCGTACCATATACATACACGTTAAGCGAACGCTCGGCCGAGCTACATGGTAGGCGGAGTGGGGGGTGTTAGGTTTTATTTTAGTTACGGAATTTCTTGATTCGGTCGCCGCGCTCAAAGCCCGCGATAAAAGCTATGCAATAGCTTAAAAATATATTTATGGGGACAGGGTAAAGGGTGTAAGGGACATCGACTCGCAACTGTTACGATGAATTCTGTACAGAATTTGGACCCACCGGCGTTGAAAATTTTCGTCCCTGCCTTCGAAACATAAGCCCGCCCCCTTGAGCAAAAACCTAAATACACGCTTGTGAGCGCTAAACGTATTTATTGGTATGTGAAACTGGTGACTCCCCAGACGTCTACCATACCTTACCATACATAGCGTGAAGAACCCCAGACGTCTACCATATAAAAACAAATAAAACTAAGTACTTTACCTCTAGTTAAGTTATCGCATGCCAGTCCAAAGGTTATTCAAGCTATGACTCTTGACATTTTTCTTTGTACTTGTAACATTTACATAGTATGCTTAGCAACAATAAACAGGGTGTAAAAAGACCCATCACATAGCCGTCAACTACTCATTCTGTACATTAAACTAAGTAACATTGCACAAAAATAATTGCTGGGAAACGAATTTTATTTTTGATGTGAAAAATCGCTGTTTCGGTAGAGCGCAACGTAACGCACGCAAATCATTGTGCTTATGGGTGCATGCAACGGTGCAGGGTCCGTGGGGGTATTTCAAGTGTGTTTAAAACATTTAGAGCTTGTTTTCGTAAAATAGCATCAGTAAAAGTTGGATTTTTGACCTTCAATATCTCCGTAACCAGAAAGTTCCCAGGCCCTGCAGTCTCGACATTAGATAGCGACAAAAATCCGTCGCTAAGTCGTATCGTTGTCAAATTCCTTTAATAGATTTTCAACTTTATTTCCAAAGCATAAGGTTGAAAATCTATTAAAGGAATTTCACATGGATACGACTTAGCGACAGATTTTTGTCGCTATCTAATGTCGAGACTGCAGGCCCTGGTAAGGTACAGTAAAAAAAAAATTACAATGACTGGGCGTACAAGTGAAATAATGTAATTATTCTATGTTTACACACTATGTTATTGTTACATATTTTAACCAGGACGTTCAAGAAAATGCTAAGCAAGTTCACTTGAATAAATAGTGCACATGGTGTGCAAGGGCAAGGCTCGTGTCTCCTTTTCGAACTGTGTCTTTCAAAATGTTGACAAAAAAGGAACAACCGACTTCCAAAAACAAACACTACTTACAAAATTATTAAAAATATACTAAAAGAAAATAACCTACTTCCAAAAAAACACTGCAAAGTGAAAAATAACTTTAATTTCGGAAGTCGGTGTCTTTGGTTTTGTATTTCCTTTTTTTGCCACCGACTTCCGAAATTAAAGTTATTTTTCATTTTTTATTAGCCTTATTTTTGGCAGTCGGTTGTTTTTTTTTTTTTTGTAAAAAAAAAAATATTTTGCACTTTTTAGTCGTGGTACCTACCCCACCCACACTCGTATACCACTACTTGCTATGTAAATAGCTGACAGGAAGTTGGAAAAAATACGTATTATTGAAACTAACTGAAAAACAACTAAATTTAATAAAAATGGATATGGGACCACCCCTGAGGCATACCCTATCTATCAAAAAAAAAAAAATCATAATCGATTCACAATTTCCGGAACTAAGTTTTCTGTGGTTTCAAGTTAAGTATAGTTCTAAAAGTGCCTCTTATCTAGAAACAACAGATACTTGCCGTACTTTCAATTTCAATTAGGTACTAAGAATGAAGCCTTCAGGGTCGAATGACGGGCGCCTATTATGTTATATTACGTAGGTAACGTGTGTATTTATTAGGTTTTCGATCTTCGGACATCTTTAAGTAAATAAGTCATCATTATTTGCCTAGTGTTGTTCCCAACTATGTTGGGGTAGGCTTCCAGTATTCCGGCCGGGGGTTGCGGAAGATTTGTACGTTCCCGCGACCCCCGGCGTAGGTGTGAGACGGAACACCGGGGTGGTTTTTAGTCAGTAAGAGTCTGACAGACCCCTCCGCCCCCCCAGGGCGGGGGACATCCATGAGGATTTTCCAACCCGGAACAAAAAAAAAAAAAAAAAAAAGGCTTCCAGTATTCTACATGGAGCGTCTGCCTATCTGACCTCCACAAACCAGTTAAGGCTCCTTCAAACAGGCACGACACGCGACGTGAAACAAAAGCACCGGCCGTCGCGCGACAGGCGGAGCCTTTGTGTCGCGTCGCGCGTCGCGCCTGTTTGTAGGATCCTTTTTCTGTACGGGGTAATATGATACCCCTTTGGTAAGACTGATTCTCACACTTGCGGGCTTCTGACGACCCGTAACGACTGTCAAAGATCCACGAATGACAGCCGGGATTAAGCAAAGGTTAATATTTGCACTTGGAACACGTAATGGACAGGCTACCGTAAGGCTCCTGAAGACAGGCGCGACGCGACAGCGCCACTCGACCCTTGTAGAACAATTTCCATGAAATTTTCATGGAAATTGTTCTACTACAGCCTTTATTCTTAATATTTGGACTCTGGACTTAGTGATCATAAGTTACCTCTGAGAGACCTTGGAGTTGATTTTGATGTATCTTCTCATCGACATTATGACAACGTTATCACGTCAACGCCGACTGCCGTTAAAAACCAGCGCTGGGGTTCTGTCTCGCATAGGGTCGTAGCATTATACTGAGCGATGGCCGTTTTGCGTAGATGTGACGCATATTTTCCCCCAACTTGTTCTTTTTTGTGTTTGTGTGTTTTTCTCTGCGTCATGGTTACCGCAAATAAACGCAATTTCTATCTTTATGTATCTGGTTCTTTGTCTTCAATATTTAAATGATGTAGTTTTGTTTCCAGGTGTCACCTAGCAAACTAGAATTATTTAAAAAGTCGTTGACACCGAGAAGTTACACGAAGATAGATAAAGTTTTAATTTTCGTAAATATCGGCTCCAATTTGCGCGTGCGGTTGCATTAAATTAACGACACCATATCGACCCAATTGTCAGCTGTTACACTTTTAAATCTGTGATATCTTCTAAAATATTAATTTTAATGATATGATGTAAAGGGCAATTTTGATCTACATTAAATGCACAACTTATCTAACGTATTTAATTGGATAAGGATTAATTGATACTGTATTTTTTTAAATAGCTTCGTAAATTAACCATAACTTTTTAGTAATATGTTAAAGATAAAAATGGTTACTGTGGGTTATCCTTAGCAGATAGACATATACCATCGTGGACTTTTCTGTAGACCTTTTTAAGATATACAATTCTGTAGTACATTATTTTGATCTATCTCGTAAGGTTCAGCCAGCAGCGTTAGCAATGTAAGTGCTCAAAAATATGTTTTTATGACATCATTACAAATCTTTGAAATTCGAATTTTTTGAATTCTCGGCATTAAATTAACAAAAAGTACGTAATTACGTGTAGTTTATTTTTCATATTCAGATAAAAAGCAAAAGCTAATTTTATGGCAAACTAGTTGATCCGACATACGTTGTCCTGTCCAAATTTCAATAATTCATACAAAATTCCCATAGAAAAAAATCACTCAATCAAAAATCATTCAGTTTTCCCCAATTTTCGTATTTCTTCGACAACTTTTCAAATTTTTCTTTCCGTAAGAAGCAACACCCTAATTGCCTAACACACTATCAATCACAATCTGATTTATTTTGAAGGATATTGCTAAACCATTGTTTCCATATGTTCGAAAAAATTGTCTACTCAACAACGTTAATAACGCAATGAATGCTGTTGAACTGTCAAAATGAAAGCCATTCCTACTGTTAGTGTGTTGCGCAATTACTCCGCCGATACGGACTATTACGGCCATTTTGAAACAAAAATTTACCAATTCGGTTCAGCTGTTCTGAAGTGATGCGCTTACCGACGAACAACATTTCATTTTTATTATACAGCATGGCAGGGACATTGAATCGCAACCTGTTAGCATGGATGGAACCATGGTAACCCGCAATTCTGTCTAGATTAGTTTTAATTATCTGTAATAGTTACTTGACCGGTTTAGACGTTATAATAATAAAAAAGGTATTTTTAAGCTATTGCATAGCTTTTATCGCGGGCTTCGAGCGCGGCGACCGAATCAAGAAATTCCGTAACGAAAATAAAACCTAACACCTCCCACTCCGCCTACCATGTAGCTCGGCCGAGCGTTCGCTTAACGTGTATGTATATGGCACGACTGTACTTGAATTAAAACCAAAAAAAAATACTGCATAAATAAAAAATAAATAAATAATTATAATTGCATAAGTTGATAAAAATGCTATGCTATAGCTTTACCGCGGCAGTCCCCGAGTGCCACACGTGTGTTTTTCTCTTAAAAACAGTACTTAGATTATATTACAGTTAAGTGCTATGATAAAACAAAAGTACACAAAAGTTTTAGCATCTGGAGCCGAACTAGGAGGACCCTGTAATAGGGATGATGACATTTATTTTTTATTCTATACTCTATGAAATATGGGTTTGCAAATATTGCAAACAATGTTATAAAAAATGTAAAAGCTTAAAAAAATACCAAGTTATAAACGTTTTTAAATAACTGCTAGACAAAGACGGCACTACATTGATGTGACGTCACTACTGTGTAACTTCATACTAGCGCCATACATCGTCCGTACCGCGCGATAAGGACGGGAATAATCCCTTCCAAAAACTCTTAAGAGCGTGTAGCTTCTCCATAAGTCTATCGATATTACAGATTTTCTCGATTATCTCATTCTACTATGCATTCTTTGAAATTAGTTTGAAATTAGTTATCATCCCAATTCAGCTAACAGCGCCAATCCCCTCGAGTTACATTAGAAGAGTAACTCGAGGGGATTGGCGCTGTTATGTCAGAACATTGTTTACAAGTATTTCGGTCATTGGGTCTAGGCAGGCCTCATAGCTTTTTCGGACTTATACAGGTATACGTTTGTATACGATCTCTGGCTCCACTCAGTTACTGGGTAACACGATAACCCTTGGTAAGACTGGTTGTCAGACTTGGGGTTCTGACTACCAGTAAGGACTGTCAAAGATTTAGGAATGATAGCCGGGACCAACGCCTTAACATGCTTTCCGAGGCACTGAGGGTCTAGGTTTGTAATGAATGGTCACCCATCCACTTACCGACCTCGGCAAGTGTTGCTTAACCTTGAAAATCGACCCATGTTGGTATTATTCAGGATGTTTACTTAATTGAGAGGGGTTAATGATCACCAGTCATCGGAATAGGTAGAGTTAACATTTTTTTTTTTTTTTTTTGTTCCGGGGTGGAAAATCCTCATGGATGTCCCCCGCCCTGGGGGGGCGGAGGGGTCTGTCAGACTCTTACTGACTAAAAACCACCCCGGTGTTCCGTCCCACACCTACGCCGGGGGTCGCGGGAACGTACAAATCTTCCGCAACCCCCGGCCGGTGCCGGCCCGCCTCTGCGGGCCCCGTCCGGTCGAGCGGGGGGAGTGAGGTGTTTGACTCCCCCCGCGACGTCTAAGAGGGGCGCGCGTGGAACACTACGCGCCGCCACCTCGGGTCCTGATGTATGGGGGGCGACGGACGTCCCCGAGTCCGTCGCCCCTGGACCCATTTAGGGGGGCTGGAAGAGGGCGTTGTCCGCCCTCCGCCGACGCCCGGTGCGCCTGCTGCGGGCCGGGTGAGAGGATGAGATCTCTCGCTCCCTTTCCGCAGCCTCCTTCTGCGAGATGACTGTTTCGCAGAAGGATACCACCGCGTCCCAGGACTCCTCGCCGCCGACCATCGCATTCACAACGGCCGGCAGCGAGAGGTCACTGCCTACTCCTGAGATGAGGGCACGGCGCGGCTCCTCCCAGGCGGCACACTCTGCCAGCGTATGCCGCGCCGTGTCCTCCCGGCAGTCGACGCAGTGGTGACACCGGGCGTCCGGCTCCCTGTTTATGCGACACAGGTACTTCCCGAAGCAACCGTGCCCCGAGAGCACCTGCGTCACCCGAAACGACAGGGAGCCGTGCCTCCTCCCGAGCCAGTGGTCGAGCAGCGGCCGGACCGCCTCGATGGTGACGAGGCCGGCGGTAGGGCGTGAGAGCCTGTCCCGCCATTCCGCCACCAGGACCTCGCGGAGCTGCGACCGACGCTGCTCCATTTGTCGCTGCATCGGTCGCTCGCCCCGCGCCCGCGCTTCCTCGCGCCACCGATACAGTGACGCGAGCACCTTCGCCTCCAGGTCCCAGGGCGGGGATCCGGCCAGTGCACAAGCCGCCTCGTAGGAGATCGTGCGGTATCCCCTTATGACTCTGACGGCCATTGCTCTCTGCGGCTTTCGCAATACAGCAATGCTGCCGGCCGTCAGGTCAGCCGCCCAGATCGGGGCCCCGTAAAGGGCCATCGACCGCACGATCCCCACGTAGAGCCGCCTACAAGCGGCGCTCGGGCCCCCCAGATTGGGAAGCAGCGTTGACAGCGCCCCGGCCGCGCCCAACAACTTGGGCGCCAGCTGCCGGAAGTGGGGAGGTAGAGTTAACATACCTCAAGATCAAAGAACAGAGACAAAACAAGTGGAGACTTCCTTACGACCAAAAATGGTTTTCGGAATATTTATCCGAGTTTCAGGATATCACTTAAGTACATATAATATTAATGTTATTACACAGGAAACTAATAAAATTGGTTTCATTTTCCTTTTCAACCGACTTCAAAAACAAGGAGAACGCTTACTTACATCGTTCAAACCAAGATGAGGAGGATACCTTTATTTTTTTAAAACAATAAAGTTCGTACATACTCTTTTTTTTAAACTGAAACAGGTAATGAATTCGGTAGTTGTTTTACTTTATTAATTTTAGTTGTACTTAAGTAATGATCTGAAACCCTTGACATTAGCCCCGAAAAAAAATATTAACGTAAGGCGCCTCCACTTTGTCTCTGTTCTTTTTCGAACTTTAAGTATTTTAGCTCACCTTTTTCCGATCACTGATGATCATCCTGTATAACTTTCGTATGAAAATCTGACTATCAGGCAGACTTAAATTAAAAGAGGTTTTGATAAAATAACAGTGGTATATTGAATAACAGTAAAAATACAAGAGAGACACACGTGAACTATGCAATGGTGCACGTGCTTTAGGGGAGAGCGAGATAGCACGTTAAGAAAGAGTTAGCTATAAATGACAGTGACGTGACCACAGATTAGAAAATAATCTAATGTCATTTAAACTAGGCTACAGATTTACAAGTATATATTTTAATATAGAGTTTGTTGAGTTTGTTCTAACGAACCACGGATTCGATTTTTGAGATAAGAAAATAGCATACGAAGATTTGAAAAAAATTGCAAATACCTGTCAGAAACAAACAATAATATCCCATGGTTTTTCTGAGTGACAGGCTATAGCCGTCAAGGTCCCTCTGTCACTTTTACTTCCTTGTATCGTAATTCTTCCGTGTTACCAGAGGACTTAGACAAAGTAACATTCGATTAGCGATGACGCTAGTAGAAAAGCCAAAAAAATGTATGGGGTTGACATAAGCTATCGAAATGTCACGTGATCATATGTCAACGAATAGAAATTAGCTAGACAGTGTTAACTTCGTTCGATTCTATAAAACGAATCGACAGTGTCGAACGATTACTTCCATAGAGATGCGGAGCCAAGTGGCACTTTTTGACAAGCGTTATCGCTAGTATTCGATTCGTATGATGGAAACATTTGCGAAAGCGATAGCGATTGTGGAAATAGAATCGCTCCGAAGCGAATGCCATTTGTCTAGGCCTTCAGTTGCGTTAGCTATTATTGTCTAGCTTTTACCGCTTCTTGCATAAAATGCGTATTCTGTAAAGCAAGCAATAAAAATATTCCAGGAGTAGATTTCTTACAACTGCAGACTACAGATCTCCTTGTGAATGAACTCGTCCGGGAAATTAAATCAATCTGCCCGCCTTTCCCCAGCTAAGGTAGTGTCGGCTTCGGGTCTAACCGGATGCAGCTGAATTCCAGTATTTTTAACCGACTTCAAAAAAAGGAGGAGGTTCTCAATTCGACTGTATTTAATTGATTTTTTTATGTGTGTTAGCTCAGAACTTTTTTTCTAGGTTAACTGATTTGGATGATTCTTTTTTAATTTGACAGCTGGTGCTTCTCATGTGGTCTCATATAAATTTGATCAAGTTCTAACCAGTCGTTTTATAGTTATCCTTAATACTGCGTATTTTTTCCACTTCGTTTTTATTGATGATGTTATAATAATTTCCTGTCACGGTTATTTACATATCAAGTAGACCACTACTTACTTACGAATGTGTGTGGGGTAGGTACTACTACTAAAAAGTGAAAAATAAAACACGTGTGGCACTCGGGGACTACCGCGGTAAAGCTATTGCATTGCATTTTTTATCAACTTATGCAATTATAATTATTTTTTTTATTTTTATTTATGCAGTATTTTTTTTCTTTGATATTAATTCAAGTACAGTCGTACCTACCATATACATACACGTTAAGCGAACGCTCGGCCGAGCTACATGGTAGGCAGAGTGGGGGTGTTAGGTTTTATTTTCGTTACGGAATTTCTTGATTCGGTCGCCGCGCTCAAAGCCCGCGATAAAAGCTATGCAATAGCTTAAAAACTTTTTTACAAAAAACAACCGACTTCCAAAAAAAAAACACAGTTTTTTAGTGTTAATTTTTGGAAGTCGGTTGTATTTTTGTAAAAGGTTTTTTGTAAAACCGTTTTACTTTTCCTTGGAAGTATTACCACTATAACCACTTTAGCTACGTTTACCACCTAGCAGCGTTGCTGTGTGTCGGTTTGAAGAGTATGGGTATTGAGTACCAGTGACATTACAGGCAAATGAAACTTCAAATTTGTGAAATGATTTACCCCAGTATTCTTATCATCTCCTTTTAAATCCTGCACTTTTAAGGATCTTATGAAGACGCTGGGATCCATTAATTTAATAAAAAGTATCAAACGATTTGCCTAGCCTCGTCCCAATTATGTTGAGGTTGGCTTCCAGTCTAGCGAATGCAGCTGAATACCAGTATTTTACATAGAGCGACTGCCTATCTGACCTCCATTACTCCCCGCTACCCCTTGGTAAGACTGGTTGTCAGACTCATGGGATTGTGACTACCCGTAACGACGGTCAAAGATCAACGAATGACAGCCGGGACCAACGGCTTAACGTGCTTTCCGAGGCACGGAGGGGTTTCGATATGTAATGGATGGTCACCCATCCACGATCCGACCGCGGCAAGAGTAGCTTAACCTTCGTTCGGCCCGTGCGGCAGTTATCATTTGGCCTCGAGCTCTTCAGCAGATTTACTGAAGTCATGATCTATTTTGAGCCCGGAAAACAGCATGAAATGCAGTTGTTACGTATTGTTAATTAGTTTAATAGTAATTACCTATCAAAGCTTCCGCGTATTTAATAGATTCTTTAAATAAAACTTTCAATTATTCCTACTTTGGTATGTTGGAAAAAATGTAGGCTATTTTTGTATTAACAATATCAGTACAATTTTGCATTTTCATATGTAATATTAAAAAAAAAATCTTAGGTGGAACAAATTTCCAAAGTTTGATGATTGATATAAAATTGATGATTATTATTATGTAAATATATCATTCCTACAGTCGCGAATCGCATTTTGATCAACATACGTCGTAAAACAGAGCTGCAACTTGACAAAAACCAAAGAAAATTTGTATTTGGCGGGCTACAACTGAAGATCCACCAACGTGCCTCTTGCGAAGCGCGCGTAACCTATCTACCTCTTTTTACTTATAATATGAGTGATGTCCTTCAGAAAGGTCAGGTGCGTAGTACTCGCAACCGGCGTGCGTTTGTGATCAGAGGGCCTAGACAAATGGAATTCGCTTCGGAGCGATTCTATTTCTACAATCGCTATCGCTTTCGCTAATGTTTTCATCATAGGAATCGAAAACTAGCGATAACGCTTGTCAAAAAGTGCCACTTGGCTACGCATCTCTATGGAAGTAATCGTTCGACGCTGTCGATTCGTTTCATAGAATTGAATGATGTTAACATTGTCTAGCTAAATTCTATTCGTTGACCTATGATCACGTGACATTTCGATAGCTTATGTCAACCCCATACATTTTTTGGCTTTTCTACTAGCGTCACCGCTAATCGAATGTTACTTTGTCTAGGCCCTCTTATGTATGAACGTAAACGAAGCAAAAGGAGTATGTTGGCGTTCTGTAGTTCCAGCCTACCCCCGATAGGAAGAAGGCGTGAGTTTACGTATGATAACGATGATCCAAAAGTATACCAACAGACCTCATGCCTGTTATAACAAGCAATATTGGAAGGAAAGGCGTTGTTTATAGAAAAACGCACAGATAATGACGAAAACTCTCGAGTTTCTTGTAAACAGTGTCTGTTGTCTGTTTCCACCACTTCTGTGTTGATATAACATGAGATTGTTTTCTCAAACGTTTGCTGGTGGGCTGCCATATTTTGTAAAGTCGCCGGCAGGTACACGAAACTGTCAAATTTCTCCATACGATTTTAAACCTTAAAATGCTAATGTTAAAGCCCGCGTGGAGGTCGAAAAACATCATGTAAATCCTTCTCCATTAAAAATACTATGTGCCAACTTTCATGGTGTTCGAGTTCGGTCAAACGGTGTTGGAGTTTACTATAGGATCAAAAAATATATTACTTATATTAAAAAAAAACACTACAAAGTGAAAAATCACTAAGTATTTTCGGAAGTCGGTGTCTTTGGTTTTGGATTTTCGTTTTTTGCCACCGACTTCCGAAATTAAAGTTATTTTTCACGTTGCAGTGTTTTTTTTGTAAACCGGTTATTTTTTTTTTGTTTTTTTTTTTTTTTCACTTTTTAATTGAATTGACACGGATTTGTTTGTGTGGGGTAGATACTAATCTACCCCACACAAATTCGTATACCACTACTTGCTATGTAAATAATAGTGACAGAAACTTATTATAACACCAATATACACTAAGTGGAAAAAATACGTATTATTGAAGCTAACTGAAAAACTACCGAAGCAAAGTTAATAAAATTTATATGGGACCACTCCTGAGGCATACCCTATCTTCGATTTGTAACAATATAATTCAACGAGGTTTACTAACAATAACCTAATATATTGTATACTTCTTGAAAGTATGTAGATCAGGTTAGTTAAAGAATTATCAAAACTGATTTATAAGTTTATGAAAAAATCACGAACTTACAAACATGGGGGTTCGAATAAAGAACCTCCTTTTTTTGAAGTCCGTTAAAAATCAAGTTAAATCATTAAACGAACAGAAATAAACAAAATTATTTTATTGGCAAAAAAAGTCGCCCACTTTATTCGACCAAAAGTGAGCGATGAGGACATCTGAAGAATTGAGTCGATCTTGTCAAGAATTCCTTTTATCCAAACATAGTGTATGTTCAAATAGACGGTACCTTACCTACCTTCATACAATACAAATTAATAAATTATATTCATTAAGATTTTTAAGATATCGTCTCTCAAATTGAAAGCGCGGGGTGGGCCGATTTTTGCACGCCAGTGTAGTGGTAATAGTAATAATAGTAATTTATTTCTCTCAAAAGGTAAAATTTTGGTACATTTTGGTCATTACAGGCAGATTCAAAACTTTATGAGAGCTGGAGTCTATACTGGGTTCGGGATTTGTATGACAGATTTCCAGGCTCACACCCTTAAAATTACAATATTAAATTGCACTTACGAAACAAAAATTAAACGAAAATACAGAAAATTATTTAAAAAAGTACTAAATATTATATGTCTTTAATGACACATAATGTACAGGGTTGAAGGGACATCGACGTGCAAAATGTAACCATACATTCAGCACATGATTCTAGACCCCCTAGCGTAGAAATGTTTCGACGGTAATCAAAAACAAAAAATCTGCAGTTTCATACAAAAGTGCAGAACCTACGCGGTCAAAATGTACTGAAAAGCATTTTTTTTAAAATAACTGACGACAAATTTCAACGCTGTAATTTTCAGAATGGCTACAATTTAAATGCTCACCAAAATTATTTTTAGACCCTAACATTAAGTACCAAGTAAAATATGGTAATTTCAAATAAAATAAACCCACTCTATACAGAGGTGCCTAAAGAACAACGTTTTAAGTTCCAAAATAATTAGAAACTCATCAGAATGATTGTACGTGTTGTATACAGGGTTATTTGTAACTCGACGTATTCCTTGCAGGTCGTCATAGTAGGGTTAAAATGCAACAAATTAAGCCACCAAATGTTCTACCGAAATTCAGTATTTTTTTTGGTAAGTTTTGTCTGACATAAATAAAAATAATTAAAAATAAAATGTTTAATTAGTGATCTTTGCCAAACATTTAGGCATTTTTGAACTTTTAATTATGAACAAAGATCTGGTATAGCATCAACTATGATAATAACTTAAATTCCAGTAAATTCGCGCCGTAAATCGTTTTTAAATTGGATTTTTCTTAAAAAAACTAAAAATCTAACTAACTTAGAAACTACCGAATTTCGGTAGAACATTTGGTGGCTTAATTTGTTGCATTTTAACCCTACTATGACGTCCTGCAAGGAATACGTCGAGTTACCAGTAACCCTGTATATATGTACCTGTAGACAACATGAAATGCAATAAATGAATATGAATATATTCTTGTTGCCTACCAAAATGCATAAATGCTCAACAAATCTTGTTTAAGTTACTCACCAAAAATAAGTTTGCTTCAAAATGCAAGGGTGGGATAGGATACAAGAGCGAGCGAAGCGAGCTCGAGACTTGGGGCACCCCGACTCGGATAGGTTAGGTTAGAAAGGGATGGCGGGTCTGAAAGACCCCGCCATCCCCTTCGTGGTATTTTTTTTTAAACCACCCAGAAGTAGGAGCCCCACTGAGCGGGGCTCCGTCGACTACGCCTTATAAATAAAAAAGGACAATAGGTTAATTTCTACAATACTTTATGAAACACAATTTGGTGAGCATTTATCCATTCTGGTGGACAAAATTTGGTGAGTATTTCGAATTTTTTGGTAGTAAAATAGGTTCTTTTCGGGTAGGCGTTTAAACACAAGCCTTTCAGAATCATGTACTGAATCCTGACTGACCTGAATCCTGACCTGAATCATGACTGCCAGCCTGTATACACATGTAGTTCATAATAATTGAAGCACGTGCGGAATTAATTGAACGTTGAACCCCACTTGTTAAGTACATTATTCGTCATTACCCGTCAGTCTGATAATAATAATTGTGCACGGATACTACCGAGTTATCTGCGAGTTTCGCTTATGTAATGTTTCTATTATTTACTCAATAAATTTTACATGCAGGAAAACACGCTTAGATTTCCTGATTGATTAAAATATTTGGATATACAAGGTGTTAAAAGATACATCACATAGCCGTCAACTACGCATTTTGTACATCAAACTAAGTAACATTGCACAAAAATAATTTCTGGAAAACGAATTTTATTTTTGGTGTGAACATTTGCTGTTTGCGGTAGTGCGCAATGTAAAACTCGCAAAACATTGCGCTTATGGGTGCATGCAATGGTTCAGGGGTCGTGGGGGTATTTAAAGTTGTGTTATTATAACATTAGAAAATTTGTTTTCGTAAAAAAAAGTCAATAAAAGTTGGAATTTTGACTTTCAATATCTCCGTCACCAGCAAATGCTCAGGTATAGTCCGGTACAAAAAAAAAATACAATAACGGGGAGTATTAGTGACTCTCGGCTTCGTTAAGTGTCTTTTTACACTCGCTGTAACAGTACGAGTACCACTGTTTTGAAGGCTGACGTGGACTGACTGCAGCCATGGGATCTGGAGGCAAAAGTCCTCGCGTACGTTTGGCGCGGGCTTGCGGACGGCGAGCAATGGGCAGCTCGCCGTCCGGTAACGACCAGGCCCGAGTCGACGGCGGGTCGTGTTCCACGCGCGCCTCACAGAGATGTCAGCATCATTGACGGGGTCCGAAAGGGCCAATGCCTGCCGGGGTCGCGGATTATTCGAAAGAGTTACCGTGGCCCTGGCGCACAGGCAACTGAAGGAACACGGGTGGGTTTTAGTCAGTAAGAGTCTGACACGCCCTTCCGCTCCGCCCAGAGTGGGAGAGGTCATTTGAGGATTTCCCACCCAAAAAAAAAAAAAGAAAAATTAAACAAATTGTGAGAAATTTGCAGGAAAGTGTGCCTCACGGCTGCTCCAAATAGGTCCAGTTCAGCAAAAATGTCAGACAAGTAGTGCCTGACGCTGGTTTTCAACATGGGACTTACTCATATAATAGGGGCGAAGCCATATTATCCGTAGAATCGAATGCCGTTGGGATAGACGTGTTCATGAGTGAAGATCACGCATCAGCAAAGGTAGAACACCCTCGGGCGAGGTGGAGGAACCGCCTTTGCAGGGATCGAGTTAAATGTCGTGCGATTGGAGAAAGTTATGTCCAGCGGTGGACTGCTATAGGCTGATGATGATGAAGATGATCTAACGGACAGACGGATTTTTTTTTGAAAAAGCGGTCACTATTCCTTACTGTCAGAGTTAATCACACTTCGTGCTTATAACCTACTTTTCTTATCAGCGACAACATTTAGCAATATAATAAGCCAGAGGTTATTATTGACATGTCCATAGCACTAAATAGACAGATCCAGAAGGTCAGCTTCATTCAGCTTCGGTTGAAAACGTAAAAAAAAACATATTTCAGTCATTTCGCGCTCATTTGTTTTAAATAGCGCGCAGTGAACATTTATTCAATTCTAAGCTATGCCAAGACAGTCTCGCGACGTCTACAGCTCACAGAGTCACTAGTTTTAACATGTAAAATGCTGTTATTTTAATTAAATAAAAAACCGGCCAAGTGCGAGTCGGACTCGCACAAGAAGGGTTCCGTACCATTATCTATAAAAACGGCACAAAAAAATCATGTCAGTTGTATGGGAGTCCCCTTAAATATTTATTTTATTCTATTTTTTTGTATTTGTTATTATAGCGGCAACAGAAATACATCATCTGTGAAAATTTCAACTGTCTAACTATCACGGTTCATGAGATACAACCTGGTGACGGACGGACAGACAGACGGACGGACAGCGGATGCTTAGTAATAGGGTCCCGTTTTACCATTTGGGTACGGAATCCTAAAAAGACGGCAGCAACAAATAAGTGCTTATATATTAGTATTTTTAACCTCTTAAATCCTGCGTAATGAGACAAAATGATTATTAGTGTGTCTCGCTCGATATCGCGACCTCGGGACTTAATTAATTGATATCAAAGTTATTCCTATGTCGGTTCAAGACATAAAGTTTAATATAATGTCAGATTAAGCATACATAACTTAAGACGAGAGATGCCGATGCATTCCACCAGTTTTTATTGACAAGTCTTTTACAGTTCAAGCGGTACGGTTATGGAATGCCTTGCCCGAGTCAATAAGGCGTGCTCAATCTTTGTCCACTTTTAAAATTATGGTTAAAAAGCACTTCCTCTCTCCTTAAACATCATCATTACATTTAGTTTCCTTGCTCTTGTTTCATGTTTATTATTGTATATGTTATATGTAGATAAGTATATGTTTTATGTATGTATGTATTTGTTGTATATGTAAATGGTACACCACTGACTACCTGCATTATTGTCTCTCCTTCTCCCTTGAATCCATCCAAAGGTTGTCTGTAAAAGATCGCTTTTAGCGATAAGACCGCCCATTGTGTCACCCTGTGTAAAATGTCTACATTTGTAATTGTAATTTTTACGGTGTACATAATAAAGAGTATTCTATTCTATTCTATATAATTATCTAACTTCAGCCCGCGGCTTCGCCCATTTGGATGTCGGAAATTATCCCACGGGAACGTGCTACCGGGACAAAAAGTAACCTATGTCCTTCCCCAGGATGCCATCTATCTCCTTGCCAAATTTTATCGAAATCCGTTCAGTAATTTAGGCGTGAAAAGGTAACGTACAGACAGTTACTTTCGAATTTATAATATTGCTAGCTTTTGCCCGCGGCGTCGCTCGCGTTAATTTAGACTTTGACTGTCAATTCGGGTTATAATTCAATCATGCTCGTAAGACACGTGGCGCCATCTATTATCATCAGAACGTTATTGTTGTTTTCCTCGGGAACAGTACTTTTTTTCGGGATGAAAGGTACCCTATGTCCGTTTCTGTACACCTGACTACGTACATGCAACATTTCAGGATGATCGGTTCAGTGTTTTAGGCGTGAAAAGCACGAACAAACAAACTTACTTTCGCATTTATAATATTAGTTAGGATTAGGATTAGGAAGTTAAGATACAATTTTTTAATAGTGATGCCATGGACGAACAAACAAAGTCGGACAGATTCTCATTAGTAAAAACTGTGTCACTCAAGTCGGCCAGCTCGCTGTACGTACAGGCGGCTGTACGTACACGTTCACACATTAGTCGGCCGACGGTCGGCCATAAAGGCTCGTGCACACTGGCGCGACTTGTCGCGCGACGCGATTCTGCGATATTATATCCGTAGAACAATTTCTATGAAAACGCGCGCGACAGTTCACACAGGAGCGACCTGTCGCGCCGCGACGGCGTCGCGGAGCGACGAGCAGCGCGACAGCAAAGGTACCATTTTGTATGGCGTCGCGGCGAAATCGCGGCGATATCGCGGGCGCGACGCTACGCCGCGGCCGCGACGCGACGCAAAGAAAGTATAAATGGCGGTGCCATCCAAGCTGCGCTCAGACGTGCTTTGGTGCTCTGACGAAGATCGTCAACTAGACGATCTTCGTCAAAGCACGAAGGTAGGTCTCTACATGTTTGCTGAGCGTGGGGTCCTAGACTCCTAGGTTCGATTCTCCGATTTAATTGCAAAATAAAATAAAATCATAAGCAAAATACCAAGTCATTGAAATGTGACTTGGTGTGGTTATGTCGACCGACCGGGGAATCGAACCTAGGACCCCACGCTCAGTAAACACGTACAGACCTGCTTTCGTCCTCTGACGAAGATCGTCTATTACTGAGCTCAGCGTGGATGGCACCGCCATTTATACTCTCTTGTTTCGCGTCGCGTCGCGGCCGCGGCGTAGCGTCGCGCGCGCTACGAGTCGTCGCGCCAGTGTGAAAGGTGTTGCGACGCGATTCTGTCGCAGAATCGCTACGCGACACGTCGCGCGTCGCGTCGCGCCAGTGTGTACGAGCCTTAAAGCGCGCAAACAGCAACACTCACACATCACTCACGCCGGCGCCGCAGAGTTCACATGGTTCGTGTACCGAAGCGAAATAATAAACTATTTTCTAATAAGTAATGTATTTTGTATGCCGACTAAAGTTTATAATAAACTATCAGATTCTTTTAAAACTTAACTTTTAGACATTAAAACGCATTTATAATATTAGTTAGGATAGGATAGTTAGGATAGTGTGGATTGTAAATTGTAATTGATAATGATCTAATTAGTTTCGCTCGCTGTGTTGTATGTAGTTGGCCTTCTGTATGTATTTATTTAGTCGATACAATGTTACGTCGATCGTTACTCAGTATAATTACTTTCTGCTGCGATAAATATTAATTGCTAATTGTTAATTAATATTACTACTTTAATTGTCTTGTCGTTGCGAATTATGTGACACTAGGTTTTATTGGTAAGTGTGATGCAGATTTACTGAAGTTTTAAGTGTTTGTAGAGTATTTATTACTAGCTGTTGTCTGCGACTTCGTCTGCGATCCAGGATGAAAAGTAGCCTATATTCTTACCCAGGTGATAGTCTATCTGTGTGCCAAATTTCATCCAAATCCGTTCAGTAGATTTTTCGTGAAAGGGTAACAAACATCCATCCATCCTCACTAACTTTAACATTTATAATATTAGTAGGATTAGAAGGATAGTAGATTATTATACAAGGGGCTAAAATGACCCATTATATACGAGGTAGTTTTACTCCCGAGCTTTAGCGAGAGAGTAAATAGAAACCGAGTTATAATGGGTTTTTAGCGCCGTGTGTTAAACTCTACTTTTCACTACGATTGCGAAGCATAAAATAATCCAATGCAATATTAAATAGTTTGCTTTTCTTATTTCTTCTGTAGCCGCAACGCAATGCACGCATTCTACCGAAGAGATCGCCGCTTTTAGTTCCATTTTCAAAAATAAAAAGTTCCTCTTTTTTATGAAACAGTAATAAGTAAAGTTTTTATTCATGACTAGCTTTTGCCCGCGGCTTCGCTCGCGTTAAATTAGACTTTGAATTGATATTCGGGTTATAATTCAATCATGATTCGATAGACAGGTGGCGCCATCTATGATCATAAGAACGTTATTGTTGTTTTTCTCGGGAACAGTACCTTTTTTCGGGAAGAAAGGTACGCTATGTCCGTTTCTGTACCCCTGAAAACGTATATGCAAAATTTCAGGATGATCAGTTCAGTAGTTTAAGCGTGAAAAGGTAACAAACAAACAAACAAACTTACTTTCGCATTTATAATATTATTATATTATATATTATATTATATAGTTAGGATTATTCTACTTATGAATAAAGACTTTTTCCCCTAGAGGAAAATATACTTTTTTATCCTCGCTCTGGTACGCTACAATGACGGAATTTTTGAACAAGAGGAGTGAAAAATTAATTTAAGTTTACCATGTAGAGATCGTCTAATTTAAAATTGCACGCCCCTCTGCTTGTTGAAATGAAATTGTCAATAGGATATCGGAATCATTATTACACGTCATCTATACATACAAATAAATAAAATTGACGTGAATTGATCGAGTTTTTTACTATATGCATATCTATTTTCTTTTTCTCCGTTTGGAGTATCACGTTTAGTGATACTTTATTCACATTAAAATCTAGCCTATTGGCTACTAAGTAATTTTAATATAACTGAAACTGCTAAATAACTATAACATTAAGAAATCGTCGAATAACGTCTTTTTAAGCTATTGCATAGCTTTTATCGGGGGCTTTGAGCGCGGCGACCGAATCAAGAAATTCCGTAACGAAAATAAAACTTAACACCCCCCCACTCCGCCTAACATGTAGCTCGGCCGAGCGTTCGCTTAACGTATATGTATATGGTACGACTGTACTTGAATTAATATCAAAGAAAAAAAATACAAATAAATAATTATAATTGCATAAGTTGATAAAAAATGCTATGCAATAGCTTTACCGCGGCAGTCCCCGAGTGCCACACGTGTTTTTATTTACTTTATATTAAGGGGGATCCTTAGTTACAGCCCGCCAAATTCAAATTTTCTTTGGTTTTTTGCAAATTGCAACTCTGTTTTACGTCGTTTGTTGATCAAAATGCGATTCGCGACTGTAGGAATGATATATTGAATGAAGAATAATCATAAATTTCATATCAATCGTCAAACATTAGAAATTTGTTCCACCTAAGAATTTTCTTATGTAATGTTCTGAAAAATTCTTAGGTGGCACAAATTTCCAAACTCAAACTCAAACTCAAAGTATTTGTTTCAATTAAACCATTTACAGGCACTTTTGAATTGTCAAAGAGTCGGTCAGTTAGTCAGAAAGTTGAAGCTAGTTGCCCATTCCAAAACGTAGATCTCTATGGAGAAGAACCTTGGAGAGAAACCTTGACGATTGATATGAAATATCAAACGCGCAGACTGTAACCATGAATTCAGCTCATGTGTCTAGGACCCCATAGCGTAGAAGTTTTTCGCCGGTTATGAAAAACTAATCTGCGGTTTCATTGAAAAGTGCAATAGCTACGCGGTCAAAATGTACCTATAGAACGGCAATTTTTTTTTTTTATAACCGAAAGAAAATTTCAACGCATGGAGGGTTCAGAATCATGTACTGAATCCATGGTAACAGGTTGTCTCTGCCACGCTGTATAGGGCTGAGTGTACAAAATATCATAATTTTGTGAATATCATATTTTGTAAATATCATATTTTGTAAATATCATATTTTGTAAATATCATATTTTGTAAATATCATATTTTGTAAATATTTTGGGAATAATTTCGTAAATATCATATTTTTTCAAGGGGGGTTCAGAATCTTGTACTGAATCCATGGTAACAGGTTGCGCGTCGATATCTCTGCCACGCTGTATAGTGCTGAGTGTACAAAATATTATATTTTACTGAATATCATATTTTTTTGAATATCATATTTTACTGAATATCATATTTTTTTAATATCATATTTTACTGAATATCATATTTTGGGAATTGCATATTTTTGGAACGATGGTTAGTTTTAATAATATATTAAAAATTTCCTTTTTAAAACCCCCATGGAAATCGGAATCGCGGTTAGGTAAAACAGCAGGAATTGTTTTCGTAACATTTATTTTTACTTTAATACCGCAGAAAACAGTTGTGTACACATTAGCTCTTTAAAATAGTTGTAGTTAAGGTTATCGATTGTGGTTATTGAGAATTTACTGAAAACCCTGTTTTATTACGTACTAGTACTAATTGCTTATACAGAAATGGCGTTGGCATGTATGATTCGTCATTAAATGATAAATGATTTTATTTCTGTAAGTAGGTTTGTACAAACACTTTTACACGCCAATCATATTTTAAAAACTAGATGAGGTCGGCGTTTCCTATCTGAGTACTCTGAGAAGAAAGGCCGAAACAAACTCAGAGGTCACAGTCTCTTTTGAAGTCCAGACATAATCTTGGTCAGATTGAATAGACTTCTAAAAAGTCCGCAGAAAGGAAAACCTCCGCAAGTGGGGGTTCATGGACGGGTCAGTAGGCCTAGACAAAAACTTTTCTGATAGCGGTAACGCCAGACGCAACGTCAAAATGTATGGCAATGACATTACCTGCGGAAAAGATACGTAATGTCACGTGGTAAGCTAATGTCAACTCCATACAATTTGAATTTCCGTTGGCTCTTACAGAAAAGGGATTTTGTCTATTCCCCCTGATCTCCGTTACGTATGCGGCGTCTCTCCATAGACTATGGCTCACCTCCTATCTTGCTCCGCATGCCCTGTTACCTGCCCCTGCAGTCTCGACATTAGACAGCGACAAAAATCGGTCGCTAAGTCGTATCGTTGCCAAATTCCTTTAATAGATTTTCAACTTTATTTCCAAAGCATAAGGTTGAAAATCTATTAAAGAAATTTGACATCGATTGGACTTAACGACCGATTTTTGTCGGTATCTATGTCGAGACTGCAGGCCCTGGACACCTGAGTACCTAATGCCTGCATCAGTTAACGGTATTCGCGTTACTGAATTCTGGGCCAAACAAATTAAAACGAAGACTAATAACTGTTGGAGAAAACCCCACCATAAATACAGGGTCAAGTTTAGTTAGCTAGCGAAACTCCTCAGACGTGATGGGTTTCGATATCTAAACATGATTAAAAAAAATAAAAAATACATTTGATGATTTCTTTTTGGAGCTGAGCGACCGCTGCCGCATTGGTAGTGTAGTTACTCGAAGAATGAGTTGAAAAAATCTGTTATTTTTGTTTTAACGTGTAAGTATCGATATACAACAAAAAACAAAAAACCCAAAAAAAAAAACTGGTATTTCAAGTTTAGTAACTACACTATCTAAGGTCGTTGGCCCCAATGTTTTTTATCTTCATATTTTTTTGTTTTATCTTATTTATAAATCGATTTCGATACCCATCACGTCTGCGGAGTTTCTCTAGCTAATTTAATTTGGCCCTGTATAATTATATCGTTCAAAAACCTACATGATCAAACTAACTTATCGTTTGTACAAATAATAGTGTTTTCAACATTTTTACAGCGGGCGTCCAGATAATAAAAAATAAATATTTAATATAGCTCTCGATGCTGCAGCAACAGTGTATTTTGATGTTTATTAAAAAAAACCGGCCAAGTGCGAGTCGGACTCGCGCACGAAGGGTTCCGTACCATTATCTATAAAAATGGCAAAAAAATCATGTGTTGCATGGGAGGAGCCCCCTTAAATATTTATTTTATTCTGTTTTTTTGTATTTGTTGTTATAGCGGCAATAGAAATACATCATCTGTGAAAATGTCAACTGTCTAACTATCACGGTTCATGAGATACAGCCTGGTGACAGACGAACAGACAGACGGACGGACAGCGGAGTCTTAGTAATAGGGTCCTGTTTTACCCTTTGGGTACGGAACCCTAAAAAACATAATATCACTCCTGCACACTAATTGCGTAACACTATAAATCACAATCTCAATAAATTTGAAGCCTATTGCTAATCCATTGCCTCATATGTTCGAAAAAAAAAACTGCTCCACAACGTAATTAACGCAATGAATGTTGCTTAACTGTCAAAATGAAACCCATTAATACTGTTAGTACGATACCTAATGACCCCGCGGAACCTTCTGCTCAGCACAAGCACTCGCGACTATTAGACTAAATTAACGATACAGTTGGTGTTTATTTTTAGTTATTATATGTATATTAAATATTAGTTTTTGGTTAGGTTTGTTTATATTTAAACACTTGTCGTGTCCACAAATAGTCAACAAGTCTTTTTTACTTAAAGAGGTATCAGACAGATTAATCGGGATTACGTTCATTCCATTGAAGGTTCATTCTTCTTTCATTCCTTGTTTTCAAGGCGCAGACAGGACAGGTATCTTAGAAAAGAACATTTACTTGTCGGTACGGTTAAAGGCTCCCACAGACAGGCGCGACGCGACAACGCTACACAAAGGCGCCGCTCGCCGCGCGACACGCGGTGCCTTTGTGTCGGGCGTCGCGTCGCGCCAGTGTGTATGAGCCTTAAACGCTCCCGCAGACAAGCGCGATGCGACAGCGCGACGCGACTCTTGTAGAACATTTCCATAAAGTTTTCATAGAAATTGTTCTACTAGAGTCGCCTGCTTGCGGAAGCCTTAAAGAGCAAAAATAAGCAATTGCAAAACACAATCCTACACACCCCCACACACACACACCCCCACCCACACACACACACACACACACACACACACACACGCACACACACACACACGCACACACACACACACACACACGCACACACACACACACACACACACACAGATGGTGCATGTCAGCTTTTCGAACGTAATACGTCATCAGGAAAATATTAAAGCAAGTAAAAATGCCTACGTTAGGGTGTGACTGTACAACACTTGTCCATATTACTTTGTAGTTCGAATATACAGAATGGACAGATTACGGTTCGGCTCGGTGATGGATTTATTCCCCATTAAAGTGCAACGGGAGACGAACGAAACCCAAGACTTTCTCGGGTTATACTGAATTTCTGTAGCATCAATTAATTGCAAGCATTCAATCTGCCTAACCTTTTCCCAACTATCTTGGGGTCAGCTTTCAGTCTAACCAGATGAAAGAAAGAAAAGAAAGAAAAATGACAAACAAAACGCACCTAACAAATGAACGACATTAATTTAGAGACATAAAAAATAGCCAAAAGCCTCGTATTCATGTTACAAAAGTTTCATAATTTTTTTTTTTTTTTAATTTTGATGTACAGCTGAATACCAGTATTTCACATGGAGGGACTGCCTATCTGACCTCCATAACCCAGTTACTAAGTAACATGATACCCCTTGGTGAGACTGGTTGACTAACTAAATCTATCACGCCTTGTGATGGTAATTTTACTGTAGAAACAAAAATCCGACGAAACCAAAATCTACCGAAACGAAAATCTGTCGAAACGGAATACACATGAGAATTTTGGGGTTCTGACTACCCGTGACGACTGTCAAAGACCTACGAATGTAAGCCAGGACCACAGACAACTTAGCCCCGTAGACACCTCATTAAGAACATTTTGTTCGAATATACTATCGTCAAAAGTCAGGGGGGGCCGAGGTGCAAAGAGAGCTGTGATTGGCTATTTCAATGTCACATGTCATACGTCATATGACTCATAGGACGGCTTAGGGTCGGTATGAGACTCGATATTTTTTATCGATAAGCAACATTTGTAAGTACTTAGATTTATTTATCTATTGAAAAAGGTACACCGATCAAATACTAATCTCACATTATAGCACAGAGTATACCGTACCGTAATTCGTTATACCTAGTACTTACATCTAGGTATACTTAATTCAGGAAATATTTTTGCATCAAACAGAAAATAGTTTTGGAGAAGCACGTGCCACATTTGCGCCAAATTCCATGCACTGAGTGTATTAATTAGTGCCAAAATATTTCGGGAATTAAAAAACAGAAGTCGATAATATCTGACAATATTGATAAGTGACCCACCAAAGTTGGTAACAAAAGCGTTGGTACAGCAGTAATAAATAAAATTTGTCGTTTCTTTTTGAGTTCTAAGCAATCCGTCGTAAAATGACGGGAACATATAACACTATTTGTAGTGGGACACCAATTTTCATCTCGTTTTGTAGCACTTATACAAATTTTCTTTAATTCTAGGCATTTAGGAAACCTTTGAAATAAAATAATGATTATTTATTTATTTTATATTTGTGGTAACATATCGATATTTTATTTGTAGATTTGTTATCGATTCATCATCACTACCGATGATAGAGCGAGATAGTCATATATAAATTAAAACGTGAAAGAAAGAGATTTTTCAAAAGACATCAACGAGCGCTACGCACCTTTGCATTTGTTTCGTATTCAAATATTGTCGTTAAATTATTTTTTTAAATTATTTTATACTTCTAGATAACTTATCGGTGAAATGTAATGCCGTCTTTGTGTAACCTCGAAGTTCTGCTACATTTTCCGCACCAATTCACTGCACAATACGGCATTTTGAATATTCTTTTCGATTTTTAAAACCTCAGAACAATAACTAAAACACGTCAACATTCAGTAACGGACTGACTGGCGCTTCCTAGACGAGTTGGGGGCGTGGCCATCACATATGAGGCCGTAGAGCTAATGCTTGGCGAGCGCGGTTGCCCTCCTATGCGGTGTCTAAGGGCCTAAGTTGTCTGTGGCCAGGACTAACGTTTTAACGTGCTTACTGGGGCACGGGGGGTGTCGTGGTTTGTAATGGATGGTTACTCCTCCACAGACCGACCACGGCAAGCGTAACCGTCCGTGCGGCTGTTATTGACCGAGCGAGCGCAAAGCGTCTCCGTTTCAGCTTGGGCAAAAATGCTTTTGTATGTCCGGATGTCCAGCTGTTCGGCTCTACAGGTCGCATTTCTCAACCGATTCTCGTGAGATTTTGTTTTGTGGATTCAGTTTTCGAAATTTTTTCAAAATGGCGGAGATGTGGGGGTTGAAAATGTAAAAAAAAACATATCTCAGCCATTTCTCGCTCTTTGCGCGCGCTTTTTGTTTTAAGGGGCGCGGATAACATTTACTCATTTTTAAGCTATGCAAAGACAGACTCGCGAGGTCTACAGCTCACAGAGCCACTAGTTATTAAGCCACGAGCCCCTTCAATCAATTGCAGGTATTACAGTCTCATAATAGTAATTCGGCTATGATGTTTATGGCCTTTGTCCAATAAAAGGTTATTACCCTAGGCGCCTCCAGACTAGGCGAGTCTTAGGCTCAATTTACACCGCCGCGGAATGGAATGGAAGAGTCTTTTTGCAACGAAATTGTATGCGGGAATTTTTAGAATGCGCGAGAATTCCCCAGAACACGCGCGACCTGTTATTTGACGTTTTAGTTAGTTTGTACGTTATACTATTGACATAAGTTCATTATGCTTTGTAAAAAAAGTTGCTTCTATTCCATTCTGCGGCGGTGAAAAATTGAGCCTAAGGCCGCTTTTCCACCAGAGAGGTGCTATGCTACGTTGCTATGAATGCGTTTGATATCCACCAATCATATTCATTGATCCACATAGCATAGCACCTGGTGGAAACAGGTTCAACTAAGCTAGTTCCACTCAATCTGTGTTGTTCTTTCCTCAAAAGTCCATTTCAGATACCAATCTACATGGTCTTCACATGATCTGACCAAGATTATGTCTGGAATTTAAAAGAGACTGTGACCTCTGAGTTTGTTTCGGCCTTTCTTCTCAGAGTAGTCAGATAGGAAACGCCGACCTCATCTAGTTTAAAAAATATGATTGACGTGTAAAAGTGTTTCTACAAACCTACTTACAGAAATAAAATCATTTATGTTCTTTATATGGAGGTATGCGTGCTATGGATGGGAGCTATAGATGCGCGAGTGGTATAGCTATGTGCAGAGCAGGGTCTTCCCTATTCATCGCATAGCTCGAGCTGCGCATCTTCCTCGCACAGCTACGTCGCGATGGCGCATCTTCCTCGCACAGCTACCACGTGGTGATGCATCTTCCTCGCACAGCTACCACGTGGTGACGCATCTTCCTCGCACAGCTACGTCGCGGTGGCGCATCTTCCTCGCACAGCTACCACGTGGTGACGCATCTTCCTCGCACAGCTACGTCGCGGTGGCGCATCTTCCTCGCACAGCTACCACGTGGTGACGCATCTTCCTCGCACAGCTACGTCGCGGTGGCGCATCTTCCTCGCACAGCTACCACGTGGTGACGCATCTTCCTCGCACAGCTACGTCGCGGTGGCGCATCTTCCTCGCACAGCTACCACGTGGTGACGCATCTTCCTCGCACAGCTACGTCGCGGTGGCGCATCTTCCTCGCACAGCTACCACGTGGTGACGCATCTTCCTCGCACAGCTACCTCGCGGTGGCGCATTTTCCTCGCACAGCTACCTTGCGGTGGCGCATCTTTATAGAGCATCTTCTCGCTCCGCTACACAGCTTAGCATTAGTGGAAACGGTCACATAGTTTTGTAACTTAGCTTTCACATCCACGCAGCATAGCTGCATAGCACATCTCTGGTGGAAAAGCAGCCTTAGACTCTCTGTAGTTTAGATTTCATTTGTTTAACCCAGTTTGAAATTTATGGTGTGATTGAAAAGCAAATATGAATCCAAATGTGTGTAGTGTTTTAGACATAATTTTACTACTTATTACTTCTTATCTATACTAATATTATAAAGAGGTAAAATTTGTTTGTATCTGTTGGTATTTACAAGGCAGATGTGAGTGGAAACGCCGGAAGGGGACGCCCTAGGAAGACATATAGTGACCTTATTGGTGATATTCTTCAGAAAGGTCAGGTGCGTAGTACTCGCAACCGGCGTGCGTGTATGACCTGATGTATGATTAAACGAGGCAAAAGGAGTATGTAAGGATCGTAGCAGGTGGCGTTCTGTAGTTTCTGCCTACCCTCATGGGAAGAAGGCGTGAGTTATTTTGAAGGTGCAAATAAATATTTTTATTTATTTATCATACTACACCAATATTTCAGCAGTTACGTTTTAATTTCTTAATAAAACATTACGAAATACCTTGCTTCTTTCATCATTGATAAAATACACTTGGCTAATATTAATTGTCGGGAAAACAAATACACCTTGTACTGATAATAGTAACAAACATTGTTACTAATAAATAATTACTTAGCGAATCCCTGTATCTGTTTGATAAGGATCTTTAGGCATGCTGTTGTTGTTTCAAAATTCTATAGAGAAATAAAAGTTTTTTTTTTTTATTCTGCACAAACAACACGCACAATACAAGAAAAATGTATTGCAGACAAAATACATACACTAATAAAAAGTAGCCAAAAGCCTCGTACTTAAAACTTTAAAAGTTTGACATTGAAAAAAAAACAAAAGGAAATTGAATTTGGCGGGCTACAGCTGAGGATTCACCAAGTTGCAATGAGGGCTAACGCACTTGAGTTCGCCGCTAGAGGCGCTAGTGTAGAGTAAGGTCTCTAGATGTCAAAATATGTATTGAACGTTCGCTGTTTGCGAGATTTTTTATCACGGATATTAACGAATGTTTCATAATAGCTGTAATGGTTGTGCCATTCTTGATTAATTATGGCTTAAGATTTTAAGTAAAAAGTTAGGATCTAATTTGGTACCTAGCACTTGAACGAAGAATAAGATGTGTCTGCTTCATGCTTGCCATCCATTTGAAGTTTTAAAATGTAATAAAATAAACATACTATGAATATAAGGGTACTTAAACATATCCAAAACATCAAATAAAATTACTGCAACAGGACCTTACTCGACAGTGGCGCCAACTGGTGAGCACAAAAAGGATAGCCCCCATTAGCATCAATAAGACATTTTTATCTCAAGAACTACTTGTAAAGTACTGATAAAGTTATCATTGAACCTTACGTTTGCGGAAGATGTCTGAATTTCGGTTGTCATGCCACTGTGTGCAAAGAATAGTAAAGAATTTATGATCTAATCTCATCTGTTTCTAGACTTCCGCTTTTCATATTATCATCTCGATAAACCACGTCATCACGTGTTGCTAAACATGGGTTTTTTTGACAATTTAAGATAATCTTTTTACCAAGTTATTTGATTACCAAGGGAGACTTAGGGTACGAGTTCGTAGCCGACTGCATGCAGCAGCAGCAGACGACGCGATGTATCGCTGCGGCACTACTGGTTTCTATGTTTTTCTATGAAAACGACGTGTCGCTAGCTACGAAAGGTCTGAGAGTCATACAAATGCATAGAAACCAGTAGTGTCGCAGCGACACGTCGTCTGCCGCTGCTGCATGCAGTCGGCTACGAACTCGTACCTTTAATGCCTTACGAGCTTGTCACAGACGACTATAGCCGCTATACGTGGTTATGATAATTACAGTAAGTCACATTTTTGTCGATATTGAGTTCAGTACATATTTGGAATGTAGAGATTGAGATCTACATATCTGCATTTCATTTCTTAAGCTTATTTGATTTTCTATGATACATTTTCAAATTTTACATGTACAGAAATGTAGATCTCAATCTCTACATTCCAAATATGTACTCAACTGAATATCGACAAAAATGTGACTTACTGTAATTATCATAACTACGGCAGTATATACCTCCAATTCTTATTTCAACTCTTTACGCGCTCTTTTCACGTCAGCGCCGGCTATCGCTGAAAACCAGCGCTAGTGCTCTGTCTCGCATAGGGTCGTAGCATTATGCTGAGTGATTGCCGTTTTGCGTGAATGTGACGCATATTTTCCCCTAACTTGTTCTTTTTTGTGTTTATGTGTTTTTTCTTTGCGTCATGTTAACGAAAATAAACGTACTTATTTTCTTTCTTTTACTTTCTAATGGCTTTTGAAGACAGGATTTTAACTCAGATTTGTTACAGTTGTCATGTCATTTGGTTTAAATAGGCTTTTATTTTTATTATTTTATTTATCTTTTATATACCTAGATTCTTCTTTATTTTGAGAACGTTGTACGCCTAACTTGTAGGCTGTAGATTTGTAGACCATTTCCTATTTTGTTAAGTACCTTTTACTTGTTGACACTTGACAGGCCTACACTGTCCTCCGATACCTATTAACACTGTCATTTGAAAACATTGTAAAAGCGAATTATTTTTAAAAGAGGTTATTCTTTACTCCACGGTTGCTTCCTATGAAGCAACCAATTGGAACCGTGCACCTGGCTTCCGACGTTTCATAAGTGCCCATGTAGGTTTATGTGAAATAAAATATTTTGATTTTGATTTTTAAATGACAATTCGGCTAGACAGCAGGTGACTAAAGGCTCCCAAAGACAGGCGCGACGCGACAGCGCTACACAAAGGCGCCGCTCGTCGCGCGCACGCGGTGCCTTTGTGTCGGGCGTCGCGTCGCGCCAGTGTGTACGAGGCTTAAAATCGCAAGTTCTAAAGTAGAGTTTTGTCGTGCGGCGACAGGTCGCATGCGGCGGGTGACTGAAATCAAACGTGAAAATGCTCAGAGCAGACGGTCGCCCGCCGCACGAAGGACGACATTTTGTTGGAAAATGAACTAATCACCTGCGATTTCTATCGACCCTTGTAAATGTCGTAGCGATTGGGCTTGTGACCAGCGGGGTACTTACGTAACACACTAACAGTAGGAATGGGTTTCATTTTGACAGTTTCACAACATTCATTGCGTTATTTACGTTGTTGAGCATACAAATTTTTCGAACTTATGAAGCTATGGATTAGCAATATCCTTCAAAAATGATTCAGATTGTGATTAATAGTGTGTTACGCAATTCGGGTGCTGATTTGCTTGCCCCCGACTGCAAATAGCTGTCGAAAATAAGGCCTATTTTAAGCCTATTTTATTTAAACTGACAAAATCGTCGGGTTTTGGTTTTATGAACAGCCTCTAAATGATTCTTTTGATAACATTGACTGATGTTCGATTCGGCACGAAAGCGTATCGAATGGTTGTGCTTAGCTATGCTGGTATCGGATTCTGCTCCGATTAATCCACAGCTTCCCATTCTGAGCTAACAGAGGAAACTATAGAATGAGATGAGGAACAGGGTGTAAAGCTCACTCATACTCTATTGAAAAAAGAGGCTCCTCCGACCAGACGGGTGTCGTGTCTGGTGGGCAACTGCCCCACGATTGATGTCGGGACGTTGTATATATGCTAGTTTCGCGGTAAACTCTGCTTGCGCGATGCAGGATTTTGCGTGATGTCAGTGTGACGTGTAGCTCGCATGTGGCGTTGTAGATGCCACTACAAAACCTTGCTTTATAAAAAGCCCGCTGAATAATCCGCGATAACAGTGTCAGTATGTCAATATTTCAAAAACTATATTATGATTCATGTATTCATGCATTATTCAATATTTTCCACATTGACGGCGTCACTGATAATGTCAATATTAAATGTTAGTAACTGATAAAGACTGACAGATTTCATAATCAATACTTTTATGAGCGATATGTATATTATTATGTGCTGTATCATTCAGTTCCCTAAAAATCTTGCTGATCCACGCGTCATGTTCGTGAATGGCGCCGTCGGTTGAAACTGGTCATCTCTTAACTGCCGGTTCTTATATTTTGAATTGTTTCTTATTTTTTTTTACTTTGTTCTCACATATAAAAGCAACAAGAATAATTGTAGTTACCCAGAATTTTGTAATATCTTGATTTAAAAGAGTGTCCTCGCAGTTTCTTGCCCGTTCTTCTCCATAGAGATCTACGTTTTCGAATGGGCAACTAGCTTCAACTTGACTAACTGACCGACTCTTTGGCAATTCAAAAGTGCCTCTAAATGGTTTAATTGAAATAAATGCTTTGAGTTTAGATAACAATGATACAATGAAATAGCCACTATGTGCAGCTCAGACAGAGCCAGACAGATCACGTAGAAGTGGGATGGGCTGGACGAAATCAAAGAAATAAAAATTTAACTAAGCTTGTCCAATGACCCGCAATGCGATTGTGGAGCTACACCTCAAACAATGTTTCTCTGGTCGTACTCTCTGTGCAATAAATAACACCTACAATATTAAAGGTCTTTGCGAAGCCAATGATAACGCTGTCGATGTGGCTGAATTCCGGTCTATACTCATTGATCGAGCGATCGCGAAGCGTCTCCGTTTCAGCTTAGGCAAAAATGCTTTCGTATGTCCGGATGTCCGCATGGCTGTTCTCCTCTACAGGTCGCATTTCTCAACCGATTCTCGTGAAATTTTGTGAGCAGGTTCGATAATTAAGTACTTATATGGTCTTTTTTGTCGATACAGTTTTTCTAAGTTTTTCACGAAAACATTATTCCGGCAATTTTGCGCTTTCTGCGCGCGCTTTTTGTTTTAAGGTGCGCGATTAACATTTATTCAGTTTTAAGCTATGCAAAGACAGACTCGCGAGGTCTGCAGCTCATAGAGCCACTAGTATAATTTGAAATCATCTCTACGACAAAGAAGAAGCTCGTCGAGATACGGCTTTAACTCGCGTACTACCGAGTATCAGGATCTACGCGTTTATGCGCATAAATTGCGTGAATGTGGACGGAATGGCATGTATTGGCTCCTAGAATCTCGGCTACGCGTGTGTCTATGAGAACGAAAAACGCCTTATCTGGACATGCATTAATAGAGCGATTTTAAACGCGTTCGAATACGAAATGATGGGACACACTTGCTTAGAAATAACTTGCGAATGTTAAAACAAGCGGGGTTGCTTAGAAAAATTTAAACTTTTTTACAAAAAAAAAAAACTAAGTTATAAAAAAGCACTACAAAGTGAAAAATAACTTTAATTTCGGAAGTCGGTGTCTTTGGTTTTGTATTTTCGTTTTTTTCCCATATACACTAAGTGGAAAAAAATACTTATTATTGAAGCTAAATGAAAAACTACCCAACTAAATTTAATAAAATTTATATGTAAGGGACCACCCCTGAGGCATACCCTATATATTTAAAAATAATTTTCAAAATCGATGAACACTTGCTGGAGATATCCGGTAACAAAGATACCAAAAAAAACACGGGTGGCACTCGGAGACTGCCGCGGTAAACCTATTGCATAGCATTTTTTTATCAACTTATGCAAGTATAATTATTTATTTATTTTTTATTTATGCAGTATTTTTTTTTCTTTGATTGAGCGCGGCGACCGAATCAAGAAATTCCGTAACGAAAATAAAACCTAACACCCCCCACTCCGCCTACCATGTAGCTCGGCCGAGCGTTCGCTTAACGTGTATGTATATGGTACGACTGTACTTGAATTAATATCAAAGAAAAAAAATATTGCATAAATAAAAAATAAATAAATAATTATAATTGCATAAGTTGATAAAAAATGCTATGCTAGCTTTACCGCGGCAGTCCCCGAGTGCCACACGTGTTTTTTTTTTTTTAATCTAGGTAATTTAGATGTATTGACTGACCGTTCTGGATTACAGGCCTTAGACCTCAAGTAAATACGACCGTGATAACTGTCATTAAGTTAATGAAGCAGAGTTAATTTAAAACGATTTGAAAGTAAGGTTAAACAGTTGGTGAAAGTTAATTTTAACTGGAGCGTGCAAAGCAAATGCTACCTTAGAGACAGACAACGTTGAAGTCTTGGGTTCTGTAATTTCACTGGCGAATTTCAGTTTACACTTGAAGCTTTCAATAAAACCCTGCACCCTAATTGCATAACACACTATCAATCACAATCTGAATCTTTTTGAAGGACATTGCTAATCCATTGCTTCATATAATTATGTTCGAAAAATTTGGCTGCCCAACAACTTAAATAACGCAATGGATGTTGTTGAACTGTCAAAATGAAAGCCATTCCTACTGTTAGTGTGTTACACATAGGGTTACCATACCTCAGGATTTATCCTGAGATCTCAGGATTTTTAGGCTCCTGACAGGATTGCGGCCAGATTAAGGGAAATCTCGGGAATCTCAGGATATTGCGATTTTTTTGTAAAATAAAGTATCTCTATCTAGATTTTCCGTTTTTTTTTTATTGGTAAGTTACTTACAATCAACATAAACAAAAATAATAATAATAATCTTCTTTGGATAGTATCACAGCACAAATCACAAATCCGCGTAATTAACCACTACCACTAAAAAACCACCACTTAAAAATAAATACATCCTGCCAAAATTCAATAATGTGTACGGGATGAGGGTTGCTGATTATTTAGTACCTTTTTTTCTTAATAAACTCCCTGAAGACTTGCAAACGTTATACAAAACGAGTTCGAAAAGTTTTAAGTATAAATCTAAGCGTTTCCTCACTTAATTTCTCCCAAAGTATGTGTGTATAATAATTAAATTAATAATAATTATCATCATAAAATGTTAATGAACGGCTCGCCGGCTCACAGATAAACCCTGAGAGGTTTTTGTTGGGTGGCTAAAACCAAAATAGTAATAAGCTAAGTTTTTTAGAAATAAATAAATAAATAAATAAATAAATAATAAACATCAACATAATTACTATTTCAAAAAACATCTATAAAAAAACATGTAAAAAAAAAAATGCGTCGTCGATAATTACGTTTGCGACAAAATCTCAGGACTTTTCTATAGAAATCAGGCTTTTTGTCAGGACATTACAATTTTCCATATGGTAAGCCTAGTTACACCATTACCCCGCTGCTTTAAGATTGCCGTCGACACAATAAGAGGAAGGGCTGTATGCCTGTTTGTACCTATATTGTTACAAAATAAATTACTTATGACTTATGTAAAACTATTGCAAAACATTACGACATTATGTACTTACCTGTTTTACATGATCTATTAAAACACGTGTTATATGTATTTATTTCACTATTTACCTCAACGGATTCATGTTCATATGAGATGATGATGATGACTAATTGAATAGCAATTTAAATTAGTGTACAGTATGGTTAGTTACCTACAAGTCATGCTCGTGAACGGGCGCCGTCGGTCAGTAGGGACTGGTCATCTCTTAGCTGCCACGGCTTATTTTAATTAAATTTAATATTTGAATTATTTTTGTCTTTTTTATTACGGACGCTTTTGACGTTCTGCATCGTTCTCACATGCATAATTTCAACATGAATGATGTAACCAATAATTTGTAACTATATTCTGATTTTAAAAAGAGTGTCCATGGAGATTCTAGCCCGTTCTTCTCCATAGGTACCTACTACGCTTTGGAATGGGCAACTAGCTCCATCTTTCTGACCGACCGACCCCTTGACAATTCAAAAGTGCCTGTAATTGGTTTATTTGAAATAAATGCTTTGAGTTTGAGTTTGAGTACAGAGTATGATGGGTTACGGTATTTATACGTCACCTGTCCCATCGCCGCGTGCGCCGGTGAGAAGCGAGTAGAGCTAGCAGCTCGACACGAGTTGGCTAGCAAAGAGTACGATTACTCGCTGGTATGCGTATGTACCACACACACACACACACACTGTACACTGTACACTTTTAATTTATTAGAACGGACACACACTTCCCTATTCTTTTTATTATTCTAGCGTATGGCACTCGTGGGTTGCAGCTGAAAATCAGTGTCAGGTGGTACACCTTGTGTTGTCATCTGACATTATGCTGAGCTGAGGCCCATTGGCATTATAATCATTGTTCCGTATTTTTTAGTTTTAAGGTGTATTTTTGTTGCTGCAATGCCAATAAGCGCATTTTTCTTTCTTTTTTCTTTTACCAAGCGTGGGTCTCTCAGCGAGTGTTCTGCCCGCCAAGCGAGCGTCGCTGAACCAGTACTCTCTCTGATAGCTCTTGGCACTGCGACAAGCCAGTACTTGATCTACTATAAAAAATTGTAGCTCTTTTATTTAGTGCTCAAATACACGAGCTTCACGCGTCAACGGCAGAAGCAACTACAACCATTGACGCGTTTACGGTCGCCGCCGACGAGTGTCAACGGCTGCAGTGGCCTCTTTTCTTTTTTGGGTTGGAAATCATCAAATGACCTCTCCCGCTCTGGGCGGAGCGGGAGGGCGTGTCAGACTCTTACTGACTAAAACCCACCCGTATTCCTTCAGTTGGCTGTGCGCCAGGGCCACGGTAACTCTTTCGAACAATCCGCGACCTCGGCAGGCATCGGCCCTATCGGACCCCTCTTTGAGGCACGCGTGGAACACGACGCGCCGTCGACCCGGGCCTGGTCCTTACCGGACAGCTGCAATAGCCTCTGCCGTTGACGCGTGCCATCGTGTATATGAGCACTAACTTACACGTGACCTAAAAACTTTTTTGCGTTCCTTGAGCGAGAAAATCGTTGATTGCTAATCGCTTCCTCGTCGGCGCCAGCAGTGGGGCAGATGCTTAAGGAAAAAAGTATTAGTTCCAGTATTTCCGCTTTATAGTTTTCCGTTGTTCGTCATAAAAACCTTCTTAACTACTTGCAAGAGTGGATTTCTATGGTGATTTTCCTTGATTTCAATATCCAAGTGAGTGTACAGTCGCGGAAGGAAAAGTAATGAGCAATTTAAATTATCTACCATGTCATAACCTGCCTACGGTTTTCCAAACTATGTTGGGGTCGGCTTCCAGTCTGACCGGATGCAGCTGAATACCAGTATTTTACATGGAGCGACTGCCTATCTGACCTCCACAACCCAGTTACTGGGTAACACGATATCCCTTGGTAAGACTGGTTATTGATGATATTGAATGAATTTATGATAATAATTATTATCATAAATTATGAATAACTATGATTATGATCAGAGATCGGATATTCGGATGCATATTCACCTAAAGTTGAGAAGTTGGTTAATATGGAATGCGCTTTTGTATCGAAAAAAATCGTTAACTAACACACACCACACCTCTTACTTCTACAAACACATATTTGCATCGGAGGTTAAACATTAATTTTAAATAAGTACGCGTCTGAATAGTTATGCAATCAAGAATCCCGGGTTTTTTTCTAAAGTCAAAAAAAAGTCAAAAGTCAAATCATTTATTTCAAATAGGCACATAAAAGGCACTTTTGAACGTCAAAATTTACAAAAAAATAGAATTGATTCTAGTTGCCCCTTCCAAAATGTAGTTTCGTATGGAGAAGAATGGGCAAGAAACTCCACCGTTACTCTTTTAAAATATTTTACAATATTATGTAAGTTCACATTAATTATGTAATCATATGTGAAGACGATGCACCTAGAATAAAACTCCTATACCACAATAGGTAAAAAGAATTAAATATAATGCAAAGGCAAATTAATTATGTGATAGATACATGGTGCTCACATATTTACAAATATTGAAAAGTAGATGATGTTTCCAAAATTTTAACAAGTAATAAAAATAAAAAAAGTAGTAAAAAGTAATAAATATTTTCTTGGAAGTCGCTTCCATATTAGAAAGAAAGAAATATTGAAAAATAGGTTATGCTTACCCGGTGCTTCTAGCATCCCGGTTTTTTTATACAAAAAGAAATATATAAAGAAACTGCTTCTATACTTCAATAGCAAAAAATTTACAATAAGTAAATTTGCGTTCGAATATTCGATCTCTGATTATGTTATAATAGTTATGTCTACGAATTATCGCAAAACATTCGAGGATGTCATTGACCTACATGAACCGCCAGTATTTCTTGAGCTGCGGTATCGAACTCAAGTAACTGATACATAGGTCAGGATATAATGGTTTTTTCATAAACGTATATACTAATCAAAGTATCAAATGGTTATTATACTGGCATTTGAATAGTCATTTTGTGTTATTATTTTGTTACTAGCTTGTCCTGGGTGTTTGCTAGATATGCTAAGCATTCATTTTTCAACCTTTGGTTCATATCAAACAAACAAAACATTACTTTCACTCTTTTATTTTATTTATTAACAGTATCCAAATAAACTTTATCCTTTCTTTCTATTCTTTATTTTCTTTCTTTCTTTTCTTTCTTTTCTTTCTTTTCTTTCTTTTCTTTCTTTTCTTTCTTTTCTTTCTTTTCTTTCTTTTCTTTCTTTTCTTTCTTTGCTTTTCTTTCGTTATATGGAAGCCTAGTCAATTAGATTCATCTATTTCTCTCGGCCTCATTAGAAGGCTTAAATTCACCCAAAGGGCAATGGAGAGGGCTATGCTTGGAGTTACCCTACGTGATCGAATCAGAAATGAAGAGATCCGCAGGAGAACCAAGGTAACCGAAATAGTCTGCAGAATTGTCAAACTTAAGTGGTAGTGAGCAGGGCACATTGCTCGCAGAACAGATGGTCGATGGGGCCAAAAGGTTCTGGAGAGGCGACCGCGTACCGGAAGACGTAGCGTTGGAAGGCCTCCCACAAGGTGGAGCGAAGACCTGCTGAAGGCCGCAGGAATCCGCTGGATGCGAGAAGCACAGAATCGGTCGAACTGATGGTGGTTGGGGCAGGCCTGTGTCCAGCACTGGACGTCTTTCGGCGTTTCAAGTTTCTTCATGACACACGTAATATTAGGTCTTTACCTATGAAATTGCCGTTCTGCAGTACTGGCCATTTCAAATCAAAATAATTTTTGTTTGGCTATGAATTCTAATTTCAAATTAATTTTATTTTAAAAACATGGTTTTTTTTTTCTAAAAGTAGTCATTTCTTTATTGATTAGTGTTACATTTTCATCGCATTTCAATCTTTTTCGTCATCATGGATACGTTAAAAATTCGAGTAATTATGGAATATGAGTACCGTCGTGGCAGCAACGCGGCACAAGCGGCACGCAACATCAACGACGTTTACGGAGCTAACTCTACAAACCAACGCACCACCTGTTATTGGTTTGCTCGCTTCCGTTCTGGAAATTTCGACCTGAAAAATGAACCTCGCGGTCGTCCGAAGACTTTGGTCGACAATGACGAATTAAAGGCGATTGTGGAAGCTGATGATACACAATCTACGGCTGAATTAGCAGCAGCTTTCGACGTTAGCGTCAAAACAATATTGGTCCATTTGCGTCAAATTGGCAAGGTAAAAAAGCTTGACAAATGGGTGCCCCACGAACTCAATGATCGCCAGCGCGAAGTACGCGTCGAGACGTGCCTTGCACTGCTCAACAGACACACAAATGAAGGAATTTTGAACCGCATTGTTACCTGCGATGAAAAATGGATTCTGTTTGATAACCGTAAGCGCTCAGCAAGTTGGTTGGATCCTGGTTCAGCACCTAAACAATGCCCTAAACGAAAACTTACCCCTAGAAAAGTGATGGTCACTGTTTGGTGGTCTAGCGCCGGTGTGATTCATCACAGCTTCTTACCAAACGGGGTGAGCATTACTGCAGATGTGTACTGTGAAGAACTGAACACAATGATGGAGAAGCTGGCGCATCTCCAACCAGCATTGGTCAATCGCTCGTCTCCGCTGCTCCTGCACGACAACGCGCGACCTCATACTGCACAGCAGACGGTCTCCAAGTTGCAAGAACTGGGGTTGGAAGCTCTCCGTCATCCGCCCTACTCACCAGACCTTGCGCCTACAGACTACTACTTTTTCCAGAATTTGGATAACTTCTTGGCGGGAAAAAAATTTAATACCCGAGAGGCAGTACAAAATGCCTTTGAAGAATTTGTTACCTCCCGTCCAGCTGATTTCTTTAAGAAGGGCATCAATAAACTGCCACTGCGATGGCAAAGATGCATTGATTGCATGGGTGATTACTTCGATTAATACAAATAAAAAATTCATGAAAAAAATTCGTTTCAATTTTTTCATACAAAACGGCAATTTCATAGGTAAAGACCTATTAGTTATCTTAGGTCATCGGAAAACTTAAGACTAGAGATGCCGATGCATTCCACCAGTTTTTATGACAAGTCTTTTACAGTTCAAGCGGTACGGTTATGGAATGCCTTGCCCGTGTCGATAAGGCGTGCTCAATCTTTGTCAACTTTTAAAATTATGGTTAAAAAACACTTCCTCTCTCCTTAAACATCATCATTACATTTAGTTTCCTTGCTCTTGTTTCATGTTTATTATTGTATATATTATATGAAGATAAGTATATGTTTTATGTATGTATGTATTTGTTGTTTATGTAAATGGTATACCACTGACTACCTGCATTATTGTCTCTCCTTCTCCCTTGAATCCATCCAAAGGTTGTCTGTAAAAGATCGCTTTTAGCGATAAGACCGCCCATTGTGTCACCCTGTGTAAAATGTCTACATTTATATCTGTAATTTTTATGGTGTACATAATAAAGGGTATTCTATTCTATTCTTTCGACTGAAATGATGATGACTTCTCGAAAATAAATGATTATGGGCTATTAAATAATAGCCAATCAGTAAGATGGCAGGCGTGGTAGCCCAGGGTGAGCCACTGAACAGTCAAATAATAAGGCTAAGGCTATTTTTACGTGCACTCTGCACGAGACTTATTATTTTTCCGACTACGTATTAAGGCTCCCGCAGACAGGCGCGACGCGACAGCGCTACACAAAGGCGCCGCTCGTCGAGCGACACGCGGTGCCTTTGTTTCGAGCGCGATTCGCGTTGCGTGTCGCGCCTGTTTGAGGGAGCTTTTACCAACATTATGCATACAAATTAAAGCTCGAAAAAGTGACACGTGCACGCTTTGCATAAAAAGAAAGTATTCAAAAGAAATGCTTACCAATTGCGTTATAAATGATAAATGATTTTATTTCTGTAAGTAGGTATGTACAAACACTTTTACACGTCAATCAGATTTTAAAAACTAGATGAGGGCGGCGTTTCGTATCTGACTACTCTGAGAAGAAAGGCCGAAACAAACTCGGAGGTCACAGTCTCTTTTAAAGTCCAGAAATAATCTTGGTCAGATAATGCGAAGACCATGTAGAATAGTGTCTGAAATGGTCTTTTGAGGAAAAACCACACAGATTGAGTGGACCTGTCCAGTCAATGCACGAATTTGTCAGTAATCGTACAGCTCAACTTAATACATTCAAGTTATAAAATAGACCAAAAAATAACTAGAATTCTCATTTAGGTTAATTGCCGATGTTGGGAACCGCCCCGTCGCGTCGTTTAGCTAGTCTACCGATGCCGCCAAGGGCTAGGCTTGAAAATCAATGTCCAAATATAGACGTTGACCTTTCTGTGAAGTTAACGTAAGGCCAATGTTTTCTTTGGCGCGATCGATAACATAACACTACAGAACAACTACGAGTATTTTCGTAATGTCCCTCGGGAATCATCGCATTTCCGAATACAAACGAATGCTAATTTCCATGTCCATCAATTATTAGATTTATCTTGTATAACAACTTACATCTAATTAATTAACCTAACCTAACTAAAACTATTAAGAAACTAAAAAATGGCGTCAAAAAATTTCTCCGCTTCGCTGTCGACTGGTAATGTACCCAAGAGACTGGCGGCATTGCCACGTTGTATGGTAATGCTTAGCCTCTGGTCAAGGTAAAAGACAGCCCTTGGGTCGAATCTTTACCAGTCGACAGCGATGCGGAGGATTTTTTTGACGCCATTTTTTAGTTTGTTAATAGTTTTAGTTAGATTAGGTTAATTAATTAATTAGATGTAAGTTGTTATTCATGTTCTTATAATTTCAATTCTGAATAAATAATGTTAGATCGTGTATAATAATTTAAATTCAGAACTAAGTAGTTTATTGTTGTTTTGTTTTGACGTAGCAACATAATAATGTACTTAATTCGATTGATGATTACGAAATTAATATTAAACGAGTTGATTATAGTTGTCTCGAATTTATTTAAATAAAACTTGATTATATACGTACTTATAACCACATTTTGCAAGTTCTGATGATGGGGCAAAAATCCAGTTTCCGAGCTAGTTCTGTGAATTACCGATTGAAGAGACCTAACTATACGGCCCAATCTGGGGAAGGAACCTAAGACTCCACGCTCAGCACTCCAAAGAGGCCTTCTTGATCGATACCTATTTGATGAATTGGTTAATTTATTTCTTTCTAAAAATATCTTGTGAAATATTTTTTTACCAAATGCCCCGCGTAAAAACTTTACAGTCCGCAGACTAGTATAGTATTTTTACCTCACGAAGCGACGCGCGCTTTACTTGCGGTTACCAAGTGTACAAACACGCTATGAATGTGTGCGTAAAGACGAGTAGCGTGCGCTTGTAACACACACACGCTCACACAGATACACAATTTCGACTTCGCCATTGTCTCAGACGATACCGAGAGCTCCTGCACTTGCACACACATTCACAGAGTGTTTGCTCACTAGGTAACCACAAGGAAAGCGCGCGTCGCTTCATGAGATAAAAGTACTATAGGTATATTAAAAATGTAAATTACGAAATGGCCTTGTGCTCTACAATTTACTGATTCCGGGAAAACGTAATAGTGATATATATTCAATACTGTATAGTCACACGGCTTTTTCAAGGTCTGTGACATAGTTCCGTTTTGGTAATTATGAGCTATTCATGGCAAATGATCGCGTGGAACAAATGTGACTTTTATGTTATTGGATACACGGGATACACCAGGCCCTGCAGTCTCGACATGAATAGCGACCAAAATCTGTCGCTAAGTCGTATCTATGTCAAATTTCTTTAATAGATTTTCAACCTTATGCCTTGGAAATAAAGTTGAAAATCTATTGAAGGAATTTGACAACGGTACGACTTAGCGACAGATTTTTGTCGCTATCTAATGTCGAGACTGCAGGGCCTGCTCCCTAATTGCGTAACACACTATCAGTCACAATCAAAATAATTTTGAAGGATATTACTGATCCATTGCTTCATATGTTCAAAAATTTGTCTGCTCAATGTTGTTCAACAGACAAATTCAAAGCAATGAATGTTGTTGAACTGTTAAAATGAAACCCATTCCCACTATTAGTGTGTTACGTAATTACGCCGCAGTCCATTGTGTTTCTAAAATTATGGGCCAAGCATTATAATTTGTGAGAAAACAGTAAATAAAATGAGTACAAGTAGAGTTGTTTGTTGGGATTAAAAAAAACCGACCAAGTGCGAGTCGGACTCGCGCACGAAGGGTTCCGTACCATTGACTAGGTAAACAACAGTAGGTACACAAATTAGGTGCCTACCTGTTGCTATTATTGATATCGAGCAAAAAAGGGCAAAAAAATCGCGTTGGTGGTGTGGGAGCCCCCCTTAAATATTTATTTTATTTTGTTTTTAGTATTTGTTGTTATAGCGGCAACAGAAATACATAATTTGTGAAAATTTCAACTGTCTAGCTATCGCGGTTCTTGAGATACAGCCTGGTGACAGACAGACGGACGGACAGACAGCAAAGTCTTAGTAATAGGGTCCCGTTTTTACCCTTTGGGTACGGAACCCTAAAAAGAAAGCAATATGGACGTCCATTGTATATTTTCCAGTGTTTGTAATTTTTTTTGTCATGTATTTTTGTGGTGTACAAGTACAATAAAGTAAATATTAATAAATAATAAATACCTAAGTAAATAAAAAAATAACAAAACAAATCAGTTGTAAGGATTACCGTTTCGAAACTTGAAAAATGCTGACAAAAAGCTAGACATTTTCAGTAGGTAAATAAACCTACTTCGAAAACAAATGACAAGGCCAGACAACGTCCGGACGGGGACCGAAAAGCCAGACATGTCCGGACAAATCCGGACGAATGGCAACCCTAGTTGTAAAAGTATCGTGAAAAATTACCTTAAGGTGCCGCCTAACCTTTTCTCTTATTAGCAAATCACCAGATTCTCAACTCACCAAATTCTCAACTAACAACATTCGCAACTCATCAGAGTTGAGAATCTGGTGCAGTCACCAAAAGAGATAAGTAACCAGAGGCGTCGCTAGAGTTGAAGTTTAGTAAGAAACCGATGGATGTTTTCAAATGAAATTTAATTGGATAAATTAACTCTTTGTTTTCTATTAATTAAGTTAAATTTTATTCAAAAATATCCATCTGTTTCTTACTAAACTTCCACTATATCCGACGACCCTGGTTACCTTTCACATTTGGTGACCGTACTGTCCCACAAAGAAATTATATAACTTTCAAATAAATTATTACGACTATTTTATTGATAGACAAACCTCATTACGTAGACTGATAAAGTCGATTCAAATACATAAGAGGTCGGATTAAATTGCTGATAGACAACCTCATTTCATAAACATGTTGACTGTACATCAGGAATTTATACAAATAATTACTGAACGGTACAAACTGCGGTGTAATCGATGAAAAGGAATTTCTTCAATTAGTAATGGTTATCATTCATAACGCAATCAAGGTTTTTGATATCTTAAAGTACAGGTTGTCTCAGAAAAATCTAACTTAAGTAGATGCATAAAAAATTAACAAATATATTTATATATTATACACGTTAAATTACAAAATCAGAAAACGCGCCTCAGAAGTTGAGTAGGAATGTTGTTGATTTCTTGTTTTTTTTTTATGCTAAGGATTCTTTCTTCCCAGTGAATTAAACAATATCAAATATTACGAGAATTTTGGCGTCCTGCCTCCGGGTCATTACACTCTCTGTAAATGGGACTGGCCCAATATTGAGATCCTTGGCGCCTGTAGCGCTGGAGTAGATATCCACCAGAGACTAAGCTTCGAGAAGGTGTTCGGTGTGTTATTTTTTTTCGTTATTTGTTGGCAAATGATCTAGCGGCCCACCTAATTATAAAGTGGTGTCTTCCAATGCCACATACGATGCACGGAATCGCCGGTGCTTTGGCAATTTATAGACATGGCTGAAATGTCTCGTGTGCCAGTAATACACCAGCATCTCAAACTAAATTAAAAAAATCAAGACAGCGTTGCGAACAATACAGTGAAACATGCAAAACTACACCTTGTATTGTGCATACACGCTCACACGCACACATTTACAACCCAATTTACAACCAAACTACACCTCACTAAGTGCACACATGTTTACGAAACCGGCCTCATGTCACTGTTGACAGCGCTATGTCTTAATTTTTTATTTGGTCTGAGACCAGCACCGTAATTGCGTAACAAAATATCAATCAGAATCTGAATCATTTTGAAGGATATTGCTAATCCATTGTTTCATATGTTTGAGAAAGGTGTCTGCTCAACAACGTAAATAACGCAATGAATGTTGTTGAACTGCCAAAATGAAAGCTATTCCTACTGTTAGTGTGTTACACAATTACCCCACAGCACCCTTAATGCGGCAGAAATAGGCATTTAGCGGTAGTACTTCCCCGGACGATTTACTTCACAAAGAAGTCTACTTCTATCGTTAAAATGATTTTTCCGGAAGTTTGAGCTAAGTACCGTTTGAGTATTTGGAGGTACGATCACACTGCTGAAGGTGCACCGTGAGTAAGACCCATAAGTTCTGTCTCTGTTTCATATCTACTCTATGTCCGTTTCTCGCAAGTCTGGTCAACGCTGTTGCGTGCAAAATTTGACCTACTTGTTGTCTAGTAGGTATACTTAGTGACCTGTGCCCATTGACCTTTTACTTTTTTTCTGTCAAATTTATTGAGTTTTTGCGTGCAAAAAATCGTCGCTCAGCGAGCTATGGAACGAGCTATGCTTGGAGTATCTCTCAGGGATAGAATCCGGAATGAGGTGATCCGGCAGAGAACCAAAGCCGTCGACTTAGCTCACAGAATAAGCAAGCTGAAGTGGCAGTGGGCCGGCCATATTTCCCGTAGAACCGATGACCGTTGGTGTAGACGTGTTCTTGAGTGGAGACCGCGAATCGGCAAACGTAAGGTAGGATGCCGTCAGGCGACGATCTTCGCAGGGTGGCTGGTAGCAGCTGCATGAGAGTTGCAGAGAATCGAGCTGAATGGCGTGCAGTTGGAGAGGCCTATGTCCAGCAGTGGACTGCTGTAGACTGGTGATGTGAAAAAAATAATGGTATATTGAATGGATAAGTCGATAGACTGGACTGATGTGTTGAGTTACTTAATTAAAGTTAAGCGTAGCAAAACCAATAGCTTTTTAGTTGGGTTGCGTGTGCCGCGTACGTCCGCCGCCCCCTATCATATAAGACCCAAGGTGGCGGCGCGTAATGTTCCACGCGCGCCCCTCTTAGACGTCGCGGGGGGAGTAAAACACCTCACTCCTCCCGCTCGACAGGACGGGGCTCGCAGAGGCGGGCTGGCACCAGCCGGGGGTTGCGGAAGATTCGTACGTTCCCGCGATCCCCCGGCGCAGGTGTGAGACGGACCTGCCGGGGTCGCGGATTGTTCGAAAGAGTTACCGTGGCCCTGGCGCACAGGCAACTGAAGGAACACGGGTGGGTTTTAGTCAGTAAGAGTCTGACACGCCCTTCCGCTCCGCCCAGAGCGGGAGAGGTCATTTGATGATTTCCCACCCAAAAAAAAAAAAAAAAAGGTGTGAGACGGAACACCGGGGTGGTTTTAGTCAGTAGAAGTCTGACAGACCCCTTCGCCCGCCCCAGGGCGGAGGATGTCCATGAGGATTTCCATAACGTTAAAAAAAAAAAAGAAATAGTGTGCCGCGTAGTGTTCCACGCGCGCCCCATTTTGACGTCGCGGGGGGAGTTTTACACCTCACTCCCCTCGCTTGCCTGAGGTGGCCTGCAAAGGCGGGCCGGCACCAGCCGGGGATCGTGGAAGGCGCATAAGTTCCCATGATCCCTGGTCCAAGTATCGGAATGGAACACGGGGGTGGTTTTTAATCAGTACGAGTCTGAAAGGGCTGTTCGCAGGTCCCAGGGCAGAGAACATCCATGAGGATATTCGACTGCGGACCAAAAAAAAATGGTGTACCGTGTGCTCGAGTGGAAATCCCATCGGCAACAATGACGTTCTTTCATTAAAAAAACCTTTCTTCCTCTATGTAATCCTATTGGGGAATGAATTTATAAAAATCCTTTCTTAATGCTCACCTTCGCTAAAAAAGAGAACGCTTGTGCAAAATTCAATATATTTAAGATTTTTAAAGCAATAACAGAATCGATCAGGTTAAGCTACACTTGCCGCGGTCGGTCCGTGGATGGGTGACCATCTTTATATACCGAGAACCCTCCGTGCCTCGTAAAGTACGTTAAGCCGTTGGTCATGACTGTCATTCGTGGATCTTTGACAGTCGTTACGGGTCGTCAGAAGCCTGAAAGTCTGACAACCAATCTTACCAAGGGGTATCTTATTACCCAGTAACTGGGTTGTGGAGGTCAGATAGGCAGTCGCTCCATGTAAAATACTGGTATTCAGCTGCATCCGGTTAGACTGGAAGCTGACCGCGACATAGTTGGGAAAAAGCTAGGCAGATGATGAATGTATAAAAGACTAGCTTTTGCCCGCGGCTTCGCTCGCGTTAATTTTGAATATGACAATCAATTCGGGTTGTTTGGGGAATTATAGTTAGGAGGGTAAATAACCGGTCTATCGACGCTCTAGACTCACAAAATGTATTAGGTACTTAAATATAAAATAAAATAAAAACACGTGTGGCACTCGGGGACTGCCGCGGTAAAGCTATTGCATAGAATTTTTTATCAACTTATGCAATTATATTTTTATTTTTTATTTATGCAGTATTTTTTTTTTCTTTGATATTAATTCAAGTACAGTCATACCATATACATACACGTTAAGCGAACGCTCGGCCGAGCCACATGGTAGGCGGAGTGGGGGGAGTTAGGTTTTATTTTCGTTACGGAATTTCTGGATTCGGTCTCCGCGCTCAAAGCACGCGATAAAAGCTATGCAATAGCTTAAAAGCTTTTAACACACTACTAAAGTTTCTATAATAATATAATTCAATCACGATTCGAAAGACACGTGGCGCCATCTATTATCATAAGAACGTTATTGTTGTTTACCTCGGGAACAGTACTTTCTTTCGGGATGAAAGGTACCCTATGTCCGTTTCTATACCCCTGACAACGTATATGCAAAATTTCAGGATGATCGGTTCAAGTGGTTTAGGCGTGAAAAGGTAACAAACAAACTTACTTTTGACATTTATAATATTAGTTAGGATTAATATGGCTGAAGTATTTCACCTGTTTCAAGACCTCCATATAATATCCCATTTACATAAGCCTGATAATTTCGTTTCATATTCTACATACAGGTATACTAACAAGTTGTAGGTACTGCCATGTTCGTGAACGGGCGCCGTCAGTAGGGACTGGTCATCTCTTAGCTGCCACGGCTTATTTTAATTTAATTTAATATTTGAATTGTTTTGTCTTTTTATTACGGATGCTTTTAACGTTCTGCATCGTTCTCACATGCATAATTTCAACATAAACCAATATTTTGTAACCATATTTTGATTTAATTTGTGTCCATGGAGTTTGTTGCCCGTTCTTCTCCATAGGTACCTACTACGCTTTGAAATGGGCAACTAGCTTCATCTTTCTGACCGACCGACCCCTTGACAAGTTTATTCAAAAGTGCCTGTAATTGGTTTATTTGAAATAAATGCTTTGAGTTTGAGTTTATGAAATAACTTATGTACTTACGTTTTTCCAAGCCTAATATTACCGGCTTTGAATTTATGTAAATATATGCAAATACCTTGTAATGTACGTTGAACCACCTTTACTGTTTATATCAACTCTCTAATTGGAATAATAATTAATTGCCCAGTAGCAGCCTCGAGTATGTATTATTGATAGGTACTATTGCTCGCCCTCTATTACATGGGCCTAAAACTTGACTGACGAAATACAAAGTCAAATTAAATTATCTAGCAAAACTTCAAAGACATGATGGGTTGGATAGCTAAATATGATAAAACTAATTTAAAAAAAGAACGGCCAAGTGCGAGCCCGACTCGCACACGAAGGGTGCGGTTGGCACAAGGCAAAAAACTCCGATAAAAACATTTCTTGTATGGAGACCTTTAACTTTTTACTAAATTTTATTTTTATTATTTGTTGTTATAGCGGCAGTAGAAATGCACACTGTGTGAAAATTTCAACTGCCTGCCTATTACGGTTCATGATATACAGCCCACTGACAGACGGACAGCGGAGGCTTAGTAATAGAGTTCTGTTGGCGCCCGTTGGTATCGGAATCCTACAAATATTTGATTATTTTCTGGGGGTCGATGACTGTATGTAATGTATGTATGTGTAGTTACTTGAAATATCAGTTGTAAAAAGCAGTTGTAAACAAGAAATTATCTAGCGAAATTGCAGACGTGATGATACCCATCACGTCTGCCGGAATTTTGCTAGCTAATTAAATTTGACCTTGTATATGACTCTGCTTACATCCATTCCCCATACAGGCTATTCTAAATACATTTTTCTTTTGTTGCAGGTATCCAAAAATGCTGGTATTAATACTTAAATGATCTAAGTACTTAATTACGAAGATTTACGAAGTCACTATAAGTGCCAAAAATAGTTAAATTAATAGTTACCTAAGTGAACAAACATGGATCCTGGATATTTTGATATTGAAAGGAAACAGAATCCAAGAGAAACTGCGAGTTTTTTATCGAAATTTTGTTATTGGTAAGCATATTACTTTTATTAAAATCCTTTAATAATTTCAACATGAATGATGTATGTAACCACATTTTTTTTGTAACTATATGTTGATTTAAAAGAGTATCCATGGAGTTTCTTTCCCGTTCTTCTCCATAGGTACCTACTGCGCTTTGGAATGGGCAACTAGATTCATTTTTCTGACTGACCGACCCCTTGGCAATTAAAAAAAAAGTGCCTGTAAATGGTTTAATTGAAATAAATGCTTTGAGTTTGAGTTTGAATTATGAGTTATGTCTAGAGATCGGATATTCGGATGCATATTCACCTAATGTTGAGTTGTTGGCGAATACGGAATGCGCTTTTGTATCGAAAAAATCTTAACTAACACACACCATCCCTTCCCTTACACCCTACAAACACATATTTGCATCGGGGATTAAACATTAATTTTGAATAAATATGCATCTGAATAGTTATGCAATCCAAGAATCCCTGGGGTTTTTTTTTATAAATATTTTTGAAGGCGCTTCTATACCCGACTAAGTTATGTATTCACGGTGTTCTCTGGCATCCGGGTATTTTTTACAAAGAAAAAAATATTTAAAGAACCCGCTTCCATACTATCATAGCTAAAATTTACTTTGGATAAATAAGTGAATATCCGATCTCTGGCTATGACAGGTAAATAATTTGGTTTTAGCATTAAACATATATTATCATACTAGCTTTTGCCCGCGGCTTCGCTCGCGTTAATTTAGACTTTTATCAATTCGGGTTATAATGCAATCATGACACGTGGCGCCATCTATTATCATAAGAACGTTATTGTTGTTTTCCTCGGGAACAGTACTTTCTTTCGGGATGAAAGGTACCCTATGTCCGTTTCTGTACACCTGACAACGTATATGTAAAATTTTAGGATGATCGGTTCAGTGGTTTAGGCGTGAAAAGGTCAAACAAACTTACTTTCGCATTTATAATATTAGTTAGGAAGTTAGGATGGCACTCGACAATAGTGGAGCTATAAATTAGTGAAAGACTTTTTGTAATTAAATCAGTACTTCCAGAGATTACCTCTGAGACATGTTTTTAGTCCGTCAATGAATTTTTAAATCATACTTTTTGATATTGTAATTAAGATCTTAACAATGACATTAGTACTTTGACATTATTATGAATTCTTGGAGATTGTAATTTTTATTTTGACATTATAATTTATTCTTTGACGTTATGATTTATATTTTCGACAATAGGATTTATATATTTTTTTTATTTAACTGTTCATATTTTGACATTATAAATTCATAAATATACATCTGGTCGCACAGCCGCGCCCTACCCTAACGCCGGCACTGTTTCATTGATTTATATTTTTATTTTCGACAATAGGATTGATTTATATTTTCGACAATAGGATTTATATATATATTTTTTTAATTTAACTATTAATATTTTGACATTATAAATTCATAAATATACATCTGGTCGCCCAGTCGCGCCCTACCCTAACGCAGGCACTGTTTCATGGCAAGAGGCTCGCCCCCATTACATGGGACTTAAACTTAACTGGCGAAATGTGGGTGTAATATACACTTCTGGCTACCCCTCCAGGGAATGCAGGCGTGATGTTATGTTATGTAAAACAAACTCCTCTGTTTTCAGGTACACACGGTCCGTATTCGCGAAAGGCAGGAAAGGTCAGCTCAGTATATCAGATGTATATAGGTCAGTATACATAGTATATTATGCTTATGTTTGTGTATTTAGAATATTTAGAATACCTACTTTGTTTGAAGGATGGTGAGACAAATTGTCCCTACCGACCAATAAGTAATGACCAGGGCCGGCAGTCTCGACATTAGATAGCAACAAAAATCTGTCGCTAAGTCGTATCGATGTCAAATTCCTTTAATAGATTTTCAACCTTATGCTTTGGAAATAAAGTTGAAAATCTATTAAAGGAATTTGACATCGATACGACTTAGCGACACATTTTTGTCGCTATCTAATGTCGAGACTGCAGGGCCTGCACCTAAATTGCGTAGCACACTATCAATCACAATCTGAATCATTTTGAAGGATGTTGCTAATCCATTGCTTCCATAATGTTCGAAAAAATTGTCTGCTCAACAACGTAAATAACGCTATGAATGTTGTTGAACTGTCAAAATGAAAGCCATTCCTACTGTTAGTGTGTTACGCAATTACCCCGCAGGGACCAATGACCCATTTAATAAAAACCGACAGGCAACAACAATCCGACAATTTTTCAAGATTATTACAAACTTTTCTTTTTCTGCTTTATTAGTATAGACAAAAATGTCGTTTTATCCGTTAATATTTAGAAACAAGTCGAGTTAAATAAAAGCTTTTAAAAAAGAGCCCAGCCATAATATTTAATTTTATAAAGGCTCCTACAAACAGGCGCGAAACGCGACGCGAATCGTGCGCGACGCAAAGGCACCGCTTGTCGCGCGATGAGCGGCGCCTTTGTGTCCCGCCTGTTTGAAGGAGCCTTTAATGGCAAACAGTCTCAAGTAGTTGTATGAAAAACAGTTGTTGTAAAACAAACGTCATTGCATTGAAGTTTTCTATGCAACTTTTTTTTTTAAAAACATCGTTTTTAACGGTTTAAAAAAATATATGGTGCTTGCTGCACGAAAGGAATGTTTGAAAGGACTATGTAGGTCATTGCTTTTTTTCCTCAGTTTTAATCATGATCTGACAGTTTGAGTAATTTATGCGGCCTACCCAAATGTCCTTTCTTTGGTATTCCATCGAACCTGTTTTTGAAATAAGGACCTAACTGAAATCGAAATACAGTTCCTTTAACAAAACTGACAACTTAGTCCGGTCTTAGGTTGTCAATGTTGTATTAAGAACTTTACTAAAGTCGGCATAAAGTTCGAAATACAAAAACTGGCTCGAAGGTTTAGGCTCGTTCTAAAGCTAGATCGTGTTTTGTAATAAGACTGCTTATGTTCTGAGTTGAGCTGCACGATTACTGACAAATGCGTGCACTGACTGAACAGGTCCACTCAATCTGTGTGGTTCTTTCCTCAAAAAACCATTTCAGACACAAATCTACATGGTCTTAACATGATCGGACTAAGATTATGTCTGGACTTTAAAAGAGACCGTGACCTCTGAGTTTGTTTCGGCCTTTCTTGTCAGAGTAGTCGGATAGGAAACGTCGACCTCGTGTAGTTTAAAAAATATGATTGACGTTTAAAAGTGTTTGTACAAATCTACTTACAGAAATAAAATAAAAAATCAATGCATTCATAAAATACTTGTTATCTTTCCATTAAGGCTCCCTCAGACAGGCGCGACGCGACAGCGCTACACAAAGGTGCCGCTCGTCGCGCGACTCGCGGTGCCTTTGTGTCGGGCGTCGCGTCGCGCCAGTGTGTACGAGCCTTTACGCCTTGAAATAATAGAAATAACATGAGTCTTCCATACAAACATTATATATTTATTGAGTAGTAAGTCTTCCATTGAAACATGACAGATTTATTGAAATTTTTAATCTACAATTCCAGGTGTACACCAGGACACAAAGCGACCCCACGTGGTGATGCCTTGGGGATACAATGGAAGAAACAACTGGAGAAAAAAGGTCAGTTGACTTCACAACTTTAAACTTTCTACCAGTAGGAGTAGAAGTGTGAAGGAGCTTGTCCGGGGAAGTACTACCACTTTACTTACAGTACAATTATTTTCTTAATGTCCCTTGGGAATCATCGCATTTCCGAATACAAACGAATGCTAATTTCCATATCCATCTATAATTAGATTTATCGTGTAAAATAATTTGGATTCAGAACGAAGTACTTTAATGTGTTGTTACGTCAAAACAAAACAATAAAGTTCTTAGTTCTGAATTAAAATTACATAATTATTACACACGATAAATCTAATAATTAATAGACATGGAAATTAGCATTCGTTGGTATTTGGAAATGCGATGATTCCCGAGGGACATTAAGAAAGTATTTGTACTGTACTTATTTCTGCCGTCAAGCAGTGTTGTTTTTGTATTACAGTTTGAAGGAAATAGAGGTGCCGGAGTAATTACTGGCACAAAGACATTTCATCTTTGTCTCTGGGGTGGCATCGCCCATGCGATGCCTCGGGTTTGTGATAGTGACCACTTTACTATAAGGCTACTGCCTCGGGTTTGTGATAGTGACCACTTTACTATAAGGCTACTGCGTCGAGTTTGTGATAGTGACCTCTTTACTATAAGGCTACTGCCTCGGGTTTGTGATAGTGACGACTTTACTATAAGGCTACTGCGTCGAGTTTGTGATAGTGACCTCTTTACTATAAGGCTACTGCCTCGGGTTTGTGATAGTGACCACTTTACTATAAGGCTACGCTAAGGGATGCTTAATTTTTTATCGACTTCAAAAAAGGGGGAAGTAATGTATTAGACGAAATTCTTTTTCTTATATATATGTATAGTTAGGCAAATTAATTGTTATGCAAATTGCACGTCAATTTGCCCTGTCATAGCCATTCATACCAGTGTCAAAGAATGACAATTGTAATTTAAGTGAACGGCTAATTTAAGATGGTAGTCAATTCGCTTAACACTTATTAGTTTCTCTGTCTTTACACCGATTCTCATTGCAACGATTATTATTTTTAAAATAGACCTTTACATGAGACTCACCCTCTTACCCCTTCAGGAAGTACAAGCAATTATTAATCAGCAAAGCATAATGTTATTAACATATAAAAACTTTTCATTTTCAGAGAAAGGCAAAAAGCCGTCCCTTTTACGCGCAATAATCCGAGCTTATGGTCTAAAATTCATCATTGGAAATATAATATACGCCTTCGTAGATGCTGCTATAAGGTAAGTGTCTTATAATTTCCACTTAAGGTAAATCCTCAGCTGTAGCCCGCCAGGCTTGCGGACGGCGAGCAATGGGCAGCTCGCCGTCCGGTAAGGACCAGGCCCGGCTCGACGGCGCGTCGTGTTCCACGCGCGCCTTAAAGAGATGTCAGCACCATTGACGGGGTCCGACAGGGCCGATGCCTGCCGGAGTCGCGGATTGTTCGAAAGAGTTACCGTGGCCCTGGCGTACAGGCAACTGAAGGAACACGGGTTTGTTTTAGTCAGTAAGCGTCTGACACGCCCTTCCGCTCCGCACAGAGAGGGAGAGGTCATTTGACGATTTCCCACCCAAAAAAAAAAATAAGGCTGTAGCCCGCCAAATTCAAATTTTATTCGGTTTTTACAAATTGCAGCTCTGTTTTACGTCGTATGTTGATCAAAATGCGATTTGCGAATGTAGGAATGATATATTTTCTGAATAATAATCATACATTTCATATCAATCGTTAAACTTTGGAAATTTGTTCCACCTAAGAATTTTCATGTGAAATATTCTGAAAAATTCTTAGGTGGAACAATTGCCAAGGGGCTAAAATGACCCATTAGATACGAGGTAGTTTTACTCCCGAGCTTTAGCGAAGCAGTAAATTGGAACAGAGTTATAATGGGTTTTTAGCGCTGTGTGTTACAACGCTCTACTTTTCACTACGATTGCGAAAAAATAAAATAATCGAATACAATATTAAATAGTTTACTTTATTTTTATTTTTGCTGTAACCGCAACGCAATGCACGCATTCTACCGAAGAGATCGCCGTTTTTAGTTCTATTTTCAAAAATAAATTGTTCTTTTTTTATGAAACAGTATTAAGTCTAGTCATGATTTTTCTACTTGTGAATAAAGACTTTTGTTTTTGTAGGCTCGTTGATAATGATAACAGACAAAAATTTAAAAAAATAAATCCCCTAGGGGAAAATATGGTATTTTTTTAATCAGCAAATTCTCAGTAGAAAGAAAGAAAGAAAATACTTTTATTTGCGGTAAACACAAAACAGAGAAACACACACAAATACAAAAAAGAACCAGTTGGGGTAAAATATGGGTCACATCCTCGCAAAACGGCAATCGCTTAGCATAATGCTACGACCCTATGCGAGACAGAGCCCCAGCGCTGGTTTTCAGCGACAGCCGACGTTGACGTGATGACGTTGACCAGGGCAGCATACGAAAAAATAAAAAATACAGATCCAGACTTCGGATGAATTAATTCCTGGCGAAATTTGGGTGTAGAATACACTTCTACCATTTCAAGAGTATAAAATAAAATACTCTTTATTATGTACACCATAAAAATTACAGATATAAATGTAGAAAGGACAATGGCAAACGCACAAAGAAAATTTTGTTGACATTTATTTTAGCGTCTGCCTATGAAAAATATGTAAAAGTACAGAGTTTGAATCCCTAAACAGTTTTGTCTTCAGTCATACTTCTATAGGAAGTCAGGAATTAAAGATATTCCAGTTTGAAGTTCTAGAGGTTATGTCTAGTCAACAACAGACCCTAATCGAAAAAGAAATATATAAATACTACTTACCACTTAAAATATAATTCATAGAAATGCTTTTTTTCAACAATTTCCTCGCCACTGTTCTTTACATAGGGTGACACAATGGACGGTCTTATCGTTAAAAGCGATCTTTTACAGTATACAGGCGATTCAGTGTTATCTTTTTTCACAGGCTATCAATACCATTATGTTTAGAAGGCCTGATCCACTACTTCTCGCCTTCGCACTCTGGAGTGACGGCAAACGAGGCGTATCTCTATGCACTAGGAGTTGTAGGGTAAGTTTACCAATTTAACACACCAAATTCCAGCGGGGTAATTGCGTAACACACTAACAGTAGGAATGGCTTTCATTTTGACAGTTCAACAACATCCATTGCGTTATTTACGTTGTTGAGCAGACCAATTTTTTGAACATATGAAGCAATGGATTAGCTATATCCTTAAAATTGATTCAGATTCTGATTTATAGTGTGTTACGCGAGTAGGGTGCTGATACCATCCTGGGCCTGCAGTCTCGACATTAGACAGCGACAAAAATCGGTCGCTAATTCGTATCCTTGTCAAATTCCTTTAATATATTTTCAACTTTATTTCCAAAGCATAGGTCGCATTTTGTCGCTATCAAATGTCGAGACTGCAGGCCCAGGCCCTGCAGTCTCGACATAGATAGCGACAAAAATCGGTCGCTAAGTCGTATCGATGTCAAATTTCTGTAATAGATTTTCAACCTTATGCTTTGGAAATAAAGTTGAAAATCTATTAAAGGAATTTCACAACGTTACGACTTAACGACAGATTTTTGTCGCTATCTAATGTCGAGACTGCAGGGCCAGGACTCGTATCATGACCGTTTGTAGGACAGTTTAAGGAGACAGTACAGAACTTTGAACCATATGTAGCTCAATAGTTACACCACACATGGTTCAAAGTCGCTTGACACTTCACCGCCCGATTTTTTGACACTTTATTGTTAAATATTGGCCTGCTATAAGAGTTTAAGGTAATTCCTGCGAAACAGTAAAATAACTAGAAAATAAAATCATGTAGAATTCCGTGCTAAAAAAAAAGCCAACAAGAATACATAAATTGTAAACCAACCAGAATTCAAAAATGTAAAACCAAGCAAAGTTGCGCTTCAGAAATGTGGTACTTATCGATTTTCTGCTCAGTTTTTCTCTTGCTAAAGACCATAGGGACTTTAGTCTGAAAGTGGGACTGCATTAGGGCTGCAAAAAATATTTGATTAATCGTAGAGCGGCTTAAAAAGGTGAAGGAAAAAATTGCGATTAAACAAAGCATTCAAACACAAGACATGTAGAGATCCACCAACCCGCACTGGGCCCGCGTGGTGGACTACGGCCCACTCCCTCTCACAGAGAGGAGGCCTGTGTCCCAGCAGTGGGAACATTACAGACTGATTATGTACAATTCAGGGTTTATTTATAAATTACAAGCCGTGTGCCCGATGGGATATACCATCAGTAAGTTTGGAGCCCAAATAACGATGATACGGCTAATTTTATGTCTAAAACAAATTTAAGTACTCACTTCCAGTACAACAACGTCTAAAAAAAAAAAACATAACCTATTTAATCCCTTTAGGGCATAGGTTCTCAACCTTATTTTGCTCACCCCCTACTTTTAGATTTTTTTCTAGAGCCCCGCAATTGTTTTTACTTACCATCTGTCGCGAATCTGAAACAGCTATCCCCACGATTATAGTTAAACGTTTAATATTATATAGTCGTAAGATTCCATCTCAACGCCCCCACATTTTCTCTGGGTTTTCTACTACCCCCCTGAAAGTCTCAAATTCCCCCGAGGGAGCGTTATCGCCCACGTTGAGAACCTATGCTTTAAGGAAAGAATTCATAATAAAATCTTTAGTTATAAAGAAAAGAAAATTGTATTTTTGTTTAGTTTGTTGTTAATTGTTGTTAGTGTTTGTTGTTGTTGGTTGTTGTTAATTGTTGTTGTTGTCATAAAATTAACTCTAGCGAACAATTTCATGCTTCGAAACCAAGAAGTATAGGCCGTGTGTTGTCTGTCAGTTAATGAATTTAAGATTTTTAATAAGTATACAAAATTTTGTATTGTTTTAATTTCAGTTTCATGGCGGTTAGTGCTAGTTTAGTACATCCAATGTTGCTGTGGTTACTGAATATGGCAATGAAAGTAAGAGTCGCTTGTGGATCACTTATATACAGAAAGGTAATTATTTTATATCTTACACTAATATTATAATAAATGTAAATTTCTATAAGTAGGTTTGTACAAACACTTTTACACGTCCATCATATTTTTTAAACTAGATGAAGTTGGCGTCAACTATCTGACTACTCTGAGAAGAAAGTCCGAAACAAACTCAGAGGTCACAGTCTCTTTTAAAGTCCAGACATAATCTTGGTCAGATCATGTGAAGACCATGAAGATTGGTATCTGAAATGGTATTTTGAGGAAAGAACCACACAGATAATAAATTGTGTGATGATGTTGATTATTCAGTTACGCATAATCCACATGGATTTGGATACCAGACTATAGCTATAAAATAGGTTAAAGCAAAATTAAAATATGCTACTCTGATTTAAAAGATTTTTTTTTTTACTTGCATAGTGAATGAGATCTATTATATTTTTGATAAATGTATGCAGAATTATATATTACTAACAGTATGATTAAAAACTAGCTGCACCCCGCGGTTTCAACCGCGTAAGTCTCGATCCCGTGAGAATATCGGGATAAAAAGTATCCTATGTCCTAACCCAGGGTCATGGTCTACCCATGTGTCAAAAATCATCCAAATCCGCTCAGCCGTTTTAGCGTGAAAGCGTAACAAACAAACATACAAAAAATAAAATCTTTCTCTCTTAATGTTAGTTTACAAGACAGTTCGAAAAAGTGACATTAAGTGTCCGCTTAATTGAAAATAAATGCGTTTGAATATTGCATAGCATTTCATTTTCGCACCGTGACTATATATTCGATGCAATAAGCGCACTATCACTATGCTGACGGTCATTAATTGTTAACAAGGCATTTTGAAAGAAAGAAGAAAAGAAAAGAAAGAAAATATATTTATTTGCGGTAAAAATAACGCAAAGAAAAAACACAGAAACACAAAAAAGAACGAGTTGGGGGAAAATATGCGTCACACAAAACGGCAATCGCTCAGCATAATGCTACGACCCTATGCGAGACAGAGCCCCAGCGCTAGTTTTCAGCGATAGCCGGCGCTGACGTGTTGACGTCAACCAGTGTAGTTTACGAAACTTAAAAATAAACAAAAAAATAAGAAATAAAATAAATAAACGATACCTAGTTCAAAATGTAAATAAACATAATATTAATTTAATAAATATTATTATTATTAATATTATTTTTTATTATTTGTATTTTTTTTAATATTAATTTTAAATAATTCTTTCTCATTTCACGAAGTCCTGTCAGTTACTGCAATTCGATTAAACCCCTTTATTTATAAACGTTGCTTAAAGATAAGTAATGATTAGCAACTGTTTAACTATACATTTTGACGTTTAAACGTCTCTTAACTTAAAGCTACGTTTATAAATAAACCCCCATAAGTTTAGCGTCATAACGGCAACAAGACAGGAGCCCGTGAAATAGCTTAACTATAATTTCACTTTTACTTTGCTAGACCAAAATGACAGCTGCGATCGACCGTTTTTATTAAATGACAATGATTCGATGAATCACTTATGAATGAGCCATACTGCAGCACTGCTCCAAGATTGCAAAATAAAAAAAAATAAAAAAATTGGCGTCGGGGAACCTCATCGGGAACGAAATTCCTCATGCGATACTCGCACACATACACACACTCGTATATTGTAAAAAGAGACAGACAGAGAGAGAGAGAGAGAGAGAGAGAGAGAGAGAGAGAGAAAGTGAGAATTTAATACGCGTTTTTAATACATGTTTAGAAACTCTCATAAAGTGTTCGCCATCTTGGATTTTCATTTTGATTTCGCTAGGCTTTTGCACCCTCGAACAAAAAGCATAGAAGCCACAAACATGACGAAAAATTTTAAAATTTTCGCTGCCGCCATCTTGGATTTTCATTTCGACCTTACTAACGGCTTTACCAAGTTAAAAATAAGAGTTTATAATAATTTTACTTTTTTTCAGCTTCTCCGCCTGGATTTAACGAAAGGAGGCAAAGCATCCGAAGGTCTAGCTGGCCACGTGGTCAACTTACTGACCACAGACGCGCAAAGATTCGACATGGCCAGTCTTTTCATGGTGGACCTCGTCAGGACCCCGATAGAAAGTACCCTGATCGTGTACCTCATGTATAGGCAGATTGGTGTAGCTACACTGATTGGGGTCGCTTTTTTGATCATGTTCATCCCGTTGCAAGGTAATTTTTTTTTATAGTATAATTTATTTTTTCTTCAATCTGTACGTAGGTAGTTTCTAAGATTATCTTGGACATTATACTGACATCCGGTGAAGGAAATCATAATTAAAAAAAACATGTGTGGCATTCGGGGACTGCCGGCCGCGGTAAAGCTATTGCATAGCATTTTTTATCAACTTATGCAATTAATTATAATTATATATTTATGCAGTATTTATGCAGTATTTTTTTTCTTTGATATTAATTCAAGTACAGTCGTACCATATACATACACGTTAAGCGAACGCTCGGCCGAGCTACATGGTAGGTGGAGTGGGGGGTGTTAGGTTTTATTTTCGTTGCGGAATTTCTTGATTCGGTCGCCGCGCTCAAAGCCCGCGATAAAAGCTATGCAATAGCTTAAAAACTTCGACTTATAATGAACTCTATTGTGCATGCTGTGGTCTCCTATAAAAGCCTGCACAGACGAGGGATTTTAGTGCGTAGAGGATAAAAGTCTCTGAATCGTGAATAAAATGTCCGCCGAGAACTTGCCACGGACTCAACGCACACGGTGTGGTGCAATCATTTGTTGCTCGGAAATTTAGTGAAGCGCACGCTATGGAAGCAAATATTCTCAGATTACGTTGTGTTGTTATTTACATGAAGTTTAAGAAAAAGAGAGGACGTTATAAAAGAGAATTTTGGGTACATCTCTTTATTTCGGCTTGATTAATGAATGGATATTCATAACACTCAACGCGGACTAATGTTTGCTGTTTGCGTGCGTTGCTGCGCCTAGTCACCTTTGTTCTATTTTTTTTCGGAAACTCCCCCGTACTTTTGTCTAGTCCAGTCTATCGATGCCCTCAGTTGTTCGGGGGACTTTTCGTACGCGGTACTTTAATCCATTGTGTGCATTATTCAATACAGTTGTAAAGGATCTATTTTGAAGGACGAAAACGTACGCCGGGGATTGTCCCTCGTTTGCGCAGGCCTTAAGTGAAGGAGTAGATTTTGCCCTTAATTTATGTGTAATGTATTGTGTATATCTTTTGTTGGAGATCGTAAATAAATAAATGAATATAAGTCTGAAATCGCCAATCCGCCGTGAGCGAGCGAGCAAGATCAATAATCATGCCTTCTCTGTTTGAGAAGAGACTTTCGTCCAGCAGTAGTAGCATGACGCTTTCTATTTCTTGGAAGACAAGACATAGCTATTTCTATACAAAGTGACATTTCGTTTCTCCATTTTTGACATCGCAGCGTAAAAATCCTTCTACAATCCGTCATTTTGTCTTTCGTTTCTACCGATCGTTGTCAAGGTCCTTTTATATGTAGACTATTTCAGAAGAAAGTTTTCTATCCCAAATGTCAAAATCACTCTGACAACTGACAGTTGTCTAAGGTAGTGAAGATAATTTGATTTTGTAATCGCCATGCTAAAGACAGTAGAAAACTTTTTACTCGACGGCCCCAAAGTATAAAAATGGAATGGAAAAATGGAATTTTTCACTTTTTGTATGGAAAATGTGAAAAATGATTACCTACATGTTTAGTTTTAGGGGTTTAAGGGTCTCATAGAGGGGGTCGAAATTTTCATTATTTTTGCGATAGGACACACCATTTTCGAGATATAAGCAAAATAAAAGAAAAACGTGAATAAACTACTGAATTTCGTAAAAAGTGCAGTTGACTTTCTACTTTGCTGCCGTCGTACTGTCTACACGGAACGTCATTTTTGTCAATTCTTTCGTTGACAAAACCCGTTTCTATGATGGTCATGCTACGCGTGCTGCAGTGGGACAATCATAGGCTGGTATTATTATAATTGTCATAGTTGGATCTAGTTTGAAACACAATTTTGTTCTGTAAAACAAAGAAAGTTGATGCGACTCAAAGGGGGTAATTTATAAAATTAAAATTAAATTATTCATACTTAAATAAGACATGTTTGCCGCTGCCAGACAAACTGGTCTCAAATAGCACTTAACTTGCAAATCAAGATACTGGATCCTGGAAGACGGGGAGGCAGCAGACCACGCTATAAAGTCGGCGAATTGGGTGTCTATAGCTATGAAGAACAGGGTGTAAAGATCACTCATACCTCCATAGAAAAGGGAGGATCCTCCGACCAGACGGGTGTCGTGTCTGGTGGGCAACTGCCCGACGATTGATGTCGGGACGTTGTATATATCGCACACCTAGATAAAGTGTGGCACAACTCAAAATAATCCAAAATCGAGTTATTGCGACTATCGGAATCTGTATGATGTTGTATATTATTTTACTAAGATAATAATTGAGCAAATTAATATTTTAGTAAAATATTATACAAAATCATACAACAATCATTTTAAATCGGTCAAATAGAAAACGAGTAAAATGTTTTTGGCTGTTCCTGAAAAAAAGAGATATTTTGAGTTGCGCTACTCTTTATCTAGGTGTGGGATATGCTAGTTCCACGGTAAACTCTGCTTGCGCGATGCAGGATTTTGCGTGACGTCAGTGTGACGTTTAGCTTGCATGTGGCGATGTAGATACCGCTACAGGTGGATTCTTTAAGAACTGGAACCTTGGTATCGCGAGAAATGGAAGAAATGTAGGGACGTCATTGTCTAGGACTGGTACAGAAAAAAATTGCAAAAAAATCTGTCTAGAAAAATTATTTTCAAAAATAATAATTGCAACTAACTACAACTGATTACGGGGTCAGCCCCGTAATCAGTTGAAGTTACTCAAAATTAGAGCTTTGAAAATCATTTAATTTTTGTTTAAACTTGTATAATATAAACTTAAACTTGTATTTCAGGTTATCTGGGCAAAATATCAAGTAAGCTGCGGCGACAGACGGCCATACGGACAGACAACAGAATTAGATTAATGAACGAAGTAATACAAAGTATTGAAGCAATCAAAATGTATGCCTGGGAAAATGCTTTTGTTCGAATTATTGGGAAGGCGAGAAAGTAAGTATTTCTAGACCTTTCCTATCGATATTTTACTATTTTCTTTTCAATTCGAGGTCCAGCACCCTAATTACGTAACAAACTATCTATAAAAAAGAAAAAGAAAGAAAATACATTTATTTGCGGTAAACATGACGCAAAGAAAAAACACACAAATACAAAAAATAACGAGTTGGGGAAAAATATGCGTCACATCCACGCAAAACGGCAATCGCTCAGCATAATGCTACGATCCTTTGCGAGACTGAGCCCCAGCGCTGGTTTTCAGCGATAGCTGGCCGGCTATCACAATCTGAATCATTTTGAAGCCTATTGCTAATCCATTGCTTCATATGTTCGAAAAATTTGTCTTCTCAACAACGTAAATAACGCAATGTATGTTGTTGAACTGTCAAAATGAAACCCATTCCTAATGTTAGTGTGTTACGTAATTACCCCACTGGGTTTGATTCCCAAGTCGGACAAAGTCATCATCTGCCAAGCTGTTTCCCAACTATGTTGGATTCTGCTTCCAGTCTACCCTGACGCAGTTGAATACCAGTATTTTCCATGGAGTAACTGCCTGTCGGACCTCCACAACCTAGGTACTGGATATTACCATACCTCTGTGTGGTTGTCAGTCTTTCGGACTTCTGTTGATTTAAATAAGTATTGTACAAATAAATCAATAATATATTAAGGGTACAGGGAAAGAAGGGTCATTGTCAGTATTTGTTTGATATTGAGTTGGCAATGCCATCTAGTAGAAAATTCATAAAGATTTCAAGCCAAAACATAATAAAACGGTAAAAGAGATCAGTGTAATCATGCGACTCAAGAATTGTTTGTATGGCTCTGTAAGAAAAAAAAAAACATGGTCACCGCTGTTGTTTAAAAAAAGATCATTGTCGTAATACTTCAGATTAAGTGAATTAATTAATACTTCAGATTAAGTGAATTAATTAATACTTCAGATTAAGTGAATTAATTAATACTTCAGATTAAGTGAATTAATTAATACTTCAGATTAAGTGAATTAATTAATACTTCAGATTAAGTGAATTAATGAATACTTCAGATTAAGTGAATTAATGAATACTTCAGATTAAGTGAATTAATGAATACTTCAGATTAAGTGAATTAATTAATACTTCAGATTAAGTGAATTAATTAATACTTCAGATTAAGTGAATTAATTAATACTTCAGATTAAGTGAATGAATTAATACTTCAGATTAAGTGAATGAATTAATACTTCAGATTAAGTGACAGGTACATACCTACTATAATTATTGTATTGCCTTCTTAATGCAGTATTAAAATATTTTCCCCTAAAAATTACCTTTTTAAGGTTCCGACCTTATAAGGAAAACGGAATCTTTATCACTTTTATTGTTCGACAACCTCGTTAATATAATGGTCGTTACGCTATATCATCGCTAAGTGCTATTGCTGAGCATGAGAACCTTTTTTTTGGTCTGCTTTCATTAAATGACCTCTCCCGCTCTGGGCGGAGCGGAAGGGCGTGTCAGACTCTTACTGACTAAAACCCACCCGTGTTCCTTCAGTTGCCTGTGCGCCAGGGCAATAGGCTCACCCCCTATTACATGGGATTTAAACATAACTGGCGAAATGTGGGTGTGCTATAGGTACACCTCTGCCGAACCTTTCGGGGTTTACAGGCGTGTTGATGCTATATATTTTTACCTAGATATTTTTAATTCTGTTTTGTTTACAGGAAAGAAATGAACGTAATAAAGAAAATGTCTTGGCTACGTGCAGTTATGATATCATGCGTAAAATTGAACACAAAAGTAGCCATTTTACTCAGCATAATGTCATACATTTCATTCGGAAACGATTTGACAGCTGCCAAAGTCTTTGTCATATTCTCGTACTACGAAATTTTGAAATATACGTTAGTCGATTTTCTCCCTCTCGCAATTACGTTTACATTGGAAGCTTATGTGAGTGTGAAAAGGATGCAAGAATTTTTGTTGTTGCCTGAGGTTGATAATCAAGATGGAGTTGACTTGTTGACTATTGATGAGAAGAATGTTGTTGCGACTAATGGAGTTTTTGAGAAGATTGGAAATGGGTGAGTTTTTAATTACCAATTTTTTTTTTGTAATTACCAATCTGTAAAACGTGCCCTTTAATTATTACGTAAGCAGAATTTAAGTAATTTTTAATCCCCCCCCCCTCCCCTTTTCAGCAAAAGTAAGCAAAGCTCCTACCCCCCTCCTATGCTTACGTAAACATTGGTATTTTTTTAATTTTCGGGTTTCTTTATTGTTATTCATGAGTCTAGAAATAAGGAATTTATTTTATGCCCATTAAGTAATTTCCCTACTTGAGTTCTTTCTAACTTAACCATAAAACACCGCATGAGAGCGAGTAAGCAATATCAATAATTTTGGTGAAACCCTGAACATGGTTTTCGTTTTAGAGCATAGACAAGTAGGGTTGCCATATTTGTTCAAATCAGAATTACTTAATTTTGCAGAAAAAGTAAATAAATATTGCTGACGTAATCACCATCCAGACCCCCCTCCCCCATGTCATCAAAAACAAGCAAAGCAAACACCCCCACCCCCTTTGGTGCTTATGTAATACTTGAATGGTCCTAAAATGTCACCGTGATAACTTAGCTGTCATTCTATCTGATGCTAGGGCATGACAATTTTGACAGATAACTTCAAGTTCACTTCAACTTAGTGTATTCACGGTGAGATTTTTACATAATCGACCAGCAGGCGTTTAGAATGAAGAGATGAAACGGACGCCTCTGGCGCCTGCAGAGTACTTTTGTATTAGTTCATTAGCGTTAGAAAACCAAAAAAGAAGAGATTTCTTCGCTTGCTCTTGCATCCGACATTCTCTGAATTCTCAAACTTTTCTGCATAAGCCGACAAAGTAACTCCTGTTTCTTTATGAATGGACGTAAGAAAACCTAGGCCGAGTGCTGAAAATTTTCGCTCCTCTCTACTTGTCTAAGAGGGGAGAGGGGAGAGGGGCGTCGCCGAAATTTCGCTCCAGGCGCCTGTAATTTTAAAACCGGCACTGTTTAAGAGTTTCTTAGTTAAGCTCTGATTTAACCAGCTCTAGTGCAGACATAAGGCTTATATTAAAACCTAAAGGATGATTGCCACCAAACGGCTCGCATCGCATCGGATCGGAAAGGATACGAATGGATGCGGCGACAACCGATCGCGTCCGGCAGGATGTCGACGTATACGATCGGCTCCGTACCGTCGCTTGCGAACGTATCCGTTTCTGCGCCTAGTCAAATAGTGTTCTAATTCAGATGAATGTGTGATCGGATACGACGACAGACGAACGGAGCCGATCGCGCGTCGCAGTATACTTTTGTCTACGAGCGTGTGTCACGGAAGACGCCCGCGGTCAAGCTGCAGTGCGCGGCTTGGTAATAAAGACTTTAAATACTGTGTACACGATTTAATATCGTTTAAAGATTGTAAAATCCGTTCCGATCCGATGCGATGCGAGCCGTTTGGTGGAAATCATCCTTAACTCTTCCCTCATCAGTCAGCAAGCGTACATCAAATCAGAAAGCAACCTGGATCAGTTGAAGCCTCACGTTCTGATCGCTATGAAGGACTACACGGCTCACTGGAAGAACGTGGATGACGACTCCGTGGATGGGAAGATTCCGGCTCTTGTGGATATTAATCTTACTGTAAGTAGAATATCTATTCTCATATTGTTCGTGTCGATAAGAGACAAGATTGAGTGATCAAAAGAATGTCTAAGGGATTAAGTACGCCTTTGTACCTTATTTTTGAAGTAATCTTAAATTGAGAGCCGTGGTAACGGCCGCGAATTACGAGTTGTAGGTCGTATAGGGTCGAATTCAGACAGGTGCTTTACTTTGTGTAAATTATTTCATCACCACTGCTCTCAAAACGGTGAAGGAAAACGTAAGGAAACCGGCACGTCCTAGAACCAAAAATTTGAAGACATGTGACATCTACCAACCCGCATTGGGCCCGCGTGGAGGATTACGGCCCACTTCCTCTCACAGAGAGGAGGCCTGTGTCCCAGCAGTGGGAACATTATAGGCTAATTATGTTTATGCTAACTGTAAGTTTTTATCAAAGTCAAATTATATTAACTAAGATCTAATTTTAAAATATGTGGGCTACGTTAGAGCGTCTACCTTAACTTTTTCCACGCTGTATACAAGGTATCATTAAATTAATTTCTGTGTTTGGCATAGATATCTTAATCTGATATAACAAAAAAGTAGAAAGATTCTGTTTATTATTCGAAATCGGAGTGCAAAAGTGCATTTTATCTGCTAGCGTGGAAAGATTTTTAAAATTCGAACCTTTCTATTCAATACTTTTTTTATACCAGCAGTCCACTGAACATGCATTAATCCTTATTTTGCTAATAATCGCGCTGACCAGCACGACGAATGCATGAAAAAAAAATACACGTGTGGCACTCGGGGACTGCCGCGGTAAAGCTACGAGGTGCATTCAATAAGTACCTAGCCTCATCGCCAGAGGGCGCTGTAGTTTCAAAAGAGTTTTACCACAGTGTAGCACATTCTTTTTTAATTCTTTTTTCAAATTTTCATTCCAATCCCTTCATTTGTTTTAATTTGACAACTTATGGAAGCGAACGTGTCGATCGGTTTTACAAAAATGGAAAAAGAGCAATATCGTTCGGTGATTCGATTCCTATTTTTGGAAGGGAAAACGCGCATCGAAATCAAAGAGCGCTTGGATGCTGTGTACGGTGACTCTTCTCCATCGATGGCCACCGTCAAGAATTGGTTCAACGAGTTTGCACGTGGCCGTACGTCGGTTTTTGATGAACCACGTCCAGGTGCACCGAAAACAGCTGCTACGGAGGAAAACATTAAAAAAATCCATGATCTCGTATTGGCAGATCGCCGATTGAAGGTTCGGGAGCTAGCTGAGACTGTAGGCATTTCAGAAGGAACAGTGCATCATATTCTTCACGAGGAACTCGGCATGAGAAAGCTGTCGGCGCGATGGGTGCCGCGTTTACTCACACCAGAAAACAAGCGCAACCGTGAGACCACATCGGAGACGTGTTTGGCGCTGTTTAAGATGAATCCAGCGGAGTTTTTGCGTCGTTTTGTGACCGTCGATGAAACCTGGATCCACTGGTACACACCAGAGACCAAGGAGCAATCAAAACAATGGATCCAGACCGGGGAACGTGCTCCAAAGAAGGCGAAAACTGTAAAATCGGCCGGAAAAGTTATGGCCACCGTTTTCTGGGATTCACAAGGTGTGATCTACATCGATTACCTCGAGAAGGGTAAAACAATTACAGGGCTTTACTATGCCGATTTATTAGGCCGATTCGACGCCGAATTAAAGAAAAAACGACCCCATCTGGCGAAGAAAAAAGTGCTGTTTCACCACGACAACGCACCGGTTCACACGTCTGCCGTTGCCATGGCCAAATTGGTCGAATTACGCTACGAATTGCTGCCCCATCCACCGTATTCTCCAGATTTGGCCCCTTGTGACTTCTTTCTGTTTCCTAATCTGAAAAAATCACTCGCCGGGAATAGATATGGATCGAATGAGGAGGTCATCGCCGCCACGGAGGCCTATTTTGCAGAGTTTGACAAAAACTATTTTTCGGACGGGTTAAAAAAGTTGGAGCATCGCTGGGCTAAGTGTATCGAACTAAAAGGAGACTATGTTGAAAAATAAATTGCCACTTTTCCAAAATTTTCGTTTACTTTTTGTAGGCTAAGTATTTATGGAATGACCCTCGTATTGCATAGCATTTTTTATCAACTTATGCAATTATCATTATTTATTTATTTTTTGTTTATGCAGTATTTTGTTTTTCTTTGATATTAATTCAAGTACAGTCGTACCATATACATACACGTTAAGCGAACGCTCGGCTGAGCTACATGGTAGGCGGAGTGGGGGGGTGTTAGGTTTTATTTTCGTTACGGAATTTCTTGATTCGGTCGCCGCGCTCAAAGCCCGCGATAAAAGCTATGCAATAGCTTAAAAATAAACTAAAATTTTCTTCTCTATTCAATTCACTTTCAATCATTGTGGTTTGTTTTTTGATAAAATCGTAAGAAATCATAAAATATGAGCGAGTCCAGCAGCGACGAAGATATAAAGGAGATGTTCCAAAATGTATGGATCCTGGGCCAGGTCCTTGTACACTATACTTAAAAATAGGGAAACACATTTATAACAGTTCTCAACTGTCCAATTACTTTAATAAAATGGCTTTGTTTGCTGGTAAACCACAAAAAATTACACTTGAATTTGCAACACACCACAAAAACCCGTCATGGCGGTAAGCTGTCATTTTGATTTATTAATGACGTTTGACATGTTTATTGACACTATTGTGACAGTTCTCTTTCTAAGATCAATGGTGGATCTATGGTTTACTGTCATTGCTTTTAAGCACAGAGTAAATAAATCGGTGAGACGCCATGTTGAAAGTCGATAAATTATCAATTAACTGCTATTAATTATCGGTATTTTTCCCGAATTCTACAGATTTTTCTCTTTATTTTGAGGTAGTGTACATAGACCTGGCCCATTTAGAAACCTCTTCTTTAACACCTGCAGAGCTGGTGCAAGAGGTACATAATGCCGAATTCAGTTTTCTTCCCTAAAAATCGCGTGAAAAGTACATAAAAGCGTACAATTTGTTCAATGCATGGAGATATTCTAAAGGCGTACAATTTGACTTTGATGCATTGTCTTTTGCCCACAGATAAAATCAGAATCTCTAACAACGGTAGTGGGCACAGTCGGTTCGGGCAAGTCGACGCTACTGCAGGCGATGTTGAGGGAACTTACACCCACAAGTGGACATCTGCACGTCCACGCTATAGTGGCTTATGCGTCGCAGGAACCGTGGCTGTTTGAGGCTTCTGTAAGTATTTCACTATCATCATTCAGCTGAAAAACGTCCACTGTTGGGCTTTGGCCTCCCCCAAGCATCGCCACATTTACAGGACCTGTGCTTCCTATATCCAGCGCATTTCCGTGATCTTCGCCAGGTCATCGGTCTATCTTGTAAGGGCCTACCAACCCCTAGAAGGAACTCCAACTATTTAACAGACTTGAAAAAAGTAGGAGGTTCTGAATAGATTTTTTTCTCGTTGTGGCCGCTTTTTTGGTCTAGTGGTTTCAAGCCTGAGGTTCTGCGTTCGATCTCCAGGAGCGAAACAAAGTGTTTATTGAGTATTTCCATTATGAAATTATCAGAAGCAGGCTAATGTCTCTCTGATATGTGGACGAACGGCGATAAGCTGGCTAGTAACGTTGTGGAGTTTCTTGCCGGCTCTTGTCCATAAGAAACAACCAATTGAAACCGTGCTCTTAGCTTCTGACGTTTCATAAGTGCCCATGTAGGTTTATGTGAAATAAAATATTTTGATTTCATTTGATTTGAACGTATCTTTTGCCGTTTCCGACCTCCTTTTGCATCCCCTACTGCATAAAAATTACATTGGACCTATATCAGTCCATTTTAATCTTTAACATCCTGTTCTTCTGTCCAGGTCCGTCAAAACATCCTTTTCGGCCAGGATATGGACCTTCGGAGGTACAAACAAGTCATCAAATGCTGTCAACTTAAGACTGACCTGGAGATCTTGCCGAATGGTGATAAAACTGTGGTGGGAGAACGAGGTAAGTCTGTACATTATTGTCGACCTGCGGATCATTACACTTGACCTGTGCTGTGGGTCCCCCATAGCACAGCATCATGCTGAGTGGAAGCCTTCTTGTCACAGTCATGACGTGCAGCTGTCGACATTTCTGTTTTGTGCTCGTGATTATAGATCTTTTTTTTTTTGCACGCCTCATAAGCAAAGCGCGTGAGGTAGTGCTCTACTCTCGCCTTATAAAGAACAAGTAATTCCTTGAGCTAAAAATGTCTCTATTTACTTCATATCGCATTTGTAGTATAATATTTACACACAAACGTCAAGGAAAAACACTAGTTTCAACACTCGTGTTATTTTCAAAAGACGTTTAGCTATTTAAAATAATAAAAAAATCTGTTTAAAAAAAATATTCTGTGGACCTCCGTGTGTCTGTATGTATGGATCCTGGCGTGGTCACGATAACTCCCGAAAAACTTAACTAATCGAGTCCATTTTTTTTTAAACGCTTCTGTATTATCGAAAACTAATTCCTTTCTAAAATCACGGTCTAATTCAATGTAGTTTTTTTTAATGTTACTTTTCAACTTTTTCATAAGTAAACCCGTAGAGTTATAAATTCAGAAAAATTCGCTAAGTAGCTGAATATTACATCTCATCCTCTCTTTTAATCAATTAATTCTCTATTCTCTAAATTTTTTGTATTTTTTTTATAGAATTGAATGAAATTGTGAGGCGTGCACTTTTGGATTCGCCAAATTTTTTCTTTATTATTAGAGCTAATTATCTTTTTTGTATGCACGTGTTTCTGTGACAGAAAAACCTATTTTTCTTTATATCTGATTATTTCCGACCCTTTTTTTATTTTTCTTATTTTTTCTTTTTGTGTGGGAAATCATCAAATGACATCTCCCGCTCTGGGCGGAGCGGAAGGGCGTGTCAGACTCTTACTGACTAAAACCCACCCGTGTTCCTACCCTGGAAAGATGGGTATCACGACAACTTGACCCGGACAACTCGACCCTAACAATTCGAGCCAGACAAGATCACACCATGATTGAGTTTAGCTGTAGGGGTAGCACATTTACAGCCTTATGGAACGGTAGCACATCGCATCGCATTCGCATTCGCGGTCGCATTTTAATGCATAAAAGCAGTGGTCAGCCTGCAGTGTGCGAGGGCATACAAAATGTACGAAAGTGATGTATGGTATTTTTAGCGTTACGGAGGGCTCGACCAATCGTGCGTCAGTCAGCCTTTAAAACGCTTAATTTTTTAAGCTATCACACGGACTTTTCGCTTTATCTTTTTGAATTGTTTCGATATATTTAAAAAAATAATTTGTTCGTCTTCTTCGTGTCGTTGGCACGACTTTTCTCATATTTTGTTGGCCCAAAACTTCGCCACTTCCCCGGCGTCATCGGTGGCAGCGCAGAGGTCACTTTGACTGCAAGTTTTGGGACACAGAGGGCAAGATAGAAGGTGGAGCATAGTTTGCGACATAGCTCCACATCCACATCCAGCTGCCGGTCCATCGAGGTAGCCCCACTTTACCAGGTTGGAGTTACATCTTCCCACTTGTGTCCGGAGACGGTTCAGGGACTTCCAAGTGGACCATGAAAGGTTACACCCTGCAGGAAGATGTTCCTTATTTGTTAAATACCATTGATTAACATAGAACTAATTTCTAGGTGCCTCCTTATCCGGTGGTCAACGCGCCAGGATATCGTTAGCGCGCTGCGTGTACCAGAACGCTGATGTTTATCTGCTGGATGACCCCTTAGCGGCTGTGGATGCCAAGGTAAGGACATCTTCGTCTACCTATAGCAGAGATTCCAAAACTATTTTGGGCAAGAGACCCCCTTTTCCAAAATTAACTGATACCTCAGACCCCCATAGCCAAATTACTTTAAAAATCCTATTTCTAGTTTTTTTCATATTGATACAAAATACTTCAATTTAAAAACTTTGCGATTGGTTAAGTGAGTAAACTTGATATAATTTTCTCATCAAAATTTAACAAAATAAATAGGCATAAAATGCAGTAAATATCAAGTGTAATTAATAATTATTAATATAAATTACGTAAAAGTACTTACGTAAGAAATTATTTTTTGTAAATAAAAAACGTTTAAATCGCAAAGTAAATATAAAAATATAAAATATACAGTGTGATGGATGTAACACGTAACACAACTTATACAGTATCTTGAAACTTTGTAAATAAGAACTTGTGTTAATTAATAATAGGGGTCGATTTTTAGACCTCGTTGACCCCCAAAATCACTTTTTGTTTGGGTCGACCCCCTGGGAAACCAATATCGACCCCAAGGGAACTTTGGGAATCCCTGATCTATAGAATGTATCTGATAAATTAATGATCTGCCCATTGCTTCAAACCTTTTCAACGCAATCTATATATATAAAAATGAATCCCTATTTCTCTTGGTCACGCCGTCACTTGAGAACGTCTTTACCAAAGTCAAAGTCAAAGTCAAATCATTTATTTCAAATAGGCACATAAAAGGCACTTTTGAACGTCAAAATTTACAAAAAAATAGAATTGATTCTAGTTGCCCCTTCCAAAAGGTAGTTTCGTATGGAGAAGAATGGGCAAGAAACTCCACCGTTACTCTTTTAAAATATTTTACAATATTATGTAAGTTCACATTAATTATGTAATCATATGTGAAGACGATGCACCTAGAATAAAATTACTATACCACAATAGGTAAAAAGAATTAAATATAATGCAAAGGCAGGTAAATTAATTATGTGATAGATACATGGTGCTCACATATTTACAAATATTGAAAAGTAGATGATGTTTCCAAAATTTTAACAAGTAATAATTTAGTGTGTGAGTTAAAGTAGTTAAGTACATAATGTAACAATCAATGTCATAAAAATTATAAATTATACAATTAAATTAGCAACCAGTTTGATTTTGTCTAGACTCTAGATTGTCCTATGGAGCAGGACCAGCATGTTTCCAAGCATTCTTATCTAGGATATAATCCTCTAATTTGTAATATGCTTGTTTACGAAGTGTACTTTTTATATGAGTTTTAAATTTTCTTTCATTTAATTGCAATATGTCACAAGGTATTTTGTTGTAACATTTAACACAGTACCCCATAAACGATGTATGTACTTTAGATAATCTAAAAAATGGTTGATCTATTTTATCTTTATTTCTAGTATTAAAATTATGTCTACCACTTATTTTATTAAAAAGATGTAGATTTTTTCTTACATACATAATATTTTCATAAATTAATTGACAAGGTACCGTCATAATATTAATCTTTTTAAATAGTTCCCTAAGAGATTCGCGACGACATAGATTGTAAATGGCTCTGACAGCTCTCTTTTGCAAAATGAAAATGGATTCAATGTCAGCAGCCCGACCCCACAGTAAAATGCCATATGACATACCGATTTCATCCAACTTTTATTTTTATCATTTCTAATACTTTGTAGAATGTTCTTACGGGAAAAAAATAAGAAAAACGACGGGGTGGTCGGGGGAACAAGAAATTGCATGTGTAGAAGGTTCTTACGGGAAAAAAAAAAGAAAAGCGACGGGCTGGTCGGGGGAACAAGAAATTGCACGTGTAGAAGGTTCTTACGGGGAAAAAAAAAAGAAAAGCGATGGGTTGGTCGGGGGAACAAGAAATTGCACGTGTAGAAGGTTCTTACGGGGAAAAAAAAAAGAAAAGCGATGGGGTGGTCGGGGGAACAAGAAATTGCACGTGTAGAAGGTTCTTACGGGAAAAAAAAAAGAAAAGCGACGGGGTGGTCGGGGGAACAAGAAATTGCACGTGTAGAAGGTTCTTACGGGGAAAATAATAAGAAAAGCGACGGGGTGGTCGGGGGAACAAGAAATTGCACGTGTAGAAGGTTCTTACGGGAAAAAAAAAGAAAAGCGATGGGGTGGTCGGGGGAACAAGAATTTGCACGTGTAGAAGGTTCTTACGGGAAAAAAAAAGAAAAGCGATGGGGTGGTCGGGGGAACAAGAAATTGCACGTGTAGAAGGTTCTTACGGGAAAAAAAAAGAAAAGCGATGGGGTGGTCGGGGGAACAAGAAATTGCACGTGTAGAAGGTTCTTACGGGAAAAAAATAAGAAAAGCGACGGGCTGGTCGGGGGAACAAGAAATTGCACGTGTAGAAGGTTCTTACGGGAAAAAACAAAGAAAAGCGATGGGGTGGTCGGGGGAACAAGAAATTGCACGTGTAGAAGGTTCTTACGGGAAAAAAAAAAGAAAAGCGATGGGGTGGTCGGGGGAACAAGAAATTGCACGTGTAGAAGGTTCTTACGGGAAAAAAAAAAGAAAAGCGACGGGGTGGTCGGGGGAACAAGAAATTGCACGTGTAGAAGGTTCTTACGGAAAAAAAGATAAGAAAAGCGACGGGGTGGTCGGGGGATCCAGAAATTGCACGTGTAGAAGGTTCTTACGGAAAAAAAGATAAGAAAAGCGACGGGGTGGTCGGGGGATCCAGAAATTGCACGTGTAGAAGGTTCTTACGGAAAAAAAGATAAGAAAAGCGACGGGCTGGTCGGGGGAACAAGAAATTGCACGTGTAGAAGGTTCTTACGGGAAAAAAAAAGAAAAGCGATGGGGTGGTCGGGGGAACAAGAAATTGCACGTGTAGAAGGTTCTTACGGGAAAAAACAAAGAAAGCGATGGGGCGGTCGGGGGAACAAGAAATTGCACGTGTAGAAGGTTCTTACGGGAAAAAAAAAAGAAAAGCGGTGGGGTGGTCGGGGGAACAAGAAATTGCACGTGTAGAAGGTTCTTACGGGAAAAAACAAAGAAAAGCGACGGGGTGGTCGGGGGAACAAGAAATTGCACGTGTAGAAGGTTCTTACGGGAAAAAAAAGAAAAGCGATGGGGTGGTCGGGGGAACAAGAAATTGCACGTGTAGAAGGTTCTTACGGGAAAAAAAAAGAAAAGCGATGGGGTGGTCGGGGGAACAAGAATTTGCACGTGTAGAAGGTTCTTACGGGAAAAAAAAAGAAAAGCGATGGGGTGGTCGGGGGAACAAGAAATTGCACGTGTAGAAGGTTCTTACGGGAAAAAAAAAGAAAAGCGATGGGGTGGTCGGGGGAACAAGAAATTGCACGTGTAGAAGGTTCTTACGGGAAAAAAAAAGAAAAGCGATGGGGTGGTCGGGGGAACAAGAATTTGCACGTGTAGAAGGTTCTTACGGGAAAAAAAAAGAAAAGCGATGGGGTGGTCGGGGGAACAAGAAATTGCACGTGTAGAAGGTTCTTACGGGAAAAAAAAAGAAAAGCGATGGGGTGGTCGGGGGAACAAGAAATTGCACGTGTAGAAGGTTCTTACGGGAAAAAAATAAGAAAAGCGACGGGCTGGTCGGGGGAACAAGAAATTGCACGTGTAGAAGGTTCTTACGGGAAAAAACAAAGAAAAGCGATGGGGTGGTCGGGGGAACAAGAAATTGCACGTGTAGAAGGTTCTTACGGGAAAAAAAAAAGAAAAGCGATGGGGTGGTCGGGGGAACAAGAAATTGCACGTGTAGAAGGTTCTTACGGGAAAAAACAAAGAAAAGCGACGGGGTGGTCGGGGGAACAAGAAATTGCACGTGTAGAAGGTTCTTACGGAAAAAAAGATAAGAAAAGCGACGGGGTGGTCGGGGGATCCAGAAATTGCACGTGTAGAAGGTTCTTACGGAAAAAAAGATAAGAAAAGCGACGGGGTGGTCGGGGGATCCAGAAATTGCACGTGTAGAAGGTTCTTACGGAAAAAAAGATAAGAAAAGCGACGGGCTGGTCGGGGGAACAAGAAATTGCACGTGTAGAAGGTTCTTACGGGAAAAAAAAAAGAAAAGCGATGGGGTGGTCGGGGGAACAAGAAATTGCACGTGTAGAAGGTTCTTACGGGAAAAAACAAAGAAAGCGATGGGGCGGTCGGGGGAACAAGAAATTGCACGTGTAGAAGGTTCTTACGGGAAAAAAAAAAGAAAAGCGGTGGGGTGGTCGGGGGAACAAGAAATTGCACGTGTAGAAGGTTCTTACGGGAAAAAACAAAGAAAAGCGACGGGGTGGTCGGGGGAACAAGAAATTGCACGTGTAGAAGGTTCTTACGGGAAAAAAAAGAAAAGCGATGGGGTGGTCGGGGGAACAAGAAATTGCACGTGTAGAAGGTTCTTACGGGAAAAAAAAAGAAAAGCGATGGGGTGGTCGGGGGAACAAGAATTTGCACGTGTAGAAGGTTCTTACGGGAAAAAAAAAGAAAAGCGATGGGGTGGTCGGGGGAACAAGAAATTGCACGTGTAGAAGGTTCTTACGGGAAAAAAAAAGAAAAGCGATGGGGTGGTCGGGGGAACAAGAAATTGCACGTGTAGAAGGTTCTTACGGGAAAAAAATAAGAAAAGCGACGGGCTGGTCGGGGGAACAAGAAATTGCACGTGTAGAAGGTTCTTACGGGAAAAAACAAAGAAAAGCGATGGGGTGGTCGGGGGAACAAGAAATTGCACGTGTAGAAGGTTCTTACGGGAAAAAAAAAAGAAAAGCGATGGGGTGGTCGGGGGAACAAGAAATTGCACGTGTAGAAGGTTCTTACGGGAAAAAACAAAGAAAAGCGACGGGGTGGCCGGGGGAACAAGAAATTGCACGTGTAGAAGGTTCTTACGGGAAAAAAAAGAAAAGCGATGGGGTGGTCGGGGGAACAAGAAATTGCACGTGTAGAAGGTTCTTACGGGAAAAAAAAAGAAAAGCGGTGGGTTGGTCGGGGGAACAAGAAATTGCACGTGTAGAAGGTTCTTACGGGAAAAAAAAAGAAAAGCGATGGGGTGGTCGGGGGAACAAGAAATTGCACGTGTAGAAGGTTCTTACGGGAAAAAAAAAGAAAAGCGATGGGGTGGTCAGGGGAACAAGAAATTGCACGTGTAGAAGGTTCTTACGGGAAAAAAATAAGAAAAGCGACGGGGTGGTCGGGGGAACAAGAAATTGCACGCGGACGAAGTCGCGAGCAGAAGCTAGTAATCGAATTAAAATGAATTAAAATAAAATACATATTAGGTCTTTACCTATGAAATTGCCGTTCTGCAGTACTGGCCATTTCAAATCAAAATAATTTTTGTTTGGCTATGAATTCTAATTTCAAATTAATTTTATTTTAAAAACATGGATTTTTTTTTCTAAAAGTAGTCATTTCTTTATTGATTAGTGTTACATTTTCATCGCATTTCAATCTTTTTCGTCATCATGGATACGTTAAAAATTCGAGTAATTATGGAATATGAGTACCGTCGTGGCAGCAACGCGGCACAAGCGGCACGCAACATCAACGACGTTTACGGAGCTAACTCTACAAACCAACGCACCACCTGTTATTGGTTTGCTCGCTTCCGTTCTGGAAATTTCGACCTGAAAAATGAACCTCGCGGTCGTCCGAAGACTTTGGTCGACAATGACAAATTAAAGGCGATTGTGGAAGCTGATGATACACAATCTACGGCTGAATTAGCAGCAGCTTTCGACGTTAGCGTCAAAACAATATTGGTCCATTTGCGTCAAATTGGCAAGGTAAAAAAGCTTGACAAATGGGTGCCCCACGAACTCAATGATCGCCAGCGCGAAGTACGCGTCGAGACGTGCCTTGCATTGCTCAACAGACACACAAATGAAGGAATTTTGAACCGCATTGTTACCTGCGATGAAAAATGGATTCTGTTTGATAACCGTAAGCGCTCAGCAAGTTGGTTGGATCCTGGTTCAGCACCTAAACAATGCCCTAAACGAAAACTTACCCCTAGAAAAGTGATGGTCACTGTTTGGTGGTCTAGCGCCGGTGTGATTCATCACAGCTTCTTACCAAACGGGGTGAGCATTACTGCAGATGTGTACTGTGAAGAACTGAACACAATGATGGAGAAGCTGGCGCATCTCCAACCAGCATTGGTCAATCGCTCGTCTCCGCTGCTCCTGCACGACAACGCGCGACCTCATACTGCACAGCAGACGGTCTCCAAGTTGCAAGAACTGGGGTTGGAAGCTCTCCGTCATCCGCCCTACTCACCAGACCTTGCGCCTACAGACTACTACTTTTTCCAGAATTTGGATAACTTCTTGGCGGGAAAAAAATTTAATACCCGAGAGGCAGTACAAAATGCCTTTGAAGAATTTGTTGCCTCCCGTCCAGCTGATTTCTTTAAGAAGGGCATCAATAAACTGCCACTGCGATGGCAAAGATGCATTGATTGCATGGGTGATTACTTCGATTAATACAAATAAAAAATTCATGAAAAAAATTCGTTTAAATTTTTTCATACAAAACGGCAATTTCATAGGTAAAGACCTATTATTATGTACTGAAAACTGTCTCATCAGCCCACGATCGATTCTCTATGTTAATAGGTTTTCTATTAGAAAATTCTCAAGCACAAACCGCACCCTAATTGCGTAACACACTATCTATCACAATCTGAATCATTTTGATGCCTATTGCTAATTCATTACTTCATATGTTCCAAAAAATTGTCTGCTCAACATCGTAAATGACGCAATGAATGTTGTTGAACTGTCAAAATTAAAGCCATTGCTACTGTTAGTTTATTACGCAATTACCCCGCTGTAGTCTGGATTTCAGCAAAGTTAGTAGCAAGAAGCTGGCTCACTATCCTTGTACATGGGACTAGACATCTCTGCCTACCTCTTCGGAAAATACAGGCGTGATGCTGTTATGCCAAAACAAATTGTTTGACAACCGAAATAGTTTCCTACATCAGAGACGAGGCGCAACTTGTTACCATGGATTCAGAACATGATTCTGGATGCCCTTGCATTGAAATTTTTCGCCAGATATAAAAAATATATTTGCTGTTCCATACAGTTTGACCGCGTAGGTATATTGCCCTTTTCTATGAAACAGCAGTTTTTTTTTTTTTTTTTTGATAGCCGACGTATAATTTCTACGCTAGGGTGTCTACAATCATGTGCTGAATTCATGGTTACAGTTTACGCGTCGATGTCCCTCCCACCATGTATTTTAGGTTATTTGTTAAAATTAGTACCTCCTCAAATAATATAATATGACACGCCAGACTGTCTAGAAAGAAAAAAAGAAAGAAAATACATTTATTTGCGGTAAACATGACGCAAAGAAAAAACACACAAACACAAAAAAGAACGAGTTGGGGGAAAATATGCGTCTACATTACTTAAAAAAAAAATACAATAATGTCATTATTACAGGTGGCCCACGCAATATACGAGGATTGCATCAAGAACTTCCTGCGCGATAAGGCGACCGTGTTAGTGACGCATCACGTACAGTACGCGAAGCATGCGCACAATGTATGCGTTATGAGATCGGGACGGGTAAGTTTTGAGCTTCATCTTCTTCGTCGCATTAAAATAAGCCTCATACATAGATACTTAGATATAGGTACTGCGTTCACATTTTAAATTTCAAATATGTGCAGTACAACTATTTTCTTGAATGTCCCTCGGGAATCATCGCATTTCCGAATACAAACGAATGCTTTTTCCATGTCCATCAATTATTAGATTTATCGTGTATAATAATTTGAATTGAGAGCTAAGTACTTTATTGTTGTTTTGTTTTAATAAAACAACAATAAAGTACTTTGTTCTGAATTTCCATGTCCATCAATTATTAGATTTATCGTGTATAATAATTTGAATTCAGAACTAAGTAGCTTATTGTTGTTTTAATCATTAAAACAGCTACCAGCTGTCGTTGACCCGTAAAAAATAAATCAAATCTTATTTATTTTTATTTTATCGTGTTTAGATATCGGGAGTTTCGCTAGCTAATTTAATTTGATTCTGTAAACGCAAAAATCCATTTGTTTTATTCTTTTCCTACTAGATCGAAGCCCAAGGCTCATACCATGAATTAAAGAGCGGAGTAGCGGAATTTGAGAAACTCATAGAAATGGGAGAAAAAGTCAAAGAGGAGAAACAGAAAGCTACAACCTATGAGAACACTGAGAGTGTGGTAAGTTACATAATTGTCTGTAACAATTAATTAATTATTTGTCAAATCGATTAATTTATATGAATCGATAAATTTTTACTATTCGATCAATCATGTATCGATTGATCAATAATTTATCAACCGCTAAATAATTTATTAAACACTTTTTTTATGCCTTCGCGCAATGGCTATTAATAAGTTGACAAAGTTTTATCGCAATCGGATTAATGGTATGGTAGCGCATAAAATACGAACAAACAAACATAATTTTTTATATATTAGAAGAATATATCTACATAAATTCACGCCAGCCCACCCCGACAGAGTACAGTACAACAATTTTCTTAATGTCCCTCGCCAAACTTCGTGTTTCGTCAGATTCCTCCCATTTTGAAAATACGTTACATTAAGTTAAAAGAGTGTTAACAATTCTATATAAATCCAATTTGATTGAGAGCGTCCGGTCTGCACCAAGTGCAAAGGGCAACTGATAGAAATCCGCCGACTGACGAAACACGAAGTTTGCCGAGGGACATTAAGAAAACAGCTGTGCTGTAGGAGAGTTGTTAATACCCACATTATGCCAGTTATACAATAGGTTCTGTGTAATATGGAGCGAGGATATTGTTAGTAACTGAACATCAATCCAGATTCCGCTGCTATTAAAAAAACTCGAATGATAGTCTGACCCAAAAATCGAATCCTGCCGATTTATTTTGTAAAAAACTCGCCGTAAAACCTTACATGAAGCATGGTCTAAAAAAACAAGGTCTGGCATTCCGGGAGTGACACAAGCTTACGTCACTACCCAGTTGCCACTTTATTGCAACAAAACACGAATTATGGAAACCTTTTCAGTCACCATTCTGTTAAATAATTTATATAAAGCATATAAATTGTCGTTTCGTTTTTCTAATCAAACGAAACAATTCAATTTAAACATATACCAACGTAATTGTTAGTCAAAATCTCATTGTTTTATCGGATTCGCACACGTAATAAAGGCGGTTGGGGAGTTATTATTACACACTACTTGTAACAGCGGTGATGACGTAGGCATGTGTCTCCCACGTGACCACTGTGTCTCAGAATGCTATATCTAGCGAAGTATATTATTATACCATGAGACGAAGTGAAGTCGAAGTGAGCTGTCAATAGAGTCAATGCCTCACTTCACCTAAGTTTTCACGGTGAGATTTTTACATAATATACCGGTAGGCGTTTAGAATTAAGGCGAATGCGTTCAGGTAGCCCGCGAAATTTAAAAATACTTATGTTTTTCTCAATTTGCAGGTCACTGCCAGGTTGTATGTTGATTAAAATATGATTCGCGGCCGTAACAAATATGGCTTTATATAATTATAATCATTAGAATAAGCAATACAACTCCATAAGTTAGAATTGGCCGCAAATGTCATGATTTCATGAAATAGTCATTCATAAGGGTAATATGAACTTAGAGAGATATATTGATGATTTTTATGATTATAAATTCTTCTAAATAAATATTTGATACGGCCGCGAATCATAATTATATCAACATACAACCAGATACTGACGTGCAAATTGCAAAAAACTTTAAAGAAAGAATTGTGGTCTGCCTTGGCGTATCCCCCTTAAGAGATGTAACGGACAGCTATTTGGCTGAATACCGCATTCAGAATATCCGGTTATCTTATAGGCCGGATAGCCGGATATTCAGCCTAACATTGAAACTAACTAAGCTAACAGGGCAGACAAAATACAATTTTATACTCGTAAAACTCAAAATTAATAAATAACATTATTTCTTTCTTATTAGGTTTATAACGTTATCATAAAATCAGACAAAGCGGACTTGAAACGAAGCGTTAGTTATTATTTTATTTTAGTAATTAGATTGTTTAGTTTTTATTTTGTTTAATTGAATGTGCCATGTACAGACAGCAAAAGAGATAAGTATGCAGAATCGGCGGATATAGTTGAAGTTTCGTAAGAAACTGGTGAATATTTTCGAATAAAATTTAATTTAATGAATAGAAAACAAAGGGGTAATTTATCAAATTAAATTTCATTCGAAAACATCCATCGGTTTAGTTACTAAACTTCAACTAAATCCGATGATCTGGTTACTTATCACATATTTTGGTGACCGTACATTTCAATGCTTATAGTGAAAACTTTAGCGGTATTTATAATTGTTATTTATTTATTTTTAGCCTATATTGTGCCACTGCATAATATTAGCTAGCAAGTATCAGTACCTAGATCTTTAGATTTTTGGTTTAACACTATTCGATTTTCGGCGAACAGTTTTCGGAGACACGTAAAAGGTTTTGAAATTAAATAATATACTTATACCCATTGTGTTACGTAAAGTTAAACGCACATCAGTGGTACAGTACGATTCTAACTTAATGGCGGCTGCGAAGTGCGCTATTCGCTGCGCAGTACCTCACCCCTCACCCCCGCTGACACGTGAATTGGTTACTGCGCATCGACTCGCCTCGTGTTCCGAGCCGCCATTAAGTTTGGATCGTACTATATCGTATAACACTTGCACAGTGCACTACGAAAATCGGCCGTATTGCTAGGACTTAACATATAAAAAATGTATTGTAAATGACATAATAAATGAGAATTTATATTATATCAGAATAACATATTAGTTGTTAATTTATATTATGAAAATTGTATGTTTTAATTCGTATGACATTGCATGCCGTAAGGTAGAATGTAGCAAAAACTCTTAGTGATGTACCATCTTATATCTCTACCTACATTGTTATAAAATAAATTAATCTGCATCTTAAGGTGCTGTCAAAGTCAAATTGTCAACAGTGATGTGCTGTACAGTACTACTATTTTCTTAATGTCCGATGTCCCTCGGGAATCATCGCATTTCCGAATACAAACGAATGCTAATTTCCATGTCCATCAATTTTATTATTAGATTTATCGTGTATAATAATTTGAATTCAGAACTAAGTACTTTATTGTTGTTTTGGACCTAACAACAATAAAGTACTTAGTTCTGAATTCAAATTATTATACACGATAAATCTAATAATTGTTGGACATGGAAATTAGCATTCGTTTGTATTCGGAAATGCGATGATTCCCGAGGGGCATTAAGAAAAGAATTGTACCTTGTATTGTTAGCTTAATCTGATGTAATGATTTTCAGGAACATAGTTATAAGCTCAGATCGCAGCGTTCCATGTCGGAAGCATCACAATTGTCATTCAACCTGGATCTTGACAACAATTTAGACCCTAAATATGAAGGTAAGACATCTTATTTTGTTATTTTATTTAGGTGCTGATCCACGCGTCATGTTCGTGAACGGGCGCTGTCGGTTGAAACTGCACCCTAATTACGTAACACACTATCACAATCTGAATCATTTTCAAGCCTATTGCTAATCCATTGCTTCATATGTTCGAAAAATTTGTCTGCTCAACAACGTACATAACGCAATGAATGTTGTTGAACTGTCAAAATGAAACCCATTCCTACTGTTAGCGTGTTACGTAATTACCCCGCCGGTCATCTCTTAACTGCGACGGCTTATTTTTAATCTTCTATTTTGAATTGTTTCATAATTTTTATTTTTACATTGTTTTCACATAAAAGAAACAAGAATAATGTACGCAGGATTTTGTAATATCTTAATTTAAAAGAGTGTCCTTGGAGTTTCTTGCCCGTTCTTCTCCATAGAGATCTACGTTTTGGAATGGGCAACTAGCTTCAACTTTCTGACTAACTGACCGGCTCTTTGACAGTTCAAAAGTGCCTGTAAATGTTTTAATTTACATAAATGCTTTGAGTTTATTCACTTTTGAAAGGTAAATACCAAAAGTCGACCTTGTAATTGCTTTATCACTTTTGACAACAATTCCCTGTAAATTGAAGCTTCATATTCAGTGTTTTCATTTTCACCGAACACCTTAGTTAGCAATATCGGCGTGACGCGTTGCCCATATGACCATATAAGAAAAGCCAGGCAGTTCTAAATTACGACAATTTCTTTTTAGGCGAGAATCAAAAGAAAGGCTCAGTGGACAACAGTGTGTATGTGTCATACATACGCAGCGGCGGCAGCGCTCTATCTATGGCACTGCTCATCCTACTGTTCCTACTCGCACAGTTCTTCTACTCTTCAACGGATGTCTGGCTGAAAGAATGGTGAGTACTCCAAATTACACAGTAATATACTTTTAAGCTATTGCATAGCTTTTATCGCGGGCTTTGAGCGCGGCGACCGAATCAAGAAATTCCGTAACGAAAATAAAACCTAACACCCCCCACTCCGCCTACCATGTAGCTCGGCCGAGCGTTCGCTTAACGTGTATGTATATGGCACGACTGTACTTGAATTAATATCAAAGAAAAAAATACTGCATAAATAAAAAATAAATAAGTAATTATAATTGCATAAGTTGATAAAACATGCTATGCAATAGCTTTACCGCGGCAGTCCCCGAGTGCCACACGTATTATTTTTTTGTCCCAATATTATTTTATTGTTGTTTGTTAGTTATTTGTATTTATTATGTGTAATTGTTATTCCTTCCTTATTGTAAATATGTCTGTTTTTATTGAAATTCTAACTGTGTAATAACTTGGATCTAGGTCTGTAATATTGTGTATGTTTTTTTTTACCAATAAATATTCCTGTCTTTATTTTGCACTTGTGGTTTGACATCTGTGCGACAAAGACAAGAATAATAATCTCGGCCTAAGAGCTCCGGTTGAGTTAAAAACCGGGGTGGTTGCATTCCCTATAGAATAAATTTTGAATATTCTTAATTTTCCAGGGTTAACTTAGAAGAAGCGAACAGTGCGATTAAAATAGCCAATAAGCCGACTACAGAATCAAACACGACTGCAGTACCACCGCCAGGTAAAAAATAACTATATAGAGTGGCAGGAAAATTAAGGAGCAAATTTTTACCACGGATTCAGTATAGGATTATGAACACCCCTGCGTTGAAATTATTCGTCGGTTATTACTGTTCCATACATTTTGACCGCGTAGGTATTGTTTTCTATGAATCAGCATTTTTTTTTATTATAACCTATTTAATATTTCTACGCTAGGTGGAAGGTGAATGTAGACATTCATGTACTGAATTCATGGTTACAGTTTGCACGTCGATTTCCCTGCCTTTCTGTATACTACAGCCTGTATACTACAACCTGTATACTACATCCTGTATACTACAACCTGTATACTACACCCTGTATACTACAACCTGTATACTACATCTTGTATACTACAGCCTGTATACTACAACCTGTATACTACACCCTGTATACTACAGCCTGTATACTACACCCTGTATACTACAGCCTGTATACTACACCCGGTATACTATAGCCTATATACTACACACTGTATACTACACCTTGTATACTACAACCTGTATACTACAGCCTGTATACTAAAAAATGTATACTAAAACCTGTATACTACAGCCTGTATACTACAACCTGTATACTACAGCCTGTACAATTTTAGTATAGGGTGTTTTTTTTTCATTCTTAAAGACATCTGCCTCTTAATCAAGTTTTAAAACACTTGTCACTTGAGTATTTTTAGATATATCTCATTCGGTTTTAATGGTTCTGTTTTTCCATTAAAATCTGAATAAAAAAATATAATTAGTAGTAACTAACGACCCGCCCCCGCTTTGCACGGTTTTTACGACTTGAAAAATCATCATAATTTTTTTATTATACAGTATGGAAACCACATAATTATATGCAGTAAATGAAACCACAAGTAATACTAGTCCACAGAGGTATATCAACATTAAATATTAAATTTAATTTTACCATCTCTTTATATATATAATTTTCTATATTTCCCAGTCGTAAACTTCGAAGACATACCGACCAACCGTTTCAACTTGACCAGAGAGCAGTGCTTATACATCTACGGCGGGCTCATCGGAATCTGCATAGTCTTCACGTGGAACAAACTCGTCATCTTCTACAATACTTGCATCCGTGCCTCCACCACTTTGCACGATAACATGTTCAAGTAAGTGTTACACAAGTTTTTAAGCCCCCACGTACTGGATTTTCAACGCACTGCTTAGCGCGGAGAGTTGAAAATCCGACTGTGTGTTTTTTTGACGCGGTGGGATGTATTCTGTTGGATTCTCAATGCTCGTCTCAGACCGAGAGTTGAAAATCCAGGGCGCGGAGAGTTGAAAATCCGACTGTGTGTTTTTTTGACGCGGTGGGATGTATTCTGTTGGATTCTCAATGCTCGTCTCAGACCGAGAGTTGAAAATCCAGGGCGCGGAGAGTTGAAAATCCGACTGTGTGTTTTTTTGACGCGGTGGGATGTATTCTGTTGGATTCTCAATGCTCGTCTCAGACCGAGAGTTGAAAATCTAGTGCGCGATTAAAAATCATCCGTGCGAACCTCGCCTGCTCGTCTCATGACAAAATAAAGTAAACATTCGACCTAGTCATTGTATTTTGAACTTTATTACGACTAAGGTAAAGTTTCAATAAAGTTCTTAATACTAAATTGACAATCTAGAATCGGCTCTAAAGTCAATTTGGTGTGTGTATTAACAACTCTATCTTAATGAGGATAAAGTTCAAAATACAAACCAATAAACACACTTTCGCTATAATAAATTAGCGACCCTGCACTGCTTCGCACGGGTGCTATGGTGATGTGTCAAAATATCTAGATTTATGTCCTTTATCTAAGTTAAATATTACACATAAACCTTCAGGATTAAACTCTCTAAAAGATGTTGAAAACCGCATTAAAATCCAATGTCAAGTTTACAAGAACTATGCGGACAAACAGACACACGAAAAGCAACTTTGTTTACTACTATTTATACAGGGTCAAATTAAATTAGCCAGCGAAACTCCGTAGACGTGATGGGTCATAAAAAAGACATGTGTTTTTGAAGTCAACGACCGCACTTATTGTAGTTACTAGAAGAAGTTTAGAAAATTAGTTTTTTTTGTTTACACTTCACATGTAGAGATCATCTAATTTGAAGTTGCACACACATTTCAAATGTTTGTATAAAAAAAATTGTGGAGGGGTGTGCAGTTTTTTATTAGACGATCTCCACGTGGGTATAAATACGATATAAAAACAATGTTTTTCTAAACTCATACTTCAAGTAACTACACTAAATGATGACGCTGATCCAAAAAAAAAAACATCAAATAAGTTGTATCATATTTATGACATATGGATACCCATCCCGTCTGCGGGGTTTCGCTAGCTAATTTAATTCGATCCCATAGATAGATCTACTCTTCTTTCCACAGAGGTGTGACCAGCGCTCCTATGTGGTTCTTCCACCACAACCCATCAGGTCGGATCCTCAACCGCTTCTCCAAGGATATGGGTCAAGTGGACACATTGCTACCCGTCGCTTTGGTCGACTGTCTTGGGGTGAGTTTAGCTTTAGCTCGACCGCAGACGACCGATTATAATGGGTACGACTTAAGTCGGTAAAATAAAATATAATAAATGCGTTTATTACTTTAACACAAATTCGCACCTTTAAAGACAAACCGTTACTAAACGAAAATATAACATTTTACACAGGAGCTTAAATAAACCGAAATACACGGCTTTTTCGCAATAGAATTTAAGGTTATGATGCTTTGAGCCATCTTTTGAGGTCATAATGATGGGTATTTATTTACACTATAACTTAAGTTCTATTGCGAAAAGGTCGTGCATTTTTTTTATTTAAGTTCCTGGGTAAAATTTTATAATTTTGTTTAGTAACGGTTTGTCTTTAAAGGTGCGATTAATGATGAACTAATAACAGCACCCTAATTGCGTAATACACTTTCCAACACAATCCGGATGGATTTAGAAGGAAATTCATAAGCCATTGCTTCACATGTTTGAAAAATTCGTCTGTTCGACAGCGTAAATAAATCAATGGATGTTGTTGAATAGTCAACATCTGTGGCATTAGGATCAAATTTGTATAGGTACGAAAAATATCTCTGATCAACCCTTGACGGAATACAAGCGTGATGGTATGTTCACAGCGGCGGGCCCTATCTGAATACCAGCACTGCGACACTTATTGGCTTATTGCGTATTGTCTTTGATCCCTGGCTTTAGCATCAAGCAATAGACAAAATTGTGAAACTTTTGTAACATGAATACGAGGCTTTTGGCTATTTTGTATGTCTCTAAATTAATGTTGTTCATTTGTTAGATGCGTTTTGTTTGTGCAGAATAAACTATTTTTCTTTCTTTCTTTTTCTTATTTTTAAATGTCGCAGCATCATGCTTAGATAGGAGCCTTTTGGCCTCGGCCTTTCTGTTGTTTTTTTTATTTTTTATTTTAAGAGTGTGTTTAGTTTAATTTGTAATAATCCTGTGCGAGTCCCAATAAATACTTTTTCTTACTTTCTTTATTTTTTTATTTTTTATTTGTTGGTTTTATTCCACAGTTCTTCCTAGAAGTGATGGCCATATTAGTGGTGGTATGCCTCGTAAACTGGTGGCTACTGATACCAACCGGTGTGGTGGCCGTGCTGCTGTTCCTACTTAGAGACCTGTTCCTGCATACCAGTCGGGAGTTGAAGAGGATTGAAGCTATCGGTAAGTTTATAGTTTCTACGTGGTTGAAAAAGACGCTTAACGAAGCCGAATCACTTGTACCTACTCCCGATTACTGTGTTTTTTTTTTATACTGGACCATATCTGGAAATCTTCGGGTTAAGGAGATATCGAAGATCAAAAATCCAACTTTTTAAAACATTTTTTCCACGAAAACAAGTTATAGACATTAAACAAGTTTAACTCGGTTTCTATTTACTCCCTCGCTGAAGTTCGGGAGTAAAACTACCACGTATATAATGTTTCATTTTAGCCCCTTGTATAATAATCTACTATGTTGTTGTAAGTACCGTAGTATCTTTCATATGCATTTAGTAAAAAGCTGTTATTACAAATAGACCCTTCAATTTTATTTATTTGTAAAGAATATTACAAATATTCAAATTGCAAAGGTCAAAAATACCGCCCTACCGCTAACGCTAACGTCAAAATGCAACGTAATTTCGATCTGAGGTGTTTAGGTAATTAATTGTAGCCGTTATTTCGGCAGGTGTGTCGCTACGCTAAGAGTTACCTCAGCTATAAATCCCTTGATCCAAAGTTTGACAAGTGATATGAAATTGATCATTATCATTTAGAAAATATATCATTCCTACAATCGCGGACCGAATTTTGATCAACATAAGACGTAAAACAGAGCTGCAATTTGCAAAAAACCAAAGAAAATTAGAATTTGGCGGGCTACAGCTGAGGATTCACCTTAACAAAGCCGACCTCATCTAGTTTAAAAAATATGATTGACGTGTAAAAGTGTTTGCACAAACCTAGTTAAAGAAATAAAATCATTTATCAAAGAATTCAACAAAAAAAAACACCTTTTCTCCAACCAGCCCGAAGTCAGTCCCTCAACCACCTATCAGCAACAGTGTCCGGCCTGACCACCATCAGATCAGCTCGCCAGCACCAACGCACCCTGGTCAGAGAGTTCGACAAACAACAGGACCTGCACTCTTCATGCTGGAGCCTTGTCCTCAACACCACCAGGGCGTTCGGCTTCTGGATGGATATGATATGCTGTCTATATCTCGCGTTCGTGACGTTTAGCTTCTTCTTATTCACTTCTGAAGGTAAGAAGGAGATTTATAAATATGTTTTTATGAAAGCCCTACGAATTCTGTGATAGGACGTTAACGTCCATTAAGTGAACGTACACGTCCTCTACAGAAAAGGTATATACAACATTGGTAATTTTGTGCCATTTTATTAACAAATCTAAACCGTTAACGTCTACTCCAGAAACTAGGTCATACATTCAGTGAGTTACCATCTCATCATGTCTCATACAAAACCGTCAACGTCCACTATATATGGACGTACATGTCCACTGCTTACAACCTGCTCTACTACTAGTATGTTACATATTACCTGCTTGCGGCGGAGCCGAAAAGGAGGGTTATGTCTTTTACTGTCACATAAAACCGTCACCGTCCACATCCGTTGGTACCCTCAACCACCTGCCAGGGACAGTCTCCGGCCTGACCACACGAATTTGACTTTGTATGTTTGTTTGTTACGCTTTCACGCTAAAACAGCTGAACGGATTTGGATAAAAATTGGCACGTGGGTAGACCATGACCTGGACTAGGACATATGATACTTTTTATTCAGATTTTTTTACGGGATCGAGAGTTATGTGGGTGAAACCGCGGGGCGCAGCTAGTTTCAATATAAAAAGCGCGTTGCGGCCGGTAGTGTGCAATATTTCATACAACATTTACGAAAGAGATGTAAAAAAATTTTTCAATAGGGTGCAGCCCGCCCAAATCTGCATCGGCCTTAAAGGCTCCTACAAACAGGCGCGACACGCGACGCGACCCAAAGGCACCCTGTGTCGCGCGAAGAGCGGTGCCTTTGTTGCGAGCGTGATTCGAGTCGCGTGTCGCGTCTGTTTCCAATCAATGACGCTTAATTTGTAAAATTATTTTCGTTACAGACACACTAGGAGGCAACGTTGGATTGGCAATAACACAAGTAATAGGCCTAGTAGGCATGTGTCAATACGGAATGAGGCAAACAGCTGAAGTGGAAAACCAAATGACTTCTGTAAGTAATTATCATCATCATCACCATCATCATCATCAGCATCACCATCGTCATCATCATCACCATCACCATCGTCATCATCATTGCCATCACCATCATCATCATCACCATCACCATCGTCATCATCATCATCATCGCCATCATCATCATCATCGCTATCATCTGTCTCGCCTTTTCCAAACTATGAAGGGTTAGCTTTCAGTCTAACCGAATGCAGCTGATTACCAGTATTTTACATGGAGCGACTACCTATCTGACCTCTGAAACCCAGAAACTGGGTCAAATCAAATCATATCAAAATATTTTATTTCTCATAAACCAACATGGGCACTTATGAAACGTCAGAAGCTAGGTGCACGGTTCCAATTGGTTGTTTCCTATGGAGAAGAGCCGGCAAGAAACTCCACAGTTACTCTTTTAAAAATAAGTGGCTTTTACAATGTTTTCAAATCACGGTGTTAATAGGTATGGGAGGCCAGTGTAGGCCTGTCAACAAGTAACAGGTACTCAACAAAATAGAAAAAGGTCTACAAATATACAGTCTACAAGTTAGGCCTACAACTTTCTCACATTCACAAAATATAGAGGAATCTATATAAAAGATAAAAAAATATTTAAAATAAAAGCCTATTTAAACCAAATGACATGACAACTGTTCATAACAAATCTGAATTAAAATCATGTCTACAAAAGCCATGTAACACAATACCCCTTGACAAGACTGATTGTCAGATTTTCTGGCTCCCGTATTGACTGTCAAAAATCTACAAATGTCAGCCGGGACCAAAGGCTTAACGTGCTTTCTGTGGCACGGATTAATGGATGGTCACCCATCCACGGCCCGACCGCAGCAAGTGTAGCTTAAAATTTGGCCAACCGACACGTGTGGCTTTCAACTTAGCCACAAGCCCCACATATTATCCGACCAGTGAATATATTTTTCTGTTTTTCAGGTCGAAAGAATATTAGAATATACGAATTTACCGGCGGAAAAACCTTTAGATGTGGACAAAGATGCTTTGAAAAAAGACCATCCTGACCTGGACTTTGAAAAATGGCCGACCAAAGGTATGTAGACATTTCGGCTTTGTCTTCGAGATGACACGCATCTGCGATGGCTCTAGTAACACAGATATCCAAAGGTGACCGCCTATGCTTGATTGCATTCCAAAAACATTTAAAAATAGACTATTCTTGAAAACTGTGTCCACAATTTAGTTTCCAAGTTATTTATTTATCCATTTATGTACACGCATATAAACAGACAAGAAGAATTTAACGGGAAAATACGTGCAAAGGTGATGTTTATTTCTAAAGAAATCTCTTCCAGCATATCTGCGATAGGAGAGTAGATAAAAAGAGATGTAGACAACGTGTGTAAGAGTAGAAACGAAAACAAAATAAAAAAAACCTAAAAAAAATCATAAGGAAAAAATAACTTTAACATTACACGAAAAGTACAGAAATCAACCTAATGAACTTACAAACAAAGTACATATTCATTCGAATGGAAATAACTTCAATTTGTAACAATCCTACTATCCTACTAATATTATAAATGTGAAAGTGTGGATGTTGGGATGTTTGTTACTCTTTCACGTAAAAACGACTGAACGGATTTGTATGAAATTTGGCACATAGGTAGACCATGGCTTGGATTAAAACATAGAATACTTACTATCCCGATATTTCATCGGGATCGAGACTTATGCGGGTGAAACCGCGGGGCGCAGCTAGTAATTTAAATAAATATTTATTTCAGGCGAAATAGTGTTTGACGATGTTTCCCTTGAGTATGAGAAACCACCAGGCGCCACCGGTGAGCCGACATACGCTATCAAAGGAGTCAACTTTTCTATCAAAGCTGCTGAAAAAGTCGCCGTGGTGGGACGAACAGGTGCTGGGAAGAGTTCACTGCTTAGTGCGCTGTTTAGGTGAGATTGCATTGCTATTTCACCAGCCAGAGGGCCTGAATAAATGATAATTGATTTTATTTCTGTAAATAGGTTTGTTCAAACACTTTTACACGTCAATCATATTTTAAAAACTAGATGAGGTCGGCGTATCCTATCTGACCACTCTGAGAAGAAAAGCCGAAACAGTGGATGGAAAGGAATGTTTTCCTTCACCGTTTTTAGAGCAATCATTGTGATTGCACAACGTTATGTAAATGCGCGTCATTCTGTGTTCGAACTCATTTTTAAATGGGGGCTATTACTACTTGGGGGTACAAATTTGAACGTCGAAAATTAAAATACCTGCGGTTAAAACGTCAATGTTCAAAACATCGAAAATTTAAATATTGATGGTATCGAAATATTGGAAATTGTTACACCTAAGCTTAAAATGTCTAAGATTGAAATGCCGAGTGATTAAAATATCGAACGATAAAAAATGTCGATAGTCTTTAAACCTGAGTTCAAAAGGTCAACATTTAATACACTTTATTTAGTTCATTATATTTACGTTAAAAATACCTTTTATAGTTAAAATATCGAACACATTTTGAAATAGGTAGTATAAGTGGAAAAAATGTAGGTAGATAAAGAAAAGAAAGAAAGAAAATACATTTATTTGCAGTAAACATGACGCAAAGAAAAAACACACAAATACAAAAAAGAACGAGTTGGAGAAAAATATGCGTCACATTCACGCAAAACGGCAATCGCTCAGCATAATGCTACGACCCTATGCGAGACAGAGCCCCAGCGCTGGTGGATTGGAAATTATATTATTAATTTATCAGTATATAACCTCATCTACTCCAAATGATTCACCAACAATAGAGGGGATCTGGCGTTAATGGTCACAGTTCTAACCTAACCCAAATTATTTAGAATCTGTCCTTCGATATTTAGGACATTCAATAGTCTGTAAAAATAGTTGTAATTTACGTTATTTTAATGTTCCGTTTTATGGTCGTTCGATATTTAAGTTTTCGATGTTTTGGATATTGGCTTTTTAACCGTACCTATACTCCATTTGAAATAAGATTAAACATTTAAATAAACCTTTTCTACAGTCCGTTCAACCGATTTTGGCTTCTATTCCGTATGAATAAGGATGGCAGCAAGCAAAAACGTGGTAACAATACCATCTGTTTACTGCAGCTGCCATTTGTCATGCCTCCAACGCAATAGAAGTCAAAATCGGTTGAACGGACTGTAAAAATGGTTTATTTAAATTTCTAATCTTATTTGAAATGGTTTAAATATGTATTCCTACTAGGTTTGTTGTTATGATGGACGTCTCATATGTTAATATTTGCTATTGGCTGCATTTAGAGAGACTAAAATTTTAATTATAATTTGTGTTCTAACAGGTTAGGCCGCGTATCCGGCTCAGTGTTAGTCGACGGTGTGCCAGCCCAGACCGTAGGACTACGCGCGTGGCGTTCAAGACTGTGCGCGCTGCCACAACGACCCGCACTGTTCGCAGCCACGCTGAGGGACAATCTAGACCCTGAGGGGGTTTATTCAGATGCTGATATCTATAAGGCTTTGGATCAGGTTAGTAATATATCCTATGTAAAAAGACGCTTATCGAAGCGGAAAGTCACTTGTACTTTCCGTCATTGTTTTTTTGTACTGGACTATACCTGGGAACCTTCTGGTTACGGAGATATTGAAGGTCAAAGTTCCAACTTCGAAGATTTCTATCAGTGCCTACAGTTGTTTTTTTTTAAAATTAATATGCGCCTTTGCTTTTCCAATTCACTTTAGAAATTGGCGGAATGGTCGACATCGGCTTTGCCATATTAAGAAATATAATTGAATAAACTTTACAACCCAAAAGCATCTTAGCTCATGGTATTTTGTAGCTGTTTCTACTAGCAGGCTTAGCACGAGCACCGTTTTGTCGACGGAACAATAGACAAAAATGACGTTCCGTGAAGACAGTACGACTGCAGCAAAGTAGAAAAAGAGTCAACTGCACTTTTTTACGAAATTCAGTAGTTTATTCACGTTTTTTCTTTTATTTTGCTTATATCTCGAAAATGGTGTGTCCTATCGCAAAAATAATGAAAATTTCGACCCCTATGAAATCCTTAAACCCCTAAAACTCAACATGTAGCTAATAATTTTTCACATTTTCCATACAAAAAGTGAAAAATTCCATTTTTCGATTCCATTTTTATACTTTGTGGCCGTCGAGTAAATAGTTTTCTACTGTCTTTAGCATGGCGATTACAAAATCAAATTGTCTTCACTACCTTAGACAACTGTCAGTTATCAGTGTGATTTTGACAGTTTGGGTTAGAAAACCTTCTTCTGAAATAGTCTACATAAAAAAGGACCTAGACAACGATCGGTAGAAACGAAAGACAAAATGACAGATTGTAGAAGGATTATTACGGTGCGATGTCAAAAAAAGAAAAACGAAATGTCACTTTGTATAGAAATAGCTATGTCTTGTCTTCCAAGAAATAGAAAGCGTCATGCTAAGCCTGCTGTTCTCAAAAAGATGCAAGTTTATTTAAATATTTTTTTCTTTCTTCAGGTTGAACTCAGAGAAATGGTGACCAACATGCCAGCCGGTCTCAATACGAAGGTCGGCGACGGCGGCGGAAACCTCTCAGCGGGACAGAGGCAACTCATCTGCTTAGCCCGCGCAGCTCTAGCGGGATGTAGGGTGCTAATACTTGATGAGGCGACTGCTAACGTTGATACTGAGTAAGTGCTTTAACCATTAGTGCTTCAGTTATTAGTGGGCAGAGATAATTCATCTGCTTAGCCCGGGCAGCTCTAGCGGGGTGTTAGACGAGGGGACTGCTAACGTTGATACTGAGTAAGTGCTTCAACTATAAGTGCTTCACTTGTAAGTGATTCACCTATTAGTTAGACAAAGACAACTCATTTGCTTAGCTCGTGTAGCTTTAGCGGGATGTAAGGATCTAGTGTTAGACGAGGCGACTGCTAACGTTGATAATGAGTAAGTGCTTCAACTATAAGTGCTTCACCCCTTAGTGGGACGGAGTCAACTCATCTGCTTAGCACGTGCACCTGCTCAAACGGGATTTAAGATGCTAATACTTGACGAGGCAACTGTTAACTTTGATACTGAGTAAGGCTTCAACTATTAGTGCTTCAGTTATTAGTGGGACAGAGAGAAGTCATCTGACGAAGCGACTGCCAACGTTGACATCGAGTAAGTGCTTCAACTATAAGTGCTTAAAATATAAGTGCTTCTCCTATTAATGGGACAGAGACAACTCATCTGATTAGCCCGAGCTGCTCTAGCGGGATGCAAGGTTTTAATACTTGACGAAGCGACTGCTAACGTTGATACTGATTAAGTGCACCTATAAGAAAAAGTAAGTTAGAAACTCAAACCCAACTTCTACAATAATGCCAACTCAAAATGTATAAATAAACAAGGCAGCGTAACAAAATAACATTGGTATTCGTATAACCAGACGTATGACGTCATTACTAAATATAAATGATAAATAAATGATAAATGATTTTATTTCTGTAAGTAAGTTTGTACAAACACTTTTACACGTCAATCATATTTTGAAAAATTAGATGAGGTCGGCGTTCCCTATCTGACTACTATGAATATGTTATATAATGAAGACATAAATCGTACAGATTACACATTAAACAAAACAAACCCGCTGGGGCTCTGGGTCATATGGGGCTCTGTCTCACATAGGGTCGTAGCATTAGGCCGGCCGCACTTTGGACGCGTTTTCGTACGAATTACGAACGTAGCGCGCACACTGGATGCGTGTACGATTAATTCTCACCCGGTGTGCGCGCTCCTATAGTACATAATTAACGTCGGGATTGTTCGTGCGTGTTCGTACGTGTTCGCACGAGTCAAATTCGTACGAAAACATGTCCAAAGTGCGGCCGGCATCATGCTGAGCGATTGCCGTTTCGCGTGGATGTGACGCATATTTTCCCCCAACTCATTCTTCTTTGTATTTGTGTGTTTTCTCTGCGTCATGTTTACCGCAAAATAAACGTATTATTTTTTTCCTTAGACAACAGCAAACAGACACAGCAAATAAAATTATAATCTTTGTTCCGTAGCACCGACAAGCACATACAACGAACTATTCGAACCAAGTTCGCGCATTCAACCGTGCTGACCATCGCGCATCGACTGAACACTGTGATGGACTACCACAGAGTCATCGTCATGGACAAGTTAGTATACGTCATCCATCTGAAATCCACCCGTCATCCATTCGATATCCACCTATCACAAGTCTACTATGAATTCACCTTCCACGACATAATGATAAATTAATTTATTTCTGTAAGTAGGTTTGTACAAACACTTATACACGTCAATCATATTTTAAAACTGGATGAGGTTGGCGTTTCCTATCTGACTACTCTGAGAAGAAAGGCCGAAATAAACTCAGAGGTTACAGTCTCTTTTAAAGTCCAGACAATCTTGGTCATGTGAAGACCATGTAGATTTGTGTCTGAAATGGTCTTTTGAGGTAAAACCACACATATTGAGTGTACCTGTCCAGTCAGTGCACGCATTTGTTAGTAATCGTGCAGCTTAACTCAAAACTTAAGGCTTAAGGGACTACGATAGAGTTGTCGTTTTGGACATGCTATTTTACGTCATCCAACTGATATACACCAGTCGACCGTCATCAAACATCCACCTGTACACATCCAGAACACTTCATTTATCAATAATCCATTCTCCTCATACAAGTAATATTCACTCATCATCCATGCCATCCAACCATCATCCATTTCATCTACTCTTAGGGTCTGCGCCCACTGGCGGCACGGTACGTCAGGGGATCCTTCGGTCTCACTACATGCAAGCGTATACTGACGGCAACGATGCTGCGGTATCCTTAGGCATGCCACGACGTCTTTAGGCACTATCATTGAAATTTCAATTTTATTGTCAGACTGTTAAATCCTATTCGTTGCATAAAAATCCCTTGCCGTGTCGTGTCGCCAATGTTATCTGTTTGACATCCACTATTATACATTTGACATCCATCCATCATACGATTAAGTACTATAAAAATTTATAAATCACATATTCTCTCAAAAGGGGTCGTGTAGCTGAATCAGGTCATCCGTTTGAGCTGTTAACTCAAGGTTCTGCTCAAAGGAAAGATGATACCGTGCTTAGGAATCGTGTGCTGTCGAAAAGTCAGGTGAGAATTAAATTGACATCTTCTAAAACATATTCTTAAGGTGAATCCTCAGCTGTAGCCCGCCAAATTCAAACTTTCTCTTACATTAGCAAAAAACCAAAGAAAATTTGAATTTGGCGGGCTACAACTGAGGATTCACCCTATAGTAACTTCAGCTGATCACGGGGTGGGGGAACTATATAACCCTGGCTTTGCCTTAGAGGAATATTAAGCGTCATAATTATCTATACTAATTTATAAAATTTAAATTATATTATTTAAAGAGGTAAAATTTGTTTGTTAGTAAGCTTGTCTGTAGGGGGTAATCTCTGGAAGTACCGGTCGGATTTGAAAAATTAGTTTTGCTATGATAGCCCAAGTGTTGAGGAAGGCTATAAGCTATTTAATCTCACGCACAAATGAAAAAAAGTCAGAACGAACGCTAAGCGAAAACGAGGTCATAGCGCGGGCAGGCGATGCGATGCGACGTGGTGGGTCAGGGGAGCAAGAAATTTCACGCGGACGAAGTTGCGGGCAGAAGCTAGTGTTCTATACACACATAATCAGTCTATAATGTTCCCACTGCTGGGACTCTGGCCTCCTCTCTGTGAGAGAGAGAGCGGGCACAGTTCGACGTCTTCTCTACGCTCCCGAAGGGGTGCGAGGAATCGGTGTTGGGGCTTTTGACCCCTTGCCCGAGGCTGCGGTCTTTCGGCCTCCAGACTTGGGGACCCGTCTTTGGGTTACCCTTCCCCTCCTACTGGAGGGGGTGGGACTGCTTTATCGCACACTTAGACCCTGAGGGGTATATCTCCCCTCAGCGTTCTGTAGTGTGTTTCTGAGTGTGTAACTGTGGGAGCGCCCGAAGTGCTTCACGACGCCCGTGCGACCAGGCCCCTGCCGGGTGAGATCCCTAGTTCCCTAGGGAAGGCCCAGCAAGGGCCGATCGAGCAACGAGGGCGTCGGTTTTGTTTGGCGGAAAGCGGGCACAGTGCGTGTTGGTGCCCTTATAGCCTGACCGATAGCGCTGTACCGCGCCCTAGGCAGGCGCGGCGAGGCGGGGGGGACGCCGTGAGCGTTGACCAATGAGCGGCCTGCACTGCCCTCCGCCTCGCCGCGCATACCTAAAACGCGGTACAGCTGTATCGGTTAAGCTATAACAAAATTATGAAATTTATATTAGTCTTATAATTTCAGGCCCCCTTAGCCATACCAGAGAACTTCACTTTCGAGCCAAGCACAACGCAGAGCGATCAAAACCAAACTCTAGTACTCTCTAGAGACAGAACAAGAAGCTATTCTGAAAGGTAAGACCTTTTTTTGACACCATTATCATCTGCCTAAATTTTGCCCAACTATAAATACCTGTCGGACTAATTAAGGATTTCCTTGCCCTGTTTGTCGTATGGTGGAATCTTTATAATCGCAACTTTATTGGTATTCATATTTTTTTACCGACGAAAAAAAGGAGGAGGTTCTCAAGTTGAACCGCATAATTTTTTTTTTATGTGTGACCACGCATAACTTTTTACAGCGTAGTCAGATTTTTGTATGTTCCAAATCGAAATTTAAGTTTTTCGAATTTTAGTTTATATTATCTAATGATAATAAGAAATAGTGAGTCCTTTATTATAAATTTAATTTATTTCAACCGTTTTAATTATTTTAATTTTGAATTGTATTCTACTGAAACTGAAAATCTCTTTTTTTTTATAATCTTTATTTTTATTTCTGATAATAAGGAACAATGCCAATTTTTTTTATTTTATCCAAAATTTTTTTTTTTTTTTCTTTAATAAATACATAATTAATTAATTGTTATTGTATTTTAATAATCAATTATTTATTTTATTTTATATATTTGAGTAAAGCTAATCTAGAGGCACTTTTTACCTAATCTTATTTTTTATTAACATGCGGGTAATGTAGTGGTCGGTGGTTGACGAACTTGGACAGTAGACCCTCTGCTTGGCACGGTTTTTACTACTTGACAAAACATCGATATTCCTTACTTTATGTACTACGTTTAATGGTAACGTATTGTACACATAAACCTTCTGGAATAAATCTCTAAATGATGGTGAAAACTGATTGACACCAAGCGATCATTCGCATTATTTTTGTGAATTGTGATACATACTGTGCTTTTTGGATTCCCTTCTGTTGTTTTGATTTTGTCAGTCTTATTATTGTAGAAAATTCTCGTCGAGAAATCTATGCAATGTACTCTGGTAAATAGAAATAAGATCGCAAAAACTAAATGTCATCTGCCTAGCATTAAAATCAACTTATTTGTTGGTTCTAAACCTCTACACGACTTTTAACGATATTAAAATATCTTGGCTATTCAGATATAATTTTCAAACAGAATGGTGTTTACTACATGAAAACAAATATATCTCACTATAATTTGTTTTTGTACATAGAAAACAAAAGTCAGGTCCAACCTCTATAGGAATTTGGCCATTGTTCGTTGCGTATTAATAACGATTTTTTTTTTTCATACTAAATCTATTGAAATCATAATGCCACTGTTTTTTTTTACGGTTTAATACATTTATTTCTCAAAAGATTACTTTAATCACTTATAGAGAAAATACAATAAAAGTAAACAAAATAGCCGATTAGCGTTTTTAGTAGGGTAGATGTTAAAAAATATGTTAGTGGAGATTGGGTATAGTGAGTGTGCGCATACGCTGCGGTGCGAACTAAACTTGTTTGTTAAGGCGTATGGCACAGTGCGTTTGAATAAGCGATAATTGAACAGATACATTGTTTTAGGATTTCACAAATAAAATGGTTGTTTTCGTAGGGTAAGTAAGCGGGTGTAGGTTATTTAGTTTAAGGTTAGTTTTCGTAGAGTTAGTAAAATTTACAAATCTATCCATAACGTTCCATTAATGAAAGATCCTTCAAAATGTGGTGTTTCATTAGTTTTTTTAAGGCTGATAAGCTTTTAGCCTCTTTTTGTCTTTTGTTTTGTTAAAATTTACTGCTAAAGCATCACAATATGGCGCAGGGTCATTCATCTTCTTATTTGAATCGTATTATACATATAAAATATTATATAAATATATAATTATACATATCAAATATTATATAAATATATAATTATACATATCAAATATTATATAAATATATAATTATACATATAAAATATTATATAAATATATAATTATATATATAAAAAATATTTTAGTTGTGGGAGAAACGTTGTGCTATATACATCTGCCTACCCCACCGTGGAATAAAAACGGGATTATATATTATGTTTATTATTACTTGCAGATCTGAAACGTCAGAACCTGAAAATGTCGGCATATTCAAGACGTTAGTAGAACAAACTGGCCCGGAGACAGCCAGGCTGCTGTATCAAATGGCTGAGGAGGTAATGTTATATGGCTACTTTATTACAATAAAAAAAATCTTTTTTATCAGCATACTGCCCTTGGTCAGCGCAGCGTGTCTTTTTCCATACATTTTTTGTGATAAACAGAAATCGGATATTCGGGTGCTTAATTACCTAAAGTAAATTTATAGCTATGAAAGTATGGAAGCGGGTTCTTAAAATATAGTTTTATGTTTAACCTCCGATGAATATCTGTGTATAAACAGTATAAGAGGAAGGATGAGTGTAAGTTTAAACAAAAAAAAAAACAATAATTCAAATGTTTTAAGCTATTGCATAGCTTATATCGCGGGCTTTGAGCGCGGCGACCGAATCAAGAAATTCCGTAACGAAAATAAAACCTAACACCCCCCACTCCGCCTACCATGTAGCTCGGCCGAGCGTTCGCTTAACGTGTATGTATATGGTACGGCTGTACGAAGCTCGCACCGATCGAGACGAGCTGCTCCGAAATCGGACGAATACGTAAACAGATTGCATAAGTTGATAAAAAATGCTATGCAATAGCTTTACCGCGGCAGTCCCCGAGTGCCACACGTGTTTTTTTATTTATTAAATTAAGTACTATATCCTGATTGGGCGTAAATATTACCTCGGCTACAACTTTAATCACTACCTTTCGATCGCTATGATTTGGTCCGGTTAGGTCACAGAAATCTAACGTTACCGGGATTTTTTCGATACAAAAGCGCATTCCATTTTAGCCAACATCTCAACTTTAGGTGAATATGCATTCGAATATCCGATCTCCGGTGATAAGGGAACGGTGCGGTTTAAAAGAAGATGTAGTGACGAAAATTGGAAAGAGTATGTTTAGATGGTTTGGTCATGTTGAGAGGATGAATGAAGGGCGACTAACAAAAGGTATTTACAAGGCAAATGTGAGTGGAAACGCCGGGAGGTGACGCCCTAGGAGGACATATAGTGACCTTATTGGTGATGTTCTTCAGAAAGGTCAGGTGCGTAGTACTCGCAACCGGCGTGCATGTATGACTAGATGTATGAACGTAAACGAGGCAAAAGGAGTATGTAAGGATCGCAGCAGGTGGCTACCCTGCGAAGATCGTCGCTCCACCTAGTCTGAGGGCGTCCTACCTTACGTTTGCCGATTCGCGGTCTCCTCTCAAGAACACGTCTACCCCAACGGTCATCGGTTCTACGGCTAATATGGCCGGCCCACTGCCACCTCAGCTTGCTTATTCTGTGAGCTATGTCGACAACTTTGGTTCTCTGCCGGATCACCTCATTCCGGATAATTGCTTAAAATATATTAATTTTTTTTTTTCTTCACAGAGTTACAACAATATGATGGAGGCGAAGAAGAACTCGTGAAATCGCACAAAATTGTAACTTGCAACATTCCTTCCTAGTGCCTTTACGCGATGACCGACCAATGGAAGCAAAAGTCTTTAAAAAAAAAAAACATTTTTAGAAATTTCATTGTGACTTGTTTTCACCTCAAAGTATAAAGGGTTAATTTAAATTAGCTAGCGTAGCTCGATAGACGTAATGGTTTTCGATATCCAAATATAATAAAATAAAATAAAAATTATTTTATGTTTTTGTTTGGGATGACCGATGGTATTGTAGTTCCGAAGTATGACTGTTTATTTCTTGTTTTATTGTATTTAGATATTTATATTTATCAAGTCAAAAGAGAACTAGGAAGTATTTTAAGTAACTACACTATAACGACTGTAAAAATACCCAGAAGTTGTACTCCCCATTATTATGATCATTTGTTTGTACTGGACCATACCTGAGATCCTTCTGGTTACGGAGACATTGAAGGTCAAAATTCCAACATTTTTTTATGTTTACGAAAACAAGTTTTAAATGTTATATTATAACTTATATTTAAATACCCCCACGACCCCTGTACCTTTGCATGCACCCATAAGAACAATGTTTTGGTCCGTTACTTTGCTCACTACCATAAACAGCGAATTGTCACACCAAAAATAAAAGTCGTTTCCCAGCAATTATTTTTGCACAAATTTACTTAGTTTGATGTACAGAATGCGTAGATAATGGCTTCGTGAAGGGTGTTGTCACACCCTGTATACGGTCTAGCTACGGTCGAATACCCCAAAAAAAAAAACATTTAAAAGGAATTTATCCGGTTTTTCTCGTGTTTGGATATCGATAACTATCATGTCTGCGGAGTTTCGCTAGCTAATTTAATTTGACCCTGTAGACGTAAGCTTTCATTGGACGGCCATAAACAAGGCACAGAAATCTGCCATTTTCGGTAATCTTTATAATACCGCCAGTATTTAAAAAACAAAAATATTGTAATTATTATACAAATTAATTATTAAAATGTAATTAGTACTTATTAGCGTCAATTTTAAATGCCTTATTATGCCTTTGTATTAATAGTTGAAGTTTTCATACAAAACGCAAAAGCTGTGGATGATTCTATAAATGTTTGTTATTTTTATATCTTAAATCAATTAATCTGACTAGCCTTTTCCCAACTATGTTGGAGTCAGCTTCCAGTCTAACCGGATGCAGCTGAATATCAGTATTTTACAAGGAGCGACTGCCTATCTGACCTCCAGAACCCAGGCCCTGGGTACCCCTTGGTAAGACAGGTTGTCAGACTTTTGGGCTTCTGACTCCTCGTAATGACTCAAAGATTTAAGAATGTCAGCCGATACCATCATCTTACCGTGCTTTTCAAGGCACGAAGGGGTCTCTATATGTAATGGATGGTCTCCCATTCACGAACTGACCGCGGCAAGCATAGCTTAAACCTTCGATCGACCAGTGTCTTAGACGCTTTTGAAAAATCTTTTGGCAAATCTCATGTCGGCTGTTGTGTTTGGGTCAACAAAATAACAATTACCATACATATGTACATAAACTCACCCCTTCTTCCCATGGGTGTAGGCAGAAACTACTGAACGCCGCCTGCTACAATCCTTACATACTCCTTATGCCTTGTTTACGTTAACAAATACCAATGTGCGGTTTTATAATTTCTAGCTTCTAAATAATGTATAGAAATACGTGTACGTTATAACAAAACCGTGGACGGGAATTTAAAAGCAAATCTTCATATATTTCTATTCATTTTACGTCCCTATGTTATCGTGATGCCGTGAAACAGGAGCGGATCTAGGTTTTCCCTCAAAGGGGGGAGTGTTTGTCTCTGAGGAAGGGGTGGGCGGGATTTCTTCAAGACGTGAAAACCTTTTAAAAAAACCTTCGACACCTATTCTCCAAAAACTCAACAATGTACCCCCCCCCTTTTCGAGAATGACTACGAATTATCTATATTTTAGTATACTATATAGATACAAAGTAAAAATAAAGGTTATAAAACTATGTTTATGTCTAATCTAGAGTTTTAGACTCAGTTTGGTCGAAGCCCGGGAGGGGGGCAACTGCACCCGTTGCCCCCCCTCCTGTATCTAAAATTGCCCAATCGCATAACCCAACATTCGAATAATTTTGACGAATATTAGTATAAATTGTTATGTCAATTTGGAAGCTTGTATAATATGTATTAAATGCTACATAACTGTTACAGATTTTATAAATGTCTTTACTGGATTTAGTAATAGTAAAATGCTTGTCAATTTTAATTTTAATTAAAAGTCAATTGGTACATGCAATTTAATCTGAAAATCTACAAGGATCTCTGTCAATTATCACAAATTATTGAATTCGCCCGAATTACAAAAATATCGATAAAACTCGCTCCTCTCTAGGTACTTTATCGATACTAAAAGTTGTTTTCTATAATCGAATCTATAAACATCTTTAACACTCTTGAATAATTGCCGACCGAAATAATATGTACTAATAGTTGAGCTTTCAAATGGAAATCAGCCCTAATTTCACTATCTTTCTCGCCGATGATAAATTTTGTATGAATTTTAATTTGATATTAATTTAAAATAAATAGGCTTTATTAGCATAAAGCCTTAGTGTCCTAAGAAAGCGGTGAGCGGTCACACAATACCGGCTGTCCAAATACAAAACATTTTTTGACACTTTAGGGCCGGCGCACATCTAGCGAGGCGCAGCGCAGCGCATTGGTCACTGCAAACAAATATCTACTTTGCACCAGTTAATTTAAAGTAGAAAATAAATAACCGTCCATTAGCTCGAGAGCGCTTCCAAGCGGAAAGAGGCGCACATCTCAAATTATTTATTCTCAACATTATTTTTAGACACGCAACGTTGATATTTGTTTGGCAGTGGCAATCGCGCCGCGCTGCGCCTCGCCAGGTGTGCCACGGCCCTTAGTGTCAAATACTGCTGAAAATAACAGATTTTCATGACGGCCGTTATAATATTAAGGAACCGCTTTCCTAGAAAACCGAAGCTCAAAAGCTCTGCATTTTGTACTTGCAATAGTAAAGTTGATCTCGTAATTACGTTATCACTTTTGTCAACAATTCCCACTAAATTGGAAACGTCACTATGGTTGAAACTATCTGTCACATAGACAAATAGACCTTGTAGTTTTATGAAGAAGAAGTAACATTCACTCTAAGGGCGGTTGTCCACCGCAACCGTCACCGAGAACGAGATGACGGCGCCGATGTAGCGATATATAGATTTACTATGTTCGCGTGTCCCCTACAAGTTCGTCACCCGAGCGTCGTCATCCCGGCCGCCGAAGTTTCGAGTAGTTCGGCGCGACCGCTAGAACTCGGCCCGAGATTGTGACAGGCCGATGTGCCGGCAATATAAAACACGCTTGATCTTGTCCACATACTGCTGTTCACCCAGTTTTTATTTAGTCTATAATATAATAACTACCGAGTTCGGTTGCGGTGGACACACGATCGCCGTCAGCGGGATGTCACGTTCGGTTCGAGTAATCTAGTTTCTCAGTGACGTCACGGTGACGGCGGCGGTGGACAAACACCCTTAGGGTAATAAAGCCTATACCTACACCTACTTTATATGCTTACTTAAAATGTATGCAATTATTATGTTATCTACTTAAAAAAACTATTTTGCGACATTCTCATAAAATATTATTTTTATTTAAATTATGTTATCTTTTTTTTTATAAGTAAAGAATGTGATATCGAATGACTTTAAACAGTATTTTTTTCAGTGCACTTAAAATTAAAATATACTTAAATAATTTTACGTTGAAAGTTTGTTCTTATTCGAATTTGTTTATTTTTAATTAGTTAAAATAACTTAAATTCTATTTATAGAATGTTCCAGATGTGAGAGTGAGATATTGTTATTATATTCTAAAGAGAAAGAACATCACATTTGTCATAAGTTAAATAATTGAAACTAAAAAAAATACCATTATTCATAAACATCTTTCAATGACAGAGTATTGCCCTCTCATTTCATTGGTACTAAAATGAAAAGGACAGGTAGTTTTTAAAAGCGTCTGTACTTGAATTCATAATCTCAAGATAATTTACATTCCATCGCCACATACTCAAGTATCAACTTTACCGTTATGTATTCTAAGTTGATTTTCATTGAGCAAGAACCATTTCTGTTAAAATGGGCCAAAATATTCTTTGAATTTGAACTTTTTCTGTATGTCATTGAGTTTGTTGTTCAAAAAATTTGATAACTATCTCAGATTCTGAATTCAAATTTATGTTGTGTGTTCTATGGTAACAATGTTGCCATAACAAAAAAACCTTTTTGTCAGAGTACGTTTACTATTGTCGTAAATCTTAGGCACTAAAGGCATTGTCCTGAATTCCTGATTAATATAATATAACATAACATCACGCTTGTTATCCACGAAGAGTTAGGCAGAGGTGTACTTTAATACACCCACATTTCGTCAGTTATGTTTAAAATGGGGCTTAAACATAACTGGCGAAATTTAATAGAGGGCGAGCCTATTGCCATCAACCGGGCACATATACAAACTCTGGGGGAAAATTCCTGATGAAAAAGTCCAATAACACTTTGCCCGACCTATGAATCGAACCCAGGACTTCATGCTCATGAGTAGGGCTTGCGACCACTAGATCAACGAGGAATTTCTGATTACTCGTAAACAAATATGTATTTGCATGTTTTTTTTTGTGGCCTATGTATATAAATGTCAGAAATACTACTGTACTTAGGAGAATTGTAATATTATGAATTATTAATGAATATATTAATTAGCCAATTTTAATTATGTCAATTTTTAATTTAACGATTATATAGGTTATATGTAAAATATTATGTAGTTTTAGTCTTATAATGTATGGCAATAAAAATAGATGTTATTGTATACAATGTGGACATGACAATACGAAAATACATGAAAACACTGGCAATACTAATGCATAAAAGTTTATGAAACTGTCAAATAAATCCTAGCTTCGAAATTAAAAAAGTGATTTTTTCAAACAAACTAATTTGTAGTGATGGGCCGACCATAGTCAACAAAGATCGGAATAAAAAAGAAGAAAAGCGGCCGCGAAAATTGACATAGTGACCGAACTATTAGACATATCGCTCATTTGGAGAAACAACGACGTAAATGTAATTTTTCCCAAATTGAGTTGTCGATATATATTGTGCTCGATAAAAATTTCAAAGCAGCACAGGCGTGAAATATTTAATATGGTTTTGGGATTTATCAACATTCCAGAACGAGACGGTAACAGATTACAAAAAAGAAAAAAACTACTTTAAATCACTCTCCGGTAAAATTTTAAAAGCAATGGTTACGTCGATGTTTCTCCAAATGAGCGATATTTGATTTAATTTTCGAATGCAGTCTAGGTACGGCATTGTATATACGCAGTTTAATTTATGTACGTATTGTCATCTCCACTTTGTATAAAATATTAGTTAAAAATGCAGAAAAAGTGCGATTACTATCAGGATACAAATTTCTCTTGATGTCTTTTTCATACAACTTCTGTGTTTTAACGAAACCTTTTGGAAAAATTCCATTGATTTCTATTGAATTTTGTTATTGGTCCTGTTAATGTACAAACGCGCCACCTCGCGTACCAGTGGTACTTAATGTGATATACCATGTTAAATAAATATATTTTTAACTATCTGCTTTTTTATTTGGACTACAGATGTATTAGGAACAGGGTATAAAGTTCACTCATACTCTGTAGAAAAGGGAGGATCCTCCGACCGGACGGGTGTCTTGTCTGGTGGGCAACTGTCCGACATTGGATGTCGGGACGTTATATATATGCTAGTTGCGCGGTAAACTATGCTTGCGCGATGCAGGATTTTGCGTGACGTCAGTGTGACGTGTAGCTCGTATGTGGCGATATAAATACCGCTACAGAACTATACAAACTCAAACCATTTATTTCAATTAAACCATTTACAGGCACTTTTGAGTTGTCAAGGATTCGGTCAGTCAGAAATATGAAGCTAGTTGCTCATTCCAAAGCGTAGTAGGTACCTATGGAGAAGGACGGGCAAGAAACTCCACAGACACTTAAATATTACAAAAATATTAGTTACATTACTAATGTTGAACTTATATGTGAGAACGATGTAAAAGAGACGTACACGTTAAAAGCGTCCAGAGTACAGCAAATAGAAACAAACAAAAAAGCAATCCATAAATAAAATAAGCCGTGGCAGCTAAGAAACGACCAGTCCCAACTGGCGGCGCACGTTCACGAACATGACGCATAGATCAGCACCATTCAGCTCAACCATTTTGAAGGGAGCTAAATGATCCAACACGCGCCACCGTCAGCGAGACATTTGAGTGAGCATGACATACTATCAGCCGCCACGGCACATTTAAGGCAATTAAATACATATTGCCCGGTAAATGGTAGCTCTATGGTACATAGTACTCACACAGGGCTTCGATCAAGAATACAGGATGTGAGTCGAGGTCACAAATCTTGTGCTGAAGTCGGTCTTCGTGTGTCACTGGGCCTTACAATAATCCTCCCGGCCGATTTCTGTAACGGTGGTCAATCTCAACGGAGATTAGCCAGGTACGCAGGAGATATGATAGTTCACAAGTGTGTGCGCAAACACAGCTGCACTGGATAGGTGGTGGTCTCTGCTCCGTTACTATCATAGTCCGATGGGACGGCAATCAGACACGACCGGGGAGAGATCTGCACCCTAATTACGTAACACACTATCTATCACAATCTGAATCATTTTGAAGCCTATTGCTAATCCATTGCTGCATATGTTGGAAAACTTTGTCTGCTCAACAACGTAAATAACGCAATGAATATTGTTGAACTGTCAAAATGAAACCCATTCCTACTGTTAGTGTGTTACGTAATTACCCCTCTGGGTTGGAATTGAAAAAATATTTTTGTGTTGGATAGTCCATTTATCGCGGAAGACTTTTGACTATATAACCTCACGCTACGACCAATAGGAGCGGAGCATAAATGAAAAATGTTGCAAAAACGGGAAAAAAATATTCCTTTTGAGAGTTTTTGTTTTCGTGCGCTGCGTAAACGATTAAAGTTACGCAAAAATCATGTATGACGGAATTGTTCCCCTTTAAAAGTTCTAAAAAAAGTCCGCGACAGCATATGTCTATCTTTTAAAGTTGACTCAATATAACCCTAACCCTAACCCTAACCCCCCCCCCCCCCCCCCCCTTATAACCCTTTTTAAAGGAACTTCGTTCCAACCGAGTGTTCCACGACACGCACGCATTTTTTTAAATACACAAAATCTATCACATTTTAATTAGGAAGTAACGATTAGCTTGATTAAATAAAAAACACTAAACAATATAATGATACTAAACTATGGTCAAGCAGGGGCTATTGTATTACCATAGACCTACATAACCAGGGCCGGGAGTCTCGACATTAGATAGCGACAAAAATTGGTCGCTAAGTCGTATCGATGTCAAATTCCTTTAATAGATTTTCAACTTTATTTCCAAAGTATAAGGTTGAAAATCTGTTAAAGAAATTTGACATCGATACGACTTAGCGACAGGTTTTTGTCGCTATCTAATGTCGAGACTGCCGGCCCAGTTCACTTTAGCCACCCAAACCCATAATCCAATATCTTTGTTTCCATATTCTGCAATAGCCCTGCACCAACCGGGGGTTGTCCTTGGGTGCACTTGCATAGTGTGAACAGGGATAATCGTCGGTTGGTGCCACATTTCATTAAAAACGTCTAACGGGCTTTTGCGACTTAGCTTCGGCCCCTCGTACGCCTTCCAATGGTCAGGGACCCCAGGATCCCGAGAAATTTCATGAAACGTAAAAATCTTAAACTACACTGGCGTGCAATAAAATCGACCCAGCCCGTGCTCTTCGATTTGAAAAAATATAATTCAACAAGGTTTACTATTAACAACTAATATATTGTGTACTAAAACCTTTTTGCATGTAGGTAGATTACGTTAGTTAAAGAATGATCAAAACTGATTAATAAATTTATGAAAAAATCACTAACAAACTTGGGGGTTCGAATAAAGAACCTCCTTTTTTGAAGTCCGTTAAAAATCAAGTTAAATTTTCAGTAAACAAACAGAAATAAACAAAATTATTCTTTAGTCAATTTCATTGGCAAAAAAAAGTCATGCACTTTATCCGAGCGAGAGTGAGCGATGAGGACTTCTGAAGAATTGAGTCGATCTTGTCAAGAATATTGCTTTTATCCAAATATAGTGTACAGTGTACCTATGTGCAAATAGACTGTACCATGGTATAATAATATACTTCGCCAGGTATAGCATTCCGAGACACAGGGTGACACAAGCCTACGTCATCACCGCTGTGTTACCAGTAGTGTGTAATAATAACTCCCCAACCACCATTATTACCTGTGTGAATCCGATAAAACAATGAGGTTTTAACTAACAATTACGTTAATTGTTTCACTTGATTAGAAAAATGAAACGACAATTTAAATGCTATAAATATATTTTTTAACAGAATGGTGACTGAAAATGTTTCCATAATTTGTGTTTTGTTGCAGTAAAGTGGCAACTGGATAGTGACGTAAGCATGTGTCACTCCCGGAATGCCAGACCTTGTTTTTTTAGACCATGGACTGTACCTTACCTACCTTCACACAATATAAATTAATCAATTATATTCATTCAGATTTTTGAGATATCGTCTCTCTAATTGAAAGCACGGGGTGGGCCGATATTTTTGCACGCCAGTGTATTAATAAAAACAACAATCAGCCATACTACCTGCTTTCCCTTGATTCTGCGTGAATATTTCAACAAGTTGTAAACCTCAAAATTAATGACCAAAATGTCTGCCATTTTTTTTTTTATTTCTCGGGGTCCTAATCCTAATGAATCGAATGGGCGTACTTAAGTAGAACCATGAACAAACTATTTAGAGGAGCTTTTTTTTACATTTTTACAACTATGTCCTGTGATAATGCAGAGCCTTGCCAGGGTTCCGAAGAACAGGTCCAGAGGCCGACGAGATTAACAAATGATTTAGTACTTACTTTTTTTTTTTACATTTTTGAAGTGCTATAATCAAAAACGCAGATACATAGATACGACTTCCTCGAGTGTGAGTTTTTTCATACAGAAAACGCTACTGCCACGTTTCTGTATCGAGTATTTAAAAGTATGAAAACGTAAAAAGCGCCCTTGGCGGAACGTTTTGGAAGCCGAAGCAGCGAGTGTACGATTTTTATCGGTGCTAGAACAGTATGCTTAGTGTCAGTTTGACAACATTGTTCGAATGACTTTACCATCGAGTAAATCGAGTTAACGTCAAACCCATCGACAACCGTATCCAAGCGAGTACGAGTTGTCATAAAAGCTAACCATCCAATACGCGTTTGGTCACCGTGAATTGCGAACATTATTTTTCTTATGTTGGTGTACACGTACGCGTCGTCCGATAAACCGACCAAATAGAATGACATTTAAATTCAGTGTTCGTAATGAAAGCGGCTGTATATTAAAATTGTGTTGGTTACTTTGTTTGTTTATGTTTCATGTTGGAAGATAGTGTCATATAAATCACAATCAATCTATTGGATTCCAATAATTAAAAATGAAGACAAGTTCGTCCCAATTTGTTATGATGATAACATTTATGGAGCAGTAAGTGAAATTTAAATTATTTGGTGTTTAGCGAACATAGGATCTGTGAACTTTGCAGATATAAAACCAAGTTTGTTTGGTTTTTTTAGGCATGGAGACCTCAGCAAGCTGTCTACAACAAATGCGAGAGGTAGAATTACCAGCATGAAGAATTGGGAAGAGTTAACTCTGTTACTTAACAGTGATGGTAGTGGTGATAGTAAAACTACTGAGAAATGGAAGAAGGTTGGTTAAAATGGTTAGGGTTTACCTATTTTGGCTTAATCAGGGATACGGTTCTAATAAAATGTTGGCTTCTTTGCATGGTTTAAGGTTTGGAGTGATTTTAAAAATAATACAAAAAAAAAGGCTGCACGTCTGCACAGAGCGGCTTGTGGTACTGGTGGTGGGCCTGCAGTATTTTCCAAACTGACCGATTTAGAACAGAAAGTTCTCAATCTCATTGGTGTGCAAGTAGCTACGGGCTTGGCGGTAGAAGAGGCTGGGTTGTCACAGGTTTAAACTTCTTTACTTATATAACACCCACCAATAGTATAATTATGTTACTTTACTGTATATGTATCTTATAAATTGTATTTTCTTACAGGAGATTCACATTCAGCCTGATCCCACCAATGTAAACACTGTGCAAAGTATACAAACTCCACATCAATTTGTAGAAAGTAAGTTGCTCTTGTGGGATATCAGCATATTATTATTACATTTTTGTCACTATGTTCATGAAATATAATCATTATTTTTTTTACTTTAGCTCAGCATGTGAACGAGTCAACACAAAATACAACAAATGTTGCCTCACTATCATTGATGAGAGCTATTTCTTCTCCACCTCTTACATTTATAGAGGAAGACGTTCATAGTAAGATAAAAGATAATTTTTTTTCTAGATAAATAAGTAAATTTATTTAGAAATTCATATCAATTAAAGCATTCATAAAAATAGTATACTCAATTTGTTTGCAAGTAGCATGTTTATATAAATCAAACCTTACTTATTAAATAAAAAAGGCAGTTGATCTGTCTCTTTGTTACTTGTTCCCAACCTCTGAAGTGTTTTTGAAGAAACTTGGAAAAGAGTTAGCCTGAGGTATGGTTATGTTATGTGGTATCAGCAGAAAAACTTTAAAGTATTTTATGTTCTAGGTTTCCAAACTAATTGGAATGAGCCAGGGCCATCAAGAGTCATTGCCCCAGCACAGTCGCCACCTCCTACCACGGCTCCTACACCTCTTGCTTTTATGGAGGTACAACTGGAAGGTAAGAAAGAACTTTTTAACTTTTCTAAAAGGCTTCTCAAGATGACAACTGATAATTTATATAAGTTTTGTTTTTCTAGAGATGGACATGCTCTCCCCAACCAGACCATCTCAAGTCCGTGTAGTTCAGCCAGAGCCTGTTATGTCTGTGCAAACTACTCCTCGCCGTGCAAGAACCAGGACTAGAGGATCACCTCGTAGACGAGTGAGGCCAGCACATACAGAGCAGGCAACACAGCACTTTCTCCAAGCTGATTCATTTTGGAGAAATTTTAAAGAACAACAACACAACGATAACATGGACTTGAGGAGAGAGCAGATTAGGACTAGAGAGATGGAGGTGCAGACTCAGAGGGAGTGGCAAGCTATAGCCCACAGAGGATTAAACTTGTTAGAGAAAATTGTTGATAAATTTTGTAAAGACTAATTTTTTCTCAATAAATTGAGAAAAAATTAGTCTTTACAAAATTTTATTATTAATAAATTAATAATATAATTAATAAAATGAGACATAAATGTCTTTAAAAATAATCTATCATATAAATATTGCTGGCCCACCACCCTTTTTGTTGGTATTATTCTTGTAACTTAATTTTAAGTTAATAGTTGTAGGTATGATAGGTAACTTACTTAGGTACCATGTGCATTCCTAGATAGCCTAGATCTCTAAATAACTTTAATGAAAAAAGGAAACAAAAATATTGAATGTGTATTATATTCATAGTTTTTGCACTTCATTTATATATGTATAAATAGTGCCTCTGTTAGATATGTATCGTTCTAAATGCTTGATTTTAGGAATGTAATATTTTACTTAGCCACTAACTAGTTTTGTAAATAAACTTTGTAGTTTCAAAAACTGATAATAGACCTCGTGGTTTTTGCAGTGGTTATAGTTACATTGGTCAATGCAATTTCGTAAGAATTAGTGTGATATATAATATATCTTCCTATTTACTACTAAGTAGTTATATTATTATGTAAATAACTAGAGAAGAACTCGAAGTATTGTTATAATATGAAAATAAAGTTCCTAGTTTGTGACACAATTTAAGACTGATTAGGTGATTTATGATGAATAAAAGTATTGCAACCTTTTTCGTAGTTGGTCTTTCAATGCTTCACCTCTAATTAAAATATAATAACTTCTCTTTCTACAGTCAGATTCACTACTCATCGTTTCAAATTCTAAACATAGAAATAATTCATAATTATTTTACATGCATAATAAATAGTACACTTTCTATCATGGAGCAATTTGCTATCTTGTCAGTAGACAATTGCTCCATGTAGAATACTAGGTACTGGTATTCACCTACATCTAGTTTTATTAGACTGGAAACTAACCCAAATATACTTGGGAAAGGAATATTAGATGATAACTTTTGTGTACTTAATGTAGGAGTAAGGAATATGCACAACTTATTGGAAACTAATTATGATTGTTACCTATTGATTTAGAAAATACAGAAAGTAGGTATTAGATTAGCTTTGGGTGGAAAAAAGTAAACATTTACGGTGTTAAACGATTTTATTCTAGGACAATAATCAGTTACTTATCAAAGTCAAAGAATTTATTTCAATTAGACCATTAACAAGGCACTTTTGAAAGTCTAATTTACAAGATAAATTACAAAAATGATTCTAGTTGCCCCTTCAAAAAGGTAGTTTTTTATGGAGAAGAATGGGCAAGAAACTCCACACGTACTCTTTTAAAATAGGTTTTTACAACATTTTGTATACATTCATCCGATAATTATAAGTGAAGACGATAGAACAACCTAGAACAAAAAAATCTATATTAAAATACATACAAAGTATTACAAATTAAGCAATGCAACAGATGGGTTAGTTATTATGTTGATAGATTCATGGTGCTCACATATTTATAAATATTGCAACTAGATTATTCTACTTTAAAAATAAATAAGTACTTAATTAAAAAACAATGAAATAAACAGTGTGTGAGTTAAATTAATCAGTTTTTTTTTAAATCAGATTATTATTATCTGTCCTATATAATTTATGATTTAATAAGTTAATTTGGAGTAAACATAAAAAGAGAGAGAAAGCAGTTGTAACTAATATGTATTAAAATTGTTTTAGAATAATATTAAAGTGCAACAGATAGTACCTATACCTATTAAAATTAAAAGTGTTGAAGTCTTCTAACTAATTGTTCTCTTAGAACCCTTCCTCTGATTAGGTCAGATGTTGAACCTCCTATTTCTCTCTCTGTGGGAATGAGCCCAATGTGTTCCTGTTCATCATGCTCCAATCCTAGAAAGAAATGTAATTTAGTACTTATTCAATACACATTTAAGCAATTGACTGATTTCTAGAATTTGTTACCATACCAATGATGTCCTCTTCTTCCTCTACAACATTATAATCAACACCAATGTTGTGTAAAATGCAGCAGGCTTGAATTATTCTGGCACATTTAAGAGGCTTGTAGTGTAGCACTCTATCTTTGTTTAGACAGCGCCAACGATTCTTCAGCCTCCCAAACGTATTTTCTATGACGACTCTGGCTGCCACATGCTTTTGATTATAACTGGCTTCTAGTGTGTCTGGAGCAGCATCTAAAATCGGAGTCATCAACCATGGCCGTTGTGGATAACCAGAGTCTCCTAAAATTGTAACCATCTTTTAGTTGAATTGTTCCAGTCTAATGTACAATGGTGTTCAAATTATATTTTACTGTGGCGAGCTTACCTAAAAGCCATACTATTTCCCCATTTTGGTGCAACAACTGCACATAACTATTGATGTCGCTGTTTTCCCATATGAAAGAGTCATGATTTGCACCTCCAAATTTGGCATTTACATTGAGAATTCTGTATTGGTCATCACATATCTGTAAGTAATCAAAGAAGTAAATAAAGAGTCACAAATTAAAGTGTTTAAAGAAAGTAAGAATAGATAAAAAATCTTTACCATTTGTACATTAATCGAATGATAGTGCTTGCGGCAATAATAAAGATGTTCTTCAGTTTTAGGTGGCCCAAAAATTCTAAAGTGACTACAGTCAATGCATCCTATTACTCCAGGTATTCTATATTTAGCACAAAACCTGAAATAAACAAAATAGTTACATTTCCAAATTACACAAATGTTGTGTATTTACTAGTAGGTAAGTACCTAACTATTTACAATAAATCATGTAAGTAGGTACCTTTGACTGACTGCTTGTCTGGCAGATGGAGTGGTCGGAAATTGAATATATTTTTTTAATATATTTTTATGTGTTAAAGCCTTGGTAACGTCTTCAATATAAACACTGCACATTTTTTGTGATATATTTTTAGCAACTCCCACTGGCCGCTGGTAAGACCCAGTTGCATAAAAAAATAGTGCAGTAAGTACCTAAAAAAATAAAGTTTAAATATGTAGGTAAAGTATTGACTGTGCGTAGCCTTAGAGGTAGGATGAAGTGTGTGTCACACAAATGCTGATATATTACCTTATCTTCCAAGGTTACCCGTTGAGAAGACTTTAAATCAGTCAGCTGTCTCAGCTCTCGGCATAAAAACCTGACCGCTTTCTTCGGAAGACGATATCTTCTCTTAAATTCGGCCTCCGGAAGATCTCGTAGAGGATTGCTAGAAGTACGGGCTTTTGCACGAACACTGGACATGTAATTACGTTCATCTTGTGCCCTAGCCGTCTCAAACATCTTCCAAGCAAAATATAAACGTGATGCCATACTTATCTTTAACCCACACAACGAATTAAAATAAAATAATTTTGAAAATTCACTACACTCACAAGGCTCTCACTACAAATCCTTCAGTGAACACTTTACTTATTCGAAAGCGAAAAAGTTTCTCAAACAAGCTGTCAAAACTGTCAAAATTGTAACTCACACTCGCGATAACACAGGGTCACGCTAATTTACGAGCTCACTTTCGAGTGGGAATCGATCGTCACCATCTACAAAGTAAAATAATAAACCTACACTCACAATTGTTTGTTTTCGCGTATGACACCAGGTGGCGCTAGCTCAGCTCCATATAAATCTGAGTATACTCTTACGCGATGGTGAAGTTAAAAAAACTCACACTAAGCACACAGTTCGGTATTGCATGACGTGTAAAGTAGCGTTTCGGAGAACATTTCTCGGTCGCGGGTTATTGCGAGTGTCAGTTACAATTTGACGTTTCCAAACGGTGTTCAAGCCGCAAGCGTTTGTAAACGTAAACTTTTTGTCATTCCCGTGTGACAGTTGAATTGTTATTGTTGTTTTTATTATTTACGTTCATAGTAATTGCGTGTAATTTTGTGGTAAATTGTGTTTATTAATGACAGCACGTAATTTTTTCGCATGGAAAATGTTGATGACTGCTCATTATCAAGATGAACGGAATAATCTCCGAAAACAAAGAGCCGATTTTCGTGCCTGTTTTAATCCAGTGGACGATCTCAACGATACTGAATTTACGAATAGATATCGTTTGTCAAAGGAAGCCTTTTTATTTCTTTGCCAAGAACTAGAAGAATTGTCAAATTTAAAGTCGACCCAGCGAGTTAAACTTCAAACCAAGGTACTATCGGCCAAACTTCTGCATGCTCACCTCTAAGGCGATAATCGCATAGCACGGCTCACGACTCGATCGCACAATGCACGAGTTTTGACCAATAGGATGCACAAAGCGTATTTTAGTGGTGTTCGTATTAGTATAATCATGTATAGAATGTGTGACACTCACACTAGGAGAGTACTATGCTCACTTGTTTCTGCTAAGAGACGAGTTTTTAATGGGCACGGCCAGCGCGGCGCGGCGGAGGCGTGAGCTCTTTGTTATTGAATTGAATTGTTTTTTTATTATGGACAAGAATTAATTTTAGTACTCATATCTTCTGTTTGTTTGGTTTAGAAAATGTATTATTGATATTGCAGTATTTACAAAAATAATTTGTAATAACTAATAAACTACAATTTATATGTATTAATCCACTTTAATATTTTCCTCTCTCTATCGGGTCTATAGATATAGGTTATTTATGAACACTTTCACTGCCTCTCCAATTTTCACCATATCCTATGTGATGCCGCATGCCGCAGCAACCGCACCATATTCCCTTCACAATAAGATGAGACATTGAAACGAACCGTTTTATTACAGTCCGTTCCACCGATTTTGACTTCTATTCCGTAGGCTTATGGATGGCATTAAAGGCAAAAAAGTGGTTACAATACCAACTGTTTACTGCAGCTGCCATTTGTCATGCCACCAACACAATAGCATTCAAAATCGATTGAACGGACATTTATGGTTTGTTTACCTTTTATCTCACGGCTCCCTGAATACGTTAGGTATAGGTGCGTTGACCGGCACTGCATGAAGGTATCAAATGTTTATATTGAAATTTTTTGTGTTTAATCGACTTTATTAAAAGTAAATAACTATCTAAATTTCTATGTGTTTGTTTATACTTGGGCAATTTGGGAATACTTGAAAATTACAGTAATATTTGAACCAATACTCTGCGCAGTTCATACAATGTTATCAGAGCTTTTTGTTTGTAGCTAACGCAAGGCCGCAAGCCGCACAACTCTTGCAACTGAAATAAAAATAAGTTCATTATCTAAGACCCATTGTTATTTAGTGGGAATGTCTGGAAATTCGGTTAAACAATAGAGGACGGCTTAATACAAGGGCCATACGTTTTTTTATTACCTTAGGATTATCTCAAATGTTTTGCAGTTGTTCCTTGTATTGGCACTGCCGCGCTCTAGCTAATGTTTGTTATTTTATGTTACTCGCTCATTACTCACACAAATGCATATTGTCTCTAATTGGGGGAAACTAGGAAGGGGTGTGGTTTGTCACTAGCTGCGCTCTCGCAGGAATATTTTCTTAAGTGAGCATGCTTAACTTGGGCCGATAGTACGTCTACGCAATAATAAAATACTTAAGGCATTTCTTGTCGGCACTTTTAGGAAAATAGGTACAGTCAGTCGAGGTGATTAGGGATGTAGGGGTGAATCGAAACGAAACTTTGACGGGGATTTAGACATTGAAATAATATTGTTGGTTGCCAAAAATGACTATAATGTGTTTACTGTATTATAATTAACAATTAAGTGCCCTTGTGGGCAAAAAACTTTATTATTTCAATCTTAAAATCCCTTTTAAAGTTTCGTCCCGATTCAGCCCTGCATATCTATTCACCCCGTTTGACGGTACATCGTTTTAAATTGTTCATATTTTTTAGGTACTCGTTGCTCTATTCTTTTATGCAACAGGCTCATTTCAACGTCCTGTGGGTGTGGCCAAAAGTGTGTCTCAAAAGATGTGCAGTGTGTACATTCATGAAGTGACCCAAGCTTTGACTCATGATTTAGTATTAGAAAAGTATGTACAATTTCCAAAAACTCGTGCTGCTCGAGAGGCGGTAAGTCAGAGGTGAGTATTTATTTTAGCATTTAGGTAGGTAGGTATCTACTCAATTACAGAACCTAACAATAATAATTAGAGTTAAGTATATTATTAATCATGTGATGTTTGTGAACAGGCGCAGTCAGTAGGGACTGGTCATCTCTTAGCTGCCATGGCTTATTTTAATTTAATATTTTTTGTCTTTTTATTATGAAGGCTTCTAACATTCTGCATCGTTCCCACATGCATAATTTCAACATGAATGATGTAACCAATATTTTGTAACCATATTTTGATTTAAATGAGTGTCCGTGGAGTTTCTTGCACGCTCTTCTCCATAGGAACCTACTACGCTTTGGAAAGGGCAACTAGTTTCATCTTTCTGGCTGACAAACCGGCGACCCATTGACAATTCAAAAGTGCCTGTAATTGGTTTATTTGAAATAAATGCTTTGAGTTTGAATAAATGATTACAGATATTACTCAAAATTTGGAATACCTGGTGTAATTGGGTGTATTGACGGGAGTCATTTTAGAATACATGGCCCGCCGGTAGAAGAGGAGCATTTATACTACCGTAGAAAACATTATCATTCAATAAATGTGCAAATGGTATTTAAGCAATAATTATCTATACTGATTTATTCTGAAATGGCTTAATGAGCTAAGTAGTATTCAATCATTTTTATTTTATGAACTATATTTTTTAGGTGTGCGATAGCGACTGTAGAATAATATATGTCAATCCTAAATTTGGTGGTGCGAACCATGATTCATTTATTTGGCAGAACAGTCAAGTCAACAATTATATGCAATCTTTACATGCACAAGGTGAAATATGTTGGCTGCTGGGTATGTGATCAGCTTATTTTTAAAATGATATATGATTTTATTTCTGTAAGTAGGTTTCTACAAACACTTTTACACGTCAATCATATTGTTTAAACTAGATGAGGTCGGTATTACCTACCTGACTACTCTGAGAAGAAAGCCGAAACAAACTCAAGAGGTCACAGTCTCGTTTAAAGTCCAGACATAACATTGGTCAGATCTTCTTCGTGTCGCTGGCACAAGTTTTCTCAAATTTTGTTGGCCCAATACTTCGCCATTTCCACGGTGTCATCGGTGGCAGCGCAGAGGTCACGCGACATAGCTCCACATCCACATCCAGCTGCCGTTCCATCGAGGTACCCCACTTTACCAGGTTGGAGTTACATCTTCCCACTTGTGTCCGGAGACGGTTCAGGGATTTCCAAGTGGACCACGAAAGGTTACACCCTGCAGGGAGATGCTGCAGATTTGTGTCTGAAATGGTATTTTGAGGAAAAACCACACAGATTGAGCGTGGATCTGTCCAGTCAGTGCATGGATTTGTCAGTAATCATTATAGTTAATTTGTTAGTAATAGTTAAAAAACATTAGTTATTGTCCACCTGTTGGTTGTGTTTACTTCCTATATGAGTGACATTTGTTCCAATGAGGAGTGTTTGTGCTTTAATACGTCTGCATGGCCTAAAAAAAAAAGCCTCGTCTCGCATTCCGGGAGTGGCACATGCTTATGTCACTATCCAGTTGCCACTTTATTGCAACAAAACAAGCATTATGGAAACATTTTCAGTCACCATTCTGTTAAAAATATATATAAAGCATTTAAATTGTCGTTTCGTTTTTCTAATCAAACGAAACAATTCAATTTAAACATATACCAACGTAATTGTTAGTTAAAACCTCTTTGTTTTATCGGATTCGCACAGGTAATAAAGGCGGTTGGGGAGTTATTATTACACACTACTGGTAACACAGCGGTGATGACGTAGGCTTGTGTCTCCCACGTGACCACTGTGTCTCAGAATGCTATACCTGGCGAAGTAGGTATATTGTAATACCATATAATGTCTGTTAATACCAACATCATTAATTAAGGGATTTGTTTTTTAAGTAACACAAATATAGTAATTTCATTATTTCAGGTGATTCTGGATATCCATTGCGCCCATGGTTAATGACACCATACTTAGAAGCCACTGCAGAATCTTCAGAAGCTATATTTAATCAGAAACATAAAGTTGCAAGAGACCTAATTGAAAACACGTTTGATCGACTGAAAAATCATTGGCGTTGCTTATGCAGAGTATTACATTACAAGCCTGAAAAATGTGCACAAATTATTCAAGCCTGTTGTGTGCTCTATAACATTGCATTAGATTATAGTGTACCTGAACCGGATGATTTTGGTAAGAATATAAATGAATAGAAAGAAGAAATATCCCATCCTCATAAAACCAGCTACTATTCTTATTCCTTCTCTGTTCATGCTGTAAGATTGTGGAACTCACTTCCGCCTAGCATTCGAGATTTAAAATCTATTTCTCATTTCAAATACCGAGTAAAAGAGCATTAACTTTCCTTTTAACTGTGAGAATTTATATATTTATATATATAAGCTTATTTATTTTAGCATTATGTATTTATTTAAGTATATGTTATTTTTATTTAAATTTTGCATTATATGTAAGTATATTTAATATTCTAGTTTAAGACGTCACGAATCAAATTCTTCTCTTCTTGTTCTCACACACTATTGTCTACATTTCTTTTTCATTTCTCCTTTCGCAGGTCTGCTGGAAGAAATTTCTTAAGAAATAAGCAGTACCTTTGTACTTAATACTAATATGCCGTATCTGTATCTATTTTACTGTGTGTACATAAATAATAAAATAAATAAATAAATAAATATGTAAGACTAATATTATACTTCACTTGAAAAACATCAGCTGTTGCATAGATTTATGTTCACATAACTTGAAAAAAGGTATGGAAAAGCGATTTCAGGGTTGATCCCTCATCCCATACAAACAACTTTTATATTAATATTCTTTAGTACTTTCACCCCTAAAAGATTGCCAACTAATTCAGTCACCCTGCTTATGAATTATGTCAACAAACTCGTCAAACTCAATATAGTGTCATGTTGGAACTTGTCCAAAATAAGTTCACGAGAGATATTTCAAGCTGTATGGGGTATATCCATTTTACCCATTGATTTACCCTACACTATTTGTACTGGGTGTGGAGGTGCAACGGGACTTTGGACTCGCAATGTATGTAGTGAAGCTACTGCGTCGGGGCGCATAACCCGGGAGTGCTGCGGCACCTGGACCTTTGCGTGCAAGACCGGTACGTGTGGAGGCGGCGGCGTCCGCCCCTGCTTGCTGTGCCGGCAGCCAGAACCAACCTACGGGCGAGAACTCCTCTCACTAGAGCATTGCGTGTGGTGAACGAGGTTCACGAGAGGGTTGATGTAATATGGTGCAACTTGAGTGAATTCGCAAAAGTTACATTATATTTTATCTGTGGGGGCTTGTAATTAGCAACTTAGATAAATATTATTGTTTTTTTTTAATGTTATTAGTCTGTAAGTCTTCCAAAAATAAAGAAAAATTTAGCATATAAGGCAACTCTATCGCATTGGATCCTTGATCTGTAATGGTAGTAGTAGGTAAGATTTGCGTAAATAAATAAATAAATCTTTGTTTTCAGATGAAAATTAATGTGATCAACCATTATCAGATAAAACAGATCAAAGAGCTACCAATGATTGAATCTAAGGAAGGGCATTGCGTGATTAAATAGCCCGACAATTACATCAGTCAATTCTGCATTTTGTATAATAATTAAACATATATTTTTTTTTTCTGAGTGTTTGTTTAATTCTACTTAAGTGTATATACGAACTATTTACTTCTTAGAGCCGGCGCACATCTGGCGAGGCGCAGCGCAGTGCAGTCGTCACTGCCAAACAAATATCGACCTTGTAGTAGTCGTAATAAAGTCGAAAATACAAATCAATTTCCATTAGCACGAGAGCGCGTCTAGGCGGAGAGTCGCGCGTCTCAGGTTATTCATTCTCAACTTTATTTTTAGTCACACAACGTTGATATTTGTTTGGCAGTGACAACCGCGCTAGGTGTGCCCTTAGTCAATACATAACACATTTAACCATTACAATAATGAAACACTTACGTCAAATGGAATTGATAATTGGTAAATAAAACATACTTTATGAATGGTAACCTTTATTTACAATCTAAATCAATTCATTTATTCAAAATAGGCTGAGAATCAGTACTTTACAAGAGTCAAAACTATATTAGACAGTCCCAAACGCCCGTCCTTCACCGCTTCTACTAGCAAATGGAGGAGCTAAAGCACCAGCTTTAGCTGGGAAGAAGTGGCGCAACAAACTCCCCAGCAATACACACACACACACACTGTACACACACACACACTGTACACACACACACACTGTACACACACACACACTGTACACACACACACACACTGTACACACACACACACTGTACACACGCACACACTGTACACACACACACACACTGTACACACACACACACTGTACACACACACACTGTACACACACACACTGTACACACACACACTGTACACACACACACACTGTACACACACACACACACTGTACACACACACACACTGTACACACAAACACACACTGTACACACACACACTGTACACACACACACACTGTACACACACACACACTGTACACACACACACACTGTATACACTGTTTAGTTAGAAAGACTTGAGAGTTACTGACTTATTAGTATGGATTATGAGGGCACAATGAGTAGTTGCTCCGTAGCATCATAGTCCATTTTGGAAACCAGCGGGGTAATTACGTAACGCACTAACAGTAGGAATGGGTTTGATTTTGACAGTTCAACAACATTCATAGCGTTATTTACGTTGTTGACCAGACAAATTTTGCGAACGTATGAAGCAATATATGAGCAATAAGCTTCAAAATGATTCAGATTGTCATAAATAGTTTGTTACGTAATTAGGGTGCTGGTTGAGATTTTTTTTTGCAACGCTATTTGGGTCCCTTAATTAATCCCTTAATTTTGTTATACAGGGTGTTTTTTTTAGAGGTATAGAACTTTGAAATGGAATAAAACAAGGAAAAATTTGTAAAATTTACATGAAATTTACTTTATTCAAAAGATAATCTTATGGCATTATAATTTAAATATGATTTCTGGCATATGACCGCCACGGCTGGATCGGACGTAATCTAATCTGGAGATCCAATTTTCAATCACTTTTTCCAACATTTGTGGCCGTATATCGGCAATAACGCGGCGAATGTTGTCCTCCAAGTGGTCGATCGTTTCGGGCTTATCGGCGTAGACTAGCGACTTCACATATCCCCACAGAAAATAGTCAAGCGGCGTTAAATCGCACGATCTTGGGGGCCAATTCACGGGTCCAGAACGTGAAACAATGCGGTTACCAAACGTTTCCTTCAGTAAATCAATTGAAAATCAATCAATTGTGGCCCGAGCTGTGTGACATGTTGCGCCGTCTTGTTGAAACCACAGCTCCTGCACATCATGGTTGTTCAATTGAGGAACGAAAAAGTCAGTAATCAGGGCTCTATAGCGGTCACCATTGACTGTAACGTTCTGGCCAGCATCATTTTTAAAGAAGTACGGACCAATGATTCCACCAGCCCATAAAGCACACCAAACAGTCAGTTTTTCTGGATGTAACGGTGTCTCAACATACACTTGAGGATTATCTTCACTCCAAATACGGCAGTTTTGTTTGTTGACGTAGCCATTCATCCAAAAGTGAGCTTCATCGCTAAACAAAATTCTCTTATGAAAATCGGGATCAACGGCAATCTTGTTTTGGGCCCATTCACCGAATCTACGCCTTGTTAGGTGATCGTGTGGCTTCAACTCTTGCACGAGTTGGATTTTGTAAGCACGCAAACCAAGATCTTTCCGCAAAATCTTCCATAAAGTGGATGGACACATATCCAATTCTAGATACATATCTAATTCTATTCTTCAAGTTCTACAAACTTTACAAAATGCTTCTGTGCACAATGCATAACAAGATAACAGCTCATTGATCTCTGCATAATCTAGAATCGATTACCTTATGTAATGCTTCTACGGCAAGCAATGCAACATCTTGCCATTTCCTTTGAGTTTCCAACTCGAGCTCCCTTATGCGTAGCTTTTCCTTCTCTAAATTGTAGTCATCCTCGTGTTTTTTCCTTAAAAAATTCCTCCATTCCTCGTCAGAGTTCAGGAACTGCTCTGTTGCTTGTTCCATCTGATTGGGTTGTCTGATAACCCGGCGTCGTGGTGATATTATTCGACGTGAAGTTATACCACGTCGTCGACGTAGTGGTATGTGCCCTGCTTGTGTTGGTTGTAGAGGGCCTGTTGGTGGTGGACTGTCCAAGACAATTTCCTCTTTTACTTGCGCTTGGTCGGTGTTGGTTGGTGATGGTTGAGGTGATTCTGATGTGATGAGGGATGTTCCGGCTTCATTCCATGTATCAATTTCCACTAAAATAGAGAATAATAAATAGATGAAAAATCAGCAATGATAGGACTGTTGGAGTGCCAAGTCAGAGGTCTCAATTTTGAACCAAAGACAACTTACTTATATTAATAACTGGACTTTCTTCAACAACTGCATCCTCATGAGTGGCAGCCAGCAGAGGTGGTGTTGGTGACAGACTTACAGTTCTGTTGGTACTGTCTATTTGGTTCTGAAACATTTTATAATTAAAGGAAATTGTTTATTCTCGGCTTCGCATGGACACGATGTCCGAAAAGAAACAAATTAATCAAAACTCACGTTTATATATTTTAATTATTTGGTGGTAATTGGTTTTTTTTTTTATAGATCTATAGATAAGGAACTTGAAAGTACTTATATACCTATATATTGTTGCAGTTATTAAATAATTAATATAAAAGCACCATAGCTAACCTCAGAAAAACCCGCTTCCCTTACACCTCTTAAGCCTGTAGTTGCCTGAAGTAAAATTATATTATGGACACGGTGTTCCAAATCAGACAGTTGTAAATTAGGTCTAGTCCCACTGTCAGTACCATCAATAGCCCTATTTATTCTGGCTGCCTTTTTCTTAGTGTTATTTTTTAAATCGCTCCAAACCTTTGAAATAATACATTACCATTGTAGTTACTTTAATGAATTAATAAGTATGGTCAATTTATAAAAATATCCTAGATAGGATATTTGGGAGTATATTAAACCAAAATTAAATATTTACTTAATTATATAAATATACTTAGAGGATAAAATTTATACTGGGCTAGGTACATACCTTCTTCCATTTCTCTGTATTCTTAGTTTCCCCAGTGGAATCACTATTTAATAAATGTGTCAATTGCTCCCAATCTTGAATAGTCTGTATTCTAGCTTTTGCGTTTTTATTCAATTTGTTTATATCACCGTGTCTGTAAAATGAAGAGAAAAAATATATTTGAAAGGTACACAAATTTAAAAGCTATGTTTATAATTTCAATATTATGCTCAAGTGTACTTACTGTTCCATAAACTTAACTAACATTTCAAACTGTGATACACTGGTCTTCATTATGAAAAGTAAATACTTAATCGAAATATAATATCATTTATTGTAACACAAAAGCGCGGAAAACCGCTATGACAATGACACCCGCCACTTGAATGAATTTGTTTGATGACGCCAGAGTCCAGACGCTACACACAACTTATTTCACATCTCCCTTACTCACTGCACGTTAAAACGAAATAGGAATACCTCATTCATAAAAAACATTATTCGTATAAATTACGTAAGGCACGCATAACGCTTGTAAACATGGTTGCGATAAAATTTGTATTTTAGTCGTATTATTTCGCCGAAACCATTCTAAGTTCAATGTAGGCAACATTTAAAAAATAACAAACGTTCGGCATATTATCGGACAAGTGACGATACGATCATACCAGCTGTAGTTCGTATGACACATTAGTAATCTGTGGTATGACATACTCACACTCTGACCATTTTTAAATACCGTCGCTCATTAGTTTGCTCGATTAACTTGATCGTCACGTATTTCGTGATACTGCAGGTAACTCTCACTCGAGCTACTGAATTTACTGGGGCAAAGTGATTCGTACTTTTATCCCTATCGTTAAAAAACATGAATATGTGCAAAAATAGCAACCGACTCCCTAACGAAAATAGCTTTGAGTGCTTAGAGCATTTTTAAGATTCTAACTTACGTATTTTCAATAATCGTATAAATTTGTCGATCATTGCCGGCGTTAGCGTCTAGCTAGATCACATCGTAAACTTAAAGCTAAGGGCACATTATAGCCGAGTCGGGCCGCAGCACGCCCCATTCCAAAAATGCGCCAAAGCACAACAGGAGTAGCGGCGCGGCGAGCCGCACCGCAACGCAGTAGTTGTTTCAGACAGATTCAAATTTCGAATTTGAATTGTTTCCACTCAAGTGTAATAAGGCTGTAAAAACCTAGCCGCAATGAAATCGGTTAAAATACGCCTGGCGGGCCATCCGCCAGTTCCTTGCACTGCTGCCCGTTGCGGCCCTCCTGTACCGTGCCATGGTTCATACAAAATGTACGAGTGTTGCAGGATTTTCGCAATGCGTTGCGTTGCGGCGTGGCCGCGGCTCGCCCAAATGTGCAACTCAATAATTTTTTGGATTTCAGTAAGATTGATTACACTTTATGGTATACGAAAATAAACCAAGATTTAGTTTTCGTTTTGCAATAAATCAAAGTTACCATGTTCTGTAAAACTTAAAATTACAGACATCCATACTAATATTATGTGTTCCGTATTGGGAAATCGCGACGCCCCCGCCAGGGGGCGTGGCAAGTGGTGCCAGGATGTTTTGCCCTCCGGCCGCGGCGTTATCGTTGGGACCCGTAAATACGAGCCCCTCATGGTGTGCGCAACAGTGGCTTGCGGCTTATTGGGTGCGCGTCGTTGTGGAAATCGCGACGCCCCCGCAAGGGGGCGTGGCGAGCGGTGCCAGGGCGTTTTGCCCTCCGGCCGCGGGAGCAAGTTAGTGGACCCGTAAATACGGGCCCTTGCGTTCGCTAATAAAGACTTGCGGCGGATTGGGTGCGCGTAGCACCGCGCACCCATGTGAGTGATTGCTATTTGTTTTCCGTTGGCGCGCCGCGACGCTAATACATAGCGCCGCTTTCTTCACGACACCTCGGCGGTCAGTCCCCGCCAGGTGAGACCCCTAGTTGCCTAGGGGAGGCCCGACGAAGACGACCAGCGACAGAGGTGCCGACTCGACGCTCCTACGGAGGGGTGCGCGTAGCGACGCACACCCATATATGTGTTCCGTCTGTGCGCAAGTGGGCGTGGCGAGCGGTGCCAGGGCCAGGGCGTTTTGCCCTCCGGCCGCGGTGTCAATCTTTGGGACCTGTAAATACGGGCCCCTCGTTATGTGCGCAACAATGGCTTGTGTTCCGTTTGACGTCTGTAGTCCATTTATACACCGTCCACCACAATTTTTTTAGTACATCGTCTTTTTCTCATGTTTACTTACTCGATAAATGATGCTACTTCCGTCACGTAAGTCGACCTCGGCGCCGCCCGTGGCCGTATCTGGAACTAACTAAACCACAGCACGCCGCCATTCGTTTGTCATTGTTGGTGTTGCGTCGTTTTTCTAACCGCGCGCATGTCGTTAGATTTTAAATAAAATTTTACGTAAAAATAAGAACGTTCGTTTTAAAAATGAACGATAAAATGACTGAGCCTAGCGTTGACAATCTCGCGGACATTTTTAGCGATCGCGATTCGCGTTAAAATTTGAATGTTTGGAAGAGATACTCCTTTCTTATTCCCCCTTTTATTTTTCTGACATTGCGAACTTAATGTTTGTTTATTTTTTATAAAATATGTTTTATTATTGAATAACTCAATAGATATTTTAATGATTATTTTCTTTTATGTAGTAAAATTTTATTCATTGCTCAAATACATAGCAAACTATAGTTTTGTATAATTTAGAAGCATATTGCAATTTTGTAAATGTGAGTACAATGGATTCGTTTATTATATAATTATGTTGACTTGACAGCATGGCAGTAGAGACTACGTCATGCTCACTTAAATGTCTCACTGTTGGTGGCGCGTGTGTTGGATCATTCGGTTCCCTACAAAATGGTTGAGCTGGATGGTGCTGATCCACGCGTCGTGAACGGGCGCCGTCAGTTGAGACTGGTCATCTCTTAACTGCCACGGCTTATTTTTATTATTAATCTTATATTTTGAATTGTTTTTTTATATATTTTTTTTTTCATTGTTCTCGCATATAGAAGCAACACGAATAATGTACCCAGGATTTTGTAATAATAGGTCTTTACCTATGAAATTGCCGTTTTGTATGAAAAAATTTAAACGAATTTTTTTCATGAATTTTTTATTTGTATTAATCGAAGTAATCACCCATGCAATCAATGCATCTTTGCCATCGCAGTGGCAGTTTATTGATGCCCTTCTTAAAGAAATCAGCTGGACGGGAGGCAACAAATTCTTCAAAGGCATTTTGTACTGCCTCTCGGGTATTAAATTTTTTTCCCGCCAAGAAGTTATCCAAATTCTGGAAAAAGTAGTAGTCTGTAGGCGCAAGGTCTGGTGAGTAGGGCGGATGACGGAGAGCTTCCAACCCCAGTTCTTGCAACTTGGAGACCGTCTGCTGTGCAGTATGAGGTCGCGCGTTCTCGTGCAGGAGCAGCGGAGACGAGCGATTGACCAATGCTGGTTGGAGATGCGCCAGCTTCTCCATCATTGTGTTCAGTTCTTCACAGTACACATCTGCAGTAATGCTCACCCCGTTTGGTAAGAAGCTGTGATGAATCACACCGGCGCTAGACCACCAAACAGTGACCATCACTTTTCTAGGGGTAAGTTTTCGTTTAGGGCATTGTTTAGGTGCTGAACCAGGATCCAACCAACTTGCTGAGCGCTTACGGTTATCAAACAGAATCCATTTTTCATCGCAGGTAACAATGCGGTTCAAAATTCCTTCATTTGTGTGTCTGTTGAGCAGTGCAAGGCACGTCTCGACGCGTACTTCGCGCTGGCGATCATTGAGTTCGTGGGGCACCCATTTGTCAAGCTTTTTTACCTTGCCAATTTGACGCAATTGGACCAATATTGTTTTGACGCTAACGTCGAAAGCTGCTGCTAATTCAGCCGTAGATTGTGTATCATCAGCTTCCACAATCGCCTTTAATTCGTCATTGTCGACCAAAGTCTTCGGACGACCGCGAGGTTCATTTTTCAGGTCGAAATTTCCAGAACGGAAGCGAGCAAACCAATAACAGGTGGTGCGTTGGTTTGTAGAGTTAGCTCCGTAAACGTCGTTGATGTTGCGTGCCGCTTGTGCCGCGTTGCTGCCACGACGGTACTCATATTCCATAATTACTCGAATTTTTAACGTATCCATGATGACGAAAAAGATTGAAATGCGATGAAAATGTAACACTAATCAATAAAGAAATGACTACTTTTAGAAAAAAAAAACCATGTTTTTAAAATAAAATTAATTTGAAATTAGAATTCATAGCCAAACAAAAATTATTTTGATTTGAAATGGCCAGTACTGCAGAACGGCAATTTCATAGGTAAAGACCTAATATCTTGATTTAAAAAGAGTGTCCTTAGAGTTTCTTGCCCGTTCTTCTCCATAGAGATCTACGTTTTGGAATGGGCAACTAGCTTCAACTTTCTGACTAACTGACCGACTCTTTGACAATTCAAAAGTGCCTGTAAATGGTTTAATTGAAATAAATGCTTTGAGTTTGAGTTTGAGTTTGAGTTGTTTGTTAACAAAGATTGGATTGGATCTTTGCTAATCGTAATGTTTTTATGTTTCTTTAATGTTTAAAAGTTTTACAGCATGGTGATAAAGAATATTACCTACAGACAAATTATTTAATTTTTTTGATAGTGTACTGTACTGTACCTGTACACTGTAACTGTACCTGGTATTAACGTCAGTGATTAATATCATTCACGTCTTATATATCTCATCATGGAAGAATTTGGGAAAAGCGATTCCCATTTAGTTCTGTGCATTCACAGACAAATAAAAATAGGAGCAAAAGCTAGTATGTAGTTCTATAGTACAAATAGGGACAATATTTTCTCAATTTGTTCTATTACGTCATGTTCCATAGAACAAATGGGACCTACCGCGCAAACCTGCTAAATCCTGTTGGGACCTCAGTTTTGTACTGACAACGTTAAATATTTTGATTAGGTACTGATTTAATTCGTTTTACTGCACAATTAATTAATCTGTAAGTACACCATACCTACTCAATTTAAATAAAAAACCACACGTCAACAAGCAAGTCCACAAGCAAATTGAAACTTCACCTCGACAAACTGCTAAATAATTGTTTTTCTAAATTTTATAAACTGTGTATAAGTTATGCTGCTACATATATTGTTAAAATATCAAGAAAAATTATAGAAACCAACGGGATTTTCATAATTTTGATTGCTAAATTAATAGAGATATTATTCAGATTTTTCTTTGTCCTGTAAACTATGTCAAAATGGACTTGGCAGGTTAACGAATTAGGCCGACGATGTGCCGTTTAGTGAATCAAGATCTTCAACATCAAGTTCAAGTTCACGGGAAGAGGATGAACCGCCTCCAAAAAGACGGCGCCGGTCCTGATCACACGAGTCAATACGAGAAATAGATCGTAGGTTTCATGGTATAATAATATACTTCGCCATGTATAGCATTCCGAGAAACAGTGGTCACGTGGGTGACACAAGCCTACGTCATCACCGCTGTGTTACCAGTAGTGTGTCACAATAACTCCCCAACCGCCTTTATTACCTGTGCGAATCCGATAAATCAATGAGGTTTTAACTAACAATTACATCGGTATAAGTTTAAATTGAATTGTTTCATTTGATTAGAAAAACAAAACGACAATTTAAATGCTTGATATATATTTTTTAACAGAATGGTGACTGAAAATGTTTCCATAAAAATGTTTTGAAAAAGAAAATGTTTTGTTGCAATAAAGTGGCAACTGGATAGTGACGTAAGCTTGTGTCACTCTCGGAGTGCCAGACCTTGTTTTTTTAGACCATGGTAGGTTTGAAGTGTTATCGCAACTGCTGGTAATTTAAGACACGTTAATACTTTATTTTGTGCAAATTACGCTGCAATGCAACCGAGTGCTTCTCGTTCGACTTCGGTGCCTTCTTTAGTACCAGTTAGGTAATGTACCATTAGGATCCGTTTTTACGGCCGTCAGTCGAAATTAATGACATTGCCGAGCTAAACGCATCAGTTAGTCAATTAATCAGCTAATCCCGATTTTGTCGCAAAGTTAGCTTCAATACAAAGGTTTGACTCCGTGGATTGCAATTCTGTGCGGTAGTACACTGAGGTTCAAAAGACAGGTTGCCGTTCCGGCGTTTCTGAGCTGAAAGTAAACGAAGAAATGAGACGTTTTGAGGATCCTTTTGCTTCGCTTAGATGATATCAGATGGAACGTTGCTTTGCTGCCTTGTCAAATGCCTTTTTAGCCCAAAATGAGTCCGTGAATGTAGCCTTGCGAAATTTAATAGACTGGTCTGCAAAATCTGATGCACAGCTTACGTTAACTACAATTTACAATAAGCTAAAAGTTTTTTGGAAATGAGTCGGAGTACAAAACTATTGGTTGGAGTGTAGGTACGTAACGAGGCACTGCGGAAAAAAAAAGTTGCCAATTTTATTTTATTTTCGCAAATCATTTATTTTCTCGATTCTATCGTATATAACACCTAAATATAAGGCTAAAAGCGTCTAGCTGTTTTTGTCTCCGATCAGCAGTTTCTCATAAAAATGATGTACAAGAAATCATTTTACAAACGCGTTTGGGACATTTTTGTTTTTTTTTTTTGTTTTTCGTAAAACGTTACTTTCTCGATTCTGTAGTTTAAAACACCTAAATATAAGGCTAAAAGCATCTTGGTGCTTTTTGTCTCCGATCAGCCGTTTGTCGTAAAAATTATGTCGAATTGATCGGTATAAAATGCTGTAGGTATTACTGTACCTACCTACTAGGAGAATTTAGGATGCAAGAACGAGCGAAACGAGCTCGGGACTTGAGGAACTCCGACTCAGACAGGTTAGGTTAGAAGGGGATGGCGGGGTCTGGAAGAGCCCGCTATCCCCTTCGAGGTTATTTGTTTTAAACCACCCAGAAGTAGGAGCCCCTCTTGACTACGCCTTATTATTATTGCCATTCAGAAATAGGAGGTGTTCGGGCGCCGTCGGCTACCTTCGTGTCAGACGTCGGGCGGGGCTACGCGGGCGCGCGGGACGGCTACGCGGATACACCAGAGGAACCGAAGGGCCGATACTTCACCATCGAACGCAACCGACGACACACGCGCGCCATATAGTCTTTCTGTACCTTCCATTTTGGAAATATGTATAATAATAAGTTAGTTTACAGTCCACTGCCTTTTATTTAAAGTCCGAGTTAGGTCTTTACAGGAGGCCTCGCTGGACTCGCTAGCGGCAGGATCGGTACCTTATTGAGAGCCGCATGCAACTTTGACTTAGCGCAATTTCGGACGACTTATGTGAATTTTATTTTTTATGTAGGTATAATATTAAACATTTGAAGATTTTCATAATTGATTATTACCAATATTTTGAGAATTACGCGGCAGCGGCACGAAAATAAAAAACCAAGCAGAAGGAAAGCTTCGTAACAGAGCTAAAAATTCTTACCTACTTGCATAGAGCTGTCACTCGGTTATTAAAAATAAAATTAAACCGGGCAAGTGCGAGTCGGGATTCGGCAATGAGCACGGAGGGACGGACGGATGGACGGATGGACAGACCGACAGACGAACGGACGGACAGGCACTGTTCATGACTGAGGTGATCCAATAAGTTTTCCGTTTTCCAATTTTGGAACGGAACATTAAAAATAGTGTAGCTTTGAAAGACGAATTGTTTTACAATGTTAACAAAGTTAAGTAGTTCATTTAATTCCTAACCAAACGCCAGATATTTGAGATCAAAGTGGTCAGTCCGATAAAACTCCAATTTCATATGTAAGAACCTATAAAATTACTATGAGTTACGGACGGACGGACAGACGGACATGGCGTAGTTATACTGTTTCCTTCCTTGTTTTACTATTTGACGAACGTAAATATCCAATAGAAAAGATCAAACGGAATCTTGCTAAGACGGCATTCAAACACACTTTTGTACTTACAAACCTTCTAAAACAAAAGTACGAAACAAATATGGGAGACGAACAATTATACAGGCGGTAGGTAAACCATAAGAATAATTAATATTACATAATTCTTATGGGGAAACCTTACCTATCGCCATCTTAGTTATATAACCTACCTCGTAACTAAATACTTCTGTATTAAACATTAAACATGTGTAGGTATAGTTTGTTGTAGTTAATTACGTGACAAGATCCTTTGCATATACAAAAAAATAAATCTTGGTTTTCCTACCATTATTTGTATATTTTATCGGTAATCTGTATAATTCAGGTACTCTATACAATATCTAGGCCATGGTCTAAAAAAACAAGGTCTGGCATTCCGGGAGTGACACATGCTTACGTCACTATCCAGTTGCCACTTTATTGCAACAAAACACGAATTACAGAAACATTTTCAGTCACCATTCTGTTAAAAAATATAAATAAAGCATTTAAATTGTCGTTTCGTTTTTCTAATCTAACGGAATAATTCAATTTAAACATATACCACCGTAATTATTAGTTAAAATCTCATTGTTTTATCGGATTCGCACGGGTAATAAAGGCGGTTGGGGAGTCTTTATTACACACTACTGGTAACACAGCGGTGATGACGTAGGTTTGTGTCTCCCACGTGACCACTGTGTCTCGGAATGCTATACCTGGCGAAGTGTATTATTATACCATGATCTAGGCAATGTATAGAATACCTGAGGCGTCCAGGCAATGTATGAAATATTATGAATATTATTGTCCGTTACATACTTTGCCTAGGTAATGTATACATTTCCCAGGGATTGTATAGAATACCTGCTGGTTCACCGGCAAAGTAAATAGATTTGGTCTATATTTATCAATGTTATGTAAGTACCGTGGGAGAAATGAACATCTATACACCGTAAGGACTACCTTGCTTGCAATACACGGCCGCTATAATGATACTTGCTAACAGATGTGTTCGTTGGGGGCCTTTGTCGCGTGGAGTTTATTGTCTGCTCGCACTGCGCGCGTCTTCCCCTTCCCCGCTTTCGTCTTTTTGACACATTGCCGGCTGCGCATTCCGTACTGTATAGAATGTCTAGGCAAAGTATAAAATATATAATATTTCATACATTACCTAAACGTTTTAAGTATTCTATACATTGCCTAGGTTTTGTATAGACTACCGGATTATAAAGATTGCCGGTAACATATACACAGTACAACAGTTTGGCATCTTTAAAAACAATTTAAAATTTCCGCGTCGTATTGCGTGCTGTCGGTGGCACACCTTAGCTTTGTTCGCTTGCTGAGGGTTCAAACCGGTTTGTACCCGCGCGGGCGCCGGTGCACGCCCCGCGCGCCTTCTCGATGACAGGTCACGCGCATGGCGCCGGCGCACAGTGGTTCGAAATCGACGCTCCGTGGACATTGAAATCAAAATTTCTTTAGGCGAGAAATAAAAATCGGAACGGCTTTATTTCAGTATTATTTATAATAATTGGTAATATGACAGCTATGGACAGCAACATCTCCGAAAAAAAAATTATTTAATATTTTTTTGTATGAAGAAAAACACAAAAGTCGTTTTTTCTCACAACTTAATAAAACTTAAAGCCTGCAGCTTACATGGGGTGTTGTCCCACATGAGGCGATTCCGAAATGCTATAACACGCACACCCATGCGCGCCGCTTCACTCACAGCAGAGTGTTGAATTTCGAGAAATTCAGTTAGAGATTTTTACGTTGATTTAGGTGTGATCTTGAATATATACAAAGTAATTGACTTTAGTTTGCTAATTTTATTAATTATAATGAGAAATAATGGAATATACAATATAAAAATACAAAAAAAAAACACTTAAATTGAGACTCATTTACAATACAAATAGGTTTTGCAATATTTCTGATGATAATTTAATTTGTTGTTAGTAGATACAAAGTTTGACTTCATAATTAACATTTAAAAAAAATGTTTTTAGTACAAACACTTATAACTAATATAGAAAAATACTAAGAATATGCAATTGTATAATTGAGATATATATAAAATTTACACAAAAACATCAAACATTAAAATCTAGTCTACTGAGTTTCGTCATCGCTATCAAAGAATTCAAAATCAGAATCCATCATACTTGGCACCTCAACAAATTCAACGTTTTCCTTATCCATGGTATCCGGGTCAATTAAAAGAAGAGACTTCATTTCTTCAGTTAAATCATTTCTACTCTTATTTGTCAGTTTAGGTCGAATGCTTGACAAATATGAGTCTGAGGATACGATGAAACCATTAAAGATGTAATGGTTTGTCGCTCTGCGACAAAATTTCCGCGTATGATGTTCCCTGAGTGTTCTAAAATCTTTGTTTTGGGCCTCAGATGCCTCTTCTGATAGCTTTCTATAGGCAAAATGTTGAAATGTTGTATTATTTCGGCTCCATGCAGCAGATACAAATACGAGTTTTGAGATTTGACTAGATTTTAATGTTTGATGTTTTTGTGTAAATTTTATATATTTCTCAATTATACAATTGCCTATTCTTAGTATTTTTCTGTATTAGTTATAAGTGTTTGTACTAAAAACATTTTTTATAAATGTTAATTATGAAGTCAAACTTTGTATCTACTAACAACGAATTAAATTATCATCAGAAATATTGCAAAACCTATTTATATTGTAAATGAGTCTCAATTTAAGTGTTTTTTTTTGTATTTTTACATTGTGTATTCCATTATTTCTCATTATAATTAATAAAATTAGCAAACTAAAGTCAATTACTTTGTATATATTCAAGATCACACCTAAATCAACGTAAAAATCTCTAACTGAATTTCTCGAAATTCAACACTCTGCTGTGAGTGAAGCGGCGCGCATGGGTGTGCGTGTTATAGCATTTCGGAATCGCCTCATGTGGGACAACACCCCATGTAAGCCGCAGGCTTTAAGTTTTATTAAGTTGTGAGAAAAAACGACTTTTGTGTTTTTCTTCATACAAAAAAATATTAAATAATATTTTTTTTCGGAGATGTTGCTGTCCATAGCTGTCATATTACCAATTATTATAAATAATACTGAAATAAAGCCGTTCCGATTTTTATTTCTCGCCTAAAGAAATTTTGATTTCAATGTCCACGGAGCGTCGATTTCGAACCACTGTGCGGCGTTAGTATGAAGCTTTCATTCTGCTCGGTTTTTTATTCTTGTGCTTCGGATGTCTTAGGAAACATCATACAAATTTTATTTGAAGGTAAAATTTTATATTATAAATTCGAAAGTATAACTCTGTCTGTCTGAATGTTACCTTTTCACGCCTCAAACACTGAACGGATTTCGACAAAATTTGGCAAGGAGATAGATGGCATCCTGGGGAAGGACTTAAATGCTACATTATGTCTAGAAATAAATCCTAAAAGGGGGTGATATAGGGGATGAAATTTTGTTTGGGAAACTTACCATTTCTTAAGTTAGGCATATGGAAACATAAATAAGCATAAGCTTTTGGTAAGAAATAAAAAAAAATAGTTCAGCGTTTTTGTAAAATATTTCCCCCCAAGGGGGTAAAATAGGGGATGATTTTAAAATTCACATAATTATTGAATTTTTGTGTACCTCTTTTTTAAGAGATTTAAGGAATTGGAAATATAGTCAGATCTCGTATCTTGAGGTATTATTTATTTAAGTATTTATTTAATTTAAATCGGTCCACCCGGTTAAAAGTTATTACAATTCGAAGTTCTAAAATAACTTAGCTAATATGTAGTTAATACGTGGTCAATGGTTGCGCTAGAGTATTTCTAATGAATGACGATAATTATTAAAATAAATAATTATTGTTTTTACGTTAAAGCTGTTATAGCGTGAAAAGGTAATAAAGTGACAGACAAATAATAAATGCCAATTAATTTCCTTTTTTTTTTTCATTAAACAGCTTTTTATGATTCTAAATGTTTTAGGGCTGATTTTTTAACAGCCAGGCAACTTTTATGTTAAGAATAAATCTGACAGTTGTTTTCTATACAAAAGCTGTCAAACCACAATATTTATTCCTCAGATAAAAGTTATCTGACTATTGAAAAATCTGCTCTTAGAATCATAAAAATTTAATGAAAATAAAAAAAGAATGTATGCATTTTTTTTTTAAAGCGTTGCCCGCATTAGGAATTTCTCCTGTATTGTGGGTGCGTTTACAAACATTTAAAAGTCACGGACACAAACAGCCACACCCGGAACAAGTACTTGTAGGTCATACAAATATTTGTTCCGTGCGAGAATTGAACCCTCGACACGCAGCGCAGCAGTCAATCGCTTAACCACTGCGCCAACCGTGCCGCCATTTCTTATATGTCTGGCTGTTACCGTTTCACGCTTTAACGGCTGAATGGATTTGGATGATAGGATACTGTTTATCCCGGTAGCACGTTCCCGTGGGATAATATCCGACATCCACGCGGGCGAAAACACGGGCAGTAGCTAGTATAAAAGACATGTTTAAATATTAAATGCATGTCTCGTTGGTCTATTGATGAGCCTGGGGTCCGGTGTTGGATTTGCATCCACAAAATAACATCACGCCATTTTTCCCGAATTGTTAGAGATAGGCGTGCACCCATATTTCGCCAATTACCATCAACCGAGCACAAATATAGACTCCGGGCTGCTACTGAGAAACCCAAATAACACTGCCCGACCTGGGAATCGAAGCTTTTCTACTTTGTTGAGTGCCTGTTACTTGTTGACAGGCCTACACTCTCCTCCCATATCTACTTAAAAAGCATTATCATAAAAGCTACTTATTTTTTAAAGTGTAACCGTTGAGTTTCTTGCCGGGTCTTCTCGGTAGGAAACGACTAATTGGAGCCGTGCAGCTAGCTTCTGACGTTTCATAAGTGCCCATGTAGGTTTATGTGAAATAAAATATTTTGAACCCAGGAATACTGCCCGACTTGGGAATCAAACCCTGACCTCACACTCTGCAGTCACGTTTACAACGCTAGACCAACGATGGATCCCCGTTTTAATGGAAGTTCTCAGTGGCGGCTCGGAGTCAGGAGTTCCGCTCCCCGAATGACAATGGGCTTGCCCCGTTTTAGAAAAATGTGTGGGTTTACTACGCACACTTTCAAGAAATAGAAGCGTGATGTCATGTATGTTGTGTTGATTTATCGTGTATTGATTCGAATTCAGAACTAAGTACTTTATTGTTGTTTTAATCAACAATAAAGTACTTAGTTCTGAATTCAAATTACACGATAAGTCCAATAATTTTATTGATGGACATGGAAATTAGCATTCGTTTGTATTCGGAAATGCGATAATTCCCGAGGGACATTAAGAAAATAGTTGTACTGTAGGTACAAGTAAAGGCACGGATCTTGAGCGCTGACCTTCGCCTGCGCAAAAGTGAGTTATTGGGTCCCTTTGGTGGTATGAAGTGAGGCGCGGGAGCGGGGTATATACAGTATGGAAACCACATATATGCAATAAATGAAACCACATACTTGTTATCGCCTTTTCTGACCATACACAAAAAATGGACGAAATCGGTCCAGTAATTAGGTAAAAAACTAGAGTTCTAATTTTGATCAAATTTGAACACTCTGTAGAATTGGATAACTAGGTCAATGATTCAATGAACTTGAATCCTTGAACATTGAAAAGCGACGTTGCCATGCAGTGCAAACTATCACGACGCTGCGCTGTTACGTATTTTACTTACATATTTGCCTAAAATGTAAAAACGGTACACCTAAACGACAAGCTGGAATTAAAAAAAAAATTCAATTACAAAAGAAAAAAAAATTAAAATGTAATACATTTTATTTCAACGTTTGAGTGCGCAAACTAAGTGTGTATGGAGGCCACGGACAGCATCGCCCGACTCCCCGCGTGATCTCCGCCGCCGCCGTTGCTCTACGCAAATACATTCGTTTCGCAAATGTATGGAATTTAATACTGTGACGGTACGGCCCACTTGCTCTCACAGACAGGAAACCTGTGCAGTCAATGTGTGCAGGAAACATTATAGGCTGATTATTAAATTTTTTCGATACATGAGTACTTGAAATTACTGTTATAAAATACTGGCATTCAGCTGCATCCGGTTAGACTGGAAGCTGATTAGTACTTGGAAATTTGGAATTGCCTTTTGACCTGTCACGGCCGAAATTTTGTTTTGCAATTTACACAAACAAACTATCACTGGCACGCGCTAACATTTCCTGCGGGTGTACGTAGGCAGCGGTGTCTTTGGCGGTATCTTACAACAGGCGGCTCGAGACATGCGGCGATTTTTCAAAGGCGGCGGTCATTGTGAACGAATTTTGTGGGCGGCAGGGAAGGAGGGGTGCGTGTAGGTAAGGACACCTGTTATTGACTATTAGGGAATAATTATCGATAAACAAAAAAAACTGTTTAGCTTTAAATACTTAGGGCGTAGTGTTTTTATTAGAATTATCGTGCTCTTGTGATAATTCTAAAAACACTATGTCCTAAGTACGTATAGCTATACAGCTTCTTTGTTTAAGTGTGTTGTGTAAGTTCTTGTTAAATATTCAGTAGATTTAGAGATAAAATTAATGAAGTAAAAGTAAACAATAACAATTTTACAAGTTACGTAGAAGCAACCTATTAAAAAAATCGTACCTACTTACACGTTTGCTAGTCAGGAATTCACTCCAGTCCAATCGTACAAAATTACTAAAACGTTTTTTAATACTTAAGTAATCCAATCAATAATTTGTTAAAAATATTAAAACAATCGAATAAAACAAAAATGCTTGTATTTGAATGCCTTGTTTTGGTAGTAGGTAAGTAAGTGTAAAAAGTATCGATAAACGATAATTGCGCCGTTAACCCTAAATTATGAATTTTATTACTTTCGCCATTTTTGAGAAGTCTCGCTTTGTCAGTTCACCGCTGTCTTCCGGGATAGTGTATCGTGACTTTCGCAGAGATTTCATAGCTACTTGCGCGCATTGCTTCAAGTGATTTTGGCAAATTAAACTGATAACTAGGTCCTTTTTTTAAGGTGAAATTGACATTTATTTGCTACTTGACTTTGTGTGTGTATAAATAGTGTTTTAAGTTTATTTGTATTTATTTTTTACGGTGTAATTGACACTACTTGACTTTTGTGTGTGTGTACCCGTGTGTTTTTTTAACAAAATGCCAAGACAGCAGCATTTTTACAGTGCTACAGAGTATACAGACATGGTCTTATTGTATGGCGAATGCCGCCAAAATTCAGCCTTAACTCTACGTACTTATCGTGAGAGAATTTAGTTAGTTCAGTTCAGTTATCGCGAAATAAAAGCGTGGCGGTAAAAATGAACTAAGTGAATTTTGATTTCATCGAACATTGACAAACGATCAAACGCCGCCGGTGCCGACAAAAAAGCCGCCATTGGATGTCGCCCGCGTGCGTAGGTAGTTGCCGCAGTGCCGCTCTTCCTGAGGTCAAGGTACGTTTTCTAAACAGAGTGTTTACTTTTATAGAATTTATTTTGATATTTATTTTGTTTGAAACTTTCACTTTTTTAATTTACGGTGTTTTATTTAATATTTAATTTTGCTATACTTCTGTGGACTAGTATTACTTGTGGTTTCAATATGTGGTTTCCATACTGTATATTGTCGTACAGTGATTGGCTCGTCGCGCGTCGCGTCATAGCCGCCACTAGTGATTCGTTCTTTACTCTTGTTGCACGTACTTCACGACGACGAGTACACTTCCGGCCAATTTAATTGACACCGCTTTTTAAACGAATTCGTTTTAATTCTCTGGTAAGTTAGAACTCAAATATTTTATGTGAATTCGTTATTAATTAATATTTATTAAACTAAAGGTCGAGTATCGGAAAAACCGAAAACGAAAAAAAACCTATTATTGTCGGAATTATTTTTGTTTCTTGGCTATAAATAGATTTTTTTATTTCTAATACACATTTATTTTAATTCCTTTTAGGTTTAAGATGCCAAGAAATAATACTGTTTTAAATAGACAAGCCAGAAAACTGATTTACCATGTAAACTGTTTTATGAAAAAGGAGGCTGAAGAAGGAGTCAGAAATTTAAAACAAGTTCAAAAAAGAACAGTGGAGGCTACGAACACATCTGTTGCAACTGTGAGGCGAATTAAGAAAGAAAGTGGTGGTGGTGAGTTTCTTTCAGTATTTAGAACACCAGGAAAAACGACCTAGAGCGAAACCTATGACAGGTGTTGATAATTTTGACCAGGGTGTAATTAAAAGGTGTATACACAGTTTTCATATCACCGAAAAGGAATTACCCACAGTAGAAAAACTGCGAAGAAAACTGCAGGATGATATAAATTTTCAAGGCTCCGAAAGAAGTTTGATGAGGATTATCAAAAGTTTAGGGTTCAAATGGAAAAAGACTGAAAATAATAGGCAGGTACTTATAGAGACCTCAAATATTCGCTTAAAACGAATCGAATATTTAAAACGAATGAGCCAGTATAGGCATGAAGGAAGGCCTATAGTATATACGGACGAATAATATGTAGATTCTTCTCATTCAACTCCCAAAGCCTGGTCAGACGAGTCAACTAAAGGTATTAAAAAACCAATTTCAAAAGGACAGCAGGTAGTCATTGTTCATGCTGGGTCCGAGACAGGTTTTATTCCAAATGGATTACTCACATTTAAAGCAGGTATGAAGACTGGTGACTACCACGACAGTATGAATTTCGATAACTACGAAAAATGGCTGCGAACTCAATTAATACCTAATCTGCCAAGTAATTCCGTCGTGGTAGTTTACAACGCTTCCTACCATAATAAACAATATGACCCAGCACCAACATCAAATGCCAAAAAGTCTGAAATGCAGGCTTGGTAAACTGGAAAAGGTATAGAATATAGTGAGGATATGTTGAAACCTCAGCTATACAACCAAATAAAATGTCACAAAGACAAAAAGTTCAACATAGGCAGAATATTGGCAGAACATAGCCATGACGTACTTCGTCTACCTCCTTATCACCCAGATCTCAATCCGATTGAGATGGCATGGGCTGCCATTAAAGGGTACGTATCCAGGAAGAACGTAACTTGGAGCGTTAAAGGAGTGACTGATTTAGTTAAAGAAAAAGTAGATTTAATGGGTGCAAGCGAGTGGAATAAGTTGTGTGAAAAAGTAAAAAATATTGAAGAGGAGTACAAAATAAGCGATCATGTGGTTGACATGTTAACAGAAGAATTAATTATTCGGATTAATACCGACTCCGATAGTGATGACTTTACTGACAGTGAGGACGACGAGGAAGATGATGATGAAATGCCAACCGCTAGTACTAGTTCCATTACGGAAAGCGATTTAATGGAACACCTATATCACCGTAACGTTTTTGCCACTACCCGACTACGGAGGGTATTAATAATAATACCTTATAAAATATATTTTTCTTTTTTGTAAAAAATGTTATTCATTTCAGTAACGAATAATTGAAATTCGAGATCAAAAATGTCAACAAATAAAGAGTTTTAGTTTTACTTTTCGACAAACTACAAGAACTAAGTTATAATTTTAAATTGGAAACACTTTTAATTACCTACATTTTTGATACCAAATTCCATTTTTTAATTTAATAAATCATTGTAAAACCATTATCCTTTCAACCATACAACCAGTAAGAAATTACGTAGGTAACTTAGAAGAAATAATAAAAAATGGGTGTGCGTTTTATTTTGCCTAAGTGTACGATGCGCAAAGCGATCCCCACTCTACCGCCGAGCGCTCAAGATCCGTGCCGGTATCTGTACCCAAAATGTAAGCTCCCAGCTAAAAGGATTCACGCTGTTTGAGGATACGAAAAAACAAAAAGAAATCATAATAATTATACACCATTTATTTATTTGGTCCCATTTTAAACATAAATAACATTAAATAATAAATAACGTGTTTTATGGACGCGCAGATAATATTAATATCACTACATTTTCAATTAGCGGTTTTTAGCGTTTCAGTGTTGCTACACTTAAAAAACTTATTATGTTGTTGAAACTCCATTAAGCTATGTTTTTACTTATGGCAATATTACACAGTTCAACTAAGATACAGCCATGGATTCAATTTTAATACTATACGATTCAATTTGGTTCTTTCGTCCAAATTGAAAAGCATATGAGAATCTTGTAATAATGCCTTTAGGCACATCACAAACCCAAGTGACATAGCTGCACAAGGATTAGCGCGTGGCCAAAATCGACACTGACGCCGCCATCTTGTTATTTTAATACATTTCACAAAACAATAATGCACAAATGTTTACCGACAGCGCCTCCCTGTCAACGTCATTCGAGCGCTAAAAGATCCTTGTATAGTCCATTCACAGTTACTTTACCTCCGACAGCAGCAACCCAATAGCAACCTTATTATAACGAGAATAAAGATCACTATATTTGACAGGCTTGTCAGTGGCAGCAACCTTATTGCAATGATTATACAGATTACTGTGATTTTGACAGACTTGTCAATAGCAGCAAACTTATTGCAATGATTTATAAAGATTACTGTAGTTTTGAAGGGCTTGTCAATAGCAGCAAACTTATTGCAATGATTTATAAAGATTACTGTAGTTTTGAAGGGCTTGTCAATAGCAGCAAACTTATTGCAATGATTTATAAAGATTACTGTAGTTTTGAAGGGCTTGTCAATAGCAGCAACCTTATTGCAATGAGTATGAAGATTACTGTGATTTTGACAGGCTTGTCAGTGGCAGCAACCTTATTGCAATGATTATACAGATTACTGTGATTTTGACAGGCTTGTCAATGGCAGCAACCTTATTACAATGATTTATAAAGATTACTGTAGTTTTGAAGGGCTTGTCAATAGCAGCAAACTTATTGCAATGATTTATAAAGATTACTGTAGTTTTGAAGGGCTTGTCAATAGCAGCAACCTTATTGCAATGAGTATGAAGATTACTGTGATTTTGACAGGCTTGTCAGTGGCAGCAACCTTATTGCAATGATTATACAGATTACTGTGATTTTGACAGGCTTGTCAATGGCAGCAACCTTATTACAATGATTTATAAAGATTACTGTAGTTTTGACAGGCTTGTCAGTGGCAGCAACCTTATTGCAATGATTATACAAATTACTGTGATTTGGACAGGCTCGTCAATGGCAGCAACCTTATTTCAATGATTATAAAGATTACTGTGATTTTGATAGTGATGCAAACTCAGAAGTAAAATAATTGTGTATGGACTGTAGGAGTGTAACTGAAAGTAGTTTAAAACTGAGCGAATGGGGGTTTCAACCGCAAGCATTTCAACAATATAAAATTATTTAACAAAAAATTAAACACGGGAATGTATTTGTAGTACATTTTGTACAAATTGCAGGTTTCAAACATTTTTTGTAAAATGATAAATGAACACAATGATTATAATATGGTTATTACTACATGGTTATATGCGGCTTTGAAAAAAATTCGAAAAAATTTCCACCATTTTAAATTGGGTATGTATTGCATTGTTGTCTAAAAAAGCAGATATTTTTTCCGATTTTCACCAAATAAAAACAGTTATTTTCCAAACCGCATACATACAATACAATAATTGAAATTAAACATTTAAATTTGCCTCAAATTATCTGATTAAAAATGCATTTTACACTTTTTTTTTTTAACATACACAACAAGTTTATATGACACTGTATACAATTTTACAATATTTTTTCTTTATAATTTATACATTTTTGAGAACTCAAACAGATTTCTTTTTTTGACCGTTACACCCGAAAATGACATTACAGGGTACATTTATAGAGCCTCTTCGAAAGACTATACTCTAGTATGTCTGGCGTACCCTGGACAGTCATACCTACTATCTAACCAACTGGCTATTTCCACCACGGCATGAGGTATTCGCGTGTAACTCGTGTCGACATGATAGATAGACAAGGTGCTTAGGTGGCAGGGTATGTCACAGAGCACGGATTCGCCGCGCGTAATAGAGGTGGAAGTACTAAAAAAAAAAAAATCGTGGCGCCGAAAGAGCATTCAGAGCATTGTTTTCTTTCTATTTTCGTAGTTTTGAGGTGCTTTTTGTTCTATTGAAAATAAACAGCATTTTTTTTCCGCCGCGAAAATAATTATAGGATACCGCTTTACTAATTCCGCTAAGAAACATTATTACATTATGTCGCCATTCGAGTAGCGGAACATCACGAGAGTCAGTTGAATTGTAGCAATCGGAGCAAAATGTTGTCGCTTTCGACTTAGTAAATACAGTATAGGTGTACTTCGGATCCCTTAGATTAGTTTTTCCGTAAAATCAACTTCAATTTTAAAACAAAAAAAAAAAGAAGTTTCGCTATATGAACTTGTCGACTGCCACAGATACGTGCGAAACAAACGCGGCACCGCAACAAAACAGCGGGCTGAGCGCGGAGGTGAAACTGGCTTCCGAGCAGATTGGGGAAATCACGCGGGAAAGAGATAGAACCATAATCAAATCTGGGCGTTAGAACAGGCAGTTTCGCTTCTATTTCGCTTGTCGTACAGCGGACAAGTCGTGACGGAACTACTGCGGTTTCGCTGCTATGGTTTCGCGGCGGATATGTGATACCCGCATCAAAGCTGTCAATTTCTATACGTAACTAGCGGATGCCCACAATGTGTTACTACGCAAAAATATGTCTTAAACCATCTTCGCATTATTGCCTTTCTAATGAAACCGGTTTGGGGCACATCGGTTGGATGGCTTCAAAGTCTATAACGGACATAAGTAGAAACAATTTTTGAGTTTTATATATTTCTACACGTCATTAAATGTCGTTGTATGTCTAGGGTGACATAGTTGTTGAGTATAGGGTGATATAGTTGGTTTGTATGGAAAGTGTTAACAATGCCGCCTCTAGAAGGCGCCGCCGCGGCATCTCCGTGCTCTGTGGGGTGTGTCAATTCTAATAACCATATATTGTCTATGTACTAAATATGTATTCACAACTTGGTGCATGAAGCATTCAAAAAAAAAAACTCGTGTGGCACTCGGGGACTGCCGCGGTAAAGCTATTGCATAGCATTATTTATCAACTTATGCAATTATAATTATTTATTTATTTTTTATTTATGCAGTATTTTTTTTTTCATTGATATTAATTCAAGTACGGTCATACCATATACATACACGTTAAGCGAACGCTCGGCCGAGCTACATGGTAGGCGGAGTGGGGGATGTTAGGTTTTATTTTCGTTACGGAATTTCTTGATTCGGTCGCCGCGCTCAAACCCCGCGATAAAAGCTATGCAATAGCTTAAAAAAAAGCAAAGGTATTTTTTTAAGATTACACGTAAGGGCTCATACACACAAGCGACTCGCGTCAACGGCAGAGGCAACTGCAGCCGTCAACGCGTGCCGTCGACAACGTGCCGCTCGTGTATTTGAGCACCGTACTCACACACACGAGCGACACGTTGTCGACGGCTGCGGTTGCCTCTGCCGTTATCTTGTGTCGCTCGTGTGTATGCACACTCACACCTACAAAACATTGCACTGTAATGATCTTTTTATTCTGTTTAGAAATTTATTTATAAATGTTGCTTAAAGTTAAGAGGCGTTTAAACATCAAAAATGTATGGTTAAACATTTGCTAATCACTTACCCCTTTATTTATAAACTTTGCTTAAAGTTAAGAGACGTTTAAACTTCAGAAATATATGGTTAAACAGTCGCTAATCATTACTTAACTTAACGCAACGTTTATAAATAAATTTCGCCAGCCAGCCAGTTCGCTTTTAGTGTAACGGTCAAAGGGCTAACAAATAAGGACGAACGTCCAATCTTTACGTCCCAAGAGGTAACTAGGAGTAACTAAATAAATAGAATCTATACACAAATTGTCATGTTACTAAATTTCACAGCCAAACGAGAGAATATAATATTTTACAAATTTTAGCTCGCGTTTCACTCGCATCCTAGGAGAACTACAAGGGGTAAAGTAGTGTAAAGGGTTCAACAAGAGGGTAGCTCACCTTTTTTTCTTTTATTAGACACATAAATACATGCCTTCTTCCCATGGGGGTAGGCAGAAACTACAGAACGCCACCTGCTACGATCCTTACATACTCCATTTGCCTCGTTTACGTTCATAAATCTGGTCATACTCACGCCGGTTGCGAGTACTACGCACCTGACCTGTCTTGAATTAGTAAAAAATGGGTTTTGGCAAGCCATAGTTGAGGAGGTTAGGATCAAAACCACAACATATCCACTTTTGGCAATTTTGATTTCTGCACAAAATGATCAAACCTACCAGTAACTGTTTAGTTCAAAACAGCTTATTCTCCTTATTAAAATGATGTCTAATATTAACGTTTAGTTCAAAACCTCAACTTATCCTGGTTAAAAACAAAATAACTGTTTTAAGGACCTATTTATCACGAATGTAAATGTCATTCTTTAAAAAAAAATACAAAAATATGTGCTCACTATTTATTAAGATATTTTTCGATTTCTGTCTTATTGAAAAAAGTGGACGTGTAGTGTTTGTGATCCTAAACACCTCAGTTATAAAAAGTTATAAAATGGAAGACTTTATGAGAGGAAATAAGATTCTTTGGAAGTAATCTACGAGGTTTCATAACAAAACATCACGCCTGTATCCCCTAGGGTTAGGCAGAGGTGTACAGTACACCCACATTTCGCCAGTTATTTTTAATTGCCATGTAATAAAGTGAGCTTATTGCCATCGACCGGGCACGAATCCAGACTCCGGGCTGCTACTGAGAATTTTCAGATGGAAAAGCCATGAATACGAGGTATTCCACTCGTAGGTAGACGTTATACATAAACATGAGGAAGATAATAATTAGTACCGTCAGACGGGGTGAACAGGGATGCAGGGGTGAATCGGAACGAAACTTTAAAAGGGATGTTAATATTGAAATAATATAGTTTGTTGCCAAAAATGACTAATGTGTTAACTGTATTATAATTTACGATTACGTGCCCTTGTTGGCAACAAACTATATTATTTCAATGTTAAAATCCATTTTAAAGTTTTGTTCCGATTCACCCCATTTGACAGTACATTAAAGAAAAAATTAACCAGAACGGTGTCCGCGTGGTAGATTACAGCCCACTCCCTCTCAAGAGAGGAGGCCTGTGTCCCAACAGTGGGAACATTATAGGTGTGCAGAAACTACATAGAAACACATTTTTTTTTAAATTAACATTTCTTCGTAAGGCTGTGAAACTTAATGTTAGTAAATTCTGAACTTAAAACACACAAGTCTGTTATATAACAACTGCAAAATAATAACTAACCTTATTTTAGGCCTAATTTTTTTACACAACTCTGCAGAAGAATGATTCATCGGAGAATCCTTACATTGACATTTTGATTTCATCAATTTGTAGCATTCATTTTCATTGTTTTGAATTTTTTAAATGAAATACTTAAATGCAGTTTTAAATGTGGTAGAAGATTTTCTTAAATTAAATTTTATCAGGCAAATAGCCGCTATAGTAAACATTGTGTATAAATAAAAAGTTTTTCTGAATACAACACAACACTACATCAGGCCTGTATTACCTGAGAGGTTAAGCAGAGAGGTGAATCCACATTTCGCCAGTTGTATTCAAGTCCCATGTAATATGGGACGAGTTTACCATTTACTCAAAATACCATTTCAGACACTAATTTACATAGTCCTCTCATGATCTGACCAAGATTATGTCTGAACTAGGGTAGATAGGAAATGTCGACTCAATTTAGCTTATTTTAATTTTAATATGACTTGTTAATGTGATTCCGATATCCTACTTACAGATTAAACAATTTCATTTCATTTCAATGGGTAAAAATGTTGCTACTAAGAAATTCCATGCTGCAGATTTTCCGAAGGACCACTCAGTAAATAAAACAGACTTGCTCGCATCTAGAAAACCCAACAATAAATATGTACCCTACATAATTTGTTCGTCCTAGGTCATTAAAATTAACTATAAGCTTAATGTTCCATATCTAACGCCGACAGTTTCCTGACAAACTCCGCCCGTTGTGACGGTGTGAGTTCCTGGAAAAGAGATTTTACAATATTAACATCATGAAAGAAAAGAAAGAAAGAAAAACTATTTATTGGGACTAGCACAGGATTATCACAAACTAAACTAAACACACTCTTAGAAACAAAAAAAAAAAAAAACGAAAACAAAATTAAAATAACGTCATCATGCTTCTATTCCTCGATGGAATCCGCTGGATGCGAGAAGCACAAAACCGGTCGAAGTGGCGGTGCTTGGGGGAGGCCTATGTCCAGCAGGGGACGTCTTTTGACTAAAATGATGATGGTGACGATGATTCCTTGATAGGAGGGGAAGCGAGAGGTGTAAAATACATCCATGTTTCGCCAGAATCATGTTATAAAGAACACATTTTTGACTTTAACCAGGCACAAATCCATAACGGTTGGTATTGATAGTTTCCTAATCGAAAAACTCAATAATCTCATACGCTCGTCCACGCACTTGTGAAAGGTGTCGACGATATAAAGGGTCAATTGTAAAATCATAAATCATTTATATTTTAATTTAACTGTATTGACCTCGAACTTCATAAAACAATAAAGTACTTAGTTCTAAATTCAAATTATTATACACGATAAATCTAATAATTGATGGACATGGAAATTAGCATTCGTTTGTATTCGGAAATGCGATGATTACCGAGGGACATTAAGAAAATAGTTGTACTGTACATGAAGGTCCTAAGTATAAAAACTTTTTTACAAAAAACAACCGACTTCCAAAAAAATAAATACTAAAAAGCGTGAAAAATAACTTTAATTTCGGAATTCGGTGTCTTTGGTTTTGTATTTCCGTTTTTGGCCACCGACTTCCGAAATTAAAGTTATTTTTCACGTCTTTTTGTATTTTTTTTGGAATCCTGTTGTTTTTTGTAAAAAACGGTTTTATTTTTCACTTTTTAGTTGTGGTACCTACCCCACACAAATTCTTATACCGCCTACTTGATATGTAAATAACAGTGACAGGAAATTATTAAAACATCATCAATATAAACTAAGTGGAAAAAATACGCAGTATTAAGGATAACTCAAAAACTACTGGTCAGAACTTGATCAAATTTAAATGGGACCACATGTGAAGCACCAGTTTTCAAATAAAAAAAGAATTATCCAAATCGGTTCACCCAGAAAAAAGTTTTGAGCTAACACACATAAAAAATAAGCATTAACTCACCACTACTAGGTTATTAACAGCTTGCAACAGCGCGTCCTGGTGAATGGATCGTAAATTGCTCTCGAGCACCGAGTTGTCGTCGTCAGCTTGTGCCTCTAGCCATTTGCAGACCGCCTCGTTGTCGTGCTCCCATTGGTGGGACTAGGGAGACATAGCATGATTTTAATGACTCTTTTCTTTTATGTAGTAAAATTTTATTCATTGCTCAAATACATAGCAAACTATAGTTTTGTATAATTTAGAAGCATTTTGCAATTTTGTAAATGTGAGTACCATGGATTCGTTTATTATATAATTATGTTGACTTGACAGAATGGCAGTAGAGACTATGTCATGCTCACTTAAATGTCTCACTGTTGGTGGCGCGTGTGTTGGATCATTCGGTTCCCTACAAAATGGTTGAGCTGGATGGTGCTAATCCACGCGTCATGTTCGTGAACGGGCGCCGTCAGTTGAGACTGGTCATCTCTTAACTGCCACGGCTTATTTTTATTATTAATTTTATATTTTGAATTGTTTCTTTATATATTTTTTTTCATTGTTCTCGCATATAGAAGCAACACGAATAATGTACCCAGGATTTTGTAATATCTTGATTTAAAAAGAGTGTCCTTGGAGTTTCTTGTCCATTCTTCTCCATAGAGATCTACGTTTTGGAATGGGCAACTAGCTTCAACTTTCTGACTAACTGACCGACTCTTTGACAATTCAAAAGTGCCTGTAAGTGGTTTAATTGAAATAAATGCTTTGAGTTTGAGTTTGAATTTGAGATTAATGTTTAAGATAGGCTAGTCTTTTAACCGCGAATTAGGTGATTTTTTTTCCCATACAAACTGTATGTATACCTTGTAATTCACACTATACAGGGTTATTGATAATAAGTCCCCAATCCATTAAGGTGATGTAGAGGAGGTCATTTGCAACCACATGACCCCTTATGACCCCTATGTAAATGTCAACCATTTTCGAGTAATTTGACATTTGAATATTTTTTTGAAGATATATCTGTATTTTATGGCGTCTCGTTGGATAACTGAGAAGTTGTACATGTTTTTGGAACGTTCCGCCGATAACACCCTTGTTTTTTTTGCTTTAGTCAAATCACCTACTCAAAATGATAAAAACTGTAACGATTTGAAGCTCTGATTTAAAAACTATGTATTAAAGATAATTGTCATTTTATGGTTGAAGTAGAAGCAAATAATAGTAATTTAAAAAAAAAACATGCATGGCTTTTTTATACATTTTCAAAATTGTGTACCGCCAAAAAATATAAAATTACAAATTACTCTAATATGGTTGACATTTGCATAGGGGTCATAAGGCGCCATTTGGTTGTATTTGACCTCTCCTACATCCCCTCAATGGATTGTCGACATATTACCAATAACCCTGTATATAATAATATAAATTCGAAAGTCAATCTGTCTGTGTGTAGACATCATGGGCCACCATGTGAAGACACAGTGGGCCATCATGGGCCACCGTGTGAAGACACAATGGTTCAACATGGACCACTTCGGGCCATTATGGACCAATATTTTTTCTTTCTTTTCCTGTTTATTTACCTGCGTCTCCCCCCTGTCCTCGGTGAACCATCGCCGCAGCGTGGCGGCGGCGGGCCCTTGTTCCATCTTGTCTGCCGGCTTCACCGCCTCTTGCACTCTTCGCTCCTGTTCATTTTGACGTAGTAAGCGCTTGAAACGCCAGTAGAATTGGCGGCGCGAGTCGCGCCATGGTACTATATCCTGAAAGTAAAAAGTATGTTTTAGTAATAGAAATAAAATTGTTATTCCCCCGTTTTCACTAACGCTAGGCATTACAAGGCATTTCTGAATGCCTAAATTGTACAAGCCAACTGTTTCTAAAAGAGTAACCGTGGAGTTCCTTGCCGGCTCTTCTCCATAGAAGACGACCAATTGGAACCGTGCACCTAGCTTCTGACGTTTCATAAGTGCCCATGTAGGTTTATGTCAAATAAAATATTTTGATTTAATTTCATTTCAAAAAGGGAATTGTTGGATTTTCAACTTTCGGCGCTGCGCGAGCGTTGGAAATCAAAGAATGCCCATCCTCGATACGGGAGAAGTTCCTAGATTAGGCAATGCTTATAAACATGTTTCTATCCCCAGTTTCTACCGGCTTAAGAGGGCGTACAACGATACACTAGCGCCACTCCTTTCAAAAAATATTATCTCGTAACTGAGAAGGAATTCTGAATAACGGCTTGTAAGAACCCTCGGTAAGTGTGTCTAGAATTTTCTATAACCTTTTATAAAGTTTCATATTGAGACACGAAGCAACAAAATTCGATGTAAAGAAAAGCGGCCGCATTCCTCTAGATCGTATTTTGTTGCTTCGTGTCTCAATTTGAAACTTTATAAAAGGTATTAGAAAATTCTAGACCCACTTATAAAGGGTCCTTTCAAGCTGTTATTCATATTTCCTTCTCAGTCACCGCCGCGAATCATATTTAGATCAACATACAACCTGACACTGACTGAAAATTGCAAAAAACGTAAGAAAAGTTGAATTTAGCGGGCTACCCTGACGCTTTTAGAAATAAAGAAAAATAGTTTATTCTGCACAAACAAAACGCACCTAACAAATGAACGACATTAATTTAGAGACATACAAAATAGTCAAAAGCCTCGTATTCATGTTACAAAAGTTTCATAATTTTGTCTATTGCTTGATGCCAGAGCACAGAACACATTTACTCAGGAGTGCCAGAGACTAAAGACAATACACATTGCTCTGTGTTGCGACACTGGCAAATGACAACAAACAAACGATCAAAACAAAAACAAAATGCCGATTGCAGTGTGGAAAAATGACTACTTTTGTAACAAACAAACAAACAATAATAATAAGAACAATTAAGCAGTGCGTCGCATCTGTGCAAGAACAGGTCGTTGCTCAGCAAAATGCTGTGACTTCGGACGAACCTGTCGTCAACAGCGCTGATTTTCAGCAACTACCTCTCGGAACCTACCTTTTCAGCAACTACCTTTGACCTTAAGGCCCTTTGTACCCACACGTTTTTCTTGCCGTGAAAAACTACGGTTTATTCACCGTGTGTAGGGACGGTCATCAGTGTTGTATGGATCACTGTGGAAGCTTGTTGAAGGACACGTTTTTTCTACAGCGCGGTTTATAAGCCGTACCGTATAGAAACCGTGCAGTATACAAAGGGCCTGAGGCTGTGCGTTGTCTGTTAGTCAGTAACGGAACTGTTTTAAATGTATAGAATAAATATAACGATACTTACAAATATGCATCCTTTTTCTAGCATCCTTTCGGCTGTGTCGTGTAGTTCTGCGAATTGTACTGCGATCTAGAAAAAAAAAATAAACAGAATCGTTTATAAAAGCGAAAATAGAATAAACATTACAAAAACTCAAGACCAGTAGCCTAATTGCGTAACACACTATGACAATCTGAATCATTTTGAAGTCTATTGCTAATCCATTGCTTCATATGTTCGAAAAATTTGTCTGCTCAACAACGTAAATAACGCAATGAATGTTGTTGAACTGTCAAAATGAAAGCCATTCCTACAGTTAGTGTGTTACGCAATTACCCCGCTGTACTTAAAATAAAAAATCAAAATGGCTTCTCGAGGGCAGATTATCAAATAGGGCAATAAAATTAAATTGTGAACTAAATAGTTAAATAATTTCTCTGAAAAATGTTACTTGTTTTCTTGTTACGTTTTTTTTTTAACAACCCTGTTTAAGCAGAGATCGGATATTCGGATGCATATTTAAAGTTAATTTTTAGCTATGAAAGTATGCAAGCGCCTTCTTAAAAAATACATTTTTTGTAAAAAAAGAACCCGGGATGCCAAAAACACTGAGAATGCATAATTAGTCGGGTTAATAATATGGAAGGGACTTCTAAAAAAATATTTATTTAAGAAAAAAACCTCGGGATGTTTGGATTGCATAACTATTTTATTTTATACAGATGCATATTTATTTTAAATTAATGTTTAACCTCCGATGCAAATATGTGTATGTAGGGTGTAAGAGGAGGGTGGAGGAGTGTCAGATAAAAAAAAAAAAAAATATATACAAAACCGCATTCCATATTACCCAATATCTCAACTTCATGTGAATTTGCATGCGAATATCCGATCTCTGGTGATAAGATTTTGTTTGCATAAAGCACTCTGGTTTAATTAGTCGAAAGGATGGCACCATATTATATTAATTATATAACATCACGCGTGTATTCCGCGCAAGGTTAGGTAGAGGTACACTCAACTTTCGCCTATGTTTAAGTCCCATGGAATAGGGGGCGAGCCTATTGCCATGAACCGGGCACAAATCTAGACTCCGGGCTGCTACTGAGAAATTCCAGATGGAAAACCCCAATAACAGTATTCCCGATCTGGAAATCGAACCCAGGGCCAAGAGCGGGGTCCATTAGAGCCGATGCCTGCCAGGGTCGCAAGTTTGTCCGAAAGGGTTACAGTGTGCCAGGCTTTAGTCAGTAAAAGTCTGACACGCCCTCCTGCTCTACTCAGAGCGGGAGAAGTTATTTGATAATTTTTCAAGTAAAAGGTATGTATTCTGTTAATACCTCTAATATTTTCACGACCGAAATGTCCAATGTAGTGTCACGTCAAATAAACTCCTCCCATTATTTAATCCTGCTAATATTATAAATGTGAAAGTGTGGATGTTTGGATGTTTGTTACTCAATCACGCTAAAACGGCTGAACGGATTTGGATAAAATTTGGCACATGGGTAGACTATGACCTGGATTAGGACATAAGATACTTTTTATCCCGATATTCCCACGGGATCGAGATTTCTGCGGGTGAAACCGCGGGGCGCAGCTAGTAACTTATATTCTAGTCATTAAATAGATCATTCATTCATTCACAGACACACAATGTATACAAAAAATAATAATAAAGCTAAAGAGTTTGTTGGTTTGTTTGTTTGAACGCGCTAATCTCTGGAACTACCAGTCGGATTTGAAAAATTATATTTGCATTTGATAGCCCAATTCTACAGGAAGGTTATAGGCTATTTAACATCACACTAAGACCCTTAGAAGCCGAGCAAAAAGAAAATAAGTTAGAAAGAACGCTAAGTGAAAACGAAGTATTAGCGCGGGCGGGCGATGCAATGCGATGCGGTGGGTCGGGGGGCGAAATTTCACGCGAACGAAGTCGCTTGCAGAATCTAATAATTCCATAGATTTCCGTATTTTTTCCAATTGCAGAACAGATCATACCTGGTGGTAAATAGGGCTGAGTTCCTTTTCGCGCGCCTTCGCCGTTTTCTCAGCTGCTAATAATTCTGTTTCTAATTCCCGTACTCGGTTTTCAGCTGAAACAAAATAAAAATATTGTAGAGTTTTATGTGAACAAAAGGAGATGTTTTAAAATGGGCCAGGTCTACGTACACTACCTCAAAAAAAGAGAAAAATCCGTAGAATTCAACAAAAATACATAAAATTCATTTAAATGTATATACTGTTGTGGTAGTTTTTTTTTATTTATCAATAAATTTTATCTATTTTCAACTTGGCGTCACACCAATTTAGTTACTCTGTGTTAAAAAAAAACAATGCCAGTAAACCATAGATCGACCAATGATTATAGAAAAAGAACTGTCAGCTGTCACAACAGTGTCAATAAACATGTCAAACGTCATTAATCAATCAAAATGACAGCTTACCGCCATGACCGGTTTTTCTTGTGTGTTGCAATTTGAAGTGTAATTTCTTGTGGTTTATCAACAAACAAAGCCATTTTAAAGTAATTGGACAGTGAGAACTGTTTTAAACGTATTTCCCTATTTTTAAGTAAAGTGTACAAGGACCTGGCCCAGGCTCCATACATTTTGGAACATCTCCTTTGTCTCGGAAAGTTCTTCGGGAAACGCGTGGAATAGACGTAACGTAAATTCGAACGATTTTAAAATATTTAAAATAGTTGTGGTGCTCGTGGCTAAGTAATAAAAGCCGCCCGGGTCCATCGATCCGGTTAAGCTACGTTTGCCGCAGTCGGTCCGTGGATGGGTGACCATCTTTACATACCGAGACCCATCCGTGCCTCGTAAAGCACGTTAAGCTGTTGGTTCTGGCTTTCATTTGTGGATCTTTGACAGTCGTTACGGGTCGTCAGAAGTCCGAAAGTCTGACAACCAATCTTACCAAGGGTATCGTGTTACCCAGTAACTGGGTTGTGGAGGTCAGATAGGCAGTCGCTCCATGTAAAATGCTGGTATTTAGCTGCATCCGGTTAGACTGGAAGCCAACCCCGAAAATAATTGGAATAACGGCTAGGCAGACGAATGACTTGTTTCTTTCATAATATTTATTTAGTTTTAATACTTTTTTCACATCTTTGGGTGATACTAATTCTGCTTGTTGCGTAATTTAATTGTGCTTGTTGCATAATTTAATTGACCTTGTCGCATAATTTAATTGTCTTTATCGCATAATTGAATTGACCTTGTCGCATAATTTAATTGTCTTTATCGCATAATTTAATTGTGCTATAGGATAGTTGTATTTTCATGTAAAAAAAACGTTCGAATTTACGTTACGTTTACGTCGCGCGATCGTGCTAGGGCCTCTGAAGCTTGGTAGTGAAGTTTTCTATTGACTTTAAAATTGAATTTATTATCATTTATTGATATTGAATATGTGAAATTCTAGGGTCGTTCTGTTTATGCACCCCAAAAAATCCACCCTAAAGTGAATACGCGGAAACGCATGTCCGAGAATCCACCCTAGACTAGACTAGAATTTATAGGCTCAGGGTTCCTCGGACATGCGTTTCCGCGTATCCACCTTAGAGTGGATTTTTGGGGATGCATAAACGGAATAACCGAAATTCCAGATATAAACAAAGCCATCGATTTAATTTTAATTAGACCATATAATTAAACCTGGATGAGGCTGGCACAGGAGCGTGGGGATTGACACAAGCAAAGAGAGGCCTATGGTCAGCAGTGGGCGAAGTCGAGCTGAGGAAAATGATGATGATATGAGGAGACTATAATGAAATATTTTATTAATTTGTGTACTGCTTTCCCGACGTATTGAGAAACAATTCTACGGCATGTATCAGAAAGGTATGGTAAAATTTAAGGGTATGGTGCAAACGTATGACAATCTGTTGTTATTTTCATTTTACTTTTTTAAAATTGTTTTTAAGAGTGTGTTTAGTTTTTAGTTTGTGATAATCTTGTGCGAGTTCCAATAAATACATTTTCTTTCTTTCTTTTATTAGGTGTAGTCATATTTAAGGGAGTGGTGGTGGTGATCATTGTTTTCCGTATTTTTTAGTTTTAAGGTGTATTTTTGTTGCTGCAATGCCAATAAACGCATTTTTCTTTCTTTCTTTCTTTCAAACTGAACCACTTTCTCCATGAGATCAACATCGTAATCGCGAAAATAAATATCAGCCGTCCCATACATTTGGATGGAGTAGTTAATGAAGTTTTGTATGGGACTGTGGATAATTTTTCGCGAATACGATGTTGGTCTCATTGAGAAAGTTGCAGTTTGATGGTCTGTACCACGCCCTTAAAGGAGATGTTTCAATATGGGCCAGGTATATATAAATTACCTCAAAAAAAAAAAAGAGAAAAATCCATAGAATTCGGGAAAAATACAGATGATTCATTTAAATGTACACTGTTGTGGTAGTTAATCGATATTTATCAACGCCATGACGGGTTTTTGTTGTGTGTTGCAATTTCAAGTGTAATTTCTTATTTTATCAGCAAACAAAGCCATTTTAAAGTAATTGGACAGTTGAGAACTGTTTTTAATGTGTTTCCTTATTTTTTACTGGGACCTTGCCCGGGCTCCATACGTTTTTGGAACATCTCCTTTGACCACACATTTCTGATACACGCTGTATAGTTAAATGCTCTTTTAAATAATTACGATTGATTGATATTTTTATGGTTACATTAGACTTGATATTTATATTTCGTTTTATTACCTGCTCTGCCGGAATCGGTTCTGATGAGGCTCTCATCAACGGACCCTCTGCGATCCAAGCCCTTTGAGATCTCCTTGATTTGTTCTTTCAACTCTGAAACAATGCAAATACATTTACATTACATAAAATCACGTGTGTATACCCGAAAGGGATAAGCAGAGGTATAGAAAACACTAACCACAGTTTCAGAACTATTATACCCGTTTTCGCTAACACGACCAATAAATAAATAAAGACAATACATTTATATTATGCACTGCCAATGCACAACCATTATACTCTTTGTGCGCAACGTTTCAATCGATGCACTGAGCGGCAACGCGCAAAAGATCGTCAGTAATTTTACCGTCATTTATTTAAATGACCGTAAACTATTGGTATTTTACGCGCCTTTTTGGTAAAATTACGTAACTTTGCAACCATATTTAGCATTTGGCCGATAGTTCGCTGACTGTTCAAGCTGAAGGCAACCTTGTAGCTCATCCAACTTTTTTATCGGTCAATACTAAATCGTTATAATGTGCGCACTTGCATACATCTTCATACTGATTAATAAACCGACCAGAAGTCTATAATCTGCGGGGGCTCTTAAAGTGACTATTTCAATGTAGGACGCGATTTTTTTTTTCTGTTTTGAATTACGAGAGCTTTAACCTTAAGTAAAGCTAGAGTTTGACAAGTTCTCAACAAAAAATTCTCAAATCAGAAACTGGATGATAACAAATCTGTTATCAAGTAACGGGCTGTTAAGCTCGGCAAAATACACAGCTATAAGTTATAATTCCATTAAGACCAGTTTAAATAAAACTCTGATTAAAAATAGCGTATGAGGTCTAATATAGACGTATAGAAATCCTCCTCTTTTTTAGAGACGATAGAAAGGTTCCACGTACCTGCAATCCTAGCGCCAACCCTCTGTAGTTCAGGGTCCAGGCGGTGCATGGTCTTAAGGATATCTCGCTGCTTGAACTTCACCTCAACAATAGCTTCGGCTTCTAAGACACCTCCCCTGAAAATAAAATGAATTGATACAAAACATGCCAAAATCGACTAAAATAATTAATTTCAAGTAAACCATTTACAGGAGGGCAGTGGTGGCCCAGTGGTAACGGCCCCGACTTACGAGTTGTAGGTCGTGGGTTCGAACCCAGGCAGGCGCTTTACTTTGTGTAAATAATTTCATTACCACTGTGCTCAAAACGGTGAAGGAAAACATCGTGAGGAAACCGGCATGTTCTAGAACCAAAAATTCGAAGACATGTGACATCTACCAACCCGCACTGGGTCCGCGTGGTGGATTATAGCCCACTCCCTCTCCAAGAGAGGAGGCTTGTGTTCCAGCAGTGGGAACATTGTAGGCTGATTGATTTATAGATAATTTGGAATTATCAAGGAAGGTCAGTCAGAAAGAAAAAAATAAGAGTTGCCCATTCCAAAGCATAGGTTTCAATGAAAAGAATGGGAATTTCCTTGGACCCTCTTTTAAATCAAAATGTTGTTATTTTAATAAAAGCCATATGAAGCAGCATGGTGGATGACGGTTACGGCCCCCTCCTACTCTCACAGAGAGGTGGCCGGTGACTCGGCATGATAGTTTTAATGATTATAATTCTGTGAATACACACTTGATACGGTCGCGAATCATATTTTGATCAACATACAACCTGACACTGACCTGCAAATTGCAAAAAACGTAAGAAAAGTTGAATTTCGCGAGCTACCTTAGCGCATCCCCCTTAAATCAGAAAAGTTATGTGCTTCGTTCCTGGCCTCTGCCTATGTTCAGAAGTAGACTGATTTGTAATTTGATTGATCTGTTAACCATATTTTGATTGAACAGAGGGTCCATGCAGTTTTTTGTCGTTTGTCTTCATAGAAACCTACTACGCTTTGGAATGGGCCACTAGCTTCATCTTTCTGACTGACCGACTCCTTGACAATTCAAGTGTTTTGATGATTTTTATGATTATAATTCTGTAAATACGTATTTGTTACAGTCGCGAATCATATTTTGATGAACATACAACCTGATACTGACCTGCGAATTACAAAAAACCTAAGAAAATTTGTACATCGCGGGCTTCCTTGGCGCTTTCGCTTTAAAACGTAACTGACTGGTTGCCGTCCATTTTTTTTTGGTTTGGATTTCATCAAATAACAGAGCGCGAGGGCGTGTGAAACTTTTACTGACTAAAACCCACCCGTGTTCCTTCAATTGCCTGTGTGTCAGGGCCACTGTAACCCTTTGGGACAAACCCGCGATCCCGGTAGGCATTGGGTCTAACGGACCCCGTCAATATGTGCCGACATCTCTATGAGGTGCGCGTGGAACACAACGCGCCGTCGACCCGGGCCTGGTCTTACCGGATGGCGAGCTGCACTGGTTGCCGTCCTGGATGAGCAATTGTTACAGTTGATAGATCTGTGCTCACCTGGCCTCGGGGTCGGCGTACATCTCCATGCGCTGGCTGTTGACGGAGGGGTCCACGACGGCCCACGCGCCGCCGCGCAGCTCGCCGCCCGGCGGGATGTACACGTTAGACTGGTCTGTGCTCACCTGGCCTCGGGGTCGGCGTACATCTCCATGCGCTGGCTGTTGACGGAGGGGTCCACGACGGCCCACGCGCCGCCGCGCAGCTCGCCGCCCGGCGGGATGTACACGTTAGACTGGTCTGTGCTCACCTGGCCTCGGGGTCGGCGTACATCTCCATGCGCTGGCTGTTGACGGAGGGGTCCACGACGGCCCACGCGCCGCCGCGCAGCTCGCCGCCCGGCGGGATGTACACGTTAGACTGGTCTGTGCTCACCTGGCCTCGGGGTCGGCGTACATCTCCATGCGCTGGCTGTTGACGGAGGGGTCCACGACGGCCCACGCGCCGCCGCGCAGCTCGCCGCCCGGCGGGATGTACACGTTAGACTGGTCTGTGCTCACCTGGCCTCGGGGTCGGCGTACATCTCCATGCGCTGGCTGTTGACGGAGGGGTCCACGACGGCCCACGCGCCGCCGCGCAGCTCGCCGCCCGGCGGGATGTACACGTTAGACTGGTCTGTGCTCACCTGGCCTCGGGGTCGGCGTACATCTCCATGCGCTGGCTGTTGACGGAGGGGTCCACGACGGCCCACGCGCCGCCGCGCAGCTCGCCGCCCGGCGGGATGTACACGTTAGACTGGTCTGTGCTCACCTGGCCTCGGGGTCGGCGTACATCTCCATGCGCTGGCTGTTGACGGAGGGGTCCACGACGGCCCACGCGCCGCCGCGCAGCTCGCCGCCCGGCGGGATGTACACGTTAGACTGGTCTGTGCTCACCTGGCCTCGGGGTCGGCGTACATCTCCATGCGCTGGCTGTTGACGGAGGGGTCCACGACGGCCCACGCGCCGCCGCGCAGCTCGCCGCCCGGCGGGATGTACACGTTAGACTGGTCTGTGCTCACCTGGCCTCGGGGTCGGCGTACATCTCCATGCGCTGGCTGTTGACGGAGGGGTCCACGACGGCCCACGCGCCGCCGCGCAGCTCGCCGCCCGGCGGGATGTACACGTTAGACTGGTCTGTGCTCACCTGGCCTCGGGGTCGGCGTACATCTCCATGCGCTGGCTGTTGACGGAGGGGTCCACGACGGCCCACGCGCCGCCGCGCAGCTCGCCGCCCGGCGGGATGTACACGTTAGACTGGTCTGTGCTCACCTGGCCTCGGGGTCGGCGTACATCTCCATGCGCTGGCTGTTGACGGAGGGGTCCACGACGGCCCACGCGCCGCCGCGCAGCTCGCCGCCCGGCGGGATGTACACGTTAGACTGGTCTGTGCTCACCTGGCCTCGGGGTCGGCGTACATCTCCATGCGCTGGCTGTTGACGGAGGGGTCCACGACGGCCCACGCGCCGCCGCGCAGCTCGCCGCCCGGCGGGATGTACACGTTAGACTGGTCTGTGCTCACCTGGCCTCGGGGTCGGCGTACATCTCCATGCGCTGGCTGTTGACGGAGGGGTCCACGACGGCCCACGCGCCGCCGCGCAGCTCGCCGCCCGGCGGGATGTACACGTTAGACTGGTCTGTGCTCACCTGGCCTCGGGGTCGGCGTACATCTCCATGCGCTGGCTGTTGACGGAGGGGTCCACGGCGGCCCACGCGCCGCCGCGCAGCTCGCCGCCCGGCGGGATGTACACGTTAGACTGGTCTGTGCTCACCTGGCCTCGGGGTCGGCGTACATCTCCATGCGCTGGCTGTTGACGGAGGGGTCCACGACGGCCCACGCGCCGCCGCGCAGCTCGCCGCCCGGCGGGATGTACACGATGACGGGCGCCGTGGCCCCGCGGAGCGCGCGCACGATCTCCGCACCGAATTTCAGGATTTGTTCGTACATGTCTGTGGGGGAGAAAATGGTTTTTTTTTAGGTGTAGTAAGACTCCAAAACACTGATTACTGACGTTGCTCAAAAAGCCGCTAAATTGAAGTGGGACTGGGCTGGTCACGTCTGCCGTATGCCCAATGAGCTGTGGGTCAAAATAACTATTACGTGGAGCCCTGACACAACCAGGTGGCGTCACGGCAGAACCTGTATAAAGATAGCGGGACGAGCTAGAGAAAATAAACAACCAGTGGTCCACTTTAGCCCTGGATCGAAAGAGCTGGAAGTCATGGGGAGAAGCCTTTGCCCAGCAGTGGGATGAAGCAGGCTAACAGTAGTAGTAAGATTTTTGTAGCAGTACTAACATTTGCAGCACAACAAAAATTTACAGAACATAACATCACGCCTGTATCCTACGAAGGGTTAGGCAGAGGTAGCGTAAAATACGTAATTAATTAATGTTGTTATGATCTATCAAAATAATACTACTATAGTGTATTCACGGAGACGAGTTAGTATAGCGCCTTCTCTATCGCACATTATCATACAAATGACAAAGACAAAAAAAACTTTTTTAGGGTCAGTGGGCGTTAACAATACCTTAGAAATGTAAATGTGCGTTCACACTGCGCTTCTTAAAAGTTCGCTTAGTTTATTCCTGCGGCTTCGTCTGTCGTATAAATTGAGAGACATTTATTTGATAGAATTTTTTTATGGGTACCTACTTTTTTATATATCTGGATGGATATGAAGGAAAGAAATAAAATCGAGAGTTAATGATTAAAGAACAATGCCCACTTCCCATACATTTAAAAACCTGACAATGAACGTTTATGTATTGTTATGAGGTATAGTAGAAAGACTACCTGTAAGTTTAGAAAATAATGTCTTATAGTCATTTTTACGGTTTAAACGCTACGAACTCCAAAAAATATGAATGTAACTTTTTAGGTTAGGATTGGCCGTTACTTACTAAATATAGAGAAATAAATGTGCTAGACCTAATTATTAACACTCGAAGTATAGTCTCAAATAGAAATACTTCCCTGGCTATGTATATGCATCAAGGAACATAATACTCACCTACGGCGAGATATGCATCGTGTAAAGTCTTTTTTACTTTGAGAATTCCTTGAAACAAACTCCCTTATATTATAGTGACAATCATCGAGTCTAAGCAGTGACCTGCTTAGACTCGATGATTGTCACTATAAATTGAGTGTCGAGTGTCGAGCATTAACTGCTGTTTCTCCAACACACATAAATAAGTACCTACTAACTACATTTTTAGTAAAAAAACGATAGGTAGTTAGATAGTTTCTATACCTTTAAAAAGTCTAACAAGTTCTTGTATTGTCAATCGCAGAACTGTCAAATATCCAAAAAATCCGTTTCAATCTTGCGAACTCAATTACATACTGCGTGATTAATTTATTAAATTATTATGTTATTTTTTTATTAATTTGTATTAAGAAAATACTAATATAGAAATACTTATTGATTAAATAAAACGTAAAGTAATATATAAAACTCAGAAACAGAGTTGAATAAAGTCAAGTAGCGGATATAAAATGGAACGTTGTAAAAACAGGGTGCGAAAGTTGAGATGCGTTCAAAACATGGTATACGTTTACTCTTACGTAGAATAAGCATAAAGAAATATTAAAAAATATTCTTTTCCGGCGTTTCTTTTAACATTATGATAAGCGTAATTAATATACAATTAAATTAGCAGAATTTTAGGATTTATTTAATTACTATACATAGTCAGGTGAAAAATGGGCATTCTTCTTTTCTTTATTATATTATAATATCTACATAAACAAGTTTATAACATATCATCATCATCATCACTCTCCGTACTATCACTACTGTCGTCGTTTCCTACATTTATTATGAATCTTTCAGTCATTGCTTCTACATTTCTGTCCATGGCATCCATTTTGGGCTCAACTTTTTCTATGACATGCTTTATACATTTTTTCCATTTCTCTGCGTCAATATTATGAATTGATTCGTTTAATACAATTTTTAATTCTGCCATTTTGTGTGTTTTCATGTGTGAAGCTACATTTCCTTTAACTTGAGCCCACACTAGCTCAATTGGATTTAATTCGCAATGATACGGCGGCAGTCTCAATACAGTTTTGTTTTGTGATTTTGCCATTTCGTCTATAATGCAAGCGTCATGTCGCTGTCTATGATTTTTAACGATGTTTAATAATTCACGTTTCAACATATACATACATACATATACATACATATACAATCATAAAATCCAATACACCAGCCGATTCACAAGTTGAGCATACAGTCACAAGTAAGAGCACGTCTGCACAGTACGGGAAGTATGAGTAGACTAAAAAGTACTCGTACTGTGTACACCGCCTTAGCGTTTATCACTGACCAATCGCAGTTAAAAAATTGTGTGAGTGAGATAGCGCTCTACTAACTCGTCTCCGTGAATACACTATAGTAACGTTATCTGTGGTAAAATGAGTTGTATCTTTTCTTTATGAAATATATTTTAGTCTGTTAGCGACATTCACTTGTTTCATTAAAGGTTATGGGCCATCCGGAAATTATCAGTTATTTTGTTTAAAATAGATAATTAGTGAAAGTGAAATCGCGGAAATATGACTGCGAATTATATTGCCAGTGTACCTAAACTAAATGGAAGACAGAATTATGATGAGTGGAGCTTCGCGGCTGAAAATTTGTTGGTGCTCGAAGGGATGGGCATGTACATCAAACCGACGCCAAAATTTGAGGTTAAGCCAGTGGACGATGCAAAAACGAAGGTAAAGCTAATATTGACTATTGACCCGTCATTGTACGTGCATGTAAAGAACACCAAGAGCTCAGCAGAATTATGGACTACATTGAAAACTATGTATGATGATTTTGGTTTCACAAGAAAAATATCGTTGCTGAGACATTTGATATCTATACGACTAGAAAATTGTGATAATATGGCGACATATGTGACTGAAATAGTCGAGACAGCACAGCGGTTAAATGGCACGGGATTTACAATTACAGACGAATGGGTCGGCTCATTACTATTAGCAGGTTTGTCTGATCGTTATACACCCATGATCATGGCAATTGAACATTCGGGTATTTCGATAACTGCAGATGTCATTAAGTCGAAATTACTTGACATGGAGGTAGTCAGTGGCAATGACAGCGCGGAAACCGGAGCTGCATTTGCCGCGCGGAATAAATTTCACTCTGGCGACACTAAGTCAAAGAAATATTTTGGCGGTTCCTCAACGTCAAACAAGAAAACAGTGACAGCAATGACAGATTCATCCAATGATGTTTTATAGGACTAGATCAGCAGTGTACAGCGCCGACGTGTAACCACTTCGTATATGTCCGCAGGCATATCTGACTTCAGTTGTCAGCTTGACGTCAAGTGAGCAATTGCTTAGCAATAAAAAATATCCAAATGGTAAAAAGAGCGGTTAAAATTTGTATGTAACGGTCTGAAAAAATCAATAAAGCAAGTGGTGTTACATTTCACAAGTAAATTTGCTCAATTTTCTTCAGATTATTCAAAAAAACATTACGAGACGAAATAAATGTATCAAACATTGTTTTTGCCATCAGTGCTACCAGTAAAAACGATTTTGATTTTGCCAGATTGTTGGGAGTTTACTGAATGACGAATGTATGTTCCTGTAATTCTAAATTATAATATCATTCCATTTTAAACAAGTAATTTGACACGATCTTAATAGTTTTTAAATATAATATTTACATTTACGCATTTGTTTCTTTTCTTCTTTAATGTACCTAATCCTTGTTAATTTCTTTAAAACTTTAATCTATTAATAGTATGGAACTATCAATAGATTAAAGATTTAAAGAAAAAGAAATACAACCTTTCATAATAATTGATTCAATAACTACCATAATTAATTCTGGGGAAATTATGTTGATCATTGGCAACCCTGGCTGTTTTTCCGATAACAATGTCTTGTCTCATTCCAACGTAATTAATTTGAGGGTAGAAGAAATGAGACAAACATAGATTATTTTGACGGATTGATATATTTATGTATCCGTTTCAAAGCTACGACTTTAAACTCGTAAGTGGTTACGTTTTTCTGAAATTGTTAGTAGGCCGTTGCGCCTCTAGTATTATGTAACCTCATTGGATTCATCTAAGAAAACAATAACATGTTGTAAATGTAAAGAAGATGGTCATTATCGAAATCAGTGTCCGTTATTGAAGCAAAATAATAGCAAATGCGTGTTTAATGTCGTTTTCCTGAATGGAAAGTTTAACAAAACAGATTGGTACGTGGATTCCGGAGCGAGCGCACATATGACAGGGAACGAATCTTGGATTAAAAATATGAACTGTACACCGTGTTTACCTGAAATTGTGGTAGCAAACGAATCAAAAGTGCCAGTTGTTTGTTCCGGAGACGTCGACATAGTTTCTAACCTAAAATTCAACATTACTGTGAAAGATGTACTATGCGTGCCTAGTTTGACAACAAACTTATTATCTGTAAGTGAACTCATTAAAAATGGTAATAATGTCAGTTTTGATGAAAAACACTGCTATATACGAAACAAAAGCAATGTTTTGGTAGCTACAGCTGATTTATCGGATGGTGTATATAAGCTGAGATTGGACACACAGAGTTGTATGTTAGCTGCACCGGCGTTAAGTGGCAAACTATGGCACAGAAGGTTAGCGCCCATCAATAGTCAGGACATGAATAAAATGAGAGCGCAAAAACGTTGCATTAGAGCGATGTGTGGTTTGAAGACCACCGACAGTTGCGAACCAAAGTTTAAGTCCCTAAAAGTGCTCACATTTCCGTCATTGTATATTCTGGAAATGGCCATGTTTGTAAAGACCAATAAAAACCTTTTTCCGACGATGACAGAAACTAGAAAACGACCTGTCAGAAATCAATACAAAAATTTATTACAAATCGAGTCCTGTAACACAGCATTAATGAGGAAAAGTGTTATTTGTATGGGTCCTACAATATACAATAAATTGCCAGATGTAATGAAAAACGATACAATTAATTTTTTTTAAAAGAAATTAGTAGCCTTCTTAACAGCAAAATGTTATTATTCGATAAATGATTTTTTAATGGACAAAACTTTTTAATCAGCAATGTGTAAAATAAATATAATTATTATTATCTTGAACATTACTACATTAATTTTTAATTTTATTCTAAAGTAACATTTTAATTTGACATTTTTCAATATTATTTAATGCATATGTATAATTGCAATAATTAACTGTGACATCTTAATTTGTAACAATTTTTATAATTTTTGCGTGCCTATTTCCAGGCAGAATGTACATGGCTCACTCCTTCCTATTCCACCTGTATTTTAATGTAACCTACATTCATTGCAAATAAATGATTTGATTTGAGAAGTATGGTGGATGGTTTGTCATATGAAAACAATTTTGACATAACCAAATCTCAGTGTAAAACTTGTTGCGAGGGAAAGCAGGAGCGATTACCTTTTTCACACGTGGGTGAAAGAAGCACAGAGACGCTACACAGAATCCATACAGATCTTTGTGGACCAATGGAAACTAGTTTGTTGAATGGTGCACGATATTTTATACTGTTTGTTGATGATTTTAGTCGGATGACATTTATATATTTTCTTCGAAAGAAAAATGAAGCATTTACTTACTTCAAGATATTTAAGACAATGGTGGAAAATCAGTTAAATAAAAAGATAAAAATACTAAGGTCAGACAATGGACTAGAGTACACAAACAAAGAGTTTGAGAATTATTTAAAGCAAGAGGACATAATTCATCAAAGATCTAATAGTTATACACCGGAACAGAATGGTTTATGTGAGCGGGATAACCGTACTGTGGTAGAGAAGGCTATATGTCTGCTGTATGATGCAAAGCTAGACAAAAGATTTTGGGCAGAAGCAGCAAACACTGCCGTCTATTTGAAAAACAGGTCCATTACACCAGGACTACCGAAAACACCTTATGAATTGTGGTATGGGAGGAAACCAGATATAAGCCACATACGCTTGTTCGGTTGTAGAGTTATGGTACATGTCCCTAAGGAGCGACGCTTGAAGTGGGATAAGAAGTCTGTGGAACACATATTAGTTGGATATGGTGAAATGTTAAAGGCTACAGGCTATACAATCCTGTCAAGAAGAGTCTTGTTACCAGCAGAAATGTGATCTTTATGGAAGAAGAATTAGATACCAAAAATAAAACACAGGAATTGGCTATCTGGATTCCTAATGAAGAGACACCTGCAGTGGCCATACAAGAGGAAGTGAATACAGATTCAGTGGGGGAAGCATCACAGAATGTTTCAGACTCCGAAGACTGTCATTCAGATCGTTCTGTGTATGAGGATGGGAGTAAAACTTTGACTGAAACTCCAACTCCAGATGACTTAGTGCAAGAAGTCCAGGCTACATCAACCCCAGAGCAGGAGCCAGAATTACCTAGCAAGCGTTCCAGGAGAAAACCTGATCGATATGGCTATATGTGTCTTTCCAGTACTGTTCCAGCATCTAAAGAAATTGAGTTCTCAGAGGCTCTCGAGGGGCCTGAGAGTGAACAGTGGAAGCGCGCCATGGCCGATGAGCTGCAGTTGTTTGAAGACAACGATGCTTGGGAGCTCGTTGACAACCCAGGCGATCAGACCATTGTGAAGTGCAGGTGGGTGCTTAATAAAAAGTTTGATGTGGATAATAATGTGCGGTTCCGGGCTAGACTTGTGGCTAAAGGTTTTTCGCAGAAACCTGGCATTGACTATACAAACACTTTCTCTCCAGTGCAGTGGTTAGACATTCCACACTTAGATTATTATTTGCTCTCAGTGTTAAGTTGAATATGAGTATTGATTACTTAGATGTAACTACAGCCTTTTTAAACGGTATCTTAAAAGAGACTATTTATATGTCAGTACCTAATGGTTTTGTGAACAAAAGTGGGGGAAAGGTTTTGAAATTAAACGAGCAATTTATGGCTTAAAACAATCTTCTCTTGCGTGGTCTGACCGAGTTAAAGATTTACTTTGTAACTTGAATTTCAAAAATAGTCAGTATGAGCCTTGTTTGTTCACAAAAACAAAGGTTCATATTAAAATTATTGTTGCCCTTTATGTTGACGATTTTTTAATATTTTCTAATAATTCTGTTGAAACTGATAATTTAAAACATGTTTTGGGTGCAGAATTTAAAATAAAAGATTTAGGACCTGTAAGGCAATATTTAGGCATGAGGATAAATGTAGACAAAAATAAAAATGTAATAACTGTAGATCAACAGCAATATATTGAACAGTTAGCTTCTAGGTTCAATATGTCAGACTGTAAAACATATAACACGCCAATTGAATATAAATTAAATGTTGAGAAAGCTGATGAACGTATAACTGAACTTCCATATCAAAAGTTAATTGGATCATTAATGTATTTGGCAGTACTAACTAGGCCAGACATTTCCTATTCTGTTAGTTATCTCAGCCAATTGAATAGTTGTTACAATCATACACATTGGCATTATGCTAAACCAATTTTAAAATATTTGTTATATACAAAAACTTATTGTTTAAAATTTTGTAAGGATGATAGCAAGTTACAGGGTTTTGTAGATAGTGACTGGGCTAGTGACGCTTTAGATAGAAAGTCTTATACAGGCTTTTGCTTCATGTTGTCTGGATCTGCTATTTCATGGCAAAGCAGGAAGCAAAAGACAGTATCTCTATCCAGTACGGAGGCAGAATATACTGCTCTGTCTGAGGCAGCTCGGGAAGCAGTGTATCTTAGAAATCTTCTTCATGAAATTATATGTAGTTATCATATGATTGAGATCTACTGTGACAATCAAAGTGCATTAAAATTGTCAATAAGCAATCAAAGTCACAATAGATCAAAACATATTGATGTAAAATCTCACTATGTAAGAGATGTTGTTAATTATAAATATATAATAATTCTATTTATGTACTGAAGAAATGACAGCTAATGTTTTCACTAAAGGTTTATGTGCTGCATAAATTGGGAATTGTACCAAAATGATTTTATTTGTTTATTTTGATAAGTGGGGGTGTTGTTATGATGTATCAAAATAATACTACTAGTAATGTTATCTGTGGTAAAATGAGTTGTATCTTTTCTTTATGAAATATATTTTAGTCTGTTAGCGACATTAACTTGTTTCATTATAATTTATTAATTAAGGGTCTTACCTTTCTGTCCACCGCTGAATCCTCTCCAGTTGGCGAAAATTATAATAGGTAGTCCTTCGCGGGAGAAGTCATTGATGGCCTGAGCCGTCTTGTAGGCAGAGTCGGGGAACCATACCTGTTTGTAACGATAAAATAAGGTGGATATTATAAGTATGCACTTTTATTTTTGGCATGAGTATTGAAGATTGTGTTATTTTTGGGGGATGCGTTGAGGGAGTAAATAAATATGTGTTTAAAAAATTATGCGTGTGTGTTCTGTTGTTATGTTTCTAAAGATTATAATTCTGTAAAGCCATATTTGTTAAGGTCGCGAATCATATTTTAATCAACATGCAACTTTACACTGACCTGCAAATTGCAAAAAAAACGTAAGAATATTTGAATTTCGCGGGCTACCCTGGCGCTTTCGACTTAAAGCTATTTGTTTAGATGGGGCAACAATACAATTTGAGCCGTCTAGTAGACCAATGATACCCAAAGTGGTCTATATTGACCCCCATTGTTAGATATTACACTTTTAAATCTGTGAAATCTTCTAAGATATTCATTTTAATAATATGCTGTAACGGGCAATTTTGATCTACATTACATGCACAACATATCCAACGTATTTAATTGGATAAGGATTAATACTGTATTGTTTAAAATAGCTTCGTAAATAACCCATTTTTTTTTTGTAGTATGTAAAAGATTAAAATGGTTACTGTGGGTTATCTTTCGGAGATAGACATATACCTTCGCAGACTTTTCTGTAGACCTTTTTAAGATATACAATTCCTTAGTACATTATTTTGATCTATCTCGTAAGGTTTAGCCAGCGTTTGAAATGTAAGCGCCCAAAAATATGCTTTTTTGACATCATTACAAATCTTTGAAATTCTCGGGTTTGGCAATGTTTCAGATGATGCAAGTAATTTGTTACGTCAATTTTATTGTATGCCAAGACAAGAAACTTGTATCGCGTAAATGGGGCTCTACGGTATGCCACAGGCATGGTCTAAAAAACAAGGTCTGGCATTCCGAGAGTGACACAAGCTTACGTCACTATCCAGTTGCCACTTTATTGCAACAAAACAAGAACTATGGAAACATTATCAGTCACCATCCTGTTAAAAAATATATATAAAGCATTTAAATTGTCGTTTCGTTTTTCTAATCAAACGAAACAATTCAATTTAAACTTATACCAACGTAATTGTTAGTAAAAACTTCATTGATTTATCGGATTCGCACAGTTAATAAAGGCGGCTGGGGAGTTATTATTACACACTACTGGTAACACAGCGGTGATGACGTAGGCTTGTGTCTCTCACGTGACCACTGTGTCTTGGAATGCTATACCTGGCGAAGTATATTATTATACCATGGCCACAGGCAATTGGCAAACTGCATTGGTTGACGTCATCACGTCAACGGAGGAGGTTCTCAATTGGGCTGTTTGTTTTTGTGTTTGTTACCTCACAACTCCTTTATTTAAAAACGGATTTGAAAAATTCTTCTTTTCTTTGAAATAGTATACTTATAGGGTGGTGCCATAAAAAATTTGAAATTCTGATGAGAGGTTTTTGAGTAAGGTTCAATAATACGTATTTTTTCCACTTAGTGTATGTTGATGATGTTATAATAACTTCCTGTCACTGTTATTTACTTAGCAAGTGAAGGTGTACGAATTTGTGTGGGGTAGGTACCACAATTAAAAAGTGATAAATAAAAACAATAATTATTACAAAAAAACAACACGACTTCCAAAAAAAAAACATCACAAAGTGACAAATAACTTTAATTTCGGAAGTCGGTGGCAAAAACGGTACAAAACCAATGACACCGACTTCCGAAAGTGAAGTAATTTTTCACTTTCTAGTGTTTTTTGTTGGAAGTCGGTTGTTTTTTTTTTTTTAATAAAGTGTTTGTGTGTGTAACGAAAATAAACAAATTTTATTTCTTGTAATTAAATTGCACCGGCTGTAGTTTTCTTATTACTGACCTGTCCAGCCTGTTGCAGTGTCTTAGCTTCAGAGTCCAAGTTAGCGGGATCGGCGGGTAGTGTCAGCTCTACGGTTCTCGTCTCCACGGCTACCACTCCTATAGGGATACCACCGAGGCGGGCACGACCTAGAAATAAATTGAATAGAATTATCTTTGTTATGTACAGTTACCAAAAGTTAGCCGGATATAGTTGAAGTTTAGTAAGAAACCGATGAATGTTTTCGAATGAAATCTAATTTAATTAATAGAAATACACACAACAGCATGTCTCCTTCCATAGTTCTCTATCAGTCGTCATTTTTGTAGTCACCACCTTTCTAGCCATATCGTCTTTCACACAGTCCATCATTACTAAAATGCTTAGCGGTGATGTCTGACCACAAGGCTGTATTATTTCATCCTAGCTGCTACATCGAAGAAGCCAGCCCTTTTAGCATGTCCTAGAATTTTTGGGTCTTAATATGACCCCATTGTTGACCCCGCCACAGAATGACCCCAATTTAGACCTCTGATATTGAACCAAAAATTTTACTTCTGTCAGAATTATCTTGTACTAGTTGCGCTCCGCGGTTTCATCCGCATAAGTCTCGATTCCGTGGGAATATCGGGATATCCTATGTCCTTTTCTAGGTCATGGTCTACACATGTGCCAAATTTCATCCACATACGTTCAGACGTTTTAGCGTGAAAGCGTAACAAACAAACATAAAAACTTACTTTCGCATTTATAATATCAGTTAGGACTTACCAGTGATGACGGTCTGAGCCCAAGGCTGCATGATCTCATCCCAGCTGCCGACATCGAAGAAGCCAGCCCTGGCCGCGTCCCCGGCCAGCATGAGGCGCGGGTCGTGGGCCGCGCGCGGCGGGACCCACTCCACGGGCCGGTCGATGGGGTCCGATACGCGCATTATGGGGACCATGCTTAGTTTGTTCTGGGGACAATTTAGTATGCTTAAGATTGTTTTGATATAAAATCGTAATTTTTATTCAAATTTTAACCCCGACTACTACTCTAACTTTGGCCCCAGTATTGATCCTAGGCATAAGATAATACCAGTTTTGACCCTAGATGTCAAATAAATAAATTATGATCTCCGACAAAAAATATCCACAGTTTTGAAATAGACGTCCAATTTACCCAATATTTTTTAACCCTACGTAAAATTACCCCTCCGAGCTACTTGTTGCCCTCCGAGCTAGTTGTGACTTGCGTACACAGCGCGACCGAGCACTTCGTTTAGTCGTAGGACTGTTATACGATACGACAGATGGCGCTAGTGCCACGCGTAACATCAGCTCCGCGTATTTTAATTACTAAAAATACATAAAACAAAGCTTAGACAAAAATAGATAGTAAATTAGAAATAAAATAGCATAATAACGAAGTACTAGTGTTCTCTTAGCGTTATATGCAAGTACAGTGCTCAAATTACAATTTCAAAATACAGTTTGTTTACAATTTCAGACTATCAATGTTTGACTATAAATAAACAACTAGTGCAGCGCAAATAACATTAAATCTAAGTGAAACAGTGAACTATTATCAAAACAAAGTGTTTTAATTGAGTTTATAAAAAATAAAAAAATCTGTGACGGTTGCGGAAAAAATATAAAAGTTCAAAAAACGCCGTATCGAACATTTTTTTTAACACAATTGTTCATTTACAACGCCTATTTCAAGTCATTACGGTAACAACAAGTTGGCTCAATGATTTCGACGACGTCATCATATGCTCGGTGTCTCGAGTTCCGACCCAGCGCTCGACATGCCGACGGCGAGCAATGGGCAGCTCGTCGTCCGGTAAGGACCAGGCCCGGGTCGACGGCGCGTCGTGTTCCACGCGCGCCTCAAAGAGATGTCAGCAAAATTGACGGGGTCCGATAGGACCGATGCCTGCCGGGGCTGCGGATTGTTCGAAAGAGTTACCGTGGCCCTGGCGCACAGGCAACTGAAGGAACACGGGTGGGTTTTAGTCAGTAAGAGTCTGACACGCCCTTCCGCTCCGCCCAGAGCGGGAGACGTCATTTGATGATTTCCCATCCAAAAAAAAAAAAAAAAAAAGCGCTCGACATTGACTTTTTGTGATATTTGTAATTTGTTGCTTTCTAATAAATGACAAAATAATTTAGACTCATTCTACAAATTTACAAGATATAATTTCGTTGATAATCAAATACAATACTAAAGTCGCCGCTAAGTGAAGAGCATTGCTTCTCGCTCGCGATCGCCAGAAAATGGATAGTACTAGTAATGTTACATTAAGACGTCACTGTCGTCAAACAAAAGCAAAATCATGTGAAATCTTGAATGAGAGCGATTCTTTTAATACTACGGTTTTCCGAGGACCGATTGGGTAGGAGCTTAGACTTATCCGCAGATAAAACAACCGTCATCGAGGACTTAAAGACAGAATTAAGCGACCTTAAATCCAATTTAAATAGTACACAACATGAGCTCGACAATATTATTTTGGAAAATATTCAACTGAAGAAACAAGTGTCACAACTTATACAAGAAGTTGGTGTTCTCAAGCAGGTATGCAAAAGTCCCATATCATCAACAAGGAGAAATTCATTTACAAATCGTAAAGATTCCAAGCGTCGTTTAACTTATAGCTTCCAAAGTAACCTAATCCAAAACTCAACAACTAACGATCTCGTAACGCATGAGAGTACCGATTTGGAAAATGCGTTGTTAAAAAATACATTACACAAAACAAACCCAACTAAGAAGAAAATTTCAAAAGACCGTAGTCTGTCGTCCGATTGTGAAGTCGATACAAGTTGCAAAGAATCTCATCTATCTACAACAGATGGCGCTACTGGTAACGTTTCGGAATCCGTACCCAAAAACCGACCAGTCTCTAGTATGGAAACCTCTAATAGTAGAAAGGATATTCGCACGGATTACAAGGAATTCTGTCAACATACTAGTAACACTGAAAAATACAAGCTATGTATCTTAAGTAGCAATAATAGTAATAAGATACTAACAATCGCAGAAGACACGTTTCCAAATTTGCCATTATTTGACACCGCATTGTGGAATGAAGAAACATATTGAGTGTACGTTACCCCAGCAGGAAAGTGTCTCCTAGAGTTATATGAGTGGAACATTTAATTGGTGCCTTAGCTGCTGTAAATGTGCCCCCACATAAAAAATGTGTGCCCCCTGTCGTTTTGGAAAAAAACGGAAAAAACGATTCCTGCTGGGGTAACGTTTTTCTAGCAGGAAAATTCTAAGCGAATGATCGGAGAGAGAAAAATTGTGCATGGCCAGATAGCTTATATGTGTGCCAAAATGTGCCCCCAAAAATAAAATCTGTGCCCCTTCAGGTTTTCGAGATATTGCATTTCCTGCTGGAGTAACGTTTTGCAGAATCGTATATCTCTAAAACCATTGCATGTGCCCCTGTAGAATAAACATACACGAGTAGCTCTTAATGTGTGCCCCTTAGTGCCCCAATTAGATTTAAGAAAATATTTGTAGTTTTCAAGTTATCGCGGTTTTATGAAAACCCGAAAAAACATCGCAGCGCCTAAATGAGAGAAGGTATAAATTCGCTGAAAACTGTATTCGGTCCTTCTTGACGCTAATAATAACCATACAAAGTTTCAAAACTGTTAATGCATGCGTTTTTGAATAATCTTGCTAAAAGTCAAAACGATGGTGTCATAACTTTGACGGCAAAATACAAGGAACCGGCTCAATCCCAGATGTGTAGGTGTAAACCAAAATCTTGTGCCTTTAGTCAAAAATATATGGTGAAAATATTCAGCTTGGAATGTTTTGCATTAAGTAAATATTAACAAAAAACCAAAATATGTAAACAACGGCTGGTTATCCGACCAAATTCGAATGACTACTAAAAAGCGACGGATTCATACATATCGATGACCTTCTTTACTTTACTCACTAACCGGTTCACACGTGTTGTGCCTGAGTACACTGAAGTAGAAAAGTAATAAGTAATAAAATAAAGTTGTTATTGGATTATATTCCAATAGCTGTTTCTGTGACTTTACACATGATTAAGTACATTATAAATAGTAGCCTAAGTGCTATTCCAAGGTAAGCTATCTTCTCCATTCTAAATTTAATTAAAATACATCCAGTAATGTATGTGTGAACGAAAGAAATACATCCAGATATTTGCCAGGTCTTTGACCCAAAATTTGATTGGTCCCGATGTTTACAAAAAATATAGTTCATGAAATGTGTGATGAATACCTACTACGAAAAAGAGGTAGCTCTTTTTTGCATATAAATAAAAAGCCCGTATTTATTTATTGATAAGCCGTAGGTTAGATAAATTAACATTAAGTTTTTCATCATAATAGAAGATTCCCTTTTTTTATATATCTCTGGCCCCGCGCCATCCGCTGACGTCGTGTCGCAAGGAGTCGCTTTGTCTAGCTTGGAGAAAGTGAGACAGCTAGTACGCGTATGGTATTAATGTGACAGAGACAGTAACGTGTAACGTCGCTCTGTTAAGAATAATAGGTACGAAGTGCTTATTGACTAGGAAGTGCGTTTGGATTATTACTTGGTATTGATAAACAAACAGTTGCAGTTATGACGCCAAGGACACTGTTACGTTGAATCACGCGGTTGCACTGATACTGTTTGTTTACTTTTTTTTTAAGTTGGTTGAAAGTGGCGTTTTAAGCATTTTATAACAATTGTGTGGTTGTAAGGGTGGTGGATTTTATGGCACGATCTGCGGTGGTAAGTATTTAATGGCATTGTTTTGACTTATTTAAGAATACTTGTACACTTATCAAGTAGGTACTTGGATTTTTTTCATTAAGTACTTTACCTATTTATTTATTTTTAAACAAAAAATGTTCTAAATCATGTTTGTTTGTTTTCATCTGAAAGGATATACATACTTTCCGATTGGTCCAATAGAAATTTCATCAAAATCGACTCAGTAATTTTTCTTTTTTGTTTAATACGTATTTTCTCTTCTTGTGCTAGGTTGATGTGATGACATATAATCCCTTAATAACTTCTAGTTACAATGTAAAAAAAAAATCATGACAAGAATTCATATGACTCCAAAACTAAGACTCGAACACAATCCGTCAACACTCAACATGTCACAGTCACAGGGCTGTATCTTTTTAGCCGAAATAGCTAAATACTTGATTTGATTTTTACAGAATGTTCTATGGCAGCTATAACAACAATAATATAAACCAAGCAGTGAGGGGTGGCATTTTGCCTAAACTTCCCATTGTTTATCTAGCTAGATGATGTAAGTAATAATTTTGTTGATCTTTATAATATAGTCCTCCAGACCGTATTTGGTCACAAGGCGCATTTAATATATATTTTTATTAGCCCCCAAAACTTTTGAACGTGACTGTACGGACAACAGCTCAGGTATAATACGTCCAATAAAGAAGGTCATCGATATGTATGAATCTATCGCTTTTTAGTAGTCATTCGAATTTGGTCGGATAACCAGCCGTTGTTTACATATTTTGGTTTTTTGTTAATATTTACTTAATACATAACATTCCAAGCTGAATATTTTCACCATATATTTTTGACTAAAGGCACAAGATTTTGGTTTACACTTACACATCTGGGATTGAGCTGGTTCCTTGTATTTTGCCGTCAAAGTTATGACACCATCGTTTTGACTTTTAGCAAGATTATTCAAAAACGCATGCATTAACAGTTTTGAAACTTTGTATGGTTATTATTAGCGTCAAGAAGGACCGAATACAGTTTTCAGCGAACTTATACCTTCTCTCATTTAGGCGCTGCGATGTTTTTTCGGGTTTTCATAAAACCGCGATAACTTGAAAACTACACATATTTTCTTAAATCTAATTGGGGCACTAAGGGGCACACATTAAGAGCTACTCGTGTATGTTTATTCTACAGGGGCACATGCAATGGTTTTAGAGATATACGATTCTGCAAAACGTTACTCCAGCAGGAAATGCAATATCTCGAAAACCTGAAGGGGCACAGATTTTATTTTTGGGGGCACATTTTGGCACACATATAAGCTATCTGGCCATGCACAATTTTTCTCTCTCCGATCATTCGTTTAGAATTTTCCTGCTAGAAAAACGTTACCCCAGCAGGAATCGTTTTTTCCGTTTTTTTCCAAAACGACAGGGGGCACACATTTTTTATGTGGGGGCACATTTACAGCAGCTAAGGCACCAATTAAATGTTCCACTCATATAACTCTAGGAGACACTTTCCTGCTGGAGTAACGTACACACATATTGATAACATTGATCAAAAATTAAAAAAACTGTACAATGAACGACTACTGCTTGATTTTAATCGGTGAAGAGGACTTTCGACGAACTACCAACTACGTTGACCTAACAATAACAGTACGGGAAAAGCTTTTAAAAATTCAACACACAAATGTTGTAATATGTGGACCTACATTTAAATTGAACGACTACTCCACGATATTTAACGGAAGAATAGAAACGTTTAACAGCCTGATGTATCTTGATGCAAGTTCTCATAATTACGCGTATTTGTTCGATTCTAACTTTTATTTGTCATATAATTATAAAATGTTCTGGAAGAAAAGTGGATATGTCAATAATCACGGCATGGCGAATATATTTGTTAATCTAGGACTAATGATTAATGAATTTGTGTATGTTAGTAATAAAGTTAATATAAACCACGTCATTGATACGGAAAATGAGTGTGAGTCATCCCCTCTTTCTCTCCCGAACACTAAAGATCACGCGAATAAGTTGTTTTTTCGCTCATAAATATATCAAAATTTTACATCAAAATATTGCCGGCCTAATAAAAAAATCAAACGCACTTTCTGTATGTTTAGATGAGCTATGTGGAAAAAAGATATATGTAGATGTTTTGTGCATCACAGAGCATTTTATTAAGGAGGGATATCAGAATCAATTGGTTGTACCGAATTATTGTCTGGCTACTTATTACTGTAGAAAGGAGCAAAAGAGGGGAGGAGCATGCATCCTTGCGAGGAACGGTCTTCAATGGAAGGAATTGCCTAGAATATCAAATTTATTATCTTCAGGCATTTTTGAATGTTGTGCTATTGAGCTTACCGATTATAAGATAATTGTCGTCTGTATATATAGAGTACCAAATGTGAATAATCTTAACTACTGCCTGGATAAACTTGATACTCTTTTGCAAGAAATATCACGTTTACGCTATAAAAACATTGTTATTGGAGGTGATTTTAACATAGATGTGCTCAAACAAAATAGTTATACAAATGCTTTTGAATGTCTGTTAATGAGTTATAACTTGAAACTAGCATTAAAACAACCGACTCGCATGGCCAGCTTGACATGTGTAGACAATTTTGCGCATAATTTTAATAAATCATGTAAAACGGATGTTTTAGAGTTTGCGTTGTCTGATCATACAGCACAGCTGCTTCACTGTCCCGTGCAAACAATATATGCTATGAACTATTGGTATGCGGCTAGAAGGGATTATAATATCGCAAATATTGCGAAATTTAAAGATTACATAAAGTCTTTCTTTTTTGGAGATGTATGACACGGATGATCCAAATGTAGCGTATACATTTTTTTTGGATACATTCAAACTTATTTACGATTTATGTTTTCCAATTAAATTAATTAAAGTAGATATAATAAAAAAACCGAAGTGGTTATCTAAAGGAATTAAATTGTGTAGTCGAAAGAAAAGAAAACTTTTATGGCAATTTAGATTAAATCCTAACAAAAATAACAAAATCAGATTTTCAAACTATTCACAGTTACATAAAAAAAATATTCATTTGACACAAAAGGCACAAAATACCCACACAATAAAAGCATCTAAAAATAAGTCTAAAACTACTTGGCAAATTATTAATCGTGCAAAGTATAACTTGCCTAAACATAGTATTAATAAAATAAAGGTAAAAAATCAAATTCTATCAAATCCCAAGAGCATCGCTGAGGCATTTAACAACTATTTTATCGATAAAATCCAGATGAACTCCGATGTCACCAGCAAATAATTAATAATTAACCTAAGTATTAGCGCAGGTATCTACCCAGATGCCTTAAAAACATCTATTATAAAGCCGCTGTTTAAGAAGGAAAATAGAGAACTAATGGATTATTATCGGCCCATCTCACTTATTCCCGTAATTTCAAAAATATTTGAGAAATATCTATAAGGAATTATATAAATTTATTGAAAAATATGAAATTTTATGTGAGGAACAGAAAGGATTTAGACTACATAGGACAATTAATATGGCCATTTTTGACTTTATATGCAATGTTATTAACAATGTCGATAAACGTATACCTGTCTGCGGCATATTTTGCGATATGACCCAGGCATTTGATTACGTACATTATGGTACTCTGTTAACAAAACTTGAAGCCTATGGTATTAGAGGCAATATTCTTAATCTAATTGAATCTTACTTAAAAAATAGAATACAAATAACTGAAATTAACCAAATTAATACAGCAAATAAGAAGGAAGAGATATTTCGATCATCAGAGCGTGAAGTTAAATTTGGAGTACCTCAAGGGAGTGTACTGGGTCCTTTTATATTTATATTGTACATTAACGACTTACCTAACTGCATCGAGCAACCAGTAACACTGTTTGCGGATGATAGTACCGTGACAATACCTTGTAAAAGTGTAGAGAACTATGAAAGTGACATTAACAAGTCTTTAAAATTAATTGTAAGCTGGTTAGATGAAAATAATTTAAAAATTAACTTAAGTAAAACAAAAGTTATACACTTCAGTCAACGGATGCCTAGCATGAGCCTTAATGTACACTACAATAATGATGTTGTAGAAGAAGTTGAAACTACAAAATTCCTGGGTCTCGAAATAGATAAATATCTTAACTGGAAATCACACATTAATATTTTATGTAAGAAAATTAGTAAATCCGCATATGCTTTACATACATTATCGTCCATAATATACACGGATGCACTCCTTACTGCTTACTACGGTATAGCAGAAACCCACCTACGATATGGAATAATATTTTGGGGTAACTCAACCGAAAAAGAAACGGCTTTTAAGGCTCAAAAAAGATGCATACGGGCGATGTTTAAGCTTCAAACTACCGATAGTTGCGTGCCATATTTCAAACAGTATAAAATACTGACACTACCATGTTTGTACATTCTAGAAGTAGCTGTGTTTGTTAAGTTGAACCCAAGCATTTTAAACGTCTTACCGATGTAGTTCCACGTAACAGACGCGACAATACCCTACTGTGTCATCAGTCCGCTAAGACAGCACTAATGCGCAAAAGTGTTTATTGCATGGCTCCAGTCATATATGATAAAATACCAAAAAGTTGGAAAGAATTGCCGCTATTGTTATTTAAAAAAAGGCTTCGAAGCTTCTTGACAGTCAAAGCATACTATAGCGTAACAGAATTCCAGAGTGAAAAAAAAAATTGATACTTAGGCTGTTTACAATGTTTAGTTTTTGTGAATTTTATTATTGTTTATTTTTGTGTAATTTGTTTTAGTTTAGTGGATTAGTAATTTTGTAACTTTTGCATGCCTACCGGTAAAATATGGCTGAACCTATTCCCTTTAACACCATGTACTGTGCCCATATTTGCAAAATAAAATATCTTTATCTTTATACTATTTCGGCCCAGGGCCGGCATCTCGACATTAGATAGCGACAAAAATCTGTCGCTAAGTCGTATCGATGTCAAATTCCTATAATAGATTTTCAACCTTATGCTTTCGAAATAAAGTTGAAAATCTATTAAAGGAATTTGACATCGATACGACTTAGCGACAGATTTTTGTCGCTATCTAATGTCGAGACTGCCGGCCCAGTAGAGTAAGACCGCAGTTTTCACTCAGACATCGATTGATTCTAAATTTGGCCCCGCAGTAGCGTTCACATAAAATTACCCCACTTTGACCTCTACCAAAAGTTAGGGTCATTTTGACCCCTAATTTTACCTCTACCAAATTTTGGGTAATTTTTACCCCTACTTTTACCACTACCAAATTTTGGGTAATTATTACCCCTACTTTTACCACTACCAAATTTTGGGTAATTTTGACCAATACCTACAAAATGACCCAATTTTTTACTCCTACTAATATTTACCCAAATTTTGACCCACAATAAAACTTACCTTGGGTACAAACGCCAGCCACCTCAACGCGGTCCTCACAGCCTCCAGATCCGTAGGAGCGACGGCATGTGACACTCCGTTGTGGTGCATCACTTGTTGCCCTCCAAGCTGGTTGTTACTCGCGTACACAGCGCGACCGAGCACTTTGTTGAGGGCCGCATAACCGGTAAGGATGATGTAGGAGGATTCTACTTGGATTACTCGGTGGCCTAATCTGTGGAAAAGAAGAAGTATTAGCGTTTGTCAAGAAAAACATCTGCTGTCTCCTGATAACAAACTCAAACCTAAACTCAAAGGATTTATTTCAAATCAACTAATTACAGGCATTTTTGAATTGTCAAGGGGTCGGTCAGTCAGAAAGATGAAGCTAGTTGCCCATTCCAAAGCGTAGTAGGTACCTATGGAGAAGACAGGGCAAGAAACTCCAAGGACACTCTTTTAAATCAAAATATGGTTACACAATATTGGTTACTATCATTCATGTTGAAATTATGCACGTGAGAACGATGCAGAACGTTAAAAGCGTCCGCAATAAAAAGACTAAACAATTCAAATATTAAATTAAATTAAAATAGGCCGGGGCAGCTAAGAGATGACCAGTCCCTACTGACGGCACCCGAACACGAACAAGATAAACAAGAAAGAGACAGAAGTTTAGTGTACCAGTGATTAAGAGAGCTCACATTTTTATTGTTTATTATTTTTATAACAATCCATAGTAAATAGATTACAATATACAACCTAACATTAAAATATATATACCATGTCCAAGTTTAAAAGTAAAAAATAAGAGCTCGAAAGGAATCAAAAAATTCGTCCGCATCGCTGTCAATGAGATAAGTGCCCAAAAGACTGGCAGCATTGCCACGTTGGATGGCAATGATAATTCTTTGGGCTAAAAATAGGCCAGCCCTCTGGTCACGTGAAGAGATAGAACTCATTGATTTTGAACTCTCAACTAGCGGGCTTGTTGCTAATGACGAATTTGATATTATAAATCTAAAAACTATGCAGTGGTAATCTGCACTTCGCCATGTTGTGGGAGGACTAAGGTTGGCCTAAAAATGAAATCAAATCTCATTGTGTTTTAATGTCAAAATCAACTAACAATTTTTTCTCACCTTTGACTCGATTTAGCCGCTAGGCCACCAGCTAGCAAAGAAAGGTGCCAGCACGATATAAAAGAAAGACGTCCAAATTTAAAAAAAAGAATGAGTTTACGTCAAAAAATTAGTCTTACCAAGGATATCGTGTTACCCAGTAACTAACGGGGTTGTTGAGGTCTGCTAGCCGCTCCAAGTAAAATACTGGTCTAGCGGCATCTACAACGCCACGAGTCACACTGACGTCACGCAAAATCCTGCATCTCGCAAGCAGAGTTTACCGCGCAACTATATGCATATATACAATGTCCCGACATCAATCGTCGGGCAGTTGCCCACCAGATACGACACCTGTCTGGTCGGAGGATCCTCACTTTTCTATGGAGGTATTTAGCTGCATCTGGTTAGACTGGAAGCCGACCCCAATATGGTTGGGGATAGGCAGGCTGACGGTGATGATTGTAGTTAATTATAAAACACATACCTAACAACATATGAGCCGATACCGATGGCGCGACAGGTGACTATAGAGATGGTGACGATGTCCTCGTACGCCTGCGCGGTCTCGCCGGCGATCAGTCCGGCGTCGCGCAGACATTCAACACCTAGGCCGTCTTCTTTGCCTGGGAGAACGGAGATAATCATTAGATCATGTTTTCTATATAATGATATGTGATTAAAGATTTGATATTACATTACGTTTACAGAACTCCCAGCAGAGTATGCGCTTCGGCAATAATCATTAATCTTCAGAAATACGAACACGCAATTCTGAGATGGAATGTAGAGTTATTACAACCATGGAAATACGTACCAGTAAATTGAGGTATATTGCAATTACTGAGTAAAAAACATAATTTTTAGAAAAAAGTTCATCTTTATAATGATAACATTTAACATTCTCTATATTAAAACCAAATATTGCCATACAAATTTTTATTATAGAGAATGTTAATTGTTGTCATTATAATAAGAAAAAAAAAAATGTGTTTTTCACCCCAGTAGTAGCAATACACCCCAATTTACGGTACCTATTTTGTAGTAAGTACTATGGTTACAAAATTTGAGGTTAACAACTCTATACAATTCCAAAAAAAGCTTTTGAGTGACATATGACAAGATAATACCAGAGTAGGTATTCCAACAGAGATAAACTGTCATACAAACGCGCAATGATGGGTGCACTTTGACAAAGTGCAGCAGTACACAACTTAGATACAAGTCTTGCCTCTGTAAAGCGTTACTCTGTGGCGCGACGTTCGTACCAGGGGCGTAGCTACCGCCGTATCAGCCCTATCAATGATACGGGGCCCCAAACGTCAGGGACCCGCCAATCCGCGCCATAAGGCATTCCTAGAATATGTCCAAAATCTCAAATTCTTATTGATCAGCAGCCCGTAATTATTGAAAATGTGAAAATTTTAGTAATTTGTTTGCGGTCCATTTCTCAAGCTCTGAATGAACAGAGATTTTTAATACACACAAAAAGAATCTGAGTCAGGATGCTCCAATTTTCGCTTGCTCTTGCATTCTCTTAGCTAAATCACAATAACAGTTGAAGCTATCCCAGTCCAGAATGCTCCAACTTTCGAGCTCGCTCCGCTCGCTCTTCAATGAAAAGTTATCCGAGTCACAATGCTCAAATTTTAGTTAAATTCGCTCGCTTTAGTATTATCTTATATAGTAACATCGCAATGATAGCTCGCTCTTCCAAATAAGGATGTCATTTTATTTATTTTGCAAAAAACAGTACAATTCTTTTGAGATTCGCCGCCGCGCGCCGTGGAGTAAAAAAGGACCCTCAACAAATTTTGATACAGGGTCAATTTAGGACTAGCTACGCCACTGGTTACTACTAATTCGGAAGCACGCAGATTACCGAATTGCATACTTTTTCTGGTTTAACTGTACCTTACTTGTACTTGAACCAGAGTCCAGCCACGCGACAATGAACTCTATTGTAACTAGTATAAGATAATAACTTACCAATAATATCAGTAATCTTATACCGAGACTCGCCCTCGTCTTCAATGAGCGTGGTCTTGACGGAGCCCAGCGCACCTAGAGGAAATAAAGAAAAACATTATTGCCAACACATAAATATTATCAATAGTAAGTACATTATATCGCATTTTATTGAAATAGCCATGTTAAATTAAATCAGTTTTAATATTAAAAGTATTGTTTTGACTATTGTAGTACCGACTGAGTTCGAAGATAGCATGACTAACGAATCACAGCGCAGTGCCGGTCGATGGCAGGAATGAGAGTGGCGGGAAAATGCAACTTTGGTTCAGAGTTGCCAGATTGGGCGATAAATCGCAAATTGGGCGACTTGCAGCGCCATCTTGCGACCAAATTTAGAGGTATTACGATTGTCGCAATTTGGGCGATTCAAATTTTTTAAAGTGGTATTTGGGCGAATTTGGGAAAACGCGATATTTTTTTGCGATATTTTGGCGGCGATGGTGATATTGTCGACAGGTTGACCATGTACGAAGGTATTGACGAGTTGGACTTCTAATGTTCTAATGCGACGTTCCACATTCACCCCTCGTGAGAAAAGAAAAAAACGTGAATCGTATGTATTTGTTTGAAATAGGTACTGAACGCTTCGTGAAATATTTGTATATTATATAATAATTTAAACAAAAATGTGTACCTGCAGTTTATGTATCGATAAATATATTAATTTATACGCTTTGTGCAATTCATAAAATAATTTGAGCAACAATGTGTCGAAACGTACATAATTTACATTATGATTTAAAAAAAAAAATCATTTGAGGATTTTTTTTTGTGACCTATGGCTTATATTGTTTTCGAATTTCGAATTGTTGGCGCGTCACGTTGTGCGATTTCGGACGTCCTCCAGCGTCAGCTGGTATATGCGATTTTGAGCGGCTTGAGCGCCATCTGTGCGCGACTACCTCAATGACTAATCTGGCAACCCTGCTTTGGTTCTCGTGCCAGTCCTGCGAGCTCAGTCGTGCATAGGACGTCGCGATACGAGTACTAGAGCTGGTGTTGTGTTTTTAAAGATACCTAGTGTTCATTGTAACGTATATTTGGTTTTGTGTGTTGGAGAAAACAATAAATATGTACAAGAACACGGGTCTATTATTTCCAAAACCATATTTTTGAAAAGCCATGAACCTGAATAACAGTTGATTTTCATATTTAAACTGTTATTAGATTTTCTGTAAGAGTACAGAGTCTTCATAAATAGTCAATAACATTATGCAAGATGGTAAAATAAGCAGGGTCAGCAAATGTTGAGCAGTTTGCAGCTTAGCAACAACGCTGACTGACATCATATGCCCGTCACACTGCTGACCTTACACTGCGTTCGTGATTTGGTTTCGAAACATGTAAACATCTTCCGTCTTATTACAAAACAGGATTTAACGTTATCCCGAGCCTAAACCTTCGAGCCAATTTTTGTATTTCGAACTCTATGCCGACTTTAGTAAAGTTCTTAATACAAAATTGACAACCTAAGCCCGGACTAAGTTTTCATAAATTGACAGTTTCGTAAAAGGAACAGAGGGCCTAGACAAATGGCATTCGCTTCTGAGCGATTCTATTTCTACAATCGCTATCGCTTTCGGTAATGTTTCCATCATACGAATCGAAAACTAGCGATATCGCTTGTCAAAAAGTGCCACTTCGCTACGCGTCTCTATGAAAGTAATCATTCGACGCTGTCGATTCGTTTCATACAATCGAATGATGTTAACATTGTCTAGCTAATTTCTATTCGTTGACCTATGATCACGTGACATTTCGATAGCTTATGTCAACCCCATACATTTTTTAAGCGTCATCGCTAATGCAATGTTAGTTTGTCTAGGCCCTCTGTATTTAGATTTTTGTTAGGTTCTTATTTAAAAAACAGGCTCGATGGTTTTAACATGTTTAAAGAAAATACTTGTTTTGTAATAAGACCGATTATGTGTTTGGAAAAACAACTTAAAAATCTACACATAAAGATCATCAATTGTACTAGTTATCTTGAAATAAACTTAATTTACACTGATATACAATTGATTTAAAAATAGTAGTTTATGAAACTGTTATTGTACGGCTACTGGCTATCGTAGCGAATGATTGAAGCGCGTCTCAGTTATCGCACGGTTGGCTCTAAATTAAAATAGTAGTTAATGACACTGTTGCATAATGAGGGGTATTAAAACACGAGTGTGTGTTTATAAACCGAGCCACAGGCGAGGTTTTTAATAGTATCACACGAGTGTTTTAATAACTAGTCACGTGCAGTTTCATACACTACTTAATCTACTCTCCTACATTGGGTTGAACCTGCTAAATAAAAGATCAAAGTTTCCCATGAAATTCAGTACAACAAAACGTATGAATGGCGCCAAAACCCAGCACATCACCGCGCATGCGCTAAAGCGGGCGCTGCCACAGACAAGTAAAAATTGGAATCGAAACTTTTTTGTAATGCTTAGAAAAAAATAATTGATGGAAACTCCTTGGTCATATTAACTTCTTGGATTTGCCCTGTATAGTATTGGTAAAAAAATGTTTTATAACGTTCATTTTCTTACAAAAAAAGTGTTATAATATGATTATATTTTTAAATTTCCGTATTGCGTTTATAAAGTATGTCAATATAGCCTCGTTTTTAAGTTTATAATTCAAATTTTACGATATGAGAGTAGATAAAAGGTATTTACAAAGCAGATGTGAGTGGAATCTCCGGGAGGGGACATATTATAGTGACTTTATTGGTGATGTTCTTCAGAAAGGTCAGGTGCGTAGTACAGCCCAATTCAAACTCTATGGCCGCTGTGAAGTGCGGTACTCGCTGCGCAGTACCTCACCCCTCACCCCCGCTGACACTTGAATCTGTTACTGCGCAGCGACTCGCCTCATGTTCCGAGCCGCCATAAAATTTTAATCAGGTTGTACTCACAATCGGCGCGCGTGTATGTCCAGATGTATGAACGTAAATGAAGCAAAAGGAGTACGTAAGGATCGTGGCAGGTGGCGTTCTGTAGTTTCTGCCTACCCCCAAGGGAAGGGCGTGAGCTTAATTGTGTCTGTATCATCTTCTTCTTCTTTATAGATTCTCGTTTCCGCACGTAGTCCTTCATGTGGACCATTGTGCGTGGGCCATGGCGGCGGTCGGTGGTTATTCCAACTAGCCCACCTCCCCCAGAAGTTGATAAATATCTCCTGGTCTGTTAAGAGCATCTGTGTAGGGTCTGGGAGCTTCGAGGATTTGTGTCCTAATCTGGGTGACGCCTTTGCATTCAAAGATTTATGTCTGCATATAAATACCTAGTTTAGAGTATGATTCCGGCGTCAGGTACAGGTACTTAAACCCGCGGTCAGGTCGTTCAGAGTCGAGCCAGGCCACGTTGAATTCTGATTTAACTTCTTCGGCGACTCCTATGCGGGCTCCGGAGTTTACGCTGATGTACACCTGTGTGGATGGAGAAATAAGAATAAGAAATTTGAAGTAAATAATAGGGATAACATGTGACAATGTTTGGTATTACTCGTAAAGCTGAGTTTCTTAGGAAAACGGTGTCAAAGTCAAAGTCAAATCATTTATTTCAAATAGGCACGTAAAAGGCACTTTTGAACGTCAAAATTTACAAAAAAATAGAATTGATTCTAGCTGCCCCTTCCAAAAGGTAGTTTCGTATGGAGAAGAATGGGCAAGAAACTCCACCGTTACTCTTTTAAAGTATTTTACAATATTATGTAAGTTCACATTAATTATGTAATCATATGTGAAGACGGTGCCGTCATATGGCGGCTGTCATGAAAATCCATAATTTTCACAGGCGTTTTGACATCTCAAAGTCGAATAACGCTCTTTATAACTTTGGTAATTTGTTCCACCTACGAATATTTCATATGAAAATTTCTTAGGTGGAACAAATTTCCAAAGTTTAACGATTGATATGAAATTTATAATTATTATTCAGTAAATATATTATTTCTACAGTCACAAATCGCATTTTCATTATTTAATTTTGTTTTTTTTGTATTCTGCGTGTTGTTTGTGCAGAATAATAAAAAAAATCTTTCTTTCTTTTTTTCTAACATGCGACGTAAAACAGAGTTGCCATTTGCAAAAACCAAAGCAAATTTGAATTTGGCGGGCTACAGCTGAGGATTCACGTTAATCCGTTGCTCCCCGCTGTCTTTCGTAGATCTTTGACAGTCGAGTCGTTTCTGATGATCAGAAGCCCAAAGACAATCAGTCTAACCCAGGGGTATCGTTTTACGCAATAACTGGGCTGTGCAGGTCAGATAGGCAGTCGCTCCATGTAAAATACTGGTAATCAGCTGCATCCGGTTGGGCCGGAAGCCGACCCCGACATATTTGGGAACAGGCTAGGCAGATTGTTTGAACTTACCCTAGGTATCTTGAGCTCCCTAGCGTATACGGACGCCTTGTAGTACACCCAGTCCTCGGCAGGGCCGAAAGACCCCATGTAGTACGTAAGGTCGTTTGCAATCAGTATGATGTCGCGGCCGTCGGGACATTCTGGGGTGTACAGGGTTAGGCGCCATGCTACCATACCGACCTGAAAATAAGGAATATTATAAGCAGAGATCGGATTTTCGTATGCATAATTACCTAAAGTTAATTTTCAGCTATGAAAGTATTGAAGCGGCTTCTTAAAATATTTATTTTGTAATAAAAAAAATCTGGGTGCCAGGAACACCGGGGGTGCATAACTAGTCTGGTGTATACTATGGAAGCGACTTCCAAAAAAATATTTATTTAAAAAAAAAAAATGAAACGCCGGGATTCTTGGATTGCATAACTATTCAGATGCGTATTTATTTAAAATTAATGTTTAACCCCCGATGCAAATATGTGTATGTAGGGTGTTAGAGGAGGGGTGGTGTGTGTTAGTTAAAGTTAAGAATTTTTCGATACAAAAGCGCATTCCATATTAGCCAACATGTCAACTTTAGGTGAATATGCATTCGAATATCCGATCTCTAATTATAAGTTAATTAAGGTTAATTGTCAGTCAAATGTCCAGTTATGAGTCGGACAGATATTGTAATGAGGGTTTTCTGAAATGACGTTCATTAGGTGGCAGCACAGAGACGTCAGGTCCGGACACCTGTCAAGTGTCAAAGCGCCTACATTTTCTTTAGTCGTTGTTGATTTCAATGCTCGGGTCAGGATGAGGGCTGCTGCCTCCTGCCATTCGTGTTTTGAATTCGTTTTGTACTCGATGAATGGCTTTATTTTTCGAATAGACATACATTTAGCAGTGTGAATAGCATTGTTACAATCGTTTATCGGACGGATCAAGATAGAGGAAAAAACACATATATAAAAATATAGCGCGTGCAGCCTGCGACCTGCGCAAAAAATCTATCTGAGTGAAGTTGGTGGGCGACGCTCCATGATGATTGGCAGTCGCGCTCGACACTGATTGGTCGATGCCATTCGCAAAACGTCAGGTCGCCATCTTTATGCTGATCGATGACGCAGGCGGTAACAGTCGTGACTGAATGATGAACGAGTGAATGAAACGAATGATGAACGTCATCTTATATTTTATATTCATTGTCGAAATGAAAGACCACTTGTCAAAGAGGCGCCAACTGGTGGCGTGAATTCTTATGAAAACCCTCATTGAAATCTTAATTAAAATGTATATTGAGAAATAAACCTTCTTTAGTCATTTTTCTTTTAGTTCACATACACAAAAACCCAGACATGGACAACTGTCTGTAATAGTCTTTTCAATACTAGGTCTGTACGGGAATCAAACCTACAACAAGTTGCGCAGCAGTCACCGCTCAACCACTGAGCCAACTGTGCCGTCTTGAAACGATGTGAATGCTTTTAAGATTTAATGGTACTTTATGCCTTAAAAAAAAATATGATCAAACCAGTTTTGATGAGTATAACTTTAAATCGAAGGAGAAAGGGTTGGTCTATGCCCAGCAGTGGACGTGTTTCGGCTGAATTGATGATGCCCAGCAGTGGGACACAAAATAGGATAAGAATTACTACAAGTAATTGATGTTACTTCGGGTGCTGACACGCGGATTACAATAATTATAAATATTTTAATTTTTTTATAATGTTTCTCACAAATAGCTAATTTTTATTTATTATTTATTTCTGTATCTGTCCATGACATCACAGCAGCGGGCCCTATCAGAATACCAGCGCTGCGACACTTATTTTTAAATGTCGCAGCATCATGCTGAGATGGGGGGGGGGGAGGACTTTTGGCCTCGTACATGACTTGCTGTTGTTATTTTAATTTTGTTTTATTGTTTTTATTTTTATGAGTGTGTTTAGTTTAGTTTGTGATAATTCTGAGCGAGTCCTAATAAATACTTTTTCTTGCTTTCTAAATATGCAGGCTCGAAATAAACTTTCGCTTCTCGCAGATTGAATATTTCAATAGTTAAAAACTTACATTATTCTGTCCCGGCAACCTGGTAACTTCGACGATTTGCCTCTCGCCGTCCGGTTCTACCACCAGCTCCATTACGGTCATCACGTTGTCTGGCATAGGACCTACAAATAAAACATTTATGACTTAGACATATATTCAGACGATAAATACTGCAACACACTATCACAAGAATAAGAAAATGCCACAGAATGTGTACGACGTCATCTGCCAATCACAGAACAGACACGAAACAGGCCATAAGTTAGTTTTAGCGAAATGTTTTAGAAAATGCTTAAAAAAAACCCGACCATCTGTATGTACAGTCGCCAAAAGTGATAAGTAACCAGGGTCGTCGGATATAGTTGAAGTTTAGTAAGAAACCGATGGATGTTTTCGAATAAAATTTAATTTAATTAATAGAAAACAAAAAGTTCATTTATCAAATTAAATTTCATTCGAAAACATCCATCGGTTTGTTACAAAACTTCAACTATATCCGACGACTCTGGTTACTTAACTCTTTTGGTGACTGTACAGTCGCCAGCACATTCGATTTTGAACTTAACGTACAACATTATAAGGTTTAAAATAGTTTGGAGAAATTTGACAGTAGATGTAGCTTGACCTGCTAGCGAGTGTACTACAATTCTTGCAAATAAATTTCATTTCATTTCATACGCTAAAGGTTTTCTTTTCAGAAGCAAAATAAAACAAAAAAATATAGGTAAAATTAAAAAAAAAAACCCGACATAAAAAAGAGCTGATGACCTTGAAACGGATGAATCGATATTGATAAGACATGTCTTGGAACCACCGGTAGAAAACCTGCTTTCAAATAAAAGAAACCGCATCCAAATCGGTTCACTCGTTTAAGAGCTACGGTGCCATAGACACACACACATAGCGGTCAAACTTATAACACCCCCTCTTTTTGCGTCGGGGGTTAAAAATGCTTCGTGTCAGGACACGGTAGTTCAATGATCAGAGCAATAGCGCACTACGTCTGAGGTAGCGGGTTCATGACCCACTTGTGTCAGTGTTTTAAATCTCTTGCAAAAATGTTACAAGAATGAAACAATTAAATAAATAGTAGAAACTATACAGGTAGGAGCAGTGGTGGCCCAGTGGTATTGGTTAAGGTCATTGGTCATGGGTTCGAACCCAGGCAGGCGCTTTACTTTGTGTAAATAATTTCATCACCACTGCTCGCAAAACCGGCATGCCCTAGAACCAAAAATTCGAAGACATGTGACATCTACCAACCCGCACTGGGTCCGCGTGGTAAATTACAGCCCATTCCCTCTCGAAGAGAGGAGACCTGTGTCACAGCAGTCGGAACATTATAGGCTGATTATGAAGAAACTATACCTTCAACGCTGCCATCTTCGATGCACTCCCTCCATCTCCTCTCAATCATTTGACGGAACATGTCGGGAATATCGTACACGTATGTCGTGCCTTGTGACGTGGCCTATGAAAAAGAAATAATATGATGAAATTAGTATTGTGATATAATGTTAAAACATTACGCCTGTAAGTTATGGCATCAGGCGTTACTTTGCAGAAATAGAATAGCTATTCTATTCTGTTTCTGTGATGTATATAATGGAATAGCTATTCTGTTCTATTTCTGCAAAGTATATAATAGAATAGCTATTGGATTCTATTTCTGCAATGTATATAATAGAATAGCTATTCTATTCTGTTTCTGTGACGTATATAATGAAATAGCTATTCGATTCTATTTCTGCAATATATATAATAGAATAGCTATTCTATTCTGTTTCTGTGATGTATATAGTGAAATAGCTATTCGATTCTATTTCTGCAATGTATATAATAGAATATCTATTCGATTCTATTTCTGCAATGTATATAATATAATAGCTATTTCATTCTGTTTCTGTGATGTATATAGTGAAATAGCTATTCTATTCTATTTCTGCAAAGTATATAATAGAAAAGCTATTCTATTCTATTTCTGCAAAGTATGTAATAGAATAGAATACTAATATTGCATTTTTCTATGGAACTGCTGATTTTCTTTTCAATAACCGACGAAAAATTTCAACGCAGGGGCTTCAAAATGATGTACTGAATCCGTGGTAACAGTTTTCGTGTCAACGTCGATGTTACCCTGTATATATCACATTTTGTTATATTCAAAAAGTAACATTTTCTTTCTTGCCACACGAATTTGACCTATAAATCAACCTTCATAAAGAGCATCTAATTAAAAATTACAGTTACACAAAAAATTTGTCACGTGAATTTAGTATCTATACCAAGCGGCATAATGAACAAAATAACAAACTTACCAAGAACCTCTTCTGCTGCAAGTAATCTTTGGTCACATATGGCGTGGAGATCGGTAGACCATGCATAGGTCCTTGTCTGGGCCCGAACGATTGGAACATTATCTGAAAAATAAAAGATATACAGCCTGTAAAAAGACCCATCAACTACGCATTCTGTACATCAAACTAAGTAACATTGCACAAAATAATTGCTGCGAAACGACTTTTATTTTAGGATTGACAATAGACTCTAAACTGACGTGGAAAGAACATGCATCGATCCTAATTACAAAGTGGACCAGCACCCTAATTACATAACACACTATCTATCACAATCTGAATCATTTTGAAGCCTATTGCTAATCCATTGCTTCATATGTTCGAAAAATTTGTCTGCTCAACAACGTAAATAACGCAATGAATGTTGTTGAACTGTCAAAATGAAACCCATTCCTACTGTTAGTGTGTTACGTAATTACCCCGCTGGTTTGCTCTTTAACTCAGCAAAATAGTAAATCCGGCTGTCGTAACGGAGTCATTTTCTGGGCAAATTCCTGTGACAAACTTGAAATTTTTAAACCGCAAAAGAGGTGCATTAGGTCCATATGCAATCTTAAATCAACAGAAAGTTGCAAACCGCATTTTATGTCCTTAAAACTATTAACGTTACCTTGTCTTTACATATACGAGACCGCTTTGTTTGTAAAGAAAAACGGTGATTTGTTTAAAAAAGGTTCAGAACAAAGCTATCGACTTATAAGATAAAAATATCGTTCTGCCTGTATGTTCCGGCTAATCTCCAAAATGGCTGGACCGATTTTGATGAAATTTGGTATGAAGATACTTTGAACCCTGGGGAAGGCCATAGGCTTTTTGTCGACATACCACGCTGGTGAAGCCGCGGGCGGCAGCTAGTATACATGCTAATATAAAGTAAAATAACTTACCACACCAATCTTGGGGTCAGAAATCTCTTCATACGTGTAGACATCTAACGAGTAACCGGAACCGTTGGACAAACATAGTCTGACATTCTTGGTGGGCGCACCGGGTCCTGTACCAAATAAAATAACAATTTAAATGAAAACTGAATGAAAATAACAGAACAGGAGCAACGGACAACTTTTCAAACTTAACGTTTTAAATACGAGGCTTTTGGCAACTTTTTATTAGTGTATGTATTTTGTCAAATTATTACAGCCGGGACCAACCGACTTAACGTGCTTTCCGAGGCACGGAGGGACCTCCGTGTGTAAAGATAATCACCCATCTACGAACCGACCGGGCAAGCGTAGCTTAACCTGATCGATCGACCCGTGCCCCTGTTATTACTTAGCCACGAGCTCCCTCGTGATTCTAGTGCGAGTGAGAGACAGTTAATGACGGACTGAAGTCATGATGGCGTTAATACTTCATCATACGGTCCCTGGTCTGCCGGAAAACCAGCTAAACTTGACGTTATTGATGATACTCAAAATGAATCAAAAATACTTTGAGAGAACACACAAACACAACACACACAAAACACACACAAACAACGCAACACTTTGACTTTTTTTTTCATGCTGAGATGGAGCCTTTTGGCCTCGTACAGGACTTTTTTTGTTATTTTAATTTTACTATTTGGTTTTTAAGAGTGTGTTTAGTTTGTGATAATCCTGCGCGAGTCCCAATAAATACTTTTTCTTCCTTTCCTTCTTTCAAATGGAAAAACCCAACAACACTTAGCGAGGTATTATTTTTTGGGTGTGTAATCATCAAATTACGTCTCCCGCTCTGGGCGGAGCGGAAGGGCGTGTCAGACTCTTACTGACATGGAAAAACCCAACAACACTGCCAGACCCGGGAATCGAACCCAGGATCTCACGCTCAGTAGCAGCATTTGCGACCACTAGATCCATGAGGCTGTTAATCTATGCATTTAATCACATACCATTTAATCTCTTGATAAAAACTCATGTATATTTATGCCTGTTTGTTTCTGTATTCAATTAATATAATAATTACCAATCCGCAGTGTGAACCTGATCTCCGCCTGTAATACCCTTAGCTTCCATAGACGAGGGCCGTATCTCATCACCATGCCGAGTACGGACTCTTCAATCTGAAAACAAATAACATTTTCTTTTAAGGCGGAACCTTCAGGGTAGCCCGCGAAATTCAAATTTACTTACGGTTTTTGCAATTTGCAGGTCACTGTCAGGTTGTATTTTGATTAAAATATGATTCGCGGTCGTAACAAATATGGCTTTACAGAATTAGAATCAGCAATACATCTCTCTGAGTTCATATTACTGTATTAAATTACGATTTCATGAAATCATGACATTTGACACCAATTCTAACTTAAGGAGTTGTCTTGTTGATTCTAATGATTATAATTCTATAAAGCCATATTTGTTACGAACGCGAATCATATTTTTATCAAAATACAACCTGACATTGACCTTCAAATTGCAAAAAACGTAAGAAAATTTGAATTTCGCGGGCTACTTTTGCGCTTCCCCCTTAAGAATATAATTACCACGCCAGTATTCCCTGAGAAGGTAAGCAGATGTGTGCAGTATCAGTTTATGAAAACTTTGACCATACAGCGAATTTTGTCATATTTTTTGGATTAGCCGATATTTTTTCCATACTCGGAAGGGTGTAACTCGACTGCAGTTTCACATTGTACATTCAAAGTTAAACATAACATCGTTTTGTTTCATTATTAATTTTGTCTGTACGAAAACAGAATCCTAACTAATATGATAAATGCGAAAGTAAGTTTGTTTGTTTGTTTGTTACATTTTCACGCCTAAACCACAGAACCGATCATCCTGAAATTTCGCATATACGTTGTCAGGTCTACAGAAACGGACATAGAGTACCTTTCATCCCGCAAAAAAGTATTGTTCCCGAGGAAAACAACAATAACGTCCTTATGATAATAGATGGCGCCACGTGTCTTTCGAATCATGGTTGAATTATAACCCGAATTGATAGTCAGTCTTAATTAACGCGAGCGAAGCCGCGGGCAAAAGCTAGTAGTAAAATAAAAAGCCATTAAAAAGTTATGAACCTACAAAGATTAGTTTTTCTTGCAAATTTTAACGCAACTTTGGGTGTAAATAAGTAACAGAAGAAGTGTAAATACTCCAAAACAAAGCTTAGTTATAGAAGAGTTCAATAAACTTTATTTGTAATTGATTCATGCAGAGGTTTTTTCATAACACTCGATTTTCTAAAGGACTTTTCGTAATTTTCTACGCGCTCGTTTTACTATGAATTATTGAGCATTCCACTCAATGCCAGGAAAAAGGACACGATGCCAGGTGAGACCGCGTGCTTTTTGGCCACGCCCAGCCGTGAGAGCTTAAGACTAGTTCAACTTTAACGATTGGACAAGTTCCTTAAAATGCATTGCCTTGATTTTGTTGTTTATTTATTTAGCACCTCTAACAATAGACGAACACGACAAAGAAAACATCATTTATAGAGATATTAAGTTTTAGTCTAATGCACTCCTTCAAGTAGAGGAGGCAACACGTTGCTTTAAATTATCGACTAAATTAGCTTAAAACTAAAATGCAAAATCTACTTTGAATACTTCGGGTTATTTAACTTTCTGTCAAGAGCGGCCAACCCGTCATGCTTTTCATACAAACGCTCGTACGTGATTATAGCGTTGTAACACAAGTTTCATTGAAATTTTTGAACTAATAGGTATCGTGTGCAGTTTATCTAGGTTTCTATGCAAGTAAAAAATAAAATTTTGGAGAAACGAATTCCGGATAAGCCTCCAAAAATCTGCTTTTTTGTACAAATTTTACCTGAACTTTGGCCGTTCATAATGTACTCATTAATTGTAAAAGTAAAGAAAACATATTCATAGAAACCTCACACAGGTAATGGAGATTCTAAGTGACAAACATTTTTTCCAAAAACTTGCAAGGCTTATTCAAAAACACGTATTTCCTGGAACAAGTTATGTGAAATCTTTGCGCGCCAATTTTCGTTTGCGCTTTTTAATCATGCTCGCGTTGACGATAGACGGACCGGGAAGGGCCCTCTTAAGACGGATTTTAGGAGACACTGATATAAAATATTGAGTTTTAAAAAAAAACTACTGCTTTGAGAGAGTATTTTGCAAAAAGCAGATTTAGACTTAAAGAAATAGCTATGTTCTCACCTTAGCCGGATCCATGATGACAGTGGGTCCGAAATTCAAGAATATGTGGTTACAATCTGTCCTCTTAGCGAGAGGGTGCGAGAATGCCACCTCCAGCTCATCCATGGCTTCTAGTAGTACCCTGGGGAAAAAACAACATCTTAAAATGTAAGGTTTCTGAAAGCTTAGTTTATTTAATTTGCTGTCAAATCTCATGACTCAAACTCAAAGCATTTATTTCAATTAAACCAATTACAGGCACTTTTGAATTGTCAAGGGGTCGGTCTGACAGAAACAAGAGAATGAAAAAAGAATAATTTCGTTTGTAAAAAGGGATTAGTAACTAAATTAAATTACATCTGAAGGTGTATTATTCTTGTTAGGTACTCAATATTCTATTGGGGTGATTGGGGTCATGCGCTTGGTAAATAAAAACAATCGTTTCTTTGGGAAAGTTGTTTGTTAAGATGAGTACAATCATGTGTTTAAGTATCGGTTACTAATTACCAGTCACCCTATGTAGCGAAAAAAAATCGTCGCTTTAAAAATATTGCGCGTAGGTAAGAGGGCTAAGTGGGGTAACTAACAGGCGCATAGTCCGGTAAATGCTAGTAAAATAACATAATCGAGTCTGTCTTTGCACAGCTTAAAACTGAATAAATGTACACCTTAAAACAAAAAGCGCGCACAGAGAGCGCAAAATGGCTGTTTTTTTACGTTTTCAACCCCTATATCTCCGCCATTTTGAATTTTTTTCGAAAAACTGTATCGACAAAAACAATCCATATAATTATCGAACCTGCTCACAAATTTTCACGAGAATCGGTTTAGAAGTGCGACCTGTACAGGAGACCAGCCATCCGCCGGACATCCGGACATACGGAAAGAATTTTTGACCAAGCTGAAACGGAGACGCTTCGCGCTCGCTCGGTCAATAAAATTACCTCTCTCCTTCATTCTGCAGATACTCGAAGCTAGCCTCTTTGGTGATCAGGTCCTGGTGTCTGATGATGGAACGGATGAAGAACCTGTAGTCTGTCACCTCTTGTCCCTTCTTCACCTGTCGAGGAAAAAAAATAGAATGTTAAATGGATTTGCTTCTATTATTTAAACCCAGGCATTCACTTTTTGTGAATTATTGCAACACCACAAAAAAAAAAACAACTGTGAAAAAAAATCGAGATGTAACTGGCATGAATGGCCAAAAATTTTAAGACTTTTTTGTCTCTTTCCTACCTTAGCCATCAAAAAAGAGAAACAGCACAGAAAACAAAGGCACCGCTGCGAAAGTGTTCAAATATCGCTTGTGGTTACAGTATCAGGGCGTATGATACGCCCGGTAGTGTTTCTGAATCAAAAGTTTTTTTTGCTCGTATGCCTATGCCGTCTGTCTGTTTGTCACTGGGTTGTACCTTTAGACACTTGACAGACACGTTAACTGTAGTGATTGTCACCTTCTCTTCTTGCTCTGGCTAACGCAGCGTAACCCACGTATGCGCTGCGTCATCGCAGCGTATACTTTCGACGAATGTCTGCGCTAGATGCTAAGGGTGATTTCTTTTGTCTATCTTACCTACTCAGGCTCTCCTACAACTATTTCTTACCTTAGCCTTGCCCAGATACAGATGCATCTTCTGGTTGCTGGTGGGCAGCGCTTCGAGCTCATAGCTGCGCATGCGGTACAGCTCCAGCTGGAAGGCTGAAGCTGGTTCCAAGTGACGGTAGATCGTGTCTTCTGTGAAGTCGTTGCGGGCACGGAATGTGAAGAATTTGGGGAATTGTCGTCTGGAAAGAGAGAGTAGGGGTCAGTTTTAGTGTTATAAGTTAGAGGGAGTGATATAAAGATTAACATACAAATGTAACGAGAATTTTGAAATGGACCTTCCAGACGAAACCCAAAACAATGCTAATTAAAAAAAAAAAAAAAAGCACGAACTTATGTGTCTCTAATAAATCAATTTTTTCTCGAATTTGAAGATAAATAAAATTGCAACTTAAGTTATTTGGGAAAATTTCTAGTTAAGCCAGGAAATGATTTTGATGCAAAATAATCTTCCGTAAGTCACTCGTCGAACCATTTAATGTGGCGGTAGATAATTATCATCATAATTCATTTATAGCTGGTCATAGTCCTCCCTCAAGCATCGCCAACGACCGGTCTTATGCCTCCCGCATCAATCGGATGATCGTCGGTCCACTTTGGGTCAATTTAGAAAGAAAGAAAGAAAAAGTATTTATTGAGACTCGCACAGGATTATCAGAAACTAAACTAAACACACTCATAAAAATATAAAAATAATAAAATAAAAACAAAAGTAAAATGAAAATAACAACAGTAAGTCCTGCACGAGGCCAAAAGGCCCCTATCTCAGCATGATGCTGCGAAATTAAAAAAAAAATAAGTGTCGCAGCGCTGGTATTCTGATAGGGCCCGCTGCTTGTGATTTGCTTGTGCTTGTGAATTTAGGAATATCCCATGCCCAGAAGTGCAGCATGCTGAGTTTAAGACTCCTGGAGGCTGCAGAGGTTTTACTCACTTGATAAGCAACATGAAGGTGATCCTTCTGATTCTCTTCTGGTGCAACTCGTGTCGGTGGGCGCGACAGAAGTTGCCGAAGCGACGCGAGACAGCACTATCGTCACTCTCGCCAGAATCTCGGACTCCGATCATTAGAATATGGATGGGTTCTAGAGGGGCCTGTGGAAAATAACAATAGATGAGGGTCCAGAGGGCCTTGACAAAGTAACATTCGACTAGCGATGACGCTAGTAGAAGAAAAGCCAAAAAATGTATGGGGTTGATATAAGCTATCGAAATGTCACGTGATTATAGGTCAACGAATACAAATTAGCTAGACAATGTTAACATTATTCGATTCTATGAAACGAATCGACAGCGTCGAACGATTACTTCCATAGAGATGCGTAGCCAAGTGGCACTTTTTGACAAGCGTTATCGCTAGTTATAGATTCGTATGATGGAAACATTAGCGAAAACGATAGCGAATGCCGGAGATATCGCAGAACAAACATACAAAAATAAATACAGTCAAATTGACAACCTCCTCCTCCTTTTGAAGTCGGTTAAAAAGAATTAGCCAAATGGGTGCAGCCGCTCTGGAGTGATGCGCGGACAAACATTTTTGGCAATTGATTTTTATTTATATAGAAAAGGGAAAAATACGATACAGGCCGCGAAAAAAATATGTGACGTTTATGGACAGTGCAGCAGTGTCAGTAAGAGTAGCACAAAGTTGGTTCAAGCGTTTCCAGTCCGGGAATTTTGATGCTAAAGATGCAGTTCATCTTGGTCGCCCTGTTACGGATAAAGTCGGTGCCATTTTTCAATTTCTATTCCCAACGAGTACCACATTTTAAAACCAATAACAAAACAAGTTTGAAGAAATCAGATACAGTCAGGTTCAGTAAAATTAAAATGCTTTGAGTGACGAACTAAGTTTCCGAAAACATAATAAATGTTCCCGAAAATCCTAACCCTGGACGGTCGACGTCAGTGGCATCCCGAGGTTCGGTTGGTTAGGTTCCTTTAAACCCTTTAGACAGAAATAGGAGCCCCGCTAGGCGGGGCTCCGTCGACCAGCTTATTAACCCTAACCCTATATTTAGATTACCCTAGATTTCGGTAAAACGCAATTTAAATAAAACTTTGTGTAGCTGAGTGTACAAAAAGTCACGCTTTGGTATTCGTTAGTAATAGATTTTTTATTTAAAAAAATGTGGTACTCGTTGGGAATAGAAAATAAATTCGGAAATAAACTAATACCAAATGGTATTAGCTCTTGGTATTGGATGGGAATAGATCTTTTTGAACAAGTGGAGCAGGATCGGCATATTAGTAGTTACGCCATAGCTGAAGAGTTAGGGGTTGACCACAAAACAGTTTTGACCCATTTGAAAAAGTCTGGGTATAGAAAAAAGCTCAATATTTGGATGCCACACGAGCTCTTAGTCTTAAATTTGTATATAAATAACGTAAGAACTTTTGCCCCGATCTCAAAATCAAAATATTTTATTTCTCATAAACCAACATGGGCACTTATGAAACGTCAGAAGCTAGGTGCACGGTTCCAATTGGTTGTTTCCTATGGAGAAGAGTCGGCAAGCAACTCCACGGTTACTCTTTTAAAAATAAGGGGCTTTTACAATGTTTCAAATTACAGAATTACAGTGTTGATAGGTATGGGAGGACAGTCTAGGCCTGTCAACAAGTAACAGACACTCAACAAAATATTTAAAAAGGTCTATTAATATAAAGTCTACAAGTTAAGCCTATAACGTTCTCACATTCACAAAATATAGAAGAATCTATATAAAAATAAAAGCCTATTTAAACCAAATGATCTACAAAAGTATAGTTTTTACCTCGATATCAACATCTACAGGTTTGAAGTCCATTCCAACATTGATGCTGGTACTGTCCCGACTTTCGCTGCCTTCCTGCAACGCTGCCAGGTCCTGTAACAAAATATTACTTTACCGTCTTGTTGTCTACAGAGTCTTTGAAATTGTATTATTTTTACCCCATTGTCTCAGAAGCAAGCACTTTGGGGTAATTTTTACTCCACTTTAGAGGTAATTTTGTACTCCACAGTGGAGTCATTTTAATCTGATTTAAAATAAAACAAAGAGGGACCATTTCACCAAAAGCCGGATCAATGTTTAACCACTTTCGGATCATTTTAACCTGACTTTGGATTCATTCTAAAATATTTCAGGAGTCAATCTGAACACAAAATTATAGTAATTCTGAAACATTTTCGGGGTCATTCTGTACACTATTTTAGGTAATTCTGAATACAAAATTAAGGTCATTCTGAAAATTTTATAGGGTCATTCTGAAAATGTTATAGGATTATTCAGAAAATTTTATAGGGTCGTTCTGTACCGCATCATACTGGGATTTAACTCAATATAATAATAGTCAAATTTTACCCAACTTTTGGGATAATTTTTACCCCACTTTAGGGTAAATTTTCGCCCAATTGTGGGGTAACTCTTAACTCACCTCTCTCCTAACAGTGGCCGAGCTGGCGAAGTCATGCACGAGGTCAAGCAGCTCGTCCGAGTACTGTACGAACTGGTCGAAAGACTCGAACGAGGCCAGCGCGCCCGTGCGGTGGTGACACTTCCTCATGGCGGCCGTGCACAGTTCGGCGGGAATGCCTTCAGCGTCTGTTCCGGATGCTAGCTCGATCTCCGATTGGCTGATGGGGATTCTATGAAAGAAAAAATTAAAGTTGTGATGAGTACCACGATTACTGACAAATGCGTGCACTGACTGAACAGGTCCACTCATTCTGTGTGGTTTTTCCTCAAAAGACCATTTCAGACACAAATCTACATGGTCTTCACATGATTTGACCAAGATTATGTCTGGACATTAAAAGAGACTGTGACATCTGAGTTTGTTTCGGCCTTTCTTCTCAGAGTAGTCAGATAGGAAACGCCGACCTCATCTAGTTTAAAAAATATGATTGACGTGTAAAAGTGTTTGTACATATCAACTTACAGAAATAAAATTATTTATCACTTTGTAGTGTTTTCTTTTTTAGAAGTCGGTCGTTTTTTTTGTAAAAACGTTTTTATTTTTCACTTTTTAGCTGTGGTATCTATCCCACACAAATTCGTATACTACTACTTGATATGTAAATAACAGTGACAGGAAGTTATTAAAACATCAGCAATTTATACTAAGCGGAAAAAATACGCATTATTAAGGATAACTCAAAAACTTCTGGTCAGAGATCTTGATCAAATTTATATGGGAACAAATGAGAAGCACTGGCTTTCAAATAAAAAAAGAATCCTCACAATTGGTTCACCTAGAAAAAAATTCTGAGGTAACACATTAAAAAAATACAGTCGAATTGAGAACCTACTCCTTTTTTGAAGTCGGTTAAAAAACTGTTAATCCTTTCGGCGATATAATTATGATGAAGATAACATCTAGCTCAAAATTGAATGATTGCTTAGGTTTGCCAAAATATCTTGCAGTCTTTCTTTTGATGATATACCTGTTTGGCAATATGAACTGGAAGTGGACGACGACCAGTTCTCCTGACAACGCCAAGTGTTTGAGACAAGTGAGGTGGTTAGGATCAAAACCACAATATATCCACTTTTGGCAATTTCGTTTTCATATCTCTTCAATACACATCTCACATTCACATTTCTACATCTCTTTAATATCCTCTCCTATTGCAGGTATGGCGGCAGAGATTTCTTTAGAAATAAGCATCACTTGTGTACGTATTTTTCTGTTTCTTTCTTCTTGTCTGTTTACATATACGTGTACATAAATGGTTAAATAATAACATTATAAAACCTACCCATGTCTAATATTAACGTTTAGTTCAAAACCTCAACGCATCGTAGTTAAAAAAAAAAAAACTGTTTTAAGGACCTATTTATCAAGTATGTAACTGGCATTCTTTAAAAATAAAACTTGCAAACATATGTGCTCACTATTTATTAAGTTTTTTCGATTTTTGCCTTCTTAAAAAAGTGGGTATGTAGTAGTTTTGATACTAACCTCCTCAAGTGATGTCATAAGACGTATACGCTCTCCGGAAGTATACTTCTAAAGCAGGGCTCGTGGCTAAGTAATTACTGCCGTAGGGGGCGATCGAAGATTAAGCTATATATAGGATAGGTAACCATCGTGATTCGTAGATCTTTGACGAACGTTATGGGTAGTCAGAAGTTCGAAAGCCTGACAACCAGTCTTGCCAAAGGGTATCCAGTAGGCATTGGTAATGTACACAGCTAGGCATCGGTAAAAATCAGTAAGTCTATAGAGGTATAAGGACCAGGGTGTAAAGTTCACTTATACCTCCATAGAAAAGGGAGGACCTTCCGACCAGACGGGTGTCGTGTCTGGTGGGCAACTGCCCGACGGTTGATGTCGGGACGTTGTATATATGCTAGTTGCGCGGTCAACTCTGCTAGCGCGATGCAGTATTTTGCGTGACGTCAGTATGCTGTGTAGTTCGCATGTGGCGTTGTAGATGTCGCCACAAGTGGCGGTATTTACCAAGGAGTATCGTGTTACCCAGTAACTGGGTCGGTGAGGACAGATAGGCAGTCACTCCATGTAAAATACTGGTATTTATCTACATTCGGTTAGACTAGAAGCCGACCCCGACATAGTTGTGAAAAGGCAAGCACATTATGAGTAAACTAATGACGTCATTGAACAGAGTATGCTCAGATGGTTTGGTCACGTTGAGAGGATGAATGCAGGACGACTAACAAAAGGTATTTACAAGGCAGATGTGAGTGGAAACGCCAAGAGGTGACGCCCTAGGAAGACATATAGTGACCTTATTGGTGATGTTCTTCAGAAAGGTCAGGTGCGTAGTGCTCGCAACCGGCGTGCGTGTATGACCAAATGTATGAACGTAAACGAGGCAAAAGGACTATGTAAGGATCGTAGCAGATAGCGTTCTGTAGTTTCTGCCTACCCCCATTTGAAGAAGGCGTGAGTTTATGTATGTGTGGTGTACGTATAATGACGTACCTGTTGGGATGTCCAGTTGGCAATATAAACTGAAAGTGGACGACGCCCAGTTCTCCTGACAACGCCAAGTGTTGGAGACAAGTAATGTCGTAAGATGTGTAAGCTCTCCGGACGTATACTTCTAGCGCTGCGTTGCATACCTGAGAAAAATAAGTATTGTGAGTACATTCAAAGGATTTTGTTTTTGATACAAAAAGGCCGTTTGGAGGTGTTCGAACTCAAAGATCATGCTTTATGAATAGTATATGGGAAATGGTATTCATCATTATTTCAATCTAAATATGTCCATTGCTGGACGGCCTATGTCCAGCATCGCCACTTCGACCGGTTTTGTATTTCACGCATCCAACGGATTTCTGTGGCCTTCACCAGGTCATCGGTCTATCTTTTTGGAGGCCTTACAACGCTACGTCTTCGGGTACGTGGTCGGGAAAAATGTCAAGCCGAAAATAGGAGTTTTAATAAACTACGAATATAAAAAAAAAAACTGTTATGAGGCTGACTCCGAAATATTGATAAAAATATGCAAATATCAAAAATGTTATCAGAATGTATGAAATTCCTACTTTTAATGATTTAATTAATACTTAAAATGATTTTATAAGTAATTAAAATAAGGTAGATAGGTTGTACGCGCTACGCAAGTGGCACGTCAAAGCTTGACTAGTCAGCAAACCTTTTTTTTTTTTTTTTGGGTGGGAAATCATCAAATGACCTCTCCCGCTCTGGGCGGAGCGGAAGGGCGTGTCAGACTCTTACTGACTAAAACCCAGCCGTGTTCTCTCAGTTGCCTGTGCGCCAGGGCCACGGTAACTCTTTCGAACAATCCGCGACCCCGGCAGGGTCCGCGACCCCGGCAGGTAGTTAGCAAACTTGCAGGGTAATTACGTAACACACTAACAGTAGGGATGGGTTTCATTTTGACAGTTCAACAACATTCATTGCGTTATTTAAGTTGTTGAGCAGACAAATTTTTCGAACTTAGGAAGCAATAGGCTTCAAAACGATTCAGATTGTGATAGATAGTGTGTTACGTAATTAGGGTCGAACTTAGTGTAGCGCCGGCGTTAACGGAAGAAACATATGCTTGTCTATTTTTCTCTCCCGATAATTACTAGATGTCGTCCTACTTCATTGTGTCAATACGTCTACACATTCGTGGAACATTACAATATTTATGTGTGCGTTAGTGAGCTGTTTTTGAAAATCGAATGTTGTGTAGGTAACCAGCGGGGTAATTGCGTAACTAACAATAGGAATAGCTTTAATTTTGACAGTTCAACAACATTCTTCGCGTTATTTACGTTGATGATCAGACAAATTTTTCGAACATTTGAAGCAATGGATTAGCAATAGGCTTCAAAATGATTCAGATTGTGATAGATAGTGTGGTACGCAATTAGGGTACTGGAAGGATGCTTGTTTACGAGATTTAAGTTACCCAGTTTTAAATAATTCTTAAATACTTGCAGTTAAAAGTCGAGCGAAGCTACGGTCGTAAGCTATCACTTCATAATCATACCGCATTTAGCCCATCAAAGAAAACTTAATTCACAAAGAAGTTGTTTCGAATTAAGAGAATCACTGCTAAGTATTACAAGTTAAAAGAATAATTGAATCATGAGCTTAATTTAATCAATTACCGATTTCATCAAAGCTTATCGCTCCAGGCATTCCTTTTGATGAAAAGAATTTACTGATAATGTTTTAATTTCTATTAATAAGGTAATTTTCTATTGAGCATCCACGGTTCTACAATTTTTTAATGAAGACAGAATTACAGAAGTTTTTACGAAGACAGTACATACCTACGCTTTCGAGAAAGCCCTGCCTGCTGAGCCTGTTGAGTCAATTTATTTGAAGTATAAGTAAGGCCGAATCTTTTTGGTAATTAAGATTAATTAAGTTACTTTTTTAACCGACTTCAAAAATAGGAGGAGGCTTTTAATTCGACTGTACTTAAAAAAAAAAAAATATTTGTGTTAGCTCAGAACTTTTATCTGTGTGAACCGATTTGGATGATTTCATTTCTTATTTGAAAGCTGGTCCTTCACAAATGGTCCCATTTAAATTTGATCAAGTTCTGACTAGTAGTTTTTGAGTTATCCTTAATAATGCGTATTTTTTCCACTTAGTTTATATTGATGATGTTTTAATAATTTCCTGTCACGGTTATTTACATATCAAGTAATGGTATACGCATGTGTGTGGGGTAGGTACCACAACTAAAAAGTGTTTTTTTTTTACAATAAAAACAAACGACTTACAATAAAAAAAAAAAAACGTGAAAAATTACTTTAATACCGGTTTAGTCGGTTGTTTTTTTGTAAAAAAAGTTTTTACTTTAGTCGAGCCAAAATTGGCTCGATTGAGATAAACGGCAGATTAAATAGCACCGTTTTTCTTGAATCTAGGGAAGGGTATACCCAAATCTGTATGGTTTTTACCTCAAAAGACCATCTCATACAGTGATCTGAATCGTCCTCATATGGCCTGACCAAGATTATGTTTGGGCTTTAAAAGAGATTGTGGGCCCTTTTTTTTTGGGTGGGAAATCATCAAATGACCTCTCCCGCTCTGGGCGGAGCGGAAGGGCGTGTCAGACTCTTACTGACTAAAACCCACCCGTGTTCCTTCAGTTGCCTGTGAGCCAGGGCCACGGTAACTCTTTCGAACAATCCGCGACCCTGGCACGCATCAGCCTTATCGGACCCCGTCAATGGTGCTGACATCTCTTTGAGGCGCGCGTGGAACACGACGCGCCGTCGACCCGGGCCTGGTCCTTACCGGACGGCGAGCTGCCCATTGCTCGCCGTCTGCAAGCCCGCGCCTACGGCGGCCGGGAGTCGGCAATCGACTCCCGACGCCCAGGGTGTCTCCTCCTGCGGCGACTAGGGGCGCGAGGGCGCAGCGATTGCCTCTGCCACACGAGCTCCGCCTCCTCCTTCGCGAGCATTACTGCTTCACAGAAGGAGGTGACGGCTTCCCATTCCCTCTCGCTCTGTACCATGGCCTGAACCAGGGCCGAACGCGAGAGGTCACCGCCGCAGATCGCCGCCACGAGGACACGGCGGTGCTCCACCCAAGATTGTGACCTCTGAGTTTGTTTTCGTACTTTCTTCTCGGAGTATTAATTATGTAGCATTTAGTTAGTTTTTCAAAAATATTCAATGCATGTGCAGTTTTGACTTCGTTATTATTTTATTATATTGTATTGATTTTATATGAAATTTTTGTACCGAGTCATTCTTTTATTTTAATTGTTGACATTTTATTTTATTCTAATCTATTAATATTACAACTCAGTGGATTTTTTAAAATGTAATAAGGGTTTTGACTAGCGGGGTAAATGCGTAACACACTAACAGTAGGAACGGCTTTCATTTTGACAGTTCAACAACATTCATTGCGTTATTTACGTTGTTGAGCAGACAAATTTTTCGAACATATGAAGCAATGGATTAGCAAAAGGGTTCAAAATGTTTCAGATTGTGATCGATAGTGTGTTACGTAATTAGGGTGCTGTTTTTTTAATTCTTTATTTACTGGAGTAATATTAATTTTAAGAATTTTCAGGTGACAATGGAAGAAGAATTAGAATTCAAGCCGTTTAGCGATACATACAAGATGATAACATTCGCGCTAAGCGTTGGTATGATATACCCGAATCCGAAGACCGACAAATGGAGACTGGCTAGTATACGTAAGATTATTTCAATGGCGTTTTTAGGGTTCCGTACCCAGAGTTAAACGGGACCCTATTACTAAGACTCCGCTGTCCGTCCGTCTGTCTGTCCGTCTGTTACCGGGCTGTATTTCATGAACCGTGATAATTAGACAGTTGAAATTTTCACAGATGATGTATTTTTGTTGCCGCTATAATAACAAATACAACAGATTTTTGTCGCTATCTATATAAGTCGCTGTCGATATAATGTATCGTAGGTGTCGGTATCTATGTCGAGACTGCGGGCCCTGGGCCTGCAGTCTCGACATTAGACAGCGACAAAAATCTGTCGCTAAGTCGTATCGTTGTCAAATTCCTTTAATAGATTTTCAACCTTATTTCCAAAGCATAAGGTTGAAAATCTATTACAGAAATTTGACAACGATTGGACTTAACGACCGATTTTTGTCGCTATTCATGTCGAGACTGCAGGGCCTGGCCCATTTTGAAACATCTCCTTTACGAACTATAATTTCTTTGGCCCAAGGTTAATGTGTAAATATCTACTCTCGTTTAACAGCTATCATAGTGACCACGATATCGCCATTAGCCATCATGATCTTCATTGACATGTACCGATGCATGCTCGTCATGGACATTGTGAATATAATCAGACATAGCACTGTGGTGGGACCGTTTCTTGGTGGATTCTTTAAGGTATGCATGACGGCTTGTTTTCATGACTGTTTTTCGCCTTCAAAGAAAGCAAGCACAACGTATTCTTGGTTCAAGTAAATTAACTGAAGGGACGTCACAGACTTGATGAGTGAATAATAGTGTTAAAATAAATATTGAAAAAAATCTGACAGTTTCATGCCGTTGGTAGTCGTCAGCTCTTTATTTTGATACCCCAAATGGTCAGGGCCGGCAGTCTCGACATTAGATAGCGACAAAAATCTGTCGCTAAGTCGTATCGATGTCAAATTCCTTTAATAGATTTTTAACTTTATTTCCAAAGAAAAGGTTGAAATACTATTAAAGAAATTTGACATCGTTTGGACTTAACGACCGATTTTTGTCGGTATCTATGTCGAGACTCCGGCTCAGGTACAGTTCGCGCAAAACTTTCTGAGCTCTCGGAAGTTGCAGCGAGTGGCTGCGCAGTATGCATAATATAGGTGTCCGAGGGAACTCTCTCACTCTCACTCAACGGTACCATGCGCGGTTTCGTTCTCGGGCCTACGTTCAGAGGGCTCATAAAGTTTTGCGCGAATTGTATCAACTTTTGCTTTTTTCAGGACATTGCTTATTGACGCCTAAAATCCGTCATTTTGATTTTATAAAAGCAAAACCTATAACCACCGCACGACATAGACGAGTCGATGGTTTAACTTGTTTAACAGTTTAACTCCACATCAACACACACACACACACACACACACAATTAACTTAAAAGCCCTTTCAATCTTTATATATATAAAAATTACGTGTCACGTTGTTTGTTCGCGATGGACTCCTAAACTACTGAACTGATTTTAAATTTGATTTGCACACCGTGTGCAATTTGATCCAACTTGAAAGATAGGATAGCTTAAATCTCAATTTATAGTTGCAATATTATTTTATTGCAAATTATTTGTCTATTATTTGACAGTCACAATTATCTGTTAGCTCCAAACGATTCTAACAGATGGCGATATCTGTTGACTGAATTGAGTAAGTATTCAATAGATGGCGCTATGTTAAAAATACAAACGTTTCATATAAGCTATATGAAACGAATATATTCATTTCATGTTTTTTTTTCATATATTATAAAGAGAAAAGATATGATTGTTTGTTTGTATTGAATAGGCTCCAAAACTACTGAACCGATTTCAAAAATTCTTTCACTGTTGGGAAGCTACACTATCTCCGGGTGACATAGGCTATATTATATTATGCTTTGCTACCCGGGCGAAGCCGGGGCGGGTCGCTAGTAAAATAATATATATGATGATAACATCAGAATTATTACGCAATTATATATTTTTTGTGAAACGTGTCAATCCCACTAAAGTACACTGTCCTTCAAGATACAGGATTTTCCTAGTTTTAAGAGCAGGGGTCTTTACTCATCTGTAATAGCCATAAGCATCCCTTAAGAGGGCCCTTCCCGGTTCGTCCATCGTCAACGCGAGCATGATTGAAAAGCTTGTTGTTTCATCCAACGCAATGTTTAAAAAACAAGCAAGAGTGAGAACGCGATAACTTCGAAGGAAAATTGGCGCGCAAAAATTTCACAAAACTTGTTCCAGGAAATACGTGTTTTTGAAAAAGCCTTACAAGTTTTTGGAAAAAATATTTGTCATTTAGAATCTCCATTACATGTGCGAGGTTTCTATCACGATGTTTTCTTTACTTTTATAATTTTTGAGTACATTATGAACGTCCAAAGTTCAGGTAAAATTTGAGCAAAAAAACAGTTTTTTGGAGGCTCATACTGAATTTGTTTGTCCAAATTTTGATTTTTTACTTGCATAGAAACCTAGATAAAGTGCGCAAGATACCGATTAGTTCAAAATTTTTAATAAAAGATGTGTTCCAACGCCATAATCACGTACGAGAGTTTGTATGAAAAATATGACGGGTTGGCCGCTCTTAATGAAACAACACTGATGTTACCTAGGCTAAGTCTTTTGGTAAATAAATTAAAACTATTTTCTTAATGTCCCTCGGGAATCATCGCGTTTTCGAATACAAACGAATGCTAATTTCCATGTCCATTTATTGTTAGATTTATCGTGTATAATAATTTGAATTCAGAACTAAGTACTTTCATTGTTGTTACGTCAGCACAAAACCTAATAATTGATTTAAAAAAAAATACAAAATGGGATAAATCTAATAATTGATGGACATGGAAATTTGCATTCGTTTGTATTCGGAAATGCGATGATTCCCAAGGGACATTAAGAAAATAGTTGTACTGTACTAACTTATAGATGGACACCTCGTGTGTTAACATCATCCAGCTCACTGCTCATAGGATGCTTCGAGGGTAGAAATAAGCCCACAAAAAGATACATAGATACGCGTGAAAGACAACCCAGACAGGGTTGTCTTCCGCGAGTATCTATGTACCTTGTCTCCCGCGCAGTCGAGTCGGGTATAAAAAGATTTTCACGTCTGTATGTGTGGTGACGAAAGACAATTAATTAAAATTTACCTTTAACATAACGATTGAAATCTGCACTCCTTTTCTTTACAGATGATCCTATTTTACTACAAGCGAACCCAAGCCAAAGAGATCCTGGACGAAATAAACCGTGACCATCACGCCTTCAACGAGTACTCCGAAATCTACAAGGATGTAGCGCGCGCTTCTATCAGAAACAGCCAAGTATACAGTGAACGAGGCTGGGTTATCACAGTGTCTACGTGTGTCATGACATTTCCAGTTATTGCTATTGTATTGAATATTTATAACTTCACGTTTAAATCGGAGCCTGAGAAATTTATGATTCACGATTTGCAGATACCGTTTACTGCGCCCGAAACGAGATTTGAGTCTCCGTATTTTGAGGTAGTTTTTGGACGGTCAATTTTTAACCCCTTTTTTTTTTTTTTTTTGGTTGGGAAATCATCAAATGACCTCTCCCGCTCTGGGCGGAGCGGAAGGGCGTGTCAGACTCTTACTGACTAAAACCCACCCGTGTTTCTTCAGTTGCCTGTGCGCCAGGGCCACGGTAACTCTTTCGAACAATCCGCGACCCCGGCAGGAATTTTTAACCCCTGACTTGTAAGTTTGACGGCTATAGCGTTCTGCGTTTCTGTCTGTGGCATCGTAGCTTCCAAATGCATGGTTCGATTTCAATGCAGTTTTAGGGTTCCGCAGCCGAATGGCAAGAACGGAACCCTTATAATTTCGCCACGTCCATGTGTCCGGGTGTCACACAGCCATTTCATTTGGAGACTATTAGCACTATAGCGATGAAAACTGGAAAGAAGGTGCATTTTTGCATCGCTAAACAACGGTGCAGAGAAACTATGAAAAAAATTATTAGGGGTGGGATATACACGTAACCATGGTATGGGAAAAAATTATATTTATATAAGCGTGCTGGGTTATCACTAGGCACAGCGATAACCCAGCACAAATTTTTGTTTTAAATATCAAACCGGTGTGGGTTTAATATTTAAAAGTTCAACTCTAGGTTTCCCACTGACTCTTGGTGGCGCAAGATGAAATTTTTGATTTACCCTGACTGAGCTGTTAACTTCGAGTTATTTAGGATAACCCATGAACGCGCAAGTGAGCAGTACTGATAGTGCAACCCGCATCAGTGTCCTTTGTGAAGATCTAACCGGTCACATAGACAAACAAAAAGCGACTACGTTATACAATATGTACCAAAATAATATTTTCGAGTTTGGTTATAGCCCTGAGTCCTCATACGGCTTCAAATAAACCATCAATTGAACATTTCAGATAATGTTCGTCTACATGTTCTATTGCGCAATTCTCTACGTGGTGAACTTCATAGGTTATGACGGTTTCTTTGGGTTGTCGATCAACCACGCTTGTCTGAAGATGGACCTGTACTGCAAAGCTTTAGATGAAGCCATGGTTGCTCCTAGAGAGGAGGTTTGTGGGAGAGTCATTGGGGTTATCAAGGAGCAGTGTCGTTTGTTCAAGTAAGACCTATGATTAAGGCGCTTCCCCGACCAAACGACCTTGAGCGTTCGGTCCTTATCTGTCCCGTCGTTGAGTCTCGCTCTGTCCCGCTCCCTGCGCACGCCCATTTATCGAAAAATTCACAAAAAAAAAGAAATTATTTTAATAAAAAAAGACAAGCGATCTTTTAAAATAAAATAAAACTTGAAATATTGAGATTTTTATATGAACTACCCATTAGTGTAATCTTCAAGTTATTAGAGCGTCACCTGTAGCAAAAGATGCATGCAATCAAGAATTTTAGTCAGTTTTTTACAAGGAGATTTTAAATGTATTTATAATAATACATAAAAGCAAATAATAACGTGCAATGTGATGATAGGATATCGAACATTAATAATGTGCTTTTAGATGTAGTTTATTACTGATAATGATTGAGTTAATAGCCTCTGAATAACGCACTATTGCAAGGTTTTGCTCGGGGTAGCGCCTTAACTCACAAATGCCCGTTTTTATTAACACTATGTGATGCATTATTTTTATCTTACGAAGCGACGCGCCCTTTACTTGTGGTAACCAAGTGCACGAACACGCTGTGTATGTGTGCGTCATAACCAGAGATCGGATATTCGGATGCATATTGAATCCGAATATCCGATCTCTGGCCAAAACTTCATAAAAATACTATACCTACTGTCTGTTCCAAAACTATCAGATGAAAGAGTAAATAAACCCTGTTCGGGTTAAATTCTGACGCAAACGCAAATCGTGATCACGTCGGGGTCACCAGTATAGAGGTATGAGGAACAGGGTGTAAAGTTCACTCATACTCTATGGAAAAGGGAGGATCCTCCGACCAGACGGGTGTTGTGTCTGGTGGGCAACTGCCCCGACGATTGATGTCGGGATGTTGTATATATGCTAGTTGCGCGGTAAACTCTGCTTGCGCGATGCAGGATTTTGCGTGACGTCAGTATGACGCGTAGCTCGCATGTGGCGATTGTAGATGCCGCTACACGCTTATTAAAGGGAATTAGTAACACATTGATCTGTATTTAAAATGTTCACCTTATCTCACAACTTCTTCCAAAAATTATTGTTGCAACTACGTTTGCCCACATTTTTTACCTTCGAAGTAGGCCTTTTTTAATTAAATCGTAAAGCCGCCATCATGGTATAATAATATACTTCGCCAGGTATAGCACTCCGAGACACAGTGGTCACGTGGGAGACACAAGCCTACGTCATCACCGCTATGTTACCAGTAATGTGTAATAATAACTCCCCAACCGCCTTTATTACCTGTGCGAATTCGATAAAACAATGAGGTTTTAACTAACAATTACGTTGGTATATGTTTAAATTGAATTGTTTTGTTTGATCAGAAAAACGAAACAACAATTTAAATGCTGTATATATATTTTTTTAACAGAATGGTGACTGAAAATGTTTCCATAATTCGTGTTTTGTTGCAATAAAGTGGCAACTGGATAGTGACGTAAGCATGTGTCATTCCCGGAGTGCCAGACCTTGTTTTTTTAGACCATGGCCGCCATGATGTTTTTTTTATTACAGATATGTAGACATAATTCAAGATACTTTCAACATATGGTTGGGACTCATATTTATAGCTACAATGATACAAATATGTACTTGTTTGTATCATATTACTGAGGTACGTATTCTATCTTCTATACTAATATAGTAACGCTGAAGAGTTTGTTAGACTTTAACTGCCAGTCGAAAAATAATTCGATCGTGTGCCCACTGCCCACAACCCGCATCCGAGTTGTCGCTATAAGTACCTATAGATGACTTCTGTTCATGACCAGGCCCTGCAGTCTCGACAAATATAACGACAAAAATCGGTCGTTAAGTCTAATAGATGTCAAATTTCTTTAATAGATTTCAACCTTATGCTTTCGAAATAAAGTTGAAAATCTATTAAAGAAATTTGACAACGATACGACTTAGCGACAGATTTTTGTCGCTATTCATGTCGAGACTGCCAGCCCAGGACCCGACTAGCGTGACCAAATCTAAGCATGCTAAGGGTTGTCTCAAACTCAAACTCAAAGCATTTATTTCAATTAAACCATTTACAGGCACTTTAGAATTGTGAAAGAGTCCGTCAGTTAGTCAGAAAGTTGAAGCTAGTTGCCCATTCCAAAACGTAGATCTCTATTAAGAAGAACGGCCCAGAAATTCCAAGGTCACTCTTTTTAAATCAAGATATTACAAAATCCTGGGTACATTAGTCTTGTTGCTTCTATATGTGAGAACAATGAAATGTCGGCGCATAATCAGCCTATAATGTTCCCACTGCTGGGACACAGGCCTCCTCTCTTTGAGAGGGAATGGGCTGTAATCGACCACGCGTGCTCAGTGCGGGTTGGTAGATGTCACATGTCTTCGAATTTTTAGTTCTAGGACATGCCGATTTCCTCATGATGTTTTCCTTCACCGTTTTGAGAGCAGTGGTGATGAAATTAATTACACAAAGTAAAGCGTCTGCCTTTTTTTCTTTTTTGGGTGGGAAATCATGACCTCTCCCGCTCTGGGCGGAGCGGAAGGGCGTGTCAGACTCTTACTGACTAAAACCCACCCGTGTTCCTTCAGTTGCCTGTGCGCCAGGGCCACGGTAACTCTTTCGAACAATCCGCGACCCCGGCAGTCGGGCCTTATCGGACCCCGTCAATTAGGCTGACATCTCTTTAAGGCGCGCGTGGAACACGACGCGCCGTCGACCCGCGCCTGGTCCTTACCGGACGGCGAGCTGCCCTTTGCTCGCCGTCCGCAAGCCCACGCCTACGGTGGCCGGGAGTCAGCTATCGACTCCCGACGCCCAAGGTGTCCTGCGGCGACTAGGGGCGTAAGGGCGCAACGATTGCCTCCCCCTCACGCCGTCCGCCTCCTCCCTCGCGAGCATTACTGCTTCGCAGAAGGAGGTGGGCCTGGGTTCGAACCCACGACCTACAACTCGTAAGTCGGGGCCGTTGCGTTCAGGTTGTCGGTGGCTTACAAGTAAATACTCGGTATGTATGTTTGAACTAGGTAGCCAAAGTGAAACTTCATAGAACGCCTATTAAAAGATTTTTACAAAGGAATTTTAGGGTTTCGTACCCAAAAGATGCCAACGGGACCCTGTTACTAAGGCTCCGCTGTCCGTCCGTCCGTCGTCGGTCACAGTCTTTTGAACTGTAATAGGTAAACACTTCGAAATATTCTCAGAGTGTGTACAACTATGGCCGTTAAAACAACAAATAATAAATATGTAGTGTTAAATAGAGTACGGGGATACGGAACCCCTCGTGTGCGAGTCAGGCTCGCATTGTTGAAAAGATCCATTACAATATTTTTGAAAAATATATTTTTAAACCAGCACCCTAATTACGTAACACACTATCAATCACAATCTGAATCATTTTGAAGCCTATTGCAAATCCATTGCTTCATATGTTCGAAAAATTTGTCTGCTCAACAACGTAAATAACGCAATGAATGTTGTTGAACTGTCAAAATGAAACCCATTCCTACTGTTAGTGTGTTACGTAATTACCACGCCGAGGGCCTAGAACAATGGCATTCGCTTCGGAGCGATTCTATTTCTACAATCGCTATCGCCTTCGTTAATACTTCCATCATACGAATCGAAAACAAGGGGGCTGTCCATTAATCACATGATGATTTTTTAGCATTTTTTAACCCCCTCCCCTCTCCCCCTTGGTGATACGTGGTGAGGTATCACCAAGGGCGGGGGACTACCCACCCCCACCCAAAATCACGTGTATTTTTTAGTACATACAAAGAACCTTAAATATCTTATTATCTTTAAATATAGGTATAAAGTATAATCTAATTTTATTCTGAAATTAAAGACCATGATAAAAATGTCTGGACAGAAAGGATGCAGGTTGTTTTTGACTGGCATAAAAATAATATTAAAGGAATGGTGTAACCATGCGGTTAGAAATCGCTCGTTTGACGACAAAATAAAGACACGTGATGTCTTACTACCCCCCCCCCCCATGTGATATTTCGAAACCCCCTCCCCCCCTTTCGAGCCTCACATGATTAATGGACGGCCCCTAGCGATAACGTTTATCAAAAAGTGCAACTTGGCTACGCATCTCTATGGAAGTAATCGTTCGACGCTATCAATTCGTTTCATAGAATCGAATGATGTTAACATTGTCTAGCTAATTTCTATTCGTTGACCTATTATCACGTCACATTTCGATAGCTTACGTAAATCCCATTCATTTTCTGGCTTTTATACTAGTGTCATCGGTAATCGAATGTTATTTTGTCCAGGCCCTCTGTAGACCTTACGAAGCGTGCTTATTTATTTACTTTTGTCAAAATATATATTTTCAGGGCTATGGCTTCGACTTACGCTACATGATTTTCGTAACTGGGGCCGTTATTCATATTTATTTGCCGTGCCGTTATGCAGCCAAATTGAAAGCCATGGTAAGTGATCAACGCACCATTTGCTGGGTTCGTCTTTCATTGAGTTAAATGTGCCCTAGCGGCTGAGAGTATGTCATGCTGTCTGCAATGTAGCAACTTTGCTGTGACATATGTTAAGAATGTGGTGGGAAGATTTGTTATGGTAAAGTAGATTTCTGTAGGGGGGGGTATACTTAGTAATTTGGGGGGAGAAGGGGCTGAAGTGCAGTCTGTGCTGGGGGGATTTTTAGGGTTTCGTACCTAAAGGGTAAGCCGGGACCCTATTACTAAGACTCCACTGTCCGTTCGTCCGTCTGTCCATTTGTCACCAGGCTGAATCTCATGAACCGTGGTAGTTAGACAGTTGAAATTTTCACAGATGATTTATTTCTGTTGCCGCTATAACAACAAATACTAAAAAACAGAATAAAATAAATATTTAAGGGGGCTTCCGTACAACAGACATGATGTTTTTGCTCCCATACAACAGACATGATTTTTTTGCCATTTTTATATATCTATAAAAATGCTGCAAAATGCGGGCAAAAGCTAGTTATCACTAGCTTTTGCCCGCGGCTTCGCTCGCGTTAATTTAGACTTTGACTATCAATTCGGGTTATAATTCAATCATGATTCGAAAGACACGTGGCGCCATCTATTATCATAAGGACGTTATTGTTGTTTTCCTCGGGAACAGTATTTTTTTGCGGGATGAAAGGTACCCTATGTCCGTTTCTGTACCCCTGACAACATATATGCAAAATTTCAGGATGATCGGTTCAGTGGTTTAGGCGTGAAAAGGTAACAAACAAACTTACTTTCGCATTTATAATATTAGTTAGGAAGTTAGGATAGTTAGGATGGTACGGAACCCTTCGTGCGCGAGTCCGAGTCGTACTTGGCCGGTTTTTAGTTTATGGTGGGGTTATTTTAGACTTGCTTTGCTAAATAACCGGGTATTTTGTTGTTTGTCAGTCGGTGGAGACATCGAACCGCATCTACAGCAGCGGCTGGGAGCAAGTTGATAACCAGCGAGTGTGGGGCATGATACTGTTCATGGTGGCGCGCGCACAAACGCCTATCTCGATCACAGCGTTCAATATGCTGGCTTTTGATATGGAGCTGTTTACTTCGGTAATTTTTCCTTAAACATGTATCATTCGGGTATCATTTTTTAGTAGTTTCTAAAGTGGTTTTCTTTAATCCTATTCAGTTTAACTGTCATCAAATCACGTACGGTACAACCATTTTCTTAATTTCCCTCGGGAATCGTCGGATTTCCGAAGACAAAAGAATGCTAATTTCCATGTCCATAAATTATTAGATTTATCGTGTATAATAATTTGAATTCAGAACTAAGTACTTTATTGTTGTTTTGTTTTAATTAAAACAACAACAAAGTACTTAGTTCTGAATTCTAGTTGCGCGGTAAACTCTGCTTGCGCGATGCAGGATTTTGCGTGACGTTAGTGTGACGCGTAGCTCGCATGTGGCGTTATAGATACCGCTACAAATTAATATAAATGCTTTGAGTTTTAGTGTGGAAATGGCTAATCCATTGCTTCATATTTTTGTAAAAATCGTCATGTCGACAACGTAAATGACGAAATTAATGTTGATGAATTGTCAAAATAAAAAGTATTCATGCCATTGTGTGTTACGCAATTACTCCGCGGAAGTAAATGTCTATTACATAAGTATATCGGTTTGTTTACCAAATGCGCGCTTTTATAACTTCTAACGTGGCGATAAACTCAAACTCAAAGCATTTATTTCAATTGAACCATTTACAGGCACTTTTGAATTGTCAAGGAGTCGGTCAGTTAGAAATATGAAGCTAGTTGCCCATTCCAAAGCATAGTAGGTACCTATGGAGAGGAACGGGCAAGAAACTCCATGGACACTTTTAAATTATATTTTTACAAAAATATTACTTACATCATTAAAGTTGATGTTATCGTGGACATCCACGGCGTCATGTAAATGTATGAAAATATCTGAAAACGCTTTTAAATTTCCGTCCACGTATTTCCATACATTCGGTTATTTAAATTCTCTTAAATCTTGGTGGCATATTTATTAATTTAAATCTTACATCTGCAAATCGTATTACATACCGAACTTTAACGATTGGAAGAAAATTATTGTATCTATTATAAAAAAAAAAAATATTCTTTCAGATCCTGCAATCATCGTACTCTATGTTTACGCTTTTGAGATCATAAATATTTACGGTAATTCTCAATTATATTAAAACCTTTGCTTTTATAATTATTATTATTAATCACTGCATTACTTCATTGTGTTATATAAACGAGGGCAACACATACACTTGAATAAAATTATAACGTTTTAACTTATCGTAATAAAAAATATTTTTCACGCAAAAAAATATGGTTTCATTTTCATCATAAGGCTTACGAGCAAGTTTCTTGCAAGCGAGTGTCTTAATTGCAAGTAGCTTGCGTGCAAGTATTGTGTGTGCGTATTTTCAGCGTGCAAGTATCTTGTATGCAACTTTCTTGCTTGTAAGTATTCTGTGTGCAAGTATCTTACGTGCAAGTAATACTCGCAAGTACTTTGTGAGCAAGTATTTAAATAAAAACTTACCGCAGCATTAGTGCAATAGAAGAAATCGTGCAGTATATCGAAAAAAGTCTTAGAAAGGATAAGTTTCTGCAAGTTTTCTAAATAGATGTCGTGTCCGTACATATCGACTGCTGATAGGAAGATGGTTTCTATTTTCGAATATCTCGCTTACAATTAGCTTGCGTGCAAGTATCTTATATGTAAGTGTCGTTCGCGCAAGTATCTAGTGTGCAAGAATTTTGCCTGCAAGTTTCTCTTGCAAGTAACTTGCACGTAAAAATCTTATAAAATCTTAACTTATCACTTACCGCAGCATTAGTATGATAGAAGAAATCGTGCAGTATATCGAAGATGGAGGTCTCAGACAGGATAAGTTTCTGCAAGTTCTCTGGATGGAAGTCATGTCCGTACATGTCAACTGCTGATAAGAAGATGGATTCCATTTGATTGTGACGTAGTTCGTACGCTGGTTGGTGGGCTGCGATGAGGACCTGGGAGGGAAACAGCAATTTAGACTTGTTGTTGTATCCATAATTTAGGGATGTCAGCGATCTTCAAAACTTTTGTTGGCGCAGATCAAACGGTGGTACAAACTCTTATTCAATCACAATTAGTTACGTTCTTACAACCATTTTAACGGAGTATGTTTTCTGCACACATATCAAGGTGGTTCAGGCTTCCCGGGCTCATTTTCCAGTGCAAGAGAGAGATGGCGCTACACATGACCGATAGCACCATCCTTTTTTCGCAACGGAATCGTGATTGCATTAATTCTTCATAATACAGTTCCTTGACGGGGCAAATTTTTTGCACCCATCCCTTTTTTTTTTTTTTACAACGTTGCACCACACTAGGAATTTCTCCTGTATTGTGGATGCGTTTACAAACATTCAAACTCACATACACAAACAGCCAGACCCGGAACAATTACTTCTAGGTCATACAAATAATTGTACCGTGCGGGAATCGAACCCGCGACACGCAGCGCAGCAGTCAATCGCTTAACCACTGCGCCAACCGTGCCGCACAAATTTTTAATGTGTTAACACATGCGCTGTCCCTAATATTTGTGGACTGTTTTGGGTCACAATTATCATTTAAATATATTATTAAATATTTCATATTTATATGTCATATTCAGAGATCGTATATTCGGATGCATATTTACATAAAGTAATTTTTTAGATTTGAAAGTATGGAAGCGCCTTCCTAAAATATATTTTTTTTTTGGTAAAAATATTCCGATATGCCAGGAGCACCAGGTATGCATAACTTGTCGGGTGTATAGTATGGAAGCAACGTCTAAAAAAAAACTAAATAAATAAGGAACTCTGTATTCTTGGATTAAATAACTATCCGGATGCATATTTCTTCAAAATTAATGTTTAACCTCCGATGCAAATATGTGTACATAGGGTGTAATTTTTATTAAATTAAGTACTATATCCTGATTGGGCTTAAATATTGGGCACTATGATTTGGTCCGGTTTGGACTGAAATCTGAAGTTAGCGGGATTGTTTCGATACAAAAGCGTATTCCATATTATCCAACATCTCAACTTTACATAAATATGCATCCAAATATCCGATCGCTGGTTATATTACATGTTTTATATTAGAACACAGAAAAAAATAAAAGAAATGAAAATATTATTACATATTTCCGTAGACATTATCCTGTTCTGTTCAATAGTGAAATATGACAGCTAACAGAGATATTAAATGGTCGGCGCAGTATGTCTTTTTTATTTTTTATATATATTTTTTATTTTTTTTGGGTGGGAAATCATCAAATGACCTCTCCCGCTCTGGGCGGAGCGGAAGGGCGTGTCAGACTCTTACTGACTAAAACCCACCCGTGTTCCTTCAGTTGCCTGTGCGCCAGGGCCACGGTAACTCTTTCGAACAATCCGCAGCCCCGGTAGGCGGCGCAGTAAGACTATGTGGGTCATTGTTGCTTTTTTTTCTGTCCTCAGTTAATTTTAATCATGGTCTGGCAGTTTAAGTAATTTTTGTGGCCTACCCAAATGTCTTTTCTTTGGTATTGTTCGTCGAATCGTTGAGCTCCTTAAGTTCTGAGTTGAGCTACACGATTACTGACAAATGCGTGCACTGACTGGACAGGTCCACTCAATCTGTGTGGTTTTTTCCTCAAAAGACCATCTCAGACACAAATCTACATGGTCTTCGCATGATCTGACCAAGATTATGTCTGGACTTTAAAAGAGACTGTGACCTCTGAGTTTGTTTCGGCCTTTCTTCTCAGAGTAGTCAGATAGGAAACGCCGACCTCATCTAGTTTTTAAAATATGATTGACGTGTAAAAGTGTTTGTTCAAACCTACTTACAGAAATAAAATCATTTATCATTTATCATTTTGTATGTCTGCCATGCCGTGTCGTATAATATAGTTAGTTACCTGTCTCGCTCTCAAAGCCACTCGGCTGTGTTCGGCTCTGTGCAACGAAGTAAGCTCGTTTAGTGTAGTCGCTAATTCATCTGTTAGTCCAGGCTCGTTCGACCACAGGTGGTCGATTAGAAGAGTTACCTATAAAATTAAGAAATGGGTTTAGAAATTGAATGCAAGAAAATACTCAATGAATCTGCGGGTATCCAAAAGAGTTTGGTCGGGTTGTGTCGTGTTCGTGGTGCGAGTACCAAATTGTTACTTGTCCGTCGTCTTGGAAGAAGACTTTTGGCCGCAGGACGTGGTGTTCCGTCGCTTCCGCGAGCAAATACCACAGGACAGCACAAGGACAATTTAGCTAGTGAAGTGAAGTGCTACTAACATAGTTGTAAGCAATATTTATTTACAGAAGTTTTAGTTTTATTATGTATTAATTTATTCTGTAATTTGTGTATTTTATCATTGGGCCTCAGTTGCCTGACAATAAAGGAATTATATTATAATTATTTAGATTACTAACTGCGCCCTCCGGTTTTACCCGCATAAGTCTCGATCCGGTAGGAATATCGGGATAAAATTATCCTATGTCCTAATCCAGGTCATGGTCTACCCATGTGCCAAATTTCATCTAAAACCGTTCAGCCGTTTTAGCGTGAAAGCGTAACAAACATACAAAAAATCAAATATTTTCTTTTTACTATACTAGCTGTTGCCCGCGATTTCGTCTGCGATCCAGGATGAAAAGTAGCCTATCTTCTTACCCAAGTCATGGTCTATCTGTGTGCCAAATTTCATCTTAATCCGTTCAGTAGTTTTTGCGTGAAAGTGTAACAAACATCCATCCTCACAAACTTTTACATTAATAATATTAGTAACAATATTAGTCAGAAGCCCAAGTCTGACAACAAGTCTTCCCAACGGGTATCGTATTACCCAGTAACTGGGTTGTGGAGGTCAGATAGGCAGCCGCTCTATGTAAAATACTGGTATTCAGCTGCATCTGGTTAGACTGGAAGCCGACCCCCGGCATAGTTGCGAAAATGCTAGGCAGATTGACACAATCGACTGCAGTACAACAATTTTCTTAATGTCCCTCGAGAATCATCGCATTTCCGAATACAAAAGAACGCCATCCATTCGCCATCCGTTCCATGTCTGTCAATTATTAGATTTATACGACAATAAAGCAATAAAGTAATTAGTTCTGAATTCAAATTATTATACACAACTATTATATTATTACCAACAATAAAATACTTAGTTCTGAATTCAAATTATTATACACGATAAATCTAATAATTGATGGACATGGAAATTAGCATTCGTTTGTATTCGGAAATGCGATGATTCCCGAGGGACATTAGGAAAATAGTTGTACTGTATCATAGAGCGGAATCAGTAATAAATAAAAGTAAAATATTAGGCTCACCAACAAATTCTTCTTAGCCACTTGGTTATGCGAGAATATAATGTTGGAAACTTGCTGCATGTCATCCTTGTAGCGATCCCGAAGAGCCACCACGCATTTGTCGTACGAGCCTGTGAAATAATATTCAAGTGATAGAGGAACATTTTGAGTAAGAATCTGGATGGCTATAAGAGTAGGCGAAGACTGAAGAAACGATGGATGGACTGTGTGAAAGATGATGTGGATAGAAATGGGGTGACTACCGAGATGACGACTGATGGAGAAGTGTGGAAGGAGACATGCTGCGCCGACTACAAATAATAAAATAATTATGTTTATACAGGCTGAACTTGAAAACTTGCGCCAACTCGAAATAGGAGGTTCAGTAACTGTTATTATACAGGGTTATTGGTAAAACACCAGCAACCTCTTAAGGGGTCATTGTACTCATCATTATAAACAACTTTTACTAAGGGCAAAACCTGAAATCGCGAAAAAATTATCAGCTGTTCTCTACGTTTTGACGTGTTATGCGAATATAAATGTAGGGAAAATCTGTTTTTTTTTTCGCAATTTCTGGGTTGGTCCATAGTAAAAGTTGTTTATAATGATGAATACAATGACCCCTTAAGAGGTTGCTGGTGTTTTACAAATAACCCTGTATACTTGTCGGAAATACGTTAAATCAATCGGTTGACTTAGACTAACAGGGACGCCAGCGCCACAAGGCGGCGCTCGACAGAGTCTACAACATAACGCTCGACCTGAGCAGAGTTGGTCGGTGGCGTCCAAGCATGGTACACGTTTAGAAACTGTCGCGCGTTCCGTATAGTTGTGCCGTGTACCTACAGTGTGATTAGCTAGTGTGATTAATTTTTTCGTAAATTATAACTTGATTTGAACTGCAAACGGTTTTTCTATTACGCAATAACCAACACTTCCCATAGTACGCCCACAGTAGTTAAAATATGGCTGATGATAACGAGACAGACGTACCTTCTCCGTCATACTCATTATAAATTGTCATTTCCTAAATATAAATACGTGAAAAAAGAAAGTGTATTTATCGTCTTAAATAGTGCAAACTAAGTTATTGCCTTTATTAAAGTAGACACGAATAATGGTCGTCCCAGTATTAAAATTAAAAATTAAAGTATTTAGCGCGCGCCCAAAGAGCAATCCATTCATGGCAGAGTTCAAAACATGAAGCAAGTTGGCAATGCGTTGAGCTAGCGGTCATTTACTTAATTTTGACCGTTCCTACGAAAGAAAGGACGCGCGACAATGTTGCCAAACCGCTTGCGTACGCGCACCTATGTGCAATTGTGCATCCCTTTTCTTTCTCTCGGCCGAATGGCATGCTTTAAATTTTCAATATAACACGTTGAATTATATATTTGAACTAGCTGCGCCCAGCGGTTTCACACGCATAAATCTCGAGCTCATAAATTTTCTGCGCCCTATCAGAATATCAGGGTTACGGTATTTATTTATTTTTCAAATATCGCAGCATTATGCTGAGATAGGATAGGAGCCTTTTTGGCCTCGCACAGGTCTTTTACTGTTACTTTTAATTTTATTGTTATATTATATGACTTGTATGTTTTATTGTTAGTTTTAAATGCTCCTTTTTTATATTTTTTAATATTAATTTATTTTTTTGTTTGGATTTCCTGTACGTGTCCCAAATAAAATATTTATCTTTTTTTCTTTCTTTCTTTCAACTTTCTTAATATTTTTTTCCGTATGAACCTTCTGCAACGTAATAGAAAACTTAAAAAAAAAGATGGATAAAATCGGTAGTCGTTTTCAAGTTATGCCGTGACCAAGGGAAATAGGGATTAATTTTTACAAATATAGATAGACTAGCTTTTGCCCGCGGCTTCGCTCGCGTTAATTTTGACTTTGACTATCAATTCGGGTTATAATTCAATCATGATCGGAAGACACGTGGTGCCATCTATTATCATAAGAACGTTATTGTTGTTTACCTCGGGAACAGTACTTTTTTCTAGGGATGAAAGGTACTCTGTGTCCGTTTCTGTACACCTGACAACGTATATGCAAAATTTCAGGATGATCGGTTCAGTGGTTTAGGCGTGAAATGGTAACAAACAAACAAAAATTTACTTTCGCATTTATAATATTAGTTAGGAAGTTAGGATTAGGATAGATTTGGCGCAGCTATTCAATTTCACCTGTATATATTGTATAGACAATTACTATTATTCACAGAGGAGACAAGAGTCATTAATGACATACACAGTACGATTGTATAGAATTGGATTTAACAATGGCTTTTTGAAAGAAAAGAAAGAAAGAAAGAAAGAAAGAAAGAAAGAAAATACATTTATTTGCGGTAAACGTGACGCAAAGAAAAAACACACAAATACAAAAAATAACGAGTTGGGGAAAAATATGCGTCCCATTCACGCAAAACGGCAATCGCTCAGCATAATGCTACGACCCTATGCGAGACAGAGTCCTAGCGCTGGTTTTCAGCGATAGCCGGCGCTGACGTGATGACGTCAACCAGTGCAGCATACGAAAATTAAAAATAAACATTAAAATAAGAAATAAAATAAATACACTATAACCTAGTTCAAAAAGTATATAAACATAATATATTTTTTATTTTTATTTTTTTATATTTTTTATTTATTTATATATATATTTTTTATTTTATTTATATATTTATTTATTTTTTCACACGTTGGGCCAACGTAAGCCAATATACGCCACAGTATACTTAAACTCTTATCAGAACATTGAACTACCGTCATTTGCGTAAACTTATCGTTGTAATATAGACATTCTGTGGCTTATATTGGCGAATGTTGGGCCAACGTGTAGAGGGAGCATAAAGTAAATAAATTTCAAGCGTCAAGATGTTTACAAATAAATAACAAATACAAACAAATAAAACAATTACAAATAAATAAAATTGAACTGTCTGTTTGTTATGTCAAAATAACAGATTTTTACTAAATTCCTATGAAAGTATATACGGGACTTATAACAAAATACCAATTTAAAAAAAATCTAACTCTCTGTCTGTTTGTTCCGGGTAATCTCCGAAACGGCTAGACCGATTTTAACGGGACTTTCACTGGCATATAGCTGATGTTATAAGGAGTAACATAGGCTACTTTTTGTACCGGCAGCACGGTCCCGTGGGATAATTTCCGACAGCCACGCGGGCGAAGCCGCGGGCAGTTAGTCTCCAATTTAAGCTGACCTCGTATTGTATTGTCTTTCCGTACAATGAGAGGTCAGCTTGTACGGCAAATGTATACATTTCCGAAGAAAAGTATGCGCTTCGGTAATGTTCGTATTTCCGAATTAGCACGAACGTCGCGCCACAGAGTAACCCTCCACAGAGGCAAAGCTTCTAAGTCTTTTACTACCTCGCTTTGTAGTAGTGCACGTAGTAGTGCACGACCAGCCCTACCGTCAGCGTCCGCACCGTATGTTATAACGGGCAGGACACACTGGTTGAAGACCTTAGTCTTCAAACATTGCGGGATTGGCGACGAGAAGACTTGACGAAGTTTTCCAACTTGCCCAACCCAACTGGATCTTTCTGTCGGCTTCTTTCTCAAATTTGTGTCTACCGAGCTGGATGACTTGCCCTAGGTAGACATACTCCTTCACAACCTCGAGTAGCGACCCTTCGATGTGGATTGGACACGGCAAGACGTGCGAATTGTACATAAAATAATGTATAAAAGTTATAAAATAATGGCCTACTCACCTAGTTGGAAATGACTTTCCACTTGATAGTACAGCTTCAGTAGATCATGAACAGCTGCCTTCATTCTGCCTCGAATTCCGTTCCTGAAGACCAAATAAAGTTACAGTACTGTCTACTGCATGTCCATTACAATATAATATCGTCGGCCTAATTCGTTAACCTGCTAAGTCCATTTTGACATAGTTTACAGGACAAAGAAAAATCTCAATAATATCTCTATTAATTTAGCAATCAAAATTCTGAAAATCCCGTTGGTTTCTATAACTTTTCTTGATATTTTAACAATATATGTAGCAACATAACTTATACACATTTTATAAAATTTAGAAAAACTATTATTTAGCAGTTTGTCGAGGTGAAGTTTCAATTTGCTTGAGGTCTTAGTAGTTTTTTATTTAAATTGAGTATGGTGTATAGATTAATAAATGGTGCAGTATAACGAATTCAATCAGTACCTAATCAAAATATTTAACGTTGTCAGTACAAAACTGAGGTCCCAACAGGATTTAGCAGGTTTGCGTTGTGGAGATTGACTGGTGGTCGGAAAGCAGTTTTTTAGGCATAGCATTTGTCACCTTTTTGGCTAATATCGCAGTTATTCCTTTAACGATACGGTAGATATTAGATTGGACTTTTTAACTGGTATAAAAAGACAAATTTTGCCAAAAAATGGACTTAGCAGGTTAACGAATTAGGCCGACGATATAACCATTTACCGAATTCCCTTCAAGATTTACCATTGACATTGTTAAAAAAAAACTTTTTATACTTTTCCTGCAAAAAACACAGCAGACAAATTTTTCGAACATATGAAGCAATGGATTAGCAATAGGCTTCAAAATTATTCAGATTGTGATAGATAGTGTGGTACGCAATTAGTGTGCGGGATTGTTAGTACCCTGGCATGAGCTTAATCATAATAGTCTTTATCAATACGAAAGAGGAAATTACATACCTATATCTTTGGACTAAAACGACAAGAGCTTGTGTGCTCATAAAGAATACATCTCTGTCAGCCCTCTTTGCAAGGGAAGCTGCATGGCTGTAACAAAAATATCATATAAGTCACATTTTATAAGGCTAAATTAATAAATGTCTGCTTGAGAGACATTTTGAGCCCCATTTTAGGTAAACTCGCAATAATTGTGGTAGTACAGGGTGTCTCACAAAATAATAACGTTTGTAGATGCATAAAAAATTAACAAATATTTTTATATATATGACGGCGTGTCGACGTCAAAATCAAAATCTCAATGTCAAGAGTGACTTTATGGCCGCTGTCAAAGCCACTCTAGCGGAGCGTCGTGTCAATGGTAGCGAGGCAGCCATCTTTTAAAACACAGTTTTTGACGGAACGGCGCCAGCGCACCATGTCTGCGACGAATCGCTTTCCATTACCTCAATCACAGTGATTTTTAATAAGTTTTGTTAAGATTAATTTTAGTGATATTGTGATTAATTATTTAAGAAAACCATTATAACAGTTTATTTTCGGAGGTATTCGGTTTTATTCACTGCCTTGTTTCCACGCCCTGTGAGATGAGTTCTGATGATGGCCCTCCTGCGCCTTCATATAAATAAAATAAAATAATCTTCACTTCGGATAAGCAACATCCATATGGGTTAGTAAATAAAAAGATAACTTACACCTATGTTAGTAAAGTTATTATCTATTTGGAAACCAGGCTGTTGTTCAAAATGCATCTTCGAACAACATCATCTAACAAAAGAGAATCGTACCTCCCCGCTGTGTTCCTTCTCGGCGTCATGTTTACCACAAATAAACGTATTTTCTTTTTAAGTGTCAAGCAATTCTGAATTAACTTTTCATTTCGAAAAAAAAAAATGCATGTTTCCTGTGGGTTTTTGTCTACGGGATTGGAGCCGCGGGTAAAAGCCTTCTTTCACAGTTAGTTTACCTCTGACAGCCTGACCTAACAGGAAGTATTACTGCAATGTTCTGCCGCCAGAGTGCAGCACTAGCACAAGTCCTTCAAAGCAGTTTTTTTAGATCATCCACTGTTAAATGTCCGTAAGATGCCATAATATCACAGAACAGGTTTTTTAATACATGAATAATTATAAAACTATTATAATTTAACACGTTTTCACAATTATTTGTTACTAATAAATATGACATGATTCATCATGGCGGTTTGTTTACGGATTGTGCTGGTGTCGCCCCCTACGCAGAGTTTTGCGTAATGTTCCCTATTGCGACGACAATAAAAACTACAATGATGTTGACAGATTTGTAAGTGGCAGCAACCTAACAGCAACCTTATTGTAACGAGGGTAAAGATCATTGTAATTTTGACAGTGATGCAAAATCAGAGCTAAAATAACTGTGAAAGGACTGTACTGTTTTAATTTACCTACAGAGGTATGAGGTACAGGGTGCAAAGTTCACTCATACCTCCAAAAAGGTAGGATCCTCTGACCAGACGGGTGTCGTGTCTGGTGGGCAACTGCCCGACGATTGATGTCGGGACGTTGTATATATGCTAGTTGCGCGGTAAACTCTGCTTGCGCGATGCAGGATTTCGCGTGACGTCAGTGTGACACGTAGCTCGCATGTGGCGTTGTAGATGCCGCTACATACTTACTGATCAATAACGCTGGCGATCTGTTGACTTGGGAACTGTGCGAGAACACTGGTGATATTTCTTTCATACAACGCCATGAGTTTGCGAACTTTCTTCTCAACCGCGATGGGGATACGGCCTGAAGTTGACGATAGGACCTGGTGAAAAGAAATATTTTTGTATTAACAGTATTTGATGAGAGGTTATGCACCCCCGAAGTGTTGACACAAAGTTCCAAACTACGCAAATATTTCCTTAGTGGCGAAGTGTGACACGTATGAAAAAAGAAATGTTTCTTTCAATTACAAAGTGCATTTTCATACAAGATTTGGAGATCACCTCTTAAGTAAAAAATTGCTTGTGTTAGGAGACTCCGCTCATCCATTTAACATTACCTAACCATTTTTGCAAAAAAACAACCGACTTCCAAAAAAAAACGCTAAGAAAGTGAAAAATAACTTTAATTTCGGAAGTCGGTGTCTTTTGACTTTTATTTTCGTTTTTTGCCACCGACTTCCGAAGTTAAAGTAATTTTTCACTTTTTTAGCGTATTTTTTTTAAGTCGGTAGTTTTTTTTTGTAAAAAAAGTTTTTTTTTTGACTTTTTAGCTGTGGTACCTACCCCACAAATTCGTATACCATTACTTGATATGTAAATAACAGTGATAAGAAATTATTAAAACATCATCAATATAAACTAAGTGGAAAAATACGCAGTATTAAGGATAACTCAAAACCTCCTGGTCAGAACTTGGATCAAATTTATATGGGACCACATGAGAAGCACCAGCTTTCAAATAAAAAGAGAATCATCCAAACGGTTTCACCTAGAAAAAAGTTCTGAGCTAACACACATTTATAAAAAAAATACAGTCGAATTGAGAACCTTATCCTTTTTTTGAAGTCGGTTCAAAAAGAAGAAAAATCCAAGAAAAACAAAAAGCAATTGAGAAGAAAGTTTAAACACACATAATTAGCATTTTAGCATTCCGTTTTGTAATACTTCAATCAATGTTTTGATATGGCGTCGACTTTGGGCTGAAGCCTATTATGGGGTGTTAAGGGGGAACCGCCAGGTTGCTCGCGAAATTCAAATTTTCTTACATTTTTTGCTCAGTTCATATAATCCTACTGTATGAGATATTTTATCAAATTGTCATTCAATGGGATTATATGAGCTTAGAGGGTTGTGTTGACGATTTTGATGATTATAATTCTGTAAATGCATACTTGCTACGGTCGCAAATCATATTTTGTTCAACATACAACCTTACACTGACCTGCAAATTGCAAGAAACGTAAAAACAACGCTTCCCCTTTAAATATTTTGGATTTATTTCATGCGAGAAAGAAAATGAAGCTATACAAGAGCAATCGCTGCCTTTTACAAGCTTTTATTTATTTCACATCAAAATAATGATGCCTTGTAACACTGCATAATATGTGACAAAAATCTGTCGCTAAGTCGTATCGATGTCAAATTTCTTTTATAGATTTTCAACCTTATGCTTTCGAAATAAAGTTGAAAATCTATTAAAGGAATTTGACAACGATACGACTTAGCGACAGATTTTTGTCGCTATCTAATATCGAGACTGCAGGACCAGAGGGCCTAGACAAAGTGACATTAGCGATGACGCTAGTAGAAAAACCAAAAAATGTATGGGGTTGACATAAGCTATGGAAATGTCACGTGATCATAGGTCAACGAATAGAAATCAGCTAGTTAATGTTAACATCATTCGATTCTATGAAACGAATCGACAGCGTCGAATGATTACTTCCATAGAGATGCGTAGCCAAGTGGCACTTTTTGACAAGCGCTATCGCAAGTTTTCGATTCATATGATGGAAACATTAGCGGAAGCGATAACAATTGTAGAAATATAATTGCTGCGAAATGAATGCCATTTGTCTAGGCCCTCAGATATCCAGCGGCCAATAAAAAAGTAAGGCAAGGTTTTTTATTAGGGCAATAAAAATTTGTTGCCTTCCATCAAGCGATATTTTTCATCTCTGGCCCTGCAGTCTCGACATAGATACCGACAAAAATCGGTCGTTAAGTCCAATCGATGTCAAATTTCTTTAATAGATTTGCAACCTTATGCATTGAAAATAAAGTTGAAAATCTATTAAAGGAAATTGACATCGATACGACTTAGCGACAGATTTTTGTCGCTATCTAATATCGAGACTGCCGGCCCTGGAGCTGTTAACTAAATATTACATAACGAAATCTCGGCCAAAATCATAAAAATCTACAAAACTTGCGTTTAAAACAAAAAAAAAATCTTAAACACCGCAAGGTATAGTACGATTCAAACTTAATGGCGGCTCGGAACATGAGTCGAGTCGCTGCGCAGTAACAAATTCACGTGTCAGCGGGGGTGAGGGGCGAGGTACTGCGCAGCGAGTAGCGCACTTCGCAGCCGACATTAAGTTTGAATCGTACTATATCAAGTTATCTCAGGCAGTCAGGGTAATTATATTAATTCCTTACCTCTTGCAACTCCAACAGTGGTAACGAAGGGTCGCGGAGACTCTGCATGAACTTCTCAACCACCTCGCGTAGACGAGGTGTGTTGTACGGCTCCGGGAGACAGTAGCCTGGTGTAAAGGGGTTGTGTTATTGTATATACTGATTTTTTGGTAAAGAGGGCTTGTAAAATGATCAGTTGGGTAATTGGGTAACACACTTAGGGGTTTATTTATAAACGATGCTTAAAGTTAAGTAATGATTAGCGTCTACATTTTTGACGTTAAACGTCTCTTAACTTTAAATAACGTTTATAAATACAAGCGTTTGATCTCTATTGTCAAATGAAAAACATCTTTATGGTGATTTAAAATTTGAATTTAAGGTTTAGCAATCGGCGTGCGTGTATAACCAGATGTATGAACGTAAACGAGGCAAAAGGAGTATGTAAGGATCGTAGCAGGTGGCGTTCTGTAGGTTCTGCCTACCGCCATGGGAAGAAAGCGTGAGTTTATGTATGTATGTGTACAATAGGGGTCTTACCTTGCAACGTATTCTCGAGCACGTCTCTCAGCTTCAGATGTGAATGGTTCAGCTTCTCAGAGAGGTTAGGGTTATCTTCTATGGGGAACTGTCCCTTGTACGGTATTGCTGTTGTTACTAAAGATGGGTCGTCGAGTTCTAGAAGGGAAAAGAAGATTTTGTTAACAGATTGTTTTAGGTAATTGTGAACGATGACAACGACAATTTTCGCTGTTTAAGAGGACAAAGGTCCACTAGCGCCAATCCTTTAAAAAAAAAAACACCTGTGGCATTCGGGGACTGCCGCGGTAAAGCTATTGCACAGCATTTTTATCAACTTATGCAATTATAATTGTTTTTTATTTTTATTTATGCAGTATTTTTTTTATTTGATATTAATTCAAGTACAGTCGTACCATATACATACACGTTAAGCGAACGCTCGGCCGAGCTACATGGTAGGCGGAGTGGGGGGTGTTAGGTTTTATTTTCGTTACGGAATTTCTTGATTCGGTCGCCGCGCTCAAAGCCCGCGATAAAAGCTACGCAATAGCTTAAAACCTCCTCGGTAAGCATGTCTAGAATTTTCTAATACCTTTTATAAAGTTTCATATTGAGACACGAAGCAACAAAATTCGATCTAAAGAAAAGCCTACCACATTCCTGTAGACCGTACCGACCGGAACCTGATTTTAAACCCGAATCTTACCTGTCAATTTTGTATTAAGGCCATTTCCTCAGCCGGAATAAGGTTCGAAATATTAAAAAAATTGTTGGAAGGTCTAATTTTGGATGAACGTTCGAGCTTGTTTGAAATGAGACAAATTAAGTCTAAACCTTAATTATTCATATTCTTTTATTGCGTATCTCAGCCCAAATAATTTTTATTTGGTCTGAGATTATAAAAAGGCTAAAAGCTAATGGGTCATGTTAGGGCACAGCAACAGTATAAAAAAAAAAAATATATAAAAATAAATGTGGCCGTCACGGGACTCCCGGCAGAAGTTAAACATCGAAAACAGCAGCGGCGGATGCGGCATGACGTCATAAGACAGCGGCATGCCGCTTGCCGTCACGGCATACGAGTCAATCTTACCCCAAACGCGCGCCAATAGATGTTTCACATCAAAACAAATTTATATAATGTAAAGGGGGAAGCGCCAGGGTAGCCCGCAAAATTAAAATTTTCTTACGTTTTTTGCAATTTGCAGGTCAGGTTGTATGTTGATCTAAACATGATTCGTGGCCGTAACAAATATATATTTTTAGAATTATAATCACAAAACTCATCAATACATCTCTATACGTTTATAGAGGTATGAGGAAGAGGGTGTAAAGTCCACTCATACTCTATGGAAAAGGGAGGACCCTCCGACCAGACGGGTGTTGTGTCTGGTGGGCACCTGCCCGACGGTTGATGTCGGCATGTTGTATATATGCTAGTTGCGCGGTAAACTCTGCTTGCGCGATGCAGGATTTTGCGTGACGTCAGTATGACGCGTAGCTCGCATGTCGCGATGTAGATACCGCTACACGTTCATATTACCCTGTTGAACGACTATGTTATGAAATTTTGACATTTGAGGCCAATTCTAACTTAAGGAGTTGTATTTCAGATTCTAATGATTATAATTCTGTAAAGCCATATTTGATACGGTCGCGAATCACATTTTAATCAACATACAACCTGACACTGACCTGCCAATTGCAAAAAATTTAAGTAAATTTGAATTTCGCGGGCTACCTGAGCGCATCTCCATTAAAGTCAACGGTATGTACTTACCCAGCGTGCCAATCATAGCCCCGCAGTCTAACACGGCACCGGACCGTAAGATCCAGGTCACCTTGCCAGACTCAGGAGCCGCGAGCGTCATCACCATCTTCATTACCTGGTGTTTGAACAAAAATATGTGATTGAGGAGGTTGTCATATTGAAATAATGAGGTGTAACAGGGCATAATAGTGCGATAGGAGCCATTTTTCCTAAGCAAACTAGTTTTGTATTCCGTTGAAGCTAAACGTAAAAATGTTATAATTCAACCACCACCTAAGAATTTTCATAATGAAATATTCTGAAAAATTCTTACGTGGAACAAATTTCTAAAGTTTGACGATTGATATGAAATTGATGATTATCATTCATGAAGTCGCGAATCGCATTTTGATCAACATACGACGTGGAACAGAGCTTCAATTTGCAAAAAACCAAAGAAAATTTGAATTTGGCGGACTACAGCTGAGTATTCACCTTAAAGTGAGCCGTCACTCCACTTGATGCTAGGAACTAACACAATTGATAGCAAACTCAAACTCAAACTCAAAGCATTTATTTCAATTAAACCATTTACAGGCACTTTTGAATTGTCAAAGAGTCGGTCAGTTAGTCAGAAAGTTGAAGCTAGTTGCCCATTCCAAAACGTAGATCTCTATGGAGAAGAACGGGCAAGAAACTCCAAGGACACTCTTTTTAAATCAAGATATTACAAAATCCTGGGTACATTATTCGTGTTGCTTCTATATGCGAGAACAATGAAAAAAATATATATAAAAAAACAATTCAAAATATAAGATTAATAATAAAAATAAGCCGTGGCAGTTAAGAGATGTTAGTTAGTTAGCTTACTTCACATACGTTTTCACGGTGAGAGTTTTACAGTATAGATCGGCTGTCGTATGAACATGGCGAAGGAGTAACTCAGCATTTCGACGCGTATTGTAGGTTCTGCCTACCGACATTGCGCGGAAAGGCGTTATCGACAGGAGACAGCAGTGAATTGCTAAGGAATGAGTTGATAGATGACTGAAATACACTTTTCAGGGTTCCGTAGTCAAAAAGGAACCTTTATAGTTTCGCCATGTCCGTCTGTAGCTTAGTTCAGAGACTCTTGAGTACTAGAAAGCTATAATTTGGCATGGATATATATATTAATAATCACGCCGACGAAGTGGTAAAACAAAATCATGAAAAGAAAAATCTTACGGCACCTCCTGTACACGTAAATGGGGGATGTTTTTTTTCTGGTCTATCCCGTAGTGTGAGGTATCGTTGGATAGGCCATTCAAAAATATTACGGGTTTGTGAAAACCATTTTTCGATTCAGGGATCCGTCTGTGTAAAATTAAGCTTTAAATTGCAAATTTTTGTTAGAGTCAAGTGTGCCAGGCCCGCCTGCTAAATAGTAGCTTTTGGATATGTGAAAAAAATTTCGGCAGTAGTATATATAACGAAATTAAAAGGAAAACTATCACAGCTAAGTAGGCTTTACAAGTTTACGAGTAATAGTCGACCAACTTACATTTGCAGTTGGAACGTATGGGGGAACATGACTTTCAACTACAATGTTAAGTTTGTTCTTGGGATACATTATTCCCAACTACGGAACCCTTCATTGTACGTGGTCCGACACGCACTTGGCCGGTTTTTAATGTATACTAACCTCAATCTCAGCATACGGCTGCCCCTTGTCCACATGGCCGCCATCTTCCACGAGAGTGTTGATCAGTTTGCCGGCAGAGGGCGCGCGCAACTTCGACGGGTCCTTTTCTTTCTCGAACACTACTGTCTGATTTCCTATCACTATCCTGTATTTGTCCACTTCATCTCGTAGGTAGGTGGTGAAGGAAGCACCGTCGATTGATAGTAGCATGCCTAGGGAAAGGGAAAGAGTAATATTTTAATTTGTTGTTTAATATGTACAGCATATATATGTATATGTATGTAGTAAATGTGGTCCAAGTCCCTACACGCGAATTTGTGGACGAACTAAACCTATTAAAGGATTTTTTTTATGAGAATCTGATGCCGAGTACCGTCAAACGGGGTGAATAGGGATGCAGGGGTGAATCGAGACGAAACTTTAAAAGGGATTTTAACATTGAAATAATATAGTTTGTTGCCAAAAAGGAGTCTAATGTGTTTACTGTATTATAATTAACGATTAAGTGCTCTTGTTGGCAACAAACTAAATTATTTAATGTTAAAATCCCTTTTAAAGTTTCGTTCCGATTCACCCCTGCATTCCTATTCACCCCGTTTGACGGTAGCTGTTTTGTTGGTTCAAGTGAATAATTTCACATTAGTTTCGTTTTAAAATCGACTTGCGTTTTTTTTTACTTTAGTTCCCGAAGAACTACTACTAAAAACAATTTTGGCGTTGTTTTTGACACAGACTAATTTTAAACGAAGTATATAACCAGAGATCGGATTTTCGGATGCATATTTACCTAAAGTTATTTTTAACTATGAAAGTTTGGAAGCGGCTTCTTAAAATATGTTTTTTTTATTAAATCGGATGCTTATTGATTCAAAATTAAAGTTTAACCCCCGATACAAATATGTGTATGAGTGGTGTGTGTTGGAGAAAACAACAAAAAAAAAACAAATCAAAATAATTTGTTTTATTACATTAAGTACTTTATCCTGATTGGGGGTAAATAATAGGTCTTTACCTATGAAATTGCCGTTTTGTATGAAAAAATTTAAACGAATTTTTTTCATGAATTTTTTATTTGTATTAATCGAAGTAATCACCCATGCAATCAATGCATCTTTGCCATCGCAGTGGCAGTTTATTGATGCCCTTCTTAAAGAAATCAGCTGGACGGGAGGCAACAAATTCTTCAAAGGCATTTTGTACTGCCTCTCGGGTATTAAATTTTTTTCCCGCCAAGAAGTTATCCAAATTCTGGAAAAAGTAGTAGTCTGTAGGCGCAAGGTCTGGTGAGTAGGGCGGATGACGGAGAGCTTCCAACCCCAGTTCTTGCAACTTGGAGACCGTCTGCTGTGCAGTATGAGGTCGCGCGTTGTCGTGCAGGAGCAGCGGAGACGAGCGATTGACCAATGCTGGTTGGAGATGCGCCAGCTTCTCCATCATTGTGTTCAGTTCTTCACAGTACACATCTGCAGTAATGCTCACCCCGTTTGGTAAGAAGCTGTGATGAATCACACCGGCGCTAGACCACCAAACAGTGACCATCACTTTTCTAGGGGTAAGTTTTCGTTTAGGGCATTGTTTAGGTGCTGAACCAGGATCCAACCAACTTGCTGAGCGCTTACGGTTATCAAACAGAATCCATTTTTCATCGCAGGTAACAATGCGGTTCAAAATTCCTTCATTTGTGTGTCTGTTGAGCAGTGCAAGGCACGTCTCGACGCGTACTTCGCGCTGGCGATCATTGAGTTCGTGGGGCACCCATTTGTCAAGCTTTTTTACCTTGCCAATTTGACGCAAATGGACCAATATTGTTTTGACGCTAACGTCGAAAGCTGCTGCTAATTCAGCCGTAGATTGTGTATCATCAGCTTCCACAATCGCCTTTAATTCGTCATTGTCGACCAAAGTCTTCGGACGACCGCGAGGTTCATTTTTCAGGTCGAAATTTCCAGAACGGAAGCGAGCAAACCAATAACAGGTGGTGCGTTGGTTTGTAGAGTTAGCTCCGTAAACGTCGTTCATGTTGCGTGCCGCTTGTGCCGCGTTGCTGCCACGACGGTACTCATATTCCATAATTACTCGAATTTTTAACGTATCCATGATGACGAAAAAGATTGAAATGCGATGAAAATGTAACACTAATCAATAAAGAAATGACTACTTTTAGAAAAAAAAATCCATGTTTTTAAAATAAAATTAATTTGAAATTAGAATTCATAGCCAAACAAAAATTATTTTGATTTGAAATGGCCAGTACTGCAGAACGGCAATTTCATAGGTAAAGACCTAATATTAGCTCGGCTACAACTTTAATCGACCTTTCGATCACTATGATTTAGTCCGGTTTGGTCACTAAAATCTGACGTCAGCGGGATTTTTCGATACAAAAGCGCATTCCATATTAGCCAATATATCCACTTTAGGTGAATATGCATCCGAATATCCGATCTCTGGATACTCAATATCTTTATTGGTTTACCATAATGCGTACTTTGGTGGTAAATATATAATTGAGATCATTATGGACCCAGTAGGGCACAGCAAAAGGGTAGGAGAGACGAAGCCCTGTTTTAGGAGATCATTAAGTTGTTATATAATCAAAGTCAGGAGATCGCGAATAACATACTAACATTTCGCTTACATAAGTATAATTATATCTGCAAATGTACTTAAAAAAAAACATATTATTTTTATATACCTGTACATAATGTATTATAATTCTGTTTATTCATATAACATGTTTATATATATAACTCCTTATTTAGAAATGTCGCTTAAACCTAAGTAATGATTAGCGTCTGCTTAACAATACATTTTTGACGTTTAAACGTGTCTAACTTTAAGCAACGTTTATGAATAAGGTGCTTAGAGTATGAAGAAATTAGCTAAAGATTGGGTGCGAAAATTGATAATAAATCCGGATTCAGTTTTAGAAATCTTCATGATGTTCTATTTTTAACCGACTTCAAAAAAAGGAGATGGTTCTCAATTCTACTGTTTTTTTTATTTTTATGTGTTAGCTCATAACTTTTTTTCTGGGGGAACCGATTTGGATGATTCTTTTTTTATTTGAAAGCTTCACATGTGGTCACATTTAAATTACAAAAAAGTACTGACCAGTAGTTTTTGAGTTATCCTTAATAATGCGTATTTTTTCCACTTGGTTTATATTGATGATGTTATAATAGTTTCCTGTCACGGTTATTTTCAAGTAGTGATATACTAATGTGTGTGGGGTAGGTACCACAACTAAAAAGTGAAAAATAAAATCTTTTTTACAAAAAAACAACCGACTTCCAAAAAAAAAACACTAAAAACGTGAAAAATAAATTTCATTTCGGAAGTCGGTGTCTTTGGTTGTGTATTTTCGTTTTTGGCCACCGACTTCCGAAATTAAAGTTATTTTTCACGTTTTTTAGTGTTTTTTTTTTTTTGGAAGTCAGTGTTTTTTTGTAAAAAAAAGTTTTTATGTCTTAACATATTGTCCCATGGTGGTCGATGTAGCAGTGACGAAGGTTCTATAGAACTCGATTCCTACCGGTTTCCTTTTGAAAAATGGCAGTCAGTATTCTATAGACAAATAATATAATCGCACTAAAGATATGTACTACGGCTTACCTCTTAAAAAAAAATATTTATTTGCTATGTAGGCTTTTTGTATCTTCTTGCGTGTATTTTATAGTGAGGCCATGATGGCCCATAGTCGTTTCACACAATGGGCCATCATGGCGGTCCACGATTTTGTTTCAATGTATTACTTACCACCATCAGTTAGCTTGTGCACCTCCATCTCCTTGAAGCTGCCGTTCATCGCGAGGAAGTAGGAGGTGGGGCCCGACTTGGTGGCAGACACCTTATATTTAGATCCGGTGTGGATTAATTCCACTTCCACCCAGTTTGAAAGCGCGCTGGATCCCTGGATTTGGCCCCTGGTGACAATTTTTTTAAGTTAAGGATAGGTAGGATAAAATAACGGTCCGTACCGAACTAAATGTCTAATTAATGAGCAGAACGTAAAATAATACCAATCACAAATAAAAATTATAACATGACTGCGAAAAAGTGGGTGTTCTATAGGTACAGTCACGAGCACGAATATGTCAACACTTGGCAACTTTCAATAGTGTTTTTTTTTGTGAAAGAATGAATGCAACGTTGAAATCCGACATATTATATAAACATATGGGTTCGAAAATACTATGTTCGTAACAACATAAAATTTTATTAAAAAATTAAGGAGAATATCGCATTTAAATTTAGCCAAGTATATACATATTTATGCTCGTGACTGTACAATTCTGCCTGACCCTTTGAGGAATACAGGCGTAATAATATGTTATGTAAAATAATCAATAAAAAAAAACTCGTTTCTTTAAACACAATACAAATACAAAAATTATTTATTGACATAAAACATATTTCACAACAAATGATAGAATTCTCTGACTCCTGCGCTTTAAAGATCAAATTGAATCAACTTTTATACGAATAGACGAGGGTGTGGAGTTTCGTGTCTACTTTTTTTAAGAGGATCAGCATGCGTAGCATGACCACTTCTATTTCTACGAAGAGAAGACAAATCACTTTCATCGCGCCGTAGAAATCTTTCTACATTCTGTCACTTTGGCTTCCGTTTCTATAGTGGCCATACTACGCATGCTGGAGGATACAACATTTTGATCAAAATGGGTACCCTTATTAGTTTTTTATTTTTCTCAGTTAGTTTTAATCATGATCTGGCAGTTTGAGTAATTTATGCGGCCTACCCAAATGTCCGTTCTTTGGTATTGTTCGTCGAATCGTTGAGCTGTACGATTACTGAAAAATGCGTGCTCTGACTGGACAGGTCCGCTTAATCTGTGTGGTTCTTTCCTCAAAAGACCATTTCAGACACAAATGTACCTGGTCTTCAAATGATCTGACCAAGATTATGTCTGGACTTTAAAAGAGACTGTGACCTCCGAGTTTGTTTCGGCCTATTCAGAGTAGTCAGATAGGAAACGCTGACCTCGTCTAGTTAAAAAAATATGATTGACGTGTAAAAGTGTTCGTACAAACCTACTTACAGAAATAAAATCATTTATCATTTAAGACGCTGATATTATAGCAGTCAGTGCTGGCTGCATACAGCGGTTCATAACATTCACAATTTTGTGGTCACAATGCATTCGACAAAATTTGGTTGTTTTAAAATATGATGATGATCATGACTTACTTCTCAAGCGCACTCTTGAACTCCTGGAAGTTGGCTGTGATGTGTGCGTCTGCTATGAGGATGGACCCGCAGATCACACCCAGCATTATATCTGGCTTTTCTGATTGCATCTGGTGGTAAAAAAAACAGAACATAATATTAATTAAGAGCCCTCATTAGTTTGTTTTGGCCTTTCTTCTTAGAGTAGTCAGATAGGAAACCTCATCTAGTTAAAAAAATATGATTGAGGTGTAAAAGTGTTTGTACGGTCACCAAAAGTGATAAGTAACCAGGGTCGTCGATATAGTTGAAGTTTAGTAAGAAACCGATGAAAGTTTTCGAATAAAATTTAATTTAATTAATAGAAAACAAAGAGGTAATTTATCAAATTAAATTTCATTCGAAAACATTTAGCGGTTTTTTACTAAACTTCAACTACAGGATAAATTTTTAACCAGTGCGCAAACTATAACCATAATTCAGCATGTGATTCTATACCCCCTAGCGTAGAAAGTTTTCGTTATAATATAATAGTTTTCAGGTATAATTTTTTTTTTTTCATTTGTGCAGTATATTTTTTCCTTTGATATTAATTCAAGTACAGTCGTACCATATACATACACGTTAAGCGAACGCTCGGCCGAGCTACATGGTAGGCGGAGTGGGGGGTGTTAGGTTTTATTTTCGTTACGGAATTTCTTGATTCGGTCGCCGCGCTCGAAGCCCGCGATAAAAGCTATGCAATAGCTTAAAAGAAAAATAGTTTATTCTGCACAAACAAAACGCACCAAACAAATGAACGACATTAAGTTAAAGACATACAAGTAGATCATTCAATGTTTTGTTTCTTTTTTGTTGTCATTTGCCAGCACTGAACATATATACTTCAACAGTGTCGCAACGCATTACGCAATGTCTATTATTGTCTTTGGTCTTTGGACATCAAGAAACAGACAACAATGTCAAACTTTTAACGTTTTAACCGATAGAATCCCACTGGCCCTCTGTAGGGCCGTTATGTCGTGGAACAAAACAGTTCGTCAGGCCAAAAAAAAAAAGCCTATACAGTGAAATGCTCAAAAGACGATATTAGCCCTCATTTAGAAGCAATAATGATGATTATTTAACCGCACGACCGCGCGACCCTCTAGAGGGCCAGCGGGGCTTGACGGTATGGGCGACATACCGGCCCTACAGAGGGTCACCGGGATTCTATCGGTTAAGTACGAGGCTTTTGGCTACTTTTTATTTGTGTATGTATTTTGCCTACAATAGTTTTTTTGTATTGTGCGTGTTGTTTGTGCAGAATAAACAATTTTTCTTTTCTTTTTTTCTTTTCTACCATACACCAGAATTCATTGGATTGTCTACAATTTGTATTCGATAATACTGTATCAATATGTGTGTTATTTCTCATTGCAAATACATGGTGTAAAAAGACCCATCACATAGCCGTCAACTACGCATTCTGTACATCAAACTAAGTAAAATTGCACAAAAACAATTGCTGGGAAACGAATTATATTTTTGGTGTGAAAATCGTTGTTTACAGTAGTGCGCAATGTAACGCACGCAAATCATTGTGCTTATGGGTGCATGCAACGGTACAGGGGTCGTGGGGATATTTAAAGTTGTGTTATAACATTAAAAACTTGTTTACGTAAAAAAACGTTTTTTTACGTAAACTAGTTTTAAGGTTTTTAGGTTTAAGGTCAAAATTACAACTTTTACTGACGTCAGTAAAAGTTGTAATTTTGACCTTCAATATCTCCGTAACCAGAATGTTCCCAGGATTGGTAGAATACAATAAAAATTATTACAATGACGGGGAGTACAAGTGACTCTCGGCTTTGTTAAGTGTATTTTTACCCCCATTATGTCTGTTGTTATTGCTTTTTTTCTGTGCAGTTAACTTAGATTTATGTCTGTAATATTGTGGATGTTTTTCCCAAATTTCAAATTGCAAATTGCGGCTTAGGCACACACTGGTTGTTAAAACATTATTTTCACTTTTTATTTTGTGTTTCACGAACTGTGTCCAAATAAACGTCAATCTTTCTTTATTTCTTTCAAATATATAAATGAATGTGTAGCTACAATTACGTAATAATTTTTGTAGTTCAACATTGATACAAAATTATAGAGCAAAGATGGTAGACAATTAAATTAATTCTTGATGATGTATACATCTTTTGAGGCTGACTGTTCTCGACTGTGGTTCGGAAGTTTCGCTACTCTAGAGTCTATTGGTCTACTCGGTCTACTCACCCTCTCAGCGATAAGCGCGCCCATCCAAGCGGAATCTATAACAATGTTCTGGAAGGTGCTTGTCTCTAACAACGTGACCAGGTATTCCACTGTGGTTCGAAAGTCACCATGTATGCTTAGTCCTAAGACTACTCCAAAGTTTCTTAGGAATCTGTTTACTTGGTCTACTAGTTTTATTGGACTATTGGTCTACTCAGTCTACTTGGTCTATCGGTCTACTCAGTCTTTAAGTCTACTTGGTCTACTCGGTCTATTCACCCTGAGCAATAAGCGCGTCCAGCCAGGCGTTATCGACTTCGCTGTTCTGGAAGGCGCCTGTACCTACCAACGTGATCAGGTATCCCACTGTGGTTCCGAAGTCACCACGTTTGCTTAGCCCCTAGACCCCTCCAAAATGTCTTAGGAATCTCTGTCTACTTCGTCTACTCAGTCTACTGGTCTCCTAGTCTTATTAGATTATTGGTTTACTCGGTCTATTTTCTCTATCGGTCTACTCAGTCTATTGGGTTACTCGATCTACGCAGTATTTACGTCTACTTGGTATACTGGTCTACTCACCCTCTCAGCAATAAGCGCGTCCAGCCAGGCGGTATCAATATCATTGTTCTGGAAGGCGTCTGTTTCTAACAATGTGATCAGGTATTCCACTGTTGTTCGGAAGTCACCACGGATACTGAGCTCTTTTAGAGCTATGACCAAGTTTCTGTGGAAAAGATAATGTAGTTAGAATAGTATATATGCATAATATCACGCATTTATGTCCCGAAGGGGTAGACTGGTTTAGTACAGCAGTTTCGACTATTCTTCTATTCAAAATGATCAGGCCAAACCATCAAAGGTTTTAGGAAACATAAGTTGCACAACATTGTTGCAGCGACATGTTTTGTGTTGCCGGTAATATGCTTCACACACAAACTGTATGCAATGTTTCCCACAACATAAAAACATGTTGCAGAAACTGTGTTCTGATAAATGTGTAACTGTGTTGTGTTTATTTACAATTGCTAACGGTTCAACCGAGCTTCCCGAATTGCTGAGCAAAATTGGACTGCGGATTCCTTCTGTTCTTTTGCGCAATCCTTATCTATTGCATACTCCTGTGGTAGGAACGAATTACAGACGAAATTCATACCTAATAAGAGCGAGCCATACGTATAATGCAGTCTGCCGGGACGTCGACATCGATGTTTTCACTACTAGCATTCCAAAATTAAAAGGGTCTCTTTGTACTTTCTTCTTTAATAAAATAAAATAATATTGATGTTACAATTTACGCTGGTTATAACGCAATTTTTTATACACATACCTACTGTCTCTGCTTAAAACCCTGTCTACCTTCTCAAATATTTTTGTTTTTGTTTATATACTCTCTTCTATCTGTGAAAACTTTTAATTGGCCTTATTTTTGTTACTCTTATTCGTGTGAAAATGTATAGCTGTAAGTTTTCCGAAAATTGTAAAATAAATAAATAAATAAATCCATCTGCCGCGCCTTTTCCCAGTTAGGGTCGGCTTCTAGTCTAACCGGATGCAGCTATTTTACATGGTGCGACTGCCTATCTGAGCTCCATAACCCAGTTACTGGGTAACCTGATACCCCTTGGTAAGACTGGTTGTCAGACTTTCGAGCTTCTGACTACGCGTAACGACTATAACATCTAAAAATGACAGCCAGGACCAAAGGTTTAACGTGCTTTCCGAGGCACGGAGGGGTCTCCATATCTAATGAATGGATAGTCACCCATCCAGGGACCGACCTCGGCAAGCGTAGCTTAACCTTTAATCGACTCGTGCGACTGTTATTATTAATCCACAAGCCCCTGTTGTGTATTCTTGCACTTGAATATGTGATGTGCCTTTAAGTTGGGCTAAATAAATGTATTGGGCTTTATTTTTTTCTTATAAACAAGCATGTGTATTGTCAACTCACTCTCTAGCCTGCTCCCTGGTCTCTCCCCAAGAGAAGCAATGCCCAAACTGCGAGTCCGCGAACTCGTGCAGCCCGCCTGACGCGGCGACGCTGAAGTAGCCCCACACGTTCTTTGAGGAACGGAAGTTCAGCTCCTGGACTGTGCCGGAGGAAGGCTTGAAACCTGGTGACAAAGAATTAAAGGTAAGTATGTAAGTAAATAAATAACACATAACTTCATGCCTGTTTTCTCCGAAGTAAAGGAAAGGAGAGAGAGAGAGAGAGAGAGGGAGAGGGAGAGCGAGAGAGAGAGAGAGAGAGAGAGAAGGAGCGCTAGAGAGAGAGAGAGAGAGAGAGAAGGAGCGCTAGAGAGAGAGAGAGAGAGAGAGAGAAGGAGAGCTAGAGAGAGAGAGAGGGAGAGCTAGAGAGAGAGAGGGAGAGAGAGAGGGAGAGAGAGAGGGAGAGAGAGAGAGGGAGAGCTAGAGAGAGAGGGGAGAGAGAGGGAGAGAGGGAGGGAGAGAGAGAGAGGGAGAGCTAGAGAGAGAGGGAGAGAGAGAGGGAGAGAGAGAGGGCGAGAGAGAGAGGGAGAGCTAGAGAGAGAGAGGGAGAGCTAGAGAGAGAGAGGGAGAGAGAGAGGGAGAGAGAGAGGGAGAGAGAGGGGGAGAGAGAGAGAGAGAGAGAGAGAGAGAGAGAGAGGGAGAGGGAGAGAGAGGGAGAGAGAGAGGGAGAGAGAGAGGGAGAGGGTGAGCGAGAGAGAGAGAGAGGGAGAGCTAGAAAGAAAAAACGTTTATTTTTGAACAAATTAAGACTAACATAAAGCTAATATACATAATTATAATTAAAATATACAGGGTAGCAGGGACATCGAAACGCAACCTGTTACCATGGTTTCAGCACATGATTATGACCCAGCTTTGAAATTTTTCGTCAGTTATTTAAAAAAAAATCAGCCGTTTCATACAAAACTGCAAACATCTATTTATTTTTTCATAACCGACAGAAAAATTTCAACGCACTCCACAATCATGTACTGAAACAGTTTACACGTTGATGTTCCTACCACCCTGTATACCAAGGCTGGCCAATAGATTTTCCAGGTGAGCAAAATTTCTAAGACTGTGGCGGCGCGGGGCCACCACTACTACCGTATTCATAGGGCAATTTATACACAAAAAGACTAAATAACAAATTGCCACCAAACTGATTAGTAATCCAATGCACCCGAACATTCAAGTGGTACGTAGAAATAGCGACAATACCCGAACGACGCGGATCGGTTGCTATCGGCCGGGCTGTTTTCGTTTCAAATGACCGACCAGGTGGAAGCGGTGACACCGCGCGCCGGCTAGCCAACCGATCGAAGTGCTGGCGGGCAAAGAGTCGGTCAGTTAGTCAGAAAGTTGAAGCTAGTTGCCCATTCCAAAACGTAGATCTCTATGGAGAAGAACAGGCAAGAAACTCCAAGGACACTCTTTTTAAATCAAGATGTTAGAAAATCCTGGGTACATTATTCTTGTTGCTTATATGCGAAAACAATGAAAAAGGCCACTTAGTGGCCCGCGTGCCTGGGTTTGGCCGGCCTTGCAGTATAGGACCATTTGTGCGCCTCACGGTCGCGCCAAATAGGTTCATTTCAGCAATATCTAAATAGTAAGGCAGGGGTGTAGACAGTAGATATTTATGGAGGTTGTATACCTACATGATAGTGTTTTAAGATTCGAGTAAAACTGTTTAAAATCTGTCACTACAAACTGTTCCGTCAAAGCGAAAAAGTCGTTGAATTCTGGTGTTAAGTGTTCCACCCAACTAGCCTCTTGATTTCAATAATCATATTCATATATTTATTTGGATTCCGTGTGTGAAGATCTTACAATAGGCTTAAAGCTAAGGGACAATTAGGGACCCTGTAGGGCACAGCATAAAGTATAAAATTAATGTTTGCCAACAACTAACAAACATGTCCTTGTCCTTTTATGTCCTTGTCTTTGTGACTTGTCCTTGTCATTATATCAACTGTCTACACCTCTACCTAACCTTTAAATAGCACCATTTCGCCATTATGTTTAAGTTCCATGTAACAGGGGACTATTCATCAACCGGGCATAAACCCAGACTCCGGGCTGGTACTGAGAAATCCTTGATGGTAAACTCCAATGACACTGCCTGACCCGGGGATCCAACCCAGGGCCTCATGGTTAGCAGTATCGTTTGCTACCACAACACCAACAAGGCAATAAATAAATAATTGAGGAAAAACGTTACAGTGTGACTGTGGATAGACTAAGCAAGCTGACGTGGCAATGGGCTGGTCACATCTCCCGCAGAACCGACAATCGTTGGGCAAAACGAGTTCTAGACTGGAGACCGCGTTTAGGCAAATGTAGTGTGGGACGCGCCGGCCAGGTGGAGTGACGACTTGCGAAAGGTGGCTGGCAGAGACTGGATGAGGAGAGCCGAAGATCGGGCTCAGTGGCGTTCACTAGGAGAGGCCTACGTCCAGCAGTGGACGAATATAGGCTGATGAAGATTATGATGATGATTACGGTGTCAACTAACGCTCTCTTTATTTGCCGTCTTTGAGCGGTTTTATATAACGGCACCGGTATTTGAAGAAACCCAAACAGTGTAGCCAGGATTTTTCTATGACCTTACTTGCATCAGGGTTCTCGGAAATGATGCCCCACAGCGACTCGCCGTACAGCAGACGGATGTCTTTCACGTGGTAGAGTGATATCTAAGCTGGTCTACTTAATATCTACTTGATTAGACCATAGTCTACTCAAACACGTTTAGGTTTCATGACAAAATACCAATCGGAATCAATATGACTAGAACATCATCTATATAAACGATTTGTTTAACCTGATAGCTACCTAGCGGCAGCTAAATGACAGCTGTAATGAAAATGGCTGTCGGTATTTGACATTCAGGTGCCAAAAACACTGCCTTTATGAATAATCTTTATTTTGCAGTGACATAATAACAGCCCACTATCTGAAGAAAGCCAGTCTTTATATCCACGATCTTTTCTTTCCCTATGACCTTCTTACCTTCATCCGGGTTCTCGGAAGTGATCCTAGCAGCGATGACGTGTCCCCAGGGCGAGGGGCGTTGCTTCGGTTCGTCAAACTCTATCTGAGAGAGACCCCATGGCGACTCGCCGTACAGCAGGCGGATGTCTTTCACGTGGTATAGGGGCAGACCCATGGCGATCTGGGAAGAAACATTAATAATGTTAATAAGCCCAAACATTTAAAAAACTTTGTTTGGCGTATTAACAGAAGCTGTTTCTAAAAGTCGTAGAAATTCTAAGTTTATTTTTCAAATTAGGGTTGTTTGGTTAGTTCTATTCTTTTAAAGGTGTCTACACACCAAAGCCGCCGACCCGGCGGCCCAACCCGGCGGCTCAGCCATTAGAATGGCGGCTTTGATATGTAGACACCATAACCAATTCAAAAAAGTTGTTTTACAGCAAATCTTGATTTTTTGAGAATCCGTTGATTCGTGATTTGACTTTGTGCTACATAAGAAGAAAAACATTAATTCTACCCTAGATGTTATATAATATTCTGAAAGTATTTTTAGTTTTCTGCGGAAACATTTATTTACGAAAAAATAGATCTACAAATTATTTTTTCTACAACATTATTTGTACCACCACTTGGGCTGCTTCATCTAAGAAGATGGCATACCGTACCAAGCCATACGAAGATGATCGACTAAGTAATGTACTGATACTACAAACCTGCACCTGCGCGGCGGGTAGACAGCGGCCACCATTTACTTATCAATACTTTCATAACTATTTAGTCTACTTGGTCTAGTAGTCATCTTGGTCTATTGGTCTACTCAGTCTTTTTAGTCTACTAGTGGACTTGGTCCTTTGGTCTACAAACCTGTAGCTGCGCGGCGGGTAAATTGACATCGGCCACCATTTCAGTACAAGGATGCTCCACTTGCAGACGAGGGTTCAGCTCCAGGAAGTAATAAGCGCCTGTCGCCGGCTCGTATAGGTACTCTACTGTACCAGCGCTTACGTAGCCCACCATTTTAGCTAGACGTACTGCGGCCTGTAATATAAAATTAATAATATTCAATCAATATATTTTTTTTTTTTTTTTTTATTACATAGTTAGCAGGGGTACTAGTCTTGAAAAAGGTATTAGTACGGAGATCAAAAATATGACAAAAATCTTTACTTCCTGCCTTTTTGCGATTATAGGCACATTATGTGAGTTTTTTCTAATTTTAATATTCTGTCCGGAGGGCCTACTCCCTAAACACGAAATCCATAATTTCGGCCAAAGTTACGGGCCATTTCCTAATCCGTATCCTTTATTAACATAAAGATTAGTTCACGCCCCGAACTAAGAATGAATAACAACATGATTTGACAGTTGTCCCTATTCGCCATGTGTTTTTTCCTGCCTGTAAAATTTATTTTGACACTTCTTTTGACGGATCAACTACTTTCGGACGGTTCTGTATATTCATTGGCGGACTTAGAGAGTAGCCCCCAGAAACTTTATCGATGCGATATCCATCTTAGAGCCATAGTCTTATGCGCTTGAAATGTCACGCTGAATTCATTAAAACAAACGAAAAAGAAATTAAGCTATCGCGGGACGCCTGGCAGATGTGAAACATCGAAACTATTTTGTATAGAAAATACAGCGTGGCGACGCGTCGCCACGGCATGCATCGCTACGCCAACAATCGGTTTTACCCGCAGCTATAGATGTTTCACATCAAAAATGCTGCTTGACGGAGTAGTAACACCGCCAGACACTACATCATATTAAACCCTATTTTTCTTTCTTTATTATTAAGTCTTTGCAGCACTTTTATATCTGTAATATTTATGGTGGACATAATAAAGAGTGTTCTATTCAATTATATTCTATTATTATCCTATAGTGGACGCCTTTACATAAAACCCAAAACGTACAATGCACAAATACTTATCGGTAAGTTTTTGACAGTCATTACGGGTAGTCAGAAGCCCGAAAGTCTGACAACCAATCTTACGGAGGGGTATCGTGTTAACCAGCAACTGGGTTGTGGAGGTCATATAGGCAGTCGCTCCATGTATGATACTGGTATTCAGCTGCGTCCGGTTAGACTGGAAGCTGACCCTGACATAATTGGAAAAAGTCTAGGTAGATGATGATCACATACCTTTTCCATCTCAATGAACACTTCTGGCTTGGAAATGGCCGCGGGTGCTTCTTCGATGATCTTCTGATGGCGACGCTGAATGGAACAATCACGACCGAACAAGGAGATCGCGTTACCTGTCATAGGAAGATATGGTTAAGTTTTATAAATAGTTGTAACATATCTTTTGGAGTGAAAGTCAAGAGGAGGATTTGGATGATCAGTAAATCTTTTAGTCTGTATTTTTACTAATTAATACATAATTATAAACACTACTTAAACTCAAAGCTTTTTTTTCATACTAACGGATACCCGGCGTGTGCTACTACGTTAAAAAAACGAAATACATTTTGTTTATTAGTTGGAAAAAAAATAATACAACTTTTTTTTTTTTGTTGATCGAAAAGCATCTTCGCATTTTGCCTTTCTAATGAAACCGGTTTGGGGCACATCGGTTGGATGGTTTCAAAGTCTATAACGGACATAGGTAGCAACATTTTATGTGTTTTATATATAATGATTGATTGATAAACCAATTACAAGCACTTTTGAATTGTCAACGGGTCAGTCGGTCAGAAAGATGAAGCTAGTTGCCCATTCCAAAGCGTTGTAGGTACCTATGGAGAAGAACGGGCAAGAAACTCCACGGACACTCTTTTAAATCAAAATATTGGTTACATAAAGAAAAAAGAAAAAAAAAAAGGAAAATTGTTTATTCTGCACAAACAAAACGCACCTAACAAATGAACGACATTAATTTAGAGACACATACAAAATAGCCAAAAGCCTCGCATTCAACTTATAAAAGTTACAAGTAGTAGATTAGTAGTAGTTCAAGTTACATCATTCATGTTGAAATTACGCATGTGAGAACGATGCAGAACGTTAAAAGCGTCCGTATTAAAAATATAAAAAAATAAAAAAAGTATAATATATTAAATATACTTTGAAAAAGCGTGGCATCATTTTAAATTTTCTCTTTTATGTGTTTGTGTCTTTAATTATTATTATTGGTTTTTAACGTTTTAATTAATGTAAAGAAATAAATGCTGATGAACGGTTGTTCCTTATAGGAACCTCCTCTACATTCCATAGTTTACAGGGTGATATTATAATTTATACAGCTTTGTTTTTAATGATAGTTTGTTTTAATATTAAGGCTTTCAATAGAGAGAAATAGAATGTGCTACCTAACTGACAAAATTAAAGCTCTTAGAACAGAAGAAAATCTTTTACTTCAGCAGGCATAGCATGACGCTTTCTATTTCTTTGAAGAATAGACATAGCTATTTCTATACAAAGTGACATTTCGTTTTTCCATTTTTGACATCGCACTGTAAAAATTCTTCTACAATCTGTCATTTTGTCTTTCGTTTCTACCGATCGTTGTCTAGGTCCGTTTTTATGTAGACTATTTCAGAAGAAAGTTTTCTATCCCAAACTGTCAAAATCACACTGACAACTGAAAGTTGTCTAGGGTAGTGAAGATAATTTGATTTTGTAATGGCTATGCTAAAGACAGTAGAAAATTTTTTACTCGACGGCCACAAAATATAAAAATGGAATGGAAAAATGGAATTTTTCACTTTTTGTATGGAAAATGTGAAAAATTATTACCTGCATGTTGAGTTTTAGGGGTTTAAGTATTTCATTAAGGGGGTCGAAATTTTCATAATTTTTGCAGTAGGACACACCGTTTTCGAGATATAAGCAAAATAAAAGAAAAACGTGAATAAACTACTGAATTTCGTAAAAAGTGCTGTTGACCCTTTTTACTTTGCTGCCGTCGTACTGTCTTCACGGAACGCCATTTTTGTCTGTTCTAACGTCGACAAAACGGTGCTCGTGTTAAGCCTGCAGGGCACCAAAGATTTTTGTTAAAACTCACCGTATTGATCAGCCAAGAGTTGCACCTCCAAATGCCGAGCAGACTTAGCGAGCTTCATCACGAATATAGGAGAACCGGGCACCTCAGCTTGTACCTAAAAAAAAATTAAACCATATTTGGATTTTCGATTTAACAGCAGATATATCTGGGCCCTATACCACATTACAATTTAGAAGTCACAATTTACAAATTTTACAAATCCGTGTATCACAAAACTCTGCCACATAATCGTTACGGAAAATCCTTAGAAATGTGTAAATTGTAGTGACAAGTCTACAATTTATACGTAGGCCTGATACTTTGTGTTAGGCTTTTAACTACATGTCGCGGATTGTTCGAAAGAGTTACCGTGGCCCTGGCGCACAGGCAACTGAAGGAACACGGGTGGGTTTTAGTCAGTAAGAGTCTGACACGGCCTTCCGCTCCGCTCAGAGCGGGAGAGGTCATTTGATGATATCACACCCAAAAAAAAAGACTTTTAACTACATATATACATAAACTCATGTCTTCTTCCCATGGGGGTTGGCAGAAACCAAAGCTTTTAAATATTGAGGATATTTGAGGCTTTTAAATATGAGAAAGAATTGTCTATTGTAAATAACTCTTACATATTTGTGCAATTTTTTCTACAATTTAACAAGTTTGTAGAATAGACTTGTAAAGTTTTGAGGTATAGGCGCCTGAACTACTTTTGGCAACTTTCTGTTTCTTTCTTTCTTTAAATTAACTAGTGAAACTTCACAGACGTGATGGGTATATTAAAGATGATAAAAAAAATATTTTCCTTATTATGACAAGATTAAATGAACTACTTACTTAAGTGTTAAGTTCTTAGCGAAATAGCTTTACTAACCTGTCTGAAGGAGCTGTTAAACTCGTCAGGACTTTCGACTTTCCTAATACCTTTACCGCCACCACCTTCTGAGGCTTTGATCATCACCGGGAAACCTGGGGAAGAAAAGCATCATTTATATCCATACTAATATTGTAAGTTATTTGACGGCACTGTTGGCGCAGTGGTTAAGCGATTGACTGCTGCGCTGCGTGTCGTGGGTTCGATTCCATCACGGAACAAATATTTGTCTGACCTACAAGTAGTTGTTCCGGGTCTGGCTGTTTGTGTATGTGAGTTTGAATGTGTGTAAACGCACCCACAATACAGGAAAAATTCCTAGTGTGAGGCAAAGTTTAAAAAAAAAAGGTAAAATTAGTTTGTAAGTTTGTATGTAGGGGTAATCTCTGGAACTACCCGTCGGATTTCAAAAAATATTTTTCCCTTTGATAGCCCAATTCTTGAGGAAGGCTACAGGCTATTTAACATCATGCTAGGACCCTTAGGAGCCGAGCAAAAATAAAAAACTATAAGCGAAAACGAAGTAATAGGGCGCGGAACACTAAGAAAGAACTGAAAAGGTGAAGTTTGTATTGAAGGCCGTAATTTTTGACGATGCGAAATCCCATCGGCCACATGGCTTGTAAAGTAATGTTTAAAAATAAATCACACCAATTTTCTGTGCTGCTTGCAGACCCTGCTCGGGTGTAGTGACGCATCCTTTAGCGAACAACTCCGAAGATATCTTGATTTTCTTGCTGTTGTATTCGGCTTTAAGGCCTGTAAACAAATTGAAAGGTCAAGTTTAATCTATATAAATGAAATAGAATCGCCGAAATGTATGTACGCGCAGAACTTCCGAACGACTGCACTAAATTGGATACTTTTTTTTTTTGTTATCGTTATTGTCAGGACAAGGTTTGTATATAAGATTTTTTTTTTTTATAGTGAGTGAATGAGGGAGAAGAAGTAGGTAAGTAGGTAGGTAGGTAGGTAGGTAGGTAGGTTGGTAAGGTAGGCACGTAGGGTAGAGTAAGTAGGTAGGTAGGTAGGTAGATAGGTAGGTAGGTAGGTAGGTTGGTAGGGTAGGCACGTAGGGTAGGGTAAGTAGGTAGGTAGGTAGGTAGGTAGGTTGGTAGGGTAGGCACGTAGGGTAGGGTAAGTAGGTAGGTAGGCAGGGTAGGGTAGATAAGTATGGTAGGGTAAGTAGGTAGGTAGGCAGGGTAGGGTAGATAAGTAGGGTAGGGTAGGGTAGATAAGTAGGGTAGGGTAAGTAGGTAGGTAGGCAGGGTAGGGTAGGGTAGATAAGTAGGGTAGGGTAAGTAGGTAGGTAGGCAGGGTAGGTAAGTAGGGTAGGATGGGTAGGTAGGGTAGGGTAGGGTAGGTAGGGTAGGGTAGGGTAGGTAGAGTAGGGTAGGTAGAGTAGGGTAGGGTCGGGTAGGGTAGGTAGAGTAGGCAAGGTAGGTAGGTAGGGTAGGTGATTCCAAGATTTTCTTAGAGCCTCCTTGATTTTCTTAGAGCCTCCTAGGTTTTCTTAGAGACTCTTAGATTTTTCTAGAACGTCTAAGATTTCATTAGAGTCCCGTAGAGCCTCCTACATTTTTTTTAGAGCCTCCTCTATTTCCTGAAATCCTATTAGATTACAAAGCCCTTAGTAAAAACAGTCAATTTCACTTACCGCTACCGCTCCAAGGCAATGTAGGTATTTCAGCGGTCTGGGCGACGATTGATGAAGCGATCTTGTCACCGAGAGCCCACATGGCCTTTTCGGGGGGCCCTATGAACACGACGCCCGCGCGGTGCAGCAGCTCCGGCAGCTTGGGGTTCTCCGACGCGTGACCCCAGCCTGCCCATACGGCCTGGGGAGAGAGGAATTGTGGTTGCAGGTGATTTTGATGTGACAATAGAGATGCAGGTGTGAATCGGAAGGAAACTTTAAAAGGGATTTTAACATTGAAATAATATAGTTGCTGCAGTTAATGCTGTTCGCTTTTTTAAATAAACGAACATCTTTTTAACTTTCTGGTTTTTCTCAAAATTGGTTGCAGTAATTAAGCTATTTTGTATTTTAAGGACAAAAAAATTGGAATTTAAAAAAAGTATTGAAATTGAAATTGAATTAATATTTATTAATATTATATTATTATATATATATATATATATTTTATTTTTTATTGAATTGAAATTGGATTGGAATTATTTGAAGGTCACAAAAAGAGGCACATTCATTATATCCTGTGTCTGTAACCTACTAACATTAGAAGTTAAGTAAAATTGTTACTAACCCTATGGACTCATGTCCGAAATAAAAGTATTCTATTCTATTAGTGTCCATTCACATTGTCAGGAAATCTAAGTGTGAATTATTTTGGGATTCGATGAAATACATGACTGAGCCGTCGACCATTTTTTTATAGCACACTGGATTTTCAAAGCACTGATTAGTACAGAAGGTTGGAAATCCAATAAAATATTTTAATTTTGTCGCGCTTGGTTGCACTCTATTGCATTCTCCACGCTCAGCTCAACACCGAGAGTTGAAAGTCCAGTGTGCGACAAAAATTCGCCAACGCAGACTTCTGCTCAAACGATCTTCTCACCTGAACTTGTGTTCTGATAGCGATATCCACAATCAGCTCGACGTTGGCATAATTGTTGTTGTTCGAGCCGCCGGGCACGGGCACGTAGTGGTCAGCCATTTTGATGTACTCTGCATTGGCTTTCAGATCTTCGGGCGTCACCTGGGGGGAAAGATTGTGTTTAAAAATAATATACCGGATGTAAAAAGACGCTTAAAGGTTGCCGAGAGACACTTGTACTCTACATTATTGTGATATTTTTTTTTGTAACGGACCATTTCTGGGAACCTTCAGGTTACGGAGATATTGAAGGTCAAAGTTCCACCTTTTTTTCACGAAAACGAATTTTTATGTTATAACTTTAAATACCACTTGTTGCATTTTTTACAGGGGATTTGCTGCTTCACCAAGTTTTTTCCTGAATGGAGAGTTCGCTTTCAAACTAAGTATTATTTCTCTTGTCTATAGAGTTAATCTGACCATAACGACGAAGCGAACAGCCCGCTCGTTCTTGAACATCTCGTACGACCATCTCCTCACGGAGCGCATACATTTTACTGCGCCGATACCGTACCCCAAACGGAGAGAATCATTTGCCCCCCTTTACCGAAAAGTGAGAGCCGCGCCTAAGGCTAATAGCGCCATTTCACGTCAACGCCGGCTATGGATGAAAAATCAGCACTGTGGCTCTGACTCGCATAGGGTCACAGCAATATGCTGAGCGATGGCCGTTTGGCGTAGATGAGACAAATATTTTCCCCCAACTCTATCTTTTTTTTTTGCGTCTTGCCTTACCGCAAATAAACATATCCCTACTAATATTATAAATTTGAAAGTAACTCTGTCTGTATGTTACTTTTCTACGCCTAAACTACTGAACGGATTTGGATAAAGGCAAGGAGATAGATGGCATCCTGGAGAAGGACTTTTTGTCCCGGTAGCACGTTCCCGTCGGATAATCTCCGACATCCACGCGGGTGAAGCCGCGGACAGAAACTAGTTTTCGATATTTCTGTTTTGAAGTTTGGCTTCCACACAAAGTAAATTATTTCTGTATAAAAAAGTATTAAACTCACCATAACGACGAAGCGCACAGCCCGCTCGTTCTTGAACATCTCGTACGACCATCTTCTGACTGAACGCATACATTTTACAGCGCCGATACCGTTGTTCGCGATCAGGACCTGTTGGCAAAAGAACATTGTTATTTATTTTATTTACAAACAAAGTGCCCGATGATATTTCCAACTGGCAAAAATTACGACTTCCAAACTTTCATCCCCTATTAAAACTCCTTTAGGGGATACTTTTACAAGCTTCCTTCCTTAGTGCTCACTTTTGCTAAACTCTTGGGCAAAATTTAACTGAACTCTTGTGCAAAATTTTACTGAATTCTTGTGCAAACTTATACTGAATTCTTGTGCAAAATTTTACTGAATTCTTGTGCAAACTTATACTGAATTCTTGTGCAATATTTTACTGAACTCTTGTGCAAAATTTAACTGAACTTTTGTGCAAAATTTTACTGAACTCTTGCGCAAAATTTCATGCTTCCAGACCCATTGGTTTAAGCTATGCGTTGTCTGTCAAACAATTAATGAATTTAAGATTTATACAGGGTGACAGAGTCATCCACGCGTAAACTGTAACCATGAATTCAGCACATGATTCTATACCCCCTGGCGTAGAAATTTTTCAACGATTATAAAAAAAAATCTGCTGTTTCATACAAAAAGAAAAGTGCAATAGCTACGCGGTCAAAATGTATGGAAAAGCAATTTTTTTATTAAATAACCGACTCCGTTCTGTATCATGTACTGAATCCATGATAACAGTTTACGCGTCGGTGTCCCTGCCACCCTGTATTAAGTAGATAGTCCTATTAATTTTAAATAAAACTGCCTTATAAACTTCGACTTATGTTATCTAAGCACGAAATTTGTAGTTTCGGCCGAAGTTACAGGCGTATACTACTCCGTAACAACTACGGACATAAGATTACTTCGAGGTCCGAGCTCAGAATGAATGACAATACCAGTTGCCTGTTGTCTTTACTTCCAATGTATTTTTGCCCGTCCAAAAAGGTTAATTAATCGGAAGTAGGGTACATTTTGAAGTATAGGACTACTTTCAGACGGTCCCGTATCTTCATTGACGGACTTACAGAGTATGTCCCCTGAACCACGAGTCGGGCCCGAAAACCCGCTTCTTTATTCAAGCACCCTTTATTGGTAACAACAAAATCAAACAGTAGGAATGACTTTCATTTTGACAGTTCAACAACATTCATTGCGTCATTTACGTTGTTGAGCAGACAACTTTTTCGAATGGGCTTCAAAATTGGGTGCTGATGCTGAATTCACTAAAAATAATCAAGTTCTAATACTCAAATAAGGCAATACTAACCTTATTAATGGGCTTGGTACCCTGGAACCTCCTGACAAACTCCTCAGGAGTAGCTACTGTGAAGTCTTTCTCTTGGAACCGCTGGCTGTGAATCACCGTACCCTGGGACATGGACGGCCTGTAACAGAAATATATGAATAAATAAGTTTAATAAATAAATACTATACAGGGTATAAGCAGGGTTCATAAATGTCAAAAGTGTCCATTTATATTTTTAGGAAATCAAAATAGGAATTATTTGGGGTTTTAAAACATAATTTATTTTTGACACGTAAAAGTGTTTGTACAAACCTACTTACAGACATAAAATCAATTAAGATTTTGATTAAATACATGGCTTTAATAAATAAATACGATAACATTTTTGGAACTAGTAAAGAAAGAAAGAAAGAAAAACATTTTATTTGGGATACGCACAGGAAATACAAAGAGTAAAAACAAAAAAAATTATAAAAAAGGAGCATTTAAAACTCAGGGTTCACCGGCTGGGTGACCGCATAAATATTTACATAGTAATTGATGGAAAGTCGACCTCGTTGCTTTACCACAACTAAAGATGACGGTGAAAACTGCATTCATATCCGTTGCAAAGTTTAGAAGAACAACGCAGTACAGACTGACACGAAACGCTACATTAATTAATGATATGTAGAGTTTATAGTTATAATAATATAATAACAACCTGTATATGTCCCACTGCAGGGAAAAGGCCTCTTCTCATAAAGAGAAGACACAAGCATTGATCACCACGCTTGCTTGAGACGAATTAGCGATTTTAGACTTACATTTTTTTTTATTAATTAATAATAAGTCCCGGTTTCCTCACAATGTTTTCTTTTACTGATGTCAGTAAAAGAACCTACATATGAATTGAAAACATACATATAGGCTGATAAAGACATTACCTTCCTTTTGCGTCGCGTAGTCGGGTAAAAAAATAGAGAACAGTGAGTGCGTTACGCCAGCAGGAAAGTATCTCCTAGAATGAATTTAGCCAGACAAAGACTTCATCCTTCATTTGCTATCAATGTGCGTCTTAACGTTCTGGAAAAAATCGGGAAAAGCGATTCCTGCTGGCGGAACGTTGTTCGAGCAGGAAAATTTTAAACGAATGACCGGAAAGATAAACAAAGTATATGGTCAGATAGTCAGTCAGTTTTTTAAATACTATTTCTGTTTCTTTTTTTTTTTTATTGTTTTTATAATACTAATGTAACTGTCATGCATAAACAGTTCACCTCCTAGTGACTTTAAGGTTTTATTTATTTATAGTAATCTGTGAACAGCGCTGTGGGCTACATTATTACTTAAGTTATATAAGTTTTTCTGATTGTAATATTGCATAATGTAGCTGTTTGTTGTTCCTATTTAATAAAAATAAAAAATATCTTAAATTTGTGCATGAATGTGCGCAGAAACTGAATTTTGTGCGTCATAAAGTTTGAAAGATATATTAATTCCTGCTCGGGTAACGTTTTACAGAATCTTGTTTCTCGGAAACTATTCAATGTGTGACCGTAGAAAAAAGTATAATAGGAGTAGCTCTTAATTTGTGCTTAATTTGAGCAGTCATACATTTTTAAATAAATCTACCATTTTAAAGTAATCAAGTTTTACTATAAAAAAATCATAGCAATTAAATGAGCTAATGTTTAAACTCACTGACAACGATTTTCGGTTCTTCTTGCTACTCTTAACATCTAAAATAAATTTTGAGAATGTGCATGCACGCGTTTTGAAATTATACCAATTAAAGTCAACATTATCAATGATGTAACTTTGAGCTCGAAATGCAAGAAACCAATTCATCCCACAATGTGTGGCTATAAACCTGAAGTTAGTGTGTTAATAGAAGAATTAATCCTGAAAATTCCCTATTCAAATGTCTTGTATTAAAGAAGATTATAAACAAAAAACTAAAACAACGGCAAGGTTATTGGTTATCCAACCAAATTTGAATGACCACAAATAGTAGAACTTTCATACATATTGATAACACACTCGAGACAAGTAGAGATTATCTTTTTAATTAATACATATTGTACAATAAATAATTAATACATACCATGTTGTCCTCATATCAATACAAAAACACTTAGTAGTTTTAGAAAAACAGTCACAAAATGCAATTTTTAACCAATATTCTATCTACTTAAAAAATCAAGTAAAAATGCTTGCTACCAATTTTTTTTAAAATAAATAGCTATTAAATAGCTGGAAAATTTTAAGTATTTAATATAATTCAGTATACCGTATGATTGTTACCACATTACTGAAGTAAATAAAATAAACAAGTGATCAACAGCAATAAACATATTTATCAGACTATTGAAATTTCATAATTCTGCAATGATTAATTAATATTGATAACTTGAGATAAGCACAAGAGAGTGATGATATCAATACTTAATATAATAAATCTGAAGAGTTGATTTGTTTTTCTGGTTTGAATCTGCTAACCTCTGGAACTACCATTCAGATTTGAAGAATTCTCATTGTAATTGATAGCCCAATTTTTGAGGAATTTAACTACACCCTACGACCATCAGGAGCCCAGAAAAATAAAAAATAAACACCTGTGGCACTCGGGGACTGCCGCGGTAAAGCTATTTCATAGCATTTTTTATCAACGTATGCAATTATAATTATTTATTTTATTTTTTATTTTTGCAGTATTTTTTTTCTTTGATATTAATTCAAGTACAGTCGTACCATATACATACACGTTAAGCGAACGTTCGGCCGAGCTACATGGTAGGCGGAGTGGGGGGTGTAGGTTTTATTTTCGTTACGGAATTTCTTGATTCGGTCGCCGCGCTCAAAGCCCGCGATGAAAGCTATGCAATAGCTTAAAAAGTCTGAAAGAAAGCTAAGCGCAAACGAAGTAATAGCGCGCGCAGGTGATGCGATGCAATGCGATGTCACGCGGAGGGTCGGGGGCCGAGGGGGATTATTTATAAATAATCCGATTTCTTTTAAATTAAACAGCAGGTAAAACCGCAAGACCCAGCTAGTTGAGAAAAATTATCTACTAAGATTTATTTAAATGTTTATGATTGTTTAAAAATCTGATCATATCTTAAATTATGATATAGTGAATTATCAATGAGCTTTATATCATTTAGATTTAAATAACATATCTTTAAAACATTCTTATAGAACACGGCCATGTTTGACAAGAGCGCATTTTGTATGGGTCCTAGAATATATAATAAATTACCCAATAACACAAAAGAAGCAAAGAGTTTTATTTCATTTAAAAATAAATTAAAGAGAAATCTGATTAATGAAGCCTATTATACTGTTAAAGATTATTTAAATTATAAAAATTTAACTATTTTTTAAGCCAAGTAGTAATAGAATTATATAATTAATAAATTAAAAAAATACACAAATTTTATAATATACACGTTAAGCTGTTGGTCCCGGCTGTCATTCATGGATTTTGGCAGTTACTATGGGTCGCCAGAAGTCCGAAAATCAGACAACCAGTGTTACCAAGGATTATTGTGTTACCCAGCAATTGAGTTGTCGAACTCAGATAGGCAGTCGCTCCACATAAATTACCGGTACGGAGCTGCATCCGATTACACTGGAAGCCGACCCCAAATATTGTTGGAAAAGGCTAGGAATATGATGATGAGATGCAGCAAAACTTTCTTTCATAAATCTCAATCACCTATTATCTCAGTATTAACTCTCTTTTTGAGCCATATCCTCTTTCATACAATACATCCATAGTTTCTCGGGTCTTCCTCTACTGTTAGAGCTACCCACTTTATGATTTACTTTAAAACTTGTAGTGATCTATTTATTATCAATGTATTTTACACAAACTTATCTTCACCATCTATTTAGCCTTCTCCCAACTATGTCGGGGTCAGCTTCCAATCTAACCGGATGCTGCTGAATACCAGTAATTTACACAAGTATACCCTCAAATTAAACTTTGTAACTTCAAGAATTTAAAACCATATTTTTTTTGCATTTTAAGCACCAGCAATTATTAATTAGGTATTTCTTAGATAAATAATCTGAATTATTTTTAATAGGACCTACATAAAGTTTTAGTGGTCATAACAGAAAAAAACTAACTTACAAGGCAAGAATAAAAGCTTGTAAAAAATAACAGATATTATCTCATGACGGGTTGAACAGGAATGACGATTTATATTACCATCAATAATAGTATTCAGTAATTTTGATAAATGTAGAGAAACTACAGTGCTAAAGTGAAATCGCGGCCCGTGGCATACTTTTCGCATTTTGTCACGTAATTCCTACTTTTCGGACTCGCTAACACCAAAATCGGCTTCAAAACTAATTAAAAAAATAATCTAATTGTTTTTACACAGCGTATTAGCTATACATTACGAAAAAACCAAAGTATCTTAAAACTATTTTTTTCTAACCTGTAAGGCGCATCAGAGTATAATCCATTCATCCCTTGGTACATTTTAATCAATGAAAAATCACTGAAAGCACTATTTTACACAATAGAACAGATCACAGTATTAATTAATTCATTAAAACGATTATAACAAAAAATTTCTTCAAGCGAGAAACGATACAGTTTTGTTTTCTTATTTTGACGTACAGGATTCGCAACGAACTCGCATGACGGATCATACGATCGTGCTTTCTCGCTTTCGCTCATTCATTTACGCGCGTGCGAAAGAGACAGCATACTAATTGGTCAAAGTTGCCATAATAAGGAAATTGCAAGGAGGTTGCATAAGAAAACTTGTTTATCACAAAGTTAGAGTTGGGAAAGGGTCAACTCGATTCGATAAGATAAAATAATTTGCGTGCATTCTGTTATTATTGTATTTGTAGCACGTTTATCCAGCATATGTGATTATCTTACTAATTAAAATATTCATGAATATGTTGATTTATAATTAGACACTTGAAGTTATCGTGTACATATATCTAATTATGCGAAATTCGTATGACGTCGTTAATTCATGAGCGGAAATTGCGAACAAAGTCCAAAGTAACGTGAGAATTAATTGGTAAAATAGAATTCGAAATACTTACAAGGTTTTTTTACAAAATTATATCCTTTAGATAAAAAATCTTTTGAGTTTTACTGATATTACAATAATACGCGGTTTTCTCATTTTGATTTTCCTCAAAAAGATATCCCTAGTTCAAAATCTCTAGGTCAATTAAATAGTTAAAGCGCGAAAATACAAAGTCGTCGGAGCAAATTGTAACAATTATATTATTTGGAATTAAGTACGGAAAATGTCGTGAAGAAAGTTTTGAGTAAGAATGTGGAGGGCTATAAGAGTAGGGGAGGACTAAAGAAACGATGGATAGAATGTGTGAAAGATGATATGGCTAGAAAGGGAGTGGCTACCAAGATGACGACTAATAGAGAAGTATTGAAGAAAAAGACATGTTACACCGACCCCAAATAAATTGGGATAAGGACAGGAGATTGATGACATTATTAGAAACCATGATAGCACAATGAAACATGTTCCTCTACTTCAACTTTCAAGTTAATAAGCAAACTACTTAATTAACAATAATTTGAACCTGCTTTTGTTTATTCATGGTTTACGTTCTTGAAAGTTTACTTTTACTGACGTGCGAATAATTTAATAATAGATTATGCACCAAGGGGATAAAGCAGTGTCTTATGTCGCGGGCGCCGCCGCCGTATTGAATCTCGAGCGTAACGAAGGATTTTAGTGTTAACTCCCGAGCGGAGTCGGAGAGATTTGAGTTAACTCCCGAGCAAAACAAGGGGGGTGAAGACAAGAATCCTAAGTGCAGCGAGGGATTCAATCTCGCCTAAGACGAAGCCACGTTTATCCCCGATGAGGATACACTATTTTTCACACCATCTACGAGACAATAAAAAGCAATAGTAGGTACTGGAATCGAAGTATTTATTAAAATTACAATTACAGTTAGTAGATCTAATTAAAATAATTAAAAGTGTATCTGGAAAATTTACCAGCAACAAATCTGAATGTTTTTCGATATCTTCGATTTTAATGTTTAAAAGTTCATTTCCAGGACAAGCGCCATTCACTCCAAAAATCAAGGCCACTTGTAATAAAAACAGACAGGAAGGTAAGAAGTTACGTACTTTAATATATATTAATTCTTATGTATTACAAGTTATACATTTTCTTAGATTTGATTGACACATATAATTGTAATAATAGACACATTAACCTAAGGAAGGTTTACAATAATATTTAAATTGGGTAGAACGCAGAATTCTCGACATTTTGGGTTGTTGAAACATTACGCAACGCTTCAGTAGATCGAACACAAGCGATCGATTCATGAGCGGGTCGCTAGTAAGTACAAGTAAGTAGCTATTTATGTTACAAAAAAATCAATCATTAGGTAGGTACTTACTTTTGTGGCAAGAAAACTGTGGTCAGGGGCTTCATTTAAAAACGTTTCCACATTTTGAGCTTCGAATTTTCATCATCATCATCAATTTCATATCAATCGTAAAAGCTTTGGAAATTTGTTCCACCTAAGAATTGTCATAAATTAAATATTCTGAAAAATTCTTAGGTGGAACAAATTTCTAAAATTTGACGATTGATATGAAATTGATGATTATTATTCAGTAAATATATCATTCCTACAGTCGCTAATCGAATTTTGATCAACATACGACGTCACACAAAGATGCAATTTCCAAAAAAAAAAAAATGTATGTTGCGGGCTACAGCTGAGGATTCACCTTACGGTGATTCCTTCAATGTAGGCCGCGAAATTCTTTTTTTTGGGCTTTTTTGCAAATCGCGGCGCTCGTATAAATTGTATGTTCATTATGCGGTAATGAAGGCTCCCGCGCTTGAGTTCACCGCTAGAGGCGCTAGTGTAGAGTAAGGTCTCTAGATGTCAAAATATGTACTGAACGTTCACTGTTTGCGGGATTTTTATCACGGATTTTAACGAATGATTCATAATTGTTTTAATAGTTGTGCCATTCCAGATTAATTATGGCTTAAGATTTTAAGTAAAAAGTTAGGATCTAATTTCACAGCACTTGAAGGAAGAATAAGATTTGTCTGCTTCATGCTAACCAATTTTAGGAACATTATAATCTAAATATTCATGTCATGTTTTAAAATGTAATAAAATAAACATAATATGAATTTATGGGTACTTAAACATATCCAAAACATCAAATCAAAGTAAAGATGTTTTGGCAGTTCACAATGACTGACAATTTCAGTTCAACCACTCGTCAACATCAATTGCTCCATTCATATAAATTACCTACTCGAGTTCAATCCAAGTAGTTCACAATGTATTTTGGCAATACTACAGCAATTGTTACTAATGGGGGCTATCGTTTTTGTGCTCACTAGTTGCCGCCACTGTCGAGTAAGGTCCTGTTGCAGCACTTTTATTTGATGTTTTGGATATGTTTAAGTACGCTGATATTCATAGTATGTTTATTTTATTTTATTTTAAAACTTCAAATGAATATTTAGATTATAATGTTACTAAAATTGGCAAGCATGAAGCAGACAAATCTTATTCTTCCTTCTAGTGCTACCAAATTAGATCCTAACTTTTTATTTAAAATCTTAAGCCATAATTAATCAAGAATGGCACAACTATTACAACAATCATGAATCATTCGTTAAAATCCGTGATAAAAAATCCCGCAAACAGTGAACGTTCAGTACATATTTTGACATCTAGAGACCTTACTCTACACTAGCGCCTCTAGCGGCGAAGTCAAGCGCGGTAGCCCTCATTGACCCAGTTGGTTCAATGAACGTGACACATATTATTGGAGTTGGTATCTATGTTTTACCGGTCCAGAGGGCCTAGACAAAGTAACATTCGATTAGCGATGACGGTAGTGGAATAGCCAAAAAAATTATGGGGTTGACATAAAGCTGTCGAAATGTCACGTGATCATAGGTTAACGAATAGAAATTAGCTAGACAATGTTAACATCATTCGATTCTATGAAACGAATCGACTTTACTTCCTTAGAGATGCCATGAGAGACGCTTGTCAAAAAGTGCCACTTGGCTACATTGGCACTTTTTGACAAGCGTTATCGCTAGTTTTCGATTCGAGCGATTGTAGAAATAGAATCGCTCCGAAACGAATGCAATTTGTCTAGGTCCTCAGGACTGCCTCGTTGGTCTCGTGGTCGCAAGCGCAAGGGCGCTGAGCGTGGGGTCCTGGGTTCGATTACAGGGTTGGGCAATGTGTAATTGGGTTTCCATCCATTGCGAATTTCTCAATAGCAGCCCGGCAGTTTAGAAGTTAGTGGTGTGTAACCCCCGTGCCTCGGTGCACGTAAAGTCGTTCGTCCTGCGCCTGATCTGTCCCTGGTCGTGTCAGATTGCCGTCCTATCGGACTATGACGGTAATGGAAAATAGAGTGCACCTGTGTTGCGCACACACTTGTGCACTATAGTAAGTATCTCCTGCGTACTTGGCTAATCTCCGTTAAGATTGGCCGCCGTGACCAAAATTCGGTCGGGAGGATTTATTTTACTCTTGGAAAAACAGACATTCAACAAACAATACAACAACAACGATACAACGGGAAACAACTGAATCAACGGTGTTGCCATTTGGATATTTGAAAAGTCCTGACAAAGAACCGGACTTTTGCAACGAAGTCCGGACATTTTATCCTTCTTTTGAATCTTTCCTAATTCGGTACTCAATGAACTCTTTATATTTTCATTAAATAAACACTCGTGTAAAAAAGTCCGGACAATTCAAAATTGAAGGTGACCCCCAAACTAGGCATTTGCCTGTATCATGGGGGTTCATTAATGACAATGTTGGACAAAGTCCGGATGGGGGCCGAAAAGCCGGACATGTCCGCACAAATCACAACAGATGATAACCCTATTCCTGCTGATATATCATGTTCGTGAACGAGCGCCGTCAGTAGGGACTGATCATCTCTTAGCTGCCATGGCTTATTTTAATTTAATTTTGTTATTGTTTTTGTCTTTTTATTACGGACGCTTTTAACGTTCTGCATCGTTCTCACATGCATAATTTCAACTAATGATGTAAACAATATTTTGTAACCATATTTTGATTTAAAAATGTTCGTGCAGTTTCATGCCCGGTCTTCTCGTTAAGTACCTATTGCGTTTTGGAATGGGCGACTGGCTTCGTCTTTCGGACTGACCGACCCCTTGACAATTCAAAAGTGCCTGTAATTGGTTTATTTGAAATAAACGATTTGAGCTTGAGTTTGATAATAGCCAAACGCATGCAGAACCAATACAGAAAGCCACTGTAACTTTAAAACATTGGCAATGCGCCAGTGTTTATGTTACATAAGAACTCAATTTTTTATCTGACTGCACTCCACCACGTGTCTTACGAATTGTTTTCAAACAACGCGATATTTTTCATGATTCACTGGCCGGTAGTCAAAAGAAACGAAGTTTGATAGTAAACAAGCATTTAAAAATAAATCATACACAATGTAGCAAAAAGCAATTGTGTTGCACGTTTCATACCACTGGCTTACGAAGTAAAGCTTTGGTTGGTCCCATGGTATAATAATATACTTCGCCAGGTATAGCATTCCGAGACACAGTGGTCACGTGAGTGACACAAGCCTACGTCATCACCGCTGTGTTACCAGTAGTGTGTAATAATAACTCCCCAACCGCCTTTATTACCTGTGCGAATCCGATAAATCAATGAGGTTTTAACTAACATATACGTTGGTATAAATTTAAATTGAATTATTTCGTTTGATTAGAAAAACGAAAAGACAATTGAAATGCTTTATATATATTTTTTTACAGAATGGTGACTAGAAATGTTTCCATACTTCTTGTTTTGTTGCAATAAAGTGGCAACTGGATAGTGACGTAATCTTGTGTCACTCTCGGAATGCCAGACCTTGTTTTTTTAGACCATGGTTGGTCCTAGGTGCGACAGCGATGGCCGCCATAATCAAATCGTTTTTTTATTTTTTATATTTATTTATTCAGAATTGAAATTATATGTACATAAATAACAACTTACATCCAACTAATTAACCTAACCTAACTAAAACTATTAACAAACCAAAAAAATAGGGCATCAAGAAATTCGTCCGCATCGCTGTCAACAGGAAAAGTGCGCCAAGGGCTGGCAGAGTGCCCAAAAGGCTGGTAGAACAAAATATTAGATTTCGGGCAGTTAGGTACCTGCTTAATTTTAACTACACATTAATACAGTATTAGAGAACACTAATTGTAGACAATAATATGAATTCTTGCCGATGAAAATGTCGTCAGAAAAGTTTTGAATATGATTTTGGATGGTTGTAAGTAGGGGAAGACTAATTAGAGTCGATAGCCGATTCCCGGCCACCGCGTAGGCGCGGGCTGGCGGACGGCGAGCAATGGGCAGCTCGCCATCCGGTAAGGACCAGCGGGGTAATTACGTAGGTAGGAAAAATCACTTAATAATGGTCTTCTAAGTAGTTTGTTGATTATAAAAGTTTAATTTACCTCATTAATGTTTCCGTCAATCAAAAACAATTGCGAGAATTCTACGTCCTGGTTCTCAAATGACCATTTTTTCTATATTTATTATAATACTTAACAGTTTATACCTGCGGGGTAATTGCGTAACACACTAACAGTAGGAATGAGTTTCATTTTGACAGTTCAACAACATTCATTGCGTTATTTACGTTGTTGAGCATACAAATTTTTCGAACACAAGAAGCAATGGATTAGCAATAAACAAGCTTCAAAATGGTTCAGATTGTGATAGATTGTGTGTTACGTAAATAGGTTGCAGGCCCAGCACCCTAATTACGTAACACACTATCTATCACAATCTGCATCGTTTTGAAGCCTATTGCTTCCTAAGTTCGAAAAATTTGTCTGCTCAACAACGTAAATAACGCAATGAATGTTGTTGAACTCTCAAAATGAAACCCATTCCTACTGTTAGTGTGTTACTTAATTACCCCGCAGGTCGACGGGGCATTATGTTCCACGCGCACCTCAAAGAGATGTCAGCACTAATTGACGGGGTCCGCTACGGCCGATGCCTGCCGGGGTCGCGTATTGTTCGAAAGAGTTACCGAAGTGTGGAAGAAAAAGTTATGTTGCGCCGACCTCAAATAAATTGGTATAAACGCAAGAGAATGGTGAATTAATTATGTAGGTACAGTCGTCAGCAGGTCAAGCTACACGAAACTGTCAAATTTGTCCAAACGATTTTAAACCTTAAAAATCGAATGCGAAAATCTGACAGTTTGATGTAACTTGATGTACTGGTGACTGTACCTTTATATCTTTTTGAAGCAGACTGTATCAAGCATTAGGAGCCTGCAAAAAAGTAGTCGCACTAATTGCACGGCTGCTGTGCAAAAAACTTGATTTGATTCAAAGTTCATGCACTATTATCCTTGTTGAGCATTCTTAGTAGAAGCCCAGAAACCTACCGTTTAGTTGAAAATAGCAAACACTTTGGAGGCTATCCTGCGGGGTAATTGCGTAACACACTAACAGTAGGAATGAGTTTCATTTTGACAGTTCAACAAAATTCATTGCGTAATTTACGTTGTTGAGCAGACAAATTTTTCTAACATATGTAGCAATGGATTAGCAACAAATATATCCTTCACAATGATTTAGATTTTGATGAATAGTGTTACGCAGTTAGGGTGCTGTTGTGCGAATGCGAAAATGGCGGTAAAAGAAACCCTTAAGACGGAACCGTCAGGGTAGCCCGCGAAATTCAAATTTTCTTACGTTTTTTGCAATTTGCAGGTCACTGTCAGGTTGTATTTTGATTAAAATATGATTCGCGGCCGTCACAAATATGGCTTTACAGAATTATAACCATTAGAATCAGCAATACATCTCTCTAAGTTCATATTACTGTATTGAATGACTATTTCATGAAATCATGACATTTGACGCCAATTCTAACTTAAGGAGTTGTATTGCTGATTCTAATGATTATAATTCTGTAAAGCCATATTTGTTACGGTCGCGAATCATATTTTAATCAAAATACAATCTGACAGTGACCTGCAAATTGCAAAAAACGTAAGAAAATTTGAATTTCGCGGGCTACCCTGAATATCTTACCCTTATTCATCCTGCCTTAGGAATATTACGGTGTAACCCAGCGCGCGGCGTCGTATTTAAAATAGCATTAAGTAGCCGTGCGAATACGTGAGCGTCGCGTGATTATTGCACTTTTTGTTCGGTGAACTTGAACGCGTGGTCGCACCGACAGAGGACGCTTTCCGGTTTTCCGAACAAAAAGTGACAACGATCGCGAATTCGCGCGACGATCGCTTTTTAATAGGATGCGGCGTAGACATCAACGCTTAAACTGACCATGAATTCAGCACATGATTCTAGATCCCCTAGCGTCAGAATGGAATAACCACCGCCGGCCGCCATGGCTCCCGCACAATGGGCCACATGAAGGACTAAGTGCGGAAACCAAAACCCCTAAAGAAGAAGACCCCCTAGCAGAGAATTTTTTACAATAATATACTAATATAATACTTTTTCTAACTACTAGGTACTTATACTCCATTTGAAATAAGATTAGAAATTTAAATATACGTTTTTTACAGTCCGTTCAACCGATTTTGACTTCTATACCGTAGGTATAAGGATGGCATTAAAAGAAAAAACGTGGTTACAATACCAACTGTTTATTGCAGCTGCCGTTTGTCATGCCACCAATGCAATAGAAGTCGAAATCGGTTGAACGGACTGTAAAAAGGTTTATTTAAATTTGTAATCTTATTTCAAATGGAGTATACGAGTAGCTACTGATAAAATGTATCTCATCATTGTAACATCCGCAATGAACTTTTTATTAATTTGATTTATTTTTATTAGGTACTTAATAAAAAAAACTACTGTTTCATGAAAAAGAGCAATACGTACAATACACGATCGAAATGTATGGAGCAGCAGAATTTGTTAATAACAAATGAAAACATTTCTACAATAGGAACTCTAGAATCATTTGCTGAATGTGAATTCTGAATTTCAATCGTTTTGTGCCGACACCCTCGCGCCATCCCATCCCTAGCACGGCGGGCTGTGCCGGGGCGGCTGCTGCAGGAGCGAAAAACCTCAAACGGCGCAAGTATAACAACCTTATTGGAAGCTATATCTATGAGCCTGGGGTTTTCTAGGGTTTGAAACACTAGGGCCTTGGGGTCACAGTGCTCATCGAATATTTCGAGACATCGCCAAGCGGTTGGTCGACTCTTCACGTGACCAGAGGGCTGGCTTATTTTTAGCCCAAAGAATCAGCATTGCCATCTAACGTGGCAATACTGCCAGTCTTTTGGGCACTTATCTCATTGACAGCGATGCGGACGAATTTTTTGATGCCCTTTGAGCACTTCCCTTTTTTTTAAATTAAACACTTGTAAATAGTAGGTATATACGAGTATATCTGTCTATACTAATATTATAAAGAGGTAAAATTTGTGAGTTTGCCTTTGTAAGGGGTAATCTCCGGAACAACTGATCGAAACCCTAATTGCGTAACACAGTATCTATCACATCCGTATCATTCTGAAGCTTATTGCTAATCTATTGCTTCATATGTTCGAAAAATTTGTCTGCTCAACAACGTAAATAACGCAATGAATGTTGTTGAACTGTCATAATGACAGTTATTCCTACTGTTAGTGTGTTACGCAATTACCCCTGCGATTCCAAAAATTCTTTCGTTAATGAGAAGCTACAGTATCTATTGCCGAGTGTCATCTATCTAATATTATAAAGTTTGTAACTTTGTATGTAGGGGTAATGTCTGGAATTATCGGACGGATTTGAAAAATTCTTTTTGCATCTTATATACCAATTCTCGAGGAAGGCTATAGGCTGTTTAACATCACGTTAGGACCCTTAGGAGCTGAGCAAAAAGAAAAAAAAAGAAAAAGACGCTAAGCGAAAACGAAGTAATAGCGCAAGCAAGCGATGCGAGGCGACGGGGTGGGACCTACCCCGTCGCATCGCATACCTACCTATGCTCATGGATGCTCCGCCCCCACTATTTACCGCTCGCGTGTGTTGGAGACCCCGAGCATCCAAGCAGTCGGCACCCCCAATATCCAGTAAAGCATTACAATGAGCTGATTGACAATATTGATATAATATAGAGATTTACAAAAAAGTTTCCGTGAAGTTACTTGCCCGTTCTTTTTCATAGGTACCTACTACGCTTTGGAATGGGCAACCAGCTTCATCTTTCTGACTGACCGACACCTTGACAATTCAAAAGTGCCAGTAATTGGTTTAATTGAAATAACTGCTTTGAGTTTGACTTTATTATTGTTGCGGATATGTGATTTTTATGCATCATGTGTTTGCGTAACTTGCGTATGGATGAGAGGTACTTAAGAGTGCAAATATGTATTAACGTGTAACGTAGTGTCTTCTATTAGTACGGCAAGGTCGACGGGCATACTCGCAATATATATTCGAACTAGCTTTTACCCGCGGCTTCGCTCGCGTTAATTTAGACTTTGACTATCAATTCGGGTTACAATTCAATCATGATTCGAAAGACACGTGGCGCCATCTATTATCATAAGAACGTTATTGTTGTTTTCCTCGGAAACAGTACTTTTTTGCGGGATGAAAGGTACCCTATGTCCGTTTCTGTACACCTGAAAACGTATATGCAAAATTTCAGGATGATCGGTTCAGTGGTTTAGGCGTGAAAAGGTAACAAACAAACAAACAAACTTACTTTCGCATTTATAATATAATATAATAATATAATATATAAAATATTAAATATTAATATTAATAAATTAATAATTAATATATTTATATTAATAAATTAATAATTAATATATTAATTCATTAATTAATAATAATATTAATATATAATATATTAATTAATATTAATTAATAGTTAGGAAGTTAGGATAAATAAATAATAAATAAATTATAAAAGTTAGGAATTTAGGATTATAAACATCAAAACCGATAAGTCAATCGGCTTTGTCCGATCTCTTTTTGTAATCAGGTCACGTCGTTAGATATAACCTTTTAAACCGGGGTGCTAATGTTGTGGAGCTCGCTTCGAACGCTTTTGCATCGTAGATTTTCTTCAATCCATATTTATAAATTTAATTAATTAGTAAGTTCTTAAGGGTGAAGATGATGCCTATCTTTTATCTGAACATAAGTTTGAGTGGACGGATTTAGGGAATAAGCAGGCCATCAAAAAAACAATCCCCAGTCGGGCATGAGAATGAGCACCCACAGAGTTATCTAAAAGCGGCGCTCCTGCTGGACCTGCATGTTCTTATTTCCGCTACAACATTCGGTTCTCCGCATTGCACATCCACTCTGTCTCTGCCTTTTTATGGTCGCCAGGCTATCTAGTTGGGGAATATTCCCAGTTAATTATATTCTATTGACGATCGTAGTATAGTGAACAATTGCAAAGCTTTATGCAAACTACGAGAGACCTGCAGCTGTGTAAAAAGCACAGGTTTACTGCTAACATCGAAAAATAAAAACCATGAGTATGAGTCATTTCTTTAACTTAAAGGTATAGCTGCACAAGGATCTTTTGGCGCGTGGTTATAATTGGAACTACTGCCGCCATCTTGTTTTTGATGCGACAATTTCACAAATGTTTACCAACAACGCCCCTCTGTCAATGTCATACAGGCACCAAAAGATACTTGTAACACTATACATTTTCTAAAAAAGGTTTGTTAGATGATATTTTATTTAAATAACTATTTACTTATGTCCTTATTTTATTGTTACATAAATTAATTTAAATACCTGGATTTTTTATTTTTATTAGTAGTAGTTTTAATTTTATTTTTTGTAATTTTAATTTTGTCCTTTCGCTGTGCAATTAAGTATACATTATAGATTTAACTCTTTCGTAACAACTTTTTGATATTATGGAATGCAATAAGTAAATGAATATGAATATTTTATTTCCGCAAATCCGTTGCAAAAACAATTTTAAATGTCAAAACTACTTATGCCGTTGGACATTTAAAACGAATAATATCTATAAGCTGTAGGTACTTTTCCGCCGAATATATTTTTAGAATACACAAGAAGATCCATTCAAAGCTGGGGCAAGCAGTTGAGATAAAAAACTTAATACAGTCATCACAAGGTTTTTACATACACATAAATCTTAAACCACTAGTTAGATGTACTATAATTACCAAGGCTCATCATTTTGGTCAGACCTGAACAGTAAAAATCTATAAATAAACATGTATAGTATCCGCATATAGTTTTTTCTTATTTCAATGTCAATTTGAATAAACAACAAAGCTAAAGGACGTTAATAGATAATTTAAACGTATGAATTACTTGAAATAACGTGTAGACATTGCTAGATCTTTCACAGTCGATACAAGTCAGAAACCCGAAATTCTGACAACCAGTCTTACCCAGGGGTATCGTGATACCCAATAACTGCGACGTGTAGACATCTACGATCATCGATCTTTGACAGTCGATACAAGTCAGAAGCCCGAAATTCTGACTACCAGTCTTATCAAGGGGTATCGTGATACCCAATCACTGCGACGTGTAGACATCTACGATCATCGATCTTTGACAGTCGATACAAGTCAGAAGCCCGAAATTCTGACAACCAGTCTAATCAAGGGGTATCGTGATACCCAATCACTGCGACGTGTAGACATCTACGATCATCGATCTTTGACAGTCGATACAAGTCAGAAGCCCGATTTTCTGACAAACAGTCTTACCAAGGGGTATCGTGATACCCAATAATTGGGTTGTGGAGGTCAGATAAGCTCTATGTAAAATGGTTGTATTCAGCTGCATCCGGTTAGACTGGAAGCCGACCCCAATATATTTGAGACAAGGCTAGGTAGATTGAATTATTGCTAGAATGGAAGTTTTACCAGGATAACATAACATCACGCTGGATTTCGCTGAAATATTAGGCAGAGGTGTATTTATAGTACCGGCACCCACATTTCATACTTTTGTAGACAGGATTTTAATTCAGCACCCTAATTACGTAACACATTATCTATCACAGTCTGAATCATTTTGAAGCCTATTGCTAAACCATTGCTTCATATGTTGAAAAAATTTGTCTGCTCAACAACGTAAATAACGCAATGAATGTTGTTGAACTGTCAAAATGAAACCCGTTCCTACTGTTAGTGTGTTACGTAATTAATTACCCCGCTGGTCATTGTCTATCTGTGTGCCAAATTTAATCGAAATCCGTTTCGTTAAAATGAAAGCCATTCCTACGGCTTTCATTTTGACAGTTCAACAATATTCATTGCGTTATTTACGTTTTTGACCAGACAATTTTTTCCAACTTATGAAGTAATGGATTACGAATATCCTTCAAAATGAATCAGATTCTGATTGATAGTGTGTTAAGCAATTAGGGTGTGGCTCACAGTCAAAATGTTACCACCGACGTGCGGTCCCCTGTACAAACAACGATATTATCTAATCTTACAAACGAAGTCCAGCTGTTTTATTGAATTTGTGGGTTAATCGTGAACCAACGTAGGTAAACATTGTCACTAATCTATGTTTTCGTTTATATTATCATTTCATTAATTAGCTTATGCCCGCGACTTCGTCCACCTGACATTTCGGACCCCGATTAATATTTTATAAAGTTGTCATTCACTAGAATTATATGAATTTAGAGGGTTGTATTGATGATTTAATGATTATAAGTCTGTAAGTCTTGTTACGGTCGCGAATCATATTTTGTTCAACATACAACCTGACACTGTCCTGCAAATTGCAAAAAACGTAAGAAAATTTGAATTTCGCGGACAACCTGGCGCTTCCCCCTTAAATCTAAAACCAATTTGGTTAACAACTACATGCAAAGGCCGGTTATCGTCTAAGAATTTGACGTAAATTCACACAGTGGGTACATTATCGATGATTTCAATTTCATTTGCTAATACATGTTAAATGAATAAGTCATAAAAATTATATGATGTCACCACGAAACCATATTTATGCCATAACTAGCTTTTGCCCGCGGCTTCGCTCGCATTAATTTAGAATTTGACAATCAATTCGGGTTGTTCAGGGAATTACAGTTAGGGAGGATGAAAAACCGGTCTGTCGACACTCTAGACTCACAAAATGTATTAAGTACTTAAATAAAAAATAAAAAGCTCTTAACACAATACTTAAGTTTCCACAATAATATAATTCAATCATAATTCGATAGACACGTGGCGCCATCTATTATCATAAGTACTTTATTGTTGTTTTCCTCGGGAACAGTACTTTTTTTTCGGGATGAAAGGTACCCTATGTCCGTTTCTGTACACCCGAAAACGTATATGCAACATTTCAGGATGATCGGTTCAGTGGTTTAGGCGTGAAAAGGTAATAAACAAACAAACAAACTTACTTTCGCATTTATAATATTAGTTAGGATGACATATTTAAGTTAAGTACCTAAAACTGGAAGATCCTCTTAGAAAAGTCTACAAGAAATGATTACTCTTTTTGTTTAGTTAGTTGCAATGACAGTAAAATTATGTAATTTTGGGCTATATTACGAATTACGCTATACTCGCAGCGCTCACATAAATAATTTGCGTTCCGATATTGATATCACGATTATGACAGCTGAGAGCTGTCAACAATTCGGAACGCTCGTGAACGCGCTGACAGTGCTCGATCAACGTCAACCACAAACCTTGCACAAGAAAGACTGACTGGATATTTTTTTGAATATGGAGGTTCTACGCATTGGCATTTCTGTTTTGTTGGTTGACATGTATGAGACCAAAGATACCACTTAAACAACTCAACAGCACAACGCACAACTGTCATTTTTGACAGCGCTCACGATGATATTAATCTAAGACATGGTCGGCGTTATCGCAAGATGGCGCATGTCATGACGTCATTTATGACAATTCACGGGACATCGTTATCGTGCTCACACTAATTCGGAACGGGTGTAAGCACGCTCAAATCGATTACAATGCAATTCGGATCGTGTCCTTGGTGTCTGTCATACTAACCTATACTGTCCTACTGCAGGGCAAAGGCCTCTCTCCCCTTTCGTTTTTCAATTGGTTAAAGAGGTTTTTTTTATTTTATTTGTCTTTTAGAATTCTCTTTTCTTTCTGTAAATGTGAGAACGTTGTAGGCCTTGTAAACTCGCAGGATGATTAGATTTTTGGACCATTTTCTGTTTTAAGTACTTACACCCTAATTGCGTAACATGCTGTCAATCACAATCTGGATCATTTTGAAGCTAATCCATTTCTTAATGTGTTCGAAAAATTTGTCTGCTCAACAACTTAAATAACGCAATGAATGTTGTTGAACTGTCAATATGAAAGCCATTCCTACTATTACCACTGGTCCACTGGACCTATTTGGCGCAGCCGCGAGGCACACTTTCCTGCTAATTTCTCACGACGCACTTTACAATTCTTATTTGTTCTATTTTTGTTTTTTACTTGTATCATTATGTTGTGTTGTGTGCTTTTTAGTCTGTGCTAAATAAATGTATTTTCTTTCTTTTTTCCTTTTTCTTTCTTTCAGTCTAACCGGATGCGGCTGAATACCAGTATTTTACATAGAGCGACTGCCTATCTGACCTCCACAACCCAGTAACTGGGTAACACGATACCCCTTGGTAAGACTGGTTGTCAGACTTTTGGGCTTCTGACTACCCGTAACGACTATCAAAGATCTACGAGTGACAGGCGGCGGGAAAATTGCGTAACACATAAAATGAAAATTGATCGCGTTTTCTTTCATTTTGACAGTTCAGCCACGTTCATTGCGTTATTTACGTTGTTGAGCAGATACATTTATTAAACCTATGAAGCAATGGATTAGAAATATCCTTCAAAACTCTCGGATTGTGTTTGAAACTGTGATACGCAATGGGGGCTATTGTTTTTTGCTCAACAGTTGGCGCCACTGTCGAGTAAGGTCATGTTGCAGTACTTTTATTTGATGTTTTGGATATGTTTAAGTACCCTTATATACATAGTATGTTTATTTTATTACATTTTAAAACTTCAAATGAATATTTAGATTATAATGTTTCTAAAATTGGCAAGCATGAAGCAGACAAATCTTATTCTTCCTTCAAGTGCTAAAAAATTACATTCTAACTTTTTACTTAAACCTTAAGCCTTAAGTAATCAAGAATGGTACAAAAATTACAGCTATTATCAATCATTCGTTAAAATCCGTGATAAAATCCCGCAAACAGTGAACGTTCAGTACATATTTTGACATCTAGAGACCGTACTCTACACTAGCGCCTCTAGTGGCGAACTCAAGCGCGATAGCCCTCATTAGAGTGCGCGTCTATCGGGTACTTTCCGAGGCTCGGAGGGATCACTGTAAGTAATTGAAGATCGACGTGAGGATAATATTATTTCCAATATTATAACTTTCTAAATGCACGCTTCTGGGGCCAATTCTCGGCCACTATTCACTATCACTTCATAATTTGACTCACTAACATCCGTTTATCAATGTTCATGTTGTAAAAAAAAATTGTGTTTACATTATACACGGATGTAAACCTAAATAAGTAGGTGTAAATATAATTTTTTCCAAAAATATGACTGACGCGGATACCTTTAATCGCACTTGCAAATCATATAGCAAATAATGCGCTATTTATTCTATAAGAATTCAAGGTTAAGTTCGCAATCTGAGCCTCGTCTAGCACATTATTTGTCCCCAGTATCGATATCTATATACACATACATAAACTCACGCCTTTTTCCCATGGGGGTAGGCAGAAACTACAGAACGCCAGCTGAGTCGATCCTCACTTACTCCTTTTGCCTCGTTTACGTTCATACATCAGCGGGGTAATTACGTAACACGCTAATAGTAGGAATGGGTTTCATTTTGACAGTTTAACAACATTCATTGCGTTATGTACGTTGCTGGGCAGACAAACTTTTCGAACATATGAAGCAATGGATTAGCAATAGGCTTCAAAATGATTCAGATTGTGATAGATAGTGTGTTACGTAATTAGGGTGCTGGTTCATTTTGGTTTCATTAAAAGCTAAGTGTCATATATATTATATTTAATGGCCCATTTTTAGGGTTCTGTACCCAAAGGGTAAAACGGGACCCTATTACTAAGACTCCGCTGTCCATCCGTCTGTCTGTCCGTCTGTCACCAGGCTGTATTACATGAACCGTGATAGTTAGACAGTTGAAATTTTCACAGATGATGTATTTCTGTTGCCGCTATAACAATAAATACAAAAAAAACAGAATAAAATAAATATTTACTCGTAAGGGGGCTCCCATAAAACAGACATGATTTTTTTGCCGTTTTTATAGATAATGGTACGGAAACCTTCGTGCGCGAGTCCGACTCGCACTTGGCCGGTTTTTTTTTTCATAATCCGTAACTTCAGATTCATTTTCACTACTTCGGTCATTGCAATCACTATTACTAGTTCGTTCAATTTCACCAACAAATTCGTTATTATTTTGTACGGAACCATCAAAAATATTGTTGAAGTCAGCTGAAGAGTTTTATTTTATTTGAACGTGCTAATCTCTGGAATTACCAGGATTTGAAAAAAATATTTTTGCATTTGATAGGCCAATTCTTGAGGAAGGTTACATGATGCTACGACACTCAGGAGCCGAGCAAAATGAAAAAAAGTCAGGGAGAACGCTAAGCGAAAACGTAGTAATAACGCGAGCGGGCGATGCGATGCGACGCGGTGGATCGGGGGCCGAAATTTCACGCGATCAAAGTCGCGGGGAGAAGCTAGTACTATACTAAGCGTTATCGATATAACGTAATAAATGAAGGTTGATAGTGCAAGCAACCACAGATTAGTTGCACTAGAATTATGTTTACAAAGACCGTTGCACGGTATTTAGATCAATGAAATGGCATAGGTCATGATAGATTTCAAGAGATATTTAATTTAAATAAAATCATATGTAGGAAAACAATCTTATGCTTATTTTCCTACGGTCTACCATTATAGCTATTTCTTAATAAATAATAGTAAAAAAATCTTATTTTTAAATGATGGACTGTTCTCGATGTTTTGTATGTTCTTATAATATCGATAAACAGATTTCAAAATTTCTACGCACTCACATCCCTAAAATAAAAGTTGACAGATTAGTAATTAATTTATTGTTTGGTAGCTTAGTAGATTTTTGGAAAACTACCATCCTTTTGCCGATTATCATAGCCAATTTAATTTAAAAACAATGCATTAGTCTCCTGCAAAACTAAAATTACCTATTGAAATAAATATTTGTTTCTATTTGATACTCACGAAAGATATAAGTATAAATATTATAAAGAGCGAGAGAGAATTTTGTGAGATTGCGATATGTAAAGGGTGATCTCCGAAACATACAGGCGAAAGCGTCAGGCCTATTTAAGGCGAAAGCGTCAGGGCAGCCCGCGAAATTCAAATTTTCTTACGTTTTTTGCAATTTGCAGGTCAATATCAGGTTGTATGTCGATCTAAATAATGAGTCGCGGCCGTAGCAAATATTTATTTATAGAATTATAATCACAAAAATTATCAATAAATCTCTATAAGTTCATATTACCCTATTGAACGACTATTTCATGAAATCTTTACTTTGAGGCCAATTATATGCTTTATAAGCTTTTATTTTTATATAGATTCTTCTATATTTTGTGAATGTGAGAAAGTTGTAGGCCTAACTTGTAGACTGTAGATTTGTAGACCTGTTTATATTTTGATGAGTGCCTGTTACTTTTTGACAGGCCTACACTGTCCATTAAAACATTGTAAAAGCCCCTTATTTTTAAATGAGTAACCGTGGAGTTTCTTGCCGGCTCGTCTCCATAGGAAACGACTAATTGGAACCGTGCACCTAGCTTCTGACGTTTTATAAGTGCCCATGTTGGTTTATGTGAAATAAAATGTTTTGATTTTGATTGAATTCTAACTTAAGGAATTGTATTGCTGATTCTAATGATTATAATTCTGTAAAGTCATATTTGTTACGGCCGCGAATCATATTTTAATCAACATAATATGTATAACCTGACACTGACCTGCAAATTGCAAATAACTTTGAAAAAGTAAATTTGAATAAAAAAAAAACACTATTTAACCCTGTTTTTTTTAAATAAAAAACAGGGTCAAATCAAAATTAGCTAGCGAAACTCCGCAGGTGTGATAGATATCGATGTCTCAAAAGGATAAAATTAAAGAGAGTATTGATGTTTTTTTTTTTTTTGGTGGGTTTGACGACCGTTGGTAGTGTTGTTACATAAAGTACGAGTTGAAAAAATATGTTTTAAGTATCGTGTTTAGATATCGATACCAATCACGTCTGTGAGGTTTACACATAAAAAAACAGTTTTTTTAACTGATATTTCAAGTAAATACAAAAAAAGCGGTAGAATTAGATTTTTTTTTGTGGGGTCACCCACAAAAAAAAATCTAATTAATTTCTTTTGTCTTTTATCATGTTTAAATATCGAAACCCATCACGTCTCTGGAGTTTCGCTAGCTAATTTAATTTGACTCTGTATATTGCTAAAATAACAGCCACATTTCCTGCCCGCACCAATACTTCATTTTCGCTTAGTGTTATTTCTGTCTTTTTTCTTGTTGCTCGGCTCCTAACGATCCTAGCGTGATGTTAAATAGCCTATAGCCTTCCTCATGAATTAGGCTATCAAATCCGAAGGGTAGTTCCAGAGATTAGAGCGTTCAAACAAACAAACTGTTCAGCTTTATTATATTACTAGCGACCCGCCCCGGCTTCGGCCGGGTAGCAAAGTATAATATAATATAGCCTATGTCACCTGGAGATAGTGTAGCTTGCCAATAGTGAAAGAATTTTTGAAACCAAAAATTGAAAAAGTAAGAACAATTGAATTTCACTGTATTTTGTTTATTACAAAATAAATGTAGGTTATACCTTAGCCTCAGCAACACGTGGTGGTTATGCTATTAAATTGTAGCTTATATGAAACATTTGTATTTTTAATATAGCACCATCTATTGAATACTTACTCAATCCAGTCAACAGATATCGCCATCTGATAGAATCGTTTGGAGCTAACAGATAATTGTGACTGTCAAATAATAGACAAATAATTTGCAATAAAATAATATTGCGACTATAAATTGAGATGTAAGCTATCCTATCTTTCAAGTTGGATCAAATTGCACACGGTGTGCAAATCAAATTTAAAATCGGTTCAGTAGTTTAGGAGTCCATCGCGGACAAACAACGTGACACGTAATTTTTATATATTATATATAAGATAAGATATAGTATATAAGTATAGTAAAGAATGCACTCGTGTGAAGTCGGGAGGGGTCGCTAGTGTGTAATAATGTTAAATTTTTAGAGCCACAAGTAATTGCATACGAGTAATTAAAACAACACGGGTAGGAGAAACAATGATTTATAATTATTTACGCTACGAAATAATTATGACAATTAAAAGAAAAACTATTGAAGGTTAATAAAGTGTTTTATGGTAGTTCCGTGAATTTTCTATGTTGTTGATTTTATATTTACCAGCGATTGCGTAACACAATAACAGTAGAATGGCGTTAATTCTGACAGTTCAACAACATTCATTGCGTTATTTACGTTGTTGAGCGGACAAATTTTTCGAACATATAAAGCAATGGATTAGCAAAACCCTTCAAAATTACTCAGATTGTGGTTGATAGTGTGTCATGCAATTAGGGTGCTAGATAAGACTCGCACAGACTAGGGAAGCATGGCACCAAAAGGAAGGAAGCCTAATCTCAGCACGTCTAGAATCAAGGCGCTTTTGCCTTAAGTACATCCATGCAAGCAAGAATGTATACCAGTTCCTACCTACCTACATCTCGTTAAATTGTCAAAAGATTACTTATTAACTCGCCTGACCTCATCATACTAAGTTATCTAGATACCTTATATAAAGAAAGAAGAAAGAAAGAACAATAGTTTATTCTGCACAAACAAAACGCACCGTACAAATGAACGACATTAATTTAATAGACACATACAAAATAGTCAAAAGCCTCGCATTCAATCTATAAAAGTTTGACAATTTTGTCTATTGCTTGATGCTAAAGCGTTGCTAAAGCCAGGACCAAAGACAATACACATTGCTCTGTGTTGCGACACTGGCAAATGACAACAAACAAACGATCAAATCAAAAACAAAATGCCGATATCATTTATGGCTAATTCGTTGACTAGATTTGTGGATACAGTCAACTGAACGTCGGTAATAAACTCAAACTCAAACTCAAAGCATTTATTTCAATTAAACCATTTACAGGCACTTTTGAATTGTCAAAGAGTCGGTCAGTTAGTCAGAAAGTTGAAGCTAGTTGCCCATTCCAAAACGTAGATCTCTATGGAGAAGAACGGGCAAGAAACTCCAAGGACACTCTTTTTAAATCAAGGTATTACAAAATCCTGGGTACATTATTCGTGTTGCTTCTATATGCGAGAACAATGAAAAAAATAAAATAAAGAAACAATTCGAAATATAAGATTAATAATAAAAATAAGCCGCGGCAGTTAAGAGATGATAATAACACTGTACTGGAGCTGTGAGGTAATTACGTAACACACTAACAGTAGGACTAGGTTTCATTTTGACAGTTCAAAAACATACATTGCGTTGTCCACTTTGTTGAGCAGACAAATTTTTCGAACATATGAAGCAATGGATTAGCAATATCATTCAAAATGATTCAAAGTCAAAGTCAAAGTCAAATCATTTATTTCAAATAGGCACATAAAAGGCACTTTTGAACGTCAAAATTTACAAAAAAATAGAATTGATTCTAGTTGCCCCTTCCAAAAGGTAGTTTCGTATGGAGAAGAATGGGCAAGAAACTCCACCGTTACTCTTTTAAAATATTTTACAATATTATGTAAGTTCACATTAATTATGTAATCATATGTGAAGACGATGCACCTAGAATAAAATTACTATACCACAATAGGTAAAAAGAATTAAATATAATGCAAAGGCAGGTTAATTATGTGATAGATACATGGTGCTCACATATTTACAAATATTGAAAAGTAGATGATGTTTCCAAAATTTCAACAAGTAATAATTTAGTGTGTGAGTTTAAGTAGTTAAGTACATAATGTAACAATCAATGTCATAAAAATTATAAATTATACAATCAAATTAGCAACCAGTTTGATTTTGTCTAGATTCTAGATTGTCCTATGGAGCAGGACCAGCATGTTTCCAAGCATTCTTATCTAGGATATAATCCTCTAATTTGTAATATGCTTGTTTACAAAGTGTACTTTTTATATGAGTTTTAAATTTTCTTTCATTTAATTGCAATATGTCACAAGGTATTTTGTTGTAACATTTAACACAGTACCCCATAAAAGATGTATGTACTTTAGATAATCTAAAAAATGGTTGATCAATTTTATCTTTATTTCTAGTATTAAAATTATGTCTATCACTTATTTTATTAAAAAGATGTCGATTTTTTCTTACATACATAATATTTTCATAAATGAATTGACAAGGTACCGTCATAATATTAATCTTTTTAAATAGTTCCCTAAGAGATTCGCGACGACATAGATTGTAAATGGCCCTGACAGCTCTCTTTTGCAAAATGAAAATGGATTCAATGTCAGCAGCCCGACCCCACAGTAAAATGCCATATGACATAATGCTGTGGAAGTAGCTAAAATAGACCAAACGCGCGGTTTCTACATCTGTTAACTGTCTTATCTTCCTAACAGCATAAGCGGCCGAGCTTAACCGCCCCGCAAGAGATGTTATATGGGGTCCCCATTGCAATTTCTCGTCTAGCGTGATTCCCAGGAAAACCGTCTGATTAATAAATTCTAGTTTTTCTCCATTCAATATGATGTCACATTCGCAACTTCTAACATTAGGTAATTTAAATCTAATGCATTTGGTTTTTTTTTCATTAAGTACCAAATTATTTACCATAAACCAATCTTGGACCTGAAGAATAGAGTTATTTACATCGTCAAGATTTTGTGACCGTCGGTCTACTTTAAAGATCAATGATGTGTCATCTGCAAATAACACCATCTTCGGTTGATTCTGCAGTAATTGGGGTAAATCATTAATGTAAACTAAAAAGAGGAATGGACCCAATATCGAACCTTGAGGAACGCCCATTGTCATTTCAGACCCTAATGAGTTCTTGCCGTTTACTTGAACTTTAACCTTTCTATCTTTGAGGTATGACCTTAGTAGATCAAGAGCTGTATTCCTAATTCCATAGTGCTCTAGTTTCAGCAGAAGTGTCTCATGGTTTACGCAATCGAACGCCTTAGAGAGGTCGCAAAAGATTCCAATGGCATCCTGTGCTCCTTCCCAGGCGTTAAAAATGTTCTTTAGTAGGGTGACACCAGCGTCAGAGGTACAGCGCCCTTTGGTGAAACCGTACTGTTGTTCATGAAAGATGGAATTTTTATTAAAGTGACGTAACATTTGATTAAGCATTAACTTTTCAAACACCTTACTGAGAACTGGCAGAATTGACACAGGCCTATAATTGTTGGGTTCTTTACTATCACCGGATTTGAACAACGGAACTACTTTACTGTGTTTCAAAAGATCCGGAAAAACTCCTTGGTCTACACTGGTGTTAAATATGAAAGCTAAATAGGGAGCAATGGTTTCGATGAGAGATCTACAGACTTTTACAGACATTCCCCAGAGATCCTCTGTTGATTTAATTTTAAGATCTTTAAAAGCTTTTATAACAGCTTGGGGGTTTGTTTGCTGAAACCTAAACTCCAAAGCGCATGCCTTTACATTCTTTGTAAGTAAGGCAGCAGAAAGCGCGGGTGAGGAATTTAAAGCTTCAGTAGTTTTAAGGGGAATATTAGTAAAAAAGTTTTCAAATTCCTGAGCTATTTCTACATCAGAGTTGATGAGGCCATGTGCAGTCTCTAAATTAAATTCTGTATTACGCTGGTTTTTCCTGCCTGTTTCATTATTTATTATTTGCCAGGTAGTTTTTATTTTATCATCAGCTGATTTTATTTTATTGCTAATATAAAGAGCTTTTGCTAGTTTGCACACACTTTTAAAAGTTTTTGAATATTTTGCAACATACTGATGAAATCTTGTATTATTCATATGTTGCTTTAGACCATAAAGTTCAAATAGCTTTTCCCTGCTTTTACGAATACCTGGAGTCGCCCAATCACTAAATAAAAACTTTGTGTAAATAATTTTAGTCTTTAGTGGAAAAGTGTCATTAAATTGCGTGTTTAATAGTGAAAAGAACTCGGCGTAGAACTCATTTGGGTCACCTACATTATTAAAACTTTGATCACATAATGTACTGGCTAAAGAATTATTTAATTGCTCTAATTTTTTACATGTAATTGGCCTAAACCTTATTTGAATTTTTTGTAAAGGCATGTAGGAGCAAAATGTTACTGTTTGGCCACTGTGATCAGATGGCAACTTATTTACAATTTGTTTGTGTAAATAATCACAATTACAAAAAATATTATCTATACAAGTGGCAGAAGAAGCTGTCACTCGGGTTGGTTCAATAAAAACATTTGACAAATCAAATGACCCGAAAAGATTTAATAATCTAACAGTATTCGAGTTATTTTCTAATAAATTAATATTAAAATCTCCACATATGACTATTGACTTACTACTAGTACTTAGTTTCTTTAACACATCTTCAATTACAGAATCAAACACAGATAGATTCTGGTAACTTGGAGGTCTGTATACACATACTATAACATGCTTATCAAGCTCAACACAGGACAATTCAATGGTGTGCTCGACAGACAGTCCGATGACGTCTTTTCGTTCTTTCGATTTAATTGAATTTTTAACTAATATTAATGACCCGCCATGTATCATACGTTTTCGGCTGAAATGGCTAACTACACAATAATTTTCATAATTAATTGACATTACTTGATGATCTTTTAACCAATGTTCTGTTAAACAAATGACATCAAACTTAGTATTTTCTAAAAACAATTCTATTTCCAGTAATTTGGAAGCGCAACCTTGGATATTTTGATTAAATAATTTTAAAGTATGTTGCACTCCCTTTGGTATTTTATTATTATGAGTTATATTGCCAGAAGATACCTTTTTATTATTCTCTAATAATAATAATAATTGGTTACTTGAAGGGGTAACTTCTGTTGTCTTACTGACTAGTTTAAATGATTATCCGGAGTGACCTCCACAACTACAAATGAAGTGTCTAGAATGCCCGTACCAGTTCCAGCAGGAAGAGAATACCCTATCTGACTGGTGGTGACCTCCAAAGATGTTGGTATTATAGGTGGATTCTCCTCCTTCGTACAGCATGAGGATTCATAATTAATCACTATGTTGTTAGTATGACTAGGCAACACAGACTCGTCCCTAATACTAAAAGTTGTTATATTATTTATAACCTCATTAATACTATATGCTATCAACATAGCAATCAGATGTCGACATTCCCAAGACAGAGATAGAGTTCTCTGAGTTAACTTAAAACCACTAACAAACTTGTTAGTGTCAAAATACAATAACTTGTCACTATGACAACATGTCAGCTTATGAATTGTATTATTCAACTTATAAATATAATTATTTTCGTCATCTGATAAAGTATCAGAGTAAGGAAAAGCACACAACATCAGCTTTCCTACATTTAACTTTAATAAGGTGTTTACACCATCCACTATGTCCTTTCTGGTAATACCAGTACTATTACCTAATAGCAAAACCATGCTATAATAATTATCTAGGTTTGAGTTTGCAATTCTTTTAATCATTTGTTTAAAACTTATGTTATGATAAGTATGATTGGTAAAACTATGGCTAAGGTAATTGAGTAAAATTTTTCCAAAGCCAGAACCTAATTCGTCACAAAAAAATATAGATTTATTTTTCTGTGTGTTAACATAAGTCTCTGCTGGAAGAGCCAACACCGGAATGGGCAAGTCCGGCTGAGGCTGAAGAGGTTGTGGTTGGTTGGTACAGCTGCATGAGTGATTATTAGTCAGAGACTCATACCTCTCAGCATTGCACTTCACCAAATCCAGTAGTTCCCCAGCCTCAAACATGCGGTCACTTAATTGTTTTTGTGAAGTCTCATATTTTTCAAAAATATCCTTCAGCAAATGCTCCTTGTGTAATATATCATTATAGAGGAGCTGGATATCAGTGTCATACTTTTCCCTACATTTATCTAACTCAATAGTACAAATATTTAAACTTTTTGATAGGACAACACGTTCCTTTCTAAGCGAAAGATTTAATTTTAAGAGATTTTGTTTCTTAATTTTTTGATTTGAATTTGATTCGAATTGTGACTGATTGTGTGTCAGGCAATTAGGGTGTTAATTACAATTTTATTGCACACTTCTAGAGCATTAGTCAAGGTTTTGGTTGTCATAGACGTCAAGTACCTACCTATAGTCTGTTCCAAAACTATCTGACAAAAGTGTAAACAAACCAGTTCAGGTTAAATTCTTACGCAATCACTAACTAAAGGGAATGGGGGCTATCGTTTTTGTGTTCACTAGTTGGCGCCACTGTCGAGTAAGGTCCTGTTGCAATACTTATAGTTGTTCTTTTGGATATGTTTATGTACCCTTATATTCATAGTATATTTATTTTATTACATTTTCAAACATCAAATGAATATTTAGATTATAATGTTAATAAAATTGGCAAGCATGAAGCAGACAAATCTTATTCTTCCTTCAAGTGCTACCAAATTAGATCCTAACATTTTACTTAAAATCTTAAGCCATAATTAATCAAGAATGGCATAACCACTACAGCTATTATGAATCATTCGTTAAAAATCTGTGATAAAAAATCCCGCAAACAGTGAACGTACAGTACATATTTTGACATCTATAGACCTTACTCTACACTAGCGCCTCTAGCGGCGAACTCAAGCGCGGTAGCCGTCATTAGTAACACATTCATCTGTATTTTTCAACTGTTTGACACATATTTGACACCTAAATAAAAGCGCTTTGCTGGAATAAAAAACCCAACAGTGCAATAATATTTAGGCGTTCAGACGTGTTCCCTAGTGTCAGTGCAGATTACAATGCTATTCTAATCGACAATGTTAATCCATGCGTCATGTTCGTGAACGGGCGCCGTCAGTAGAGACTGCGGGGTAATTACGTAACACACTAACAGTAGAAATGGGTTTCATTTTGACAGTTCAACAACATTCATTGCGTTATTTACGTTGTTGAGCAGACAAATTTTTCGAACATATGAAGCAATGGATTAGCAATAGGCTTCAAAATGATTCAGATTGTGATAGATAGTGTGTTACGTAATTAGGGTGCTGGTCATTTCTTAACTGCTAGGGCTTATTTTAATTTAATTTAATATTTTAATTGCTTTTTCTTTTTATTACGGACGCTTTTAACGTTCTATATATTTTGATTAAAAGAGTTTCCGTGGAGTTTCTTGCCCGCTCTTCTCCATAGGTATCTACTACGCTTTGGAATGGGCAACTTATAACTTTATGTTTTTGACCTATCGACCCCTTTACAATTCAAAAGTGCCTGTAACTGCACCCTAATTACGTAACACACGATCTATCACAATCTGAATCATTTTAAAGCCTATTGCTAAACCATTCCTTCATATGTTCGAAAATTGTGTCTGCTCCACGACGTAAATAACGCAAAGAATGTTGTTGAACTGTCAAAATGAAACCCATTGCTACTGTTAGTGTGTTACATAATTACCCCGCTGGTTTATTTGAAATAAATGCTTTGAGTTTGTGTGAAAAGCAGTCGATTCTTAAGTTTCTAACCTCATCATTATTTATTCACATTAAGACCATTAACGGCATAAACAATGTCTCTTTATTACTTTGTCAGAGGTTAAAACAACGTCCTTGGGTTAAATAACTATTTGATGACGTTAATTCAGATTAGAACCAGTTTTTGACGGTTTTGGATTCACAAGGCAAACGCAGGAAATATTGACTAATGCTTTTTTAGAAGGATGTTTTGTTCAACGAATACAATCTTCGGAAAGTTAGTTTTCCGAAGAAGTCATTCGTCATCCATCACATACTTAGTCAAAAGTGAAATCACTTATTTCAAGTAAACCATACAAAGCCTCTTTTGAACGTCAAAATTTACAAGGAAAGAGAATTGATTCTAGGCACCCCTTTTAAATGGTAGTTTCGTAAGGAGTAAGAAGAATGGGCGACAAACTTTAAAGTTACTCTTTTAAAAGGTTTTTGTTACAATATTTTGTAAATATTAATTACTAGCTGCGCCCCGCAGTTTCACCCGCAGAAATCTCCATCCCGTGGGAATATCGGGATAAAAAGTATCCTATGTCCTAATCCAGGTCATAGTCTACCCATGTGCCAAATTTTATCCAAATCCGTTCAGCCGTTTTAGCGTGATTGAGTAACAAACATCCAAACATCCACACTTTCACATTTATAATATTAGTAGGATAATCCGGAATTTCTCAGTAGCAGCCCGGAGTCTGGATTTGTGCCCGGTTGGTGGCAATACGAGTAGGCTCGCCCCTATTACATGGGACTTAAACATAACTGGCGAAATGTGGGAGTACAACAGGGTGCACCTCTGCCTAACCCTTCGGGGTTTACAGGCGTGATTTCCTGTTATGTTATTAATTATAATTATTTATGAAGGCGATGCACCTAGAATAAAATTACTGTACTGAATAGGTGCAAACTTCGATAAACAATAGTCGTTGATCAAAGGGTACAAAGTATCTATTATAAAAAAATAAGTAATGACAGATAAATTAATTAGGTACTAAGAGCATGCGCGAGTGGGTATTGCTGTGGCCCGAGGTCAAAACTCACTCAATGTCGGAACACCGTGGGGTTTGAGTCGGTAGAAGGGTTAGGTTATGTCAGTCAAAATAACCACAAATCACGAAAGCGCAGCACCAGCACCCTCACACTATCAATCACAATCTGAATAATTTTGAAGCCTATAGCTAATCCATTGCTTCATATGTTAGAAAAATTTGTCTGTTTCACAACGTAAATAACGCAATGAATGTTGTTGAACTGTCAAAATGAAAGCCATTCCTACTAGTAATGTGTACTAGTAGTGTGTTACGTAATCACCCCGCTGAACTAGGAAAACCTGTCACAAAGATTACAGTCCTCAAAATCCCCCCAAAAAAACAGTGTTTGGGTATTAAAATCTTAAAGAGAATATTAACTGGATTATTAATGAAATGGACAGAGAAGAGTCTTCTGATCCACTTCAAAACGAGTCAGTTTCTGCAGTTTATGGTTGGACGCGGATTGATATGACCTCGGTGTTTAGTTCCATAACCTCAGAAGTCAATCAGTTAATAGGTGTTAATAAACTTTGAACTAACGAGGGACTTAATGTGATGAGAGCTTTGAATTCCTGTGGTTCGATCATTAAATTAAGTACCTAGTTAATTGGGATTTAGCGCCAGTCGTTAAAAGGCGCTAATATAATGAGTTGTCGTTGGAATAGCTGCACACGGGTACATATCAAGATATACATTTCCAGAATAAGCTGACCTCTCACTGTACGGAAATCCTATACAATGCGAGATCCGCTTATACTGGAAATATGTAGCTTGATATATATGCTTGGCCGTGTGTACCTGTAATTTTTAAATTTGTTTCAAATGTGATAACGTATGGTCTGTTCCAAAACTATCTGATGAAAATGTAAAAAAATGGACTAGAAAACGGAATTGTGGATGTCAATTTGAAGTGTCACTTACAAAGTGAGTACTTTGGTTTGATTATTTGAATACTTAAACCTAAAATTCTAATTTCAAATCATCTTTCAAAGATATTTTTCATTTGACAATTGAGGTTAAAATTATAACCTCAATTTACGTCGATGATTTTTTAATTACAATTTGATAATGTTATTCAAACAATAACTTGGAAAAAGTGGTCAGATATAAAGTTGAAACCTTCTAAATACAGAATGTGTTACCAATTCCCTTTAATGAGCGATTACGTAAGAATGTAACCCGAACAGGGTTTGTTTACATTTCCAACAGTTACTTTTGGAATAGACTATACAAAGTACGATCCTCATAATTATGACAGTCATCAAAAATAACGTGTTTTCGCAAATGCTGAGCGTGACTGTACTGAGTTCGATAGTTCGATCCCCGGGGGTAATTGCGTAACACACTAACAGTAGGAATGGCTTTCATTTTGACAGTTCAACAACATTCATTGCGTTAATTACGTTGCTGAGCAGAGAAATATTTTAATGGATTAGCAATACAGGCTTCAAAATGATTCGGATTGTGATTGGTAGTGAGTTACGCAATTAGGCGGTCAAAGTTTTATCGAGTTTTTATCCGGGGTATGCGCTAAGGAAGCCCGCAAAATTCAAATTTTCTTACGTTTTAAGGCTCCCACAGACAGGCGCGACGCGACAGCGCTACACAAAAGCGTCGCTCGTCGCGCGACACGCGGTGCCTTTGTGTCGGGCGTCACGTCGCGCCAGAGTGTACGAGCCTTTATGCAATTTGCAGGTCAATTGTAGGTTGACCAAAATATGATTCGCGACCGTAACAAAATATGTGTATAAATTACTTGCAGAATTATAATCATTAAAATCATCAATACAACCCTATATGACAAGCGAAACAAATGTACCTACTCTGCTTACCCCTACACGAAATATATGACGTGATGTTATGTTATGGTCCTACATTTTTCAAGCTATAAGAATTCGTGAACCACCACCACAAAACTTACTGCAAAGTTCCAGAGTTCGGTGTCCTCAGAAGCCGTCCATCCTGCTGTTTTTGCTCTGCATCATGTCTTGTCTCATCAGGGTCTGTACTCAGCGTCATTTGGAACTGCTGCGTCAGGTTCGGAAGAACCTCAGTCGCATCCTCATCATCAAACGAACGATGTTCCGAGCTCTCACCCAGCACAAAACGCTTAGAAGTCCGCCTCTTCATCATGGTGAAGAAATTGCTCACGAATTCGAAAACTGATGCGAATATGTTCATTCATAAAATCACCATTTGTTCAGAACATGTTCAGAACATTGTTTTTTGCACATTCACTTGTTTTTTGTTTTTTTTTTTTGTTGGCTCTTGATTTTAATACAAAGTTTTTTTTTTGAGGTAGGTTGGTTTTTTAATGGATGCTGCATTTAAATAAATTATGATTAATTAAAGACCCGCCCCTGCTTCGAACGGTTTTTACGACATGTCAAAACATTGAGGTTCATTTGTTTTTTTAGTTTATAAACCTTCCAGAATAAATTCTCTAAATGATGTTGAAAACCGCGTCAAAATCCGTTGCGCAGTTTAGAGGAACAACGCGGTCACAGACACAGACACAAAAAGCGATTCTAATTTATAATAATGTACAAGTACAACTATTTTTTAATGTCCCTCGGGAATCATCGCATTTCCGAATACAAACGAATGCTAATTTCCATGTCCATCAATTATTCGATTAATAATGCACAATAATTTGAATTCAGAACTAAATACTTTATTGTGTTGTTACCTCTATACAAAACGACAATAAAGCAGTTAGTTCTGAATTCAAATTATTATACACGATAAATGTAATAATTGATGGACATGGAAATTAGCATTCGTTTGTATTCGGAAATGCGATGATTCCCGAGGGACATTAAGAAAATAGTATGATGAGAAATAATATTGTACCTACGAAGATTTGTTTATTTTATATTATAATATTCTAAAAATAAGCAATGAGCAAACGTGTTGATCAATGCTCGAACTTTATCTTTATACAAAGCCTTTGCCCTGCACTCATAATGTTAGATATCGCCTGATTAAAAAAAGATTAAGTAATTAAGCTAATGAAAATTAATCTATTACGTAATTAAATTATTTTGTCTGCCTCGTTGGTCTATTGGTCACAAGCGCGACTGCTGAACGTGAGATCCTGGGTTTGATTCCCGGGTGGGGCAAAGTGTTATTGGGTTTTTCTACAGGTTGTCCCAGAAATCGACCGACATAATGTAAACGGTGATAGCTTTAGTCAAGCCCTCCCAAAATAACAAAACAATGTTCCGCAAAATCATATAGTTTTTGAATAAACTAGATTTAAAAAAAGAAACAAAATAACCCCACACGGCGTTCTTTTGACTCTCATGTGTAAATAAAATATTTTTATTAATAACTTTTTCCATCAAAATATTATTAAATAAGTAGTTACTCTATCCGTAATTACCTTTGATTCTCCATAAAAACTTACCAATTAAAAATCTCAAATTAAACCTTGACCTCCGGGGATTACAGGCGTAATTTATGATAAATGTATGTTAAATTGACTATCAACTCAAATGTTCCGTATATCCAAAACGCAACTGAAAATCTGTGTTTGTATGAAATGGCTTTAATGCGGCAAATTGACGTACTGTGTCAAATGATAAATGATTTTTATTTCTGTAAGTAGGTTTGTACAAACACGTTTACACGTCAATCATATTTTAAAAACTAGATGAGGTCGGCGTTTCCTATCTGACTACTCTGAGAAGAAAGGACTAAACAAATTTCAATTTGATAAACAATTAATTTCCCTGATGGTATGTATACTTAAGGGGGAAGCGCCAGGGTGCCCAGGAAAATCAAATTTTCTTAATTTTTTTTGTGAATTTGCAGGTCAGCGTAAGGTTGTATGTTGAAGAAAATATGATTCGCGACCGTGAGAAGTTTGTATTTAGAGAATTATGATCAATAAAATCATCATACATCATCATTACTTAATGCGCCATGTTTAATAATATTTATTACATCAATAAGTCAAAATGTCAACCCTATAGTTTTATGACAGCTGCGCGCACAGATTATTAAAGCCCGGCGGCGCATGACTCGTTGCCTGGAATGTTACCACTTTATAAATATTATGTTTATTTACATTTTGAACTAGGTATAGTGTATTTATTTTATTTCTTATTTTTTTGTGTATTTTTAATTTTCGTATGCTGCACTGGTTGACGTCATCACGTCAACGCCGGATATCGCTGAAAACCAGCGCTGGGGCTCTGTCTCGCATAGGGTCGTAGCATTATGCTGAGCGATTGCCGTTTTGCGTGAATGTGACGCATATTTTCCTCAACTCGTTCTTTTTTGTGTTTGTGTGTTTTTTCTTTGCGTCATTTTTACCGCAAATAAACGGATTGTTTTTTCTTTGTCTCTTATCAATACAACCCTCTAAGTTCATTAAATCCTACTGATTGATATTTAATGAAATAGTAATTAAATAGGGTAATGAATTTCAGAGGGTTGTATTGATGATTTTAATGATTTTCACGTTTCCACATTTCCACGTTCGGCCATAAATGCCTCTGTTGTCGACCGCTGCAGTAATGTACTACTTTTGAATTGTCAAGGAGTCGCACATAGTAGTATTACACATAAAAAACCGGACAAAATTGAAAATAGTGATGTTAATCCAGCCGCACCCAAAATACATGTTCCTTTACCTACGATAACCGGTTTATCAAAAGGCAGACCCCCACCAACCCTCAACTCCCGCGCATATGCTACAACGTCAGTCGGAACCCAGTCATCGTACTGTACGCGTGTCTTTATTCTCGACGCTCTCGTTTGTGTTTATCAGTTTTCTGTGCTAAAATGGCTTCGTGTAGCAAACAACAGGAGATTAACTATTCGGACATGGATATAGAAGGTTAGTACTATATACTGAAGTATATTTTATTATGTTTCTTCCAAATTTTCTACTTGTATAGCCATCAATAAACAGCGGCACTTTTTTTACTCGTTTTTTAAAGAAATTTGAAATACATTAGTGTTTTTGTTTATTTGTCGCGCCTTGTCGCCTCAAAAATTTTTTGTGGGCATAAAATGTCGACTGTAAGGAAGTAGAACCATGAATAAAAAGTCCCCCCAACGTACCCCATATTGTTTTATAGTACTTCAAGCTATATGGGAAAGATTATAATTATTTTCACAAAGCTTATTTTTTGGTTTTCTTTTGTCATAGATCCATCGGAAAGAGTGAAAAAAATCACCAGAATGGAGCTTTATACTATTATCAAAGAGTTCAAAGGAAAGAAGATTGAAGAAAAAATTGTGTTGTTGGAAGAAAGACTTGCGCAACTAACTTCATGTCCTTTTTAAATAAATGCCTAATTATGATGAATTATTGACTTTTATTTCATAAAATAGTAAAATATAATATAAAATAATTTTGTCCGGTTTTTTATGTGAAATACTCCTATGTGAGTCGGTCAGTCAGAAATATGAAGCTAGTTGCCCATTCCAAAGCGTAGTAGGTACCTATGGAGAAGAATGGGCAAGAAATAGTACATAGATGTTAATAAATAGACAGAATTATGATTGAATTACTTGTAATTTTCTTTGACCACGAAGCGCATTAATTTTTTTATGTAACACAACCTTGATTCGTACATTATTAAGTTACAAAACCTGTTTGGTATGTTTTTGTTTACAACGTTATTTTTATACTGTTTTTCTCCGTGTCTCTCAATCTGCCTAGACTTTTCCCAATTATACAGCATGGATACCACATTTATGCAATAAATGAAACTCTATACTTGTTATCACCTTTGCTATAGATATACAAAAAAATAACGAAATCGGTGCAGTAATTAGGTCAAAAAGTTGATTTTTAATTTTGAGCAAATTTGAACACTCTGTAGAAGTGGACCACTAAGTGAATGATACAATGAACTTGAATGCTTGAACATTGAAAAGCGACGTTGCCACGCAGTGCAACTATCACGACGCTGTTATGTATTCTACTTATTTGCCTAAAATGTAAAATCGGTACACCTAAACGACAAGGTACGAAGGTACGTTGTCTAATAAACAGAGTGTTTACTTTTACTGAATTTATTTTGATATTTATTGTGTTTGAAAATTTCCCTTTTTTATTTTGCGATTTTTTATTTAATATTTAATTTAGCTATACTTCTGTGAACCAATATTACTTGTGGTTTAATTTATTGCATATATGTGGTTTCCATACTGTATATGTTGGGGTCAACTTCCAGTAACAACCCGATGCAGCTAAATACCAGCTATTACATGGAGCGACTGCCTATCTGACCTCCACAACCCATTTACTGGGTAACACGATAGATACCCCTTGGTAAGATTGGTTGTCAGACTTTTAGGCTGTCAACTATCCGTGAAGACTGTTAAAAATCTATGAATGACAGCAGGGACCAACCTTGTGACACTGTTCACGAAATCTAAAAAGAATCAGCGGGGTTATTGCGCTAACAGTAGGAATGGCTTTCATTTTGACAGTTGAACAACATTCATTGCGTTATTTACGTTGTTGAGCAGACAAAAATTTTCGAACATATGAAGCAATGGATTAGCAATAGGCTTCAAAATGATTCAGATTGTAATAGATAGTGTTTTACGCAATTGGGGTGTAGTTGCGAAACGTTTCATTGTAACTAAGAACTTGTATAACATTTCCAAATAAAAATTAAAAAAAAAAAAGAGAAAATAGAAATCGTTTCATAGATGGGCGCCATTTATAATTCCGCCCACTACTTCAGGTCTATACAGGGTGACTTGTTTTGACAATATGTAGGTAAGTAAGTAGGTATATGGTCGTGATGGCACATTATGGGTTCAAATCCGGGCTAGCCAACGTGACTTTTTATGTGAAACATCAATAGCCGCGGGTAAAACCGTATATTGGCGTGACGACGCATGCCGTGGCGACGCGTCGCCATGCTATATTTTCTATACAAAATAGGTTCGATGTTTCACATTCGCCAGGCGTCCCGCGACGGCTGATTTTTTTCAATTCATATGTACTTTCTGAGTTTATTTTGGTCATTTCATTACTGGCTACTGGGAATTTAACTAACCCATACTATATTTATAATCCATACTAATATTATAAATTCGAAAGTAACTCTGTCTGTATTTTACCGTTTCACGTCTAAACCACTGAACGGATGTCAATAAAATTTGGCGAGGAGATAGATGGCATCCTGGGGAAGGACATAGGCTATTTTGTCCCGGTAGCACGTAACCGTGGGATAATTTCCGTCATACAAGCGGGCGAAGCCGCGGGCAGAAACTAGTATTTAATATAAATCTGAAATGAAATCGCTAACCCGTCTTGAGCAAGCGTGGTGATCAAAGCTCGTGCCTTCTGTGTATGAGAAAAGGCTTGTGTCCTACAATGGGACAGTAACAGACTAGTATTATTTATTTTTAGGAGAAAATAGCAATGGTTTAATATGTTTATAATGGTTTACGCCCACCATCTCAGACTTTTTGATAATAAATATTGCACATTTCAAGTTATTCTAACTAAACAGTGGGGTAATTTCGTAACACACTAACAGTAGGAATTGCTTTCATTTTGACAGTTCAACAACATTCATTGCGTTATTTACGTTGTTGAGCAGACAAATTTTTCGAACATATGAAGCAATGGATTAGCTATAGCCTTCAAAAGGATTCAGATTGTGATTGACAGTGTGTAACATAATTAAGGTACGAGTTCGTATCCGACTGCAGGCAGCAGCAGCAGACGACGTGTCGCCGCGACACTATTCGATTCTATGTATTTCTATGAAGACGACATATCGCTGGCTACGGAAGGTATTTCATAGAAATACATAGAAACCAGTAGTGTCGCGGCGACACGTCGTCTGCTGCTGCTGCCTGCAGTCGGCTACGAACTTGTAGTTTAGGGTGCTGGTCATACACGCACGCCAATGGGGACTATCGTTTTTGTGCTCACCAGTTGGCGCCACCGAGTAAGGTCCTGTTGCAGTGCTTTTATTTGATGTTTTGGATATGTTTAAGTACCCTTATATTCACAGTATGTTTATTTGATTACATTTTAAAACTTCAATTGAATATTTAGATTATAATCTTCCTAAAATTGGCAACCATGAAGCAGACAAATCTTATGCTTCCTTCAAGTGCTACCAATTAGATCCTAACTTTTTACTTAAAATCTTAAGCCATAATTAATCAAGAATGGCACAACCATTACAGCTATGATGAATCATTCGTTAAAATCCGTGATAAAAAATCCCGCAAACAGTTAATGTTCAGTACATATTTGACATCTAGAGACCTAACTCTACATTAGCGCCTCTAGCAGCAAACTCAAGCGCGATAGCGCTCATTGCGTTTACGATGCACCTGACCTCTCAGAAGAACATCACCAATAAGGTCACTGTATGTCCTTCGAGACAAGACAGACAGAACAACTCAACAAGAACAAGATAAGACAGTATTTTATATAAAATTAGCCACTCTAATAATCATTTTGTCCACTTTTCAGAATATAGTAAAGATGATCTGAGCAATCAAAATCGTTTTAAAATGTCGTTAAAAACACTTTAGAAGTAGTTATATTTTCACTGTCTCTTGATAGAGTATACTTATTTTTCGAAATATGTGAATAATGCGCAGTTTATGATAAAGATCTTCGTGTATTTTCGAGTAGAACTAGAAAAGACCACACAAAAGCTGGATCAAAAATAGCAGGCAGAACATGGAGCAGAATCGTCAGAAACAGAACAGCACCAAAATAATTTTACAATCTGAAGGATTTTAAAGAAAATTCCTAATCCATTGCTTCAGTCCACGTACGAGGACGTAAAAATATCACGGCGGTATTTTTTCGGGAACTGAATCTTATTTAGACACGAAGCAACAAAATACGATCTAGAGGAATGTGGCCGCTTTTCTTTAGATCGAATTTTGTTGCTTCGTGTCTCAATATGAAAGTTTATGAAAGCTATTAGATAATTCTAGACACACTTACCGAGGGTGCTTATTGAGCCGTTATTCAAAATTCCTTCTCAGTCACGAGATCATATTATTTTAAAGGAATGGCGCTAGTGGACCCGTGTGCGCCCTCTTAATTGATAAATTCATAATTTTCGGAGAACAATTAACAATTTTATTTATTTATGCATAGATAGGTATCATAATTTTATTATAATTACATTCATTCAGTAGGTTGCTTGTTTATAAGATGGAAACGAAACAAAAAGCAATATTTTAGAGCATGTTCATGTCCATTAATGAGTAATAATTAATTAATCCATCATTGTTGAAAACTACGCTCCCAAAAAAAATACTGTTGCTCCTTTGTTTCGTTTCAATTTTATACATCTTTAACGTTAACGATGAGCGATTTGTTTACAAAAATAATAAAAACTAACCTTTGTAAAAAAACACTAATTCAACAAAACAACGATCTTGAAAAATATCGTCTACTTTTTTGGGTCGTTCTGTATATTATTTTAATTTATACCGAAGTTTGTAGATTGTTGATCTCAAACACGAACCTTTTTAAGAATTTTGCAAAACTGACGTAAGTACTTATGTTTTTTTTTTAAGTTACCTAACAGAAATAAAACAAAAGACTCTTATATAGTTGGATACATTGTTTTTAACACGCTTCACGCTTAAGTTAGGTCTGAATCCTAGTAATAATAAAAACCGATCGTCGCGCGAATATGAATATAAACAACCGACTTCCAAGACTTTCAAAAACTTCCGTTGCGTGCGCTGCGTAAACGGTTAAAGTTACGCAAAAATCATGTATGACGGAATTGTTCCCCTTTAAAAGTTCAAAAAAAAAACCGCAACGGCATATGTCTATCTTTTAAGGTTGATACAATATAACCCTTTTTATGGTAAGCAAATTTGTTCTGTGTATGTTCTAAATATACTACGAAAAGAACTTCGTTCCAATCGAGTGTTCCACGACACTCACGCATTTTTATTGTTTTTATTTTGGAAGTCACTTGCTATTTTTTTTAAATGTTTTTTCATGGTTCGTGTCGATGCGAAATAAAAATTCTAACCTCACACCAGCACCTTAATTGCGTAACAGCCTGTCTATCACAATCTGAATCATTTTGAAGCCTATTGCTAATCCATTGCTTCATATGTTCGAAAAATTTGTCAGCTGAACAACGTAAATAACGCAATGAATGTTGTTGAACTGTCAAAATTAAACGTATTCCTACTGTTAGTTTGTTACGTAATTACCCCGCAGGTAGGTACTTATACCTATTTAAGTACGTTTATTTTAACCGAGTAATGAATTATGTAAAGTGTAAAACTGTGAAGGTCGAAAGAACTATAATGTTTGCTTCCTTAGCTAATATGGTGACGTACGTCTGTGCATCTGTATTTGAGGAGGCTCGTGGCTAAGTGGTTAAGTGGCTACCGAAGGGTCGAAGGCCACACCCATAAAGTAGGCCCTCACTTGAATAATGTCGAACCTCTAATAATTCCCATTTTGTGCTCCTAAAAAGCTTATTGATTAAGTACTAATACTAATGATTGCGCAACTTTTTGTGAACCTCTAATTCCTATTTTAGGGTCCTAAAAATACTAAAAAGCCAAGCGTTACTGCGACCAACGCGGTTGGTCACAGTTCCAACCTAACCTAACCCGTTTGGTTGGGGTAACTTTTTTTTAAAATCTATTTTGGGAGGGGTCTGTCAGACTCTTACCGACTAAAAACCACCCCGGTGTTCCATCTCACACCTGCGGTGAGGTTCGCGGGGACGTACGATTCTTTCGCAACCCCGGCTAGTGCCGGCCCGCCTCTGCGTGCCCCGTCCGGTCTGGCGAGGGGAGTGAGGTGTTAGACTCCCCCCGCGAAGTCTAAGAGGGGCGCGCGTGGAACACTATCAACGCGCCGCCACCACGGGTCCTGATATATGGGGGGCGACAGACGTTGGTTGGGGTACCCTAGCTTAAGCTCCTTAAGTTCTAAGTCGACCTGCACGATTACTGACAAATGCGTGCACTGACTGGACAGGTCCTTTCAATCTGTGTGTTTCTTTCCTCAAAAGACCATTTCAGATACCAATCTACATGGTCTTCACACATGATCTGACTAAGATTATGTTTGAACTTTAAAAGAGACTGTGACCTCTGAGTTTGTTTCCCCCCAAAAAAAACATCAAATCATTTATTTTAATTTTATCGTGTTTAGACATCGATACCCATCACATCTGCGAAGTTTTACTAGCTAATTTAATTTGACCCTATATAATAAAGCTGAAGAGTTTATTGGTTTGAACGAGCTTCTACTGTTACTAGCAGTCGAATTTGAAACATTGTTTTTGCATTTGATAGTCCAATTCTTGAGCAAGGTTATAGCTTGAGGAAGGGTACGACCCTTAGCAGCCGAGCAAAAATAAATAAAACACGTGGACAAAGTCGCGGGCAGAAGCTAGGTAATTACATAGTTTTGTTATTAGTTAACTTAACCCACAAAAACATCATCAAATTATTTATTTTTTTGTTATATCATGTTTAAATATCGAATTCGATATTCATCGCGTCTGCGGAGTTTGGCTAGCCAATTTAAAATAACCCTGTATAGTGATGGCAATACCATCATTTTTAGATTTACAAAATTTGGTTTTGGTTTGGTATATATGTAGGTTTTAATGCACATATTGCTCGGATACATTTCTCTTGGGCTTTGAAATCAGTTTCTCTCTCAGTAGAGCCAGGCACAAATTGTGTTGTTATTTGTGTAAGTAGGGTACCTAAATTTTTTGTTGAAGGTCCTCAATTAATGACTTGATTAGATAATCAGGGATTTTACATAAATATCATGAGAAGATTTGCTTTCGAGTAAACAGGGAAGCTTCAGGAAACTGAGTTAGAGGGCGCACAGCGGTCCATTGGCGCCACACCTTTAAAAAAAACACGTGTGGCACTCGGGGACTGCCGCGGTAAAGCTATTGCATAGCACTTTTTATCAACTTATGCAATTATAATTATTTATTTATTTTTTATTTATGCAGTATTTCTTTTTCTTTGATATTAATGCAAGTACAGTCGTACCATATACATACACGTTAAGCGAACGCTCGGCCGAGCTATATAGTAAGGCGGAGTGGGGGGTGTTAGGTTTTATTTTCGTTACGGAATTTCTTGATTCGGTCGTCGCGCTCAAATCCCGCGATAAAAGCTATGCAATAGCTTAAAAATATTATCTCGTGACTGTGAAGGAATTGTTAACGACGGCTTGTGAGGACTCTCGGTAAGTGAGTCTAGAATTTTCTAATACCTTTTATAAAGTTTCATATTGAGACACGAAGCAACGAAATACGGTCTAGAGGAATGTGGCCCCTTTTCTTTAGATCGAGTCTTGTTGCTTCGTGTCTCAATATGAAACTTTATAAAAGGTATTAGAAAATTCTAGACACACTTACCGAGGGTATTTACAAGCTGTTATTAATAATTCCTTCACAGTCACAAGACAATATTTTTTTAAAAGAGTGGCGCTAGTGGACCGTTGTGCACCCTCTTAAGATGAATCCTCAGCTGTAGCCCCCCAAATTATTTTATATATTGGTTTCTTTGTAAATTTCAGTTCTGTTTTACGTCATATGTTGATCAAAATTGGAGTCGCAACTGTAAGAATGATATTATTTTTACTGAATAATAATAATCATCAATTTTATATATCAATCGTCAAACTTTGGAAATTTGTTCCACCTAAGAATTTTTCAGAATATTTCATATGAAAATTCTTAGGTGGAACAAATTTATTATTCAGTAAATATATCATTTCTACAGTCGCAAATCGCATTTTGATCAACTTAAGACGTAAAACAGAGCTGCAATTTGTAAAAACCAATGAAAATTTAAATTTTGGCGGGCTACAGCTGAGGATCCAAATGACTATCCCTTTTATGTACCTACCTATTCATTGTTTAAATATTCCTAATTCTTACATATCTATGTTATGTAGGTTTCAATCACAGGAAGTACATAAGGAAAATATTGTAAAGTAGGTATGGCATGATCTGTTTACTTTTAATTCTTCCTTCCTTGTGGTATAGGTAAAGGCCAAGGTAGAAAAAAAATTACTGCGTTTAGAAACGAAACTCCTGCTTTAAAATTGCGCTATTAGCCAGGCCAATTGTCGTAATTAAAAACGTACAAAATTAAGTCGCAACAGGTAAATGTCAAAAACAGGTAAATGCGAGTAAGATTGCTATATCTTAAATTGGAAAGTCCTGACAAAACGTCGGAGTTTTGAAACGTCCGGACATTTTACATTTGAGGCTTTCTTTTTTCAGTACTCGTACCTACTCCTTGATCTCTTTATATTATCTAAACTAAAAAAACCCTTCATGTAAAAAAGGTCGGACCAATTACATACGGAGGGCAAAAAAGCCGGTCATTTCCGCAAGGATGGTAACCCTAAGTGTCTGTCGGATTAGTCACACCAAAACTACACTTGCGTGTAAAAAAAAAACGGTCCACCTCGTTCTCTTCCATTTGAAACAAGATAATTCAACAAGTTTAATTAACAATAACCTAATATATTGTGTACTAAAATCTTCCTGAATGTATGTAGATTACGTCTATGATTTTTTTTTCAAAACAGTTATATAGTTTTTGAGACAATTGCGAACTTAAAAACATACGGATCGAATAAAGAACCTCCTTTTTTTGAAGTCGGTTAAAAATTTAAGTTAAATAATCGATAATCGATCAGTAATAAACAAAATTAAGATTTTGTCAACTTCACGCAGTTTTTCCGTGAGTGATGAGAACATCTGAAGAATCGAGTCGATCTTGTCAAGAATATTGCTTTTATCAAAGTACAGGATACGTGTGAATAAACTTGATTTTACCTACCTTTACACATTTTTTTTTTTTTGATGTTTTGGTCTCTCAAACGCAGAGCATGGTAAATTTTTTTGCACGCGAGTGTATTATAATTTACCTTGTTTTAATTATTTGACACGATAGAGGCCATAGTAACACGTATTCTGTGAATTTTTCAGCTGATAGCAAATGTGACACTTAATACATATCAATAATAATGAGTAATATCAGCAATATTACTTATAGATTGTATCTTTAATCTATTTGTGATATTAAACATAATATTGTTTTTTGAAATTAGGTAGGTTTGGTGTTAGATAAGGTAGTGATAGTGGCCATAACTTTCCGATAGACCTTGTCAAGGTTATATTTATTATGGTTTATTACGTTTGGTTATAGTCATTACTTCTTGCTTAGTTTGTGATTGGTTATAAATTATTGTACAGGGTGCAAGGCGCATCGACGCGCAAATTGTTACCATAATTATGTGTACAGTAATTTTTTCTGACGGTTATAAAAAACAATCTGCTGCTTCATACAAAAGTGCAATACCTACACGGTCAAAATTTATGAAATACAGTGAAACCTGGTTAATTGGGATCTCAAGGGACCAAGGATTTTGTACCATTTAAAGAGGTTTTCATTTATCCAGTTTTCCAATTAGAGAGGTTTAAAATTATCGTTGTCTCATTTACAGAGGCCCCCGCTTATAGAGGTCGAAATGTACTGTTATTCCATTTATAGAGGTGGAAAGGTTAATAAAAATGCGTATTTTTGGTGTTATTTGTTATTGTTACGTGTCGAAACCTGTCCCAACCTGATAAATGTCTCACTTATACAGGGAATTGAGCTACAGACTCCCAATTATAGAGGTAAACATCGAAAAAATCCTAGAAATCAAATTTTATTTAACCAGGTTTGTAAAGTCCCATTAACAGAGGTAATTGGATGAAAAAGTGCCGGGACCTCATTGAAATTCTCAATAATAGAGGTTTCTCACTTATCCAGGTCCCACTTAACCAGGTTTCACTGTAGTAGATACCTTTTTAAAGCTGACGAAAAGTTACGATGGTCGTGGGTCTAGAATATTGTACTTAGCTACTAAATGTATGGTTACAATTTTCACGTCAATGTCCCTTACACCCTGTATCCTATAGCAGTTTGAATTGTGTCTAAAACTGTGCCTATAATTTTGTCTTTATTTTTAAAGTAGGTATTAAAGTACCTATCTGAATATTTGGTCAAAGTTACCTACTCCAGATGAAATAAAAATATTATACAAAATTGTCCTCATTCAATTTGTAAAATAACCGGTAAGCAGGTACTCCCTGTGGGCAGGTAGGTACTCTAAACTTCGCCTTATTTTCTTTAATAAAATAAACAAATAAGCATCCATAAACAAACCAAAAATCCAGAAAAAAAATCCTTATGACAAAAACGTCAAATTAAAAATAAATCTCCCGCGTAAACTCACTTCACTGTTCACAGACAAACAAAAACAGAGTAAACACAGTGTCGGAAATCACTACGAAAAACCTCACACGATGTTATTAATTGGAATGGAATTAGACGTAATGCCTCGCGCGACGGCCGAGAGGTACTGAAGGCTTTGCCGCGAAAATGATCAACACGAAACGTCACAAATAAAAATGGCCGGCCCTGACCGATTACGTAATTTGACGTTTATTGCATTTTGTTATCTGGATATAAAATGTTTGTTCAATTCATGATTTTTAATTCAGTCACCCGTGAAAATAAGTTTTTAGTTTTCTATTTCGTGTTTCATGCTATAACTGCAGTACCTAGTGCTATTCTGTAAAAATCTCATCGTGAATACTTCAGCTAAACTGAGTTTGAAGTGTACTGTCAATCCCTAGTTTCCCTAGATTCCCTTGCGTCAGGTAGGATGACAGTTCACTTCAAGCTGACTGACTCCACCAACATTTTCACGACGAGATTTTTACTTGGGCCGGCTGATGTAAAAAGTTGAAGTTTGACAGGCGCGTTTGCATTGTTAGAGTCCAGTAGAGTAGTTTAGTAGCTAGTAAAGTACTACAACTCAACCGTTTAATAGAGGTTTACTGAAAATATCTGGAAGCAGATGTGAGTAAAAACGCCGGGACCCTCGCCCTCGAAGGACATATAGTGACCTTATTGGTGATGTTCTTCAGAAAGGTCAGGTGCATAACTGCGTAGTACTCGCAAACGGCTTGCGTTTGTAGTGACAAAAATTTAAAAGAGTATGCTTAGATGGTTTGGTCATGTTGAGAGGATGAATGAAGGGCGACTAACAAAAGGTATTTACAAGGCAGATGTGAGTGGAAACGCCGGGAGGGGACGCCCTAGGAAGACATATAGTGACCTTATTGGTGATGTTCTTCAGAAAAGTCAGGTGCATAATACTCGCAACCGGCGTGCGTGTAAGACCAGATGTTTGAACGTCAACGAAGCAAAAGAAGTATGTTAGGATTGTAGCAGGTGGCGTTCTGTAGTTTCTGCCTACCCCCATAGGGAGAAGGCGAGAGTTTATGCAGTGTGTGTGTATCTGAAGGCTACTTTGTGTATTATCTCTACACTAGTCAGTAACGTTACAGATGATAGGTCAGTAATTATGAAAGAAGATTCTCTCATTAAATTATAACTTCTTGAAGAAAGCAAGAAAGAAACACCTGGTACAGCCAACTCGACATAAGTAGTAACAATTTGACATTGACAGCGCTTGTATGTCGTAGTTGTAAGGATGAATTTCGTAGTGCAAGTGTTAACACTGTTTTGCGGTTGACTGTCCTTGCGTAGGTAATAAAAATTCCGAAATGATCATCAACTTATTTGTTGACTATACTAGCCTTCATACAAACAGTAAACGTTAGTATGCAAATTATTATTGATCTATTAAAAAAATACAAAGAAAATCATATTTAAGTGATATTTTTACAGCTTTACAATAAACTAGCTATTGGCCGCGGCTTCGCTCGCGTTAATTTAGACTCTGACTATCAATTCGTATTATAATTCAATCATGATTCGAAAGACACGTAGCGCCATCTATTATCATAACGACGTTATTGTTGTTTTCCTCGGGAACAGTACTATTTTGCGGGATGAAAGGTACCCTATGTCCGTTTCTGTACCCCTGACAACGCATATGCAAAATTTCAGGATGATCGGTTCAGTGGTTTAGGCGTGAAAAGGTAACAAACAAACAAACAAACAAACTTACTTTCGCATTTATAATATTAAGTTAGGATTAGGATACAAGGTGCCTAGCACATAGTAGGCCTGTGCCTACTACATTACCTAACAGTAATTCATAATAAAATGTTAATCGGCGTAAAACATGGTATAAAATGGTGTTAAATACAAATTCATATGGCACAAACATGTTTAGTTAGGATAGAAACATAGCATGCAAAATTGTAAAGTTAGGTGAAGAAGACCATCATTATTTTTTATCAAAAAATTCTTTTAAACTATAAAAATTGCATTCAAGTATTCATTTATAAAACTTAATTTTAAAAAATCTTGTATTTAATGTTTTTGAATGGAATCTTGTATTTAATGATGATTATGGAATAAAAATAAAATAAAAGAAGCAAGAGACAACTGAAATGTTACGAGCAAGATGCCACTGAAGGATACACTAACCGACGATATTATAAAAAAAAGAACAGGGTTTTTTTCGACAACATTTTTTGAAACAGCAAATTATAACTTCTTTGCCTGCCATTGTCCATATTTTTGGGTTCTGCGTAAAATATTCTCCCCTGGTGACCATCACGTTATCATTCACTCCTTTGTTCTCATACGATTCATCCATAAAGTCCTATGTATAATAATATAATTTGTCCTAAGTATTTTAAAGGGAGCTGGTCTAAAAAAAATAGCATCCCATCACACGGTCCTTCCATTATGGATTAATTAATTAATTAATATTACTAATTAATTAAATATTCGTCGGCTTGTAATAAAATTTATGAGTCGTTAATACATTTCTTAATGTCTGCTAAAAATATGTCAGCCTTTTATAAAATAATTTAAACAAAAGAAGCCCTAAAATAGATCATTGAGGAACTCCAGGTGGGATTAGATTCCATTTAAACAGAAAACCCTGCAAATGAAACCGTTTGAGATATATTTACATTAAAAAAAAAAGATTGATAAAGATTAAAGCCGTGTATTCCAATGCGAATTCAGATTTATGTAGAAGAACCCGGTGATCAATGCAGTCAAAGGGTTTACTATAATTTCAAACTATGCACGTTGCGCAATTTATTTGAAAATAATTCATTGAAGGCAATAAGATTACTGGTCAGGTTAACGGTAGTCCCAGTTCAAATATAAATACGAAATAAAATCAGATGGCATTCGAAAACAATAAAATAAAATCTTAATCAAAACCATTAAAAGTCGATAACGCAATCGAACCGCCTTTTACTTTAAAACAACGCCATCTATCGCCTACAACGTTAAAACCTTACCTGAGAGTACTCCTTTTCTCCGCTAGAGCGAGCTGCTGCGCCACTGTGAGTGGGCGTGGCCTATTCGGTCGAGGTACTGGAGCACCGGGGAAGAAATCCCTTCCCTCATGAGCTGGTCCATCGTCGACAGGCTCTTGTTCAACTTCCTCGCCAATCACAAAGTTCGCTGCTGTGCCCTGAAAATGGAGAAAAGAGAACATGATTTAGACGATTTGTTAGTGTCGGCAAAAGCTGATTATGGTATACCCCTTCGTGCTTAGAAATAGTAGTAGAACCAGGGCTTGGAACCGGTACCAAAAGTACAGGTTTTGTACCGGTACGTAGCGGTTCATGCCATTTCGGTACCTGGGTACTGGTTCCAGACAGGTACCAGTACTCCACCTAACAAGTACCGGAACCAAATTCAGGTATCCAGTGTGTACCAGAAATATTATATTTGTAAGAGGAACGTCGTTCGGTTGACAATCTTGAACTTATTTTGTTAATGCCTATTAACCATCCTTTTTACTCACTATATCTGTTTCTCACTGTAACTTACGGAAATATTTGTTTGGTACCGGTACAGTACCGATACTGATTAGAAATACCAATAGTATAGGCTCTACCGTTTAGTGCCGGTACCAATAGTACAGGTACTCCTCTGGCACCGGTATCACACCAAGGCCAATGGTACCGGTTCCCAAAAATACGGGCATTTCAAGCTCTGAGTAGAACTCTTTGTGAAGAAGGTCGTCCGCGGAAGTACTACTACCATACCCAATTTCTACCATCAAGCAGCGTAGCCATATTCCGCGGGGTAATTGCGTAACACACATAAAATGACAATTAATCGCAATGGGTTTCATTTGGATAGTTCACACACGTTTTTTGCACTGCTTTCCAAATGGTGAAGGAAAACATCTTGAGGAAATGTGTATTTCTTAGCACCAAAAATTCGAAGACTTGTGACAACTACCAACCCACACTGGGCCCACGTGGGGGATTACAGCTCACTCCCTCTCACCGAGAGGAGGCCTGTGTCCCAGCAGTGGATACATTATAGGCTGATTATGCATTGCGTTATTTACGTTGTTGAGCGGACGAATTTTTCAAACCTATGAAGCAATGGATTAGCTACATCTTTCAAAACTTTCGGATTGTGATTGAAAGTGTGTTACGCAATTAGGGTGCTGTTTAGGTGACTAAGGTGCCTGTGTTTTTACAGACACCTTAGACAGAGTTTTACAGACACCGTCCGGAGTCCGTCAACGAAAATACGGGCCCTTCCGAAAATAGTTGGACACTTAGAAGTGAACCCTACTCCTGATTAATTCACTTTTTCGGACAGGCAAAAAGTCAAAAACACATTGGGAGTAAGGAGAACTGTCAAATCGTTTTGTCATTAATTATTAAAAAGTTTTTAGTTCAAACCCCGGACTAATGTTATGTCCGAAAGTGATACGGTTTTGTAAACATCCGTAGCTTCGGCCGAAACTACGGACATCATGCCAAGGGAGTAGGCCCCCAGATACTGAAGTTTCGAATTGAGTCCGGGTAGAGACAATAGGCCCCTAATAACATAATTGGAGCAATGTGGCTCTCCTGTACACCCTGCCTTCTCCTTCGGGCATTACAGACGTGATTCTATGAATAAACATTTGAAACAGATACTTACATTTTCCTTCGCCTCTTCAGAGTCAATTTTCTCAAAATTATCGCTTTCGCTTGACGAACAACGGGCCTGGTCCTGTTGCTCAGCCATCGTATGCCCTGAAAATAAATAATAAAGTACATTTATTATGGGATAATTCTAGAAATCTGGCCGCTCTTGAACTCGCGACGATCATCATATGCCTATTCCCAACCATGTTAGGGTCGGTTTCCAGTCTAACTGGATGCAGCTGAATACAAATATTTTACATGGAGTGACTGCCTATCTGACCTCCACAACCCAACCCATCATTAAACGGCAATGCAAATAACGCAATATTTCGCAAACGCCTGTTTCGTATGAAAGCAATGAAGCAATGAAGGACTGAACTCACTATACGCCTACTCATAAGTGAATAGCAACAAGTTGCGAGTACTCACTTTAACGTACTATGCGTAGGCGGACCTAGCAAAATTCAGCGCAGTTACGAATCAGCTGCAGTGGGTTGTGTGACTTTAAAAGGGTTCTTTTTTTTTGAATTCAAGACAATTTTCACAAATGTTTACTAACAACGTCCCCCGTCAATGTCATTCAGACGGCAAAAGATCCTTGTTAGCACTCTTTTATGAAAGGATCGTTATCGAAGCGCGTGGCGTTCTGTAGTTTCAGCCTTCCCTCTCACATGCGAAAGAGGCGTGAATTTACTTAATAATAGTTATATTTTATCGTAAAATCTTGAGCTAATCTATATGTGAAGGCGAAAAGTCAGGGTCATTGCAGTGAAGTTTATCATAAAATTATGTTATTATTATATTATTGTTATTTACTTTTTATCCGAATTGAATTGCTCAGTTTATGTATAATTTTAATTTTGAAATTTTAGTTACTACGATTTAGATTTTTAACTTTAAGAAATATGTTGGTTAAGAGCGGCCAACCTGTCATACTTTTCATACAAACGCTCGTACGTGATTATGGCGTTGTAACACATCTTTCATTGAAATTTTTGAACTAATAGTTATCTTGTGCATTTTATCTAGGTTTCTATGCAAGCAAAAAATCTAAATTTGGAGAAACAAATTCAGTACAAGCTTAAAAAAATCTGCTTTTTTGCAGAAATTTTACCTAAACTTTAGCTGTTCATAATCTATACTAATAATAAAGCTGAAGAGTTTGTTTGTTTGTTTGTTTGCTTGAACGCGCTAATCTCAGGAACTGCTGGTCCGAATTGTCCGAATTCTTTCAGTGTTAGATAGCTCATTTATCGAGGAAGGCTATAGGCTATATATCATTACGCTAAGACCAATAGGGACGGAGCACCAATGAGCAATGTTTGAAAATCGTGGGTTTTTTTTCCTTTATAGAGCTTCCACTGCGTGCGCTGCGTAAACGGTTAAAGTTTCGCAAAAGTCATGTATTACATAATTGTTCCCCTTTAAAAGTTCTAAAAAAAAGTCTGTGACAGCTTATGTCTATCTTTTAAGGTTGGCTCACTATAAACTTTTTTATGTTAACCAAATTTGTTCTAAAATAATGCATTATTTGCGAAGGTGTTTTTATACACATGATATTAATCCTTATCCAAATAAATACGTTATTCATCACAAGTATTTAATTTAAAACAAAATTGCCCTTTACAACATTTGATTTCAATGAATATCTAAGGAAATATTGCAGTTTTAAAATAACATCGCAGAAAAATAATGGTGCAAGGCTGGCGGTCATGAGGGAGAAGGGCGGTGGCCCCAGTTATCTCTGCGAGATACCAAAAATGACGTTCAGTACCCCAGTAAAAATTGAATCGGTAACCCAGTAAAATTTCTAAGACCTTAAATGTCTTTTTGTCCTAGAATTTGTACTGGGTAACCCGGTAAATTTTCTTGGGTTTGCGCATATGTATGGTCCCGCGTTACTGCAGAGCCCCAGTAAAAAATCATAAACTCCCCGGGAATATTTTAAGAAATCTTTTCTCCGTGTACTGATAAGAGCGTGATGTAGGTACCTAAAACAGCTCCTTAACGTACGTATTATTTAAAAATATTTTCACCCTCTACATAAACGAAGTCGCGGGTTAGAGTTATCGTTAGCCCAAAGTAACTATTCCACGCGGACGAAGTCGCGGGCAGAAGCTAGTGTACTCATAAATTGTAAAAGTAAAGAAAACATCTTCATAGAAACCTTGCACATGTAATGGAGATTCTAAATGACAAACATTAATTCCAAAACATTGTAAGGCTTTTACAAAAACTCGTATTTCCTGGAACAAGTTTTGTGAAATCTCCGCGCAAAAATTTCATTCGATGTTATCGCGTTCTCACTCTTGCTTCTTTTTCAAACATTGCGTTAGATGAAACAACAAGCTTTTCAATCATGCTCGCGTTGAAGATAGACAGACCGGGAGGGGCCCTCTTAAGTAACGAACAATCGATACTTTTTGCTGTGCCCTAACAGGGTCTACAATGGCTCTTAGCTGTAAGCCTTATGTTTACATCTTTTTTTTACCTTGTGGAACGCAAATAAACGAATATGGATATGAATAATTTTCTCGAAGCATCTTTTACATTCTTTAAGTATACTCAATCTGAATTTTTTATTTCTTGCATATCATACTTTACCCATCTAGCATTACCTAAAGAGCAATGGCCGTTTTGGACTAGGAAAAAACAGAAATTACATAATTTCGGCGTCGACTCTGTGTTCTGTGAGTTCTTGTGTTATTTCGCACTGTTTATAAATTTGTGTTTATCCGTACTCGTACTCTACATACCTAATTTAAAGTGGAAAAAAAACTCAATTTTTATTTCACATAATCACAATAAACATTTGACGTAATTATTATATTCTTCGTACTTTAAAAAATATATTGAATGACGTCCTAAGTTATAAATAAATAGGCAAATGAAACGCCATAATTATTATGTAACGTTTTATAAGATTCTTCTAGTCTAAGCATAGTAATAGTCCATTTATTTGTTAGAATATTGTTATAGAGTTGTTACAAAGATAAAAAGTTCATAATATTTTGCCGTTCCCCGGCATACAAATACATTTTCAGGGTCTGGGTCAGTGTGTTCGATATAACATTGAATTTAATAAATTAGGTTAACATTCAAATTGAAAATTTGTCAAATTTTAAGTACGGAAATGTAAAAAGATTAAATTAAGTCAAAAAAAAAAATAAGAAGAGAATATAATTACCTCCTCTTAATTAAGTCAACTTTTTTTTCATAATTAAAATCATTAGTCGAGTAGTAGCATTTACGACATAATTGAGTAATTTACACTTAAATGTCTTAAAGTTAAGAATTTTAAAACAAATTGGTGGGTTATTGTAGGACACCATATGAAATACATTATTAGAAAATAGTTTATTATTTCGTCTAGGTACACGAAGCATGTGAACTTATCATTTTGCAGCTCAAATTCATGCTTATTTTGGTACACAAAAATTCAAATTTCAAAAAAATACTGGGTTAAATTAAATTAGCTAGCGAAACTCCGCAGACGTGATGGGTATCGATATTTAAATATGATAAAACAAAAAAAAAAAATATGATGTTTTTTTTTGTGGGGTCTTCGAGCGCAGTTAGTGTACCTATCCACTTGAAATATCAGTTCTAAAAATAAGTTTTTTTTTTGTGTAAACTTCACAGACGTGATTAACCACGATAAAACATACATTTTTAACTCGTACTTCATTTAACAACACTACCAGCAGTCGCTGACCCCTAAACAAAAAACAACAAATCTTTTTTATTTTATTTTATCGTGTTTAGATATCGAAACCCATCACGTCTGCGGAGTTCCTCTAGCTAATTTAATTTGACCACATATAGTGCTGGGAGTGGTAATATTTGTAATTGCATGTAATTGCATTGCTAGTGCATACAAGACTAGTATTTTTTATTTGATCTAAGGCTACTCCAAAGTGCGCGGGCTTGCGGACGGCGAGCAATGGGCAGCTCGCCGTCCGGTAAGGACCAGGCCCGGGGCGACGGCGCGTCGTGTTCTACGCGCGCCTCAAAGAGATGTCAGCACCATTGACGGGGTCCGATAGGACCGATGCCTGCCGGGGTCGCGGATTGTTCGAAAGAGTTACCGTGGCCCTGGCGCACAGGCAACTGAAGGAACACGGGTGGGTTTTAGTCAGTAAGAGTCTGACACGCCCTTCCGCTCCGCCCAGAGCGGGAGAGGTCATTTGATGGTTTCCCACACAAAAAAAAAAAAAAAAGGCTACTCCAAAGTTTGCAGTGTGCTCAAATCTCAGCAGGACAGTTACGGTTAACCCTCGTACCCATGGGCAATTATTTTTCGCACACTGGAATTTTAACGCACTACTCAGCGCCGAGAGTTGAACTTCCAACAGAGTGTTTCTTTGACGCGCTCTGTTGTATTCTCTATGATCGGCTCAATACTGATAGTTGAAAATTATGTGGTTCATAAAAAATCGTCCCGTTAATAAATTGCCCGTGCGTCCTGCACCCTAATACTTACCACTATCCTAATCTAACACACTATCTATCACAATCTGAATCATTTTGAAGCCTATTGCTAATCCATTGCTTCATAAGCTAGAAAAATTGTCTTCTACGTATATAACGCAATGAATGTTGTTGAACTGTCAAAATGAAACCCATTCCTACTGTTAGTGTGTTACGTAATTACCCCGCTGGGCTTACATTGGCCAACGGGAAGAGGCTCGCAAATTCTTACATGGCACTGCTGGCGAAATGTGGTTGTGTACTTGATGTGCTTCACACCAACGTTATACATCCTTATTCTTTGGGGGAACACTACGCGATTTTCAGTCTGTTCCAAAAGTTGATGCCAATTCATAGTGCCACTTACAAATTGAGTGCTTTTATTGGATTTTTTGAATAGTTAAACTCGAAGTTCTAATTATAAGTCACCTTAAAAAAGAAAATGTTTTTCATTTGACTGTTGAGGTTAATTTTATAACCTCAATTTACGTCGATGATTTTTTAATTATAATTTAATAATTTTATTTTGTAAAGTGGTGAGAGATAAAGTTACCATATTACTTAGTATTTAATTGTGTTACCTACTAATTCCCTTTAGTAAGAAGGTAATTTAATTGCGTTAGAATTTAACCTGAACGGCACCCTAATTGCGTAACACATTATCTGTTACAATCTGAAACATTTTGAAGCCATTAAGCTAAACCATTGCTTCTTATGTTCGAAAAATTTGTCTGCTCAACAACTTGAATAACGCAATGAATGTTGTTAACTGTCAAAATGAAAGCCATTCCTACTGTTACTGTGTTATGCAATATCCCGCACGCCTGTTTACACTTTCATCAAATACTTTTGGAACAGATTATAGTTTTAACTATCCAAGGCCATTTTTGCCTTGTCTTCTGAAGACATTAATTACCAGTCCCACTAGATACGTCGATTTAATTAATTATCACTCAGATACAATTTGACACTGATTTTCGTAACTGCCTTCTTGATCCCCGCAACCCAACATGTGTTATCAAATACTTATCGTGAAGATTATATCAATAATTATTTGCGTAATAATCTATAAGCTCTGGGTAGAAAAGTCTTTGACAATGCTATTCGCTTAGAAATATGGAGTGCCTGAGTTCCCGACAATTCCGAGTTTCCGACCTACATTCTTTTGAGGTAAGTATCAAAGGACAAAATGCGCAGAAGGCCCAAATTGTAATACAACTTTACCAAGGCTTAAACAGAGGTGTTGTTCACACCAACATTAAGTCCCATTCTCATGGTGATAGCACAGGGGGCAAATCGATACTTAGGCGCCTGTCCAACTACGCGACGAGGAAGCTAGAGCGCGACTAGCTATCAACGATTTTCTCGCTCAAGAAACGTTAAAAAAATTGTACATACAGGCTGTCTCAAACGTAGTGGTCCAAAGGCAAATGGGGCAAACCGGAGGTGGCCACTTATCATTTAAAATTTTTAAAGTCGAGATATTCTCAACAGTTCAGAAAATTTCGCCAATTTAATAATTTTCAAGTAATTTTGCACTTGCACTTGAATTTATCGAACATGTGAACTAAATTTTCGACGTAGCGACTTCAAATCTGGCTGGATGATACCTTGACAGTGTAGGTCATGTACTCATTTACGTTCAGTGCGGCTCGGCAAGGTATCAGATTAAAAAAGAAAAATAACGTAATACCCATATTTTAAAACACGTCCGCCGCGACCCTTGCTCGAGCGAGCCAGCCCGCGCCGCTAAGCCTGTAGTTTTAAAACACGTTCGCCCCAACCGTTGCTCGAGCCAGCCCGCGCCGCTGAGCCTGTAGCTATAAAACACGTCCGCCCCGACCCTTGCTCGAGCCAGCCCGCGCCGCTGAGCCTGTAGCTTTAAATTCGTCTCTTAATATTAACTCCGATCCAGACTGTCCCTTGCTACCCTCTCCCAGCGGCGCCCTAAGCCGAGGTCCATACCCCACAGGTGGTGCCCTTAGCGTGTAGTCGCCTAATTGATAAGTTTTTTAAGCCCTGGCTGGAGGCTTTCATTTATTAAGGCAACCACACAGGCAATTCGGTTGCGCAGCCGACAACCTCCTAGGATGACCTGCAAGAAGCAATCATAAAAATAAAAATAAATGTACTATATAAGATACTGTGGCCTCTGAACTCAACTCAACTCAAAGCATTTATTTAAAATAAACCAATTACAGGCACTTTTGAATTGTCAAGGGGTCGGTCAGTCAGAATGATGAAGTTAGTTGTCCATTACAAAGCGTAGTAGGTACCTATGGAGAAGAACGGGCAAGAAACTCCATGGACACTCTTTTAAATCAACATATAGTTACAAAAAGAATTGGTTACCTCATTCATGTTGAAATTATACATGTGAACACGATGTAGAAAGACGTGCACGTTAAAAGCGTCCGTAACAAAAAAGATAAAAATAAAAACAAAAAAAACAATTCAGAAATTAAAATAAGCTAAGACATGACCCAGTCCCTACTAACGGCGCCCGATCACGAACATAACGTATGGATCATTACCATTCAGCTCAACCATTTTGAAGGGTATTTAATGATCCAACACACACGCTACCACCAACGAGACATTATTTTACATCAGTCATACTGATTTTTTTCGTATACAATGTAGCCTATGTCACCTGAATAGTAATAACAACTCGATTTACACCTCATTCATCAACATCGTACAAGTAATTTAGACGCTACGGTGGAACATACGTAAATAACAACATACATACACAGACTTTGCATAACCCTTCTATAGAGGTATGAGGAACAGGGTGTAAAGTTCACTCATACCTCCATTAAAAAGGGAGGATCCTCCAACCGAACGGGTCGAGTCTGGTGGGCAACTGCCCGACATTTCTAGTATTGGAAAATCGCGACGCCCGCGCAAGGGGGCGTGGCGAGCGGTGCCAGGGCGTTTCGCCCTCCAGCCGCGGTGTCATGTTTGGGACCCGTAAATACGGGCCCCTCGTTGTGCGCAACAATGGCTTGACATGCCCGAAGTTTGATGTTGGGACGTTGTATATGTGCTAGTTGCGCGGTAAACTCTGCTTGCGCGATGCAGGATTTTGCGTGACGTCAGTGTGACGCGTAGCTCGCATGTGGCGTTTGTAGATGCCGCTACACTTCCTTTTGGTTTCGCCGTTATCGGGTAAAAGAAGAAGCCACGCAAAATGAACCTTCTGTACATTATTTTGTAGCTTTTTGAAGTGCCAGATGGAATCTGTTAATGAAAATCGATGAGATTCCATTCTGCGGGTAGATGCTGTTATCGAAGTCCCCTTAGTAATATTAAGCGTATTGCTTGGTGTAGGGATACCATCTGGCTCTCTTCAGATGAGTTTTTTTGCAATAGACTAACGACACGCCATAGCTAGGGGTCTATACTCTCTAAGTCCGTCAATAAAGATACGGTCCCGTCCAGTATGATTCGTCAAAACAAGTGTCAAATTCAATTTTCAAACCGTGTTGTCATTCATTCTTAGTTGGGGGCCCGTATTAATATGTCCGGAAACAATACGCGGGCCACCCGTTACTACGGCCGAAACTACGGATTTCGTACCTTGGGAGTAGACCCTATGCTTCACACAGTTTTTAAAACTTTTGCTATATGTAAGTTTAATATTAATTTATTATACACAAACACTTTCTCTAAATAGTCTAAATGAAGGTGAAAACCGCATCAAAATCCGTTTCGTAGTTTAGAAAAACAACGTGCTCATAATGACAGACACGAAAAACGCCATAAGTATAATTATAGAAGAAAGATGTTAAATGAGTTTGGTCCGGTAGGAGACCGCGTCAATGAAGGCTATCGCGCTTGAGTTCGCCGCTAGAGGCGCTAGTGTAGAGTAAGGTCTCTAGATGTCAAAATATGTACTGAACGTTCACTGTTTGCGGGATTTTTTTATCACGGATTTTAACGAATGATTCATAATAGCTATAATGGTTGTGCCATCCTTGATTAATTAAGGCTTAAGATTTTAAGTAAAAAGTTAGGATATAATTTGGTAGCACTTGAAGGAAGAATAAGATATTTGTCTGCTTCGTGTTTGCCAATTTTAGAAACATTATAATCTAAATATTCATTTCAGGTTTTTAAATGTAATAAAATAAACATACTATGAATATAAGGGTACTTAAACATATACAAAACATCAAATAAAAGTACTGCAACAGGACCTTACTCGACAGTGGCGTCAACTGGTGAGCACAAAAACGATAGCCCCCATTGCGGCATAAGTGGCGTTTATTTGGTCCTCAGAAGTGGAGGTGTATGGAAACTGGTCTCTCCAACATATGTAGGGTTACCATATCTCAGGATTTGTCCTGAGATCTCAGGATTTTTAGGGTCCTAACAGAATTGCGGCTGGATTTAGGGAAATCTCGGGAATCTTAGGATTTTGCGATTTTTTAAATAAAATAAAGTATTTAACTAGATTTTTCAATATTTTTTGCATGGGTAAGTTACAATACACAAAAATATGATCTTCTTTGGATAGCATCACAGCATAAATCACAAATCAACGTAATTAACATCAACATAGTATCTTAAAAAACATAATCTAAAAATAATCATCATGTGAAAAAAAATGCATCGTCGTTAATTACGTTTGTGCCAAAATCCCAAGACTTTTCTATAGAAATCAGGCTTTTTGTCAGGACTATTCAATTTTCCATATGGTAACCCTAAAGATATGGGACATGATTTGTTCAAGAGCACTGCGTTTGCCCTGGGTATCGTTTTTTTTTTTCAAAATCCATATGAATTCTAGCCATGGAGGTCGTTTCTGCTCATCCGCATTACGCAGTTCAGATATTTATGTATTTAGTTTACCTACTCTACTCACGATACCCAAGTTAAGGTTATCTTTCAAACGGAAGGTCATCTTTTACGACAGAAATTATATTTCGTAAAAACAGTGATAGGAGATCACTGTTTTTATAAAGTGTAATATTTTCTTTTGCACTGTTTCAAATCACTAGGTTATGCCCGCGATTTCGTCAGCGTGAATTCTTTTATTATAACATAAAATTTATCTTACAACACTCGGCGTTATTGTAGCTTCCCATTAGTGAAGGAATTTTTGGAATCGGATCAGGGTTCCGAACATTACCCTACATATAAACTCAGAAATTTTACCTCTTTATAATATTATTATAAAGTATAGATAAAAAGAAAAATCAAAACCATTCTACCTTTTTCATCATTGCAACCAAAAACCAAATTCGTTAAGCACCTGGCAACACTTAAAAACACACCCATCACGCGTGCAACATAAAAAAAAGAAAAACACTAGTGATGAGGAAGAGTTAATATCCGATATCGGTTATTTCACAGCGTGATATTTTTCTTTATCTAAATTAACGGTTATCGAAGTTCAAATGTCGACACGATGTCAGATACTGACATTTCTCGTTCGGGCCGCGCATGCGCGTTGTGAAGGTGAATGAGGACGTACGATAAATCTTCGGAAGTGAAATAAAGGGCAAATGTATGAGTTAGATTGACTTTGGATGACATTTGTGCTGTCATTTTCCGTTTGATCGTGTTAACAACGAAGTTGAAAGGGCTACAAGGGTTTGGCGCTCGAAAGCCGTTGACAGGGAGGCGCTGTTGTTAAAGATTTGTGCAATTGTTTTGTGAAATGTATTGAAAATACAAAATGGCGGCGTCCGATTTTGTCCACGCGCTAAAAGTTCCTTGTACATAGCAGCGTAATTAACTTGACTGTGGTCATTTTAGAGCTATTAAAATGCAGGTAAATGTGCACTGTGAGTGGATATTTATTACAAAAACATTTCTAGCAAACGTAGGATACCTTAATTGGTAGGACGCCTTCAAGCTAGGTGGAGTGACAACTTGGTTGGATGAGAGTAGCTGGGAATCGAGCTAAATAACATGCAACTGGAGAGGCATGTCCAGCAGTGGACTGCTGAAAGAGGATAGTCAATATCTATCTAGCCTTTTCTTGACTATGTTGTGGTCGGATTCCAGTCCTATGGACGGTATGGAGGTACCTATGGAGAAGAATGGGCAAGAAATAGTACATAGATGTTAATAAATAGACAGAATTATGATTGAATTACTTATAATTTTCTTTGACCACGAAGCGCATTTTTTTTTTTTATGTAACGCAACCTTGATTCGTATATTATTTAAGTTACAAAACCTGTTTGTTATGTTTTTGTTTACAACGTTATTTTTATACTGTTTTTCTCCGTGTCTCTCAATCTGCCTAGACTTTTCCCAATTATATATTTTGGGGTCAGTTCCCAGTAAGAACCCGATGCAGCTGAATACTAGTTTTTTACATGGAGCGACTCTGATCTGACCTCCTCAACCCAGTTACTGGCTATTCAAAGAAGATGATGATAACGATTCTTATATTCTGTAACTTTGTAAATAGCGGTGATAACAATATTTAGTTCCATTATTATCAGTAACTCTCATTCAATAGATGTTCTTCAAGTTAGTGATAGCCTTTCAAACACGCGATGAACACGCCGAATAATTCTAGCAAATGTTGATAAAAAGTGTATAGTTTTTGTTGTTATTACTAATTAATTAATTGGTCCGCATATTCAACAAAATAATATTTAATGACATATTCTTTTTAAAGTTAGTGTTATTGGGCTTTTTGATTAGGAATTTCTCAGTAGCAACCCGGAGTTTGGATTTTGCGCCCGGTTGGTGGCAATAGGCTCGACAGCTATTACAAGGGACTTAAACATAACTGGCGAAATTTGGGTGTACTAAGGTACATCTCTGCCCAATGCTTCAGTGATTACTGGCGTGATATTATGTGTGTGTTGTTCTTTTTAAGTCTTATGAATCAGTTAAGATTTAATCGATGACGGAAAATAACTAGGTATTCAATTAAATGTGAGGATAGGGACGCAAACATTTAAGGGGGAAGCGCCAGGTTGCCCGCGAAATTAAAATTTTCTTACGTTTTTTGCAATTTGCAGATCAATATCAGCGGGGTAATTACATAACACACTAACAGTAGGAATGGGTTTCATTTTAACAGTTCAACAACATTCATTGCGGTATTTACGTTGTTGAGCAGACAAATTTTTCGAACATAAGAAGTAATGTATTAGCAATAGGCTTCAAAATGATTCAGATTGTGATAGATAGTGTGTTACGTAAATAGGGTGCAGGTTGTATGTTGAACAAAATATGATTCGCGACCGTGACAAGTATGTATTTACAGAATTATAATCATTAAAATCATCAATACAACCCTCTCAGTTCATATAATCCTATTGAATGACTATTTCATAAAATATCAATCAATAGGATTAAGTATATGAAAGAGGATTGTATTGATTATTTTAATGATTATAATTCTGTAAATACATGTACTTGTTACGGTCGCAAATCATATTTTGTTCAACATACAACCTGATAATGACCTACAAATTGCAAAAAACGTAAGAAAATTTTAATTTCTCTTGTAACCTGGCGCTGCCCCAATAATATATATGAAATGAATATTTTGAAGAACCTCACTGTCTGTGTTTGAGTTACATGATAATGTCTGATTTGACGATTAGTGGTTTTCAATAACAAATAATATTTATTTGTTTTAGCACTGAATTTAGAACTGAGAATCTGTTAACACAGTCATTATGCCTGTGGTCTCCGAGACGGGGTAAGCAGAAAGGTGTGGTACACCTACCTTTCGCCAGTTATCTTTGGTCTTGTAACAACCAGGCACAAATCTAGACTGCCTGCCGTTACGGAAAAATTTAAGTAAATATTTTGAGTTACTTTGGGGTTTAAAATTACCTACGTAATTAAATAGGTTTTTTTTTCATTTTAATATTTTTATCGATATAAGATTAGATCTCATATAGTAAATAAAAGTAAACCTTTCGCTAAACAGAAGTAGATTAGATACCTACATAATCTTATCAACGCGCTATTGTGCCGAAAACGTTCAAGGAAAATGTCAATTGACCAACAATGAAGCGTCCGTATGTATGTCATCTGATTTGAGGTTATAAACGCTATGGCGTCAATGTAGGGCAGCGTCTTAACTAAAAATATATCTTGTTTTTCTGTAGATGAAATGAAAAAAAGCAGCCAAATGCGAGTCGTAATCGCACACGAAGGGTTCCGTATCAGTATACAATATTTAACACAACATTTTTTTTAAACACGTTTCTAAGTATCGGGACCTCCTTTAATTTTTTACTTTATTTAATTTTTATTATTTTTTGTTATAGCGGCCATAGTAATACATACATACTCTGTGAAAATTTCAATTGTCTACCTACTGCGGTTCAAAAAATACAACCCTGTGACAAACGGACGGACGAGCCTTAGTAATAGGATCCCGTGCGTGTAAAGGTGCCCCTTTGGATATGGAACCCCAAAAATGGTGGAGAATATTGGATTTGTTAACAGCTACATTAAGACGACCCCTTTTAAGTTGTTTTATAGGGGAAAATTAAGGATGACTAAGAAAGTACTTTAAGTAGTAGGTACTAGCGTTTAACACTTTGCCCGACCTGGGAATCGAACCCAGGAACCACGAGACCAACGGGGCAGTTCCATTAGGAATTTCTTAGAAACAGCCCGGAGTCTGGAAGTTTGCGGTGTGATACCCCCGTGCCCCGGTGCGCACGTTAAGTCGTTGGTCCTGCGCCTGATCTCTTTCCGGTCGTCTCGGATTGCCGTCCCATCGGACTATGAAAGTGAGGGAAGAGCAAGGCCGTCTTAGGGCAGGCCGGGGCCCTTGGGCATACAAGCATTTGGGGACCTTTTGAAAAGAAAAAAAAAGTGAATAACAAAAAAAGAAACGTTCTTCTGTTATAAAATAAAATGCTGCAGGTTTCAATTTGTTACGATAATGTTTTCTTTGGGCTTTCTGTTCTGCAAAATCCTCTGTTATATCCTCAAAGTCTATATTTTTAAAGATATCACGTTCTATGCACATAGTCGTTCTTGTTACATTGTCGTTCCTAATTCATTTTTAGGGTTCTATCCCCCAAGGGTGCCAACGGAACCTTATTACTAGGCCTCCGCTGTCCGTCCATCCGTCTGTCTGTCAGAACCGTAATAAATAGTTAGACAGTTGAAATTTTCAGTGTGTATTTCTATTGCTGCTATAACAACAAATAATAAAATAAAATTAAAGGGGGTCTCCATACAAGCAAGGTGTTTTTTCGCGTTTTTTTCGTTAAAAGGGGGCCCTGGGCACGGGTCCCGTGTGCCCTTGTGGTAAATAAAGACTTTACTGCGGAAGAGAGTGCACCTGTGTCTGCGCACACACTTGTGCACTATAATTTGTCCCGCGCCGAAGGCTAGTCTCCGTTGAGATTGGCGTCATGGCCGAAATACGGTCTGGAGGACTAAACATAGTAGCTTTTACCAGCGCCTTCGCCCGCGTGGAGGTCGGAAATTGTCCCATGGGAACAATCCTACTATCGGGATTAAAAGTATCCTATGACCTAGCCCAGCCGATCTATTCTGTAAAAATCTCACCGTGAAAACTCAAACTCATTTATTTCAATTAAGCCATTTACTTCTGAATTATCAAAGAGTCGGTCAGTTAGTCAGAAAGTTGAAGCTAGTTGCCCATTCCAAAACGTAGATCTCTATGGAGAAGAACAGGCAAGACACTCCAAGGACACTCTTTTTAAATCAAGATATTACAAAATCCTGAGTACATTTTTGGCAAATTGCAAAAAACGTAAGAAAATTTGAATTTCGCGGGCTACTTTGGCGCATCCCCCTTAAGGCGTGAAAAGGTAACAGACAGACAGACACATAGAGACGCAGGCAAATTGCACAATCCGTCATTATACATACAGCGCTATCCACACTGCCGTTGCATACTGTTGGCGTTATGTAAAATGCCTAAGGCAAAAACTAAAATGCCTAGGCTTTATGTAAAACTCCTTGAAACCAAATTGGTGATTCGAATGCTGTATACATAATGCCTAGGCAAATTGATACAACTAGTTCTATTTTCTACCACATGTGGCGCTGCTAAACAAAACAACAAAAATGGCGTCAAGTAGTGCAAGTGGTTCCGAAAATAAATATGAAAAATAAGTGCGTGCCGCAAGAAACAAGTGATTTTAAAGTCGTTTACTATAAGCAATATTGAACAATTATTACGAATCTCAAACGGGATCATTAAAAAATCCGTGGACTAGAGAAAAAGTTTTTGGAGGTTATCCGGCTCGTAAAACACGCTCATATTTCCATGCAAACTGGCGTTCGGCGTACGCCTGCTAATGAATAAAAGGTAATAATTTTTACAACCGTTACTGAAACATTTGGGAGGTTATTATGATCAGTTGAAAAAATAACGGGCAGTCATTTTATTTTGCGGCGGTTGGTATATCAGTGTGAGTAATGAAAAGAAAATTGGTCGGTTATTTCATCCTACAATGTCCGTACAAAAAATACTCAAGTAGTGTATTTAATAAATGAATGGACAGTAAAAATGTTGGAATGGGCAGTTAGGTAAATAGTTCGGCAGTTCATAGGTTCGGTTGGAACTGTGACCAAACACGCGCGAGTTGAATTGGTCACAGTAACTAAGTGAGGGCACCCCGACCAAATGGGTTTGGTTAGATTAGAACTGCGAATAATCGCTCGCGAGCCGAGCGAGCGGAGCGAGCAGTGCCGCGGGAACGGCCGGCAAGCGCTGCTTCCAAGTTCAATGTCTTAGCGACTTATCTGATTTGTTAACTGCCCACGCGTTACTGCCCGTTAAGCCATTTTACTGCTTAAATTAATTTTATTACCCATTTAAATATTTGTTATGACTCATTTTTAATTAGTTTACTGCTCAGTTTTAACTGCCGAACTTGTTAATAATCATGGTGATTGGTGACCCTAACATATGCCTCTTGACGAAATAAATGCGTTCAGAAGCGTCATCGATTTGCCTTAGGCATTATATATAACGATGACAATATACAAACAGACGGCGCCGTATGTATAATGACAAATTATACAATTTGCCTGCGATATATCGACCAAGCGCAGATGGTACCCTTCAGCAGTCGTAGTAGTGTGAGAAGTGGAAGGGTTTAAAACGAAACGCAGTCATGGTTGATGGCTAATTAATACATAACGAATAAATAAGAACACGACATTGTGTTGAAATGGCGGCCTGCGGCTTCGCCCGCATGGATGTCAGAAATTATCCCACGGGATCGTATGACCAAGATAATAAATTTCTCATGTCCTAACTTAGGTCTACCCGTGAGCCAAATTTCATCCAAATCCACCGTTAAAGCGTTAAAAGGTAACAGACAGACAGAGAGACAGAGTTCATCATTATCATTCTCCTGGCCTTATCTCAATATATTTGGTGCCGATACAACATGTTATTTTCTTAAAGTTACTTTCACATTTTTATAATATTAGTATGGATGGATAGTACGATGTCAGACCTAAAGAAAAAATTTAAAAGCCTCATGTGTCTAAGCAGTGGTGGTCCAATTTTGACGGCGAACCCAGACAGGCGCTTTACTTTGTGTAAATAATTTCATCACCACTGCTCTCAAAACGGTGAAGGAAAACATCGTGAGGAAACCGGCGTGTCCTAGAACCAAAAATTCGAAGACATGTCACATCTACCAACCTGCACTGGGCTCGCGTGGTGGATTACGGCCCACTCCCTCTCACAGGGAGGAGGCCTGTGTCCCAGCAGTGGGAACATTATATGCTGATTACTGTTTGTGCCTAAATTACATCGGCACCCATCAGGACCGGATTTAGGGGAGGGCATCCGGGGCAACCGCCCCGGGGGGCCTCCACAAAAGAGGGGCCCCCACAACAGACTTAGGAAAAAAAAATTCTTTCAAATTCCGACGTGTAAACACTAGTAAACAACTTTTCCTTTAATATTTTTTTTTCGCTGTTTTACACACGGTGTGTAGGTACAATGGTTAAGGTACCTTGCCCTTACTGCCCTATCTAAAAAATCCAGACTGTTTAAAAATGATTGAAAAACGTGGGATTTTTTTTTATCGTCTGTTACACAAAATTTTCGGGGCCTACACATTTTGGTTGCCCCAGGGCCTCCACACGCTTAAATACGGCCCTGGCACCCATACCCTGCAATCCGGATCTTAGCAACTCTGCTTATAAAAAATCCTTTCGAGCGTTATCGGCCAATCTTAACGAAGATTAGCCAGGTACGCAAGAGATATTATAATGCAGAAGTGTGTGCGCAAACATAGGTGCACTCTCTGTTCCTTTTTCTCATAGTCCGATGGGACGGCAATCCGACACGACCAGAGAGAGATCAGGCGCAGAACCAACGGCTTTACGTGCTGCTATCCGAGTCACGGGGGCTTCACACCACCAACTTCCGAACTCCGGGCTGCTACTGAGAAATTCCTACTGGAAAAACCCAATAACACTTTTCCCGACCCGGTAATCGAAACCAGGACTCAGCAGTTGCGCTTGCGACCACGAGACCAGCGGGGCGGTGAACCTCTGGTTAGCACGTCCCTGGACTAGCGTCTTTACTAAGAGCTCTTCTGCTACTGAAAGTTAGGGGTTGATTCGTCTGCCATGGTCGCGGGTTTGTCCGAAAAGGGTACCGTGGCCCTGGCATAAAGGCAACTGAAGGAACACGGGTGGAGTAAAGTCAGTAAAAGTCTGACACGCCCTCTCGCTCCGCCCAGAGCGGTAGAAGTTGTATGACGATTTACCACCCAAAAAAAAAATTGTTTAATTCGTGCGCGATTGTCCGAGTAGGTATTTCCCGAGCCCCCGACCCATGGTAGAGAGAGGTATCATGGGGTTTCAGTCGGTCGGAACCCGACATAACCTTCCGTTCTCCCAGATGGAGGGTACCCATGCGGATACACTCACAGAAAAAAAAAAGTTAATTCAAAAAAATCACTTAAAAATTGTCTTCTAAGTTGTTTGTTGATTCTGAATTTTAATTTACCTCATTAATGTTTCCATCAATCAAAAACAATTGCGAGAATTCTACGTCCTGGTTCTCAAATTACCATTTTTTTTGCATATTTATTATAATACTTAACAGTTTACACCTGCGGGGTAATTGCGTAACACACTAACAGTAGGAATGGCTTCCATTTTGACAGTTCAACAACATTCATTGCGTTATTTACGTTGTTGAGCAGACAAATTTTTCGAACATATGAAGCAATGGATTAGCAATAGGCTTCAAAATGATTCAGATGGTGATTGATAGTGTGTTATGCAATTAGGGTGACGGTGTTTGCGTTAATCATCATTAGGTAATGACTATAAATATTTTTAGACCCTAATATTTCCTAATAACATACTATCACGGCTGTATTCCCCGAAAGGTCAGACAGAAGTGCACTTAGAGTACACCCACATTTCGTCAGTTACGTTTAAGTCCCGTGTAATAGGGGGCGAGCCTATTGCCATCAACCGAGTACAAATCCAGACTCCTGGCTGCTACTGAGAAATTTCTGATGGAAAACCCCAATCACACTTAGTTCGACCCGAGAATTAAACCCATGACCTCATGATTAGTCGCAGCGTTTGCGACCACGACACCAACGAGAGCAAATTACATATTACTTGGTTATTTTCATTCCTCTAAGGGTAGGGATAACTAACTAAATAAAGTAGGCGACACCCAACCCCAAACCAAACAGACCCTGGCACTCTCTAATGGTACTTACTATGACGAATTATATTAACCTGAAATCTCGAAAAAAAAATCAGCTGTTCCCTACATTTATGTTCGCGGAACTCGTTAAAATGAACAGCAGATTTTTTTTTCGAGATTTCAGTTTTGGTCCCATAGTAAAAGTTGTTCATAATAATGAGTACAATGACCCCTTCAGATATTTCGTGTATGAATAGATACACCTTATATATAGTAATGACACATAAATGTCCTAAGATAAATTTAAGAATGTCAATAGCAGAACACTATCCCATGAGATACAGATTCCCGCCTAGTTTTGGGGCTAAGTTCATTACTTTGTGCACCTTATTATGATCACCACAAAAATGTTGAAATACTTGTCATGTACCAATTTGTATAATTGTAACTTTTAATGGTGAGAATTAAACTATTTTTATTTATTTAATTACGGCTACAATTTAAATGCTCACCGAAATAATTTTTAGACCCTAAGACTAAGTACCAAGTAAAATATGTTAACTTCAAATAAAATAAACCCACTCTACCGAGGTGCCTAGAGGACAACGTTTTAAGTTCCAAAATAATTATACACTCATCAGAATAATTGTATGTGTTGTATTTATTTTCTTTTTGCTTACCAAAATGGATAAATGCTCACCAAATCTTGTTTAAGTTGCTCACCAAAAATAAGTTTGCTTCAAAATGCAAGGGTGCTACGAGTATATGATGCAAGAGCGAGCGAAGCCAGCTCGGGACTTGGGGCACCCTGACTCGGACAGGTTAGGTTAGGTTCCCTTCTTGGATATTTTTTTTTAAGCCACCCAGAAGTAGGAGCCCCGTTCGCGGGGCTCCGTCGAATACGCCTTATAAATAAAAAAGGAAAATAGGTTCATTTCTACAATACTTTATGAAACACAATTTGGTGAGCATTTATTCATTCTGGTGAACACAATTTGATGAGTATTTCGAATTTTTTGTTAGTAAAATAGGTACTTTTCTGGTAGGCGTTTAAACACAAGCCTTTATCATCATAATCTACCTGGCCTTCTCCTAAGTCGGGGTCGGCTTCCAGTCTTCTCAGTATTTTACATGAAGCGACTGCCTATCTGACCTCCACAACCCAGTTACTGAGTAATATGATACTGCGACGACATTTGATTAAGTAAACAGATAAATTATTCAAAACCTCCAAAAAAAATGGGTCATTATAATAACGTGCCAATATATTCTCGGACGTCACAAGAACACTAAATTAATTTAAATCTCATTCAGCTTTTAATTCGACAAATAGGCTACATTCGAGCAACGATAAAAACGGGCAAATTTGCCGAAAACACTTCTTCACTATATTTGAATATACGCATTCTCAGAGGGTTAATGTGGCAACGTTTGGAATACGGCCTAAGTTCAGCAGTGGACCACTTTCGGCTAAAATAACGAATGGGTCGTATTCGTAAAAAATTTAAAGTCAATTTGGAAATAAATGCGCTAAGGAATCACTGACGACCATCTGGAAAGAAGATTCTTGCAAAGTTGCAACGGCCTCAACAAACTGGTGACCTAGCGGAGATCGAAGAACAAGAAAGAGGCTATAATATAACCCTGTCGGTGAAGGCTAGGCTGGTAATCATCAAGGTCGATCACTTTCAGTTTACAGAGAACCGATCCCACATGGTGCTGGAGTCAAGCAACCTTTCTGTGTTCTTTTTTTGCCAGCTGTATGTCATTTATTAAAATTAGACTGAAAATCACAACCTTTTGAACATTAAATTTGCACAAAGACAGTCCCCCAACACGCGGGACTTTCACCAGCACTCTAATTGCGTAACACACTATCTAACACAATCTGAATCATTTTGAAGCCTATTACTAATCCATTGCTTCATATGTTCAAAAAAGTTGTCTGCTCAACAACGTAAATAATGCAATGAATGTAGTTGAACTGTCAAAATGAAAGCCACTCCTAGTGTCAGTGTGTTATGCAAATACCCCGCAGTTCCTAGTGTTTCAGCTGCGAAGACGAACAACGCGACTGACAGCTGTCTAATTAACTTTGTATGTCAAAGGACACTGAACTCCAACGTAACTTTAATATTATTATCATTTAATTATAATATTCATAATTCGTGCAATATCTTAATAAAGTCTTTGTTATTATTACTATTATGAGTAGCAGATCTATGTTGGTTCGTTTATAGTGGATTGACTGGTATTACTGTTCAGCACCCTAATTACGTAACACACTATCAATCACAATCTGAATCATTTTGAATCCTATTGCTTATCCATTGCTTCATATGTTCAAGTTTGTCTGCTTAGTAACGTAAATAACGCAATGAATGTTGTTGAACTGTCAAAATGAAAGCTGTTCCTACTATTAGTGTGTTACGCAATTACCCCGCAGGACTGGACCAGTAGTTAATTAATTAATATTATTAATAAGGTGTTAGGAGGTTCCTCAGCCTGGAGCCCGGACCGCTGATAGCATTCTGTTCCTGATACCGGTGGGCTACAATTGTTTATTTTTGTCAATGTTTTTATATTCAAATATTTATTAATTTAATAATAATACCAGCCTGTTATTGTCCCACTGCTGGGCAAAGGCCTCTTCTCATACAGAGAAAGCACGAGCATTAATCACCAATTCACCACCCTTATTCAAGGCGGATTGGCGATTTCAGACTTATATTAATGAATTACTACAGAAAAATTAATTGTAATGTTTAAGGAACATCGTGAGAGAACCGTCGTCCCAGAACCTAAAATTCGAACACATGTGACATCCATCAACCCATATTGGGCCCACGTGGTTTAAGTACCTACGCATAGCCCGTTCATACGGAGAGCCCGTGTCCCAGCAGTGGGAATCATCTTGATACTTGTGTAGTATGTAGGTAGCTAAAACACTAAGGAATAAAACTTTAAAATGTACTTAGCGGTTTTAAATACAACAGTCTACATTTAAAGTTAGGCACAAGGACATAACTTTAAAATCGCATCGTATTAACAACAATAATAGTCAGTTCCTTACTTTGAATTCATGCACATTTTAACTTAAGGACATATTCAGCAATTTTGAGTCTGTAAAAACTAAACATTTTCAAAATAAAATATTTTATATGTTATTACTTAAAAGGCAATTTTTATATTGGTACTCAGCTGCATCCGGTTAGACTGGAAGCCGACCCCGACTTAATTGGGAAAAGGCTAGGTAGATGATGATGACTTAATCGGCAATTTTTTTTTAAAGAATAAAAAAATTACGTCTCTGATTGTTTTCATATATGGGAAGAAGAAGTAAAAATCTTCATGATATGGGATCACCATCATCATGATGATTTGCTAAGAATAAATAACGATAAAAAAATTGTCTCACGTGCATGCAAAACATCGCTGCTAAACCAAAAAGTTTTCGTTAAAATCTTTTTCCCTATTTACAATAATTACGATGCATGAATTCCTGGGCCCGCAGAGGTAAATGTATTAGAAATTCGAATTCACTGTTAAATGTTAAAGAGCAAGAACAATATACGCTATTATATGCAAATTCGTTGACACTGTCGTCAGTCCCTAAGATTTGTTATTCATGTTATAATTTACTACGCGACCGTTTGAGTTTTAAGTACTATGAAAAAAGGACAGTGGTATTTAAAAATGTGGGCAATTTACTTAAAATTTGAAATATTATATCTTTTTCAGTGGATACGTTATCCAGGTTTGCAAATCCACACTGCAACATTTTACATATTTTTCCCCGAGATTAAAAACTAAATGCTCAACAAAATTATGTAAAAGAATACTCACTTGAATCCTCAGCCCACTCCAGTAACTTAATAACAATAAAAACTAAAACAAATCCGACAAAAAAGATAACCGTAAACATAAAATCAAATATTCGAAAAATAATCACATCACTACACTGTCACTGCATGTTGCCGACTGATCAAATTTCCCGCCAAACTTTGACATGTGCCAATGCCAACCGTTCGCGTCCAACGCTGTACTAACACTTCAAACCACTATTAATTACTTTAACGTATTATAATTACGTGATATTATCAACAAACACTTAATTTTATTTATGAAACGTTTAATTGGCTGCTTATTTTATTTGTTCACGCGTAAATTGTGCGACCGCGGTTCTGTTATAGCTACGCGTAACACTGAAATAAAGCGATGTATGACCTTGTAGTATTACTGTGTGTCTTGTGTGTGCGTGGGTGGGAAGCGATGAAAAGCGCTTTTTTGTTTGGTGGGGTACATTTTTATCGTATAGGTACTATGATCCCTGAACTTAGATGGGTATCTCTGTTCTACTTTTAGAATTAGTGCTGCGGCAATGCCGCCATAGAATCGATATGTTTAATCGATAATTCGTTGATAAAAGTCAGAATCTTTTTGTTTTACCGACTTCGGCAAAGGCGGGATTTGTAAGTAGGTATTTTTTATCGACTTTCTGTTTTATGTGTGCAAAGTGGCGCGGACTTTATCACATTAAATTATACCACGTATACTACATGGTATACTTAGACGATATTATACAAAATTTGAATTAAATCCATTCTCAAAAATAAATCAGCTGTTCCATATTTTACGCTACGTACGAGCTACGTGTGACAAAATGTAAGGAACAGCTGATTTTTTTTGCGTGTGTGTGTGTTATGTGCTGGCGCTACGCACACATTCACAGTATTCACGTAAAATAGGTACCTACTGTAATAGATTTTGACGATTTTAAAAGCTCGGCTCAGCGCTTAAGAGGGCCCTTTCTGGTCCGTCTATTGTCAACTCGAGCATGATTAAAAAGCTTGTTGTTTCCCCCAACGCAATGTTTGAAAAAGAAGCAAGAGTGAGAACGCGATAACATGGAACGAAAATTGGCGCGCAAAGATTTCACAAAACTTGTTCCAGGAAATACGTGTTTTTGAAAAAGCCTTGCAAGTATTTGGAAAAAATGTTTGTCATTTAGTCTAATCTACATTAACTGCGCGAGGTTTCTATGAAGATGTTTTCTTTACTTTTACAATTAATGAGTACGGTATGAACGGCCAAAGTTCAGGTAAAATTTGTACAAAAATGCGGATTTTTGGAGGCTTATACTGAATTTGTTTCTCCAAAATTTGACTTTTTACTTGCATAGAAACCTAGATAAAGTGCACAAGATACCTATTAGTTCAAAAATTTCAATGAAAGTTGTGTTACAACGCTATAATCACGTACGAGCGTTTGTATGAAAAGCATGACGGGTGGGCCGCTCTTAAAGTTGAAAATTCAATAGCGCGTTTTTATTTAGGCATTCATGTTAGTGTCGCTTAATGTTACTGAAAACGAGCATAAGTCCCATTATAAGTGGGCGAGTCTATTGTTGATATACCTAGTCTGTTACCTCGGACTTACAAGTTACAGCCTAGATTACAAGACATTTTTCTCCATGGTCTAACAAAACAAGGTCTGGCATTCCGCGAGTGACACATGAACACACGAATTATGGAAACATTTTCAGTCACCATTCTGTTAAAAAATATATATAAAGCATTGAAATTGTCGTTTCGTTTTTCTAATCAAATGAAACAATTTCATTTAATCATATACCAACGTAATTGTTAGTTAAAACCTCATTGTTTTATCGGATCCCCACAGGTAATAAAGGCGGTTGGGGAGTTATTATTACACACTACTGGTAACACAGCGGTGATGACGTAGGCTTGTCTCCCACGTGACCACTGTGTCTCGGAATGCTATACCTGGCGAAGTATATTATTATACCATGATTTTCTCAAAGTCCTCTTAAGGACCTTTCATTAGATACCAAACACAACATATTAATGTTTAATTACTGTTTCATACAACTGTAAAAGATTACATTAATATTTTACTGTCATATCATTATTTATTCAGAATTGAAATTATAAGTACATAAATAACAACTTACGTCTAATTAATTAACCTAACTTAACTAAAACTATTAACAAACTAAAAAATGGCGTCAAAAAATTCCTCCGCATCGCTGTCGATTGGTAATGTACCCAAGAGACTGGCGGCATTGCCACGTTGTATGGCAATGCTTAGCCTCTGGCCAAGGTAAAAGCCAGCCCTTGGGACACATTCACCAGGCGTTTGGAGATTTCCTTGAACAAAATATGGGCACTCGGACCCCACGGCCCGAGGGTTTCAACCCCAAACGGCTCGAAAGTATAATTACCGACAAGGTTGTTATACTTACGCCGCTTGAGGTTTTCTGCAGCCGCAGCAGCGGCGCCAGCACAGCACGCCGAGACAGGGAGATGGGATGACGCAAGAGTATCGACACATGTTGCGTCCCACACTAAAGGCCTACCCACCTTCCAAGGAAATAAAGACATGCCGTCCGGTCTCTTGCCATCGCATCGTCGCGTGCCAAGCCATTAGGTTCTAATACAGCTGGAACGCCGACGGTGACAAGAGCACGTCGGATGATGTCATTAATGTTCGCGTGCCGCGGTATGCGACCCACACTACGGCTGCAAGACAGACCGTGGTGTCTGAGGCTGTTGACAACTTCTCCACAGTGACAGCGATGAGGAGAACAAAAAGGAGCTCCTAGACGCAGGGAAGCAGCGAGGCGGAAGGTTGTGTCGTCGAATAAAGTTCCTATGTTCGACTACGGTAGTGCATGAAGCCAAAGACCCGACTCCTACTTACCACAGCCAGTGGGCGCGCACGCTCCACAGTAGTAGCAGACGTGTCAATTAAATTATTCTGTACTACTCTGCAGAGCGGCTCATTCCACCGTCTCTGGGAAGATGGATTGTCGGGTGGATCTGAATTCGGGCAAGCGAAACGCCAGGCATCTATAGCCTCGGTGAAGCACGGCACATCAAAATCAATCAGTGTGGATGCTAGGATTTTCCTGAATAATTTCTCAGTGCCGTAAACCGAGGATAAGTAAACCGTAAGCCGGTAAACTAATACTAGAAATTATTATTGTTTTCGGTAACATTTTAAGTAGGTACATTCACTACAAGCCGCCACATTGGATTTTCTGTGACGTCATATAGCCAATAACCCGTGGAACAACATAGTGCTTATAAAACTATCTACTTCGTTTGACAAAATCCGACGAGTAGTTTTGGAGTTATGAGGAACAGATGAACATACATGCATAGCCCGTTAAAATCATAGTCCTCCTTTGGGTTTGCCGTAGTCGGGTTAAAAAAGCGCGACGATCCCGTAGCGACACTGGAGCGAGGCAGTGAGAATATAAAGGCCTACCCCTGCAGTCACGACATTAGACAGCGACAAAAAACGGTCGCAAAGTCGTATCGTTGTCAAATACCTTTAATAGATTGTCAACTTTATTTCGAAAGCATAAGGTTGAAAATCTATCAAAGAAATTTGACATCGATTAGACTTAACGACCGATTTTTTTCGTTATATTTGTCGAGACTGCAGGGCCTGAATTCCTCCTACGCTGATGTCGGTCGCGTACCAGTCGTAGCAACGTACGCGCCGCTGACGTCAGCGTCGCAGTGTGGTCCTCTATCGAAAACAATGTATATACGTACGCGCGACCGACGTACGCGACCGACATCAGCGCAAGAGGAATGCAGCACCCTAGTTACGTACACACTATCTATCACAATCTGAATCATTTTGAAGTCTATTTGTAATCCATTGCTTCTTATGTTCGAAAAATTTGTCTGCTCAACAACGTAAATAACGCAATGAATGTTGTTGAACTGTCAAAATGAAACCCATTCCTACTGTTAGTGTGTTACGTAATTACCCCGCTGGCCTAAATACGGTCAGTGTAGGTACGTCAGGTCACAATATGACAAATTATAGTAGCTATTAGTAGCTACAGCAGTAACATATTATGATAGATGCCCTTTTCCTATCTTTTATTACCACCCGGCTTCCTAACTCAAACTTAACTCAAACTCAAAGTCAACGCAAACACAACTCAAACTCAAAGCATTTATTTAAAATAAACCAATTACTTGCACTTTCGAATTCTCAGAGTCGGTCAGTCAGAAACATGGGCATACCCAGCATTTTTTAAGGGGTGGGGCAGGGCAGAAGTAAATAAACTACGTAATAGGTAATTAAAAATGATTTTTATTTACTGACTGATACGTTTTATTTACTGCACTATACCTTTTTTCAATAATAACCTGCGAGAGTTCTGGCCAGGGCCGGATTTAGAGGTCTGGAGGCCTTGGGGCAATTAAGGAGTGGAGGCCCCCTCCCCTCCCAAATTATTTTCCAAATAAAATGAACAATTTTTTTCACTCGACTTTTTCTATATATAATTTATTGTGAAACCAAGTAAATTCTTTCAGCATTTAACAAACATATAAACGAAAACGAGAATTATCTGAATGCAAAAAACATTTCGAATCGTTTTTTTTTTCATATTTAAGAACAACATAATCATGTTTGTACAAAGTGCTATAGATAAAGGTAAAACAGCGAAAAAAAAATACGTGTGGCACTCGGGGACTGCCGCGGTAAGGCATAGCATTTTTTATTAGCTTATGCAATTATAATTATTTATTTATGTAGTATTTATGCAGTATTTTTTTTTCTTTGATATTAATTCAAGTTTTTTCTTTGATATTAATTCAAGTTACACTTTTTGAACGTGGTGACCGATAAGAAAACAATTATTTTTATTTTATTGAATAAATAAGAAGTTAATATCGTTTAAAATATTTTTATTTTATTTTTTATGCGGTGAGTGTGACATTATAAAGATATGATAGATACCTATACACCTGTATACTTTCTCACAAACAGCTGCTTACGTATTCGTCCGAATTCGGAGCAGCTCCTCTCGATCCGTGCGAGCTTCGTACAGTCGTACCATATACATACACGTTAAGCGAACGCTCGGCCGAGCTACATGGTAGGCGGAGTGGGGGTGTTAGGTTTTATTTTCGTTACAAAATTTCTTGATTCGGTCGCCGCGCTCAAAGCCCGCGATAAAAGCTATGCAATAGCTTAATATCAAAGCAAAAGTTGTTTACTAGTGTTTACTCGTCGGAATTTGAAAGTTTTTTTTTTCCGAAGTCTATTGTGGGGGCCCCTCTTTTGTGGAGGCCCCGGGGCTGTGGCCCCGCATGTCCTTCCCTAAATCCGGCCCTGGTTCTGGTTAAATCAACCAAAATTTTTTTTTCAAAATTTTGTGCTTCCAGAACCCTCTTTCTATGCACACTCATCATACAGAGGCCAACGAGACGGTTTTCTGTAATTTTTGACTTTAACCAAGTTTTATTCTTGATAAAGTACTAATAAATGACCTTTCGTGCATGTTGTGCAGGGCTGAGCAAGTGATATACTCGTATGTAGTAAGCGCTTGTCTTATGGTGGGAAAGTACAGCTATGTCTCTTCAACTAGCGCAACTAAATCCGTTTCCTTCAGTTTACACTGTGCCAATTTTTTTTGCTTCCACGTGTCATACCACAGTCCAGCTTCACTAAGAAAACCACATAAATTGTAGTAATTACAAGCACCTTCCATTTTTTTCAAAAAGTCTTCATTAAAGTACCCAAATTAATATTTAATTTCGTCATTATATTTATTTTGCCTAAAAATTCTTAGCTTCGGGTCAGAAGGCAGGGTGGGGCAAACGCCCACCCTGCCCCACCCTGCCCCACCGTGGCTACGCTCACAGAAAGATGAAGCTAGTTGCCCATTCCAAAGCGTAGTAGGTATCTATGAAGAAGAACGGGCAACAAACTCCATGGACACAAATTAAGTCAAAATATTGTTACAAAAAATTGGTTACATCATTCATGTTGGAATTATACAATATTAAGACATTGAATTTATACAATGCAAAGATGGTTTTTACAATCTTCAGCAGCTCCAATAGTATTTTCAAATGCTAATAAATTAGTTTATGTGCCCTTGTGGAGCAGGACCAGCGTGCAGCGTTGAGACAAGCAATTTGTTAGCGATTTACTCCCCCAACTTATAATATGCTTCGCTGCATAGTGTGCGTTTTATACAAAATTCGTTTCGTTCCGTTGGAGTATGTGGGGAGGTATTTTATTGTAACATTTTAAACAGTACTCCATGAAGGATGAGTCTATTTTAGCCAGTCTCACAACCTGGTTGAACTAATTGATCCCTATATTTCTAGTCATATAGTTGTGTCTTTCACCTCTTTTACTAAAAGATTAAAATTTTCCCATACGTACATGACATTTTCATTGATATCTTGACAAGGTATCGTCATGATGTTAATATCTTTAAACATTTCCCTTAGGGAGTCGCGCCTGCGGAGGCCCTATATTGCTCTGATGGCTCTTTTTTGCAGAATAAAAATAGACTAGTTATCTGCAGACCTTCGCCATAGTAAAATACCGTAAGACATGATAGGTACTATGAAAGTAATTGAAATAGACTAGCCTTGCGGTATATAAATTAGTAAATTGACGAATTTTTCTTACAGCATATGCTGCTGAACTTAGCCATCCTGTAAGAGATGTAAAATGAGGATCCCATTGCAGCCTTGAGTCGAGCGTGATACCCAGGAAAACAGTTTTATCGGCGAATACTAGTTTCTTTTTATTCAATACTATGTCAAAATCACTACTTTTAACGTTCGGTAAAGCAAATCATAACCATTAATTAATTTTTGCCCATTTATTACTAAATTATTAGCAGTGAACCAATTTTGTACTTGCAGTAGAACGTTATGTAGACCGCGTCGTCAAGACTTGATGCACGTCTAATTATCTTAAAGATTAAGGAATTATCGTCAGCAAATAACACCGTTTGTGGTTAGGTTTTTAAAGGGTTAAATAAGTTAAATTTAATCGAGTACATGAATAACAACTTATATCTAATTAATTAACCTAACCTAACTAAAACTATTAATAAACTAAAAAATGGCGTCAAAAAATTCCTCCGCATCGTTGTGGACTGGTAATGTACCCAAGAGACTGGCGGCATTGCCACGTTGTATGGCAATGCTTAGCCTCTGGCCTAGGAAAAAGCCAGCCCTTGGGTCACGAGAAGTGTCAAACAGGCGTTTGGAGATTTCCTTAAATAAAATATGGGCACTCGGACCCCACGGCCCGAGGGTTTCAACCCCAAACGGCTCGAAAATATAATTACCGACAAGGTTGTTATACTTACGCCGCTTGAGGTTTTCTGCAGCCGCAGCAGCGGCGCCAGCACAGCAAGCCGAGACAGGAAGATGGGATGGCGCAAGAGTATCGACACATGTTGCGTCCCACACTAAAGGCCTACCCACCTTCCAAGGAAATAAAGACATGCCGTCCGGTCTCTTGCCATCGTCGCGTGCCAAGCCATTAGGTTCTAATACAGCTGGAACGCCGACGGTGACAAGAGCTCGTCGGATAATGTCATTAATGTTCGCGTGCCGCGGTATGCGACCCGCACTACGGCTGCAAGACAGACCGTGGTATCCGAGGCTGTTGACTACTTCTCCACAGTGACAGCGATGAGGAGAACAAAAAGGAGCTCCTAGACGCAGAGAAGCAGCGAGGCGGAAGGTAGTGTCGTCGAATAAAGTTCCTATGTTCGACGACGGTAGTGCATGAAGCCAAAGACCCGACTCCCACTTACCCACAGCCAGTAGGCGCGCACGCTCCACAGTAGTAGCAGACGTGTCAATTAAATTATTCTGTACTACTCTGCAGAGCGGCTCATCCCACCGTCTCTGAGAAGATGGATTGTCGGGTGGATCTGAATTCGGGCAAGCGAGACGCCAGGCATCTATAGCCTCGGTGAAACACGGCACATCAAAATCAATCAGTGTGGATGCTAGGATTTTCCTGATTAATTTCTCAGTGCCGTAAACCGAGGATATGTAAGCCGGTAAACTAATACTAGCAATTTTGCGGACGCCGAGGCCTCCCATACGAATGGGAAGAGTAGCTTGTGTCCAAGCTCGGTCGTCCATGGCCACATTTAAAATCGAAGTTAATGTATGTCGGATAATTTAGTCAATTTTGTCTAAAAGGTGAGTGTGCTTCCATAAATGGGAAGCGCGAAGGAAATATGTTAATTTAGGGCCGAAACAGCAGTAACGGATTAAGGTTATGGCCGAATGCATGTTAATTTGGAACAATCTTTCCGAAACGTCATTGAAATTTTTGATTTTTTCCTCAATAAAAAAGGAAAACGAATTATCAAAGATTGGACACCCAAGGAGACGAAGAGAGCTTTTTTCAATAATTTTAATTTCTGGAGCTATCGCGTTAAATTTGGGAAGTGTCAGATGTCTGTCAGTACTGTCCGCTAAATATAGTTCACATTTCGAAAAGTTGAGATCAAGGCCAATAGAATGAAGTTCATTTTTTAAGAATTGAAGGTCATTTAAAACAGTTTCTACATCGCCTCCCAAGGTTCCATCATCAAGATACCAAACGTTAAATTTGGAATTTAGCTGTCGAATAATAGGGTGAATGGCTAAACTAAAGATCACTGGCCCGAGGGGATCACCTTGTTGACAGCCAACAGAAGATTCCAGAATGTTGTCCCGATACAGTAATTTAGACGGGTGTCTGTAACATTGCCAGAGGAAACTAAAAATTTGGGGTATTTCTTTTTTAGTTTCTGCCAGCAAGGTGTCCCTATTAACAGAATTGAATGCATTCTTTATGTCAACCTTCAAGATGACCTCTCCTGTGCCAGAATTTAGATAGGTCGACAAGGCGTGTACGGCAGCCTCGCAGCCCCCTTTGGAGCCATAACCTAGCTGCAGGGGCTGAAATTTTTTCGAAACAAACTCACCATAAAATTTACAGCAAATCTTGGCTGCCATACGACGGTAAGTTGTTCCCACGGCAATGGGACGAATGCCGCCATCCCTTTTACGCAGGGCGCATAGATTGGCCCCGTAAAGAACGTCGATGACGGCCTCGTTCACCTTGCCGGAGAGCATTAGGTTAACCAGAGCCGTAAGCTCCTTCAAAAGCAACTCACCAGCTGCCCCGGCACCTAAACAAATAAGGTCCTTAAGGGCTGAGGACTCAGGCCGTCTAGGCCGCCAGCGGAGCCGCTGCGGAAGGAGTTAACGGCTGTGATTAACTCCCGACCTGTAATGGTGAGAGAGTGGTTATCCAGATTAGGGGGGTCGGGGAAGGAAAGGCCATCCGCTGGGGCAGGGTGTTTGCTCTCCAGCGCTGCGAGCGTTTCGGGAGAACAAGGAGCCACCACATCACTGCTAAAAAGAATCCTGGCTGCACCGCTTATGTCACCGTCCCCTAACTTCGATTCTACGAGATGGGATATACCCCTTGAAGAGGTATATCTCTGTGTCTGTAATTTTGAATCTAAATTGTGAGCCGAAATATGACAGTTTTCTTTAATTTGCGCGGTTAATGTCTGTTTAGTTGCCAAATTCTTTTGTACATGTAGGATTCTGTAAGGGAAGGTGAGCAGCTGTTCCCAAGCACTTTGCGAGTTCTCCCGGACGGCAAGACGAACGCAACCTGCTAGGTGTTGTGCCACTAGAGGTCTAGCACCGCGGGGAACTCGCTTCAAAACAGGAACAGAGTTTTTTTTATTTTGAAAGGGTTTTCCAAAACGGGTCAAAAGTGGATGTAGCTGGTGTTGGAGGTACAGATGTTGAGACAGGGTCTGAGGTGAACTCACTTTTTGGTCTGTGTACTTTACCAATATGCACATTCAGACCCCGCTTACCTTTAAAAAAACGTGCCTGGGTACACAGCGGGCATCTCTCCAAGATGCTTAGCGAAGATGAAGGTTGACAAGCACTACCACTATCATCCACTACATCGCTGCTGCCACTGAACATTTATTTAAAACGATTTAAACTTATCCTAACCGTAATAAAAATAATAACTAAAACTAAACTAAATTATCAAGAAAAAACACTGAAAAGTCTATTTAACAAAGTCACTGATGACAATGATGACCGGAGCGGCGCGGCGCAGTCGCGCCTAGGGCGCCGCGCTGACGATGCATTTCGACGCAGACCGCGGCCAGTACTTGGATGGGTGACCATCCATTTCATAACCAGACCTCTCCGTGTCTTGGGGTCTCGGATAATATCACTCCGCACATTCCGCTTTTCACAACACCAATAGTAATTATACGCGTATTGATCTCATCTGCTCGACGTCCGTAGGTCACTACAGGGATCCAGTACCTAGAAAACCAGCGTCAGGTATATTTGTCTGACACATGCTGAGCTGGAGTCCCATTTGGTGCCACTTTGAGACGCACACCGCACTTTTGTAGGTTATTTATTTAAATGATTAAACGTTACATTTATTTTTTGAGCGTTGATCATTGAACTACTCGGAATTTCTAATTAAATTAATTGTTTCTGATAAACAAGAGCTTTTTAAACATCGCCATATATATCAATTTATAAACGGTTTTTAATAAATCGGTAGATCATTAATATATACTATAAAGAGGAAAGGACCTAATATCGAGACTTGTGGAGCACCCATTTTATACTTTTAAATCAAGTGAATTGATACCATGTATTAGAACTTTTTACTGTCTATCATTTAAATAAGATTTTACTAAAGTGAGCGCAAGTTTACCTAGTCCGTAGTGCCCAAGTTTTAAGAAGTTTCTTGATTAACCCAGTCAAATGCCTTAGAGAGGTCACAAAAGATTCCTATGGCATCTTGGGCCTCCTCCCACGCTGTAAATATGTATTTTAATAAGGTGACACCGGTGTTACCCGTACAACGTCCTTTGGTGACACTATATTGCTGATCGTGTTGTGACCAATCGAGACCCTCCGTGCCTCGGAAATCACGTTAAGCCGTTGATCTCAGCTGTCATTCGTAGATCTTTGACAGTCGTTACGAGTATTCAGAAGCCCAAAAGTGTGACAACCATTCTTATTTTCGACGGCACTTAACTTGGCAAGATTTTGGTGTAGTGGGAGTATGTTTGCGCATGCACAGTTAGTGATACAAAAAAAAAATACACACATATTGCTTGTAAAAAATACAGTTTTATTCTATGGTTATTGTCATAATATATTTTTAAACATGTATGTTTAGAAGGAAGTTAAAGAACGGAAAAACGGATCTAACGACATTTGCCAAGCTACGTGCCGGTGACTGAACCAATGGTTATCGTGTTACCCAGAAACTGCAATCTGAATCACTTTGAAGCCTAATGCTAATCCATTGATTCTTATGTTCGAAAAAAAATTCTGCTCAACAACGTAAATAACGCAATGAATGTTGTTGAACTGTCAAAATGAAACCCATTCCTACTGTTAGTTTGTTACGTAATTACCCCGCTGGTTTGTGGAGGTCGGATAGGCAGTCGCTTCATGTAAAACACTGGTATTCGGCTGTATCCGGTTAGACTGAAAGCCGACCCCGACATAGTTGACAAGAGGGTAGGCGGATATCTCTGTCTTACCCTTTGGGATTTAATGGGTTAGAAGAGATAGTGGGTCGAAGAGGTAAGTGTTTTAAAAGATCTACTTGCAGAAATAAACATTATATTTTCATCATTTCAGAGTCCCTGCTAACTTGGTACTACTAGCGCCATCTAGGTAAATGATAAAGTACCATTAAAATACTGTTTGAATATAGATGGCGTTACGTGTATTTTAAATCACGTAAAATTGATAAAATGATATAAAAGTAATTATTGTTTTTTTTTTTTTGCCACATGGTTTAAAACCCAACGCTCTACGTACGTTCGGACTCCATGTCCTTTATTTTTAGGGTCATTGAATTAGAATTGGCCTCAAATGTCATGATTTCATGAAATAGTCATTCAATAGGTTGCCAGCCTTTTGGGCACTTTTCCTGTCGACAGCGATGCGGATGAATTTTTTGATGCCCTATGATTCTTTTCCTTCTTTCTTTTTTATTTATTGTTATTTAGTTGTACATACTATTAATATTATTTGTAGATTATGTAAGATATATTATAATTAAAATAAATACATATTCCTAACAACAAAAACAAAAAAAAAACACTAGGTTAATTTGAACTTTAGAGAGTTGTGTTGATAATTTTAATGACTATAATTCTGTTAATACACGTCTCAGTACTCATTCTATTTCTAGCCATATCATCTTCACACAGTCCATCCATGGTGTCTTTAGTCTTCCCCTACTTTTTTACCCATCCACATTCATACTAAAAACATTCCGAAATTATCCATATTCATATAGATTATACAGGGTGACAGGGACATGGACGCGCAGACTGTAACCATGAATTCAGCACATGATTCTAGATCCCCTGCGTAGGAATCGATAGTCGGTTATCAAAAAAAAAAAACACGTGTGGCACTCGGGGACTGCCGCGGTAAAGCTATTGCATAGCATTTTTTATCAACTTATGCAATTATAATTATTTATTTATGCAGTTTTTTTTTCTTTGATATTAATTCAAGTACAGTCGTACCATATACATACACGTTAAGCGAACGCTCGGCCGAGCTACATGGTAGGCGGAGTAGGGGGTGTTAGGTTTTATTTTCGTTACGGAATTTCTTGATTCGGTCGCCGTGCCCAAAGCCCGCGATAAAAGCTATGCAATAGCTTAAAACAGCTGTTTCATAGAAATGTGCAAGACGTCCGCGGTCAAAGTTTAGGGTACAGCAATTTTTTTTTTCGGTTATAATCTAGATCTGAATCCATGGAGTTAATCTAAAAATCCAGACAATTTTGTCAAATAAAAATACAAAATAGTAAATAGGGCCGTGATTTATTTTGAGATCAAAAGAACATAAAAAAATACAGTTTATATAAAAAAAATAAAACAAAACACAATAATTAATTTTGAGATCAAAACAACGTTAGCTTAGTAGGCAATTAATAATTTAATAATAATAATAGTAAATAATTTATTTATTTATTCAGACAAAGTCCATAATTGTGAGTCACTAAAAATATAGAATATATCTTACAAACTAAGTTACTACAGACATATCACAAAACGTTAGTTACATAAAAGCTGTGCATAAAATCATGAAATCACTCGCCCGAGTTCAGGATGTAATGATGGCCACGCTATCTGACCAGAATCCGAACGAAAGCCTTCATGACTGCCGAGTCATACTTCTCCGCAATTACTTGAAGGATACTGTTAGTAGGGTACTCTGCTCAGTAGGGAAGCGACTCGCTTGCGCATGTAGCATGGAAGCCATCAACCCGAGTCTCCACAAACATACCCGAAGCGCTACAAAAGGGGGGCGTTGCTCCGCTTTTGTAGCATTGCGGGTAGAATAAATAATTCTCTAAATAATTCTGTCTAGATAAATCCGGACGGATGGTAACCCTATTTGCGAAAGGATTTTTGAAAATTCATCCCATCATCGGGTTAATAGGGGATGAAAGTTTGTATAGAAATTCGTAATTTTTGCCGATAGGAAACTCCATGGGGCCCATATATTGCCTAGTTCAGGGTGAAGGAAAGAAGGACAAATTCGGTATTTATTTGGGTCACACAGGAAATCATTATCATGCTGATGTTTTTGGAACGAAGTTCCATATCCTAAGGTACGGACTTGGCGGATGGGGGCTAGGCGAAAAAAGTGTAAGAATTTTCCGTTACGACCCTTTCTTTATTTATTTGTTAGGTTGAACGCGCTAATCTCAGGAACTTCTGGTAGGAATTGAAAAAATATTTGTGTTGGATAGACCATTTATCGCGGAAGGCTATAGGCTATATAACATTACGCTACGACCAATAGGAGCGGAGCATAAATGAAGAATGTTGCAAAAACGGCAAAAAATGATTCCTTTTGTGAGCTTCCGTGGCATGCGCTGCGTAAACGGTTAAATTTACGCAAAAATCATGTACGACGAAATTGTTCCCCTTTAAAAGTTCAAAAAAAAGTCCGCGACAACATAATATGTCTATCTTTTAAGGTTGAATTTGGTATATTATAAGGTTGGTCAATATAACCCTTTTTATGGTAATCAAAGTTCTATGGATGTTCTAAATATACTAAGAAAGGAACTTCGTTCCAACCGAGTGTTCCACGACACTCGCACATTTTTTTTTTGAAGTTGGAGTACTAGGTTCTGCCAGAGGCGTCGCCCGCGTGGTGATCAGAAATTACCCACGGGGACTGGAATAAAAAGTGTCCTATGTCCTAACCCAGGTCATAGTCTATGTGTCTCTTCATCGAAATCCATTCGGACATTAAGGCGTGAAAAGGTAACGACACACAGACAGAGTAACATGCGTATTTATAATACAGGGTGGCCGACTGGGACGTTTACAAAGTTTTTAGTCAACAAAATTTAAATAATTACATCGGGGAATTTAAAGCTACAGGCTCAACTACAGCGCGGGCTGGTGCTTCGTCGAGCAAGGGTCAGGGGGGAAGCAAGGGGGGGGCCGACGATTGATATCAGGACGTTGTATATATGCTAGTTGCGCGGTAAACTCTGCTTGCGCGATGCAGGATTTTGCGTGACGTCAGTGTGACGCGGAGCTCGCATGTGGCGTCGTAGATGCCGCTGCAACAATTTTTGTACATATGTCTTGATTTCTGTCTGAGATATTTTCTTGTTTTGTACTTTTTAGATCGCTTTTATTTTTCCGTAGTCGGGTTACAGTCAAAATTCAGTTTAAAACATTTGAATTTTTTATGTATTTCACCCATATTTCAATTGGGAAGCATTGTCCGTCCTTAAAATACAGTTCAAAATCTGTCATATCTTGTGGGTGACGGAATGTTGCCAGATGTCTATATTTGCATTTTTTTGCCGCGTCTTGCATTTCGTTTCCAATAAATGCAGATCCAATGACTTCAATTCGAAGAGATCTCGCAGCTATTTTTCTGAAAAAAAAAAGTTCCTACTTAATTTAAATGATAATAGTTAAAATTAAAAAACCCCCGACACAAAAAAGAGCTTATAATCTTGAAACGGCTGAACCGATTTTGATAAAACATATCTAAGAACCACCGCTAGAAAACCTGCTTTCAAATAAAAAAAACCGCATCTAAATCGGTTCACCCGTTTAAGAGCTACGGTGCCACAGACAGACACACACATAGCGGTCAAACTTATAACACCCCTCTTTTTTGTGTCGGGGGTTAAAAATAATACTGTGTAGATATTTGAGACGCGCCATGATGGGTTGAACGCGTATACGTTCGAAATTTGTTTTTTTTGTTAATTTTCGGCCAGTCTTCATTGTAGCGGCGAGCCTATCTATTGGAAAAGTCTTTTGCGATTTCTGACTTTTCTAATATTCAAACCTCGGTTGGTCCGATAGAGATTTTGATCATTATATTAAACAGCGGGGTAATTACGTAACACACTAACAGTAGGACTGGGTTTCATTTTGACAGTTAAACAACATTCATTATACTTAAGAAGCAATGGATTAGCAATATCTTTCAAATGATCCAGATTGTGATTGGTAGTGTGTTACGCATTATTGGTGAAGGTTACTCTGCACATACTCATAAGGAACCATAAAACCACATACCTAATTAATTATGTATTATGTAATAATAATGTCGGGGAAAAAGTACCTATTTTCGTATTTTTTATATATTTTTTTTATATATATTTTATTATTATTATATATATAAAGTTGTAATAAAATCTCTGTAATATTTGTATCTGGCTGGTTTTTATACAATTAAATAAAAGATATTTATAAAAAGTAAAATTAAAAGCAAAAAAGGTTTTCCCGCCATTTTTCAATTGCTTTTCTTTCTGTCAAATTGAGTGAATCTAACGAAGAAATTCGATACATTTTGAAGTTTTATTACAAAAAAGGGAAAAATGCGACACAAGCCGCGAAAAAAATATGTGACGTTTATGGACTTAACGCAGTGTCAGTAAGAGTAGCATAAAGTTAGTTAAAGCGTTTTCAGTCCGGGAATTTTGATGTCAAAAATGCAGCTTGATGTGGTCACCCTGATAAAGTCGAAGCTATTTTAAAAAAAATTGGAAAATCCAAAAGTGCACGCCACATAATCTCATTCTATTCTATACAAAAAGACAAAAAACTAACGAAATGTCCAGACGTATTTTTATATTACTAATTACAATTAAACTACATTGAATTAGACCGTGATTTTCGAAATGAGTTAGTTTTCGATAATACTGAAAGTTTAAAGTTTTCGGGAGTTATCGTGACCACGCCAAGATCCAGACATACAGACACACGGACGTCCACAGAATATTTTTTTTAAACAGTTTTTTTCATTATTTTCAATAGCAAAATGTCTTTTGATAAAAACTTTTTCACAAAAAAACAACCGACTTCCAAAAAAAGACACCAAAAAAACGTGAAAAATAACTTTAAATTCGGAAGTCGGTGTCTTTGGTTTTGTATTTTAGTTTTTGGCCACCGACTTCCGAAAGTTTTTATTTTTCACTTTTTAGTTGTGGTACCCTACCCTACACACATTCGTATACCACTACTTGATATGTAAATAACAGTGACAGGAAATTATTAAAACATCATCAATATAAACTAAGTGGAAAAAATACGCATTATTAAGGATAACTCAAAAACTGCTAGTCAGAACTTGATAAAATTTAAATGGGACCACATGTGAAGCACCAGCTTTCAAATAAAAAAAGAATCCTCCAAATCGGTTCACCCAGAAAAAAGTACTGAGCTAACACACATAAAAAAAAATATACAGTCTAATTGAAAACCTCCTCCATTTTTTGAAGTCTGTTAAAAATAACATGAGTGTTGAAACTAGTGTTTTTTCTTGACGTTTGTGTGTGAATATTATTCTACAAGTGCGACATGAAGTAAATAGAGACATTTTTAGCTCAAGGAATTACTTTTTCTTTGTAAAGCGAGAGTAGAGCACTACCTCACGCGCTTCGCTTATGAGGCGTGCAAAAGTTGAACAAGGTAACAAACAATATATAGTAATCAACGACACAGCTCAAAAGTTAGGGGTTGACCACAAAACAGTTTTGACCAAAAAAGCTTGATATTAGGGTGCCAAACGTGCTCTTAGTCTTGAATTTGTATATAAAATACGAAATAACTTTTTCCCCGACCTAATCTAATATATAAAATTCTCGTGTCACAGTTTTCGTTGCCATACTCCTCCGAAACGGCTTAACCGATTTTGATGAAATTTTTTGTGCTTATCCGGTATCTATGAGAATCGGCCAACATCTTTTTTTTTTTTTTTTTTTTTTTTTTTTTTTTTTTTTTTTTTTTTTTTTTTTTTTTTTTTGGTAGGTAGTGTAGGGAGTTAGGGAGGTAGGTAGGTAGGTAGGGTAGGTAGGTAGGTAGGGTAGGTAGGTAGGGTAGGTAGGTAGGGTAGGTAGGTAGGGTAGGTAGGTAGGTAGGTAGGGTAGGTAGGTAGGTAGGTAGGGTAGGTAGGGTAGGTAGGGTAGGTAGGGTAGGTAGGTAGGGTAGGTAGGGTAGGTAGGGTAGGTAGGGTAGGTAGGTAGGTAGGGTAGGTAGGTAGGGTAGGTAGGTAGGGTAGGTAGGGTAGGTAGGTAGGTAGGGTAGGTAGGTAGGGTAGGTAGGTAGGGTAGGTAGGTAGGGTGGGTAGGTAGGGTAGGTAGGTAGGGTAGGTAGGTAGGGTAGGTAGGTAGGTAGGGTAGGTAGGTAGGGTAGGTAGGTAGGGTAGGTAGGTAGGGTAGGTAGGTAGGGTAGGTAGGTAGGGTAGGTAGGTAGGTAGGGTAGGTAGGTAGGGTAGGTAGGTAGGGTAGGTAGGTAGGTAGGGTAGGTAGGTAGGTAGGGTAGGTAGGTAGGGTAGGTAGGTAGGGTACGCCGTAGATAAGTACCGCAACCCGTGCGAAGCCGGGGCGGGCAGCTAGTATATATATATAAACCTACCTCATTCTTATCATTTCATTTGTAATGCCGATATTTCTGTATGCAGGAGATATGAATATACCAGATGAAGTGAGATACGTGCATACTTTTTGCTTACTCATGTACCAAACTCGCCCTTCGATTATTTTCGTATATCTTAAAAAACTTCTGAAACCCTCGCCGGAATCCTGAAACATTGAAGTGGGCTTTTATTATCTGCATTTTTGTTTTTTCGTCTCCCTTTAAATCCATCCAAAGGTTGTCTGTAAAAGATCGCTTCTAGCGATAAGACCGCCCATTGTGTCAGCCTGTGTAAAATGTCTACATTTATATCTGTAATTTTTATGGTGTACATAATAAAGAGTATTCTATTGTATTCTTTTATTAGCAAACTAGCTGCTGCCTGCGGCTTCGCCCGCGTGGATGTCGGAATTTATCCCACGGGAATGTGATAGCGGGATAAGAAGTAGTCTATGTTACTCCTTATAACATCAGCTATCTGTCAGTAAAAGTCCCGTCAAAATCCAGCCGTTTCGGAGATTAGCCGGAATAAACAGACAGACAAAAAAAAATGGTTTTTTTTTTGTTATAATTGTTGATATACTTGGCCCTGGGCACATTAGGATAATGGGTCCCTTTGACCTTGATAGAGCACAATTTTGTTAAAATAGACAAAGAAAGTAGACATGCAAAGTTCTAGATTTATTTTGATTTATTTACAGTCTCATTAAATGAATAGATAATTTAGTAAAATCCACAGAAGTAATTATTTTAGCATTCACAGGTCAGTGCTTAAAAATCTATGTTGATTGAAGAGGTACACTTCTAGATTTGAGATCGGCAAAATGATGATTTTTCTTTAAAACAGTGTAAAAGAAAGAAAGAAAGAAAGAAAATACATTTATTTGCGGTAAACATGACGCAAAGAAAAAACACACAAATACAAAAAATAACGAGTTGGGGAAAAATATGCGTCACATTCACGCAAAACGGCAATCGCTCAGCATAATGCTACGACCCTATGCGAGACAGAGCCCCAGCGCTGGTTTTCAGCGATAACCGGCGCTGTGTAGTTACTTAGTTTACCATTAGATTGTATTTTAATATATTTTTATGTATAATGTTTTTTTTCTACATGCTGAAATCGGAAAGCCTGATTTTCGGGCGAGAGTAAAGTAGCTTCGCGCATGCAAAAGCTAATAAGCAAGTAGGTATTGTAGTCAGTAATGAGCATTTGATTTTGTCTAAATAAATATGTTATCTATATGTATATAAAAATTAATTGCTTTTCGTTAGTCTCGCTCAAAACTCTGAAAAGGCTTGACCAATAAGATTTTATTTTTTGTTTTATTCACCTCTTTACTGGGGTGGTTTAGAAGAAAAAAAGATAGGAAAACCCAATAGGAAAAATTTTGACAGGGCGTCTGACGGGTCAGCTAGTTAGGTAGCTAAGTAGAGTAGGTAGGTAGGTAGGGAAAGTAGGTAGGTAGGGTAGGTAGGTAGGGTAGATATGTAGGGTAGGTAGGGTAGGGTAGGTAGTGCAGCGTAGAGCTGGCTGCTAACACGCCGGGGACTCGAACCCCGACGTGAGCTAGCTAAAAAATCAAACTCACGAAGCTGGTACACGTAAAATTTATTAATAAAAAGAACAACCGAAATAATTAAGAAATAAGTCAAAAAATGAAAATATTTAGTCGTTGGAAATTGTATAAGGCTACCAAAAAAAATATATCACAAGAAGATTTTTGGAGAAAAAAACTTATGGATGTTTCCAAATTTTAGGAATTTAAGTATATAGACGAATTTAAATTCGATTGCAATCGTACGAAATTCGTGCCGCTCTATAAATTATTTAACACAAATAAGCTCAAAATTAAGGTTTTTCTTTACATAATTTCGTTAATATAAATTTTAAAGAGAATAAGATCTGATATTAAGAATTTAGGAAAGCAACTTAAAATTAAAATGTCACACGACGGTATAACACAGAACACTTCTATTATATGATGGTTGGGCGTTATTGCGCCACACAAATGTCTTATTTAGCACCTGATGTGTCCGTTAGGCACCTGTGTCGTCGACCTTGCTCGGCAACGATCCTGCGCTTCTCTCCGCAAGCTCGCTCGGACTTCAGCGGCCGGCAGACGAAGGAAGAAGACAGGCGAACAATAAATGGCAGGGTAAGGCCAAAAAAAGGTGGCCTTTCAAACAATCTAAGAAAAAGGAAATCTTCTTAGATTAAAGAAGAAGGCACAAGTAACAAGAATACGGAACCTATAAAGGGATTACTCACCAAAGAAAAAAGGGACGAGAAATTCCAGGGAACGTATCCGCTGGCTACTCACATATAGTGGTGGTTAAAATTTGAAACTAACTTTCGAAGAAAGATTAAATATTATTGAATAAAATATCCACACAATAGGAATTCCAACGACAGAATGCGTTGCATTTTTTTCTTCTTGACAATGTACAGAACAATTGTCAATTTTTTGAATATTTCAAAAAAAACGAAAAAGTAAAAAAACTGACCGAATGACTCGTAAAAAGAATTTAATCGAAATGACAACAAAAAGTATCTACTTGCAGGAATTATACTGCAGTAGGTAGGGTAGGTAGGGTACGTAGGGTAGGTAGGGTAAGTAGGTAGGGTAGATAGGTAGGGTAGGTAGATAGGGTAGGTGTTAGATACTTAGTGCTACCTGTGCGAAGCCGAGCCGGGTAAAGCTAGTTAGGTAATAAATATCGGTTATCGTTTGGTGATCTGGCAGGAACTAGGGGGCCCCTATCGATCGTTGGGCCCTGGGTACGTGCCCAGAGTGCCCAGTGGGAAAGAGGGGCCTGTGCGCCCACCCCAAGCTATATGGGACAAGAACAGGAAGATGATGAAGAAGAGGATGATGGGATTTGTGACTTAAATTGATATTCTTAGTTAAGACCAAGAATACCGTCTTCTTCTGTACTTACTTTGGTCAAGTCCGGGAAAGTATCATGTATGTTTCGAACATACAAAATATCGACGGCAACCAAAGTGCGTTCTACGTGCGTGTAGCAACCCAGTGCGACGTTCTGGTCAAGGTACATCGCAATCCAATTCCTAAGAAGCACCTTCGAAACTGGATCGAAGTCTGAAAGGAGTAAGTTAAATCTTAGCATAATCAGCCTATAATGTTCCCACTGCTGGGACACAGGCCTCCTCTCATCGAGAGGGAGTGGGCCGTAATCCACCACGCGAGCCAACTGCTGGTTGGTAGAAGTCACGTCTTCGATTTTTTGATTTTAGAGTATGCCGGTTTCCTCACGATGTTTTCCTTCACCGTTTTGAGAGCTGTAGTGATGAAATTATTTGTACAAAGTAAAGCAGCTACCTCGTAAGTCGGGGCCACTAGCACTGACCCACCACTGCAGCAGTGGTGGCTCCTAAACATAATATTCTAGTTAGATCTTACTGTAGCTTAAATTCTAAATAAACGACTTATCTACTTTAGACTTATTACTATCTACTATCCAGATACTTCTGATTATCCCGTTCCACTGGAAACCGAACCCTACATATTTGGGAAACAGCTTGGCAGGTGATGATCTCCCCCGAATCGGGGTACCCTCTCTGAATTCAGAAGGCCACCTCCTGGAAGGCCTTTTTTTTAACGGGTTGTTAATCCTCATGGATATGTCCTACGCCCTGGGCCGGCGGAAGAGGGAAGGGTCGGTCTGACTTCTACTGATTAAAACCATCCCGTGTTTCCTCGCACACTTGCACCGGGGGCTACGGGGGCACTTAAGCACTCTTCAACGCAGCCCCCGACTGGAGCCGGCCCGCTCTGCGGGTCCCGTCTGGTCAAGTGGGGGGAGTGAGGTGCTCGACTCCCCCCACGACCACTAAGAGGGGCGCGCGTGGAAGATTACGCGCCACCACCTCGGGTATTATATAATTTCGATAGGGGGTGGCGGATGGACGTCCCCGAGTCTTTGTTCTTTATTTTTTTTCTTGCTGGGAAATGATCAAATGACCTCTCCCGCTCTGGGCGGAGCGGAAGGGCGTGCCAAACTCTTACTGACTAAAACCCACCCGTGTTCTTTCAGTTGCCTGCTGCTGCGGCGAAACGGGGGACCCTCTCTAAATCCAGAAGGTCACCTTCTTGAAAACCTGTCCCTACTTTACTTGATTTATGGTTAATATGGCCGGCCCATTGCCACTTTTGTATACTTTCCTAACTGCTTACCTGATCTCCAGAACCCAGTAACTGGGTAACACGATACCCCTTGGTAACACTAGTTGTCACACTTTCGAGTTTCTGACTACCCGTAATGACTGTCAAAGATTCACGAATGACAGCCGGGACCAACGGCTTAGCGTGCTTTCCGAGGCACGGAGGGTTCTCGAAAAACCACGTAATAATGTATCCAATGTCCGACCTTGGCAAGCGTAGCTTAACCTGATCAATCGATCAGTCGTGACAGGGTAAAAACTAAAATAATTAATAAAAACTTACCAAGTGCGCCAATGATTGAATCGTCTCTGAGAAGTTCTTGCATTATCAAATCCAGAGCCTGTTTTTTTGCTTCTGCAGTGCTCAAAACATTGATTACAAATCTGTAATCAAATAAATATGTAAGGGAATGGTACAATTTAGGTATCTGTTACCATTATAAGGCTTGACATTGGGTCCTTTCCTCTTTTTAGTATATATTAATGATCTATCCCATTTATTAAAAACCCAACCACAAATGGTGTTATTTGCTGACGATACTTCTTTTTTTTTTTACCGACTTCAAAAAAAGGAGGAGGTTCTCAATTCGACTGTATTTAAAAAAAAAAATTGTGTGTTAGCTCAGAACTTTTTCTGGGTGAACCGATTTTGATGATTCTTTTTTATTTGAGAGCTGGTGCTTTACATGTAATCCTATTTTGATCAAGTTCTGACCAGTAGTTTTTGAGTTATCCTTAATACTGCGTATTTTTTAACTTAACACTTCGTTTATATTTTTATATTGATGATGTTTTAATAATTTCCTGTCACGGTTATTTACATATCAAGTAGTGGTATACGAATTTGTGTGGGGTAGGTACCACAACTAAAAAGTGAAAAATAAAAACTTTTTTACAATAAAACAACCGACCTCCAAAAAAAAAAACACTAAAAACCGTGAAAAATACTTTAATTTCGGAAGTCGGTGGCCAAAAACGAAAATACACAACCAAAGACACCGACTTCCGAAATTAAAGTAATTTTTCACGGTGTTAAGTGTTTTCTTTTTGGAAGTCGGTTGTTTTTTTTTAAATTAAAAGGCGAGCATCAAATCTTGATGACGTAAATAACGCCGTACTGAAGATCCAAAATTAGTTCACTGCTGATAACTTAGTATTAAATGGGAAAAAAACGAAGTGTATAAGATTTTGTTCACCAAATTTCATAAGTAGTAACTGTGAGATATTATTAAATCAAGAGAAACTAGAATTCATCGATAAAATTGTTCCCTGGTGATCACGCTCGACTCAATGCTTCAATGGGGTACTCATTTAACATCCTTTGCAGGACGGCTAAGTTCAGCAGCATATGCTGTGAGAAAAATCCGTCAATTTACTGATGTAGGTACCGCGAGGCTAGTCTATTTTAGTTACTTTCATAGTATTATGTCGTACGGTATTTTACTACGGGGACGGGCTGCAGACGTCGAGTCTATTTTTATTCTGCAGAAAAGGAGCCATCAGAGCCATATATGGCCTCCGCAACCGTGACTTTCTAAGGAAGCGGTTTAAAGATATTATCATGACACGGTACCTTGTCAATATATATACTAATAGGTTAAGAATGAGTTTATGTACCGCGGTCATCTGAGACGTCACTCCAACGCCTATAAAAGCGGTTGTCAACCGAGCCGCGCCCCTTTGTCCGATGAGGTCCCAGCCCGCGTCGTAGCTGAGCCTGTATCTTTAAATTCCCCTGTTAATAATCATAATATTATAAAACCTTCGATCCAGCCTGTCCCCACTCGCTGCCTTCTCTCAGTGACGCCCTAAGCCGAGGTCCGTACCCCACAGGGGGTGCCCTTAGCGTGCGGTCATTTAATTATAAGTTTTAGTATTAAAAATTCCGCTTCTGGCTGGAGGCTCTTTTGAGTAAAATCATTAAGGCACCCACAGGACAGTTCGGTTAAGTAGCCAGGACCTCAGTGGTCAAAACTACGAGTTGCCATTCAAAAAAAAAAAAAAAGCCGCGCTCCTTTTTTCCCGCTCAGCGTTTGCGCAGTGAGGACGTAGGATTTCGTCTCGGATCACAGCTAAGTCTTTGTTTCGTGGTCATTTCGTTTCTATGTGCAAATACTGCCTTTGTTTATTGTGTTTTGTTTAAGTTGATTGTAATATACAAGCTAAAACTAAAATATATATACCTACTATTTACAAGAGTATAATAAAAAAAAAAGGTGAAGAGCTCACAGGGCATCAAAAAATTCGTCCGCATCGCTGTCAATGGGATAAGTGCCCAAAAGACTGGCAGCATTGCCACGTTGGGTGGCAATGCTGATTCTTTGGGATAAAAATAGGCCAGCCCTCTGGTCACGTGAAGAGTCGACCAACCGCTTGGCGATGTCCCGAAATATTTGATGAGCATTGTGACCCCAAGGCCCTAGTGTTTCAACCCCAAACGGCTCAAACATATAGCTCCCAATAAGGTTGATATACTTCCGCCGTTTGAGGTTTTCTGCTCCTGCAGCAGCCGCCCCAAGTTGATTGTTTCCTATTAAATAGTGCGTGATTATTTGTGTTAGTTATTTAGTTCGTTATTTAAATATATGTAAGTTAGGCCGATCTGACAGTTGTTTTTTTTTATTTTAATACCACTCCGGCGGGGTAATTACGTAACACACTAACAGTAGGAATGGGTTTCATTTTGACAGTTCAACAACATTCATTGCGTCATTTAGGTTGTTGAGCAGACAATTTTTTCGAACATATGAAGCAATGGTTTAGCAATAGGCTTCAAAATGATTCAGATTGTGATAGATAGTGTGTTACGTAATTAGGGTGCTGGTCCCTAAGAATACATATTTATGAAAACATTGTGTACGTAAGGAAAAATCTACATCTTTTTATTAAATGAGGTGAAAGACACAATTATGACACTAGAAATAGGGACCAATTGGTTCAACCTGGGTTTCAGGCTGGCTAAAGTAGACTCATCTTTCATGGGGTACTGTTTAAAATGTTACAATAAAATACCTCCCCTATACTTCAACTAAATGAAATGAAATAGTATCTTGTATAAAACGCATACTATGCAGCCAGGCATATTATAAGTTAGGGGATTACTTCGCTGATAAAAATGCTTGGCTCAACGCTGGTCCTGCTCCACAAGGGCACATTAACTAATTGATTAGTATTTGAAATTACTGTTGGAGCTGCTGAAGATTGTAAAAACTATCTTTGCATTGTATAAATTCAATCTTTTAGAATTGTATAAGCAATTATTAAAAAATAAAATTAAAAATTATTAAATATTGTTATGCAAATAACACATGTGTGAGCACTATGTACCTTCTATAAAGCTACCATTTACTAGGTTCGTCTTTAATTGACTTGAATGTGCCCTGGCGGCTGAGAGTATGTCATGCTCACTCAAATGTCTCGCTAGTGGTGGCGTGTGTGTTGGATCATTAAGCTCCCTTCAAAATGATTCAGCTGAATGGTGCTAATACATGCGTCATGTTCATGAACGGGCGCCGTCAGTAGGGACTGGTCATCTCTTGGCTGCCACGGCTTATTTAAATTTAATTTAATATTTGAATCGTTTTTGTCTTTTTATTACGGACGCTTTTAACTTTCTGCATTGTTCTCACATGCATAATTTCAACATGAATGATGTAACCAATATTTTGTAACGTTCCATATTTTGATTTAAAAGAGTTTCCGTAGAGTTTCTTGCCCGTTCTTATCCATAGTTACCTACTACACTTTGGAATGGGCAACTAGCTTCATCTTTCTGACTGACCGACCCCTTGACAATTCAAAAGTGCCTGCAATTGGTTTATTCGAAATAAATGCTTTGAGTTTGAGTTTGAGTCTGTTCAAAAAGTATCTGATGAAAATGTAAACAAATGGATCAGAAAATGTAAATGTAGATGACAATTTTTTGTGCCACCTATAAATGGAGTGCATTGAATTGATGATTTGAATACATAACTAAACGCAAAATTCTAATTTTAAATCACAAACCCTGTTCACGGTAAATTCTTACTTCTTACGCAATCACTTACTGATGAGAATTTGTAACACATTCATCTTAGTAAAGAAGAAGGGTAATGATAGGTTTATGTATTTTGTTTTCCCTTCTACTCTTACACACGTTGTCTACATCTCTTTAATATACTCTGCTATCGCAGGTATGCTGGAAGAGATTTCTTTAGAAATAAGCATCACCTTTGTACGTTATTTTTCTGTTCCTTTCTTCTTGTCTGTTTATATATGTGTGCACATAAATGGTTAAATAAATAAATAAGGTTTCAACTTTATATCTCACCAACAATTATTGTTAAAAGAATTGAGCCAATGAGATCTTCCCTTTTCTAAATAGGTATTTGTAGACATTATATAACATTATATAGGTAAGTATTTTAGTGTTAGCTTGTAAATTTTATTTAAGCTTTGGCGAAATACATTATTGTTTGAATAACATTATTAATTATTGTAATTGAAGAATTATTGACGATAATTGAGGTTATAAGTAAAATTAAGCTCAATAATTGTTAAATGAAAAACATTTTTAACGTATTAGTCCGTAGCCGACTGCAGGCGGCAGCAGCAAGCGACGTGTCGCCGCGACACTACTGGTTTCTATGTATTTTAAGAAAACGACGTGTCGCTAGCTACGGAAGATATTTTATAGACATAGAAACCTTTAGTGTCGCGGCGACACGTCGCGCGTCGCGTGCTGCTTGTACCTGTACGAAGTTATAAGTATATAACGCAATGAATGTTGTTGAACTGTCAAAATGAAACCCATTCCTACTGTTAGTGTGTTACATAATTACCCCGCTGGGCTTACTGCTGGCCAACGGGAAGAGGCTCGCAAATTCTTACATGGCACTGCTGGCCAAATGTGGTTGTGTGCTTGATGTGCTTCACACCAACGATAGGCACCCATATCCTTCAGGGAACTCTACGCGATTTTCAGTCTGTTCAAAAGTCGATGCCAATTCGTAGTGCCATTTACAAATTGGTATTTGATTTTTTGAATAGTTAAACTCGAAATTCTAATTATAAGTCACCTTAAAAAAGAAAATGTTTTTTATTTGACAGTTGAGGTTAATTTTATAACCTCAATTTTCGTCGATGATTTTTCAATTAGTACAATTTAATATCTAATGTTATTCAAACAATAATGTATTTTGCCAAATGTGAAATACAAAAAAAAAAACGAAAAATATAATCTGCTTTCTTTGAGTTCAAGACGTACTTTTCTTGAAACTACATTTTTTTACCGACTTCAATAAAAGGAGGAGGTTCTTAATTCGACTGTATTTCTTTATTTATTTGTGTTAGCTCAGAACTTTTTCTGGGTGAACCGATTTGGATGATTCATTTTTTATTTGAAAGCTGTTGCTTCATGAACATGCTGTCCTATTTAAATTTGATCAAATACTGACCAGTAGTTTTTGAGTTATCCTTAATGACCCGTATTTTTTCCACTTAGTTTATATTGACGATATTATAATAATTTCCTGTCACGGTTATTTACATATCAAGTAGTGGTAAACGTATGTGTGTGGGGTAGGTACCACAACCAAAAAGTGAAAAATAAAAACTTTTTTTACAAAAAAAACAACCGCCTTCCAAAAAAAAAACACTAGAAAACGTCAAAAATAACTTTGATTTCGGAAGTCGGTGGCCAAAAACGAAAATACACAACCAAAGACACCGACTTCCGAAATTAAAGTTATTTTTCACGTTTTTTTGTGTATTTTTTGGAAGTCGGTTGTTTTTTTGTAAAAATGTTTTTTGTTTGACTTATGCAATAACTCGTATGATTGTTTAGAGTTAGACATTGGTAACAAGTTGTGTTATCAGAACATGCCATGGACGCGAGCACGCGCACGACCTATTCGCCACTGCTTCCAGTCGTACAATACAAATGCCGGCTTGCGTGCGCCTCTTCGACGCCTTACGAGCAATTTTCATAAGAATTTCTGCAGTTTGGATCTGTTTGCTTTACGGCATAGGAAGTTTAAACGCATGTTACTTAACATATTGAAAAATTAATGTGACACTGTTGTTCCACTTATGCGGCACTATTTACAGCTTTCTGTTTTGTTGATACTTTAATATTAATATTCCTCTTTTTTATTGTTTATAACGCTAGTCTTAAACTTTACCAAATTGTCTCATTGTGTATCCGTGGCGAACGTGGTGGATTTCACATTTGTACATATAATTTCTGTATCCTATCCTTTTGTAATTCTTATAATGTTTAGGTAATTGTTTGTATTTCCGAATAAATAAAAAATAAATTTAAAAAACACTGAAATACTTATATAAAAATTAACTTTAATTTCGGAACTCTGTGTCTGTAGAACATCCCCTAAAACTAAATTAGAAACTTCCTATACATCCGCATTCAAAAAAGTTAAATACGGCGTGCCACAAGGCAGCGTACTGGGTCCGTTACTATTTTTAATATACATAAATGACCTTCCAAGAGCAGTAAAACAAAAAATGGTCCTCTTTGCTGATGATTGCACAGTAGTTATTGAGTGTACAGACCCTAACGACCACGAAAATAAAATCAATGTTACTCTAAGCGAGATCGTTAAATGGATTGAAAACAACAACTTAAAAATAAATTTAAACAAGACTCACGTAATGCATTTTCACCAACGACGCGTAAATCCTACCATTTCTGTAGCCTACGACGATAAAATAATAGAAGAGGTTATGAATAGTAAGTTCTTGGGCATAACTATTGACAACAAGCTAACTTGGAAAGTTCATGTAGAATTGTTATGTAAGCGCATAAGTAAATCTGCCTATGCACTATTTCAGCTTTCAAAAAAAGTAAACGTTGAAACACTAGTCACAGCATATCACGGAGTAGTTGGTTCAGTCCTTCGCTACGGGGTTATTTTCTGGGGTCAATCGACTAACAGTGAGACGGTATTTAGAATGCAAAAGCGTTGCATAAGGTCAATGTGCGGTCTTCAAGTAACAGACAGCTGTGTTCCTTATTTTAAATCCTTGAAAATATTAACTCTACCGTCATTATATATTTTAGAAACTGCGTTGTTTGTAAAAATGAATCCGAAACTGTTCCCTAAATTCTCAGCAGTAAAGAAAAACCCAATAAGATCTCAACATGCAAATCAATTATGTAATTTAAAATGTAAAACCGCTCTTATGTCCAGGAGTTTTTTTGGATTAGCTCCTAGGATCTATAATAAATTACCTAACGGCATAAAAGACATGCCAATAGTTAAATTTAAAACAGCTCTACAGAAATTTTTAACCGAAAAATGTTATTACAGAGTAGACGAATTTTTAAACGAGAATTAATTTGTAATAGTTCCTAATTATATTTTAAATTTATTGTACTAATATTATCTGAGCATGTGAATCTAGTTATTAAGTTCTCACCAAAAAACATTTGTATGCCAATGAAGCAAAACATAGAGCTACTATTATTTTTTTATTTTAATACCATCTATGTTAAACCTATGTTTGCAAATGAATAAATGATTATGATTATGATTATGTCTTTGGTTTTGTATTTTCGTTTTTTGCCACCGACTTCCGAAATTAAAGTTATTTTTCACTTTGTAGTGTTTTTTTTTTGGAAGTCGGTTGTCTTTTGACCGACTTCGAAAAAGGCGGAGGTTCTCAATTCAACAAACTTTTATTTTTTAATGTGCATTTCCTCAGAACTTTATTTTTTTTTTTTACTTGTAAGGTGGTGCTTCTCATGTGGTCCCATATAAATTTGATCAAGATCTAACCAGTAGTTTTTGAGTTATCCTTAATAATGCGTATTTTTTCCACTTAGTATAATATATTGATGGTATTTTAATGACTTCCTGTCACTGTTATTTACACATCAAGTTATACGAATTTGTGTGGGGTAGGAACTACAACTAAAAAGTAAAACTAAAAACTTTTTTACAAGAAAAAAAGAACAACCGACTTCCAGAACAACACCAAAAAGTGCAAAATAACTTTAATTTCGGAAGTACTCTATAGCACCTCTAACTCCAACCAAAAAATAAACTACTCAGGTGGAGTCGACATTTCGTATCTGACTACCCCTGAGAAGAAATGGCGGAACATACCCAGGGAATCTGTGTTCAGGGGTCAAAGTCTGAGCCCTGGGCCCGTGTCGACGCGGCGACGCACGGCGCGTTTTGTTCCACGCGCGCCTCAAAGAGATGTCAGCACTAAAAGACGCGGGTCCGATAGGGCCGATGCCTGCCAGGGTCGCGGATTGTTCGAAAGAGTTACCGTGGCCCTGGCGCACAGGCAACTGAAGGAACACGGGTGGGATTTAGTCAGTAAAAGTTTGACACGCCCTCCCACTCCGCCTAGAGCGGGAGAAGTTATTTGATGATTTCAAAGGGGTCTTTTAAAGTCCAGAAATCTTGGTCAGATCATGTGAGGGCCAGTAGGTACATAAGTTTCTGAAATGGTATTTTGAGGAAAGAACCACAAAGATTTGAGGGGACCTATCCAGTCAGAGCAAGCATTTGTAGGTCAACTCAGATTAAGGAGCTCAACGACTGGACGAACAATACCAAAGAAAGAACATTTTAGTAGTCTGTATTATGTACTCAAACTGCCAGACCGTCATCAAAACAAACTGAAATGACCCACACAGTCCGCACATTCACAATAATTACCTAAACAGGAATTACTAATGCTATAGAATTTGGTTTCTTCATTCAATTTGCAACGAAAAATGCGCGGGAAATCATACGACAAAGCGTAAAACAACTTATTGGCACGAACTTAAACGAATGCTAATTAAACAACAAAATATATGGTTATTAAATAAATCAGAATTTTTACTCACTGCTCAGCATTTTGTCCTGTAAAAAGCGTAAACAATTTATCGTAATCTGTGTTAAATGGTCTTTTCCAGTTGGGAAACATTTTAATTCACACACTTGACACAATTACACTAAAAGGAAGCTGGAAAGCAAATGGCGCGCTGCACTGAATGGCATAAATTATAATTCTTTATCGTCACTGCAGTTCTAGAATATTCTGATGAAGATGGCAACACTAACTCTATGGCTACAGAAGAAAACTGCTTTCTGATTTCCTTAACCATAATTTAATATAGTAAATTTTTAGACAAAAACTAAAATTGCTTCCACTTTGCACTGTATCGCAATGAGGATAAGTTTGAATTGTTATCGTGACCTTATTAAGTGCATAAATTGATAAAATAAGTACTTATCTACAATATTTTAAAACAAACATTAAAACCATAACTTCATTATTGTCCGACTGTTTGATGCTTCTATTTTTTCATTTTAATGTTTAAGAATTGATAATATTTACGCACACACCAAAATATCCCTGTTTTTTTTATTATGTTTTCTATTATTAATACAGCTTATAAATATGCACACCAATACAATTCAAAGACGTTTATTGTTTAAGTTTATTACGTTTATTTACTAAGTGCTACATAATATGAATGCAATAAGTAAAGTCGCCAGCAGGCCCTGCAGTCTCGACATAGATAGCGATAAAAATCGGTCGTTAAGTCCAATCGATGTCAAATTTCTTTAATAGATTTTCAACCTTATGCTTTGGAAATAAAGTTGAAAATCTATTAAAGGAATTTGACATCGATACGACTTAGCGACAGATTTTTGTCGCTATCTAAAGTCGAGACTGCAGGGCTAGGTCAAACTACACGAAACTGTCAAATTACTCCAAACGATTTTAAACCTTCAAATGTGGATGGTTATGTTCAAAATCGAATGAGAAAATCTGACAGTTTGTGGTAACTTGGTGTGCTGGCGACTGTACCTGTCAAATATTGTTTGAAACACTACGAAAATTTAATGTCAATTAGAATTCAATTAAGCATCAATTAAACTCTAAGAAATAATATGAATGTCATTACAGGCATTCCTTGTGAACTCTCTGAGTGAATTTACAAGGAATGCATTGTTTATTTATAATATATGTATATATATAAGCTTATCACGCATTGTGTAGGATTTTCGTACAATGAGAGGTCAGCTTGTACTGGATATGTATAGCTTGATAAGTATGTAGCCGAGTGTACACTTACTGACAATATAACAGCACCCTAATTTTGTAACACACTATTTATTACAATCTGAATAATTTTGAAGACTATTGCTAATCCATTGCTTCGTATGTTCGAAAAATTTGTCTGCTCAACAACGTAAATAACGCAATGAATATTGTTGAACTGTCAAAATGAAACCCATTCCTACTGTTAGTGTGTTACGTAATTACCCCGCTGTTTTTTAGATTACAGTTATGTCTATTTTTAGCCGACGCAAATTAAGGAGGAGGCTCTCAAGTCGACGCGTATTTTGTTAACTTTTTATTTGACTGCGCGTAACTTTTTACAGAGTAGTCACATTTTTATGATTCTTTATAGCTCCCGACGCAAAAAGAGGGGTGTTATAAGTTTGACCGCTATGTGTGTTGTCAGTGTAATTTTTTTTTTTTTTTTTTTTTTTTTTTTTTTTTTTTTTTTTTTTTTTTTTTTTTTTTTTTTGAATGGCAACTCGCTGTTTTGACCACTGGGGGTCATGGCTGCTTAACCGGACTGTCCTGTGGTTGCCTTTTGGATTTTACTCTAAAGGGCCTCCAGCCAGGAGCGGAAAAATTTAAACTAAACTTACAAATTAGATGACCGCACGCTAAGGGCACCCCCTGTGGGGTACGGACCTCGGCTTAGGGCGTCATCGGGAGAGGGCAGCGCGATATTGGGGACGGGCTGGATCAAAGGGTTTATAGTATCATGATTATGTGTGTGTCTGTCTGGGGCACCGTAGCTCTTAAACAGGTGAACCGATTTAGATGCAGTTTTAGACTTTGACCGCGGACGTCTTGCACATTTCTATGAAACAGCTGTTTTTAAGCTATTGCATAGCTTTTATCGCGGGCTTTGAGCGCGGCGACCGAATCAAGAAATTCCGTAACGAAAATAAAACCTAACACCCCCACTCCGCCTACCATGTAGCTCGGCCGAGCGTTCGCTTAACGTGTATGTATATGGCACGACTGTACTTGAATTTATTCATTCAAGTACAGTCGTGCCATATACATACAAAGAAAAAAAAATACTGCATCAATAAAAAATAAATAAATAATTATAATTGCATAAGATGATAAAAAATGCTATGCAATAGCTTTACCGCGGCAGTCCCCGAGAAGCACACGTGTTTTTTTATTTGAAAGCAGGTTTTCTAGCGGTGGTTCTTAGACATGTTTTATCAAAATCGTTTCAGCCGTTTCAAGGTCATCAGCTCTTTTCTGTGTCGGGGGTTTTTTAATTTTACCTATTATTATTGGACTAAACTCTGATTTTTCATTTGTTAGACCAAAATGATAGCTGCGATCGACCTTTTACATCAGTCAGATTTCACACATAGTTCGTGCAAGTTCCTATTGACAACTACATACATTCGGACATTGTTTGCTAAATATAATATATTCGACAAATTGGCAGATTTTCCATCTTTGAACTCAAAACGTATCGTTTAAAGTTATTTGATCACAGCTGTCATTTTGGTATATAGCAAATTAAAAATCAGAGACTACTTCCTTCAATGTTTCGGTAGGACTCTATGATAATACAGAGTTATAGAGGCATGAAGAACAGGGTGTAAAGTTCACTCATACCTCCATAGAAAAGGGAGGATCCTCCGACCAGACGTCGTGCCTGGTGGGCAACTGCCCAACGTTTAATGTCGGGACGTTGAGAACTCTGCTTGCGCGATGCAGGATTTTGCGTGACGTCAGTGTGACGCGTAGCTCGCACGTGGCGTTGTAGATGCCGCTACAAACTGTTCGATTGGGATCCTTAAATATAGTGATGCTTACCTATCTCTTAAGTCTCTATCTAATTGTTGTCACAATGACTTTTGGTACGAGCACACAATAACAAAATCATTAGTGGTAATATACACAGGATGTAAATAAAACATTATATTTAAGGATTATAATCAATATGTTACTTGTTTTGACAATGGAAGTTTCCAGACATTACGGGAAACAAACACCAAGTTGATGTCATTCCCTCGGTCCTAATCTTTCCGTGCTGGGTTGCCCCAGATTCGTGAACCCACTTTTTTTTTTGGGTAATCATCAGATGATCTCTCCCGCTCTGGGCGGAGCGGGAGGGCGTGGCAGAGTCTTACTGACTAAAACCAACCTAATATGGAATGCGCTTTTGTCTCGAAAAAATCTTAACTTTAACTAACACACACCACCCCTCCTCTAACACCCTACATACACATATTTGCATCGGGGTTAAACATTAATTTTAAATAAATATGCATCTGATTAGTTATGCAATCCTAGAATCCCGGGGTGTTTTAGTCAAAAACATTTTTTTTGGAGGTCTCTTCCATACTATACAATACACCCGACTAGTTATGCATTCCCGGTGTTCCTGGAACCCGGGGATATTTTTTACAAAAAAAAAAAGTTTTAAGAAGCCGCTTCCATATTTACACAGCTAAAAAGTAACTTTAGGTAAATATGCATCTGAATATCCGATCTCTAGTCCTGTTGTAGTAGTATTAGTAGTTGTATTGCTGATTCTAATGATTATAATTCTGTAAAGCCATATTTGTTACGGTCATGAATCGTATTTTAATCGGTTCCCTATCCATTTGCATAAAATTTTAAGACCTAATATAACTTAGCATAATTTTGTTTGGCATAATTATATTTTCGCATAATATAATTACGCATAACAGCTTACGCATAATTTTTTTAAGCATAATTTCTCTAACCATAATAATGATTAAGCATAATATTCTAAAGCATAAATTTATTAAGCATAAAGTTATAAAGCATAACTTTTTTAAGCATAATATCCTAACGCATACAGCATGCAAGCAAGCATACAGCATGCAAGCAAGCATGCAAGCAAGCATGCAGCAAACAAGCAGCATGCAGCATGCAAGCAAGCATGCAAGCAAGCATGCAGCAAACAAGCAGCATGCAGCATGCAAACAAGCATGCAGCATGCAGCAGGCAGGGTTTCTGTCACGGCTCCGGCGCTGCGGGCCTCCGGCGGCCCTACGCGCCTACGCGATTTTAAATTACACTCTAGGGGTAGGACAAACAAGACTACGTGGAGTCGGTTTTGCAGCAATTCGGTTCTGTCACTAAAATAGTCATTAGGCCTACTAGGGTCATAATCAAAACTCGCAAAAAAAGTGTTATCACATATTTTTTCCATGTTTAGGAAACTTAGTAAGTATTTTTTTGGGCACAGGCACGGATTGTGAACTGAGCTATGTACGCGATGTAGAATATCAAATATTTAATTAGTTAAAAGTGTTTTTTTTTTTGCACACAGTATGATAAAATATCCTTCTGTGGACTTGTTACTACTAGGAGTTCGTAGCTTTGCGTGGTTATGAAAAATCAACTATTCTTCCTACCATAGTCAGACTTTGTATAATGAATAACTAATATAATGAACTTATATATTCCTGACATTTCTAAAATTAATCTCACTTATCTTTAAGAAAAAAGAGATTAAACAACTCGTTACAGAATTCGTATCCATCCTGTGGAATAGAAAAACTCGAAGTCTAGAATCGATTTCACAAATTTCAAATCGATATTTTATTTTTTGACGCTGGTAACTGTGTGTAGCTGACACTTGTCATTGTGCTGAGAAGATTTGTACGGTGCGTGTGTTGTAACGATTACAAAATTGTGCTAAACATGTTTATTGTCAAAGATCGTGTGTCTTTCCTTTGTGTTAATTATTCTGGTAAGTGTGCACTTAATTAACATGAAAAAATCTGACTGGTTGCGTCAAATGAACTTTTTTATGAATTTTACATTATTGCTTTTCTAACCTAAAAAAACATGACTGTAAATTGGATTTTGTACAAAGCAGTCCCTTCTGTGGAATTCTTTTTTGTGTTTCTATGTCCACCGAAGGGATGATTGTCAACAGAATGTATAATATTAGTACTAATAACTTATTTCTACGGAGTTATGCTATGTTTGTGGCTGTTTTCTTTGTATTACCTTTTCAATATAGTTACCTATTGCTCAATGTACACACGTTTGGCACGTTTTGTGTGTATTTTTGTTTATTTGTGTGGGAAATACACCAACGATTTTTTTTTTTATTCGTGTCTCTTTTTTGGTTACGGACTCAAATATTGCTTGTCATGTACCTATCTAGCTTATTTTGTTTTAGCAACCATGCCTACAAGAAAAAAAATTACTGAGGAAGAAAAGAAGAGAAGACGTCGAGAACAAAAAAAGCAAAGCATGCGTCGTGTTCGGGCACAATTAGATGACGCAGCGATTGAAGAAAGAAGGAGAAAAGATCGTGAAAGGTATAATAAGCAAAAGGAGAAAGGTAATCCTTTCTCCTTTTTCTTATGATACCTTTCACGGAGAGACTATAACATAGCATTATAGTGAAGCAGGTCATGGTAAAGGAGCTCCCGATGGTGTGGGAGGTTGTATTAAGCGTACATGTGACCAGACAGTTGCAACTGGATCAGATATATCAGATTTTAATTCATTGTTAACTTGTGTGAAAGGTAAATGTAAAGGTATTGAAGCGATTGGCATAGATGATTTTCATGTGGCAAAAATCGAAGAAATTGAAGCATCAAATACCATTCGCCCTTTTAAAGGTACACTTAAAATTCACCAAATCTCCTGGTCCTAAAAGCAACCAAATATACTTCATGCAAGACGGTTAAGTTGTATAGTTTTCGCAGCTCATATTAAATGCAGCCATTATGAGATTGGACAAATTGAAGTACAGACAGATTTGTTAGGTTCATCACCGAAAGAACCCAGTTCGCCACATAGTGCATCAATGCCAATTACTTTCAGCTCTAGACCTGTCTCGAGAATGGGAACTCCGACTGCCTCTACTGATACTGCTTTTAGAAAATCTCCCACATCTAAAGGATCAATAGAAATACATTCTCCAGCAGCTTCAAGAAAGAGATTGCACTTTGAAGATGTTTATTCAGATGATTCTGATGATTTTGTTGTACCGCTTCACAGAACCAAGAGACTGATGATGATTTCAACGGTAGTGATAGTGACGAAAATATTTTTTAATTGTTGTGTAAATCATAGAAGTATAACGTAAAATGATAATATTTGTCTCTTCTGTGGACGACTAAAATATTTCCTGTGGAATGTCACAGTTAATTTTTTTTTATTGATTTTCTAAAGACTGATTTAAAAAAAAAGATGTTTATTGTATAACGCTGGATACATTTAATCATTACAAGTTATTTGTTTTTTATTAAGATTTACACCATTGATGTAAAAGTTGATTTCATTCATTTCTGTGGTCAAATTAATATTTTCTGTGGCCCATAAAACAGTAAATAGTAGCAATATTTACAAAACTAATTAAAAACGATCTTTTTCTGACATGTGATTACGTTATTTTTAATATTTTGTAATTAAAAGTTGATTTTACATGCAATCTGACGACTTTTATTTTTACAAAAAACTAAACTTCAATTTTGATTATGACCGTTAACGTTATGCTAATAGTCATTAGGCCTACTAACGTTATGCGAATCAAATTTATGCCAAAACAAATTAGTCTTTAAGATGATTATGACAACATAAAATGTATGCCTAAAAAAATTATGCCGAAGTATTATTATGCCAAAACAAATTGTGCCAAAATCGTTATGCCGAAGTGTATTAGGACAAAGAACATTATGCGAAAAGAAGGGATCCCGACTGGGAGCAATGGGTAGCTCGCCGTCCGGTAAGGACCAGGCCCTGGTCGACGACGCGTTGTGTTCCACGCGCGCTTCAAAAAGATGTCAGCACCAATTGACGGGGTCCGTTAGGGCCGATGCCTGCCGGGGTCACGGATTGTTCGAAAGAGTTACCGGTTTTAGTCAGTAAAAGTCTGACACGCCCTCCCGCTCCACCCAGAGCGGGAGAAGCTATTTGATGATATATCAGCCAAAAAAAAAATGGTGGATTCAATATGTTCTTCGACAAAGATATATAAACTCGCATTGCGGTCTTTTAAAGGGATGGCGGATGGCGATCTGACGCAGTCGCTCAATCTTATGTCGAGATTCTCTTTGTAGTGGTATCTACATCGCCGCCTGCGACCTACGCGTCACACTGACGTCACGCAAAATCCTGCATCACGCAAGCAGAGTTTACCGCGCAACTAGCGTGTAAGCAACGTTCCGACGTCAAATGTCGGGCAGTTGCCCATCAGATACAACACCCGTCTGGTCGGAGGATCCTCCCTGTTCTATGGAGGTGTGAGTGAACTTTACACCCTGTACCACATACCTCTATACTGGTGACCGCGAACATGAACGTCAGCGCAGCCTTCGTGCAACTATATCAGCGTGACATCATCATCACTTCCTTCAAGCTTTCGAGCGGCGAGTCCCACAGCCAGCCAGCACCCACGGCTTCAATGGGTATCCTGACCACCAGCATGCAGCGCAAGCGCTTACCTGGTCATCACCCTCAGCCCCATCAAGCAACCTTGGTACAGCACACTGCACTTTCGGCCGGTCAACAAGAAGAGCCCTTAAAACCCTCTCCTGGTCGACGCGAGCAGACATCCTCAACCCGGCGCTGTAACACATTCGACGCACTGGAGCATAACGCAGCGCCACCCCGATTCACTGGGAAATCTTCACAGACAGTTCCGACCCACCGTGAACTATGTGACACCCAGTTCCGACTCACTGGAACCTCAACTGGCCCTGGCAAGCATCATACGATACACGACTCAGCCCACTATCGACTTTCGGTCTGCGGGGGGAGTGATGTAGCGGTATCTACATCGCCACATGCGAGATACGCGTCACACTGACGTTACGCACAATCCTGCATCGCGTAAGCAGAGTTTACCACGCAACTAGCATATTATATACAACGTCCCGACATCAAACGTCGGGCAGTTGCCCACCAGACACAACACCCGTCAGGTCGGAGGATCTTCCTTTTTCTATGTATTCATAACAAGGCGAAAATTAGTGCTAAAATAACACGTGGAAATTATTTGGAGCCACAGACGAAGAAGTTTTGCCCTGAGCCGCGACAATCTACGTCTCGTGACAGTAATTTTGTGCCTCCTGCTCCCACTAATGAGCCCTTCTATGTATTTACAATATTCATCCAACTCTTAAGAACACTTTCATCATCTAACGAAAATAACGAAATTATTAATAATACCAATACCATAACACAAACTATAAAAATGCTAACAAAAACTGTTCGGTATCATTTTGAGAATTGTAGATAATTTTACTAATTGTTTCAATAATTAAAAGTTAATAACAACACACAAGTCTGTTTTTTCCTCGCAAGTGTGTTGAAAAACGTCGTTTGAAACGCGTTTACATTGATCATTAATTCATTACACACTCGGCTCCCATAACGCGCTCGCCTACGGCTCGTGCGAATAATACCGCCTCGAGTGTAATGACTAATGAGTTAAGAGGGCCCTTTTTGGTCCGTCTATCGTCAACTCGAGCATGATTGAAAAGCTTGTTGTTTCATCCAACGCAATGTTTGAAAAAGAAGCAAGAGTGAGAACGCGATAACATCGAACGAAAATTGGCGCGCAAAGATTTCACAAAACTTGTTCCAGGAAATACGTGTTTTTGATAAAGCCTTGCAAGTATTTGGAAAAAATGTTTGTTATTTAGAATCTACATTACCTGCGCGAGGTTTCTATGAAGATGTTTTCTTTACTTTTACAATTAATGAGTACGTTATGAACGGCCACAGTTCAGGTAAAATTTGTGCAAAAAAGCAGATTTTTGGAGGCTTATACTGAATTTGTTTCTCCAAATTTTGATTTTTTGCTTGCATAGAAACCTAGATAAAGTGCACAAGATACCTATTAGTTCAAAAATTTGAAATGAAAGTAGCAATGAAAGTTGTGTTACAACGCTATAATCACGTACGAGCGTTTGTATGAAAAGCATGACGGGTTGGCCACTCTTAATGACCAGTTATGTACCTTAAATAAAGTATTACAAAATGCAAAATACTTTTAAATTAAGTATTTCAGATACCAGCACCCTAATTACGTAACACACTATCGATCACAATCTGAATCATTTTGAAGCCATCGCTCATCCATTGCTTCATATGTTCGAAAAAATTGTCTGCTCAACAACATAAATAACGCAATGAATGTTGTTGAACTGTCAAAATGAAACCCATTCCTACTGTTAGTGTGTTACGTAATTACCCCGCAGATGCAAATAACTTTCTGGAATGGTATCTGAAATACTAGATATGAAATATGTATCTTTTGAATACTTTTTATAAATAAACTACTTACTTTTGTAAAAAACCTTTTTTTTTTAATGAACGTTTATTTTTTTAAATGTAAATCGCGTTGATCGCGCAAGTCAAGGCTCAAGAAAAGACTCAATCTGCTCAAAGCTCCGACCGACCGACCAAACTTTTACATGTCTCCCTCAAACACAGACAATTATGCGGAATAATTAAAAATTACACGAGTCAAGGGGCATAGCCGATGACATTTTATAGAAAGAAAGGATTGCCACGCCATCTATCAATTTGGCCTCAGACTAAAGTTTCAATGGCGCGTTCAGTTTCATCTACGACAACATTGACATTTAAAATTAATGTCACCTAAGATGTCACAATAGAATCAGTTATCTATTACTAAAAGTATTTTAGCAAACATAGTATCTACAAAATACTAAGATACCAAACAAAAGGTATTTAAAATAAGGGCTTGTTAACGTTACCAAATAACAAAATAATTACCGTTAAGTAACGTTAATTTCAATGTGATACCTTACTAACGTTACAAAAAAGTAACGTTACTTTTTTAACTTAACAGTATTTTAACGTTAATTAACATTAACGTAAAATACACAAGTAACGTTAATTTTACCGTTAATTTCGCTACGTTGCCGTTCCGTAGATTTACATTTTTGCGCGCTCGCTTTGGCATAGCGTTGGATCACTATAGATGCACTGTTGCCGCTTTGCCGCGCCGCCGCCGCGCCGTCGCGCCTCATTCGTGTGTAATACCTACAGTGAGTTGGTTTGTTCGAGATGCAAAATTTTTGATTGGGTATTTCAGACGAGGTTTCTTCCTGAAGAGCAAGCGATAACTTGCTATTGACTTTAAAATAAACTGGTTTACCCCTAATTGAGCCCATTTACCTATGGCAAATTTCAGGCATCACGGGGATAGTTTTTTTTTTTGGTGGGAAATCTTCAAATGACCTCTCCCGCTCTAGGTGGAGCGGAAGGGCGTGTCAGACTTACTGACTAAAACCCACTCGTGTTCCTTCAGTTGCTGTGCGCCAGGGCCACGGTAACTCTTTCGAACACTCCGCGACCCCGGCAGACATCGGCCCTTTTGGACCCCGTCAATGGTGCTGACATCTCTTTGAGGCGCGCGTGGAACACGACGCGCCGTCGGACCGGGCCTGGTCCTTACCGCAAGCTCGCGCCTACGGTGGCCGGGAGTCGGCAAACGACTCCCGACGCCCAGGGTGTCTCTTCCTGTGGTGTCTAGGGGCGCGAGGGCGCAGCGATTGCCTCTCCCTCACGCGCTCCGCCTCCTCCTTCGCAAGCATTACAGCTTCGCAGAAGGAGGTGACGGCTTCCCATTCCCTCTCGCTCCGTACCATGGCCTGAACCAGCACGCGTAACATGAGTATTATAGAAACTGGTTTTGTCGACGGAAGAATAGACAAAAATTACGTTCCGTGAAGACAGTACGACGGTAGCAAAGTAGAAAGAGTCAACTGCACTTTTTACGAAATTCAGTAAAACGTTCACGTTTTTCTTTGATTTTGCTTATATCTCGAAAATGGTGTGTCCTATCGCAAAAATAATGAAAATTTCGACCCCCTTTATGAGACCCTTAAACCCCTAAAACTGAACATGTAGGTAATAATTTTTCACATTTTCCATACAAAATGTGAAAAATTCAATTTTTCCATTCCAATTTTATACTTTGGGGCCGTCGAGTAAAAAGTTGTCTAATGTCTTTAGCATGGTGATTACAAAATCAAATTGCCTTCACTACCTTAGACAACAGTCAGTTGTCAGAGTGATTTTGACGTTTGGGATAGAAATCTTTCTTCTGAAACAGTCTACATATAAAAAGACCTAGACAGCGATCGGAAGAAACGAAAGACAAAATGACAGATTGTAGAAGGATTTTTACGGTGCAACGGAGAACGTCATGCGCGCATATTACAGGTCTACAGAGGGGGGAACTAACCTCATTGCGTACCGTGATAGGATGCTGTCTCTGTTTCGGGAACTAGAACCAACCGTCTACGTCTCGGCACAACGACTGTCGGACAGGTGCGGGTCATCCAACGCAACCATAGGTTGGACGATGCCGCACTTGATAGGCTGCGCTCAGAGCTGAGCAACTATATCGTCTCAAGTCCAGCACAAACCGCGATACACGCATCAACCATTGATGAAATACCGTCGCGGTCTAATCATGGTGTAGAATTAGAAGATGATATGGTTGCGTCAGTAAGTAGCCAGTGCAACGCCCGATTGAGGAGCGCACTGGAGGATGCATTTCGTGAGTACAGATCCACTCCGACCGAACTTAGACCCCGATTACCACGCCTACCTATGCACAAAAAAAATAGGGCGCTGGTGTGTGCCCTGGACTCGCAGCTTAAGAATGTGTTCGAGAGCAGCGAGGATCTCGTTGATACACATTCGATCTTGTATTGCGCGGCTGTTGCGGCATGTCGTTTAGCTAACGTCAAATTTCCAAACTGTGACGTGGCTACGCAACCAAAACCAGCCGTACCAGCCTGGCAGTGCAGGATCCAGCGTCGTATCGATGGGGCCAGGGTACTTATCGGCAAACTATACTGCTTCAGGGAAGGCAATACACGACCACGAGTGATGCGCTTTGTAAGGCGGGCATTCTCAGGGACTGGAATCAGCCCTCGAGAATACATGTCCCGTGTCACAGAGCGCATCGACTTCCTGAAGCAGAAAGTTTGTGCATGGGCGAGTCGTATTCGGCGGTATAAGCGGCGGGTTGATCGGTACACACAGAATCGCATGTTCCAGAGCGATGAGAGATGGGTGTATAGAACTTGGGAGCGATCTGAACAAAATGTGACAGACGAGTGCCGCCCGGATGATGCCGCCACGAGTACATTCTGGCGCAGCATCTGGTCAGTGCCCGTCTGTCACTCTGAGGCTAGCTGGATACTGGATGTCGGGCGAGCGTGTGAAACTGTACCAGAAATGGAAGCAGTTTTAATTACGCCATTAGATGTCGCCAGAGCAGTCCGTCCGTTACCGAATTGGAAATCACCGGGACCGGACGGATTGCACAACTTTTGGTTGAAATGGCTAATTAGTTCACACGCCCGCCTGGCATCTCAGTTCCAGTCATCTTTAGAGTCTGGGTCGCTTCCGCAGTTTCTAACAACAGGCGTTACCCACCTGCTCCACAAGTCAGGTAGTCCCACGGATCCCAAGAATTATAGACCGATCACGTGTTTGTCGACGGTCTATAAACTTCTTACATCCATTTTGAGAGCGAAAATAAATACGTACATTGAAAGTAACTCGATTATGTCAACCTCTCAAAATGGATGTCGGAACGGGTCCCGCGGTACTAAGGAGCTACTCCTCATCGATATAGCCATAAGCCAACAGGTTCGTCGATCCCGCAAGGATCTGTCGACATGCTGGATAGATTATAAGAAGGCCTATGACTCGGTGCCACATACATGGCTCATGAGGGTGCTGGAGTTGTACAAGATAGATGCAACTCTACGCACCTTGCTTAGGTCATGTATGAGGCAATGGAGAACGGTTCTTCCCTATCCAGGGTGTCGACAGATCCAGGGGAGCGATGAGCCTGTATGGATTAAACGGGGAATATTTCAAGGCGACAGTTTGAGTCCACTTTGGTTCTGCTTAGCCCTGAATCCTTTAAGCTCACTACTTGAGGATTCAGGACTAGGCTATCGGTTGAGGAGAGGTGGTCAGGTCATATCTCATCTCCTCTACATGGATGACTTGAAACTCTTTGCACCCAACAAATTGCAACTGATGGAGCTACTGAAGGTAACTGAAACTTTCAGTAGCACCATCAGGATGGAATTTGGTGTGGACAAATGTGCAGTCATGCATGTAAAGCGAGGTGAGATTATGGAATCCGAGGGAATTCAACTTTCGGATTCCATACACTTTAGATCCCTCTCCTTATCCGAAAGCTATAAGTATTTAGGTATGTCGGAAGCATTAGGCATCAACGTTACTGACATGAAGCAATCGTTGAAGGAGCGTTTCTTTGGTCGCTTGAAGAAAGTATTAATTAGTCTTCTTTCAGGCGGAAACAAGGTGCGGGCCTTCAACGGTTGGGTCATGCCGGTTTTGATGTACTCTTTCGGCATACTCAAATGGAGTCAGACTGAACTCGACGCCCTAGATAGGAGGGTCCGTACACTGCTGACCGCAAACCGGATGCATCACCCACGATCATCGGTGATGAGACTGTACATACCGCGGAAGTGCGGGGGTCGAGGCTTTTTAAATGCAAAGACCCTCCACAACCGTGAAGTGTGCAGTCTCAGGGAATATTTTTTAAAAGCCGAAGTGGGTATGCACCGTGATGTGGTAGCAGTGGACAAGGGACTCACCCCGCTCTCCATGGCTAAAGAGAACTGGCGCAAACCTGTGGTACTTACTACAGATGACCGCAAGGAAATATAGCAAAGCAAGGAGCTTCACGGACGCTTCTACCGGGCTCTTCATGAGCCCGATGTAGATTTCTTAGCGTCCGTATCCTGGCTACGTTTTGGTGACCTTTTCGGAGAAACAGAAGGTTTCGTCTGTGCAATTATGGACGAAGTTATCTTGACGAATAACTACCGGAGACATATTATGAAAGATGGGACGGTTGACGTGTGTCGGGCATGCCATCGTCCGGGTGAGTCCATCAGACATATTATCTCTGGTTGTTCTCGTCTAGCTAACGGCGAGTACTTGCACAGGCATAACCAAGTAGCCAGGATTATTCACCAGCAACTTGCTTTGAAATATAAACTGGTGGATTCGGTACTGAGGTACCGTACTACAAGTATGTGCCCGACCCAGTTCTTGAAAATGGCCATATCACGTTGTACTGGGATCGGTCTATCATTACTGACAGGACTATTGTCGCCAATAAACCTGATATAGTGGTGATAGATCGATTAGCGCGTCGCACAGTGGTTATCGATATTACCTCGCATGATGAGAACCTCGTGAAAGCTGAGAAAGAGAAACAAATTAAATATCTCGACTTAGCACACGAGGTTGTTGACATGTGGAATGTGAGCTCGGCTATCATTGTGCCGATTGTCGTATCGGCCAATGGCCTGATGGCTGAAAGCCTTGACCAGCATCTCTCGAGGCTCTCGTTAGGCGGTTGGATCAAGGGCCTGATCCAGAAGGCAGTACTCCTCGATACGGCTCGCATTGTGAGGAGGTTCCTGTCTCTGGAGTCCTAACCACCGGTAGCTTGGACCCTGCTCCCGATACTTGCAGACCACTATTTTTTATATTTTTAAATGTTTTTTTTAATGTTTTTATAAAAATATTTAAAAATGTATTTAATAAGGATGTAAATAAATAAATGACATAATAATAATAATAATAACGTTTATTGTGTCCAAAAATTATACACAAACAATTTTGGGTTTGGAGTCCTCATTTAAGCAATGCCTGTATTAGAGGACTCCGCTCCTTCACAACAGTAAGTACTTACTTAAAACACAATAAAAACAGTACAAAAAAACAAAAAATACAGTAAAAAAAAAACAAATTATAATTATGTGAACTTGTGTGAGCGTGTGCATGAGTGTGTATGTGCTGTTGAGTGTACATGAGTGTTTTGAATGTGTGATTGTATGAGTATGTGTGTGTGAATGTATGTGTAGAATGAGCGGGTCGTATACTAGTCAAGTTACGTTTTGTAGGAGAGCTTCAGTATTATCATATGTCAGTGGTTTTATCCAGTTAATCAACATTTCTTTACATAAATGATAAGATTTTTCATTAATGAAAAATTCTTTATTTATTATCTTGTATAATTGAGCTGATCGTTTACTAAATTGCATAGTTCCGAATTTGGTCTTGGTTAACGGTATTTGAGCTATATTGTGTTTTCTTCTCCTATGTATTGTCTTCCAAGAAATAGAAAGCGTCATGCTACGCCTGCAGGGTTGGACGCGAGAGGTCACCGCCACGAGGACACGGCGGTGCTCCGCCCAAGCCGGGCAGACCACCGTATGCTCCACTGTGTCCTCCGGTCGATCCACGCAATGATAACACCCGGGCGTTTCCTCCCGCCTTATCCGAAACAGGAACCTCCCGAAACAGACATGTCTGGTGAGGACCTGCGTCAGGCGGCAGGTGAGGTCGCCGTGGCCCTCTCAAACCACTCCTCAAAGAGGGGACTTACCGCCGCAATTGTGGCGTGCCCTGTGCTGGGTTGCGATAGTCGCACTGTCCATGCCGCCATGAGATCCCGCCGGGGCTCCGTCCGCTGTGCCGCGATTTCTCGCGGCAGCGGAGTTACGCCCCGGCGTTTCGCCTCCTCGCGATCGGGGGATGCCTGAAATGCGTAAATGTAAGCGCTCATACATATGGACGGCACGCGGCGATCGGTGACAACAGTCGACATGCCGCACGGTGGATCGAAAATCGGCTGTAGAAGACATAGGATCTCGATTTCTTAAATGTTATTTTTTTTGCTGGAAATGACTTCTGCTGATCATTACTGTTCTATAAAATGTCATATGAAGTAAATGTGTGCACAAATGGAAGAGTTATAATTTTTATAAGAAAAAAATGTATGGAGCTAGTATGAAAAATCGAATTATCTCCTAAACGGCATGTTTAACCGTAATATCCTTGGAGGTGGTCATAGTGCTAATTATTTATAATTTTTTGGTTGCGGATTTGACGAAAAATTTCATGCCGTTTTTTTTTAAAAATCGTCAAAATATTTTCATTTGTTTTTTCATATGAAACGATTCCTTTTAGTGTTTATGTTGAAGAACACGGACTTTTAACTACACGTAACATAAAATAGCATCACTCCTATATTTCCGAAGGAGTTGGCAGAGGTTTATAGTACACCCACACGTAGACAACTATGCTTGAGCTAGATATTTATCAACACATCATGAGTTTTAAAACTTTTCATACAACCAAATTACCAATTGTTTACTCTTCTAATGAGTCCGAAAAGAAGTGATTAAGTAACTACACTGATTAGGTCTTCTAATGAGTCTTTATAGGTGATTTAATGATTTTCAATATCTCACGACAATACCAACTATGGATTACATTCAACTTTTCCTGATAAGTAAGCTAATTTGTTAATTAGCAGTGCTATGAGTTCTAAGAATAGTTAGTGACAATTATAAATTTTCATTAGCTAATGAGAAGATAACTAATGAGGGTAGTTACCTAATTATTGGCGTTTTTCAATAAAAGGGCTAAAGTTTAGTTTTATAATTTAGTTTGTTCACAACTGTGTAACTGCTAACACTAAATCTGCGACTATAAAATCTTAGAATGGAAAGTTTAATCACGAATTTAGACTTGTTTGTTCTTCTACGAAGTGAGAGTACTTCATTTGATCATGAAGTATTGTTCAGTGCAGTTGTATCCCGCATAGGCGATTGCCTGTCTGACGAAGATCGTGTTGTTCTCAAAGAATAAATGATATTTTGTCTTATTTTTTATTTATTTTACTTTATTTTACAAATGCTTAGTATTAATTCCTTAAATTAAATTATTTTGTATATAATATAACTTTATATGTTACTTAAATAAGAGTTTGATTATCTTTTTTTATTTAAATTAATAAAAATGAGTCAAAAAACAGCAATTTTTATATTTAATTTTTCTTGTTTTGTGTGTTCTTAATATTTGGGTTAATAACATATCGAACTTTTTAACTTGGACACTAAAAGGGATCGTTTTACATGTAAAAATAAATAAAAATATTTTGACGATTTTTTAAAAAAAAACGGCATTAAATTTTTCGTCAAATCGGCAACCAAAAAATCATAAATAATTAGCACTATGACCACCTCCAAGGATATTACGGTTAAACATGCCGTTTAGGAGATAATTCGATTTTTCATACTAGCTTCATACAAATTTTTCGTAAAAAAAATATATTTCCTTCGTTTTTGGGCAGAATTAACTCGGGTGTCATTTTTGTACATAGTAATGATCAGCAGAAGTCATTTCCAGCAAAAAAAATATCATTTAAGAAATGGAGATCCTATGTCTTCTACAGCCGATTTTCGATCCACCGTGTGCCGTGGCGATGCGTTAGACTATTAGATCCTGCATGTTTATAAATAAGTAAATTAATTACTTTGATTATTGTCTTCACTCATCTTGATATTGGATAAATTGTCAGTTATCACACTTATCACTGACTAAATCAGCTCACTATACTAGTCACGCGTAAGAATCAGACAATGTTTTTATCGGCACGGCACCACAGCGACGCGCCGAGCGGCCCGCCGCGCACCTCCGCCCCCATTACTTCCACTTCACAAGATAACAGTTAAAAAATAACGGTAAAATTAACGTTATTTAACAATTATCGTTAATAAAGATTAACGTTAAAATGTGGCATAAGTATCGTTAAATCTATTACCGTTATTTAAATATTAACGGTAACTCTGTCAAATAGAGGTAACGTTACGAACATTTTACCGGTATTTAAAGCCCTGATTTAAATACAAGAAACGAAATGAATTTAAACAAAGTTTTACAGTTACAAGATGAAAATACGTATTTTGTATCTTTTAACTGTATTTCAGATACTAATCTTAGATAAGTTACATCTCTGTTAATGACCAACATAGCACAGTCGAATCATACATTCATAATGTACTATTATGTTATGAGATGCTTAGAACGACTTATAATTTTTTTGAAAATATTACTTAGCTACTGTATTTTGAATATTTGTTATGTATCGTCGTCTGATTTGGTCATGACCGTGACCATGACAAAAACTGAGGCATTGCTAATACATGTATTGGCAATACCTTAGTTTTACCTTTTAGGGTTCCGAAGTCAACAAGGAACCCTTATAGTTTCGTCATGTCCGTCTGTCCGTCCGCAGCTCAGCTCAGAGACTCTTAGTACTAGAAAACTATAAATTGGCATGGATATATGTTACATATTAATCACCCCGACAAAGTGGGTAAAATAAAATCACGAAAAATTTTTGTTTAGGTTACTTCTGCTCTACCTTAGGTGAGGATGTAACCTATCCTATCCCCCCATCCTAACGTAAAGTGGGGATGTTTTGTTTTTCTCGTCTGTCCCACCCATGGTGTGGGGTATCGTTGGATAGGCCATTTTAAAATATTACGGGTCTGTGCAAACAATTTCTCGATTCAAGAAACCGTTTGCGTAAAATTAAGCTTTAAATTGCTAATTTTTGTTAGTCAAGTGTCCCCCCAAGCAACCATTTAAATATAAATGTAGAAATTTTACACAGGGTGACACAATGGGCGGTTTTTTTCATCGAAACTACGAGACTCTTCATTGTGTGTGGTCCGAGACGCATTTGGCCAGTTTTTCTTTACTAGATTTTCTAATTCCTATTGTAATTATCCACCTTGGTGACTTGCAGTTTGAATTAATTCTTACTTTGTTGATCGGAAAGCAGAGGTTGTAAAATAAGCAAAACGTACTAAGAAATGTGTTAAAAGCTTAAATTTAAGTTTTCACGATAATAACCACTCTTTTGGTAACTCATCATCATTTTATAGGCGTACGTAGATAGGTAAGTTCTAAGGACGTATATAAATATAGATCTTTTCAAAATATAAAATATATATGTTGGAAATATGTTAGATCAATCGCTTGAGTTTGACTAATCGGGACGCCAGCGCCACCAGGTGGCGCTCGACAGAGTCTATAACGCTAACGCTTGACCAGAGAAAAAGCAAAGTTTGTTGTTGGCGGTTAAGCAGTAAACACGTTTAAAAACTGTCGCGTGTTCCGTATAGTTGTGTCGTGTCGTGTACCTACAGTGTGTGATTCACAAGTGTGATTAATTTAATCGTAAGTTATAATATGATTTAAACGGCTAGCGTATTTTCTATTGCGCAATAACGAAACACTACCCGTAGTACGCCCACAGTAGTTAAAATATGTCTGATAATAACGGGAAGCTAAAAGCTATTTGAACTTTATGGTCTAAAGCAACATATGAATAATACAAGATTTCATCAGTATGTTGCAAAATATTCAAAAACTTTTAAAAGTGTGTGCAAACTAGCAAAAGCTCTTTATATTAGCAATAAAATAAAATCAGCTGATGATTAAATAAAAACTACCTGGCAAATAATATATAATGAAACAGGCAGAAAAAACAGCTTAATACAGAATTTAATTTAGAGACTGCACATGGCCTCATCAACTCTGATGTAGAAATAGCTCAGGAATTTGAAAACTTTTTTACTAATATTCCCCTTAAAACTACTGAAGCTTTAAATTGCTCACCCGCGCTTTCTGCTGCCTTAGTTACAAAGAATGTAAAGGCATGCCCTTTGGAGTTTAGGTATCAGCATACAAACCCCCAAGCTGTTATAAAAGCTTTTAAAGATCTTAAAATTAAATCAACAGAGGATCTCTGGGGAATGTCTGTAAAAGTCTGTAGATCTCTCATCGAAACCATTGCTCCCTATTTAGCTTTCATATTTAACACCAGTGTAGACCAAGGAGTCTTTCCGGATCTTTTGAAACACAGTAAAGTAGTTCCGTTGTTCAAATTCGGTGATAGTAAGGAACCCAACAATTATAGGCCTGTGTCGATTCTGCCAGTTCTCAGTAAGGTGTTTGAAAAGTTAATGCTTAACCAAATGTTACGTCACTTTAATAAAAATTCCATCTTTCATGAACAACAGTACGGTATCACCAAAGGGCGTTGTACCACTGACGCTGGTGTCACCCTACTAAAGAACATTTTTAACGCCTGGGAAGGAGCACAGGATGCCATTGGAATCTTTTGTGACCTCTCTAAGGCATTCGATTGCGTAAACCATGAGACACTTCTGCTGAAACTAGACCACTTTGGGATTAGGAATACAGCTCTTGATCTACTAAGGTCATACCTGAAAGATAGAAAGGTTAAAGTTCAAGTAAACGGCATGAACTCATTAGGATCTGAAATGACAATGGGCGTTTCTCAAGGTTCGATATTGAGTCCATTCCTCTTTTTAGTTTACATTAATGAATTACCCCAATAACTGCAGAATCAACCGAAGATGGTGTTATTTGCAGATGACACATCATTGATCTTTAAAGTAGACCGACGGTCACAAAATCTTGACGATGTGAATAACTCTATTCTTCAGGTCCAAGATTGGTTTATGGTAAATAATTTGGTACTAAATGAAAAAAAAAAACCAAATGTATTAGATTTAAATTACCTAATGTTAGAAGTTGCGAATGTGACATCATATTGAATGGAGAAAAACTAGAATTTATTAATCAGACCGTTTTCCTGGGAATCACGCTAGACGAGAAATTACAATGGGGACCCCATATAACATCTCTTGCGGGGCGGTTAAGCTCGGCCGCTTATGCTGTTAGGAAGATAAGACAGTTAACAGATGTGGAAACCGCGCGTTTGGTCTATTTTAGCTACTTCCACAGCATTATGTCATATGGCATTTTACTGTGGGGTCGGGCTGCTGACATTAAATCCATTTTCATTTTGCAAAAGAGAGCTGTCAGGGCCATTTACAATCTATGTCGTCGTGAATCTCTTAGGGAACTATTTAAAAAGATTAATATTATGACGGTACCTTGTCAATTCATTTATGAAAATATTATGTATGTAAGAAAAAATCTACATCTTTTTAATAAAATAAGTGATAGACATAATTTTAATACTAGAAATAAAGATAAAATAGATCAACCATTTTTTAGATTATCTAAAGTACATACATTTTTTATGGGGTACTGTGTTAAATGTTACAACAAAATACCTTGTGATATATTGCAATTAAATGAAAGAAAATTTAAAACTCATATAAAAAGTACACTTTGTAAACAAGAATATTACAAATTAGAGGATTATATCCTAGATAAGAATGCTTGGAAACATGCTGGTCCTGCTCCATAGGACAATCTAGAGTGTAGACAAAATCAAACTGGTTGCTTATTTAATTGTATAATTTATAATTTTTATGACATTGATTTTACATTATGTACTTAACTACTTTAACTCACACACTAAATTATTACTTGTTAAAATTTTGGAAACATCATATCTACTTTTCAATATTTGTAAATATGTGAGCACCATGTATCTATCACATAATTAATTTACCTGCCTTTGCATTATATTTAATTATTTTTACCTATTGTGGTTACATAGTAATTTTATTCTAGGTGCATCGTCTTCACATATGATTACATAATGAATGTGAACTTACATAATATTGTAAAAAAAATTAAAAGAGTAACGGTGGAGTTTCTTGCCCATTCTTCTCCATACGAAACTACCTTTTGGAAGGGGCAACTAGAATCAATTCTATTTTTTTGTAAATTTTGACGTTCAAAAGTGCCTTTTATGTGCCTATTTGAAATAAATGATTTGACTTTGACTTTGACTTTGACTTTGGGAGAGACATACAAAGAAAGAAAAAGAAACGAAAGAAAGAAAGAAACATAGTTTATTCTGCACCTTCTCCGTCATATATAAATTTTAGAACCTTGAGGCACTGATGTACGCTATCCATTATACTGGTTTACTAAACAATATAATGTGACTGGTAGCGTACATCAGTGCCTCAAGCTTTTGAAATGTAAGTATAAAGATAATACATAAAATTAAAAAAAAATGTATATTTTTAAACGTCCTTAGAACTTATCTATCTACGTACGCCTACATTATGATGATGAGTTACAAGAGTGTGGTAATTCTGAACATAGAATATATTTACTTCAGACATACAAAGCTTTACGACAAAATAATGTCACTTAAATTATTATTTTTAGTTCAGTATTTATATAAAAGCTTATTTAAAAAAATAACTATTTTATTATGTGTCGTTAAAGTCACAGTCAAGTTTTTAAAGTTTTTAAACTACACAGTACCGATTACAATATCTTTTTTGTTAGGTGTATTACAAATCTTATGAAGTAATTATTCAAGTTTGTCGAAGAAAAAGTTTATCTATTTCTTTTTATGGCAAGCAAAGCCGATGTCGAACATTCTTCATATCGGCTATAACGATTCCTTTGTTTCTGGAATCTTGCTATTCATCGACCCATTTTTAGTTTACTATTTCGCCGCACGTAATTTTGTATACCGAGCACGTTGTACCATGTAGTAGATTTTTTTTTTTTATTGGTGGCAACACTTATTAGGCAGAATAACTGGACCCCTTGTAGAAATTTCTTCATAAAACAAAAAAAGTTACATAAAAGTGAAGTGTACATGAAACGTGAAGGACGATTATTTTCAAGTGATTGTAGTTTTTGCTGTAGATATAATTGCAAATTCTCTATTTTAATAAGTGCGTTGTGGATGAATTGTCATCTGTGGACGATATAATTGTTAGAACGAGATGATTATTGAAAATCCTGACGCTTTCAAGTCGTGGTTGACCTCCATATTGGAGCCCCTGTGAGTATATCCGCTGCCATATTTTAGTATTTACATTAGTGCGATAATTTACTAGAAATTTGCAATTTGTAAGGTAATCAACTATTGATTGCATTGATTTTGTTTTCGAGGATATTTTCATGCAACATGAATAATAAATGAGTAAAAGTATCAAGTTTCATTTAGCTTTATTTTTTTATTTGACGTACACACATGGCGTTTATTTTCGTGATTTCATAGGTTTCAAATGAAGAACCCTTCTTAGTTTTCAGCGTATTGCTATAAATCTCTTCTAATTATTCGTTATTATTGAACAAACGAAGAAATAGTTCGATTAAAATGATAAGACGATCTAGTTTGGTAAAATTGACACTTATAAAGTTGGTTTGGTACAATCGTAAACTTTTCATCTCGTTGATTTTAATAGTATCTCCATTCGATTGAATATATTAGATTTATCATCACGTTTTCGTATCATACTATGGCAAATTGACACCTGGATACTTTATTTCTCTTTGAATTGACAGCTCAAATTGTAACCTCAATGTTCTTCAATGTGAAGTAAAGAAAAAAAAAACTATTTTTGTGACTTGCTAATTATGACTGATTAGACTAATCAGAGCAATGAGTCAACCACCATACAACTTAATTAATTATTGATCATAACATTGACTACACCACTTTTTCTGTTTTGTTGTAACTCCTGATGACCCTCTGACCAAACACATCATGCATTGAAACTCAAAAGTATTTGATCATCATCATCATCATTTGAGCCAAAAGACGTCCACTGCTGGACGTAGGCCTCCCCCAAGCAACGCTTTGACCGGTTCTGTGCTTTCTGTATCTGGCGGATTCCTGTAAACAGCATTTATTTCAGTTAAACCAATTACAGGCACTTTTGAACGAAGCTAGGTGCCTATTCCAAAGCATAGTAGGTTCCTATGGAGGCACAGGAACATGCATACATGGCATAGTTTGAACAGGCAAGAAACTCCATGGACAGTTCATGCATTCCCTAGTTAGCTCTGCTTATAACCCTGCTGACAACTCACGAATCTCTAGCATGAAGATATTATTACGATAAGCAACAGAAGATATGATTAATTTTATGAAATTTTAGAAAATTAGCATTAGATTTTATCTAATTAACTAACCCGCTACATATCAAGTAATAATTAGCTATCCTTCATCTGGTTCTATAGAAATATTGAAGGAATTGTGATTTTCAACACAATTCCTAGACTTCTACTACTAAGCGTGAGTTCCTGGGTTTGGTGAAGTGTAATTAGGTTATTCCATCTGGAATTTCTCAGTAGCAACCCAGAGTCTGGATTTATGCCCAGTTGATGGCAATAGGCTCACCCCTATTACATGGGACTTAAACATAACTGGCGAAATATGGGTGTACTATAGGTACACCTCTGCCTAACCCTTCGGGGAATACAGATTTGATGTTATGTATTCCTAGTCTTCATTGATTGGCTCGTCTTTGCTTTCAAGTTGAGAAAGATGCTCTTCAAATGTTCCTATACTAGAGGAAGTCGTAAACTGAAAAACTATTGGGATATAATGTTCTTCAAATATTATGTTTTAGTTTAGTAAGGAAGAAAAAGACATGTTGGGGTTATAACCCATATAAATTGTTATAAGGGCAGGCGAATGATGGTTATGAGTTTAAAAGGTATAATTCTTCCTAAGAAAAGGTGTAAAAATTACACAAACATGAAATGTTTCTGCTTCACCTCTTCAAAAAATCATTGCCCTTTTTCACTAACACTACACGACACTTCATTGGTATTTGTAAGACGGGCTGTCCGCAACTCTAGACGGGCTGCTGTCCTGGACTCCATGTCAAAGTGCATATTTTGTGTATGGGTAGGAAAACGATTATTCAATCCACCCCAGCTCCTCAAGGAAGGCCAGCAACACCTTGGAGTTACTGGCAATCTCATGGAGGACGACGTATCCTGAAAATAGGCCTGCACAATCAGGATATAATGTTTCCACTGCTGGGACACAGGCCTCGTCTCAGTGATAGGGAGCGGGCCGTAATCCACCACGCGGGCACAGTGCGGGTTGGTACACGTCACATGTCTTCGAATTTTTGGTTCAAAGACATGCTGGTTTCCTCACGATGTTTTCTTTCACTGTTTTGAGAACAGTGGCGATGAAATAATTTACACAAAGTAAAGCGTCTGTCTGGGTGCAAACCTACGGTCTACAACAAGTCGAGGTTGTCACCACTAGGCCACCACTGCTCGCTAGTGTGGCTTGAAAATAGGCCTGAGTAATACCATATTTGTTTACTACGACCAAGATTATGTCTGGACTTTAAAAGAGACTGACCTCGTGAGTTTGTTTCGGAATTTCTTCCCAGAGTAGTCTGATAGGAAACACCAACCTCATCTAATTTTTAAAATATGATTGACATGTAAAAGTGTTTGTACACACTTAATTACAGAAACAAAATCATTTATCATTATCATTTAGACTTTACCCTAAGATACAGTTTGTCTAATTTCACAGGCAGAGCCGCATGCATAGCTTGTACATATTATATTTTTGTAATACCTGTGTGGTATGACCATTTACATCTACAGCTAACTATTGGTGCACAGTTTAAAAATAGATAGGTACTGGTTAATTATAACCCATCTGTTGGTCTTTCAGAAATAGAATTTAAACATCTCGAAGCATTTATTTATAGTGTCTGACATAAGGTTGGTAATGTTTTGAATATAAACTTTTTGGTGGATAAGTAGAGGACATAGACAATTGACATTAGTGTATTAAGACGTCATACATCTTTTTGAGGCTGACGTGGCATGATATTTTGACGTTGCTTGTCTCAGATATTTTTGGTGTTCCTTGGATGTCACATAATATTTGTGCTGCCATTTGCATCTTATGCCATTATGCAAACCACTAATGATCACATACCTAATATATTTGCTGTAATCTTGACAACAGCTATTAATATAGGATTCTTAAATTCAGGTATTATTGCTGAGCTGTCTATAGTAATATATTTATGCTTGTGAGTGTACGGTCACCAAAAGAGATAAGTAACCAGGGTGTTCGGATATGGTTCAAGTTTATTAAGAAACTGATGGATGTTTTTGAATGAAATTTAATTTGATAAATGACCTGTTTGTTTTCTATTATTTTATATTCTATTTCCTTTACAATTCAGTGTAAATTATTTCATCACCACTGCTATCAAAACTGTGAATGAAAACAATGTGACGAAACCGACATGTCCTAGAACCAAAAATTCGAATACATGTGACATCTACCAACTTGCACTGGGCCCGCGTATGGGTTACGGCCCACTCCCTCTCACCAAGAGGAGGCCTGTGTCCCAGCAGTGGGACCAGTATAGGCTGATTATGCTTTGTGTTTTAAGGGTTGTAGTGACAACTTGCATAATAATACTATATAGATATAGAAAGTACCAGTAGTAGATAGTAAGCAACTTTGTAATAATGTGTTTTGTCTTATCACCTCAAAGGCAAAGAGATAAGAGTTCCTTTGATTGATAACGTAAAAATATGCTGACATAACGTTTTTCTGATATAAAGAATTGTTCGTAATAAATACATAACACATAATATCACACTTGTATCCCCCCGAAGGTTAGACAGAGATGTGTGTTATACCTATTTTTTTACTAGGGCCGTTATTTCAAAGTATCATGTAATATGGTCTGTTCCAAAAGTGTTGGATGGAGGTGTAAATAAACCCTGTTCATGTAAAATTCTTACCCAATCGCTCAATGAACGGAATTAGTAATTGAGTAATTTATGCGGCCTACCCAAATGTCCTTTCTTTGGTATTGTTCGTCGAATCGTTGAGCTCCTTAAGTCCTGACTTCCAGAGTCGAGCTGCACGATTACTGACAAATGCGTGCACTGACTGGACAGGTCCACTCAAACTGTGTGGTTCTTTCCTCAAAAGACCATTTCAGATACATGGTCTGAATGAATCTGCATGGTCTTTGCATGACCTGACCAAGATTATGTCTGGACTTTAAAAGAGACTGTGACCTCGTGAGTTTTTTTCGGCCTTTCTTCTCAGAGTAGTCAGATAGGAAACGCCGACCTCATCTAGTTTAAAAAACATGATTGACGTGTAAAAGTGTTTGTACAAACCTACTTACAGAAATAAAATCATTTATCATTTATCAGTAACATATTCATCTGAATTTCAAATTTGTATCTTACCACTTTTTCAAATAATTATTGTTGTACGTTTTCCAATTATAATTTAATAACAATTGTGAAAACGTTGACGAAAACGAAGGTTATAAAATAAACCCCAATATTTTAATGTTATACTTAAGGCGTTAGTTTACGCGTAATGACACAGGTATGGCAGAAGTATAATATGATGTAGGTATCTACCAACAAAATATATTTGAAGTAAAATTACTAATAACTTCTATTGTTTTCCAGCTGTGATGCCGACCCAGCAGCCCTCGCTAAGTATGTGTACGCTTTGGTTAAGAAGGACAAACCCCTGGACGAGCTCCGGGAGGTGATGGTGGATCAGCTGGATGTCTTTCTCCAGCAGGGTAAGTGTCTAATTCGATTCCCAGCTCGGGCAAAGTGTTATTGGGTTTTTCCATAAGGAATTTCTTAGTAACAGTCCGGAGTTTGGAAGTTGGCGGTGTGATACCTCCGTGTCTCGGAAAGCACGTTAAGCCGTTGGTCCTGTGCCTGATCTCTTTCTGGTCGTGTCGGATTGCGTGACGGCCCATCAGACTATAAGAGTGACGGAAGAGAGAGTGCACCTGTGCACTATAATATCTCCCGCGCCGAAGGCTCTCCGTTGAGAATGGCCGCCATGGCCGAAATACGGTCCGGAAGACAATTATTATTATGTTAACATATCTCGTTACCATGAGGTTCCGGACCTTTGGAAGGCGTGCGAGTGGCCGAAGCCAACTCACAGAGGCCCGTTAGCCGCTTTTAATGGAATGAGACACCAACTGACGATTATCCCTGTACGCTCTATGTAAGAGCACCCAAGGACAACCCCCGGTTGGTGTAGAACAACTGGTTATGTAGGATTATGGGAAGACTATAGCCCCTTCCTGACCAATTTTTTATATAAAATACACAGATAAAATGGCAGGGGGTGACTTACACACTTAATAATGGGCCCCCGGAAACTGTCGTTAGCACATAGGGACGCAGCGACAAGGGAGCAACATGTCCTGAGGTGCTTATGAGGAGTGGAGGAGTATCCTACGGCTATCAGGAAAAGCCCGGAAGTACGGTCAAGATCCCTACCAGCATCTTACTAGAATACTTCCTACCTCTGAGCACGTTTGCTCTTGGGAATCTCCATTCAAGCCGGCCAATACAGGCAAGAAATTGGTGGGAGCTCTGTTCTTCGTCAGTGTTCACTTCATCCGGCCAATAAAGGCAAGCCAGAGGTGAGGAACTAGACTACTCCCGGGAGATAGGGTCCGTGGGGTCGCTACTGCCTAACAGCTCGCCACATGCTGCCCTGCGGGTTTCTGTACCTCTCTTGGTCTGTCTCCTCACTCTAGACCTGTTCCGGTATAGTAAACTCTACCGTCACAGACCTAGAGTTCGGAGCGCGCCAGCCCTACTACGACGTCAAATGTAAAGATACGTTCTAATTATTATTCTTAAAATGTCTATGACATATCTCAGGACCCTCGGGTCCCGGACCTTTGGAAGGCGTACGACGGGTCAAAGCCAATTCGCAGAGGCCCCTTTGAAAATTTTAAATGATAAGGGGGGCACCCTGTTATTACGTGTCTGATAATATATTCTTGTAATATACCGCAAATACGCTCCCGGACTACTAAATCGAGCCTTTATACATTTCCATGTTAGGTATACAGGTCTACAACATCTAAATAGTGCTAAATCAATGAAAAAGTTTTGATGGAGATTTGAAATCGATATACTGGCCATCATTTTCATGTCCTCATTGTTCCAAATTTTAATTACAGCCATTTCAAAATTTATTGAACTTATTACAAAAAAGCGGGATGGATCGATTTCAGAGTTCGGGAGTTTATATACCTCAGAAGGGGTAGGCAGAAACGTTCAGTAAACATATATTTTGCTTCAGGTAAACCAGAAAAAGTTATGCGCTTCGGTAACCATTGTATTTCCGAATTAGCACTAATTTCGCCGACAGAGTAACCCCCACAGAGGCAAAACTTCTCAGTTTTGTACTGCCGCGCTTAATGCTACACGTACTGTAAGTTTGTATGAAGTTTTCTCCGCCGACGCCTACAAATAGAAGGCATCAGAATGGGGCTTAGGAATTACGTTAAACAACCTTACCATTGGACACCGCCAACATCAATGGAGAATTCCTTGCTGGAAATCCCAATACCTTTCTTTTTGTTGTAAAATATTATCTAATAAAAAAAGTCTCGTGTCACAGTGTTTGTTATCTAACTCCTCCGAAACGGCTTGTGTGGTAGGTCTGAGAATAGGTCGTAAAGTATATTTTATACGCTGTGGGTGAAACCGCGGGGCGCAGCTAGTAATTTATTATTCATCAATCAACTCGATCTATCGCAGTCCACGGCTGGACATTTTGCATCCAGTCTGTCCCAGCCAGTTTCTTAAGACCGTCGATCCATCTAGGCGTCCCTGGCTACGCTTGCCAATACGCGTTCTCCACTCTAGGACTCGTCTGCTCCCCCGGCCATCGGTCCTTCAACAAATATGGCCAGAACAGTGCCACTTCAGAAAAAGAAAAAAAAAGAAAGAAAATACATTTATTTGCGGTAAACATGACGCAAAGAAAAAAAAACACACAAATACTAAAAATAACGAGTTGGGTTAAAATATGCGTCACATTCACGCAAAACGGCAATCGCTCAGCATAATGCTACGACCCTATGCGAGACAGAGCCCCAGCTTGCTTACTCTGCAAGCTATGTCGGTAACTCCAGTTCTATTCCTGATAATTTAATTTTTTATTTTATAATTCACACTCTTTTTTTTTTTCAACAGAAACGAAACCATTTGTAGAGATGCTATTCAAGGCACTTGAAAGTAATGATTACTTGAAGTTGGTAAGAGAGGAGAAGAACTTGCCTTCACCTCCCCCGGCCGACGCTGAGCTGGCGAAAGAACCAGAGATTGAGAACCATGGTAAGTAAAAATACAAAATTTAATTAATAATACCAGCCTATTATTGTCCCAGTCAAAGTCAAATCATTTATTCCAAGTAGGCATATAAAAGGCACTTTTAAACGTCAAAATTTACAAGAAAATGGTATTGATTCTAGTTGCCACTTCCAAAAGGTAGTTTCGTATGGAGAAGAATGGGCAAGAAACTTCACCGTTATTGCAGGGCAAAGGCCTCATCTCATAAGAAAGCACGAACATTGGTCACCACGATTCCACGACACGGGGAATCCTATTGTGGAAGAAGATATTTGAATTTGTACTTCTCTCTTGCACTATGCATTTTTATTTGTCACCTAAATTCATTGCAAATAAATGATCCTGATTCTGAAATACATGGGCTTGTAGCTAGGGCGTGCAAAACCGGAAAGTCTTCAAAACCGGTTTTGAAATCCAGTTTTGAGTGCCCAAAACCGGAAACCGGTGTTAGCCCCGGTTTTGGCAACAATTTTCTAATGTTTATAAGTATAGTAGAATTTTAACAAAAAAACAAATTCTTGGACACTCAGAAATACTAAAAATAAAACGATTTGTACGATAAATCTCTTTATAATCAACCATTTATGTCAACCAATACCAAATAGACCACCTTAATAGTTTTGATAACATGAACTTAAATAATATGAAGATTAACTAACTGAGATCAAATCAACAACAAATCAGTTTGTGGTACATTTAGTAGGTACACTAGGTACCTAACAATTCTGTTATCATGAATAATATATTTTAAACATACAAAACACACCATCATCATCATATGACACTAAACACAACCACAATTACAATACCTATGTCTCAATTTCTTGAAACTTGAGCTTTTTAATTACGAACTACTAACAATTTAACAAGTTAACAACATTATTAAAAGGATTCATATTTGACTATAAAACGAGATCAATTAAACTGTGTACAGTGTGTAAGTGTGTACTGTGTACCCTATACTAATTTATTTTAATAAATAAAAATCATTTTTTTCCAAGAGATCGCTGTTCTTGGTAATGAGTTCTTAAGAATAGAAGTGCATGTAACATTTGGGCAGATAGCGTACTTCTAATTTTATTGCAAAAGTACCCAGCACTCGAACAGGCCCTCTCACTCTCAACACTTGTTGGTAGTACACACTTCAAATAGTTGTACGCTTCGGTGAGATACACACCCCGTTGCCCTCCGCTTTCATACATGGCTTGCTCTACTTTGACAAACCCTGCAAGGTCGAAATTAGACCGATTCTTGGGGGATTTCCTACATTTTTCCAATTCTTTATTAAACTGCTCTTGAAGAGTTAGCTCATCAGCTACAACTTCAGCATCAGATGATAACGATAACGATGGTACAGACCGCTCGGAGAGAACTCCGAGGATAGTATCAGAGCTCTTGGGCTGATGGGCTCTTGGGTAAATGTATAATTCAATAACGAAAAAACCGGAGATAAAACCGGGTTTGTCTTTCAACCCCGGTTTTCAAAAATTGCGAAATTTCGTCCGGTTTCCGGTTTTGCTAAAAACCGGAAAACCGGCTTTGCACGCCCTACTTGTAGCGGCATCTACAAACGCCACATGCGAGCTACGCGTCATACTGACGTCACGAAAAATCCTGCATCGCGCAAGCAGAGTTTACCGCGCAACTAGCATATACAACATCCTGACATCAATCGTCGGGCAGTTGCCCACCAGACACAACACCCGTCTGGTCGGAGGATCCTCCCTTTTCCATAGAGTATGAGTGAGCTTTACACCCTGTTCCTCATACCTCTATAGGCTCTTATACATAGGCACGGTTTCCACTGTTTCGTGAGTAGATATAGTCTGTTCCAAAAGTATTTGATGAAACTGTAAACAAACAGATTAGAAAACACACCTGTGGATGCCATTCTTGTATGAAAACGATTCTCGATTTTCTAGATTTCATAATTGATCTTAAAGGCAAAAGTAATTTTTGATGTTAATTCAAATGTGTTCAGTATAATTTTAACTTCAATATTTTTATAACATTGGCCTCCTTCAAAGAATTTTGTTACAAAACACTTGGGAGATATCTATTTTCATTGTGTGGTGGGAGGGAATATTTAATTTGAGTACAGTCTTCAAGTTATTTTGAAACCACAACAGAATTCGATTATAACTAACGAATAATAATCTTTCAATTAAAATAAAGTAGACTGAAAACATTGAAAATGTGCAAACTCAAACCAATTATTTCAAATAAACCAATTACAGGCACTTTTGGATTGTCAAGGGGTCGGTCGGTCAGAAAGACTAAGGTAGTTGCCCAATCCAAAGTGTAGTAGATACCTATGGAGAAGAACGGGCAAGAAACTCCACGGACACTCTTTTAAATCAAAATATTGGTTACATCATTCATGTCGAAATTATGCATGTGAGAACGATGCAGAACGTTAAAAGCGTCCGTAATAAAAAGATAAAAACATATCAAATGTTAAATGAAATCAAAATAAACCGTGGCAGCTAAGAGATGGCCAGTCCCTACTGACGGCGTCCGTTCACAAACATGACGAACATCAACATCTAGGACATAGAATACTTTTTGTCCTGGTAGTATGTACTCGTGGGATAATTTCGGCCAAACACGCGGGCGAACCCTTAGATCAAGGAGCTAAAAAAATTGCTTTCATTGTAATTTGAACTTTGTCTGATATGACATTAAGTTTTTTGTTGAAAAACTTGATATTATCTCAGATTCTGAATTGAAATACGGGATGTAAAATAATCTATCATAACCTTTATCTACGCATTCTGTACATCAAATTAAGTAATATTGAGCAAACATTTTTGCTGGGAAATGACTTTTATTGTTGATGTGAAATGGTGTGTAAAGGAAAAATCGCTGTTTACAGTAGCGCGCAATAGTGCACGCAAAACATTGTATGTATGCAACGGTACAGGTGTTGTGGGGTATTTATAGTTAAAAAATACCCCATAACATACACACTTGACAATTTAAAACTTGAAAGTAAGAAAAAAGTTGAAAGAAAGAGAAAATAAATTTATTTGACCCAGGTTAAGGCCCACAACATTCACACAAAAACAAAAAAATAGTAAAAAAACTTAAAAACAGTATTGGAATTGGTATTTGTAATTGGAATTTTAACCTACACTATCTCCGTAACCAGAAGGTTTCCCAGGTATAACTGATCTATTGATTATGCAGGACTATAGTCTTGTATAATAAATATATCACAATGACGAGAACTAAAAGTGATTCTTGCCTTCGTTAATCGTGTTTCTGCACCCGTTTTTACAACGTGTTATTTGTAAATCATAGTGTATTTAATCTCTATTCTTTTTCCGTAGCCGGTGCCCCCCTAATCCCGTCCCCGGTATCCGGCGGCGAGACCCGCGGCCGTTCGCCGTGTGCGGGCACGCTGGCGGGAGGCGTCGCGCCCAGCGCGGCCCCGGCCGGCTTAGGCGCGGCCGCTTTAGGCGCGGCCGGATTGTCCGCGGCCGGACTGTCTGCGGCCGGGTTGTCCGCGGCCGGATTGGGCGCGGGCGCAATGAGAGCGAGGCTGGTGGTGTCCCGCGGCGCGAAGTTAGCGGCGCCCGCGCCTCCCGTGGGCGCAGTGCCGAGAGGACATCCGCATAATGAGCATACGCTTGTTAAGGTAAATAATAATTATTGTTTGTTATTAGTAGATTATTCACTAAGGGGATGAATTTGAGTCTTGAGCGTAACGAAAGATTCAAGGACTCTCGAGCGAACCGAAGGAGTTCAGCTCCTTTACTGAAGCGGGGGAGATAAGACTGGAATCCTGAGTGCAGCGAGGGATTCAAACTCGGACACCTTTATCCTCGAGGACAACACTCTACTTTTCCCTTAGGCGAGGTAGTAAAGAATAATTCGATTTTCGTTTTTGTTAAAGTTTTCTTACGAATTTTTAGTAAAGGTTTATTGACCAGCAGGTTATAATGAAATTCAGTACAAATTTATTGTCTGGCTAAACCCTAGGGCTATAATTAATTACTTTAGGTTAGATTTGTAGGAGATATAATTGGACATTATTGAGCAGGTGGTTTGAAAAGATATGTTTAAGGCCGCCGTCATAAAACCCACAACGAACGACGGTAGCTAATACCAAAGGAGGACCGTACAAAATTATCCCCACAACCAATACCACCAAACATACATAACTTAAACATAAACTCTCGCCTTCTTCCCATGGCGGTAGGCAGAAACTATAGAACGCCACCTGCTACGATCCTTACATACTCCTTTTGCCTCGTTTATGTTCATACATCTGGTCATACACGCACGCCGGTTGCGAGTACTACGCAACTGACCTCGCATCATCAATATTATTATGAATTGTAAAAATAATATGGAAGCTGGTCTAAGCACCAATAACAACCACATAATTATATGTCATTAGATAGGCATTTTAATATAGAACAATAACTGCTATGGCGGTTTATTTCAAATCTCTGTGTGAAAAAGATATGGCGATGTTTCTTAGGACGTACCTTTTTACAAAACCTTGGGAAATCATCAAATGACTTTGGGCGGAGCGGAAGGGTGTGTCAGACTCTTACTTGCCGTGTTCCTTCAGTTGCCTGTGCGCCAGAGCCACGGTAACTCTTTGAAACAATCCGCGACCCCGGCAGGCATCGGCCCTATCGGACCTCGTCAATGGTGCTGACATCTCTTTGAGGCGCGCGTGCAACACGATGCGCCGTCGACCCGGGCCTGGTCCTTACCGGACGGCGAGGTGCTCGTAGGACGTACCTGGACGGTAGATAGATAACGGAATACTTGAATAGCAACTATACTGCTGCAGTCCGTTCACAGGTATTTTACCTCTGAGTTTGCATCACTGTCAAAATCACAGTGATCTTTATTGCCGTTGTAATAAGGTTGCTGTTGGGTTGCTGCCATTGAAAAGTCTGTTAAATTCACAATTATCTTTATAATCGTTCGGTCGCCGCCATTGACTAGTCTGTCAAATTCACAATGATATTGAATCGTTACAATCTGCCGGGGTCGCGGATTGTTCGAAAGAGTTACCGTGGCCCTGGCGCACAGGCAACTGAAGGAACACGGGTGGGTTTTAGTCAGTAAGAGTCTGACACGCCCTTCCGCTCCGCCCAGAGCAGGAGAAGTCATTTGATGATTTCAGACCCAATAAAAAAAACGGAACAATAAGGTTGCTGTTAGGTTGTTGCCATTGACAAGTCTGTCAAATTCACTATGGTCTTTATAATCGTTACAATAAGGTTGCTATTGGGTTGCTGCTCCCACAAGTAAATTATAATAATAAATAATAATAATAAAATCGTTTATTTATAAGAGGGACACATTTACAATAAATACCTTTACAATTAAAATAGAGCACAGTTGCTAAATTGCCTGAACTAGGTTAAACCTGTGCTTCAGGCTAAAAAGTGCATAAATACATAATGTAATAAATTAACAATGAGTATAAAGTTACAACTAAAATAAAACTTAGGTAAATAAAAGTAAAATTGCATGTTAGCGTTTCTATTTGCAGACAAGTAGATCTTCTGTCTGTGCATAATTGATGGTTAGTAAATACTTAAGTATAATGTTTTTACTGCTATAGTAATTTAATTTATAGATACTTAGTTTTTTATTTAATCTATTGTACAGAAATGGGCCTAAGAATGTGAAAAATCTTTCAACAAAGACATGTTTTGAGGGGGCATTAGATATGCATACTATATCATTCCGTCTCTTGTTAGTATTGTCAGCATTGTAGGTAAGCATGGTGTGCTGTTTTAATACCAAGTTGTTAACAGTGAATGAGCTGTACAAGGATCTTTTGGCGCTCGTATGACGTTGATAGGGGGGGCGCGCTGTTGGCATATCTGCCGTCCACCAACTAAAAGGCAGCTAAATGTAAAAAGTAGTTTTCGAGAAATCGCAAAAATAAGTGGGAATTGATGTCTCTTGAAAAGTATGCTACCTAGGAACAAGGTTGCAAGTTATATACGTAGGCATAGTCTTTTTGCACAATATGTGATATATTTTATTCATTTATATTAATCACATTTTATTTAAATTCATTTTCTAACTTTTAGCTAAACAATTTTTCTCATAATTTACTGCACTATAAGGCCGCTAACCATACCTTAACTGCTTTATAGTATTTATTGTATCTCTAAAACTATAAATCATAGAAAAATTATTCTTACACCAAAATATAGAGCATCGAAAGTTGTATAAGACTACATTACAAAGTGAAAAACGACCAACTGTGGCTTAACGGCCTTTTAGTTAGTGGACGGCAGATATGTGTAATTGTTTTGTGAAATGTATTAAGAAAGAAAACCGGCGCACCCGGTACCAAGTGTAAGTAGGACTCACATACGAAGGGTTCCGTACCACCATACAATATCTAACACAACATATAAAAAAAAAGAAGTTGCTTGTATGGGGAGGACCCCCTTTTTCCCCCCTTTATTAACATTAATTAAAAACAAAATTGTTGTTATAGTGGCAATAGAAATACACACTAAACATTTGAAGTGTCTACCTATTACGGTTCATGAGATACAGCCCGCTGACAGACAGACGGACGGACAGCGGAGGCTTAGTAATAGGGTTCAGACTTCCGTTGGCAACCTTTGGGTAGGGAGCCACCCTAAAAATCAAGATGGCGGTGTTAGTTAGATTTATTTTTTATTTTATTTTTTTATTTTTTAGTTTTATTTTTTTGCGATTTTAGCATCGCCCCAAAGGAACCTTGTGGCGCTGTAAGAAAATGAAACATTATGCATTATGTGCGTTCAGAAACACACCGTTTGTCGTTTATATGTAGGCCATCACAAAATTATTGATAACCAACCATTTTATTGATTATGTCAATGTAATTTTCTGTCTTTAGGTATTGCCTTTAACTGAGCTACTAGAAGAGCCAGTGGACCAACCTCCTAGGAGACGTGACAGAAGAGGAGACTCGGTCAGTACTTAACAAAACTATTTACCGTACAATTATTTTTTTAATGTCCCTCGGGAATCATCGGATTTCCGAATACAAACGAATGCTAATTTCCATGTCCGTCAATTATTAGATTTATCGTGTATAATAATTTGAATTCAGAACTAAGTACTTTATTGTTGTTTTGTTTTGATTTAATTAAAGTTTTGTTTTGTAAGTTTTGTCAAAGATTGATTTTGTGAATAAAAAAGAAGTATTATTATTATTATCTAACGTGACTATATTATTGTGGACGTTCACGGCATCACAATAATACAGGGAAGTAAAATGTATGGAAATATAACGTGGACGTGCACGTTATAACGTTATCATGGACGGATATTTAATAGCGACTTAGTGTCTACGCACATATACGGAAGATCCGCGACGGAAGTTCCGCGGCTGATTTTAAAACATTTAGAGACATTCAAAAACATGTTCTTAATTTTTTATTTTTTAAAGTCGGCCGAAGTGTACGCTATAACGCAGCGTAATTTCGGCATAATGTGTCGTCAGTCATTCAAATAGCATTGCAGGCGAGGCGTAATCATGCCGAAGTTCGGTCGCGGATTTTCCGCATAGTGTGTTTAGACACTTAACATACATATTTCCATACTCTTACCGCTTATTATAGATAGCCATTCAAGAGTTGTACTATGACTAATTAATATGATTAATTATTCAACAGACCCGCGACACAGACAGAAGGCGACGTCGCTCTCGGTCGTGGGAGAGACGCGCGCGCGCAAGAAGACATGTGCGCGACACCGAACACACGAACGATGTCAGAAGGTAACTGTCAAGTCATCTACTTAACGGGGAAGCGCCAGGGTAGCCCGCGAAATTAAAATCTTCGTACCTTCAGAATTGACCTCAAATGTTATGATTTTAAGAAATAGTCATATTAGTGTGTTAGTGTTTTTTTTTTTAGTCACTTATTTTATTTTTTATTTTTTTAAATGTCGCAGCATCATGCTGAGATAGGGGCCTTTTGGCCTCGTACAGGACTTACAGTTGTTATTTTTATTTTATTAATTCTATATTTTTATGAGTGTGTTTAGTTTACTTTCTGATAATCCTGTACGAGTCTCAAAAAATACTTTTTCTTTCTTTTATAAGGTAATATGAACTAAGAGGGTTGTATTGATTATAAAAATGATAATAATTCTGTAAATACATATTTGTTACGGTCGTCAATCATATTTTGATCAACATAACCTAATAGTGACCTGCAAATTGAAGAACACGAAAGAAAATTTTAATTTCGCGAGCTACCCGGGCGCTTTCGCATTAATAAATATTTTAAACTAGCTTTTGCCCGCGGCTTCGCCCGCGTGGATGTCGAAAATTATCCCGCGGGAACGTACTACTGCTATAAAAAGTATCCTACATGTTAATCCAGGCTATAAACTATCTGTGTTCCAAATCCGTTCAGTAGTTTTTGCGTGAAAGAGTAACAAACATCCATCCGTTCATCCATTCATCCAGCCTCACAAACTTTCACGTTTATAATATTAGAAGGATTTATTCACTGACAGACCGCAAAGAGTCTTAACCGCAGGATCTAGGTCTAAGCTTGAAATCTTGCGCAAGAGTTACATAAACGGTGGCGATATAGGGTCGGCGCCCACTGGCGGCACGGCACGGCATGGGATTCATTCAAATTTCAACGGCAACGATGCCGCGGTATCCTTAGGCATGCCGCGACGTCCTTAGGCATCATCATTTAAATTTAAATTTTATTGTCATCCATATAAGTTATATTTCTATTCGTCGCATAAAAATCTTCTGCTGTGCCGTGCCGCCAGTGGGCGCTGACCCTTAGTCATCTGTATCCGTCAAGGGGGTTCTACCCGTGATACTAAACAACTTTTGCTATGAAACTCATATTCGATTTATCATCATTCTCCTGCCTTCAGGGTTTGAAATACCGGTATTTTTGGGATTTGGTGCCATTGGCCTTGTTGTGATACCGGTACCAAAGTAGTACCTGTGCTGTTGGTACCGGTACCAGACGTACCTGCACTATTGATACCGGTACCAGACGTATCTGTACTATAGGTACCGGTACTAGACGTGCCTGTACTTTTGGTACCAGTACCAGACGTACCTGTACTATTGGTACCGATACCAGACGTATCTGTTCTATTGTTAGCGGTACCAAACGTACCTTTACTATTTATACCGGTACCAGACATACCGTACTATTGGTATTTCTAATCAGTATTGTTACCGTACCGATACTAAACAAATATTTCTGTAAGTTAGATTGAGAAAACAGATATAGTAAGTAAAAATAATAGTTAATAAGCATTAGAAAAATAACATCAAGTTTACCAACCGTACGAGGATCCTCGTACAAATATGAGATTTGTTGTATGCGCCAGGTACATGAATTTGGTACCGGTACTTGTTAGGTGGAGTACCGGTCCCCGTCTGGAACCGGTACCCCGATACGGAAGTGGCAAGAACCGCTAAGTACCGGTACAGAATCTGTACTTTTGGTACCGGTTCCAAGCCCTGCCTTTCCATTATCCCTATTTATTTGAGAGAGGCGCAACATGTCTTATGTCATATCAGATTCTGGTGTCTAAATCTACCCTGTATGACGTAGGTAAGCTATAAGGAAGGTTATTTGAATTGATCCTCGAACGCTCGGTTCCTATAAACATAAAAACAAACGAATTCAAAAAAAAAAATACAAAAATACATGAAAAAAACTTTAATTTCGGAAGTCGGTGGCCAAAAACGAAAATACACAACCAAAGATACCGACTTCCGAAATTAAAGTTATTTTTCATGTTTCTTTGTGTTTTTTTTTTGGAAGTCGGTTGTTTTTTTTGTAAAAATATTTTTATTTTACACTTTTTAATTGTGGTACCTACTCCACACACATTCATAAACCACTACTTGATATGTACATAACCGTGACAGGAGATTATTAAGACATCATAAGTCATCTAAGTGGAAAAAATACGCAGTATTAAGGATAACTCAAAAACTACTGGTCAGAACTTGATCAAATTTAAATGGGACCACATGTAAAGCACCAGCTTTCAAATAAAAAAAGAATCATCCAAATCGGTTCACCCAGAAAAAAGAGCTAACACACATTAAAAAAAAAAAAGCAGTCGAATTCGAACCTCCTCCTTTTTTGGAAGTCTGTTAAAAATGAATCGTTTTGCTTACCAATGGTAGCGTATTTTATTGCCCAACTGGGCCGGCAGTCTCGACATAGGTAGCGACGCTGTCGTTAACTACCGATCGCTAATTAAGGTGAATCCTCAGCTGTAGCCCACCAAATTAAAATTTTCTTTGGTTTTTTGCAAATTGCAGCTCTGTTTTACGTCGTTTGTTGATTAAAATGCGATCCGCGACTGTAGGAATGATATATTTATTGAATAATAATTATCATCAATTTTATATTAATCGTCAAACTTTGGAAATATGTTCCACCTAAGAGTTTTCATTATGAAATATTCTGAAAAATTTACCTATATTGCAGAGGATTCACCTTAAAATCTAGAAATTCGATGTTTTGTCAAGTTTCAAAAACCGTGCCAAGCAAGGGCGGGTCAGAGGGTTTAGTCTCTTCAAGTCTGTCAACAAAGATACGGGCCTGCCCGAAAGTAGTTAAACTTCAGAGTGAACCCCTACACCCGATTAATAAATTTTCTTGGACGGGCAAAAACGTGCACTTCAAACTTAACGACCAATTTTAGTCTGTATCTATGTCGAGACTGCCGACCCAGGCCCTGCAGTCTCGACATTAGATAGCGACAAAAATCTGTTGTTAAGTCCAATCGTTGTCAAATTTCTTTAATGGATTTTCAACCTTATGCATGGGAAATAAAGTTGAAAATCTATTAAAGAAATTTGACATCGATTGGATTTAACGACCGATTTTAGTCGGTATCTATGTCGAGACTGGCCCAGGGCCTGGCAGCTCTAGACAACGTTTGAAAGATATCAATTCACCACGAAAAATACTTTCTTTAAATAAAAAAGAGGAAGCCTGTGTCCCAGCAGTGGGAACATTATAGGGCAGGGATGGCGAACCAATGGCACGCGACAAAATAATTTGGGCATCAATTGAGGAACTTAGGCACCTAAGTCACAGTAACACACGGAAATCTGAGTGCGCCTTCTAGGATAGACGCTTCGATTTTGACTATCGCATAGATATAAGTATATTTCTATGGGCTATCGTCGCCGCGTAAATGCAAGGGAAAATATGAATCTGATATAAATTATTTGGCATCTAGTTTGTAACAACAGAAGTGGTACTAATTTGTTCTTTCAATATAAAACGGTAAATGTTAAGAAGACTGAATAATAGTAAAGGTCTATTTCTGTTTGCAAACAAGGAGGATTATTCTGAAACTATTTTGCTAGTTTTTCATTAGTCAAGAAGTCAAGAATGTTTGTTGGCACATCATGGCCACATTAAATATTTATTTGGAAAAAGTGGCACGTGGATGTATAGAGGTTCGCCATTTCTGTTATAGGCTGATTATAATAATGTGGCCATGAGACTCAGAGTGGCCTAACTGTCATTTTTTCAATACTGGTTTTATTCAGAAAAACTGCATTAAACAATAAAAGTCATAGCGCCACAGAGGCCTACAAATTAGTTTATTTTTTTAAATTTAGTGTTTCAATTACTTAATTTATAATTTAGTTTAGTTTAAATTATTTGAAATCAGGGCTTCTGTTTTTTGTAAAACTATTGTTTCAGTAGTTAGGCCACTCTGGCTCTCATGTCCTTATGCTTACGCTGAATAAAAATGTTATGAAACCCTGAAAGTTTGCTTACGTTCTTTATCTCGTCTCGTTGGCCTTACTTTAGTATAATCTTGTTATCTTTGTCCGACAGACGGCCGCTGTCTCGCTCACCGTCGCCGCGCGGTCGGTACAGAAACCGAAGTCCCCCTCCACCGACTATTGACAGACAGAATTCCAGGTCTAGGTATGTATCATACAGTAGCATAAGCATAGCGCTGAAAGAAAAGAAAGAAAATAAGTTTATTTGCGGTAAACATGACGCAGAGAGAAAAAAGAACATAAAAACTTTAAAAACTAAACTAAAAAGTGAAAAATAAAAACTTTTTTTACAAAAAAACAACCGACTAAAAAAGTTTTTATTTTTCACTTTTTAGTTGTGGTACCTACCCCACACACATTCGTTTATCACTACTTGATATGTAAATAACCGTGACAGGAAATTATTATAACATCATCAATATAAACTAAGTGGAAAAAATACGCATTATTAAGGATAACTCAAAAACTACTGGTCAGTACTTGGCCAAATTTAAATGGGACCACATGTGAAGCACCAGCTTTCAAATAAAAAAGAATCATCCAAATCGGTTTACCCAGAAAAAAGTACAGTCGAATTGAGAACCTCCTCCTTTTTTTGAAGTCGGTTAAAAAGAACAAGTTTGGGGAAAATATGCGTCACATCCACTCAAAACGGGCATCGCTCAGCATAATGCTACGACCCTATGCGAGACAGCCCCAGCGCTGGTTAGCCTGTCATCACCTGCCTAGCGTTTGCTCAGCAATTTTTGGGGTCGGCTCCAGTCTAACCGAATGCGGTCTGTATTTTAGGCGCGAATTATAGAGAAACGGCGTACGGTGAAGACGCGGCGCAGGCGCAGAGCAGGCGTGGAACAGATAAGGCACGGACGCGATTTAAATTATATCAAAGAGGCGAAGAGACGCCGCAACTAGTCTTAGTATAGTCGTAAAGAGCTGGATATTGTTCAATTATCTCGCAGAACTCTACATTAAACTCACTATCGTCACGCATTTTTCTGCACCTGCTTTATAAACAAAAGTAATGCTTGCACGCCTCTCCAGTCGCGACTGCTAGCGACGCGGAACAGGCGACGAAACGACGTGCCTGCGCCACGCCGCTTGAGTATAATTCATATCGTGTCGCCTACCTACTTTTGTATTGAAACGTTTTGAAGCGGCAAGATGCCTGCGCCGCGCCTTCACCTTATGCCGTTTCTGTATAATTCGCGCCTTACGTGGAGCGACTGCCTATCTGACGTCCACAACCCAGTTACTGGGTAACACGATACCCCTTGGTAAGACTGGTTTTGGACTTGGTGGCACTGTCAGCCTGTAATGTTCATTTATTTATTTATACGGAGTCAAATTAAATTACCTAGCGAAACTCCGTAGACTTGATGGGTAACGATAATACGTTAACATGATACAACAAAAAAAAAAAATTTTTTGGTTTCAACGCCCTTTGGTTGTGTAGTTATTTAAAATATTGGTTTAAAATCAGGTTTTTAAGCATACTTCACGGAATTGATGGGATTTTTAAACACTGCAATACCAACGGTCGTTAACCCAAAAAAAGTACATACATAGTTTTTTTTTTGTCATGTTTGTATATCGGTCTCCATCATTTCGCTAGCTAATTGAGCTTGTCTTTGTATATAGTTTATTATACCCCAGAAAAATACATTAAATGTTCCCACTGCTGGAACTCAGGCCTGCTCTCTGTGAGACGGAGTACACGCACGTAAATATGGCCAAGCTTGAAATAGAGACTCACACAGGCATGAGTTACCCCGCCCCTCCCACGCTCGCGCCAGCCCGCGCCACTGAGCCTGCAGCTTTAAATTCGTCCCCTACTAAATGTAAACCCGATCCAGCCTGGCCCTAACTGCCCTCCCCAAGAGACGCCCTTAGACGAGGTCCGTACCCCACAGGTGGTGTCCTTAGCGTGTAGTCGATTAGTTTATAAGTTTTATGCTCCGGCTGGAGGTCTTAAAACGTTCCCTGTCCCAGAGCAAAGGTTAAAAATTTATTTGAAGGTCCTTCTACTATTTCGTGATAACATGAACATTTTACGACGGCTCTTATGAATTTTCTGTAGCCCTGTTATGTCCATGATAATATTTTCACTCTTATTCATACGTCCAGTGAACTTTTGTAGTATGACTGCAACCGGAGTCATGGACGTATGTGTTCAGCACAAACGTGACTCCTGTGGAGTCATTGGACAGGGACCTTGTTAATTCATTAAGGCATCCATTAGTATAGCCCGTTTAAGTAACCGACAACGTCCTAGGGTGACTTGCGAGATGCAATACCAAAAAAAAAAAGCATGAGTTACCAGTTGTTTACAAAAAGGTATACAATACTAGCTTCTGCCCGCGGCTTCGCCCGCGTTGATGTCGGGGGAACGTGCTACCGGGACAAAAAGTAGCCTATGTCCTTCTCCAGGATGCCATCTATCTCCTTGTCAAATATTATCGAAATCCGTTCAGTGGTTTAGGCGTGAAAAGGTAACACTAGAGTTACTTTCTAATTTATAATATTAGGTCTTTACCTATGAAATTGCCGTTCTGCAGTACTGGCCATTTCAAATCAAAATAATTTTTGTTTGGCTATGAATTCTAATTTCAAATTAATTTTATTTTAAAAACATGGTTTTTTTTTTCTAAAAGTAGTCATTTCTTTATTGATTAGTGTTACATTTTCATCGCATTTCAATCTTTTTCGTCATCATGGATACGTTAAAAATTCGAGTAATTATGGAATATGAGTACCGTCGTGGCAGCAACGCGGCACAAGCGGCACGCAACATCAACGACGTTTACGGAGCTAACTCTACAAACCAACGCACCACCTGTTATTGGTTTGCTCGCTTCCGTTCTGGAAATTTCGACCTGAAAAATGAACCTCGCGGTCGTCCGAAGACTTTGGTCGACAATGACGAATTAAAGGCGATTGTGGAAGCTGATGATACACAATCTACGGCTGAATTAGCAGCAGCTTTCGACGTTAGCGTCAAAACAATATTGGTCCATTTGCGTCAAATTGGCAAGGTAAAAAAGCTTGACAAATGGGTGCCCCACGAACTCAATGATCGCCAGCGCGAAGTACGCGTCGAGACGTGCCTTGCACTGCTCAACAGACACACAAATGAAGGAATTTTGAACCGCATTGTTACCTGCGATGAAAAATGGATTCTGTTTGATAACCGTAAGCGCTCAGCAAGTTGGTTGGATCCTGGTTCAGCACCTAAACAATGCCCTAAACGAAAACTTACCCCTAGAAAAGTGATGGTCACTGTTTGGTGGTCTAGCGCCGGTGTGATTCATCACAGCTTCTTACCAAACGGGGTGAGCATTACTGCAGATGTGTACTGTGAAGAACTGAACACAATGATGGAGAAGCTGGCGCATCTCCAACCAGCATTGGTCAATCGCTCGTCTCCGCTGCTCCTGCACGACAACGCGCGACCTCATACTGCACAGCAGACGGTCTCCAAGTTGCAAGAACTGGGGTTGGAAGCTTTCCGTCATCCGCCCTACTCACCAGACCTTGCGCCTACAGACTACTACTTTTTCCAGAATTTGGATAACTTCTTGGCGGGAAAAAAATTTAATACCCGAGAGGCAGTACAAAATGCCTTTGAAGAATTTGTTGCCTCCCGTCCAGCTGATTTCTTTAAGAAGGGCATCAATAAACTGCCACTGCGATGGCAAAGATGCATTGATTGCATGGGTGATTACTTCGATTAATACAAATAAAAAATTCATGAAAAAAATTCGTTTAAATTTTTTCATACAAAACAGCAATTTCATAGGTAAAGACCTATTATTAGTGTGGATGTATTCTTGATGTTGTGTCTACTGCTTTAGTTTGTCGTTTACACCTATAAAAAATTGTAGACTATAGTCTGTTTTTTTTAACAAACGTGTACTGAGTATGTCTCTCGCACGTTTCCGGTATTGACAGAGTGAGATGGGTCATTTGTCGGGGCGGAGCCAACGCCTTTGTTCTTGTTTTGAAATTCTTAAGACCCGTTCATATTGAATACTTCTAAAATGTAGTGTAGAGAAAATTTAATTATTATTTTATGATTTAAATTTGCATACTTATCATATTCGTAACAAAATTTTCTGTTCGCGTTATATGATATTTTCATAAATGAATAATAATAAAACAATATTGTAATAGTATATAATATATTATGCACTAGAACATGTAAATCAAATAATTATTATTCAATTCTTGTAATCTTAAAAACTATCGTCATCACTTCCTTCTGATGAACTTTCTGCAGATACGTCAATAATAAACTGCTCTAACATATTTTCTGCACTGCGCGTGCGACGCGCAGGTAGTCAATGACTCAACTGAATGTAGACGACACTACAGCTTTTGTGTGGAACGGACTTTATGTTGATTACGTGGACCAATAGAAACGCAGTCAAAATTTTCGGTACCCGTTTGCTAAAAAACAGACAATAGTTGTATTTTGTGTATGTATTTCTCTCAAAACGGTGAAGGAAAACATCGTGAGGAAACTGGCATGTCCGAGAACCAAAAATTCGAAGACATGTGACATCTACCAACTGGGCTCGCGTGGTGGATTACGACCCACTCCCTCTCACAGAGAGGAGGCCTGTGTCCCAGCAGTGGGAACATTATAGGCTGATTATGCTATGCTATGCTAGTTTTATTTTGTATACAAAGCTTGTTAACGAGGTTAATAATACACGGTGTAAGGGACATTAGCGCGCAAACTGCTACAATAAATTCATTATATGATTCTAAATCCCCCAGAGCAAAACTTTTCGTCGGTAATTTTTTTTAATCATCTTATTCATACAAAAGTGCAAACCTACACCGTAAAATTGTGTGTGTGTGTGTGATGGATCATATACACTTGCGTGCAAAAATATAGGCCCAACCCGTGCTCTCTATTTGAGAAACGATATAAAAAATAAAAATAAATATATTGTGTAGGTAAGATAAAAATTATTTACACTTGCCCTATACGTTGAATATAGCAATATTTTTGATAAGCTGCGTGATTTTTTTTGTCAGCGAAGTTGACGAATGCTTATTTTGATTATTTCTGTTTGTTTATTGATAATTTCCCTTGGGTATTTTTTTTTTTTTTTTTTAAATAGGAGTTTTTGCGACCCGTAGTTTTGTACGTCCCCAATTTTCTCAAAAACTGACGAATCTGTTTTGATAATTCTTTCATTATAGTAGTCTAAATACTTCCAAAATGGTTTTAGTATACAATTTATTAGATTATCGTTGATAAAACTTAATGAGTTGCCTTGTTTCAAATCGAAGAGTACACGGAGTGGGCCAATTTTTCTGCACGCAAGTGTATAATCTTGTATTATCTTTTTCCACAGATCGAGATCACCGACCGTTCGCGATCGCGACCACGAGCGTGAAAGGCTGAGAGTACCCCGCGAGTTAGAGCGAGACAGAATGTCCCGCGATAGAGAACATAGGGACAGGGTGTCTCGTTCTAGAGAAAGGGAACGGTAAGAATTTTGTTTCTACCTTCGTTGTACCTATTGTAGTCAACCGATCAATCTGCCCAGCCGTTTCCAACCTATGTTGGGGTCGGCTTCCAGTCTAACCGGATTTAGTACCAGTATTTCTTATTATCTGACCTCCACAACCCAGTCACAGGGTAAAAGGCGCCATCTAGTTTTAAAATTTTGACCAACAAATTGACATGTAAAACTGTCTTAAAAGATCTATATACAGAAATGAACATCATATCGCTCATTTGGAGAAACATCGACGTAACTACTGCTTTTAAAATTTTGCAGGAGAGTGATTTAAAGTAGTTTTTTTTTCTTTTTTTTTGTAATATTTTACCGTCTCGTTCTGAAATGTTGGTAAATCCCAAAACCATATTAAATATTTCACGCCTCTGGTCCTCGGAAAAATTTTTCGAGCACAATATAATATATTGACAACTCAATTTGGGAAAAATTACATTTACGTCGTTGTTTCTCCAAATGAGCGATATCATCATTTATATACATAACAGTGTATCTGGTCACCGGTGTCCGACCCGTTAAGGCGAAGCAATATGATTAATTTTATCGACAAATCCACGATATTAAGGCATTTTACCCCTACTGTTTTAACACCTATTTTAACACACAAAAAGTAAAAAAACAATAAAAAAGATTGTTTCACACTTTTTACGTTTGAAGCATTTTTTTAAGGTTTTAATGGGAGCTTTTGATAAACCTTTTAGTGTCAACTTATTGCCTACTTTTGTAGTTTTCGAACGAAGCCACTTTTATGACTGTAGGACGTCTACATCGGTAGATATTGCAAAACAAATGACCACGGCCACCAAAAAAAAAAATGGCCGCCATTTTCAAAACAGTAGGGGCATAATACCTTATTATCGTGGATTTGTCGATAAAATTGAGTATATTGCTTTGCCTTACCGGGTCAGACGCCGGTGACCAGACACACTTTAGATACCTCTCGGTAAGACCGGATGTCAGACTTCCAGGCTACCTGTAACGATTGTCAAAGATCTACGAATGCTAGCCGAGACCGACGGCTTTACGTATAACTTCCATTCAAAATACATTCTAAGTACAAAATACACGTACAACTTATTTTACATCCCTAGCTCAAAAATGAACCTCGGTCATTACGCCGCTATGCCAAGACTTTGTAGGCAATACAACATGTTAGCTAAAACTACGAATCTAGACATCTGCGAGTCTCTGTCTAAATATAAGAAGTGTATAATAGATTTAATTTAAGTATCTCTTAATGTTATGTTTACCTCTTTTTAAGCTATTGCATAGCTTTTATCGCGGGCTTTGAGCGCGGCGACCGAATCAAGAAATTCCGTAACGAAAATTAAACCTAACACCCCCCACTCCGCCTACCATGTAGCTCGGCCGAGCGTTCGCTTAACGTGTATGTATATGGTACGACTGTACTTGAATTAATATCAAAGAAAAAAAAAATACTGCATAAATAAAAAATAAATAAATAATTATAATTGCATAAGTTGATAACAAATGCTATGCAATAGCTTTACCGCGGCAGTCCCCGAGTGCCACACGAGTTTTTTTTTTGTTTGTTTGTATTTCCTTTAAATTTGATCAACTTTTTTATGTTACCTATTATTAATATTTTAACTTTGTTAGCTTAGTCATTAACTTTATTGTGCATGCTGTGGTCTCCTATAAGTGAAGGAGTACACCTGCTTAATACCTGATGTTGCCCTTTCTTTATGTGTCAAGTATTGTGTACATCTTTTGTTGGAGATCCTAAATCAATAAATAAATTGACGTATATTTTTCACAGATCCCGCGAGAGATCACGCGACCGCTCCCGTGGTTCGACGTCACCTCACCCTGAAACAAGGCTGGAACACAACGACGCTTACAAGCGACGCTGTCGAGACTTCGATGGTGAGTACAATTTTTCCACTACTGGAGATAGGCCTCCACCAAGCACCGCCACTTCGACCGGTTCTGTGCGTCCCGCATCCAGCGAATTCCTGCGGCTTGCACAAGGTCATCTGTCCATCTTATGGGAGGCTTTCTAACGCCATGTCTTCCGGTACGCGGTCTCCACTCCAGAACCTTTCGGCACAAGTTTTGCTTATTGTTATAAGATTTTTATCTCACGAAGCGACGCGCGCTTTACTTGTGGTTACCAAGTGTACGAACACGCTGTGAATGTGTGCGTAAGCGCAGGAGCTCTCAGTACCGTCAGAGACAGTGGCGAAGTTGGATGTGTGTATGTGTGCGTGTGTGTGTTAATGAGGGCTATCACTCTTGAGTTCGCCGCTAGAGGCGCTAGTGTAGAGTAAGGTCTAGATGTCAAAATATGTAATGAACGTTCACTGTTTGCAGGACTTTTTTTATCACGGATTTTAACGAATGATTCATAATAGCTGTAATGGTTGTACCATTCTTGATTAATTATGGCTTAAGAATTTAAGTAAAAAGTTAGGATCTAATTTGGTAGCACTTGAAGGAAGAATAAGATATTTGTCTGCTTCATGCTTGCCAATTTTAGGAACATTGTAATCTAAATATTCATTTGAAGTTTTAAAATGTAATAAATTAAACATACTATGTATATAAGGGTACTTAAACATATCCAAAACATCAAATAAAAGTACTGCAACAGGATCTTACTCGACAGTGGCGCCAACTGGTGAGCACAAAAACGATAGCCCCCATTGGTGACGCTATTCGTCTTCACGCACACATTCACATGGTGTTTGTACACTTGGTTACCACAAGTAAAGCGCGTGTCGCTTCGTGCTATAAAAATACTGTATTTAGGCTATGTGATGGGTCTTTTTACAGCCTGTATAAATTAGTCGTTTTTTGTGTCTGACCGCGTGCTTTTTCTAAACTTCGCAACGGAGTTTGATGCGGTTTTGCACCATCATATAAATAGTTTATTCCGGTAGGAATATGTTTACAATGCATCCTAACTAATATTATAAATGCGAAAATAAGTTTGTTTGTTACCTTTTCACGCCTAAACCACTGAACCGATTATCCTGAAATTTTGCATATACGTTGTTGGGTGTACAGACACGGACATAGGGTACCTTTCATCCCGAAAAAAAAGTACTGTTCTCGAGGAAAACAACAATAACGTCCTTATGATAATAGAGGGCGCCACGTGTCTTCCGATCATAATTGAATTATAACCCAAATTGATAGTCAAAGTTTAAATTAACGCGAGCGAAGCCGCGGGCAAAAGCTAGTTAGTAATAAACGTACAATACAATAATATTAAACTTTAACAATTATAAAATGTTAGTCTACTACTTCTGACCTACCACTTTTGCGAATACAGGTGTTATGATATTACATACATAGCATCACGCCTATATTTCCCTAAGGGTAAGACAGAGCTGTACCTATAGTACACCCACATTTCGCCAGTTATGTTTAAGTCCCACGTAATAGGGGGCGAGCCTATTGCCATCAACCGGGCACAAATCCAGTCTCCGGGCTGCTACTGAGACATTCCAGTTGGAAAAACTCAATAACACTCTGCCCGACCTTTTGCTTTTTGGGTGGGTTATCATTAAATAACTTCTCCCACTCTGGGCGGAGCATGTCAGACTTTTACCGACTAAAACCCACCCGTGTTCCTTCAGTTGCCTGTGCGCCAGGGCCACGGTAACTCTTTCGAACAAGCCGCGACCCCGGCAGGCATCGGTCCTATCGGACCCCGTCAATGGTGCTGACATCTCTTTGAGGCGCGCGTGGAACACGACGCGCCGTCGACCCGGGCCTGGTCCTTACCGGACAGCGAGCTGCCCATTGCTCGCCGTCCGCAAGCCCGCGCCTACGGTGGCCGGAAAACTCTGCCCGACCTGGAAATCGAATCTAGGATGATATTAATATGTATATTTATTTACAGAAAAAGGCTACTGCATGCGCGGCGACTTGTGCCAATGGGACCACGGTAGTGACCCTGTTGTGTTAGAAGACGCCTCGGCCGCGCTGTCTTCAGTCCTTGCACTGCCGCCTGCGCCTAGCGTGCCCGGTCAGTACCTTATTTATACTCAAAACTCAAACTCAAAGCATTTATTTCAATTAAACCAAATGGTTTGGTTGACGATTCAAAAGTGCCTGTAAAAACAGGCACTTTTGAATCGTCAAAGAGTCGGTCAGTTAGTCAGAAAGTTGTAGCTAGTTGCCCATTCCAAAACGTAGATCTCTATGGAGAAGAACGGGCAAGAAACCCCAAGGACACTCTTTTTAAATCAAGATATTACAAAATCCTGGGTACATTATTCTTGTTGCTTCTATATGCGAGAACAATGAAAAAAATATATATATTAAGAAACAATTCAAAATATGAGATTAATAATAAAAATAAGCCGTGGCAGTTAAGAGATGACCAGTCTCAACTGACGGCGCCCGTTCACGAACATGACTATAGACGAACTGATATATTATTTTTAGGAAAACTTACAGCTTAACAGATACAGTAAGTAGATAGTTCAAACAAAATATGGCCAATTACAAGTTTCCACCTATAGTATATAAATCATATGAACAAAACAGAAAATTGGTAATATATGTAAATTGGTACCCAAAGGTCCTTTCTTTGGTATTGTTCGTAGAATCGTTGAGCTCCTGAAGTTTTGAGTTGAGCTGCACGATTACTGACAAATGCGTGCACTGACTGGACAGGTCCACTCAATCTGTGTGGTTCTTTCCTCAAAAGACCATTTCAGACACAAATCTACATGGTCTTCACATGATGTGACCAAGATTATGTCTGGACTTTAAAAGAGACTGTGACCTCGTGAGTTTGTTTCGGCCTTTCTTCTCAGAGTAGTCAGATAGGAAATGCCGACCTCATCTAGTTTTAAAATATGATTGAGGTGTAAAAGTGTTTGTACAAACCTACTTACAGAAATAAAATCATTTATCATTTACCTGCAGGGAAGCTGATATCGAAATTGCCACAAAATAATTGTTATAATTCTTTAAGCAAACAATTATCAAAAATATAACTTAATTAACACATATACGTCTAGCTACAACTCGTCCTAACACTTCAAGCGCCCAAAATGAAATGACCAAAGTAATAATTTCACCGCTGCAGCTGTCCGTCTGCGCCACTCCTGCGCCTCGTGACGTCACACAGCCGCCACGCCTACATTCGCAGAATTCTCCGCTAACAATATGTTATTTGCTTCATTTCCAGAGTACAACCCCCTAACGCCGGACATCTGGTTCCCCGCCTACCCGCCGCCGCACCCGCACCACCCGCACCCGCCGAGGGAACTCATACCTATACCAAGGTTAGCAGCTTTTATTTTCTTTCGTATTTATGCGAACTGTATGAGCAGTGGTAGCCTAGTAGTATCGGCCCCGACTTTCGAATTGTGGGTCGTGAGTTCGAACCCAGCCGGCACCCCAATTGCGTAACCCACTATCAATCACAATCTGAACAATTTTGAAGGATATTGCTAATCCATTGCTTCTTATGTTCGAAAAATGTGTCTGCTCAACAACGTAAAAAACGCAATGAATGTTGTTGAACTGTCAAAATGAAAGCCTTTGCTACTGTTAGCGTGTTACGCAGTTACCTCGCAGGCACTTTACTTTGTGTATTTAATTTCATCATCACTGCTCGAATAACTGTGAAAGAAAATATCATTGGGAAGCCGGCATGTCCTAGAACAAAGAATTCAAAGACATGTGACATCTACCAACCCGCACTGGGCCCGCGTGGTGGATTACGGCCCACTCCCTCTCACAGAGAGGAGGCCTGTGTCCCAGCAGTGGGAACATTATAGGCTGATTATTCTTATGAGGGCTGCTAGAGACACATTCTGAGCCCTATACCACAAAACTATACAAGTCTACAATTCCACAACTTTTTTAGATTGTAATAAAAAGTGACACACACACGGAAATTACAAATACGTATGAGTTACAATTTACAATTCTTTCGCACTTTTAAAAGCTTAAGGTGAATCCTCAGCTGTATCCTGCCAAATTTAAATTTTCTAAATGCCTCGTTGGTGTATTGGACGTAGGAGCTACTGCTGAGCACGATGTCTTGGGTTAGATTCCCAGGTCGGGCAGAGTGTTATTGAGTTTTTCCAAATGGAATGTCTCAGTAACAGCCCGGAGTCTGGATTTGTGCCCGGTTGATGGCAATAGGCTCGCCCCCTATTCCATGGGACTTAAACATAACTGGCGAAATTTGGGTGTACTATTGGTGCACCTCTGGCTAACCCTTAGGGGAATATAGGTGTGAAGTTATGTTATGTCTTATTTTTTTTAAAACGTTGTCCCACACTAGGAATTTCTCTTGTATTGTGGGTGCGTTTACAAACATTTAAGCTCACATACACAAACAGCCAGACCCTGAACAACTACTTGTAGGTCATACGAATATTTGTTCCGTGCGGGAATCGAACCCGCGACAAGCAGCGCAGCAGTCAATCGCTTAACCACTGCTCCAACCGTACGACAAAAGCTAATTCGGAAATTTTTCTTCATTCATAGAGGCGGAACATAATTTTTTTTTACTATGCCCTTGATGATCAGAAATATAATTATATTATTTATAGATTTGCTTCTAGGATCCGTCACGACCCGCCCATGCTGCGCGGCGCGGGCGCAACTAGTAATGCTCCGCCCAGACATCCACCACCGCATAAGAAGAACTTCGACTACAACCGATTTGGTAAGTGGCAATAGTTTAACTATTTTTATCATACAAGCTATGGGATTTCCCATCAGCAAAAAATTGCATAGTTCTGTGGCGGCATCTACATTGCTACATACGAACTACCCGTCACACTGACGTCACGCAAAATCCTGCATCGCGCAAGCAGAGTTTACCGCACTACTAGCATATATACAACGTCCCGACATCAACCGTCGGGCAGTTGCCCACCAGACACGACACCCGTCTGGTCGGAAGGTCCTCCCTTTTCTACGGAGGTATGAGTGAACTTTACACCCTGTTCCTCATACCTCTAGAGACTCACACTTGGCCGGTTTTTTATTTATTTATAATTTCCAGGGTCTGCCCGTCCCCCTCTACCGGCAAACGCAGCGAATTGTTCTTTAGAAGTGAAGAAAGTGCCGCGCGGACTGAATGACATCACACATCTTAACAATCACTTCTGCAAGTTTGGCAAGATTGTTAATATACAGGTCAGTTACTACATAGAATAGAATACTCTTTGTTATGTACACCATAAAAAATACAGATATAAATGTAGAAATTTTTCATACGGTGACACGATGGGCGGTCTTATCGCTAAAAGCGATCTTTTACAGACAACCTTTGGATGGATTAAAGGGAGAAGGAGAGACAATAATGCAGGCAACTAGCTTCATTTTGACTGATCGACCCCTTGACAGTTCAAAAGTGCCTGTAATTGGTTTATTTGAAATAAATGCTTTGAGTTTGAGGTAGTCAGTGGTGTACCATTTACTTATACAACAAATACATACATATATAAAACATATATTAAGATACTATAATTTTATATACCTTTTTGCATTTATTTACCAATAAGATTAATATGATATGTGATTACTTAATCAATTAATGTTACCTACAATCGCCTGAAACACAGAATTACCTAGTTCAGGCACAAATTATGGTTGAAATTTACATAAATTTCAGAAAAACTGTGTTTAACGTTATACCTTACATTTTTGAATATAATTTTTATTTTTTATTATTTTTATATACTTATCAATATACAATAATAAACATGAAACAAGAGCAAGGAAACTAAATGTACATAATTATAAGGGGCCGAGAGATCGACACGCAACCTGTTACAGCTCGTGCAAAACTGTATGAGCTCTCGGAAGCTCAAGCACACTGCAATCGGCATTTTGTTTTTGTTTTGATCGTTTGTTTGTTGTCATTTGCCAGTGTCGCAACACAGAGCAATGTGTATGGTCTTTGGTCTCTGGCATAAAGCAATAGACAAAATTATGAAACTTTTGTAACATGAATACGAGGCTTTTGGCTATTTTGTTTGTCTCTAAATTAATATCGTTCATTTGTTAGGTGCGTTTTGTTTGTGCAGAATAAACTATTTTTCTTTCTTTTTCTTTCTTTCTAACGGCATCAATATGTAAATGTCTATTAACAGCTCCCAAATTAGGAAGTTTTTTTAATTTTTTTTTAAATGTCTTTTACTTTCTTTTTTGACATAATCTTTTCATTATTTGACATTAGGTGGACCTCTGCTAACCCCCATACAATTTAAAGAAAAATGCAAAAGAAAAGAAAAATGCGTTTATTGGCATTGCAGCAACAAAAATAAACCTTAAAACTAAAAAATACGGAACAATGATTATAATGCCAATGGGGCCTCAGCTCAGCATAATGTCAGATGACAACACAAGGTGTACCACCTGACGCGGATTTTCAGCTGCAACCCACGAGTGCTATACGCTAGAATAATACAAAGAATAGGGAAGTGTGTGTCCGTTCTAATAAATTAAAAGTTTTGTGACATGGGTGTCTTGTGTAGTGATTAATGAAAAACTAAAATAAATACCTAATACCTGCGTACATTAAACAAATAAGTCCCTAGATCTAAAAGACAAAATCGTGTGACTGCGTTGTTCTTCTTAACTACGAAACGGATTTTCATGCGGTTTTCATTTCCATTTATGGTACAAACAATAATAATTGACTAATAAAAAATTATAGCAAATTGAAATTAAAATTGAAAAAATTAAATAATAATAATGAAATCGATAACAATTGGTAAAATAGACAAAACAAAAAATTATTAAATAATTTTTTTTTTTCATAAGGCAGAAATGTCGGCTCGAACATTTTCAAAATGTTTTTGATGGTTTAATAAAAACACTTTTAATTTTAATTTGAAAGTTGAGCTACTTTTACTATACCTTATGGGAGGCGGGATATTGTTCCAGCATTTAGTAGCTGCGTAGCGAAAACTGCCTCTAAAAGCCGCCGACTTGTGCTGTGGTATGGAAAGCTGTTGAGAACATTTTCGTCCCTCACCGATTCTATGTTTTCTTGTCCACGATAGTCTCTCATATAAATAAGAAGGGGAGTGAGACTTAATAACACCAAAGAGTAGGCTCGCCAAGTGGAGTTTACGTCTAGCTTTCATTTTCAAAATATTGTGCTCATTGAAGAAAGGTGTAACATGTCCCCTATAGGGAACTTTAAAACAGAACCGTGCACAGGCGTTTTGAAGTCTTTGGATCATTCTTTCAGTTTTTGACAGTAGTCGTTGGCCATATACCGTGTCCGCATAATTTAACTTAGATAAAACCAAAGACTCCACAAGCAAGACTCGCAATTATTCACTAAGATAGGGACGGGCTTTGTATAAAATCTTAAGTCTATAATAGCAGTTACGGATAGACTCAGACACGTGTTTGTGAAAACGAAGTTTCGTGTCCATGATAAGACCTAGATTACGTGCTTCGTGGACCTGTTCAATAGGCTCTCCGTTAATAGTCACACAGCCGGCACAGGGTTTAATTTTACCTAACTGGTTTTCGGTTCCAAAAAGCATATACTTGGATTTTGTAGGATTCAAGGCAAGCGTGTTGGCATTGGACCATTGCACTATGTTTTCAGGATCTGTATTAAGATAGTTTATAATTTTTAAAATTTACCTACATAAACTCACGCCTATTCTCTTGGAGGTCGACAGAAACTACAGAAGGTCAGCTGCTGCGGTCATAACCTGCTCCTTAAAATAAAAAATTAACTTAAAAAAATTAGAAGTGAAACATAAAAACGTTTTTATGAAAAAAAAACCGACTTCCAAAAAAAAAGTTGATGTCGGTTGTTTTTTTGTAAAAAGTTTTTATTTTTCACTTTTTAGTTGTGGTACTTACCCCACACAAATTCATATACCACTACTTGATTAATGTGAATAACAGTGACAGGAAATTATTAAAACATCATCAATATAAACTAAGTGGAAAAAAATACGCAGTATTAAGGATAACTCAAAAACTACTGGTCAGAACTTGATCAAATTTAAATGGGACCACATGTGAAGCACCAGTTTTCAAATACAAAAAGAATCATCCAAATCAGTTCACCCAGAAAAAAGTTCTGAGCTAACACACATAAAAGAAAAAAAACACATGTGGCACTCGGGGACTGCCGCGGTAAAGCTATTGCATAGCATTTTTTATTTATCATTTATCATTTTTTATTTTTTGCCAACATGGGTAGGGGTATAGATGTTATACATGTTTTGATAATGTTCTCCATGCTCTGCCGTCACTTGGGCATGCAAAATTTTACACATAAAATAACAATCTACTATCAAAATAACATGCTGAATAACGATAAATATTACAAAATTATTCAATTGGAAAATCATTTTAACCATTTTATTTATCAACGTATGCAATTATAATTATTTATATATTTTTTATTTATGCAGATTTTTTTTTTTCTTTGATATGAATTCAAGTACAGTCGTACCATATACATACACGTTAAGCGAACGCTCGGCCGAACTACATGGTAGGCGGTTTTATTTTCGTTACGGAATTTCTTGATTCGGTCGCCGCGCTCAAAGCCCGCGATAAAAGCTATGCAATAGCTTAAAAAACAGTCGAATTGAGAACCTCCTCCTTTTTTTGAAGTCGGTAAAAATATTTGTTGTGTAAAATTAACCATATTAATTTTCTCCCCAGGTGTGCTACGACGGAGACCCAGAAGCTGCCCTCATCACGTTTAGTAACCCCACTGAGGCGAATGTGGCTTACAAGAGCACAGAGGCTGTACTTAATAACAGGTTCATTAAGGTCTTCTGGCATAATCCTGAGGTTAGTAGACCATTTTTATTGTTATAATAATAATAGTAATATCCATTTATTTCGGACAGAAACCATATAAGTGTTAGTAACAATTTTCTTAAGAACTATGTTAGTAGGTACATAATATAATAAAGTAGGGTTATTTATTTTTTTTATTTTTTTAAATTACATTTTCCCCGTAACTATTCCCACCTAGTGTGCCTTTATGGGACAGTCATGCCGGGACGCAATCATTTGCAAAATGCTGTTGGTGCTACCGCGTAACCTTTGAAATAATGACGCCACTTTCTTACGCACTATAGCGTGGAAACCGCATTTACGAACATTTGCGACGCACTACAATGTCGCGGCAACCCCAGCAGCATTCTGAAAGCATTGTTATTTAATATGCTGTCGTTTGAACACTATCTTACCTGATGGTAAGGCTTTGAAGTCTCGTCAGCGGTTGACGAGACTGAGACGAGACGACTTTAAACTTTAATATATCATTCCTACAGTCGCGAATTGCATTTTGATCAACATATGACGTAAAACAGAGCTGCTATTTGCAAAAAACCAAAGAAAATTTGCATTTGGCAGGCTACAGCTGAGGATTCACCTTCAAGTTTAAAACAAACTTCATTCTAGCCTTTCCATCAACAGAACAAACAAGAGAACATGGCGCCGGGAGGTCAGTTAGCAAACAAATTGACCGACAGGCAGAACTCGCAGCATCCGATGTCTCATAACAAGGTGCTCATCAACAGAGACAACATCAAGGCCACGGCCGACAATAACGCGAAGCAGCTTATGGAGAAGGTGAGAAAATATTATTTATTCATATTCATATTCATTTATTTTGCATTCCATATTGTAAAAAAGATGTTACAAAGGGCTTAAAGCTAGGTACATAAATATGGACCCTGTAAGGGCACAGCAAAGTAGGAGACTGGGAGAGGGCTTTAATCTTATTAATTAGTAGGTATACAAATGTAACAATATCTACAACAAAAATAATAAAAATAATAATAAGATATGAAAAAAATACGAAATTTTGTTAATCACATTAATTTAAAATTTGTCATTTAGGTATTCATTTATAGTATAATTTTTTTATAATATAATTAAATTCATTTAATTTAAAAAGTGGTACCGTTTTATTACGGCAGCAAAATGACGTCCAATCAGTCGTTGTTACCGTTGTTCTTGTAGTACAGTTAAAAAAACTCACTGTCTATTGCCAACGTTAGATGACGGTCGTCATATGACGGTACCGCTTTCTGCGGATATCTTTATTTTTTTTAATTGAAATTTAAGTCCTGATACTTCGGGGTAACTAAGGTTACTATAGTTATCACCCGTTCGGGGCGTATGACACGTCTGAGTCCGGTACAGTCACGAGCATAAATATGTATACACTTGGCTAAATTCAAAACCGATTAACGCCTTAATTTTTTAGTGAAATTTTATGTTGTTACGAACATAGTATTTTTGAACCCATAGGTTTATGTAATATGTCGTGTTGCATTCGTTATTTCACGAAAAAATCGCTAATGAAAGTTGCCAAGTGTTGACATATTAGTGCTCGTGACTGTACAATAGCTCGCGAACAAACAGACAGAGACTCTCACAACAGGGTGCTCATCAATAGACACAACATGACCATGACGCGAAGCAGCATGGAGAAGGTGAGAATAATATTGGAACGCGGTGCCCACATATAACGGTGACCGCAAAATGACGGCCAGTCAGTAGTTTTCACCCAGCCTGTTGCAGTACGATTTGAAAAATCACTCTAGGACCGTCATTCATAAACTTGTAATTGATTTATGCAGTAGTTTTTTCATAAAACTCGATTTTCCAAAGGACTTTTCGTCATTTTTTATCCGCTCGTTTTACTATGAGCACGTTGTACGTATTTTTCTGGCCCTTTCTACGTGTCTGTTTAAATGTGTGTACAGTCACCCAAAGAGATAAGTAACCAGGGTCGTCGGATACAGTTGAAGTTTAGTAAGAAACCGATGGATGTTTTCAAATGAAATTTAATTTGGTAAATTAACTGTTTGTTTTCTATTAATTAAGTTAAATTTTATTCGAAAATTTCCATCGGTTTCTTATTAAACTTCAACTATATCCGATTATCCTGGTTCCTTATCATATTTGGTGACCATACCTAGGTGGTTAAATAAATATATGTATATGAATTAAAATAACGGTTTTTGTGTGCGTACGAACTAGACGTTGTGCGTGTAGACTAGAGTTTAACTGCATAATACTGATAGTATCTCTTTCGGACACGATGTCAGATGAGACAATGTGTTTTGAACCCACGCCCACCAGTGAGTTCGAGCCCGCGACTAGTTCAACTCATGGTATAATAATATACTTCGCCAGGTATAGCAATCCGAGACACAGTGGTCACGTGGGAGACACAAGCCTACGTCATCAGTGCTGTGTTACCAGTAGTGTGTAATAATAACTCCCCAACCGCCTTTATTACCTGTGCGAATCCGATAAAACAATGAGGTTTTAACAAAAAATTACGTTGCTATATGTTTAAATTGAATTGTTTCGTTTGATTAGAAAAACGGAAGAACAATTTAAATGCTTTATATATATTTTTTAACAGAATGGTGACTTAAAATGTTTCCATAATTCTTGTTTTGTTGCAATAGTGGCAACTGGATAGTGACGTAAGCATGTGTCACTCCCGGAATGCTAGACCATGATTCAACCAAAGTCCCATGTAATATGAGGTGAATATTTTGCCGTTAATCGGGCAAAAATGCATACTCCGGACTGCTACTGCTACTGAGAATTTCCCAAAGGAATACCTCGTTAGTTCCTAATCGCCCTGCGATGTATGAGGCTCTATAAACTTAATGTAAATTTCTCTTATACAGCAAGAAAAAGAAAAAGAACTAGCGAACGGGCAGGAACCAAAGAAAGAAATCGTGAAACAGTCAATAACGAAAAGCAAACAAGTTATGGAGATGCACAAGAGAGCGCAGGCGTTGTTGGAGACTCAACTACAACAACAGATGTTGTTGATACAGCGGCTCGAGTCCGGTAAGTTGATACTGCTGGACATACACCTCTCCAATGGGGACAGTTGGGCAAAGCTAGTGGGGGTTATCGTTTTTGTGCTCAACAGTTGGCGCCACTGTCGAGTAAGGTCCTGTTGCAGTACTTTTGTTTTTTTTTTGGATATGTTTAAGTACCCTTTTAATCATATTATGTTTCTTTTATTACATTTTAAAACTTTTAATGAATATTTAGATTATAATGTTCGTAAAATTGGCAAGCATGAAGCAGACAAATCTTATTCTTCCTTCAGGTGCTACCAAATTAGATCCTAACTTTTTACTTAAAATCTTAAGCCATAATTAATCAAGAATGGCACAACCATTACAGCTATTATGAATCATTCGATGAAATCTGTGATAAAAAAAACCTGCAAACAGTGAACGTTCAGTACATATTTTGACATCTAGAGACCTTACTCAACACTAGCGCCTCTAGCGGCGAACTCAAGCGCGATAGCCCTCATTGCAGATGGCGTGTTCATAGCTAGGTCCCTACGGCCTACAATAAATTTGATATTTCGTTCATACGTTCCATTTCATGTTCATTCATGAGTTTGGTTTTATTAAATATTGCGTTATATTTGGTGATTTCAATATTTTAAATCAAGTATTTGAAAAAGTGTCAGAATTTTAAACCTTAAATATTTCCTCGTAATCACTTTCTTCAAAACGATTCCGACAGAAACTCGAATACCGTTTCACTTAAAAAAAAACTCTACGAACAGCTTTAAGCAACAATCTTCTAAGTTTAGGATCTTTCGGGAAAAGGTGGACCCCAATTCTTTCTTTCTTTTTCTTTTTTTTTTATAAAATGTTGCCCCACACTAGGAATTTATCCTGTATTGTGGGTGCGTGTACAAACATTTAAACTCACATACACAAACAGTCAGACCCGGAACAACTACTTGTAGGTCATACAAATATTTGTTCCGTGCGGGAATCGAACCCGCGACCCGCAGCGCAACAGTCAATCGCTTAACCACTGCGCCAACCGTGCCGTCAATTCTGGAGTACTTAGGAACAACACTGCGTCATTTTCGCAAAAATAAAATGAAACCACCTCACGCTTTATATTATTAGCTTGTGTTTGGAGCTAGCTATGACAGCGCCATTTTGATAGTTCCCTTCCCCCATTGCACGCCATTCGACTCGGTTCTCGGCAACTCTCATCCAGCTGTTACCAGCCACCCTACGAAGACCGTTGGGGTAGACGTGTTCTTGAGTGGAGACCGCGAATCGACAAACGTAAGGTAGGACGCCCTCAGGCTAGGTGGAGCAACGATCCTCGCAGAATGGATATCTATTGGGTCAAAATAAATTAGCTAGCGAAACTGCAGAGACGTGATGGGTATCGATATTTGAACATGATAAATCTAGATGATTATTTTTTTGGGATCTATGACCGCAGGTAGTAGTGTCATCATCATCAGCCTATATTCGTCCACTGCTAGACGTAGGCCTCTCCTAGTGAACGCCACTGAGCCCGATCCTCGGCTCTCCTCATCCAGTCTCTGCCAGCCGCCTTTCGCAAGTCGTCACTCCACCTGGGCGGCGCGTCCCACAATACGTTTGCCTAAACGCGGTCTCCACTCTAGAACTCGTTTTCCCCAACGATTGTAGGTTCTGCTAGAGATGTGACCAGCCCATTGCCACTTCAGCTTGCTTAGTCTTTGGGCTAAATCGGTTACCTTGGTTTTTGGTTATCACTAAAATATTATTGACGTGTGAAAGTATTTGTGCAAACATAATAATAATAATAATACGGAATGACGGGGACCTCGTGGATGCCGAGAAAGATAAACATATCAAGTATCTTGACTTGGTTAGCCAGGTTGTCGACATGTGGGACGTGGACTCAGCGATCATTGTGCCGATAGTCGTGACAGCCAATGGATTAATACCCAAGAGGCTCAACCAACACCTGAGGAGGCTCTAGTTGGGCAGTTGGATCAAGGGCTTGATTCAGAAACCGGTACTTCTGGACACGGTTCGCATTGTTAGGAGGTTCCTCTCTCTAGAGCCCTGACCGCCGGTAGCTTGGACCCTGTTCCCGATACCGGTGGGCTACAATTTTTTATATTTCTAAATGGTTTTATATTCTAATATTTAAAAATATAGTTTATCCTACTAATATTATAAATGTGAAAGTTTTTGAGGATGGATGGATGGATGTTTGTTACTCTTTCACAAAAAAACTACTGAACGGATTTGGATGGAATTTGAAACACAGATATTTTATAACCTGGATTAACACGTAGGATACTTTTTAATGCCGGTAGTACGTTTCCGTGGGATAATTTCCGAAACTGTGCGGTTTAAAAGATGTAGTGACAATCTTTTTTAAGAGTGTGCTTAGATGGTTTGGTCATGTTGAGAGGATGAATGAAAGGCGACTAACAAAAGGTATTTACAAGGCAGATGTGAGTGGTAACGCCAGGAGGGGACGCCCTAGGAGGACATATAGTGACCTTATTGCTGATGTTCTTCAGAAAGGTCAGGTGCGTAGTACTCGCAACCGGCGTGCGTGTATGACCAGATGTATGAATGTAAACGAGGCAAATGGAGTATGTAAGGATCGTAGCAGGTGGCGTTCTGTAGTTTCTGCCTACCCCCACGGAAAGAAGGCTTGAGTTTACGTATGTTTGTATTAACAAATATACTTACAGAAATAAAAAATCATTTATCATAACTGCAATGGCTCTGTTTATATTTATTTGCAGGAAACGTGACCGGTCCTCAACGCGCTGCCTTGCTAGAAGCAATCAACTCGGCACAGGAAGGCATTGAGAAGCTGCGTAAAGAGCTCGTAGCTTACAATGGAACGCTTAAACAGATGCAGGTATGTAGATTTATTTGTAAGTTTTATAGGAAAAAAAGAGATTAAAGGTTTCCAAAGAAATTGTGCGCTTCGGGAATGTTCGTGTTTCCGAAGTAGCACGAATGTCGCGCCATAGAGTAACCCCCCACAGAGACAATGCTTCTTAGTTTTTTACTACCTCGCTTTGTAGTAATGCTCCTATCATTGCGCGTTTGTATGAAGTTTTCTCTCTGTCGGGTTACCTACTCCGGTCTCAGACCGTCATTTGTCACTCCAAAGGTTTTTGGAATTGCATAGAGCTGTTAATCTATGATTTTGTAAACATGGCAATACAAAATAGGCAGTAACTGTCATGGTTATAACAGCTCTATATTAAATCTTATCATCACGTCTTCGTATTTCCGAAGTTAGACGATGATTCCCGAAGCGCATAGTTTCTTTGGGAAATTGTAAGTTAGGGATTAAATAACTAAAAAATTCAAATACTAGATTTAAATGGGAAAATTTCATGTGTAAGTTTAAGACTGTTTGTGGGATCTATTATTCTAGGGCGTTTAATTATGGGTGTTGCCCTAATACAAGGCGATTACGCGAACGTCATGCAAAATGTCCGAAAGCACGAGATCAAACATTTAATTATTATCTGGTGCCCCCATTCTATTGTGGGCAAAGACTATTTTTGTATGTGGAAAGAACAATCATTACTCAAACGTTGATTTGAGCTGACGACTGATCAATGGACACATCGGTCACGTGATGGATCGCGTAATCGCGTTGTATTTGAGTAACACTTAAGAAGGTACATACTGAAAGTTGGCAACGTTGCAATTAGGTGTCAAATATTTCACTCAAACTCAAAGCATTTATTTCAATTAAACCATTTACAGGCACTTTTGAAGTGTCACAGAGTCTGTTAGTTTGGATTTTTACTTGACTTCGATACTATTTAATTATATATTGTATATGATATTTATTAATTTATCAAAACAGCGAAATTTTTGACAGCTGTTTGCAACGTTACCAAATATTCAAAATACACTACCTTAAGGGGGATCCACAGCTGTAGCCCGCCAAATTCAAATTTTCTTTGGTTTTTTGCAAATTGCAGCTCTGTTTTACATCTTACGTTGATAAAAATGCGATTCGCGACTGTAGGAATGATATATTTATTGAATATTAATCGTCAATTTCATATCAGTCGTCGAACTTTGGAAATTTGACCCACCTAAGAATTTTTGAAAAATTTGGTGGGCTACTACTGAGGATTCACCTTAAGAATCCGTTCAATGTGAGCGATAGACAGTTTTAAACAGAATTTTTCGATGCAAGAAATGTAAATAAACAATTTGCTTTCAATATTTCGACGCCTATACAGCATTATTGTTGGTCAAGTCGCTCAATAGTTGCGCTGCAAAATACAGTTCGCGCGAAACTATGAGCTCTCGGAAGTTGCACGCGAGTGGCTGCGCAGTATGCATAATATAGGTGTCCGAGGTAACTCTCTCACTCTCACTCAACTGTATCATGCGCGGTTTCCTTCTCGGGACTACTTTCAGAGGGCTCATAAAATTTTGCGCGAACTGTGACTAATAACGCACAAATTAAAAAAATAAAGTGGGTATCTTACAGTCAGACCAAATTATTGAACAATCAAACTAGCTTACAGTGGCGAAGGTACCATACAACTCGATTCCTACCGGCGTCCCTTTGAAAAATGGCATAGTATGTATTCTATAGCCAAATAATATTTAAAGATGAGCCATTAAAGATATGTACAGTCACCAAAAGAGATAAGTAACCAGGGTCGTCGGATACAGTTGAATTTTAGTAAGAAACCGGTGGATGTTTTCAAATGAAATTTAATTTGATAAATGAAATGTTTGTTTTCTATTAATTAAGTTAAATTTTATTCGAAAATATCCATCGGTTTCTTACTAAAATTCAACTATATCCGAGGACCCTGGTTAGTTATTACATTTGGTGACCTTACTCCGGCTAACCTCTTACAATAATTGACCCTTCGCTATTGTTAGCTTACTTGTAAGCGCTGTTCGATTGAGATTATTCTTGCTGTTGTTTCGTCGTAAAGGTAGTAACATTCTTCATCATCGAAGATGCGACGACAACAGAGGGCCTAGACAAATGGCATTCGCTTCGGAGCGATTCTATTTCTACAATCGCTATCGCTTTCGCTAATGTTTCCATCATACGAATCGAAAACTAGAGATAACGCTTGTCAAAAAGTGCCACTTGGCTACGCGTCTCTATGGAAGTAATCGTCCGACGCTGTCGATTCGTTTCATAGAATCGAATGATGTTAACATTGTCTAGCTAATTTCTATTCGTTGACCTATGATCACGTGACATTTCGATAGCTTATGTCAACCCCATAATTTTTTTGGCTTTTCTACTAGCGTCATCGCTAATCGAATGTTACATTGTCTAGGCCCTCAGGTATAATTATAGATTATCAACACACCGTTATACAAAATTGTTCTTATATTGTCAAATATGCCAATAAAACGATTGTGACACGACAGGACGAGTCGGTTGCGAGGAATATGTCCCGTCTGCAGCTAGCACAGGTATTAGCAGTTGCGTTTCGCATGCCGTGCACTATTTGTAACGCGTTTGTTTGAGAATATTCAGCTAAAAACTTAGTATACAAATATAGGTACAGTACAACTATTTTTTTAATGTGCTTCGGCAAAGTTCGTGTTTCGTCAGTCGTCGGATTTCTATTTGCCCTTTGCACTTGGTGCAGACCGGACGCTCTCCATCGATTTGGAATATACTTCCAAGTCGATAAGAAAATAGTTGTACCGTGACACTTCTTTTTGGACTTAGCCGCAGTCGGCTAGAAAATGTCGAGTGACTGACTGACGGATATGAAAAAAGAGACAAAAAAATTATAGTACAAAAAAAAAAACTGAATTTTCTGAAGACTTAATCTTCGAGAAATGCGTCTTAGATAGATACAATATTCTTTATTAGGTATGAACATACATACATACATACATAAACTCAAGCCTTCTTGCCATGGGGGTAAGCAGAAACTACTGAACGCCACCTGCTACGATCCTTACATACTCCTTTTGCCTCGTTTACGTTCATACATCTGGTCATACACGCACGCCGGTTGCGAGTACTACGCACCTGACCTTTCTAAAGAACAGCACCAATAAGGTCACTATATGTCCTCCTATGGCGTCCCCTCCCGGCATTTCCACTCACATCTGCCTCTTAAATACCTTTTGTTAGTCGCCTTTAATTCAGATATGAACACTATATAAATTATAGATCATAACCATAAGGGTAATTTCTGTGAAAGAGACTATCACATAGCCTTTAGACCTTCGCCCATTGGGGCCATAATCGACGCTAGTAGCCATTTTATTTTTGAAAAATCAACTTCAATTTAGTTCATATTTATGTATCAGCTGTTTTTCTACCTTCTATAATATTCATTAATATAGCAGTTTCATCTCGATGGTCTCGATAAGAACTGAAAAAGAAAAAAAACATTTTCTTTGGATGGAAACGTGACCTTACGGGTTGTTTTTCTCAAAACTATTCAGACCTTTAGAGCTGGAGTTTAATAGGTATTGTTACTGGGTCTGCCACCGACATATAGGTACCAATATTATGTCTCCGGACAACCCCGTTTAGAAGATATGAAACTTTAGTTCTCGTCTGTCAGTACAGTACAACTATTTTCTCAATGTCCCTCGAGAATCATCGCATTTACGAATACAAACGAATGCTAATTTCCATGTCCACCAATTATTAGATTTATCTTGAATCGTGAAAAGAACAATAAGAAAGAAAGAAAAGAAAGAAAAATAGGTTTATTTGTCACAGAAACACGTGCATACAAAAAAGATAATTAGCTCTAGTAACAATGTAAAATAAAAATAAAACAAACAAAATAAATCTATAATCACGAGCACAAAACAGAAATAGTCGACAGCTGCACGTCATGACTGTGACAAGAAGGCTTCCACTCAGCATGTTGCTGTGCTGTGGGGTACCCACAGCACAGCGCTGATTTTCAGTGGTTACCCAAAAAGGACGTACGGAAAACCAAGTCAGGTTTAATGATTAATAGTAGGTACTTATATGTAACAAAATAAAATAAAACAAACAGTAAGCACTAAGAATAAAAATCAATCAATAAAGTACTTAGTTCTAAATTCAAATTATTATACACGATAAATTTAATAATTGCTGGACATGGAAATTTGCATTCGTTTGTATTCGGAAATGCGATGATTCCCAATACAAGCGACATTAAGAAAATAGTAGTACTGTACCAATGTTATGTCCCCGGACCCCATTTAGAAGATACGGATCTTTAGTTCGTGTCTGTTAGTAGATAGATACCTATAATACCTCTCATACCTATGAGAGACAGTGACGACGCTCTACAAAACGGAATCATTTCTAAATCTTATCAATTATGCCATATTTACGACTGGACATTTTGTCATATTACTACTGTACTCAATAAATTATATAGTACAGTCGCTAGCACATCGCTCATTTGGAGAAACATCGACGTATATGTAATTTTTCCCAAAAATTAGTTGTCGATATAATTATATTATGCTCGAAAAAAATTTCAGAGGAGCCGTGGCGTGAAATATTTAATATGTATTGGGAGTTATCAACATTTCCGAACGAGACGGTAAAAGATAACAAAAAAAAAAAAAACACGTGTGGTACTCGGGGACTGTCGCGGTAAAGCTATTGCATAGCATTTTTTATCAACGTATGCAATTATAATTATTTTTTTTATTTTTTATTTATGCAGTATTTTTTTTTCTTTGATATTAATTCAAGTACAGTCGTACCATATACATACACGTTAAGCGAACGCTCGGCCGAGCTACATGGTAGGCGGAGTGGGGGGTGTTATGTTTTATTTTCGTTACGGAATTTCTTGATTCGGTCGCCGCGCTCAAAGCCCGCGATAAAAGCTACGCAATAGCTTAAAAAAAACACTTTAAATCATTCTCCTGTAAAATTTTAAAAGCAGCAGTTACGTCGATGTGTCTCCAAATTAGCGACATCCAGTTATCACAGACTCAGATTTTCTCATTCGATTTTGAACTTAACCATCAACATTTTAAGGTTTAAAATTCGTTTGGAGAAATTTGACAGTTTCGTGTAGCTTGACGTGCTGGCGAATCTACAGACAAGCTATATTACGTTATAAATCTCATCAATTACCCAATAATTGTCTGTAATCTAGTCCGTAAGAAATAGCAAAAGTTACGTTATAAAATTAAAGACCACTTTATTTATCTGACCTATTTTAAGGATTTTAGCTGAAATATTTAAAAGAACCATCGCACGTTGTAGATTTTAAATCGGTCAATAGCCGACCGATTAACAATCTGCAATGTAAAATGGCTCTTATTATGAACGCCTTAAACATTGATATGGAACATACTCTGTGTTTGTGTATGAGTTGCATCTTGATTTTCCATTTTTTCATACATAACCTTCACGGTGGTTGTTTTCGTTCGCAAACTCATCTTCCATACATATTTTTATTTTTGTCTACCTATCCATAATACAAGCGTGATGTTATTTTAACTTTTGAATAAATTAGTTAAATATACAGGGTCAAGTTTAATTAGCTAGCGAAACTCCGCAGACGTGATGGGTACCGATATCTAAATATGATAAAACGAAAAGTAAATAAATTTGATATTTTTTTTCTGTGAGGTTATTGACCACACATAGGGCACTGGAAATATCAGTTGAAAATATTGTTTTTGTTTTTTTTTTCGTGAAAAGTTCACAGACAAAACAAATCAGTTGTTCTAACCTCATACTTGAAGTAAAAAAACTACCAGCGGTCGTTGACCCCCAAAAAACAGAACATTAAATATTTTATTTTATTTTATCATGTTTAGATAGCGATACCCATCACGTCTGTAGAGTTTCGCTAGCTAATTTAATTTTTATCTACGTTCTAGTTTTGATCTACGCCCTGACTTATTAGGGACACGGTTGGCACAAAGAAGCAAAAATTATATTTTGCAAGAGCCGCCTTTAATTTTTTAAGTAAAAAAAAAATAATAATATTGTAAATGTATCATAAATATGTTAATTGACGCACAACTATTTATACTGGAATGTTTCTATATTAAACAAAAAAGCATGTCCGTTTTTTGTATTGCATTGGTACCACACATTTTTTAAATCTAATAAACATTACGAATTACTTTCAAGCAATCAAGCATCTTAAAGGGGGAAACCAAATTAAGTGGTAAGCTCCAGGTAGCCCACGAAATTCAAATTATCTTACGTTTTTTTGCAATTTGCAGGTCAGTGTCAGGTTGTATGTTGAACAAAATATGATTCGCGACCGTAACAAATACGTATTTACAGAATTATAATCATCAGTACAATCCTCTCAAGTTCATATAATCCTATTGATTGATATTTTATGAAATTGTCATTTAATAAATAAAAAACAAAATATTTTATTTCACATAAACCTACATGGGCACTTATGAAACGTCAGAAGCTAGGTGCACGGTTTCAATTGGTCGTTTCCTATGGAGAAGAGCCGGCAAGAAACTCCACGGTTACTCTTTTAAAAATAAGGGGCTTTTACAATGTTTCAAATTACAGTGTTGATAATGGGAGGACAGTGTAGGCCTGTCAACAAGTAACAGGCACTCAAAAAAATATGAAAAAAGAAAAAATTATATTGGATTATATCCTGCCAGGGTCGCGGGTTGGTCCGAAAGAGTTACCGTGGCCCTGGCGCACAGGCAACTGAAGGAACACGGGTGGGGTTTAGTCAGTAAAAGTCTGTCACGCCCTCCCGCTCCGCTCAGAGCGGGAGAAGTTATTTGACGACCTACCATCCAAAAAAGAAAATGGGATTATATGAACTTAGAGGGTTGTATTCCAGATTTTAATGATTAAAATTCTGTAAATACGTACTTGTTACGGTCGCGAATCATATTTTGTTCAACTTACAACCTGACACTGACCTGCAAATTGCAAGAAACGTAAGAAAATTTGGATTTCGCGGGAACCTGGGGCTTCCCCCTTAAAGTTAACATTAACTAAAGCGCAGATCACACTGGGAACCAAGCTAATGGGGGCTATCGTTTTTGTGCTCACCAGTTGGCGCCACTGGCGAGTAAGGTCCCATCAGTATCTACTTTTATTTAATGTTTTGGATATGTTTAAAGTTCCCATCAATTCATAATATGTTTATTTGATTACATTTTAAAACTTGAAATGAATATTTAGATTATAATGTTCCTAAATTGCCAAACATGAAGCAGACAAATCTTATTCTTCCTTAAGTGCTACCAAATTAGATCCTAATTTTTTACTTAAATCTTAAGCCATAATTAATCAGGAATGGCACAACCATAACAACAATATTATGAATCATTTGTTAAAATCCGTGATAAAAAATCTCGCAAATAGTGAACGTTCAGTATATTTGACATAGAGACCTTACTCTACACTAGCGCCTCTAGCGGCGAACTTAAGCGCGGTCGCCCTCGTTTCCTTCGCTCATGTACCTACCGCGTCCTTTCTTACTTCAGTTCATAGTTGGCGGTGTGTACCGAAAGATGCTAACACGCGGTAACTACATGAGCGTAGTCAAAAGAACTTAGCTTCGTTCCCAATGTGGTATGCGCTTCAGTGACCTGTAAAAAGGTCAATTTCAGTACTGTCGCCAGCAGGTCAGGCTTCACGAAACTGTCAAATTTCTCCAAACGATTTTAAACCTTAAAATATTGATAGTTAAGTTCAAAATCGAATGAGAAAATCTGACAGTTTGTAGTAACTTGATGTGCTGGCGATTATACATTAGGTACTGTAAAGAACATGAAAATTAACATTACAGTCATTTCGTGCAAAATTATGTGACCATATCCCAAAATTTGATGCATCGAACACGTGAACGAATGTTCCTGAATTTGAAAACTACGTAAAACCTCGGTCATTTTTTAATACAGACCTGCGTGGTAATTGCGTAACACACTAACAGTAGGAATAGCTTACATTTTGACAGTTCAACAACATTCATTGCGTTATTTACGTTGTTGAGCAGACAAATTTTTCGAAAATATGAAGCAATGGGTTAGCGATAGGCTTCAAAATGATTCAGATTGTGATAGATAGTGTGTTTCAATTAGGGTGCGGTTACCATGGATTCAGTACATGATTCACCCCCAGCTTTGAATTTTTTTTACGATTAAAAAGAAAGAAATATTGGTTGTTCCTTACATTTTGACCGCGTTCGTAGGACATAGCTGTTTTTTTTATACCCGACGATTATTTTTCAGGGTCTCTGCCACCCTGTATAAGAAATCGACCATTCTGTTCACCCTCAATTCGTAACATAGCGTAATATACTTGAGTAAAAATAGAATCACGCATGCGTACCGCAACTCGATCTATTTGTCTTACTTAGTCACAGAACTCACAAATTATTGTACATAATTAATTTCATTAAAATGTTTTAGTTCCTCATCGGTCATTGTATGAAGTACATACTTAGTTACTAATAGTGTGATTGAGCTATTGTTGGAAAATAATGCCATATTACATATAGTATAATTTAAATAATATAGAAAATAAGTGTGGATACGGCTGGATTGTGTTTATTACTGCAAACTAACTTAAAAACATGCCAAGTGTAAGGCGATTAACACCCGGCACCGCGCTCCGCCACGGTAGGCGGTGAAGCGGATCTCATGACGCATTGGCCTTTAGTAAATCCGTTGATGCCTAACACACGTACACCGCCCGACCACGCGGTCGAGCGGTACGAAATCCGCTTTACCCCCACCGCCCTCCGCGATAGTTATCAGACATTTTACATTTACACACAAAGCACGGTTAGCGCAGTGGTTAAGCGATTGACTGCTGCGCTGCGTGTCGCGGGTTCGATTCCCGCACGGAACAAATATTTTTATGACCTGCAAGTAGTTGTTCCGGGTCTGGCTGTTTATGTGAGTTTAAATGTTTGTAAACGCACCCACAATACAGGAGAAATTCCTAGTGTGGGGCAACGTCTTTTAAAAAAAAACAAAAAAAAAAAAAAACGTAACGATTGCCTATCTGACCTCCACAACCGAGTTACTGGGTAATACGATACCCTTTACTAGTTATCAGACGTTGGGGCATCCATGCATCAATCAATCTGCTTAGCCTTTTCCTAACTATGTTGGGGTCGGCTTCCAGTCTAACCGGAAGCAGCTGAATATCAGTAGTTTACATGGAGCTGTTGCCTATCTGACCTTCATAACCCAGTTACTGGGTAGCACGATACCCCATGGTAAGACTGGTCGTCAGACTTTTGGGCTTTTGACTACCAGTAACGACTATCGAAAGGTCTACGAATGACAGGCGGGAACAAGCACGGAGGGGTCTCTATGTGTAATGGGTGGCCAGCCATCCATGAACCGACCGCGGCAAGCGTAGCTGGACCTTCGATCCGTCCGGCTGTTATTAGGATATTATGTCTAAATTAAAATCATTGACGAGCAGTCGCGTAATGAAATAAGAAAGAAAATACGTTTATTTGCGGTAAACATGTCGCAATGAAAAATCACACAGATACAAAAAAGAACGAGTTGGGGAAAAATAAGCGTCACATCCTCGCAAAACTGCAATCGCTCAGCATAATGCTACGACCGTATGTGAGACAGAGCCCCAGCGCTGGTTTTCAGCGATAGCTGGCGCTGACGTCATGACGTTAAACAACAGCATACGAAAAAAAAAAATAAACAAAAAAAAATTAAGAAATAAAATAAATACACTATATGACCTAGTTCAAAATGTATATAAACATAATATTTATAAAGTGGTAACATTCCGGGCAGCGACTCATGCGCCGCCGGGCTTTAATAATCTGTGCGCGCAGCTGTCATAAAGCTGCTCTGGCTTGGCGGAAAATGGCGGGAATAACATGAAGGAAACGAAAACTTAAGTAAAAAATAAATAATAATTGACCATCATGGAAATCATTGTCAAGAAATATGAAAATAAGTACCTAAAATAGCTAAATATTGTTTGTTCTTTGTATCAAGTTTGTACCTTGAAAAGTGGAAACCTAAATTATCAAGCCCAAACAAAGCGAGTGAATTAAGTGAATTGTGTAGTAAAAGTGTTGTGCTAAATAATACCTCCCGCCGCTTGACAGAATTATTAAAAAATAAGACTTGTTATCGAGCAATATATAAATATATTAAAAACACTTTCGAAGAAATTTAGTGAAAGAAATTAAATAAACTAAAGACTTGGCTAAAAGGTCTTAGCAACCAGGCCATAAAATACTTATAAAAAAATATATTAAAAAAATTAAACTGCTCTGTTATCGGTCAATCGTGGTTAGCATGCAGTTCAATATCGTCTGAATGTTGCATTTACATTGCAGTCCATCTGTATCCACACCTAATTGGTTTTGTTCGTGTGTAAATGTATTAAAGTTGTGTAAATTAGTGTACATCTAATATTAGTTATAAAAGTGTGTATTTTTGTGTCAACTAATCATGGCTTTGTTAATTGTATTTAGCTTACATCATAGCAAATAATATACACTTAATATTAAAACAGGCACATTGAAATGCTTGGAGAAATAATGACACTATCGCCACGCTATCTGTGGTTTTATAAAAGCTTCAGGGGAAAGCGCTAAAGGTAGCCCGCGAAATCTAAGTTTTCTTAAGTCTTTTTTTGCAATTTGCAGGTCAGTGTCTGATTGTATTTTAATCAAAATATTATTCGCGACAGTAACAAATGTATGCAGGGTGGTAGGAGCCTCGATGCGCAACCTGTTATCATGGATTCAGTACACGATTAACCCCGTTGCGTTGACAAATTTCTAAGCTAGGGGGTCTAGAATAGTTACCGTGGCCCTGGCGCACAGGCAACTGAAGGAACACGGGTGGGTATTAGCCAGTAAGAGTCTGACACGCCCTGCCGTTCCGCCCAGAGCGGGAGAGGTCATTTGATAGTTTCCTACCCAAAAAAAAGGGGTTCTAGAATCATGTTCTGAATTTATGGATACAGGTTGCGCGTCTATGTCCTTGCCATGCTGTATTAACAGAATTAGAATCATCAATACAACCCTCTAAGTTAGAATTGGCTTTAAATGCCATGATTTCGTAAATTAGGCATTTTGAACTTAGAGAGTTTTATTGATGATTTTAATGATTGTAATGCTGTAAAAACATATTTGTACCGGTATTTGATCAACATACAATCAGATACCTGACTGACCTGCAAATTGCAGAAAAACGTAGGAAAATTTAAATTTCGTGGGCTATTCTAGTGCTTCCGCTTTAACCTAATCTGATGAAAGCAAATAAAATGAATTAATCTGTCTATTGGATTGGTGGTTAAAGTATGAATGTATGGACTTCTATGAAAATCGGAACAAAATTTTTATGTGGGTAATTTACACGAAGAGTTTGTCACCTCAAATCATACGAGATGACAAACTTCTTGTTCCATCTAACGAGGTGACAAACTTCTTGTTCCATCTAACGAGGTGACAAACTTCTTGTTCCACAAAAAGGGGCGGGAAATTCCTTGTAAATGAGCCTTCCATCACATTGACGAGGAGTGACTGCAGTGTCTTTTAAAATGATCACAAAATGTTACAAGCAAATTGGGAAAATATTCAAGTCCCCATTACATCGCCATTTTCGTTTACTCGACTGGTCCATCAATTGTGGAAACGTAATATCACAAGCATATTATCTCTTTTAGATGTGTTGTAAAATGATAAGCGTCTCGTCCACTATTCATAAAGCTAGAAAACTCTAAAAATCTCAGTAAAGAGGCCAGAATAGAGGATGTTATGATGACATTGAATTTTACACTGTAATATCTTTATTCTTTATTTGATTAATTTAAATTTAATTGAGTACATGAATAACAACTTATATCTAATTAACTAACCTAACCTAACTAAAACTATTAACAAACTAAAAAATGGCGTCAAAAAATTCCTCCGCATCGCTGAGGCTAAGCATTGCCATACAACGTGGCAATGCCGCCAGTCTCTTGGGTACATTACCAGTCGACAGCGATGCGGAGGAATTTTTTGACGCCATTTTTTAGTTTGTTAATAGTTTTAGTTAGGTTAGGTTAGTTTATTTTACACTTAATTATCAGTTTCATGAAGTGTAAAGTCGTACAAACATCGACGCAGACATAAAACGGCTTTTCGGACGCCCTCGGCCGGGCTCATTTGCACTTTAAAATCCTTAAAATAAAGTCCATTATTCAATGTTATCAATAAAATCCCTTGGTCTACGCTAACTTGAAGAGCTTTTCCTTAAATATCTATCTGTCATGGATGAGACGCAACAAAACCTGACGACCATTATATATATGTTTCATATTCTCAAAGCCTTGTACATAGCTTTAACTGGGCTTCAATTACGTTTGTTAGCAGGCAAAGAAACCTAAGACTAAGGAAGAGGCGCAGAAGGAGATCCTGGATGCTGAGCTGGATCTGTTTACCAAGCAACAGGTATGTGGGAAATTGGGTTTAAAGATTCTTTATTTATTCAAAAGAACATACATTGTTCACTTAGCGAATAAATACATAACTAAGGTAAGTGTAGTCCAGTAGTTTTGTTTTAGTTTTTAAAGTAGGTAGGTACGATGTCGCATTTTGTGTGCAAGACTAGCTTAATAGTTTTGTGTTGCTAGTGACGTACTGCTTGAGTTTAGCTTTAAATATGTTATGAGAGAATTAATCTCTTCATCTATTTATTTTTTGGTTGGTATTTCTCATACCCTCCATGAGTCGTGACGGCAGATAGTCGTCCCGTCTTTAATCAGATTTTAAGTACCACAGCATCAATGCCAGCCAGAATTTTTTGCCAGTTCCTCTCCATAGGAACCTACTATGCTTTGGAATGGACAACTTGCTTCATTTTTGTGACTGACCAACCCCTTGACAATTCAAAAGTGCCTGTAATTGGTTTAATTGAAATAAATGTTTTGAATTTGAGTCGTCAGCCATAATATTAGACCCGTTGTTAACATGTTTTTCTGGCCGTGAAAAACTACGGTTTATTCTCCGTGTGTAGGCATGTTTTGTTTGTTACGTCAAAACAAAACAACAATAAAGTACTTAGTTTTGAATTCAAATTATTATACAAAATAAATCTAATAATTGATGGACATGGAAATTAGTATTCGTTTGTATTCGGAAATGTGATGATTCCCGAGGGACATTAAGTTAAGTTGTACTGTATACCTCTGCACAACCTTTCGGGGAAATACAGCGTGATGTTATGTTAGATTTCAATTGTTTTTAATTTGTCCTCAACAGGAAGGCCATGACGTTACAGACCTTACGAAGAGGATCGTAGAGCTTCGACGACATATGTCCATTCAGTTTCCTTCACACAACATGATGAGGAGGCCACATACAAGGTAAGTTTATGATAATTGTCAGTAGCTGACATCAGAAAAAAAGTAAAGAAATTTGTAAAAAACATCGCCTGTAAACACATTACAGTATTGATACATAGTTTAAACTTCGAAATCCTGGGTCTAATAAATGTATTTAAATAATAATAATAATAATAAAAAATAAATGTGAATTCGGGAAATCATCTCTTGCACGCAATTTTGAACTTTATTTCAGTGTTTATTAAGTTCATTATCAATGTATCAATGAAAAGCTACTTAAGCATTCATTAATATATTGATGCTCTGTCTGCGCTGACCTTATGAAACGAGTTATTAAGTTATTATGTTTTAACCTGCACCCTAATTGCGTATCACACTATCTATCACAATCTGAATCATTTTGAAGTCTATTGCTAATCCATTGCTTCATATGTTCGAAAAATTTGTCTGCTCAACAACGTAAATAACGCAATGAATGTTGTTGAACTGTCAAAATGAAAGCCATCCCTACTGTTAGTGTGTTACGTAATTACCCCGCTGGTGTTTAAATATCATTGTTAATATGATGTTATTAACTTTTCAAGCTATCGAATTGTGAAGAGGAAAATTAGGTGAGATGATAGATATTTTATTTTAGAAAGTATTTTTATGCTTTATGTAGTGTTTGTCTGCTGTGATGACCTTTGATTCCCGGCGCGAAACTAAATGACACACATGCCTTTGTGGGTCAAATGCTTTATCGGGAATCCTAAATTGCAAAATGTTCTAATAATGGTATTCAGCTGCATCTGGTAAGACTGGAAGCCGAAAAGAGTAGGCAATATATTTTTGAACAGCAAATGTCACAATCATTAGTTATTTTATAAACACACGAAATGGGGTAAAACTACATAGTTGGTGTGAGAAATAAGTTTCGTAGGTAGCTTCCTGCAATCACTTCAGGGCCTGCAGTCTCGACATTAGATAGCGACAAAAATTGGTCGTTAAGTCCAATCGATGTCAAATTCCTTTAATAGATTTTCAACTTTATTTCCAAAGAATAAGGTTGAAAATCTATTAAAGATATTTGACATCGATACGACTTAGCGACAGCTTTTTGTCGCTATCTAATGTCGAGACTGCAGGGCCTGGTTTAAAAAAATCTGATCGAAGATTTAAAGACTGACGGACTAGAATCAATTTCTAACTGAACAGACAGCTGTGTTGCTGGTGAGTTTGTTGCGTCACTTCTTCCCAGCTAAAGCACTAGGAAATGCTGATTCTTAGCCTAATTCGAATAAATAAATGACTTTTGATTTTGATTGAATTTCTGAGAAAATCCGACGTTTTTGTTACCTTTTGAACCATTCAAAAACCTACGAAACAACCATCTTACTCTGCTTCACATATCCACAGGGGAGGCAGATTTAACACACCAACCCGATTCACCCGAGGCGGCATCACCACCAACATGTTCAGCGTGAACCAGTCGGTAGATCACCGGCCGCGCGCGCTTCTCATCTCAGGGTTCGAGGCGGACGAGCTGGAAGCACTGCTAGCGCACTTCTCTGTGAGTTATTGCATATGCATAGGGTTTACACACACACACGCGCTTATAAACACACACACGCTTATAAACACACAAGCTAACACACAAGCTAACACACACACACACACACTAACACACGCACACACACTAACACACGCACACACACTAACACACGCACACACACACACACACTAACACACGCACACTAACACACGCACACACACACACTAACACACGCACACACACACACTAACACACGCACACACACACACTAACACACGCACACACACACGCACACACACACTAACACACGTACACACACACTAACACGTACACACACACTAACACACGCAAACACACACACATACACACACTAACACACACACTAACACACACACCAACACACACACTAACACACACACACACCAACACACACGCACACCAACACACACACCCACACACACACACCAACACACACACACACACCAACACACACATCCCAAATCACACACACACACACCAACACACACACACCCCAACACACACACACCCCAACACACACACACCAGCAAACACGCACACACACACACACCAGCAGACACGCACACACACACACACACCAGCAGACACGCACACACACACACACACCAGCAGACACGCACACACACACACACACCAGCAGACACGCACACACACACACACACCAGCAGACACGCACATACACACACCAGCAAACACGCACACACACACACACACACACACACACACACACACACACACACACACACACACACACACACACACACACACACACACACACACACACACACACACACCCCAACACACACATGCGCTTCTCCCGAGGCGGCATCACAACTAACGTGTTCAGCGTGAACCAGTCGGAAATAGTAAATGATTTTAATTTCTGTAAGGTTTGTACACACGGCTACACATCAAGCTATACATTTCCAGTATAAGTTGATCTCGGATTTTATAGGATTTCCGTACAGTCCAAGATCAGCGTAAACTGGAAATGCATAGCTTGATGTGTAGCCGTGTGTACAAACACATCACAGGTCTGTTTCTTATCCGACCACTCAAAGAAGAAAGACCGAAACAATCTCAGAGGTCACAGTCTCTTTTATAATCCAGACATAATCCGGATCAGATCATGTGAGGACCATTTAGATTGGTGTCTGAAATGGTCTTTGGAGTAGGTATTGTAATATTGTAACAAAAAAATAAATGGAATTATGTGATAAGGCAATGGTGTGGTTTAAAAGAAGATGTAGTGAGAAAAATTGAAAAGAGTATGCTTAGATGGTTTGGTCATGTTGAGAGGATGAATGAAAGGCGACTAACAAAAGGTATTTACAAGGCAGATGTGAGTGGAAACACCGGGAGGTGACGCCCTAGGAGGACATATAGTGACCTTATTGGTGACGTCCTTCAGAAAGGTCAGGTGCGTAGTACTCGCAACCGGCGTGCGTGTATGACCTGATGTATGAACGTAAACCAGGTAAAAGGAGTATGTAAGGATCGTAGCAGGTGGTGTTTTGTAGTTTCTGCCTAACCCCATGAGAAGAAGGCGTGAGTTTATGTATGTATATTTATGTATAAAAATGAAAACTGACTCCCTTTGTTCTAGCAATACGGTGAAGTAATAAGCAAAGAAGTGGAATTATCAGTACCGCAGTTAGTCCTCCAGTACAAGTGTAGACTGCATGCTGAGCACGCAGCCGCTAACGGCAAGCATTATAACGACAGGACGCTATCGGTGAGTTATACACCCTTCAAACTCAAACTCAAAGCATTTATTTCAATTAAACCATTTACAGGCACTTTTGAATTGTCAAAGAGTCGGTCAGTTAGTCAGAAAGTTGAAGCTAGTTGCCCATTCCAAAACGTAGATCTCTATGGAGAAGAACGGGCAAGAATCTCCAAGGACATTCTTTTTAAATCAAGATATTACAAAATCCTCGGTACATTATTCTTGTTGCTTCTATATGCGAGAACAATGAAAAAAAATATATATTAAGAGATATATAAGGTGTATCTATTCATACACGAAATATCAGAAGGGGTCTTTGTACTCATTATTATGAACAACTATTACTATAGGACAAAACGTTAAATCGCAAAACAAAAATCTGCTGTTCCATACATTTTGACGAGTTCTGCGAACGTAAATGTAGGGAACAGCAGATTTTTTTTTCGAGATTTTAGGTTTGGTCCCGTAGTAAAAGTTGTTTGTAATGATGATTACAATTACCCCTTAAGAGATTTCGTGTATGAATAGATGTACCTTATATAATAATATATTAAGATTCACCATCTGCCTTTCCCAACTATGTTGGGGTCGACTTTCAGTCTAACCGAATGCAACTGAATACCAGTATTTTACATGGAGCGGCTCCCTATCTGACTTCTACAACCTAGTTACTGGGTAACACCATACGCCCTGATAAGACTAGTTGTCTACCGGTCTTTTATTGGTTTTAAAATTTTGGGCGATAAAAAACACTCAATATAAAAATACTTATAAAAGTACAAACTTCCAGTGTAACCGAATGCAGCTGAATAAATTTCCAGTATTTTGTAATAGAGCGACAGCCTGTCTGACCTCCACAATCCTCCCTTCGTAAGACTGGCTGTCAGACTTTCGAGCTTCTGACGACCCGTAACGACTGTCAAAGATCCACAAGTAACAGCCGGAACCCACGGCTTACGTGCTTTACGAGGCACGGAGGGGTATCGATATGTAAAGATGGTCACCCATGACCCATCCACGAACCGACCGCGGCAAGCATAGCTTAACCTTTGATCTACCCGTGTGGCTGTTATTATTTAGTCACGAGCCCCTACCTGGATTAAATATAACGGGTATAAAAAGACACTCTGAAAGAATTTATTGGGATTCTCGAGGTATGAGGAACAGGGTGTAAAGTTCACTCATAACTCAATAGAAAAGGGAAGATCATCCGACCAGACGGGTGTCGTGTCTGGTGGGCAACTGCCCGACGATTGTTTTTTTTTTTTTTTTTTGGAAATGGAAAAACGATATTGAACGATCGGTTTGGGGGTAGCTAAAGTGGACTGGTTATCTAGAACTATGGAAAGACTAGCCCTTGCCTAACGAATATTTATATACAATACATTATTATTATTATTATTTCTTACAGATAACGTGGACGGCGAATACGAACGCAAGTACAAACAGTGCTCCGCGGGCCGCGCCCGACGCTCGCCCCGTGCGCAACGGTGACACGCGGGAAGATAAGGAAGAAGTGACTATGGTAAATATATACTTTATTTATAACGGACTATCTCCTTCCCGCGACTTCGTCCGGGTGAAGTTTCTTGTCCCCCCAACCCACCCCGTCGCATCGCATCGCCTGCCCGCGTTATTACTTCGTTTTCGCGTAACGTTATTACGTTTTTTTTTGCTCGCCCTCTAATGGTTTTAGCGTGATGTTAAATAGAATTGGCCGATCAAATGCAAAAATAACTTTTCAAATCCGAGTGGTAGTTCCAGAGTTTAGCGCGTTCAAAGAAACAAACTTTTCAGCTTTGAAAACTATAGAAGAATACGAACCAATTGCAATATTTCGCATCCCAATTTATACTAACCACACTTATAGGGAATATCTATGCAAACTTTAAACAAAATCTATGCGGTTGTTTTTGCGTGATGATGGAACAAACATTCAAATCGGTATTAGAATCGTTCCCAGGGCCGGCAGTCTCGACATTAGATAGCGACAAAATCTGTCGCTAAGTCGTATCGATGTCAAATATGACGACTAGCGACGACTACGACTTAGCGACAGATTTTTGTCGCTATCTAATGTCGAGACTGCCGGCCCAGACCTCGCAAAAATTACTTTAAAAAAAAAACAATGTACAGTTCTGACTTTGCTACGATTTTATTATATGTATACATAAAACAAATATTTTGTAAGGACCAAAAATAATAAAGTGAGTTATTAATATTTATGTGAAAACGGTCGTTTTTACTTTGTACTGTCTGTCTGAAGACAAAGCGAGGGCAAAATTAAATTACTCAAAAATTTTAAATTAAGTTTTAGTTATTTTTTACTTGGTTTGCACGAAATAGGGCGGCACTCCGGATCCAGACCTCGGACCTCTATTTTTTGGGTGGGAAATCAGCAAATGACCTCTCCCGCTCTGGGCGGAGCGGAAGGGCGTGTCAGACTCTTACTGACTAAAACCCACCCGTGTTCCTTCAGTTGCCTGTGCGCCAGGGCCACGGTAACTCTTTCAAACAATCCGCGGCCCCGGCAGGATTCGCTATAGTCTTTCCATAATCAAAACCTAACATAAAATTCTCCATCTCACCACAGACGCCAACAGAACTCCCAGAGGACACTCTCCTACGTTTCGATGAAGAGGAGGAAGACGACGCTGACGAGGACCGCTCCTGGAGACGTTGACGGTCACACGCCTAGCGAGCGCCGAGCCACGCGCTCTGCACGCTGTTATAACACAGGATTTTAGTCATAGTAACCCTTAAAAATAGAAATTATATTAAGTAGCGAAACTTCTCGAATGTGTTAAAAATTGCTGAATGCATTCGGGAAATTTTGGGGCGAAATATACGTCTAATTGCGCTTCTACGCCATTCTTTACCAAACAAATATATGTTATACTTCGTATAAAAGTGGAACTCTTCAAGCTATTTTTAAAATGAGCGATTGTTTTACTGTTTCGGGGTATATCGTTCGCTTCGCGGCGTAACCCACGCTCAGTTTTAATATCATAACTTACAAATATAAATTATACTTCGTGCAGCAGGGAAACCGTTCTGAGTGCGTAGTCTACGGCATCAGGGCGTTGCTACGTCTTGTTTGGCTTCCACGCCCTTTTTATTGTTTTACAGTTTCGGAGTGTTTAATACGCATCGCGGCGTATGCTACGCTCAATTTCGATCGTATAACTTACTTTTTTTTAACATACTAGCTTCTGCCCGCGGATTCGCTCGCGTGGATGTCGGAAATCATCCCACGGGAACGTGCTACCGCGACAAAAAGTACCTTAAGTCCTTTCCCAGGACACCATCTATCTCCTCGCCAAATTTTATCGAAATCCGTTCAGTGGTTTAGGCGTGAAAAAGTGACGTACGGACAGAGTTACTTTGGAATTTATAATATTAGTGTGGATACTTTTAGCAGGGAAAATCTTTACGGCTTTTCTTTAATATACGGCGTCAGGGCGTATACTACGCCTTGTTTCGCTGCTGTACCCTCCTATATCATAGAAATGATTATACTTTACATAGGAGCGAAAATTGTGTAGCTGACGCCTTCGGGGCCTATGCTACGCCCAGTTTTTCTTTTATACCACAGAAAAAAAAAAACAGGTCAAGTGCAAGTCGGACTCGCACACGAAAGGTTCCGTACCGCCGTACAATATTTAACACAACATATTAATTTAAAAAAAAAACACGTTTCTTGTATGGGAACCCCTTTAATTTTTAACTTTGTTTTATTTTTATTATTTGTTGTTTTAACAGCAATAGAAATATACATTGAGAATTTCAACTGTCTACCTATTACGGTTCATGAGATACAGCCCGCTGACTGACAGACGGACGGACAGCAGAACCTTAGTAAGAAAGTTCCGTTGGCACCCTTTGCGTACGGAACCATAACAATTAAATTTTACTTTGTGTAGCAGAAAAAACTAAACTTTAGCTTCACACCAATTTTTACTTCTATATCCTTCTTTATCTCACAAATAAAGAAGCAAATCCCCCGAACGCTGTCAAATATCTGTTTTGGGGGCGTAAAACGCTTACATGCGCAGTTTCGCTTTTAACCGAAGTGTTATTTCTCTTTGTTTCTTTATATCTATTACCTTCTACTACCATCGAATTAAAAATATAACTTTTATGTCATCATTTTGTGACAGTATATACAATTAACCCCTCCCTTACCTTAATAACAGTTACAGTCGATACCGACTATTGGGAATAAAAATAATTTACATGTAGTTACGGTTAGGTTCTGAATCTAAACATTGGAATAAGAAAAGGAATGTACGAGCGCCATTTTGAAGCTTCAGTTACCCACTGACAGCGAAAACCATGTTACTGTCAGTGATAAATATGTAACTGTCAGTGAAAACAATGTCACTGTCAGTGAAAACAATGTCACTGTCAGTGAAAACAATGTCAATGTCAGTGGAAACAATGTCACTCTCAATAAAAATACTGTCACTGTCAGTGAAAACAATGTCACTGTCAGTGGAAACAATGTCACTGTCAATAAAAATACTGTCACTGTCAATAAAAATACTGTCACTGTCAATAAAAATACTGTCACTGTCAGTGAAAACTAAGTAAATGTCAGTGAAAATCATGTTTAGTCATCATCTGCCTAGCCCTTTCCCAAGTATGTTGAGGTCGGCTTCCAGTCTATCCGGATGCAGCTCAATAGCAGTATTTTACATGAACCGTTAGTTTAAAGGTTTTATTTTTTTGTATTTCGGATATTTGGCAATGTTTATTGGCTTTAAGTCATGTCATGAAAGTATCCGAAATATATTCGTACATAAAATCATAGATTTTTCTTTTTTCAAAAAAGCGTGAGTCCTATTTTGACCACTCTTGATCTTATTACTACACTAATAAATTAAGCTATGCGTATGGTCCATATGTCCTTAATATTAACAAAACGAAAACGTAAAATACGGCATACTGGACTTAATTAAAGTAAATAATAATTAAATGCTGCTTTAAAACGTCGTACACCAAATAGCCTTTAAAAACAAGCGATAAATGATAGTTTTTTTTTTACTGATTTCTTGATGATTTTTCAATAATGTAAATAATGACATCAGTGTATTCCCCGAAGCAGTGGGCACAGGTGTATTGCACAGTCAGCCTCAAAAAGATGTAAAAAGACCCATCACATAGCCGTCAACTACGCATTCTGTACATCAAATTAACTAACATTGCACAATTTTTTCGAACATATGAAGCCAATGGATTAGCAATATCCTTCAAAATTTTTGATTGTGATTGAAAATGTGTACGCAATTTGGGTACTGTTCAAATGATCGAATAAAGTTTGTCGACCATAAATTATTGTCGATGTAGACATTTTTTTGAGGTTGAATGTACACCCACATTTGGTCTATGGACCAACTAGATGAGTCTATGGCCATTAGCCGGGCACAAATCGAGACTGGGCTGATACTTGGAATCTCTTGTAGAAAAACACTGCATGACCAGAGGGTCCTACTCAGGATGATAATAATAATTTATTTCTGTATTTACGTTTGTACAAACACTTTTACAACTCTTCTTTTTTACTATATTAGCTTGGTGTTCCTATCTTCCTATCTGACTACTCTGAGAAGAAGTAGCTATACAAACTCTAGAGGTCAAAGTCTCTTGAAAGTCCAGACATTGTCTTGGTAAGATCATGTGAGGTTCATGCAGATAAAGTGTATGAGAAGGTCTTGAGGAGGTCACTAATAATTATTTACATCATCGGAAAAATCAGTAAAAAAAACTATAAAAATTATACTCCAAAAAAGATAAATTAAGAAAATAAAATAGGCTTCCTGAAGCGCTTATATGAAATAAAAGTCTTCCAGTCAAAATGGCTCGGAGATATAAAGTTCAAATTTAGCCAGATTTAGTCGACAATTAGATACATTATTAGTAATGGAAATCGCTTTATTCTGAGGCTACTATAAGGGTATGCTATTTAGAAAGTGGAGCGGGAGCGGGAAATTAGTTCTTGCCACGCTCAAGATTCTCTATAGCAAAGTTCTTTATTCGTGTGTTCACAATATCAATTTAAGAATTTCGATTCTGTACTGGATTTGATTCAGAACTTGAATCAATTCAGAATTCCTTTTGATTCAGAAACTCTGTCGAGAATTATATTCGATTTGCAGGAGTTCGATTGAGAATTCTATTAGATTCAGGAGTTCTATTGAGAATCTATTCGATTCAGAAGCTCTATCGAGAATTAGATACGATTTGCAGGAGTTCGATTGAGAATTCTATTCGATTCAGGAGTTCTATTGAGAATCTATTCGATTCAGAAGCTCTATCGAGAATTAGATACGATTTGCAGGAGTTCGATTGAGAATCTATTCGATTCAGGAGTTCGATTGAGAATTCTATTCGATTCAGGAGTTATTCGATTAAGGAGTTCTATTGGAAATTCCATTCGATTTAGGAGTTCGATTCAGGAGTTCCATTGAGAATTCTATTCGATTTAAGATTCGATTTCGATTCGAAACTCGATCGTTTCAAAAATCTTGGAAGTAAACTACGTTATGAAGGAACATTTCTACGTTGTCTCTGCAGTTTCACCTGCATACACCTGTAATACCTCTAGTATTACGGATGTCCATAGGCGGTGGTGACCGAAACCATCAGATGGGCCGCTGGCTTGTTTTGCGGCACACATCATCCGCCTAGCTTTTTCCTAAAAGGCCAGCCGGGTTGGGGTCTGCTTCCAGTCTAACCGGATTCAACTGAATACCAGTATTTTACATGGAGCGACTGCCTATCTGACCTCCACAACCCAGTTCCTGGGTAAGACTGATTGTCAGGCTTTCGGGCTTCTGACTACCCGTAACGACTGTCAAAGATCCACGAATGACAGCCGCGACCAAAGGCTTAACGTGCTTTTCGAGGCATGGAGGGGTCTCGGTGTGTAAAGATAGTCACCCATCCACGGACCAACCGCGGCCAGCGTAGCTTAACCTGATCGATCAACCCGTGCGGTTGTTATCACTAAGCCACAATAACATTAAAAAAGATGTTGAACACCTATTGTGATCGCACGAATATTGACCAAAGCCGTAAACGTGTGCTTCAGAAGTTAGTTATAATGAAATTGGATTAGGCGCATCAGTTTAAGGGAAAATTGTTAGTGAACGTTTTACTTATGTTTTGGTAATAATTTTTATATTGAGTGCTTTTTTATAATGTTCGGGTAATAATTTTTATATTGAGTATTTTTTTTAATATGGAATAATAATAATAAAAATAAGTTGTTGCAATGGGTTTGTGTGCGGGCTAGATGGTCCAGGTATGAACAGTATGGTGTAGTTTGTGAATGCAGACGCACCCATGATAAATGATTTTATTTCTGTAAGTAGGTTTGTACAAACCCTTTTACACGTCAATCATATTTTTTAAACTAGATGAGGTCGGCGTTTCCTATCTGACTACTCTGAGATTAAAGGCCGAAACAAACTCAGAGGTCACAGTCTCTTTTAAAGTCCAGACATAATCTGGTCAGATCATGTGAAGACCATGTAGATTGGTATCTGAAATGGTATTTTGAGGAAAGTACCACACAGATTGAGTGGACCTGTCCAGTCAGTGCACGCATTTGGCAGTAATCGTGCAGCTATGATTTAGGAAAACCCTTCTTGACTGAATGCTGATGCCGACTTGTTGACTGGTTCCCATGAATGTTGATCGTTATTGATTCAGCTACTATACGTAATCCCTTTGCAATACCATAATCAGCCTATAATGTTCCCACTGTTGGGACACAGGCCTCCTCACGGTGAGAGGGAGTGGGCTGTAATCCACCACGCGGACACAGTACGAGTTGAGACATGTCACATGTCTTCGAATTTTTGGTTCTAAGACTTGCCGGTTTCCTCACCATGTTTTGCTTCACCGTTTTGAGAGCAGAGGTGATGAAATAATTTACGCAAAGTAAAGCGCCTATCGGCGTTCGAACTTACGGCCTACAACTCAGTAAGTCGCGGCTGTGACCACTCGGCTAACACTGCTCTACTTTTGCAATGCCGAAGCGATATCCTCCACAGCTTTCTAGTAGACCTTTTCTGTTAGTACCTTTAGGGAAAGAATCGTTTACTAGTCTTTTCTCATCATATGTCTAGCCTGTTCCAACTATGTTGGGATTGGCTTCCAGTCTAACTGGATGCGGCAGAATATTGTACATGGAGCGACTGCCTATCTGACCTCTACAACCCAGTTACTGGGTAACACCATACGCCTTGATAAGACTAGTTGTCTACCAATCTTTTATTGGTATTAAAAATACCATCAGTTAATTTTGAGCGATAAAAAAACACTCAATATAAAAATCTTATTGAATAAAATGGTCTCCAGCTCTTGAACTAAGACCGCGGAGCGGTATTTCTTAAAGTTTTTTTTTTGTTAAGTCTTTAGTCATTAATTATTTCAATGTTTTATTTTTCGTTAAACTAAAACGTCTTTTATGGACCCTTACGAATGTAGACTTTTGTTAAGGACGTCCCACACTGTATCGGGCGAAATCGTTGCGATATTTATATTATATTTAGGGCAGTAGTTATATTAGTTTAAAAAGGGGATGTGTGCTTATGACCACACAATAGAAGTGAAAACTTACGACTGGAGCCGAGTATACCCGGTTCAGCGTCACCGACCCGAGCGTGAAGGCTCGGTTTCGTTCACTCTTCAAAAAGTCCGCAAAGTGCGCTTAAAGAAGTTTTCACTTCAAAAACGCGTGAAATAGATGAGGTATTAGAATTGAGGTTAGCCTAAATATAAATAGTTGATCGATACGAAAGAAAATGTATTGATCTTATATATTATGGTATAAACATATTTAATACATATTCGTAGATAGACCAATATACAATAAACATTTTCTCACGATACAGTGTTGAATCCTCCTTAAATTCCAATGAAAATTGGACCTTCGATAATGTTACATATTCTTGATTTTTTTTATTAATAAATTATATAAATTTACTTTTATTATTATATTAATTTTAAGTCTGACATATAATGAAAAGCATTGAAATGTATAAAAGTAATTAACACTTCAATTTAATACGTATTAAAGATCGTACTAAATAATTGTTACTAAATTTTAGTCTCTACTTGACACTGGCAACGTCTAAATCAGAATTTCAAGTCTAAAAAAATATTTCAATGTTTTTCAAAATTATGTTATTAGTTAAGTTCGTTTTGATTTTTTTTTGTCTCGTTTTACTAACGTAATATTTTTGCTCTGCGGTTATATGGATGTAAAGTTGAGTCATGGACTGGGGATTACATCTTTTGAAAGACTGTTCACGACAAAGGTAGAAATTAGGTCATCCTGTCATCATATTAGTCCGCAAAACGTTTACTTTTTTAATACAGTCAACTCTGGCATCTTTACTTTCCATGAGCAACTTTAACCATAAGGATATAATTATGTTTCTTGATTACTAAAAATCTGTTGCTACCATTTAATATCAAAACGGTACAAAAATTAGTAAAATCTACTATTTGTAACAGATTTTTATCATAATCGATTTAATCGAGAGATATTTAAGTACAGTACTAATGGGTAAAGTTGTCGATGGAAAGTAAAGTTGACACAGTTGACGGTACCTCGGATAATATTGCCACAATCACGATGAAGATTGATAATTAATTTTTATTTTGAATGTTGTTTGATGGTGCTAAATTTTTGGCTTTGCCCTTATTGCACTAAAAAAAATCTGTAAACCCAAATATCTAAACTTCTTAACAGCGATTATTAACATCAACAAACTCTAGGTTTCATAATGAAAGAAATCAGTTTTAAATATACTAATAGGAAGGTCGTGTAAGTAGTAGTATCTATATTATAGACAAAAAACATTTTTACAAGAATACAACCGACTTCCAAAAAATACACTAAAAACGTGAAAAATTACTTTAATTTCGGAAGTCGGTGTCTTTGGTTATCTATTTTCGTTTTTGGCCACCGACCGAATCATCCAAATCGATGCACCCAGAAAAAAGTTCTGAGCTAACACACATTAAAAAAAAAATACTGTCGAATTGAGAAGAGGTTCTCAATTCGACAGTTTTTAACCGACTTCCAAAAAAGGAGGAGGCTCCTTTTTTGGAAGTCTGTTAAAAACTGCAGGATACGTAGGGTCTCGAAATCAAAGTCATTTATTCAAACTAAGCTTAAAATAGCAGTTTTCGAGCGTTAAAATTACTTAAAACAGTCCCACAAAACGCTCGCCCTGCACCGTTTCCTAGTGCTTCAGCTATCCTGCTGAGCACCAATACCAACATTCTACATCAGGACACAAGTCTTGAATGATTACGGCAATATTCTCTAAAGTCAGTAGCTGAGTTAACTGGAGACTTTAAAAATGAAACTGTTGTTACCCAACAATAGTTTCAAAATAAAATATTAACATAATTTTTTCTCCTGCAGTCTTGAGACTTGTCTTGAATTTTGAAGCATAGTAATCAGGCTCGATATGGAAAACGTTACTAATATGAACACCAATTAAATGTAAAATATCCAATTCTTATTTAAATGAAGGGATATATCTATAAGGCGAATATTTCCAGTCCATGCCTCGGCTATATAGCGGTTGCTTGAAAGTGCAGCAAGGTTTAAACATAGCTGTTTATCGCTAGATATTTCGTTCTATTTTATTATTTTTGTAAATAAAATTTCGTTTGTTCTTAGATCTAAGTCGCGTGCGCTCGTGCTCTCGATCCGAAATAGGAGAAAGAATATTTTAAGAGCCAGGATTTGTGAAAGAAATTTTGACACTTATTTAAAGTAGATTAAGGTTGATTTTTGTTTGTCCAATCTTATGCTGTGATTGGTTGACTTAAATGACAGTAATTTGTAAGCCCTCGAAAACACGGGTGATTTTTTATCGTGCACTGGATTTTTATCGCACTGCTTCGGGCCGAGAGTTGAAAATCCAACAGTGTGTTTTTTGACGCGCTGTGATGCCCGCTGTTGGATTTTCAATGTTCTGCTCAACACAATTGAAAATCCAGTGGGCATCATAAAAATCAGCGCGTAAAAAAATCGCCTGTGACAACCTGGGGTAACCGTTGAAGTGAGATTTTGCAGGGGATTATTTTTTAAATAAATTAGGGGTTGTAGCGTAATTAATTGTTTTAAGGTAATTATTGTTTAAATTCTAAGTGGCTATATTTGATTTAAATTATGTTTTTTTTTTTTAATTTTAGGAGTACTTACTGGCTATTAATGTATTTTTTAATCAAAGAGGTCAAAATTGTTCCGTAAGGAAAACGTGTTTGCTAAGCAATAAAAAAGTCTAGGGTACGAGCGTCGCAAATTAATGTACATACTCGTAATATTTAATAATTAATAAACAGACTTGTAAAAAAGAACATTTACAAAAAAATAAAGTCGCGCCGTTAAAAGATAGAATTTGGCGGTAAAAAATATATTTTCTAAGTTACAATCACGGCGGCTATATTGTAACACAAGAAAAAAGTAACTTGTGAAGCGTTTTTAGTTTGTTTTTGTAAAAAAGAGAAAAGATGCGGCCGCCAAAAATAAATATGGTTCTGTGTTTCTTGCGGAAGTCAAAAACGTGGTCGAAAACGGGTCGGAAGATCTGTTTTTTTTTTCAGCGGAAGACAGAAAATGTTTGATGAATTTAGACGCAAGACTTGAAGAGTTTATGAGAAGTGAACAATGAAAACATCAAAGATGAAGAGCGTAAAGCCCCCTTTAGACGGTGGAAGTTTCTGGAATGATTTGATAAGGCAACGGTGCGGTTTAAAAAAAGTGTAGTGACAAAAATTTTAAAGAGTATGCTTAGATGGTTTGTTCATGTTGAGAGGATGAATGAAAGGCGACTAATAAAAGGTATTTACAAGGAAGATGTGAGTGGAAACGCCGGGACGGGTCGCCTTAGGAGGACATATAGTGACCTTATTGGTGATGTTCTTCAGAAAGGTCAGGTGCGTAGTACTCGCAACCGGCGTGCGTGTATGACCAGATGTATGAACGTAATCGAGTCAAAAGGAGTATGTAAGGATCGTAGCAGGTGGCGTTCTATAGTTTCTGCCTACCTCCATGGGAAAAAGGCGTGAGTTTATGTATGTGTGTGTATGTAAGTTTCTGGAACGTTCGAGAGCAATAATCTCATGTCATAAAGCTAATGTTCAATTATTGCCATTCAAGAATTGCATGCGACTTCTTTTGACACCAAGGCAATTATTGCGTACAAGTTTGCTTCGTCTAAACATACACATGAATGTCCTTGTACAATTGATGCAAGTATTTTCCGTATTTGCGCTGCCAAATATTTCATTCAATTTTATTGAACTTCTAAAAAAATTTGCACGCCTCATAAGCGAAGCGCTTGAGGTAGTGCTCTACTCTCGCCTTACAAAGAACAAGTAATTCCTTGAGCTAAAAATGTCTCTATTTACTTCATATCGCACTTGTAGAATAATATTCACACATAAACGTCAAGAAAAAACACTAGTTTCAACACTCGTGTTATTTTCAAAAGACATTTTGGTAATTAAAATAATGAAAAAACTGTTTAAAAACAATATTCTGTGGACGTCCGTGTGTCTGTATGTATGGATTCTGACGTGGTCACGATAACTCCCGAAAAACTTAACTATTCGAGTCCATATTTTTTAAACGCTTCAGTTTTATCGTTAACTAAGTCCTTTCTAACATCACGGTCTAATTCAATGTAGTTTAATTGTAATTAGTGATACAAAAAATACGACTGAACATTTCGTTCGTTTTTTTGTTATTTTTTTTATAGAATTGGATGAGATTATGAGGCGTGCATTTTTGGATTTTCCATTTTCGTTTTAACTTGTTTCTTTTGCTCATGTTTGAATGATAGAAAATGTTCATGCCAGAATTCAATGCGATTTATAGTTTGTGCTGCACCTACACCAGTTTTGGACGACAACTAACTTGTACGTATCGTGCAAAAATTGTAGTCACGAGCATAAATATGTATACACTTGGCTAAATTTAAAAGCGATTTACTCCTTAATTTTTGAATGAAATTTTATGTTGTTACGAACATAGTATTTTCGAACCCATAGGTTTATGTAATATGTCGTATTTCAACGTTGCATTCGTTATTTCACAAAAAAAAACACTATTGAAAGTTGCCAAGTGTTGACATAATATTAGTGCTCGTGACTATACGTGTAGTTTAGACGGTGCCAGTCAATTGTTGCTTCAATTTTAGGGTATGCCACAGATAATAAACTTGTACCGTGTGAATGGGGCTTTAGGCTCAATTTACATTGCCACGGAACATACAATTACAAACATTACATACATACTAATGTATAGAATCAAATTCTTCTAACTAAACAGACAGTTGTGCATTTTTTTTTTTTTTTGGCCGGGAAGTCATTAAATGACCTCTCCCGCTTTGGGCGGAGCGGAAGGGTGTGTCAGACTCTTACTGACTAAAACCCACCCGTGTTCCTTCAGTTGCCTGTGCGCCAGGGCCACGGTAACTCCTTCGAACAATCCGCAGCCCCGGCAGGCATCGGTCCTATCGGACCCCGTCAATTTTGCTGACATCTCTTTGAGGCGCGCGTGGAACACGACGCGCCGTCGCCCCGGGCCTGGTCCTTACCGGACGGCGAGCTGCCCATTGCTCGCCGTCCGCAAGCCCGCGCCTACGGTGGCCGGGAGTCGGCAATCGACTCCCGACGCCCAGGGTGTCTCCTAGGCAGCTGTGCTGCTGGGGAGTTTGTCGCGCCACCTCTTTCCAGCTAAAGCACTAGGAAGTGGTAAAGGCCGGGTGTTTTGGGGGACTGTCTTATGTAATTTTGACGTTCAAAAAAAGCTGACTCTTAGCCTAATTTGGATAAATGTTTTTCATTATAAACTGCGGGGTAATTACGTAACACACTAACAGTAGGAATGGGTTTCATTTTGACAGTTCAGCAACATTCATTGGGTTATTTGCGTCGTTGAGCCGTCAAATTTTTCGAACACATGAAGCAATGAATTAGCAATAGGCTTCAAAATGATTCAGATTGTGATAGATTGTGTGTTACGTAATTAGGGTACTGGTTTCATCCTTGGTATTATGTTAGTAGCCGTATTATTACTTATCAGACTTTCAACCTTATTGCATACGAGATAATTATTAAAATCTGTTAGCAACATGATCGATTTAAATCCACGAAGGAGTAATTTGGTCACGCGAACCGATCCTCATTAAAAAAGGCAAGGCAGTTGTTTAACCCTCATAAGGTCCAAACTCATTCGTGGGGGTGTCTGTTAATGTAGGTCACATACTGTCAGATTTTCTCATTCGATTTTGTACTTAATCGTCAACATTTTAAGGTTTAAAATCGTTTGGACAAATTTGACAGCTTCGTGTAGCTTGACCTGCTGGGGACTGTACAAAGCATAATGAAAGCTAATCCAGCTGTGTTACGTATAGACTAGGACATAAAGTTCATTATGCTTTATTGAATTTCGTTATAAAAATTCGCTTCCATTCCGTTACGCGGCAATGTATATTGAGCTTTATAAGCCCAAAAAGTTCCAGAAAAGATGAAGTAACCGATTGATTCGACGCCAAGCCGACAAACATCACACAGCCTGAAGCACTGAAAAAAAAAAAAAAAATGCACGAATACTGGTTTCATGATTCGAGATTTCATGAATCGAGAAGAATTTGGAATTAATAAAAGCAACGTGTGTTTCATTTCAACAACCTCACTCACATCTACATCCTTTGCAACTCATCCAGAATTGGACGTAGTTAAACGAAAAGGATCCAACCCACAAATGGCCGTAAACGAATTGTGATACCAATGTTTTGTGTGTTTTGGTATCATTATTCATTTTAGGCCATATGTGGGTTGGATCCTTTTCGTTTAACTACGTCCATTATCCTGCCCGGCTTACCGGCACCGACATCCCTACTCAACTAGACTTACTCTTACCGACTTCTCTACTCAACTAGACTTACTCTCCTTCTCTACTTAACTAGACTTACTCTCATCGACTTCTCTACTCAACTCGACTTTCACCGACTTCTTTACACAACTAGACTTACTCTCACCGACTTCTCTTCTCAACTAGACTTACTCTCACCGACTTCTCTACTCAACTAGACTTACTCTCCTTCTCTACTCAACTAGACTTACTCTCCTTCTCTACTCAACTAGACTTACTATCCTTCTCTACTTAACTAGACTTACTCTCACCGACTTCTCTACTCAACTCGACTTTCACCGACTTCTTTACACAACTAGACTTACTCTCACCGACTTCTCTTCTCAACTAGACTTACTCTCACCGACTTCTCTACTCAACTAGACTTACTCTCCTTCTCTACTCAACTAGACTTACTCTCCTTCTCTACTCAACTAGACTTACTCTCCTTCTCTACTTAACTAGACTTACTCTCATCGACTTCTCTACTCAACTCGACTTTCACCGTCTTCTTTACACAACTAGACTTACTCTCACCGACTTCTCTTCTCAACTAGACTTACTCTCACCGACTTCTCTTCTCAACTAGACTTACTCTCACCGACTTCTCTACTCAACTAGACTTACTCTCCTTCTCTACTCAACTAGACTTACTCTCCTTCTCTACTCAACTAGACTTACTCTCCTTCTCTACTTAACTAGACTTACTCTCATCGACTTCTCTACTCAACTCGACTTTCACCGACTTCTTTACACAACTAGACTTACTCTCACCGACTTCTCTTCTCAACTAGACTTACTCTCAGCGACTTCTCTACTCAACTAGACTTACTCTCCTTCTCTACTTAACTAGACTTACTCTCACCGACTTCTCTACTCAACTCGACTTTCACCGACTTCTTTACACAACTAGACTTACTCTCACCGACTTCTCTTCTCAACTAGACTTACTCTCACCGACTTCTCTACTCAACTCGAGTTACCCCCACAGGCTTCCACACTGAACCTTTTTTTTTGTTCCAGGGAGGAATATCCTCGTAGATGTGCTAAGCCCTTGGGCGGGTAGAGGGGTCTGTCAGACTCTTACTGAATAAAACCCCCCCCTGGTGTTCTCTTCCCACACTTGCATCAGGGATCATGGGAACTTGTGCGCCTTGCACGATCCCCGGCTAATGCGCGCCCGCGACGTCCGGTAGGGGGTGCGCGTGGGACACTACACGCCGCCTCGGGTCTTGTTATATGGGGGGGACGGCGCATTTCCCCAAGTCCGCCGTCCTTCTGGACCTGTTTATGGGGCCCGGCACGTCTGTTGCGGATCAGGAGAGTGGTCTTGACTTCAATCAACCTTTCCACAGCCACCTTCTGTTAACTGACGGTTTTACAGAAGGAGATCACCGCATCCCACGACTCGGCACTCCCGACTATCGAACGAGCGAAAGCCGGCAGCGACAAGTCGGCTCCGACTTCTGACACGAGGGCACGGCGCGGCTACTCCCAAGCGGCACAAGCCAGCGTATGCCACGCCTGGTCATCCCGGCAGTTGACGCAGTGGTGACACCGAGCCTCCGGCTCCCTGTTTTTGCGATACAGGTAGGTACTTTCCGAAGCAACCATGCCAAGAACACCTGCGTCGCCCAAAACGACAGGGAGCCGTGACTCCTCACGAGCCATTCGTCGAGCACTGGTCGGATCGCCCCGACGCGGACGGTAGCGAGGCTGGTGGTAGGTCGCAGAAGCCTATTCCACGCTCAACCTAAACCCTGGTTCGTACGGGCGATTTGTTCCTGCGGCGTTTTTTTTTTGCGCACTGCATTTTCTGCGCACTGCTTAGCGTGGTGAGTTAAAGATCCAACAATGTATTTTTTGTGGCGCTGGGATGTGTGTCAACAGAATTGTTGAAAGAAAGAAAGAAAGAAATAATTTATTTGCTGATAATGTAGGTATACATATAAGTTGGAATATTTATTAATTGTCTCGATACATTTTACCTTACGGCATGCAAAATATTAGGTTTGAATTTAGTGGTAATATAGATAAAAATATAAACTTTAGATATAGTTATTACGATTATTATTAGCGCTAGTCGAATTTAATAGGTAGTTACTGATCAGACTATAAAAATACATGTCACAAGACAAACAATTTCACTATTATAATCTAAAACATTCGAAATTGCAATGACAACGTACATTTATCAATAACATTTTCCTATGGGTATAGTTTTGTCATTTAAAAACACCGAGATTTGAAAATCCAGTGCGTGTTAAAATCCCGCCGCGATATTTTTACGTCCGTGGCAACCGCGAAACCTTATTTATCTGTTCCGTGGTGGCAACGGGGGCTTACTCACACCCAGTGAGTTTTTCGTCAATATTTCAATATAAAACCGGCCAAGCACTTTTCGGACCACGCACAGTGAAGCGTTCCTTAGTTGGCCGAATATTTACGCATGCACAGTATTGATTTGACCGACTGCAAAAATAAGTTAGTGTTTCGAAGTATTTCTCGAAAAAACTATGGAAACGCTAAGTTATTTCTGAAGTTGGAACCGAAAACATCCCATATCTCACAAACTATTGACTTAAATAAATAAGTCACTTAGAAATATTATCATCTTTTCAATAACGGGATCCAACGATACCCCACACGCTTATGTCATTTTTTTTATTCCTCGTTCACATTTTCGGGGAGGGGGCCACCCCTAATAATTTTTTTCGTAATTTCAAGGAATGACTTCTTTCAAATTTACATCGACATATTGTCAAGAGTCCCGAGTAAAATGGTTATTTGACTTTCGGACAGACGGACATGACGAAAATATGAGGGTACCGCTTTTGCCTTTTGGCTATGGAACCCTAACCCCAGGTAAAAAGTTATGTAATTTTCATCACCCCTTTAGACTTCAACATACATAACAGGCGAAAATAAAATAAAAATAGTAAATATTTATTTAAAATACACGGTGACATTTGAATCACAGTTTTGCTAGAACAAACGTTGTTCAGACCATGGTCTACTACCATTCTATAGCATCAAATATGTAATTAAAACTAATTATACTAGGCGTTCTCAAATTAGTCTTATGTTGCTCAAACGTGTTCAAACATTAACCGTAACATCAAAGTACCTACTCATCCCGGTAGCGATATGGCATTCAAGGGTTATGAGGAGTCCACGTGGACAACAAGGATGTCCGGCCAATGCGGGCCGAAATGCAAATAAATCATTAGCCAAGACATGCAATCGCGCGAAGTATCGCTCCGCCCATTTCTATTGTTGAATGCCGCGGGCCGCTCGAACCACCCGGGCGGTAGCCAGTCGACCGAAATCACTCGAGCGAGTGACACGTATGCATCCGATGTATTTACGTCACAAGCACAAATCGCGCGTTTTTTTTTTAAATGAGTTCTAACTATTCGAGTGTGGAGTGGTTGGTTATGGTGCGTTTTTACTCAATTACTGGTAAAAATCTGGCGGAAATTAGGCGCATGTACTCTCAACAAAATTTGGAGTCAATGTTGTCTTGGTGCACACGGAGCCAACCCGGTTTCTCGGTAAGTTTTGTTTTTGGCATGTTCCTATAATATCCCAATAAATAAATAATACCTAAAAATGTTACGTTAGATACAAAAGGTACCCGTACCTAGTTACAGGAAATAATTAAAATCATGTCTGATAGTACCTACCGTAAATTCGCACCCAGAACGAAATGATAAAATTAGAGGTCAGCCACCTCGCCGCGCCGTCGGTACGGTGCGTCGCCTGCGTCGTGCATAGCCAGAAAATACCTAAGTACCAAAGTTTACCATAGCTAAAGCCATATAAATCTGTTTTAACCACTGAAATGCCCCGGTACCTGCGTGACTGCGTGGATTGTACCGGAACATTTTTTGTCGGCGCGCCCCGGCACTTGTACACGACTTGTAAACAAAATATTTCTATGAACCGATAGTAAACAAATGACTGTTTTCTTTTATGGACAGACTAGGCTTGTTACGCACTAGCAACACAATGTAAAACGCTGACACGCGTTTACCTAGTTACCGCAAGTTGCATGTGCCACGGACACGAGGCGCCGACGCAGCGGAACGTGATGCTTCGCACCACCGGACCGCGTGAACGGCTCACTTTGGACACGGCATCGGTCTACTGTCGACTATTCTAATTTTAACTTCATAATTATCATTGTAATTTTTTAATTATTAAAGGAGAATGGGCATTTTGGTACTCGCTCCAATAGCAATCATTGTGGTGTCCTTGAATAGGTCTTTTAATCAGGAAAAATATTTACTATGGCGACTTGTCCCAAATGCTTGTCCGAAAACCGCGGGAAGCCCCCAAAGTTCCAGTTTTAGTTGATATCATAATTGCAAATACGATAATATTACATACCTATCATGGTGGAAAATACGAAAAAAAACAACGTAAAACAACATTATTTAAAACGAGAAATGTATTGTGTTACTATTCATGCATAATATGTCGTGATATGATATGATAATGGTGATGATTTTTGAAAATATGTTTTTTTTACATAAAAAAGTAGTATTACATTTAAGATTTCTATTTTTTTTTACTACGGTGACTATAGACCTCGGGGATAGGGAACCAGTTGCGGGGTGGGGTGGGCGGTACGCGGTGCCAGTAGACAACCTTTTGTGCCGCGTCATATTTCATTAGTCGTTGTATCGTTCTGTGCGTGAGACGACGTTCCGTAGCTATTTATTCTACCTAGTATTTTCTTATACGTTTTCATCACTGACCCCGGCTCCCCTTTTGGACATTGTTACCCGCTATAATTGTTTATCTTGGCTAGTGTTGTGGGACTATTGTTGTGCTTATCGTTTTGGAACATCGTTATGGAAGAACATCACAACTGTGTGATGTGTCGGCGAGGCCTACATCATGCTAGATACCAACAGCATGTTTTAACTGATGATCTTCCAAGAATGCGCCCCGAGTTTGTGGCGTATATACGAGAACACGCCGTTTTGGAGGTTAGTACTTCATTAAACTATATCGCACTTCACCAGCTTCAGTTTTTCTTTTAAGAAGCGGTTTGTTTATATTATTATTGTCTGTTATATTTTTGTACTTGAGCCATTACAAATGTGCGAACTGAGCCATAAATCATTTAAATCGGACCTCTTGCTCTCACTTACAGGTCTTATTGAACTGCCCTAGTGTTGTGTGTAAAAGTGCGTTTCCAGACCGAGCTGCAGACTACCAACTGCACGTCTTTATTTTCTATGTAGAGCGGCTGTATGGTCCGCGGCTAAGGACGTTCGCTTCATAGAAAAAAAAAAACACGTCCAGCCCCAGCCACCTGCGTCCGAGCGGCATCCCTTTATATAAAACATTACTTGTGTGGTTTTCTCACAATCCTTAGATCCTTTTATGACTCAGTTCGTACGTTTATAGTTCTTCTTATTAAAATACTTCTCAGACCACTTATTGTGCGTTTGCTATTGTTATCTATTCACTAAGCTGTCGCTTCGGCTATACATAAGATACATTTTTACTTGAATTACTTAAAATGTGAAAACAATACAAGTATGCCATAACTTTAGACTTGAATACATACAGACCGCATTGTTTTAAATGTTTTCATAAAAATACAACATAACATCAACAAGATCGTATTTTACCATTTTCAGGTAGAGTTCAACAACACACGAAGTGTGTGTCACCGATGTTGGCAGAGAATTGACAACGTTGTAGGAAGACCACCTGTCATACCAGAAGTAGAACAGAATGTACGAGAGCTTCAGATTCCAGATTACATTCGAGCTCCAAACACTTCAGGGCATTGTATCTTTAACACTTGCCAAAACGTAACCCGCCATCGAATACCAGAGACGATCAAGATTCACATTTTCTGTGAATATAAGTTATATATTCCTGACGGTGCTAGAGTATGTGGACAACACCTTGAGAGCAATGCTTGGGAAGAGCTGCCTCAATTCTGCAATGTCACACATAACTTCAATGCACACCAGTTTAGTGACGTTTGTGACATTCTGAGAATGGCTTTACATCGTGGACCTAGGCTAGATTTCAACACGAGAGGTGCTTTAACCAACGAGGAAATGCACTTTTGGACAGGACGCAACTGCGAACAGTATGATTCCATATTACAACAAACACCCTCACTAAGTGAGAGGTGCAAGGAGCCTCGAACTGCGTTAGGCATATATCTGACGAAACTACGTACCGGAGACTCAGATGAAAGACTAGCGACGTTATTTAATATGTCACGAAGAAAGCTGGAACGTTTTTTAACTATTGTGCGCGAATGCCTCATAAATGAATATGTAATATTACACTTGGGAGTGGACCATATGAATAGAAACGACGTTTTAGAAAAGAACCTCACTATACCAAGAGGGTTATTTGGCAATGAAGACAACAGTAAAGCTATCGTGATATGCGATGGAACTTATATATATATCAATAAAAGCTCGAACTTTTTGTTCCAGTGTCTATCTTATAGCCTGCATAAGTTCCAGAACTTGCTGAAGCCGTTTTTACTTGTGTGTACCAATGGCTATATAATTGATGTTTTGGGACCATACGCTGCCACTAAGACCGATGCGAACATCATGAGCGACATAATGAATTATGGAGAAAACCCATTACATTGCTTTCTTCAACCGAACGATGTCTTCATATTAGATCGCGGCTTCCGGGACAGCTTAGATGCTATCGAAGCATGTGGGTATGAATCCTACGTTCCGCCATCTAAATACAGATGGGAGACACAGCTAACTACGGCGCAAGGTAATAAAGCTCGTTCAGTTACAATATGCCGGTGGGTAGTGGAAGTGGTGAACGGGAGGTTCAAACGAGATTTCAAGCTTTTGCGGCAAAAATATTTTAATAAAACACTACCAAAAATGTTCATTGATTTTAAAATCGCCGCAGCTATGTTAAATAACTTCCACATACCCATCGATGATAACATTCACGCAGAGGCCTTCCTAAACATAATCAGGGAGAGAATAGATTCCCCGAATCTACTTTATGATTATGTAGAAAGAAACCGTTTGAATAGCAGGAGAGCGGATTTTCAAAGAATAGAAAGTCACGAAATACAGAACTTCCCACTACTGACGGAGGAACAGATTATTTTACTTTCTTTGGGCACCTATCAACTGAAGCTAGCCCGATCCTACTGCAGCGAGCATTTATCAAATGGACTATATATTTTAGAAATATATAGAGAAAGCACACTCCAAGATTTAAATGAATATGGCATAAACGAAGATGCGTGGCTTTTACGCGGACGCATACAGTCGCGTCACGTACGGTCAAGAACATATTATTGTTATGTATTGGTAAAAAACAATGTTAATGAAAACGAAACCAATATCCATAACATTTTATGCAATTATTACTGCACGTGTTTGACCGGACGACGAACAGTCGGCACTTGTGCTCATATAGTTTCAATCGTGTGGTATCTAGGATATGCCAGACATGAAGGCTTCACTGCTCCTGCAGCGTTCCTCAACGATGTCATTATTGATAATAATGTTTAAAAAATATATAACGTTTCTTACTTTTCAATTTTTTTTTCTTTTTTTCCTGATTGTTGTGTTGTGATGTGTTTATTCACTTTAGTACCAATTAATCAGCACGCACATGATTATATACAAGACAACGATATAATATCACCATTATCTTAACAAAATCAAACAAAAACAAAAAAAAATAATTAAATACACAAAATAACTCCGTTCCGACAGCAAATGGAGACAAGCGACTCAGTTATCATTAATCCTTGTAAAAAGACCTTTCCAATGATATATATATTATGGCTATTGGGCCGAGTACCAGGCTTCATACAATTTTGCCCATGATCCTTTAAGTTAAATAAAGTTTGTATTTTTTTTAATCCTCCGGCTACAGCCTTCGTAATTGGCTTAATTAGGCAACATGTATTGGAACAATAGACACTTTAAATAACTTTTAACTTTGGTATTTTCTAGTAAGACGTACAAAAATAAATTCTTACTAAATTTCGTTTATGGAGTGTACATTTCACTGTTAACAATGCTGAGTCACGTGCGTGAGCCGCGCGCCGCGCAGCGCCGCAAGTACTTTTGAGACGCGAGCGCCGCAGTGTCTGTGTCGTAGGGAGTAACGATCGTGGATCGACCGGAGGACACGGTGGAGCATACGGTGGAGGTCTGCCCGGCTTGGGCGGAGCACCGCCGTGTCCTCGTGGCGGCGATCGGCGGCGGCGACCTCTCGCGTCCGGCCCTGGTTCAGGCCATGGTACGGAGCGAGAGGGAATGGGAAGCCGTCACCTCCTTCTGCGAAGCAGTAATGCTCGCGAAGGAGGAGGCGGAGCGTGAGAGGGAGAGGCAATCTCTACGCCCTCGCGCCCCTAGCCGCCGCAGGAGGAGGAGACACCCTGGGCGTCGGGAGTCGATTGCCGACTCCCGGCCACCGTAGGCGCGGGCTTGCGGACGGCGAGCAATGGGCAGCTCGCCGTCCGGTAAGGACCAGGCCCGGGTCGACGGCGCGTCGTGTTCCACGCGCGCCTCAAAGAGATGTCAGCATCATTGACGGGGTCCGATAGGACCGATGCCTGCCGGGGCTGCGGATTGTTCGAAAGAGTTACCGTGGCCCTGGCGCACAGGCAACTGAAGGAACACGGGTGGGTTTTAGTCAGTAAGAGTCTGACACGCCCTTCCGCTCCGCCCAGAGCGGGAGACGTCATTTGATGATTTCCCACCCAAAAAAAAAAAAAAAAAAGATGTAACGATAATCACGATTTTTTTAACTTTGTCTTTTTTGTGTTTTTTTCGAAAACCAATGACGTTTTTAAGCTAGTGCATAGCTTTTATCGCGGGCTTTGAGCGCGGCGACCGAATCAAGAAATTCCGTAACGAAAATAAAACCTAACAATCCCCACTCCGCCTACCATGTAGCTCGGCCGAGCATTCGCTTAACGTGTATGTATATGGTACGACTGTACTTGAATTAATATCAAAGAAAAAAAAATATTGCATAAATAAAAAATTAATAAATAATTATAATTGCATAAGTTGATAAAAAATGCTATGCAATAGCTTTACCGCGGCAGTCCCCGGGTGCCACACGTGTTCTTTTTTATTTTTATTGGATGATATTGAATGGTAGTAGACCATGGTCTGAACAACGTTTGTTCTAGCAAAAATGTGATTCAAATGTCACCGTTTATGTGCAACATAACTGGCGAAGCAATGTGCAACATAACTGGCGAAATGAGGTTGTCACTACACACCTCTGCCCAACCCTTCAGGAAGTACAGGCGTGATATTATATTTATATAATCCGTGGACAAACGGGTAGGACACAAGGGGTTGACGAAAATTTAATTATTTTTGACCCGAGACGTCTAGTTTTTGAGATATTTGCGAAAAACTAATAAAGAGGAGTTTCTAAGTTTCGACGACATGCAGCCGAATAACTCGTGGGTCAAGTGGTCGCAAGCGCGACTGCTGTCCTCAGTTCGATTCCTAGGTCGGGTAAAGTGTTATTAGGTTTTTCCATAAAGGCGCATCCACACCGAGGTTACTTTTGGTAGAGCAACATTTTGCAACATGATAACCATCGATAAGATTAAGTAACTTTCTGAGTTTTAGAAGTTTACTAAATATTTTTTTTTTATCCGTTGTTGCCCACTAACACTGTTAACGTTGATCCACAAAAAGTAACTTTGATGTGGATGTACATTTAGGGATTTTCCGAGTAATAGTCCGGAGTCTGGATTTGTGCCAAGTTTATGGAAATAGGCTCGCTCCCTATTACATGGGAATTAATAGTAATAAGGTTCATATTCATATTCGTATGTAACGCTTCCTTTCGGTTATTCCGTTTATCCACCCCAAAAAATCCACCCTAAGGTGGATACGCGGAAAAGCATGTCCCAGAATCCACCCTAGGCTTAATTGGATCATTGAAATTTATAAGCTTGAATGGATTCTAGGACATGCGTTTCCGCGTATTTCCTTAGGGTGGATTTTTTGGGTTGGATACGTTCATCCACCCCAAAAAATCCACCGCTTGCTCTCTGCATATTGGGAATTGCAAAATAAAATTAAAATGAACACAGGAGTAACTTTATTTACAATAACATTTTATTAACATAAAATAAACAACTTTTATTTGAATAAATTCTATGAAACAATGATTTCTTAATAGTAGGTACGGTACGCCGCATATCAGTGGGAACTAAACGCAATACGCTAGGCGAGCTCAAAGTGCTACCACTGACGTGCGGCGTACTGTACCTACCTTACGTTATAAATATTTATAACTCTATTAAAAATTAGTCTGCGTATCGAAATAGGAATATGATTCAATTTTCAGTATAATATCAGTTTCACAAAGAAATCGGCGTTAATATCAATAAAAAAAAAATACAGAAATTGGCTTCTACAACCATTAATCAAACTATCGTTTATTTAGTTTATGTTCAATGAGGGCTACCGCGCTTGAGTTCGCCGCTAGAGGCGCTAATGTAGAGTAAGGTCTCTAGATGTCAAATTATGTACTGTACGTTCTCTGTTTGCGGGATTTTTTATCACGGATTTTAACGAATGATTCATAATAGCTGTAATGGTTGTGCCATTTTTGATTAATTATGGCTTAAATTAAGTAAAAAGTTAGTATCTAATTTGGTATCACTTGAAGGAAGAATAAGATTTGTCTGCTTCATGCTTGCCAACTTTAATATATATTTAGATTATAATGTTCCTAAAAGTTTTAAAATGTAATAAATTAAACATACTATGAATATAAGGGTATTTAAACATATCCAAAACATCAAATAAAAGTACTGCAACAGGACCTTACTCGACAGTGGCGCCAACTGGTGAGCACAAAAACGATAGCCCCAATTACTAGGTAGGTGCTATTTACTTAGATTACTTACAAAAATAAACAATTTGCACAAAACAATATTTAGAGTTTTTGGTAGTTGTAGGATTTTCTTTCTCCGTATTGGTATTCAGAACAGTAAACGTCCTATTTAGCATCTTCGGTTAAACGAGGGAGATGCTTAAGCGCCCGTTGTTTGATACATCGTGAAACATGACCAATAGTAAATTTAACAATTAATCACTTGACAATAGTTAAGTTTAACTACTCCGTCTATGCATGGTTAACTTTTATAGCAAATCGACAATTTAACTATAGTTAGCTTAACCATTTATCAAACATCATACTTATGTCATTTTCAAGGAATTGTTAGTTTAACTAACGCGTTTTAACTATTAGTAAACACTACTGATCAAACAACGGGACCTTAGTGAGTGCATAAAAATGTTTTTTTTTAACCAAATCTGAAATATGAGAAAAGATCTGCTGTTCCATACGAAAGTGCGATACAGACAATCTTATAGTGTATGAAACTGCAGATATTATTTTAGATGTCGATCGGTAAGACTTAATTATTTTTTGATTAATTATTGTTATTGATTACAGTTTTATGAATACTTGTCTGATAGAAACACCTACAAAAAACTATAACGATTGGCCTAAACCTAAAAAATAGAACAGAGAACCAATAATCTTTAACTTAACAACCACACTTGCGGTCATAAGGTATAGTCGATCTTGTAATGGCTTTACCAATTTTGACAAACACAAGATGAATTGACTGTGTGAAAGATGAATTGACTGTGTGAAAGATGAATTGACTGTGTGAAAGATGAATTGACTGTGTGAAAGATGAATTGACTGTGTGAAAGATGAATTGACTGTGTGAAAGATGAATTGACTGTGTGAAAGATAATTTGACTGGAAAGGGGGTGATTACCGAGATGACGCTAAAAGAAATAGCACAAATATCAAATCGGAAAGGGATCGTCACCGTATCAACTCGAACCATACAGTATTCTTTGTATGAAACTCCCTACTGCAACGCACACTAATCGGAACCGTAACGTATTCGCCTCGCCTCGGGACAAGCTCACGAACCGTGGTGCGGTGCGTGGTCAACTTACAGTCCCGCGCTTACGGTCCGTCGTCCCCGCGCTTACGTCTCTCCGTACCCGAGCTTAGGTCTCTACGTCCACCCCATGGTCTAAAAAACAAGGTCTAGCACTCCGGGAGTGACACATGCTTACGTTACTATCCAGTTGCCACTTTATTGAAACAAAACACGAATTATGGAAACATTTTCAGTCACCATTCTGTTAAAAAATATATTTATAGCATTTAAATTGTCGTTTAGTTTTTCTAATCAAGTGAAACAATTCAATTTAAACATAATTATACCAACGTAATTGTTAGTTAAAACCTGTGTTTTATCGGATTCGCGCAGGTAATAATGGCGGTTGAGGAGTTATTATTACACACTACTGGTAACACAGCGGTGATGACGTAGGCTTGTGTCACCCTGTGTCTCGGAATGCTATACCTGGCGAAGTATATTATTATACCATGGTCCACCCTTGCCCCTCTCACCCCTCCGGCGGCCTGCCTGCAGCACACTACTATTGCCACACGTGCTGTCATTCACAAGGCAATTTCCAGTCGTGTTTCACGCGTTTTACTGATTTTTAAGGTTAGATTTCAAACAATAAATACTAAATAATAATAAAATTCAAATAAAAACCAGCGGAGCGCGGCGTCGCCTAGCCGTAGCCGAGTCGACGTATCGGAGCTGCTGATCCGCTTTGGTAACGTGCTTACGTTAGGATGACGGCGAGGCGAAAGGCGTAACGGTGACGATCCCTTTCCGAGTTGAGGTATGGAGGAAAAAGACACGTTGCCCCGACCACTTATAAATTGCGATCCACGAGCAAGATAATGATGATGATTTTTAACAAAAAATCCGAGTAAATTGGAACTTCACTAACATTGAAGATATTTCATTGTCATGTTGGTCTTAAAGCAAAAATAGACTGACGTTTTATGACAGCCAGTGGCCAGTGACAGACTAAGCGATTCAAAGCCTCGGGGAGGCAAAACTAAATGAGGCCTCTCCTCGCACCGGTATGCAGAAAAGTTTGATAACTAGGAGAATTTAGTATGCAAGAGCGAGCGAACCGAGCTCGAACATTTTAGCGCCACACCTCGGAAAGATTAAGTATTTTTTGACTATCCATTCATACTGAAATAGGAGATACTTTGTCGATATAAAGAGACAATTTTGAGGAAGAGCGATGTAAGTGCAAGAGCGAGCGGAGCGAGCTCGAAAAATGGGCGCCAACCACAAACTGTCTTACCTACTAAACATATTTCGGGATTTTTTGGGATTTATTAAAAAGTACTGGAAGCTCGATATTTGGTGCCAACCCAGCCCCAAGTGCAAGTGGCATTCAAGCTTAGGGTGGTAAAGCAATTACAACGATGACTGTATAACAAATGAGACATTAACAGGATAATCTGAGAAATACTAACAAAATCATAGCAGCTACAGTACGATTCAAACTTAATGGCGGCAGTGAAGTGCGCTACTCGCTGCGCAGTACTTCACCCCTCACTCCCGCTGACACGTGAATTTGTTACTGCGCAGCTACTCGCCTCATGTTCCGAGCCGCCATTAAGTTTGAATCGTAGTATACACCTCATGTATTAAGTATAACTTTTTCGATTAGTCTCGAACCAAATGACAAATGTGCGAATCTGTGTTGGTCGTAAAGTGACGACAAAATCGATGTCCTCCACCGGTTCAGAGGTTCCTGCATCAGGAATTGGTGGCTCGTAGTCCTTTGGTACCATTCTGGAAAAGACGTATTAATTTATTAAGGGAAATATTTAAATAATCCTCTAAAAATGGATGGAACTTCTAAAGATGGACACTTTTAACATTTTTACATGATACAACATGAATTATAAATGCCGTTTATTATTAAGTAAGTATAATCATTATATTCAATCTTCAAAACCCTGCAGAGCCCTGCGTGGGGGCGCCGGCAAGTTTATTTTCAGGGGGGTGCTTCTGCAAGCTTTTATTTAACTTGCAATGTTTGTATGTATGTATGTTCGGGCCAAATCTTGTAAGCTGAATTAAAACCACTTCCTCTTGTCCTATGGAGTTGAAATTTCACACGTTGATTCTGTTTCGAAGACAATGCATTTTTATGATACATGACCTGATTCTACACCCAGGATTGGCTCCAGACGAAGGAACTTCTTAACGGTCAACTGTGTTGGACCTATCCACCGGTGTACCTACCGGTGTTCAATTACCCTATTAAATGACTATTTCACATTTGAGGCCTATTATTTCACATTTGAGGCCAGTTCTAAATTAAGGAGTTGTATTGCTGATTCCAATGATTATAATTCTGTAAAGCCATAATTATTTGTTACGGCCGTGAATCATATTTTAAAAAACATGCACCCTGACAGTGACCTGCAAATTGCAAAAAACGTAGTATTTTTGAATTTCGCGGGCTACCTGAGCTTACCCTCCTTAAGAGCGGCCAACCCGTCATACTTTTCATACAAACGCTCGTACGTGATTATGGCGTTGTAACACATCTTTCAATGAAAGAACAATGGCGAGGAAATTGTTGATAGAATTAGTAAGCGTCTACTTATGTGACCGTGATAGATACCGACGAAATAATTTACTAAGTTTTATCAAATCAAGCTTTTGGCCTATCGAAGTCTGGCAAAAAAATCGTCATTAATGAATACTTAGTTGACTAGTTTCTTAATGATAAAAATAATCATGGCTTAGTTTTCTTTTTCTGGCTTTTTTTCTTTCTTCATGACTTTTGGCTAAGCTGAACTTTTAATGTTGCCATGTAATAAAAATCTTGGCAAGTTACATAAAATGCTTTGCTTTACGTATTGCATTAATATACTTAGGAAATACATTTCTGCATCAGAATATAAATATGAAGATAAATATAATTGTTTGTGCTTAGAATAAAGCGGTCATCATTTGACTTGACATCATTTGACATCACGGAAATGAGTGTAATTCAAGTATGGCAACATCGCCAATAAAAAACAGATGACATTTCTTCTGTCAATCAACCGGCCGACCTACTGACAACCACAGAGTACAATTTTCTGACAACTTGTCGTTTGTTGCTTGTGCGTGTTTCTCGTTATTTTGTGTTTCCCATCGATTTGCCGTGATTTTCTACTTTATCGACTGCTTCTGCTTATGGTCTCTGAAATTTACTGTTAACTAGTGCTTGCCTAAGGATTCTGATTATTTGCCTATACGACGACATTTTTCTGTGGCTCTGGATTATGATTCTGCCTGATATCTTGGATTTTGTTGTGTGTGCATCTATTTGTTAACCACGATGGGAAGCCGTGTAAGGCCTACAAGCTTACACGCATCATGTATGTCTACTGCAACATCATGTGTAAATAAATTGCGCCGATACCCGACATTGGCACTTACACGATAGTCGCTGCTTTAATCTGCAGCTGTGTATACCCTTAAATTGTAAGTATTTCTGGCGACTAGTCGTTACAAGATAGTGATTATCTACATTGCATAAAACTGTGTAACAAGTATAGTACAAGATTATTTTACCCTAGCTGAAAACATTGTTTGATTTTTGTTAGTGGCCAACTATTAAAAATCATGATTTTAAATGAAATATGTAGCCGTTTAAAGCTTTGTAATAAATAAAGGTCAAAGGAGTGTTTTTTTTTTTTTAATACTAGTAACGTATTTTGCTTTTACCATAAATATCTTGAACTACAATTGACAAGTTTTTAATTACTAAGTACGTCTATGACATTGGTCTAGAAATATTAATAAATCATTCTAACTTATTAAGAGTATTATCGTTTATGTTTTTTAGATTTTGGAAGATGACTATGTCTACGAGGCATGCAGAGATCTTGCAATGGCTGCAGTTAATAATAACTTACAAAGAGAAGTTTCTGGCAGAGAAGAAGCTGAACCAAGTACAAGGGGGTCGAGCAGGAATAATAGAGTACTGTGGTAGTTGTTTACTTGCAAGACGAACTGTTGGATGTTGCACTTATACAATCACTGTAATTATGGTATCTAGGATGGGCCAGACATTACCCAAATAAATTAGCACCTGCAGGTTTTCTTGATGATGTTGTGAATGATGAGCAATATTTATAAAAAAATATACATAGTTTGTTTTTTTAATCTATCCCCTATACCCGTACCATATAATGAATCATATATATATGACGGAGAAGGTACGTCTCTCTCGTTGTCATTAGCCATATTTTAACTACTGTGGGCGTACTATGGGAAGTGTTGGTTATTGCGCAATAGAAAGACCGTTTGCTGATCAAACCAAATTATAATTTACGAACAAATTAATCACACTACCGAATCACACACTGTAGGGACACGACACAACTATAAGTACACAACGCCAAGGAGTAATAGTGTTCTGTGCAGAACACGCGACGGTTTCTAAACGTGTTCACTGCTTGACCGCCACCGACCAACGCTGCTTTTACTCTTTTTTTTTGTGATTGGCTTCTCGCAGGTCAACCTAGGAGGTTGTCGACTGCTTAACTGGACATGTCTGTGGTTGCCATAGAAGACTTACAAACTAGGCGACAACACGCTAAGGGCACCCGCTGCGGGGTACGAGCCTCGGTTTAGGGCTACGCTGGGAGAGGGCAGCAAGGGACAGGCTGGATCGGAATTATTATTAGGGGACGAATTTAAAGCTACAGGCTCAGCGGCGCGGGCTGGCTCGAGCAAGGGTCGGGGCGGACGTGGATTGGAACGTCGCGGCGGGCCTCGGCAGCGAGGACGGAAGGACGACGGTCTGTGTTTGTTTATCTTTAAAGTACTGGTGGCCTTACTACTCTCCTGGAGGAGGGTAGTGGCGTCGTCGGGGTCGACTAAGGTATGCCTCGGGCGGCGAATTTTACTAATGCGAGAGGGAGTGTAGCAGGCGGCTGCTTTAATTAGGGGGTTGGGGTGTTTTATGCCGCAGTCGAAGAAACGCTTTGAAAGGCGTTTCATGAACTGTTGGATGGTGGGAATTCGGAGGTCTAAGTGAAGATTCACACTTCGGACATAGACGGGGGCTCCCGTAACCTTTCTGAGGAAAGGGTTCTGTAGGGTCTGCATCCTATGAAGATGGTGGGGCTTTGCGTGTGCAAATACATCGCAGGCATAGATCATGATGGGACGGATGACTGCGGTGTAGATGCGCAATTTGGATTTGAGAGACAATTTACTGCGGGCGGTTAATAGGGATTGAAGTCTACCGAGAGCGAAGGCGGCGCGCGAGCGAGCCATCCTTATGTGCTCACTGAAGGTCAGATGGTGGTCGAGGACCACATCTAGGTATTTAGCTCGCTTCTCCTAAGGGATCAGCTAGCCATACATAGTGATCGGACTGGTCTGCTTTTACCCTCTTTACTCGAGCATTATATTGTAGACTCTGTCGAGCACTGCCTGGTTGCGTTGGCGTCCCGATTAGTCAAAGTAAAGTACCTACGTCGCATGTGGGCTATGTGGCAGACCTTCGCACGTCGCGATCGGCTAGACTTATAATTCTGAAGCCGTAGTCCGTAGTTTATTTTGCAAAAAAAATGCATTTCTATGAATTATATTTTAAGTGGTAAGTAGTATTTCTATATTTCTTTTTCGATTAGGGTCTGTTGTTGACTAGACATAACCTCTAGAACTTCAAACTGGAATATCTTTAATTCCTGACTTCCTATAAAAGTATGACTGAAGACAAAACTGTTTAGGGATTCGAACTCTGTATTTTTACATATTTTTCATAGGCAGACGCAAAAAAAAATGTCAACAAAATTTTGTTTGGGCGGTTGCCATTGTCCTTTTTGAACTAATAGGTATCTTGTGCACTTTATCTAGGTTTCTATGCAACCAAAAAATCTAAATTTGGAGAAACAAATTCAGTATAAGCCTCCAAAAATCTGCTTTCTTGCACAAATTTACCTGAACTTTGGCCGTTCATAATGTACTCATAAATGGTAAAAGTAAAGAAAACATCTTCATAGAAACCTTGCAAATGTAATGGAAATTCTAAATGACAAATATTTTATCCAAAAAAAAGTAAGGCTTTTTAAAAAATACGTATTTCCTGGAACAAGTTTTGTGAAATCTTTGCGCACCAATTTCGTTCGATGTTATCGCGTTCTCACTCTTGCTTCTTTTTCTAACATTGCGTTGGATGAAACAACAAGCTTTTCAATCATGCTTGCGTTGACGATAGATGGACCGGGAAGGGCCCTCTTAAGATAGAGTAGGATGCAAGAGCGAGCGAAGCAAGCTCAATAATGTTAGCTCCCCGCATAGGGTCGATTAGATTTTCGGAAATATGAGTTCGATACTTTGTTGATTAATGCATAAAAACTTTAGAATATTGACAGAAAAAAATTAGGATTTCGCCTCGAATAGGTGGTCCATTATTGTAGGTATTAGGTGTTTTCAGATATTTTTTTTAGTTCTGAATGTTTTAACACCTATATTTTATTTTGAAGCCAGGGGGGTGCAAGTGCACCCTTTTGCACCCCGCTCCCGGCACCCATGGAGCCCTGCAATGATCCTGAGCATACCTAGCTTTCTGAGAGCAGAATAGAATAGAATTTTAATAATAACTGCCAAAATTTTAAAGTCACATTTTTATGTAAGTGTGACTTTTTAAGTGAACAAAAATCTACTTAATAAAACTGGCCAAGTGCGTCTTGGACCACGCACAATGAAGGGTCCCGTAGTCGGGATGAATTTATCCCAAGAACAAACTTAACATGTAATTGAAAAACATGTTGCCCCATACGTTCCAACTGGAAAAGTAAGTTGGTCGACTATTACTCGTTAACTGGTAAAGCAGTTAGCTGTGATAGTTTTCCTTTTAACTTCGTAAACAACCATTTAGTTGGTAATGGAGGCGGGGACACATTCACAAAAAATTATCAATTGTCAAACTTTGGAAATTTGCTCCACCTAAGAATTTTTCAGAATATTTTATATGAAACTTCTTAGGTGGAACAAATTTCCAAATTTTGATGATTGATATGAAATTGATGATTATTAGAGTAAATATATCATTCATACAGTCGCGAATCGCATTTTGAACAACATACGAAGTTAAACAGAGCTACAATTTGCAAAAAACCAAAGAAAATTAAAATTTGGTGGGCTACAACTAAGGATACACCTTAAAAGAGACCTGAAAAAAAAACTTGTGTGTACAACAGGCCTTACTCGTAACAAGTATTGCCTCGTCTGCCTCGCTGGTCTATGTAGTCGTCACAAGTCGCTATTGCAGAGCATGAGGTCCTGGGTTCAATTCTCACGTCGCGCAAAATGTTAGAATAGAATACTCTTTATTATGTACACCATAAAAATTACAGATATAAATGTAGACATTTTACACAGGGTGACACAATGGGCGGTCTTATCGCTAAAAGCGATCTTGTACAGACAACTTTGGATGGATTCAAGGGAGAAAGGGGGGAGGTTTCTATCTGGAATTTGCTCGATGGCCGGTTGATGGCAATGGGCCGCTCCCTGTGACATGGGACTTAAACCCAACTGGCGAAATCTTGGTGTACTATAGGTATCTACAGCCTAACCCTTTTTTTTTTGTGTTGGAAATCGTCAAATGACCTCTTCCGCTCTGGGCGGAGCGGAAGGGCGTGTCAGACTCTTACTGACTAAAACCCACCCGTGTTCCTTCAGTTGCCTGTGCGCCAGGGCCACGGTAACTCTTTCGAACAATCCGCGACCCCGGCAGGATCTACAGTCTAACCCTACGGGGATTACAGGCGTGAAGTAATGTAATTATTGCAGGCTCATCTAACCTCTTTCTCCTAGTATTCTCTGGTCTTCTATCTACTGTTTCTTTCTCCACATTGTCAGTATCCTCTTCCTCTTCAGAATAATCTTGAACTTCCATGCCGCTGTCTTTCCGTTTCCTTGAACGAGGCACTGTAGATTTTATTGGAATATCTGAAAATAATATTTATTACAATTTTGTTTAGATAATATTTACATAATTTATAAACTAACAGTTTTAAAATAATAATGTGTACCTACATGCGTTAAATCAATCGTTTGACTTTGACTAAACGAGACGCCAGCGCCACCAGGTGGCGCTCGACAGAGTCTACAACTTAACGCTTGACCAGAGTTAAAGAGTTTGTTAATGGCGGTTAAGCAGTGAACATGTTTAGAAACTGTCGCGTCTTCCGTATAGTTATGTCGTGTACCTACAGTGTGTGATTCTCTAGTGTGATTAATTTGTTCGTAAATTATAACTCTTTTACTTACACGAGACCTACAATCTTTTGTACGTTTCTTGAGCGTGAAAATCGTTGATAGCTGGTCGGTTCTTCGTCGGCGGTAGCCTTATGGTCACAAGACCGACGAGACAGTCAACTAACCAAGGAAGGAGTATTCCAAAATGCAAGGTGTAAAAAGACTCATCACATAGCCGTCAACTGCATATTCTGTACATCAAACTAAGTAACATTGCACAAAAATAATTGCTGGGAAATACCTTTAATTTTTGGTGTGTAAATTTGCTGTTTGCGGTAGTGCGCAATGTAACACACGCAAAACATTGTGCTTATGGGTGCATGCAACGGTACAGGGCTCGTCGGGGTATTTAAAGTTGTGCATTAAAAACTTGTTTTCGTAAAAAACGTCAGTAAAAGTTGTAATTTTGACCTTCAATATATCCGTAACCAGAAAATTCCCAGGTATGGTCCAGTACAAAAAATGATTACAAAGACGGGGAGTACAAGTGACTCTCGGCTTCGTTAAGTGTCTTTTAACACTAGTTATAACTAATTTAATAAATTAACATCAATACCTTTCAACTGTGCATCATCCGCCACAATCTTATCCCTCTCTCTTCTACCACCATCCGTTGCCAAATACTCTCTCTCTCCTTTATTATGCTTTCTTCCATCAGTAATAAAGAAAGGCATATCTGCTGTAATACCCCTTCTTCTCCCCTTTTTATTTTTACTCCTAAAATATCTCTGCGTAGTCTGTTCAAGTTCATAATCGTAATCGCTCTTCTCCCGCATTCTTCTGGCTTTCTTCTTCTTCTTGACCTTCTCTTCTTCTGAACTCTTAGTGTGGGAGCGGTATCGGTTTCTGGGTCGATGTTTGTAGTACATTTCGTATATTGATTTTGTTATGCCGTCGTCTGCGTCATCCACCACTGGTTCTGGGAATTTGGAAAAGATTGGTTTTGAAAAAAGGTGAAAAAATATTTAAGGGTTGAATGTGAATAAGAATTAGAGCTGCATTGAGTTTGAAAAAATAAAACTACTAGAAAAAACTTTTTTACAAAAATACAACCGACTTCCAAAAAAAAAAAACCTCAAAAAGTCGTGAAAAATAACTTTAATATCGGAAGTCCGTGTCTTTGGTTGTGTATTTTCGTGTATGGCCACCGACTTCCGAAATTAAAGTAATTTTTCACGTTTCTTAGTGTTTTTTTTTGGAAATCGGTTGTTTTTTTGTAAAAATAAATTTTTCACTTTTTTGTTGTGGTACCTACACCACACACATTCGTAAACCATTACTTGATATGTAAATAACCGTGACAGGAAATTATTAAAACATCTTCAATATAAACTAAGCGGAAAAAATACGCAGTATTAAGGATAACTCCAAAACTTCTGGTCGGAACTTGATCAAATTTAAATGGGACCACATGTGAAGGACTAGCTTTCAAATAAAAAAAAATCATCCAAATCGGTTCACCCAGAAAAATGTCTGACCTAAAAACATTTTTTTTTAAATGCAGTCGAATTGAGAAACTCCTCTTTTTTTTGAAGTCAGTTAAAAAGAGGTGATGCGATGAGTGCCCTGCTCGCTCGCTCGCTCGCTAGCTGGCGGTTTGACTTGCGCTTAATGCTTTATTTTGGTAAGACCACTTAGTACAGAATTGATGGTGCTTGGGAGAGTCCAATGGTCAACATTGTCTTAAGTAACGCTGTTCAACATTGTGGTTGGATTAGGTTTAAAAGTAAAAGGGGGTAGACAGGAATAGAAAAAGAAATATATATATAACGAGAGAAAGAAAGAAAAAAGAAAGAAAAATAGTTTATTCTGCACAAACAAAACGCACCTAACAAATGAACGACATTAATTTAGAGACACAAAATAGCCAAAAGCCTCGTATTCATGTTACAAAAGTTTCATAATTTTGTCTATTGCTTGATGCCAGGGACCAAAGACAATACACATTGCTCTGTGTTGCGACACTGGCAAATGACAACAAACAAACGATCAAAACAAAAACAAAATGCCGATTGCAGTGTGGAAAAATTACTACTTTTGTAACAAACAAACAATAATAATAAGAACAATTAAGCAGTTTATATCAATATCAAACTCACCACTAAACTTAATCCTCTTCATGCCCTTTGCTCTACGTTTCCTAGGTGATTTCTTTTTTATATTAGAAGACAAATCTTCCTCAGAAGACACAGCTTCCTCTGTTGTAGCCCCCCAATCCGGCGTCAGCTTACTAGGCTTCATTCTACTCAAAAAACTCAGTCTGGGAGTCTTCTGTGTGACTAAAACCCTGAATTGCTCCGGTATTTTTGTAGTATCATTCACCCCCAAGCGGGTAGAGAAACCTAAAGTTGTGAGAGTCGGTAGTTCAGTAGTCTTGTTGAATCTAATGTCATCAATTATAGTGTCATTGATGATGTTTTCCATGACATCTTCTGTCATGTTGACAGCACGTTTTTTCCTTTCGTAGTCTGCATAAATAGGTTTTATTTTAGAGCGGGATTTATCTGAGACACGTGGGCGGGCGTATTTTTTGCGGGAGTATTCTGGGTCCTCTTCTGATTGATGACCTGTGGAAATTTAACATACAAGTTTCATTCTATCACAAAATATTACTCACCCACTGACAATTATAATTGGCATGTATTTAATCGAACCCCAAATAATTTTCATTCTGATGTCCTAAAAGTATTAATGGACACTTTAATATAATAAATGTGCATCTTTTTGTGAGCCTTATTTTATACCAAGACCAAGTAAAAGTAACACTTTTCAAGGCTTATTGCCAAAGTTTGTACACGGGCAATCTATGGGTCAATTATACTAAGAGATCGCTGGATGTCCTGCGCGTCCAATATAACAATGCTTTCAGGATGTTGTTGAGGCTGCCTAGTTACTGTAGCGCGTCTGAAATGTTTGCGCAAGCCCGCACCGACGGCTTCTATGCAAGTATACGCAAAAAAACTGCGTCGCTACTGAGGAGAGTTTCGGCTCTCCGATTGTACAGCAGTTTGTGCGGAGATTGATTTTTACTAACACTAGGCAATAAGTTATTTTTTGTATGTTACTAACACTATATGCATATTTGTGTCCGAATTAAAGAGATTATTATTATTATTTATTCCCATTTTGTTGTCCTAAAATACTCAATAGCCAATTAATTTCGACCAATTTGGATGTCGGCAAAGACCTTTAAATATACTTACGATGTTCGTCACAGTTCTGAGCTAATCTGACCATTTGGTTGGGGTGCTAAGATATTAGATAATGCGACCAACTTTGAGAAAAGATCAGAAAGTTAAAAAGAGGCATATTTAGAGAAAAAATAGTAGATTGTTATACAAAGGTCGAAAGGAATCAATTTCCATACGAGGTATTTAGACGCCCGAGCGCAGCGAGGGCGGCTATAGTCCGAGTAGGAATTGATGACTTTCACCCGTGGTAAACACTCTACTTTTCATTTCGAATATAAGGAAAGTAAAAATAGTAGTTTTTCCAAAATAATAACTAGCTTCTGCCCGCGACTTCGTCCTCGTGAAATTTCTTGTTCTCCCGACCCACCCCGTCGCTTTTCCTATTTTTTTTTTATTATTTATATATTTTTTTTCCTATTATTTTTTTTTTAATAATAACATGGGACTCATTTTTTATCAAATATTAGTCTATAAAACCGATATTTTGAATTTCGGTACAGCTTACAGAGTTAGTATCCTGCCTAATTAATTATATAGTTTTTTTTAAATTTTAAATATGGAAAACACCGCGTCACCGCCGCGGGCCGTCCCGCTTAAGGTGGATCCTCAGTTGTAGCCCGCCAAATTCAAATATTCTTTGGTTTTTTGCAAATTGCAGCTGTTTTACGTCATAGTATGTTGATCAAAATGTGATTCGCGATTGTAGGAATGATACATTTACTGAACAATATTCATCGATTTCATATCAATCATCAAACTGGAAATTCATCTACCTAAGATTTTTTTAGAATATTTCATATGAAAATTACCACTACTGCGCGGGATACCTTACCGCATCTCCCTTAACAGGTATTTTTCTTAATTCACACTGGCTGTTTATACACTTTCAAAGACCCCGGTATTTTATTTTATTTAAATCGATGTTTTTCTTAATTATGTACCATTTTCCGTAGCCGACTACCTAACCCAATTTAGTTCTATTTTTAAAATTAATTCCCGCCCTAGAGAGGGAACAATTACTATGAGTCTTTCCCGCCCTAAGATGGGGAGCAGCGTCTTCCACCCGCTACTCGGATCGAACAAACACTACTTTCCGACTATGAGAAATGAAAAAAATATTCTTGGGGTCTTGGTTTTGATCCCCAGGTCGAGTATATTTTTATTATTTGGTTTTAAGATTAGGATTTTGGCGTGCGTTCTATTACATGGAATGTACAAAAGTACTAGCGATATATCGATGTGCTATAAAGTACACCTTTGACTATCCTTCTAGGAAATACAGGCGTGAAAATATTACCGACCTGAGTCTTTATTCTCAGAAGGCACTTTCGAAGGTTTTTCTTCTGTTTCCTCGGCGTCTTCTGGCAGTATTCCATCATCAGCTCCACTATATACGTATCTGTGAACAAATTGTGTCATCTTATTTGAGTCAAATTGAGTCAAACCGTCGCTCGAGCCTAGTGGCGCCTAATGCGCCATGTTATTTATTACCGTCAAACGGGGTGAATAGGGATGCAGGAGTGAATCGGAACGAAACTTTAAAAGGGATTGTAACATTGAAATAATATAATTTGTTGCCAACAAGGGCACTTATTCGTTTATTATATAATACAGTAAACACATTAGAGTCCTTTTTGGCAACAAACTATTATTTCAATGCTAAAATCTCTTTTAAATTTTCGTTCCGATTCACCCCTGCGTTACTATTCACCCCGTTCCTCATAGCTCATCTAGTTTAAAAAATATGATTGACGTGTAAAAGTGTTTGTACAAACCTACTTACAGAAATACAATCATTTATCATTTGTCTTTCTGACCGACCGACCCCTTGACAATTGAAAAGTGTCTGTAATTGGTTTATTTGAAATAAATGCTTTGAGTTTGAGTTTGAATAATATCATAGAGAGAAAAGATTAGATTTTTTGTATGTTTGTTACGCTTTCACGCTAAAACGGCTGAACGGATTTGGATGACATTTGGCGCATGGGTAGACCATGATCTGGATTAGGACATAGAATACTTTTTATCTCGCTATTCCCACGGGATTAAGACTTATGGTGGGTGAAACCGCGGAGCTCAGCTAGTGCTAAATAAATAAATAAAGTATGTAGTAAAATTACTAACTACATATGTCTGTTACATATACTACATAAAATAGACAGCTGTGCTGCTGAGGAGTTTGTTGCGCCACTTCTTCTCTCCAGCTAAAGCTCTAGGAATTGGTGAAGGGCGGGCGTGACGGGGGACTGTCTTACGTAATTTTGACGTTCAAAAAGTGCTGATTCTCAGTCTAGTTTGAATTATAGAGGTATGAGGAACAGGGTGTAAAGTTCACTCATACTCTATGGAAAAGGGAGGATCCTCCGACCAGACGAGTGTTGTGTCTGGTGGGCATCTGCCCGGCGTTTGATGTCGGGACGTTGTATATATGCTAGTTGCGCGGCAAACTCTGCTTGCGCGATGCAGGATTTTGCGTGACGTCAGTGTGAAGTGTAGCTCGCATGTGGCGATGTAGATACCGCTACAGAATAAATGACTTTAGATTTGATATTAACTTTATAAGGAAGAACTTTACGCAGCCGTGGGACAACACAGGTTGGGAAAATCTACCTTGTGCTCCAGTCCATCTGCCTGGCGTCATCAAGCCACTGGTTAGCAGCTAGCGTGGTCTCTCTGACCATCTTGATGTTCATTTGTAGGAATATCTTCCGTAACTCTACTGTGATGTGGGTAGGTTTAGCGTTGTAGTCATCTGGGCTATCCGTTTTGTCTGATCTGTAGCGTTCTGAAAAAAAAAGATAAGAAACCGCACTTAAAAAGTGGGACTAAATGAGGGTTCAAAGTTTAATGTAATAATGCCGTATTTCCGTTTCACGAATTTCAAATACTTTTAAATTATCCACAAAATAATTTATTTTTAAACAAAGAAAAAAAAATAGCTAATCGATATAGGGATAAAAAAAAAGTTAGCTCGTAAAAAAAGTGAGTCAGCCTTTTTTTTTGGGTGGGAAATCATCAAATGACCTCTCCAGCTCTGGGCGGAGCGGAAGGGCGTGTCAGACTCTTACTGACTAAAACCCACCCGTGTTCCTTCAGTTGCCTGTGCGCCAGGGCCACGGTAACTCTTTCGAACAATCCGCAACCCCGGCAGGCATCGGCCCTATCGGACCCCGTCAATTGTGCTGACATCTCTTTGAGGCGCGCGTAAGTGAGCCAGCCTAACGATGACTGCAGGTGAATGGTGTCACTTAACCCCCTTTTAAATAAACCTGAAGTGCCAAACTTAAGCCCTTTTTTGTTCTGTGTTTTAATCCTCATGGATACTCTCCGTCTGTAGAGAACGGAGGGTTATCTCGGACTCCTACCGACTGAAAACTCTCGGTTCATCTAATTCCCATGGCCGGGGAGATACTTATACTTGTACATTCGCCGCACCCCCGACTGGTACCAGCCCGCCATGTCTAGCAGGTCCTCCCATAAAGGCGGGCATGGAACACTGCGCGCTACCTCTTTGGAGCCAACCAAACTTAAATCTCCAAAAATGTATGGTTAAACTACAGTTAATTATACTGGTTGTAACTTTACCCTGCGTTCATTAATGAGGGGGTTCGACTATTACTGGATGTAGAACTATCGGCTCAGTAATGCCTACTTACTTTGCTAGAGGAAAGATAATGCCAGCAATATTTATTTGACAATTTACCTCTGATGGGATTTTCCAGCGTATTCTCAAGTCGTAGTAGCGCTGTGCCAGCCTTCCAAGGCTCCAAGGTCAACACGTGGATGTGGCGAGGTAGACCGTGCAGCTTTAGAACTGAAAACTGTGAAGAAAAGGTGGAATTGATGATCAATTTGAAAAGTGCTGCCTAATTATCAGAGATCGGATATTTGGATGCATTTTCACCTAAAGTTGAGATGTTGGCTAATATGGAATGCGCTTTTGTATCGAAAAAATCTTAACTTTTACTAACACACACCACTCCTCCTCTTACACCCTACATACACATATTTGCTTTGGATCCACAATTATTATTAAAATAAACATGCATCTAAATAGTAATGCAATCCAAGTAACCGGGGCTTTTTTTAAATAAAAATTTCATTGGAAGCAAGACTTCAATATTTTTTTTTTCAAAAAATAGAAAAAGGTCTACAAATTCTATATAAAAAGAAATAAAATAATAAAAATAAATACCTATTTAAACCAAATGACATGATTGCCATTACAACTGTAACAAATCTGAATAAAAATCCTGTCTACAAAAGCCATAGGTACCATACTGTTTTATAGATAGCTATACCCCCCCTGACCTATATTGGGTCAAAACTGTATGACATCAAAGTCTACCCAACAGAAAAATGTATCGACACATCTTTTTTTTTCTTTAGAAGGGAGTTATTACTCTCTATAGTCACAGCTGGGCACCGTTAATCAAATAGTTAACTTCGTTAATCGCTAATCCGTTACTAAAAATGTTAACTTCGTTAATCGTTAAAGCGTTACATTTCGGAAGATTTAACGGAAGTTAACGTTAATCGTTAACCCGTGATAGAAATTGCATTTTATATGTGGTAGTGTTAGTGATTTACTTATTAAAAAATGGTATGGGCTGCGGAAGTTTAGGTATGACATGAAAAATTGATAAAAGAAGTATCATTAGAATTTGTAATAATATTTATTTAGAGATTGTCAGAACGTGTATTTCGCGGCGCAGCGCGGTCCACGCGTTGTTCTTTTAGCAAATAATAGGTACTTAATTAATGATTAACGGACGGATTAATTGATTAACGGACTTATGGAAAGTTAACGGAAGTTAATGAGTCCGTTAACAATTTTTAAAGTTAACTTAAAAGTTAATCCGTTACTGAAAATGTTAACTTCGTTAATTAACGATTAACGGATTAACGGTCTTGTGCCCGACTTTGTCTATAGTAAACCCGACTTACTCTTTTACTCCGGACATTCTGCCACTTTCTCCTGTTCAGCTTGTCACCCGAAGTAAGGAAGAGCCAAGGTTCGTACTGCCATCTTTTTGCGAATAACGACATCCTTTCTGAGAATGTTTGGTCATCCACTGAAAATATAATGACAATAGAATAGAATAGAATACTCTTTATTATGTACACCTTAAAAATTACAGATATAAATGTAGACATATAAATACAAATACATAGAATATATCTGATTTCAACCAGTAAACGCAGGAGCGTTTCATCATCATAAAAAAAAGAAGAAAATACGTTTTTTTGCGGTAAACATGACGCAGAGAAAAACACACAAATACAAAAAATAAAGAGTTGCGGGAAAATTATGCGTCACATCCACGCAAAACGGCAATCAGCTCAGCATAATGCTATGACCCTATGCGATACAGAGCCCCAGCGCTGGTTTTCAGCGACAGCCGGCGTTGACGCGATGACGTCAACCAGCGCAGCACACAAAAATATAAAAAACTAGCTTTTGCCCGCGGCTTCGCTCGCATTAATTTAGACTTTGACTATCAATTCGGGTTATAATTCAATCATGATCGGAAGACACGTGGCGCCATCTATTATCATAAGAACGTTATTGTTGTTTTCCTCGGGACCAGTACTTTTTTCGGGATGAAAGGTACCCTATGTCCGTGTCTGTACACCTGACAGCGTATATGCAAAATTTCAGGATGATTGGTTCAGTGGTTTAGGCGTGAAAAGGTAACAAACAAACTTACTTTCGCATTTATAATATTAAGTTAGGATAAATAAATACACTATACCTATAACGTTCTAAATGTTTATATAAAAATAATATTTATATAATGGTAACATTCAGGGCAATGACTCATCATCATCAGCCTACAGCAGCAGCAGTCCACTGCTGGACATGGCCTCTCCAATTGCACGCCATTCAGCTCGATTCTCGGCAACTCTCATGCAGCTGCTACCAGCCACCCTGCGAAGATCGTCGCTCTACCTTGCCTGAGGGCGTCCTACCTTACGTTTGCCAACTATAAGAAATAAATCTTGCAGATTTAGTTTTCTATTGACTCTTTTGACCAGTATTTTAATATAGAAAGATAGATAGAAATATTATGCTTACTAGTTTTTTATTCCTCCTGCTCAAATAATCCGTCATTGTAGCGTACCAGAGCGGGGATAAAATAGCATATTTTCCTCTAGAGGAAAAAGTTTTTATTTTTTTCTTTTACAAACGATCTTACAAAAACGAAAAAGTCTTTATTCATAAGTAGAATGATCATGAATAAAGACTCGACTTATTACTGTTTCATAAAAAAAGAACATTTTATTTTTGAAAATGGAACTAAAAGTGGCGATCTCTTCGGTAGAATGCGTGCATTGCGTTGCAGTTTACAGAATAAATTTAAAAAAATGTAAACTATTTAATATTGCGCGCCTTTTCCTATGGGGGTAGACAGAAACTACAGAACGCTACCTGCTACGATCCTTACATACTCCTTTTGCCTCGATTACATTCATACATCAGGTCATACACGCACGCCGGTTGCGAGTACTACGCACCTGACCTTTCTGAAGAACATCACCAATAAGGTCACTATATGTCTTCCTAGGGCGTCCCCTCCCGGCGTTTCCACTCATATCTGCCTTGTACGAGTACATACCTTTTGTTAGTCACCCTTCATTCATCCTCTCAACATGATCAAACCATCTAGCATACCTTTTTAAATTTTTGTCACTACATCTTCTTTTAAACCGCACTGTTGCCTTATCACATCATTCTTCAGCCTATCATTCATAGTCACACCACACATTTGTTTTTCGTGGTTTATATGTATATATTGATTGATATACTCGGCCCGACTCACCTTCCTGTCTATAATTCCCAAAGAGTATTCTATGCTTCCCTTTGACCACCAGGCCAACTCCATAAGCTTCTTCATTTAACGTCTCTTCAAGACCGAAACCGTCATCAGTCAGGAGGCGTCTATGAACCTGAAAATAACCATCTTCATTGGAATCTTCCAAAAATCTGTATTTTTGTTAATGTACCAAGTTAGAAAGAAAAAGAAGAAAATACGTTTATTTGCGTTAGACATGACGCAAAGAAAAAACACACAAATACAAAAAAATAACGATTTGGGGGGAACATATGCGTCACATCCACGCAAAACGGCAATCTCTTAGCATAATGCTACGACCCTATGCGAGAAAGGGCCCCAGCGCTGGTTTTCAGCGATAGCCGGCGTTGACGTGATGACGTCAACCAGTGCAGCATACGAAAATTAAAAATAAATAAAAAAATAAGAAATAAAATAAATACACTATGTATACCTAGTTCAAATGTATATAAACATAATATTTATAAAGTGTTAACATTCCGGGCAACGACTCATGCGCCGCCGGGCTTTTATAAGTTCATCAGAAAGAGACTAAAAACTCATCAAACTTGTCATTTTCCTTAAGACAAAAGGTATACAATTAAGGGAAGGCAAATACTTAAAAAAAAAAAAAAAACTCCAGAAGCCTATCTGGTCGCAGAAGAGCTGTTTTTAATTGAATACACGGCATAAAGCTCGAGTAGACACTGTTCAACACAGGCCTTTTTAAATGCACGGCAACGGCACGGTTGGCGCAGTGATTAAGCGATTGACTGCTGCGCTGCGTGTCGCGAGTTCGATTCCTGCACGGAACTAATATTTGTATGACCTGCAAGTAGTTGTCCCGGGTCTGGCTGTTTGTCTATGTGAGTTTAAATGTTTGTAAACGCACCTACAATACAGGAGAAGTTCCTAGTGTGGGGCAACGTTTTTAAAATAAAAAAATGCATGCCACTTTACTCCATCCTTGGTATTTCCCTACCACTTTGCAAAAATCCTCAATACTCAATACTTTATTGCATTCCATAATGAGTACATAAAAACAGTTGGTATGTTAAATAAAACATCGAATCAATTATAAACCTTGTCGGGCACAGCAAAGTAAATTTTTTATAAGAGAGAGGATGAAGGCGCTTGCTTGGGAGCTTAAATAGAATCATGGTCCCTTACCTTAAGATCCACCTCTCCATCGGTCGACTAGCACACACATCTCCACGCTAGTATTGAGAGAGTCAACAGAGTGAATACAGATATTCAGGGTGACAAAAGACCCATCACATACCCGTCAACTACGCATTCTGTATATCAAACTAAGTAACAGCACAAAAATAATTGCTGGGAAACGAATTTTATCTTTGGTGTGAAAATTCGCTGTTTACGGTAGTGCGCAATGTAACGCACGCAAAACATTGTGCTTATGGGTGCATGCAACGGTACAGGGGTCGTGGGGGTATTTAAAGTTGTCTTATAACATTAAAAAAAATGTTTTCGAAAAAGACGTCAGTAAAAGTTGGAATTTTGACCTTCAATATCTCCATAACCAGAAGGTACCCAGGTATGGTCCAGTACAAAAAAAAAACACGTGTGGCACTCAGGGACTGCCGCGGTAAAGCTATTGCATAGCATTTTTTATCAACTTATGCAATTAGAATTTTTTGATATTAATTCAAGTACAGTCGTTTTATATACATACATGTTAAGCGAACGCTCGGCCGAGCTACATGGTAGGCGGAGTGGGGGGTGTTAGGTTTTATTTTCGTTACGGAATTTCTTGATTCGGTCGCCGCGCTCAAAGCCCGCGGTAAAAGCTATGCAATAGCTTAAAATATTTCAATGACAAAAGTACAAGTGACTCTCGGCTTCGTTAAGTGTCTTTTTTCATCCGTTATTTTATCATTATCAGCGTATAACAATCCACTGTCGAATTTAGGCCTCTCCAATCTCCTGCCGAACTTAGGCCTGTCATCCACCGCAGGAGGAGACACCCTGGGCGTCGGGAGTCGATTGCCGACTCCCGGCCACCGTAGTCGCGGCTTTGCGGACGGCGAGCAATGGGCAGCTCGCCGTCCAGTAAGGACCAGGCCCGGGTCGACGGCACGTCGTGTTCCACGCGCGCCTCAAAGAGATGTCAGCACCATTGACGGGGTCCGATAGGGCCGATGCCTGCCGGGGTCGCGGATTGTTCGAAAGAGTTACCGTGGCCCTGGCGCACAGGCAACTGAAGGAACACGGGTGGGTTTTAGTCAGTAAGAGTCTGACACGCCCTTCCGCTCCGCCCAGAGCGGGAGAGGTCATTTGATGATTTCCCACCCAAAGGCCTGTCCTCCACCTGTTATCAGCCATCCTGCAAAACTCGTCGCTCCATATAGCCTGTGGGCGCCCTATCTTACATGAATTTTCCGATTCGCAGTCTCCGCTCAAGATTACGTCGATCCAAACGGTCTTCGTTTCTACGATTAATATGGCCGGCCAATTGCTACTTCAGCTTTCATATCCTGTGGGCTATGAAGACTAGTTTCGTTGTAATAATAATTGTATAAGTGCCTTACCATTAGTTCTACTTCGCCGTCATTAAAGGAGGTGCCACCTTGAGTCCTGTCGACTAGGACACACATCTCCACGCTAGAGTTGAGAGAGTGAATACATATCCGAGAGGTGACGGGGTAGTAACACGATGCCACTGGTTTCTTTTGCTGTTGGCCTGGGAAAGTTGTAAAAATTAAATATTGAAATCCAAGTTATCCAAATAGCAGAGCCCTCTCTTAGCAAACTGGGTGAACTAGAAGTGTGGAGTTGCCACAAAAAGGCGACTAGATGACGCTTCAGAGGACTTGTAATATAGAAATAATTAAATTCAATTAATAAGATACATTTATGAAATGAAAAATGACTAATCGGTGAAAATTCATTCAAAAAAAAAACATACATACAGCCGAACATATAACCTCCTCCTTTTCGGAAGTCGGTTAAAAATATCAACAAATACCTTTTTGTTCTCCAAGATTATAGTAGGAGACATCAAAATTTGCCCACTCTTCACAATAATTTTATGCGTATTTTCACAAAACAGGAAGTTTATTGGCAGTCTCCAACAGGTTTACATTAAAAATCAACCCAAAGTTTTTCTTTTAATGAGACTACACCTTTGGAAGCTTCTAATTTTGCACAAGAAATCCTTAAATAACGAAAGAGAACACTCAAGTTAGGATTTTTGAAAATGTATCGCAATTAGTATTTGCGAAGCATGTGTGGCTATGAATGATAGGCTGAAGAATGATATGATAAGGCAACGGTGCGGTTTAAAAGAAGATGTAGTGACAAAAATTGAAAAGGGTATACTTAGATGGTTTGGTCATGTTGAGAGGATGAATGAAGGGCGACTAACAAAAGGTATTTACAAGGCAGATGTGACTAGAAACGCCGGGAGGGGACGCCCTAGGAAGACATATAGTGACCTTACTGGTGATGTTTTTCAGAAAGGTCAAGTGCGTAGTACTCGCAACCGGCGTGCGTGTAAGACCAGATGTATGAACGTAAACAAGGCGAAAGGAGTATATAAGGATCGTAGCAGGTGGCGTTCCGTAGTTTCTGCTTAACCCCATAGGAAGAAGGCGTGAGTTTAGGTATGTATGAATGTATGTATCGTATTTAAATAGGGCAGGAAAGTTGATGTGGAAGTTCGTCATTCTCCGATGGGAAATCCCATAGGGAGCAGCTTGTCTACTTGATAAAAAAATTAAATTCATTAATTGGCAGACTTTAAACGGTTAGGTGAAGAAGAATGATGGACAAGAGTTCCTTGTAAAACGAAGGTGAGCACTAAGGAAGGATTGAAAATTTATTCGTTTAAGGCAGTGGTTCCCAACCAGTCATGGTCCGTGGACCACCAGTGGTCCGCAAGAGCTAAAATATGTTCCGCGCAACATTTCAAACAAAATGATAGAAACTGTTAGGACGTGTTTGAATCTGATTCTTTGGAGCAGTTTTGGTGTAAAAAAGCAATTACATACACTAAAATTCGAGAAATTGCAATCTCATGCTTTTCTCCACTAGTTATTTATGAGAACAAGGATTATCTGCCTTACTGATAATTAAGAACATGTCCAGGAATCGATTGAAAGTCAGTGATGATATGCGTGTAGCTTTGAGCAAAAACATTACCCCAAGAATTCAAGAACTTGTACAGAAGATGCAAGCTCAAAAATCTCACTGATGCAAACTGAATTATCTACAAAAAAATAAAGTGTTTTGTTAATTAATGTTATATTAAAATTTTACGATTACGTATGTCAAACTTTTCGATTACAGTTTATTTTTAGATTGATTCAGTAGTTTTTTTTAACCCTGGAGACTGAGACCTTGCGGTCCCTACTAATAATAATTAAGTCAAAGTGGTCCCTACTATTAATAATGAAATCAAAGTCGTCCCTGGTTAAAAAATCTATTGTCAAGCAATCAATTGGAATTTCTATTTTGCATGATGTAATTAATTATTATTAATAATTAATATGATGTAATTATTTTGTGTGTGTAATTATTAATGTCATGTAATTAGTTATTTCCTATCTAGTGTCACTCATTATCATATTTTCTTTTGTTAATATGCGGATAATGTAGTGGGCTGAAATATTGTTAATGTTTTTTCAAACTCAAACTCAAACTCAAAGCATTTATTTCAATTCAACCATTTACAGGCACTTTTGAATTGTCAAAGAGCCTGTCAGTTAGTCAGAAAGTTGAAGCTAGTTGCCCATTCCAAAACGTAGATCTCTATGGAGAAGAACGGGCAAGAAACTCCAAACTTTTGTATATCTTTTCTCTGTTCCAACAGATATTTTAGCTGTTTATTGACATTTAATAAAAAAAAGGTTGTGAGCCACTGGTTTTAGGGGTTAAATAAGACATGCAAGTTGGTATGGTATTTTGAAATTTTTGCCGATGGAAAATCACATCGGGCTTGTATAACTTACTAGCTGATTCGTTCCAGCAGGTCCTCCTCATCATTTGCCTTGAGTTTGAATCGGTGAAGAACTCTCCGTTGTTGGTGACGTTTGTGGAGAACAGGCTCACTACCTCCTTGCCGAGGTCCGTCCTGATGATGAAGGTAACGCAATCAGTACCGTGGAAGTTCTAAGTACAGTTCTTTAAAAGAGACTGTGACCTCTGAGTTTGTTTCGGCCTTTCTTCTCAGAGTAGTCAGATAGGAAACGCCGACCTCATCTAGTTTTTAAAATATGATTGACGTGTAAAAGTGTTTGTTCAAACCTACTTACAGAAATAAAATAATTTATCATTTATCATTTACATCCGAAATAAGTAGTTCTACTTCTATGTTTGGTTGATTTTATTGAGTGAGTTTAGTGGTCGCAAGCGCGAGTGTTGAGCGTGATATCCGGGGTTCGATTGCCGTGTAGGGAAACAGTCCTGAGTCAGAAATTGAGCCCAGATTTTGCCAATCACCTCGCCTCCTATTTAATAAGACTCGTATAATAACTGGCTAATTCTGGATCTTAAAAATCAAACGGGTGAAAACGAAGTAGTTATCAGCTAATTATGACTAAACGCGCTACAAAATTTTTACACTATTCTACCAGAGTTATATGAAGCTGCGTAGCGAGAGATGTAAAAAGAAAAGAAAGAAAATACATTTATTTGCGGTAAACATGACGCAAAGAAAAAACAAACAAACACAAAAAAGAACGAGTTGGGGGAAAATATGCATCACATTCACGCAAAACGGCAATCGCTCAGTATAATGCTACGACTCTATGCGAGACAGACCCCGGCGCTGGTTTTCAGCGATAGCCGGCGCTAACGTGATGACGTCAACCAGTGAACCATACGAAAATTAAAATAAATAAAACAATAAGAAATAAAATAAATACACTACACCGGTACTTGTTATGGGTGTGAAACTAACTAATAACACAGTTTCAATTTCATAGCTTGAGCTAAGATAGTGATTTTATAGAGGCATAAGGAACAGGGTGTAAGGTTCACTCATACTCTATGGAAAAGGGAGGATCCTCCGACCAGACGGGTGTCGTGTCTGGTGGGCAACTGCCCAACGTTAGATATCGGGACGTTGCATATATGCTAGTTGCGCGGTAAACTCTGCTTGCGCGATGCAGGATTTTGCGTGACGTCAGTGTGACGGGTAGCTCGCATGTGGCGTTGTAGATGTCGCTACAATTTTATTGTTTATTTCCACACACATCCTTGTGCATTTCTGGTCGAAATACTACTCTTTTAAGCTGTAGATACTACATACTTACCCAATATGAATAGGTGTAATCCATTCCAGCTCCACAAACTCCTCACCACGGTACAACCTAATGATCTGGGTGATCCAGTCGCTGAACCTCTGGCGTATCGCCTTGACTAGAGAGCCTCGGATTGTGTTGTAAGCTACTTTCTACTATTGGACGTAGACCTCTCCCAAGATAAGGTCCTCTGACTTTCCAATCCAGTCTGACCAAGATGTGTTTTGGCCATCTAGCTTAGGGGAATCGAGAAAAAAAGGAAGGAATGAAGAAGGCGTGAAGGTACTGCTGGCAGGCTGTTCGTCTAAGACAGTGGGATATTTACTAGCTAGATGTACCAACAACCTTTTTCAAGCGGCTGATGCCAACTGAATGCTGTTGGTGGAGAGACGGCAATTTTTTATGTGAGATGTGTTCTCTCTTTAGTCTAGTCCATGGTCTAAAAAAACAAGGTATGGCACTCCGAGAGTGACACAAGCTTACGTCACTATCCAGTTGCCACTTTATTGCAACAAAACAAGAAGTATGGAAACATTTTCAGTCACCATTCTGTTAAAAAATATATATCAAGCATTTAAATTGTCGTTTTGTTTTTCTAATCAAACGATACAATTCAATTTAAACTTATACCGACGTAATTGTTAGTTAAAACCTCATTGATTTATCGGATTCGCACAGGTAATAAAGGCGGTTGGGGAGTTATTATGACACACTACTGTTAACACACCAGTGATGTCGTAGGCTTGTGTCACCCACGTGACCACTGTGTCTCGGAATGCTATACCTGGCGAAGTATATTATTATACCATGGTCTAGTCTAGGTCAGAGATTACAAAGACAAAGTCGATGAGCTTACCCAGAGAAAGCCTGTTCACTCTCACTTTGAAGAGATTTGGGTTGTATGCGTTCAGAAACGCAAACGCAGGTATAGAGTTCCACTGTTTTGCTGTGCGCATTATAAAATATATTTGGAAACGCTTAGTGCGAATTGGTGGAATGGCTAATAAGTAGGGATAGTAACTTGCAGTGCGTCTAGATGTCCGATGGTAGAAGGGGGCCGGTGGAATGAGGTCGTGTTCTTGGGCACACTCACCGAAGTACAATCTGTAGAAGACCGACAAGCAGGCAACCTTGCGGCGATAACTTAATTGCAACTCAAAAGAGGACTAAGGCAAGCAATGGACTAATATGGGCTGATTTGATTATTCTACTGGATCCTTACCCAATCGGAACGGGTCCTATAATCCACTCCAGCTCCACAAACTCCTCACCACGATACAACCTGATGATTTGGGTGATCCAGTCGCTGAATCTCTGGCGTATCTCCTTGACTAGGGATCCTCTGATCGTGTTGTAGGCTACTTTGTCTGTTACCTGAAATGGGAGTAGTTGGTCATAACAGCAGGCAATCATTTTGGCCCGTTTCGCATAATCAGCCTATAACGTTCTTACTGCTGGGACACAGGCCTCGTCTCTGTGAGAGGGAGTGGGCCGTAATCCACCACGCGGGCCCAGTGCGAGTTGGTGGATATCACATGCCTTCGAATTTTTGGTTCTAAGACATGCCGGTTTCCTCACGATGTTTTCCTTCATCGTTTTGAGAGCAGTATGTAATGAAATTAAATACACTAAGAGCCTGCCTGGGTTCGTACTCATGACCTACAACTCGTAAGTCGGGGCCGTTATCACTGAGCCACTATTGCTCTCTACTTATATGTTAAAATATAACTAAGCTCATAGGAAAATATTTTATTTGGTATAAATCGTTCCTGATTCAGTCCCTCAAAAAAACCCTACAAAAATTTAATAAAGGGACTGTGGCAAAAAAATCCCAGTATTTTTAAAAACTGTGTTTTTAAGCTTGCGGAAGTGATGATGATAATGTCACGCTGAAGTAGTTGCACGAAGGCTGCGCTGACGTTCAATTTCGGGGTCACCAGTATAGAGGTACGAGGACTAGGGTGTAAAGTTCACTCATACGTCCATAGAAAAGGGAGGATGCTCCTACTAGACGGGTGTCGTGTCTGGTGGTCAACTGCCCAACGTTTAATGTCGGGACGTTGTATATATCCAGTTGCGCGGTAAATTCTGCTTGCGCGATGCAGGGATTTGCGTGACGTCAGTGTGACGCGTAGCTCGGCTGTGGCGATATAGATACCGCTACAGACCGATGGCTTGTACGACTTCGACGATCGATGTTAACTACACTCGGCGTCACAAAAATCGCACCTCTTTAAGAATTCCCTTCAAAGTCATTTTAACCCTATTAATCAACGGTAGACATATGACTATAAGGTACCATTGGAATGGCAATTTATTTAAATTTCAGAATAAATCAATAGATTTGGTTTTTTGTTTACCAGGGAATAAAAAAAGCAAGCTAATGCAAATGATTAAAAAGTTTTATTTAATTTTATCAGCAAAAATTGCAACAAAGTCCATAAAAACAACTTAAAACCTAGTGTTACCCCCCCCTAGCCCTGATGACTGCTTCCATGCGTTCTCTCATGGACCTAATTAATGTGACAACAGTCTCTTGAGGAATGTTGTCCCATTCTGCAACGACGGCATCTTGGAGGTCTTGGAGAGTGGTAGGGGCAGGATCACGTGCCCGTACTCGCCGTTTCAGTTCATCCCAAAGGTGCTCAATAGGGTTCAGGTCTGGACTACGCGCCGGCCAGCGCATAACAGGGATCCCAACTTCTTGCAGGTAGTCACTTACAATTAATGCGGTGTGACAGCGGGCATTATCGTGCATTAACGTGAACCCACTGCCAACAAAACCTGCATAAGGGACAACCTGCTCCTCTAAGATCTCTGTTATGTACCGATGAGCAGTCAGCGACCCTTGCCCGTGAGCACTTCCAGTCCGAGAAACACACACAAGGTTCGTTTTGCCGTCGATTGACATGCCGCCCCAGAACATGCACGAGCCACCCCCGTATTCCACTGTCTCTTGAATACAGGCTTGTGCGAATCGTTCCCCTTGCCTCCTGTACACTTTTCTACGTCTGTCGTTGCAGAAAAGACACACCCTCGTCTCATCCGAGAAGAGCACAGCTGTCTATTGGTCTATTGTCCAATCCACATGGTCACGGGCAAATTGCAACCGGTCTCTCCTATGCTGTGCAGTCAATTTTGGCCCTGTTGCAGCCCTGTGAGCTGAAATTTTCTTCTCCCGCATTCTTCTTCTAATTGTGGAGACGCTTACAGAAGTTCTGCGAGCTGATCGCAGTTGTTGTTGCAGCTCAACAGCATTGGAGAACCGATTACGTAAAGACGTCGAAACAATGAAGCGATCGTATCTTTCGGATCTGCACCGTTGTCTTCCAGATCCACGTCTTCGGATATAGCCACCAGTCTCTTGGAAACGTTGGAACACTCGTCGAACGGAAAAGCGACTTAAGTTCAGTTGCCGAGCAACATCACATTGCCGCATCCCTGATTGCAGTAATGCAATGACTTGAGCGGCTTCATCTGCGCAGTGGTATCCATTTTCTGGGGTATTTTCTTGCTGTAGCTGTTCACGTGTGTTCACTTCAAAGGTTGGGTAGCGAATGACCCACATTTTTTTTTTTTTTATTTTTTTTTTTTTGTTCTTATTTTTTTTTTTATTTTTTTTTTTGTTAGGGCAACTCGCAGTTTTGACTACTGGGGGTCGTGGCTGCTTAACCGGACTGTCCTGTGGTTGCCTTTTGGATTTTACTCTAAAGGGCCTCCAGCCAGGAGCGGAAAAATTTAAACTAAACTTATAAATTAGATGACCGCACGCTAAGGGCACCCCCTGTGGGGTACGGACCTCGGCTTAGGGCGTCATCGGGAGAGGGCAGCGCGATATTGGGGACGGGCTGGATCGAAGGGTTTATAATATCATGATTATTAAACGGGGAATTTAAAGCTACAGGCTCAGCTACGGCGCGGGCTGAGGCCTCATCGGACTGGGACCCACATTTAACCCGGGTCGCCCTTTTTATACTCTTGTAAGGAGGTGCAATTAGTGGCCGTTGTAATGCGTATTTTGACAACATTTTTTTTAACGTTACGTGCTTATGAGATCTGTTGTGTTTAGGAATTCTAACTAATGTTAATTTAAAGTTCATTAAATATACTTTCAATTGATACTAATATTAATTAGGTTTAATGTATTCGTTGATGGCGGGACATGCTTGAAACTTATTTTCGGAGAGGTGCGATTTTTGTGACGCCGAGTGTATGTTCGATCAAGGAGCGAAAATGTTAAACGAGTTTCTAACTAATTCCTTTTCCACATAACCGGCGAATCACGCATGCCGTCTTTTCGAACTGTCATTTTCATTAAAAAATTAGGGAATATAGTCGCAGGTAAATTACCTTGAGGTGCTTCCTTTACGGTAGGTGCTTTAACAACTTAACTGTGTTTTGACAGATTGAAGAGTTCTGCAATGGTGCCGTGGTTTCTCACTTTAAAAAATTCAAGGAAACAAATATGGTAAAGCATGTGTGGTATGACTATGAATGATAGGCTAAAGAATGATGTGATAAGGCAACGGTGCGGTTTAAAAGAAGATGTAGTGACAAAAATTGAAAAGGGTATGCTTAGATGGTTTGGTCATGTTGAGAGGATGAATGAAAGGCGACTAACAAAAGGTATTTACAAGGCAGATGTGAGTGGAAACGCCGTGAGGGGACGCCCTAAGAAGACATATAGTGACCATATTGGTGATGTTCTTCGGAAAGGTCAGATGCGTAGTACTCGCAACCGGCGTACGTGTATGACCAGATGTATAAACGTAAACGAGGCAAAAGGAGTATGTAAGGATCGTAGCAGGTGGCGTTCTGTAGTTTCTGCTTACCCCCATGGGAAGAAGGCGTGAGTTTCTGTATGTATGTAGGTAAATATGGTAAAAATAGAATTAATCTTATAAAACAAAAAACCCGACTGCGTAAAAGGTGAACTTTAAAAAAGATTGAAACAAGATGACATTTTTGTCTCCAATCCCACAATCAATCTCATGTAGTCGGAGGTACTAAAGGTTATAAAGGTAGAGGTTAAAAAGAAGATGCCTCCGATTGCTATTAGAGACAAAAATATATCATTTTGTTTCTACCTTTTTAAAGTTCAGTTTTTACGCGGTCGGGTTTTTGATTTTTTAGTTTAACTTTTTCTATTTTACACTTTTTAGTTAGGATTATATTTCTCTGACTGTACTAAGCATACTGAATTTTGATTACTGTCATTTAATGTGAGTGACACTCACAAGATTAATACCCGGTTTCTGAATTGAGAATTTGAAGTTGAGAATTTGTCAAACCCTACTTAAAGTCATTCCTTCAATGTGGCCCCCAAAATTCAATTTTTTTAGGTTATTTGGAATGACGTTTTGAATTTCGCGAGCTTTCACCTTAAGTAATGATTAAGTAGAATTTGATGAGTTGTCAACTTCAAATTCTCAATTCGAAAACCGGGTGTAAGAGAAATCGATTAACGTAAGAATCATCAAAATCGGCCCACGCGTTTGATATCTAGAGCGCCACAAAGGAACAAACATACATACATTTATAAGCTGATAAACACATTACCCTCCTTTGCGTCGCAGTTTGCGTTTGCGCAACTGGCTAAAAAGAACATTTCCATCACTTACTGGAATAGGCCTCTGTCGATCAGGCCTAAAGCTGTAGGCTCCTGACTGCAGAGTTTGTTGACCTTGAGGGTAGAAAAAGAAGTTTTGCGATACGTCGATCCCGACACCGTCTATGTGTTGGATGGTTTCGAGCAGACCGGTTGCTTTGTTCACCGACACTTTGAGGTACTGTTGGAAAAAAAGACGTATTTTAATACTTTTCGGTTAGATATATAGAGGTATGAGGAACAGGGTGTATAGTTCACTCATACCTCCAAAGAAAAGGGAGGATCCTCCGACCAGACGGGTGTCGTGTCTGCTAGTTGCGCGGTAAACTCTGCTTGCGCGATGCACGATTTTTGCGTGATGTCAGTGTGACGCGTAGCTCGCATGTGGCGATGTAGATATCGCTACAGATAGTTCTTATTTTATTATAGACTAGCTTTTGACCGCGACTTCGCCAGCGTTGAGGTTGGAATATATACCACGGAAACGTACTAGGTACCGGGAAGAAAAGTATCCAATATGTTAACCCTGGTTATAAACATCTGCGTGCCAAATTTCATCTTTATAAACTGGTAACATTCCGGGCAACGACTCATGCGCCGCCGGCCTTTAATAATCTGTGCGCGCAGCTGTCATAAAACTATAGGTTTGACATTTTGTATATAGTAATGTAGTACAGTAATTACGCACGTCAGATGCGCGGTTCATTTATTTCCTTGCCACGCATCCGTGCGTAGCATTGGAGCCGCGCCTTCAATTCTAGCCTCAATTTTAGTCCCGGATACCTATGTAAATAACGGGTGTTTAACGAAGCCAGTCACTTGAACTCCACGTCATTGTGATACTTTTTTAACCCCTGACGCAAAAAGAGGGGTTGTTATAAGTTTGACCGCAATGTGTGTGTGTCTGTCTGTGGCACCGTAGCTTTTAAACTGGTGAACCGATTCTGATGCGGTTTTTTTATATTTGAAAGCATGTTTTCTAGCGGTGGTTCTTAGACATTTTTTATTAAAATCGGTTCAGCCGTTTTAAGGTCATCAGCTCTTTTTGTGTCGGGGGTTTTTAATTTTAACTATTATGTACTGGACCATATCTGAGAACATTCTGGTTACGGAGTTATTGAAGGACAAAGTTCCAACTTTTTTTTTTTTTTTTACTTAAATTAGATTATAATATTATAACATAACAATACATTTACAATTCCGGTGCCTACCGTAGCATGCACTTATAAGCACAATGTTTTGCGTACGTTAAACAGTGATTTTTCAGACCAATAATAAAAGTCGTTTCCCAGGCTATCTGCATCGGTAATTTTAAACCCTGTGTTCACTAGAAACTCCTAATGCTTTTTTCTATTTAAACTGAAATAAATTTAACATACTAGCTGTTGCCCGCGACTTCGTCTGCGATCCAGGATGAATAGTAGCCTATGTCCTTACCCAGTTCATGGTCTACCTGTGTGCCAAATTTCATCCAAATCCGTTCAGCAGTTTTAGCGTGAAAGCGTAACAAACAAACAAACTCACTTTCGCCTTTATTTTGTTTTTTTAATATATTTTTTTATTTTATGATTATGATAGTAGGATTATAAGTTTTGAACCTCAGGGTGATCAATACACATTTTGGGGCGAAAGTTTTATTCATATAATACTCCTTACCTCATTAGAAATGAAGGGAATAATTTCTTGTTCAGCATCTGCTTTTCCTGGCACTGATTTTGAGAACTTTTTGGCAAATTCATTCTCCTCCTATAACAAAAAGTTAAGTTTTACAATTTATCGGAAATCCTGAATTGCTCTCTGTGTTGACTTTTTATAAAAAAAAACTCGTTGACTTTTCTTCAAAATCGAGTTCATACCTCTCAACTTATTTCTTTTTTCTGCAGTCGCAATCATTTAAAAGTCACCTATAAAGGGAGTCACACAAAAAGGCGGGAGGGATTGGGAAAGATTTTCGAGAACCAGCTTTCGTAAAAATAGGTCACTAACGGTAACTAACTTTTAGTAAAATTACTAAGCTACGAGGTATTATTACTATTATTTTTAAAATGTCTTTCGATATATCTCGGGACCTAAGGGTCCCGGACCTTTGGAAGGCGTACGAGGGGCCGGAGTCAACTCGCAGAGGCCCCTTAAACAATTCTAGGTGTTGAGGCAATAACCGAAAACTATCCCTGTATGCACTATGCAAGTGTACCAAGGACGACTCCCGGTTGGTGCAGAGCATGGATTTTTAAAGGTACTGAAAGATATATGAAAAAATAAAGAGAGAAAAATTGTGTTTGTTTGTGTGTATGTGTGTGTTGTTTTGTTTTGTATGTTTGTGAGTTGTGTGTGTTTGTGAATTGTGTGTTTGTGAATTGTGTGTGTTTGTGAATTGTGTGTGTTTGTGTAAGTGTGTTTGTGTAAGTGTATTTGTGTGAGTGTGTTTGTGTGTGTGTGTTTGTGTGTGTGTGTGTGTGTGTGTGTGTGAAGTGTGTGTTGTTGTTGTTGTTTGTACTGCTTATTTCTAAAGACATTTCTTCCAGCAGACCTGCGAAAGGAGAAGTGAAATATAAATATGGACTAGTATCTGAGGACAAGAAGAGAAAAACATGAATATGTGAAGTATTTTATTACTTTTTCTTGACTAATAATTAAGTTATGAGAAACTCACCAATTGATCCCTAACAGGAGCAATGTAGTATGCTGTAAACCCAAGAGGCGGAATGTTCTCCGCTTCGAAGCACAACTCCTGGATTGCAGTAGAGGATCTACCTGGGAGGTTAATGATGGCTGCTGGCAGGGGCAGGAGCTGGTATTCTACCTCCTCATCTAAGAGTAAGAATAGTAAATATCATGAAACTTCCAGACATAACTTCTAAACATACATACCGCACGTATCAGAACTGTGTGGTCATAGTACGGGTGTGGTACATGTACATAATCAACCTATGGCGTTCCCACTGCTGGGACACAGGCCTCTCTGTGAGGGAGTGGGCCGTAATCCACCACGCGGGCCCAGTGCGGGTTGGTAGATGTCACATGTCTTCGGATTTTTGGTTCTAGGACATGCCGGTTTTCTCACGATGTTTTCCTTCACCGTTTTGAGAGCAATGGTGATGAAATAAATTACACAAAGAAAAGCGCCTGTCTGGGTTCGAACCCACGATCTACAACTCGTAAGTCGGGGCTGTTACCACTGGGCTACCACTGCTCCTACATGTTCATGTGTTGGATAGCTGATTATTTTTTCGCGAAATCAATGTTGGTGACATGGAGGAAGGTGTTTCGTTTGATAGTAACACACCGTTTGGTTGGTTTGGTGTTTTTTTTTTCCACTTTGTGTATATTGATGATGTTATAATAACTTCCTGTCACTGTTATTCACATAGCAAGTAGTGGTATATGAATTTGTGTGGGGTAGGTACCACAACTAAAAAGTGAAATATAAAAACATTTTCCAAAAAAAAAGATTCGATTTCCAAAAAAAACACTACAAAATGAAAAATAACTTTAATTGCTGAAGTTGGTGGCAAAAAATCAAAATAAAAAAAGAACCGACTTCCGAAATTAAAGTAATTTTTCTATTTGTAGTGTTTTTTTGGAAGTCGACTGTTTTTTCTTGAAGCAACTCCTTAGTCAAAGAGTTCATTGGAATAGACACAAATAGACACATAGTAGAAGCTAAGCTTAAGAGAACGCATAAACGCAGAAAAACATAAAATTTCACCCGCGCGCCCTTGCTTACCCTTTTCATTAAACACGACGAAAACAAAACACAATTGCGGTGAACAAATATAGAGAAATGAAAAAAAAAACGTTTATTTGCGGTAAACATGACGCAGAGAAAAACACACAAATACAAAAAAGAACGAGTTGGGGGAAAACATGCGTCACATCCACGCGAAACGGCAATTGGTTAGCATAATGCTACGACCCTATGCGAGACAGAGCCCCAGCGGTGGTTTTCAGCGACAGCCGGCGTTGACGTGATGACGTCAACCAGTGCAGCATACGAAAATATAAAAATAAGAAATAAAATAAATACACTATACCTAATTGTAAATGTTTATATAAATATAATATTTATAAAATGGTAACATTCCGGGCAACGACTCATGCGCCGCCGGCCTGAAAAGAAAAAAAGCAATAAAAAAACACGTGTGGCACTCGAGGACTGCCGCGGTAAAGCTATTGCATAGCATTTTTTATCAACTTATGCAATTATAATTATTTATTTATGCAGTATTTTTCCGGTATTTTTTTTTCTTTGATATTAATTCAAGTACAGTCGTACCATATACATACACGTTAAGCGAACGCTCGGCCGAGCTACATGGTAGGCGGAGTGGGGGGTGTTAGGTTTTATTTTCGTTACGGAATTTCTTGAGTCGGTTGCCGCGCTCAAAGCCCGCGATAAAAGCTATGCAATAGCTTAAAAAGAAGAGTGAAGAAGAGATAAAGCTAAGCTTACCATTAAAATCCCTGATGGAGTAATGAAGAGCAATAGCTGGTAGCCTCACGTGGTGGTACGTCTTAACGCTGAGAGGATTGTAGACTAGAAGTAGCATGGATTCTTGATTCTCGGTGAACTGGAAACGAAAGTACAACATAAGAATAAGGATTTAAGGTCATAAGCACACATATCAAGTCGGAAAGGGATCGTCACCGTATCTCCTCTCGTCTCGCCGTCAAACAGGCGTCAACCTAACGTAAACACGTAACCAAAGCGGATCAGCAGCTCCGATACATCTTAAGTTCTGAGTTGAGCTGCACGATTACTGACAAATGCGTGCACTGATTGGACAGGACCACTCAATCTGTGTGGTTTTTCCTCAAAAGACCATTTCAGACCCAATCTACATGGTCTTCACATGATCTGACCAAGATTATGTCTGGACTTTAAAAGAGACTGTGACCTCTGGGTTTGTTTCGGCCTTTCTTCTCAGAGTAGTCAGATAGGAAACGCCGACCTCATCTAGTTTTTAAAATATGATGACGTGTGAAAGTGTTTGTACAAACCTACTTACGAAAATAAAATCATTTATCGACTTGGCTACGGCTAGCGGCTAGGCGACGCCACGCTTACGGCTCGCCGACCGCTGGTTTTTATTTGAATTTTATTATTATTTAGTATTTTCTGTTTGAAATCTAACCTACAAATTCAATAAAACACGCGCGCAACACGCCTGGAAGTTGCCTTGTGAATGACAACACGTGTGGCAACAGTAGTGTGCTGCAGGCAGGCCGCGGGAGGGGTGAGAGGGGCAAGGGTGGACGAAGAGACCTAAGCTCGGGTACGGAGAGACGTAAGCGCGGGGACGACGCGGACGGACCGTAAGCGCGGGACCTGAAACTTGACCACGCACCGCGACACGGTTCGTGAGTTTGTCCCGAGGCGAGGCGATTACGTTACGATTCCGATTAGTGTGCGTTGCAGTAGGGAGTTTCATACAAAGAATTATGAATGACTCGTGTTGATACGGTGTCGATCCCTTTACGATTTGTTTTTGGTGCTATTTCCTTTATGCTGTTCAAACATGTTCCGATCCCAGTTTTTACAAGGCTCATCTGACTTAGCACGGTTTTGAGAACCTATTTAATTAAGCCTATTATAATGTCGTTTTACTGAAAATCTTATTTGACCGAAGACGTACACAAGCTTTTTTTTATTTTTTTTTGGGTGGGAAATCATCAAATGATCTCTCCCGCTTTGGGCGGAGCGGAAGGGCGTGTCAGACTCTTACTGACTAAAACCTACCCGTGTTCCTTCAGTTGCCTGTGCGCCAGGGCCACGGTAAGTCTTTCGAACAATCCGCGACCCTGGCAGGCATCGGCCGTATCGGACCCCGTCAATGGTGCTCATACCCTTAATATCAAGCAATCTATTGCTTGATATTGAGGTTTTGTCTACAAAATTTTTATACTTTTATAACTTGAAGCGAGGCTTTTGGCTATTTTGTATGTGTCTATTAAATTAATGTCATTCATTTTTAAGGTGCGTTTTGTTTGTGCAGAATAAACTATTTTTCTTTCTTTTCTTTCTTTCTTATGTACCGGTCATCTTAGTATGATATACTGAAGTCACCCCATGAGTCTACGGAGGGCTGTCCTTTACGCCCTGTATATATCGGAAATACGTTAAATCAATCGTTTGACTTTGACTGATCGGGACGCCAGCGCCACCAGGCGGCGCTCGACAGAGTCTACAACATAACGCTCGACCAGAGTTAAAGCTGAGTTGGTCGGTGGCGGTGAAGCAGTGAACACGTTTAGAAACTGTCGTACGTTCTGTGTAGTTGTGTCGTGAACCTACAGTGTGTGATTCGCTAGTGTGATTAATTTGTTCGTAAATTATAATTTGATTTGAACTGCAAACGGTTTTTCTATTGCGCAATAACCAACACTTCCTAGTGTCCTCCCACAGTAGTTAAAATATGGCTGATGATAACGAGAGAGACGTACCTTCACCGTCATATATTTTCGCGATTCTAAGGAAAATTGTGCAAAATTTCATATTTCTAGACTCAGTGGAGTCATTAGGCTGTGCGTTGTCAATCTGTGTTTTTATTAAGTTGATTTATGTACAATGTGTACTTATCTATACGCGGTGGCGGGTACATCGACGAGCAAACTGTAAACATGAATTAAGCACATGATTCTAGACCCACCTTTTTTTTTTTCTTTTGCGTTTGAAATCATCAAATGACTTATCCCGCTCTGGGCGGAGCGGAAGGGCGTATTAGATTCTTACTGACTAAAATCCACCCGTGTTCCTTCAGTTGTCTGAGGTCCTGGGCCACGATACCTCTTTCGAACAATCAGCGGCCCCCGCAGATTTCTAGACCCCCCTAGCGTAGTAATCTATCCTCGGGTATCAAAAAAAAAATATTCTGCTGTTTCATCGAAAAGTGCAATAGTTACGCGGTCAAAACGTATGGAACAGCAAATAAAGAAATAAAAAATAAACGAAGAAGAATTTCAACGGGTTGAAATTTTTCGTCGTTTCAGAATCGTATACTGAATCCATGGTTACAATTTGCGCGTCGATATCCTTGCCACCCTGTATAAACAAAAATCAAATGTTTGTTCGTTGATAAGCGCATCACTTGAGAACGGATGCATGGTTTTTTTTTTAATGTTTGTAATAGTCCGGATAAGGTTTTTAGAGACAGAAAATTTGAAAAAATTGTCCGGAAAATTTGAAAATTCGGGTAAAACTGAAAGTCCTTTTTTTCATGGGATTTTTGTACATTTATATCTGTATTTTTTTTGGTGTATATAATAAAGAGTATTCTATTCCATTCTTGTATGAATTATTGTTTGGACAGAACATCGTCTGTCGGGTCTGCTAGTTTTAAATAACAAGAACAATAATTATTACCGAGAACGAAAACAATAATTAATCAATCAATCAATAATTTATTTTGTTAAACATAGTTATGGTTACAGATAGTAGGTATGTTGTCTAAAATATGTGCACTGTGTTTTGTCAATATATGGCGTAAAAATTAACATAAGCAAATACAATAATAAGGTGGCATGCCGATAGATTATATTATAAAAAAATCAATTTAAAATATGTCAGTTAGGTAAACAGGTCATTACAATTTTAGATAAATAAACACATTCATACTTAATCTATAAATAAAATCATGAGTGTTTAATTAGCAAGTCGGACTCGTCATACCTCTGTTTATCTGTAGTAAAATCAGTCATGGAGTAGGAACATCTATCTATAAGGAATTTAAACAATGACCCCTTAAAGGATCCCAGACACTCTTTATTCCTAATAGCTGCTGGTATATTATTATATATTTTTGGGGTCATACCTATCACTCTTTTGCTGAATAAATAAATAAATAAAGTTGACTTACTCTGCATTGGCTCATGTTTAGCTGATGACATATCACAAACTGCTGGTTATTCTTTGTTCTGCGACTTCCACCCCAAGTAGGAGTTAAATAACTGAACAGAAAAAACATAACATCAAACCTGTATTCACCAAAGGGGCAGTCAGAAGAGTATTAGTACACCCATATTTCGACAGTTATGTAAAAAAAAAAAAACAAGTAAAAGGGAGGATCCTCCGACCAGACGGGTTTCGTGTCTGGTGGGCAACTGCCCGACGATTGATGTCGGGACGTTGTATATATGCTAGATGCGCGGTAAACTCTTCTTGCGCGATGTAGGATTTTGCGTGACGTCAGTGTGACGCGTAGCTCGCATGTGGCGATGTAGATAACGCTACGACCTAATCGAGGGTGATTCTTTTGCTATTAATCATACATAAATCCAGACTTCAGACTGGCATTCAGAATTTAATCATGGAAAAACACCTAGCCAAAACCGGGTATCGATCCCAAGACAAAATGTTAAGCAGTTGCACTTACGACCACTTTTCCAGTGAGGCAGTCATCAGCAATCATTGGAAGGCATTAAAAAAATCATTGTCTAGTAGAAAATGTTTTGGAGTCGATGAAAGTAAACATGTCAGATTAGAGAAACACAGTTGGCTGTTGGTCGCGTCTGTCATTTGTAGATCTTTGACCATCGTTATGGGTAGTCAGAAGCCCCATGAGGCCAGAAAGTCTGATAACCAGTTTAACCGTTGAGCTCCTTAAGTTCTGAGTTGAGCTACACGATTACTGACAAATGCGTGCACTGACTGGATAGTTTCACTCAATCTGTGTGGTTCTTTCCTCAAAATACCATTTCAGACACCAATCTACATGGTCTTCACATGATCTGACCAAGATTATGTCTGGACTTTAAAAGAGACTGTGACCTCTGAGTTTGTTTCGGCCTTTCTTCTCAGAGTAGTCAGATAGGAAACGCCGACCTCATCTAATTTAAAAAATATGATTTACGTGTAAAACTGTTTGTACAAACCTACTTACAGAAATAAAATAATTTATCATTTAACCAAATTTTTTACCAAGTGGATTGGGTTTTGAAAGGCAGTTAGGGAGTCGCTCCATGTAAAATATTGGTTTTCAGCTGCATCCGGTTGTCCGGAAGTGACCCCGACAGTGTTGGGAGAAGGCTAGACTATAATAGATGATAATATTTGATAATAATAGAACATACCTGAGCAAAGTAGAGACTTTTTTGGTACACGCATCGATGGCTTCGCTTAAGATTCTGATGAAATCGAATGTCACATGCTGTTGACTTGTACCTGTTAAAAGAAAGATGATTCAATTCAATTCAATCTATTTACTGTGGATCATAGGCCCTGGCGAAACCCTTACAAAAGGATTTTGCTAGCGTCACCGCAAGTACCAAAGGCGCTCCAACTATGAAGACAACGCCAGAAAAGGCACCGAATAGAGCTGATGATGAGGGTTTCGTGGCAGTGCAAAGGAAGAGGCACCGGTCGCGAGCGAACAAGAACCGCTGCGGCAAAGCTCCTACGGATTCCGGAGTGAGCCTGCTTGCCGCAAAGCCGAACACACCGGTGTACATCTCCCGTCTACACTACAGCAATAAGACGGAGGACATCGTGGAGTACGTGCGCCAGAAGACGAGGTACATGCCGAGGGTGTAGTTACTGGAGTCACACCGCAACGTCAAATTCAAAGCGTTCGTGGTGCGAGTACCAAATTGTTACTTGTCCGTCGTCTTGGAAGAAGACTTTTGGCCGCAGGACGTGGTGTTCTGTCGCTTCCGCGGGCAAATACCCCAGGACAGCACAAGGACAATTAGCTAGTGAAGTGAGGTGCTACTAACATAGTTGTAAGCAATATTTATTAACACAACTTTTAGTTTTATTATGTATTACTTTGTTATTTTGTAATTTGTGTATTTTATCTATGGGCCTCAGTTGCCTGACAATAAAATAATAATTATTATCGGTAGGTACATAATACAGGTCTTAAATTGTTAAATTGTGATCAGCTACATCCCGCCATTAGAGCATACAATAGTTACATACAATTAAATTTACAATTATTAAGATTTCACATAAAATATAAAAATGATAAAAATAAAACGGAACGAATTAAGGTAGGTACACATCAGTGGGCCACAGAACGCATCAGGACTGAGGAGGACTATATTGGAGCAGTGATTTTTCTGATAGGAAGTCTTTAATAGAGTAGTAGGACTTGTTTACTAAAATAGATCATGGAGATTCTTTTTAATTATTGATGTGAAACATCTATAGCCGCGGGTAAAACCGATTGCTGTCGTAGTGACGCATGTCGTGGCGACGCGTCGCTGTTTGATGGTAGGTATTTACGTACCCGTAATAGCATCATGATGTAGTACCAGGCTCACAGCATGTCTTAGGAGATGGAGCTCGTACGAGTCTCCCAGACGAGCGATCACTGTCAACTGCTTGACTACCTACAAATATTATTATACCTTTTGAGTTTGTAATGTTGTTGTTGTTGTTTGTTTGTTTGTTGTTTGTGTTGTGGAGTGTGCATATTTTCCCTCAACTCGTTATTTTTTGTGTTTGTGTGTTTTTTCTTTGCGTCATGTTTACAGCAAATAAATGTATTTTCTTTCTTTTTTTTTTCTTTTAATAGTTTATTCTCAAAGGGTAGATCTAGATAGTAATTGTAGTGAGTATTAAGATTTTATTTTGGGCATAGGATTCACATTCAGATGTGCCCAAAAGTGCGAGCAAAAGAATGAAAAGTTTCTTTATGATACTTGTGCACAGCAGAATCCGCGAAGTATGGCATTTTCATGCGTAGGACTTTAGTAAAAATTGTAGTGTAGTATACATTAGTTTGGTTTTAATGTATTGTATTGTTATTACATTAAATGGTGTTAAATTGTGGATAAATTTAATTGGTAATGTTATAGAGGTATGAGGAACAGGGTGTAAAGCTCACTCATACTCTATTGAAAAGGGAGGATCCTCCGACCAGACGGGTGTTGTGTCTGGTGGGCAACTGCCCGACGATTGATGTCGGGATGTTGTATATATGCTAGTTGCGCGGTAAACTCTGCTTGCGCGATGCAGGATTTTGCGTGACGTCAGTATGACATGTAGCTCGCATGTGGCGTTTGTAGATGCCGCTACATCACTCCCCCCCGGAGACCGGAGGTCGATAGTGGGCTGAGTCTTGTATCTTGCGATGCTTGCCAGGGCCAGTTGAGGTTCCAGTGAGTCGGAACCGGGTGCCGCATAGTTCACGGTGAGTCGGAACTGTCTGCGGTGATTCCCCAGTGAGTCGGGGTGGTGCTGCGTTATGCTCCAGTGCGTCGGATGTGGTACAGCGCCGGGTTGAGGCTGACTGCTGGCGTCGACCAGGAGAGGATTTGAAGGCTCTGCTTGTAGACCGGCCGAGAGTGCAGTGTGCTGTGCCAAGGTTGCTGATGAGGCTGAGGGTGATGACCAGGTATGCGCGGTCGCTGCATGCTGGTGGTCAGGATACCCGTTGAAGCCGTGGGTGCTGGCTGGCTGTGTGACTCGCCGCTCGAAAGCTTGAAGGAAGTGATGATGACGTCACGCTGATGTACTTGCACGAAGGCTGCGCTGACGTTCATTTTCGGGGTCACCAGTATAGAGGTATGAGGAACAGGGTGTAAAGCTTACTCATACTCTATTGAAAAGGGAGGATCCTCCGACCAGACGGGTGTTGTGTCTGGTGGGCAACTGCCCGACGATTGATGTCGGGATGTTGTATATATGCTAGTTGCGCGGTAAACTCTGCTTGCGCGATGCAGGATTTTGCGTGACGTCAGTATGACAAGTAGCTCACATGTGGCGTTTGTAGATGCCGCTACAATGTTCTTCAGAAACGTCAGGTGCGTAGTACTCGCAACCGGCGTGCGTGTATGACCAGATGTATGAACGTAAACGAGGCGAAAGGAGTATGTAAGGATCGTGGCAGGTGGTGTTCCGTAGTTTTCCACCTACACCCATGGGAAGAAGGCATATCTCGTATGTATGTATGTAAGTAAATTGTGGATATATATTTCATTGCATGGGATACAATGAAATATATTGAATTGTATCACATTGTATTTCATTGATTGTGTTTGTATTGTACTGCATAGTTCTACCTACTTGTAAAAACACATGAGCTCTTCTTGTAAAATATTTGAGACTCGGCCTAGAAGTATAGTATCCGGTCCAATATGTCAGTGAATCACTGCCGTAAGGAAGCTGGTCTCCCTGAAAAAGATTAAAAATAAATAGTTGAACGTTTGTATGGTTTTTCTTTATTTATTTATTTGTTTTTTTTTCTAAACTATTTTTTATTGCTTTATTATTTTACTATTTGTTATTAATAAAAATAAAAATATCCCCTAGTGGGCTTATAGATATGCGTAGGTGTGTCCGTGGCGTCACAGCGGGCCCTATCAGAATACTAGCGCTGTGGTATTTTTTTTTAAATATCGCAGCATTATGCTGAGATAGGAGCCTTTTTGGCCTCGCACAGGTCTTTTATTTTTTACTTGTTTATTGTTGTTTTTAATGTCAATTTATTTAGTTTTAAATGCTCCTTTTTATTTATTTATTGTTAATGTTTGTATTTACTTTGCGTGTCCCAGATAAAATATTTTTCTTTTCTTTCTTTCTTTTAGTATTTGAGCTTACCTACAGGAAGCGGGTTACGGGTTAAAAACTTGGCAATTTATCGTAAAAACTACTAATGTCACTTGCCCTAATTCATATTAACTTCGTTTGATACGCAACCCCTACAGATTGCTACGGCGGAGCACTGTGCTACGACCGAGGACATTTTTTCTCATAGAAGGTCCATCATAATATTTTATGTAACATGATTAAACCCAGTTAGCCTATCATTAAAATACCGTCACGACAAAAATTTATAAAAATAAATAAAAAATACAAGTTTTTCTTTTTGGCTACACAACCCTTAAGAGCGGGCAACCCGTCATACTTTTCATACAAACGCTCGTACGTCATTATAGCGTTGTAAGCTATCTTTCACTGAAATTTTTGAACTAACAGATATCTAGATTTCTATGCAAGTAAAAAATCATAATTTGGAGAAACTAATTCAGTATAAGTCTCCAAAAATCTGCTTTTTTGCACAAATTTTACCTGAACTTTGGCCGTTCATAATGTACTCATAATATGTTAAAGTAAAGAAAACATGTTTATAGAAACCTCCCACGTGTAATGGAGGTTCTAAATGACAAACGTTTTTTCCAAAAACTTGTAAGGCTTTTTCAAAAACACGTATTTCCTGGAACAAGTTTTGTGACATCTTTGCGCGCCAATTTTCGTTCGATGTTATCGCGTTCCCACTCTTGCTTCTTTTTCAAACATTGCGTTGGTGGAAACAACAAGCTTTTCAATCATGCTCGCGTTGACGATAGACGGACCGGGAAGGGCCCTCTTAACTGCGAGCTACAGCGTAGCTCTGTGTTACGATCGCGTAGTACTTCTATTTTGAATACTTTTTTTGTGTATTATCATCATTATTATGGCCCGGTTTCTATACTCCGTTAGAAATAAGATTAGAAAGAAGGATGGCGAGTTTGGACCCAGATTATTTATAAATTAACGAAGTGTCGTTCACTTGCAAGTTCATATTTATTATAATTAAGGGTTTGTAAGAGGATTATATAAAAAATATTGAGTCACTAGATGATGGGAATTAAAAGTTAGAAAAGATTTTTATTTACTTAAAAATAAGTCATCATGCAGTTATTAAACGCACTGTGTTTCGTATTACATTCCAAACTAATAATTACATGATTTGCCTACGTTCTTACATTTGCAGACGTTTGCGCTTGTCAATTTTTTTTAATAAACAAAACGAAAAATAAAAGATTTGTTTTTATATAAATATTGTTTTATTCAACAAACCTCTTGTTTAAAAATTCAAGTTCTTAATAGTCTGTAAAATCGCATCTTTGCTTAATTGCTTTTCACGGAGGGAGTTCCAGGAGATAGATATTTATTCCTAGTAGGTATCTTTACTTCGTTTTCGACTACTTTGTTGGTCTAGTGATCGTTAGCACGACTGCCGAACGTGGGGTCCTGGGTTCGATTCCCAAATCAGGCAAGGTGAAATTCTCAGTATCAGCACGAAGTCTGAATATGTGCCCGGTCAGTGACAGTTGGCTCACCCCTCATAGATGATAGTTAAGCGTATGTAACTGGCAAAATGTGGGTGTATAGCACGCCACTCCACACGCAGGTATGACCCGACTTTAGAAAGAATCTTGGTCGCAACTAGACACATCGCGCCAATTGAGCCTTAAAACTACATATTCTGCTAGATATGTACGCTTCTTTCAACTTACTTTTTTACCAATAATAATAATTATAGTTTCATCCTATATCAATCCAGTCTATGCTTACAGTATTTCATATCTCGTTTTGACCAGGTCACTATAGTTCCTAGCTCCCAGACATAGTAGGTATGTATTTTTTATTTTGAGAAGGTAAGTACCTATATTTGGACAGAGAGAAGCAGATCCACGATGGTAGTGTTGGTACTTAAATATTTTTATTCTGATTGAACACCTTTTTGAAACTACTTAGTACAAAAAAGACATTGTATTATCACTATTATATTCGTTTTAGGTTATAATCTTTCACCTCGCATATCTTTTTTCTCCCAGCCTCTACAACTTACTGCCCATTTGCTTTTTTGCTAGTTTTATATAGTTCTACAACTAGTTATAAGTTTCCATACTGCACGGTACTCCTAACAGTGGGTCCCATTGTACATGCAACCTCGCCATTCTCCTTTAAATAAACCTTTTTTACAGTCCGTTCAACCAATTTTGACTTCTATTCCGTAGGCATAAGGATGTCATAAAAAGCAAAAACGTGGTTACAATACCAACTGTTTACTGCAGCTGCTATTTGTCATGCCACCAACGCATTAGAAGTCAAAATCGGTTGAACGGACTGTAAATAAGGTTTATTTAAATTTCTAATCTTAGTTCAAATGGAGTGTTAAGGTGAATCCTCAGCTGTAGCCCGCCAAATTCAAATTTTCTTTGTTTTTTTTTTTTCCAAATTGCAGCTCTGTTTTACGTAGTATGTTGATCAAAATGCGATTCGCGACTGTAGGAATGATATATTTACTGAATAATAATCATCAATTTTATATCAATCGTCATACTTTGGAAATTTGTTCCACCTAAGAATTTTTCAGAATATTTCAGAAAATTCTTAGGTGGAACAAATTTCCTAAGTTGGTCGATTGATATGACACTTAGTGTTTTTAATCAATATCCAGTAACAGGGTTGTGGAGGTCAGATAGGCAGTCGCTGCATGTAAAATACTGGTATTCAGCTGCGTCTGGTTAGACTGGAAGCCGACCCCACCGTAGTAGGGAAAAGGGAGGCAGATTGATTTGAACCATTGAAAGTTTAGCTGTGAATATACATATTAAAAAAAAAAAAAAAAATTATTTATATATATTTTTTTTTTTGTTTTTTTTAAAAAAAAAATTTATATTTATTTATTTTCCAAAAAATTTTTTTCCAAAAAAAAAACTACCTACTTCCAAAAAATAACACTACAAAGTGGAAAATAACTTTAATTTCGGAAGTCGGTGGCAAAAAACGAAAATACAAAACCAAAGACATCGATTTCCGAAATTAAAGTTATTTTTCACTTTGTAGTGTTATTTTTTGGAAGTCGGTTGTTTTTTTTTTTGTAATTAGTGTTTTTATTTTTCACTTTTTAGTTGTGGTACCTACCCCACACAAATTCGTATACCACTACTTGCTATGAAAACAACTGTGACAGGAAGTTAAATTATTATTACATCATCAATATACACTAAGTGGAAAAAATACGTAATATTGAAGGTAACTGAAAACTATCCAACGAAATAAAACCAAATTTATATGGGACCACCCCTGAGGGTAACCCTATCAATTAAAACAATAATTTTTGAAATCGATCCACAATTGCCAGAGATATCATGTAACAAACATACAAAAATTGAGAACCTCCTCCTCTTTGAATTCGGTTAAAAATAACTTACCTTTTCAGTATAAACAGCTTTATCCCTTCTTCCATACAAATAAATAGCTTTCAAATAACAAGATGGCGTCGAATAAAATATGTTGATATCTGACAAATTCGCCGGATGTGTATTGACGTGGCTGTAAAAGAAATAAATTACTCGATTAGTGACTTGAACACCGCTTGTCGCTTGATCTGCTGCGAAGCAGTCGCTGTGTTTCGACCGGCTACAATTTAAATGCTCACCAAAATAATTCTTAGACCCTAAGTCTAAGTACCAAGTAAAATATGTTAACTTCAAATAAAATAAACCCACTCTATACCGAGGTGCCTAAAGAACAACGTTTTAAGTTCCAAAATAATTATACACTCATCAGAATAATTGTACGTGATGTATTTATATTCTTTTTGCCTACCAAAATGGATAGATGCTCACCAAATCTTGTTTAAGTTGCTCACCAAAAATAAGTTTGCTTCAAAATGCAAGGGTGGGATAGGATGCGGGACTTGGGGCACCCCGACTCGGACAGGTTAGGTTAGAAGGGGATGGCGGGGTCTGAAAGATCCTGCCATCCCCTTCATGGTTATTTTTTTAAACCACCCAGAAGTAGGAGCCTCGCCAAGCAGGGCTCCGTCGACTACGCCTTATAAATAAAAAAGGATAATAGGTTAGTTTCTACAATACTTTATGAAACACAATTTGGTGAGTATTTCGAATTTTATGGTAGTAAAATAGGTACTTTTCTGGTAGGCGTTTAAACACAAGCCGTTTCGATCTGAAGGGTATGGGTGTGATCACAAAAAGCTTTACTACTGGTTGTACAGCATAATCAGCCTATAATGTTCCCACTGCTGGGACACAGGCCTCTTCTCTGTGAGAGAGAGTGGGCTGTATCCCACTACGCGGGCCAAGCGCGGTTCTGTGGACGTTACATGTTTTCAAATTGTTGGTTCTAGAACAGGCCGATTTCCTCGTGTTTTCCTGTACTGTTTTAAGAGCATTGCTCATTAAATTAATTGCACAAAGTGCCTGAAAGAAAAATGCGTTTATAGGCATTGCAGCTCCAAAAATACACTTTAAAACTGAAAAAAAAACGGATATCAATGCCAAGGGGGTCTCAGTTCAGCATAATGTCATATGCCCACGAGTGCCATATGCTACAATAATAAACAAATAGGGTAGTGTGTGTGTCGTTTCTAATAAATTAAAAATGTTGTGACATGGGTGTGTGTGTTGTGTTGTGATTAATGAAAAACTAAAATAAATACCCAATAGCTGCGTACGTTAAAATAATAAATCTATAAATGGAAAGTCCTTATACATAAAAGGCTAAATCGTGTGACTGAAAGAAAAGAAAAAAAGAAAGAAAATACATTTATTTGCGGTAAACATGACGCAAAGAAAAAACACACAGACACAAAAAAGAACGAGTTGGGGGAAAATATGCGTCACATTCACGCAAAACGACAATCGCTCAGCACAATGCTACGACCCTATGGGAGACAGAGCCCCAGCGCTGGTTTTCAGCGTTTTCGTCTTAACTACGAAACGGATTTTCATGCGGTTCTCAATTCCTGCCTGCCTGTCTACCGACCTACAATACAACTCGTAAGTCGAGATCGTATTCTTGGGCTAGCCCTGCTGCTGAGCTGAGGCCCCATTGGCATTATAATCATTGTTTTCCGTATTTTTTAGTTTTAAGATGTATTTTTGTTGCTGTAATGCCAATAAACGCATTTTTCTTTCTTTCTTTTCTTTATTTCTTTCTTTTCTTTCTTTCTTTTCTTTCTTTCTTTCTTTCTTTTCTTTCTTTCTTTCTTTTATTTCTTTCTTTCTTTTCTTTCTGGTGACTCACTTGATAAGTTTATCCATGTTCATAAACCAGTTGGCTGCGCTCTGGTAGGTGAAGTCTCCTCCCATGGTCACCATTATATTGTCGTGGTCGTAGTACTTCGCTTGCCGCTCTATTTGTGATATGAAGTCATTTACCTGCGAACAAATATATTAAATTAATATGAGACCTACCAGATCCCTGTCATTGCTTTATGTTTAACTAGCTTTTGCCCACGGTTTCGCTCGCGTTAATTTAGAATTTGACAATCAATTCGGATTGTTCGGGGAATTATAGTTAGGAGGATTAAAAACCGGTCTATCGAGACTCTTGACTCACAAAATGTATTAGGTACTTTAATAAAAAAAAACCCTTACCACACTACTAAAGTTTCTATAATAGTATAATTCAATCATGATTCGAAAGACTCGAAAGACACGTGGCGCTATTTATTATCATAAGAACGTTATTGTTGTTTTCCTCGGGAACAGTACTTTTTTCGGAATGAAAGGTAAGGTTTACATATGTCCATTTCTGTACACCTGACAACGTATATGCAAAACAGGATGATCGGTTTAGTGGTTTAGGCGTGAAAAGGTAAAGACCAAACAAACAAACTTACTTTCGCATTTATAATATTAGTTAGGATTAGGAAGTTAGGATTAGGATATAATATATAATTATGTATACATATAGTTAGGATTCTTTTTACCTATTGTGGTACAGTAATTTTATTCTAGGTGCATCGTCTTCACATATAATTATATAATTAATGTATACAAAATATTGTAATACATTTTAAAAGAGTAACGGTGGAGTTTCTTGCCCATTCTTGTCCATACGAAACTACCTTTTGGAAGGGGCAACTAGAATCAATTCTATTTTCTTGTAAATTTTGACGTTCAAAAGTGCCTTTTATGTGCCTATTTGAAATAAATGTTTTGACTTTGACCATGAACCTACGGTCCCAAATACTGCAGTGTCTCAAAACCATTGAAACTCTTTGACCAGTGAGTGCTGCCTTGCCTTAGATGTTTTCCGGAACTGAAACGTGATTACTTATGCAAGCGTCATGTTCATGAACGGGCGCCGTCAGTTCGGACTGGTCATCTCTTAGCTGCCACGGCTTATTTTTTTAGGTTGTGTTTTTTTTTTGTTTCTATTTGCTGTGTACTCTGGACGTTTTTAACGTGAACGTCTTTTTTTACATCGTTCTCACATATAATTAATAAGTACAACATTAGTGATGCAACTAATATTTTTGTAACAATATAATTTAAAAGAGTGTCCATGGAGTTTCTTGCCCGTTCTTCTCCATAGGTGCCTACTACGCTTTGGAATGGGCAACTAGCTTCATATTTCTAACTGACCGACTCCTTGACAATTCAAAAGTGCCTGTAAATGGTATAATTGTAATAAATACTTTGAGTTTGAGATTATGTTGGTGGTTATAGGTACTTGTAATGGGGCTGACATGAAGGATCAAAGTCACTAAAAGCTATGCTTGGAAGTTTCCTGTGAGAATGAATTTTGGAGAATCAGAAATTAGAAAAGAAAGAAAGAAAGAAAGAAAATACATTTATTTGCGGTAAACATGACGCAAAGAAAAACACACAAACACAAAAAATAACGATCTGGGGGAAAATATGTGTCACATTCACGCAAAACGGCAATCGCTCAGCATAATGCTACGACCCTATGCGAGACAGAGCCCCAGCGCTGGTTTTCAGCGATAGCCGGCGCTGACGTGATGACGTCAACCAGTGCAGCATACGAAAATTAAAAATAAACATTAAAATAAGAAATAAAATAAATCCACTATAACCTAGTTCAAAATGTATATAAACATAATATTTATAAATTGGTAACATTCCGGGCAACGACTCATGCGCCGCTGGGCTTTAATGATCTGTGCGCAAAACGCGCAATTACGAGATTCGCCGCCGAGGAATCAACATCAAAACCTGCATAGCCCAAACAACTGCAAAATTTAAGAGGCAGTGAGCGAGGCACATTGCTAGCAGAACGGATGACCGATGGAACCGAAAGGTTCTGGATTGACGACCGCGTACTGGCGCACCGTGGTTAGAACCCCCGACGGTTGGAAAGGTGGACAGACCACCTGGAGATGGTACACACATGGGAGCCCCTGTAGCTGCCCCATTGATCTCGTGGTTGCAAGCGCGACTACTGAGCGTCCTGGGTTCGATTCTCAGGTCGGGCAAAATGTTATTGAGTTTTTTTTTAATGTTACCAATGAATAAATTCAAATGTAAAATGTTTACTTGGCTTCTAGACATGTGTTTTTATTCCGTTAATGAATTTTTAAATCATACTTTTTGACATTGTAATTAATATTCTGTTATTAGTATTTTGACATTATAATTAAATATTTTGACACTAGAACTTATATTTTTTGGTTTATAGGGTTTTTTTTTTTTTGGCATTTTAATTGTATTTTTATTTTTTTTTATTTGGCATAATAATTAATATTTTGACATTACAAATAATCGTATTCAATTTATCTAAATCAATAGTATCAAACTAAAAATATTTATTCATAAACAATTTCATTAATTTATTAATTCTTATTGTAATGTCTATAATTTGCATGCACGTAGCTTATTTAATTTTTCTACACCAGCAATGGTAGTATATGTGAATCCATGTTTAATTTAAGATCTCAATGTACCATATACTTGGAAATAAATTATTATTATTATTATTATTATTATTATTTCCATTAGGAATTTTTAGTAACAGCACGGAGTTTGGAAGTTGGTAGTGTGATACCCCCGTGCCTCGGAAAGCACGTTAAGCCGTTGGTTCTGCGCCTGATCTCTCTCCAGTCGTGTCGGATTGCCGTCCAATCGGACTAAGAAAGTGAGGGAAGAAATAGTGCATCTGTGTCTGCGCACACACTTGTGCACTATAATATCTCCCGCGCCGAAAGCTATAGTTTCCGTTGAGATTGGCCGCCATGGCCGAAATAGGGTCTGCAGGACTATACAATTGATATGGCTGATATGGTGGTGCCTACGCCCCTGCCTGCAGTGGAAATTTTTCAAATGATGATTTTGAAAGAAAGAAAGAAGAAAAAAAATGTATTTATTGGGACTCGCACAGGATTATCACAAACTAAACAAAACACAAAAAAATATATAGAAATAACTACAAAAAGTCCTGTATGAGGCCAAAAGGCCCCTATCTCAGCATGATGCTTTTTTTGTTTTTTTTTGTTTGGGAAATCATCAAATGACCTCTCCCGCTCTGGGCGGAGCGAAAGGGCGTGTCAAACTCTTACTGACTAAAACCCACCCGTGTTCCTTCAGTTGCCTGTGCACCAGGGTCACGGTAACTCTTTCGAACAATCCGCGACCCCAGCAGGCATCGGCCCTATCGGACGGTGGCCGGGAGTCGGCAATCGACTCCCGACGCCCAGGGTATCTCCTCCTGCGGTGACTAGGGGCGCGAGGGCGAAGCGATTGCCTCTCCCTCACGCGCTCCGCTTCCTCCTTCGCGAGCATTACTGTTTTGCAGAAGGAGGTGACGGGTTCCCATTCCCTCTCGCTCCGTACCATGGCCTGAACTAGGGCCGGACGCGAGAGGTCGCCGCCACCGATCGCCGCCACAAGGACACGGCGGTGCTCCGCCCAAGCTGGGCAGACCTCCACCGTATGCTCCACCGTATCCCCCGGTCGATCCACACAATGATAACACCCGGGCGTTTCCTCCCGCCTTATTCGAAACAGGAACCTCCCGAAACAGCCATGTCCGGTGAGGACCTGCGTCAGGCGGAAGGTGAGGATGCCGTGGCGCCTCTCAAGCTACTCCTCAAAGAGGGGACTTACCACCGCAATTGTGGCATGCCCTATCTCAGCATGATGCTGCGACATTTAAAACGTAAGTGTCGCAGCGCTGGTATTCTGATAGGGCCCGCTGCTGTGATGTCACGGACAGATAAAGAAATAATAAAAAATAAATTAAAAAATTAAACTATAATCAATTATTCGCTTTGTAGTTATTAAATCTTACCCTCTTATCAGCGTTGTAGACCTTATTATCGGGGTCATCAATGATTGGCTCGTCGTTACAAAGGAAGTCGAAGCAGAAGCCATCGGGAGCGTTGTACAAGTTGAAAAGCGTGTGGGTCATTATATCCGACATTTTGCCTGGAATTTATGAGGATTTTAGTTTTTAGTCTGGATGCTGCTGGAAATCTGATGGAACTTTCACAGTATGTTTCAACAAAAAAAATTAACAAAATAAAATAAATTAATTAAATAAACACCCTTAGGGCCCATTGTATGAGACATAGTTAAACATGACCAATAGTCAATTTAACAATTAGTCACTTGACAATAGTCAATAGCTGTCAAAGTTTAACTACTCTGTCTGCGTATGGTTAACTTTATAGCAAATTGTAATTTTTTTTAACTGTAGTTAGCTTAACCATTTGTCAAACAACATACTTCTGTCATTTTTAACAAATTGATAGTTTAACTAACGCATTTTGACTATTGGTATGTTTTACTACTGATCAAACAACGGGTCTTTCGTGGTGTATGAAAAGCCGTGGTTTCCAAAAGATAAAATCCAACTTGTGAAATGGACATTGGATTGTTTTGATTTAAAACAGCTAAAAACAGCTACCATTACAGCAAAAATCGTGCGTGAAACAAAAAAATTAACCTGTTGATTGCAGGCTGTCCATTATAACCAGCGGGGTAATTACGTAACACACTAACAGTAGGAATGGGTTCCATTTTGACAGTTCAACAACATTCATTGCGTTATTTACGTTGTGGAGCAGACCAATTTTTCAAACTTATGAAGCAATGGATTAGCAATAGGCTTCAAAATGATTCAGATTGTGATAGATAGTGTGTTACGTAATTAGGGTGCAGGTTTAATCATTAGAAGGTTCTTACCTAGAACATCAGATCCTCTCCACATGAACTCCATCCTGTCTTCTTCTATCATGGCTTCTCTTTCCTTGTGGTCTACTCGACCTGTAATACACATATTACATATTATTATTATATTATGTATGTAAGAAAAAATCTACATCTTTTTAATAAAATAAGTGATAGACATAATTTTAATACTAGAAATAAAGATAAAATAGATCAACCATTTTTTAGATTATCTAAAGTACATACATCTTTTATGGGGTACTGTGTTAAATGTTACAACAAAATACCTTGTGACATATTGCAATTAAATGAAAGAAAATTTAAAACTCATATAAAAAGTACACTTTGTAAACAAGCATATTACAAATTAGAGGATTATATCCTAGATAAGAATGCTTGGAAACATGCTGGTCCTGCTCCATAGGACAATCTAGAGTCTAGACAAAATCAAACTGGTTGCTAATTTAATTGTATAATTTATATTTTTTATGACATTGATTGTTACATTATGTACTTAACTACTTTAACTCACACACTAAATTATTACTTGTTAAAATTTTGGAAACATCATCTACTTTTCAATATTTGTAAATATGTGAGCACCATGTATCTATCACATAATTAATTTAGCTGCCTTTGCATTATATTTAATTCTTTTTACCTATTGTGGTATAGTAATTTTATTCTAGGTGCATCGTTTTCACATATGATTACATAATTAATGTGAACTTACATAATATTGTAAAATATTTTAAAAGAGTAACGGTGGAGTTTCTTGCCCATTCTTCTCCATACGAAACTACCTTTTGGAAGGGGCAACTAGAATCAATTCTATTTTTTTGTGAATTTTGACGTTCAAAAGTGCCTTTTATGCCTATTTAAAATAAATGATTTGACTTTGACTTTGACATATTTGAATTAAGTGACAAAAACACGGTTTATAAGAAGATGTAGTGACAAAAATTGAAAAGGTTAAGCTTAGTTCGTTTGGTCATGTTGAGAGGATGAATAAAAGGCGACTGACAAAAGGTATTTACAAGGCTGATGTGAGTGGAAATGCCGGGAGGGGACGGAGGACATATAGTGACCTGATGACCTGTGATTGGTGATGTTCTTCAGAAAGGTCAGGTGCGTAGTACTCGCAACCGGCGTGCGTGTATGACCAGATGTATGAACGTAAACGACGCAAAAGGAGTATGTAAGGATCGTAGCAGGTGGCGTTATGTAGTTTCTGCCTACCCCCTCGTGGAGAAGGCGTGAGTGTACGTATGTATGTGTTGAATTAAGTGACCTGTCCGCTGCCAAGTAGTATTTGCACGGAGAGGTTTGCCGCGTCAACTCTGCGTTTCATTTGTTTGGGAGCCACGCATCCGTGGGTAGCGTGGTCGTGGGTCGCAGTGGAAGATCTCGTCTACATTTTCATACAAAGCGAAGCTAAGTAGGTTCGCGAGAATAGCTTAGCTATGAACCGCCGTGGAACAACTTCTTTAACGTTACAAGAGGTGGTCATATTTTCATTATTTATTTCAATAATATGAAGAAAAAAAATTGTAATTAATTGCATTGTATTAAAAATTACCTATTTTCATTTCAAACTAATTTATAATTATTAATGGGGATATAGAGGTATGAGGAACAGGGTGTAAAGCTCACTCATACTCTATTGGAAAAGGGAGGATCCTCCGACCAGACGGGTGTTGTGTCTGGTGGGCAACTGCCCAACGGTTGATGTCGGGATGTTGTATATATGCTAGTTGCGCGGTAAACTCTGCTTGCGCGATGCAGGATTTTGCGTGACGTCATTGTGACGTGTAACTCGCATGTGGCGATTGTAGATGCCGCTACAGGGATATTAATTGTACACACGGCTACAGTTCAAGCTATACATTTCCAGCCTCTCATTGTACGGAAATCCTAAACATGATACAAGTATGTAGCCGTGTGTACTATAATTTTAATATTTCAACACCAGCAACGATAGTATATGTGTAAATTTTTATTAATATTAAGATCTTGATGTACCATGTACTGAGAAACAAATTATATCTTATCTCATTATCAGTTGAGTCAACTTATAGAGGTATGAGGAACAGGGTGTAAAGTTCACTCATACTCTATGGAAAAGGGAGGATCCTCCGACCAGCCGGGTGTTGTGTCTGGTGGGCAACTGCCCGACGATTGATGTCGGGATGTTGTATATATGCTAGTTGCGCGGTAAACTCTGCTTGCGCGATGCAGGATCTTGCGTGACGTCAATGTGACGTGTAGCTCGCATGTGGCGTTTGTAGGTGCCGCTACAAACTCAGCCTATTGCGGTCCACTGCTGGACATGGGTCTCGCCCGGGTTGCACCACAACACCTGTCCTCCGCGTTCCGGTCTGTCCCAGCCACCTTCTTACGGTCGTCGGTCCGTCTAGCTAGGGGTCGTCACACGCTACGCTTACCCATACGCGGTGTCCCCACCAGGACTCATCTGCTCCACCTGCTATTGGTCCTTCGACAGATATGGCCAGCCCATTACCCCTTCAGCTTCCTTACTCTGCAAGCTATGTCGATAACTCCAGTTCTTTTTCGGATAATTTAATTACTGATTTTATTTTTAACCCCGACGCAAAAAGACGGGTGTTATATTTTTGACCGCTATATGTGTGTGTGTTTGTCTGTGTGTCTGTCTTTGGCTTCGTAGCTCTTAAACGGCTGAACGATTTGGATGCGGTCTTCTAGCGGTGGTTCTTAGACATGTTTTATCCAAATCGCTTCAGCCGGTTCAAGGTCATCAGCTCTTTTTTGTGCTGAGGGTTTTTTAATTTTACCTATTTATTAAAGAAACTCCGAGCTAGCCCGCTCCATAGCGAGCTGAGCGACATTGAATTTGTGGACCAACCCAACTGTCAGGGTCCACAGTATTTCAGTAACCCGCCAGTAATCCAGACAACAGGCTGGAACTATGCCATTCAGAACTTTTATCATGCTTCTAAGTCAACGCAATAAAAAATGAGGCCATTTATGCGACATTTTAGTAGATAATTTTATGTTTTGTTAATTGTTTGTGTTTTAGAAAAACTCAAAAACAATGCTTGATTTAGGTTTCGAAACCAACCCCACCGAGGGTGTCTCCACGTTGTCGTCGTGGTGGGGCTTGCGCGTCTCAATGATCTTGGGGCTCTGCCGGTAGAGTTACTCATGCCGGAAAGGTCCAAGTGAGAGACCAGACCAAGAGAGACACCGGGACGGGGTCGCTCCTGATCGATTGATGATAGTCGATCGACAGAAGATGTGACCATGCCGCTGCGGTGTAGGCGCACCAAAGCGGCACGTGTTTCTCTACTTGAGGAGTAGTCTTCGAGGAGAGAACTTTCGGCGGGTTCACTGAGTCGGGTTGGCCGAACAGCGAACGGAGGCATGTCTAATGCCGCCGCCGGGGGCTTGGCTTAATTGCCTGGCCCAGAGGAAGGCTACCTCTAAGATAAAAAACCACCCAATCCTAAGCTTTGAAGCGCGGTGAGAGGATGAATGGCTGGAGGGAGTACAGTCGTTAGCGCTTCCCCTGCAGAGCACCTGCCGCACTTTGCAGTATGTAGGCTTACCGGGCATCTGGGCTCTGCCCGGTGGACATTTTGTACCTATATCTACTCGTGGGAATAATATGGAAAATTATCAAAATAAAAATAAAAATAACGAATCGCTGATCGTGTTGGTCGAGCAGATGGTTGCGGGTGCTGTGTCAGATTCTGACATGACATCTGACAGGATGAGTGTGGCGAGCGCAGCGAGCGTAAGCTCAAAGCGGTCGCGAACTGAAGAGGTGATGGTTGAGCGTCCTTCCAAACTTTGGAGGAAAAGATCACGGAAGGAAGACGGGAGACGTGCGGGGTTGACAGGCCTCTCTTCTAGCGAAGAGAATTTACCGGCCGCCAAAGTGTCGACGGGAAAGAGAGGGCGAGGTCGCGCAATTGCTGGAGCGTCAGCTTCTTCGACGTCGCGCGACTCTCTGGGGCGCTTTCTTAAGTGCCCCGAAACGCCGGCACCCAGCGGAGGTGGCGACTTGGGAACCAAGCAAGTGGAGGGCGTTTCTACCCAAAACTCCACGTCTTTGGTCAGCACAAAGGGGGAGATCAACTCCGCTAGGAGAGAAGAGAGACGGGCAGTGGCTCTGGATGAGGTGGCTGAAATGGCAAGTCAGGCCAGAGAGCGGCGGTCTACTCGCTTGACCGCTGCCCAGGATCTGTCGGCGGTGGCACTAAATCGCCAAGTTATGGACAGTGTGGACGTGGTCCTGAAGGTTGCCACTAAGTCCGGCAACTTGAAGGGCACGTTTACGCGAGCTCTAAAAGAGGCGGCGGAAGAGATTAAGGAGGCGGTGGGGGTCCTCCTTAATCGCACGACCTCAGAGGAGACGGCAAAGCTACAGGAGGAGAACAGCCGTCTCCAATCCGAGATGGAGGTCATCCGACGAGAACTTGCCGCTCTACGGGCCGACTTTTGTCGGCAGCAAGAGCGTGCACCTCCTGCACCTTCTGTGTCCACTCCAGCACCTGGGTCTCTGCAAGCCGAGCTGGTTGCGGAAATAGCTCGGACCGTAATACTCCAAGTAGGGGACATGATGAATGCCCGTTTTGAGGGGTTGGAGTCGAGACTTCTCCCAGCCCAGACCCTCCGGCCGCCACTTGCAGCGGACAATCGGAGGAATGAGGAGACTTTAATGGTGGGGCTCCCGCAGTTGGCCAAAACATCCACGGCTGGGGCCAAAAAGACAGCGGAGGCGGCCAAAAAGCCTGTGGTTCGGGCTAAAAACCCTGTGGCTGGGACCAAAAAACCTGTGGCTGGGGCCAAAAAACCTGTGGCTGTGACCAAAAAGCCAGTGGAGGGCTCCAAAAAGTCCGCTGAGGTGACTTCCTGCCTAGAGGGAGCCGCGGAACTTGCGACCGCAACCGGGCCAAACACCGAGGCCTGGTCAACGGTCGTAAAAAGGAAAAAGGGCCGCCAGAACAAAAAGGTGCCAACGCCAAAGGGCCTGGCCGCCTCAAAAAGCGTGGGGCCGCCCAAGATTCGCACCCCACGCTCTGCGGCTGTAGCGGTCACGCTGCAGCCTGGAGCCGTGGAAAGGGGCGTGACGTACAAGGCGATCCTAGCGGAGGCGAGAACCAAGTTCAAGTTATCTGAACTTGGCATACCGTCCATCCGCTACAAAATAGCCGCCACGGGAGCCCGGCTAATCGAGGTGGCGGGTGCTTCAAATGGCGAAAAGGCAGACGCCCTTGCCGCTAAACTGAAGGAAGTGCTCAATTCGGAGGATATCCGGGTTTCCAGGCCCATGAAAACGGCTGAAGTGCGCGTTGATGGGCTGGACGACTCGGTGACCCAAGAGGAAGTTTTATCGGCTATTGCCCGAATCGGCGAGTGCCCGCTTGAAAACCTGCGGGCAGGCGAAATTCGCCACGACTCTGGCGGGCTCGGCACGATCTGGGTGCGGTGCCCGGTAGCGGTAGCGAAGAAGGTCGCCGATGGGGGGCGTTTGCTGGTGGGGTGGGTTGCGGCGAGGGTTAGGCTGCTGCAACCCAGGGCCATGAGGTGCTACCGATGCCTGGGCATTGGGCATATCCGGGCACAGTGCACCGCCGAAGTTGACCGCAGCGATCAGTGCTATCGCTGCGGTCAGCCCGGCCATAAAGCGGCCCAGTGCTCCGCGGCACCAAACTGCAGTCTTTGTGCGGCTGCAGGAAAGCCGGCGGGTCACAAAGCAGGTGGCAAGGCCTGCGCCGCGCCCCCCGCCAGGAGGGCTAAAAAGAGATTTGTGGAGGGGACCGAGGCTGCCGGGGGATCCGCACCCCTCCCGCAGTCTAGTTGCCCTTCGGTCGACTCCCGACCCCAGGAAGAGATTGCCGAGGAAATGGAATACCAATAATGGCAAACTACCATTTCCTCCAGGGCAATATCAACCACTCTGCCAGAGCTCAGGATCTTTTGCTCCAGAGCATGGCGGAGTGGTCGATAGACGTGGCGGTGGTCGCTGAGCCGTATTTTGTCCCTCCCCGTGATAGCTGGGTAGGGGACCTCAGCGGTTTAGTGGCCATCATTGGCGGGACTCTTGGCAACCCGACCCGAGGTCGCGGCTGGGCTGCCGCCCTCGTGGACGGCGTGGTCGTCATTGGGGCATACTTCTCGCCCAACAAGAGTCTCGCCGACTTCGAGAGTTTCCTTGTCGAGCTAGGATCCGTCGTGGGCCGATACCACCCACGCCCTGCGTTAGTACTCGGCGATCTCAACGCCAAATCCGCGGCTTGGGGATCACCAGTCACTGATGCTAGGGGCGTGGTGCTGGAAGAGTGGGCAATCACGACGGGTCTGGCCGTCCTCAATCGGGGATCGGACTACACGTGCGTGCGGCAGCGGGGCGGGTCCATAGTGGACGTATCGTTCGCTAGCCCCGTGGTCGCGCGCCGTGTCCGGGATTGGCGTGTCGCTGTGGAGGTGGAGACGTTATCGGACCACCGATATATTCGTTTCGACGTCTCCACCCAGACCACTGGCGGCCGCGGTCCGTCGGCCTCACAAAGAGACGGTCCACGCTGGGCGCTGAAGCGCATTGACAGGGAGGCTCTCGAGGAAGCCGCTATTATCCAGGCCTGGAACAGGGAGTAGGCGACGGACAGATCCGTTGACGTCGAAGCGGAGGCGCTGTGGTTCCACGGGGCGATGACGCTAATCTGCGATGCGTCCATGCCCCGGGTCCGCAGACAGTCCGCAAGGCGCCAAATGTACTGGTGGTCTGCCGAGATCGCGCAACTACGCATAACGTGCGTGGCGGTTAGGCGCCGGTACACTCGCTACCGAAGGAGACGTCGACGGGATCCCGAAGAGGAAGCTGCGCGGTATGAGGTGTACCGCGTAGCTAGGATGACTCTGCAGCTAGCCATCGGCGAGGCCAAGACACGAGGCAGGGAAGAGTTGCTGGAGACCCTAGACGGAGATCCGTGGGGGCGCCCTTACCGTATGGTCCGAGGAAAACTCCGCCCCTGGGCCCCCCAACTTACGGAGGGACTCCAACCTCAGCTGCTGGAGGAGGTGGTTGCGGCACTCTTCCCTGCAAGAGCGGAACACGTGCCACCGTCGATGGCTCCGCCTGCATCTGCAGAGTCAGAAGAGTTTAGCACTAGCGTCCCTGAGGTGACAGAAGCGGAGATGAGGGCGGCCGTGATGCGGCTTCGGGCGAAAAACACTGCCCCGGGGCCCGACGGAGTACCCGGCCGCGCCCTCGTATTCGCCTTAAAGGCCCTAGAGCCCCAAGTGATAGGACTGTATTCAGCGTGCCTCGAGCGGGGCCAGTTTCCCATTCAGTGGAAGACAGGTTCGTTGGTCCTGCTCAGGAAGGTGGGGCGCCCTGCGGGCTCTCCGTCTGCGTACCGGCCCATAGTGCTGCTTGACGAGGTGGGCAAGTTATTCGAACGGATAATCGCGGACCGCCTTGTCAGCCACTTGTGCAGAGATGGGCCGGACCTGGACGACAACCAGTTTGGTTTCCGGCATGGGCGTTCTACCATAGACGCAATCATGCAGGTGCGAGTCCTGGCGGAGGAAGTTGTGTTTCGGGGCGGGGTGATGCTGGCGGTGTCCTTGGACATATCCAACGCCTTCAACACCCTGCCCTGGAGTTGTATTAGGGAGGCGCTTCGTTATCATCGGGTACCTCCCTACCTCCGCCACGTGGTCGGGGCCTACTTAGCAGAAAGGTGTGTCACCTACAAGGGACGCGACGGCAGAGGCCAGCGCGAGATGTCGTGCGGTGTCCCACAGGGTTCGGTTCTGGGACCGCTCCTGTGGAACATCGGATACGACTGGGTATTGAGGGGCGAGCTCCAGCCGAGGGTGAACCTGACGTGTTACGCGGACGACACGCTGGTCACGGCTCGGGGGAGCTCGCACAGGGAGGCAGCGTTGCTGGCTACGGCGGCGGTCTCACAGGTGGTGAACCGCATCCGGCGCTTGGGTCTGGAGGTGGCCCTCAGCAAGTCGGAGGCCATCACTTTCCATGGCCCCCGACGGGCGCGCCACCGCCGGGATCACACATCGTGGTCGGGGGAGCCCGAATCGCTGTCGAGTCTACCATGAAGTATTTGGGATTGGTGCTCGACAGCCGCTGGGACTTCGGCCCTCACTTTCGGCGGCTGGCGCCCAAGTTGCTGGGCGCAGCGGGCGCACTGTCAACGCTGCTTCCCAATTTGGGGGGCCCAAGCACCGCCTGCAGGCGGTTGTATGTGGAGATCGTGCGATCCATGGCCCTGTATGGGGCCCCAGTGTGGGCAGCTGACCTAACGGCCCGCAGTATCGCAGTGTTGCGAGTACCGCAAAGGGTGATGGCCGTCAGAGTCATCAGAGGGTATCGCACGATCTCCTACGAGGCGGCTTGCGTACTGGCAGGATCCCCGCCGTGGGACCTGGAAGCGAGAGCCCTCGCGTCACTACATCGGTGGCGCGAGGAGGCGCGGATGCAGGGGGTGGTACTGGTGCAGCGGCAGATCATGCTGCGCCGGTCCGAGCTCCGTCAGGTCGTGGTGGCCGAATGGCGGGACAGGCTTCTGCGCCCTACCGCTGGCCTCGCCACCATCGGGGCGGTCCAGCCGGTGCTCGATGACTGGCTCGGGAGGAGGCATGGCTCCCTGTCATTTAGGGCGACGCAGGTGCTCTCAGGATACGGCTGCTTCGGGGGGTACCTGCGTCGCATAGGCAGGGAGCCAGACGCTCGGTGTCATCACTGCGTCCATTGCCGGGAGGATACGGCGTGGCATACGCTTGCAGAGTGAGCAGCTTGGGAGGAGCCACGCCGTGACCTCGTTTCGGAAGTGGGAAGTGACCTGTCGCTGCCGGCTGTGATTAATTCTATGGTCGGCGGCGCAGCGTCGTGGGACGCGGTGATCTCCTTCTGCGATAATGTCATGTCGCAGAAGGAGGCAGCGGAAAGGGAGAGAGAGATGTCGACTGCTCTCCCGGCCCGCAGCAGGCGCACCGGGCGTCGGCAAAGGGCACATAATGCCCTCTTCCGGCCCCCCTAAATGGGTCCAGGGACGGCGGACTCGGGGACGTCCGCCGCCCCCTATCATATAAGACCCGAGGTGGCGGCGCGTAATGTTCCACGCGCGCCTCTCTTAGACGTCGCGGGGGAGTTAAACTCACTCCCCCCGCTTGACCAGACGGGGCCCGCAGAGGCGGGCCGGCACTAGCCGGGGGTTACGTTGAAGAGTGCTTAAGTGTCCCCGTAGCCCCCGGTGCAAGTGTGCGAGGGAACACGGGGTGGTTTTAGTCAGTAGAAGTCTGACAGACCCCTTCGCCCGCCCCAGGGCGGAGGACATCCATGAGGATTTCCACCCCGTTAAAAAAAAAAAAAAAAAAAAGGTTCCGAAACCAAAATCAGTCGCACGCGCAACTTCGAGACCAAAATGAATTTGAACTTTTATAAATAAAGTTCAAATTACTGTGACGCTTATGATGACATAACTAAGTATCTATAATATTAAGTTTAAAGTTTTTTTTAAGTTTAATATTAAATTTTTATTTTTATTTATATTTTTAACTATACTTATATAATAAATCTGAAGAGTTTGTATTTTCAAGAAGAGGAGCTCGTGACTAATTAATAACAGCCACACGGGTCAATCGGTCAGGTTAAGCTACGCGTGGATGGGTGACCATCTTTACATACCGAGACCCCTCCGTGCTTCGGAATGCACGTTAAGCGGTTGGTCCTGCCTGTCATTCGTGGATCTTTGACAGTCGTTACGGGTCGTCATTACGTCGTACGGGTTTCGGCCCCGACTTACGAGTTGTAGGTCGTGGGTACGAATCCAGGCAGGCGCTTTACTTTGTGTAAATAATTTCATCACCACTGCTCTCAAAACGGTGAAGGAAAACATCGTGAGGAAACCGGCATGTCCTAGAACCAAAAATTCGAAGACATCCCAACTAGCAAAATCAGCACTTATAACGCTTTCAAGACTATTTTTTCATGCACTTATAAGATACTTGAAGTATGCTACAAACAAGGATTTGGGCGCAAGTATAGGAGCATATATTTCTGTAACGATCTTACAATGAACTTGGATAAAGTCATTAACTCATATAATATACTTGACGAAAAACAATAGTTTCTATAACAATCTTAGCCTATGCAGTTACAGGCACTAGTGCTTCTATAACGCTCTGACTCCAGTATCTTATGAAAGCTATCAATTTTAAAATGCGCTTGTAACATACTTGGTTATTTGTTATAAGTACGTTTTATAGGTATAAACTGTAACTTGCACGTGTTTTGTGTTTGAGAAATTTGTTTTTGATATTCCTTACTACTATAAATAATTCCATTATTATTCATTCGTTTTTAATATAGCTAGTTACTTTGTGAATATAGTGTGGAAACTGGTGGGGAAGTCAAATTTACTGTGAATATGTACCGAATAATGTTTTTTTCTTAACGCCTACAGCAAAATTGAACATTGTGAAGTTATTGTTAAAATTTAATTTCAATGATTCTAGTGAATATTCGCCATGTTTTAAAAATGCTCTGCATTGAGTACTTTATAGAATCGCTATAAACAAATTAGTACTTATTACAGTTTTGGTAACTATCTCTTCTCCTCCATTTTAAAACAAATTAGGGTTCCTCATGAATTGTTTATCAACCTCATCCGTAAAATCGGGCTCGATATGGGCGATTAAGCTTTGATTATTTTTTCGTCCGTCAACTGTTTATGCAAGTTTACAAGACTTATTTGTTTTTAACAAAGTTCGTGCATCTTTGGGTAGAATGTTTTTAATTCTTTTGTATAATATTATTGATAGTTCATTTGGTGCCACTGCCAAATGCATTATATTCAATTTTATAGCCCAGCTTTGTATATCTTGAAGTAATTAATGATTCTTTTCAGACTCTGTGCTTTCTTTTATTTCTGAATCATATTCTTCCTCATGGCATTTTCTTCCTGTTCTTCATGATTAGAATAGCACTCAACAGGTACAACATTATTTTCGACGGAACTCTCTATTACATAATCTGTTGCACTTGACTATGAGATGACAAACTATAAGTTGACAAAATGGCTGACGTTTACTTACAAAGTACTTGGTCCAGTAATTTGTAAGCATGTTTGCTCTCATAGCGTATTCGTAACATGCTAACAATCATATAAGAGACTTCAATAAGACGATAATGCCAAATACTTAGAAGGATCTCTGCTAAGTATGTTAAAAGTAAATGTATCCTATAACTGTCCTATAAGTTAATCTTGTAGTAGCTATAGGACTTAGTTATAGCAACCAATGCTCTCGAGTATATTTAGTCTTGTGAAAGGCATTTATAAGTATATGGGTCTTATAACTGTTCTATAAGTTAAACTTGTATTTACTATAAGATTAAGTTATAGAAGCAAATGCTCCTGAGTAAATTAAGGCTTGTGAAATGCTACTATAAGTAAAATAGTCTACACCAATGCACTTATGAGAATCTTATAAGTGTTAATAGACTTATCATATTTTTTTATAAGATTACTGTGCTTGTTGGGATGTGACATTTACCAACCCGCACAGGGCCCGCGTGGTAGATTACAGCCCATTTCCTCTCACAGAGAGGAGGCCTGTGTCCCAGTAGTGGGAACATTATAGGCTGATTATGCTGCAGGTCGTCAGAAGCCCGAAAGTCTGACAACCAGTTTTACCAAGGGGTATCGTGTTATCCAGTAACTGGGTGGTGGAGGTCAGATAGATAGTCGTTCCAAAAAAAAGTCGCAAATAAATGTATTTTCTTTCTTTCTTTCTTTCTCCACGTAAAATACTCTAAGTACTAAAATAATCGAAGAGCACAGGGTGGGTCTATATTGCACGCCAGTGTATTTTTTACAAATGATAAATGATTTTATTTCTGTATGTAGGTTTGAACAGACACTTTTACACGTCAATTATATTTTAAAAACTAGATGAGGTCAGCGTTTCCTATCTGACTACTCTGAGATTCCATAAACATGGACATAATCTTGGTCCGATCATTTGAAGACCATGTGGATTTGTGTCTGAAATGGTCTTTAGAGTAAAAACCACAAGAAAGAAAGAAAAGAAGTAAAAGAAAAGAAAGAAAGAAAATACATTTATTTGCGACTTTTTTTTTCTTTCTTTCTCCACGTAAAATACTGGTATTCGACTGCATCTCGTTAGACTCTAAACCGACCCCAAAAATAAAAATAAAACTAACAGTCGGATTTGAAAATTATTTTTTGCATTTGATAGCCTAATTCTTAAGGAAGGTTATAGACTATTTAACATCACGCTATGACCGACACTTAGGAACCGAGAAAAGAGGAAAAAGTCAGAAAGAATGCTAAGCGAAAAACGAAGAACTAGTGGCGGGCGATGCGCTGCGACGCGGTGGGTTGGGGCCGAAATTTCATGCGAACGAAGTCGCGGGCAGAAGTTGTTTAATTATACAACGTGTTTTTTACATCCTATAACTCTAGGGTTATCCTACTATCCGACTAATATTATAAATATGAAAGTGTGGATGTTTGGATGTTTGTTACTCAATCACGCTAAAACGGCTGAACGGATTTGGATAAAATTTGGCACATGGGTAGAATATGACCTGGATTAGGACATAGGATACTTTTTATCCCGATATTCCCACGGGATCGAGATTTCTGCGGGTGAAACTGCGGGGCGCAGCTAGTATTCTATAAGTAAAAAAAAATACAATAAGTCCTAGAATATGTGGTCCAAAAATGCATAGTTTCGAAGATATAATCAATCATAATTAATTTAGGTCAAAAATTGTCACCTGTATGACGAATCTTTACTTTTGCGACGTTGCCAAACTTCGCAGTAGTTTAGTAAAGTATAATGTAGCGGGATAGTGCAGCTTGTAAAAAATATTTACGTGTGTGGGTATCGGGCTTCCCCGTAGCTAAAGCTTTAAGCTAAGAAAATGCGACGTTGTAATATTTCACGTAAGGATGTTTTACATTAATAATTGTGACTTAGTCGAATTATTTTACACCTCATCGAAGTTGAAAGGGCACAGTGTGCCATACTCAAGGTTGGAGCTGGTCTCCCCTTTCGCTTTCCGACTACTGACCTATACAAAGAATGGGACACTCTCACTGTCAGACAAACGTTCATACTTCGTACGTTACTAAAAAAACATTCCCAAATGCAGTTTGACGCCAAGCTACTCAAAGACAACCGACGAAAGGGTAGGGTATGTCCCACGGCTCAATTCAAATCAACTCTTCCTAAAAGGTTCTATTGCTTCCTTGGGCACTATCTGTACAACAATTGAATAAATTCCTAAACCTATATCCAAAAACTCGATCAAACTGTATTAAAGAATTAAAAAAATACTTAGAAACACTTGACTATCATAAAACTGAGAATATTTTGACCGTTCTGAAATAAAACAAATTTGACCAAACCCACACATACATAGTTGTCCCATACCTCCTTGAAACTCTCGCTGCACTCACTCCACAAAATTCCCCTTCACTCACACACGGCTCATCTGAATTACTCACATACATCTCCTACTAGTCTAATACTTCACACAAGATTCATTCACACATCGTCTCACAACATTACTCAATAACCTCTGCAGAATTATAGGTGTAGGTATTTTTTTATAATTCTTTTTTATTTTTTTTTGTTATTAGTTCATATTTTATTTGTGTTAAGCATATTGTTAAATTCCTACTTAGTTTTTATTTTTGTTATGCATATTGTTTAACTTCGACTCTTGCACGGCATCTCTCTTAAAGCTAATTCTATCCGTGGAAGGGGCCTGGTGACCTGTAACACAGGTTTTGTCCAAAAACCTATATCAGGCACCAGTCTCTCATAAAGGTGGAATACAGCTGAGACAATTTTTTTTTTCCGACACATTAACTTTAAGTCAGCTTTGTGAAGAGAGAATAAATGATAAATTATTATTATTATTCATTTATTTATTTACATCCTTATTAAGTATGACGGCGCGTTTGATTATTTAAGAGTGAATGTCAACCGGATATGCCTAACGCCATCTATCGAAGAATTCGGTTGTCATTCACTCTGACGCAACACCAACAGCTAGCGTGGGGAGGACGAACGGTGCGACGAGGCAGTTGGAATCCGAGAGGCGACCCGTTCGCATCACGAATACGCGCTACGTTTTTGGTGGAGTGTCTAGTGATTTAGTGTTCCTAATAATTGATGCTTGTAATACGATCCTGATTATATTTTGTGTAAAATACGTCGTTTGATTCTTCTCGCCCGATCATCCACGTCCTAGTAAAATCGACCATGGATCCAAATGATATTGTGGACCGTCCTTACGTCCCTTTATCAGAAGTGGGATGCGAAGGGCATTTACAAGGAGAAGATATCAATGCGCACGTGGCATCGTCGCAGAATTTACTGCGCAATATGGAAGCCTTATTATCTCGCCTCTTGAAGACTCCGCCGCCCACCGAAGATTCAAACCGCATGACAATACAACTAGTGCGGTTTGACCCTGATGAAAAAGATGCGGACATAGAAGGTTGGTGCAGGATAACGGAAATAGTAGTGAATAGCAGGAAACTAGATGGTGCAGAACTTTTGCTAGCGCTTACACACGCTCTGAGAGGACGGGCAGCCACGTGTTTGACCAGATTGCAAACTTCACAGTTAACATGGATGCAAATAAAGGAATTACTCCTAGCAAAATTTGGAAAACCAATGCTACCGCAAGATCACTTCGACGAGATATTAAGATTCCAACTTGGTACGAAAGAAACCGCAAGTGAAGCTGCAACACGTGTCTGGAGCATGATAGAGCGCATTCCTCGCACCAATATGTCAGAAGACGTCATCACGGGGTTTGTAGCTTCTGTGCTATGCCAAAAAGATGGTACTATACGACGAGAGCTGCAGTCTTGTAATGTATCTACCAGAGCTCAGTTGCTAAGAGTTCTCAACGGTGTTCCGTCGAAACGAAAATACGAAGGACCAGAAAGCAACGAGACCGAAGTCAAAAGAAGCCGCTACTGCAACGAACCACGCTTTACTGGATCGTGTCATCGGTGTGGTGTATCAGGCCACCGAGCCGTGGACTGTCGCAGACGCCGCGAAGAGCCTGTTGCTAAAGCAACTACAAAGACAGCCGAGCAGCCTATGAAGACGCACGTCCATCCGCGTCCTGTCACTTGTTACGTTTGTGGACAACAAGGGCACGTGGCATCGGCGTGTCCAGACCGCAAAGGGAGCAACGAGAAACCGGATGTCAGGGAGGTTCATCTGTGCGAGCGAAGGCCGGCAACCGGCACCTTTACTACGTCCGCGGGTGAGCTCGTTTCTTTTCTTTTTGATAGCGGTTCCGCCTGTTCATTGGTGACTTCCGACATGGCTAGCAGGCTACCGGGTACATTATCTAAAGAAATTGTTCATCTCACGGGTATTGGAGATAATAATGTAGTGAAGTGCGACTTGCAGATACTTAGCCCCATCAAGGTTGAAGGCATTCAATTAGATGTATTGTTTCATGTAGTTCCCAACGCTGCTATTAGCGAACCAGTTATTATAGGCAGGGATATTTTAGACAAGTGTGTTAATGTCGAAATTAATAATGAGCGCATTCATTTCTCGTTACGCAGGGAGGTTAGCCTTGTAGAGAAATCGAGTCAGTATGATTTTACTAACATTGATACAGATTTACAAGGTGAGCATAGGGTAGCCCTCATCAGATTATTACAAAAATACCGCGCGTTCTTCATAGGAGGCATACCGATACGTCGCGTCTCTACAGGTTTTATGCGAATAGAGTTAATTGACCCAAATAAAACTGTACAGCGGCGTCCTTATAGGTTGTCACCAGCAGAAAAAGAGATAGTTAGGGATAAAATAAGAAATCTTTTAGAAGCGGAAGTTATTCGCGAGAGCACGTCACCCTTTGCCAGTCCGATACTACTCGTTAAAAAGAAAGACAATTCTGATAGAATGTGTGTAGACTATCGCGAGCTTAACGCTAATACCCGGCCAGAACATTACCCGTTACCGATAATTGATGAGCAAATAGATCGTCTTCACGGTGCTTGTTATTTTTCGTCATTGGACATGGCATCAGGCTACCATCAAATTTTGATAGACCCCAATGGCGACAGCATAGCTCGTACATCTTTCGTGACCCCGGAGGGGCAATATGAGTTCCTTGCCATGCCCTTTGGCTTACGAAATGCAGCGTCGGTCTATCAAAGGTGTATTAACAAAGCTCTAGGTACACTTAAGGATACGGTGGCATTGGCTTATATGGATGACGTCCTCTGTTATTCTGATGACGTCGCACGCGGCCTTGAGCGTTTAGACCTTACACTTAAAGCTCTATCTGAAGCGGGTTTTTCGCTAAATGTTCATAAATGTAAATTCATGAAAAATGAAGTAGATTTCCTCGGTTATGTCGTAAAATCAGGTCAAGTAACTCCCAATCCTAGGAAGGTCCAAGCACTAACTGATGCACCTACTCAACGAACAGCCAGTCAAGTTCGTCAATTTTTAGGTCTTGCACCTTATTTTCGGCGTTTTATTCCAAATTATACCCGCTTAGTAGGTCCTTTATACCCCCTAACAAAACTAAAAGGTCCGATAACCTGGACGAGCCAACATAGTGAGATCCACAAAACCATAGTTAGCATATTGACATCAGAGCCGGTCTTGACGATCTTTGACCCTAAATCCCCAGTAGAGCTTCATACAGATGCGAGCTCAGAAGGGTATGGTGCAATTCTTATTCAGCGACGTAATAATCTACCACATGTGATATCCTACTTTAGTCGTCGGACAGCCGAAACTGAATCTCGTTACCATTCCTACGAACTTGAAACCTTGGCGGTGGTCCGAGCAGTCGAGCATTTTAGACATTATCTGTATGGACAGCACTTCACAGTTTTCACGGACTGTAATTCTCTTAAGGCGTCAAAGTCTAAAACCGATCTTACACCCCGAGTCCATCGGTGGTGGGCCTTTCTCCAGGCTTATGACTTTGACATTGTCCACAAGCAAGGGAGTAGCATGGAACATGCCGATTTCCTCTCCAGAAATCCACTCGACGAACCTACTGCAAACCAGCCCGATACCAATCTGTCCAAGAGATACAAGTCTGTTCAATTCGTTGAACTTCATCAGGGTTGGCTGACAGTTGAACAAAAGAGAGATAGTGAAATACAGGACCTAATTATTAAGCACAACAACAAAGAACTCCGTGAAGCCGTTGCCCATACCTACGATGTTCGAAAAGGGATACTTTATAGAAAAATTGAGCGTAACAAAAGTAGCTATTGGCTCCCCGTTGTACCGCGCTCCCTCACTTGGACTTTAATCAACCACGTCCATACAGAGATTAAGCACCTCGGCGCGGAAAAGACGCTAGACAAACTATACGAGCAGTATTGGTTCCCACAAATGTCAAAGTTAGTGCGCAAATTTGTAGATTCTTGTATAGTGTGCAAAGCTTCAAAGGGTCCATCGGGTGCTACCCAGATAAGACTTCATCCGATTCCTAAAGTTTCTACTCCTTGGCATACCATACACATTGATATCACGGGTAAACTCAGTGGAAAAAGCGATCGCAAAGAATATTCATCGGTAATTATCGATTCCTTTACCAAATATGTTCTGCTTGAATATACCCCCTCGTTAGATTCAGCAAGTGCTATTAAAGCTTTAAAAAAAGCGGTTTGCCTTTTTGGAGCACCTAAACGTGTTATAGCTGACCAAGGGAGATGCTATATAAGCGCCGAGTTTAGAGAATTTTGTAGTGACCATTCCATAGACCTTCATCTCATCGCAACAGGATCTAGTAGAGCAAACGGACAGGTAGAACGCGTAATGCGCACCCTGAAAAGCATTCTCACTATAATTGAGAACGACCCGAACAAAACTTGGCGAGATGAACTTCTAGATGTGCAGTTAGCTATAAATAGTACGCGATCTAGGGTAACTGGATTTTCCCCACAGAACTAATGTTTGGAATAAAAGCTCAATCGTTAGGTATGTCAAAAATTGTACTTGGTTCCGAACCCCAACCCCGATCAGACTTAGACACCATTAGACGTAACGCCTCTGATAACATTGCGAAAGCGGCTTCAGCAGAAGTAGAACGGTTCAATCGAGGCAAGGCAATCGTGAAGCCATTCTCTATAGGCGAGTATGTTTTTATAAGAAACAACGAGCGCAATCAGACAAAACTTCACAAAAAATTCAAAGGTCCATTTTTTATTACCAAGGTGTTAGAAAATGATAGGTATGAGCTGAAAAACATTGATGGGTCTAATCGGACTTATAAATATGCGCACGAAAATCTGCGTTTAGTACCCAGGGGCCATGACGGTCTAGTAGAGATAGCTACCTCATTGATTAATAATGATGAGGAGGAGGCCGAGACGGCGGAGCAGGGCCAGATCGATAGGGCACTAACATTAGATGATGATAGTGACACACTATCGGTGTCCAGCGGTCATACTGAAACTGCAAGCTCAGTAACCCTCTCAGCATCAGAGCGTGAGGAACTTCAAGGTTAGTAATGTCAGTTTTATGAGAATTAATTACTGCTACAGAATGTCTAAGAAGCCGTCATAGGAGATGACAGGTAGAGAGCCAGTTGTCGGACCATGTTGTCATTTGAGATGATGACTGGTCGAAGGATCGCTGTCACTCTCTGGGCTGGGTGTGGTCATATGAGATGACAGGTAGAGAGACAGTTGGCCGGTCCACGTTGTCATATGAGATGATGATTGGTCGAAGGGACGCTGTCACTCTAAGCTAGGTGTCACCATATGAGATGATGACTAGTCGAGGGCTAGGTTGTCCGGTCCACGTCATCATAGGAGATGATGGCTGGTCGAAGGGACGCCTTGGCCAGTGTTGGGTTGCATGAGGTCAAACTTAATCGCCTTGCGTATATGTGAACTTATGTGTGGGTCCTTAAATGTCCAAAGACAAAGACAGTGTACCTATCATGTCAGGATAGGACGAGCAAACTGAAAGTGGTAATCCCAGCGGGTTTTATTTTCCTATTTTTACAAAGTAACTCAACGCTGAAAGAAACTGAGCAGCACGAGGACGTGCTAGTGTCAGTCTGGCCGTGACGGCGCGTTTGATTATTTAAGAGTGAATGTCAACCGGATATGCCTAACGCCATCTATCGAAGAATTCGGTTGTCATTCACTCTGACGCAACACCAACAGCTAGCGTGGGGAGGACGAACGGTGCGACGAGGCAGTTGGAATCCGAGAGGCGACCCGTTCGCATCACGAATACGCGCTACGTTTTTGGTGGAGTGTCTAGTGATTTAGTGTTCCTAATAATTGATGCTTGTAATACGATCCTGATTATATTTTGTGTAAAATACGTCGTTTGATTCTTCTCGCCCGATCATCCACGTCCTAGTAAAATCGACCATGGATCCAAATGATATTGTGGACCGTCCTTACGTCCCTTTAAGTACATTTTTAAATATTTTTATAAAAACATTAAAAAAAAACATTTAAAAATATAAAAAATTGTGGTCCGCCGGTATCGGGAGCAGGGTCCAAGCTACCGGTGGTTAGGACTCCAGAGATAGGAAACTCCTCACAATGCGAGCCGTATCGAGGAGTACTGCCTTCTGAATCAGGCCCTTGATCCAACTGCCTAACGAGAGCCTCGAGAGATGCTGGTCGAGGCTTTCGGCCACCAGGCCATTGGCCGATACGACAATCGGCACAATGATAGCCGAGCTCACATTCCACATGTCAACAACCTCATGTGCTAAGTCGAGATATTTAATTTGTTTCTCTTTCTCAGCTTTCACGAGGTTCTCGTCATGCGGAATGGTAATATCGACAATCATTGTGCGGCGCGCTAATCGATCTATCACCACTATATCAGGTTTATTGGCGACAATAGTCCTGTCAGTAATGATAGACCGATCCCAGTACAACGTGATATGGTCATTTTCGAGAACTGGGTCGGGCACATACTTGTAGTACGGCACCTCAGAATCCACTAGTTTATATTTCAAAGCAAGTTGCTGATGAATAATCCTGGCTACTTGGTTATGCCTGTGCAAGTACTCGCCGTTAGCTAGACGAGAACAACCAGAGATAATATGTCTGATAGTCTCACCCGGACGATGGCATGCCCGACACATGTCAACCGTCCCATCTTTCATAATATGTCTCCGGTAGTTATTCGTCAAGATAACTTCGTCCATAATTGCACAGACGAAACCTTCAGTTTCCCCGAAAAGGTCACCAAAACGTAGCCAGGATACGGACGCTAAGAAATTTACACCGGGCTCATGAAGAGCCCTATAGAAGCGTCCGTGAAGCTCCTTGCTTTGCCATACCTCCTTGCGGTCATTGGTAGTAAGTACCACAGGTTTGCGCCAATTCTCTTTAGCCATGGAGAGCGGGGTGAGTCCCTCGTCCACTGCTACCACATCACGGTGCATACCCACCTCGGTTTTTAAAAAATATTCCCTGAGACTGCACATTTCGCGGTTGTGGAGGGTCTTTGCATTTAAAAAGCCTCGACCCCCGCACTTCCGCGGTATGTACAGTCTCATCACTGATGATCGTGGGTGATGCATACGGTTTGCGGTCAGCAGTGTACGGACCCTCCTATCTAGGGCGTCGAGTTCAGTCTGAGTCCATTTGAGTATGCCGAAAGAGTACATCAAAACTGGCATGACCCAACCGTTGAAGGCCCGCACCTTGTTTCCGCCTGAAAGAAGACTAATTAATACTTTCTTCAAGCGACCAAAGAAGCGCTCCTTCAACGATTGCTTCATGTCAGCAACGTTGATGCCTAAAGCTTCCGACATACCCAAATACTTATAGCTTTCGGATGAGGAGAGGGATCTAAGGTGTAAGGAATCCGAAAGTTGAATTCCCTCGGATTCCATAATCTCACCTCGCTTTACATGCATGACTGCACATTTGTCCACACCAAATTCCATCCTGATGGCGTTACTGAAAGTTTCAGTTACCTTCAGTAGCTCCATCAGTTGCAATTTGTTGGGGGCAAAGAGTTTCAAGTCATCCATGTAGAGGAGATGAGATATGACCTGACCACCTCTCCTCAACTGATAGCCTAGACCTGAATCCTCAAGTAATGTGCTTAAAGGATTCAGGGCTAAGCAGAACCAAAGTGGACTCAAACTGTCGCCCTGAAATATTCCTCGTTTAATCCATACAGGCTCATCGCTCCCCTGGATCCGTCGACACCCTGGATAGCGAAGAACCGTTCTTCATTGCCCCATACACGACCTAAGGAAGGTGCGTAGAGTTGTATCTATCTTGTACAACTCCAGCACCCTCATGAGCCATGTATGTGGCACCGAATCGTAGGCCTTCTTATAATCTATCCAGCATGTCGACAGATCCTTGCGGGATCGACGAACCTGTTGGCTTATGGCCATATCGATGAGGAGTAGCTCCTTAGTACCGCGGGACCCGTTCCTACATCCATTTTGAGAGGCTGACATAATCGTGTTACTTTCAATGTGCGTATTAATTTTCGCTCTCAAAATGGATGTAAGAAGTTTATAGACCGTCGACAAACACGTGATCGGTCTATAATTCTTGGGATCCGTGGGACTACCTGACTTGTGGAGCAGGTGGGTAACGCCTGTTGTTAGAAACTGCGGAAGCGACCCAGACTCTAAAGATGACTGGAACTGAGATGCCAGGCGGGCGTGTGAACTAATTAGCCATTTCAACCAAAAGTTGTGCAATCCGTCCGGTCCCGGTGACTTCCAATTCGGTAACGGATGGACTGCTCTGGCGACGTCTAGTGGCGTAATTAGTACTGCTTCCATTTCTGGTACAGTTTCACACGCCCGCCCGACATCCCGCATCCAGCCAGCCTCAGCGTGACATACGGGCACTGACCAGATGTTGCGCCAGAATGTACTCGTGGCGGCATCATCCGGGCGGCACTCGTCCGTCACATTTTGTTCAGGTCGCTCCCAAGCTCTATACACCCATCTCTCATCGCTCTGGAACATGCGATTCTGTGTGTACCGATCAACCCGCCGCTTATACCGCCGAATACGGCTCGCCAATGCACAAACTTTCTGCTTCAGGAAGTCGATGCGCTCTGTGACACGGGATATGTAATCTCGAGGGCTGATTCCAATCCCCGAGAATGCCCGCCTTACAAAGCGCATCACTCGTGGTCGTGTATTGCCCTCTCTGAAGCAGTATAGTTTGCCGATGAGTACCCTGGCCTCATCTACACGACGTTCGATCCTGCACTGCCAGGCTGGTACGGTTGGTTTTGGTCGAGTAGCCCCGTCAGAATTTGGAAACTTGACGTTAGCTAAACGACATGCCGCAACAGCCGCGCAATACAGGATCGAATGTGTATCAACGAGATCCTCGCTGCGCTCGAACAAATCCTTAAGCTGCAAGTCCAAGGCACACACCAGCGCCCTATTTTTTTTGTGCATAGGTAGGCGTGGTAATCGAGGTCTAAGTTCGGTCGGAGTGGATCTGTACTCACGAAATGCATCCTCCAGAGCGCTCCTCAATCGGGCGTTGCACTGGCTACTTACTGAAGCAACCCTATCATCTTCCACTTCTACATCATGATTTGACCGCGGCGGTATTTCATCAATGCTTGACGGCTGTATCACGGTTTGTGTCGAACTCGAGACGATATGGTTGCTCAGCTCTGAGCGCAGACTATCAAGTGCGGCATCGTCCAATCTATGACTGCGTTGGATGACCCGCACCTGATCCGACAGTCGTTGGGCCGAGACGTTGACAGTTGGCTCTAGTTCCTGAAATAGAGACAGCATCCTACCACGGTACGCAGTGAGGTTAGTTCCTCCCTCTGTAGACCTGTAATATGCGCGCATGACGTTCTCGTTCATAGACCGAGTCCATTTCATGCGCTGCACACAACCACCGGCAGCGGGGACCCGGCTCGGGGCCGGACGGCCCCTAAGTCCCAAGCTCCTCGGTGGCCGGCCTCTCCCCTGCCGACGTACAGGTGTTGGCGACGTCGGCGGGGAAAAATACTCGTCGCTCGAGCTCGACGCAACTGCCGCGGCCGGTGTCATCACAGCGCTCACGGTGGGGCTGGATACCGGCGGCGGCGAGGCGGAGCTGAGCGAAGAGTCCGGAGGTGGTGGGCGTGCGCGATGTGCGGCTAATCTTGTCAACATTATTTCATTTTGCTAATATTTTTTCACTGATGTTTGAAGGTGACAACTGTCATGTCACCTCCGAATCGGTATTTTTTGATTTAATTTATTGAATTTTTGTGTAATATGGTCTCTTTTTTAGTTTGTCCATGGTTGTAATGGTCGGTTTTGGTTTATAAGGAAAAACTATAGTAAAAATGGATCAAAATTACGTTCACTGTTATAATTATATGAATATTAGAAAATGAGACGTTTAGTTGACACGGTGTTGCCAATATTATTATCCTTTATTTCATTATTGTACATATAAATTATATTTTTAAATATTAAAATATGAAAAAATATAAAAACATTTAAAAATATAAAAAATAGTGGCCCACCGGTATCGGGAACAGGGTCCAAGCTACCGGCGGTCAGGGCTCCAGAGAGAGAAACCTCCTAACAATGCGGGCCGTGTCCAAAATTACCGCCTTCTGAATCAAGCCCTTGATCCAGCTGCCCAACGAGAGCCTCCTCAGGTGTTGGTCGAGGCTCTTGGCTATTAATCCATTGGCTGTCACGACTATCGGTACAATGATCGCTGAGTCTACATCCCACATGTCGACAACCTCGCGAGCCAAGTCAAGATATTTGATTTGTTTATCTTTCTCGGCTTTCACGAGGTTCCCGTCATGTGGGACCGTTATGTCAACAATCATTGCACGCCGCTCTAATCGATCCACCACCACTATATCAGGCTTATTGGCAACAATAGTCCTGTCAGTGATGATGGATCGATCCCAGTACAATGTGATATTTCCATTTTCGAGAACTGGGTCGGGCACATACCTGTAGTACGGCACTTCCGATTCTACAAGGCTGTATTTGAGAGCAAGTTGCCGATGGATAATCCTGGCTACAAGGTTGTGTCTATGCAAGTATTCTTCGTTAGCTAGACTAGAACATCCGGAGATAATGTGTCTGATTGATTCACCCGGACGGTGGCATGCCCGACAAATGTCAACCGTGCCGTCTTTCACAATAAATCTCCGGTAGTTGTTTGTCATCATAACTTCGTCCATAATTGCACAGACAAAACCTTCGGTTTCTCCAAAGAGGTCACCGAAACGCAGCCAGGCTACGGACGCTAGTTGATCTATCTCGGGTCTATGTAGGGCCCGAAAATAGCGTCCGTGAAGCTCCTTACTCTGCCATACTTCCATGCGATCATTAGTGTCAAGCACTACTGGCTTGCGCCAGTTCTCTTTAGCCAAGGAGAGCGGGGTGAGCCCCTTGTCCATTTTGACCACATCTCGATGCATCCCCACGTCGGCCTCTAAGAAATATTCCCTGAGACTGCATATCTCGCGATTGTGGAGGGTCTTAGCATTTAAAAAGCCTCGACCTCCACATTTTCGCGGGATATACAGCCTCATTACCGATGACCGTGGGTGATGCATTCGATTTGCAGTCAGCAGTGTACGGAACTTCCTATCCAGGGCGTCGAGTTCAGTCTGAGTCCATTTGAGTATGCCAAAAGAGTACATCAAAACCGGCATGACCCAACCGTTAAAGGCGCGTACCTTGTTTCCGCCTGATAGAAGACTATTAAATACTTTTTTCAGGCGGCCAAAGAAGCGTTCCCTTAACGATTGCTTCATGTCAGTACCGTTGATGCCCAATGCTTCCGACATACCCAAATACTTATAGGTTTCGGATGCAGAGAGGGTTCTAAGGTTTATGGAATCCGAGAGTTGGGTTCCGACGGATTCCACAATCTTCCCTCGCTTTACATGCATGACCGCACATTTGTCCACAACAAATTCCATTCTGATGGCACTACTGAACATTTCAGTTACTTTCAGTAGCTCCATCAGTTGCAAATTGTTGGGGGCAAAGAGTTTTAGGTCATCCATGTAAAGGAGGTGAGATATAACCTGACCACCTCTCCTCAGCCGATAGCCTAGACCTGAATCTTCCAGCAGTGTGCTTAGAGGATTCAAGGCTAAGCAGAACCAAAGCGGACTCAAACTATCACCCTGAAATATGCCTCGCTCGATCCTTATCGGTTCGCTATTCCTCTGGATATTTCGACATCCTGGATAGTGAAGGACCGTTCTCCATTGCCCCATACATGACATCAGGAAGGTGCGCAGAGTTGCATCTACTTTATACAACTCCAGCACTCTCATAAGCCATGTATGTGGCACCGAGTCATAGGCCTTCTTGTAATCTATCCAACATGTCGACAGATCCTTTCGGGAACGACGAACTTGTTGGCTAATGGTCATATCAATGAGGAGTAGCTCTTTAGTACCACGGGACCCGTTTCTACATCCATTTTGAGAAGGAGACATGATAGAGTTGGTGTCTATATGTTTGTTAATTTTAGCCCTCAAAATGGATGTAAGAACTTTATAGACCGTCGGTAAACACGTGATCGGTCTATAATTTTTGGGTTCCGCAGTGCTATCTGATTTATGGAGCAGGTGGGTAACTCCTGTGGTTAGGAACTGGGGTAGCGAACCAGACTCCAAAGCAGTCTGGTACTGAGCCGCCAAGCGAGCGTGCGACCTTACGAACCATTTAATCCAAAAGTTTTGCAGTCCGTCCGGCCCTGGAGACTTCCAGTTAGGCAGCGGACGGACTGCACGAGTTACATCTTGGGGGCAGATGGTAATAGCCCCCATTTCTGGTATTGGATCGCAGGCTCGCTCGACTTTCCGAGCCCAATCGCCTTCGGTGTGACTGACAGGCACCGACCAGATATTGCGCCAGAAAGAACACATGGCATCCTCATCTGGTAGGCACGTGTCAGCCACATCTTGAACCGGTCGCTCCCAACCCCTATAAACCCACCTTTGATCGCGTTGGAAGGTGCGATTCTGAGTGTATCGCTCCACTCGCCGCTTATACCTACGAATACGGTTTGCCCATGCATACACTTTCTGCTTCAGGAAGTCGATGCGCTCTGTGACACAGGACATATAGTCCTGAGGGCTGATATTAGTCCCTGCGAACGCGCGTCTCACAAAGCGCATCACTCTAGGGCGAGTATTGCCCTCCCTGAAGCAGATTAGTTTGCCGATGAGCGTTCTGGCCCCACCAATACGGCGTTCAATTCTGAACTGCCAAGCTGGTACGGCTGGTTTCGGTCGTGTAGCTCTAGAATCAATAGCAAATTTAACGTGAGCTACACGGCATGCCGCTACAGCCCCGCAGTACAGAATCGAATGAGTATCGGCGAGGTCTACGCAGTCATCAAAATAATTTGACAACTGCGCATCCAGGACCGCCACCAGCGCCCTATTTTTATTATGCATGGGCAAACGAGGTAAGCGTGGTCTAAGTTCGGGCGATATGAACCGATATTCTCGAATCGCATCCTCCAAAGCACTCCTCAATTCCTCATTGCACTGGGTACTTACGTTTGTAGTCCTGTCATCACTCTCCTCGTCTTCTTGACTTTTGTTAGACTGTGGTAGTACTACAACGGTCTGAGACGGGGGGGCGATGACATGACTAGTCTGCATTTCACTTCGCAGGCGATCAAGTACAGTGTCATTCAACATATGATTACGTTGGATGACCCGCACCTGATCCGACAGTCGTTGTACCGAAACGTTAACAGCTGGCTCAAGCACCTGAAAAAGAGAGAGCATCCGGACACGGTACGCGGTCAGATTTTTTCCCCCATCTGTAGCCCCATAGTATGAGCGCATGACGTTTTCATTGATGGATCGTGTCCATCTCATGCGCTGCACACTTCCGCCGGGAGCTGGGACCCTACCAGAGGCCAGTGGGCCTCGAGGTCCTAAGCCGTCCGGCGGCCGGTGTCCTCCACGTCGACGAACAGGTGGTGGCGTCGTGGGCGGGGAGAAATACTCGTCGCTCGAGCTCGACGCAACTACCGCAGCCGGTGTCGTCACAGCGCTCACAGTGAGGCTGGGTACCGGCGGCGGCGAGGCGGAGCTGAGCGAAGAGTCCGGAGGTGGTGGGCGTGCTCGTAGTGTGGCCGATCTTGTCAACATTGTATCATTTTCATACTATTTTTCATTGTTGCCTTTTGAAGGTGACAAGGACAACTGTCATGTCACCTCCGAATCTGTACTTTTTGATCTATTTTATTTAATTATTGTATATGGCTTTTTTTTTGGAGTTTCAATGATTTTGATGATGAGTTCTGATTTTACAGGAAAAACTATGGTAAAAATGGGTCGAAATTGCGTTCACTGTTATAATAAAAAATTTAAAAATTGAAAATGCGACGTTTTGTTGACACGGTGGTGTTGCCATTATTATTATTATTTTGTATAAAAAATGAAAAAAAAAATAATAAACAATATATATATAATTCATATGCCAGTTGATTCTTTGATATATGGTCTCATTCATACTCTAGAGTTACGGGATAGCAAAAAAAAAACACCTTGTATAATCTGACGCCGTGCCACTGCAATATTTTTTAATTGAAATGTGAACGACGTGCTAAATCAACATTTAAACTACCGGACATTGATTAATTAATTGACTATGCATATCTAATTACCTACTAATATTACTTGTACTATTAAGTATTCTGTGCTAATGTTAAAATTATTAAAATTGCAAGTTTGTATGACGCATTTTCTGATAATATTTTAATCTTTGAGGCCAAATCTGACTTAAAAAAGTTGTATTGATGATTCTAATGATATTAATTCTGTAAATAAATATTTGTTACGGTCGCTAATCATATTTTAATCAACATATAACCTGATACTGACCTGCAAATTGCAAAAAACGTATGCAAATTTTAATTTCGCGGGCCGCCCTGGCTATAACTAAGTTCAAAATAAATCAACAATCGTATGTAAATGTTATTCTCATGTCTATCAAACATTTACCCCTCCTCGTCTGATGAAGGCACATACCTTTGAGGGCGTGTCAGACTCTTACTGACTAAAACCCACCCGTGTTCCTTCAGTTGCCTGTGCGCCAGGGCCACGGTAACTCTTTCGAACAATCGGCGACCCCGGCAGGCATCGGCCCTATCGGACCCCGTCAATAGTGCTGACATCTCTTTGAGGCGCGCGTGGAACACGACGCGCCGTCGACCCAGGCCTGGTCCTTACCGGATGGCGAGCTGCCCATTGCTCGCCGTCCGCAAGCCCGCGCCTACAGTGGGTGGGAGTCGGCTATCGACTCCCGACGCCGAGGGTGTCTCCACCTGCGGCGGCTAGGGGCGTGAAGGCGCAACGATTGGTCTCCCACACGCGCGCCGCTTCCTCCTTCGCGAGCATTACTGCTTCGCAGAAGGAGGTGACGTTTTCCCATTCCCTCTCGCTCCGTACCATGGCCTGGACCAGGGCCGGACGCGAGAGGTCGCCGCCGCCGATCGCCGCCACGAGGACGGGCAGACCTCCACCGTATGCTCCACCGTGTCCTCCGGTCAATCCACACAATTTTTTTTTTGCCGTTTTTATAGATACGGAACCCTTTGTGCGCGAGGTCGACTCGCACTTGGTCGGTTTTTTCTAAATGTTTCCAACATAACCTCGAATTCTGTTTAGTTAAAATAATTAAGTATCAGCGAATAGCTGTAAACCACAATCTTCTAAGTTTAGGTCTTTCGGAAAATGGTAGACTAGTTTCTGAGCATTGAGGAACACAAAAACGAGTCGTTTTCGCAAAACTAATCAAAATCCACCTCAGGCGCACGCCTTACATTATTAAATTTTGACCAACTTATCTGTGAAACGGACGTTTTTGGAACTAACATTTTGAATGGGACATAAGATCGGTTTTTGTTTATCTTTTGTATTTTTGGTGACGAACAGCGCCACGAATAATTGCTTAGTTAATTTGGTCGAACAGTAGCTTGTTGAACGACAGCGCCGCTTTCACAGTTGCCTTCTCCATTACACCGGCACCTTAATACCGAAACACAGGTACGCAGCTTTCGAATAATTATTTTACTAGCTGCTGACCGTAACTTCATCCGCGTGAAATGTCTAGTTTCACTTAAAATATATAGAAAGAAGAAAAAATCATTGGATATTCTGCACAAACAAGACGCACATCTAAAAAAAAATAACAAAATACATACACTAATAAAAAGTTGCCAAAAGCCTCGTATTCAAAACGTAAAAAATTTGACAATATTGTCCATTGTTTGATGTCATATACTCTAAATTATGTCAATTGGCAATACTGTAGCGTCCCATTAGTGAAAGAATTTTCGGAATCGGATCGCTCTTCCGAAGAATACCCCCTACATACAAACTCACAAACACGTCTTTATAATATTAGTAAAGATTGTGCTTAGTAAAAAATATTGCATAATTTCGTCCGTCAGCCTAATATTATTTAAATAATTACATAGACCGGTAAGACTTGAAATCAAACAGCATTCTTGATCAAAAAGTTTGACAGCTGTCATGAGGCCAAGGTCAAAGGCAGTTCGCGCCTTTTTATTTTTTTCCTACGCATATTGATTTTAAGGCACAACCAATGGTTTATTTTTTTGACAGTTGATATGGCAAAGGTCAAAAGAAATTCAGTCTATTAATTTTTACGAATGTAAATAGCTTATTTTCCGGTTGATCAGTTTGAGCTACAGAAATTGGAGATTTACTTTATTGTGCTCTTCTAAGAAATCAGTTATTTTATGTGCAGAAGCTTTTTCAATTTCGTATGTCATTAGTAGATCATTTATTTTTCTATTAGTGCTTGATTTGTGTAAATAATTGTAGAAGACTAAACAAATATTCCTCAGAAATAGTTAGGAGCATAGAGGTATGAGGACAGGGGGGTAAAGTTCACTCATCGTCCATAGAAAAGGGAGGATCCTCCGACCAGACGGGTGTTGTGTCTGGTGGGCTACTGCCCGACCATTGATGTCAGGACGTTGTAAGTACATATTTATGCTAGTTGCGCGGGTAAACTTGCTTGCACAATGCAGGATTTTCGCGTGACGTCAGTGTGATTCGTAGTTCGCATGTGGCGATGTAGATGTCGCCACAAGAGTTTTAATCAAAGACAAGGTAGCATATATAGCCTGAAGAATCATTTTTATGTGACACTGGGTATTATATTTAAGTAATTTAATTACGTTACTCGCAAAATAGTTCGAAGATAGGAAAAGTTCTGGAATGGCGACCGCGTGCGGAAGGCGCAGTGTAGGTAAGCCAAGGACCTGGTGAAGTCACGAAAATCCGCTGGATACGAGAAATGGCCTAATTTTTGTTCAGCCGCTCTATTTTCAAAAAACCTCACCGTGAAAATTTAAGTGAAGCGAGCTGTCATTCCACTTGACGTTTGGGATGGACACGAATGACAGGTCACTTTTTTTTTAAACTTTTTTGGGACATAGAACAGTTACTTACACTATAAAATTTAAGTGTGACAGAATAAATTAAAAACAAGGTAAACGTGTAACCCACACCAATGTCCGTGAAATAATGGTTAACAGATAGTTTAATGCAGGCGTTAACTATACAGAAAAGTAAGAAGTACTCGTACGTTATTTTTTAATAATAGGTATTAAATAGCTATTTTAAAGATTCAATAACCTCTTTTTGAACTTAATGTGTGTAAGTGCGAAAATGTCCAATTCGATGAAGTGTGTGTTATACGTATCTACAATGAGTTGGAGAGGCGGCCGTGCACCAGCGTGAGGTCTGCAACTTGCGGTGGTGAACAGCCGGGGCACACGCGCCTCTCGACGCATCAAAAGAAAAGTAGTATATTAGTAGTAGTAGTATATTCTCATATTGTATGTTTATATTTAAATTGGAAAATTATTTAAGATTTTATGTATTTTGTTTTCCCTTCTACTCTTACACACGTTGTCTACATCTCTTTAATATACTCTCCTATCGCAGGTATGCTGGAAGAGATTTCTTTAGAAATAAGCATCACCTTTGTACGTATTTTTCTGTTCCTTTCTTTTTGTCTGTTTATATATATGTGTATATAAATGGTTAAATAAATAAATAAATAAGGAAAATACATTAATTTAGCACAGACTACAAAGCACACAACACAATATATACCTACAAGTAAAAAAGAAAAATAAAACAAATAAAAAGTGTAAAGTGCGTAGTGAGAAATTCACACGCACGCACACACAGACACACACGCACACACACACAGTTCTGGGTAGGTACAATGTAACATAGGTTATTGGTAACATCTGGACAATCAAACCTGTTATTTATTACAAAGACCATAAAGCACCTAAGTTTTCACGGTATTTTTTTGTAGTCCATCTTTCGTTTGAAATTATGATGAGTGCGATAAATGATTTTATTTCTGTAAGTAGGTTTGAACAAACACTTTTACACGTCAATCATATTTTAAAACCTAGATGAGGTCGGCGTTTCCTATCTGACTACTCTGAGAAGACAGGCCGAAACAAACTCAGAGGTCACAGTCTCTTTTAAAGTCCAGACATAATCTTGGTCAGAACATGTGAAGACCATGTAGATTTGTGTCTGAAATGGTCTTTTGAGGAAAAACCACACAGATTGAGTGGACCTGTCCAGTAATCGTGCAGCTCAACTCAGAACTTAAGGAGCTCAACGATTCGACGAACAATACCAAAGAAAAGACATTTGGGTAGGCCACAAAAATTACTCAAACTGCCAGACCATGATTAAAATTAACTGAGGAGAAAAAAAAAAGAGCAACAATGACCCACATCACATTCACAATATTAAAATAATAATCATATATTCAATGTAGCCTGCAAGCTACTCACATTCATAGACAGTTTTCTCTTTAAAAGTCATCAAAAATACCTTAAGTTATGTCATGTAAATCAATAAAAATGACATTATTAATTCTAAAACACTCATTCACAGTATAAAATGGATTGTTGCTTGGGGGTACATTGAAGTGGCTTAGTTAATCCCAAGCCTTTTTGTCATCCAAGTAATCTTTAACTTAAAACTTGTGACTTACCTATGAACAGACCATCATACCCCATCTGAGCCAGCAAGGAGACTTGTTCTCTCGTGTGTCCGTATGTGTCTATCTGCCACGCAGCCTTCGGCTTGCCACAGGGGCCTAGAGTGTCATTTAGTTTTCTGTAAAATTGTAAATGTAAAAGGTTTAAAGGGTGTTTTAGCAATAAAATTCGAACGAATTGGAATTTCTTCGTAATTTTATTTTATTTTAAATAAGAGACTTGTACAATTTTATTTGAACTGCATATCTACGAAACGACCGCCACAGGCATTTTTGCCGAAGCTTTTCATTAAATTTTCACACATTTCGCGGCTTATTTCACCAATAACTAGGCGAATATTGTGTTTCAAGTTGTCAATCTGAATCATTTTGAAGCCTATTGCTAATCAATTGCTTCATAAGTTCGAACAATTTGTCTTCTCAACAACGTAAATAACGCAATGTATGTTGTTGAACTGTCAAACTGAAAGATGTTCCTACTGTTAGTGTGTTACGTAATTACCCCATGACTTGTAGAGAAATCAAACCTATAGTTTTTGACAGCTGCGTGCACAGATTATTAAAGGCTGGCGGCGCATGAGCCGTTGCCCTGAATGTTACCACTTTATAAATATTTTGTTTATATAAACATTTAGAACTAGGTATAGTGTATTTGTTTTATTTCTTATTATTTTTTTGATATTTTTAATTTTCGTATGCTGCACTGACGTAATTGCGTCAACGCCGGCTATCGCTGAAAACCAGCGCTGGGGCTCTGTCCCGCATAGGGTCGTAGCATTATGCTGAGCGATTGCCGTTTTACGTGGATGTGACGCATATTTTCCCCCAACTCGTGTTTTTCTCTGCGTCATTTTTACCGCAAGTAAACGTTTTTTCTTTCTTTTTTCTAAGTATGGAAGAAAAAGACACGTTGCGACGACCACAAATAAAAATAATGCAGGAATAATAGCAGGAGTATGACTATGAACGTACCTCAAACCCCAAGTGAACTGGTCAATAATATGGAGATAATCAGGTGTAGCTTCATCGTTATGCACCCAGCCGCCACCAGCGAACTCCAGACGACCTTCCTGCACCAGAGTTCTGAAGGTGGCCCTGGTTGTGGGACGCTGTTCCTTCCACCAGCGCCAAAAGTAAGCTGTCTCGGAGAAGGTGAACCTTAAGGGACGACAAATAGGTATGTTGGATCACAAGTGTCAAGTGTCATGAAACAATAGTGGAAATTGCCAAGAAGTTCCGGACCATGTATGGTGGATGGTAACTGAACTAATGTTGCAAAATACCTTTTTTTTTCTTCCTCCTCATGAAATCCTCATGGATGTCCTCCGCCCTGGGGCGGGCGGAGGGGTCTGTCAGACTTCTACTGACTAAAACCACCCCATGTTCCCTCGCACACTTGCACCGGAGGCTACGGGGGCACTTAAGTACTCTTCAACGCACCTCCCGACTGGAGCCGGCCCGCCTCTGCGGGCCCCGTCTGTTCAAGCGGGGGGAGTGAGGTGTTTGACTCCCCCCGCGACGTCTAAGAGGGGCACGCGTGGAACATTACGCGCTACCATCTTGGGTCTTATGTAATAGGGGGCGGCGGACGTCCCCGTACCCGCCGTCCCTGGATCCATTTAGGGGGGCCGGAAGAGGGCATTATCTGCCCTCTGCCGATGCCCGGTGCGCCTGCTGCGGGCCGGGAGAGTACTCGACATCTCCCTCTCCCTTTCCGCTGCCTCCTTCTGCGACATGACAGTTTCGCAGGCTTTCTGGCACAACTTACGTTTAATGAATGATTTGAATTTATTAAGGCTTAAATCTTGAACGTGGTTTGGAATTTTGTTATAAAAGCGTATACATTGACATCTGAACGAGCCACCTATTTTCTTGAGCCTTGTTGTAGGTACAACAAATTTGTGTTTGTTCCTAGTATTTATATTATGGATATCACTGTATTTTTTAAGGAACTTACTTTCGTTTCTTATCGTGTAGCAGCTCCGACAGTACGGAATGGTAGATCAATTGGACATTAGCGGTGCTTATTGTTGTTTTAGCTGCAACAAAAAAAAACGGTGAAGGGTTTCTTTGCTTTTGCTAAGCTGAGCAAAGCCGGTTTGAAGAAAACAGTTCGCTTAAGAGGCTGACAACAGCTAAAGCGCAGTCATTGTCGGACTGCGTAGAATAGAGAGAGAAGCGCGATGACACAACGCTGGTAATTTGTTGCAAAATATGAAGCAATTATCTATTTACAAAAAATCTATTAATTGGACTAAAAAATTAAAACACTGTTACGTTAATATGTTGCTTGTAGAATAATCTGACAATAAATCAGAATGATTGCATGTATATTAGTATGGTATTTAATCGTTAAAATGAAATTTTAAAGGTATATTCGTGATTTTTTTATATTGTATCAAATTAGTTGTATTATGTTTTCAACACACTGTCTAACTAGCATAAATCCTGAAGAATATCATATATTTTTCTGATTTTGTTTACTGCAGTGGATCATATACTTTTAGGCATTATAAAACTTGAGTTTAAGGCCCCTTAAGTACCCGTGTCCCATTGGTACTATTAGTGGTACTTTATTAACGGCACCACTATGTAAGGGTCTATTAACTGCTCCCAAATTACGAAGTTTATTTGAAAACAAAAAATTATTTTTCGTTTTTTACTTTCTTCTTTGACATAATCTTCACATTATTTGACATTATATACCTCTAATTCTTATTTTAACTCTTTACTTATGGCTTTTGTAGACAGGATTTTAATTCAGATTTGTTACAGTTGTAATGGCAATCATGTCATTTGGTTTAAATAGGCTTTTATTTTTATATAGATTCTTCTATATTTTGTGAATGTGAGAACGTTGTAGGCCTAACTTGTAGACTGTAGATCAGTAGACCTTTTTTATATTTTGTTGAGTGCCTGTTACTTGTTGACAGGCCTACACTGTCCTCCATACCAATCAACACTATAAAGGCTCGTACACACTGGCGCGACGCGACGCCCGACACAAAGGCACCGCGTGTCACGCGACGAGCGGCGGCTTTGTGTAGCGCTGTCCCGTCGCGCCTGTCTGCGGGAGCCTTAATTTGAAACATTGTAAAAGCCCGTTATTTTTAAAAGAGTAACCGTGGAGTTTCTTGCCGGCTCTTCTCCATAGGAAACAACCAATTGGAACCGTGCACCTAGCTTCTGACGTTTCATAAGTACCCATGTTGGTTTGTGTGAAATAAAATATATTTTTTTGGTGTATAGTCTGTTCCAAAAATATCTGATGAAAATGTAAACAAATGGATCAGATAACGTACCTGTGGATGCCAATTTCTAGTGGCACTACTTACAAATTGCGTGCTTTTATTTGATTTTCTAATTTTAAATCACCTTAGAGATATATTTAAATTAACAATTGAGGTTAATTTTATAATCTCAATTTTCATCGATGATTATTTTTCAATTACAATTTTATAATTTTATTCAAACAATAGCTGTTAGAAAAAATGGTGAGAATAAAAAGTGAAACCTTCTTTATACATGACATATCTCACATATCAATGTTTTATTCATTCTTTTAAGTGAGTGATTGCGTGAGAATTTAACCTGAACGAGTTTTGTTTACACTTTCATCAAATACTTATGGAACAGACCATAGGCATTATTGTCTGTTAATTAGTTTCTCAACTATTCCTGCTTCTATAATTATAAATGCGAAACTGTGTTTGTTTTACATTGGCTTGGTTTAAGAGGGTGTACTACGGTACACTAGCGCCACTCTTTTAAAAAAAATAGTATCTCGGGACTGAGAAGGAATTATGAATAACGGTTCAATAAGCACCCTCGGTAAGTGTGTCTAGAATTTTGTAATACCTTTTTATAAACTTTCATATTGAGACACGAAGCAACAATATGCAATCTAGAGGAATGTGGCTGCTTTTCTTTAGATCGAATTTTGTTGCTTCGTGTCTCAATACGAGTATGAAACTTTATAAAAGGTATTAATTAGAAAATTCTAGACACACTTACCAACACATTTTATATTTTTTTGAAGATATCTGGTATTTTATTGTATCTCGTTGGATAGCTGAGAAGTTGTTCATGTTTTTGGAATGTTCTGCCGATAAAGTACTTCCGTGTTATTTTGCAGAAATCGACTATTTTAGTCAAATAACCTGCTCAAAATGATAGAAAATTGTACAGATTTGTAAAACTATTAAAGTTAATTGTCATTTTATGGTTGATAATTGTGTATTGAAGTAGAAGCAAATAATAATAATTTAAAAAAATCGTGCATTGTTTTTTTTAAATATATTTTCGAAGTTGTGTACCGCAAATAAAATATAAAATGTCAAATGACTCGAAAATGGTTGACATTTGCATGGGGGTCATGAGGGGTCATTATGTTGCAAATGACCTCTCCTACATCCCCTTAAAGAATCGTACACACTGGCGCGACGCGACAGCGCGACGCAAAGGCACCGCGTGTCGCGCGATGAGCGGTGTCTTTGTGTTGTACTGTCGCGTCGCGCCTGTTTGTGGGATCCTTAAAGTATTGCCGACATATAACTAATAACCCTATATATTTGGCCAGACACGATTGTAAAAAACCCGGCCACCTGGCAACCCTAACCAGGCCGCTACTGAGAAAAAAAAAAGTGTAGAAAATATAATTAGGTTGCTTACTTCCATAATAGTATTCATCGAAGGTCTTCACCCATCCAGCGTCCATGTGAGAGTGAGGAATTAAATGGACGTTCAGCGCTCCATCTCTTGTTTGTGGACATTGCTGAAACAATTAAAAAAAAAATTACAAAAAATAAAAAAAAACGCTACTAAATGAAAAATAACTTTAATTTCGGAAGTTTTTGGATCTGTATTTTAGTTTCTTGCCACCGACTTCCGAAATTAAAGTAATTTTTTACTGTGTTGTGTTTTTTTTTTGGAAGTCAGTTGTTTTTTTTTTATTTTTCTCGTTTTTACTGGGTCAGTTATTAATTTATCTAAGTTATTTGAAACACAGGCTATTGAGCCTAATGTCAACTGCTCATCACCTTTTACAAAATATTGCTTTTCCCGATGGAGGCACGTTAATTGTTGAGGAGTTCTTCTGGTAAGAACCAGAAGAACTGTAGCTGACGGTGAAGCTACCATCAGCTCCATTTCACCATATGCATTGTGATAAGTTAAAATTGCTTAGCAATCATATCGAAGTAATCGAATCGCAACCCGTGAAATACTTATTATTGAGTAGTACCGGTGGCCACCTCTGGTCTTCATCATCAGTTCCACTTCACCGAATGCTGCTTTTCAAGAGAAAATGCACGAGTTACTATAAAAAATACCCAAGTCGCTATAGGTGTGCCTATTATGTTTGAGGATTTCCCTCGATTTCCACGGGACCCCCTCATCTGATTATGACTTGGTGACAATGGGATCACCTCAAGAGCATGCCCTTTCAAACAAAAAAATAATTTTCAAAATCGGTTCACTTAGAAAAAAGTTCTGAGGTAAAACACATTAAAAAAAATGCAGGCCAACTGCGAACATCCTCCTTTTTTGAAGTCGGTTAAAAAACAAAAAAAGAGAAAAAAAAAGATAAAATGAAAAAAAAAAACGAATGAAGAAGAGAAGATGTGCACTGCGGGGGCACGGGTGACTCTCGATGAGATAGGAATTTTGGTAGAAAAGAAATTCATCAATAGGCTGACTGCAGTATGCAGTTAACATATTATTGTCTATGGGCTTGTGATGCGATAACCCAGTCAATGCTTTAGTGCAAAGGGAACGAATTCGAAATCACGAGTTCCCTCTCTGTAGTTAGTATTTGCAATCAATTGAAACAATACGTACCTTATAACCGCATTCAATTTTACTTTTTACACTCGAAATATAATTTATCCTTAACAATACGAATATAATCACATAATAAACATTAGTCGTCATTATTTTATGAAAATAAATTTTCTAACTATTAAAACGAGAATTCTACATTCAAAAATGGAATCCTATTATTCTTTTCAAAATCATTTTTAGATGTCTAATTAGATTTTATTGAAAATGAAGATTATTATTTAAGCAATAGAACTTGGAAGGTTTTCCAATAATTATAGAAACGATGGTAAAAGTTTAAAATGGTGGTGTTTCCTGGGTATCTGAAGTAGAACTGTGGTAATGAGGTTGTGCACCTGTAATTGTTGAAATAAGAGCGTGTTTACAGTTAGGTTTTGTTCATATTGGAGCGGTTCGTTGCATAAAGTCAATATGTAGGTACGCCTATATTCCTATATTAGTTGGGCTTAAAATATACATAATGTCACATTTTAGTGCCTTGTCTTCTTAATTCGTTATGCCGGCACGTCATTGATCATCAGCAGCATTATCTCACTCGAAAGATATCTACTGTAGGAGGCAAACCTCCACGAGAATCGACACAAAAACGTTCACTGTAGGAGGTAGACTTCCCCGAGCATCGCCACAAAGACGTCCACTGTAGGAGGTAGACCTCCCCAAGCATCGCCACAAAGACGTCCACTGTAGGAAGTAGACCTCCCCGAGAATCGACACAAAAACGTTCATTGTAGGAGGTAGACCTCCGCGAGCATCGCCACAAAGACGTCCACTGTAGGAGGTAGACTTCCCCGAGAATCTCCACAAAAACGTCCACTGTAGGAGGTAGACCTCCCCGAGTATCGCCACAAAGACGTCCACTGTAGGAGGTAGACTTCCCCGAGAATCTCCACAAAAACGTTCACTGTAGGAGGTAGACCTCCCCGAGAATCACCACAAAAACGTTCCCTGTAGGAGGTAGACCTCCCCGAGAATCGCCACAAAAACGTTCACTGTAGGAGGGACACCTCCCCGAGCATTGCCACAAAGACCAGTCCTGGGCTGCTCGGATCCAGGGTTAGGTATGTATACCTATGCGACCAGCTCATGTAGTGAGGACAATATACAGGGTGGCAGGGACATCGACGCGCCAACTGTAACCATGAATTCAGCACATATTCTCCCCTAGCGCAGAAAATTTCATCGGTTATCAGAAAAAAAATCTGTTGTTTCATAGAAAAGTGCAATACCTACGCGGTCAAAATGTAAGGAACAGGATTTTTTTTATTTTAAATAATCGATGAATATTTTCACCGTAGGGCGTTGATCATGTACTGAATCCATGGTAACAAGTTGCGCGTCTATGTCCTTGCCACCATGTAACCAAGCTAAAGCGAGGCTGACTACACAAAATGTACCAGTTTTACAATATATAGAAAGAAAGAAAGAAAAAGTATTTATTAGGACTCGCACAGGATTATCACAAACTAAACTAAACACACTCTTAAAAACAAAAGTAAAATGAAAATAACATCAGAAAGTCCTGTTCGAGGCCAAAAGGCCCCTACCTCAGCATGATGCTGCGACATTTAAAAATAAGTGTCGCAGCGCTGGTGTTCTGATAGGGCCCGCTGCTTTGATGTCACGTACAGATATAGAAATAAATAATACTAAAATAAAATAAAAATTAGATGTGTGAGCAAAAGAATAATTTAAAAAAAAAGTTATCGTAATTATAAGTCATGACTCTTACTTAGCACATACAAAATACACTACACACCACCACCATCACACCATACCATCACCATCACCACCACACCACACCACCACAACCACACCATCATCACCACCACCACACCACACCACACCATCACCACCGCCACCAACACACCACACCATCACCACCACCACCACAGCACACCACCACTGCATGTATGTGTGTGTGTGTATGTGTGTGTGCTGTATGTGCATGTATGTGTGGTATGGCCTGCCTTATAAATACCCAGCAATAAATATTGGGCACAGCTATCTTTACCCGCTATTGTAGAACTTAAACTTTTTCTGTTTTTCACAGGACTTAAAAAAATAATGATAAAGTCTACGCATCCATATGTTCGTCCGGAGATCTCAGATTCTCTCCTGTTTCTCCTTCTTTCCCCCAAACAACACGCATAGCAGGACCATCATAGAAACGGGTTTTCCCATATTAATATTATACTCTTTGAACGTGTAGCGGTATCTACAACGCCACATGCGAGCTACGCGCCACACTGGCATCACGCAAAATCCTGCATCGCGCAAGCAGAGTTTACCGCGCAACTAGCATATATACAACGTCGGGCAGTTGCCCGCCAGACACGACACCCGTCTGCTCGGAGGATCCTCTCTTTTCTATGGAGGTTTGAGTGAACTTTACACCCTGTTCCTCTTACCACTGTAAACGGGTTTTATCGACGGAAGAATACCTACACAAAATGATAGATTGTAGAAAAAATTCTTTAGAAATCTGTCAACAATCTGTCATTTTGTCTATTATTCTGTCGACAAAACCCGTGTCTATGGTAGTCATGCTGCGCCTACAGAAGATATTAAGAAAATAGAAACGATTGTACCACTTGACCTGGACCAGTATAAACGTAGCCTAATCATTTCCAGCCATTAGTCAGGTTCACAAAACAAGCTCCGTTTAATGTTAACAACGAATATCAAACATGGGATTTTCACATGAAAGTAAACAACGTAATATGATGTACTATGGGTAGGCAGGAGTTTAGGTGGTTGTGTAACTTAAAACAACACAGCGCCTGTAATCCCCGTAGGGTAAGGCAGAGGTAGCTCACCGTACGGTAAGGACCAGGCCCGGGTCGACGACGCGTCGTGTTCCACGCGCGCCTCAAAGAGATGTCAGCACAATTGACGGGGTCCGATAGGGCCGATGCCTGCCGGGGTCGCGGCTTGTTCGAAAGAGTTACCGTGGCCCTGGCGCACAGGCAACTGAAGGAACACGGGTGGGTTTTAGTCAGTAAGAGTCTGACACGCCCTTCCGCTCCGCCCAGAGCGGGAGAGGTCATTTGATGAATTCCCAACCAAAAAAAAAAAATGGTTTGTCAGAGGTGTACCTGTAGTACACCCATATTTCGCCAGTTATTTTTAAGTCCCATGTAATAGGGCGCGAGCCTATTGTCATCATTCGGGCGGGTGGCTGAGAAAGTACTTGGAGGAAGTACGTCACACGGGGTAAATAGGGATGCGGGGGTGAATCGGAACGAAACTTTAAAAGGGATTTTAACATTGAAATCGGCAATAGGCCCTATCGGAACCCGTCAATGGTGCTGACATCTCTTTGAGTCGCGCGTGGAACACGACGCGCCGTCGACCCGGGCCTGGTCCTTACCGGACGGCGAGCTGCCCATTGCTCGTCGTCCGCAAGCCCGCGCCTACGGTGGCCGGGAGTCGGCTATCGACTCCAAGTGTCCCCTCCTGCCAGCTAAATGCTAAATGCTTTTAGATATGTGAAAAAATTCACGGCAGTAGTATACTCGTATATAACAAAATTAAAAGGAAAACTATCACAGCTAAGTAGGCTTTACAAGTTTACGAGTAATAATCGACCAACTTAAATTTGCAGTTGGAACGTATTGGAGAACATGTTTTTCAACTACAATGTTAAGTTTGTTTTTGGGATATTTTCATCCAAACTACGGAACCCTTTATTGTGCGTGGTCCGACACGCACTCGGCCGGTTTTTTTATTTTTACTGTTTGTATTTCCTGTGCGAGTCCCAAATAAAATAGTTTTCCTTCTGCGAAATGGGGTTGAAGCGGTACGGTAGTGCCTCTGGAATGTTCGCGGAGGCGAGGCTGAACATGTTCAATGTCATCCAGAGAAGCAGAATTGCATCATTCATGTCCAGGGTTGGTACGTGTAGGAACAGTATACACTGGCGTGCAAAAAAATCGGCCCACCCCGTGCTTTCAATTTGAGAGATGATATCTCAAAAATGTTAATGAATATAATTTATTAATATATATTGTGTGAAGGTAGGTAAGGTACAGTCTATTTGCACATACACTATATTTGGATAAAAGCAATATTCTTGACAAGATCGACTCAATTCTTCAGATGTCCTCATCACTCACTTTTGCTCGGATAAAGTGCGCGACTTTTTTTTTGCCAATGAAATTGACAAAATAATAATTTTGTTTATTACTGTTCGTTTAGTGAAAATTAAACTTGATTTTTTTACGGACTTCAAAAAAAGGAAGTTCTTTATTCGAACCCCCATGTTTGTGAGTTCGTGATTTATTCATAAACTTATAAATCAGCTTTGATAATTCTTTAACTAACGTAATTACTTTCTCGCTAACATCAGAAGTGGTATCGCGAATTTAATTTACCGCGCGCCATGGGGAATCGCAAGCATGGCAAGAGGAAACGCGCTCGATCGTCATCCAGTGAAAGCAGCAGTAGCAGTAGCAGCAGCGGGAGGACGCCGTCCCCGCCCCCGCCGCGTAACAGGAAACGGTCACGTAAGCCCTATGCAGAAACCGTGAGTACTGTTACACTTCATAATATGATACCAGAATTTGATCCGTTAACGGACAACGTTGCATCCTGGATTAAAGTCCTAGGGTCATACGCATCAACTTTCTCATGGCCCGATAGCATAATTCGTTATCAAGCTCTAAATAAACTGAGAGGTTCTGCTAAAACATGGTACGAATCATTATTACGTAATAATCAAACCTGGCCGTCTTGGACGTGGGTAGACTGGAAAAATAAAATGTTTGCTACTTTCCAAGTGAAGCGTAACATGTTTACATTGTTAAAAGAAATAATAGATAAAAGACCAGACGAAAATCAGTCATTATATGCTTTCTTTTTTGAACAAAAATCAAAAATAGATAGTTTATGCTTAAACTTTTCTGATTACGATGTTATATCTATCATATTAGGTAATATAGGAGACAGTAATCTATGTGCGTCAGTTGAAGCTAGCAACTTGAAATCATGTGACAGTTTAGCTGGGTTTTTACATACTCGTTATTACAAAAGTAATAAATCCGTTAAAACTTTATCAAATAGCAACCCTAGAGAACAAATAAATAAACAGTCATCGACACCTTTGCCTCAAACTCAAGTACCTTCTACCCACATGTCAAATAATTCCAGTGCAAATAATTCAAACGTAACTCAGACGGTTCCCGGTTCAAACTAACTCTTCGCAAATGCGAAAGCCGCTAGAGTGTTATAATTGTGGCGGCAATCACAAACGTATTCAGTGTAGTGTCAAGTGCGAATTTTGTGGTAAACGGGGGCATTCCGAAACGTCGTGTTTTCACAAGAAAAATGCTCAAATCGATGGAGTTAAAAAGGATGCTCATGTAACTAAGTTTATTAGCTCATCCAATTCGATAAGTAAGTTTTATAAAACAATACATTTTAACGGTTTTTCTCACAGTGCATTTATTGACACGGGTAGCAGTTGTTCTATATTATCACAAAACATTGTAAACAAATATGAATTGACAGTTTTACCACTAAAATCACCTATCGCATTGCAGGGATTTTCTAGCGATATTATAAAGTCGGTTACGAATATGGTAAGGTTAAATTTGAGTATCGATTCAGTTGAGATCGAAAATGTAGAATTTTTCGTTTTGAACGAATTATCCGGATGCGATATATTGATAGGTCGAAATCTAACAGAACGCGAGGATCTCATCTACTCTCGCGTCGGTGATTCTCTTACGTTTAGTTGTGCTGAGGATTTTAAAAGATTTTGTAACATGGTTCAACTGGAACAGCTAGATTTTGACTCGGGCTCTCATCACTCGGAATTAGCGACATTGTTTTCCAAATATAATAAATGTATTGCTTCTAATATAAAAGACCTCGGAAAGGTTAATGATCACGAAATGGTAATTAACCTTAGTAATACGAAGCCGATATGCTTTCGGCCGTATAGAACTTCTCAGCATGACAGACAGATAATTAGGACTATGATAACAGAACTATTAGAGAACAGAATCATAAGGGAAAGTCATTCGGCTTACGCAAGCCCAGCATTGCTTGTCAATAAGAAAAATGGGGAAAAGCGTCTATGTATAGACTACCGGGCCTTGAACAAAGTAACCATTAAAGACAAGTACCCAATGCCTCGCATAGAAGATCTTATTGACAGGCTACAGGGCGCAAAATATTTTTCGAGCTTAGATTTAAAATGCGGCTATTATCAAATTAAGATGAGTGAGGAGTCTGTGCACAAAACGGCTTTTATCACAGAAGACGGGCACTACGAATTTGCAAGGCTACCTTTCGGCTTGGTTAACGCTCCCGCATGCTTTCAGCAAATGATGAATAAGGTAGTAGGTAATCTTCGTTTTGGTAAAATTATACTTTACTTGGATGACGTTCTTATAATTAGTGAGACGATTGAGGAAAATTTAAAATTGTTACAGGAAATTTTCGATATATTTAGTAGAAGTGAGCTCACAATTAATTTAAAAAAGTGTCATTTTTTTAAAACTGACATAGAGTTTTTAGGATACCGCGTTAGAGATGGTTGTATTATGCCTTCTGAAAATAAATTAAAGCTGTTGAAAACTTTCCCGTGCCGAAAATGGTTCATCAGTTGCGTCAGTTCCTGGGACTGACCAGTTATTTCAGAAAATTTATTAAAAACTGTGCTGTTATTTCTAGTCCCCTAACCAAATTATTAAAAAAAGATTCTACTTGGGCTTGGACTGAATGTCATGAGCAAGCATTTCTTTCTCTAAAGAGTAAACTTTCCTCAAATAATATATTGTCTATTTACGATTCTGACAAAGAGTGTATTTTATACACGGATGCAAGCAGGGATGGGATAGCCGGTATACTAATGCAGGTAGCAAGTGAGGGCGAGAAACCGATTCATTACTACAGTCGGCAAACTACCGAGGACGAAAAGAAATATCACTCCTTTGAATTAGAGTTGTTAGCTATCGTGGCTTCACTTCAAAAGTTTAGGCTATATCTTTTAGGCTCACAGTTTAAAATTATTACAGACTGTAACGCGGTTCGGTATGCTTTATCCAAAAAAGAAATCATTCCGCGGATCGCAAGGTGGGTTTTGGCTACGCAAGAATTTAGATTTGAAATTATTCATCGAGAAGGCTCGCGTATGCAGCACGTTGATGTGCTGAGCCGCAACCCCTTGCAGTCCGGCGAATGATCGGAAGCCGAAACAATTATGTCAATAACTGAAGCGGATTGGTTATTGTCTGTTCAGCTTCAGGACCATAACCTCGTCCGTATCAGGGAGATTCTTATGTCAGGCGAATTACACGAACATAAAGAAACTTTTAATGAATATGAATTACTTGGAAATAAGGTATACAGGAGAACTGCTCAAGGTCGACGTTGGGTTGTACCTACCCAAAAATTGTATTTGGCAGGTAATAAAAAGTAATCACGACGACCTTGGACACTTCTCTCTGGATAAAACTGTAGAAAGATTAGCGAATCAGTATTGGTTTCCGAAAATGAGACGAACGGTTAAAAAATATATTAAAAACTGTATAAATTGTATATATTATAAACATAAGGGGGGACCTAGGGAGGGAGAACTACATCCATTGCCTAAGCATGCCCAACCGTTTCACACCCGCCATCTAGATCACTTGGGTCCATTCGTAAAAACTACTAAGAAAAACAAGTACGTTTTGGTAACAGTTGATTCATTTACGAAATTTGCGTTTGTATCAGCCGTGAGAAATACAGACACAAATGGAGTAATTAGAGAACTAGAAGCGATAACTAAAATTTTCGGTAACCCACGTAGAATAATAACAGATGCCGGGGCCGCTTTTACTTCGCTATCATTTAAGGAGTATTGTAGTGATAGGAATATTCGTTTACATACGGTCGCTACAGGCATGCCCAGGTCAAACGGGCAAGTCGAGAGGTTTACTAAAACCATACTCGACGCCATGAAAACAATGGGGGCAGATTTAGTGGAAAATAGGTGGGACGTGTGTTTGAAACTACTTCAACAGGCTATCAATAGCTCTTTTCATAAAACAATAAAGGCTGTCCCTAGTGAGGTATTTTTTGGCTATATATTAAGAACCGATAGCGATAAATTAGGACCGGAGTTTGATACGGATTCGTTGCCGGACATGACTAAGTTGCGTGCAATGGTGGATGCAAACAAAAAAGCGAGCGCGAACTCACAGAAAGCTAGATTTGACAGTACTCGTATAAAGGCACGACAATACCAAGAAGGCGACTTCGTTCTGCTTAAAATACAAAGCCAGTCAAATGAGGGGCATAGTAAAAAATTGCTTCCAGTGTATAAGGGTCCATTTCAAGTCAAAAAAATATTGGGACGTGACCGATATGAAGTAGCTGACATGCGGGGCAGCGAACGCAGCTCCAAACCATACGTAGGCACTGCCGCTGCAGAAAACATGAAGCCCTGGATTAACATTCATGACTGGGACTCCGATGATCAGGACTGTAATTCAAAACAAAAAGGTACAATTGTAATATTTACTATTTATTTTTGGCAGTAAAAAAAAAAAAAAAAATATGAATGACTCTGTTAACTGTTTGTTTAAATTTTTCGGTATCATTATATTATTTAAGGGTGTTATAATTATTTCTAACAACGTAACCATATCCTAAGCATAAAGGAGTAGTTACCGGTTTCAAGTACATGAACAGTACCTAAGACTAAAGGGCTGTTTCATTACCTAGCCGTGGACTTACGAACTGCCTAAATTGCTTATATCACCTAAGTCTAAAGGTAGAATTGAAAGCTCTTGGAGTTTGGAAGTCCTAACTTATTAACGTTCACCTTTGAATATTATCATGATAGGCCGAGTGGTATAGTAATAATACAAACAAGTTAATTTTAATTATGTGTATTTGGTATTCCACAGAATAACGGTACGGTCAGCTGGCGGTGGTGACGCACCTTCGCCGAAGCTGGTGCCTGAGGACAGGCACCCTGCAGCATGGCCGTGTTGGCAGCGCCGGCCACCGGAAGTCCGTAGCACGCGTATTAGCGCCGCACCGGCACCGGTCGCGCGGGAAGAGCAGTGTCGCCATCTTTAGATCGATGCAGATTAACCGAGTAGTTAAAAGGCCGAGCGCGCCTTTTTCAAGCTGATTTTTGTATCAACGTTCGGAGTAGGCAAATCTATTTTATTTAACGTGTATTTGTTTATCTTTTAAAATAAACCATTTGTAGTTCGATTTTGGCGTTTACTTTCTCGCTAACACTTTCAGGAAAGTTTTAGTATACAATATATTAGGTTATTATTAGTAAACCTTGTTGAACGATATTGTTTCAAATCGAAGAGCACAGGGTGGGGCGATTTTATTGCACGCCAGTGTAGTTAAGGACCTTGATGATATTTCATTCATTTCATTTCATTTATTCGTAAACAATTTACATTGTGTTGAATATACATGTAATTTACATAAAATTATAACTATGAATTATTATTAACTAGCTGCGCCTCACGGTTTCACCCGCAGAAATCTCGATCCCGTGGGAATATCGGGATAAAAAGTATCCTATGTCCTAATCCAGGTCATAGTCTACCCATGTGCCAAATTTTATCCAAATCCGTTCAGCCGTTTTAGCGTGATTGAGTAACAAACATCCACACTTTCACATTTATAATATTAGTAGGATAGTAGGATTAAGTAGGATAGTAGGATTAACATTCCAAGAAATTCGAAATATAGTGCCTAACAGTTTCAAATATAATGTGGAAACAGTTTTAAAATAGTACTAGACAGTTCAAAAATAACATAATTATGATGTCAAACAATTTTAAAGTACAGTGTCAAAGATAGGATGTATGTAACAAGACCTACAAGCTGTGGTGGTCGGAAAAAACCTCATAGATGTTTGTTTTTTTTTTCTGCAAGAGGGGAAAGTCGTGAGTTTATGTTTGTGTGTAGTTAAGTAAAGATCCGAGATCGGATATTCGGATGCATATTCGCCTAAAGCTGAGATTTTAGCTAATATGCATTTTTTTTTAAATTTATTATGTCGTTTAGAAACAAAAGTGGTCAAATCCATTCGGGAGTATAGACGGGAATCAAGGACTTTTCGTTCTGATCTCTTTGTACAAGTTGTTTATAGAGATTGTATCATTATGGCTTCGCTTAACTTGGTATTACTGATTTAAAAAAAAAACATTCACATCCACAGACCTAAAAAAATAAAATAATTAGGATTGAATTTTGGATTTGACCTATTTCGAAACCAAGCTATGGATTTGACTAGTTTTGTTACTGATGTAGTTGGATTTGACCATGGTTGATTCTTAACAGCATATTTATTTATTAGCCAACAATTGTTTACACAATACATTTACAATAATTTCCATAATAGTATATACATTTATAAGTGCAACAATCACTTACAGGCTAACACAACATGCACCATAAAATGGTTTTACATAATAATACAAAGTCAAAAAGGATATTTACAACAAAAGTTATTCAATAATTTTGGTGATTCGCGCGTAACAATAACGATAACAAAAATTTCATTCAAAATAATATAACCAAAAGATTAAAACATTAACATTTAACAAAATTTGTTAAATGTTAATGTTTTAAATCTTTTTGTTAAACAAATAAAAATTATATAAATCTAAAATAATAAAAATTAAAAATTAATATTCTCTAAGGAGATCATTGGTTGTGGGAATAGTACTCAATAATTATTTTATAAAATTTACGCTTTCCCGCTAAAATGCGCTTTTGTACCGATTTTTTTTTTTTTTTCTAACTCATTCACCACCCGTCCTCTTACACCCTACATACACATATTTGCATCGGGGGTTAAACATTAATTTTAAATAAATATGCATCTGAATAGGTATTTATTCCAAAAATTCCGGGGTTTCTTTTTAGAAGTCGCTTTCGTACCACGACTACTTCTGTATTCCCAGTAATCCTGGCATCCCGGGATTATTTCTTACAAAAAAAAAAAAATATTTTAAGAAGCCGCTTCCATACTTTCATACCTAAAAACTAACTTTAGGTAAATATGCATCCGAATATCCGATCTCTGGTAATTATGTATGAATTTTTTTATTGTATTTCTTTTTTTGTGTTAACTTTATTTTTATTTTTTTACAGTGATTTTTATGGATCATGTGTTCTGCAATAAAGATTTTTATTATTTTATTAATGCATTTATAGACATTACCTATAACAACAAAAAACCTGCCAAAACGGCCTCAGCCCAGCATAATGTCAGATGACAACACAAGGTATAAAACCTGACGCAGATTTTCGCTTTTTGATCCATATTATAGTTATAATTGCAAAAGAAACGGCGTTTAATGAAACTGACCTACAGGTAGACCATGGTCTGGGTTAGGAAATAGTATATTTTTCCTCCCGGTATTACGTTCCCATGGGATAAATTCCAATCTCCGCGTGGGCGTAACCGCGGGAAAAATTAGTAGCTAATAAGACACGTTATTATAACATTATGTAAATAAAAGAAAGAAAAATAGGTTTATTCGACACAGAAAAACGTGCATACAAAAAAGATAATTAGCTCTAATTATAAAGAAAAATAATAAAAACAAAATAGATCTATAATCACGCGCACAAAACAGATATGTCGACAGCTGCACGTCATGACTGTGACAAGAAGGCTTGCACTCAGCATGATGCTGTGCTATGGGAGACCCTCGCGCCCCTAGTCGCCGCAGGAGAAGACACCCTGGGCGTCGGGAGTCGATAGCCGATTCCCGGCCACCGAAGGCGCAGGTTTGCGAACGGCGAGCATAAGCAGCTCGCCGTCCGGTAAGGACCAGGCCCGGGTCGACGGTGCGTCGTGTTCCACGCGCGCCTCAAAGAGATGTCAGCACCATTGACGGGGTTCGATAGGACCGATGCCTGCCGGGGTCGCGGATTGTTCGAAAGAGTGACCGTGGCCCTGGCGCACAGGCAACTGAAGGAACACGGGTGGGTTTTAGTCAGTAAAAGACACCCCCTCCCGCTCCGCCAAGAGCGGCAGAAGTCATTTGATGATCTCCCACCCAAAAACAACTCAGCGCGGATTTTCAGTGGTTACTCAAAAAGGACGTACGGAAACCAAGCTAGGTTTATTAATTGGTATTTATTAATTGCTTAATGTTTTTATTGCAATAAAAAAAACAGTAAGCACTAAGAATACAAAGCAACCACATACACAACCAATTATTTGAATAAATATTATTAAATAACATAAAAAAATATTTATCTGTAGGCATTACCGTGCGTTCCAGCGTAGGATCCGTGTAGATCCATAATGTTTTCGCCTAGGGTATAGAACCAAGGCTCTTTCTGACGTCATACAAAGATATAATTACTTCTATTTCCGATACCATATTTCGTGACCCTATCAGCCCTGTCAAAACACGGTCAAATTAAAACGGATACGGAAATACATGACTTTATAGCGCAAAAATTAAAAGCATTTCCGAATTAATTGTTTTAATAAAACACATTGTACCTGCCTACGTAGTTCTGTAGAAGGTTACGTCTGGTAGGCACGTGTTTGTTTGACGTCATTTGCAGGCATGATTAACAAAAATTTAAAGGTCTCAAAATCGATCAATCTCGTAGATAGAGAATTATATACTTAAAAAGAAAGAAAGAAAATACGTTTATTTGCGGTAAACATGACACATAGAAAAACACACAAAAACATTGTTACCTCAAAACAAAACAACAATAAAGTACTTAGTTCTGAATTCAAATTATTATACACGATAAATATAATAATTGATGGACATGGAAATTAGCATTCGTTTGTATTCGGAAATGCGATGATTCCCGAGGGACATTAAAAATATTAAAATAGTCGTACTGTACAAACCTACTTACAGAAACAAAATTATATATCATTTAACAGACTAATAGATACAGACACTTTTTCTTAGCGTGTCTTTGGCAATGTAAATTAAAATATTGTCGGTCCAGAATCTGGCTACAGATTTGGCACCTCTAGTACCGTCCATCAGTTCATGTAACTTGCAGACAACGGGACACGCACGACATGATTTTATGAGGAAATACGGGCTGCCCTCAAAATGGTGAAGGAAAACATCGTGAGGAAACCGGAATGTCCTAGAACCAAAAATTCAAAGAGATGCGGCGTCTACCAACCCGCACCGGGCCCGCGTGGAGGATTACGGGCCACTCCCTCTCTTAGAGAGGTGGGCTGTATCCCAGCAGTGGGAACATTATAGGCTGATTACTGATTATGTACGGGCTGCGTTTAGTCCATTCCTCAGTTTCCTTTTGTCACAAGAGCAAGCTTTCTTCCATAAAAGCAATATCCAAAATGTCAAACCTAGTTTTTTTTTTTGAATTTTTTTTTTTAGTATTTTTATGGCCTGGTTGCTAAGACCTTTTAGCCAAGTCTTTAGTTTATTTAATTTCCTTCACAAAATTTCTTCGAAAGTGTTTTTAATATATTTATATATTGCTCGATAACAAGTCTTATTTTTTAATAATTCTGTCAAGCGGCGGGAGGTATTATTTAGCACAACAGTTTCACTACACAATTCACTTAATTCACTCGCTTTGTTTGGGCTTGATAATTTAGGTTTCCACTTTTCAAGGTACAAACTTGATACAAAGAACAAAGAATATTAAGCTATTTTAGGTACTTATTTTCATATTTCTTGACAATGATTTCCGTAATGGTCAATTATTATTTATTTTTTACTTAGGTTTTCGTTTCCTTCATGTTATTCCCGCCATTTTCCACCTATAGTTTTATGACAGCTGCGCGCACAGATTATTAAAGGCCGGCGGCGCATGAGTCGCTTCCCGGAATGTTACCAGTTTATAAATATTTTGGTTATATAAACATTTAGAACTAGGTATAGCGTATTTATTTTATTTCTATTTTCTTTTTGTTATTTTTGATTTTCGTATGCTGCACTGGTTGACGTCATTACGTCAGCGCCGGCTATCCCTGAAAACCAGCGCTTGGGGTCTGTCTCGCATAGGGTCGTAGCATTATGTTGAGCGATTGCCGTTCTGCGTGAATGTGACGCACATTTTACCCCATATCGTTCTTTTTTGTGTTTGTGTTTTTTTTCTTTGCGTCATGTTTATCGCAAATAAATGTACTTTCTTTCTTTTTCTTTTATCTGCCACTGTCATGTTGCATGTTTTCAATTCATTTTAATTCAATTAATTTATTTCGGAAAAAAAAAACCATGTTGTATTAGTATAAAAAACTTAGAAAAATATGTTAGTGGCATTAAAATCAAAAACAAATTATTATTACAATCAAAACCAGAAATTAAATTACAATCAATATCAAACCAAAATCAAATTTCCAAAAAAAGAATGAAATTACAATAACAAACAATCAGAATTATAATCAAAATCAAAAATAAAATTAAAGTCAATATTACATTAGAATTCAATCAAAAAATTAAATAAATTACAAATAAAACAAAATTAAATCAATATCAAATCAAAATTAAATTCAAATCAAATCAAATTTGTTTTGTTTTCATTTTACCCATAAATTTAATTAGTTATTATCGGAACTAGAAACCTTCATTTATTATTGTTCTGTTCTACTGCCGTAATAGATAAGTATTTTGCAAACAAAGACGAATTCGAACACTAATATTACAAATTCGAAAGTAACTCTGTATGTTACCATTTCACGCCTAAACCACTGAACGGATTTCGATAAAATTTGGCAAGGAGATAGACGGCATCCTGGGGAAGGACATAGGCCAGTTTTTGTCCCCGTAACACGTTCCCGTGGGATAAATTTCCGACATCCACGCGGGCGAAGCTAGTCTTCTATTAACCTACATACAAATATTAAAATGGTAACAAACTCAAAACTACCTGCATTGAATATTATTGAAAAAAAAGTAATTGCTATGGGGCGTGGTAACGAATTTGTTGCCGAAAATATAGTTTTTTGAATTTTTGCCCGTTTGCCTGCTTGTCAGTAGGTATATTGCCGCGGATATTTTCCGAAAAAAAAAGTAATAAGGGAGGGTCTAAGTTGGATCCCGAGAGCAGCCAAGGATTCTAGATTAGAATCCTGAGCGGAGCTAAAAGCGGAGATAAAGGACCGAGATGAATTTGTTTTGAAAAATAAATCGTAACTGGTATAGTATATAAAATTATCACATTTTATTATATAATCGGTAATAAGAGAACAAAGGATTAATTAATAAACATTAAAAAATGTATAATGAAATTAGAACAGTTTTCGATTTGAATAAGATTTTTTTTTTAAATTTGATTCTATAGCTGTATGGAATAGTTCTATTTAGCCAGCCAGAAGATAATTTCAGCACGTTTTATATATACCTACTAGCTGCCCGCCCCGGCTTCGCACGGGTTGCGGTACTTATCTACGGCGTACCCTACCTACCCTACCTACCTACTCTACCTACCTACCTACCCTACCTACCTACCCTACCTACCTACCTACCCTACCTACCTACACTACCTACCTACCCTACCTACCTACCCTACCCTACCTACCTACCCTACCTACCTACCCTACCTACCTACCCTACCTACCTACCTACCCTACCTACCTACCCTACCTACCTACCCTACCTACCTACCTACCTACCCTACCTACCCTACCTACCTACTCTACCTACCTACCCTACCTACCTACTCTACCTACCTACCCTACCTACCTACCTACCCTACCTACCTACCTACCCTACCTACCTACCTCCCTAACTCCCTACCCTACCTACCAAAAAAAAAAAAAAAAAAAAAAATAGATGTTGGCCGATTCTCATAAATACCGGATAAGCACAAAAAATTTCATCAAAATCGGTTAAGCCGTTTCGGAGGAGTATGGCAACGAAAACTGTGACACGAGAATTTTATATATTAGATTTTGTACATAATTCGTATAATTCGTACGTGTTCCAAATTCAAAACATGTTTAGTCACTCAGTGACTAAAATAGAGTTTTATTCACTGTTATCGATGAATAAAGAAAGAAAAAAAAAAGGAAAGAAAATAAAATTATTTGACCCAGGTCAAATAATTTAATTATTAATCAAATAATTAATTGAGGCACACAATATTCACACAAAAACAAAAAATAGTAAAAAACTTAAAAAACAGTATGGTGTGCCTCGCGGCTGCGCTAACTAGGCCCAGTTTAGCATTAATGCCAGACAACTACTGCCTGACGCTGGTTTTCAACTAGAAATTATGTTACGAGTACTTCGTACGGATGTAAATCAGTTTTATAGTGTGTGTAGATATTTAAATAAAAATCAGATATGTATGTGTAACAAATAATAATAAAATCGATTAGATATTTGCTTAAAACATAATTATAGATAATAATAATATAGTGGTGTATAAGGAAAAAAATAAAATGGTGTGATTGCACAAGAAAGAAAGGACTGTCGTCAATAAATAACAAAAATCTACCTAGATCACAAATTGATATCAATGAAACATTCAAATTGATCATGTCTAGTTTCCGTTGCGCATCTGTGAGATACTGCCCCGTAGGCGTGTTCTAAATGTGTTGATCGTGTTAATTGCTCGAATAGGTGGCGTCCTTTTTCGAGTAGCAATGGTAAAAATATAATTTTATGAATTTGTGATTTGCATTAAAATTTTTGTTTGATAGGTGGCTACCTCCGCCTTACCCCATTTACCATTGGATCACTACGTTTGAGACAACCTGTATAACACCAGCCGATCTATTCTGTTCAAATCTCATCGTGAGAACATAAGTGAAGTGAGCCGTCATTCCATCTGACACTAGGGATTGACACTAATGACAGCTCACTCCACCCATGTTATCACGGTGAGATTTTTACAGAATAGCGCTACTGACCCGGAACGGAATTTATAAACAAAGACCCTGGTTTATCAGATTCTGATTATTTGATACCTAACATAGAAGTATTTACATAACATGACACACGAACATACCCGATAGGGATCTACAGGTGTGCAAATGTTTTGGACTTCATATACAGGGTCAAATTAAATTAGCTGGCGAAACTCCGCAGACATGATACATAAATTTCATTTCTACAAAAAAAAAATACTTAAAACATGGCTTCTCCAAAATATTTTTTACTGCCAACGGAACCAATAGGTTTCACTAATAACTAAGCGTCCGTGGTCCGTCCCGTCCGTCCGTTTGTCTATCAGCGGGCTGTATCTCTTGAACCGTAATAAGTAGACAGTTGAAATTTTCAAAAAGTATGTATTTCTATTGCTGCTATAACAAAAAATAATAAAAACAAATAAAAAATAAATTAAAGGTGTTTCAAAAAAAAATGTGTTAAATTAAATAATGTACGGTGCTACGGAACCCCTTGTGTGCGACTCCGACTCGCATTAGACCGGTTTTTATTTTTTATTCCATATTTTTCAAATATCGATAAGTACCTACTTATTACGTCTGCAGAGTTTCGCTAACTAATTTAATTTGACCCTGTATACATCGATCAAGGTTAACCTACGCTTGCCGCGGTCGGTTCGTAGATGGGTGACCATCCATTTCATACCAAAAGTTGTCATTGTCAGTCCCGTCTGTCATCAATTCATCATCAACATTATATTAAGATTGAACGATTATAAAAATGGAAAATAAAATGAAAATTGAAATGAATATTATAATTAAAATTAAAATAGAAATTGAAAAGGTTATTAGAATTAAAATGGAAATTAAAATTATGATTAGATGACAGACTTCACAATGGAGGGATGAGATCCTATCAGCCGCAGTCTTCAAGATTTCGCTGCGGCTGCCACGCATTCTGCAGATCAGGGATACCATCCTTTTGCGAATGATGGCTTGAAAGCCATCAGTACGAAAAACCAGGGGGCTTGTCTTTTAATAAATTACATAGTTCTATATTATTTATTTCTTCAAAAAACAAGCTTCCCATTTTGGACAAACTAAACGATCATGTAAATATGACGAAATGAGTTAATCTCGTTGCAAAATTGAAATTAAACGTAGCACTCATTAAAATTATGCTTATCTCTATGGTTATTAAAAGTAATGGCCACTTTATTTAAGTACTAGCTTTTGCCCGCGGCTTCGCTCGCGTTAATTTAGACTTTGACTATAAATTCGGGTTATAATTCAATCATGATTCGAAAGACTCGTGGCGCCATCTATTATCATAAGAACGTTATTGTTGTTTTCCTCGGGAACAGTACTTTTTTGCGGGATGAAAGGTACCCTATGTCCGTTTCAGTACACCTGATAACGTATATGCAAAATTTCAGGATGATCGGTTCAGTGGTTTAGGCGTGAAAAGGTAACAAACAAACAAACAAACTTACTTTCGCATTTATAATATTAGTTAGGATAGGATAGGATAGTTAGGATAAAATAAAATAAAATAAAAATAAAAAAGTTAGGAAGTTAGGATTTCATCTCGTTAAAGTATACATCATTATATTCGTGAGTTTAAAGTACCTGCCGAGTTTATAATGTAAATAACTCACCGTGAAAACTGATGTGAAGTGAACTGTCATTCTACCTAATGACATTGGCATTGAAATTATTATTATAAGTTATTGATTTGACAATTTATATCAATATTATATAGATTATTAAGTTTCCTTCAAAATGGTTGGGCTGAATGGTGCTAATCCATGCGTCATGTTCGTGAACGAGCGCCGTCAGTAGGGACTGGTCATTTCTTAGCTGCCACGGCTTATTTTAACTTAATTAAATATTTGAATTGTTTTGTCTTTTTATTACGGACGCTGTTAACGTTCTGCATCGTTCTGACATGCATAATTTCAACATGAATGATGTAACCAATATTTTGTAACCATATTTTGATTTAAAAGAGTGTCCGTGGAGTTCCTTGCCCGTTCTTCTCCATAGGGACCTACTACGCTTTGGAATGGGCAACTAGCTTCCTCTTTCTGACTGACCGACCCCTTGAAAATTCAAAAGTGCCTGTAATTGGTTTATTTGAAATAAATTCTGTGAGTTTGAGTTTGATACTAGAATTTATTATTATTCTATTTTATTGGTATGTTTTTATTGTATCAACAATTTGAATTAGAATTATTTAGTAATGTGTGACAATTGTTTGATAATTTATTTTAATCAGCATGTTCGTTCCAAGATGATATTTGTACGCCGATAACGGTTAGACATAGCGTTCTTTATTAATGACAACATCTGTACCTAACCTACCTATGTTCAACAAATGAAAAAATTTGTTGTTGTAATGATTGACAATAATGACAGTTAGAAAGAAAGAAAAAAAAAAAAAAAAAAATTGGGACTCGCACAGGATTATCAGAAACTAAACTAAACACACTGATAAAAATAAATATATAAAAATAATAAAATAAAAACAAAAGTAAAATGAAAATAACAACAGTAAGTCCTGTACGAGGTCAAAAGGCCCCTATCTCAGCAAGATGCTGCGACATTAAAAAAAAAAAATGTCACAGCGCTGGTATTATGATAGAGCCCGCTGTCACTTCACCTGAGTTCGTTCAAATTCACAGTGAGTTTTTAGGTCAGCTGCTTCCTAATAGTGAGTGGTCACCACTATCTGTGGATATCTGCAATACCCACACGCTCTGTCGCTGGTCGTGGAGTACGTGCACCAGAAGACGAGGTACACGCCGAGGGTGCAATGAGGGCTATCGCGCTTGAGTTCGCCGTTAGAGGCGCTAGTGTAGAGTAAGGTGTCTAGATGTTAAAATATGTACTGAACGTTCACTGTTTGCGAGATTTTTTATCACGGATTTTAACGAATGAGTCATAATATTAGTAATAGTGGTGCCATTCATGATTAATTATGGTTTAAAATATTAAGTATAAAGTTAGGATCTAATTTGGTAGCACTTGAAGGAAGAATAAGATTTGTCTGCTTCATGCTTGCCAATTAATTTTAGGAAAATTATAATCTAAATATTCATTAGAAGTTTTAAAATGTAATAAAATAAACATAATATGAATTTATGCGTACTTAAACATATCCAAAACATCAAATAAAAGTACTGCAACAGGACCTTACTCGACAGTGGCGCCAACTGGTGAGCTCAAAAACGATAGCCCCATTGGAACAGAGCACCTAGCTTCTGATACCACTGCGCCACCTCTGCTCAATAATCCTAGTATAATATTATATTATATATATATATATATATAATATTCTATTATATCTACTTCAACTAATCCTACTATAATATATAATATAATATTATAATATAATATACATAAAAAGAAAAAAAAAAGAAAAAAGAAAAAAAAAAGAGAGAAAAAAGAAAAAAAAGAGAAAGAAAAAAGAGAAAGAGTATTCTATTCTATACAATATTATAAATCTGAAAGTGTGGATGTTTGGATGTTTGTTACTCAATCACGCTAAAACGGCTGAACGGATTTGGATAAAATTTGGCACATGGGTAGACTATGACCTGGATTAGGACATATGATACTTTTTATCCCGATATTCACACGGGATTGAGATTTCTGCGGGTGAAACCGCGGAGCGCAGCTAGTAAATCAATAAAGACGATTAATTAAAGAATATTTTTGAAATCACAATCGTTACTTAAGGCCATTATGCCTTTCCATACGTAATCACAAATACACTTATTAATTACTTCATTAAAGAAGCAGTTAGCCTCGGAGACTGGTTGCTTGGTCTAAAGGACTTCACACACCATTTGATACCATTCATTTTTAACCCCCGACGCAAAAAGAGGGGTGTTTTAAGTTTGACCGCTATGTGTGTGTGTGTTTTAGTCTGTGGCACCATAGCTCTTAGACTGGTGAACCGATTTGGATGCGGTTTTTTAATTTGAAAGAAAGGTTCGTAGACGTCGTTTAAAATAAAAGGCATGTTTTATCAAAATTGGTTCATCCGTATCAAGGTCATCAGCTCTTTTTTGTGTCGTGTTTTTTTTTCATTTTACCTATTATTACATTTTATATATACATAGCATCACACCTATTTATACAGGGTGTAAAAAACCCATGACGAAGCCCGAAGCCATCTACTACGCATCCTGTACATCAAACTAAGTAACGTTGCGCAAAAATAATGGTTGAAAAACTACTTTTATTTTCTGTGTGAAAATTCGCTGATTACGGTAGTGCGCAATGTAATGAACGCAAAACATTGTGCGTATGAGTGCATGCAACGGTACAGGGATCGTGGGAGTATTTAAAGTTAAGTTATATAACATTTAGAGATTGTTTTGGTGAAAAATCTTTTATGTTTAAGTTGGAATTTTAACCTTTAATATCTCCGTAACCAAAAGGTTCGCAGGTATGCTCGAGTACAAAAAAAAATCTTAATAACAGGAACAATAAGTGACTTTAATTTTTACCAGATAAGTTTAATTCTCATGTTTTCTTTGTGTCGATATGGTGCCGATGGTAGATACGGTAAGATTTTACTGGTCCGAGACTTCGCCACTTTCACGGCGTCGTCGGTGGCAGCACGGAGGTCATTTTGAGTGAATCCCATGTAATAAGGCCAAGCCTATTGCCATCAACCCTCTTTGCTGCTACTGATAAATATTCATAATAGTACTTCGGAGAGTGTGCGCAGGAGCTCCACGAGCTGCACCCTAAGATAAGATAATTTATTTATTTATAAGATAAGAAATAAGATAATTTATTTTATTTTTTATTTATTTAGATAATTTATTTGTCCAAAACATGAGTATAGATGTCACAATAACATGTCATGCAAGATGTTACATTTTAAATTTCATCATTTTTTAAATTACATGTCATGCAAGATGTTACATTTTAAATTTATCACAGTCATGTTTTGCCTCAATGGCGTACAAATATAAATAGATAAACATCAAATAATTACAAATTTATCCATTATTCAAAGCATTACAAATTAGAACATAAAAATTAAAATATACTACATCATAGTGTCATCAAATCAATTCATTATAGAAAATGTACAATAAAATAACAATTAAATGTCAAAGTAAATAGGAACAAAATCTAGATATTTCACACACCTAATTGCCTAACACACTATCAATCACAATCTGAATCATTTTGAAGCCTATTGCTGATCCATTGCTTCATATGCTCGAAAAATTTGTCTGCTCAACAACGAAAATAACGCAATGAATGTTGTTGCTCTGTCAAAATGAAAGCCATTCCTACTGTTAGTGTGTTACGCAATTAACCCGCTGATCCCACCATGGCCCTTTTAGTACCTGACTACCAGACATAGGTACTGCACGGAGCCATCCGCAGTTGGTTGATATCCCGAGCAGTGGTACTCAGCGCTTCTCCTCCCCATTTATTACGCGCACAGCCAAAGTGTGTAACTCTCTGCCAGCGTTTGAGTTTCTTTCCACCTATAACCCGTCTGCTTTCAAAGCAACAGTGAACAGGCATCCTCTGGGGACGCTCGTTCCACCGTAGACCTTATCTATCACTTTCCATCAGGCAGGCTAGGCTTTCGCTCAAGGGGGGGGGCAAAAGTTTCTTTCTCTTTCTGGGAGGATGAGGGACGGGTGGGGGGATGAATGCCTCAAGCAATTAAAGCCCTTAAACAAAAAGAACATCGGCACCTATTTTCTGTAAACTCTGTTGAGTTTACAGAAAATACACACATACGCACATTGTTATGTGCCCTCCTTTTCGAGGATGACTACGATATAGAAATCTTAGTAATACCTATACAAAATTAAAATACAGGTTATAAAACTACGTTCATGTCCAATTTAGAGTTTTAGACTCCGTTTCGTCGAAGCCCAGAGGGGGCAACTGCACCCGTTGCCCCCCCCCCGCTGTATCCGCGCCTGCCATCAGGCAAGAGGTCAATAGCAGGACGGTACCGCAAAAGGAAAAAAAATAGACCTCTCTAATCCTATAACATTTACCTTGTTCCTGAGGGCATCTCTACATTTGAAGATTTGCAATCTCCACTTTGATACCGGGATCTGATTTAGCGAGAAAATGGTTAGGAGATCATCTATGGATCCACCTTAAGCAGTGTGTGAAGACCTTTAATCGGCTTAAATCGTCACCCAAACACTTCTTTTAAAATCGATGTCGTTAACTTAAGAGGTTGTTGCACAGGTAATGATTTAAATTATATGTCGGAGTTTATTTAAGGTTAATTGTTTAAGTACACTGTGATTTTTTTGTCGATTTAGACAAAAATGTGGTCGATGGAGTATACGGTGGAGGTCAGCCCGGGTTGGGCGGACCACCGCCGTGTCCTCGTGACGGCGATCGGCGGCGGCGATCTCTCGCGTCCGGGTCTGGTCCAGGCCATGGTATGGAGTGTGAGGGCATGGGAAGCCGTCACCTCCTTTTGCGAAGCAGTAATGCTCGCGAAGGAGGAGGCGGAGCGCGTGGCGGTGGGGCAATTGTTGCATCCTCACGTCCCTAGTCGCCGCAGGAGGAGACACCGTGGGCGTAGGGAGTCTATAGCCGATTCCCGGCCACCGTGGGCGCGGGCTTGCGGACGGCGAGCAATAGGTAGCTCGCCGTTCGGTTAGGACCAGGCCCAAGTTGATGGCGCATTGTGTTCCACGCGCGCCTCAAAGAGATGTCAGCAATAATTGACGGGGTCCGATAGGGCCGATGCCTGCCGGGGTCGCGGATTGTTCGAAAGAGTTACCGTGGCCCTGGCGCACAGGCAACTGAAGGAACACGGGTGGGTTTTAGTCAGTAAGAGTCTGACACGCCCTTCCGCTCCGCCCTGAGCGGGAGAAGTTATTTGATAAAAAACAGGAATGTGGTAATTTGAGATTAACTTTTAGTAACACAACATTAAGCCATGATAAGGACTGTATTCCAAAAGCTATTCCATTCAGGGAATACAGGTCTAATCAGGTCAGGCAGCAAGGGACAGGCTGTTTCGGAATTATTATTATTAAGGGACGAATTTAAAGCTACAGGCTCAGCGGCGCAGGCTGGCTCGAGGAAGGGTCGGGGCGGACGTGGATTGGATTGGCGAGGCGGTAAGGACGGAAGGACGGCGGTCTGTTTCTGTATTTCTTTTTGGTACTGGTGGCTTTAGTACTCTACTGGAGGAGGGTGGTGGCGTCGTCGGGGTGATTAAGGTATGCCTTCAGCGGCGAATCTTACTTATGCGGGTGGGAGTGTAGCAGGCGGCGGCTTTAATCAGGGAATTGGGGTGTTTCATGCCACAGTCAGAGAAACGCTTTGAAAGGCGTTTCATGAACTGCTGGATGGTGGGCATTCGAAGGTCTATGAGAAGATTCACATTTCGGACATAGAAGGGGACTCCCGTTACCTTTCTGAGTCTTATGAAGATGGCGGGGCTTTGCGTGCGCAAACACAACGCTAGGTCATGATGGGACGGATGACCGTGGTGTAGATGCGCAATTTGCACTTGAGAGAGAATTTACTGCGGGCAGTCAATAAAAAGGCGAGTAGTATATATGGTTAGAGGACACATAAACAAACAAAAAATTAAATAATGAAAAATGCAGTAATTACGTGTATGCCTATACGCATTCATCCATTGTTTTCAAATAATAGTTCCCATGTTGAATTAACTAATCAAATATACACATCGAAAGTGTCTAGAGATCAAGCACATTTTTGCTAGTTGCAAAAAATCTATTTTTTCAAGCATATTTTTTGTAACTCTTATGGATACCTTTTATTTTTGTAAATTTCGTCATTTGAAAAAAACGACGAAGATGTTTTTTGAATTTCGGTCAAAAGATGAGAAACTTTTGTCAATTCGTATTTCTCTAAAATCCTTCAACGGGTTTGAGGCCATATCAGTATAATTTCTGCCGTACTTCTGAGTGGAATCAATACAAAAGAACGTTATTACAGAGAGAAGACGACATTTGGGCCGAGAAGAATTATCAGAGCCGTGGGAATGTTGGAAGCTGGTTCTCGGCAACGTGCTGTGGAAATCGCTCTGGGCACTACGCAGGGTTGTTATATGTCGACTTTGTAGAAAAAATTCAACGTAAATTCTGTAGGTACTATACAAACGTCAATATGGATACTACCCCTTTCTATATTCTTCTTTGTCCGTGTCGGGAATGGTGGGTTTAGACACACTCAAATTCAGGCGAGAATCCACACATATAATTAATTATTGTCTAATATTAGTAGGTAAGATGGATAGTCCCGTTCTAAGAGAGTCAATAAATTTTTATGTTCCGGACCAGTATATGCGTGGCGTTGTAAGACGACAACATAGACTCCTCTGCTACCCGCCTACATGGCGTGCTCCTCGAACCAACAGCACTCTCACTGCTAGAGCAATTAAGTTAATAAATGACTTTCTAAAATATATTCCTTAAGTAGATTTATTTTTTGACTCTCGAAGGACAATCGCTAATCATGTGTATATTTATTTAAATATGAAGAAATAATTGTTGAGCTGTTTAGTCTAAGAAGTGTAATTTTTTTTTTAAATGTAGATTTGTAGAATTAGCATAGATATAGGTAAGCGATTTGGTGTAAACTGTTAGCTTATATTTGATGAATAAATGAATTTGAATTTGAATTTGGACACGTTACCGCATCACTGGCAGCGTGGCAGAGCGACATGGAGGACGAGCTCGCATCAGCAAACGCAAAGAAGATCGTTACATACAAATTACTGCCCGACGAAATCATGAACATGGTATGTAGCATGGTCTAAAAAAACAAGGTCTGGCACTCCGAGAGTGACACATGCTTACGTCACTATCCAGTTGCTACTTTATTGCAACAAAACACGAATTATGGAAATATTTTCAGTCACCATCCTGTAAAAATATATGTATAAAGCATTTAAATTGTCGTTTCGTTTTTCTAATCAAACGAAACAATTCAATTTAAACATATACCAATGTAATTGTTAGATAAAACTCCATTGTTCTACCGGATTCGCACAGGTAATAAAGGCGGCTGGGGAGTTATTATTACACACTACTGGTAACACAGCGGTGATGACGTAGGCTTGTGTCACCCACGTGACAACTGTGTCTCGGAATGCTATACCTGGCGAAGTATATTATTATACCATGGTATGTACCGTGTTTCTCACGAATACATTAGCCGAACCGTTATTATTATTACCGAGAGCTTCGGCTCTCTGATTGTACAGCAGTTATTGCGGAGGTTGATTTTTACTAGGCAATAAGTAATTTTTTGTATGTTACTAACACTATATGGATATTTTTGTCCGAATTAAATATTATTATTATTACCTACTTTGAATTTGTAATAATTACGTCACCTTTTTAGATAATAATGTAGAAAAAGAAACTAGTTAGAGTTTAACGTTTTGAATACGAGGCTTTTGGCTATATTTTTATTAGTGTATGTATTTTGTTTAGTTTTTTGTAACGTGCGTCTTGTTTGTTCAGAATAACCAATTTTTATTTCTTTCTTTCTTTTCTTTATTTCTTTTCTTCTTTACCCCAACCGATTATAAAATCAAAGTCCCGGTTATTAACAGAAAAAAAATCACTGCCCGAGTCGGGGATCGAACTCAGGGCCAGAAAAATCCGATCAGTAGTCGCGTTTACGAGGCAGATTTGCCACATTGATAATTGATTACCCATACTAATATTATAAATTCGAAAGTAACTCTGTCTGTATGTTATCTTTTCACGCCTAAACCACTGAACGGATTTCGATAAAATTTGGCGAGGAGATAGATGGCATCCTGGAGACGGACATAGACAATTTTTTGTCCCGGTAGCACGTTCCCGTAGCATAATTTCTGACATCCACGCGGGCCAAGCCGCGCGCAGAAGCTAGTCCTAATCCTAACTTCCTAACTAATATTATAAATGCGAAAGTAAGTTTGTTTGTTACCTTTTCACGCCTAAACCACTGAACCGATCATCTTGAAATTTTGCATATACGTTGTCAGGTGTACAGAAACGGGCATAGGGTACCTTTTATCCCGAAAATATTACTGTTCCCGAAGAAAACAACAATAACGTTCTTACGATAGTATATTTCGCCACGTGTCTTTCGAATCATGATTGAATTATATTATTGTAGAAACTTTAGTTAAGTACCTAATACATTTTGCGAGTCTAGAGTGTCGATAGACCGGTTTTTCGTCCTCCTAACTATAATTCCCCGAACAACCCGAACTGATTGCCAAATTCTAAATTAACGCGAGCGAAGCCGCGGGCAAAAGCTAGTAATCTATATACGGAAGTATTGTTGCGAAATAACACATAATATATATCAATATTTATTATAATATGTGTTTGTACGTCACACAGTCAAGGTCGCAACCTACCTCACTGCTGTCACTAAGTATCGCTATTATTAATACGCTGCATTATTAATGATCTCATGTCACATTAAGATGGCCTTGCAGATTATTATGGGAGGTTATGCTTTTGCTTTTCGCGGTCAATTTGTGGATGTGTGACAATTTTTAACAGCGTTATCATACTGACGATTTGCCAAAGTGTTTCCAGCGAAGCGATTTATAAACGTACTCTCCGCTGATGCGAAGCGAACTCGCGCGACTACGCGTCGTGTTCTCCGCGTTTTCACAATTTTGTACAATCGCTTGTCTCGATCTCTCTTGTACACTCATGTCAATCAAACTCAAACTCAAAGCATTTATTTCAAACAAGCTTTTTCCCGCGGCTTCCCTCGCGTTAATTTAGAATTTGACAATCAATTCGGGTTGTTCAGGGAATTATAGTTAGGAGGATTTTTCATCCTCCTAACTATAATTCCCTGAACCCCCTGGTTTTTCACCGGTCTATCGACACTCTAGACTCACAAAATGTATTAGGTACAAAATTAAAACTCTTAACACACTACAAAAGTTTCTACAATAATATAATTCAATCATGATTCGAAAGACACGTGGCGCCATCTATTATCATAAGAACGTTATTGTTGTTTTCCTCGGGAACAATACTTTTTTTCGGGATGAAAGGTACCCTATTCCGTTTCTGTACACCTGACAACGTATATGCAAAATTTCAGGATGATCGGTTCAGTGGTTTAAGCGTGAAAAGGTAACAAACAAACAAACAAACTTACTTTCGCATTTATAATATTAGTTAGGAAGTTAGGAAGTTAGAATAGTTAGGATTAGGAAGTTAGGATAGGATAAACCAATTACAGGCACTTTTGAATTGTCAAGGCGTCAGTCAGTCAGAAAAATGGAGCTAGTTGCCCATTCCAAAGCTTAGTAGGTATCTATGGAGAAGAACGGGCAAGAAACTCCATGGACACTCTTTTAAATCAACATATACTTAGTTGCAAAAAAAATAATGGTTACATCATTAATGTTGAAATTATGCATGTGAAAATGATGCAGAACGTTAAAAGCGTCCGTAATAAAAAGACAACAACAATTCAAATACTAAATTAAATTAAAATAAACCGTGGCAGCTAAGAGATGACCAGTCCCGACTGACGGCGCCCGTTGACGAACATGACGTATGGATCAGCACCATTCAGTTCAACCATTTTGAAGGGAACTTAATGATCCAACACACACGCCACCACCAGCGAGACATTTGAGTGAGCATGACATACTCTCAGCCGCCAGGGCACATTCAAGTCAATGAAAGACGAACCTAGTAAATGGTAGCTTTATAGTAGGTACATAGTGCTCACGCATGTACTATGCAATGCAAAGATAGTTTTTATAATCTTCAGCAATACTCTAGCATTAAAATTCTCGTAATTATTTATTAGCGGTTAAAATCTTACATGTTTTTGTCGGTCAGATATATTGAAATGACCTCCAGTAACTTACACCGAGCGAAAAGACGTTTTCACATCGAAACAAATAAAATCTTTGTTAAAAAGCCTTGGCTTTTTAAAAAAGGGCTCCAGCTGTCAATGTCAATGCAATCACCACCCTTTTAGCCATGGCATTGCCTTTTGAAAGACGAGACGAAAATAATATCATTACAGATCAACCAACTCGAAACTTTATCTTGGTCTACCAAAAAAGGAAAAAAAAAAAGCAATTAAAAAAAACTGCGTCCATTTTAGCATAAAAAAAAAACAATAAAAACCTTTTTGCTCTTGCCGCGCAAAAGAGTTCTACATTCAAAATCATTAAACGGCAATATAATAAAACAATATAGGAAGAAATAATTATACTTATTTTGTGAACATAAACAATTTAAGACAATCTGTATTTAAAAGTCCTGAGTCATATAATGACGTTGGAATAGCCACAGAATACGTAGATGCAGAAGGTCACCTCCATACAACTATCGAAAACGCACGCACACATAGACATGCTTCACGTAAAGTTCGCACAAAACTTTATTAGCTCTCGGAAGTTGCACGCGAGTGGCTGCGCAGTATGCATAATATAGGTGTCCGAGGGAACTCTCTCACTCTCACTCAACTTTACCATGCGCGGTTTCGGTCTCGGGCCTACGTTCAGAGGGCTCATAAATTTTTGCGCGAACTATACAGGGAATGCAAGCGCAATTGCGACTGGCATTCGTTTGAGATCGCCGTAGGTACGCATCTATGGTCTGTTCCAAAAGTATTTGATGTAAATGTAAACAAATCAACAGAAAACGTACCTGTGGATGTCAATTTGTAGTGCCGCTTACAAATTGAGTGCTTTGATTTGATTATTTGAATACTTTGGGCCCGTACACACGTGCACAACCACACCACAATGACACCACGTGGACAGGCGCTAATTTGTATGAAAATGAAAAGTCTGTGCACACGGACCACATTTGGTCATCAAAATCAACCGTGTAGGCGATACCGACCACATCAAGGCGACGTCGCAGCCTCAACTTAACAACAACGCGACGGCACTATCACAGCCGGAGGCGATCTGTCAGCAAACACAAGCAACAACGTAACCACAGCGCAACTACTAGCGACAATGCAGCCACAACGCAACTGCAAAATGTTGCAGCGATACTATTCACACATAACCACTGCTTGCACACATTTTGTCGCTGCGATGTGGTGTGGTTATGGTACATATGAATAGGCCCTTAAACCCGAGATTCTAATTTTAAATCAACTTAAATATACATATTTGACATTTGAGGTTTTAATTTTATTACTTCAATTTCCGTCGATGATTTTTCAATTACAATTTAATAATGTTATTCAAACAATATTTGATATAAAATGTGATAAGATATAAATTTGAAACCTTCTAAATACAGAAGACTGTGTTGCTGATTCTCTTTAGTGACTGATTGCGTAAGAATTTAACCAGTAATTGCGTAACACACTAACAGTAGGAATGGCTTTCATTTTGAAAGTTCAACAACATTAATTGCGTTATTTACGTTGTTGAGTAAACAAATTTTTCGAACGTATGAAGCAATAGGCTTCAAAATGATTCAGATTGTGGTAGATAGTGTGTTACGCAATTAGGGTGCTGAACAGGGTTTGTTTACACTTTCAACAGATACTTTCAGAGCAGACATTATGTGTGCATGCGCCGGTTTTTGCTCGTTGTATGGAATTAAACTTCTGTATCTATCTATTCTGCGGTCTAGCCTTGGAAAATGAGACAAAATGACACCGTATACTATCTAGATTTTTAATTGTTACTTTTTGAATCATTTTTGAGTAGGAACTAAGTTTATTTTTTTTAATGAATTACGTCATTTGTTATCTGTTTCGGTTTGACGGAAGAGGAAGCTGTTGATTCTGGAGGAGTAAGCAGAGGGTACCACATTTCGTTTTCGCCAGTTATGTTATAAGTCTCTTATGTAAATTCAAGTTAGGCCGAGCCTAATTTTGTGATATTATTTTGTAGGTATACAGTATACAGAATAGTCCAAATAGTCACGTCATAAAAAAATATTTGGTTCAGGTATCTGAAAATACCCCATGTGTGTTCCGCGATTCTTGATAGTTTTCGAGTTATAATTATTTATTTTTAAATTTCTTGTAAATGTGACGAGAAACGCTTTCAAAAAATTCTATCTTTATTTTTACACGGCTTTTCACTCTTTTTTTTTGCAATTTTCACTGTTATCGGATGTTCTTTCGGACATAAAATAATCATCTCCCTATCTGTTAAGGTGATAAGGTCGAGGTTTGCTTGTTCGAATTTTGAATGAAACAACGTGTGGTTTACAGAAAGATCTATTGGACACTGCTTATGAACCAACGAATGTGTAACTTCAACACATGAATGTATGGATAGCTATATGCGACAGTTTTAAACCAAACATACCGCCCACCAAAAGGACCTAAAGGCCTTTTCTAAGATAATAAAAACATAATGCTACTTTACACTACTATGCAACAAGTCATTAAAACATGTAACTTTACACTACTATGTAACATGTAACAGGTACAAATTATAAGTTAATTGTCACTCAAGTTACTATAAAACTTACTATAATGATTTGAGTCAGGTGCTCAGACCATGAATTTATGGTTAGACTAATTTATATTAATTATAATAAACCAAACATTATAGCTAAAGTTGTTTAAAAATGGGCTTACACACAAAGGTACTTAATTAATTTAGTCTTAATTACTAATCGGTAATGCACATAAGTTTGAGATTGATCTCTGTGTCAGTTTACCGTTGAGACGTACTGTATACACTCTAGTTATTCCATCTTGTCCAGGGTGTTTTTCCGCTATGCGTGCCAGTGCCCACTTGCTAGGAGGCATATTTGCGATTTTAAGTAATACAATATCGCCGACCTCAAACTCTTTTGTTCTTGTCAGCCACCTTGTTCTTTGGTTCAGGCGTGACAAGTATTCTGTTTGCCAACGTTTCCAAAATCCTTGAACCAGTCTTTGGGTATGTTGCCATCTGGACAGCTGATTCATATTGACCGTGGTATAGTCCCGGTCAGGTACAGTAATTAGTGCTTCTCCGACAATGAAATGTCCGGGTGTGAGTACTTGTATGTCATCGATCAAATCCACATCAGTATTAATCGGCGTTAAAGGGCGAGAATTGAGGCAGGCTTCTATCTGTGTGAGCACTGTGGTGAATTCTTCAAATGTTAAATTCTTAGTCAATATTTTTCGTAGATGCTGTTTAACGGACTTAACGCCGGCTTCCCAAAGCCCTCCAAAGTTTGGGCTATATGGCGGTGTAAAGTGCCACTGTGTTCCTTCATTTGCCAGTTGATCAGCTATAGCACCGGGTAATTGTAATCCCGCCTCTTTCCACATTCTACATAATTCTTTGTTGGATGACACGAAGTTCGTGCCGTTATCGCTCCATATCTCATTACATCTTCCTCTTCTGGCCACGAAACGTTTGAAAGCTGCGATGAATGCATCAGCCGTCAGATCGCTTACTAGCTCTAAATGTATAGCCTTTACCGCCATACAAACAAAGATGCAAATGTATGCCTTGCTGGTTTTTGCCCCTCTTCCCTTCGAACTTAATACGTACACAGGGCCAGCAAAGTCCACTCCACTTCGAGCAAAAGGACGTGAAGGAGTCACCCGAGCTTCAGGTAAGTCACCCATTATTTGTGGTCTACTAGCAGCTCGTTGCCGCGTACAGGTAAGACATCCGTGTATGTATTTCTTCACCAGACCTTTGCAGCCAACGATCCAGTATTTACTCATCAGGTAAGTTATCATCAGTTTTATTCCACCGTGCATTGTTTTCAGGTGTGCATCGGCCAACACTAGTGACACAAAGCTGCTTTTCTTGCCCAGTATCACGGGATATTTTAGGTTCTCGTCGGCGTCTGCGTTTCTCAACCTTCCGCCCACCCTGAGAATATTTTGGTTATCTAAGAATGGGTTCAGTGACTTCAGAATGCTAGTGGTTTTTACATTCTCTTTTTGTTTTATTCTTCTAATTTCATCTGTAAATTCTTCTTCTTGTACTCCCTTTATGGCAAAATTCCAAAGCATTTTGCAGTTCTTCTGTTGTCATCTCCTGACCTAGTTTGTTAGGATTTCTTTTCATATTTAAAACTCTTCTACAATGTACTATTACTCTCAATAACTCAGTAAGTGTATCATATTCTTCAAATTTTAGGAATTTATCTTCTCCTTCTGTTACATTTATGTATGACTGTATTGGTTTCCTTCTTTCTAAATCTGTGGTTGACCTTAACGGTTTTGTGAACTCGATATTTTCCTCTCCAAGCCAGGCAGGGCCGTTCCACCATAACGTTTTCTGTTGTAGTTCTGATAAAGATGATCCTCTTGACGCTATATCGGCTGGGTTGTGTGCCGACTGCACATGGAACCATTGGCTACTGCTTTGGTTTTCTAATATCTCTACTACTCGGTTTGCGACAAATGGCTTCCATCGGTTTGGTTCTCCGAACAGCCACGCTAAGACTATAGTTGAGTCAGTCCATGCGAACACATTGTGTGAAGGAATTCTCATAGCTTGACTCACTTTGGTTAGCAATTTAGCTAGTATTGTAGCTCCACTCAGTTCGAGTCGTGGTAGTGTAATGGTTTTGACAGGAGCTACCTTCGTTCTTGATGCGACGATATTTATCTTTATGTCACCTTCGCTCGTTTTTACACGGCAATAAACCACAGCTGCGTATGCCTTTTCAGACGCGTCGCAAAACCCATGTAATGTTATTCGTTCCTTTTCAGTGCTAATTGTGTTCAACCAGCGTCTGATTCTTAATTTGTTGACATTTTCTAAATCTTTTCTAATGAACTTCCATTGTTCTTTCAGCTCTTTGCTTATGTCTTGGTCCCATCCAACTCCTTCTAGCCACAATCTTTGTACTAGAATTTTTGCTGTTACAATAACTGGTGCTATCCACCCTAGTGGATCAAACAATTTCTGTAAATCTGACAGAATAGTTCTCTTTGTTATATGATCTGATAATATAGGTTCTAGTTGTAAGTGGTAATGAAACTCGTCTCTTCCGAAATTCCATGACAGACCAAGAGCTTTTATGGTGCCGTCTAGCTTCAAGTCTAGGTTAGCCCTTGTAGTGACTTTGTTGGCGTCTATAGATTTAAGAAACTCGGTATCATTAGACGCCCATTTTTGAAGTTCAAAGCCTCCTTGTTTCAGAATGGTAACGATTTGCTTGCTAACACGAATTGCTTCTTCTGTTGTATCGCAGCCCGACGTCAGATCATCAACGTAGAAGTCTTCACGAATAATTTTGACAGCTTCAGGATATTGTTCACCTTCATCTTCTGCTAGTTTAATTAACGTTTTTATGGCAAGATAAGGCGCAGATGCTGTACCAAACGTAACTGTTTTCAATCTGTAGTCTTTGACTTCAGGTGGTTGGCAGTTTGGCTCAAGGTTGGGTCTGACGCTGCCGCGCCACAATATTCTGTGATAGTCTGTATCTTTCTTATCTATAAGTACCATTCTATACATTTTGATGACGTCGCTTGCGAAACACACCTTATGCATGCGCCATCTCATTATTATACTTCGCATATCTTCTTGTTGTACCGGGCCAGTCATGAGCTCGTCGTTCAAAGATATGCCATTATTTCCTTTGCTTGACGCATCGAATACGACTCTGACTTTCGTGGTCTCTTTATCTCTTCGAACTATGGCGTGATGTGGCAGGTAAACACACCGGTTGTTTACTTCGTCCTTTGGAACTTCCTCCATGTGTCCCATTGTTAGATATTCTTCTAGTACCTTGTCGTATTCGTCTCTTAGTTCAGGTTCCTTTTGAAGTCTTCTTTCTTGTTGAATCAAGCGGTTCATTGCTATTTGTCTCGTGTTCCCATCCGCTGCTTTTGGTTCATTGATACGGAATGGAAGTCTCACAACGTATTGTCCATTGCTGTTTCTTTTATATGTATTTTCATAGAAACTTTCACATTGGTTTTCTTCTTTTGTGTATGTTCTCTTCGAATCTGGTTCTATCTCCCAGAGTGTTTTCAATAAGTCTTCTCCTATGATTTGATGATGCATAACAAGAACCGACTCTCTTTGCTGTATGCAATCTTCTACCTTTCCGAATAAAATCCAACCAAGGTTTGTTTTATGTGCACATGGTGACCCTGGCGGACCTTTGATTAACTGGTTCTGTACAATTTGAGCATACACGTCGACACCCAGAAGCAAATCAATAGACCCTGGCTGACAGTAGTTAGGATCCGCCAGGACTAGTCCTTCTAGATGAGGCCAATTGTTTGTGTTGATTGTGCGGGATGGTATTTTAGTAGTCAGTGGCTTTGATAGAACATATGTTCTAACTTCCAAGTTGAAATTTTCACATCTCGATTCTACATTTATCTGAACTACTTGTTTGATATCTTCTCTCGTTGATCCCACGCCTACAACTGTACCTCTGATATGATATCGCTTGGCCATGAGTTGTTGTGCCGCTCGTTCGCTAATAAAACTTGCTTGTGAGCCTTGGTCGATTAAAGCTCGTAATATCGTTGTGTTATTGTCTTCACTTCGCACTTTTACGATTGCAGTTGCCAGCAACGATGTACTTTTTTTCGTAGAAACATGTGATGTCACCATTGTAATGTCCTTCTCTGTTTCTTCAATCTTCTCCACGTTGGTATGTAATGTCACTTCGGGTTGTTTTGTTTCTTTGCTTTCAGTGCTGCCCGATGTGGTTGGTTTTATTGTGCTATCTTCCTTATTTTCATGAAGAAGTGAATGATGACGTCTTTTGCATATTCTACAGCTTGTTGGTATGCGACAATACCTCACAGAGTGTCCGGGTGCAAGGCAGTTGAAGCATAAATTGTTGATTTTGATAAACTCGCTTCTTTGTGTTGGTGATTGTTTTGCAAACTCTTTACAGTGGCTAAGTGTATGGTTTTCTTTACATATTTGGCATATTTTACTATTCTCCACATTAGTTGCTGCGTGAAATGACTTTTCTCGAACATGAACTGAACTTGTCTTTTGTTTTGTTGGTTCTGTAAGTTCTAATGTGCGAAATCGGCATTCCAGGAATTTACGAAACATATCGAGGGAGGGGAGGCTGTCAGGTTCCTCACAATTGCTGCTCACATAGTCTTCCCAATCTTTGTGGGTTTCACAGTCTAGTTTTTGCACTATGACGAATATTATCACAGGATCCCAGTTATCAGTCTTCACATTCATATTTTTAAATTGATGTAAACACTCAAATGTTGTATCCAGTAAATTCTTGATAGAACTGGAATTACCCACATTCATCTTTTTCAGAGAAAAGAATCTTTTCATAACTGCGTCGACATTTATACGTTTGTTGCCATACCTTGCTTTGAGAATGTTCCATGCTTGTTCGTAGTTCGAATCTGTCACTTGTATATGTTTCAGTATCGATGCGGCTTCTCCATTAAGACTTGTTTTTAAATAATGCAATTTTTGTACATTATTTAATGACGCGTTCGTATGTACAAGTGTATTGAATAAATCATGGAACGATAACCACTCTTCATAATGTCCACTGTACGTAGGTAGTTGTATTTTCGGCAAAACCACTCGTGTTTGTTGAGTATCACTAGGTATAGGCAACGAACCACTAACGTTAACTGGTTGAGAAACCAACAAATCCTTTAAGTCTGTCATCAAACTTAAATACAGTTCTTCATGTTCAAAATATTCTTCATTCACTATGTAAGGTATTTTGTCGCGCTTCTCCTTCGGTACGCTTCGCATTATTTCACCGTAAGCTTGTTTATATTCACTCCAGTAATCTTCTACACACTTAATGCGGGCTTCAACATAACTCTTTTGTGTTAATCTAGCTTTCGGGCACTTCTTTAGATTTATCTGAGTCTTGCTCAAAGTATGTGCAAGGTTTTCCACCACATTCAACGCTTTTTCCACTTCCATAGCCATCGTAAGTATGTAATAACTTCACTCGCAGTAAACGTATTGAAATGAATAAGTTTCAATAATTAAATACTTTGCACTAAACAACTCGAACACTCGTCGTCTTATCTTATCGCAATCTCTTTGTTCTCGGGCGGCCGGCGATGTCGGCAGCGAGGACTGGTATTCGGCTCGATTATGGACCATATGTTAAGGTGATAAGGTCGAGGTTTGCTTGTTCGAATTTTGAATGAAACAACGTGTGGTTTACAGAAAGATCTATTGGACACTGCTTATGAACCAACGAATGTGTAACTTCAACACATGAATGTATGGATAGCTATATGCGACAGTTTTAAACCAAACACTATCATTAATTAAAGATACATCAATTTTGAGCCCTTTTAAAAATAAACTTAAAAGTTTTCTGTTAAATAAGTGTCTTTATTCTGTTTAAGATCTATAACGAATTTCCTATAAATGTTGTATTTATGCATTGTTGTAATATTTAACGTGTTTTTTCCTTATGTAATTTAATTTTCTTTTTTATACTATGTAATTTCGGATACAATTTATTGTTCTTGAATAAACAAACAAACAAAATCGATTCACATGACATCCATTGTGACTGCGGTGCTTCTGAAACACTATGTTCCATCTGCTAGTGTCCCAATTTGCCTATTGTCCTGACCCTTGACGGTCTGAAAAACACCTCTCTTTTTCTTCCATCTCTTAATCTCAGTTCTATCTGTGGTTGGGCGTGTCAGACTCTTACTGACTAAAACCCACCCGTGTTCCTTCAGTTGCCTGTGCGCCAGGGCCACGGTAACTCTTTCGAACAATCCGTGACCCCGGCAGGCATCGGCCCTATCGGACCCCGTCAATGGTGCTGACATCTCTTTGAGGCGCGCGTGGAACACGATGCGCCGTTGACCCGGGCCTGGTCCTTACCGGACGGCGAGCTGAGGATGATCTGTTCTGGATTGTCATAGGAATTAGGTTCTGCGCTGTCATCTCCCTCTCGATACTGGACTACCATGTAGTAAGGGGGTCTTTCTCTTTCCAGGAATATTGAAGACAGTTTTTATTGAAAAACTATCATCTCTTCTCTCTTAAGTGGACGTACCATCTAAGCCTTCTTTCTTTTGGTTTATCCGTTATTGGAGCTACTCCAAAAGATCCTCTCACGTGCTCATTGCGTACTTTGTCAAGGCGTTTTACACCACTAGCTCAGCATCTTCATTTCGGCTGTGTGCAATTGCTGATTGTGCTTATGCTGTTGTCCAGCACTCCGCTCCTTACAACATTGTGGGATCTAAAAAAGGTCTCTGACGCCGCAATAAAACTGGCAACGTATTGGGCCCGTATTGGGCAGAAATGTTCTTACCATTGTCTAATTATCCACTCGCAGGCAAATTGTATGATTCGTCATTTTGAACTGAGTGAAATAGGTTAGGTTAGGTTATAACTGTGACTAACCGCGCGCGAGCCGAGCGAGCGTAGCGAGCAGTGCCGCGGCAGCGGCCGGCGAGCGCTACTTCCAAGTTGCTCACAAAAATGTTTTTACCATTGTCTAATTATCCGTGTTTTCGCAATATCCCTAGGGTTTTTGCGAAAATTCGAATTAGCAAATCATCCAATCGACATTTATACAAAATCTCCAGTAAATCAAACACAAGACCACAGAATAATCAACAGTAGGTGAATCGACCTTAATTTAATTAATTGTAGTTTAATTAATTATAATAAGTAACCTCGAAAACATTGCACAGAGATTGTAAAAATGCATCCAGAGACTAACACCCAGGGGCTGCAGTCTCGACATTGATACCGACAAAAATCGGTCGTTAAGTCTAATCGTTGTAAAATTTCTTTAATAGATTTTCAACCTTATACTTTTGAAATAAAGTTGAAAATTTATTAAAGGAATTTGACATCGATTAGACTTAATTACCGATTTTTGTCGTTATATTTGTCGAGACTGCAGAGCCTGGGCCGGCAGTCTTGTCATTAGATAGCGACAAAAATCCGTCGCTAAGTCGTATCGATGTCAAATTCCTTTAATAGATTTTCAACTTTATTTCGAAAGGATAAGGTTCAAAATCTATTAAAGAAATTTGACATCGATTAGACTTAACGACCGATTTTTGTCGCTATCTATGTCGACACTGCCCGAGGTAACCCCATACTTAACGGTCCCCATACTTAACGGTCCCCATACTTCCAGGTCCATACTCCCATAGGACCCCATACTTAACGAATCAGTATGGCGTACCACAAGGGACTGTGCTAGCCCCGATATTGTTTTTAGCATATATAAACGAATTGCCAGAATCAACGGATGAGTACATTATATTATTCGCAGATGATACCTCTGTTTTAAATAAAGAGGCTACTATTGATCAGGCGATAAACGTCACCAATGAAGCTCTAAAGGGTATACATGACTTGTTAATGGTAAATAATTTAGAACTAAATATCGATAAGACTAAATTCTTGAGATACCTGACATATTATAATAGCAAAAGAAATAAAATAGACACAATAGACTTGTCAATAAAATATAATAATAGGATCATTGAAGAAGTAAATGATAAATTATTTTATTTCTGTAAGTAGGTTTGTACAAACACTTTTACACGTCAATCATATTTTAAAACTAGATGGGGTCGGCGTTTTCTATCTGACTACTCTGAGAAGAAAGGCCCAAACAAACTCAGACGTCACAGTCTCTTTTAAAGTCCAGATATAATCTTGGTCAGATCATGACTGTGAAGACCATGTAGATTTGAGTCTGAAATGGTCTTTTGAGGAAAAACCACACAGAATGAGTGGACCTGTCCAGTCAATGCACGCATTTGTCAGTAATCGTGCAACTCAACTCAAAACTTAAGGCGCTCAACGAAGTAAATGAGATAAAAATTTTAGGAATAGATATTGGTAATTATTGTAACTGGAAATCTCAAGTAGATCTTGTGCTTAATGATTGTTGCTTAATTATGCATAATAAATGCTTAATGATTTTACTCAAAAAGCCTCCAGCCAGGAGCGGAATTTTAAATACTAAAACTTATATTTAAATGACCGCACGCTAAGGGCACCCCCTGTGGGGTACGGACCTCGGCTTAGAGCGTCACTGTGAGAGGGCAGCGAGTGCGGACAGGCTGGATCGAAAGGTTTATAATATTATTATTATTAATAGGGGAATTTGAAGCTACAGGCTCAGCTACGGCGCGGGCTGAGGCTTCATCGGACAAGGGTCGGGGGGGGCGGTCACAGGGTGGTCGTCGCGTGGGACCTCGTCGGCGAGGTCGGAACGACGGCGGTCTATGTTTGTGCACTGTACTGGTGGCCCTACTGCTCTCCTGGAGGAGGGTTATGGGGTCATCGGGGTCGACTAGGACATGCCGGGGACGGCGGGTATGACTGATACGGGAGGGGGTATAACGGGCGGCCGCGACAACCAGAGGGTTGCGGTGAGTGGCGGCGGAATCGAAGAAACGCTTGGATAGGCATTTCATGAACTGACTGATGGTCGGGATTTTGAGATCTAAGTGGAGATTTTCGTTCCGAACGAACCAAGGGAACCGGTCGCCCTACGGAGGAACCGGTTTTGGAGGATCTGCATCCTATGGATGTGATGGGGTTTCGCTTGTGCGAAGACTACGCTCGCATAGGTCATGATCATTGCATTCAGGACAGAATGGAGTTTACCGAGAGCGAAAGCGGCGCGCGAGCGCGCCTGCTTTATGTGCTCCGAGAAGGAGAGGTGCTCGTCTAGGAAGACGCCCAAGTATTTCGCTCGCTTCTCCCAAGGGATAGGCTTGCCGAACATGGTGAACGGACGGGAGAAACTCTACAGATACCCCAGAGAGTTTTTATAGCCCAGAAAAAATGCATAAGGTGAATTCAGTCTCAAGTGGACTGATTCGTGCCGGCCAATATTCACTGATAAACGTTTACTTACAATTCCATCCCTATACGTTTTTGAAATGTATAAATTTGTTAGAAACCACCTATTACTTTTTTAACAGGATGATAACGCCCAATTTAAAAGGAAAATGAGTACAAAAACCAATGTTAATACCTCGCAGCAGATTAAAGTTATGTGACAGAAACTGCTACACCATGGCGGTAAAAATTTAGACTGTCCGTCTGAACTTCGATGTTTAAAATATCGATGTATTTAATTGAGAATGTTCATAATCGCGATGTACGGAACTTCGATAGAATGTCTATTCAAACTTCGAAGTTCAGTATGACATTCTTTCCATTCTTTCGAAGTTCCGTACATCGCGATAATGAACATTCTCAATTAAATACATCGATATTTTAAACTTCGACGTTCAGTAATACAGCCGAAAATCCTAATCCTAATTAAAATTTTAATGCGAAAGTAAGTTTGTTCGTTTATTTGTTACCTTTTCACGCCTAAACCACGAACCGATCATCCTGAAATTTTGCATATCCGTTGTCAGGTGTACAGAAACGGACATAGGGTCCCTTTCACCCCGAAAAAAAATACTGTTCCCAAGGAAAACAACAATAACGTTATAATGATAAAAGATGGCGCCACGTGTCTTTCGAATCATGATTGAGTTATATTATTATAGAAACTTTAGTAGCGTGTTAAGAGATAATTTTTTATTTAAGTACCTAATATATTTTGTGAGTCTAGTGTTGATAGACCGGTTTTTCATCCTCCTAAATATAATTCCCCGAACAACTCGAATTGATTATCAAATTCTAAATTAACGCGAGCGAAGCCTCGTGCAAAAGCTAGTTTATAATAAACTACCGGAAAAGTAAGAAAAATGAATTAACTTAGAATCTAATAGAACTTTAAACAATTAGCTTTGTGACAGATGTTTTTATTCAATAGATGATTTATTATATTTTAAATAGACGTGATGTATTCGTGTTGTGTGTGTGTCTTTATTATAAATTTACAAACACTTATTTAAATTATGATTGACATGCTAACTAATATTATAAATTCGAAAGTATTTGTTTGTTTGTTTGTTACCTTTTCACGCCTAAACCACTGAACCGATCATCCTGAAATTTTGCATATACGTTGTCAGGTCTACAGAAACGGACATAGGGTACCTTTTATCCCGAAAAAAAGTACTGTTGCTCGAGGAAAGCAACAATAACGTTCTTATGGTAATAGATGGCGCCACGTGTCTTTCGGATCATGATTGAATTACATTATTATAGAAACTTTAGTGGTGTGTTAGGAGCCTTTTTATTTTTTATTTAAGTACTAATTCATTTTGTAAGTCTAGAGTGTCGATAGACCGGTTTTTCATCCTCCTTAATATAATTCCCCGAACTGATTGTCAAATTCTAAATTAACGCAAGCGAAGCCGCGTGCAAAAGCTAGTTATTTATAAATCTAATCAATAAATTTATGAACTGTCTTGACTGTGAGATATAATCTAATAATCTAATTTAATATATTTTATAATGTTAATGTGCCTAATTAATATTAACGAAGCAAGACTGTAAATTTTATTTTGATTATAATGTGTATGACTAATGACAATTATTGGGGAGCAGCGGTGGCCCAGTCGTATCCGCCCCGATTTACGAGTTGTAGGTCGTGGGTTCGAACCCAGGCAGGCGCTTTACTTTGTGTAAATAATTTCATCACCACTGCTCTAAAACGGTGAAGGAAAACATCGTGAGGTAACCAGCATGTCCTAGAACCAAAAATTCGAAGACATGTGACATCTACCAACCCGCACTGGGCCCGCGTGGTGGATTACAGCCCACTCCCCCTCAAAAAGGGGAGGCCTGTGTCACAGCAGTGGGAACATTATAGGCTGATTATGAATGAGTTTGATGTAATTTCATGATATTATTATGCATGTACTAGAAATACTTACACGACTGATAAGTCGAATATAGTGAGACTAAAATTATTTACCATGTTATTGTGTAACTACCTATATTCTGACAAATAAATGAAATTTCATTTAATTTCAACGAAAAGAAGAAAAACGTATGTGTAAGTAAGATAAACAAATATTTTCTCTACAGGAATCGAACCTGACACCCAAACGTAAACCGATTGCTCAAATAATGCAATGTGCCAATCAAACCAAGAAATTATTTGATAAAATCAGACCGATTGCGCACGCGTCGGTGGCAGTAACAAACTTGACCTACGATTTGTACACTTATTTAATATTACGTTATTGAAAAAAAAACGTTTGCGCACTCATTACTCCAAACCTGCTGATCCAGTTTCGATGAGATTCGTATTTTTTGCTAATATTTATGATTCATAATTAATTTGATGTTATTCAGACGAAACGCGGTGTCGGTTTGTTTTTTTTTTTCATCTTGTTTGGTTAGCGTGACAGTTGGATTTGTAAAAACAATACCGGTATGATTATATAATGCTCTATGGTTCTCATAGTTCCGGGCAAAGGACTTCCGGGCTCTGTATTCGTGTACCTTAAACCATTTTAGGGTTCCGTACCTCAAAAGGAAAAACAAAACCCTTATAGGATCACTTCTTTGTCCGTCTGTCAGTCTGTCAAGACACTTTTTCTTAGGAAAGCGTGGAGGTATCACGTTGAAATTAATATAAAATACGTAAGTCTACGGTCCCTTGGAGTTCTAACAAAATCAAGCTTCTAAGTCTACGAAATTAAAAATAACGGCCACTTATGCGACATATTTTGATTGCGATTACAAACTTACAGGCGTTGCACAGGGGCGGGTCTGGAATTGGTATTTTAAGAGGAACCGGGTTCCCCTTTATGTGCTGTGATCACCGGGGTGGTTTTAGTGAGGTAAAAATCCCACACTCCCCGACCTCCCTCCCTGGAGGACGGGTGCCTTTTGAAGGATTCACACCGAAAAAGAAAGTTGGGTCATCCATTATATAGCTGTATAAATTTAGTTGGCAGCGCGACCAGGCGACGTCTCCATGGAGTCCCGATGAGGTGAGGCTCTTAAGCACGAGCGCCTCCTCCCGCTTCTTGGCGGTAAAAATAGAAATAGTAGTAATACTTCTCCTGACAAGCTTTTTCACGAAACACTCTACTATATCCACCCACTACAAAAAATGTCAGGGTCTTTTTGATCCAGTGGTAATCACAAACGCTACTGCTTGACGTCCTGGGTTCGATTCCCAGGCCGGGCAAAGTGTTATTGGGTTTTTCCGTCAGGGATTCCTCAGTAGCAGACCGGAATCATGGATTTATGGCCGGTTGATGGCAAAAGGCTCTCCCCCTATTACATGGGACTTAAACATAACTGGAGAAATGTGGGTGTAGTATAGGTACACCTCTGCCTCACCCTTCGGGGATTACAGGCGCAACGTTATGTTTTAAAATAACTAAGTAGGCCTCATAGGATAAAAATGTTACTATACAATTGAAGAATTTTTACACCAAAAATAAATCAATAACTGCTTCACACACACTCGTACACAGACATTATACACACTTACATCACTACCTACATGACTTCCTATTCTAAATAAATGAATAAGGCGATCTAATTAATAAAACATCAAAAAAATCAAAATATTTTATTTCACATAAACCAACATGGGCACTTATGAAATGTCAGAAGCTAGGTGCACGGTTACAATTGGTTGTTTCCTATGGAGAAGAGCCGACAAGAAACTCCACGGTTACTCTTTTAAAAATAAGGGGCTTTTACAATGTTTTCAAATTACAGTGTTGATAATGGGAGGACAGTGTAGGCCTGACAACAAGTAACAGGCACTCAACAAAATATAAAAGTAAAAAATATAAAAAGGTCTACTAATCTACAGTCTACAAGTTAGGCCTACAACTTTCTCACATTCACAAAAAATAGAAGAATCTATATAAAATAAAAGTCTATTTAAAACAAATGACATGATTGCCATTACAACTGTAACAAATCTGAATTAAAATCCTGTTTACAAAAGCCATAAGTAAAGAGTTGAAAAAGTTTATTTATATTATTATTGAATTATAAAAAAGTGTATATAGGGTAAACCGAGGCATAACTGACCGCTTTCAATAATTGGCCACTATTCACTTCAACTGCATAAATTAAGAGCTATCCTCATAGTACGCCATCTATTATATCTTTTCTGTATTACCTACTCAAGCAGCTTTAATATAGTTACTTTTTTTTCCATTATGGACACTAGCGCCAAAAATATCGACTATTTTTTGACAGTTGGCGTGCATGTTTTGACATGAACGGTAAATCTTTACAAAAATCTTAACGTAACACTTGATATAAAAAAAATATTTTGTGGTATTTTGTGTAGTAAACGTGAGTCTATTGTGTTTGTTGTGTTTTACAGATGGTAAGTGATCCTTTTTATAAGTTGTATTCTGTCAGCATCTATTGTAAACCGAGATTAGGCGGGTGGTTTTTAATTGATCGTCATTTTTGCATATTTTGAATTATTGGCCACCCATGCCAGTTACTGGGTTATAACGTAATATTAAAATTTTATAAAAAATGAAACGTATTAAGTAGCCGCATAAGGTTTACTATGGATTAAAAAAAAATCAAATAAAAATATACACATTTATCAGTAACTGGCACGGGTGGCCAATTGTATTATAATTGTATGGCCAGTTACTGACGGAATATTTTTTATTGCACAGATATTCCAAAATGTCGTTAAAAAAACGCCAATACTCCAAAGAGGCAATAGAAAAGGCTATTAAGTTTATTGAAAACGATGAAGGATCGATTCGTCAAGCAGCAAAAAAATTTGGGGTGCCCAGAAGTAGTATCCAATTCAAAATACGAAATCCTAATACAAAGTTTAAGTCTGGACCTGATCCAGTGCTTACCGAAGCTGAAGAAAATGAGTTGTGTAATTTCATTATACATCAAGCTAATCGAGGATTTCCCAGAAAAAAAGAGGATATACAGGTTTGTGTCCAAGAATTTTTGAAGAAAAATCCAAGACCTAATCCATTCCGGAATGACAAACCTGGAGATGTATGGTTCAAGGCATTCTTGAAACGTCACCCCATCATCTCGATTCGGACATCAGAGGGAGTTAGTAACGCAAGTGCCTGTGTTTCGGAATCGGACATTAGGAAATGGTTCCACGAAATAAAACAGTACATTGACGATGAAGGTTTAACCTCTGTTGTTGAAGACCCTGCACGAGTGTTTAATGCTGATGAAACAGGCTTTAATATTTGTCCAAAAACTGGCAAAGTATTAGCAGAAAAAGGATGCAGAAATGTTTACGAAATTGAAAAAGCATCAGCTAAGGAAAACATAACAGTGCTGTTTACATTTTCTGCTGCCGGTCAAGTGTGCAATCCCATGATCGTCTATCCTTACAAAAGAATACCCGACCGAGTCACGTCGAGTGTGCCATCTGGATGGGGAATTGGCCGCAGCGACTCGGGCTGGATGACGGCTGCGGTCTTTTATGACTATATAGCTAACTGCTTCCACCAAGAATTAACGGGAAACAATATTCCTCTTCCAGTAATTTTATTTGTCGATGGGCACAAAACGCACATAACATTAGAAGTATCTGAACTCTGTCGAACCTTACAAATCCATTTAATTGCACTCTACCCGAATTCAACGCGCATATTACAACCAGCAGATGTTGCAGCTTTTCGTCCAATAAAAGCTGGATGGAAAAAGATGTTGCGGGATTGGTACGCTGCATGTAATTACCAAGAAAGCCTCACTAAAGAATCTTTTGCTCCTTTACTAAAAAAAGTTGTAGATGCATGTGCAAAAAAAGAAACTTTGATAAATGGATTTAGGGTATCTGGCCTGTATCCATTTGAAGCCGACAATGTAGATTACAGCAAGTGCATACCAACCAAACAACCTGAAAATAATACACCTGCAGCAATTATGAGCATAACAGATACTGCATGTGTACTGACTTACTCCGATTTTTGTGGGATTGTAGGTGAATCAATAATTCTCAAATGTCAGACAGTCACGCCATTAACGCTAGTAGAATTTGATGACAACTTCACAGCAATTTATAAACTTTGGCAAAAATTTAAAGGTGTTTCCGAAGTACATACTAGTAACGACTTAATGAATACACAGGCTTGGAATCAAAATCTACACATGGATGAAGGTTACTTGTTAACCGAAAGTAGCTATGTAATAGATCTGAACGAACGAAGTGAAGAATGCAGAATGATTCTAAACGAATACACTGGTGAATTAACAGTAAACAACGAAGATAATAAATATGAGATACACGATAAAGAAGTGAAAGAAAATAATGAGTGCAGTCACCAGAAAATACTAATAAATTTGGCAGATTTCAATACTCCAATACCTATATCTTCGACACCAATCCAAATAGATATTCATGAACCAGAAAGTTTTACCAACATTAGCAGTCAACAACCTAACACATCTAAACAAACAGAGATGCAAATACCAAACACTACAAAAGAACCGCAACCTAGCACTTCAAAACAGATAGAGATGCAAATACCAAACACTGTCAAAGAACCACAACCTAGCACTTCGAAACAAATAGATCCGAATAAAAGCATTTCTATCATATCAAATGTACCTTTCTCAGAATATCTGAAACAAAAGTTGCCTGATTTACCCAAACGACAAGGAAAGCGCCAAACAGACAGGTTTCCATTTGCGTTGACATCCGACCAATATGTTCAAAAGATAAGAGCAAAGCAATTAAAAAAGCAAGAAGAAGATGCTGCAAAAGAGGAAAGGAAGAGATTACGAGAAGAAAAAAAGAATCAAAAAGAGAATAATGTACCAAATAAGAAACCAAAGAATACAACGAATAAGACGGTTGCTAAAACCAAAACTATGAATAGTCAAGAGGAGTCTATGAAATTGTTAGGAAATAAGAAAAAACAATGTGCAACTTGTTGTGACTATTGTCTAAATCCAATCACAAGAAGGGTGATTTCGTGCAGCCTGTGTAAAAAACAATTTCATCAGAGTTGTATTCCATTAACCCACAGAATTCATATTCCTGAGGATGAATGTGATACATTTTTGTGCCATAATTGTTACAGAGAGAGTAACACTACATCTGATGATGATGGTGATGATGATGATGTAGACAATTTATTAATATTTTAAGTTTCTCGTTCCTATAGAGTTTAAAAACAAACTGTGTTATACTGATCTCTTATAGTAAGCTAAGATGTTGATTATTTTAACGATTTAACTACAGTATTGTTAGAATTTACCTTGAAGTTTTTGTATTTAGGTACTTTGTTCTATATTGTAATTGTTTTTGATGGTTATTTTTACATGGCCAATTATAAGTGTTACGGCGGCTAATTTATAAATTTTATGGCCAGTTACTACTAAAAATGACTACTTTTTCATTCCATTAAAATATTTCTACGTAATTCGGTTTTATTTGATTTTTACACATCAATATCGATAAACGGATACACGCTTTAACCAAAGGCAATATAAGAATATTAATTTCGGGACACATTTTGTCATTACACTGACATGAACTGGGCGATGTGCTTAAGTGGCCAGTTACTGATGAGCTTACCCTATTATTATTTTAATGACTAATGATAAATTATTGAAATTATTAATGTAAAATCGTGACAATAGCATAGTACTTTAATTTTTAATTTTAAGTGTTAAATGCGATGCTTGGAAAAGCCCGCTAAGTTGTAAGTAATTATAAAATATCACCAAAATGTAGACTTAGTTTGCAAATAAACTTTTGACTTTGACTTTAGGCCTTCTTAGCAGCGTATGACCTCAAAAGGCCTCTGTACTATTGCAAGTGAATTTCTAATATTACAGAAGGTCATTTCCGATTATTCGGCAACCAGGAAACCCTTTATTTTCCAGTTCCTATATTTGTAACCGTTAGTATTTATTTACGGATGGTAAAACTTGCTACTAGTACGGATACAGGGTCAAATTAAATTAGCTAGCGAAACTCCGCAGACGTGATGGGTATCGATCGATATCTAAACATGATAAAACAAAAAATAAGAAAAATAACTTTAATTTCAGTGCGGGTTAGTAGATGTTAAATGACTTCAAAGTTTTGGTTCTAGGACATGCCAGTTTCCTCACGATGTTTTCCTTCACCATTTCGAAAGCAGTGGTGATTAAATTAATTACACAAAGTAAAGCGTCTGCCTGGGTTCGAACCCACGACCTACAACTCGTAAGTCGAGGCCGTTACCACTGGGCCACCACTGCTTTCTACCACAAATACAAAGAATTTGAATTAGAATTTATATATTTGTAAACAAACCATACAACACTCAACCTACCTGTGTAACTTTGTATTCAATATGCTGTGTGTACATAAATAATAAAATAAATAAATACATTTTACCTCTTTATAATATTATTCATAACTCAAAACCCAAACTCAAAGCATTTATTTCAAATAAACCAATTACAGGCACTTTTGAATTGTCAAGGGGTCGGTCAGTCAGAAAGATGAAGCTAGTTGCCCATACCAAAGCGTAGTAGGTACCTATGGAGAAGAACGGACAAGAAACTCCACGGACACTCTTTTAAATTAAAATATGGTTACAAAATATTTGTTACATCATTCGTGTTGAAATTATGCATGTGAGAACGATGCAGAACGTTAAAAGCGTGCGTAATAAAAAGACAAAAACCATTAAAATATTAAAATAACCCGTGGCAACTAAGAGATGACCAGTCCCTACTGACGGCGCCCGTTCACGAACGTGACATGGTAGATTCAACTATGACATTCAATGGACTAGTCAAAGAAAGTATTGTTAAAATCTTGATCATACATACCTAATTATCATTCTGTATTCTGTAAACATTAGTTTTTTACACCTATCAAACTTAAAAACTTACATATCATTGTGACCATTGACCATATTTTAATAGTTATTAAGTACCTACATTATTTAAGTAAGAATTAAATCTTATACGACTCACGGGTTATTAAAAACCGTAATCAGGTCAGGGTAATCTTATATTTACGGTCTTCATCGATAAATTAACGGATTTGTGATAAAAAGACAATTTATTTTTATTGTTTTATTTAATTTTAAATTTAAAATTAGTTATTAAATTAACTAGCACCTGCCTGCGACTTCGCCTGCGTGGGTGTCGGAAATTATCCCACGGGAACGTTATACTGGGACAAAAAGTAACCTATGTGTCCTTCCCCAGGATGCCATCAATCTCCTTGCCAAATTTTATCGAAGTCCGTTCAGTGGTTTAGGCGTGAAAAGGTAACATACAGAGTTACTTTCGAATTTCTAATATTAGTATGGAATGATTCAATGATTTCAATCCACTTCCGGATTAACTAAAGTTTTTAATTTTGTTGTTACAATTTATTCTTATTTTGGTCAATATTGCACGTCTCATAAGCGAAGCGCGTGAAGTAGTGCTCTACTCTCGCCTTACAAAGAACAAGTAATTCCTTGAGCTAAAAATGTCTCTATTTAGTTCATATCGCACTTGTAGAATAATATTCACACACAAACGTCAAGAAAAAACACTAGTTCCAACACTCATGTTATTTTCAAAACACATTTTGCTATTTAAAATAATTAAAAAACTGTTTACAAAAAATATTCTGTGGACGTCCGTGTGTCGTATTATGGATCCTGGCGTGAAGTCAAAGTCAAAGTCAAATCATTTATTTCAAATAGGCACATAAAAGGCACTTTTGAACGTCAAAATTTACAAAAAAATTGAATTGATTCTAGTTGCCCCTTCCAAAACGTGGTCACGATAACCCCCGAAAAACTTAACTAATCGAGTCCATTTTTTCTTTAAACGCTTCAATATTATCGAGAACTAAGTCCTTTCGAAAATCACGGTCTATTTTAATGTAGTTTAATTGTAATTAGTAATATATTTTTTTATAGAATTTAATGAGATTATGAGGCGTGCTCTTTTGGGTTTTCCAATTTTTTTTTATTATTATCATGCTATAAATTATACTATCATTTTCTGCCTATCATTTTCTCAAATACGTTGGGGTCAGCTTCCAGTCTAACCGCATGCAGCTGAATACCAGTATTTTACATGAAGCGACTGCCTATCTGACCTCCACAACCCAGTTACTGGGTAACGCGGTACCCTTTGGTAAGACTGGTTGTCAGACTTTCGGGTTTCTCGACTACCCGTAACGACTGTCAAAGAAGTACCTACTAATGACAGCCGGGACCAACGCCTCAAGGCGGAACCTTCAAGGTAGCCCGCAAAATTCAAATTTTCTTACATTTTTTGTATATTAAGTGCAACAATAAGTGCAACAATCACTTACAGACTAACACAACATGCACCATAAAATGGTTTAACATAATAATATAAAGCCAAAAAGGACATTTACAATTAAAGTTATTCAATAATTTTGGTGATTTGCACGTAACAATAATGATAACAAAAATTTCATTCAAAATAATATAACAAAAAGATTAAAACATTAACATTAAACAAATAAAAATGATATAAATTTAAAATAATTAGAATCAGCAATACATCTCTCTAAGTTCATATTACTGTATTGAATGACTATTTCATGAAATCATGATATTTGACGCCAATTCTAACTTAAGGAGTTGTCTTGCTGATTCTAATGGTTATAATTCTGTAAAGCCATTATGTGTTACGGTCGCGAATCATATTTTAATCAAAATACAACCTGACATGGACCTTCAAATTGCAAAAAACGTAAGAAAATTTGAATTTCGCGGGCTCTTCTGCGCTTCCCCGTTAAAACATGCTTTCCGAGACACGGAGGAGTCTTGGTATGTAAATATGGTCATACATCTACGGACCAACCCCGGCAAGCATAGCTTAACTGTGTAACCAACCTCAATGGTCTAAAAATAACTTCAGCGTAGTTTTCGTAGACTTATAATACTCTACATCGTTGAGCTCCTTAAATTCTGAGTCGAGCTGCACGATTACTGACAAATGCGTGCACTGACTGGACAGGTCCACTTAATCTGTGTGGTTTTTCCTCAAAAGACCATTTCAGACACAAATCTACATGGTCTTCACATGATCTAACCAAGATTATGTCTGGACTTTAAAAGAGACTGTGACCTCTGGGTTTGTTTCGGCCTTTCTTCTCAGAGTAGTCAGATAGGAAACGCCGACCTCATCTAGTTTTTAAAATATGATTGACGTATAAAAGTGTTTGTAAAAACCTACTTACAGAAATAAAATCATTTGTCGTTTATTATCTTCTAATGTATAAAAATCTCGTGAAACAGAGTTTGTTATAGAACTCCTCCGAAACGGCTTGACCGATTTTTATGTGTTTATTTGGTAGGTCTGAGAATAGGTCGTAAAGTATATTTCATACCGCTGCGGGAGAAACCGCGGGGCGCAGCTAGTAATTTTATAAAGATACCAACATTTTTAGGTACAATAGTCTTCAGATTTTTTGGAAAGGACCATCCCGTTATCTTTTCATAGAATAATGGTTCTGATAATTAATTTTTAATTCGTGCCCCGGACTAATCTTATGTCCGTAAGTGATAAAGAGTAGGAAAAATACGTAACTTCGGCCGAAACTACGTGCTTAGGGAATAGGCCCCCAGGATAGTAATCTAGTGTTAGTAAGTTAGCAAGCTAGTAACTCTGGCTTGGTGTGTATAGAACTAGATTCATTTCTAAGCTAGTGGAAAAGCTAGTAAGCTAGCGTCTCAAGCTAGGATAGTTTAATAGTATGGGGTTCTATTTTTTGAGCTTGTAGCACCCCTACCACTGTTTCTACTATCCTGGCTTGTGTACTAGCTTCATCTGGCCGGCGAAGCTGGTATTCAAAGTCAAAGTCAAAGTCAAATCATTTATTTCAAATAGGCACATAAAAGGCACTTTTGAACGTCGAAATTTACAAACAAATAGAATTGATTCTAATTGCCCCTTCCAAAAGGTAGTTTCGTATGGAGAAGAATGGGCAAGAAACTCCACCGTTACTCTTTTAAAATGTTTTACAATATTATGTAGGTTCACATTAATTCTATATTTATATGTGAAGACGATGCACCTAGAATAAAATTACTATATCACAATAGGTATTCGATTGCCTACATAAAGTACAGTTGCCAGCACATCAAGTTACCACAGCCAGATTTTCTCATTAGATTTTGAACTTAACCGTCAACTTTTGTAGGTTTAAAATCATTTGGAGAAATTTGACAGTTTCGTGTAGCTTGGCCTGCTGGCGAGTGTAGTACAGTGACTACACGTTTTGTTTTCTGACCGCAACCACGTGTTGTACTGTACTGGTTAAAAATTATCTGGCATCATCTAAACAATACCTATTTGGAAGTGCCAAGCCAGGACAGCAAGCCAGCGGCGACCTCTCGCGTCCGGCCCTGGTTCAGGCCATGGTACGGAGCAAGAGGGAATGGGAAGCCGTCACCTCCTTCTGCGAAGCAGTAATGCTCGCGAAGGAGGAGGCGGAGCGCGAAAGGGAGAGGCAATCTCTGCGCCCTCGCGCCCCTAGCCGCCGCAGGAGGAGGAGACACCCTGGGCGTCGGGAGTCGATTGCCGACTCCCGGCCACCGTAGGCGCGGGCTTGCGGACGGCGAGCAATGGGCAGCTCGCCGTCCGGTAAGGACCAGGCCCGGGTCGACGGCGCGTCGTGTTCCACGCGCGCCTCAAAGAGATGTCAGCAAAGTTGACGGGGTCCGATAGGACCGATGCCTGCCGGGGCTGCGGATTGTTCGAAAGAGTTACCGTGGCCCTGGCGCACAGGCAACTGAAGGAACACGGGTGGGTTTTAGTCAGTAAGAGTCTGACACGCCCTTCCGCTCCGCCCAGAGCGGGAGAGGTCATTTGATGATTTCCCACCCAATTCGTGCTCTGTCTACCAGAATCCGGAAATAAACTTATTTTTTATATTCTTAATGGCTCGTCTTGTAAAGCCATGCCGAAGTTTGCGTGACAAAATGTTTGTTCCGTTTTTTTGCTACAACAACAATTAATAATAATTTTGACAATATTAACTTCTGACCTCGCTCCACTTACTGCAGTCATGAAAGAAATACTTATAATTGTTTTTCTTTTGTCAACGTCTGTGTATCGTTGCGGTTAAGTGGCGCTTACCGAGGCATGAATAAGGATGGGTGGGTGCGCGGAATGCGTCTTAATTATTAGTCATTGTTCTAGAGACTGATTTGAACTGTAAGGTCAGATTGGCAAAAAGTGGATACGGTAGACATAGTGTCTAGGTGCATTAAAATAGCCTTTACGACTGGCGATACTTAATAATTGACCGAGCGAGCGCGAACTGCTAGCGAAGCGCCTCCGTTTCAGGGGGCCAACTATCTAAGTCCGTCAACGAAGATACGGACCCGTTCGAAAGTAGTTTGAAACTTTGGAGTGAACCCTACACCAGCAATCTGAATCATTTTGAAGCCTATTGCTAATCGATTGCTTCATATGTTCGAAAAATTGTTTGCTCAACAACGTAAATAACGCAATTAATGTTGTTGAACTGTCAAAATCAAACCCATTCCTACTGTTAGTGTGTTACGTAATTAACCCGCTGATTAATTAACTTTTTCCGACAGCTAAAAACACATCGGGAGTAGGGATTACTGACACTCTTACGTCGGGCCACAAACTAATCTTATGTCTGTAGGTGACACGGAGTAGGAAACGCCCGTAACTTTGACCGAAACTACGGATTTCGTGCTTAGAGAGTAGACCCCCTGCTTGTACAAAAATTCTTTCGTATGTCCGGATGTCAGGCAGATGTCTGTTCTCCTCTACAGGTCGCATTTCTCAACCGATTCTCGTGAAATTTCGTGAGCAGGTTCGATAGTTATATGGAATTTCTTTTTGTATCACCTTTTCGGATTTTTTTAAAATGGCGGAGATATGGGGGTTGAAAACGTAAAAAAGAACATATTCCAGCCATTTCGCGGTTTTTTTGTTTTAAGTTGCGCGGTGAACATTTATTCAGTTTTAAGCTATGGAAAGACAGACTCGCGAGGTCTACAGCTCACAGAGCCACTAGTAATAGTCCTCCAGACTGAATTTCGGCCATGGCGGCCTATCTCAGCGGAGACTAGCCATCGGCGCAGGAGATATTAGAGTGCACAAGTGTGTGCGCAGATACAGGTCCACGCTCTCTTCCCTCTCTCTCATAGTCTGATGGGAATCCAATCCGACACGACCGGAGAGTGATCAGGCGCAGGACCAGCACCGTTTTATGTGGTGATCACACCGCCAACTTGCAAATTGTTACAGAGAAATCCCATCTGGGATTACTCTGTAACAATTTGCAAGTTCAAAGAAGAGTGAGAAGAGAAGAAGAAGAGAAGAAAAAGAGAAGAAGAGAAAAAAAAGAGAAGAAGAGAAGAAGAGAAAAAAAGAGAAGAAGAAGAGAAAAAAAAGAGAAGAAGAAGAGAAGAAGAGAAGAAGAAGAGAAGAAGAGAAAAAAAAGAGAAGAAGAGAAGAAGAAGAAGAGAAGAAGAGAAAAAGAGAAGAAGAAGAGAAGAAGAAGAGAAGAAGAGAAAAAAGAGAAGAAGAGAAAAAAGAGAAGAAGAAGAGAATAAGAAGAGAAGAAGAAGAGAAAAAGAGGAGAAGAAGAGGAAGAGGTGAAGAGTTTCAATTGATCTCCATTGAAATGAAATTTATTGTTTATAGCTTCATCCCATGGGGACGTGCTGTCGGGATAAATAGTATCCTATCATCCAAACCCATTCAGCCGTTAAAGCGTAGAAAGGTAACAGACAGAAAGATAATAAATGCAAATAATATTTTATTAATTTTATTAAACAGGTTTTTATGACTCTAAATGTCTAAAAATAATGATAATTCATTTTAATATTATCATAATTAATTTGAAATATTCTAGCGCCGCCAATACCACGTATTACCTACATATTAACTATAAGTTATTGTATAACTTCAAATTATAATAACTTTTAAGCGCGTGGACCGATTTGAATTCAATAAATACTGAAATAAATAATACTTCAAGATACGGGCTCTGACTATATTTCCAATTCCTTAAATCTCTTAAAAAGAGGTATCATCCCCTATTTTAACCCCTTGGGGGTGATTTTACAAAAACGCTGAAACATAATTTTGTATTTTTTACCAAAAGCATAAATTTCAATTTTCATATCCCCAACTTAAGAAATGCTGTCCCTTACAAATTCTCATCCCTTAAATTACCCCCTTTCAGGATTATTTTCCGACAAAAAGTAGCCTATGTCCTTTCCCGGAATGCCATCTATCACCTTCCCAAATTTTATCGAAATCCGTTCAGTGGTTTAGGCGTGACAAGGTAACATACAGACAGAGTTACTTTTGAATTTATAATATTCGTATGGATTAATATAAAAATAAGTTATGAGTCGACATTTCCTATCTGAATACCCCTGAGAAGAAATGGCGAAACAAACTCAAGGGTCAGTCTCTTTTAAAGTCCAGATAATCTTGGTCAGATCATGTAACAATGTAACTTAGTGCCAGAAATGGTCTTTCGTTGAGGTCATTCCCAGATCGGGCAGTAATTAAAATATACAGTACATTATGTTGGGGTCACCAGTATAGAGGTATGAGGAACAGGGTGTAAAGTTCACTCATACCTCCATAGAAAAGGTAGGATCCTCCGATCAGACGGGTGTCGTGTCTGGTGGGCAATTGCCCGACGATTGATGTCGGGACGTTGTATACATGATAGTTGCGCGGTAAAGTCTGCTTGCGCGATGCAGGATTTTGCGTGACGTCAGTGTGACGCGTAGCTCACATGTGGCGTTGTAGATGCTGCTACAGGCCGCATATCAGTGGTAAGACTTACACTTTGAGCTGGCCTAGGTAGTATAGAATTGCAATGAAATAAGAGGGCCAGCTTTTACTGTTTTGTTAGCATTGACGTGCAGCAATGTGGCCTACCGGACGGCTGACACACCCTGGAAAGTCAGCCCCGCTGGCATCATGCTGACTAGCTAATATTTTTACAACGGCGTGAGGTGGTCTCTTTCTAGTTCTTGATGCTAAGAGTGAGGAAGAAGACGTGTCTTACAGCTTAGAGTTGGCAATGTATCCTATAATGTTCCAGCTGCTGGGACACAGGCCTCCTCTCTGTGAGAGGGAGTGGGCCGTACGTAATCCACTACGGGGGCACAGTGCGGGTTGGTAGATGTCACATGTCTTTGAATTTTTGGTTCTTGAACATGCCGGTTTCTTCACGATGTTTTCCTTCACTGTTTTAAGAGCAGTGGTGATGAAATAATTTACACAAAGTAACGCGCCTGTCTGAGTTCGAACCAACGACCAACCACTCGTAAGTCGCGGCTGTTACCTCTCGGCCACCACTGCTTTAAGGCATTGTATACTTAAATTTAACCACCGATCTAGCTATCAAGGGCCTTCTCCCAGAGAAGAATTGTTTAAGTGGGCCCTTCCCGGTCCATCTACCGTCAACGCGAGCATGATTGAAAAGCTTGTTGTTTCATCCAACGCAATGTTTGAAAAAGAAGCAAGAGTGAGAACGCGATAACTTGTTCCAGAAAATACGTGTTTTTGAAAAAGCCTTCTAAGTTTTTGGAGAAAATGTTTGTAATTTAGAATCTCCATTACATGTGCAAGGTTTCTATACCGATGTTTTCTTTACTTTTACAATTTATGAGAACATTATGAGCGGCCAAAGTTCAGGTAAAATTTATGCAAAAAAGCAGATTTTTGGTGGCTTATACTGAATTTGTTTCTCCAAATTTTGTATTTTTACTTGCATAGAAACCTAGATAAAGTGCAGTAGATACCTGTTAGTTCAAAAATTTCAGTAAAAGATAGGTTACAACGCTATAATCACGTACGAGCGTTTGTATGAAAAGTATGACGGGTTGGCCGCTCTTAATATGTAGATATGAATGTATGGCGGCTCTTTGAAGGCGGTCATGTTTTCCCTGTTACGTGATTCTAAAAATGAGCCAATGCTATGCTTATAAGTACAGGGTTATTGGTTATAATTATGTCGGTAATCCGTTAAGCGGATGTAGGAGAGGTCATTTGCAACCGAATGACCCCTGATGACCATGACCTGATGACCTGATGACCACACATGTCAACCATTTTTGAATAATTTATCTTTTTTTTTTTTTTTGTAGACTTCTGATACTGTGAAATATGCCAACTTTGTCAATCAGGGTATCTTTGCCCAAAAAGCAATTTATAAGCAAATCTAGCGGATTTGCAAGCATTGCTTTTAGGGAAAAGATACCTTGATTGATTGGCAAAGTTGGCATATTTCACGGTATCTTATTGTATCTCGTTGGATTGCTGTGAAGTTGTACTTGTTTTTGGAATGTTCTATCTGCCGATATAATACCACCGTGTTATTTTGCAGAAATCGACTATTTTAGTCAAATAACTAAAGTAACGATTTTTAAAACTATTAAAGATAATTGTCATTTTATGGTTGATTATTCTGTATTGAAGTAGAAGCAGATAAAAATTAATTAAAAAAAAATCAAGCATTAAATTTTTTAAATAAATTTTCAAAGTTATGTACCTACCGCAAAAAAATTGAAAAGGTCAAATTACTCGAAAATGGTTGACGTTTCCATAGGGGTTACAAATCAGCTCTCTTACATCCCCTAATGGATTGTCAACATAGATCCAATAACCCTGTATACTTCTAATTTAGCTCTACCTTTATTGAGATTGAGCCGTCAGTGGGGACTGGTCATCTCTTGGCTGCCACGGCTTATTTTAATTTAATATTGGAATTGTTTTCGTCTCTTTATTACGGACGCTTTTAACGTTCTGCATCGTTCTCACATGCATAATTTCAACATGAATGATGTAACCAATAATTTGTAACCATATTTTGATTTAAAAGAGTGTCCATGGAGTTTCTTGCCCGTTCTTCTCCATAGATACCTACTACGCTTTGGAATGGGCAACTAGCTTCATCTTTCTGACCGACCGACCCCTTGACAATTCAAAAGTGCCTGTAATTGTTTTATTTGAAATAAATGCTTTGAGTTTGAGTTTGAGTTCTCTCTAAGTTTTTGTGAGGAAATTATAAATCGTATACGGTGAGAACGGTGTTAAGATAAGCCTTACTACTATAACTACTACTATTAGCCTGCATCATCCCACTGTTGGGCAAAGGCCTCTCCCCACGACTTCCAGATCTTCCGATCCAGGGCTAAAGTGGACCCTACCGGGGTCGCGGATTGTTCGAAAGAGTTACCGTGGCCCTGGCGCACAGGCAACTGAAGGAACACGGGTGAGTTTTTGTTAGTAAGAGTCTGACACGCTCTCCCGCTCCGCCCAGAACGGGAGAAGCCATGTGATGATTTCACACCCAAAAAAAAGAAAGTGCTAAGGTGGACTAATGGTGGTTTGTTTTCTCTAGCTCGTCCCCCCCATCCTCTACGAGGGTTGCCGCGACGCTTTCTGGCTATGTCAGGGCTCCACGTAGTGGTTTTTTTTGGCGCACAGCTGACAGATGCCCAGATGCGCCTTTTTTGTTACGGGGATTTGCTAAGATAGCCCGCGAAATTCAAATTTTCATACGTTTTTTGCAATATGCAGGTCAGTGTCAGGGTGTATGTTGATTAAAATATGATTCGCAATCGTAACAAATATGGCTTTACAGAATTATAATCATTAGAATCAGCAATACAACTCCTTAAGTTAGAATTGGCCTCAAATATCCTGATTTCATGAAATAGTAATTCAATAGGGCAATATGAACTTAGAGAGATGTACTACTTTTTATGATTATAGTTCTATAAATAAATATTTGATACGGCCGCGAACCATATTAAGATCACCATAAAACCTGATACTGACCTGCAAATTGCAAAAAACGTAAGAAAATTTGAATTTCGCGGGCTAACTTAGCGCATCCTTAACAAAAAAGACGCATTTGGTAAAGTCCATTTTTCCCCATTCACTTTTAAGTATCAGATATTTCCTTTTAGATGCTTACACCTTAGAACAAAACTGCGATATGCCCAAAGTATCAAGTTAAAATGTAATTAAATATTAAATTAAATGTTATAAGCTGTTTATAAATATCTCGTTCTGCTCGAGTGACGACGTACGTGCCTGATTATCCGTGCTCTAAATACGTGGGCTCGGTTAGGGTAAGTGCAGACTGGCGCTAATACTGTTTAGTAGGTACTGTAGAGGTTTTGAAAACCGAACCCCGCGATTTTTTTATTAATGCGGAAGGTCGAGCGAAGCTAATTGAGGAGCATTTTCACAAAGCGATACATCGAATTTTATATGTTTTTTTTATATAACGGCAATTTCATTTAACGTACTATATCTAAACCCTAATAAATAAATAAATTACATTATTGAAAAATAAATTATTTTACGATGTATCGTTTTTTAAAAACGCTCCTCAATTGTAGATGGCGTGACCATAGCTAGGTCCTTACAGCCTACAATAAATTTGACATTTCGTTCATTCGTTCTATTTCGTGTTCATTCATAAATTCGGTTTTATTTCAATATTTCGTTATTTTCGGTGATTCCAATATTTTAAATGAAGTATTTGACAAGGAAAGTGTCAGAATTTTAAATCTTAAATATTTCTTCGTAATCTCTTTCTTAAAAATGATTCGCACAGAATCTCGAACTCAAAATCTCTACGAATAGCTTTAACCGATAGAATCCCGGTGGCCCTCTGTAGGGCTGGTATGTCGCCCATACCGTCAAGCCCCGCTGGCCATCTAGAGGGTCGCGCGGTCGTGCGGTTAAATCATCATTATTGCTTCTAAATGAGGGCTAATATCGTCTTTTGAGCATTTCACTGTATGGGCTGACGAACTGTCTTGTTCCACGACATACCGGCCCTACAGAGGGCCCTTGGGATTCTAAGCCGCAATCTTCTAATTTTAGGATCTTTCGGGAAGAGGTGGACTCCAATTTTGGAGTACTTAGGAATACAAAAACGCGTCATTTTCGCAAAAATAAAATGAAACCACCTCACGCCTTATATTATTAGCTTGTGTTGGGAAATAACTACTACAGCACCATTTGGATAGTGGCTTTCCCCATTAACGGCATGAATAATGAGATAAACACTGTTCCATATTAAGAAGATTAGAAAGAATAGAGGATCAGCTTCAAAAGCTGACAGAGTGGGTCATCATAAAAAATCTAATATATTGTTTTGTTGAAATAATTACGAGATTAATACTAAATAAGCTTTTCACTCCTCTTGCCCAAAAAGTCCGTCATTATAGCGTACCAGAGCGGGGATAAAATATTATTTATTTTCCCATAAGGGAAAAAGTTTCTTTTTCGGAGCGCGTGAGGGAGAGGCAATCGTTGCGCCCTCATGCCCCTAAGCGCCGCAGTAGGGGACACCCTGGGCGTCGGGAGTCGATTGCCGACTCCCGGCCACCGTAGGCACGGGCTTGCGGACGGCGCGCAATGGGCAGCTCGCCGTCCGGTAAGGACCAGGCGCGGGTCGACGGCGCGTCGTGTTCCACGCGCGCCTCAAAGAGATGTCAGCACCATTGACGGGGTCCGATAGGGCCGATGCCTGCTGGGGTCGCGGATTGTTTGAAAGTGTTACCGTGGCCCTGGCGCACAGGCAACTGAAGGAACACGGGTGGGTTTTAGTCAGTAAGAGTATGACACGCCTTTCTGATCCGCCCAGAGCGGGAGATCATTTGATGATTACCCACAACAAAAAAAGAAGGGGAAAAAGTATTTTTTTAATTTTGATGTGTTACCAACGAGCCTACAAAAACGAAAAAGACTTTATTCATACGTAGAATAATCATGAATAAAGACTCGACTTATTACTGTTTCTTAAAAAAAAGAACTTCATTTTTGAAAATGGAACTAAAAGCGGCGATCTCTTCGGTAGAATGATTAATTCTACTTTAAGTTTTTAATAAAACAAGTATACTATTTATTATTGTATTGGATTATTTTATTTTCTCACAATCGTAGTGAAAAGTAGAGTGTAACACACGGCGCTAAAAACCCATTATAACTCGGTTTCTATTTACTCCCTCGTTAAAGCTCGGGAGTAAAACTACCTCATATATAATGGGACATTTTAGCCCCTTGTATAACAATCTACTATTTCATTTCGTTTATAATCCCGGCATGTAATGTAAGTTCGCGGAGCCCTTATAGTATCGTGCCGACTAGCTGGAATAAATATTTTGTTTTCTCTTATAAGTAGAAGATTTTTCAAATTATTTTATTAATAAGTAATCACATTGTACAAGAAGATTGGACGGTGACCCCAAACTAGGCATGTGTCTGTATCTTGGGGGGCGGGCAAAAGAGAGAAGAAAGAGATAGAATGATAATAAGAGCAGTCAAGACAAGATAGAAATTAGCTGTCATTTCACTGGTAGCCATATTATTCTTGAAATGAGTAAATGGCAATGTAGCTTGGCATAAGAAAAATCACATTTCGTAATTATTTTTATTGTTTTCTTGAGCAATAAGTCAGGTGAACTTTTTTTTTATATTTTTTATTTATTATTAAACTTACACACACTATCTTTACAGGCTGATCCCAATACAATAGTGGATTGCAAACGCACACCAGATAAATTGAAAAATAACTTACGGCTAATACTTAAAAAACTAAACTTTAAAAATATGCAGAAAGCAACACTAAACTCTATTAAAACACAACGTAAAGTCAGACTACAGAATTATATGTACATATGTAATAATTATCAAACTAAAAATCTAATATAAATATTTTTTTATGCCAAAGTGAAACGATCAGTCTGTTTGTTGCCAAAATTGTCAGAGCTCAATTTATGGACTTGTACTTCCTGGTTAAATTATACTAAAATAATTTAAATTTTGTCAGAAACATAGCGTTTCTGAAAAACTCATCTCCAAAATAGGCAGGCCTTACAGTAGAACAATCATTTTATAACGAACGATCATTATAAATTATTATTGTTATTATTATTGTGGCGAATCTCTCCCATTATTGACATGATTATTATTGACATTTATGATTTTATTTTTCATTATTATATTGACATTTATTAATGAAATTTAATATTTTATTATAAATATTTAAAATAAATAATATATTATCATTTTTTATTTAATATTAATTCAGTAATACAATTTTAATGGGATCATCTGTTTAATGACTGCATGATTATGGTCAACAATTAATTTAAATAAAATATGTAACGTTATTTTATAACTATTTGCACGCCGAAATTAAAGGCAGAATAAAAGAACAATTTTGTAACCTTATGTACCTTATTTATGCAAATAAATGATTTTGATTTGATTTTTGACACATTTTCAATAGATACTTAACACATTTTTATTAAAAAAAAAACTCCTTACTCTATGAACACATCTTTACACTGACCTTAATATAAGCAGTAGTCTATAAACATTATATTATAATCTTATTAAGATCGTTGTGGTTATGTTCAGACTTGATGAATAATTCTAGCAAGCAGACCCTTCAACTAAAATTATTTAAATATACTAGCGACCCGCCCCGGCTTCGCCCGGGTAGCAAAGCATAATATAACATAGCCTATGTCACCCGCAGATAGTGTAGCTTCCCAACAGTGAAAGAACTTTTGAAATCGGTTCAGTAGTTTCGGAGCCTATTCAATACAAACAAACAATCATATCTTTTCTCTTTATAATATTATTTCACTGTATTTCGTTCATTACAAAATAAATTTAGGTTATACCTTAGCCTCAGCAACACGTGGTGGTTATGCTATTAAATTGTAGCTTATATGAAACGTTTTTATTTTTAACATAGCGCCATCTATTGAATACTTACTCAATTCAGTCAACAGATATCGCCATCTGTTAGAATCGTTTAGAGCTAACAGATAATTGTGACTGTCAAATAATAGACAAATAATTTGCAATAAAATAATATTGCGACTATAAATTGAGATGTAAGCTATCCTATCTTTCAAGTTGGATCAAATTGCACACGGTGTGTAAATCAAATTTAAAATTGGTTCATTATTTTAGGAGTCCATTGCGGACAAACAACGTGACACGTAATTTTTATATATATAAAGATGACGGAGAAGGTATGTCTCTCTCGTTATTATCAGCCATATTTTAACTACGGTGGGCGTACTGTGGGAAGTGTTGGTTATTGCGCAATAGAAAAACCGTTTGCAGTTTAAATTAAATTATAATTTATGAACAAATTAATCATATTAGCGAATCACACACTGTAGGTACACGACACAACTATACAGAACGCGCGACAGTTTCTAAACGTGTTCACTGCTTAGCCACCAACAACAAACTCTGCTTTTTCTCTGGTCAAGCGTTAGCGTTATAGACTCTGTCGAGCGCCACCTGGTGGCGCTGGCGTCCCGATTAGTCAAAGTGAAACGATTGATTTAACGTATTTCCGACATATATATTTAGTTAACCCTAGACCATAGCGTAGCGTCGTGGTAAGAGATAGCAAACCTCCTTAACAGACAATTCTGGACCCAGCGGGGTAATTGCGTAACACACTAACAGTAGGAATGGCTTTCATTTTGACAGTTCAACAACATTCATTGCGTTATTTACGTTGTTGAGCAGACAAATATTTCGAACATATTATGAAGCAATGGATTAGTAATAGGCTTCAAAATTATTCAGATTGTGATAGATAGTGTGTTACGTAATTAGGGTGCTGCGGGGTAATTACGTAACACACTAACAGTAGGAATAGGTTTCATTTTGACAGTTCAACAACATTCAATGCGTTATTTACGTTGTTGAGCGGACAAATTTTTCAAACATATGAAGCAAAGGATTAGCAATAGGCTTCAGAATTATTCAGATTGTGATAGATAGTGTGTTACGCAATTAGGGTGCCAGTCTGGGGGATTTATAACGTTTAATGGGTACAATGACATTGACACTGACATTGAAAGATGGCCGCCAAACGAAGGGGAAAGGAGAAATACGTCATACGTTGAATACATTAAGTCATGCTTTTTCTCAAGGGTGTAGGCAATATTTTTCGTTATAACGTCACATGCTTCGTTCACATTCTTGCAAAGTGTACTTCTATTGCTTCGTCTAAGTCAGCACAATATGTTTTTATATTTAAATATAAAATCATATCACGCCTGTAATCCCTAAAGAGTTAGGCAGAGGAGTACCTATAGTACACCCACATTTCACCAGTTATGTTTAAGTCCCATGTAATAGGGGGCGAGCCTATTGCCATCAACCGGGAACAAATCCAGACTCCGGCAGCCTAATTACGTAACACACTATCTATCACAATCTGAATCATTTTGAAGCCTATTCCTAATCCATTGCTTCATATGTTCGAAAAATTTGTTTGCTCAACAACGTAAATAACGCAATGAATGTTGTTGAACTGTCAAAATAAAACCCATTCCTAGTGTTACTGTTTTACGTAATTACCCCGCTGGTTGTTAATGAGAAATTCCTGATGGAAAAACCCAAATAACACTCTACCCGACCCGAAAACCGAACCCAGGACCTCGTGCTCAGGTGTAGAGTCTGCGACCACTGAACCAAGGAGGCAGTCTTGTACAGTTCCATCTCTTTTTTGCAATAATATTTGAAGGGATAAAGTATTGTTATATTTTTTTTAATGAAACACGACTAAACAGACGGAATCAATCACTGTATGGACGAATGAACTAAGACCTTGGCCACTTCCGTTTCAAAAAAAAACTTGTTAAGTACAAAAAGTTTATAACTGGTTCTCTTTATTTTACTGGTAATTTTTAATGGTTGTAATTTATTTGGTTAGTGATAAACGTATTAATTTTGGTTCTACTATTTGATTAAGTAGTTAAGTTGCGTAAGAATAGTTGTCTGTGATCTTATCGAAGGATTGCAGTTCGATTCCTTGTTGTAATTTTTTTCCGCTTTTAATGTAAATACTCTTTAATATGTACGGTCACCAAAAGTAATAAGTAACCAGGGTCGTCGATATAGTTGAAGTTTAGTAAGAAACCGATGAATGTTTTCGAATAAAATTTAATTTAATTAATAGAAAACAAACAAGTTTATTTATCAAATTAAATTTCGTTCGAAAACATCCATCGGTTTCTTAGTAAACTTCTACCATATCCGACGACCCTGGTTACTTATCTCTTTTGGTGAGTGTACACCGTATAAATTTCAGATATAAATGTAGAAATTTGATATAGGATGACACAATGGGCGGTCTTATCTCTGAAAGCGATCTTTTAAAGACAAACTTTGGACGAATTAAGAGAAAAGGAGAACCAATAAGTATGTTGTTTGGAGGTGAGTGTTGGGTGTGGCAAAAGAAGCATGAAAGTAGAATAAATGCTGTGGAAATGCGTTCCTTGCGAAGCATGCGTGGTGTGACTATGAATGATGTGATAAGGCAACGGTGCGGTTTAAAAGAGGATGTAGTGACAAAAATTGAAAAGAGCGTGCTTAGATGGTTTGGTCATGTTGAGAGGATGAATGAAAGGCGACTAACAAAATGTATTTACAAGGCAGATGTGAGTGGAAACGCCGGGAGGGGACGCCTTAGGAGGACATATAGTGACCTTATTGGTGATGTTCTTCGGAAAGGTCAAGTACGTAGTACTCGCAACCGGCGTGCGTGTATGACCAGATGTATGAACATAAACGAGGCAAAGGAGTATGTAAGGATCGTAGCAGGTGGCGTTCTGTAGTATCTGAGTACCCGCATGGAAAGAAAGCGTGAGTTTATGTACGTATGTTTACAATTACAATACATTGTTAATTACCGAGCCAAGAGGTATGCAGAGGGGTAAAGCAGTGGTGACCGATGATAACGGCCCCGACTTACGAATTGTAAGTCGTGGGTTCGAACCCAGGCAGGCGCTTTACTTTGTGTAGATAATTTCTTCACCACTGCTATCAAAACGGTGAAGGAAAACATCGTGAGGAAACCGGCATGTCCTAGAACCAAAAAATTCAAAGACATGTGACATCTACCAACCCGCACTGGGCCCGCGTGGTGGATTACGGCCCACTCCCTCTCGAAGAGAGGAGGCCTGTGTCCCAGCAGTGGGAACGTTATAGGCTGATTATGCTAGGGTTATAGTCCATGGTTTGTGTTAATTGTGTCAATTTGATATCCTTTTGCGAGAGTTTTATACGGTAAAAATTATAATGATAGATTCTTCTATATTTTGTGAATGTGAGAACGTTGTAGGCCTAACTTGTAGACTGTAGATTAGTAGACCTTTTTATATTTTATTGAGTGCCTGTTACTTGTTGTCAGGCCTACACTGTCCTCCCATTATCACCACTGTAATTTGAAACATTGTAAAAGCCCCTTATTTTAAAAGAGTAACCGTGGACTTTCTTGCCGGCTCTTCTCCATAGGAAACAACCAATTGGAACCGTGCACCTAGCTTCTGACGTTTCATAAGTGCCCATGTAGGTTTATGTGAAATAAAATATTTTGATTTTGAATGTTTATTTTTACCCAACCATGTTGGAGTCGGCTTCCAGTCTAATTGAGTGCAGCTGAATACCAGTATTTTATACGGAGTGACTGCCTATCTGACCTCCATAACCCATTAATTGGGTAACACGATAGCCCTTGGCAAGACTGGTTGTCAGACCTTTGAGCTTCTGACTACCCGTAACGACTGTCAAAGATCTACAAATGGCAGCCAGGAGTAACGGCTTAATGTGCTTTCCGAGGCACGGAGGGGTCTCGATATTTAATGGAAGGTAACCCATCCACGAACCGACCGCGGCTAGCGTAGCTTAACCTTCGATCAACCCGTGTGGCTGTTATTATTTAGCCACGAGCCCCGAGAATAAATGTTCTATAGTAAAGACTTTTATCGACACTTGATAAGGACAAACAAATCGTTGAGCTCCTTAAGTTTTGAGTTGAGCTGCACGATTACTGACAAATGCGTGCACTGACTGGACAGGTCCACTCATTCTGTGTGGTTTTCCTCAAAAGACTATTTCAGACTCAAATCTACACGGTCTTCACATGATCTGACCAAGATTATGTCTGGACTTTAAAAGAGACTGTGACCTTTGAGTTTTTTTCGGCCTTTCTTCTCAGAGTAGTCAGATAGGAAACGCTGACCTCATCTAGTTTTAAAATATGATTGACGTGTAAAAGTGTTTGTACAAACCTACTTACAGAAATAAAATCATTTATCATTTATCAAGGCTTCTTGAAACCATCCTTAGAACAAATAAGCTTATCTATTTGTTACCAACCCACATTGGGCCTGAGTGGTTGATTACAGCTCACTCCCTCCCAAATAGAAGGGGCTTGAGTTCTATAAGTGGTAACATTATCTTTAGATTGGTTTTCTGTTACACTTTCTGACAACCCCTTTGGACAACATAACCGTGATGACCAGAGATCGCATAATTGACTTACGCGCTCCTGAACTCTGGGTCTGTGCCGGTAGAGTTTACTTTGCCGAAACAGGAGTCAGAACAAGAGAGATACATAAACACGTAGGGGAGTATGTGGCGAGCTGTTGGGCAGTAGCGACCCCACGGACCCTCTCTCTTGAAGTCTTGTTCCTCACCTCTGGCTTGCCTTTATTGGCCGGCTGGAGGGAACACTGACGAGGAACAGAGCTTTCACCTTTTTTTTTTGCCTTTATTGACCGGCTTAAGTGGAAATTCGCAAGAGCAAACATACTTGGAGGAAGGAATTATTCCAGTAAAATACTGGTAGGGATCTTGACCGTAGTTCCGGGATTGTCCTGATAGCCGTGGAATACCTCTCCACTCTTCAAGCACCTCAGGATGTGTTGCCGCCTTGTTGCTACGTCAAAATGTGCCAACGGCCGTTTTCGGGGGCCCATTATTGAGTGTGCAAGTCACCCCGTGTGAGTGGGCGCGTTCGTTGAGGCTCCGGCCAGCCCGCCGGTTGAACGCGTCCCAAAGGGTCATGGCCATCTGGATGGTACGGGGATACCGCACGGTCTCCTGCGAGGCGGCGAGCCTCCTTGCCGGATTACCGCCGTGGGATCTGGAGGCAAAGGTCCTCGCGCACGTTTGGGAGTGGCGCGAGGAGGCGAAACGCCGGGGCGTAACTCCGCTGCCGCGAGTAATCGCGGCACAGCGGACAGAGCTGCGGCGGGATCTCATGGCGGCATGGAGAGTGCGACTGTCACAACCCAGCGCAGGGCACGCCACAGTTGCGGCGGTAAGACCCCTCTTTGAGGAGTGGCTTGAGAGGCGCCACGGCGTCCTCACCTTCCGCCTGACGCAGGTCCTCACCGGACATGGCTGTTTCGGGAGGTTCCTGTTTCGGATAAGGCGGGAGGAAACGCCCGGGTGTTACCATTGTGTGGATCGACCGGAGGACACGGTGGAGCATACGGTGGAGTTCTGCCCGGCTTGGGCGGAGCACCGCCGTGTCCTCGTGGCGGCGATCGGCGGCGGCGACCTCTCGCGTCCGGCCCTGGTTCAGGCCATGGTACGGAGCGAGAGGGAATGGGAAGCCGTCACCTCCTTCTGCGAAGCAGTAATGCTCGCGAAGGAGGAGGCGGAGCGCGAGAGGGAGAGGCAATCTCTACGCCCTCGCGCCCCTAGCCGCCGCAGGAGGAGGAGACACCCTGGGCGTCGGGAGTCGATTGCCGACTCCCGGCCACCGTAGGCGCGGGCTTGCGGACGGCGAGCAATGGGCAGCTCGCCGTCCGGTAAGGACCAGGCCCGGGTCGACGGCGCGTCGTGTTCCACGCGCGCCTCAAAGAGATGTCAGCACCATTGACGGGGTCCGATAGGACCGATGCCTGCCGGGGCTGCGGATTGTTCGAAAGAGTTACCGTGGCCCTGGCGCACAGGCAACTGAAGGAACACGGGTGGTTTTAGTCAGTAAGAGTCTGACACGCCCTTCCGCTCCGCCCAGAGCGGGAGAGGTGATTTGATGATTTCCCACCCAAAAAAAAAAAAAAAAAAAAAAAAACCCCTGCCATTTTATCCGTGTATTACATAACATTGATCAGGCAGGGGACATAGTCCTTTCATAGTTCTAGATAACCAATCCACTATAGCCACCCAAATCCATAGCCCAATATCTTTGTTTCCATATCCTGCAATAGTCCTGCAACAACCGGAGACTGTCCTTGGTTGCACTTGCATAGTGCATACAGGGATAATCGTCGGTTGGTGCCTCAACGCTTAAAACTGTCTAAGGGGCCTCTGCGAGTTGGCTTCGACCCCTCGTACGCCTTCCAAAGGTCCGAGACCCTAGGATTCCGAGATATTTCAAAGACAATAATAAATAACACTTATCACGCTAACGCTTAACGCTCATTAGTAAATACAGAAATATCAATGACACGGCCCTTCAAGTCGTGACTCGCGATATACTAATTATTTTAATTTGATTGATCAGTTTATCCGACAATCTGTCAAACTCTTGTCAAAATTAATTATAAGTACAACTCGTGACGTATCTTAAGAGTTCTATGTATTCAAGGTGGTAAATTACATAACATACTTGTATTCCTCGAATGTTTGGGAAGAATTCGAGGCATGCTTTTTTAACCGACTTCCAAAAAGGAGGACGTTATATGTTCGGTATGTATGTATGATTTTTTTATGTATCGACGTCTGCAAGGAATAACATTGTATCTAATATTTAGTAACTTTACAGGAGAGCGCGTCAAATATTTTAAAAAAATTCACAGATTTCGGTTAAGTCTTAATGCCAACCATCCTTGAAAATATGAGTCCAGGAGGGAGAATAGCTGGACTCATATTTTCAAGGTTGTTTTAAATCTGGGAGATTTTTTTAAATCTTTGACGCGCTCTCCTGTAAAGTTACTAAATATTAGATACAATGTCATTCCTTGCAGATGTCGGTATGTTCACCGATTTCTCCGTCAATTGTAGACCGATTTTGAAAATTATTTTTTAGTTTGAAAGCGTATGCTCTCGAGGTGGTCCCACTGTCATCAAGTCAGAATCTGATGAGGGGATCCGAAATTAAAGTTATTTTTCATTTTGTGGTAAATTTTTTTGGAAGTCTGTTGTTTTTTTGTAAAAATGTTTTAAGTATTGTCGTTTGAAGAAAAAAAAAACTACTAGAACGTTATAGTACTTTCTATTGTTTTCCACGTATAGTTTATTATCTACACTTTTCCGTTCGCTCAAACCAGTTATTAAAACATTTATTTCACTCCAAAGTGAGGGTGTTCAATATGGCTGATTTGAAAGCGTCGACTGCTTCTTCACCGGACTGGAACCTTTGACCACGAAAAGATTTCTTAATTTTAGGAAATGTAAAGAAATCGTTAGGGCTTAGGTCGGGACTGTATGGAGGATGGTCAAGAATTTCTACGTTTTGAAACTACGTTATAGAAAATTATTGCACGGACATTTTCCTTAGTAAGATTCATTTAAGAGTCATTTGATCATTTCCCATCCAAAAAAGAAGGACCACCTGCTCAGTTGTTACACTCGTGATCACCAGAACCATGAGGCAGTCAACTGCCATAAAACTAAACGAATTCGTGGTACAGCACCCACAGCACACTTCGCTACCCACTATAACCAACGACCTCTAAAAAAATCTATAATTAAAAGGACATAGTTTTAAGACTAATTTAGAACAAAAACGGATAGAAATAGCTCCAAGTTAGCGATAAGTTTTGGGTCAGTGATTAGGGTCAATATAGAGCACAAAAAGTAGTGAATCAGTCTTGTCTAGGTATGGGAGTTTGACTGTTTGTTTGTAGCAGCATCTATAATGCTAGATGCGAGCTACGCGTCACAATGACGTCACGCAAAATCCTGCATCGCGCAAGCAGAGTTTACCGCGCAACTAGCATATATACAACGTCCCGACATCAATCGTCGGGAATTTGCCAACCAGACACGACACCCGTCTGGTCGGAGGTTCCCCCCCTTTTCTATGGAGGTATGAGTGAACATTACACCCTGTTCCTCATACCTCAATAGTTTATTTGACAATCATGCTTCTTCTTAGACTATTCTAGTATTCTAGACCCCTAGCGTAGAAATATGTAGCAGGGAACCAAAAAAAGAACTGCAAGTTTCTTAGAAAAATGCAATACCTACGCGGTCAAAATGTATGGAAAAGCAATTTTTTTTTTAACCGACGAAAAAATTCAACGCAGGCGTGTTCAGAATCATGTACTAAATCTATGGGAACAGGTTGCCCGTCGATGTCCCTGCCACCCTTTTTTTTTTTTTTTTGGTGGGCAATCGTCAAATGACCTCTCCCGCTCTGGGCGGAGCGGAAGGGCGTGTCAGACTCTTACTGACTAAAACCCACCCGTGTTCCTTCAGTTGCCTGTGCGCCAGGGCCACGGTAACTCTTTCGAACAATCCGCAACCCCGGCAGGCATCGGTCCTATCGGACCCCGTCAATTTTGAGGCGCGCGTGGAACACGACGCGCAGTCGACCCGGGCCTGGTCCTTACCGGACGGCGAGCTGCCCATTGCTCGCCGTCCGCAAGCCCGCGCCTACGGTGGCCGGGAGTCGGCAATCGACTCCCGACGCCCAGGGTGTCTCCTCCTGCGGCAACTAGAGGCGCGAGGGTCCCTGCCACCCTGTATATGCATTCATATTCATCGATTTCCCTGTATACAAGAAAACCCAGATGATATTGCAAGCTTAAAATAAATTCACAGTATGCCACCTAGATTTTATGCAACTCAAATAAAAAATCAGGAAGTTATTTTTTCGTAAATTATGCAGTCAGTTGTAAGAATAGTTAATGAATCTTGTCAAAAGAGTTGTTATCTAATTATCTTTATTAGGTGTTTTTTTTTATCTCTGACTAATAACGGTTTGGGGTAGCCATGTATCTCAGTTCAGGCTGTGCACCTAAGGGCCCGTATACACGTACTACAACCACACCATAACCACACCACAACGACAACACGTGGTCAGGCGCTAATTTGTATGAAAAATAATATTTTATTCACACGGACCACATTTGACCATCAAAATCAACCGGCGATACTGACCACACCGAGGCCACGTTGCAGCCACAACGCAACCACCAGCGAGACTGCGCACTATAACGGCCAGCCACATCGCAAACACAACGATCTGTCTGTCTGCAAACACTAGCCACCACGTAACAACATTGCAACTACTGGCGACAACGCAACTTCAAGAAGTTGCGGCGACACTACGAGTATGTACACGTTACCATTGCTTGCCCACATTTTGTCACTGCGATGTGGTTTGGTTGTGGTACGTGTGAATGGGCTCTTATAGTACTAGTGGCTCTGTGAGCTGTAGACCTCGCGAGTCTATATTTGCATAGCTTAAAACTGAATAAATGTTCACCACGCTATTTAAAATAAAAAAGCGCGAAATGGCTGAAATATGTTTTTTTTTTTACGTTTTCAACCCCGATATCTCCGCCATTTCGATAAATTTCGAAAAACTGAATCGACAAAAAAATCGGTATAATTATCGAACCTACCCACAAAATTTCACGAGAATTGGTGATAAATGTGACCTGTAGAGGAGAACAGACATCCGGACATACGAAAGCATTTTTGCCCAAGCTGAAACGGAGACACTTCGCTCGCGCTACGCGCTCGATCGGTCAATTAACAGACGATCGATACATTGAGTGGACCAAGTCCGTTGTCTGGCCGGTATGTACCAAGTTCGATTGTCTGGGATCTACTGCCTACTTGCCTAGTTTCATAGACTTACACGACATTGCCCTGGCGCACAGGCAACTGAAGGAACACGGGTGGGTTTTAGCCAGTAAGAGTCTGATACGCCCTTCCGCTCCGCCCAGAGCGGGAGAGGTCATTTGATGATTTCCCAACCAAAAAAAAAGGCATACACGACATTTTGCTAATTAAATTTTTTCAATTTTGTAAATGTGAGTACCATGGATTTCTTTACTAAGTCATTATTATGGATGTTGACTTGAAAGCATGGCAGTTGAGACTATGTCATGCTCACTTAAATGTCTCACTGTTGGTGGCGCGTGTGTTGGATCATTCGGTTCCCTACAAAATTGTTGAGCTGGATGGTGCTGATCCACGCGTCATGTTCGTGAACGGGCGCCGTCAGTTGAGACTGGTCATCTCTTAACTGCCACGGCTTATTTTTATTTTTAAACTTACATTTTGAATTTTTTCTTAATATTTTTTTTTTACATTGTTCATACATTTTTCAAGCAACAAGAATAATGTACCCAGGATTTTGTAATATCTTGATTTAAAAGAGTGTCCTTGGAGTTTCTTGCCCGTTCTTCTTCATAGAGATTTACGTTTTGGAATGGGCAACTAGCGTCAACTTTCTGACTAACTGACCGACTCTTGACAATTCAAAAGTGCCTGTGAATGGTTTAAATGAAATAAATGCTTTGATTTTTTTTTATTGTTTTTATTATCACCAGCAAAACCTGTACACGATCTATAAATAGCATATAATATATTTGAGGCCTCTTTAATTAAATAAAAGGTCTTCGCTAACCTTGGCAATAGACCAGCAAAACGTAAAATTAAGAAGTTGTTATCCAATTAAACACTATATTTTCTATCCCATTCATTATTAATAATACATTATTAAATAAATAACAAGTCATATAACAGCCAATTAACTATTAATATATTGAGCGGATGTTAATAATGTATGGGTACTTGAAGCAGGACATGCGTAACGGAACGGACACAAGTTTTTTGGATGTCCTTGAAAAAGGACATAGAGTTCATAATGTGTATAGTCCGGCCATTGAGAAAATGTGTTCCTGATCAATGCGACAAATCTAGTAATTTAAAGAGGTATGAGGAACAGGTTAACTCATCCTCTATAGAAAAAGGAAGATCCTGCGACCAGCACCCTAATTGCGTATCACACGATAAATCACATTTCAAATCATTTTGAAGGATATTGCTAATCCATTGCTTCATATGTTCGAACAATGAGTCTGCTCAGCCACGTAAAAAACGCAATGAAGGTTGTTGAACTGTCAAACGGAAACCGATTGTTACTGATAGTGTGTTACTCAATTACCCCGCAGACGGGTGTCGTGTCTTGTGGGCTACTGCCCGACGATTGATGTCGGGACGTTGTATTCTAGTTGCGCGGTAAACTCTGCTTGCGCGATGCAGGATTTTACGTGACTTCAGTATGTTGCGTAGTTCGCATGTGACATTGTAGATGCCGCCACAAAAGAATAAAGTTTGTATGAAATTGATATTGACCTAATATTTTTACTTGCAAATAAAATGACGATTACAAAATCTAATTGCAATCAATTTTTTAGATCAAAGAGGTCCATTACGTAGGTACACTGAAATGCAAGTTCAAAACCTGCTTAATAGCAATGTGATTTTATAATTAATTATAGTAAGTACTTTCTCAAACTCAAAGCGTCTAAATTCAATTTAAATTTAAGCATAAACCAATTACAGGCACTATTAAATTGTCAAAGAGTCTGTCAGTCTGAAGGATGAAGCTAGTTGCCACTCCAAAGGGTTTTAATTCAGATTTGTTACAGTTGTAATGGCAATTATGTCATTTGGTTTTAATAAGCTTTTTTTGATTATTTTATTTATATTTTATAAAGATTCTTCTATATTTTGTGAATTTGAGAACGTTGTATGTAGGCCTAACTTGTAGACTTTAGATTTGTAGACCTTTTTCTATTTTGTTGAGTACCTGTTACTTGTTGACAGGCCTACACTGTCCTCCCATACCTATTAACACTGTAATTTTAAAACATTGTAAAAGCCACTTATTTTTAAAAGAGTAACCGTGGAGTTTCTTGCCGGCTCTTCTCCATAGGATACGACCAATTGGACCGTGCACTTAGCTTCTGACGTTTTATAAGTGCCAATGTAGGCTTATGTACGATGCCGCGAACCTCGTGAACGCCGAGAAATATAGAAACGAATCAAGTATTTTGACTTGGCTCGCGAGGTTGTCGACATGTGGGACGTGGACTCAGCGATCATTGTACCGATAGTCGTGACAGTCAATGGCTTAATAGCCAAGAGCCTCGACCAACACCTGAGGAGGCTCTCGTTGGGCAGTTGGATCAAGGGCTTGATTCAGAAAGCGGTACTTCTTGACACGGCTCGCATTGTTAGGAGGTTCCTTTCTCCCTGACGCCGGTAGCTTGGACCCTGTTACCGATACCGGTTGGCTACTATTTTTTAATATTTTTAAATGTTTTTATATTCTAAAATTTAAAAATATGATTTGTAAGTATAAAATGAAATCAAGGAAATAATAATTTCAATAGGATAACAATATGTCAAGGAAATATTACCCTCCTTTTGAACCTTATTGTAGTCGGGTTAAAAGACCACACGTAAAGAACCTCTCTTACGTTGGGAAGTCTTATTTAAGTTTTCCCAACAGTGAACTGAACAGACTGCTATGCTCAAAGTCAAATCATTTATTTCAAATAGGCACATGAAAGGCATTTTTGAACGTCAAAATTTACAATAAAATAGAATTGATTCTAGTTGCCCCTTCCAAAAGCTAGTTTCGTATGGAGAAGAATGGGCAAGGAACTCCACCGTTACTCTTTTAAAATGTTGTACAATATTATGTATACTTTAATATATAATTATTCTAAGTGAAGACGATGCACCAATAATAAAATTACTATACCACAATAGGTAAAAATATTTAATTATAAAGCAATGACAGGTAAATTAATTATGTGATAGATACGTGGTGCTCACATATTTACAAATATTGAAAAGTAGATGATTTTTCTAAAATTTTAACAAGTAATGATTTTGTGTGAGTTAAAGTAGTTACAGAATGTAAAATCAATGTCATAAAAATTATAAATTATAGAATTAAATTAGCAACCAGTTTGATTTCGTCTGCTCAGACGCAGATCTAGGTTTTCGCTCAAGGAGGGGCGAATTATTCTTTCTGGGAGGATGGGGGATGGGAGTGAATGTTTCAAACCATGAAAGCCCTTTTTAAAAAAACCATCGGATTTTCGACTTTTTTTATCTGCTTAGTAATTTACTGTATCCAAAGTAAAATTACAGTTTATAAAATTATGTTTATGTCCAATTTAGAGTTTTAGAATCAGTTTGGTTGAAGCCCGAGCGGGGGGCACGGGGGCAGTTGCCCCCCCTCTGTATCCGCGCCTGGCTGTGCTACTGGGGAGTTTGTTGCGCCACTTCTTCTCCCCAGCTAAGGCACTAGGAAGTGATGAAGGGCGGGCGTTTTGGGGGATTGTCTTATGTAATTTTGACGTTCAAAAAGTGCTGATTCTCAGCCTGGTTTAAATAAATGACTTTCGATTTAAAGTTCCCTTTCGAAAACATCTACCCTTTAAAACAAAATATGTCAACAAGTATATTTCTTTGTTTTAATACACGTCAAAAGTGACGTCACGACTAAGTTTATTGTAGGAACTGTATCAAAACAAAAACTAATATAGTTTGACCTCTAATTCTTTGCAATATAATTGTGAACGGAGGTAATCTTGGGTTGGTCAGCTTCACTGCGTAAAGCCTTCAATGGTTTGTAAAGCCTGTACTGTAGTACGAGCGATGATTGAAAATATGGTATCGCTTTGCGTGTTGTAGTGGGCGTTAAAATAAGTTGAAGATATTTTCTTTCTGGCTTTGATGAAAGACCGATAATAACAGATACGCACACACACAGGTATGCTGGAAGAGATTTCTTTAGAAATAAGCATCACCTTTGTACGTATTTTTCTGTTCCTTTCTTCTTGTCTGTTTATATATGTGTGTACATAAATGGTTAAATAAATAAATAAATAAGAGAGAAAGTGAAAATGTTGCCTCTTGGCCTACGTTTGTTTCACCATTTCTCAGGGGTAGTTAGATACTAAATAAATGATAAATGATTATATTTCTGTAAGTAGGTTTGTACAAACACTTTTACACGTCAATCATATTTTAAAAACTAGGTGAGGTCGGCGTTTCCTATCTGACTACTCTGAGAAGAAAGGCCTTAACAAACTCAAAGGTCACAGTCTCTTTTAAAGTTCAGACATAATCTTGGTCAGATCATGTGAAAATCTCAGCTCCATCTACCTTTTTTTTAAATATGTAATCTAAAAGTGATTCCGATATCTTATTAACAGAATAAACAATTTAATTTAATTTAATTTCAATAATATTTCAACGATAAATCTTCTTCTTCAATCGGTCCCTCATTACTGACGATCGTGGTCAGTGGACCTCTTTAAACGGAGAATCTGCCTCCATCGACTCCGGTCCAAAGTCGCCATCATCACCTTCTGAAATTTGATTGAGGATATAGCTTATTTTACTTGGTCAGACCATCGTTTTGGCGACCGGCCTCGTGCTCTCTTTTCTTCGGTATTGCCAACGATGACCAGCTTTTCAAGACTGCTACCTCCCCTTCGCATTCTGTGGCCAAAATAGGTCAAAATACGCTGTAGGCAAACTGTAGACAATCGGGTCTTAATTTCGAGGTGGGAAGTCACAAACGCACAAATGTGTCTGTCCAGACACATTTGTGCGTTTGGCTGTCCATGTATTATTAATATCTTCAATTAACAATTAAGTTTAATTTTATAACCTCAATCTTCGTCAATAATTTTTGCAGTTTCAATGTAATAATTTAAGTACATCCAATATTTATTGGAAAAAGTAATGATATTTGAAGTTGAGTTTTATGGCAGCTGCGCGCACAGATTATTAAAGGCCGGCGGCGCATGAGTCGTTGCCCGGAATGTTACCACTTTATAAATATTATGTTTATATACATTTTGAACTAGGTAGAGTGTATTTTTTTTATTATTATTTTTTTTTTAATTTTCGTATGCTGCACTGGTTCAACGTCATCACGTCACCGCCGGCTATCGTTGAAAACCAGCGCTGGGGCTCTGTCTCGCATAAGGTCGTAGCATTATGCTGAGCGATTGTCGTTTTGCGTGAATGTGACGCATATTTTCCCCCAACTCGTTCCTTTTTGTGTTTTTTCTTTGCGTCATTTTTACCGCAAATAAATGTATTTTCTTTCTTTTTCTTTTCTTTCTTTCTTAAACCTTCTGAATACAGGTGAATGTGTTACTAATTCTCTTTAGTGAGCGATTGCGTAAGAATGTAAATGAAGCAGGGTGTGTTTACATTTTCGTCACATACTTTTGGAACAGACTGTGGTCTCTCTCACCCTAAACCAGTGGTCCGCAAGAGCTAAAATATGTTCCGCGCAAGATTTCAAACAAAATGATAGAAACTGTAAGGACGCGTTTGAATCTGATTCTTCGGAGCAGTTTTGGTGTAAAAGCGTCTCTCCACAACTAATTTATGCAAACAAGGATTTTCTCCTATACTCATAATTAAAAACAAGTAAAGGAATCGATTGAAAGTATTTCATGACATGCGTGTAGTTTTGAGCAAAAACATTACCCCAAGAATTCAAGAACTTGTACAGAAGATGCAAGCTCAAAAATCTCATTGATGCAAACTGAATTATTTACAAAAAAAAAATAACCCCTTTATTTATAAACGTTGCTTAAAGTCAAGTAATTATAATGTTTTTTATGTTTAAAGGCTTCTGAACTTCAAGCAACGTTTATAAATAAACCACTTGGTATTTTGTTAATCAATGTTACTTGAGAATTTTAGTATTATGTATTTTAAACTTTTCGATTAAATTTTATTTTTAAATTGATACAGTTGTTTTTCAACCTTGTGGTCCTTACTAATAATAATGATAATAAAGTGGTCCCAGCACCCTAATTGCGGAACACACTATCTATCACAATCTGAATCATTTTGAAGCTTATTGCTAATCAATTGCTTCATATGGTCGAAAAAATTGTCTGCTCAACAACGTAATTAATGTTGTTGAACTGTCAAAATGAAAGTCATTCCTACTGTTAGTGTGTTACGCAATTACCTCGCTGGTCAAAAAAACTTTGGGAACCACTGCCCTAAACCTATTATATTTTATATAGCACATCTTTCACTACACTACCACCTCAACCAGGCACTATAAATACCACAAGGCTAGATATTTCGCCTCAGTCGAAGTAGGCGCGCACCGCGTTTGCCACGATAGGTAATGTTGTAATACAATAGTACCTAGTGAAGTGTAGTGTTGTGCTCCAGTTTTCCGACTTTCGAACTTCCGACTTTCGAGTTTCGAATTTCCGACTTCCGAGAATAGGGAGCACTGGTGAGTGTTTTAATTATTTTTTAATGGTACTTATAATTAGAATCCCAATTCCCGTAATTAAAAATGTTCAAAATATAGTCGCGATCTTATCTCAGCGACAATCGATGTCAAAAATGTAGAATAATTAATTAGAGGTAGTTTTGAGAGATCGAGACCGAAATTCGAATGCTTAAAAATACGAGATTTGCTTCTCTGGAATTTTTGAGAGTTGTTGAACGTTAAAAATTGAAGGGGGTCCCCATACAACAAACGTATTTTTTTTATATGTTGTGTTAAATATTGTACGGTGGTACGGAACCATTCGTGTGCAATTCCGACTCATACTTGGCCGGTTTTTTATAATTTGAATTTAATATTAAATAGACTCGCGACCCGCCCCTGCTTCATATGGCTTTTAAGACTTGACAAAACATGGATTCGGAGAATGTTATACGAGGGGCTAAAATAACCCATTATAAACGAGGTAGTTTTACTCCCGAGCTAAAGCGAAGGAGTATTAATAGAAACCGAATTATAATGAGTTTTTAGCGCCGTGAGTAAACCTCTACTTTTCACTAAGATTGCGAGAAAATAAAATAATCCAATACATTATTAAAATAGTTAACGTTTTTTTTTATTTCTTCTGTAGCCGCAACGCAATGCACGCATTCTACCGAAGAGATCGCCACTTTTAGTTCCATTTTCAAATATAAAATGTTTTTCTTTTTTATGAAACAGTAATAAATCGAGTCTTTATTTATGATTATTCTACTTATGAATGAAAACTTTTTCGTTTTTGTGAGCTCATTGGTAACAGACAAAAAAAAAATATAACTTTTTCTCCTAGAGAAAAATATGCTATTTTATCCCCCCTCTGGTACGCTACAATGTCGGACTTTTTGAGCAAGAGGAGTGAAAATTCCTTTTATATGAGATCAGTATACACATAAATCCTCCGGAATAAATTCTTTATGGGGACTACAGGACCTAAATGTAAGTTTTATAATGCCTAAAAGTATATGATCCACTGCACTAAACAAAATATATGTTATTGTTCAGAATATTTGCTAATTAGATAGTGTGTTGAAAACATAATACAACTAATTTGATACGATAGAAAAAAATCACGAAACTACCTCTAAAAATTTCTTATAATGATTAAAAACCATACTACTATGCATTAAATCATTCTGATTTTTTGGCAGACTATTCTACAAGCAACATACTAACGTAAAAGTGTTTTAATTTTTGAATCCAATCAATGGATTTTTTGTAAATAGATAATTGCTTCGTATTTTGCAATAAATTACCAGCGTTGTGTCATCGCGCATCTCTTTCTTTTCTATGCAGTCAGACAGTGACCGCGCTTTAGCTGTTGTAAGCCTCTTAAATGACGGTGAAAACCGCATCAAAATCCTTTGCACAGTTTATAAGAACAACGCGGTCACAGACACACGAAAAGAGACTTTAATTTATAAATTTTATGTAGATGTAAATTACATTTTAATGTATAATTATTATGCAAATATAAATGACATTTCTGAATGCCAACAATAATTCTCAAGGAAGCTATTCAATATAAAAACATTTGATATTTAATTAATTTAAGAAAAAAACCTTTGCTGTTTAGAAAACCTGTATTTACGCTGTCGAACAGATGATTTTTTGAAACATAATAATTATGATTGAATGGATTATGAATCCAAAGGGATTTTGCTTGTGCCCGCGACTTCGTTCACGTGGAAGTCGTAAGATACACAATAAAACAGGCCACATTTTTATAAAACTCCCTCAGCCCCCGACCCACTGCGTCGCATCGCATCGCCCGCTTGCGGTATTACATCGTTTTCGCTTAGCGTTATTTCTGTCGTCTCCTAAGGGTTGTATCGTGATGTTGAATAGCCAATTATTTTCGTCAAGAATTGGACTATCAAATGCAAATCCAACTGGTAGTTCCAGAGATTAGCGCGTTCAAATAAAAAAACAAATAAACTCTTCAGCTTTATTATATTCTTAGAATATATACAATGATACCCAAAGTGGTCTATTTCGACCCCCATTGTTTGATGTTACACTTTTAAATTCGTGACATCTTCTAAGATATTAATTTTAATGATATGCTGTAAAGGGCCAGTTTGATCTACATTAAATCCACAACGAATCTAACGTATTTAATTGGATAAGAATTAATACTGTATTGTTTAAAATTGCTTCGTAAGTAACCTATATTTTTTTTGTAAGTAAAAGATAAAAACTTTTACTGTGGGTAATCCTTAGGAGTTAGATATATACCGTCCCGGACTTTTCTGTAGACCTTTTTAAGATATAGAATTCTGTAGTATAACATAACACATAACATCACGCCTGCATTCCCCGAAGGGTTAGGCAGAGGTGTACCTATAGTACACCCAAATCTCGCCAGTTATGCTTAAGTCCCATGTAATAGGGGGCGAGCCTGTTGCCATCAACCGGGCACAAATCCATACTCCGGGCTGCTACTCAGAGATTGCGAATAGAAAACCCAATAACACATTGCCCGACCCGGGAATCGAACCCAGAACCTCATGCTCAGCAGTAGCGCTTGCTATCATTCATCGGTTTCTTACTAAACTTCTAATAAATCGACGACCCTGGTTACTTATCTCTTTTGATGACTGTAAATAGATGTATAACTATATATAAACAAAATATACTAAGTCCACAGATATCAAACTACTTTAAGTCCTGACTTCCTGAGTCGAGTTGCACGATTACTGACAAATGCGTGCACTGACTGGACAGGTCCAATCAATCTTTGTAGTTTTTCCTCAAAAGACCATTTCAGATACCAGTCTACGTGGTCTTCACATGATCTGACCAAGATTATGTCTGGACTTTAAAAGAGACTGTGACCTCTGAGTTTGTTTCGGCCTTTCTTCTCAGAGTAGTCAGATAGCAAACGCCGACCTCATCTAGTTTAAAAAATATTATTGACGTGTAAAAGTGTTTGTACATACAAACCTACTTACAGAAATAAAATCATTTATCATTTACGGTGATGGAGAAAAATTAATCAACAAATCAACTCTACGTTAATTCTGTCAATTTCATGTGTTCACGTGAGTTTACATCGTGAATAATTGTTTTTATATCAAAGACTTGGTATGTTTACGTCTAGGTTAACACCTTTCGTTTTATGCGCGCAATAATGTTTTTAACACGCAAAATTTATAGCTTTATTGTAAAAATAAATGCAAAAATATCGCTTAGCATTGTAGCCCCAAAATGACGGAAAAAAAAATCAATTTTTTTGAGAAATGACCTAAAATAAAATAATGCCATACAAAAATAATAAATAAAATCATTTTATTTGGGACAACTAAAAATATCCATAAATTGTTAGTAACAGGTTTGCAATTGTTTTTTTTATATCATTGCCCCACTCCAGGAATTTCTCCTGTATTATGGGTGCGTTTACAAACATTCAAACTCACATACACAAACAGCCAGCAATTAAAATACTATTGTTAGTAATTTAAACTAAAGACGAATTAATGAGAAGAAGAGACCACCCACCAACTAGACACGGAGAAATGGAAACTAGGGTACCTATAAGTCTTCTCAAATATTGCCTTATTATTGCAGAGGAAGTGTCTGCCGCCACGACCTTCAGCATCCTATTGTGACTGCCTCCTAAATACCTTCATGTCCTAAATCTGGGATTACTGCAGGCTTAGCATGACGATTTCTATTTTTTGGAAGACAAGACATAGCTATTTCTATACAAAGTGACATTTCGTTTCTCCATTTTTGACATCGCACCGTAAAAATCCTTCTACAATCCGTCATTTTATCTTTCGTTTTACCGATCGTTGTCTAGGTCCTTTTTTATGTAGACTATTTCAGAAGAAAGTTTTCTATCCCAAACGTCAAAATCACACTGACAACTGACAGTTGTCTAAGATAGTGAAGTCAATTTGATTTATTAATCGCCGTGCTAAAGATAGTAAAAAACTTTCTAATCGACGGCCACAAAGTATAAAAATGGAACGGAATAATGGAATTTTTCACTTTTTGTATGGAAATTGTGAAAAATTATTACCTACATGTTGAGTTTTAGAGGTTTAAGAGTTTCATAAAGGGGGTCGAAATTTTCATTATTTTTGTGATAGGACACACCATTTTCAAGATATAAGAAAAATAAAAGAAAAACGTGAATAACCTACCGAATTTCGTAAAAAGTGCAGTCGACTCTTTCTACTTTGCTGCCGTCGTACTGTCTTCACGGAACATCATTTTTGTCTATTCTTCCGTCGACAAAACGGTGCACGTGCTAAGCCTGCAGGTAGTAAATACTGCAATTGTTATGGATGGTCTCACAAGAACAGTTTTCCTGTAGCTGCAATATTTAAGTAGTTATAAGTATCCTGTATTTCTCTTATCATATTAACACCCTGTGTAAGTTCCCACCCTAGGTTCTTGCACGAACGCGTGACATAAACGAAACGTAAATTCGAATGTTTTTCTTATCGAAAACTTACTAGAAAAAAAAAAAAAATTGCACAGATAGAAAAACTAAGTACGAAGTGAAAAATAACTTTAATTTGGGAAGTCGGTTCTGTGGTTTTGTATTTTTGTTTTTTCGTTTTTTACAACAGACTTACGAAATTTTTTACTTAGTTTGTTTTTTTAGAAATCGTGTTTTTTATTTGTATATAGTTTTTTTTATTTTTCACTATTTAGTTGTGGTACCTAGCCCACACAAATTCGTATACCACTACACAGTGACAGGAAGTTACCTATTATAACATCATCAATATACACTTAGTGGAAAAAATACGTATTATTGCAGCCAACTAAAAAACTACCCAAGCAAAGTTAATAAAATGTATATATGGCTCCATCCCTGAAGCATACCCTATCCATTAAAAAAATAATTTTCTAAATCGATACACAATTGCCGGAGATGTCGCGTAACAAACATACAAAAAAATATGTACAGACGAATTGCGAACCAACGTTTATGAAATCGGTTAAAAATACAACTTTCTGTAACATTTTTGTTAAAATTTTTGCGACGTGCTCAATTATTATCACCCATAGATATTTATAAAGTCTTAAAACTAAATAAATATTATGTGCGAAACGAGTATTTTCAATTTAAAAATCGTTCGAATGTACGTTACGTTTATTCTAACACCCTAATTGCGTAACACACTATCTATCACAATCTGAATCATTTTGAAGCCTATTGCTAATACATCGGTTCATAATAATATTCGAAAAATTTGTCTGCTCAATAAGGTAATTAACGCAATGAATTTTAATGACCCCGCGGGCCCTATACCACCAAACTTTAAAGTTTACAATTCGATAAAATTGTTAAATTGTAGAAAATACTGCGTAACACAGAAATTACAAATAATTATGTAAAGAGAGAATGGTTAGACTTCGCACTCCAATTTACATATTTGTAAGGTTTTCCATTACTATTATGTAGCTTAGAATTTTGTAGTACTTACAGACACTTGGGTTGTAAGATTTATACATTTGTGAATTTTGTAGTAATTGTATGGTCACCAAAACTAATAAGTAACCATGATCGTCGGATACAGTTGAAGTTTAATAAGAAACCGATGGATGTTTTCGAATAAAATTTATTTTAATTAATAGAAAACAAAGACTGTTTGACACTTCCCGTGACCCAAGGGCTGGCTTTTACCTTGGCCAGAGGCTAAGCATTGCCATACAACGTGACAATGCCGCCAGTCTCTTGGGTACATTACCAGTCGACAGCGATGCGGAGGAATTTTCTGACGCCATTTTTTAGTTTGTTAATAGTTTTAGTTAGGTTAGGTTAATTCATTAGATGTAAGTTGTTATTTATGTACATATAATTTCAATTATCCGAACTTCCTAACTTAATATTATAAATGCGAAAGTAAGTTTGTTTTTTTGTTTGTTACCTTTTCACGCCTAAACCAGTGAACCGATCATCCTGAAATTTTGCATATATGTTGTCAGGTGTTCTAAAACGGACATAGGGTACATTTCATCCCGCAAAAAGGTACTGTTCCCGAGGAAAACAACAATAACGTTCTTATGATAATAGATGGCGCCACGAGTCTTTCGAATCATGATTGAATTATAACCCGAATTTATAGTCAGTCTAAATTAACGCGAGCGAAGCCGCGGGCAAAAGCTAGTGAATAAATAAATAAACAGAAGAAAAAAAAATTGAAAACAAACGGTTAATTTATCAAATAAAATTTTATTCGAAAACATCCATCGGTTTCTTAGTAAACTTCAACTATATCCGACGACCCTGTCTATCTCTTTTGGTGACTGTAAATTTGGTATAGGGCCCTGGCGTATGTCCGTGCTAGGCCTACTGTTAGCAACTTACTACAAAAGTTATGGATGATCTCTTAAGAACCTTTTCTTGTAACAGTGCCAACCGTTCCCGCGGACCGGCGCGGCGCGGCGGGGTAATTGCGTAACACACTAACAGTAGGAATGGCTTTCATTTTGACAGTTCAACAACATTCATTGCGTTATTTACGTTGTTGAGCAGACAAATTTTTCGTACATATTAAGCAATGGATTCACAATAGGTTTCAAAATGATTCAGATTGTGATTGATAGTGTTACGCAAAGAGTGCGGGATTATAAAAATAACATAAAAATGATGTCTAACTACTATAACTCGTGTAGTATTTGGGTAAAGTTATTTTATAATATTTCAGACACAAATCTACATGGTCTTCACATGGTCTGACCAAGATAATATCTGGACTTTAAAAGAGTCTGTGACCTCTGAGTTTGTTTCGGCCTTTCTTCTCAGAGTAGTCAGATAGGAAACGCCGACCTCATCTAGTTTTAAAATATGATTGACGTGTAAAAGTGTTTGTACAAACCTACTTACAGAAATAAAATCCTTTACCATTTATCAATAATTTATATTGTAAAGTACTTGTTTCTCTTGACTTTACTTAGTTCTGGGTCATCTGGTCAAATAAACATGCCAATTAAATTGACAATTAGTGACTATAAATTATTTTGACCCCCATAAAAATATTTATTTGAAAACTATGCAATTATGACAGTATTTGCATTTTAATTTAATATAGGTAGGTACCTAATTACAGAACCTAATACTGAATTATGCAAAACATTGCATCGTAGAAAAGTAAATTGCAAATAATATTATTCATATTTATATTAGACTAGTAGTTTATTTAACAATAGTCATTTGCATTTTACGATAAAGAAGCATAAATTATTTTAATAGATTACTTATTACTTTCGAAAATTGAATTTCATTCAATAGACTGTGCAATTCAGTTGCAAAAATTAACTTGCACAAGACCATTTCTCCTAGTTACAAAATTGTAAACGTCGCTGGTTTGAGTCCTGCTAGTGTCAATGTTATTTTTTTTCATAATATAGTGTGACTTGTAATTCGACGTATTTATCCCACGACGTGATAGTGTGCAAAAGCACATAGCCTAGGCGAAAATCCATGAGATTCGAGAAAATCCAAGATATGTATGTTTTGCCGTGGTAATAATACATTTTGATACAAGTGGAGACATTTTGTTATTGCATTCGAGGCGGAATACACACACGAGCCGTAGGCGAGGGTGTTATGGAGCCGAGAACTGCAATAACAAATGTCCACGTGTATCAAACGATGTTTTTCAATACACAATAGAAGAATTAAAAATTAAAAAAAAAAAAAAATTGTCATTAAATAAATAAGACTGAATTTGCTTTTTTTCCCGCGCTTTACCTTCGCAGGTTAAAGGAGAGGCAAAGGTATAAAGCCGCTAACCAGAATAATATGAAAAATAGAAAATTCAAAGACTACTAAGTAGGTATAGGTATAGTTATCTGTGGCAATTTTTATTTCCGCACACGTGTTGGTAAATGAAAAAAACGCACGCGTGTGAAATACATTGCATGTTGAACCTAATCGTAGTGCGATAAGAACCAGTTTTCGAGGAAGTGTATTGAAAATATGTTAGTCAGTACAGTAAGTACTGGTAGCGGGGTTGACGGTCCAGCCAGTGCACCCCACGTACATTTAATAACAAGGATCTTTTGACACTTTAATGACGTTGACAGAGTGGCGCTGTTGGTAAACATTTGTGCAATAGTTTCGTGAAATGTATTGAGAAAACAAGATGGCGGCGTAAGTTCCGCCAAAAGATTCCTGTACCTATCGCTATCCTGCCGGGGTCGCGGATTGTTCGAAAGAGTTACCGTGGCCCTGGCGCACAGGCAACTGAAGGAACACGGGTGGGTTTTAGTCAGTAAGAGTCTGACACGCCCTTCCGCTCCGCCCAGAGCGGGAGAGGTCATATGAAGATTTCCCAACCAAAAAAAAAAAAAAAAAAAACCTATCGCTACCTATAAGTAGGTATCACTCGTAGAGGGCTTTTTATTGTACTATTGCACTGTAACTGTTTTCAATCAATCAGAGATTTTTTTGTGTGTATTACTGCACTAGTTTCTTGCTGCGACTTCGTCTGCGTGAAATTTATTGCTCCCCCGACCCATCGTGTCGCATCGCATCGCCTGCCCGCGCTATCACTTCGTTTTCGCTTAGCGTTCTTTCTGACTTGTTTTCTTTTTGCTCGGCTCTTAGGGGTCATAGCGCGATGTTAAATAGCCTATAGATAGATTCATTTACTTGCCTGAAATATTGTATTTTACAGGTTTTATAACACATACACAATAGTTCTTCATATTCCGCCTACTAAATTCGGCATGCTTTTGTAACAATAATAATGATTCTAATTTAGTCAATTTAAACAAAATAATTACATTACAATGTCAAAAAAATAAAAGTACTATGTCTTCCTCAAGAATTGGACTATCCAATACAAAATTATTTTTTCAAATCCGTGTAGAAAAGGACTCGTATGTGTTTACTGTATTATAATTAAAGATTAAGTGCACTTGTTGGCAACAAACTATATTATTTCAATGTTAAAATCCCTTTTAAAGTTTCGTCTCCATTCACCCCTTTTTTATTTCGCCCCTGCATTCCTATTCACCCCGTTTGACAGTATAGATTATTAATGTGTGACGTGTGTATAGTTTCTTAATTCTTTCCTCCGACAAAATACAAATAAATCATCCAACCATGCCAACATATTCTTTCTCAATATTTTGACGTGTGTAGTTTATTAATTAGCGTTAATTAGAAAACTCCGCACTTGGTTGATATCCCGACCAGTCGTACACAGCGCTTCTCTCCACATGTATTATGCGCACAGCCAAAGTGTGGAACCCTCTGCCAGGGTCTGTTCCATTCCACATTTAACCCGTCTGCCTTCAAAGCAAGAGGGAACAGCCGATCTATTCTGTTCAAATCTCATCGTGAGAACATAAGTGAAGTTAGCCGTCTTTCCATCTGACGCTAGGGATTGACACTAATGACAGCTCACTTTAAGCTCACTTCACCCATGTTATCACGGTGAGATTTTTACAGAATAGCGCTACAGGTATCTTCTGGGCACGCGTTCCATCGTAGACCTCATCCATCGCTATCCATCAGGCGAGATCGATGTCATGGGCAGGTCCATACAAAAATTAAAAAAAAATACTCTTTTATACAGGATGGCAAGAACATTGACGCACGACCTGTCACCATGGATGCAGCGGGGTAATTGCGTAACACACAAACAGTACGAATGACTTTCATTTTGACAGTTCAACAACATCCATTGCGTTATTTACGTCGTTGAGCAGATACATTTTTCGAACATTTTAAAGCAATGGGTTAGCAATATCCTTCAAAATGATTCAGATTCTGATTGATAGTGTGTTACGCAATTAGGGCGCAGTAAGTAAATGATTCTAAACTCCACTATATTGAAATAGTACGTGGGTTATTAAAAAAAAAATGAGCTCTGCCATACATTTTGACCGTGTAGGTATTGCACTTTTATATGAAACGACATTTTTTTTTTTGATAACTGACGAAAGATGTCTACGCCTGGGAGTCTAGAATCATGTGCTGAATTCATGGTTTCAGTTAGCTTGTCGATGTCCCGCCACCCTGTATAACAGAAACAGACAGAGAGAGAGAGAGAGAGAAAGTTGCATGGAGTCTACTCCTACCGCAGGCCGCGTTAAGGAACTGCATTCCAAAAAACCTAACATGTATGTATTCGCGCCACTATTATCTAAGGATACCTATGTATGTACTAAACCAATGCCCAGAGTAAATAATTATTATTTACAAGCCTTGTGCCTGGTAGGATTTTCCATCGACAAAAAAAAATCAAACTTCCATACAAACTTTCATCCCCATTTTCGCCCCTTTATAAGAGGATGAATTTCAACCCTCCCTTAGTGTTCACTTTAGTTGTAAGTATAATAAATTTTTGAGCAAAATTTCATTCTTCTATACACGCCAGCACCCTAATTACGTACACACTATCTATCACAATCTGAATCATTTTGAAGCCTATTGCTAATCCATAGCTTTATATGTTCGAAAATTTTGTCTGCTCAACAACGTAAATAACGCAATGAATGTTGTTGAACTGTCAAAATGAAACCCGTTCCTACTGTTAGGGTGTTACGTAATTACCCCGCAGTTTTGGCTGGGCGTGGTCTATCAGCGAAAGAATTTAAGATTTTTAAAGTAGATTTTCAAAATGTAAGCTTGGCGCATCCTGAGATGTTGGCCTCGCTATACTTAACTGACTGGCTAATACGTTTGAGCTATCCTAATATAGTTCGTGCCAGCCTGTGAGATAAATTTAAATCAAACCAGTCTTTTTTAGAACGTAGCTACAAAAACACGTGTTATCTAAATAAAAATAAAAAAAATTGAAAAAGAAAACATTAGCGATCGTTTCATACATTTGGATTTGGTTACAAAATTTTGTATGGAACCGTAAATAATTTTTGTGAAATTTCATAGTTGGTCCGCAAGAAAAAGTTGTTTATATTTATTAGTACTTTCATCCCCTCAAAATAGATATTTGAAAAATATTTTTTGTCGTGTTTAGATAGTCACCCGTCACGTGTACTGAGTTTCGCTAGCTAATTTAATTTGACCCTGTATAATGGATGGTAACCCATCAACAAACTGACCGCGGCAAGCGTAGTTTAACATTCGATCGATTCGTGGGGCTGTTAATGTTTAGCCATGAGCCCCACCAAACAGCGAAACTTTTTTATTTTTATTTGGCAAATCCTTTGTAATTTGGCAGTATAATGTCAGTAGAAGCCGGGGGCAAACGGTAACAATTTGTTATGCAAATTGAAACTTGTAAAACAATGCGGAAATTACAATTTATTATTATAATGATACAGCGATATTATTTCCTTGTTCATATTATAATTTATTTTAGGATATTACAATACGATTAGGATTTATGCTAGTCGGTGATTGCAGTATTTGGTTTAAGGCGCTACCCCGAGCAAAACCTTGCAATAGTGCGTTATTCAGAGGCTATTAACTCAATAATTATCAGTAATAAACGATATCTAAAAACACATTATTAATGTTCGATATCCTATCATCACATTGCACGTTCTTATTTGCTTTTATGTATTATAAATACATTTAAAATCTTCTTTTAAAAAAGTGACAAAAATTCTTGATTGCGTGCATCTTTTGCTAAAGGTGACGCTCTAATAACTTGAGGATTACACTAATGGATAGGTCATATAAACATCTCTATATTTCACGTTTTATTTTATTTTAAAAGATCGCTTGTCTTTTTTTATTAAAATAATTCAATTTTTTTTGTGAATTTTATGATAAATGGGCGTGCGCGTCGTTTGGTCGGGGAAGCGCCTTAAGAGGCTGACAACAGCTGAAGCGCGGTCACTTACGTACTTCATAGAAAATAAAGAGAAGCGCAATGACACAACGCTGGTAATTTATTGCGAAATATGAAGCAATTATCTATTTACAAAAAATCTACTGATAGGACAAAAAAATTAAAACACTATTACGTTAATATGTTGCTTGTAGAATAATCTAACAAAAAATCTGAATTATTGCATGTAAATTAGTATGGTTTTTAATCGTTAAAATAATTTTTTAGAGGTATTTTCGTAATTTTTTTCCATCGTAACAAATTTGTTGTGTTATGTATTCAACACACTATCTAACTAGCATATATCCTGAAGAATATCATATATTTTTTTGATTTTGTTTACTGCAGTGGATCATATACTTTTAGGTATTATAAAACTTACGTTTAGGTCCTGTTATAGTCCCCTTAAATAGGCTTATTTTTCTTTTTTTTTATCTATCTTTTATATAGATTATTCTATATTTTGTGAATGTGAGAACGTTGTAGGCCTAACTTGTAGACTTTAGATTTGTAGACCTTTTTCTATTTTGTTGAGTACCCGTTACTTGTTGACAGGCCTACACTGTCGTCCCATACCTATGAACACTGTAATTTGAAAACATTGTAAAAGCCACTTATTTTTAAAAGAGTAACCGTGGAGTTTCTTGCCGGCTCTTCTCCATAGGAAACGACCAATTGGAACCGTGCACCTAGCTTCTGACGTGTCATAAGTGCCCATGTTGGTTTATGTGAAATAAAATATTTTGATTTTGATTAAGTATAACATAACGCCTGTATTCCCCGATGGGTTAGGCAGAGGAGTACCTTTACCTTTAGTACACCCACATTTCGCCGGTTATGTTTAAGTCCCATGTAATAGGGGGCGAGCCTATTGCCATCAACCGGGCACAAATCCAGACTCCGGGCTGAATTATTATCTTTTTGAATCTTCATTACATGTGCGAGGTTTCTATGACGATGTTTTCTTTACTTTTACAATTTATGAGTACATTATGAACGGCCAAAGTTCGGGCAAAATTTGTGCAAAAACGCTTTGCTTGATTTTTGGAGGCTTATACTGAATTTCATTCTCAAAATTTTGATTTTTTTACTTGCATAGAAACCTAGATAAAGTGCACAAGATACCTATTAGTTCAAAAATGTCAATGAAAGATGTGTTACAACGCCATAATCACATACGAGCGCTTGGATGAAAAGTATGACGGGTTGGCCGCACTTAAAGTGCTTTCCGAGGCACGGAGGGGTCTCGATATATAGGGTGTTTGGTAGCTGGGTGCAAAGCCTTAAGGGGGTGAAAGTTGACACCATTTAAAGCATTTTGAGCCATACATTTCTTAGACGAAGTCGATTTTATTTTTTATTTTTTGGCTGCTATTTCTAGGTTTTTTTAGTTAAAGGTATCGCAGTTAAAAATAAAAAAAAACAAACTTCGTCTTATACATGTATGGCTCAAAATTCTCTAAATGGTGTCAACTATCACCCCCTTAAGGCTTTGCACCCAACTACCAAACACCCTGTATAATGAATGGTCACCCATCCACAAAATAACCGTGGTAAGCGTAGCTTAACCTTCGATCGACCCGTGCAGCAGTTACTATTTAGCCATGACTTCATATGGCCGCCATATTGGATGCCAGCATCATGTAGGTCAGCAATGTACTCGTACGATATATTACTTTGCGAGTATGTGACATAAGGAATTAGAAATAAATTTATGGAATAGGTAATTAAAAGTAGTATCAAAGATCGACGAATACCATATCAGATGAAAACCAGCGACAGGCGCTAATTGTCTGTCTGACATTTTTGCTGAACTGCACCTTAATTACGTAACACACTATCAATCACAATCTGAATCATTTTGAAGCCTATTGCTAATCCCTTGCTTCTTAAGTTTGAAAAATTTGTCTGCTCAACAACGTAAATCACGCAATAGATGTTGTTGAAATGTCAAAATGAAACCCATTCCTACTGTTAGTGTGTTACGTAATTACCCCGCTGGACCTATTGGGCGCAGCCGCGTGGCACACTTTCCTGCTAATTTTTCACAACGCATTTTGCACTTTTTATTTGTTTTATAATTTCTTTTTTTTTCGTATATTTTGTGTTGTGTGCTTTGTAGTCTGTGCTGAATTAATGTATTTTCTTTCTTCTTCTCTTTCTTTCTTTCCATCAAATTATTATGCCAGAATTTTCCGATCAATTTGGTTCCATTTGTAGAGCAAGGGTACATGCAATAAAACAATTTAATATTGTAACTGTTACGTTTTGCTAATTACTTAACGGAACACGAAAATAATGCTAATGCGCGATTTTTATACCATGTAACTTCAATATTACCATATTCGAAAGGTCAACAAACTTTTGACATTTGTTTATGGAAGGCCTCGGTCACAATGACGTAAAAAAATTTATTATGAATATTATGAAAAGCGAAATGTGGGTGTACAATAGGTAAACCTCTCCCGAACCCTTCGGGATTACAGCCTTCGGGATTATTAATTTATGAATAATAAGTAAGTAATAAAAAAATTAAGCTCCATGGTTTTCTGTTTTATATTGTACACACGGCTACATAACAAGGTATACATTTCCAGTATAAGCTGATCTCGCGTTGTAAAGGATTTCCGTACAATGAGAGGTCAGCTTATACTGGATATGTATAGCTTGATATGTAGCCGTGTGTACCTAGTAATTAGAATCAGCACCCTAATTACGTAACACACAATCTATCACAATTTGAATAATTTTGAAGCCTATTGCTAATCTATTGCTTCATATGTTCGAAAAATTTGTCTGCTCAACAACGTAAATAACGCAATGAATGTTGTTGAACTGTCAAAATGAAACCCATTCCTACTGTTAGTGTGTTACGTAACTATCCCGTTTCACATATAATTTCATAACCATTTTATGGTTATTTTATCTTTGATTTTGCATCAAATTGATATTTATTTCGTTCATTATTGTCATTGTTATAAGGTTGATAATCTATATACAGGGTGGCAAGGACGTCGATGCGCACCCTGTTACCATGGATTCAGTACATTGTTCTGAACCCCCTGCGTTGAAATTTTTCGTCCGTTATTAAAAAAAAATAGTTTTTCCATACATTTTGACCGCGTAGGTATTGCTCTTTTCTATGAACAGCAGATTTTTAAGCTATTGCATAGCTTTTATCGCGGGCTTTGAGCGCGGCGACAGAATCAAGAAATTCCGTAACGAAAATAAAACCTAACACCCCCCACTCCGCCTACCATGTAGCTCGGCCGAGTGTTCGCTTAACGTGTATGTATATGGTACGACTGTACTTGAATTAATATCAAAGAAAAAAAAATACTGCATAAATAAAAAATCAATAAATAATTATAATTGCTAAAAAATGATACGCAATAGCTTTACCGCGGCAGTCCCCGAGTGCCGCATCTGTTTGTTTTTTTTTTTTTTTTATACCTAATAAGGTATTTCTATGCTCGATGTACGGTATACGAGTACATGGTTTTAAAATATGTATTCTTGATACAATAAGTTAGTTAGTAGGCTCGCGTATCTGCACTTTGATCGCGACCTATATTTGGGAATGCATTGTCATACGGTGGAGCCTAGATGATGCATTTTTGTACATAATTTAATTAGTGTTCAATTAGACGTGATTTGAGTCGGACAACTTGCATTTTTATTCAGATTCATATCCGTTGAGCATTCACTGACTTTCCTTACATTATCTTGACATTTTCTGCATACTTGCACTTTGCATTTGCATTGACAAACTTTACTGTTTGGTCACCACACCGAACGATTCGGTCTAGAATCATGTCCTGAATTCATGGTTTTAGTTTGTTCTTGCCACCCTGTATAATTGACCGAGCGAGCGCGAAGCGTCTCCGTTTTAGCTTGGGCAAACATGCTTTCTTATCTCCGGATGTCCGGCGGATGTTTGTTCTCCTCTACAAATAGTATTTCTCAACCGATTCTCGTGAAATTTTGTGAGCAGGTTCGATAATTATATGGTTTTATTTTTCGATTCAGTTTTTTGAAATTTTTGAAAATGGTGGAGATATAAGGGATAAAAACGTAAAAAAAAAACAGCTATTTCGCGCTCTTTTTGTCTTAAGGTGCGCGGTGAACATTTATTCAGTTTTAAGCTACGCAAAGACAGACTCGCGAGGTCTACAGCTCACAGAGCCACTAGTATTTTAATAAGGTGCTTACTTAAATAAGCAATTATCCTTACAATTCATGTCACGACACTTTATGACATACACGGTGACGTGTACGTCGTGAAGTGTGACACTTTTGTTAGTAACAAGTGACGGTCAGAATGTTACATTTTTTTCCGTCTAGATTTCATTCGCCAAGTGTGCAGAGTATAACGTGCGATAAGGAACTTCGTTCCAAAAATGACAGTAATTTGAAAATGATTGTCTTTGGTCCCTGGCCCTAACATCAAGCAATGGACAAAATTGTCAAACTTTTTTTTTGCTTGAATACGAGGCTTTTGGCTACTTTGTATGTGTGTATTTAATGTCAATTACTTGTAATGTGCGTTTTCTTTGTGCAGAATAAACTATTTTTCTTTCTTCCTTTCTGATTTTCATTTTTGCTGTTGCTCTATTTTTTTTTTCACGATAATGCTATCAGTAATGAATATTCTTGACCTGTCAAAATTTAACCTACGTTTATATGATACTAAATATGTCGGCCATAGCAATTATTTTAGGCTACGGACAATGACATTTAATGATTTATTAACTTTCTCTTTTTTTTCACAAAACTTGACATTTATAAACGTTTAATAATTACTACTGGTTCTTGCTTTTTCTTCAATTAAATGAATTAATGAAATTGCAATAGAAATATCACGTTATTTCTAAGATTAAATACTGCATTCAGAGAAGTAAATTAACGATAATTAATCATTAACCTTAATTAACAGGGAAATTTTAACACAACCAATCTGCCTAGCCTTTTTCCAAATGTGTTGGGGTCAGCTTCTAGTCTAACCGGATGCAGCTGAACACCAGTATTTACTTATTACAGCAACTGCCTATCTGACCTTCATAAACCAGTTACTGGGTACCACGCTACCCCTTAACCTAGTAAGGAGACTGGTTGTTAGACTTTTCGGCTTCGGACTACCCTTGTAACGACTGCCAAGGATCTATGAACAGCATATTTTAACAGAAATCAATATATTAAACTAGCTGTTGCCCGCGACTTCGCCTGCGATCCAGGATACAAAGTAGCCTATGTTATTACCGAGGTCATGGTCTATCAGTGTGCCAAATTTCGTCCAAATCCGTTCAGTAGTTTTTGCGTGAAAGAGTAACAAACATACATCCATCCATCCATCCATCCTCACAAAATTTCACATTTATAATATTAGTAGGTTAGGATAAAATACAAAAAATGTTTCTACGTATTAATACTAAATTCTACGTAATTACGTAACACACTAACAGTAGGAATGGGTAACATTTTGACAGTTCAACAACATTCATTGTGTTATTCACGTTGTTGAGCAGACTAATTTTTCGAACATATGAAGCAATGGATAGCAATAGGCTTCAAAATGATTCAGATTGTGATAGATAGTGTGTTACGCAATTAGGGTAGTGGTTATTTAACCATTACGCAGTCACACACTACAGGGAATTAGTAAGACATTCATCTGTATTTAGAAGATTTGAACTTTATGTCTGAAAACCTTTTATAACAATAATTATTTGAATAAAATTAATATATTTTATTAAAAAAATTAAGAAAAATAGTATAAAAAATTCGTAAGTAATTGAAAAATCATCGTCGTTTGAGGTTATAAAATCAACTTCGATTATCAAATGATAAACATCTATGAGGCGTTTTAAAATTAGAATTTACGATTCAAGCATTCTAATAATCAAACAATTAAACTTAATTTGCAAATGGCACTTGGAATTGGCATCAACAGGTACGTTTTCTGATTCATTTGTTTACATTTTCATGAGATACTTTTGGAACAGACTCTACACAGTCAATTAGTGAGTATCCTGAGTTCTACTCGTGACAAGCAATTAATTATCTTCAATCATAATTAATTTATAGGTAACGTGCTGTCAATAGCTATTGTCTCAGTCTGTGTTGAAAAATAAAATTTCTTATTTATGTAGCTATAAAATATAATAATGCCCATTATTTCAGGGTTGTTTTATGTCAATAAAAAATATTATTAATATTATTATTTCAGCATGAATGAATCAAAACACTGGATAGAATGAAAAACAGAACAATTAATACAACTAATTTCGTCACTCACCGCTGGGTTTCTGAGAGCCTATTAATTTGATTATTTTGTCAAATCTCAAATCAAGTGTTGATACATATTATCATTGACAGGGACATCGACGCGCATACTGAAAACCATGAATTCAGCACATTCGTTTAGACTCCCTAGCGTCGAAGTTTTTCGTTGGTTACCAATTGGGCTAAACAATGCAAAAAAAATTGAAATCAGGCCGGTCATTACAGATATTACCCCCTACAGACAAACTTAACAAACAAATTTTACCTCTTTAAAATATTATTATAGATTATTCTTAATTATTTTTCACCAATATGGACTGAATTTCTCCGGACACAAGTGGGAAGATGTAACTCCAACCTGCGGGGTAATTACGTAACACACTAACAGTAGGAATGGGTTTCATTTTGACAGTTGAATAACATTCATTGCGTTATTTACGTTATGCAGCAGACAAATTTTTCGAACATATGAAGCAATGGATTAGCAATAGGCTTCAAAATGATTCAGATTGTGATAGATAGTGTGTTACGTAATTAGGGTGCTGGTAAAGTGGGGCTACCTCGATGGAACGGCAGCTGGATGTGGATGTGGAGCTATGTCGCAAACTATGCTCCACCTTCTATCTTGCCCTCTGTGTCCCAAAACTTGCAGTCAAAGTGAGCTCTGCGCTGCCACCGATGACGCCGTGGAAGTGGCGAAGTTTTGGACCAACTAAATATGAGAAGAGTCGTGCCAGCGACATGAAGAAGAAGACTAATGAGGAACATGTCGTGGAGATACTTTTGATTACAATTGTGGAGGGCTGTTAGAGTGGGAGAAGACCAAAGGTCAAAACTATGGATGGACTGTGTGAAAGATATGGCTCGAAGGGAGTGAATATTGAGGTCACGACTAATCGAGAATACACAAATAAACTCACGCCTTCTTCCCTTGGGGGTAAGCAGAAACTACAGAACGCCACCTGCTACGATCCTTACATACTCCTTTTGCCTCGTAGAGAATACTAATAGACCCTATTTTACATTAGGGTTCAGTTTTCCCCCCCGCGGAAAATTCTCTCAGGGGGAATAGTGGAATAAGTCAATAAATTGTGATAAGGGCAGGGAAGTGATGAATGGTGAGTTTTTTTAGTGTTGGCAACATTTAACTAAATTAAAAAACAAAAACAAGCTACTTTTGCTAATAAATCTTATCCATTTTTTTCTTATTCTCTTTCAAACATATAATTATTAAAGTACAATTACTCCTTCGTGGTCATGAGTACCAAAAGAGGTCATTGCCGTCATTTACCAACTTATTAACACCACTAACAATGCACGCCATCAATCAAAAGTCAACCTTAACACAAAGCAATAAAGTCTACCAATAAATTTTCCAAACTGCAACATTAAAGTTGTTCGTACAATATTAGTTTCTGCAGCTAAGAAATTGATAATGGACTTTAAATCAACGAAGGTAACGTTGAATTTAGATTGGTTTCAATAAGATTAATAAACGGTTAATTGGCTAGCACAAAAGTACGGGGTAATTATTTATTCTACGCGGATTTTTAAATGAATGAACAATAATTATTGTAAAAACCCTACATAGGTGTCATATTAGTTATATGTTTTGTAGTGAAATAAAAACGAAATTCGCTACTTTGAAGGCTCTCGCTGACAGACGCGACGCGACTTTTGTAGAACAATAGGGAACATTACGCAAAACGCTGCGTAGGGGGCGACACTAGCACAAGCCGTAAACAAACCGCCATGATGCATCATGTCATATTTATTAGTAACAAATAATTAGTGAAAATGTCTTAAATTATAATAGTTTTATTATTATTCATGTGTGATATTATGGCATCATAAGGACATTTAAAAGTGGATGATCTAAAAAAACGTTACGTTTACGGTTTGTGCTAGTGCTGCACTCTGGTGGCAGAACATTGCAGTAATACTCCCTATTTCCATGAAGTTTTCATAGAAATTGTTCTACTGGAGTCGCATCGCGCTGTGGCGTCGCGCCTGTTTGCGGCCTGTACACGTATAATTTATTAGTATAAAAAAATCGAATCAAAATAAAATACAAAATGTCAAAATAAGATGTTAGGTAAGTATTAAAACAGCTGTAGAACAGGTAAATTGGTCTAAACGAAAAGAGTGGACGAGGAAACTTAAGCCTACATCGGATGATAAATCTTTAAAACACATTTGGTTTCCGAACTAGGGAATCGATTGCAATCGGTTTTTAGGTCCGTGGCCGCTAAATTACGTAAACTTTCAAATGAATAGTATCTTATAAAGATTACCTAAGTTATTCCGATAGAAAAACAGTCATGGTTAAAGATCAACTATCATTCGGATGTAAAACCTACAAATATTAACGATTAAGGCGCTACCCCGAGCAAAACCTTGCAATAGTCCGTTATTCAGAGGCTATTAACTTAATAATTATCAGTAATAAACGACATCTAAAAGCACATTATTAATGTTCGATATCCTATCATCACATTGCACGTTCTTATTTGCTTTTATGTATTATAAATACATTTAAAATCTCCTTGTAAAAAAGTGACTAAAATTCTTGATTGCATGCACCTTTTGCTACAAGTGACGCTCTAATAACTTGAGGATTACACTAATGGATAGGTCATATAAAAATCTCTATAATTCACGTTTTATTTTATTTTAAAAGATCGCTAGTCTTTTTTATTAAAATAATTCAATTTTTTTTTGGGAATTTTATGATAAATGGGCGTGCGCAGAGAGCGGGACAGAGCGAGACTTAGCGACGGGACAGAGAAGGATCGAACGCTCAAGGTCGTTTGGTCGGGGAAGCGCCTTAATATAAAGGGAGTGGTTTCCTGGATGCTGACGAACCGTAGCCTCGAAGAACTGCACGCCTCAACGGAATCGCAGGTGATACGATAATCAAGTGTCGCAGGTCAGAAAGGACTTGCCAGTCTCGAACTCCAAGGAGTCTTGCGGCTAGTAACAGCGACCAAACAGCTCGCAAACCTCGTGGACAGTCAGGTATCCGGAAAAAATGGCCGGAAGCAGAACTTATTAACTGGTACTGCACCAGGGTCGAAGAAATATTACATCATTTGTGTAAATGATAAATGATTTTATTTCTGTAAGTAGGTTTGTACAAACACTTTTACACGTCAATCATGTTTTTTAAACTAGATGAGGTCGGCGTTTCCTATCTGACTACTCTGAGAAGAAAGGCTGAAACAAACTCAGAGGTCACAGTCTCTTTTAAAGTCCAGACATAATCTTGTTCAGGTCATGCGAAGACCATGTAGATTGGTATCTGAAATGGTCTTTTGAGGAAAGAACCACACAGATTGAGTGGACCTGTCCAGTCAGTGCACGCATTTGTCAGTAATCGTGCAGCTCGACTCAGGAAGTCAGGACTTAAGGAGCTCAACGATTCGACGAACAATACCAAAGAAAGGACATTTGGGTAGGCCGCATAAATTACTCAAACTGCCAGATCATAATTAAATTAGAAAAATAAAAGCAATTACCCACGTAGTCTTTACATTCACATTCAGAATGTAAAGATAAAAAAACTTAGCTGACTGTGAACGAATGGGGGCTATTGTTTTGTGCTCACCAGTTGGCGCCACTGTCGAGTAAGGTCCTGTTGCAGTGCTTTTATTTGATGTTTTGGATATGTTTAAGTACCCATAAATTCATATTATGTTTATTATAATACATTTTAAAACTTCAAATGAATATTTAGATTATAATGTTAATAAAATTGGCAAGCATGAAGCAGACAAATCTTATTCTTCCTTCAAGTGCTACCAAATTAGATCCTAACTTTTTACTTAACATTTTAAGGTATAATTAATCAAGAATGACACAACCATTACTAATATTATGACTCATTCGTTAAAATCCGTGATAAAAAATCTCGTAAACAGTGAACGTTCAGTACATATTTTGACATATAGAGACCTTACTGTACACTAGCGCCTCTAGCGGCGAACTCAAGCGCGATAGCCCTCATTGCGGCAGTAAGATAAGGTATTAGACACGAAAGAAACTGCTGGACTCCAATAGGATTGGTAAGAAGGAAATTCATAAAAATCGACCTGAAACCGTTTCTAATTTTCTGCAACTGAAGATGTTTAAGCTATTGCATAGCTTTTATCGCGGGCTTTGAGCGCGGCGACCGAATCAAGAAATTCCGTAACGAAAATAAAACCTAACACCCCCCACTCCGCCTACCATGTAGCTCGGCCGAGCGTTCGCTTAACGTGTGTGTGTGTGTACGTGTGTGTGTGTACGACTGTACTTGAATTAATATCAAAGAAAAAAAAATACTGCATAAATAAAAAATAAATAAATAATTATAATTGCATAAGTTGATAAAAAATACTATGCAATAGCTTTACCGCGGCAGTCCCCGAGTGCCACACGTGTTTTTTTTTCCAATAATATAAAGGGTAGTTACGTGAAATAAGTTGCAACCGCAGAGGTCACGCTGCAGGTTGTAGGTAAAACCTAAAAAACTACTTGGCAAACATCGTTGACAACCACTTCGGAAGTGGAATTCTATGTTGGTGAACAATTAAAATTCATTTTAATCTGAAGCGACTCGAGTGTACTAATAGGGCTTCATTCTACGAGTACGTAACGTCAGGAAAATTTATTGTTAAGAAAAAAATTAACTACCAACTTTTGTTGTTCATTTAATCAAATCACAATTGTCATTCTTTGACAGTTCTACGATATGTCAAATTTTGTTTAACAATTCTCTTACTGTACAGGGTGGCAGGAACATGGTCGCGCAACCTGTTACCATGGACTCAGTACATGATATATATTCAGGACACATTCACAGCGTATTTGTACACTTGGTTACCACGAGTAAAGCGCGCGTCGCTTCGTGAGATATAAATAGCCTGTAAAATTATGTTTTAAAACTCATTTCCACCATAAAACTACAAGTCGTCTTCTGTAAGTTTGTACAAACAAAAAATAAACGCAAGCGCATGACAACGACCTATATTTTCTTAGTTCATTATAACCTAGACCCAGTTACACTCTGAAACACAACTAGTACCAAATAACTGACCCAAGAAATCGATCTAATGACATAATTTATAATGCGAGAGAAAACAAACTGGTGGTCCAAAATGAATAAAACATATCAGCTTGCAGAAAGAAAGAAAGAATCCCCCAATACAAATACATAATTTTGTTTTTAATATAATTCCATTCTAACATTAATTACCTAATGCGCCATTAAAAAATAACGTAATCAGTATGTCAAATCGTCAAACTTATAGTATTACTAGCGACCCGCCCCGGCTTCACCCGGGTAGCAAAGCATAATATAACATAGCCTATGTCACCCGGAGATAGTGTAGCTTCCCAACAGTGAAAGAATTTTTGAAATCGGTTTAGTAGTTTCGGAGCGTATCCAATACAAACAAACAATCATATCTTTTCTCTTTATAATATTATAGCAGACCCGGCCATGCGTTGCTGTGTATATATTTTAATTAGTTTTAAACAATGAAGCACTAATAATTAAAAAGCAGGAATAATTTCACTGTATTATCTTCACTATAATATGAATTTAATTTATACTTCAGTCTAAGTAACACGTGGCCGGCTATGCTTACACCAAAAATTGAAAAAATAAACAATTAATTTCATTGTATTTAGTTTATAACAAAATAAATTTAGGTTATACCTTAGCCTCAGCAACACGTGGTGGTTATGCTATTAAATTGTAGCTTATATGAAACGTTTGTATTTTTAACATAGCGCCATCTATTGAATACTTACTCAATCCAGTCAACAGATATCGCCATCTGTTAGAATCGTTTGGATCTAACAGATAATTGTGACTGTCATATAATGGACAAATAATTTGCAATAAAATAATATTGCGACTATAAATTGAGATGTAAGCTATCCTATCTTTCAAGTTTGATCAAACTGCACACGATGTGCAAATCAAATTTAAAATCGGTTCAGTAGTTTAGGAGTCCATCGCAGACAAACAACGTGACACGTAATTTTTATATATATAAAGATGACAGTTGCGCGCACAGATTTTTATATTTTCGTATGCTGCACTGGTTGACATCATCACGTCAACGCCGGCTGTCGCTGAAAACCAGCGCTGTGGCTGTCTCGCATAGGGTCGGAGCATTATGCTGAACGATGGCCTTTTTGCGTGGATGTGACGCATATTTTCCCCCAACTTGTTCTTGGTTGTGTTTGTGTGTTTTCTCTGCGTCATGTTTACCGCAAATAAATGTTTTTTCTTTTTTTCTTTCTTTTAATAACGTTTATATGGACACAGTTCGTGAAACACGAAATATAAATAACAAAATAAAAAGTGAAACTCATGTTTTTATGTGTTACCTACACACATATAAACATTATTTTCACTTGTTATTTTGTAATTGCGTAACACACTAACAGTAGGAATGGCTTCCATTTTGACAGTTCAACAACATTCATTGCGTTATTTACGTTGTTGAGCACACAATTTTTTTCTAACATAAGAAGCAATGGATTAGCAATAGGCTTAAAAATTATTTAGATTGTGATTGATAGTGTGTTACGCAATCAGGCTAGGATGCAGAATTAAGGGTCCCACAGACAGGCGCGACGCGATAGCGCGACGCGACTCTAGTAGAACAATTTGTATGTGAAAACTTCAAGGAAATTGTTCTACCAGAATCGCGTCGCACCGTCGCGTCGCACCTGTCTGCGGGAGCCTTTAAGAGGTCAGACGACAGTCGACGTCAACCGTAACCTATCTGCAAAAAATACACCAAACAATTATTGGTGACAAGAGAAAATCGGCGATTCCGTTCTTGCAAAAATCTGGCATCAGGAAATGCCAACTTAAGTATTAAAGTAAGTAACAAAAAAGCGGACGCAGAAAAAGTATGACCTAATGAAGGTTTTACTTCAATTCCTAAAATAAACCAGAAGAATTATTTTCCCAGAAAAAACTGTTGTAACCTTTGGCCAGGAAATCGATTTTAGCACAATTTTAAGCATGACTACTTTTATATCTAACTGCCTGTTGTCCGCGACTTCATCTGCAATCCAGCCCCTGCAGTCTCGACATTAGACAGCGACAAAAATCTGTCGCTAAGTCGTATCGATGTCAAATCTCTTTAATAGATTTTCAACTTTATTTCGAAAGTGTAAGGTTGAAAATCTATTATAGAAATTTGACATCGATTAGACTTAACGACCGATTTTTGTCGTTATATTTGTCGAGACCGCAGGCCTGGCCCTGCAGTCTCGACATTAGATAGGGACAAAAATCTGTCGCTAAGTCGTATCGATGTCAAATTTCTTTAATAGATTTTCAACCTTATGCTTTGGAAATAAAGTTGAAAATCTATTAAAGGAATTTGACATCGATATGACTTAACGACCTATTTTTGTCGGTATCTCTGTGGAGAGTCTCTCTGTCTGCAGGGCCTGGGGAGAAGAAGTAGCGCAACAAACTCCCCACCCCCAGCAGCACAGCTGTCTGATCAGATAGAAAAAAAAAACCTGATTCTATATAATAGTAGGTACGCAACGTAGTTAACATTACGAGACATAGAACATTAAATTAAATTATTTACCATATATCAGCTAACCACGCCAATATACCAACAAATACAATAAAAAACTATACGATATATATTATATAAAGGCTGCGCTCATCGCGCGACAATCGGCGCCTTTGTGTTCCGCTGTCGCGTCGCGCCTGTCTCAGGGAGTCTTAACAATACTAAACTATTTTTATTTCAATGTCGGTAGATATGAATCAGAAATTGCAACTCATAATAAACAAACCATAAATTATAAAAGACAATTTTGCTACACAAAGGCGTATCATAATTAAATAGTACTTATAGTTTACCAGTACATGCCAATAGACGGGCGCGGTCGAGTGCAAAACTAGTTAAATATGTATCTACTCTGGACCAAAACGTTGCGAAATATATCCTTGAGATAAGTGCTTAACCGCTCTAGTAGGGTGACTAACAGTCTACTGGTCAATAATAACATGTTTAAATATCATCACGCTAGTATTTTCCGAAGGGAATGACAGAGTTGTATACTGTGAAATATGCCAACTTTGCCAATCAAGGTATTATTGCCCTAAAAGAAAATATAGGCAAATAAATTATAGGCAAATCCGCTGATTTGCTTATAAATTGCTTTTAGGGCAAAGATACCTTCATTGGGAAAGTTGGCATATTGGTTGTTATATATACCTAAAGCAATTTATAAGCAAATCCGCTAGATTTGCTTATAAATTGATTTTAGGGCAAAGATACCTTGATTGGAAAAGTTGGCATATTTCACGGTACTACATACGACGACATATTGACGGCGAAGTATTAAGAAAGAAATAAATAAAATTGGCCAAATGCGAGTCAGACTCGCGGACGAAGGGTTGCGTACCATCTATAAAAACGGCAAAAAAATCATGTCTGTTGTATGGAAGCCCCCTTAAATATTTATTTTATTCTGTTTTTTAGTATTTGTTGTTATAGCGGCAACAGAAATATATCATCTGTGAAAATTTCAACTGTCAACTATCACGGTTAATGAGATACAGCCTGGTGACAGACGGAAAGACAGACGGACGGACAGCGGAGTTTTAGTAATAGGGTCCCGTTTTACCCTTTGGTTGCGGAAACCTAAAAAAGAAAGAAAATACGTTTATTTGCGGTAAACATGACGCAAAGAAAAACACACGAATACAAAAAAGAACGAGTTGGGGGAAAATATGCGAAAATACAAAAACAAAATCAAATAACAATAACAAACAAACAATAAAGATATCAATATCTAATAACTAACATTTTAGCGATTTTCACTTTTTTGCATATTCGCAAGAAAAATTTGAAAGACATCGTATTTGTAAAAACATAAGGTCTGAAATCATTAACACCGTCACTAGCGCTACCTACTATTAAAAAAAAAGTATAAGTTACTTTTTGATCCAAATGTTAAAAACTATAGAAATTAAACGTGTTTTTCTCCTCCTGTAAAACGCCGACCTCATCTAGTTTTTAAAATGTGATTGACGTGTAAAAGTGTTTGTACAAACCTACTTACAGAAATAAAATCATTTATCATTTAGCAACCGGACACAAATCCAGACCTCGGGCTGCTACTGTGAAATTACATCGAATCCAAGACCACCGTAGCGTACTGTACCACCACGAGACCAACAATGCAGTCTTTGATCTAAGTAAAGTTATTTGATTGGCTCATTAATTGACTACTATATTAGGTCAGCGGAGAAGTTCTTTCATATTTTATATACAAATTCAAGACTGAGAGCTCGTCGGCACCGAAATATCGAGCTTTTTTGGATACCCAGAATTTTTTTAATGAGTTGAAACTGTTTTGTGGTCAACACCTAACTCCTCAGCTATGTCGTAACTACTAATATGCTGATCTTGTTCCAAGTTTTTTTTTTGATGTTATCGACTTTACCCGTTATAGACCAGAGCTAGCCATATTTTTAATCGACTTCCAAAAAAGGAGCAGGTTCTCAATTCGACTGTATTTTTTTTTATTGTGTGTTAGCTCAGAACTTTTTCTGGGTGAACCGATTTTAAGGATTCTGCTTCACATGTGGTCCCATTTAATTTTGATCAAGTTCTGACCAGTAGTTTTTGAGTTATCCTTAATACTGCGTATTTTTTCCACTTAGTTTATATTGATGATGTTTTAATAATTTCCTGTCACGGTTATTTACATATCAAGTAGTGGTTTACGAATGTGTGTGGGGCAGGTACCACAACTAAAAAGTGTAAAATAAAAACATTTTTACAACAAAACAACCGACTTCCAAAAAAAGTTGTTCGGTTGTTTTTTTGTAAAAATGTTTTTATTGTTACCAAATTCTCGAACTGAAAACGCTTGAATCAACTTTGTGCTATTCTTACTGATACTGCGTTAAGTCCATAAACGTCACATATTTTTTCGCAGCTTGTGTCGCATTTATCCCTTTTTTTTAAATAAAACTTCAAAATGTATCGAATTTCTTCGTTAGATTCGCTCATTTTGGCGGACAGATAAACAATTGAAAAATGGCGGGAAATCGTATTTGGGTGAATTGCCCAAGCAAAAAAATACACGGCAAACCTGAGAACGGTAGTGCAATGTGCTGATTATTAATTTTATATATTTTTTCTCAACAACGTAAGTATTTCTCTACCTTGGCAAAACAAATCATTGGTATCTACCCTCTAATATACCCAAAAAAAAAATTACAAAGTGTTATTTTATCATCACGGTGACCTGTCCTGAACCCAATTCCGCTCATAACATACCTTCTCCTGCAAATACATTCGTAATATGGATTTAAATTGATTTTGTTATCATTAAATTATAATATATTCGATCAAATAAAACAATTTTTGTTTGTTTATCTTCTTTCTCATGGATTTGACAGGCAGTCAACTTTTGTCTGGAAAAAAGTTATCATTTCAGAGGACAGTAAGTTTTAGTAGAATAGCCACATCAACATTGCGTTGTTACGCCCCTTTCACCTTTTCTCACTCCGGATCAGTCCGGCTTAAGCTCTCGGCGCGAACGCACCGGTCCCAACGTCTTGCGGTTTCCCGCCAAAAAAGTAAGTTTATCATTTCAGTAATATGGGGACAAAAATAGTTTCATTTCGGTGGCTGTTATAACTCGTGCTAGATTTGTTTAATTTGTTTCAAAATTGTGTATTAAATTCGCAGTAAGTACTGTTTTGTTTGAGTAGTGTTCATATTTTTTAAATAATTTTTTTTCGGAGTTAAATGTAGAACTAACCTCTATTTTATCATCTCAGTGTTATCATTTCAGTGGATTCGGTGGACTGTTATACCAATTACAGTCCACCGGAATTAAAAGTATCTCCGAAATGATAAAAACATAAAGTTTTAGAGATCCTGGTGTCAAATACAAAGTCATAGTTTTGTAATGTACCTACTTTTACCTAGAGTGTCGATTAGATTATTTAGGTGTATTTGTTGTGTAATATTTGTGCTTAAGATATATAATATATACATATATCTATGTAGTTAGTACATGTTTACTATACTTTAGATACACATTTGTTCGGCTCAACGAAAATGTGATGAGTGTGTGGGTCACCACAGTGTAGATTATTATACCTACTAATTGTCAACAAAATAATTATTTCGAGGGTTTACCTTCAATATAAGTCACTTACCTTTATTTTTATATCATTTATTACGAGTAAATAACAATAATAAATAATATTTGATATAACTACAAAATTTCTTAATTTTACAAGATATAACAAATAAGTTAAAGAGCATTTAAACGTTATATGAAAAAAAAAGAGATATACCTATGTGATGAGAAATTGCCTGTGAGAGTGTTTGTCTGAGTCAATGCAAGAGAGCTAGTGTGTGAGCGCGTGGTGTATCTGAAGGTATAGTATTTTATAGGATCATAGTATAGTGTGTATGAATGTATGTCTGTGGATATGAGAAAGAAGAAAATTGAAAAGCGTGTATTTTGATTTTAGGATGCCGCGGCCTAAGCAACAGACTAGAGAAGAAAGGTTGGAAAAAAGGAGGTTGTATGAAAGAAGAAGAAAAGAGAGAATTAAGAGCAATGAAGTCTCACGCGAAGAGTTTTTGAGAAAAGACAGAGAAAGGTATGCCAGAAAAAAAGCAGCGGGATTAATTGTTTCAAGGCATCTAATGACCCCTAAAAAATTAAGAATCCTAAGAAGAAAAAACAAAATAAGTGCTGCTGCTTATTACCAAAGAAAAAAAAATAGAGCAGCTCCAGCTCCTATAGCGGCTCGTGCTAACCCTCTGGATGAGACAATTGGGGATCAAAGTGATGGTCCTGGACTAAGCACTTCCTGTCACAGTTCCTTCTTGCCTACTTTACGGCGCAGCTTACGATTGAACAGCAATAGTATTAGTACGAATATCCAAATCCAACGTTCTAATACTACAGAAGCTAGAAGCTTTCATCGGGTATACACAAGCAGTCCACGACAAACCCTGCTATCAACGCATCAAAATTTTGTAAATTTTGACTATAGCAATCCTGGTCCAAGCACTTCTCGTCAAGGGAATCCATCTTCGGCTCGGCGCTGCTTGCCGATGAATAGCGATAGTACAATTGGTTCCAATATTCAACATCATATTGATGACAATGTAGTAACTGGCACTCATTGTGTACAACCAAGTGGCGTACAACGAATAACATGTCCATCAAATCTAAGTAGTATCGAGTCAACATTATGCCCCAACAGCCCTGTTTCAGACTCGTCAATTACATCTGTAGAATTCAAGCGAGGACTTAAAGACAAATTTCGAAAATATCAAAAAACTAAAACTAAGCTAATAACAGAATTACAAAACAAATTATTACAGGTCACTAAGGAAAAAGAAATGTTCAAAAAAAGGTGTAACAGACTACAAAGCAATCATATGATTTTGAAGAAAAGTACCCAAAAAGGAGAAAAACCAGCAGTAGAAGTCATAAAACCTGATGAAAAAAAAAATCGAATTCTCAGGAGGGTGGTGAAATTTTTAGAAGATGATGAAAATTCAACACTGTGTCCTGGAAAAAATGACACCATATCTAGACATGGATTAAAAAAACAAAAAAGACTATTGACAGACACACTTAAAAATTTACACTTGAAATATTTGGGATCAGGAGAACCACCGATAAGCTATTCAACATTTTCAAGAATGAAGCCTTTCTGGGTCACTCAACCAAATGTGAATGCACGAAATACATGCCTATGTGAAAAGCACGAAAATATGAAACTTTTGATTGAATCTATGAAAAGAAACCGCCTTATCAAAGAAAATACAATATCCGACGTTTTAAGTAGCCTATGTTGTAGTAAAGATAACATCGATTGTCTGCAAAGAATATGCTCAAGTTGTAAAAATAGACACATTGATTATCAAGAGTTTAATAATGAAGTGAACATAGCGTATTGGGGTTGGGAGAAGAATAAAAGCATATATGTCAAAAATAATGTAGAAAAATCTGCTATTAAAGTTGAAAAAGTAAGGCGTTGGGTGAAACCACTAGATTTAATAAAAAAATTCGAAGATAGCCTGAAACCATTCCTTAAACATTGCGTCAATAATAAAAATCAAAATCAAGCTTTCAAAACGTTAAAAGAAAATATGACTACGGAAGACTGTATTATACAAATTGATTTCAGTGAAAATTATAATGCCAAATATGGATCCGAAATTCAATCCCTTCATTTTGGTGGTAGCAGACAACAGTTCACTTTGCATACTGTCGTAATATATTTCAAACTCGACAACGAAACTTGCAAAACTCAGTCATTTTGTACTGTAAGTACCTCTTTAAGGCATGATGCTGCTGCAGTATGGGCACACCTCATTCCTGTTTTGCAATAAATTGAGATAACTGCTCCTCTGGTTCGTAAACTTTACGTTATTTCTGACTCACCATCTGCGCAATACAGGAATAAAAATATATTATATATAATAACTCAGTTATCCTCCTATTGTCCGATGCTGACCCACATAATTTGGAACTATTGTGAGTGTGGTCATGGAAAAAGCGCAGCAGATGGAGTGGGTGGAGTATTAAAGAGAACGCTAGATAAACAAGTCTCATATCAACATGATATTACCAATATTGAATCGCTGGTACAAAACCTACAGTGTTATGTTAAAGGTGTGAAAATTGAAACAGTTGAAGATTATCAGGTGACAGAAAAAGATTGGCTCTTGCCCAAAGACTTAAAGACTTTTCCGGGAACTATGAAAGTTCACCAAGTTGTTTGGTCTAAAGAGTCAGGAAACCGTTTGGCACTTCGACATCTGTCCTGTATTGAAAGAGAATGCCTAAATAAAACTATTAGGTGCCCTCACGGCAAGCATTTAGGTTTTCATGACTTCACTGGGATTCAATCAACGAATTTTGCAAATAATACAAATATAGCACATCTGCGTCCAATTCAACTGTCAGAAAAATTAGTACTACGTCCCAAGCCATTCAATGAAAAGAATCTTTCCAAAAAATTACAAAGGAATAGTTTCATACATGAACCACACACACACTCAATCACAAACATTGAAATATCAATTATTAAGCCCTCAACATCCCATTCCTTTGATGGAATGAATAATCAAAAAGGAGAGAATGAGCAGGAATCATCGATAATACCCAAATCATTGCTCGAAAAATATGAAAACTTCAATGAATTTAGCACTCCATCGTGTTCATTTTTTGAAAACAATGATACTGAAATTATTGAAAAGTATGAACGGACAAGAAATATTGACAGCGAAGAAGAAATCATGATTACAGCCAAGAAGAGAAAAGTAAGAAGATTATCTTCGTCTTCGTCCAGTTCTGATTTGAATATTTTTTGATTTTTGTTATTGTATATTTAGTTTTTTAAATATTTGCTGTCATTTAATGGCATGACTTGTTTTAGGTAGGAAGTTAAACTTATTAAAGAAGACTGATGACTATAATAATTATAGTAAAGACGTGCTGTGGTGTGATAATTAAAGAAGATTTGTTTATTAGGTACATATCTAAATTAAAAACCTATATTTATAGTCATGAAAAGAGGCTGATTAGTGAATTTGAGAAATAATTGTGTGATTTAAAGTGACATGATGAAAAATTAATCTTTAAGCTACATACTTGAACCTACTCGTAAATACGTACCCAGAAAGACTGTTTTATTGGAATAACTATAATTCGCATTAGGTATAAGAATTACTTATACATAATTGCGAATTATAGTTATAGGTAGAACAAAACTTTGTTGTTTTTTGTTCTATTTAGATATGTACGTTTCTCTATTGTTGTAGTAATTTAAGAATAAAGTGATCTCAATCTCAGGTTTCTGTTATGTTTCATACGTTTATGTAAAAGGATTAAAAGTACTAAGCTATTACTACTAAGATATTTTTATAATGTTTCTTATTCATTTATTGTATTTTAAAAATATAAGAGTTGATTTAATTTTAGAAGTTTTACTGATATACCTGTAGAAACACTATTCTCCTCTCGTTACCAATTTAACTAAATTATACCTAGCATTTTTCTCTTAGTGCAATAGGTAGACATTAGGTATTACTATTAATGGCATAACTTACAAATGCAACCATCATATTAATCAGAAACTTTAAGCTTTCTAATCGCGATACATTGATTCTTTTGAAAATATATCAAGTAAATTAGTATTAGTACATAAACAAGCAAAAATATTTATTTAAGGTTACCAGCATTTACGATAAAGTTTTCCAACATTTTCACACAACAACAACCACAAAAATTACCAAAGGTTATAAAAGTAAAGAAACTATTCATTCATATCATAATAAACATTACATTACATTAATATCATTCTTTGAGGTTATTGTAACCTCAAAGAATGATATATGTAATAATACTAACTGTAATATCTGTATATTAATGATGATATTAAAAAAACTGTGTACTGTCCTGTCTCAGTGTTTATCTAAAATTTGTGGAAATCAAACCTAACAAAGTACGGAACCCTGGCTGGGGGCACGGTTGTTCTTAGCTGTATCATTTCGGTGGATTTATCATTTCGGTGGTAATTTTTATCATTTCGGTGGACACTTTTAATTTCAGTGGACTCTTAAAACTTTATCCTTAAATATTTATGTAAGTTTTGATAATATTTGATGTCCACTCACGCACAATGTTATAAAATAGACTAAAGTATTATTTGTCACTAAAAATATATAGATTGCATTGAAATAAAAAAATCCCACCGAAATGATACATAAAAATCTCTTGTTGAAATTCACCCATTTACTTTCTATTTTTATTTTTTTAAATGTCATCTGTTTAATGGTATCAAAACCAGCCAGATACAAATAGGACAGCCTAAGAGATTTTACTACAACTTTATACCTATAAAATACGAAAAAACTTTTTCGCCGACCTATTAATTATTTTCGGTATAATTACAAATCGCAGCAGTTGATGTGCAATAATCAGTCTCGCTGCTTGAAAATGTGAACCAGTAGCTACTTTATAAATTAACAATAAAATCCTAAAAAGGGCAAAAATATAGAATCTAAAGAACTTACCAACTGTTTATAATTTAATTAAAACGGCCAACGCTACACGGTCAGTTAGAGACGTGAGTGAACTTCATATAGCCGCCATATTGGATGCCAGCAAGATGTAGGTCAGAAATGTAAGATATATTATTTTACAAGTATGTGGCTTATGGACTTACAAATTAATTTATGGAATAGGTACTTAAAGGTAGAGGAATGTTAGATTATACAACAAGTGAAAAAAAAGGGTATTTAATTCGAGTGATACTAGGACCGAGATGAATTTGTTTTTTCACAAGTTGTGTTGTACTCTTTTTACCATTGACTGCGAGAAAATAAATAGGAGTATAAGTCAAAGTCAAAGTCAAATCATTTATTTCAAATAGGCACATAAAAGGCACTTTTGAACGTCAAAATTTACAAAAAAATAGAATTGATTCTAGTTGCCCCTTCCAAAAGGTAGTTTCGTATGGAGAAGAATGGGCAAGAAACTCCACCGTTACTCTTTTAAAATATTTTACAATATTATGTAAGTTCACATTAATTATGTAATCATATGTGAAGACGATGCACATAGAATAAAATTACTATACCACAATAGGTAAAAATAATTAAATATAATGCAAAGGCAGGTAAATTAATTATGTGATAGATACATTGTGCTCACATATATTGAAAAGTAGAGTAGTATTAGAGTAGTATAGTAGTAAAGTATAGTATTTATATTTATCACATTTTATTATTTTAAGAGGACAAAGGATTAATTAATAAACATTAAAAATTTATAGTGAAATTAGAACAGTTCTCGATTTGAGTACGATATTTTTTTACAAATTTAATTCTATAGCTCTATGGAATAGCTCCATTTAGCCAGCCAGTAGGTACTTTCAGCACGTTTTACCTATTTATTTTTTGTACATAATTCGTATAATTCATGATTGTTCCAAATTCAAAATGTTTTTATGCACTCAGTCACTAGAAGAGATTTGTATTCACTGTTATCGATGAATCAAATGCCCTTTTTCGAGTGGCAATGGTAAAATATAATTGTCTAGTGGTCGCAAGCGCTGCTGAGCATGAGGTCCTGGGTTCGATTCCCGGGTCGGATAAAGTGTGAGTGATGAATATAAATGTTGATCAATGGAGAGGGAAACCTCTCCATCGATCAAAATTTATATTCATAATCTCTTAATGACTCTTAATCGTTAATCATAATACAGTAAAACACATTGAGAGTGATTTTTGGCAACAAAATATAGTATTTCAATGTTAAAATCCCTTTTAAAGTTTCGTCTCGATTCTCCCCTGCATTCTTATTCACCCCGTTTGAAGGTACCTATAACAAAAAAACATTTTTTTATTAAGTTTTTGTCTGTGTGTCTGTTTGTTCGTTCCGGCTAATCTCCAAAACGGCTGGATCGATTTTGACAGGACTTTCACTAGCAGATAGCTGATGTTATAAGGAGTAACATAGACTACTTTTTATCTTGGTAGCCCATTCCCGTGGGATAATTTTCGACATCTTCGCGGGCAAAGACACGGGCAGTAGCTAGTAAGGTATAAAATGCCTTTGTAATAATACAATCCCTAGCAATAAATAATCTATGGTTACATACTATAGAGTTGGTCAGTTTATGCTAGAAAAAAAAATGCTCTAATTAAATTAAAAAAAAAAAAAAAAAAAAAAAAACAGAAATAAAATCTAAATGCCTCAGGCATTAAGTCCGCCTTTGTACAGTATTTTTTTTTACTTGTGCATAAAGTTTTAATAAATAAATAAACAAATAAATTCTGAAAACCAGTCAATCAAAATAAAAATATTTAATTTCACATAAACCTACATGGGCACTTATGAAACGTCAGAAGCTAGCTGCACGGTTCCAATTGGTTGTTTCCTATGGAGAAGAGCCGGCAAGAAACTCCACGGTTACTCTTTTAAAAATAAGGGGCTTTTACAATGTTTTCAAATTACAGTGTTGATAGGTATGGGAGGACAGTGTCCATCTTAAGAATAAATCAATGACCTACAAGCATAATCTATACCAATGACAGGCAAGACAAAAACAAAACCAAATAATTGTTTTTAAACCATCTGAGGACAAAACATGTTGATAATTATCAACAAATATATCACTAGTTGTGTACTTGACAAATGTTATAAAAACATTAGCTTCCGCGCACGGCTTCGTCCGCGTGAAATTTCTTGTTCCCTCCACCCAATGCGTCGCATCGCATCGCCCGCCCGCGCTGTTACTTCGTTTTCGCTTAGCGTTCTTTATTTTTTTTATTTTTCTTGGCTCCTAAGAGTTGTAGCGTTAACTAACCTATAACCTAACTTAAGAATTGGGTTATCAAATGCAAAAAGATTTAAACCGACTGTCACTTCCAGAGATTATCGCGTTAAAACAAACAAACTCTTCAGCTTTACTATATTGGTAGGTATGTATAGATATATCAGATGTTATAAAAAACATGTTTTTAATAAAACTCGTGTCGCGCAGTTATCCCGTTTAGCTCCGATGTTAAGGATCTTGGTCTACATGTCGACACTTGTCTTGACTGGCGAAAACAGGTCACGACTGTTAGTAAAAAAGTCACCGGTACGTTGCGGTCGCTCTATCGGTTGAAAAACCTTCTCCCATCATACATAAAGGCAATGCTTGTACAGTCCCTAATCTTTCCCATAATTGACTATGGTGATGTGTGTTACTATGACCTGAATGCTGATCTCCTCAATAAACTTGACCGCCTTCTAAATAACTGCATTCGATTCGTTTTCAATCTTCGTAAGTACGATCATGTGTCCGCGCACCGGTTGCTTTTAAAATGGTTACCCATTCGTCAGCGCAGAGAGTTGAGGGCTCTGTCTATGTTGTTTTCTATTCTTGACAAACCTACTTCTCCTTCTTACCTCACTTCAAATGTTCAATACTTATGCTCCGCGCATAGTAAAAATCTTCGTTCCACTAACAATCGTCTTCTACGATGTCCTTCCCACCGCTCTGGTTTCATTCACTCTTCTTTCTTTGTCCAGGCGGTCTTTCTTTGGAATGCGCTCCCTCTGAACATCAGGACGGCAACCAGTCGGTTTACTTTTAAAGTGAAGGCACGTGAACATATTCGTAAGAAGTTGGCAGAATCATCCCAGCGCTGATTTGCTGGATTCGTTTTCTTCTCTTCCTATCGTTATTTCTCTTGACTAAGTTTATTTTCGTTATATGTATGTATGTATGTATCTATGTATTAGTATTTATTATTTTTCAAGTTATCTATCCCTTATGTTGCACCTGCCATGTTTTGTCTCTGCATCACCCTAAGGTTGACTGGTAGAAAATGCCTCAGGCATTAAGTCCGCCTTTGTACAGTATTTTTTTTTTTACTTGTGCATAAAGTTTTAATAAAATAAATAAATAAATAATAGTAGCTCCGATTATAAATTGATTAATTAATTGCAGTATACGTATCGCTAGATATACATATATCGACAGCTATAAATTAAAAATAATACGCCCCGATTTTATCGTATTAAAAGTTTTGGTACATTAAACTAGTCTATTTATTGAGATTATTATTTCATTATACACATATAAATTATATTCTTACATATTAGAATATAAAAGCAATTAAAAATATAAAAAAATAGTAGCCCACCGGTATCGGGAACAGGGTCCAAGCTATCAAGCGGTCATGGCTCCAGAGAGAGGAACCTCCTAACAATGCGAGCCGTGTCCAGAAGTACCGAGAGAGTACCCTCAGTGGTGCCTACACTGAGGGCTGATTTTACAAAAGTATTTGACTTTGGTAAAATCAGCCCTCAGTGTATATGTAGTATATTATATATTGTAGTATAGGTATATATTTTATCCGTGGAATAAGATTGACGTCTGTCAGTTCTAGTATGGAAAATCTGTCAAAAATTCAAAAAAAAATCTCAGTATAAAACTTATTCTAGGTGTAAAAGTTTGGTGAAATTCGCCGTGAACAGAATAACTCGTATCCTGAGAATAAATTTTGATGTTTTTTACAGTTTTTCTATACTAGAACTGTCAGACGTCAATTTAATTCCACAGATTAAAGATATCTGACTTTGGTAAAATCAGCCCTAAATTAATTAGTTTGCACGATTGATTCAAGATTTCTTTGAAAACACCAAAAAACTGACCGATTAGCACTGAACAGTTAACTTAATTGCTAGGTCAAACACAATGACTAAACGCTGAGCGATTGTTAAAGTTGAAACACGTAACTAACCAAGGTTTAAAGTGTTGTAATTGCTGGTCATTCACTGGTTGTATCCGTGACCTTGGGGTTTGAGAAATGTTATTATATAAGATCTTATGGGCAGCTCGCCGTCCGGTAAGGACCAGGTCCGGGTCGACGGCGCGTTGTGTTCCACGCGCGCCTCAAAGAGATGTCAGCATAATTGACGTGGTCCGATAGGACCGATGCCTGCCGGGGTCGCGGGAAAGAGTTACCGTGGCCCTGGCGCACAGGCAACTGAAGGAACACGGGTGGGTTTTAGTCAGTAAGAGTCTGACACGCCCTCCCGCTCCGCCCAGAGCGGGAGAGGTCAATTGATGATTTCCAAACCGAAAAAAAAAAAGTTGGACGGTTTGTAGATCGATTGATTTTTGAGGATTAGGTAATTTTCTTTAGATGGATATTCGACTTGCTGACGACTCGGACACAATATATTCGGACACAGTGTCCGAATTGACACATTTTAATTTCAATACCTTTTTCACTGACTATTCGGACACCATCAAATTATTGAAGCTGTTTAGTACAGTCAGAACAAAAGTTTTAAAATATAATATGCGGAAAAAAGCGTTACCAAAACTATTTGACTTGCTGACAATTCGGACGCCATCAAATTATTGAAGCTGTTTAGTACAGTCAGATACGAAAGTTATAAAATATAGTATGTGGATAAAAGGGTTACCAAAACTATTTTAGGGTGGCCGCTCGGTACTGCACTTGAGCAAGTCCTTGTTACCCAACTGCCAAGGCGCGTCTGTCTATAATTATGTAGGTTTGTAATATTATTTATTAAAAACGGTTGCTTTCGTTAAAATCCGGTTAAAACTGTTTTTTTACAACTAAAGGCTGGGAGGAGGACGGATTTCTAGTTAAGGTATCGTTGGAAGTTTTTTATCAGACTGTACAAACCCAGCTTTGTTTATTGGTGTCCGAATAATCAGAGAAAAAAAAACGGTTTCGGATACTGTGTCCGAATATATTGTGTCCGAGTCGCCAGCAAGACGGATATTCCATAGAGTTTTGGTGTTTCTGAGGGCTTGTAAAACAAGTTTTGAGGGGTTGTCCTACCATTATAATATTTCTACCGGAAAGCAGCGTTGCTATATCCTGCGGGGTAATTGCGTAACACACTAAGGTCCATAGGTGATACGGTGTACCTAACGCCCGTAAGTTCGGTCGAAACTACGGATATCGTGATTAGAGAGTAGACCTGTGGAGTAGACCCCCAGATACGATTTAAAAAAAGAAAAGAAAGAAAAATTGTTTATTCTGCACAAAAAAGAATACATAAAAAAACTAGACAATATACACACACTAATAAAAAGTAGCCAAAAGCCTCGTATTCAAAACGTTAAAAGTAGTCGTATTGGAGTATTATTACTTCTATTTACAGAAGTAATTATTTAAAAAGAAAAAAGAAATCCGACTGGCAGTTCCAGAGATTAGCGCGTTCCAAACAAACTAACAAACAGACTCTTCAGCTTTATTATTATTATACTAGCGACCAGCCCCGGCTTCGCACGGATAGTAGAGCATATTATATGCCTACTTTTTTTTAGACGTAATGTCGTATCAGCCTGTTGCGTCGAGCATGTCGAGTTAAATTGGAGGGGGGGTGGTTGGCTTGTGGGTTTGGCTATTTTTCTTTCTTTTTCATTGTTTTTCTTTCTAAATTAAAATGTAACTGATGTTCATCCTACTTGGAGTATTTTTAATGTATTTTATTTCCAGTCCTGCAAGATGACGAATAATAGAAAGCTTTTTTATGACAACGGCGACACGTGCACTGTCGCGATTTTTCAACTTTTATAAAAATTTTGACCAAATGTACATAATGCCACGGACAAAGTTTTGCCAATAACGGTGTTCGCCTAAATTGTAGACATATGCTGTCGCGGACTTTTTTGTAGACCTATTTATGAGTAACAATCCCACCATACATTATTTATGTGTACATCTAACGGTTTCTGCAGCACAAGCCGAATTAGCTCTCAAACGGCAGGATTTCTTCCGACTTCTTCAACTATCATTGTCATATTTCAACAAATTTACACAAAACTTTAATGAATTATACACCTAAACTTACCTCATGAATCACTCCGTCCATTGGTGAAAACCGTATGAAAATGTGTTCGGTAGTTTTTGAGTTTATCGCGTACAGACAGACAGACGCGGCGTGGGACTTTGTTTCAAATATGTAGTCATTAGTACCTATAGATAACCAGAGGTCACCGATTAACATTAGCAGGGTCAACTGCCATGCCAGTCACTTAGACCCACGTGCGCCGCCAAGCACTAAATACGTTTAGCGCTAAACGAGTTTTAAACACCATTCTGTCTCTGTCATCTTCAAACATTTGACAGAAATAGAATTATGTTTTAAGTGATTGGCTGTGAAAGTGAGCCTCCTTAGTTATTAATAAAACACAGCCTTGTTTTAGGCCATTTTGGAAAAATAATATTGCTTTGTAATAAAAATTATTTAAGAAAAGAAAGAAAGAAAGAAAAATATTTTATTTGGGACACGCACAGGAAATCCAAACAAAAAAAAAATATATAAAAAAATAAAAAATATAAAAGGAGCATTTAAAACTAACAATAAAACATCACAACAAAATAATAAAAGTAAAAATAAAAGACCTGTGCGAGGCTAAAAAGGCTTCTATCTCAACATAATGCTGCGATATTTAAAAAATAAATAAATACCGCAACGCTACTACGTACAAGCTCTGCTTACCACCATAAGAATCAAGAGCGTAAAGTTACGTGGTTGTTAGAATCACGTAACGACAAGGTTAAGGTGTTGAAATCACAAATCACTGGTCATTCACTGGTTCCCGTGACCTTGGTGTTTAAGAATTACTGTTATGCAAGGTCGAAACGAAAATACAACAATAAATTAAACTTCGTACCGTCAATCGGGGTGAATAGGGATGCAGGGGGTGAATCGGAACGAAACTTTAAAAGGGATTTTAAGATTGAAATAATATAGTTTGTTGCCAAAGAGGACTCTAATGTGTTTACTGTATTTTAATTAACTATTAAGTGCCATTGTTGGCAACAAACTATATTATTTCAATCTTAAAATCCCTTTGCCCTATTTCCTATTTTTCTTTCTTTCTTTTAAAGTTTCGTTCCGATTCACCCCTGCATCCCTATTCAACCCGTTTGACGGTATATCTTAAGACATTCCCTGTCTTCGCCAAATATATCCAATAGTTTAATCACTACAGCTAGTCAAAGATTGGCACAACCCATAGTCGGCACATCAATATTATTTAGATTTTTTGATTGAAAAAATCAATTTTATTATTTCCATGTTAGTAACAGACGATAAAAAAAAAAAAAAAATAATGTATATAAATGCAACTAATAAAAAAATAAAAAAAATGTATTTTCTTTTTTTCTTTCTTTCTTTTCTTTAAAAATTTCAACGCAGGGGCTTCCAGAAGCGTATACTGAATCCATGGTAACAGTTTGCGCAGTTTGCCCTGCCACCCTATATAATTTACTATCAAATTATTAAAATTAAAATACAATTATCTAACCTAACTAAAACTATTAACAAACTAAAATATGGCGTCGAAAATTTCTCCGCATTGCTGTCGACTGGTAATGTACCCAAGAGACTGGCGGCATTGCCACGTTGTATGACAATGCTTAGCCTCTGGCCAAGGTAAAAGCCAGCCCTCGTGTCACGTGAAGTGTCAACCAGGCGTTGGAGATCACGTTGAACAAAGTACTATAGAAATATTTATTTTATATTTCTATTTTTTTTAATATTTTGTTGAGTGTCTGTTACTTGTTGTCTGGTCTGCACTGTCCTCCCATTATCAACACTGTAATTTGAAACATTGTAAAAGCCCCTTATTTTTAAAAGAGTAACAGTGGAGTTTCTTGCCGGCTCTTCTCCATAAGAAACAACCAATTGGAACCGTGCACCTAGCTTCTGACGTTTCATAAGTGCCCATGTAGGTTTATGTGAAATAAAATATTTGGATTTGATTTGATTTTTTTTTTTAAACGTTGCCCCACACTAGGAATTTCTCCTGTATTGTGGGTGCGTTTACTCAAACTCACATACACAAACAGCCAGACCCGGAACAACTACTTGTAGGTCATACAAATATTTGTTCCGTGCGGGAATCGAACCCGCGACACGCAGCGCAGCAGTCAATCGCTTAACCACTGCGCCAACCGTGCCGTCTAAATAAAAAGTACGGCAAACCACCATAGAATAAAAAGCGTGTACGTGGTTGTTATAAACACGTAACAAAAAGGCTTATGTTTTGTAACCGGTGTGTTACCATCTAAATTATAAAAATTATGTAACAATAGGTTTACAAACTACGCTAGGATTAGGCTCTCATTTTATAGAAAAAGGGAGAAATTTTCCCGGCCCATACAAGTTACTTTTTTTCACCCTCGCTAAGACTCAGGAGTAACACGACCTCGTATATAATGGGTCATTTTAGCCCCTTGTATAACAATCTACTATTTCGGAACTCCGCTCCTGAAGGGTTTAAATGTGAGCTTACATTTTTTATGAGAACAATGTCGCCGAGAATGCTCATTTAAAATGCAAAGCGCCATCTTAAGATAACACAATTTATTTCAAGGTTATTCCTATTTTTAGTCCATCTACTGTAACAGTTTCGTCAACCGTGGTCATTCACTCAAGCCATGACCTTACCTAAGGTTTACATACTAACTTATGTAACCAGATACTTTGATAAATCAAGGTCGAGTATTTAGTGAATGGTGAATGACGTTTTGTGTGACGTCAGAGAGTCGCGTGCGCGTGTGTCGAGCTCGAGCGTGAAGATATGGCTTTTATTGGGGATTAAGGCTGTGTTTAAAAAATAAATAAGGGTGTATTCCAGTAAATAATTACGCCCTTTTTACAGTTAGAATTAGAGAAAATTAGAAGGATGAAAGTTGCATGCATTATCAAGAAAATAATTGTTAACTTATTGATGGTCTCTGGCTATATCTAAGGGGGTAACCGATGATACGATAAATAAAATAAAAAGACGTGGTTGTAACGGAACAAATAGATAATTTATTGTCAGTGCCGGCGTTAGGTTAGGGCGCGTCTGGGCGACCGCCCAGGGTGCCAGAGGTGAAGGGGTACCGAAGGGGCTGTGACTAGGCGCCTCTTCACCTCTGGCGCCTGCAGAGTACTTTTGTTTTAGAGCGTTTGGAGTTAGAATACCAAAAATAAAAATGAGCTCTCTTCGCTAGCTCTTGCATCCGACAGTCTCTGAATTCTTTTCTGCATAAGCCGAGGAAGTAACTCCCCTATTTCTTTATGAATGGACAAAACAAAACCTAGGCGCAGTGCTGAAATTTTTCACCCCTCTCTAATCTCCAAGAGGGGAGAGGAGCGAGGCTGAAATTTGGCTCAAGTCACCTGTAATTTTAAAGCCGACACTGTTAATTGTTTTACATTAGTCTACGCATGATGGCTTAAATGGTTTAACCTCATGCGTGTCGCGTGATACCGCATAGGTTCATAAGCGAAAATGTTCGAAATGTCAACTGAACCTCATAGGCGATAAGACCGCCCATTGTGTCACCCTGTGTAAAAAAAAAAAACAAAAAAAAAAAAAAACAATCTATCTGTCTATCTATCTATGTCTTCATATCTATCTGTAATTTTTATGGTGTACATAATAAAAAGTATTCTATTCTATTCATAACGTTCATTATCATTATCCATTCCATTGTTCCAATTGTCCTGGAGATTACGTCGACAATTAGCGCAAGGTAGGTAAACGGAGGTCGGGCTGACCAGAGGTTAAGATGTGAATGCATCAAGATAGTATATAGTTATATGTTCGAGCCACTTGGGGTTGAAACACTAGGGCCGTGGGGTCCGAGTGCACACTTGGTTTTTGGAGACATCGCTAAGCGGTTGGTTGACTCTTCACGTGACCAGAGGGCTGGCCTATTTTTTGGCCTAAGAATCAGCATCGCTATACAACGTGGCAATGCTGCCAGCCTTTTGGGCACTTTTCCTGTCGACACCGAAGCGGACGAATTTTTTGATGCCCTATGTTTTTTTTCCTTCTTTCTTTTTTAATTTTTATTTATTTTTATTTAATTGTACATACTATTAATATTATTTGTAGAATCTGTAAAACCAATTGAATTTTTTTTAAATATAGTATAGATATAGTAATTTTATTCTGGGTGCATCGTCTTGATATATAATTGTTAAGATAGTATTTACAGAAAAAACAATATTGTGGTACCCCTTATACCACAAACTCAAACTCAAACTCAAAGCATTTATTTCAATTAAACCATTTACAGGCACTTTTGAACTGTCAAAGAGTCGGTCAGTTAGTCAGAAAGTTGAAGCTAGTTGCCCATTCCTAAACGTAGATCTCTATGGAGAAGAACATAAAACAAAAACGGATATAGTAACGGTTGGTACCTACCACTAAGCACCACATCCGTTTCGTATGACAAGGACAGGGAGAATAAGGCAATTTCCCGTCAATAAATTCGAAAGCCTTATTTGAATTTTTGTTTCAAAAACCTACAGTACTTACAATAATAAAAACTGCACAGGTCGATCGAAGGTTAAGCTATTTTTGCCGAGGTCGCTACGCGGATGGGTGACCATCCATTACATATAGAGACCCCTCCGTGCCTCGGAAAGCATGTTAAGCCGTTGGTCCCAGCTGTCAATCATACATCTTTGACAGTCGTTTCGGATAGTCAGACTTATGGACTAAGTCTGACAACCAGTCTTATCAAGGGAGATCGTTTTACCCAGTAACTGGGTTGTGGAGGTCAGATAGGCAGTCGCTCCATGTAAAATACTAAGCTGGTATTCAGCTACATCCGGTTAGACTGGAAGCTGACCCCAACGTAGTTAGGAAAAGGCTAGGCGGATTGACATAGAATGCCTCCCTTACCTGCCTCCTGTGAAAACGTTAGCTTTACTACCTCCACGTTATCATCAAGTACAAGGATCTTTCGGCACCTGACCAATATGGGAACTAACGCCGCCATCTTGTTTTTAGGGTTCCGTACCCAAAGGGTGCCAACGGAACCCTATTACTTAGGCTCCGCCGTCCGTCCGTCTACCAGCCGCGCGCGCGCGTCGGCTGTATCTCATGAACCATAATAGGTAGTCGGTAGAAATTTTCAGTGTCTATTTCTAATGCCGATATAATCACAAATAATAAAAATAAAATAATATTGAAAATGAAAGGGGGTGCCAATACAAGAAATGTGGTTTTTTTTAACATGTAAATAGTGTTAAATTTTGTTATTGTACGGAACTCTTCATCCGACTCGCACTTGGCCGGTTATTTAAAACAATTTCACAAATATATCTACCATCAGCGCCTCTCTGTCGACCCCATTCAAGCGCCAAAACATCACTGTATCAATGTATTTTATTTTATTTCGATCAAAATCATCCCTTTCCGAACGTCATAAAAGTGTTTTGCCAAAAAGACAACTTTCCATGTTGTATATTAAAATTTTATTGTATTCTAATAATATTCTTTCTTTGTTCCAGATCAAAATTGCCAACCAAAAGAAAAAAGATTATGCAAAAATCTTAAACATGGCGCCTCAAGAAAGAAACTCCTACGCCTCCGAGGATGATTCCCAAAGCACGACAAATAACTTATCAAACATAGATTTAAGCGGCGGTTTTGTCAACAAAGCCTACGAGAATGACAGTTCCGATGTTGCCACACCAAAAAATGTGTCAACGCCAAATGTTGACAAGAAAAAGAATACAGATTTTGACGATTTGTTGCCATATGTAGGAGAATTTGGACTGTACCAGAAAATATTGTTTCTATTGATGATTCCATTTGCATTTTTTGTGGCATTTGTTTATTTTTCACAAATTTTTATGACGCTTGTGCCTGAGCAGCACTGGTGTTGGATTCCTGAGTTGGCGAATTTGACTATTGAAGAAAGGTGAGTCGATTTCTTTAACTTTTTTTATAGGCACATATGTATTATGTTCTGTTTTTGTATTATTGGAGGTGCATTTTTTATTATTGGCAATACCTATAAAAACGGCAAAAAAAAATCATGTCTGTTGTATGGGAGCCCCCCTTAAATATTTATTTTATTTTGTTGTTAGTATTCGTTGTTATAGCGGCAACAGAAATACATAATTTGTGAAAATTTCAACTGTCTAGCTATCGCGGTTCTTGAGATACAGCCTGGTGACAGACAGACGGACGGACAGACAGCAAAGTCTTAGTAATAGGGTCCCGTTTTTACCGTTTGGTTACGGAACCCTAAAAATTACAGAAATATGTTCAGTAAACGATTCTGAACACACTACTTTAGTAATGTGTATTAATTCAGTTACATATATTATGTAATAAGTAGGTAAGTAGTCTGCTAGTAAGAATAATGTTTTAGTTAATGAATCAATAACTAAAACTCTGGTCGTGGCCTAAATACCTATTTTATTTATCTGCCCACAAACTCACATTAAGACAGTAAATAATGTCAACAATTATGTCAAATCAATTTGACCATGTATGACTGAAATTGGAACATAAACATTAAAAAGTAATAACGTTAAGTGTACCAGTTTTTAAGTATTTCATGTCCTGACATGGATGTAGTGATTGCAACAATTCCAAAAATGTCAACTAATTGGTGCCATCCGGTTTTGCTTTATTTAGGGCAAAATATACAAGGTTGTATCTTCTATATCTCCACAATGTGTAACTGAATGATGCACATTATGAAAGTAGTTTGTTTATTTCATATATATTACAAATTAATGGGAATGCGCTAAGGTAGCCCGCGAAATTCAAATTTTCTTAGGTTTTTTGTAATTTGCAGGTCAGCGTCAGGTTGTATGTTGATTAAAATATGATTCGCGACCGTAACAAATATAACATTACAGAATTATAATAATTAGAATCATAATAATAGATAGAATTGGCCTCAAATGTCATGATTTCATGAAATAGTCATTAAATAGGGTAATATGAACTTAGAGAGTTGTATTGATGATTTTTGTGATTATTATCCTACAAATACATATTTGTTACGGCCGCGAATCATATTTAGATTAACATACAACCTGATATTGACCTGCAAATTGCAAAAAACGTAAGAAAACTTGAATTTCGCGGGTCAGCCTGACACTTTCGCCTTAAAGTCCCTTTTCCTGTGTGACCACATTCTTCTAAACTACGCAACGGACTAATTTATAGAAATTATTTTGAAAGGTTTACGCGTACAATACATTAATATGAAACTTACATACAGGTTGGCAGGGACATCGACGCACAACCCATTTAATTACCGTAGATTCAGAACATGATTCTGGAAAGCCCTTTTTTTTGGTCTGAAATCATCAATGACCTCTACCGTTCTGGGTGGAGCGGAAGCGCGAGTCAGACTCTTACTGACTAAAACCACCCGTGTTCCTTCAGTTGCCTGTGCGCCAGGGCCACGGTAACTCTTTCGAACAATCCGATTCTGGAAACCCTACCTTGCAATTGTCCGCCAGTAATTAAAAAAAAAAAAATGCCGTTCCATACATTTTGACCGCGTAGGTATTGCACTTTTGACGGCAACAGGAGATTTTTTTTAAATAACAGACGATAAATTTCGACACAAGGGTGTCCAAAATCATGTAAGTATTGAATCCATGGTCACAGGTTCTGCGTCGATGTCCCAGACACCCAGTATAATAAAGAAATCTGGATGTTTTGTCAAGTCGTTAAAATAGTACGAACCAGAGGCGGGTCGATAACTCGATAGTAATTTATAAAAATGTAGTACCTAGATGTAAATGAGAAAATTAATCTCGCAGTCGGATTTTACCTTAAAACAGGTGGTCAGCATGACCAAATGTTGCCAAATAAATAGGTTTCAGCTAGTTGGTAAAATAACATGAGCAAGCCACAAGGTACTAATAATTGGAAACAGGAAACTGAATACAACCATCATCCGTAAACTAAAACACATGTCTTTGATCGACAAGCAGATATTAAAGTTAATGAGCCATTAGCTAAACGTTGATGTTGGTTAATGAGCCATTAGCTAAACGGTATGCTGGTTAATGAACCATTGACTATAAGGGTACCCGCTATCTTTATTCACTCAAATTGAAACAGAATAGAATAGAATAGAAAACTTTTATTCCAGACAGGAATCCGTAGGGTTAATAACAATTTTACTTAAGGGGACTACAGGACCTAAATGCTAATTTTATAATGCCTAAAAGTATATGATCCACTGCAGTAAACAAAATCAGAAAAATATATGATCTTCTTCAGAATATATGCTAGTTAGATAGTGTGTTGAAAACTTAATACAACTAATTTGATACGATAGAAAAAAATCACGAAAATGCCTCTAAAAATTTATTTTAATTATTAAAAACCATACCAATATACATGCAATCATTCTGATTTTTTGTCAGATTATTCTACAAGCAACATATTAACGTAATAGTATTTAAATTTTTTAGTCCAATCAGTAGTTTTTTTGTAAATCGATAATTGCTTCATATTTTGCAATAAATTACCAGTGTTGTGTCATCGCGCTTCTCTTTCTTTTCTATGCAGTCCGACAGTGACCGCGCTTTAGCTGTTGTCAGCCTCTTAACTTCTAGTGATAGTAGGTCCACAGATCAACATACTACAATTTAAATTCAGCTTGGACTGCATCCACCTCCGCAACATCCAGGAATCCCACCGATCTGCGAATACACTGAGAATACTGCTGGTGCTGCCGCGAATACGCGTCATCAGGGATGCACATCTGTTCCTAATTATGGCGGCAATACCATTAATATTATTTATTTATTAAAACTTCATGCACAAGTAAAAATAATACTGTACAAAGGCGGACTTTATGCCTGAGGAATTTTCTACCAGTCAACCTTAGGGTGATGCAGAGACTAAACATGGCAGGTGCAATATACGGGATAGATAGCTCAGAAATAACTATAAAATATAAAAATAAATATTAATACATACATAAATATAAACAAAATAAACTTTGTCAGGAGAAATAACGATCGGTAGAGGAGAAAACGAATACAGCAAATCAACGCTGAGATGTTTCGGCCAACTTCTGACGGATATGCTCACGTGCCCATTAATATTAGTATCTTCAAACATCCCTAGCACACTATAACGCCACGGCAGCTGCAGCAGCACTCTCAGTATAGTGAACATATTGAACGCGTACGTTGCTGTATGTCCGCTGAATGATGTTGACCCACAGGCTGCACGCGTAGAAGGACTTACAGTAAGCTTTGAAAAGCGTTACTTAAGAGGGCCCTTCCCGGTCCGTCTATCGTCAACGCGATTATGATTGAAAAGCTTGTTGTTTCATCCAACGCAATGTTTGAAACAAGAAGCAAGAGTGAGAACGCGATAACATCGAACGAAAATTGGCGCGCGCAGATTTCACAAAACTTGTTACAGGAAATACGTGTTTTTGAAAAAGCCTTACAAATTTTTGGAAAATATGTTTGTCGTTTAGAATCTCCATTACATGTGTGAGGTTTCTATGATAATGTTTTCTTTACTTTTACAATTTATGAGTACATTATGAACGGCCAAAGTAAAAAAGGTAAAATAATTTAAAATTTGTACAAAAAGCAGATTTTTGGAGGCTTATACTGAATTTGTTTCTCCAAATTTTGAATTTTAGCTTGCATAGAAACCTAGATAAAGTACACAAGACACCTATTAATTCAAAAATTTCAATTAAAGATGTGTTATAACACTTATAACGCCATAATCACGTACGAGCGTTTGTATGAAAAGTATGACGGGTTGGCCGCTCTTAAACTGGCTACGTACATCGTGGAAACCTGCGGGCCAGCATGTTATAACGGACAGCCAGCGATCTACGTTCTCTTTCAATGTCACAATAGGGATGATGACATTTATTTTTATTTTGTACTCTACGAAATAGTATTTGTAAATATTGCCAACAATATTATAAAAAGTGTAAAAACTTAAAAAAATACCAAGTTATAAAAGTTTTTAAATAACTGTTAGACAAAGACGGCACTATCATAAAAGTGACGTCACTACTGTGTAACTTCATACTAGCGCCATAAATCGTCCGTACCGCGCGACAAGGACGGGAATAATCCCTTCCAAAAACTTTTAGAGCGTGTAGCTTCTCCATATTTCCATCGATGTTACAGATTTTCTTGATTATCTCATTTCACTTTGCCTTCATTGAAATTACATTAATTTGTTCGAATATTTCTAATATTAGTCATCATCCCTATTATCCTTAAAATCTTCAGAAACTCGGTGGCCCAGATATTTAAACTTATCCACCCTTCTTAGTGGTTCTCCACAAAGTGCGATATGTGGATTAAAACATGTGAAATGAAACCCAATCACAAAAGACACATGCAGTTAATTTAGTCGATTTTTGGGTTATCAAACTAAAGCAAGAAATATATTGCAAGTAAATGAGCCATTAACGTTTTAACCGTTGAGTTTATTGTGCGGTAAAAACAATATTTTAATAAAATTTTCAAATCAATATCTAATTATGCACATTATTCATGTTTTCTGTCATTTATGACAGCAGAACTACGTTTTAAATATTTTAAAATACGAATCATGATCGATAATCGTGACCTTAAATTTGTGGACCAGCCCGACTGTCAGTGTCCACGTGGGTGCACATTAATTCAAAATTAAAGAACAAAAGTTATACAAATAATTTCAACAAAACTGTACAAATATAAATTTATTGTTATCGACGTATACCTACATCTTTTTGAGGCTGACTATACTATCCGATACGATACGTTAATTTAATTTAAAAAATAGTCTGTTACTTTAGAAATAATTATTCAAACACCTACTTATACTTAAAGGGTCCCACGAACAGGCACGACGCGACTGTAGTAGAACAATTCTTGTGAAAACTTCATAGAAATTTTTCTACCAAAGTCGCGTCGCGCTTGTTTGTGCGACAGGCGTGTGGCCTTAAAGCCATTCATACTGCATTGATTTTAACAAGTATCGCATACATTTTGACAAGTATCACATACATTTTAATAAGTATTGCATACATTTTAACAAGTATTGCATACATTTTAACAAGTATTGCGTACATTTTAACAAGTATTGCATACATTTCAAATTACACAACAATTTATACATTTATTACACAGCTATAATGCCTCGTTGGTCCAGTGGTCGCTAACGCTACTGCTGACCTTAGGTTAGGTTAGATTAGGTTAATTTATCAATAATTTATTTAATTTATCACTAATTTTGTCCGACCCGTGACGATTCCCTGGTCAAACTAAAAAATGGCGTTGATACATTCCTCCGCATCGTTGTCGACTGGTAATGTACCCAAGAGTAGAGAGAGAGACAGAGAGAGAGAGAGATTAGAGCAGCATTACAGTTCTTATCGAAATAATGATTGCAAGAAACGTTTTGGTAATGTAAATAATTACGTCGAAGGGCGAATAAGTTAATTCTTAAGTAAAAAATAATGTTTATACTTAATTATAATTAAGTAAGGATTTCCGCAGTATATTTAGTTATCTCCACGCTAATCTGCTTTTTTGTAGATATGCCTATAAAAGTCGACATTTTAACCGTCTTCAAAAAGGAGGAGGTTCTCAATTCGTCTGTATGTGTTTTCTTTTTGTATGTCCGTTGCCCGGTATCTCAGGAAATTTTGGATCGATTTCGGTAATTCTTTTTTTAATGGATAGGGTATGCCTCAGGGGTGGACCCATATAAATTTTATTAACTTTTCTTGGTTAGTGTTTCAGTTAGCTTCAATAATACGAATTTTTTCCACTTAGTGTTTATTGATGATAAATCTTGACGCTATAAAAATGCATTTATAATAAAAATTAAATTCGTATGAAGATAAAAACGCGATCGTTAAAACAGAATGACCGTTCAGTGCATTTAAAACAATTGGTTATTAAGAAACTATAATAACCGATATAAAATATTGTATGTAGGTATTTTAATGTTCAAATATAACAATGAAGTTAATTAAAGTTACTGGCAGTCAAATATTTATAACTATATGCCCAAAAATGAGGCTTAAGTATATATAAATAAATAATGAACCGTGTTTTTACACGGTTCATTATACGGCAAAAAATATCTTCTTGGCTTTTGCGAAGAAGATATTTTTTGCGTATTTCATGAAGATTCTTAAAAAAAAAAACGTGTGGCACTCGGGGACTACCGCGGTAAAGCTATTGCATAGCATTTTTTATCAACTTATGCAATTATACTTATTTATTTATGCAGTATTTTTTTTCTTTGCTATTAATTCAAGTACAGTCGTACCATATACATACACGTTAAGCGAACGCTCGGCCGAGCTACATGGTAGGCGGAGTGGGGGTGTTAGGTTTTATTTTCGTTACGGAATTTCTTGATTCGGTCGCCGCACTCAAAGACCGCGATAAAAGCTATGCAACAGCTTAAAAATTATAAAGGTATTTTCTTAATCTATTCTACACGTATTTTTACTCCTGTTTCCCCGGAGGTTTGGTCAGAGAAGCTACACCTCTGCCTAGCCTACCAATGGGACACCCACATTTCTCCAGTTATCTTTAAGGTGAATCCTCAGCTGTAGCCCGTCACAGCTCGCCGTCCGGTAAGGACCAGGCCTGGGTCGACGGCGCGCCGTATTCCACGCGCGCCTCAAAGAGATGTCAGCACCATTGACGTGGCCCGACAGGGCCGATACTTGCCGGGGTCGCGGATTGTTCGAAAGAGTTACCGTGGCTCTGGCGCACAGGCAACTGAAGGAACACGGGTGGGTTTTAGTCAGTAAGAGTCTGACACGCCCATCCGCTCCGCCCTGAGCTGGAGAGGTCATTTGATGATTTCTCACCCAAAAAAAAAAAAAAAAAGCAAAGAAAATTTGAATTATCAAATTTTCTTTGTATTTTTTGCAATTGCAGCTCTGTTTTAAGTTGTAAATTTGTTCCACCTAAGATAATAGAGAATAGATATAATGTTAGATAGAACAAATTTCCAAAGTTTGACGATTGATTTATGAAATCGATGATTATTATACAGTAAATATACCATTAATTCCTACAGTCGCGAATCGCTTTTTGATCAACATACGACGTAAAACAGAGCTGCAAAAAACCAAAGAAAATTTGAATTTGGCGGGCTACAGCTGGGGATTCATCTTAAGTCCTATGTAATAGGGGGCGAGCCTATTGCCATCAACCGGGCACAAATCCAGACTCCGGACTGCTACCGAGAAATTCAAGTTTTAATTTCCTGTAATATAATGAAATTAGACCAGTACCCTAATTACGTAACACACTATCTATTACAATCTGAATATTTTTTAAGCCTATTGCTAATCCATTGCTTTATAAATATTATGTTCGAAAAATTTGTCTGCTCAACAACGTAAATAACGCAATGAATGTTGTTGAACTGTCAAAATGGAAGCCAGCCCTACTGTTAGCGTGTTACGTAATTACCCCGCAGTACCCTGATTGCGTAACACACTATCTATTACAATCTGAATCATTTTGAAACCTATTGCTAATCCATTGCTTCGTATGTTCGAAAAATTTGTTTGCTCAACATCGTAAATAACGCAATGAATGTTGTTGAACTGTCAAAATGGAAGCCAGCCCTACTGTTAGCGTGTTACGTAATTACCCCGCAGTACCCTAATTGCGTAACACACTATCTATTACAATCTGAATCATTTTGAAGCCTATTGCTAAATCATTGCTTCATATGTTCGAAAAAATTGTCTGCTCAACAACGTAAATAACGCAATGAATGTTGTTGAACTGTCAAAATGAAACCCATTCCTACTATTAGTGTGTTACGTAATTACCCCGCTAAGTAAGTACGCCATTTTTTCTTGCTAGGGATTTTAACAATAATAGTACCTAGTACTCCTCCTCATCCTAAAGATACAGGTTGTTGTTTTTTTTTTTACTAAAAGCGTTACAAAGTTACAAATGTCAATTTCAGATAAAAATTACATCACTTTAAACCCACGGCTTTTAAGTTAAACTTGTTACATATCGTTAAGTATTGAATGCGGATGTATACGAAAATGATTGTAGTTCAATTATTTTTAGGAATCACCTTGATAAGTTGATTACATTCGATTGAGTTGACGTAATTGGGTGTTAATGGTTAATATCAATTTATTTGTTTGTGTTGCGGATCTTACAAATATTATCTAAGTATGTTTGTAAGATCCGCAACACAAATTAATTTGCCCGTCATTGTTTTATATTTAATTCTTTTTACCTATTGTGGTATAGTAATGTTATTCTAGTTACATCGTCTTTACATATAATTATATAATTAATGTACACAAAATGTTGTAAAACATTTTAAAAGAGTAACGATGCAGTTTCTTGCCCATTCTTCTCCATACGAAACTACCCTTTGGAAGGGGTAACTAGAATCAATTCGATTTTCTTGTAAATGTTGACGTTCACAAGTGCCTTTTACTTGCTTACTAGCTGTTGCCCGCGACTTCGTCTGCGATCCAGGATTAAAAGTAGCCTATGTTCTTACGCAGGTCATGGTCTATCTGTGTGCCAAATTTCATTCAATACCGTTCAGTAGTTTTTGCGTGAAAGAAATAACAAACATCCATCCATCCTCACAAACTTCACATTTATAATATTAGTAGGATTATTTATACGATTTGACTTTGACAAATATATATTCTATGGATATGCTCCAAAGGCAGGTAAAAAGAAACAGGAAGTTTTCAGAAAAAAAAAAAACATTATAACTAGAGTTTAAGGAGTAAACCTGAAGTTTCTTGCCGGCTCTTCTCCATAAGAAACGACCAATTGGAACCGTGCACCTAGCTTCTGCCGTTTCATAAGTGCCCATGTAGGTTTTTTTTTAGTAAGCCTACCTTTTTCCGCTGTTGAGGAAAGCCATCCACAATTCTTTCCAGGCACGATTTTCCAGAACCAACTCGATCCAAACCTTGTAGGTTAATGTGGAAAAAATATTTTAAATAAATGATGAATGATTTATTTCTGTAAGTAGGTTTGTACAAACACATTTACACGTCAATCATATTTTAAAAACTAGATGAGATTGGCTTTCTTCGTATCTGACTACTCTGAGAAGAAAAGCCGAAACAAACTCAGAGGTCACGGTCTTTCTTAAAGTCCAGACATAATCTTGGTCAGTTCATGTAAAGACCATGTAGATTTATGTCTGAAATGGTCTTTTGAGGAAAAACCACAAAGATTGAGTGGACCTGTCCAGTCAATGCACGCATTTGTCAGTAATCGTACAGCTCAAATCAGAACTTAAAAGAAATACTAAGGCAGAATTTTTGTTAAATATTATTTTTCGAAAGTCTGGATTTATGCCCGGTTGATGGGAATAGCGCGCTGCCCGCAAGTCACTGTAGGCGCGGGCTTGCGGACGGCGAGCAATGGGCAGCTCGCCGTCCGGTAAGGACCAGGCCCGGGTCGACGGCGCGTCGTGTTCCACTCGCGCCTCAAAGAGATGTCAGCACCAATGGACGGGGTCCGATAGGGCCGATGCCTGCCTGGGTCGCGGATTGTTCGAAAGAGTTACCGTGGCCCTGGCACACAGGCAACTGAAGGAACACGGGTGGGTTTTAGTCAGTAAAAATCTGACACGACCTCCCGAAACCCTCAGAGCGGGAGAAGTTATTTGATGATTTCTCAACAAAAAAAAAAGAAAAGCCTTTACACGTTGCTGCCACCGCGCGTTTCGTGCATGATGACCTTACCATCTAAAATCAATCACAATCATTCAATCTGTAATTATATTTTTTTCTATTATAAGAATTATCTAACCTGGTAAATACAAAAGCACACAACATATTATTAACACAACCTGCGCACTATGCCAATAATAATAGCGATAAATAATTCATCTTTATAATTAATAAGTTATCAGTTTATCTATAATTAACTCATTTTGTAAGCATTTGTGAAGATATAGCTTCTGCCCGCGGCTTCGCTCGCGTTGATGTCGGAAATTATCCCACGGGAACGTGCTATCAGAACAAAGAGTAGCCAATTTCCTTCCCCAGGATGCCACCTATCTCCTCGCCAAATTTGATCGAAATCCGTTCAGTGGTTTAGGCGTCAAAAGGTAACATACAAACAGAGTTACTTTCGAATTTATAATATTACTAGCTTTTGCCCGCGGCTTCGCTCGCGTTAATTTAGACTTAGATTATCAGTTCGGGTTATAATTCAATCATGATTCTAAAGACACGTGGCGCCATCTATTATCATAAGAACGTTATTGTTGTTTTCCTCGGGAACAGTACTTTTTTGCGGGATGAAAGGTACCCTATGTCCGTTTCTGTGGACCTGACAACGTATATGCCAAATTTCAGGATGATCGGTTCAGTGATTTAGGCGTGAAAAGTAGTAAGGCGTTAAGGCGTTAGGGTAAGTAGGCGTTATTTAATTGACTGTGGGTCTAGGGGTCGCAAACGCTACTATTGAGCACGATGTCCGGGTTCGATTCCTAAGTCGGGCAAAGTGTTTGTGGGTTTTTCCATCTGGAATTTCTCAGTAGCAGCCCGAAATCTGGATTTGTGCCCGGTTGATGGCAATAGGGTCGTAACTAACATAACTGGCGAAATGGAGGAAAGAGAGAGCAAGGAGTATGTAAGGATGGTATAATAATATACTTCGCCAGGTATAGCATTCTGAAACACAGGGAGACACAAACCTACGTCATCACCGCTGTGTTACCAGTAGTGTGTAATAATAACTCCCCAACCGCCTTTATTACCTGTGCGAATTCGATAAAACAATGAGGTTGTAACTAACAATTACGTTGGTCTATGTTTAAATTAAATTGTTTCGTTTGATTAGAAAAACGAAATGACAATTTAAATGCTGCTATATATAATTTTTTTAACAGAATGGTGTCTGAATATTCTTCCATAATTCGTGTTTTGTTGCAATAAAGTGGCAACTGGATAGTGACGTAAGCATGTGTCACTCTCGAAATGCCAGACCTTGTTTTTTTAGTCCATGGTCGTAGCAGGTGGTCTGTAGTTTCTGCCCACCCCCATGGAAATAAGGCGTGAGTTTATGTATGTATGTATGTGTACTGGCGAAGTGTGGGTGTACTATAGGTACTAAATTTATTACTTGCTAAAATTTTGGAAACATCATCTACTTTTCAATATTTGTACATATGTGAGCACCATGTATCTATCACATAATTAATTTACCTGCCTTTGCATTATATTTAATTCTTTTTACCTATTGTGGTATAGTAATTTTATTCTAGGTGCATCGTCTTCACATATGATTACATAATTAATGTGAACTTACATAATATTGTAAAATATTTTAAAAGAGTAACGGTGGAGTTTCTTGCCCATTCTTCTCCATACGAAACTACCTTTTGGAAGGGGCAACTAGAATCAATTCAATTTTTTTGTAAATTTTGACGTTCAAAAGTGCCTTTTATGTGCCTATTTGAAATAAATGATTTGACTTTGACTTTGACTTTGTACACCTCTGCCAAACCCTTCGGGGATTGCAGACGTGATATGCTATATAATAAATTATATAAACATTTATAAAGGCATTTTACCTTGTTTTCTTAATCAACAAGTTTTTATCGTATGTAATTGTTGAGGTAAGATTTTTTATATTTGTTATGCGACTTGGGAGCCTGAGTTTTTAATGATGGCATAAGGATAATGCGTTAAATACTTGAGTAAGTACATAGGAAACCTTCTTTTTTATTTATAAGTCTTTTTTACATTAAAAATCTTTAACAACGCATTTTCATAATCCGGCTCGAAGGTCCATTTACACACAAAACTCAAGCCCAGAGTCGGATTCAGATTCACATAACTTTATTTGCTCAAACATGTGGGTACATATAATTATAAAGAAAAAATGCTTGCAAGGTGTTATAAGTACATGGAGTTGTGCTAACATGTTTACCATACTGTCATGGTGTGCAAATATTAATATAAGTTTAGAATTTAGTAAATAATAATAACTACGTTCATTAACCTTGACAATGCTGACATATAAATAAATAAAATTACATTGGTTGATCACATAATTCATATAGAAATAGATAGGAGTTACATACAAAATTGTCAAATATTAAATTATTTAAAATAAAAATATAATAATCTAATGTCAACGTGGGTCCAAAAAATTCAATAAAAAAATCATTATCAAAATCATTATTACATTACATACAGTTCAGATTCAATTAAAGCAAAGCAAAGCAAAGCATTTACTTTAATTAAACCAAGCACAGGCAGTTTTGAATTGTCAACGGGTCGGTCAGTCAGAAAGATGAAGCTAGTTTCCTGTTCCAAAGCGTAGTAGGTTCCTATGGAGAAGAACGGGCAAGAAACTCCACTGACACTCCTTTAAATCAAAATATTGGTTACATCATTCATGTTGAAATTATACATGTGAGAACAATACTCTTCTCGAAATAAACAATATAAAAATACATTAATTTAGAGAAGAAATGTAAAAGATTGTTTGAGAAAGAGAAAGAAAAGACCGAGAAAATATTGGCAAAGTGGAGGAAGGAAAAATTACAGCCAAATCAAAGTTTAATTATTATTGAGTATCTAATTAAACCGCGAAAATAATGTCAAACAAAGTCACCATGTCAAAAGTGTTATTTATTTTTGTAACGGTTTTAGTAAACTACAGATGTCAGTAAAGAATTAATATCAAAAGATACGGTTATTAGTATTACTTGTGAAAATGACTGATTGGATTACTAATTATTGTTTTTATATTTGTTTAAACCTATAGCATGCGCTGAGCCTTGGTCTTGCAAAAATACTAGCTTTTGCCCGCGGCTCCGCTCGCGTTAATTTAGTATTTGACAATCAATTCGGGTTGTTCGGGGAATTATAGTTAGGAGGATGAAAAACCTGTCTATCGACACTCTAGACTCACAAAATGAATTAGGTACTTAAATAAAAATAAAAATTAAAGCTCTTAACACACCACTAAAGTTTATATAATAATATAATTCAATCATGATTCGAAAGACACGTGGCGCCATCTATTATCATAAGAACATTATTGTTGTTTTCCTTGGGAACAGTAGCTTTTTTCGGGATTAAAGATACCCTAGGTCCGTTTCTGTACACCTGACAACGTATATGCCAAATTTCAGGATGATCGGTTCAGTGATTTAGGCGTGAAAAGGTAACAAACAAACAAACAAACTTACTTTCACATTTATAATATTAGTTAGGAAGTTAGGAAGTTAGGATTTCACCTATTCACAAGACTTGTAACTCGTCCCAGTGTCGAATATTAAACCATGCGCCGAGTTTTTCAGATTTCGTAACTTAATTTTAATTTTATAAAATAAATACTTGATATACTCGTATTGTTAATTCGTGACCAAAAATGTTGAACGTCGTGATTACAACAGTTTTTTATTAATAAAGATTAATTCAATTGATAAAGATCCCTATCACAATAGTTATCAAACTCTGACGTCAAAACATGATATGTTTAAACCGCATATAGAAATACTCATACAGGTACAATTAACAGCAAAAGTCAATGTGTCGTATTGAGAGCGTGACGGTAGACAGGGGAGAATGAATAGGTGGACCTTTGGGGTCGCGGGCGCACAGAGTGGGGACTCAGTGCGCCCACCGAGTGACCCCAGGGAAGACGGTGGCACAGTGGTCGGTGCTGCCGTGCATAGCGGGGCTTAGGGGAGGCCCCTTTACAGTCTCCACAAAGATGTGCCTTTCAGGCGTTGCACAGGGGGGGTTCCGGAATTGGTATTTTAAGACGAACCGGGACCCCCTCTAAGTGCTGATGGTGATTACAGGGGTGGTTTTAGAGCGGTAAAAATCCCACACTCCCCGGCGAAGGTTTCCAACCGAAAAAAAAAACACGTGTGGCACTCGGAGACTGCCACGGTAAAGCTATTGCATAGCATTTTTTATCAACTTATGCAATTATAATTATTCATTTATTATTTATTTATGCAGTATTTTTTTTCTTTGATATTAATTCAAGTACAGTCGTACCATATACACACACGTTAAGCGAACGCTCGGTCGAGCTACATGGTAGGCGGAGTGGGGGGTGTTAGGTTTTATTTTTGTTACGGAATTTCTTGATTCGGTCGCCGCGCTCAAAGCCCGCGATAAAAGCTATGCAATAGCTTAAAAAGAAAAAAAAGGGGAGAATGGAAGTAGAAAACGTGTTGTACCACAAGTAACATGTAATAAGGGCAGAAAGATTATGGTGAGTATGACAACTAGCAGAGTGCTTTCCCCAAATAAATTGGAATAAAGACAAGCCAATGATGGTGTAAGTACAGTTTTTTTGTGAAGGAGCTCATCCGGCGAAGAACCACCACCATTCCTATCACGTCCAAACGTCAGTCTAGTGCAATGATTGAGCTTAAAGCACATACCCTTTCGATCGCCAGTTCGATGCCAAATTCTGCAGGAAAATTTAAAGGAATCCTCTCAAAGAAGGGTAGGGACGCACGTATTGCAGATGTCAGATAGGCGACGGTGACAAAGTTATTTTTAGTGGATAGGAAATCCGACATAACTCTCTGTTCTCTCCAGACGGAGGGTATCCATGAGGATGTCCTTAAACAAAAATAGTCCTTAAAGTTTACTGCTGAATTTATGACTTATTTTAGATTTCTGACTTACCTATTTTGAAAACAACAATACTCATCGTCGTCGTCGGTCCTTTTTTTTTTTTGGGTCTTACTGACTAAAACCCACCCGTGTTCTTTCAGTTGCCTGTGCGCCAGGGCCACGGTAACTAACTAACTAAAAAACTGTAACTAACCGTCGTCGTCGGTCCAGGGTTCGATTTCCAGGTCAGGCAAAATTATATTGTATTTACTATTTGGAGTTTTTAAGTATCTGCCCGGAGTCTGAATTTGCGCCCGGTTGATGGCAATAGGCCTACCCCTACTACATGGGACTTAAACATAACCGGCGAAATGTGGGTATACCTACGTACACTTCTGCCCAACCCTCCGAGGAAAAAAGGCGTGATGTTATGTTATGTGTAACATCAGTCGTTTTAAAATTATATTAAAAAAAAAAAAGCTTTATTTATCATTGATGTTGACTGTACATAACTTAGTTTTTACTCAAGTATCTTTTAACTATGGGTTTACAATGAACTTCTTAGAAGAATGCGTATAAATAGCTACGTTTTTTATGTCGGTATGTGAATACAGTATTGTTTATATGTATCCGGGTCTATGAAAACCAAGGAAAAAATATGATGACAATTTTCCAACATGGAATTGATGTAGAATAACAATGGACCGAATATACTACCCTAGGGCACCCCTGGTATAGGTAGTCCCCCTTGGCTCAGAAAGAGAAGTTGTTTTCATTTATTTTGTGATTTTATTTTTTATTGCCTGTCATTTAAGGATGACTTTATATAGCCCAGCGCTCGTGTTTTTTCTGATATCAAGTTAACATTATTACAAAATCGAATGCTTAGGCCAAGTTCATGAATACAACAGATTTTATGGACTGGTTATCCATATTTCTATATTATTGGAATAATTTGGTTTATTTGGTAAGCCCATAGCTCACCATTTAGGGTTGCGAAGATCAGATAGGCAGTCGCTCTATGTAAAAAACTTGTCTTCAGCCCCATCTGGTTAGACTGGAAGCTGACCCCAACATAGTTAGGAAAAGTCTGAAGATGATGAGCTCGCCATAATATTTTATTAATTCTGGCTAAAGCTATATTATAAGCATCAAGCCTGTAATCACCGATGGGATAAGCAGATGTGTACTTATAGTACACCAACATTCGCCAGTTATGTTTTAGTCCCACGTAATAGGGGGCGAGTCTATTGCCATCAACCTGGCACAAATCCAGACTCCGGGTTGCTACTGAGAAATTACAGATGGAAAAACCCAATAACGCTTTGCCCGACCCGCGATAGAACCTAGGACTTGATGGTCAGTGGTAGCGCTTGCGACCAACGAGGCATTCTAAGGTCTCAAACTATTGTGCTTTAATATAAATAGCACAATGCCCCCTTTTCTTATAAAAAAGACAATACATCCATAGTCATGCGGACGTCCGTCCCGCAGAAGGCTGTAAGTGTATTTAAGTGGTACAACCAGCGGAACGATTACACGCTTGTTAGTTACGTCTCTATTCGGGGTGAGAGATAAAAATGGCGGAATTTATTCATTTAATTGTCTTTTAGCGTGTCGGCACGAGCTCTATGAGAATATTAGCGAGTCAAACTTATATACAAAGCATTTATTTCAATTAAATATTCACAGGCATTTTTGTATTGGCAAGGAGTCAGTCAGATAGTCCAAACTTATAACTAGTTGCCGGTTCAAGAGCGGAGGAACCTATGGAGGAGAACGAGCATAAAACTCCATAGACATTTTAAAATTAATAATATGTTACTTAGTCAGCACGGCGGTTGGGATACAGACTGCTCATCCAACGTCAAATTACAAATAACAGTCTTTGCAAATAAATAGTAAGTATTTAGCTGTCGCAGGCCTAACCAAACCCAAACCGAAACCTAAAAACTAATAAGAAAATAATAATAATAAGAAAATCAAAAAAAAAATATAATCTTTAATATACTCTCCTATCGCAGGTATGCTGGAAGAGATTTCTTTAGAAATAAGCATCACCTTTGTACGTATTTTTCTGGTCCTTTCTTCTTGTCTGTTTATATATGTGTGTACATAAATGGTTAAATAAATAAATAAATAAATAAGAAAAAGTCAAATTAAATTAACTCATATACACACACACACACACTAAAACTCACTAGCATACATCACACAAGCACTTTATCTTTACTTAGTTTTCTATTTCTTTGTCTTTGCTTTTATTTTACAATTGCATATCCGTTATAATGTTAAGTGGAGGGGCGAAGTCACCTAACACAAGCAACCTCTTGCTTAAAAGGTGATCTCCAACTCATGTATGTAAAGCATTTTATGTAATTGCAATAACATTTATTTTTTAGTATCTTTACCCAACTGCCCCCAAAAGAGAGGATTAGTTTCCCTTTTCAATAAAACTACCACGGTGATTTGTGACAGCACGCTTTTTTTTGGGTGGGAAATCAACAAATCATTTCTCCCGCTCTGGTCGGAGCACGAGGGCGTGTCTGACTTTTAGTGACTAACAGTTGTCTGTGCGCCAGGGCCACGGTAACTCTTTCGAACAATCCGCGACCCCGGCAGGTATCGGCCCTATCGGACCCCGTCAATGGTGCTGACATCTCTTTGAGGCGCGCGTGGAACACAACGCGCCGTCGACCCGGGCCTGGTTCTTACTGGACGGCGAGCTACCCATTGCTCGGCGTCCGCAAGCCCGCGCCTACTGTGGCCGGGAATCGGCTATCGATTCCCAAAGCTTGTATTCCACAAAGGTAGGCAGGCAGAGGTGTACTATAGCAAAATTCCAAAATATTCGCAATGTCAGCTTGAAGTCTGGATTTGCTCGGTATACCATGACAATTATACGGCCTACCCAAACATGCTTTCTTTGGTATTGTTCGTCGAATCGTTGAGCTCCTTAAGTTCTGAGTTGAGCTGCACGATCACTAACAAATGCGTGCACTGACTGGACAGGTCCACTCAATCTGTGTGGTTTTTCCTCAAAAGACCCATTTCAGACACAAATCTACATGGTCTTCACATGATCTGACCAAGATTATGTCTGGACTTTAAAAGAGACTGTGACCTGTGAGTTTGTTTCGGCCTTTATTCTCAGAGTTGTCAGATAGGAAACGCCGACCTCATCTAGTTTTTAAAATATGATTGACGTGTAAAAGTGTTTGTACAAACCTACTTACAGAAATAAAATCATTTATTTTTATTATTTAATGAAGTCGCCCCCTATTACGTGAGACTTGACCATCGCTGAGAAAATGTAGGTGTACTAATACGCCTCTGCCAGCTCTTCAATGGGTTCTCCTTGTATTGTTTATCAAGCATTTTGTTTGCGAACACATTTCATAAAAACTACATATATTTATTTAAGTTTTTGCCAATTTAAAGGGCACGGAGACGTTAGCAAGACCAAGGGCGATCCCATCACGAAGTAGAATGTGTGTTGTTTATTTATTGAAGGTTAGTCTTGGTACTGTTCGCGAAAATCAATCAAGACAAGTATTGTTGATTCTAATGATTATAATTCTGTAAAGCCATATTTGTTACGGCCGCGAATCATGTTTTAATCAACATACAACCTGACACGGATCAGCAAATTGCAAAAAAAACGTAAGAATGTTTGAATTTCTCGGGCTACCTTAGTGCATGCTCCTTACGCACTAAAAATAGAATGAAAAAATTAAGTTATAATTAAATAGAAGTTAAATAATCTCAAAACAAACAAAGTTAGAATAAAATCAGGATTTAAATTAAATTTTATAAAAAAAAATAAAGCAATATTAATATCCAAATCAAGATTAAAATAAAGATCAAATTAATTTAAAAAGTTTTAGACTTCTATACAACAAGTGCGAGTCGGACCACGCACAATGAAGGGTTCCGTAGTTGGGATGAATTTATCCCAAGAACGAACTTAACATTGTAGATTTGTAGTTGAAAAACATGTTCTCCCAATACGTTCCAACTACAAATGTAATTTGGTCGACTATTACTCGTAAACTTGTAAAGCCTACTTAGCTATAATAGTTTTCCTTTTAATTTCGTTATATATACTACCGCCGTGAATTTTTTCACCTATCCAAAAGCAACCATTTAGCTGGAAGGGGGGGAGACACTTGAGTCTAACAAAATCTAAAAATGGTCTCTAAATCTAAAAATGGTTTACACAGACCCGTAATTTTTTAATGGCCTATCCAACCATACCCTACACCATGGGATAGACGAGAAAAAAAAAACACCCCCATTTTATGTATACAGGAGGTACGCAATTTTTTTTTTTTTCGTCGTGTTATTTTACCACTTTTTCGGTGTGATTAATATGTATATCCATGCCAAATTATAGCTTTCAAGTACTAAGAGTCTCTGAGCTAAGCTGCGGACGGACGGACAGACGGACTTGGCGAAACTATAAGGGTTCCTTTTTCCTACAGAACCCTAAAAAGTGCAGGGTGGTTCGATTTAGGAGTCCGGGAGTGGTATAATTGGGTACAGCGATCCATTGACACCACACCAGCCGGTTAAATCATAACCTAAATCACAAGTCTGTAACCTTAACTAGAGGTCATCTAAACAAAGCGAAAGGTCATTGCATTACATTCACGGCCATCTCTAATGGTGCGAATAATAAACGGGCAAATCTATTGGAAGCATTTATTTCCTTAATTAATTGTTCAAATCATTTTTTGGCGAGCAAACAAATCGTTCATATTGATATCCGGTTTTTTTTATAACTTTCATGATTGATCGTTGTATGGTTTGTTGGTTTTCTATGGTTTTTCGCACGACGATGTATCAAGAAATATGACTGAGGTTCTTGCCCGTTCTTCTCCATTGGAACCTACTACGCTTTGGAATGGGCAACTAGCTTCATCTTTCTGACTGACCGACCTCTTGGCGATTCAAAAGTGTGTGTTATTGGTTTATCCCAACTAAGATTATAAATGCGAAAGTAAGTTTGTTTGTTTGCTTGCTACGCTTTCACGCCAAAACGGCTGAACGGATTTGCATTAAATTTGGCACATGGGTAGACTATGACCTGGATTACGACATAGGATACTTTTTATCCCAATATTTTTGCGAAATGGAGACTTATTCGGGTAAAACCGCTGGGCGCAGCTAGTTTGAAATAAATGCTTTGAGTTTGAGTTTGAAAACCGCCACATTGGTCTAGTGATCCCAAGAGCCACTGCTGACCAATAGGTTAGATTTTCAGGTTTGATAAAGTCTTAATTACATATAATAAGGTCACTATATGTCCTCCTAGGGAATCCACTCCCTAGGATTCCCTAGGAGGACATATAGTGACCTTACTGGTGATGTTCTTCAGAATGATCAGGAGCGTAGTTCTCGCAACCGGCGTGCGTGTATGACCAGATGTATGAACGTAAACGAGACAAAAGCAGTATGTAAGGATCGTAGCAGGTGGCGTTCTGTAGTTTCTGCCTACCCCCATGGGAAGAAGGCGTGAGTTTATGTATGTATGTGCATATTAGGTTTTATCACAGAGTGTTTAGATAGGGTTTAAATATCTATCTATGTGAGGTTTTTCAAATAGATAATTCTCAGTAGCAGCCCGGAGACTGGATTTGTGTCCGGTTGATGGCAAGAGGCTCGCCCCCATTACGTGGGACTTAAACATAACTGGCGAAATGTGGGTGTACTATAGGTACACGTCTGCTTAACCCTTAGAGGCGTGTGCTATGCTATGCTTTATAGCTTGAGTATAGTTTTTAGGGTTCGGTACCGAAAGGGTAAAAACGGGACCCTATTACTAAGACTTCGCTGTCTGTCCGTCCGTCTGTCTGTCACCAGGCTGTATCTCAAGAACCGCGATAGCTAGACAGTTGAAATTTTCACAAACTATGTATATATGTTGCCGCTATAACAACAAATACTAAACACAAAATAAAATAAATATTTAAGGGGGCTCCCATACAAAAAACGCCATCTTTTGCCTATTTTTGCTCGATATCAATAAATGGTAACAGGTAGGCATCTAATTTGTGTACCTACTGTTGTTTACCTAGTAAATGGCACGGAATCCTTCGTGCGCGAGTCCGACTCGCACTTGGCCGGCTTTTTATCGTATTCGTATTCGTTTATTTTATTTATTGATATATTGCCGTGGTTAGCTGATATATGGCAAATAATTTAATTTAATGTTCTCTGTCTCGTAATGTTAATTACTTTGCATACCTACTATTGTATAGAATCAAGTTTTTTTGTGCTGCTGGACAGTTTGTTGCGTCACTTCTTCTCCCCAGCTAAAGCACTAGGAAGTGGCGAAGGGCGGGCGTTTTGGGGGACTGTCTTATGTAATTTTGACGTTCGAAAAGTGCTGATTCTCAGCCTAATTTAAATAAATAATTTTTGATTTTGATTTTTATCAGTCTATAGAGGAATGAGGAACAGGGTGTAAAGTTTAATCACACCTCCATAGAAAAGGGAGGATCCTCCGACCAGACGGGTGTCGTGTCTGGTGGGCAACTGCCCGACGATTGATGTCGGGATGTTGTATATATGCTAGTTGCGCGGTAAACTCTGCTTGCGCGATGCAGGATTTTGCGTGACGTCAGTATGACGCGTAGCTCGCATGTGGCGTTGTAGATGCCGCTACAAGTCTATCTATTTAAATTCACTGGTAAACAACGCACATCCCCGTAACCGCTGCTTCTAGAAGCAAGATATTTTGCACAAGAGTTTCTTTTACAATGAAGGTTAGCACTAAATAAGGATTTTTGAAAATTCATACCCTAATGGGGTTTAATAGGGGAAGAAAGTTTGTACATCCCATAATTTTATTTATTTTCGACTTTTGTCTAGTTTTATTTCATTATTTTTTTCATTATTTATTACATTATATATATATATGTTATATTATTTACTATATTTTATTCATTATTACACAGTTTAATATCGTTTAAAGATTGTAAAATCCGTTCTGATCTGACGCGATGCGAGTCGTTTGGTGCAAATCATCCTTAAGAAGTATTTTGCTTTTTACGAAGGAAGTCTGTCGATCAGTAATTTGCTAGACACGATAATTTATAACATAAAAAGTAGAGGGTAACAAAAAATAAACAAAACGTCTTTTTCCTGCAAAAAGAAAATGATTTATCTTTTTTTAAAGAAAACGTGCACTTTTCACACGCATTTTAAATGAAAATAAATAAAAAAGATACACAAAAAATCTCCCTCAAAAGTATTTAAAAGAAACTACAGCACGAAATACGTTTTTTGGTCATAATTATAAATACGTGGTGGTAGGCACTTCGACGCGCAAACTGAAGCCATGAATTCAGAACATGGTTCTAGACTTCCAAACGCAGAAATTTATGGTCGGTTATTTAAAAAATAATTGCTATTCCATACATTTTGACCACGTAGATATTACACTTTTCTATGAAACAGCTGTGTTTTTTAACACTAACGAAATGACAGTAATCGAAATTCAATATGGCGACAACCAGACGCCATATTGTTAAAAAGAAAAAAAAAATTGTCGACGAACTATGTCAGGTGGGGTATCGTTGAATAGGTCTTTAAAAATCATTTTTAGATTTTTGTAATAATTTTTCATTTTGAATGACCATTTAGGATCTATAACGACATTTTCAAAACTTATAATAAAGCTGTGATAAAGTTCTTACATAATCGTATAATAGGTATTATTAAGGACAAAACCAGAACGCTTTGGAAAATAATTTAAGCGACCGTTACCTAAAGCAGAGAAAAATAATCCTAACTAAAAGGTGTAAAATAAAAACGTTAATCTAAAAAAACCCGACTGCGTAAAAAGCGAACTTTAAAAAACATGGAAACTAGATGACATATTTTTGTCTCAAACCCCACCCCAATCTCATGCAGTTGGAGGCATCTTATTTATAACAATAAATACCTAATGCCTCCGACTGCATGAGATTGGGTGTGGTGGGATTGGAGACAAGAATCCTACTTCCTACTATATCCTACTAATATTATAAATGTGAAAGTGTGGATGTTTGGATGTTTGTTACTCAATCACGCTAAAGCGGCTGAACGGATTTGGATAAAATTTGGCACATGGGTAGACTATGACCTGGATTAGGACATAGGATACTTTTTATCCCGATATTCCCACGGGATCGAGATTTCTGCGGGTGAAACCGCGGGGCTCAGCTAGTATGCCATAATTTTTAAACTTCGCTTTTTACGCAGTCGGTTTTTTCTATTTTTTATTACAATATATTTAGTCCACGTTTCATAACATCTCTCTTTCTTTCTTTCCAGACGAGCGCTAGCCATCCCGCCATCAAATGGTCCGTATTCCCACGACCGTTGCAAGATGTACTCAGCAGACTTCAGCAGAGCCTTAGCTGAAGGAAGAACCACTCCTGACGATGAGTGGGCGGTGGTACCTTGTCAGAATGGTTGGGAATACAACAAGAGTGACGTACCTTATGATACTATTGCTTCGCAGGTGAGTCCATAGTTCTCCAGCCTTTTTTTTTTGGGTGGGAAATCAAATGACTTCTCCTGCTCTGGGCGGAGTGGGAGGGCGTGTCTGACTCTTACTGACTATAACCCACCCGAGTTCCTTCAGTGGCCTGTGCGCCGGGGCCACGGTAACTCTTTCGAACAATCCGCGACCCCGGCAGGCATCGGCCCTGTCGGACCCCGTCAATGGTGCTGATAACTCTTTGAGGCGCACGTGGAACACGACGCGCCGTCGACCCGGGCTTGGTTCTTACCGGACGGCGAGCTACAAATTGCTCGCCGTCCGCAAGCCCGCGCCTACGGAGGCCGGGAATCAGCATAGTTCTCGAGTCTGGGATTGTAATAATAGCTTAACGAGTGTTTAAATGTTAACTAGTCATCAATAGAGTAGTGGGGTTGACTGCCCAAGGTGGTAACTGTGGCAAGTATAATTTGAATGCTACAAGGATATTTTGGAGCTCGAATGACGTTGACATGGGGGCGCTGTGGGTAAATATTTGTGCAATTGTTTTGCGAAATAAATTGATAAAACAAGATGGCGGCGTTAGTTCCAAATTTGGCCACGCGCCAAAAGATTCTTGTACAGCTGTAGCAGCATAAGTATCGCCACAGGTGCAAGGTATTCTGAAGAAACTAGGAACAGATGAAACTAGGAAGTATATTGAAGTCTAATCCTTTAGAAACTTTGTTTTTTTCAATAGGAGCAAAACTGGGCGTATTATACGCCTTTAGTTGGCTAATGGCATGATTTTGAACGCGCTCGCAGCCGTTGTATCACAGCAAAAATTAAATTTAAAAAAATCTATACCTTTGACAAGAGGTTGAATGACAAAAACGCTAAATTATAGTGCGTTGACCCCTGCACCTAGGTTGGCAAGGGTCATTGTACTATAATTTCGTTACAGATCAGTCAGCTTTTTGCTCACGAGTAAATTAGTATTTCTGCGGTTAATTTATTCCTTTCATTACTGCTGGTAGATTAGTGCCTACATTTGTGGACTGTACCCTAAATTGACAGTCGTTAAGGGTAGACAAAGCCCAAAAATCGGAGAACCGGATATGGCGTTACCCAGCAACTGGGTTGTGGAGGTCGAATCTATAGACAGTCACTTCATGTTAAATACTGCAGTATTCAACTGTACCCTGTTAGACTGGAAGCCGACCCCGACATAGTTGGGAATGGAAATAAAGAAAGAAAGAAAGAAAAATATTTTATTTGGGACTCGCACAGGAAATCCAAACATTAAAACAAAAAAATAAAAAAGGAGCATTTAAAACTAACAAAATTAACATAAAAACAACAATAAACAAGTTAAAAATAAAAGACCCGTGTGAGGTCAAAAAGGCTCGTATCTCAGCCTAATGCTGCGATATTTAGGAAAAAAAAACCGGCCAATTGCGAGTCGGACTCGCGCACGAAGGTTTCCGTACCATTGACTAGGTAAACAACAGTAGGTACACAAATTAGGTGCCTACCTGTTGCCATTATTGATATTGAGCAAAAAAAGGCAAAAAAATCGCGTTTGTTGTATGGGAGCCCCCTTAAATATTTATTTTATTTTGTTCTTAGTATTTGTTGTTATAGCGGCGACATAAATACATAATTTGTGAAAATTTCAACTGTCTAGCTTTCGCCGTTCTTGAGATACAGCCTGATGACACACAGACGGACGGAAAGACAGCGAAGTCTTAGTAATAGGGTCCTGTTTTTACCCTTTGGCTACGCAACCCTAAAAAACTACCGCAACGCTGGTATTCTGATAGGGCCCGCTGTGATGCCACAGACACAACTACAGACATTCTATAAATCCCACTAGGGTCTTTTTAAATATTTTTTATTAATAAAAAATAGTAAGAAAATGAAGCAACAAACAATAGTTTAGAAAAAAAAACACAAGTATATAACCAAAAACCAAAAAAGAAGTGGCTAGGCTGATGGCGTACCTACTACGCTTTGGAATGGGCAACTAGCTTCATCTTTCTGACTGACCGACCCCTTGACAATTCAAAAGTGCCTGTAATTGGTTTATTAGAAACTAGCTTTTGCCCGCGGCTTCGCTCGCGTTAATTTAGACTGACTATCAATTCGGGTTATATAATTCAGTCATGATTCGGAAGACATGTGGCGCCATCTATTATCATAAGAACGTTATTGTTGTTTTCCTCGGGAACAGTACTTTTTTGCGGGATGAAAGGTAGCCTATGTCCGTTTCTGTACACCTGGCAACGTATATGCAAAATTTCAGGATGATCGGTTTAGTGGTTTAGGCGTGAAAAGGTAACAATCAAACAAACAAACAAACTTACTTTCGCATTTATAATATTAGTTAGGATGAATGCTTTGAGTTTGAGTTTGGGTTCGATAATTATTTTCTGAAACCTATGTCTTTTTTTCTTTTCAGTTGGACTGGGTGTGTGAGAAGGACAACTTAGCAGCAACTGCACAGGCTATCTTCTTCTGTGGAGCTATTGTAGGTGGTCTGGTCTTCGGCTGGATAGCCGATAAGTACGGAAGAATACCAGCTTTAGTTGGTAAGTCATAAGGTTCAATTTTGTTTATTGTTATCAGAATCCAGGCCTGCGGGGTAATGTGCGTAACACACTAACATTAGGAATGGCTGTCATTTTGACAGTTTAACAACATTCATTGCGTTATTTACGTTGTTGAGCAGACAAATTTTTCGAACATATGAAGCATTGGTTTAGCAATATCCATCAAAATGATTCAGATTGTGATTGATAGTGTGTTACGCAATTAAGTGGCTGGTTGTTTGCCGTTGCATAATCGGCCTATAATATTCCCACTGCTGGGACACAGGCCTCCTCTCTTCGAGAGGGAATGGGCTGTAATCTACCACGAGGACCCAGTGCGGGTTGGTAGATGTCACATGTCTTCGAATTTTTGGTTGTAGGACATACCGGTTTCCTTACGATGTTTTCCTTCACCGTTTTGAGAGCAGTGGTGATAAAGTTATTTAAAAATAAAAACCGCCTCCCTGGGTTCGAACCCATGACCTACAACTCATAAGTCGAGGCCGATACCACTGGGCCATCACTGCTCTTTTGCCGTTAAGTATTATGGAAATATTTTGGGTCGGGAGAAACTCATAATTTCTTTGCTTTGTTAACCCTTTAACGGGCAGTACGAAGTACATAGATTTTTTGTTTTAATGAGTGTTGACGTAGTTAGAGGCCCCCCTACAAAACATTTCTGAACAATTCCTCCCCCTAGATATCCCTATTTACTTTTATGGGAGGTGGCAATATATTTTTTGTGTACTTAGATTGAAAATATTAGTCTGCCAAATCGATTACGCGCCAGATTCAAAATACCGCTGTGGCAAATATTTTGCCAACGCTCGTGAAAGGGTTAAACCAACGCAGTAACATCAGTTTTTGGGAAGCAACCAAGCAAGTGACTTACCTAATGGTTAGTTATTAGTCACCGCCGCGCGCCGCCTATAAACATCTGCAGTACCAGAGGCGGTTCAATAATGTTTGACAAAAAACGAATGACAAATGATCATTTTAAAAATAACAGTCATTATTACATTATTAACTAATAATTTGACAAACATCTCATTTCGCAAACATATTACTTTATAAGTAATCATTTGACAAAATACAGATTTCGCAAAATGTTTTAAGCTTTGCAAATATTTCAAATGTTAAAATATTTTATATGTAATTCCAAAAATATTCATTTGACCAAGTACTTAGTTTGTGGAATTTGCGATTTTAGAAAATTATACCATTTGATTGATAGTCAATTTAAAAAATACACGCTGCCCTAACCAAGTAAAATAGGTAGAATTCGGTTCTGGTACTCGCTGGTCGCTGCCGCGGCACGCTCGCTTCGCTCGCTCGGCTCGTGTGTTGTGGTCGCAGTTCGAACCTAAACTAAACCTAGCCATTTCTGTTCAATTAACTTAAAGCAATGCATTTTGTCAAACGTTATTTATGCTTTGCGTTGTTTTACCAATTAGCATGATTATAAAAAGATTAGTTTGTCAAATGATGTTTTGATGTAATGAAATGTTGTCTTTCAATTATATGTCAAATGAGTTATATAGAGAAATAATAGTTTGTAAAGTGATAACTTTATCAAGTATAATTTTACCTAACGTTATTTTTAAAATGAAAATTTGTGATTCGTTTTTTGTCAAATGACAGGACACCACCAGAGGCATCACTGATGCGTTGCCATCCTAGATACATTCTGAAATGTCTCATGCCTGTAATTAAAGCTTGTAATATGAAAGTGTATTTATTTGTTTGTTATTTTTCACACAGCAACGTGACAACTGATCGATGTTATCTTAAGATAGAAATAGTATAGGTAATGGAGAGTGACATTGGCATTAAATACCAGAAAAAACACGGTTCTTTTAGGACAGACCACGGGGCAAAACTGAAGCACGAAGTAAAATCTAACACTAAACTGTTAAATTTTTTTATCTTTCAGGCACCAATCTCCTGGGATTCATAGCCGGTGTGGGCACGTCATTCTGCGACAGTTTCCTGACCTTTGCACTCTGTCGGTTCTTCGTGGGACTGGCTTTCGACAACTGTTTTACTATGATGTATATCCTTGGTAAGTAATAATATCAAATTAAATAAAAAAATAAAAATAATTAAATAATAATAATATTAATGCAAGTGCACCCTCTTGCACCCGTTCCAGGCGTCCATGCACACATCTTCTTTATCAGGCATGGAAACAGCAAAAGTATTGACAAACCAGAAATCTTACGAGACCCAGAAATGTATTAAGACTAAATTATTTTAGCTTTCAAAATCAAAATATTTTATTTCACATAAACCTACATTGGCACTTATGAAACGTCAGAAGCTAGGTGCATGGTTCCAATTGGTTGTGTTCTATGGTGAAGACCCGGCAAGAAACTCCACGGTTACTCTTTTAAAAATAACGGGCTTTTACAATGTTTCAAATTACAGTGTTGATAGGTATGGGAGGACAGTGTAGGCCTGTCAACAAGTTACAAGTAGGTACTCAACAAAATAGAAAAAGGTCTACAAATCTATAGTCTACAAGTTAGGCCTACAACGTTCCTACATTCACAAAATATAGAAGAATCTATATAAAAATAAAAGCCTATTTAAACCGAGTTATAATCCTGTCTACAAAAGCCATAAGTAAATAGTTGAAATAAGAATTGGAGGTATATAACGTCAAATAATGAGAAGATTATGTCAAAGAAGAAAGTAAAACAAAAAAACAAAATTTTTAAAATTATGTAAACTTTGTCTTTGTCAATGATACTAACGGATATTTCTCTTTCAGTGCTAGAATACGTTGGGCCAAAATGGCGTACATTTGTCGCCAACATGTCCATCGCGCTATTCTTCACCCTGGCTGCATCTCTCCTACCCTGGATCGCGTTGTGGGCAGATGATTGGCGAATGTTTGCGATGGGCACAAGTCTGCCATTCGCATTGGCTATTCTAACGCCATGGTTGGTTCCTGAAAGTGCTAGGTAAGATTACGACCTATTCTGTTATGGCTACCAGCAGGACAAAATAAGATATATCAAATTTAGTTTTTGAACGTGATACAGGAGAAATCCGAGAATGGGACATCGTTTTTTCACAAATTCTAACACCCATTACGTTCTTTACCACAAAAGCTTCATAAAAGCTCTAATGTCTTATATAGGAAGAAATTTTAACCAGTGCGGAAACTATGGCCATGAATTCAGCATAGAGTCTAGACCCCCTAGCGTAGAAATTTTTGGTCGGTTATAAAATAAAATATTGTTGGTTATAAAAAAAAAAATGTTGTTCTATACATTATGATCGCGTAGCTATTGCACTTTTCTATGAAATAGCTGATATATTTTTTTTTGATAACCGAAGAAAAAATTATATGATAGATGGTTTAGAATAATATGCTGATTTTTCTTTTTCATTTCATTTCATTTATTCGTGAACAATTTACATTGTATTGAATATACATGCAATTTACTTAAAATTATAAGTATGAATTATTAATTAACTTTCCAAGAAATTCGAAATATAGTGACTAACAGTTTCAAATATAATGTCGAAACAGTTTTAAAATACTACTAGACAGTTCAAAAATAGTATAATTATGATGTCAAACAATTTTAAAGCAATTTTAAAACTGTTTTTGACATTGTAAGTATGTCAAAAACAGTTTTAAAACAATATAATTAAAATGTCAAACAGTTTTAAAATAGAATGTCAAACAGTTTCAAAATACAATGTCAAAACAGTTTTAAATATAATATCAAACAGTTTTAAATATGATGTCAAGAGATTTTAGATTATAGATGATGTCAAAAGTTTTCATTTATCGGCATCAGTTCTGATGTCAACGAATTGTAAAAAATAAAACTTAATATTTAAAAATTCATGGCCACAGTTCGCGCACTGGTTAAAATGTCATCCTTTATATACAACAGCAGCCAAATTAACACACTTTCTATGACAATCCGAAGGATTTTGAAAGAAGTTCCTAATCCGTTGCTTCATATTATTGAAAAATTCGTCTGCTCGACAACGTCATAAACGCAATGGATATTGAACTGTCAAAATGAATGGTATTGCCATTGGATTGTCACGCAATTACCCCGTACAGTGGGAAGAGTATTATTGTTAAAAAACACAGATGACGGACCTAGGGCCTTTTTTTGTAGTCTGCTAATTGTCACTCAAATTCTTACCTTGACTGATAGTCCAAAGGAAATCTTGGAGCCCCTGTGTCAGAAGAATCCTGATATTCTGAAGATCCCCATCCAAATCCATAAGGATTTCCGTCGAGATCACAAAAAGTAACATGATTCTTAATATTTTCAGGTGGTTGGTGTCTCAAGGAAAGATCGACAAAGCGTTGACCATAATGAAGAAATTTGAGAGGATTAACAAGACTAAAATCCCTGACAAAGTACTCAGTGATTTCACAGTAAGTTTCCTTTCTCCATTCTAGAGAAAATGGGCTTTAATAAGTTACCTATTAAAATCGACTTGCAACAAATTGCACTCGAGCAACAAATAGTTTTAAAGATTCTGTAGAGATAGTGTTACAAAACGAATCATTGTAATTCATAATCAACATTTTAGTGCACTATTAAGCGATATTTCATATTTTCATTCAGTTATATTGAAAAATTAATCAAACAGATACATTTTTGACAGCTATGTGCGACGTTGCTAACTTACAAACTGCACACTCTTAACGTCATTGAAAAAGGTCCGCTTCCTTCTTATTGTGCACGAAAATGACAACGATAATCTCATACTTTAACTTTTTACTCACAGTTCGCGTTATGGAATACAGTTCGCGCAAAACTTTGTAAGCCCTCTGAACGTAGGCCCAAGAACGAAACCTCGCATGGCACAATTGTGTGAGAGTGAGAGAGTGCCCTCGAACACCTATATTATGCATACTGCGCAGCCACTCGTTACAACTTCCGAAAGCTCATAAAGTTTTGCGCGTACTGTAGAATAAAATCTTTAACTAAACATATATCTTGAACTCTCAACTACAATAAAATCCAACTATCACTTTAAAATTCCTTCCAGGAATCATCCCTGAAAACTATCAAAGAATCTGAAGCGGAATGCAGGACTTACTCCGTGTTGGACCTGTTTAAAACGCCCAGGTTGAGACGTAACGCTATTCTTCTCATCGTCATATGGATGGCCATATCTCTGGTATTCGATGGCCACGTCAGGAACGTTGGATCATTGGGACTGGATATCTTCCTGACGTTCACCATTGCTTCGGCTACGGAGTTGCCTGCTGATACTTTTTTGACGGCTGTTTTGGATCGGTATGCTATAAAAATTTTCGTTCGTTTTTTATAAATAAGGTGAATCAATCAATCTAATGCCACTAAATGCTTTTAAAGAAATCCGTCCCTATAAGGAGTATTCGATACCGTTTAGACTCTGTATAAAAATCTGTAAATGATAAATGATTTTATTTCTGTAAGTAGGTTTGTACAAAAACTTTTAAACGTCAATCATGTTTTTTAAATGGGATGAGGTCGGCGTTTCCTATTTGACTACTCTGAGAAGAAAGGCCGAAACAAACTCAGAGGTCACAGTCTCTTTTAAAGTCCAGACATAATCTTGGTCAGGTCATGCGAAGACCATGTAGATTGGTATCTGAAATGGTCTTTTGAGGAAAGAACCACACCGATTGAGTGGACCTGTCCAGTCAGTGCACGCATTTGGCAGTAATCGTGCTGTACAATATTAAAATTCTCCAGAACTTCATTTTTTTAACGAATTTTGTCTTTTTTTTTCCAGGTGGGGTCGTAGATGGTTGGCATGTGGTTCGATGGTCATCAGCGGTATCTTCAGTCTTTTAGCTACTGCTGTACCCGTTGGTAAGTGTTTCTTCAAGAACTTACATTATCAAATGTTTTAAACTAAGTTATAGAGAAATCAATATGTAGATGATATCTAATGATGATATATATAAGATGCTATCAAGATGTAGACACATCATAACCATCATGCAAATCTTAATTTTCCTACTTACCTTCTTCTTCTGTTCTTCTTACCTTATTTCTATGTATGAATTTGTTGAAGCTGAAACCTGAAAAAAGAAATGGAAAAACCAACAGCATTTACAATTTACTAGGAGATTTAAATAGCCTATCGTAATTTGTTGACGCTGATTGTTCATAACTTTATAGAGGTATGAGGAACAGGGTGTAAAGTTCACTCATACTCTATAGAAAAAGGAGGATCCTCTGACCAGACGGGTTTTCATTGTCTCTGGTAGGCAACTGCCCGAGGATTGATGTCGGGAAGTTGTATATATGCTAGTTGCGCTGTAAACACTACTTGCGCGATGCAGGATTTTGCGTGACGTCAGTGTGACGCGTAGCTCGCAGGTGGCGTTGTAGATGCCGCTACAACAATACCTATTATTTATAAAACCAATATAGTATTCTCTAAAATCTTCATTTATTTGTCTCCAGGTGGTCCCTCAGCCTCTCTAGCCATCCTCGGCCGTTTCGCCGTCAACATATCCTACAACATCGGTCTCCAGTACGCCGCAGAACTGCTACCCACCGTGGTCAGAGCTCAGGGGGTCGCGCTGATACATATCATGGGATATGTCGCTTCTATCGTGGCTCCATTCGTTGTTTATTTGGTAGGTTACCTTTATTATCTATGTTTTAAAGTATATTTACGCCATTCATTTGACGTAGAAGACCATAGAAACATTTTTTATTTTATAATATCCGTCGCCCAAAAAAAAACACTACACAGTCAAAAATAACTTTAATTTCGGGAGTCTTTATCAATCTCTTTTTAAATCTCAATGCGTCTTATATTAAAGAAAGAAGAGAATATAATTTATTCTTATAACACAAAATAGAAATTACAAAAAAGTGAAAATAATGTTTTAATAACAACAGTGTGTGCCTCACGGCTGCCCGCAGCCATTAAGCTCGAGTACTGTACCATGCTGGTCACTGCATTTCTGCAACTCTGCACCAAAATATTCTTCTTCAATCAACTCAATGATTTCTTCTAATATTTCTATAATGGTATGCGGTCACATCGATTGGCCGTCGTTTATAAGTATAGTCTTAACTAGAATATACTCTGTTTCCAGGCTAATGTATCCCAGGACCTGCCGCTCCTAATCCTGGGTGTGCTGGGAATAGCTGGAGGGCTACTTTGCCTGTTCCTGCCAGAAACAATGGACACTGACATGCCTCAAACTCTTCAAGATGGAGAGAACTTTGGAATGGACCAGAGGTTCTGGGACAATCCTTGTTTCCCCAGGTAAGGGGTGAATGTTTTATTTAATAAGTTTATGAAACTAAAGAATAATAAAGTTAGGTGTTAGGTTAGATGTCAGCACCATTGACGGGGTCCGATAGGACCGATGCCTGCCGGGGTCGCGCATTGTTCGAAAGAGTTACCGTGGCCCTGGCGCACAGGCAACTGAAGGAACACGGGTGGGTTTTAGTCAGTAAGAGTCTGACACGCCCTTCCGCTCCGCCCAGAGCGGGAGAGGTCATTTGATGATTTCCCACCCAAAAAAAAAAAAGTTGTTAGTCTTGGTAAAAATTGTGAAAAAAGAAATAATGGAAAAGGGAGGGGGAGGGAGGGACCGGCTCATATAATGGCTTGGGATAATAAAGGCTTTGGATGACGAAGGCAGAATGATCAATTAGTGTAAGTTGCTTACTTACGTAAGGTATAGACCAGTGATACCCAAAGTGGTTTATATCGACCCCCATTGTCAGATTCGACCCCCATTGTCACTTTTAAATCTGTGATATCTTCTAAGATATTCATTTTAATGATATGCTGTAAAGGGTAATTTTGATCTACATTAAATGTCCAACGTGTCTAACGTATTTAATTGGATAAGGAATAATACTGTATTGTTTAAAATAGCTTCGTAAATAACCCATATTTTTTTAGTAACATGTAAAAGATACAAATGGTTACTGTGGGTTATCCTTAGGAGATAGACATATATCATCGCGGATTTTTCTGTAGACCTTTTTAAGATATACAATTCCGTAGTACATTATTTTGATCTATCTCGTAAGATTTAGCCAGCGTTTGAAATGTAAGCGCCCAAAAATATGTTTTATATGACATCATTACAAATCTTTGAAATTCTCGGGTACAGACTTTTAACCCACAAAAAGGTAAAATTTAATTTGAACAGCAGTGTGCCTAGCGACACCCCAAAACACCAATCCTTTAAAAACTTTAAGACAGCCAAAGAATTATATTTCCCGTACCATTTTTAATTTTGCATTGACACGTGACACGACGTCGGAATATTTCTTAACTTTATCTAACCTAGACCCAACCATGGGATGTTATATGGTCAATAACATAACTGGCGAAATGTGGGTGTACTATATATATGTAAGTGCACCTCTGCCACACCCTTTCGGGGAATACAGGCGTGAATATATCTATTTTTATTTAACCCAAACACGTTGGTTCTTACAGGAAAAAAGTAGAAGTAGAAGAAGGTGACCAGCCAGACAGATACACCAAAAGAGCATCAGTTACCACCACCAGCGAACCCCAAGAGTTCGTCAGAGCAGTTCCAAGCGCCATCGGCTCTAGAGCTTCCATCAGGGCTTCTATAAGAGCCTCAACTAGAGCTTCAGCAAGAAGACGCGAGATCAGCAAGGATAGAAACGTTGTTTGAGCGCCTCTACGTTGAATGTAGCTTTTAGCCAAAAAAAACATGTACAAAATTGGGTTAAAGACCCTGCGCCAATACTGGGATAGTTGGTAAATAATTCGATGGTTTTTGGAAAAGATTTCGTATGATCTCAAATTGAAGTTAATGGGTCCTACTTTTTTCCGGAGGATTGCTTCGTCTTTTATTCTGCTTTCGAATCTCCGAGTTGGCTGTTGTGAATGGTTGAAAAAATATAACAAATTCACAAAAAGTTAATGTAAGAGAATTGGGAGTAGATTAAATTGATAAGGCTTTTAGAAGTTGAGGGTAAAAAACAGTTATGACAGGCGTTTGACGTTTGTTTTTTGTAATGAAAGAGACAGATGTAGCTCTGTCTCGCTCTGTCATCAGAGACATAGCTAGCTGGCTAGCGTTGGTTTTCTAAGATAGAGGTGACCGGTCACAAAATAACGACTATCCAAATACAGAGCGTTTTTGACATCATGGCGGCCGTTATAATGTGACGGAACCGCTTTGCTAGAAAACCGAAACTTAAGTGAACATGGCGCTTATGACAGGCGTTTGATGGTTTTTTTTTTAAGAAAGAGTTAGTTAGCTCTGTCTCGCTCTGCCATTAGAGACAAAAATAATAAATTGTTCTGTAAAAGCGTTAGTGGGGAGGCTTAACAAAATAGGACTGAATTGAAATGTAATACAAATGAATATGCGTGTTGCCCTAGGAATGAAACGAATCGTAAAACTTTGAAGTCTTAGAAAAAGTACTAAAAATTGGCATTTATTAGGACTTGTCTTAATAAACTTTTAGGATTATTTGATCTGAATTTTCCCTTTCATTTGTATTAGATAATATTATTTAAAAAAAACTATTTATTATTACTTAAATGCGAAGTACAAATAATAAACTTATTGGGTTTTATCTTTATTTGCGACTATGAGAAACAAAAATTGTTTTTTTATTATTATTATTTGTTTGGTTTTTACAATTCAAACAGAATCTGGGCAAACCCATATATATTTTTTTTTTTAATTTTTGTTTGTGATATTTATGTCATTTCTTGTCATGTCAGACAAATTAGACTAAATTATATTATTGATTTAAATTAAATTTAAAAATGATATTTGTCTATAACAACGATGCGCTCTCTTTTTTACTATAAAAATAATTTGTGATTATTTTTTCTGGCATATATTACTATGTATTTCCCCTGTCATCCAGGGCAAAGATTTATAATTAATTTAATAATTATTTTTGTACATAAATTCTTGCCTAATTAATTTAAATGTGATAGTTACCAATGTTAAATCTATTTTAGGTACATTTGTCGTGATTTGGGGTTCGTCTTAGAGTTTAAAGTTAGTCTGAAATAATTATCGACTGGAAATAATTATTGAATTCAGATAAAAACAAATAAAATCTGTTTTTAAAAGCAATAAGCAAGATATCAGCCATTTCTTTTTTCTGGTACCCAGTAATAACAACGACTTCAACGATTAATATATTTTATAAAATTATTAATAATTTTTATATTTTATTCAGACTAAGTTTATAGCTGAGACGCCTTTATAGGTTCATACCTATTATGTATAGTAAAAGTAAGTTATTAAACTTAAGTTTTACTATAAATTAAGTGTAAATAATATTATTTTAAGTATAAAAATATGTAATTATTATTTTCTTTTAAGTTATTTTGTTTTTGTTTGATTTTCAAGTCACTTTGAAAAAAACATTTTAAGAAACTTTGGTACCTACCTATCGTAAATCATGGATGCTAAAACATTTACAAATATGCCAATATTCAGAATCTCTAGTATTATTTTTTCCATAAAATAATATTATCAGTAGGTAATAATAAATCAAATCAAACAAATGTTTTTTAAATCCAATTAAAATATTTTAAAAAGGAACCCTTAAAAAAGCTTTTAAAAAAAAAGTAGCAACTTGTTTTGAAAAAAAGTATAAAATCATTATTGGTAACATCCCAAAACACAATTATTTATAAATACGAAAATGTGACTTAAAAATTATTAGCAAAACAAATATTATCTCGAATATAAAGTAGTCGAGAGGTGTCGTGTGACACCCGGTTGGAACGAAGTTCCTTTCGCTAATATTATGCATTAAATAAAATAACAGGCACAATGAAATAAATTAACAACGTTTAAGAGTAACTAAATGAAAAAATCGAAGACGTAGCGTTGGAAGGTCAACCACAAGTTGCATCGCTGGCCTGGTGATGGCTGCAGGAATCACCTGGGTGCGGGAAGCACAAAACCGGTCAAAATGGCGTGGCTTGGGGGACACCTATGTAGAAATACAAAAGTGTCGTGACGGTCAAAATGTTACACTCTTTTCTAGCTCTTATTCGCCAAGTGTGCAGAATATTACATGCGATAAGAAACTTCCTTCGAAAATAATATTGTGACAATTAGCAGTATTTTTTTGTCATTTTGTATAATTGCCGCCATCAATCTAAGGTGCAAAAATATATATAAAAATAGTGAAAATTCTGTGATAATAAAAACGGACAATAACTTACTTATAATGAAATAAATATTATTCAAGCTTAAACTGTATTTAATTTTTTCACAAGGAAGAAGTTCGGGATGGCCTGAGAAGAGGAATCCGCGTCATGAGAAAGAGGCTACGGGCCATGGTACCGCGGCATAATACTAGCTCGCAGGTGTGCACGCTGCTCACTTAAAGTCAAAATTACTCTGTTTCGAGTTTACTGCACAACTTTTTACACGTGCAGCCTGTAGGCTGGGTATTTTTTATATATACAATGACATGAGTATTTACTTGTAAAGTATTATATTATTTTAATTTTTGTGAATGTGAGGACTATGTGGGTAATTGCTGTCTTTTTTTTTCTAATTTAATTTTAATTATGATCTGGCCGTTTTGAGTAATTTATGCGGCCTACCCAAATGTCCTTTCTTTGGTATTGTTCGTCGAATCGTTGAGCTCCTTAAGTCCTGACTTTCTGAGTCGAGCTGCCCGATTACTGACAAATGCGTGCACTGACTGGACAGGTCCACTCAATCTGTGTGGTTCTTTCCTCAAAATACCATTTCAGATACCAATCTGCGTGGTCTTCGCATGACCTGACCAAGATTATGTCTGGACTTTAAAAGAGACTGTGACCTCTGAGTTTGTTTCGGCCTTTCTTCTCAGAGTAGTCAGATAGGAAACGCCGACCTCATCTAGTTTAAAACAACATGATTGACGTGTAAAAGTGTTTTTACAAACCTATTTACAGAAATAAAATAATTTATCATTTATACCCAACGGTCGTACAATGCCCTTCGTGTCCAATAAAACAACGCTCTCAGGGTATTGGTGGGGCTGCCCCGTTTCTGTAGCGCATCGAGAATGGTCGCGGACGCACACATAAATTGCTTTTACGCAAGAATGCGGATGAGGTGTGCCTCCCTGGTGCGCAGAGTACAGGCCAGCTCCAACAATATTCTGAAAATGATAGCATTTTTTTTTTTTGAATTTCAACTCATCGTTTTGACCACTGAGGTCCTGGCTACTTAACCGAACTGTCCTGTGGGTGCCTTAATGATTTTACTCAAAAGAGCCTCCAGCCAGGAGCGGAATTTTTAATACTAAAACTTAAATGACCACACGCTAAGGGCACCCCCTGTGGGGTACGGACCTCGGCTTAGGGCGTCACTGAGAGAGGGCAGCGAGTGGGGACAGGCTGGATCGAGAGTTTTATAATATTATGATTATTAACAGGGGAATTAAAAGCTACAGGCTCAGCTACGACGCGGGCTGGGGCCTCATCGGACAAAGGTCGGGGGGGTCGTCGCGTGGGACCTCGTCGCAGAGGTCGGAACGATGGCGGTCTGTAAATGATCACTAGCAGGCTCGATTGCATTTATATCAATCACTGTAGTGCCATCTCCCATGGGATGAAATAAATGTAAATAAAATAAACTAACGTAGCTCTTAAGTTTACTAACACATTGAGTTTTTGTTGCTTGATCAAAGAATTGATCATTATTATACTTTTCGCATATCTCGGGACCATAGGGTCCCGGACCTTTGGTAGGCATACGAGGAGCCGAAGCCAACTCGCAGAGGCCCGTTAGAATCTATAAGTTAAGGAAGTGAAGCACTAGCCGGCGATTATCCCTGTATGCACTGTGCAAGTGCACACAAGGACAACCCCCGGTTGATGTTGAACTATTGCAGGATGTGGAAAAAAGATATTGGTCTATGAATTTGGGTGCCTAGAGTGGACTAGTTACCTAGAACTATGGAAGGACTATGACCCCTGCCTGAATAATGTTTTATATATACACGGATAAAATGGCAAGGGGTGACTTGCACACTCAATAATGGGCCCCCGGAAACCGTCGCTAGCACATAGTGACGTAGCGACTTAGGGGCAACACTTCTTGAGGTGCTTGAGGAGTGGAGAGGTATTCCACGGCTATCAGAACAATCCCAGAGCCCGGAAGATGGTCAAGATCCCTACCAGCACTTACTGAAATACTTCCTTCCTCCGAGCACGTTTGCTCTTGCGAATCTCCACTCAAGTCAGCCAATAAAGGCAAGAAAGAGGTGGGAGCTCTATTCCTCGTCATTGTTCACTCCAGCCGGCCAATAAAGGCAAGCCAGAGGTGAGGAACAAGACTTCTCCCGGGAGACAGGGTCCGTGGGGTCGCTACTGCCCAACAGCTCGCCACATGCTGCCCTGCGGGTTTCTGTATCTCTCTTGGTCTGGCTCGTCACCCTAGACCTGTTTAGGCAAAGTAAACTCTACCAGTACAGACCTAGAGTTCAGGAGCGCTGAAGTCCCACCACGACGTCAACGTAGAGAAACAGCGGTGGGGGTAATTATGTGGATTTACTGCGAAACGCTCAGACAGTAAAAACAACATCTCAGTCTGTTGCTATGCCGTTTATCAGTTAAACTAATTACGATCTTAATGGATGATATCATTCTGTGCATGCGATGCGCGAATGTTTTTATAACGTCCATAAAGTGAATTGTATGTTTGAAGATATTAGGGTGTGGTGAATATGGTGGGCGCAGTTTCAAGATTGTATGGGGTGTTGCGTCATTGTCCATTGTTATTAATAACTAACTGTTGGCCGCGACTTCGTCTGCAATCCAGGATGAAAAGTAGCCTATGTTCTTACCCAAGTCATGGTCTATCTGTGTGTCAAATTTCATTCAAATCCGTTCAGTCGTTTTTGCGTGAAAGCGTACCAAACATCCATCCATCCATCCATTCTCACAAACTTTCACATTTATTACCTACTAGCTTTTGCCCGCGGCTTCGCTCGCGTTAATTTAGACTTTGACTATCAATTCGGGTTACAATTCAATCATGATTCGAAAGACACGTGGCGCCATCTATTATCATAAGGACGTTATTGTTGTTTTTCTCGGGAACAGTACTTTTTTGCGGGATGAAAGGCACCCTATGTCCGTTTCTGTACACCTGACAACGTATATGCAAAATTTCAGGATGATCGGTTCAGTGGTTTAGGCGTGAAAAGGTAACAAACAAACAAACAAACTTACTTTCGCATTTATAATATTAGTTAGGAAGTTAGGATTAACGTTGTTGAACAGACAAAATTTTCGATCATGTGAAGCAATGGATTAGCAATATCCTTCAAAATGATTCAGGTTGTGATTGACAGTGTTACGCAATTAGGGTGCTGATGATATCTCCTTGGAGTTAAATTCTACTAATGCATAAAGGAGTGATTATTTCTAGCTGATAGTTCATTTAATGCTTAGTGGTAACATTCCCATATTTTTCGGCAATACTGGCCAGCGGGGTAATTACGTAACACACTAACAGTAGGAGTGGGTTTCATTTTGACATTTCAACAACATTCATTGCGTTACTTACGTTGTTGAGCAAACAATTTTTTCGTACATATGAAGCAATGGGTTAGCAATAAATAGGCTTCAAAATGATTCAGATTGTGATAGATAGTGTGTTACGTAATTAGGGTGCTGGTTACCCAGACACAATAATTGTATAAATATAACCATAATCAGACTATAACGTTCCCACTGCTGGGGCACAGGCCTCCTCTCTGTGAGAGGGAGTGGGCCGTAATCCACCACGCGGGCACAGTGCGAGTTGGTAGATGTCACATGTCTTCGAATTCTTGGTTCTAGGAAATGCCGGTTTCCTCACGATGTTTCAAATTTTCTTTAGTTTTTTGCAAGTTGCAGCTCTGTTTTACGTCGTAGGTTGATCAAAATGCGATTCGCGACTGTAGGAATGATATATTTATTGAATTATCAATTTCATACCAATCTTCAAACTTTGGAAATTTGTTTCGCCTAAGGATATTACATATATGAAAATTCTTAAGTGGAACAAATTTCCAAAGTTTGACGATTGCTATGAAATTGATGATTATTATTCAATAAATATATCATTCCTACAGTCGCGAATCGCATTTTGATCAACATACGACGTAAAACAGAGCTGCAATTTGCAAAAAACTAAAGAAAATTTGAATTTGGCGAACTACAGCTGAGAATCCCCCTTAAATGTTTATTATTCGCTGCTCATGCAGTCCTTTGATGTCTTGCGTTGTAACGACGTGGCTAATAAAGCCTGATTGAAAGTAATACTGCGAGTTCAAACAGACAAAGATTATTAGTTGGAAGATCAATATCGACATGTTTAGATAGACGGCAGTGTAGGCAGAATACTGTAGTTTTCTCTTAAGGCGGAACCTTCAGGGTAGCCCGCGAAATTCAAATTTACTTACGGTTTTTGCAATTTGCAGGTCACTGTCAGGTTGTATTTTGATTAAAATATGATTCGCGGTCGTAACAAATATGGCTTTACGGAATTATAATCATTAGAATCAGCAATACATCTCTCTTAGTTCATATTACTGTATTAAATTACTATTTCATGAAATCATGACATTTGACACCAATTCTAACTTAAGGAGTTGTCTTGCTGATTCTAATGATTGTAATTCTGTAAAGCCATATTTGTTACGACCGCGAATCATATTTTTATCAAAATACAACCTGATATTGACCTTCAAATTGCAAAAAACGTAAGAAAATTTGAATTTCGCAGGTTACCCATGCGCTTCCCCCTTAAGTGCAAAGTAAATGCCCTCATGGCCCTGTGGGATACAGTCTCACCTCTCTCGTGTACGAGGTTGTGGGTCCAAATCTGGGCAAGTACTTACCAATGTGGTTTTCTGGGTTTCGTACTCAAAGGGTAAAACGGGACCCTATTACTAAGACTCCGCTGTCCGTCCGTCTGTCTGTCCGTCTGTCACCAGGCTGAATCTCATGAACCGTGATAGTTAGACAGTTGAAATTTTCACAGATGATGTATTTCTATTGCTGCTATAACAACAAATACTAAAAAAAATAGAATAAAATAAATATTTAAGGGGGCTCCCATACAACAGACATGATTTTTTTGCCGTTTTTATAGATAATGCTACCCTAATGGAACCCTTCGTGCGCGAGTCCAACTCGCACTTGGCCGGTTTTCACAATAAAGATGATGGGAATGTTTGTATGACTGATGACCAATAGAGTTCTAATGCATGTCAACTTATTGCCTATAACCGGTAATTACTGTATAGAGGTATGCGGAACAGGGTGTCCAGTTCACTCATACTCTATAGAAAAGGGAGGATCCTCCGACCAGACGGGTGTTGTGTCTGGTGGGTAACTGCCCAACGGTTGATGTCGGGATGTTTTATATATGCTAGTTGCGCAGTAAACTTTGCTTGCGCGATGGATGCAGAATCTTGCGTAATGTCATTGTGATGTGTAGCTCGCATGTGGCGATGTACATACCGCTACAACTGTAAAAAAACATTTTATCTCATAAAGCAATTGTAATGTTTTGAGTCAATAAGTAATATTGAGTATATTGATATTGAGAACTGCAGTGAATATTAGCGTCACAAACTATAATACATTTACACGGTACTTGAAGTTCTGATAACTCTTTACCCCGCACCCTAATTACGTAACACACTATCTATCACAATCTGAATCATTTTGAAGCCTATTGCTAATCCACTGCTTCATATGTTCGAAAAATGTATCTGCTCAACAACGTAAATAACGCAATGAATGTTGTTGAACTGTCAAAATGAAACCCATTCCTACTGTTAGTGTGTTACGTTATAACCCCGCTGGTATTTCACAGCCTTCTGCACGTTATGAAAATTGATGTTTATAATATAGACTTTCATGTGATGTAAGAGTGGTTTTTATTGGGTGACCCATCATTCTTTACTTTGAAAACATCATGATGAAACCTGGACTTATAATGAATGAGCTCCTTAAGTCCTGACATCCTGAGTCGAGCTGCACGTTTACTGACAAATGCGTGCACTGACTGGACAGGTCCACTCAATCAGTGTGGTTCTTTCCTCAAAAGACCATTTCAGATACCAATCTACATGGCCTGCACATGATCTGACCAAGATTATGTCTGGACTTTAAAAGAGACTGTGACCTCTGAGTTGGTTTCGGCCTTTTTGCTCAAAGTAGTCAGATAGGAAACGCCGACCTCATCTAGTTCAAAAAATGTGTTTGACGTTTAAAAGTGTTTGTACAAACCTACTTACAGAAATAAAATCATTTATCATTTATCAATGTAAGTCTGAAATCGCCAACCCGTTTTGAGCAAGCGTGGTGATCAATGCTCATGCCATCACTGTATGAGAAGATGCCTCTGCTCTGCAGAGGTATATTAATAGGTATTACAAAGTATTATGTGAAAAGTGCTACAAAGATATTTTGGCGCCTGAAAGAAATTGATAGGGGGCCGTTGTTGGCATGGCCTAAAAAATCAAGGTCTGGCACTCTGGGAGTGACACATGCTTACTTCACTATCCAGTTGCCACTTTATTGCAACAAAACACGAAATATGGAAACATTTTCAGTCAAGATTCTGTAAAAAAATATATAAAAAGCATTTAAATTGTCATTTCATTTGTCTAATCAAACGAAACAATTAAATTTAAACATATAATTACGTAATTGTTAGTTAAAACCTCATTGTTTTACCGGATTCGCACAGGTAATAAAGGCGGTTGGGGAGTTATTATTACACACTACTGGTAACACAGCGGTGATGACGTAGACTTGTGTCTCCCACGTGACCACTGTGTCTCGGAATGCTATACCTGGCGAAGTATATTATTATACCATGGTTGTTGGTAAACATTTATGAAGTTATCACATGCATTATATTGACAGTTGACAAAACAAGATGGTAGCATCAGTTCCGATTTTGGTCAAAAAATAGAAAACAAAACAAAATGTGTGTATTATTGGCATTACACAAAAAACACCTTAAAACTAAAAAACTGAAAGAAAACAATGGTATCTATTAATTATTAATCTTTATTTATTCTGACTTCAATGCGGTCTACAGTGTTAGTAAAAAAATAGCTTACCCTGTGTTAGTTGTTAATAATTAAAACAGATTTGCGCGGCGGGGTAGTTGCGTAACACACTAACAGTAGGAATGGTTTTCATTTTGACAGTTCAACAACATTAATTGCTTTATTTACGTTGTGGGCAGACAAATTTTTCGAACATATGAAGCAATGGGTTAGCAATATCCTTCAAAATGATTCAGATTCTGATTAATAGTGTGTTACGCAATTAGGGTGCGGGTCCTATTTTTGCTGTATTTAGTTGTACGATCGTTGAAAAAAACTAACCAAAAGTAGCTGTTCTCTACATTTTGTATGGTATCCATATCAATATTATAAATTCGAAAGTAACTCTGTCTGTATGTTACCTTTTCACGTCTAAACCACTGAACGGATTTCGATAAAATTTGGCAAGGAGATAGATGGCATTCTGGGGAAGGACATCGGCTTTTTGTCTCGGTCGCACGATCCCTTGGGATAACTTCCGACATCCACGCGGGCGACGCTGCGGACAGAATCTAGTATAAAATAAATTAAAGGAGCAACTGATTTTAACAGAATAAAGGCATTATTTAACGGACTTTGAAATGCCATGCAAAAAAAAAACTATATCCGTATTTTTTTTAATCTTTTGGGGCTATCTGAATCGGGCCCTATCAGAATACGAGCGTTGCGGATTTTTTTTTTTAAATATCGTTGCATTATGCTGAGATAGAAGTCTTTTATTTTTACTTTAAATTTTATTTTTATGTTGTATGTTTTATTGTTAGTTTTAAATGCTTCTTTTTTTATATTTTTACTATTCATTTTTTTTTTTTTTTTTGTTTTGATTTCCTGTGCGTGTCACAAATAAAATATATTTCTTTCTTTCTTTCTATATTTCTTATCTGCGAACACGATCAGGCCTTAGTCTATGCGACACGCGAATCAATGGAACAACATCATTAATTAAGACACTTGTACACTTGATTATTTTCCTTAGTAACCATGACTTTGTATGCAACTAGTTGTTGCAATAAGTAGTTTGACTATATCATCACGCCTGTATTGTCAAAAGGGCTTAGCAGAGGTGTACCTATAGTACACCCACATTTTGTCAGTTATGGTTAAGTCGCATGTAATAGGGGGCGTAGGCGTGTAGGATCATTCGGTTCCCTACAAAATGGTTCAGCTGGATGGTGCTGATCCACGCGTCATGTTCGTGGACGGGCGCCGTCAGTTGAGACTGGTTATCTCTTAACTGCCACGGCTTATTTTTATTAATAATCTTTTATTTTGAATTGTTTCTTAATATATATTTCTTTTACATTGTTCTCGCATATAGAAGCAACAAGAATAATGTACCCAGGATTTTGTAATATCTTGATTTAAAAAGAGTGTCCTTGGAGTTTCTTGCCCGTTCTTCTCCATAGAGATCTACGTTTTGGAATGGGCAATTAGCTTCAACTTTCTGACCCACTCTTTGACCATTCAAAAGTGCCTGTAAATGGTTTAATTGAAATAAATGCTTTGAGTTTGAGTTTGATCACACGGGTATAAATCCAGTCCGGGGGCTGCAACTGAAAAATTCTAGATGGAAAAACACAATAATACTTTACCCGACCCGCAAATTGAACCCAAGACCTCGTGCTCAGTAGTAATAATAATAACCCCACCTCCGTTTCTCTACGATGACGTTGTGGTGGGGCTTTGCGCGCTCCTGAACTCTAGGTCTGTGCCGGTAGAGTTTACTTTGCCGAAACAGCAGGAGTAGCGTGACGCTTTCTATTTCTTGGAAGACAAGACATAGCTATTTCTATACAAAGTGACATTTCGTTTCTCCATTTTTGACATCGCACCGTAAAAATCCTTCTACAATCTGTCATTTTGTCTTTCGTTTCTACCGATCGTTGTCTAGGTCCTTTTATATGTAGACTATTTCAGAAGAAAGTTTTCTAGCCCAAACGTCAAAATCACACTGACAACTGACAGTTGTCTAAGGTAGTGAAGACAATTTGATTTTGTAATCGCCATGCTAAAGACAGTAGAAAACTTTTTACTCGACGGCCACAAAGTATAAAAATGGAATGAAAATATGGATTTTTTTAATTTTTGTGTGGATATTGTGAAAAATGATTACCTACATGTTTAGTTTTTGGGGTTTAAGGGCTTCATAAAGGCGGTCGAAATTTTCATTGTTTTTGCGATAGGACACACCATTTTCGAGATATAAGCAAAATAAAAGGAAAACGTGAATAAACTACTGAATTTCATAAAATGTGCAGTTGCTCCTTCTACTTTACTGCCGTCGTACTGTCCTCACAGAACGTCATTTTTGTCTATTCTTCCGTCGACAAAACCCGTTGCTATAGTGGTCATGCTACGCGTGCAGGTCTAGGGCGAGAAGCCAGACCAAGAGAGATACAGAAACCCGCAGGCTGGCTATGATCCCTTAGTAACCATGACTTTGTGTGCCACTTGTCGTTGCCTATATTGCACCTTCGATAGGACGGGCATAACTGACAAATATCTAAAAATGACTTAAATACGCCAAAGTGCTTTAAAAAGTCCCTTTTATCCTCAAAAACCAGGAACCGTATCAATATCAGCTTAATGCCGCCAGGTTTTAATTTTAATTTTACATTTAGTGTTTCATGAACAGTAAAAAAAACAATTCAGAAATTAAAATAAGCCAAGAGATGACCAGTCCCTACTGACGGCACCCGTTAACTAACATTTCGTATGGATCAGCACCATTCAGCTCAACCATTTTGTAGGGAACTTTTTGATCCAACACACACACCACCACCAGCGAGACATTTGAGTGAGCATGACATACTTCTCAGCCACCAGGGCACATTCAAAAAGTCAATGAAAGACAAACCTAGTAAATGGTAGCTTTATAGGAGGTACATAGTACTCACACATGTGCTATGCAATTATACATTACTAAAAGATTGAATTTATACAATGTAAAGATAGTTTTTACAATCTTCAGTAGTTCCAAATGCTAATCTATTTGTTAATGCGCCCTTGTGGAGCAGGATCAGCGCAAAAAAAAAAAACAATTCAGAAATTAAAATAAGCCGTGGCAGCTAAGAGATGACCAGTCCCTACTGACGGCGCCCGTTCACGAACATGACGTATGGATCAGCACCAGTCAGCTCAACCATTTTGTAGGGAACTTTTTGATCCAACACACACACCACCACCAGCGAGATATTTGATCCACTGCAGAGCAAAGGCCTCTTCTCATGCAGAGATGGCATGAGCATTGATCACCACGCTTGCTCGAGATAGGTTGGTGATTTCAAACTTACATCTATACTATGTATGTAGGGGGTAATCTCTGGAACTGCCGTTTGGATTTCAAAAATTCTTTTTCTATTTGTTTCTTGAGGAAGGTTACAGGCTATTTAACATCACGCTTTGGCCCTTAGGAGCCGAGAAAAAAATTTAAAATGTTAGAAAGAACGCTAAGCGAAAACGAAGTGATAGCGCGGGCAGGTGATGCGATGCGACTGGGTGGGTCGGGGGAACAAGAATTTTTACGCGGACGAAATCGCGGGCAGGAGCAAGTTAACCATAAGTCCAGGTTTCTTCACGATGTTTTTCCTTCACCGATGTCAGTAATGTCCAAGAAAAACTCAGAAAGTATATGCTTAAAGTATGTATATATTTATTATAGATATTTTATGTAAATTTTACACCACACACTACCTGCAATATTGTCTCTCCTTCTCCCTTTAAATCCCTCCAAATGTTGTCTTTAAAAGATCGCTTTTAACGATAAGACCGCCCATTGTGTCACTCTATGTAAAGTTTCTAAATTTTTTCTGCAACTAGCTGACCCGGCAAACGTTGTTCTGCATTTTTGTCGGTATGAAATATACTTTACGACCTATTCGCATACCTAAGAAAAAATATACATAAAAATCGGTCGCGCCGTTCCGGAGGAGTGCGACCATAAACACCGTGACACGAGAATTTTATATATATAGTTTTGTATGGTGTGCATAACAAAGAGTTATTATATTCAACTAGCTTTTGCCCGCGGCTTCGCTCGCTTTAATTTAGACTTTGACTATCAATTCGGGTTATAATTAAATCATGATTCGAAAAACACGTGGCGCCATCTATTATCATAAGGACGTTATTGTTGTTTTCCTCGGGAACAGTACTTTTTTGGTACTTTTTCCATATAAAGGGATTACTCACCAAAGCAAAAAAGTAACGAGAAATTCCAGGGAACGTACAGTCGATTGTATCCGCTGACTACTCACATATCGTGGTTAAAAATTTGAAATTCCAGGGAACGTACAGTCGATTGTATCCGCTGACTACTCACAAATCGTGGTTAAAAATTTGAAATTCCAGGGAACGTACAGTCGATTGTATCCGCTGACTACTCACAAATCGTGGTTAAAAATTTGAAATTCCAGGGAACGTACAGTCGATTGTATCCGCTGACTACTCACAAATCGTGGTTAAAAATTTGAAATTCACTTTCAAAGAAAGATTCAATATTATTGAATAAAATATCCATTCAGTAGGAATTCCAACGACAGAATGCGTTAAATTTTTTTCTTCTTGACAATGTTCAGAACAATTGTCAATTTTTGAATAATTCAAAAAAACACGAAATAGTTATTTGTGCAACAAGAGAGCAGTCGTTTTTTGCTGCGAGTGCTGATTTTGAATCCTGAGCAAGCGAAGGATTCAACGATTGAATCACGAGCGTAGCGAGTGATTCTAAAGTTGAATCTTGAGTGTGGCGAGTGATTCAAAGGCACGAGATGCAAAAAACTTTGCTCTCGTGTAACACACATAACTTTTCACTTCAGCAGCGAGAACACTTTAGGAGATAAAATAATAAACAGGAATAGATTGAAATAACTATTTATTGTGAATCAAAATAATTAACATTGTAGGTAGAGGTACCAATTCAATAAAATGGAACATTTTAAAAGTTAAAAGTAAAACTACTGCAATTCTGCAAATTAAAAGTAACCCGCTCTTTTATTTAAATTAAGGCGTGTCCGGAAATAGCACCCATGAAATTTTATTATTCAAAATATATTACGTAACATTATTGAAACTAGAAATAAATATTTACAGGTTAAATATCAGTTTTATTTGCAGTAAATACTTATTTTCGTTTAAATACAACAATAAGTTAAAAGTTCAATAAATTACATTAAAAGACATAATTATCTTTTTGCAAAATTTTTTAGTTAGTACGAAATTCCGAACGTGTTTGTCTTTGAGGTCGAATTCAAAATCGGAACTTCGAAAGGGCTGGTCTTTGTCTCTCTCTCTTTCTAATGGCGGGAAAGAGATAGAGTGTGAATGTTTCGAATTGTATGATTAACCCAAGCCTGAATAAGATATTCGCGGCTTTCTGAAAAAAATAATTAAAAAGTTACTTGGTCTCACTCAGTGAGCAAAATCGTATTTTGCTCACTGATTTCAGGCAGCAAAACCTACATGTTTGAGCTACTGAAGTGAAAAAGTAAAAAAGCTGACCGAATGACTCGTAAAAAGAATTTAATCGAAATGACAACAAAAAGTATCTAATTGCAGGAATTATACTGCAGTATGCAAAGTAATTAACATTACGAGACACAGAAAATTAAATTATTTGTCATATAGACGAGATTGGTAAATTTTGGGTAATTCTTGCCAAAAACAATAAAAAAGTCGATTTTGAATATCTAAAACACATAAATGTAGAAAACCTAGATCAGCACCCTAATTACGTAACACACTATCTATCACAATCTGAATCATTTTGACGCCTATTGCTAATCCATTGCTTCATATGTTGGAAAAATTTGTCGGCTCAACAACGTAAATGAAGCAATGAATGTTGTTGAACTGTCAAAATGAAAGCCATTCCTACTGTTAGTGTGTTACGCAATTACCCCGCTGCTGCCGCTGTAAACTTTTAAAGTTTTAAATACGAGGCTTTTGCATACTTTTTATTAGTGTATGTATTTTATCTACAATAGTTTTTTTTTTATTGTGTGTGTTGTTTGTGCCAAATAAACAATTTATCTTTCTTTTCTTTTTTCTTTTCTACAGGGTGGCCGGAACATTGACGTCCAAAAATTAAATTTAGGTCCCTCGTATCGTGGGGTATCCGAATCACCCCCATGTATGTTCCGCGACTTTTCATAGTTTTCGAGTTACGAATTTTTTTTTACGAATTTACCGAACGTAATTTTTTCACTTTAGACCAACTTTTTCATAACTTTCATCACAGTTACGAAGCTGATTATTTTATACATAAAAGTACTACTCACGTAGATTCAGTTGCAAAAAAAAAAATCTCGACAAAGCCATATACTTTTTTTTTAATTTTTTTTAGATTGGTCAGGTCGATCATTCTCAAAAAATCAGAAAAAAATTCGTAACTCGAAAACTATGAAAAGTCGCGAAACATACATGGGGGTGATTCGGATACCCCACGATACGAGGGACCTAAATTTTATTTTTGGACGTCAATGTTCCGGCCACCCTGTATAAGGTCATTCTAATACTGACTTTCGTTTTATGTGGGAATTGAACCTGTGACCCTTACGCAATGTCACTTTACGCCAAAAACTCATGCCTATATATTACTACGTGAATTCAACCCGATTGTCCTTGAGCCATCTCAATTTGGACATTCTAAACTATGAATGCCCGGGTCTAACTCAAACAAACACATTAATTAACAACAACCATAAACAGGTTGACAGGGACATCGACGCGCAACCTGTTAACACGGATTCAGTACGGATTCTCAACCCGCGTTCAAATCCTCCGCCAGTTAAAAAGAAAATTGCTGTTCCATACATTTTCAAATTAAAACTAAAAAAAAAACAGACCAAGGGATGCATATAGCGTTAGTTTGAACTTAGTCTATATTAGTAAACTCAATAACTTAAATCCTAACTTCCTTCCTAACTATATTATATATATCCTACTAATATTATAAATGTGAAAGTGTGGATGTTTGTTACTCAATCACGCTAAAACGGCTGAACGGATTTGGATAAAATTTGGCACATGGGTAGACTATGACCTGGATTAGGACATAGGATACTTTTTATCCCGATATTCCCACGGGATCGAGATTTCTGCGGGTGAAACCGCGGGGTGCAGCTAGTATAATATATAATCCTACTAATATTATAAATGTGAAAGTGTGGATGTTTGTTACTCAATCACGCAAAAACGGCTGAACGGATTTGGATGAAATTTGGCACATAGGTAGATCATGGCTTGGATTAAAACATAGGATACTTACTATCCTGAAATTTTATCGGAATCGAGATTTCTGCGGGTGAAACCGCGGGGCGCAGCTAGTATATCCTAACTTCCTAATCCTAACTAATATTATAAATGCGAAAGTAAGTTTGTTTGTTTGTTTGTTACCATTTTACGCCTGAACCACTGAACCGATCATCCTGAAATTTTGTATATACGTTGTCAGGTGTACAGAAACGGACATAGGGTACCTTTCATCCCGCAAAAAAGTACTGTTCCCGAGGAAAACAACAATAACGTTCTTATGATAATAGATGGCGCCACGTGTCTTTCGAATCATGATTGAATTATAACCCGAATTGGTAGTTAAAGTCTAAATTAACGCGAGCGAAGCCCCGGACAAAAGCTAGTATATAATAATTATACATTAATTGGCTACATGAACATGTGCCAATGGTACATGGCATTAATGGTTGCATGTCTACCAGTCCAGAGCCTGATAAATGGCCCATCTTGTCCGTCAATGTCAACTCAAACTCATACTCAAAGCATTTATTTCAATTAAACCATTTACAGGCACTTTTGAATTGTCAAAGAGTCGGTCAGGTAGTCAGAAAGTTGAAGCTAGTTACCCATTCCAAAACGTAGATCTCTATGGAGAAGAACGGGCAAGAAACTCCAAGGACACTCTTTTTAAATCAAGATATTACAAAATCCTGGGTACATTATTCTTGTTGCTTCTATATGTGAGAATAAAATATGCGTAGCTAAAATACTGTTAGGACTACCCCTGAATCGCGGCAACATCGATGCACACCGTCTGCGCATGATGGCATGAAAGTCATCTATTCGCGCTTCGCAAAACCGAGACAGCCCCAACAATATCCTCCGCTCCTCAATATTTTGACCGCGACGGTATTGCACTTTTCTATGAAACAGCAGATTTGTTTTGATAACCGATTAAAAATTTCTACGCTATGGGGTCTAGAATCATGAGCTAAATTAAGACAGCGCAGCAAGACGGAAAAAAAACAAGTTTCACCCGCGGCTCTTTGCCTACCCCTCTCATCAAACACGACGAAAACAAAACACAATCCCTTCCCGCCAGCAGAAGTTACCGTTTGCGCGTCGATGCCACTCTGTATAAAACTAGTAGAATCCTATATTTACCTAAACAAACCGACTGACAAGTGACAAGTCTTTAGAAACAATTAATATATCACTAAACGTATGAAACGGTTTCATTCAGGCTGTAACAGCGCGCGCCTTTGCACGTTTCGAAACGTTTTTTTTTTTCTGTGTTATATTTTTAGTCTCTGGTATAGCGTCTTTGGCGGGAACGACGAAAAAAAGTTGGTGAGTCATTAAAATTTGTTTATTTAACTAACTAGGCTAACTGTGCCCACGGATTCTCTCGAAATTATAAATATTTTTGAAAAGTTTAAATAACCATCAATACTCATTACTCAATATCTTTATTGCGTTACAATAATGTGTACTTAGGTGGTAACTAATACATACGAGTACAATTGATAGATATTTTTTTTGGGTATTTGATATGTTTTATGTATGTATGTATTTGTTAGGTATATATGTAAATGGTACACCTGCATACCTGCATTATTGTCTCTCCTTCTCCCTTGAATCCACCCAAAGATTGTCTGTAAAAGATCGCTTTTAGCGATAAGACCGCCCATTGTGTCACCCTGTGTAAAATGTCTACATTTATATCTGTAATTTTTATGGTGTACATAATAAAGAGTATTCTATTCTATTCATTATGGACCCTGTAGGTCACAGCAAAAGGGTAGGAAAGAGGAAGCCCTGTTTTAGGAGATTATTAAGTTGTTATATAATTAAAGTCAGGAGATTCCGAATAAGATAGTAACATATCTGTAAAATAGTGTCAGGTAAGTCAAATACCAATGAAAATAGGACCACCTCATCGATGGTCTGTAGCGCTACTTCTGAGCGTGACGTCCTGGATTAAATTCCCTGGTTGGGCAGTGTTATTGGGTTTTTTTATCAGGCATTTCTCAATAGCAGTCCGGAGTCTGGATTTGGGCCCGGTTGTATGGCAATAGACTCGTCCCCTATTACATGGGACTTCAACATAACTGGCGAAATTTGGGTCTACTATAGGTACACCTCTGGCTAACCCTTGAGAGAATACCTACAAGCGTGATGTTATATTATGTATAATCTACTAATATGTATTAATACCTAGTAGAGTTATACAGGGTCAAATTAAATTAGCTAGCGAAACTCCGCAGACGTGATGGGAATCGATATGTAAACATGATTAAAAAAGAAAAGAAAAATATTTGATGTCTTTCTTGGGGGGTCAACGACTTCTGTTGGTGTTGTTACTTGTAGTTTGGCTTGAGAAAATCTGTTTTCTTTTGTTTTATCATGTTTAGACATCGATTACCTATCACGTCTGTGAAGTTTACAAAAAAAACCAAAATATTTTTAGTGTTTTTTTTTAAATCATGTTAACAATAGGTACCTATCACGTCTGCGGAGTTTCGCTAGCTAATTTAATTTGACCTTGTAGTTTCAAGGAGGTATTGTATGAATCGTAACAAACTTCAATTTAATTACTTATTGTTTTGTAATTTACTTAACATAATAATTTTTGTAGACTATCATTAGTAGCAGCCGTATCATACAAAATTAATGATGGAGGTTTCCAACCCAAGTTCATTTGTTATCAGAGGTCGCTAAAAAAATAGTTAGTTAATTATAAAATGGGATATTATTATAAATATCTCTTAATAAATGATAAATGATTTTATTTCTGTAAGTAGGTTTGTACAAACACTTTTACACGTCAATCATATTTTTGTAAACTAGATGAGGTCGGCGTTTCCTATCTGACTACTCTGAGAAGAAAGGCCAAAAACAAACTCAGAGGTCACAGTCTCTTTTAAAGTCCAGACAAAATCTTGGTCAGATCATGTGAAGACCATGTAAATTGATATCTGAAATGGTCTTTTGAGGAAAGAACCACACAGATTGAGTGGACCTGTCCAGTCAGTGCACGCATTTGTCAGTAATCGTGCAGCTCAACTCAGGAAGTCAGGACTTAAGGAGCTCAACGATTAATAAGATTTAATACTGTAGTAGGTAACTAAAGCAACTTTATTAACCGCCTTCAAAAATGAGGAGGTCCTCAATTCACTTGTATGTTATTTAATTTCTTGGTAAGTATGTTTGTTACGCGGTATGTCCGGCAATTGTAGATCTATTTCGAAAATATTTTTTTTCGTAGATAGGGTATGGCTGAGGGGTCGTCCCATATAAATTTTATTAAGTTTTAAGACTATGGAAGACTATTAAGACCATGGATCGTAGCAGGTGGCATTCTGTAGTTTCTGCCTACCCCCATGGGAAGTATGCGTGAGTTTATGTATGTAAGTAGGTACGGTGAGGGCAAATCTAATGATTTCAGTCTTTGGTTGGCTTTACGGTGTCAAAAATTCTCCCTAGGAAAACACCACTTACTATCTTCAATAGCTTTCAGTGATGTCATTCGCCGGTAAATTGCAGACGCTATGTGGCGGCCACCGCTTTTCTAGGAAACCGTAGTTTTACATAGTGTTAAACTTAGTCAAGTTTGGCGCACGGTTGACGTAGTGGTTAAGCGATTGACTGCTGCGCTGCGTGTCGCGGGTTCGATTCCCGCACGAAACAAATATTTGTATGACCTACAAGTAGTTGTTCCGGGTCTGGCTGTTTGTGTATGTGAGTTTAAATGTTTGTAAGCGCACCCACAATACTGGAGAAATTCCTAGTGTAAAAAAAATACTAGAAATTGATGTCCAAAGTGGTAAGCAATTACGAAGGAGACTATGCCGACCTAGAATTTGTAACTTGATCTTGCAATGGGGAGGGTCGAGCGAAGCAATTTGTAGATGGTGTGACCGTATCAAGGGCCCTACGGACAACAATAAATTTGACATTTCGTTCATTCGTTCCATTTCCATTGGTTTTATTTCAATCTTTCGTTATTTTCGGTGATTTCAATATTTTAAATCAAGTATTTGACATGGAAAGTGTCAGAATTTTAAACCTCAAATATTTCCTCGTAATCACTTTCTTCAAAATGATTCTGACTGAACCTCGAACACCATCATCATCATCAGCCTACAGCAGTCCACTGCTGGACATAGGCCTCTCCAATTGCACGCCATTTAGCTCTATTACCAGCAACTCTCATCCAGCTGCTACCAGCTACCCTGCGAAGATCGTCGCTCCACCTAGCCTGAGGGCGTCCTACCTTACGTTTGCCGATTCACGGTCTCCACTTAAGAACACGTCTACCCCAACGGTCATCGGTTCTACGGCTAATACGGCCGGCCCACTGCCACTTCAGCTTGCTTATTCTGTGAGCTATGTCAACAACTTTGGTTCTCTGCCGGATCACCTAATTCCGGATTCTATCCCTCAGAGAGACTCCAAGCATAGCTCGTTCCAAAGCTCGCTGAGCGACTTTGAACTTATGGACCATCGGACACCGTTTAATTTAAAAAGAATCTCTACGAGTATCTTTAAGCCACAATCTTCTCATTTTAGGATCTTTCGAGAAAATATAGGCTCCAATTTCGGAGGACTTAGGAACACAACAACGCGTAATTTTCGCAAAAATAAAATAAAACCACTTCACGCTTTATATTATTAGCTTGTGTTGGGAACCAGCTACGGCAGCGCCATTTTGACAGCTGCCTTCCTCATCGCACTCAAATACTTACTTTAACCAAAAACATTGTAATAAAACCTGTTTATTTATTCAGTTCAATTATTATATTATCTGCAATTATGATTATTACGTTATAGTAAATAGGCTGCAAGTCTGTGAGTTATCTTTCATGTCTTATCTTTTTATGTAAATCAACATTACCGTGCTATTTATTACATGAACGTAACGAACATCATACTTTTGATATATCAAAGGTAGACAAAATTCTTGCTCCCATTGATTTGGTTACTTATATTTTGACATATCTCGGGACCATGGGGTCCCGGTACTTTGGACCTGTACGAGGGGCCGAAGCCAGCCGGCAGACACCCCTTAGGGAATTTTAATGAAATGCAGTACCAACTGACGACTACCTACCCTGTATGCACTGCGCAAGTGCACCCAAGGTCAACCCCCGGTTGGTGTAGGACTATTGCAGGATATGGAAAATGGACTATGGGTTTGGGTGGGTAAAGTGGACTGGTTACCAAGAACTATGGAAAGACTATGGCCCCTGCCTGATCAATGTTTTATGTATACACGGATAAAATGTCAAGGGGGTGACTTGCACACTCAATAATGGGCCTGTCGCTAGCACATAGTGACGTCGCGATAAGGGGGCAACATGTTCTGAGGTGCTTGAGGAGTGGAGAGGTATTCTACGGCCATCAGAACAATCCCAGAGCCTGGAAGATGGTCAAGATCCCTACCAGCACTTGCTGGAATACTTCTTTCCTCCAAGGACGTTTGCTCTTGCGAATCTCCATTCAAGCCGGCCAATAAAGGCAAGAAAGAAGTGAGAGCTCTGTTCCTCGTCAGTGTTCAGTCCAGCCGATCAATAAAGGCTAGCCAGAGGTGAGGAACAAGACTACTCCCGGGAGATAGGGTCCGTGTGGTCGCTACTGCCTAACAGCTCGCCACATGCTGCCCTGCGAGTTTCTGTATCTCTCTTGGTTTGGGTCCTTACCTGTGATCTGTTCTGGCAAAGTAAACTCTACTGGCATAGACCAAGAGTTCGGGGCGCGCAAGCCCCATCACCACGTCACCGTAAAGATACGGCGGTGGGGTTATTTATATTATTACTAGCTTCTGCCAGCGACTTCGTCCGCGTGAAATCTCTTGTTCCCCCGACCCACCCCTTCGCATCGCAAATTTCTTATTTTTTTTTCTGTAAGAACCTTCTACAAAGTTTGAGAAAACTTAAAAAAAAAAGATGGGCGAAATCGGTAAAGTCGTTCTCAAGTTATGGCGTGACCAAGGAAAATAGGGATTCATTTTTATATACAGGGTTACTGGTAACTCGACGTATTCCTTGCAGGACGTCATAGTAGGGTTAAAATGCAACAAATTAAGCCACCAAATGTTCTACCGAAAATCAGTAGTTTTTGAGTGATTTTTTAATAAAGTAATGACAAAAATTGCGAAAAATAAAATGATTAATTAGTGATCTTTGCCAAAGTTTTAGGCATTTTAGATTTTTAAATATCAACAAAGATCTGCTACAGCATCAGCTACTATAATAACTTAAATTCCAGTATAGTCGCGCCGTAAATCATTTTTAAATTGGATTTTTCATAAAACAACTAAAAACCTTATTATCTTAAAAACTACTGAATTTCGGTAGAACATTTGGTGGCTTAATTTGTTGCATTTTAACGCTACTATGACGTTCTGCAAGGAATACGTCGAGTTACCAGTAACCCTGTATATAGATTATATTTTGTTTTTTGCGGAGCACACTGTATACAAAAGCCATTATGGTGAAGTATACTTATCTCACAAAGCGACGCGCGCTTGTCTTGTGGTAAACAAGTGTACAAACAAGCTATGAATGTGTAGCGCGAGAAGTCTCGGTACCGTCCGAGACAAGGCCGATGTCGGAAGTATATGTGTGTGTTATGTGCTGGCGCTACTCGTCTTCAGCACACATTCACAGCGTGTTTGTACACTTGGTTACCACGAGTAAAGCGCGCGTCGCTTCGTGAGATAAAAATACTATATTAGTAACAATGACTAAAAAACTATGTTAGTAAAACTTTAAAGAAGCTAACCTAACAACATTCTTATAATTACGTGAGTCAACAAAATATTGGCATGTGACTCGGTATTAGTTCCAAAAATTACTCTTAGGTACAGACTGCTTATTGTCATTCAAATAGAAGTTGTCAACATTTTCTTGACTTGAAAAGGATTTTGTCGTCTTAAAATGTTATTGAAGATTTTTAAGATGAGTAGAGTCTATGAATTTTACGATGTTAGTCGCATGCGGAGGTTTTCAAAAGTAACATAACAACATTACTCATCATTAGTGCAGTCACTTAGCAAAAACAAGGGGTCAACCTCGGAATGAGAGAAAATAAAGAAGAAAAAGAAAGAAAATACGTTTATTTGCGGTAAACATGACGCAGAGAAAAACACACAAATAGAAAAAATAACGAGTTGGGGGAAAATATGCGTCACATCCACGCAAAACGGCAATCGCTCAGCATAATGCTACGACCCTATGCGAGACAGAACCCGGCGCTGGTTTTCAGCGACAGCCGGCGTTGACGTGATGACGTCAACCAGTGCAGCATACGAAAATTAAAAATAACAAAAAAATTAGAAATAAAATAAACACACTTTAGCTAGTTTTAAATGTTTATATAAACAATATTTATGAAGTGGTAACATTCCGGGCAACGACTTATGCGCCGCCGGTCTTTAATAATCTGTGCGCGCAGCTGTCATAAAACTATAGGTTTGACATTTTGACATAAACTTAAAACTTAGCTTTAGTTTTTTTATGCTGCAACTGCTACTGTTTATCATGCTGCTGACGTAGCATTATGTTGAGCGGTTGCCGTTTTGCGGAGATGTGACGCATATTTTCCCCCAACTCATCTTTTTTGTATTTGTGTGTTTTTCACTGCGGCATGTTTACCGCAAATTAACGCATACGTCCCTCCCGGGTGGCAACGGCCAACAGGCGCGGCACGTGCATATAAATCAATCCAATAATTATGTTATTTATTAGTAAAATAATATTATTAATCACTCCACAGTGACACCACATTAGTATCTACATTGTACCCTTGCGAAGCCGGGGCGGGTCGCTAGTAATACATAACTTCACTCCTGCAATCCCCGAAGGGTTAGACGGAGTAGTACCTATAGTACACCCACATTTCGACTTTTTTCTTTAACAGCGGGCTTAGCATGACGCTTTCTATTTCTACGAAGAATAGACACAGCTCTTTCTATACAAAGTGACTTTTTGTTTCTCCATTTTTGACATCGCACTGTAGAAATCCTTCTACAATCTGTCATTTTTTTTTCGTTTCTAACGATCTTCATCACATCATTTACTTAATAAGGCATTACCAAGGATAGAGTTAAGGCCAATATAAATGTAATATTTTTTTGTTCCAAAATACGAGTACGGTCCTTCGACACAGAAAAATTGTTGTAGTTGTCTTTATATAAGTGACTTAATATCAGTAAAAATTGAGAATCAAACAGAAAAATGTCCTATGACAAAACAAACAATTCTGAGTTGAATTAAGTAAGAGTCTCCATACGAAACTACCTTTTGGAAGGGGCAACTAGAATCAACTCTATTTTTTTGTAAATTTTGACGTTCAAAAGTGCGTTTTATGTGCCTATTTGAAATAAATGATTTGACTTTAACTTTGAGTGATTTTCGTAAAAAGTGCAGTTGACTCTTTCTACTTTGCTGCCGTCGTACTGTCCACACGGAACGTCATTTGTGTCTACTCTTCCGTCGAAAAAATAGTGCTCGTGCTAAGCCTGCAGGAAAATAACAGACTGGTACCTATATAATATGTTATTAACCGTAAAGAGGTGACACAACAGACCTTTATTAGTTGATTTTATGAGTTAGTCAAACAACTACTATTTGCTGTTTCTATTCGCAATAGACTTTACACGTTAAATATAGACACATTATCATGTGATAATTTATTTATGCTTCGTATAAATATATAAACTCACGCATTCTTCTCATGGGGGTAGGCAGAAACTACAGAACGCCACCTGCTACGATCCTAACATATTCCATTTGCCTCATTTACGTTCATACATCTGGTCATACACGCACGCCGGTTGCGAGCACTACGCACCTGACCTTTCTGAAGAACATCACCAATAAGGTCACTATACATATGTCTTCCTAGGGCGTCACTCACCTCCCGGCGTTTCCACTCACATATGCCTTGTAAATACCTTTTGTTAGTCGCCTTTCATTCATCCTTTCAACATGACCAAACCATCTATGCATACTCTTTTAATTTTTTGTTGTTATGTGATGAGAAGTAATGAGTGTCCATGGAATTTCTTACCCGTTCTTCTCCATAGGCACCTACTTCGCTTTGGAATGGGCAACTAGCTTCATATTTCTGACCGACAGACCCCTTGACAATTCTGAAGTGCCTGTAATTGGTTTATTTGAAATTAATGCTTTGAGTTTGACTTGAGTTTCAGTTTGAGATGGACCATCTTTACATACCAAGACCCCTGCGTGCCCCTGAAAGCACGTTAAGCCGTTGCTCCCGGCTGTCATTCATGGATCTTTAACAGTCGTTACGGGTCATCAGAAGCCTAAAAGTTTCACAACCAGTCTCACAAAGGGGTATTGTGTTACCCAGAAACTGACTGAAAAATATCATAACGTAGGTAAGCATAATGTAGCTTCGAAATGTGAGTTAATAGTATTCTATTAACATAAATCAACGGTCAATGATCATATTTTTCTAACCCACCACCTAATTTCACATGAGGAAGCAATAAACATATTGAGTATAGAGAATACTCTTTATAATATACAGTATTTTCATCTCACGAAGCGACTCACGCTTTGATTGTGGTAACCAAGTCTACAAACACGATGTGAATGTGTGTGTGAAGACGAGTAGCGTCAACACACAAAACACACACACACACAATTCGCCATTGTCTCGGACGGTACCGAGAGCTCCTGCGCTTACACACACATTCACAGCGTGTTTGTCCACTTGGTAACCACAAGTAAAGCGCGCGTCGCTTCGTGGGATAAAAATAATATACACCATTATGGATTGTAGATGTAAATGTAGAAATTTTGCATAGGGTGACACAATGGGCGGGCTTATCGCTAAAAGCGATCTTACTTTAAATATTCGTTTCGCACATAAAGTTATTTAATTAAAGAGTTTATTCATACACACATCAAAAATGAAGCCTCGTAACTAACATCATCGCGGTCATTGATTAATTAAATGTCAGTAATTTGTATGTAACGATCTTGTCTGCGTGTGGTGATGCGAGCTCGTCCTCCATGTCGCTCTGACACGCTGCCAGTAATGCGGTAACGTGTCCAAAGACGACTTATAACACTCAGCGTAGTGCCCAGAGCGATTGCCACAACACGTTGCCGAGAACTATCTTCCAACAATCCCACGGCTCTGATAATTTCTTCTCGGCTCAAATGACATCTTCTCTCCATAATAACGTTCTTTTATATTGATTCCATTCAGAAGTACGCCAGAAATTTTACTAATTTGGCCTCAAACCCGTTGCAGGATTATATAAGAATACGAATTGACAGAAAATTTTCATCTTTTGACCGAAATTCAAAACTGTTCCATTTGCAAATGACAAAATTTACAAAAAAAAAAAAGTATTAATAGGAATTACAAAAAAATCAGATTTTTGTAACTAGCAAAAACACGCTTAATCTCTAGACACTTTTGATATGTGTATATACAGATAAACAGTTTTTCTTGCTATAGTTTAATTGCATTTTCGATTCCAAAATCACACACGTTTACGTTAATGTTATTCGTATCATACAGGCTAATATATCTTTTACTAAATCTGTTCTTGACCTCGTGAAAACATCAAGCCTAAAGAAAAGCGACCAATAAGGTCTACGATGAAACGGACGCACCCAAAAGCTACCTTTGTAACATATTTACCGTCTCCATCCAATAAAATTGACGTAAACAAGGTCAGGGCCAGTCAAGGCCATTCGCTTGTCTGTTGCTAACGAATCTATCAAGCATAAAGTGTTCTAATTTTAAATTCCACGCATGCGTACGCAATCGAACGAATATGGCGTCTATACACGTGGCATAGATGAAAAATCAAGGTCATGTTTGACAGTTTTTTTTTTGTTGGTTTGAGACCACGCATCATGTCTGTTTTCCCTGAAGGGATTCATCATTATCATCATCAGCCAATATTCGTCCACTGCTGGACGTAGGCCACTTCTCGGCTCTCCTCATCCAGTCTCTGCCAGCTGCCTTTCGCAAGTCGTTACTCCACCTGGGGTTTCCCACACTACGTTTGCCTAAACGCGGTCTCCACTCTAGAACTCGTTTTCCCCAACGATTGTCGGTTCTGCGAGAGATGTGACCAGCCCATTGCCACTTCAACTAGCTTAGTCTTTGGACTATGTCGGTTCTCTGGCGGATCACCTCGTTTAGAATGTTATCCTTCAGAGAGGGATCCTGAAGGGATCCGCAGAGGTGTCATAGTAGGGTAGGTCTACATTTCGTTTATGTGAATCACGTAAAAGGAGGTGAGAAATCCAGACTAAGCGCACACAGTCGAACGGAAACTCATTTGTTTTTTCAAAGTCATCGCAGACTTACAACGAAATACCGTTTGATTTTCAAAGTGATGTTTAAAGAATTTCCAAAGTATGATTTTCTTCATTACAAGCCGTCTACGGGATTTTTCATTACCAAACATTACGAATTTCCATACGAACTTTAAAAATTAAACAAATCTTTGTGGAAAAAAAAATACTTCCTTAGTGGTCATAAAAGTCGTCTCGTTTCGTTATAAAAGGAAGTCTTGTGCAAAATTTTATTGTTTAGTTCGTGAGTTGTCTAGCACCCTAATTGCGTAACAAACTATCCATCACAATTTGAATCATTTTGAAGTCTAATGCTAATCCATTGCTTCATATGTTTGAAAAATTTGTCTGCTGAACAACCTAAATAACGCAATGAATGTTGTTGAACTGTCAAAATGAAAGCCATTCCTACTGTTAGTGTGTTACGTAATTATGCCGCTGGTCAGTGAATTAATGAATTTAAGATCCCTTACCCTGCACACTTGGCGAATGAGCGCTAGACCGAAAAAACCGTGCAAAAGCGAAAAGAACTTCGTTCCAACCGGGTGTCCCATGACACCTCTCGACTGTTTTATTAACTAGAAGATGATAAAAAGCTATTGTTTTTCTATATTTAGCCAACTAATAAATCGCTGATAGGAAGTAGGAAAATAACAGAGGCATAAGTAACAAACAATAAATCTAAATCGGAACTACGAGTTCAATTGGATATTAATAAAAACAATTGAACACCTATTTATGAGCTTTAAAACATGCTTGTAAGTACTATTGCGTCATGAGTAGTTTCACAGACTCATTTTTTATGAGTGGCAATCAACCGGGCAATCTCCCCAAGAGGTTTCGGCATCATCATCATTTCAGTCGACATAGGCGTCCCCAAGTATCGCAACTTCGACCGGGTCTGGGCTTCTCGCATCCGGAGGGGTCCTGCGGCCTTCACAAGGTCGTCGGTCCCCCTTGTGGGAGGCTTACCCTCGCTACGTATCGTGTTACCCAGTAACTGGGTTGTGAAGGTCAGATAGGCAGTCGCTCCATGTGAAATACTGGTAAATTGGTAATCAAGCAAGCGATCTTACCAAGAGGTATCGTGTTACCCAGTAACTGGGTTGTAGAAGTCAGATAGGCAGTCGCTCCATGTGAAATACTGGTAAATTGGTAATCAAGCAAGCGATCTTACCAAGAGGTATCGTGTTACCCAGTAACTGGGTTGTAGATGTCAGATAGGCAGTCGCTCCATGTGAAATACTAGTAAATTGGTAATCAAGCAAGCGATCTTACCATGGGGTATCGTGTTACCCAGTAACTGGGTTGTAGAAGTCAGATAGGCAGTCGCTCCATGTAAAATATTGGTAAAATGGTAATCAAGCAAGCAACTTTACCAAGGTATATCGTGTTATCCAGTAACTGGGTTGTCGAGGTCAGATAGGCAGTCGCTTCATGTAAAATACTGGTATTCAGCTGCATTCGGTTAGACTAGAAGCCAACCTCAATATAGTTGGGAAAAAGCAGAAGATGATGAAGCAAGTAGCCCCCCACCCCCCGAGCTACCTGCTTGATTCCTAGTTATGGTGTCCACCACCTTACTGGTGGATACTGGTGGGGTTGCCCCGTTTCTGTAGTGCGTCAGGGATGTTTGCAGATGCGCATGTAAATTGCTTTTATGCAACAATGCGTAAAAGGTGCGCTTCCCTGGTATAAGCACGAGTCACGAGGTGATGCGCAGGGTGCGAGGCAGCTCCAACAGTGTCTTAAGCATGGTTGCGAGTCACCTGGACTGTATTTACGTGGGTCACTGTTGTGCCGTCTCTCATGGAATGTCGCTACGGTGACCAATCGTTATTTCTTGTATTGTTTTTGTTTAGTGTCTCTGTTCACTAACTTAGTCGTAATTTTTACTAATAATCTTGTTGAGTCTTGGTTACTCGAATAAAGAAAATTCTATTCTATTCTATAGGAAGTATTCGAGTAGGTAAATTAAACAACAATTCATTGTATAATAGCAGAGGTCACACGTCCGCATCGTTCGGGCTCCAGCAAGCAAGTGACCACTCTGTGGAAGTGCGCCGCTGCGCTAGTTTACTAGAGGCTCTGTAAGCCCACATCGCCGCCAATTTGAGAAATTTCGACAAAAAATTTCATCTCGTATTTATTAAACCTGCTCACTAATTTTTACGAGAAACGGTCGAGAAATGCAACCTGTAGGGAAGACCATATTCAAAATAAACTATCAGCGCTTACAGGATCACTTCATAGTATAAACCAGTGCATACCTAAAAAGATACGTTATACTATTTATAATTATCTTATTAAGTCACATCTGTTGTATCTCATAGAAATTTGGTGAAGTGCCGGAAAAACGAAGTTGCAAGAATTGCAAAATAAGGTCATAAAGATCTTGTTTCGCTATCCATACCTAACACCCAACTTCTAAAATTTTTGAAGAAACCAAACTTTTGAATATAAAACAACTCTACACATATAACACTTGCGTTCTGATTAGAAAAATTATAGATAAAACCATCCACACTCACTTATCATTTACAAAACAATCTCAAATTACTAAACGCCGTCTTCGTCGACCAAGTCTACTTGTTTTGCCAAGAATACGCACTAATTACGCTAGAAAGAATATTACACATGAAGGAGCACAACTATTTAATAATCTACCCACATATATAAAAAGTGTTAGCTCTCTCAGCAGTTTTAAGTCTCGGCTATTTAAACACATAACTGAAAGCTGACTTGACTAACGTCTTCCAATATACCTACTTTAATAGCTGAGAATTGAACTAATGAATGAGTATAGAATAATTTTATATAATACTGTACATATACTTTGGTGACGGTTACCTAAAATAAGTTTACTGAATGTTTCTTGTCTGTTCTCATGTAAGTGGCATTTTTGTCTTTTATGAGAATACATGATTTAAACCTAAGAACAGCCGGACATCCGGACATACGAAAGCATTTTTGGCTAAGCTGAAACGGAAACGTTTCGCGCTCGCTCGGTCAACTATGTCGCTACGCTACACTAAGCATCTGCATTTTGATGATGTGGCCTTTTGATGTTGAGTATGTGTGATATTTTTAATACTAGAGGCATTGCTAATGCGTTGCCATTTCGAAAGGCAAAGCTGAAAAGTCTCACATGCCTGTAATTGCATTGACACCCATGTCTATTCAGACATAAAGGCTGAATTTTTGGAATTTTGGACTCTTCAATGATAACTATGAACCCTTGAAAAACTACTTTAATTTAGTTAATAATGAGAACAGAACAATATTTCGACCGCTCGTGCGGTTGGCAAGTTACGAAGTGTCAACTTAAAGTTTTTTAACACACCAGCACCGCCACGATAATTTCGCCTTGTCAAAAGTTGTAGGCAATGTATTTATGTAACACACGCTGCTAATGGATTGTCAGCAGGTGAGCCTAAACATCCTCCCTCCCATCCGTTGAAAGGCTTGTCTTTCAACCACGGACTATGCTTTCAACAGTGTCTTTCACCTTGCAGAACCTATCATCTTTCAAAAATACCATTTTAATTGGAGATATTAACATCAATAATATTATTCCAGAAAGCGCTGACGCATCCGCTGAGGAATACCTTAACTTATGCGCCTTCCATGGTTTGCTTCCCGCTCACACGCTTCCTACACATCAAAGTGGCTCCTGTTTGGACCATATAATTCTCAAGTCGAATTTCCCTGCACTAGCCCTTGTAACCAATTCAACAATAACCGATCACAGTGCTACCCTACTTATTTTAAATTGTAAATTACCAAAAGCAGTCACTCGTACCATTTCTAGTCTAAATATAAATAAACTTGAAGAAGACTTACGTAATATCGACTTTGACCCAGTCTATTTTTCCGCTGTTACACAGTTTTGTATGTTGTACCTAATAAAAAATGTACAACATGCAATTCAGAAGAACACGGTCATATCTCGGCTAAATAACAAAAACTACAACATAAAACCATGGATCTCGACAGGACTCATTCGCTGTATGAGAAATAGAGATAAATTGCATATGAAAGCCAAATCTAATCCAGATAATTTAATTTTGCAAGTCGTATAAACGATATCGTAAGTTTTGTAATGATCTTCTAAAAAAAGTTAAAAGAAACTACGATAAAATTGCGCTAGAAAAGGCTGGTACTAATAGTAAAAAAATATGGAATTTTATTAAAAGTGTAACGTATAACTCGAAACAAAATCAGTCATCTTCAGGTTTATTACAAGCACACTCATCACAGTTAACTTCAGCCAATATTGCAAATATTTTTTTTGTTAATGTTGGGAAGTGTTTAGCTGAAAAAGTTCAGGGCCAATCACAATATCTAACAAGCACACCATTTACGTGTAGCACTATTTTATCTTCCTTTGCGTTACTGTACACTGACGAGAATGAAGTAGAAACAATAATTATGACTTTAAAGGACGACTGTGCGGTTGGCTGGGATAACATTTCAAGTAAAATTATTAAACAATTCAGGCACATTTTGGTACCGCCATTAACTTATATTCTCCAAAAATGTTTATCTAAAGGTATTTATCCCAAGTGCCTAAAAAAAGCTGTTATTGTCCCTGTTTATAAATCAGGCAGTAAAGATCAAGTGACAAATTATAGATCTATTTCCTTACTGCCTTCTATGTCTAAAATATTAGAAAAAATTATAAATAAAAGACTTTATAAATACTTGGAATATAAATGAATCTTATCTAAACGGCAGTTTGGATTTAGGCCTAAAATGTCAAGAGACGCTGCCGTCCACCATCTGACTGACTATCTAGCACAAGAACTTGATAAAGATAACCACACAGTAGGAATCTTCCTGGACCTTGCCAAAGCTTTTGACACGGTTTCTATTCCTATTCTGTTGCACAAGCTTGAAGCCATAGGTATCAGAGGCATCCAGCTGAAACTATTTAAGAGCTATCTAGAGGACCGTACCCACTGTGTAAGGATTGGTAATGTTCTAAGCGATGATGAAAAAAACACGTCCTTCGGAGTACCCCAAGGAAGTATTTTAGGGCCCACACTATTTTTGATATATATAAACGATATTTGTAATGTAAATCTAAATCATGGACAAATTGTTTCATATGCTGACGACACTGCCCTTCTTTTTTCGGCTGACTCAGAAAAAAATGTCTACAAGTTTGCGCAACACGGATTCAATGTTGTTAACAAATGGCTTCAAAGTAATTTACTAACATTAAATGCAGACAAGACAAATTACATTAAGTTTTCGATGCGCAAGCAAACATCAACCAGTACCACAACATTATATGCTCATTACTGCTCAATTCCCACAGGTAACCAATGTGTTTGTCCCAAAATTAAAATGGCAAATATAACAAAATACCTTGGTGTCATAATAGATGAAACACTTTCGTTCAAACAACATATAGAAGCTTTAAATAATAGAATTCGCAAGTTGATATTTGGTTTTAAAAAGTTACGCTATATTGCTGACCCAAAAATAGTTAGACAAGTTTACTTTGTTCTATGTCAATCGATATTATCTTACTGTAATACCGCATGGGGTGAAGTGGGTAAAACAAGGGTACTAACCATCGAGAGAGCTCAGAGGGCGATTCTCAAAGTGTCTACTTTCCGCCCTTTCCTTTTTCCTACCAACCTCTTATACAAATCTTGTGAATTATTAACAGTTCGGCAACTATTTATAATGGGCATTGTTTTAAAACAACACACAGCTCTACCCTACAGCACTGAATATTCTAAAAAAAGACGTAAAGATATAGTCTGCCCACAAAATACAACAAAACATGATTTTATATCCAAATTTTACCTGTACCTCGGTCCTCTTCTCTATAATAGACTAAACGCAAAAGCAAACATTTACTCCCTGAACTACACAAATTGTAAGAGAATTCTCAAAGCGGCTCTCCAAAAAATGTCTTACGAAGATACAGAGAATTTATTAACAGTGTTAAAGTAAATATTACGTATACTCACCTACGATAAGTATATATCAAATTTGGAAACTAAGAGATAAGCTATTCAACATCAGTATAATTTGTCTATTGTCAACTTTTACATTATTTTATTTATTTTATGACTATTTTAGCACTTTTCGCCTGAAACACAGGATTACCTAGTTCAAGCACGTAAATCTTAGGAATATAATTTACATTTAAGCAAAACTGTAAATCTTTTAATACCTAGTATTTTTATGAATAAATATTATTATTATATTATTATAGTAAATCTTCAGCAGTGGGCAGCGGACACAGTTTGATAATAGGCCGACGTAGAACGCCTTTAGTGGTTTTCAAATCAACCACTCTTGAAACTCCATCCGGTCCAGGGAATAACCTAGTAACCCGTCTAAGGCGCCATCACAATGGAGGTACATGTTCTTCATGGATAAGCACGTAGTCTCCAATATTTAGGGATCTTGCGTTCGTCTTCCACTGCAGTCGCTGTTGTAGCTCGTGTATATGTTCACACTGCCAGCATGACCAGAAATGTTGATGAATTTGTTGGAGTCGAGCGTATCGTTGAAGGTAACTGTCTTTCAAATTTTCGAAGTTAGATACAGGCAGTGCATTCAGTGGTCTTTCAATAAGGAAGTGCCCTGGTGACAAAGGAAGGTAGTCATCAGGAGATGAGGACAAAGGACACAAGGGGCGACTGTTCAAAACGGCCTCCACACGTGCGAAAAGTGTAGATATTTCTTCAAAGGTAAGATGGGTATTTCCCATAACTCTTTTGATATGGAATTTTGCAGATTTGACTCCGGTTTCCCAGATGCCAAAGTGAAGAGCGTGAGCAGGTGAGAACACAAATTTTATATGCTCATGAGTTGCAAATTCAGCCAAGTCGCTATTGTGTAGTTTAAAAAAAGCCCCTTTATCATTAGCATTGGGTTTGCCACGACGGGCAATTAATCTGCGTAATGTCATCATAAATGCGCGATAAAGCGTTAGTGGTGCGAGTACCAAATTGTTACTTGTCCGTCGTCTTGGAAGAAGACTTTTGGCCACAGGACGTGGTGTTCCGTCGCTTCCGCGGGCAAATACCACAGGACAGCACAAGGACAATTAGCTAGTGAAGTGAAGTGCTACTAACATAGTATTATGTATTAGTTTGTTATTTTATAATTTGTGTATTTTATCTATGGGGCTCAGTTGCCTGACAATAAAATAATAATAATCATTATTATTATTATAAAGCAAGCACACAAATATGCAAAGGTAGCATTTGTTTACCATTGCACCTTTACCTTTACGATTAATTATGTAAAAAGGTCCAGCAAAATCTATGCCCACTGAATTGAATAGGAAATCTGCACTCACACTTTATGATGGCAAATCACCCATTTTAGGACAAAAAGTCTTACCTCGGACACGACAACATCGCACATAATTGTGAACTGTGCGCTGAGCTAACCTGCCATTTAGCGGCCATACTGATTCCCTTATCATTGATAACAACAGGTGCGAGCCAGCATGCATGTGCTGTAAATGTTCTTTTTCAAATAAAAGTGTTGTCCAATAATGTGACGAATCAAGTAGTATTGGATGTTTCAAAACTATAAGGTGAAGAACGCATTCGTCCTCCAACTCTAATTAAATTGTGTGTGTACAAAAATACATTAATGTTGTGGAGACTGGAGCCTGTACTAGGAATACCTGTGTTACAGGTCTCCAGGCCTCCAAACGACACGGACAAGCGACACTGATACAAACGTCTACTAACAGATGACAATGATAATGGGATGGAAATAAAAATTAATAAAAGAAAATAATGCAAAACAAGGAACAAAAAAACAAAGCAAATTAATAAATTAGACAGCAAAGTAGGGTGTGTGGGTGTGTGAGTGTGAGTGTGGGTGTGTGGGTTTGTGGGTGTGGGTGAGTAGTGAGTGTGTGTGTGTTAAATTGTTGTCGTCTAAAAAAGGTGACAAAGATAGTAATTTAGATTTAACATTTAAAGGTAAGTTTTTAGATAACGCTTTGTATTCAATAGGAAAACATTTAATCTGAACAACACGACATAGATAATGAAATAAGTCATCTAACTCATTAGCGCGGACAGCTAAAACCTGCGGGGTAATTATGTAACACACTAACAGTAGGAACGGGTTTCTATTTGACAATTCAACAACATTCATTGCGTTATTTACGTTGTTGAGCAGACAAATTTTTCGTAAATATAGATTGTGATAGATACTGTGTTACGTAATTAGGCTGCTGTTTGCTATGAACATTATGAATGTCAAAACAAAATCTTTTTACCCATGCGACTATTCTTATAAGTTTGTTTAGTTTGCTATATTTTTCAACATCTATTATAGGTTGCAGTGTGTAGATGTTAACGTAAGTATTTATTTCATTTGATCAGATAAGGTTTTATTAGGTGTGACTAATGAATTTTGTATTTTATGAGTTTTTGTTTCAGATGCTGATTGCTCTGCTTGCTTTCTCGGTGTCAAGTTTGAGACGAACGGAGCAGGTGGGACGGGTTTGGGTAAGTATTTGGTTTTATTTGTAATTTTAGGTGTAGTTTTAAATTTAGATGTATTTTTAGTTTCAGGTGCATCATTGATATGACCTGACCAACACAGGCTATTATTTATTATCTGATGGGAATATATCCTTAGGCATGAAATCGGCTGTGTTCATGTCCGTGGGAACATATAGCCATGAGAATGCGTCCGTGAGCTTGGTTATTTCTCAAAGTCAAAGTCAAAGTATTCATTAGTGTGATTTTTGGTGATACAGTAGGTCTTATAGTTAGATTATGGTAACTCAAAAAACTATCCATTAGGGCATACACTATTTAACTATATAAGAATTTAAAATCGATATTACGCACAAATTAACAAAAATTTCAATATTTAGAATACAATCATTTTTTATAACAAACATTTAGAATACATTTCAATTATTATAATAAATATTCAGAACACAATTAATTTGTCAAGTTTTTGAATTTTCAAGCACAAATAAATAATTATTATTTAGTCCATTACATTTTGTCTAGAAGGCATTCGTCAATGGAATAGTAGAATTTTTCAATTAAAAAATTATTTAGTCTCCGTTTAAATTGTGTCAAGCTTAAACCTTTAATGTCATTTAGTATTTTATTGAATATTTTCGGAGCCATGCAAAGGATGCTTTTGAACCAAATGCTGGTACTTTCAAACACCCTATTCGCGACAAATGTTTTGAGTTTAGTCGGATCACCTTCTCAGCCATGCTAGCACTACGCTTGAGTCACACCAATAAACGATTTGTGACGGCTTGTATCGAATAGACTCAAGGACACTTTTGCTTAGTTTAGAAGCCAATAATGCAGCGCAAAGTTCCAATCGCGGTATTGTCACAGGATTTATACGAGCTACCTTAGATTTAGCAATTAATAGTCGTATCGTGACGTCACGGTTATTTTCCGTGCTTCTCATGTACACAGATGCTCGTTATGCCGCATGAATGAATGAAGTTCTATAAATTTCGGTGAATCGCATAACACTCTTCTAAGTATTTGTAAATTCAATAAACAGTTCAAATTACTCGCAAATTCTAACCACATTTCCTCTGTTTCTTGAGGGATCTATTTTTTGTTGCCATAAATTTTGTAGTATCACTTTTGCTGTGATTACATGATTGAATTGATATTCTGATGAGTTAACGTTTATAGATTCTGATTCTGAATGTGCATAATTATTATTATCTGCCTGACTAGGGATATGCAGGAGACGATTATGTCCTTGTTTACAATCAGGACATGGTCCAAATCCACAAGCCTTTGCTGGATGACCCTGTTTATGCCAGTTAGAACAAAGTTTATATTTATTTAAATCTGCCCATTTTTGTTGTACAATTTTGTTTTTGAAACTAGGGCACTCATATATTTTATGATTTTGACTGTAGATTATACATACAAATGAACTCGAAGTGTCTTTATTTTCAGCCGTTCCTGCCTTACTAAAACATTTTTTATATTTATCCTGTTTGATATTGTGTGTTGCTATTCAAACGAATTTGATTATTTTGAACCTGTGAACCCATTTGGTGGCCGTTATCTGTTTTATTCCTATCTAAAGCTTCAAGCACATCAACGCGATCTATAAAACTTGTTTAAATTTTTCTAAGGTTGGAATGTCGTTACCAAGCTGGTTTAAAAATTCCTCCCATTTTAGAAGTGTATTTTTGTCTATGTTTGAAGTTAAATATAACACACATATCCTACTTATCTGTGGGCATTCCTAGACTAGATAATGCTCTTAAGTTTTTTGTACCATGGTCAACTAAAAATCGTAATGACTTTACAGTTTCCTTGCTAAATGAACGTATGTTATCAAAATCAAAATCAAAATATTTTATTTCACATAAACCAACATGGGCAGTTATGAAACGTCAGAAGCTAGGTGCACAGTTCCAATTGGTTATTTCCTATGGAGAAGAGCCGGCATGAAACTCTACGGTTACTCTTTTAAAAATAAGGGGCTTTTACAATGTTTCAAATTACAGTGTTGATCATGAGAGGACAGTGTAGGCCTGTTAAACAATGAATTCATGTGATGATCAACCAGAAGTCTTTTATCATCGTAACGATCACACAACGACTTCACAGCTTTCTTGTAATTTTCAGATGTTACTTCAAGATTGGAAATTATGCGTGCCGCGTCTTCTTCAAAGTAAGACAATGAAAAGAAGATAATGAAATTTATGTACCGGCGAGAGTTGCTTATTACGATCAACTAAGGTCACAAAAGAGTCTCTGAACTCGAGCCACCTAATATATGCACCGTGAAACTTTGCAATTTGTATACGTGCTAACCTGATAACAGAATCACGAGGTTCTGACCGGGATTCATGACAGTCATGACTACATGATTGCATACAGCAGGCGTAGCATGACGCTTTCTATTTCTTGGAAGACAAGACATAGCTATTTCTATACAAAGTGACATTTCGTTTCTCTATTTTTGACATCGCACCGTAAAAATCCTTCTACAATCTGTCATTTTGCCTTTCGTTTCTTCCGATCGCTGTCTAGGTAATTGTATGTATAGACAATTTCAGAAGAAAGTTTTCTATCCCAAACGTCAAAATCACACTGACAACTGACAGTTGTCTAAGGCCTCGTTTCTGGAGACGCGTGGCTTCGAGCGTCGCGTGCGGAGGCGCGACCCGCACTAAATTCAAACTTACGGCGTTGTATGAGAGCGTTTACGGAGAGGCGTTTTTACACGCGTTTGTTTGAAATGTAGCATTATTTGCGGATGACGACGCCGCGTCGCACGGGGCGTTGGTCGCAGCGCCGCACGCGGCGTCTGTCGCAGCGTCGTACGCGGCATCGGTCGCAGCGTCGTACGCGGCGTCGATCGCAGCGTCGTGCGCAGCGCCAGCTTTCTTGTGTCCTGGGCAGTCTTGTTCGAATAGTAACAACGAACAAACGTGTGTGTAAATATGGACGATTTAGACTTATTATTGCTCGAAGACAATAATTGCTTAAAAAGTTTGTTATTTACCGTTAGAGCAGCACCTAGATTTACATTAGGCGAACGGGAACAATTTGGAGAATATGCAACTCTTTACCAATCAGCTGCCCCCCCTCCCCTTTCTACCCCCCGCAGGGTTAGCCGCGTCCGCAGCTACACTTCACGCGATGCGCCATGACCCTCGGCTCCATGAACGAATTCGTACTTAATCATATGTTTGTTTTTGTGCGTGTGAAGACGCGGACCGCTGCACGCGCCGTCTCTTTGTGAACGCAAAAAACGTCCAACGCAACGCTAGACGCCACACTGCACGCGACGCGCGAAGCCACGCGTCTCCGTAAACGAGGCCTAAGGTAGTGAAGACAATTTGATTTTGTAATCACCATGCTAAAGACAGTAGAAAAGTTTTTACTCGACGCACCCAAAGTATAAAAATGGAATGGAAAAATGGAATTTTTCACATTTTGTATGGAAAATGTTAAAAAATTATTACCTACATGTTTAGTTTTAGAAGTTTAAGGTTTTCATAAAGAGGGTCGAAATTTTCATTATTTTTACGATAGGACACACCATTTTCGAGAGATAAGCAAAATAAAAGAAAAACGTGAATAAACTACTGAATTTCGTAAAAAGTGCAGTTGACTCTTTCTACTTTGCTGCCATCGTATGTCTTCACGGAACGTCATTTTTGTCTATTCTTCCGTCTACAAAACCCGTTTCTATAATGGTCATGCTACGCGTGCAGCTGTCTAACAAACTCTTTGCATTGGCAAGCCCACTCACCATATCGCTCATTTGGAGAAACATCGACGTAACTGCTGCTTTTAAAATTTTACAGGAGAGTTATTTAAAATCGTTTTTTTTTGTAATCTGTTACCGTCTCGTTCTGGAATGTTGATAAATCCCAACACCATATTACATATTTCACGCCTCTGCTCCTCTGAAAATTTTGTCGAGCACAATATATATCGACAACTCATTTTTGGGAAAAATTACATTTCCGTCGATGTTTCTCCAAATGAGTGATATCATCTTCAATTTTGTCCCGGTCCTCGAGTTCTAATGACAGGCTCCCACTATTAACAACTTCAATCTGACTTTGCAACTCATCAAACATAGCTTCCAATTGTTCAATTGTACCAAGTTTAATCTTTAATTCAGCTACTTCCACATTAATTTGTTAATGAGTCCGAAGACGATAATTTATGAATTTGCAATGTTAAGCTGCGCTTGCCAAGGTCAGCCTTTGGATGGGTGACCATTTTGATTATATGGTGTTTTACATTGATTAGCTCGCAACAGAGAAGCTGCCAGGTTAAGCAGCGCTAACCAAGGTCAGTCTTTGGATGGGTGACCATTTTAATTGTTGATTAGCTTGCAATAGTGAAGCCGCCAGGTTAAGCAGCGCTTGCTAAGGTCAGTGTTTAGATGGGTGACCATTTTTATTATATCGTGTTTTACCTTGATTAACTCGCAAAAGTGAAGCCGCCGGGTTAAGTAGCGCTTGCCAAGGTCAGTATTTGGATGGATAACCATTTTTGATGTGAAACATCTATAGCCGCGTGTAAAACCGATTCGAAACCTATACTATGGTATGTTTCATATCTGCCAGGCGTCCCGTGACGGCTCAATTTTTTTATAAATTCACAAATTTCAAAAATGTAAAGCCAAGGAAGTGGAAGAAGTTTTAGTGATTTAAATAATGGCTTACAGAGCTCCAAATATTCTGCCGAATACACAACTCTGACACATTTTTTTGGGCAATGAATGCTCTGTTCACGTCTACAGAATTACCCCATATAACAAGGCCGTAACGTAGCACTGCCGAAACATAACTATGATATGCATTAAGGGCTGTTTCTTTACTGGCTATTCGTCTCAGTTTCCGAAGAGCAAACACAAATTGCTCGAGTCGAGTGCAGACTTTTTCACATGTTGTTTCCAATTTAATATCTCGTCTCAAGAATAAGGTCTACTAAATTGGTCGTTGGTAAACTTTGCTGACGATATACAAAAAAATAATAAAATCGGTCCAGTAATGGGGCTATCGTTTTTGTGTTCACCAGTTGGCGCCACTGTCGAGTAAGGTCCTGTTACAGTACTTTTATTTGATGTTTTGGATATGTTTAAGTACCCTTATATTCATAGTATGTTTATTTTATTTTAAAACTTCAAATGAATATTTAGATTATAATGTTCCTAAAATTGGCAAGCATGAAGCAGACAAAGCTTATTCTGCCTTGAAGTGTTACCAAGTTAGATCCTAACTTTTTACTTAAAACCTTAAGCCATAATTAATCAAGAATGGCACAACAATTACAGCTATTATAAATCATTCCTTAAAATCTGTGATAAAAATACCCCAAACAGTGAACGTTCAGTACATATTTTGACATCTAGAAACCTTACTCTACACTAGCGCCTCTAGCGGCGAACTCAAGCGCGATAGCCCTCATTAGGTCAAAAAGTAGAGTTTTGATTTCGAGCAATTTTGAACATTCTGTAGAATTGGATCACTAGGTCAATGATTCAAAGAACTTGAATCCTTGAATATTGAAAAGCGACGTTGCCAAGCAGTGCAAACTATCACGACGCTGCACATTGTTACGTATTTTACTTATTTGCCTAAAATGTAAAATCGGTACACATAAACGAAGGAACTATAAGGTACGTTGTCTAAACAGGGTGTTTACTTTTACTGAATTTATTTTGACATGTTATTTAAAGGAGATGTTCCAGAAATGTATGGAGCCTGGGCTAACAGTATATACACTATATGTAAATATCGCTATACAATAGTAACCGTTTTTTAATGTTAATTTTCTATAATTTTACTTCGTTTTAATGTAAATTCCAATTAACTTGGTCACGGAGAGCAACACAACACAAATATGGTGGATCAGCTATATGCGAAATGTCATTTTGACAGTGACATTTGATTGACTTGTCTATGAGTAGTAAACTGGGTCGCAAAACAAAAATAATCACAAAAAATTCAGAAACATCCAATTCAACACGCGCAAACACAACGATTTAAAGAAAGTCAAAGAAAGACGTCATTTCACGAAACTTAAAACTGTCATAGTCGTCAAACGTCAAGTCAAACACAACTGTCTTGGCTGCCCTAAAAATAGGGTTATCTTATTAAAAAACTTCCCAAATTATCATTTTTGTACGAATATACCCTTCTTCAAATGATTTTTTTTATATTTTTATGAAATTCCTCAATTTTTTTTTCCTTGTTATCTATGTAGTGTACACAATGGTGGCCCAAAATCAAACATCTCCTCTGACTTCTTTTAATTTACGGTTTTTATTTAGTATTTAATTTTCCTGTACTCCTGTGGACTAGAGTTACTGTGATTGCCTTTATTGCATATTATGTGGTTTCCATACTGTATTAATATGGTGAGATGTAAGTATACAGCGTGCATCAGAAAGGTGTGGTGTGGTCAAACCATCAAACTGAACGACTTTCCCCATGGCAGGGGCGGATCCACGATTTAATTTGGGGGGGGGGGGGCATTTTGGCATGTTTCGGAGCTAGGGTTAAAATCACAAGTAAACAAAAAGTTACGTTTTTCTTAGCTTAAAATTTTACAAAATAAAGATAACGCGCCTTGTGCCGCTTTTGGCAAACCTACTTATAATTTTATCGACATCAACTGGGACATCCCTGTGAATGTGTAGGAGTGCAAATCCACAAAGCCTTTCCACCCGTGTCCGTGTATTCAGCCATGTTTTTAACTAGCGCAGAGTGAAGAATGACCTTGCAGCTGAATTAAATCGAAAAGTTGAGTCGAAAGTATGGATTCCAGGGTCTTTTGGGGGGGCCATGGCCCCCATGCACCCCCCTGTATCCGCCAATGCTCCATGGGACAAACATCCTTATCGCGAAAAAAGAATCACCTGTTCCATACAAAAGTTCAATACCTAATCGACCCTAATAACTGGGACACAAAAGAAAAGAAAGAAAGAAAATAGGTTTATTTGCGGTAAACATGACGCAGAGAAAAACACACACACACACACATAAAAAAGAACAATTTGGGGGAAAATATGCGTCACATCCACGCAAAACGGCAATCGCTCAGCATAATGCTTCGACCCTATGCGAGACAGAGCCCCAGCGCTGGTTTTAAGCGACAACTGACAACTGGCGTTGACGGCTGATTAATTACCTTATTTATGGTATTTACTGAACTATTTACGTCAACCGGTGATAACCAGTTAATTTACTGATAAACATGTTGACTAGTAGGTATTAAGATATTAACTTCAGAGTATTATTTGAATAATTTAAATGCTGCAGTGGCAATAATATTGTTTATTTTTAAATGTAGTTAGGTTCCGTAGATTTTAAAGAAATAAAGAAAGAAAAAATATTTATTGGGACTCGCACAGGATTATCATAAACTAAACTAAATAAAATCACAAAAATAAACCAAGCTAAAAGCTAAAGTTGTATTCAAATAAAGCCAAGTGGCGAAACTTCACAGTGGGTAATGATGATTAATAGACGAATTGTAAATGAACATTGAAGAAGAAGAAAAAAGAAGAAAATACGTTTATTTGCAGTAAACATGACGCAAACAAAAAACACAAAAAAGAACGAGTTGGGGGAAAATATGCGCCACATTCACGCACAACGGCATTCGCTCAGCATAATGCTTCGACCCTATGCGAGAATGAGCCCCAGCGCTGGTTTTCAGCGATAGCCGGCGCTGACCTGATGACGTCAATCAGTGCAGCATACAAAATTACAAATAAACAAAAAATAAGAAATAAAATAAAAACTGCTGCTATACTGCTCTGCTAATTGCTTATGCCAATTAATCTGCCTAAGCTGCCAATGTTGGATCGGCTTTCAGTCTAACTGAATGCAGCTAAATACAAGTATTTTACATGGAGCGACTGCCTATGGGACTTCCACATACCATGGTCTTTATTTTTTCTATTTTTTATTTAGGGACTTTTATATAAAATACAGTCCCATCGTAACTTATTACAGCTATAGTACAAAAAAAATACCTAATTAACCCCATAGACCAAACGTCAACTCATTAGATAGACTTACAAATCTAAACAGACTTTTAGCAGCATCAGACAGTGGCATTGACAAAGTCTATTGAAACAATCCTGTTATTTTTATTTAATTGTAGATCTATTATATTTTTTTCTCTCTCAGTCTGAAAGCGGACACATTTCGTTAAAGGTAGAAGACGTTGTACATTTCATGTTACTGCGTAACGCGACACCCCTTGATAAGACCGCACCCTAATTACGTAACACACTATCTATCACAATCTGAATCATTTTGAAGCCTATTGCTGATCCATTGCTTCGTATGTTCGAAAAATTTGTCTACTCAACGACGTAAATAACGCAATGAATGTTGTTGAGCTGTCAAAATGAAAACCGTTCCTACTGTTAGTGTGTTACGTAATTACCCCGCTGATTGTCAGACTTTCGGGCTTCTAACTACCCGTAACGAGTGTTAAAGATCTACGAATGACAGCCGGGATCAATGGCTTAACCTGCTTTCCGAGGCACGGCGGGGTCTTGATATGTAAAGGGATGGTCACCCATCCACGAACCGACCGCGACAAGCTTAGCTTAACCTTATATAGACTCGTGCGGCTGTTATGATTTAGCTACGAGCCCCTTGAATAGCTCATGCCGTGGTGAAAATATTAGCCAGTGAGCAAGGCGGTAGCGGGACTGACTCTCCAGGGTGCGCATGCGCCCCACACTCGTGGAGGCTGTTTTAATGCACCCTAATAAAGAAGTAGGAATTCAGGGCTGATTGCTCAGAGTATACCGTACCTTAGTGCAGTTTCATTTCATGGCACCCACGAAAAAATTTTGCGTTTTTCCTATGGAACCCTAAAAATTCTTTAAAAGATCCGCTCCCCAACCAAAGTCGAGAATACCATTTAAATGAAAAGCAAATATAACATTGACGATAATTATCACTGTTGTAATCCTATTTAAGATGTAGATACTACATTTTTTTCTTAATAAAAACCTAAACATTAAGGAATTATAAATCAGTTAGATTCCAGAGTTTGATTTGATCAGTAATAAACTAAGTAGAGTTTCTTTGAAGTTAATTTTAATTACGTTCTAGTTTGTTGCAAATAAGTGTGGAAACATGTAAGTTTTTATTAATAACCTACACGTATACTAACATAAAATAGTAGATTGTTATACAAGGGGCTAATATGACCTATTATATACGAGGTAGAAGCTCGATGTAACAGACAAAGGTTAAAAAAAATTACTTTTTGCCCTTGAAGAAAACATGCTATTATATCCCCGCTCTGGTACGCTATAATGACGGACTTTTTGAGCACGAGTAGTGAAAAAATATTTATAAACTGAGTTATAATGGGTTTTTAGCGCCGCGTGTTATACTGTACTTTTCACTTCGATTGCTAGAAAATAAAATAATCCAATACAATATTAAATAGTTTACTTGTTTTATTTCTTCTGTAGCCGCAACGCAATGCACGCATTCTACCGAAGAGATTACCGCTTTTAGTTCCATTTTCAAAAATAAAATGTTCTTCTTTTTTTATAAAACAGTAATTAAGTTGAGTCTTTATTCATGATTATTCTACTTATGAATAAATACTTGTTCGTTTTCGTAGGCTCGTTGTAACAAACAAAAGTTAAAAAAAAATACTTTTTCCCCTAGAGGAAAACATTCTATTTTATCCCCGCTCTGGTACGCTACAATGACTAACTTTTGCAGCAAGAGGAGTGAACTAATATTTTTTTTTATGTCATGATGGCCCAGAAGTTAAGGGACCCTGTCTCCAACTATAGGTTGCAGTTTTAAAATCTGGCAAATACTTTATGTGTGTGTTTTTACCTTTATTTCTATTCATGAATTTTAAAGTTAATGTTGAACGCTATTAATTAAAAGTGCAGGACAAAAAGGCCCGCTTGCACTGAAAATATTTAAAACATCATTCTGTCCCTGTCATCTTCAAATTATTGACCGAAACAGAAAGATGTTTGAAATAGGTACAGTCGCCAGCAGGTCAAGCTACACGAAACTGTCAAAATTCTCTAAACGATTTTAAACCTTAAAATGTCGAAAGTTAAGTTCAAAATCGAATGAGGAAATTTTACAGTTCGTGGTAACTCGATGTGCAGGCGACTATACATACGTTTATCGCTAAACGTAGTTAGTGATTTGTGGTGCAAGCGACCTTAAATATCTAAACTTTAAGGCGCTGCCCAAACACATGGTTGAGCTCCTTTAGTTCTGAGTTGAGCTTCACGATTACTGACAAATGCGTGCACTGACTGGACAGGTCCACTCAAATCTGTATGGTTCTTTCCTTAAAAGACCATTTCAGACACCAATCTTACATGGTCCTCAAATGATCTGACCAAGATTATTTCAGGATTTTTATATACCTATTGACATTGATGAATATTCATAAATATATTGACATGAGTATTTACTTTGTAAAATAGTATATTATTTTAATTATTGTGAATGTAAAGACTATGTAGATCATTGTTTTTTTGTTTCTTTCTTAATTAGTTTTAATCATAGTCTGGCAGTTTGAGTAATTTATGCGGCCTACCCAAATGTCCTTTCTTTGGTATTGTTCGTCGAATCGTTGAGCTCCTTAAGTTTTCAGTTGAGCTGCACGATTACTGACAAATGCGTGCACTGACTGGACATGTCCAGTCTTTCTGTGTGGTTTTTTTCCTCAAAAGACCATTTCAGACACAAATCTACATGGTCTTCACGTGATCTGACCAAGATTATGTCTGGACTTTAAAAGAGACTGTGACCTCTGAGTTTGTTTCGGCCTTTCTTCTCAGAGTAGTCAGATAGGAAACGCCGACCTCATCTAGTTTTTCAAATAAGATTGGCGTGTAAAAGTGTTTGTACAAACCTACTTAAAGAAATAAAATAATTTAACATTCAGTACATGATTCTGAACTTCGAAAGATTTCGTCAGTTATTTAAAAAAAAAATGTACTGCCATATATTTTGACCGCGTAGGACCACTTTTCTATGAAACGGCAATTTTTTTATTCATAAAAATCCTCGATACTCGATCCTCGGTCGCCTCGATGCTCGTGGCGGCTATCGGCGGCGGCGATCTCTCGCGTCCGGCCTTTGTCCAGGCCATGGTACGGAGTGAGAGGGAATGGGAAGCCGTCACCTCCTTCTGCGAAGCAGTAATGCTTGCGAAGGAAGAGGCGGAACGCATGAGGGAGAGGCAATCGTTGCGCCCTCACGCCCCTAGTCGCCGCAGAAGACACCCTGGGCGTCGGGAGTCGTTAGCCGACTCTCGGCCACCGTAGGCGCGGGCTTGCGGACAGCGAGCAATGGGCAGCTCGTCGTCCAGTAAGGACCAGGCCCGGGTCGACGGCGCGTTGTGTTCCACGAGCGCCTCAAAGAGATGTCAGCATAATTGACGAGGTCCGATAGGGCCGATGCCTGCCGGGGTCGCGGATTGTTCGAAAGAGTATGTTTAACTTTCATTTACGGTTTCATTTAAAAATTATTTATATCTCTTTGTCCCAAGCCCAGCGCTCTCAAGTTGAAGTCTTAGGACTCAGAAACCACGTCAAGAAAAGTGTCTTTTAAGGCTAAGACGTTGTTCGAAGATGGAATCACATGAGAAGAACGTGTTCACGGTGGGGGCCCTGGACCTGGACCCTACTAAAACTGATATTATGAAAATGAAGTCTGGAGGTGAGTTTCTAAAACTATCTTATTGTTTTAAGGGAGATCCATCAATGTAGCCAACATAAATGTATAGGTACCCATAGATGCATATATTCCTCCAACTTATGTATTAATAATAATCATCAATTACATATCAATCGTCAAATTTTGTGTAACCTAAGAATTTTCATAAAAAATATTCAGAAAAATTCTTAGGTGGAAGAAATTTCCAAAGTTTGACGATTGATATGAAATTGATGATTATTATTCAGTAAATATATCTTTTCTACAATCGTGTATTGCATTTTGATCAACGCACGACGTAAAACAGAGCTGCAATTTGCAAAAAAACCAAAGAGAAATTTGGCGGGATACAGCAGAGGATTCACCTTAATCAGCAAACATGCAAGCATGAAATTATTAACCAATGCCCTTTCCATTTCAGTACGAAGCTAGAAAAATACTAATGCAATCAAATATCTCGCTAATAGCCTCTTGTCCAGGGAAGTTTTCCTATGCATCGAACCTAAAACCCAACTTTTTCCTGCTACCCAACAAGCGATAACAAAACTCCACTATTCTTTTACAGCAAACGGCATCGATGCCGCCGAAGCTGCTCAACCGAAGCACAAACTCAAAGACCTGGATGACCTCCTCCCATACGTTGGGGACTTCGGCTGGTACCAACGCATCCTGTTTCTCCTGATGATACCCTACTCTTTCTTCTTCGCGTTCGTTTACTTTGGGCAGATCTTCATGACTGTGGTGCCTGAGGAGTATTGGTGTTATGTGGCGGAGTTGGAGAATTTGAGTGTGGAAAAGAGGTAAGGAAGTTAATACTATACTATTAATTATTCCCGAAGCCAATGGCTTTCGTTTTCGAATGTGGTTATCACCACCTTAAGAATACAGAATGCAAGGAACAGCTGATGCTAATGTAGTCCGCACTGATACCTTTTAAACCAGAATAGAGCAATGTTGCTTTGCGGAAAAAAGCTTAATATAGGAAGTTCTTTCTCTTGAGGAATGATGTAATAAGGCAATGGTGCGGTTTAAAAGATGTAGTGACGTAAAATTGAAAAGAGTATGCTTAGATGGTTTGGTCATGTTGAGAGGAGGAATGAAAGGCGACTAACAAAAAGGTATATAGAAGGCAGATGTGAGCGGAAACGCCGGGAGGCCCTAGGAGGACATATAGTGACCTTATTGGTGATGTTCTTCAGCAAGGTCAGGAGCGTAGTTCTCGCAACAGGCGCGGCGTGCGTGTATGACCAGATGTATGAACATAGGCGAGGCAAAAGGATGTAGGGATCGTAGCAGGTGGCGTTCTGTAGTTTCTGCCTACCCCCGTGGGAAGAAGGCGTGAGTATATGTATATATGTGTTCTCTGATTTCTTTCACAAGAATTTAGCTACTGGCTGCCGACTGGCTGGTGTCTAGTACCTACCTATGAATTTTAGCACTTACACTTTCACAATGGTTGAATTTGCTGAACTTGATAAATGAAGGCTTTCAAAGCGACTAGATTCTTCGCCATGGACTCTGTTGGATTGCAATATTTATTTTTGCCAAAAATCAAAGAACATAAAATGATAATTATTTATTATTATCTCTTTTATTTCATATATATATACACATAAATTATATTTTTAAATATTAGAATATAAAAAATATAAAAACATTTAAAAATATAAAAAATAGTGGCCCACCGGTATCGGGAACAGGGTCCAAGCTACCGGCGGTCAGGGCTCCAGAGAGAGAAACCTCCTAACAATGCGGGCCGTGTCCAGAAGTACCGCCTTCTGAATCAAGCCCTTGATCCAGCTGCTCTCTTGATGCAGCTGCAGCTCCTCAGGTGTTGGTCGAGGCCCTTGGCTATTAATCCATTGGCTGTCACGACTATGGGTACAATGATCGCTGAGTCCACATCCCACATGTCGACAACCTCGCGAGCCAAGTCAAGATATTTGATTTGTTTATCTTTCTCGGCTTTCACTAGGTTCCCGTCATGTGGGACCGTTATGTCAACAATCATTGCGCGCCGCTCTAATCGATCCACCACCACTATATCAGGCTTATTGGCAACAATAGTCCTGTCAGTGATGATGGATCGATCCCAGTACAATGTGATATTTCCATTTTCGAGAACTGGGTCGGGCACATACCTGTAGTACGGCACTTTCGATTCTACAAGGCTGTATTTGAGAGCAAGTTGCTGATGGATAATCCTGGCTACAAGGTTGTATCTATGCAAGTATTCTTCGTTAGCTAGACTAGAACTTCCGTAGATAATGTGTCTGATTGATTCACCTGGACGGTGGCATGCCCGACAAATGTCAACCGTGCCGTCTTTCACAATAAATCTCCGGTAGTTGTTTGTCATCATAACTTCGTATTTTTTTTTGTCATCGTAACTTCTTATTATTATTATTATTATTATTTATTTAATTCGAACACAAATAATCCATATAACGGTTAGTAACACTTATACAACTATGTTAGTAAAATTTCACCTTATAATAAGTAAACTAAGACTAACAAAATATAAAAGTAATTCATAAACCTATAATTAATATGTTCGTTTCCCGCTGCACCAGACCTGCAGCTGTACATCCTGGTCCAGTGCCCCAGGAACGGTCTATCAGGCTTATTCACTATCACCCTTAAGATGCTGTTGGTGTTCCCGCGAATCCTTCGCATCAGGGATGCTGTTTCCTTACGCATAATAGCTTGAAAACTATCTGTATGAGCTTCAGCAAACATGCCCGATGCGCTACAGTAATGCTACTATAATGAAACCTGGTTACTCTTTAATTTTGAACAAGCACTTTGTCTTTATTGAGAACTGATTCTAAGTACGTGTGGTAATCATCATTAATTCTCATCTTTCCCACCCACAGACGCCACCTCTCAATCCCCTTCATAGACAACAAGTACGACAAATGCTCAGTCTACGACGTGAACTGGACATCTGTACTACAGAACGGGATCCTGGAGCCCAACCCTCAGTGGAGCGTCAAGAAGTGTGAGCATAGATGGGAGTTTAACTACAGTGATGTGCCGTATGAGACTATTGCTTCACAGGTAATACGAGTATATAGTATGGATACCACATAACAGGTGTAAAAAGTCACTCAACGAAGCCGAAAGTCACTTGTACTCTTCGTCATTGTTATCATTTTTTTGTACTGGACCATACCTGGGAACCTTCTGGTTACGGAGATATGAAAGTCAAAATTCCAACTTTTACTGACGTTTTTTTTAAGAAAACTTGATTTTAATGATATAATAGTAGATTATATCATAAGGGAGCAAAATAATATTTTTACGGCGAGGGCGCTTTTTTGAATCCAGAGTGAAGTGAGGGATTCTTTAGTAGAATCCTGAACGTAGCGAGGGATTCAAAGTGCGTCGCCCGAGCCAAAAATATATTTTGCGCCCGAGTGATACACTCTACTTTTCATCACCCACTATGAGAAAATAAAAAGCGCCTCATATTTTATTGTAATATTATTTTATTATTTAATAAAACATAGAGTAACAACTAAACTGAAATTAAATAGTATCTAATAATAACACAGATTCTGAAAAATTCTTGGCGCCTCTTGCATTTCGCCATTCAATAAAATTACCATAGGTTTTCATATATTTCTCCCGGGATTTTGCAGGTAATAGATTTTATTCATCACATTTCTTGCGTCAGTTCTAATACTTTCAGGAGTTCTACTATACTTTCACTGTCACTTGAAGAACTCATTTTTCATAACAAAACCATGAATTTCTAACAATCCGTGAAAATTGTCGAAAACGCGCGTTGTAGTTCGCGCGTATAGAGGTATGAGGAACAGGGTGTAAAATTCACTCATACTCTATGGAAAAGGGAGGATCCTCCGACCAGACGGGTGTTGTGTCTGGTGGGTAACTGCCCGACGATTGATGTCGGGATGTTGTATATATGCTAGTTGCGCGGTAAACTCTGCTTGCGCGATGCAGGATTTTGCGTGACGTCAGTCTGACGCGAAGCTCGCATGTGGCGTTGTAGATGCCACTACACTGGACCATACCTGGGAACCTTCTGGTTACGGAGATATTGAAAGTCAAAATTCCAACTTTTATTGAGTTTTTTTTTAAAGAAAATAAGTTTTTAATGTTATAACAAATAACTTTAAATACCCCCACGACCCCTGTACCGTTGCATGCACCCATAAGCACAATGTTTTGCGTGCGTTACGTTTCGCACTGCCGTAAACAGAATTTTTTCACACCAAAAATTAAATTCGTTTCCCAGCAATAATTTTTGTGCTGTTACTTAGTTTGATGTACAGAATGCGTAGTTGACAACTATGTGATGGGTCTTTTTACACCCTGTATATGCAATAAATGAAACCACATGTATACTTGTAATCGCCTTTGCTGACGATATACAAAATATGAAAGAAATCGATCCAGTAATTAGGTCAAAAAGTAGAGTTTTAATTTTGAGCAAATTTGAACACTCTGTAGAATTGGATCACTAGGTCAATGACTCAATGAACTTGAATCCTTGAACATTGAAAAGCGACGTTGCCACGCAGTGCAAACTGTTAAGGGACCTAACTAAGGACTAAACTCAAAAGGCAATGGACTGTAATTTTAAAGAAATATAATCAAAGTAGGTACAATAATTGTCGATGTTGGTAAACGTATGGGTGCGCGCGCGTGCCGTCGTCCGAGATCGGTAGCGAAGTGGTCCGAAGGCATGCGTCCCGCACGCCGCACCTCTCGTCGCCGCCCGCCGCCTTCGGTTGTCTCACGACAACAGCCGAAGATTGCCGAGTGGTCGGAGGCGCCCGAACAGAAACTATCACGACGCTGCACAGTGTTGTTTTTGCCTCGAAAAACGGACATCCTCTTTTTATCAACTTATCCGATAGAGCAGGTTATTTTAAGAGTAAGAGTAAAATACCCGTGTGCCAATTTTACACCAAACACGAGTAAAAAAATGTTTAATTTATTTTTAAACTTTTCTAAATTAATTAATTATAAAAACAATGCGGATTATTTTACCCTTTTCTTTATTATGTGTAATAAAACCATATAAAAGCTATTTAAAAAATAATACAAAAGAGTACTAACTAGTACAGATGTAAAGAAATATGCTTTTTTTGTGTTTTTAGATTTTGATTTTTCATGGTTGTATCTTTGCTTAGTTGGATTCAATATTTATTGTAAATCATACTCAGATCCCAACCAATCATTAAAAAAAAAAACACATCCATATCTTGCGGTATCTAGGAGTAATTCACTTCTAAAGATTTTTCTGATAATTTTGATTTTAGGGTCATCACTTCACAAAAAATAATAATTTTTGTTTATAGGTTTAAATTTTATGTTGGATTCAATTTAACATAGAATAATACTTATCTACGTATACATATTACCACCCACTCTCATAAATTTTACAAATAATGTTCTTATATTTTTTATTATCTTTACATCGAACTAAACATACAACTAAAGTAAAGTAATTATTTATACTAATGTTTTTTCATGCTTTATTGCATATCAAGCCAAGTTCAAAGATGAACAGGGTGAAGCACACCTTACACGAACTATTTCGAGCTACTTTCCACCACCTAAATCTATTAGACCTACGAAAATATCTCTAAATTTAAAAATAATTTTGACGCAACTAAAATTTAATTTGACAATCGCGACTCCACGTGGTACTTGTTTGCCCTACCCCGTAATTTTTTTTTAATGCCGGAGGCGCGCATTGGGGCAGCCTCGACGTGGTTTATATGGAATTTTCCACTTTTTGTATGGAAAATATGAAAAATAATAACCTACATGTAAAGTTTTAGGGGTTTATTTGTTTCGTAGAGGGGTTCGAAATTTTCATCAGTTTTGCGATAGGACACACTATTTTCGAGATATAAGCAAAATATAAGAAAAAAAAGATACATTACTGTTTTTGCACCTGCAGGCGTAGCATGACGCTTTCTATTTCTTGGAAGACAATACGAGGTATCAATAGGTACTTCTTAGTGCTAAAGCAACAGCTTGTCTTGATATTGAATCCAGATTCCATGAAATAAGCCCATAAAAAAATAAAATCGATAATATGTAAAATTTGATGTTACTCACTTCCGGTTAACGATAAAAATTTAGAGTTTGCTTGATAATTTACTTAATATAAAGCATCAAGTAATTGCAATCAAAGATATAACAAAAACCGATTGGATCTAAAGTTATTGCGATTTCTATGGTTTTTATGGAAACCACAGAAAAAAAATTAAAAAAATTATATCTCCAGATTGGGACAAAATTGTCACTCGGGTGTTCTAGTCTTGCTTTTAAAATGACCTGTTTTATTGGATAAGCTAATAAAATGGGGATGTCCGTTTTTTGAAGCAAAAGCAATACTGTGCGCTGTTTCGTATTATAATTATTTGCCTACAATATAAAATCGGTACACTTCAAAGACAGGCTGGAATTTAATGTGGGGGCTTTTCGCTAAGCAATAACAACCGCAAAACTCGATCGATCAGGTTAAGCTACGCTTGCCGCGGTTGGTCCGTGAATGGGTGACCATCCATTACATACGGAGACCCCTACGTGCCTCGGAAAGCACGTTAGACCGTTGGTCCCGGCTTTCATTTGTAAATCTTTGACAGTCGTTACCGGTAGTCAGAAGCCCGAAAGTCTGACAACCAGTTTTACCCAATTACGGTTTGTGGAGGTCAGATAGGCAGTCGCAAAAATACAGGTTATAAAATTATGTTTATGTCTAATTTCGAGTTTAAGACTCAGTTTGATCGAAGCCCAGAGGGCGGTGAAGGTCTGCCCTGCTTGGGCGGAGCACCGCCGTGTCCTCGTGGGGGCGATCGGCGGCGGCGATTTCTCGCGTTTGGCTCTGGTCCAGGCCATGGTACGGAGCGAGAGGGGATGCGAAGCCATCACAGTACAGTATTTTTATCTGACGAAGCGACGCGCGCTTTGCTTGTGGTAACCAAGTGTACAAACACGTTGTTAATGTGTGCGCGAAGACGAGTCGCATCAGTACATAACACTTAATGCACACACACACACACACTTCTGACTTCGCCATTATCTCGGACGGTACCGAGAGCTCCTGCGCTTACACACACATTCACAGCGTGTTCGTACACTTGGTAACCACAAGTAAAGCGCGCGTCGCTTCGTGAGATAGATTAATACTATCGCAGACTACTGTAAACTCTTTATAAATAAAATCTTCTTCTTCTTCCTCGTGTCGCTGGCACGACTGTTCTCAAATTTTGTTGGCCCAAAACTTCGCCACTTCCACGGCGTCATCGGTGGCAGCGCAGAGGTCACTTTGACTGCAAGTTTTGGGACACAGAGGGCAAGATAGACGGTGGAGCATAGTTCGCGGCATAGCTCCATATCCACATCCAGCTGCCGTTCCATCGAGGTAGCCCCACTTTACCAGGTTGAAGTTACATCTTCCCACTTGTGTCCGGAGACGGTTCAGGGACTTCTAAGTAAGTAAACCAACATGACTTAGGACCAACATATGGTGGATTACAACACATTCCCTCTCATAGAGAAGATTCCTGTGTCCCAGTAGCGGGAACATTATAGGCTGATTATACTTATGCTAAGCTAATAGTCAATGTGGGAGAAAAGTCTGCCAAACTGAAATGGCATGCTGAATATTCCAAATATTAGAAGGTCGCTAGGCAAAAACGTCGGAATGTTTAATTGAATGTTCTCTAACCACCTCTTTCTCTCCTAACAGCAAGGCTGGGTGTGCGAGCGGGACAACTATCCTGCGACAGCTCAGGCTGTGTTCTTTTGTGGTGGAATAGCAGGAGGATTCATATTCGGATGGGTTGCAGATAAATATGGGCGGATTCCGGCTTTGATTGGTAAGTTCAAACTTGCACCGTAATTGCGTTACACACTATCATTCACAATCTGAATCATTTTGAAGGATATTGCTAATCCATTGGTTCATATGTTCGAAAAATTTGACTGCTCGACAACGTAAATAACGCAATGAATGTTGTTGAACTGTCAAAATGATAGCCATTCCTGCTGTTAGTGTGATACGCAATTGCCCCGCTGTTTACTTACTTAGTGAATTCAAAGATGGCGGCTAATAGAGAAAACGACATATGGAAGAAAACTACGTTATGTGACGATCCCAAATAAATTAGGATAATAGATGATGACTCACTTTTTTTAACCACAAGATTTTTTTAAATTCTGTACTGCAAGGCCAAGAATCGCACTATTCGACGGAGTCTACTAAGTACGTCTTTCAAGTTTCAACCACTAATCCTTACTGGTTGATAAAAGCGCCCACAGCCGTGACAGAACTGTCACTGCGCCGCTAAGTTTCAAATGACGCGCGCACGGATGTCAAAATGTACACTTTCCGCGCATCCCTTGCGTTCCCGCTCCGCATTCGCTTTCCAATTATCGACAAGGTAACACGCAAACATGGCGTCAGCGTCTTCTCAAAGCGTGACTGTGGACGAGGACGATGCAGACAATAATGTGCTTTGGGTGTTGTCGAAGTTTATGAAACATAGTGTTCTTGAACTTTCCATTTATTAGTTTCTCACACCCAAGGGGCACCCAATATTCTTTTTTACGATTTTTTCTTTTACATCTGTAGGTTATGACCGTTTCTTCCAAATCCAGGTCGTCAAATGACTCCAGGATTTCAAAAACTTTTGGTGACTGTCATCCTTCATGAGCGCCCTCCACTTTGATGACGTGACGTGTTAGTGACAGAAACTTTTTGTCGCGCTAGCTCTTACTTTATTATCTCGTTTCAGGTGCCAACCTAGCAGGCTTCGTGGGTGGTCTAGGATCAGTGTTCACCAACGCATTCTGGTCATTCTGTGTCTGTCGCTTCATCGTTGGATTGGCGTACGATAACTGTTTCATCATCATGTATATTGTTGGTGAGTACCTTCATTACAGTACAGTATAACTATTTTCTTAACGTCCCTCGAGAATCATCGCATTTCCGAATACAAACGAATGCTAATTTCCATGTCCATCAATTATTATATTACCGTTTGTAATAATTTGAATTCAGAACTAAGTACTTTAATTGTTGTTACGTCAAAACAAAACAACAGTAAAGTACTTTGTTCTAAATTCAAATTATTATACACGATAAATCTAATAATTGATGGACATGGAAATTAGCATTCGTTTGTATTCGGAAATGCGATGATTCCTTAAGGAGATCAAGAAAATAGTTGTACTGTAATTCATAATTAAACTCCTATATCCTATGAGATTCTAGCAGAAATTACAGAACGCCACTTGCTACGCTAGGATCCATATATATACCTACCCCTTTAGTTCGTCCACTTTCATTTGTCTTATTTATTTATTAAAACTTTAAGCATAAGTAAAATAACTGTAGTACAAAGGTGAACTTAATGCCTTAGGCATTAACAAACAAAAATACACACACTATATTCTTCTTAGTTCTACCTTGACGATACGGCCTATGCTAAATTGCTCACATCGATAAACACATGGTCTAAAAAAACAAGGTCTGGCATTCCGGGAGTGACACATGCTTACGTCACTATCCAGTTGCCACTTTATTGCAACAAAACACGAAGTATGGAAACATTTTCAGTCACCATTCTATTAAAAAATATATTTATAGCATTTAAATTGTCGTTTCGTGTTTCTAATCAAATGAAACAATTCAATTTAAACATATGCCAACGTAGTTGTTAGTTAAAACCTCATTGTTATATCGGATGCGCACAGGTAATAAAGGCGGTTGGGGAGTTATTATTACACACTACTGGTAACACAGCGGTGATGACGTAGCCTTGTGTATATTATTATACCATGGATAAACACATGTTTGGTACAGTATTTTTATCTCACGAAGGAACGCGCGCTTTACTTGTGGTTACCAAGTGTACGAACACGCTGTGGATGTGTGTGTAAGCGCAGGAGCTCTCGGTACCGTCCGAGACAGTGGCGAAGTGTGTGTGTGTGTGTGTTTTGTGTGTTGACGCTACTCATCTTCACGCACACATTCACGGCGTGTTTGTAAACTTGGTTACCACAAAACAAATAAAGCGCGCGTCGCTTCGTGAGATAAAAACGCTATAGTTTTTATTGACAGTATAGAGTACAGTACAAGGAACAGGGTGTAAAGTTCACTCATACCTCCATAGAAAAGGGAGGATCCTCCGACCAGACGAGTGTCATGTCTGGTGGGCAACTGCCCGACGATTCATGTCGGGACGTTGCATATGCTAGTTGCGCGGTAAACTTTGCTTGCGCGATGCAGGATTTTGCGTGACGTCAGTGTGACGCGTAGCTGGCATGTGGCGTTGTAGATGCCGCTACAACAGTATTAATCGTACATTCCTCAACAAATCCTTTCATATGGAACTCTACTACTTCTAAAAGGACATTTTTCAATATTTTTTAAATTAAACATCGTGGAAGTTGTAAAAACGAAATTACTGTTTTTGGACAAAAAATCTAGTTCAGTAGATATAATAAACAACATTTTATTTAATCTTTCAACGTGGGACAAGGGTTCTTATGCTTTGTGTTAGCATTATGCTGAGCGATTGCCGTTTTGCGTAGATGTGACGCATATTTGACTGGTAGAAAATGCCTCAGGCATTAAGTCCGCCTTTGTACAGTATTTTTTTACTTGTGCATGAAGTTTTAATAAATAATAAATAAATAAATATTTTCTCCCAACTCGTTATTTTTCCTATTTGTGTGTTTTTCTCTGCGTCATGTTTACCGCAAATAAACGTATTTTCTTTATTCTTTTTTCTTTCTTTACCATAATATTTTATTAACCAAATACCATTTTTTCCAGTTCTCGAATACGTCGGCTTAAAATGGCGTACTTTCGTCGCCAACATGTCGATAGCGGTCTACTTCACTTTCGCTGCCTGCCTCCTTCCGTGGATAGCGTTATGGGTGGCTGATTGGAAGATATACACGTTAATAATCAGCGTTCCTTTGGCATTAGCTGTGCTAACCCCCTGGGTTGTTCCCGAAAGTGCAAGGTGAGTTGGTGTCCTGCTCAGCTGTTGTGTTTTGGAGTGATGATATGAAGTTATGAATTTGGACTAGAGTGCGCGCAAAATAAGTCTGCACACGGCCGAAATCGGAAATAATCGTTTGCCGCCATCTCGACGTTTTTATCAGCGGGGTAATTGCGTAACACACTAACAATAGGAATGGCTTTCATTTTGACAGTTCAACAACATTCATTGCGTTATTAACGTTGTTCAGCAGACTTTTTTTTCGAACATATGAAGCAATGGATTAGCAATAGGCTTCAAAATGATTCAAATAGTGATTGATAGTGTGTTATGCAATTAGGGTGTTTGTGTCAAGAAAGTGTGCTGTGTTCCGTGTTTTCCAAAGTATATAATCGCCATCATTATGCCGAAAGTAATTAAAAGTGTTGGCAGGGATAAGACGCGCGCCTCAAAGAGATGTCAGCAAAATTGACGGGGTCCCATAGGACCGATGCCTGCCGGGGCTGCGGATTGTTCGATTGTTCGAAAGAGTTACCGTGGCCCTGGCGCACAGGCAACTGAAGGAACACGGGTGGGTTTTAGTCAGTAAGAGTCTGACACGCCTTTCCGCTCCGCCCAGAGCGGGAGAGGTCATTTCATGATTTCCCACCAAAAAAAAAAAAAAAAAAAAAAAAAAAAAAAAAAAAAAAAAAAAAAAAAAAAAAAAAAAAAAAAAAAAAATGGTGTCTACAATCAGGGATATAGTCTTGAAGGTCAAACACGCGCGCAGACTTATCTTGCGCGCACAGTAGTAAAAGTTTGGAAAATGGGTCGGTAGTTTTTGAGTTTGACTTTTTGAATTTAATAGAAAGAGTTGGGTCAATACAAGGTTTTACACTGTAAGAGTCTAATAAATACGGTTATAAAGATAAATCTGCGGTGTCATAGAAAAGTACAATACTTACGCGGTCAAAATTAATGAAACGCCATATTTTTTTAATAACCGTCGAATTTTTGAATTTTTTCTGTATCATGTTATAAATTGATGGTTTTGTGTTTTATGCGTTTGTGCAGTTTTTGCGTCGATGTCCCTGCCAGCCTGTATTTAAGTAAATTTTCATTGAACTAAACAAAACTGGCGAGCTTCCCTTATGTAAATGTAACATTGGAAAACTTCTATAAATATTTGAAACATAATTTAAAATAAAAAAAAACAGGTAGAGTGTAAAAAAGAAAAATTTTGGGCATGAATTTTAAACTCATTTTATATGTCCGAATTACGTTAAATCAATGGGGGCTATCGTTTTTGTGCTCACCAGTTGGCGCCACTGTCGAGTAAGGTCCTGTTGCAGTGCTTTTATTTGATGTTTTGGGTACCCTTATATTCATAGTATGTTTATTTTATTACATTTTAAAACCTCAAATGAATATTTAGATTATAATGTTCCTAAAATTGGCAAGCACGAAGCAGACAAATCTTATTCTTCCTTCAAGTGCTACCAGATTAGATCCTTACTTTTTACTTAAAATCTTAAGCCATAATTAATCAAGAATGGCACAACCATTACAGCTATTATGAATCATTCGTTAAAATCCGTGATAAAAAATCCCGCAAACAGTGAACGTTCAGTACATATTTTGCCATGTAGAGACCGTACTCTACACTAGCGCCTCTTGCGGCGAACTCAAGCGCGATAGCCCTCATTGTTTGACTTTGGCAAATCAGGACGCCAGCGCCACCAGGTGGCACTCGACAGTGTCTATAACGCTAACGTTTGACCAGAGAAAAAGCAGTTTGTTTTTGGCGGCTAAGCAGTGAACACGTTTAGAAACGGTCGCGCGTTCCGTATAGTTGTGTCGTGTACCTACAGTGTGTGATTCGCTAGTGTGATTAATTTGTTCGTAAATTATAATTGGATTTGTACTACAAACGGTTTTTCTATTGCGCAATAATCAACACTTCCCACAGTATTCCCACAGTAGTTAAAATATGGCTGATGATAACGAAAGAGACATACCTTCTCCGTCATATATTATTTTTGCAGGTGGCTAATAGCACAAGGACGTATAGAAGAGGCAATCAAGATTATGCAAAAATGTGAACGTATTAACAAGAAGAAGATTCCAGATGCTGTCATTGATGAATTTAGGGTAAAAGTATTTTAATTCCACCAATTTTTTGCTGTAATTTTTCTTTTTAATTATTTAGCTCCCTAACACATTTAGATGTCTTATGATTCCCTTAGTACGTTTCCGTGAGATATTTGTCGACATCCACGCGGGCTAGCCGTGAGCAAAACCTAATTCAAAAATAAGATCCAGCGGATTAATTGCGTAACACACTAACAGTAGGAATGACTTTCATTTTGACATTACAACAACATTCATAGCGTTATTTACGTTGTTGAGCATACAAATTATTCGAACATATAAAGCAATGAATTAGCAATAGGCTTCAAAATGATTCAGATTGTGATTGATAGTGTGTTACGCAACTAGGGTGCAGATTTCAGTGTGAATTTTCGAAATGGGAATTAAAGTAAATTGAAAAAAAACACATTTCTTGCTCAATTTAACAAAAACAAAAAATACAGTTCTTCAAAAAAAATCTTTATGATCATGTTAAGGTTAAACAAACAGGCGCGACGCGACTCTATTAGAACAATTTGTATAAAAACTTCATGGAAATTGTTCTACAAGAGTCGCATCGCACTGTCGCGTCGCGTTTGTCTGTAGGAGCCTTTAGCTTCTGACCGCGACCTCGTGTGCGTGATATTTCTTGTTCCCTCGACCCACCGCGTCGCATCGCATCGCCTGCCCACGCTATTACTTCGTTTACGCTTAGCGGTCTTTCTGACATTTTTTAGTTTTTGCTCGCCTCTTTAGGATCCTAGCGTGATTATTAGGAAGCCTTCCTCAAGTATTGGGCTATGAAACGCAAAAATATTTTTTCAAATCCGACAAGTGGTTCCAGAGATTAGCGCGTTCAAACAAACAAAAAACAAAAAACTCTTCAGTTTTATTATTAATATTGAAATAGATAGTTAATAAATATTGATTTTAATCAAACTATGGTCTTCCCCAGGAAACCGCAACAGAAATAGCTCGAGCGGAAAAGGAGTTCAAAAACTACAGTGTCCTAGACTTGCTCAGGACCCCTCGTCTTCGGCGTCACAGCATCCTGCTGGTGGTCATCTGGATGTCAATTGCCATGGTCTTCGATGGCCATGTCAGGAACGTGGGGTCCTTAGGCTTGGACATGTTCAAGACCTTCACTGTGGCGACTTTCACGGAGTTCCCTGCTGATATCCTGTTGATTCTGATCTTGGATGTGTGAGTTTTTAGTTTTCGTTTTTTTTTACCAATATCATCATTTGTGCGTCGATGTCCCTGTCATCCTGTATTCAGGGTCAAATTAAATTAGCTAGCGAAACTCCGCATACATGACAGGTATCGATATCTAAACATGATAAAACAAAAAGTAGGTAATTAATTTGATTTATTTTTAGTGGGGTCACCGACCGCACTTAGTGACGCACGTAGTCACTTGAAATATTAGTTTAAAAAATGTTTTTTTTTTCGGGTAAACTTCAAAGACGTGATGGGTTTCGATATATAAACACGATAAAATAAAACAAAACAAATTTTCTCAACTCAAACTTCAAGCAACAAAACTACCAACGGTTTATTAAATCAACTTATGTTTTTAATTTTATCGTGTTTAGATATCGATAGCCCTCACGTCTGCAAAGTTTCGCTAGTTAATTTAATTTGACCCTGTATATGGATTCCCGTGTAAATACATGGACATGAGACCACATTGTTGGATGTATCTGCTTCCAAAATTAAATGTTAATTATTTTGTCCATGTGAATTCTAACTAATATTATTAATACAAAAATAAGTTTGTTTGTTTGTTACGCTTTCACGCTAAAACGGCTGAACGGATTTGGATGAAATTTGGCGAATGGGTAGACCATGACCTGGATTAGGACATAGAATACTTTTCACCCCGATATTCTTATGTGATCAAGACTTATGCGGGTAAATCCGCGGGGCGCAGCTAGCTGCTTTTATAATTTTGTTTTTGTATTGTTCATAGTCTCGGTCGACGCTGGCTTGCATTTGGTACGATGGTATTCAGCGGAGTATTCAGTCTACTAGCTACCGCCGCACCCATTGGTAAGTTGAAACTTATAATACCTACTTAAAGTATGTGAGTGAAGAGTGAGTGAGTGAGTGAGGGACTGTCTTAACGCGGAAGTGTCGGGTAGCCCGCGAAATTCAAATTTACTTACGTTTTTTGCAGTTTGCAGATCATTTGTCAGGTTGTATGTTGCTTAAAATATGATTCGCGGACGTAACAAATATGGCTTTACAGAATTATAATCATTGGAATCAGCAATACAACTCCATAAGTTAGAACTGCCCTCAAATGTCATGATTTCATGAAATTGTCATTCAATAGGATAATATGAACTAAGAGAGATGTATTAATGATTTTTATGATTATAATTCTATAAATAAATATTTGATACGGCCGCGAATCATATTTAGATTTGAATTTCGCTGACTACTCTGATGCTTCCGCCTTAAGGGAATGCGCCAAGGTAGCCCGCGAAATTCAATTTTTCATATTTTTTTTGCAATTTGCAGGTCAGTATCAGGTTGTATGTTGATCTAAATATGATTCGCGGCCGTATCAAATATTTATTTATAGAATTATAATCATAAAATCATGATTTCATGAAATAGTCATTCAATAGTCATAGTCATTCAATATGTACTAAGAGAGATGTATTGATAATTTTTATGATTATAATTCTATAAATAAATATTTGATACGACCGCGAATTATATTTAGATCAACATACAACCTGATACTGACCTGCAAATTGCAAAAAAAAAAAAATGGATTTCGCGGGCTACCTTGGCGCATCCCCTTAAGGCGGAAGCGTCAGGGTAGCCCGCGAAATTCAAATCTAAATAATATGATTCGCAGCCGAAGGTTTTAAGGTAAACAATACCCAAAGTAAAAGTTATTATTTTATTCTTTTTATTAGTTTTTCGATTAGCCTCCTTGCTAGTCTCATTTCCTACGAAATGTATGAGAAAAGTTTTTTTGCGATTTCTAACTTTTCTAGTACTCAAACCTCAGTTGGTCCAATAGAGGTTTTTGATCCTTATATGAGACATGATCGACTGGCATATAAAAAAGTTTTTGTCAAAAAACTTGTCCATTGAAAATTGTCCATTTTCCTGCGTACTGTAATTTTTTTTTCAAAATCTGTGAATGCAAATCAAAATTTCTCAAAAAGTAAAGAAAAGTCTCCTAAGACCGTTTTCCTGTAGCTACAACGGTTAAGGTAGCTGCCCTTGCTGCCCATCTCAAAAATCCACCCTGTAATTATAGATAAAGAGTTACAAATAAACCAGTCGCGTTGCTGCGGTCTGTCGTTGCGATTAGACGGCTTTGCCGCTGCGGTCTGCGGTTGCGGTCGCCTTCAGACTTGTACCTTTATATAAAACTAGCTTCTCCCCGCGACTTTGTCTGCGTGAAATTTTTTGTTCCCCCGACCCACCCCGTCGCATCGTATCGTCTGCCCTCGCTATTACTTCGCTTTCGCATGGCATTCTTTCTTACTTTTTTTTTTCTCTCAGCTCTTCAGGATCCTAGCGTGATGTTAAACAGCTTATAACCTTCCTCAAGCATTGGGCTATCAAATGCATAAAGAATTTTTCAAATCCGACTGGCAGTTCCAGAGATAAGCACGTTCAAACAAACAAACAAACTCTTCAGATATATTATTAGTATGGATACATATAGAAGATAGATTATTTTTCTAACCCCTCTCTTTTCCTCCCCCAGGAATCGCCTCAGCCTCGCTAGCCATCGTTGGTCGCTTCGCAGTCAACATATCTTACAACATAGGAATGCAATATGCTGCTGAATTACTACCAACTGTGGTCAGAGCTCAGGGCATCGCGCTGATACATATAAGTGGATATATGGCTACTATTCTGACACCCTACATCGTTTATATGGTAAGTGATAGTAGATGGTGATCGTAGATCGTGATAGTAGATCGTGATAGAAAATGGTGATAGTATACTGTGATAGGAGACCGTCAAGTATAGTAGATCTTGATAGAAGATGGTGATAAAATGGTGAAAGTAGATCGTGATAGTAGATGGTGATAGTATATTGTGATAGTAGTTGGTTAAGTATAGTAGATCGTGATAGAAGACGGTGATAGTATATTGTGATAGTAGATCGTGATAGAAGATGGTGATAAAATGGTGATAGTATATAGTGATAGTAGATCGTGATAGAAGATGGTGTTAGTATATTATGATAGTAGTTGGTTAAGTATAGTAGATCGTGATAGAAGACGGTGATAGTATATTGTGATAGTAGATCGTGATAGAAGATGGTGATAAAATGGTGATAGTAGATAGTGATAGTAGATCGTGATAGAAGATATTGATAGTTACTAGTAGGCAGGTTTACATCTTAAAGTATAATATTGGAATGCAATTTGCAGCTGAATTACTTCCCACAGTGGTCAGGGCTCAAGGTATTGCGTTGATATATATCAGTCATCAGCTGCATCGTTTATATGGTAAGTGATAGTAGATGGTGGTAGAAGATGGTGATAGTAGATAGTAAATTTAGATAGTGGTAGAAGATGGTGATATTATAGAAGGTGATTGTTGATAGTGGTAATAGGTTGTGATAGTCAAAACTTATTATAAAAAAATAAAATAAAAAATATATTTTGTTTTTCCACTCCAGGCCACCATAGCAAGAGAGATCCCTTTACTAATACTGGGCACTTTGGGCATCTTCGGAGGTTGTCTATGCCTATTCCTACCCGAGTCTATGGGCAAGCAAATGCCGCAAACTATCCAAGATGGCGAAGAGTATGGACTGGACCAGAAGTTCTGGGATTTCCCATGTTGCAATAGGTAAGTTGAACAATTTTGAGCCGCACACTACCAGCGCTCTAATTACGTAGCACACTATCTATCACAATCTGAATCATTTTGAAGTCTTTTACTAATCCATTGCTTCATAAATCAAAAAAAATGTCTGCTCAACAACGTAAATAACGCAATGAATGTTGTTGAACTGTCAAAATGGAAGCCATTCCTACTGTTAGTGTGTTATGCAAATACCGCGTAGGCGCACAGAGCACGAAGACCCGGGGGCCGCTGCTATAGGAGGCATAGCCAACAGTTACCTGACCAAGATTAAGTCTGGACTTTAAAAGAGACTGTGACCTCTGAGTTTGTTTCGGCCTTTCTTCTCAGAGTAGTCAGATAGGAAACGCCGACCTCAACTAGTTTAAAAAACATGATTGACGTGTAAAAGTGTTTGTACAAACCTACTTACAGAAATAAAATCATTTATCATTTCCATACAAACGAGGCACGTCACCGTTTACTAGCACTACGACAATAATTACGTAAAGAAACTGGCGACTTTGAAAGCGGTGCGTGACAGAAGTGCGCTCAACGCACTTTTGGCGCCACGACTTCTATTGGTACTATAGAAGTATGAGGAACAGGATGTTATATTCACTCATACTTCCATAGAAAAGGGAGGATCCTCCGACCAGACGGGTGTTGTATCTGATGGGCAACTGCCCGACAATTGATGTCGGGACGTTGTATATATGCTAGTTGCGCGGTAAACTCTGCTTGCGCGATGCAGGATTTTGAGTGACGTCAGTGTGAAGTGTAGCTCGCATGTGGCGATGTTGATACCGCTACAATCTGTAATATGACGATTCGTCGATAAATATTTTTTTGCCTTGACACTAGAAAAATTTAAGTGAGTGCAATACGACACTGGATCACATGGATTCTTAGTAATGTACGTAAATTTACACGGCTATAGGCGGTTTAACCGCCTGTGGGCGTAGCGTCATATAAAATTGTATAACAAAATACCAAATTCCATAAAAACGCTACCATTTTCTTGATTTAAAAATAATTTGACGAGGTTTTTAATTGAAAAATTATTTTTAGTCTACATGAGGTTTTAGATTATAAATTGTAAATTTTTGTAAATTGCACGATCATTTTAAATTATTATTGTTATTATTATTGTGACGAATCGGTTCCATTATTGACATGATCATTATTGACATTTATGATTATAATTTTTATTTTTTTTTCATTATTATATTGACATTTATTTAATTCAGTAATACAATTTTAACGGGATTATCTGTTTAATGACTGCATGATTATGGTCAACAATTAATTTAAATAAAATATGTAACGTTATATTATATTTGCACGCCGAAATTAAAGGCAGAATAAGATATTTTTTTTACATTTTACCAACCTTCTGTACCTTATTTATGCAAATAAATAACTGTGTTTAAAAAAAAAAAATACGCCTCTGGCCGTGACGTCAGTGAAAGTGTTATTAATGTCAAATACTAGTGAAAATTACAGATTTTCATGATGTCCATTATAAATATGACGGAAACGCTCTTCTAAAAAACCGAAGCTTAAGTGCCCAAATGTAATTTTCCTAAGGATCGTGGAAACGTTTCTCCGATGTTTTTGCTCAAATACGGCTAATCGGATATTTAGTACACAAATAGACAAATCAATTTGTATAGCTTTTTCCCACTATATTAGAGTCGGCTTCCAGTCTAACCGGATGCAGCTGAATACCAGTATCTTACATGGAGCGACCACCTATCTGACCTCCACAACCCAGTAACTGGGAACTAGAACAAAAACAGACCATATTTTAAATTAAAATAAAAGATACCAATAGGAACATAACATTCAGTTGTAAATATTTAACATAACGTCACGCCTGTATTCCCCGAAGGTTTAGGCAAAGATGCACACACACACACCCTCACCCTCACACACAAATCCTCACACACACAAATTCTCACACACACCCTCACACACACACACACACCCACACACACACACACCTTCACACACGCACACACACTTTCACACACGCACACACACACCCTCACACACGCACACACACGCCCTCACACACGCACACACACACAACCACCTGCCCGTGTGTGTGGTGGCACATTTCACCAGTTATGTTTAAGTCCCATGTAATAGGGGGCGAGCCTATTGCCATCAACCGGGTACAAATCCAGACTCTAGGCTGCTACTGATAAACTCCAGATGGAAAAACCTATTAACACTTTGCTCGACTCGAATTGAACCCTGGACCTCATGCTAGACCAAGACCAACGCCAATATTTACTGTAATTAATATTATGTTTAATTTTTGTTCACAGAAAGAAGGACAGAATGACAAAGGATGAAACGCGATACTGAAGAAATTATTTGAAAAGCCAGTTATGTATTATTGAATAAACATTATAAAAACTATGGATTTTATTATTTTCTTCGCTGTTTTTCGACCACATATATTTTTTTTTAAATTCAAAGCATTTATTTCACATAAACCAATTACAGGCACTTTTGAATTGTCAAGGGGTCGGTCAGTCAGAAAGATGAAGCCAATTGCCCATACCAAAGCGTAGTAGGTACCTATGGAGAAGAAAGGGCAAAAATCTCCATGGACACTCTTTTAAATCAAAATATTGTTACAAAACTTGGTTACATCATTCATGTTGAAATTATACATGTGAGAACGATGTAGAAAGACGTGCATGCTAAAAGCGTCCGAAAATAAAAAGTAATAAAAAATTAAAAAAGAATACTATTCACTATTTTACCTCATTATCATCAACACCTGCTTGCCCTTTCCCAACCATTTCGAGGTCAGCTTCCAGTCTAACCGGATGCAGCTGAATACCAGTATTTTACATGGAGCGACTGCCTATCTGACCTCCACAACTCAGTTACTAGGTAACACAATAAATACCCCTTGCTAAGACTGGTTGTCAGAATTTCGTGCTTCTGACTACCCGTAAGAACTGTCAAAGATCTACAAATGACATCTGGGACCAACAGTTCAATGTGCTTTCCGAGGCACGGAGGAATCTCAATATGTAATGGATGGTCACCCATCCACGTATCGACCTCGGCAAGCGTAGCTTAACCTTGGGTCGACTTGTGTGGCTATTATTATTAAGCCACGAGCCCCTCGTAAAATGTTTATCTCAACAAATAAGGATAAAACAGTGAATAGCCGTAAAAATTTAAAATGTTTATAAAAAAAACAATGTGAACTTTATTGAGTATCCGAACTCGATACGACGGTAAACGTAAATATTGTGGTTTTGAGAAATAGGGCGGGGAAAAGGTTGTCGATAGAACTGAAATAAAGTATCGATACTTTGGTAAACTTTCCGTATTTGCTGGAGAGCTTGTAATACTGTTACTTTTTCGTAGCTTTAAAGGTAGATTTTCAATTCAGCATACAGTCTTAAAATATATATATATATATATAAAAGTCAGTCAGTATATATAAAAAGGAGGGGAACAAATAGGGTGGCATCAAAAAATTCGTCCGCATCGCTGTCACTAGGAAAGGTGCCCAAAACTCTTGCAGATTCTTTGACCAAAAAATAGGCCTGCCCGCTGGTCAAGTGAAAAGCCGACCAACTGCTTGGCGATATACATGGAACTATAGATACATAGAACATTGTTTGCTACATTAAGTCCATGTTAACGCTAATGTTTATGGCAATGGCCATTTAAAATTAGACATCTATAAGTTCGAAAAACATCCTCAACATATTTTTAATTAGCTTCTGCTCGCGACTTGGTCCGCGTGAAATTTCTTGTTTTACCATAAAATCGCTTCGGACACAAGTAGAAAGATGTAATTCCAACCTAGTAAAGTGGGGCTACCTCGATGGAACGGCAGCTGGATGTGGATGTGGAGCTATGTCGCAAACTATGCTCCACCTTCTATCTTGCCTTCTGTGTCCCAAATCTTGCAGTCAAAGTGACCTCTGCGCTGCTACCGATGACGCCGTGGAAGTGGCGAAGTTTTGGGCCAACAAAATATGAGAGAAGTCGTGCCAGCGACACGAAGAAGAAGAAGAAGAAGCATAAAATATAATTATCATATAATATTGACATATTATTATCACAATATGCCACTCAGCAATACTGTAGCTTCCCATTAGTGAAAGAATTTTTGGAATTGGATCAGCAGTTCCAAAGATTACACCTACATTCAAACTCACAAATTGTACCTCTTTATAATATTAAGTATAGAAAATTATATGATATGATGAATTGATGACAAAGCTTTAATAATTAAACCCACCACTAACTCTAAATACTCACCAAAAACCCTTTATCGATATAAAGTTGCACAAATGACATCACTAAGCCGACGGAAATTTACAAACAAAACCACTCGAATTTTACTGAAAACACATAAGTGGAATTCTTTTCATTGACCAGCCAGTTCCAGGCAAGCTATGACCTGACTATGTTGACCAAAATAATAACACTTATCGTGCTGACCAGAGCTGTTCGGGGCAATATTTTGGAAAGCGAATTGAACTATCAGAAGCCGAAGTTGGAAAGAAATAACGTAATCAACAAGGGAATCTGGTTCCGAAATAAGCTGCAGAACAACTTATTTGACAAGACAAAGGTTGGAAACTTCATTTTTAGGGAGAATTCTCTGGATGTTGAAAACTTATTGCAGAATAATTTTGACCCGTTCGGCACTAACTATATGGAAGATACTCCGAGTGTCTCCAATTACATTAAAAGGGCCAAGAGGGCGATACGGCGTAAGTATTTTTTTTAATGCCTTTTAAACGGTCGAAGATCCTATTTTCTATCTATTTGCACTGTTATCACTATCATATGACCTACCAAGATTATGTCTGGACTTTAAAAGAGATTTTCCCCTTGAGTTTGTGTCGCTGTTTCTTCTCAAAGTACTCTGATAGGAATTATCGACCTCGTCTAGTTTTAAAACATAATTTGTTTTTGATGTGTAAAAGTGTTTTTAAAACCTACTAGCTAATGCTTTTTTCATAAAATAACGTTGGTTAAATCAGCCCTTATATCTTATCCTTTTCTGTCCTATACTATAATTCCTACTTTCTACTGATAATCTATACATAGAAGAATCTCGTGTCACGGTATTTGTGGTTCCACTCCTCCGAAACGGATCGACCAATTTTTATGATTTTTTTTAATGTATATTTGGTAGGTATGAGAATAGGTCGTAAAGTATACCTATTTCATACCGGTCCCACGGGATCGAGACTTATGCGGGCAAAATCGGGTGGCGTAGCTAGTATTATTATTAAAAAAAAAAAACTGTGTGTCCATGTTTGTTAATCAAACACGGCTTAATCCCGTGGCTACGAGGTACACGCCCAAGCGATACGCATCTTACAAAAGGGACTGTGCAAAAAACAAATGAAAGAGGCTGTTTAGAGCATGCCACAAATCACCGCAACGCGAGTTGCGGAGCGACGGAGGGAAACAAATGACGCTTGAGGCCGTGAATGAAGCCTTATTGGCTACACAAAATTCGATGGGCACACGGATGGGTACTTGGGGAGACCACAACGTGAAATAGGACATAGGATATCTTTTATAGCTGTAGTACGTTCCCGTGGGATAATTTCCAACCTCCACGCGTAGCTAGTACTAAACAAATGTTATTGTTACAGGCATACGAGAGCAGCGACTTAGAAATAGTTTAAAAAACTGCATCGGTAAAGGATGCAATACTTTTATCATTGAAGACCAATATGAAGGAGGAAATAACCCCGACAAATTAGATGACAAAGATGGACCCACCTCAATGGTCAAAGATCAGCCTTACGAGGTCGCCATCTTGCTGAACAATAACAAAAGAGGGATAAACGTACCTAAAAATGATACAATAACCCTCGAAAATGACATTAATGAGAAGAGTAATAATTTAAGAAAAATCAATGACAACACTCAAAAACCTGAACTTTCAGTAGAAACAGATTTCAAAGAACACAACAATACAATTGCTATAAATATAACCTCACCGAAGAGAAGTAAGAAATACGATTTTGAAAGCGAAATAATCAAAAAATTTGAATTCGAGGAAGACATGAATAGGACTCAGGAAAATAATGAACAAAGTGATAGTAAAGTAATAGACAGAAACATATTTGATAAAGATAACACTGTTTGGCATCAAAACGCTCCGATTCCTGATGTGAATGTCTACAAAGTTGTTCCTAAAGAACCTCAAAAGAGTAAAGCAGTTACTGAAAGAGGACTAATTAAGGTAATCTCAATGCTAACAAAGACTTTCAAGAAGATAATGAAACAACACAACGAAATTAAAAATATTCATGAACGAATAACCGATGTGAACGAACAATTTCTCAGAAACTCAGGCGCGATCGCGACCAAATTTCAAGATTTCGATGTAAAATATTTATATCTGTTGAAATTCTATGAGAAACTGAAAATTTTTGACGCAAAATTAGCCACCAAACAGGAATATTTTAAAAACAAAGAACGCGAAATGGCAAATAATTTCAAAGAATTCGAAAACCAGCAGAAGAAATTCTTACTACAGCAGCGGCAGTTCTACAATATACAGAAGTTGATGCTTGCGCAGAATGAGAAGATTAACGCCAAGCAAAACGTGATAGCAAAGACTCAGAGCGAAATATCTCACAGACAGAACAACTTCGCTAGAATACTAAAGAAGGCTAAGCAGCTTTACTTAGAAAGCAGAAACCCGACAAACAAACTAAGTTCGAATGTAATAAAACCATTCCACAATTCCAGACCAGCGCTGCCGAAAGTACAGATAAGTACCACGACTCCATCCACTGAATCAGTCAAAATAAACCTCTTTTCAATTCCAACATCCAACAAAATTGAAAACCAAGACGATATTATAATAAAAGAAAAAGATGATCAAACTATAGACGATTTAGTTTACAAATACTACTTCAATAATACATTTATCGATAATGTAATGAAGAATAATGTTCTGACTAGTCTAATGGGTATCTCTAACAGTCCTAGCATACCTCGAAACGTAAAAAACAAAAGAAATGAATTAGAAACTACTATATTGCTACCGGTTTATGAGAACAATGATTCAGAAGCGATTGAAAGTAAGAATAGAGAGAGAAGATGGATCAACCATCATTCCAGACATAGGGGTAAGAGACGAGAACGTGGAAAAGGTGGAGTAGCAACTGTAATAAACGCTACAGATGCTAAACCTAATAGAATTAAAGTAGTCAATAATATCCCAGTAGTCGACGAAACTCCTAAAGTAAAGGACCAAGGAGATATAAAAATCCAGAACGATCCTTTTTTAAGTATGGCGACGAATTTTTGCAATGAAATTCGTCAAAATGAAAACTCGCAAATGTTAAGATGGTGTGTCGAAAAGGCTTTGAGGAGGCTACAGGTTCTTGGTGAGTGTTTTGTTGTATTTATTTATTTAATAATTTAAACACACATAATGTACATAGGCAGTCTTAATGCCATATATTATTATTCAGATATCTACAATTATCTTCTCTACCTTGATATTAGAAATATGGATATCATTCTTAATGCTGTGTATTATTCAAACTGCTTCTAGTTTTTGATTTCATTTTGTAACATAATATTTCACTTATTTGGACTTACTTTTTCTGGTCATTACTTTTGTTTTTGTGAAAACAATTCAATACGATAGTTTGACGTCAAAGTCAAAGTCAAATAATTTATTTCAAATAGGCACATAAAAGGCACTTTTGAACGTCAAAATTTACAAGAAAATAGAATTGATTCTAGTTGCCCCTTCCAAAAGGTAGTTTCGTATGGAGAAGAATGGGCAAGAAACTCCACCGTTACTCTTTTAAAATGTTTTACAATATTATGTAAGTTCACATTAATTATGTAATCATATGTGAAGACGATGCACCTAGAATAAAATTACTATACCACATGATGAAGGTGTTGATATAATTTCCAATGGATGGAGACGGAGGTCAGACAGGCAGTCGCTCCATGTAAAATACTGATATTCAGCTGCATCCGGTTAGACTGGAAGCTGACCCCAAAATAGTTGGATAAAGGCTAGGCAGACTGATTGATTGATTGATGATACAATTTCCCTTTGATTCTTCTAACCGACTCTCTTGTATGCTTGCAGCATAACTTTAATCTCATTCAATATTTCAGATATGAACAATATTACAATGCCAGCCATAGAAGTCCCACCGACCACAGTTCCAAATACCATACTTCCACCAAAACCACGTAAAGCACATAAACATAAAGAGCATACTAAATTAAAACCAAAAACTAAAACAATATTTGAACCTGTATCTACCAAATTATATACCAAAGCGTATATCGAACCAAATACTGTTATAACGAAACCATCTATTGCTAACGCTGTGACAACAGTTCTTGACACTAAAACTACAATTACTGGTGAGAAATCATTATTATTTTTCGAAGGTTAAGCTACGCTTGCCACGGTCGGTTCGTGGATGGGTGACCATTCATTACATAGCGAGACCCTCCGCGACTCAAAAAGCACATTAAGTCGTTGGTCTCCGTTGTTATTCGTAGATCTTTGACACTCGTTACGGGTAGTCAGAAGCCCAAAAGTTGACAACCAGTCTTACCAAGGGGTACCTTGCTACCCAGTAACTGGGTTGTGGAGGTCAGATAGGCAGTCGTTACATGTTAAATATTGGTATTCAGCTGCATTCAGTTAGACTGGATGGCTCCCCAACATACTAGTAGTTGGGAACAGGCTGGTAGATGTTGATAGATCTAAAGCTTCTACTAAATAGACCCAGTACATAATCAGCCTATAATGTTCCCACTGCTGGGACACAGGCCTCCTCTAGGTGAGAGGGAGTGGGCCGTAATCCACCACGCGGGTCCAGTGCGGGTTGGTAGATGTCATATTTCTTCGGATTTTTTGTTCTAAGACATGCCCGTTCCTCACGATGTTTTCCTTCACCGTTTTGAGAGCAGTGGTGATGAAATAATTTACACAAAGTATTGCCTGCATTGTTTCGAACGTATGACCCACAACCCGAAGTTACGTTACTGCTGAGCCACCACTGCTCTCAATAGCCCAGTGTTTTCCGTCATAATTATTCTTCTGGATTTGCTTTGTATGTAACTTTTTTGAGTTCAGATTTATCTTGGACATTATTGACACCGGTGAAGGAAAACATCATAAATGATAAATGATAAATGATTTTATTTCTGTAAGTAGGTTTGTACAAACACATTTACACGTCAATCATGTTTTTTAAACTAGATGAGGTCGGCGTTTCCTATCTGACTACTCTGAGATGAAAGGCCGAAACAAACTCAGAGGTCACAGTCTCTTTTAAAGTCCAGACATAATCTTGGTCAGGTCATGCGAAGACCATGCAGATTGGTATCTGAAATGGTCTTTTGAGGAAAGAACCACACAGTTTGAGTGGACCTGTCCAGTCAGTGCACGCATTTGTCAGTAATCGTGCAGCTCGACTCAGGAAGTCAGGACTTAAGGAATCGTGAGGAAACTTGGACTTACAGTTAATATAAGTCTGAAATTGCCAACCCATCTTGAGCAAGCGTGGTGATCAATGCTCGTGCCATCTCTGCATGAGAAGAGTCCTTTCCCCTGCAGGACAATAATAGGCTGGTATTTTGTAACTATAACAGGATCGTTGTTTTTAGCTTCTCCAAGTACGGAAACGCCACCATCATCAACTCTCGCAACCACGAACTTAGCTCCAGTGACACAAACTGAAAATGCGATGACCTTATTGGATGCCAATGCATTTTTCCCAGGTAAGTTACGTAAAGGTTGCATTATTGTTAAAGATGTTAGGATGGGGTCACGCTTTTGCGACCACTCAACAAATGACGCTGTCAAAACTTAGGCCTGAATTATTCTTACGCTGATGTCATTCGCGTACAGTCGGTCGCGTACCAGTCGCAGGAACGTACGCGCCGCTGACGTCAGCGTCGCAGTGTGGTGCTATATCAAAAACAATGTATATTCGTACGCGCGACCGACGTACGCGAACGACATCAGCGCAGGAGGAATGCAGGTCTTCATTTTTTTTTTAATGTCTCCCAACGACAAGAAATGCGACATGATCCCTCACTGGTTAGGAATGTTATCACCGACCGAAGAGTCGCGAGCGCGCGTGATAGTCAAGCAGAGATCGGATATTCGGATGCATATTTACCTAAAGTAAATTTTTTGCTCTGAAATTATGGAAGCGGCTTCTGAAGATATATAATTTTTGTAAAAAAAAACCCGATATGTCAGGAACACCGGGAAAGCGTAACTAAGAATATATAGTATAAAAGTGACTTCTAAAAAATTTTTATTTAAAAAAACGTCCAAGTTTCTTGGATTGCATGACTATTCAGATGCATATTTATTTAAAATTAATATTTAATCCCTGATGCAAATATGTGTATGTAGGGTGTAAAAGGAGGGGTGGTATGTTTTAGATAAAACAAAAAAAAAAACATTATTTTTGTCTATACAAAAACTCATTCCATATTACCCAACATCTCAACTTTAGGTGAATATGTATCCGAATATCCGATCTCTGGTCATAAGATAGTATAATATTATATTAGACTAGGTTTTCCCGCGGCTTCGCCCGCGTGTAGGTCATAAATTATCCTGCGCCTAATTACTACCGAGATAAAAAGTATCCTATGTCCTAGGTCTTGGTATCCCTGTGTACGGACAACATTGAAATCTGTTCTGCTCTCAGCCATTAAAGCATGAGAAGGTGACAGACAGACAGAGTTTACTTTCGCATTTATAATATTACTAAGGAACTATCGATTGCAAAGTGAAGCATTTTCTGAATTTGGATGTTTTAACAAACCAGTGTCAAAATATGAACACATCCTCCGCTGTGTCGAAAAAAAATTACTGGAATGTGCAATTCTAGAAACAAATGAAAAAGTTTTGACAGATGTTTTGTGTCATATCTGTCAAAAAATTGTAATTTTCGGGGACTTGAGTGATTTGAAATAATAAAAATACTGTAGTACAAAAACCTCTTTATATAAACAAGTTTTTGTACTACAGTATTTTTATTATTCAACACGCAGTGAAAAAGCCCTTCTCTGTAGGCTTTTTCACTGCGTGTTGTATATTTTCCTTCATTACCATTCAATTGAGACAAGGATTTTTATTTTGCTAATAATTATTTCTACTATGTAATGATCGTAGCAGGTGGCGTTCTGTAGTTTCTGCCTACCCCCATGGGAAAAAGGCATGAGTTTGTGTATGTATATATTTCCTTTTTCAGACAATGAAGAGCTCGAATCAAATTTAAAACAATATGGTAAGTGTATTTCATTCAAACTCTTCGCGCTTACAAAACATAAAACTACTATTCTCATTTATTTTCTGTTCATGCTGTAAGATATTGTGGAACTGACTTCCGCCTAGTATTCGAGATTTAAAATCTATTTCTCATTTCAAATATCGAGTAAAAGAGCATTACCGTTTCTCTAACTAAGGGAATTTATATATTTATATGTACAGGGTTATTGGTTATATGTCGGCAATGCATTAAGGGGTGTAGGAGAGGTCATTTGCAACAAAATTACCCCTGATGACCCCTATGCAAATGTCAACCATTTTCGAGTAATTTGACATTTTTTATTTATTAGCGGTACACAACTGTGAAAATTTATTTAAAAAAAAACAATTCATGATTTTTTTAATTATTATTATATGCTCCTACTTCAATACATAATAATTAACCATAAAATGACAATTATCTTTAATAGTTCTACAAATCGTTACAATTTTCTATCATTTTGAGCAGGTTATTTGACTAAAATAGTCGTTTTCTGCAAAAAATACACGGAAGTACTTTATCGGCAGAACATTCCAAAAACATGTATACAACTTCTCAACTATCCAACGAGATACAAAAGCTACCAGACATCTTAAAAAAAAAAAAAATTGCAAATTATTCGAAAATGGTTGACATTTGCAAAGGGGTCATCAGGGGTCATTCGGTTGCAAATGACCTCTCCTACATCAACTTAACGGATTGCCGACGTATAACCAATAATCGCGTATAAGTTTATTTATTCTAGCATTATGTATTTATTAAAATATATGTTATTTTTTTTATATGTAAGTATAATTAATATTCTAATTTAAGACGCCACAAAATTAAATTCTTCTCTTCTTGTTCTCATAGACTCTTGTCGACATTTCTTTTTCATTTCTCCTTTCGCAGATCTTCTGGAAGAAATTTATTAAGAAATAAGCAGTACCTTTGTAATCAATACTAATATTGTATCTGTATCTAACAAAATAAATAAATAGGATTAAAAAATATGACAATGGACGGAGGAATGGAGGAAGATCAATCAATCAATCAATCAACTCAGCCTATCGCAGTCCCCTGCTGGACATAGGCCTCGCCCATGCTGTGCCACAATACCCTATCCTCCGCCTTCCGCATCCAGTCTGGATGAATTAATGGAGGAAGATGTTAAAAAATATTTTCTTTTTCAGATACGAAGCCCGATCTTGAAGGAAACGTGTACTTTGAAGGAAGTATTCATGCCAGTGATATACGTAAGATTTTAAATGCATCCAATTTTTTGTTCGACTGTCAATAACTTTTGTCAGTTTTCTAATCACCCGTTAATGCCCGATTTTTATGTCTTGCAGACAGTTGTTACTAACTCTTGTCACTTAACCACCGATTCGTTGGACGTAGAAACTAACAAAAAACGATTCGATGTATGTAAGTAGGAACCAATGAGAGAACGATAAATTGGGACCTAATTGAAACCAATACTTTATCGATTCGTTGGCAATAGAAACCAATAAAAGGAACAATTCGTCAGATATAGGAACCCATAAAAGGAACAATTCGTCAGATATAGGAACCAATAAAAATAAACATTTCGTCAGATATAAGAACCAATAAAAGGAACAATTTGTCAGATATAGGAACCAATAAAAGGAACAATACGTCTGTTATAGGAACGAATAAAAAGAAATATTTCGTCAGATATAGGACCCAATAAAAGGAACAATTTGTCAGATATAGGAACCAATAAAAGGAACAATACGTCAGTTATAGGAACGAATAAAAGAAACATTTCGTCAGATATAGGACCCAATAAAAGGAACAATACGTCAGTTATAGAAACCAATAAAAGGAACAATTCGTCAGATATAGGAACCAATAAAAAGGAACAATTCGTCAGTTATAGAAACCAATAAAAGGAACAATTCGTCAGATATAGGAACCAATAAAAGGAACAATTCGTCAGATATAGGAACCAATAAAAGGAACAATTCGTCGGATATAGGAACCAAAAAAGAAAGATTCGTTAAATATGGAAACCGGACCGTGTTAAGATAGAAACCGGTAAACTATAACAATTCGTAATTTATATATAGACCTGGATGAGATACAAAAGGGAGGAGGCCTACCCTCAGTAATGGGTGGGACTAGGCTACCAATGATGATAATAGGAACCGGGTACGGACCCACCGTGTTGAAAAGGGCATTTACAACGATTCGTAATTAATATAGGAACCGGGTAAAAGATCCACCCTGTTAAAAAATAGATTAATTGTTTTCCACAGTTAACAGCGATATTGATAGCCAAGGTATGGACGATATAATACCAGGGCTTGAAAGTAACTCCCGCGTTGATCTGGATCCCCTTGCGTTTGACCTTCAGGCCCAAAGAAGGGCAATTGTGAGGAAGTAAGTATGCTTTTAAGCTCTTAAAAAAAAAAACAGCGTGGGCTTGGTTTAAATAGATTTAAGGCCTGAAACTGTGTTAAGCGGACTCCCGCGCGGTTCCATACAAAAGTGCTCAGTCGCGGGAACCCGCGCGGGCGTCTATCGTGGGGAGGCAGGACCGGCGGCAGCGCAACAGGGCCAGACTCCGTGTGATGAAATCCATTTCGGGAGCACGCGTGGGGCCCTAATAATTATAATAATATCCCCACCACCTTGTCTTTCTTTATTCTTCCCACGAACCCCACCAGCGTGTCTCCACGCGCGTCGAACGCGACGGGTGCCCGTTTCGAGCGCCCGCTTAACGCAGTTTCAGGCCTTAGGTAATTTGTTATTTTTACCCGATCACCCCAGGAGGAAGGAAACGTTTTTGTGTTTTATGTTTTGTAAGATTTTCATTGTGTCCTATTATCATTTTTAACGTGACCATATCGTCATGTTATCGTCACGGCATCACGGTAACACAAAGAAGTCAAATGTATTGAAATATATACATGAATGGGCCCTATCAGAATACTAGCGCTGTGGTACTTATTTTTTTTAAATATCGCAGCATTGTGCTGAGATAGGAGCCTTTTTGGCCTCGCACAGGTTTTTTTCTTGTTTATTGTTTTTTTTAATTTTATTTTATTATTGTTAATTTTAAATGTTCCTTTTTTATTATTCTGTTTTTATATTTTTTTTACTCTTTGTACTTCCTGTGCGGGTCCCAAAATATTCTTTTTTCTTTCTTTCTTTCATGAAGATGCTTTTAAATTTCCATCCATGATAACGTTATAACGTGCAGTATTTCCATACATTTTATAGAAATGGACTTCCACGATAATATTGTCAAGTTAGAAATTAAGAAAGCTGTGTTTATTTATTTATTTAATCATTTATACAAACATACATAAACTCACGCCTTATTCCCATGGGGGTAGACAGAAACTACAGAACGCCGCCTGCTACGATCCTTACATACGCCTTTTGCTTCGTTTACGTCCACAAATCAGCACCCTAATTGTGTAATACAGTTTCAATCACAATCCGGGAGTTTTAAAAGATATTTCTAATCCATTGCTTCATAGGTTTAATAATTCGTCTGCTCAGCAACGTAAATAACGCAGTCAACGTGGCTCAACTGTCAAAATGAAAGAAAACGCGATCAGAAATTGTCATTTTATGTGTGGGCCTAGTTAGTTACCCCGCTCGTTCTCGGGTTTATTTATGTGTTTTTGTGTCTAACTGGGAAAATAATAGTAAACTTATTTTTTTAAGTGACTTCAAAAATAGGAGGAGGTTCTCAATTTGACTGTATTTTTTTTTTGTGTTTCCTCAGAACTTTTTACTAGGTGAACCGATTTTGATGATTATTTTTTTATTTGAAAGCTGGTGCTTCTCATGTGGCCCCTTATAAATTTGATCAATATCTTACCAGTAGTTTTTGAGCCAGGTATCCTTAATACTTAATGCGTATTTTTTATTATTTTTTTAATAACTTCCTGTCACTGATATTTACATATCAAATAGACCACAAACTTGTGTGTAGTAGGTACCACAGCTAAAAAGTGAAATATATTTGTTTTTACAAAAAAAAACTTCCAAAAAATATCACAAAATAAGTGAAAAATAACTTTAATTTCTGAAGTCGGTGGAAAAAAATGCAAATACAAAACCAAAGACACCGACTTCCGAAATTAAAGTTATTTTTCACTTTTTAGTGTTTTTTTTTTTTTGTTGGAAGACGGTTTTTTTTTTTTTTTTTTGTAAAAACGTTTTTTGATGTGAATCATCTCTTGGCGCGCCTTGGGGGTAAGACCGACTCGTATGCCGTGATGGCAAATGGCATGACACTCTTTTATGCCGCCATGCACCCTCTCCGCCGCCACTCTTTTTGATGTTTCACATCCGCCGGGCGTCTTGTGACGTCCACAATTTTTTCTTCCTTTCTATACTAGGGTGTACTACGCATACTGCCTACTCCTTGATTGTGTCACGAATTAAACCTCAAATTTTTGTGTTGTTACAGATTGAACGAGAAAATTAAAATGTCCCTGGGTTAATTAAAAAGCCGTGTAAAATTCAAAAACTAATCTGAAAATGCTAATACTAAACTAAGTATATTTGGACTTAAAATAATGAAGTCTTAAATTAATTATAATTTTTATACCTAACATGTAAGGTAGAAATAATTGATAGAACTCTGATAAGTCTTTAAAGAAGATATAATAGACCACAAATTAAATCATGGGTCATTATGTTAGAGAATAAAAAAAAATGAGAAGAAATAGACCTAATGTAGGACAGAATGTTTACACACAATTACATTCGATGTAGGACTAATATTGTAAATAAATATAGCATTAATAGTATTGCAACCTGCACCCTAATTGGGTAACACACTATCTATCACAATCTGATCATTTTGAAGCCTATTGCTAATCCATTGCTTAATAAGTTCGAAGAAATTGTCTGCTCAACAACGTAAATAACGCAATGAATGTTGCTGAACTGTCAAAATGAAAGCTATTCCTACTGTTAGTGTGTTACGCAATTACCCCGCTGGTGGAAAGACGGTACTGTCAGTTGGCAATGCTTCTGAGAAGATAACACTAGGAAAGGAACCATTTTTTTGGATGGGATTTCTTCAATTTATTTCTTCCGCTCAGCGGGAGGGCGTGTCAGACTCTTACTGACTAAAACCCACCCGTGTTCCTTCAGTTGCCTGTGCGCCAGGGCCACGGTAACTCTTTCAAACAATCCGCGACCCCGGCAGGCATCGGCCCTATCGGACCCCGTCAATGGTGCTAACATCTCTTTGAGGGGCGCGTGGAACACGACGCACCGTCGACCCGGGCCTGGTCCTTACCGGACGGCGAGCTACCCATTGCTCGCCGTCCGCAAGCCCGCGCCTACGATAGCCGGGAGTCGGCTATCGACTCCCGACGCCCAGAGTGTCTCCGCAGCCTGAAGAAAGAACGAGAGCAGATAGAAAGAAGATAGGGGAGGATGTGAAGGGATTTGGTTCGCATAAGACCAGAAAAAATGGCGAGACGGAATATGATTGAATACACAATCATCCCAGTAATGGGCTGACGTGAACGACTTTGAGTTTTAACAAATACGTGTGCTAAAACAAAATGGTCTTATGTCCCAAGCTGGCCTCCACAGCTCGGGACATGACACCTAGGCTTGGGCATTCTATTAATAATACAAGGAACTTTTGGAGCTCGAATGTCGTTAACCGGCCCTGTTGGTAAATATTTGCGAAATTGTTTTGTAAAATTTATTGAAAAAACAAGATGGCGGTGTTAGTTCTAAAGTTTGGCTACGCGCCAAAAGTTCTTTGTATAGCTATATGTTGTGTATTAATATTTTAAATAACTGTTTGACAATTTAATTATAGAATAAAAATGTGTAATAGAAAAAAGTATTAACTATTACAGTCCGGCCGTCGAGAGACTGCGTTCCTGACACCTATCAATGCGACAATTCTAGTAACTAATAAAGATCGAAATTCGCAAAAACACGTATTCGTTTGTATGAAACTGACAGATGTCAGGAACGCATTCTCCCGACGGCCGTACTGTAAAAGATTTTATCTACTCTCATATTGTAAAATTCGAATTATAAACTTCAACACGAGTTTATATTGACATACTTTATAAACATAATACCGAAATTTAAAAATAGAATCGTATTATATTTTTTTTTCTCTAACATACATTAATGTTTTTTTTTTTTTTTACCTAGACGGTATAGGGCAAATCCAAGAAGTTAATATCACTAAGGAGTTTCGCATACGCAAACGAGAACGCTTATGCGGGTCGCGCCATTTTTATAGCATTACAAAAATATTTTGATTCTAATTTTTACTTGTCTGTGGCAGCGCCCGCTTTAGCGCATGCGCGGTGATGTGCTGGGTTTTGGCGCCATTCATACGTTTTGTTGTACTGAATTTCGTAGGAAACTTTGATCTTTTATTTAATAGGTTCAATCCCAATGTATGAGAGTAGATAAAGTAGTGTATGAAACTGCATATAAACTAGGTATTAAAACACTTGTGTGATACTATTAAAAATGTAGGTCAACAAAATTTCTTGAGAAAAAAAAATAACTCTTTTTTACGATTCTTTGGTCAAAGATTTGTAAAAAAACTTGGAATACCTACCTATGATCAGCATTTTTTTTTTAAATTAGAAACTTAATTTTCCATGTGTATGTACTCATTGTAGTTGTGAACAAAAATGCAATTTTATTATTTTGTAATATTACCATAAAAAATTAATGTCGTTTATTAAATGTCGTGCATAATATTTGTGGTGTTTCAATTGTTTTTCCTTCTCTACTGAAGAACACAGGTTTATTTACCAAAGTCAGTATATAAACAGGTTTATTTTTCGACAAAAGATGGTTAAATATAGTTTCATATTCAAAACTTCTTTCAAAATTAAGTAAGTTACTTTCTGAAAAAAAAAAAACAAATCTATCAAAATGGAAAACAAAATTTACAGGTTGACTTTGAAAACATGCGACAAAATTTAAGGTGGTGTTCTACCCATCAATATGAACAACTTTTACTATGAGACCAACTTAGAATTCTCAAAAAAGAATTCGACCTACTTAAACAAAATGGTCCAATCGGGTATGTACCTTTATACAGGAAAATCGTTTTTTTTTTTTGTGAATTCTAAGTTGGTCCCTTAGTAAAAGTTGTTCATATTGATGGGTAGAACACCACCTTAAATTTTGTCGCATGTTTTCAAAGTCAACCTGTATATTCTATTTTATTCAACTCTAATAAAATTGTTTAGTGACTTAAAGGACCGCTATTTAAGGCTTTATTATATTTCAACACGAATGTATGTGCCTCAAAAGGCTAGCCATCTTCATCCACACTAGGTACCTGCACTGGACACAATATGCGAAAGTTATAGTCAGTTCCAAAATTATCAAACAAAGGTGTAAACAAACCCTGTCCAGGTTAAATTCTTACGCAGTTACCCACTAAAGGGAAATTGTAACACTTTCATCTGTATTTAAAGAAGGTTTTAACTTTATATCTCACCACTGTTTGCAGCAATTATTGATCGAATAACAATATAAAATTTTAATGGAAATGTCGGCAACGAAAATAGAAGTTTAAAAAAGAACTCAATTGTGAAATGAAAAACATCTTTAAAGTGATTTAAAATTAGAATTTTTGGGTTTAAGTATTCAAATAATCAAATGAAAGAACTCAATTTGTAAGTCGCACTACAAATTGACATCAGCAACTACGTATACTGATCCATTTGCTTACATTCTCTGATGAGAATCACGCACACACAGTCTGACAAACACAGTCTGTTCCAAAAGTTCCTGTCTGATGGAAGGAACTTTTGGAACAGACTGTCTGTGTGAACTGGAGGAATGCTATGCTACTGAGTCGCCACCTTGCGGTTATTCCTTTCACAGAAACCATATCCTTTAGTCCATTTATATATTTAGATTGAAAGGGCTGCTTGTGTTCAATAACTCTTGTTACAATTCGGTACCTTAACCTATGTTTTCAGATATGAAAACGCAGGACACTCATACTTTACACTATTGCCGCTGAAAAGCAAACCTTTAGGTACCTTTGACTGTTTTTACATCGAAATCTGTATTTCATACTATTTATTGAAATATATTTTTAATATAATTAATTTAAATTTTTAAGAACATCCTTTATGAATATTCATATCTAAGGTGACGGCATTATTATTATAAAAATGTTATTATTGTATAAAAACTTTTTAAATGATACAATATTATACAGGGTGTTTGGCGTATGGACCGACACATTTTTTTGGGGGGTGGGAGGGTCATTTGCGAGGTTTCACCTAAAGACCCCATGTCCTAAGTGTCACGGTTATTAAGATATGATTTTTTTTTATATTTCCTCAAAATTACCCGGAATCTCGCCTTTAAATCGTCATTACTTTATTATTTATGGTTGTAATTGCACGAAATAACTCGTGATACCAGTTTTGGAAGAAGGTGTGCCGATGGTTTTTCAAAATGACGGCTGTCCGGCACACTACCAACTTTACGTGCCAGAGCATTGAAATAATGCCTTTCAACTAAATGAAATTGCAACTAAATGAAAGAAAATTTAAAACTCATATAAAAAGTACACTTTGTAAACAAGCATATTACAAATTAGAGGATTATATCCTAGATAAGAGTGCTTGGAAACATGCTGGTCCTGCTCCATAGGACAATCTAGAGTGTAGACAAAATCAAACTGGTTGCTAATTTAATTGTATAATTTATAATTTTTATGAGATTGATTGTTATATTATGTACTTAATTACTTTAACTCACACACTAAATTATTACTTGTTAAAATTTTGGAAACATCATCTACTTTTCACTATTTGTAAATATGTGAGCACAATGTATCTATCACATTGTAGCGGCATCTACAACGCCACATGCGAGCTACGCGTCAGACTGACGTCACGCAAAATCCTGCATCGCGCAATCAGAGTTTACCGCGCAACTAGCATATTTATACAACATCCCGACATCAATCGTCGGGCAGTTGCCCACCAGGCACGACACCCGTCTGGTCGGAGGATCCTCCCTTTTCAATAGAGTATGAGTGAACTTTACACCCTGTTCCTCATACCTCTATACTGGTGACCCCGAACATGAACGTCAGCGCAGCCTTCGTGCAACTACTTAAGCGTGACGTCATCATCGTCACTTCCGCAAGCTTTAGAGCGGCGAGTCACACAGCCAGCCAGCACCCACGGCTTCTCAACGGGTATCCTGACCACCAGCATGCAGCGACCGCGCATACCTAATTAATTTACCTGCCTTTGCATTATATTTAATTATTTTTACCTATTGTGGTATAGTAATTTTATTCTAGGTGCATCGTCTTCACATATGATTACATAATTAATGTGAACGTACATAATATTGTAAAACATTTTAAAAGAGTAACGGTGGAGTTTCTTGCCATTCTTCACCATACGAAACTACCTTTTGGAAGGGCAACTAGAATCAATTCTATTTTTTTGTAAATTTTGACGTTCAAAAGTGCCTTTTATGTGCCTATTTGAAATAAATGATTTGACTTTGACTTTTCCAAAGTCATGGATTGGTAGAGGCGGCCCTATTCCTTAGCCCGCACGGTCCTCAGACCTGACGCCTCTGGATTTCTACGTTTGGGCACGTGCAAAAGAATTGGTTTACCAGACAGAGGTGCCCACTAGGGAAGTTCTTATTGAACGTATAACCGACGCATTTGAAATAATGAGAGACGAAATGCGACTACGTAAAACGACCGTTGAAATAAGAAACAGATGTCAAGCATTCATACGAAATATAGGTCATTTCGAACAAGATTTGTAACTTTAGTTAATAAAAACATAATAACCTTAATAAGTATTTTCTTAACCCCGACTCTTCTAACTAGTATTTTGACTACATAATCAATTGTATTCTTTGACATGTAGCATACCCTTAGAAAGGGTATAAGCTAAAGAACTTTCCCTAACTTACAGTACAACCAATGTTAGACAAAGACAAGAATCATGCGCAAGAAAGAGAAAAACTTTTTACCTGCTTACGATTCCATTGTCGTGTGCCATTCGGCAGTGGCAAACTAGTATCTTTTTACAACATAGTGAATGATTTCTATAGCATGTAGCATACCGTCAGAAAGTGTATAAGCTAAAGAACTTTTTAAGATAAAACTAAGATCAAAATGGCTGTTAGTTTTTTAATATTAAATTTAGAAGTTGTAATTTTTCACACATTTAAAAACAAAATTGACTTTGGAAGTACATAAGTATTTTTTTACAGATCAATTGCATCAAATAATGATTTATTTAGAATAAGAATACATTGCAAAATAAAATAAAAGTTATTTCGTGCAATTACAACCATAAATAATAAAGTAATGACGATTTAAAGGCGAGATTCCGGTTAATTTTGGAAAAAAAACATATCTTAATAACCGTGACACTTAGGACATGGAGTCTTTGGGTGAAACCTTTCAAATGACCCCCCCAATCTCCCAAAAATTGTGTCGGTCCATGCGCCAAACACCCTGTATAACAATAAAAAATGTATTGTAAATGACATATTATTCGAGAATTTATATGATATCAGAATGAGATATCAGTTGTTAATTCATATTATGGAAATTGTATCAATTTAGTTTTCATGACATTGCACGCCGTAAGGTAGAATGTAGCGGAAACTGTACCATCTGTATCTACATTGTTGGCAAATAAATTAATCTCAATCTGAATCTAATTCTCTCTTTATAATCTTACAATATTTACAAACTTTGACATTTTTATCGTAAATTGTCGTAATCTGTCACTTTTCTTTTTTTATAAAGCGTATAATAAGGTCAAGTTCTCTCTGAAAGCTGCTTTATTGTTTCTGTATCAATTATTATGATTAAGTTGGATTACTTTTTAAAATAAGATAAATCCGTCTATAGTATAGACACGGGCCGTCAGCCCAATTGGATAAAGTCACTCAAGTTTTGATCTTCAAACACAACAAGGAGTTTTATTATCCCGGTGAGCACCAGCGACCAGCTCAAAGTCCTGCCTCGGACATCAGTGCCCCATGCTGGAGTAATCCTGCTGCTAGGTGCATGGACGCCGTAGCCCAGGAGTCATATCCCGATGAGCATCGGCAACCAGCTCTAAGTCCAAGATGTGTAGAGTTAGGCCTTGTAAAGTTAGGGGCTTGGCTCTCAAAAGATCTGATAACTTTTTAACAGTGAAAGCGTTATTTGTCTTGGCAACCTTACGTGAAATATATTTGGTGGGATTATTTATTACTAAGCGTTATTTACGGCTGCTTTCCCTAGACAAAATCCCTAGCTTCGCCAATGACCACACGATATGTGAACATAATTAGTTATTTTGTATTTAATGCATTATATGTGGTGACTTTAATATTGACGTACTTGTTGACAGTAAGAAACATGCAGAATTTTTAAGCATATTGACATGTTATAATTTTCGATACCTTATAAATACTCCTATTTTTATACGGAACAATGCATATTCGTGTTTAGACAACATAATTACAAATCTCGCGGATGAAGACATAGATCAGTGTTTTGTTGATCACAATGGCTTGGCAGATGGTCATGGTGGACTTTTCTGCAATATAAATCTTGAAAAAATAAATAAGAAATCGAAAAACTCTAATCAAAATCTAATAATAAAAAAGAGAATATTTAATAATAAAAATAGTATTACTTTCAAGGAAAGTATTGGTAATAAAAATTGGACTAATATGGGAATAAATAGTTTTATAAGCTGTCTTGGTAATGCATTCCAAGATTGTTACCGAAAGAAGTCAATTAGAATAAAGCTATATAAAAACACATCAATACAGTGGATTACTAAAGGGGTTAAAGTTTCAAGTAAAATGAAGAGAGTACTATGCTCAGGTACAGTTACTAATGCCAGCCTGAAAGAGTATAAAAATACCTATGTTCGAATTTATAGAAGAGTAATTCAGCAAACCAAGAAAAAGGCCATGATAAATAATTTAATTACCGCTAAAAATATAACAAAACAGACGTGGAAACTTGTTAATGAATGTACAAAGAAAACAAATAGGAATTGTAGAAATTTAATCCTAAAAGTAAACAATATAGTGATAACTGACCCCCAGCAGGTCGCAAATCATTGCATTGACAGTTTTGTGTTCAAATCGTCACTCGCCAGCAATGACAAAGAAAGGGCAATGACTTTTCTATTAGATAGTTCAAAAAGAGTAGAAAGTGATTTAACCTTCGATACAACTACACCATCTGAAATTACAAAGATTATTAGTAAAATGGCCAATAAAAAATCATGTGGTTTTGATGATTTACCGATATCAATTTTAAAGGAGAATATATATATAGGAATATAGACTCTTTGGCATTACCTCTTTCTGATTTTAATAATAAATGTTTCGATGAGTCTGTCTTTCCAGACCAGTTGAAATTGGCTAAAGTAGTTCCCATTTTCAAAAAAGGTATTAAGACTGATCCAAAAAATTACCGACCTATTTCCCTTTTGCCAACCTTATCAAAAGTATTTGAAAAAATCATTAAAACTAGACTGATGGTACATTTAAATAAAAATAAAATCATTAATTTACGACAATTTGGGTATCAGAAAGGCGTCGGTTGCTCAGATGCTATAAACACTCTTATAAATGACATAATTGATAAATTAAATGACAAAATGAAAGTGGCAGGGCTATTCATCGACCTTAGCTCCGCTTTTGATACGATTGATTATGGGTTATTACTTATTACTCACTAAACTTGAATTTTATGTCATCAGAGGTAAGTCCTTACAACTTTTAAGATCCTACTTACAAAATAGACGAATGTTTGTAGAAATTAAAAGCATCGATGAAAGTAATCATGAAGTCATATATACCTCTAAAATTACAAATATAAAACGTGGTGTGCCTCAAGGCTCCATTTTAGGACCAATACTATTTATTTTATTTACAAATGACCTGCTTAACTTTATGCATTATGTTCAGCCTGATGTAAAACTTGTTGTCTTTGCAGATGATACAAATATAATAATTGGGGCGAATGACTTAAAAGAGTTGACCAAAAATGTAAATCAAAGCCTACAAAATCTCTGCGATTGGTTTACAGCCAATAACCTTTTGCTAAACACAAGTAAAACTAACATCATTTTATTTAAAACTACAACTCGCCATAACGACAATTTAGATGTACAAATCAAAGGAGACAAGATTGAATTAGTGGACAAAGTCAAATTTTTAGGGATTAACATAGACGTGCATTTAAATTGGAAACAGGAGCTAGCTGCTATTGACTCTTCAATTTCATCAGCATGCTACGCACTCAGGAGCCTTAGAGATATGTTGGAGCTAAAGCAACTAAAGGCTATATATTACGCGCTGGTAGAATCTAGGCTAAGATACAGCATAATGCTTTGGGGAAACAGCTATAGTTATAACTGTCAGAAAGCGTTTATCTTACAGAAACGTGCCATAAGGACTATAGTAAGGATCTCACAAAGAGATTCATGTAGAGAGCACTTTAAAGTATTAGACATTTTAACAGTACCAAGTTTATATATATTAGTAATCCTTAATCTCTTTGCTAAGTATATTCATGAGTATGAAACACAAGAGGAACGTAAGATAAGAGAAAGCACAAGAAGGAAGGAATTCAAACACAAAAAGGCACCAAATTTTAACATAGCTAAGCATTGTTCCAGATATCAAGCAGTCGAGTTATTTAATAGGTTACCGACTGATTTAAAATTATTAATTTATGGCTCTCACTCATTTAAAACTAAATTAAAAGCCTTCTTGTTGGAAAAATGTTTATACTCGGTATCTGAATACATGTCAAACGATAAATAGCAGTGAACAAGCTATGTAATAAATTATCTTTTGACTTAAACACTATGCTTATCGTAGGACCTTGATGAAGTTATACTCTCAATTATTTATTTTTATTTTTTCTGACATAGAATTCTGCATAATATCTACTATTAATTTGACATTGTATTTATTTGTTGACATATTTTAAATTAATTTGACTTTTGAACTAACTTTTCACTTTAATTTTAATTAGGCTTTTAAATGTATTGTTTTCTTTTTTTGCATGTGATAATTTTAATTAATATGTAATGTTCAACACAATGTTAATTGTTAATGAATAAATAAATGAAATGAAATGTAAATGTCAAGGGATAGGGCAACGATGAATTATCATCATCATCAGCCTGCATTCAGGAGTCGGGAACCTTTTGAGTTGGAAGTTGTTGGAGTTTTTAAAGAGCCCCAAAAATGTTTCTTGCCATCAATAAATAGTACTTGTATAAATAAAGGTTTTTGATAAAAAAAACTAATCTATTTATTCATATATAAATAGTGTTTTTTCACAACAATTTAGATAATATATATATATGGTATAAAAATAAATAATATTTGCGTATGGAACTCAAGAGCCGCAGCTTTACATCCAAAGAGCCGCATGTGGCTCGCGAGCCGCAGGTTGCCGACCCCTGGCTATATTCATCCACTGCTGGACGTAGGCCTCTCCTAGTGAGCCCGATTTTCGGCTCTCCTCATCCAGTCTCTGCCAGCCGCCTTTCGCAAGTCGACACTCCACCTGGCTGGCTCGTCCCACACTACGTTTGCCTAAACGCGGTCTCCACTCTAGAGCTCATTTTCCCCAAAGACTGTCGGTTCTGCGAGAGATGTGACCAGCCCATTGCCACTTCAGCTTGTTTAGTCTTTGGGCTATGTCGGTTACCTTGGTTCTCTGACGGATCACCTCTTTTCGGATTTTATCCTTCAGAGATACTCCAAGCATAGCTCTTTCTATAGCTCGCTAAGCGACTTTAAGCTTGTGGACCAGTCTCATCGTGAGTGTCCACGTTTCGGCTCCGTAAGTCTTAACTGGTAGGAAGCACGCCTTGAAGGCGATAAATGGACTGTGTGAAAGATGATTTGGATGGAAAGGAAAGGGGGTGACTCCCGAGATGTCGACTAATTGAAATAAGAGCAGGAGAATGAAGATGGATGATGAGGACATAACATGAAATCAGTGATAAACTAATAGATTAATGGTAAAATTAAAACAAACATTCTGAATGCTAGCTTATCTCTGTAACCTGACAGAGTATTGTCTAACTATACTATTGGCTCTGTGAGCTGTAAACCTCGCAAGTCTGTCTTTGCATAGCTTAAAACTGAAAAAAGAACGTGTTTTTTCGTACTTTTTATTTTAACAAAAAACACGAAATGATTGAAATATGTTTTTTTACGTTTTTATACCCCATGTCTCCGCCATTTTGAAAAATTTCGGCAAACGGAAAGGACAAACAAAAGTCATATAATTATCGAACCTGCTCACAAAATTTCACGAGAATCGGTTGAGAAATGCGACCTGTAGAGGAGAACAGCCGGACATTCGAACATAAGAAAGCATTTTTGCCCAAGCTAAAACGGAGACGCTTCGCGCTCGCTCAGTCAATAGTATAATAGTCCTTCAGACCGAATTGCGGTCATGGCGGCCAATCTCAGCGAAGACTAGCCATCGATGCGGGAGATAGTATAGTGCACAAGAAGTGTGAACGCAGACATAGGTGCTTACTCTAATACCAAGTTTTAAAACCCACAACTTGGGGCTTATAATAATACAACAGTTCGTTAAACTTCGTTCAAACCAAAATCGTAAATTAGTGACGGCATCAAAACCAAGGCAATAATGTTATCGCTCGGAAAATTCATCCTTTTTACTACACAACCCGCCAAAATAGAAAAGATGAAAAAAAACAATAAGCGATAAGACGATTGTTTACCAAATGTTTTCCACTGCAGACCAAACCGCCGGCCGTCGTGCACTCCTGCTAATGTAAGTTGCAAAAGAAAACTTTCATTTTGTATTACATTTTCTTCATAATTTCACCTCGAATCACCTACTGTTTGGCCTCCCTTCCCTTCCGTCGTACTTCCTGGTACCGTGCATCCCTCTTTCGGGTGTTCCTTATTTAAATCGCGTTCTTAGTTTTGTTTATATTTCTTTTCTTTTCCCATAGATAATTCAAAAAAAGTACACAAGTTTTTTTTTTATATCTGTTGAAGTCGGTTGAAGTATTTTATTTTGACAAGTTTTATTCTTTATATGATAATAGGTATTGATTATGTTCCTAAAGGCTGTTTCAACCTCTTTCCTAAAAGTCTAAATAATTTTTTGTTACAAAATAAAGAGCTATTTTTTTATAGCTTATGCTCAAAGGCCGCGTCATAAGTGAAAGTGATTGTCGCGCGAGTACGCGATCGTCTTGTATATGACGTACACGCGCGATGAATCAAGTCGCGTGTGTATGTCAAAATTCATGGTTAACGATAGCGTAACCGCTTATTCGTGCGACAATCGCTTTTGGTTCGGACACATCGTAAGAACTCTAAAACGAATTTTATCCGTAATTTTTCTACAGAAGCCTAAGAGACGAGACTTTAGAATGAAATGTTAGTACCTTAGTTTCAGACGTTTCTTGAGTCCATTTTTTAATTTAGAAAAAAATATCGTTAATTTATTTCAAGTCCTTGACCCATATTAAATAGAAAAACAGTATCTACACAATTTTATAAGTGTCAAAGTTGAAAGTAATATCTAAGCCTAGAGATATTTCTTGCAGTGGTTTAATCAACAAAGTTGATATGGTCGAATATCAAATTTAACAATATATTCATTGGGGTAATCTGACAGATGCTAGCTGTCACTTTGTAAAATAATATGGTTATATTTTTTGTATTAAAGACGTTACAATTATGTTAAAGATTTTAGAAAGAAAAAGAAATAAAGAAAAAATGTTTATTCTGCACAAACAAGACGCGCACACACACACACAAACACTAAATACACTACACACACACACACTACACTAAATAACACACACACACATACACACACACACTTACTTTACACTTAATAAATCGATTAAACCAACTAAATGATCACTATGACAATAAGGGCGAATTTCAACAAACTTCCCCAAAGTCCAAAGTCTTATCCTGAGAAAAGATTTTGAATTTTTTACAGCTTTGCCATACTTGAACTGTCAGATGTCAATTTTATTCCATGGATAAAACTTTAATAAAATCAACCCTAAATATGAAAATTTTATTAATCAAAGTGAGATTAGCGCCTGTCATTTTACTTCAGTAAATTAATACTTCCAGTAGTTCACTGCAACAAGCAATAAAGATGGCGCTTGAATGACATTGTCAGGGGCGCATTAGTTCCAATTTTGCCCATGCGCCAAAAGATACTTGTACAAATAATATTTATTTATTAGACAACTATTTTGGTACACAACATGTGTTAAATTACTTTAATTTACTATTAGTAAACAGCGTGAGACACAGCTCTGGGTGCGTTTCACAACCTAAAATATCGTTGCTCAGACCATTGTTCTCGATTTAACGAACAAGGCACATTACAGAGAAAAACTAACAATGGATGCGTACGATTACCTGAAATAAAAAAAAATAGGTAACTTAAAAACAGATAGGGTATACTGTAAAATTCTCGCCGTTAAAACTCGAGTGCAGTGGGTTTGAAATGAGCTGTCACTGCACCTGATGCTCTGGTGACACTGGAGGCACTGGTGACAACTCACTTCAGCTTTTTTAGGGTTCCGTACCCAAAGGGTAAAAACGGGACCCTATTACTAAGACTTCGCTGTCTGTCCGTCCGTCTGTCTGTCACCAGGCTGTATCTCAAGAACTGCGATATCTAAACAGTTGAAATTTTCACAAATTATGTAATTCTGTTGCCGCTATAACAACAAATATTAAAAACAAAATAAAATAAATATTTAAGGGGGGCTCCCATACAAAAAAACACGATATTTTTGCCCTTTTTTGCTCTATATCAATAATGGCAACAGATAGGCACTTGAAATATTCACAAAATACTCAGTTGTATTTTTACTTTAATAATAAATAATAAAATTAAAATAAAATCAATATTTAAGGGGGCTCCCACACAAAAAACACCATATTTTGCCAATTTTTTTTATAGATAATGGTACGGAACCCTTCGTGCGCGAGTCCGACTCGCACTTGGCCGGTTTTTTTATATTTTTGGTTGGGAAATCATCAAATACCTTCTCCCGCTCTGGACGGAGCGGGAGGGCGTGTCAGACTTTTACTGACTAAAACCCACCCGTGTTCCTTCAGTTGCCTGTGACAGGGGCCACGGTAACTGTTTCAAAAAATCCGCGACCATGGCAGGCATCAGCCCTAGCGGACCCCGTCAATTGGTGCTGACATCTCTTTGAGGCGCGCGTGGAACACAACGCGCCGTCGACCCGGGCCTGGTCCTTACCGTACGGCGAGCTGCCCATTGCTCGCCATACGCAAGCCCACGTCTACGGTGGCCGGGAATCGGCTATCGACTCCCGACGCCCAGGACGTCTTCTGCAACGATTGCCTCAACCTCACGCGCTCCGCCTCCTCCTTCGCAAGCATTACTGCTTCGCAGAAGAAGGTGTCGGCTTCCCATGCCCTCTCATTGCGTACCATGGCCTGGACTAGGGCCGGACGCGAAAGATCGCCGCCGCCGATCGCCTCCGCGAGGACATGGCGGCGCTCCGCCCACAAGCACAGTTCACCTAAGTTTTCACGATTAGATTTTTACAGAATAGATTGACTGTTGTTTGCGACTGAATTGTATATGTTATAGAGACATGAACATTTTATTTCTTTACACGTCCAAAAAAAAGAAATTTTAAAACTAGATGAGTTCTGTGTTTCTTAACCGACTAATCTGAGATGAAACAGAGAAATAAACTCAGAGATCAGTGTTTTTTAAAGTCCAGGCATAATCATGGTCAGATCATATGAGGACCATGCAGGTTAATGTCTGAAATAGTCTTTTGAGGAACGAACCTCATAGATTTGAGTAGACCTATCCAGTCTGTGTACATGAATGAAGTACAACGAATAAAAACAGACATCAAAAACTCTCACGTGTCAAAAGGAAGAAACGTGAATTAAAAAGAAAAGGATTTTTAACTATGTAGGTAGGTATACAAAGAGACTTTGTCTTCAGTCGTTTTCTATGCAAGGTTTTTGAATAGGCAATTCTTTTTTTTCTTGTTTTGAGTTCTGGAAACAATGCCATCTTTGGTTATTGTATACGCGGGAAAATAAAATTGTTTATGGATTTCTTCGCTTTCAAGTTTCTTTTTTCAACCTGCATAGACATTAATTTTCAATTACCTCCAGTTATTCATGACCTTCGTCATCGTGTCGATGGCACGACAGTGAATTACTTTTTTGTTGGCCCAAGACTTCGCCACTTCCACGGTATCGTTGTCGGCAGCGCAGAAGTCACTATGGCTGCATTTTTTGGAGCACAGAGGGCACGATAAGAGTTGGGGCATCGTGATCGCCACAGCTCCACATCCACACCCTGCTGCCGTAAGGTTGAGCTACCCCACTTTGCAAGGATATAGTTACTTGCGGAGGCGGTGCAGAGACTTCCAAATGGGCCACGGAAGGGGGAGAGACTCGCTCAGTGGTAGGTATTGAGCGCCTGAAGGCAGAGTATCCTGCCATAGTTTGCAATAGACGTAGGCCGGGTTTCCTGGTCGTTGCCGTTTTTAGGAAGCTGTACCTGCTTTTGATAAATAAATGATAAATTATAAATGAATTTATTTCTGTTAGTAGGTTTGTACAAACACTTTTACACGTCAATCATATTTTAAAAACTAAATGAGGTCGGCGTTTCCTATCTAACTACTCTGAGCAGAATGGCCGAAACAAACTCAGAGGTCACAGTCTCTTTTAAAGTCCAGACATAATCTTGGTCAGATCATGTGAAGACCATGCAGATTAGTGACTGAAATGGTCTTTTGAGGAAAAACCACACAGATTGAGTGGACCTGTCCAGTCAGTGCACGCATTTGTCAGTAATCGTGTAGCTCAACTCAGAACTTAGGGAGCTCAACGATTTGAATCAACTTACTAAATTATTTTTAATTTCTTCTTATTTTTCCAGAAAATAAAAAAGCAACACCCCATATGACACGATGCGACTACGACGCGGTGTTCTACAGGGTGTTCTGCGTCACACTTCTGGCTATAGCCTTCACATTTACTGTCATACTGACGAATGTCTTCGTAGACATCGATGGATTGCTCGCTAGTAAAAAAGGTAATAATTTTGTTGGCTGTTTGGTTTTTCTGTTGGCTAAATGGCTAAAACTAGGGTGGATCATTTACATTAATTTGGGATACAGGGCTAAATAATTAACTCAGTTGAATTACTGTGGGCCTAGCACGAACGTGCGGAGTAAATTTAACGTTAATTAATCAACCTAACTTAACCTAACAATTTTAAAATTGAAATTACTCAACTCGTACATAATATTTACTTTTCGTATTTAAGAGTGATACTACAACGATGATGATGATGATAATGATAATGATGATGATGATGATAATGATGATGATAATGGTAATGATAATGATGATAATGATGATGATGATCTATGATGCTTGTCGCAAAATTTAAACCAAAATGCTACAGGCTAGTTGTACTTTCGTTTTTTTTTTCGAATTTACGTTACGTTAACGTCGCCCGTTTATTTTAGGGACACGTATACTGCATTTTAGAGCAAGTGGCTAAATGTCAAAAAACTCAAGTCTGCATTAAGAGGGCGCACATGGGTCTACTAGCGCCACTCCTTTAAAATTATATTAATAATTTAATTTAAATTTTATTATTTTTATCTAGAGGAATGTGGCCGCTTTTCTTTAGATCGAATTTTGTTGCTTCGTGTCTCAATATGAAAGTTTATAAAAGGTATTAGAAAATTCTAGACACTCTTACCGAGGATGCTTATTGAGCCGTTATTAAAAATTCCTTCTCAGTCACGAGATAATATTTATTTAAAGGAGAGAAGACCAGTGTGCGCCCTCTTAATGCCACGTTACTGTCAAGAAAAATAGACTCGCCCCCTATAATAATAATAATAATAATCGTTTATTTCGGAAATCAGGTTCCATTTTGTTAGTATTACAGTCTTAAAGAAAATGTTAGTACGTAAAATATTAAACTAATCGGGCATGAAAGGAGAACCACTCATCTCCTGTTGCAAAGAGAGTGCCACCCCATCCACGCCTGCAGCATTGGTGAATCCCACCGTTCAGACAAGGTCTTCAGGAGAACGTTAGAGGTGATCCGTATCCGACTCAACAACCATGACATGGGATTTCTATGAGATTTATATGCAGGGTTTCTTAAACACCTCTGCCCTTCGAGGATTGTAGACATGATGGTATATTAATTACCCAATTCTTATTTTTCAGAAAAAATCAATGATAATATAATTCGTAATGAATACACAACCGAAGCTGCAGACAATGATGAAATGAACTACGGTGAAGGTGATGATTCTTATAGAACGAAACGATCCATAGGTAAGACTATTATACATCTATAGAATGCTGTTGATCCAGTATTTAAGCTAATAATAGATGTAAAAAGTCCCCTCACATAGCCGTCAACTACGCATTCTGTACATCAAACTAAGTAACATTGCACAAAAATAATTGCTTGGAAACGTATTTTATTTTTGGTGTGAAAAATCTCTGTTTACGGCAGTGCGCAACGTAACGCGCGCAAAACATTGTGTTTTATTAAAACATTAAAAACTTGTTTTCCTAAAAAATACGCCAGTAAAAGTTGAAATTTCGACCTTGAATATCTCCGTAACCAGAAGGTTTCCAGGTATAGTCCAGTACAAAAAAAAAACATTACAATGACGGAGAGTACAAGTGACTCTCGGCTTGGTTAAGTGTCTTTTTACACACGTTATAACTTATATCACTGCACTAGTACACTGACTGGCTATAGCTCAAGTGGCTTCCCATACGTCTTCGCCGGAATTCTCATATCTCGTTTCAGCTCTATAGTATTCTGTTCAACCCTAAAACCCCCTCTTATCTTAAAGAACGTTTCAAGTTCCTTCATGACACACAAAATAGATATCTGAGGTCATCGGAAAACTTAATACTAGAGATGTCGATGCATTCCACCAGTTTTTATGACAAGTCTTTTACAGTTCAACAGTACGGTTATGGAATGCCTTGCCCGAGTCGATAAGGCGTGCTCAATCTTTGTCCACTTTTAAAATTATGGTTAAAAACACTTCCACTCTCCTTAAACATCATGATTACATTTAGTTTCCTTGCTCTTGTTTTATGTTTATTATTGTATATATTATAAGTAGATAAGTATATGTTTTATGTATGTATGTATTTGTTGTATATGTAAATAGTACACCACTGACTACCTGTATTATTGTCTCTCCTTCTCCCTTGAATCCATCCAAAGGAGGTCTATAAAAGATCGCTTTTAGCGATAAGTCCGCCCATTGTGTCACCCTATGTAAAACTGTCTGTGTCTACATTTATATCTGTAATTTTTATGGTGTACATAATAAAGAGTATTCTATTCTATTCTATTCTATTCTATTCTACTCAATACTCAATCATTTATTGCATTCCACAATATGCTTAGGTGGTAGGTAAACATTAGTTGTACCAATCGTGGACCCTGTCGGGCACAGCAAAATAAAAATTTGAAGGAAGAGGACTTATTTATACATTAAAAAAAAAACTTATTCTAAGTAAAACTAAAGGTAACATTTTGTTAATTATTAATTAAATCTATATTTTTATTATTCATTTATATTATTGTGCCAGTTCTATGGATTTTTCAATTAGATATTCATTTATACTGTAATTACATTTATTTAGTAACATTTTTTAAATTTTATTGGTAAAAATAGCAATTTTCCCTCATTTCTGATCACCTCGGGTAGTTTATTATAGATTTTTATCGACATAGCCAGTGGACTAAATGAGTGCATTTTAATCGGGATATCGGTAGGTTTAATCGTGTTTTGTGACGGAGTGTGTATCTAGTTTGTATGTCTTCACGTTTAGTATAAAAGTCTTGGTGTGTGTGTGTGTGTGTGCGAATTTACAGATTTCCAGTGTGTACATATTGTTTACACATTACATTACATTTAAAAATACACGATATGCATTTATAAGTGCAACAATTAGTTACAGGTTAACACCACATGCACTATATATTTAGATTTTACATTTATAATACTGCAATTAATTGAGAATTAGGGTGGTTAAAAATAATTTTAAAACAAACCATAAATCCAGCAATTTAACACACAAATCAAAATTCGGATCAAATTAATTTAAATAAACATTAAAAAAAATATATAAATTGGTAATAGTGACAGATAGATAAATAAAATTAAACCAAGATTCCCATATTATAATTATTATTATTATCATATTGTATGTTTATATTTAAATTGGAAAATTATTTTAGATTTTATGTATTTTGTTTTCCCTTCTACTCTTACACAAGTTGTCTACATCTTTTAATATACTCTCGTATCGCAGGTATGCTGGAAGAGATTTCTTTAGAAATAAGCATCACCTTTGTACGTATTTTTCTGTTGCTTTCTTCTTGTCTATTTATATATGTGTGTACATAAATGGTTAAATAAATAAATAAATATTTGGTTTACATTAGATAATAATGAAAAGTTAATTTAAAATTAAATTAAATAACATTAAATAAAGTAACACCCTTTATAGCTATATCATCATTCACGCAATCCTATCATCGTTTCTTTGGTCTTCCTTAACTCTTAAAGTCTACATTTAAACTTGCGATGCCTAGAAAAGGCCGCTAATTTACATTATAAAATAACACCAAAATGTACACTTAGTTTGCAAATAAACTTTTGACCATTGACTTAAAACTTTCTTCAAAACATGATCCTCACTCCTCCTCACTCAAAAGACTCAATCCTACTATATAATATATATAATATAATCCTACTTATATATATATATAATATATATATATATATATAAGTAATATATAATATATATATATATATATATAAGTAGGATTATATTATATATTATATTATATAGTAGGATTGAGTCTTTTGAGTGAGGAGGAGTGAGGATCATGTTTTGAAGAAAGTTTTAAGTCAATGGTCAAAAGTTTATTTGCAAACTAAGTGTACATTTTGGTGTTATTTTATAATGTAAATTAGCGGCCTTTTCTAGGCATTTATAATATTATATATATATATATATATATATAATATATATATATATATATATATATATAATATTATAAATGTGAAAGTGTGGATGTTTGTTACTCAATCACGCAAAAACGGCTGAACGGATTTGGATAAAATTTGGCACATGGGTAGACTATGACCTGGATTAGGACATAGGATACTTTTTATCCCGATATTCCCACGGGATCGAGATTTCTGCGGGTGAAACCGCGGGGCGCAGCTAGTATTTCATATAACAGATACTTCTCTTTTTTCGTTTTCTCAATTTTGAAACTTATTTCCAGAGACCCAGAGCTTCTTATTCCATATCAAGAACCCCAAAGTAAAAAACATATTAGCCAATCGTTTATCGACATTACTAGAAGAATTAGAGGCAGAAGAAACTGCAGACATGAAACCAACGGAAAAGAAGATTATTGAAGATATTCCTAGGGTAGTTGAAAAACCAAAATTGGGAGAAGATGAGGAGAAAGACAAAATGCTTCATTTAAGTATGCATAATATTCTGCTGCAAGGAATTGAAAGACACATGGATCTGAATGATGTTTATAAGAGAATGTATTCTTTGATGTCTAATTTCAACGAGTTTCATGACAGAAAAGGTATTTTTTTTTTTTTGTAATAATTATTTCAGTTCGTAACGATGTAATTACATACTGATTTGTTTTTGTCTCGCTGCGGTTTGACAGTGAGACAAAAAAATCATTTTTGACTATCACGCTCGAGTTCACTTTTGACTTTCACGTTTGAATTCACTTTTGACTTTCACGTTTGAATTCACTTTTGACTTTTACTTTGGTTCACCTTTGACTTTAAATTAAAATGAAGAAACTAAATGGGAAGGTCGGTCAATGCTAATTGAAGATAGAAAGACCAAAACCTCATTTTTTTTTCTCGTACTTAATCAGTTTCTTCAAAATATTTCCGACGTAACCTCGAAATTGCTTTAAGAGGCTGGCAACAACTAAAGCGCGGTCACTGTCGAACTGCATAGAAAATAAAGAGAAGCGCGATGACACAACGCTGGTAATTTATTGCGAAATATGAAGCAATTATCTAATTACAAAAAAACAATTGATTGGGCTAAATAATTAAAACACTATTACGTTAATATGTTGCTTGTAGAATAACCTGACAAAAAATCAAAATGATTGCATATATATTACTATGGTTTTTAATCGTTAAAAGAACATTTTTGGAGGTATCTTCGTGATTGTTTTCTATTTTATCAAATTAGTTGTATTATTTTTCCACACACTATTTAACTAACATATATTTTTCTGATTTTGTTGAATGCGGTGAATCATATTATACTTGAAACTTGTGTTTAGGTCCTGTAGTCCCCTTAGGAAAAAAAAATCTGTACAAACAGCTTTAAGCCCCAATCTTCTAATTTCAGGGTCTACCGGAAAATGGTGGACTCCAATTTCAGAGAATTTAGGAACACAACAACGAGTCATTTTTGCTAAAATAAAATAAAAGTGCCTCACGCCTTGTATTATTAGCTTGTTTTGGGAATTAGCTACGCCAGCGCCATTTTGACAGTTACTTTCTCCATTTAAATGAACAAAATAAATTGCCTGGTTGATGCGAGCAGTTATGTCAAACTAATTGTCACACAGAGTGCTCATGACATAATTTTGTTTGTATTTTGTTTTTTGTATTTTGTTTTGTTTTTTTGTATTTTGTTTGTATTTTGTTGTGATTAATATGGGAATAATTTCCTGAAATAAAATGATTATTATTATTATAATTACTTAACATAATTACTTGACATAACTGTCAAAATATGAGGGTGTACTGAAACACCTCTGTCTATCCTTTTAAGAAATACCTACAAATATGATATTATAACATAACATCACGCCTTGTTCCCCTGAAGGGTTGCGCAGAGGTATACCTATAGTACACCCACATTTTATGAGTTATGTTTTAGTCCTATGTAACAGGGGCCGAGCCTATTGCTATCAGCTATGCACAAATCCAGACTCTGGGCTGCTACTGAGAATATCCAGGTAGAAAAACCCAACAACTCTTTGCCCGACCCGTGAATCGAACCCAGGGCCTCATGCTTAGCAGAAGCGCTTGCGACCACTAGACCACGAGACAGTCATGCTTGATATCATTATGTTAATGAATTAATTTTATAAATTTAACCAATATTACGATTACAGACGGGCCAAATCTTAAACCAAATGAAATCGGGAAGGAAGGAGATGTTCCGAACTTGCAGAAACCAATAGAAGACAAGTTTTTTGACGAAATGCTTAACTGCAATGAGCTGCAGGATCAGATTGTGCAAAGTACTACTGTTAAACCTGCTAAAGGTATTTTGTCAAACGATTTTCAACTTTATCTAAACTTGAATTCAGAATCTTGTACAGCGAGTATCAGAAAATGTGCATCTTCAATACCTTCTAAATTCAAATGTATGGGACAGCGAAAAACGCGATTACGAATTTGTTCCCATGGAGAAAGTTGTCCAATTTTACGATCTGTACCACATCCTTAAATACGACCGCACATTTTTGATACACGCTGTATCATGGTCTAAAAAACCAGGTCTGGCATTCCGGGAGTGACACATGCTCACGTCACTATCCAGTTGCCACTTTATTGCAACTAAACACGAATTATGGAAACATTTTCAATCACCATTCTGTAAAACAAAATATATAAAGCATTTAAATTGTCGTTTCGTTTTTCTAATCAAACGAAACAATTCAATTTAAACATATACCAACGTAATTGTTAGTTAAAACCTCATTGTTTTATCGTATTCGCACAGGTAAGAAAGGCGGTTGGGGAGTTATTATTACACACTACTGGTAACACAGCGGTGATGACGTAGGCTTGTGTCTCCTACGTGACCACTGTGTCTTGGAATGCTATACCTGGCGAAATATATTATTATACCATGCGCTGTATAATTATCCAATTTTGGAACCAAAAACTCAATGTCATAGACGAGAACTTTTTAATTCCATTTGGTTCCCAGTTAGATGAACCGATGACCTTAAAAAGGTGGTTGGGACAGACTGGATGCAGAAGCTTTAGGACAGGGTGTCAATCTCAAACTCAAACTCAAAGCATTTATTTCAAATAAACCAATTACATGCACTTTTGAATTGTCAAAGGGTCGGTCGGTCAAAAAGATGAAGCTAGTTGCCCATTCCAAAGCGTAGTAGGTACCTATGGAGAAGAACAGACAAGAAACTCCACGGACACTCTTTTAAATCAAAATATGGTTACAAAATATTGGTTACATCATTCATTTTGAAAGCATTCATACGAGAACGATGCAGAACGTTAAAAGCGTCCGTAATAAAAATATAAAAAACAATTCAAATATTAAATTAAATTAAAATAAGCCCTGGCAGCTAAGAGATGGTCAGTTCCTACTGACTGCGCGCGTTCACGGACATGACGTGTTGTGGCACAGCCTTGGAGAGCACTATGTCCAGCAGTGGACTGCAATAGACTGAGTTGATTCGTTGATTGACCTTCTAAAAAGGTTCTAATAACCCCACCACTATGTTCTAAGATGCCATTTAAGAATAATAAACATATTAACTGTAATTAATGAAAGACTGCTTCTTTCAGCTTCTCCGAACGTTATGATCAAAACTGTAATAGATATTACATCTATAGGCAATGATAAACTCAAAGAAAATGATACCAAGTAAGTGAATACCTTTTTACAGATAATATCTCTAATGTTTAGATAACATAACATGACGCCTGTACTCCTCGAAGGGTTAGGCAGGGGTGTGCCTATAGTACACCCACATTTCGCCAGTTATGTTTAAGTCCCATGTAATAGGGAGCGAGTCTATTGTCATCAACTGTGCACAAATCCAGACCCCGGGCTGCTACTTAGAAATACCTGATGGAAGAACCTGTAGCGGCAACTACAACACCACGAGCTACGCGTCACACTGACGTCACGCAAAATCCCGCATCACGCAAGCAGAGTTTACCGCGCAACTAGCATATATACAACGTCCCGACACCAATCGTCGGGCAGTTGCCCACCAGACACAACACCCGTCTGATCGGAGCATCCTCCCTTTTCTATGGAGGTATGAGTGAACTTTACACCCTGTTCCTCATACCCCTATAAACCTAATAGTACTTTTCCCGACCTGGGAATCGAACCCAGGACCTCACGCTTAACAGTCGCGCATGCGACCACTACACCATTAACCAAGAACGCTATTTAGAAATTATCGAAAACCACACTGGGCAAAGAAATGTGTGATTCTATTATAAAAAAAGCCATAACATACTAGCTGAATTTAAAGTGCAACAATTTATTAAAATGATAAAATTTCCAATAAATACTCTAATTGAAAAACTTAATGTGACAAACACATTCATGGGAGCCATCCACCAAGCTACCAATATTTTGTGAGTTAACAAACAAAAAAGCTTGTATTCTCAAATTAATTTTTTTGGTGTCTTTATTACAGAATCACAAACGAAAACATTCAAGGTGACATAGAACTTGTGTATAATGGTAAAGTAATAAAGTTCACTCATTCAGATACCAAATTAGCACAACCGACGCTACAGAAAAAACTACCCATCTCTTTTAAACCAAAAGTAACCAGTGAAACGACCACAAAAGAAACAAATGACTACAGTATGATACCGAAATCATACATGAACAAATTCGTCGAAGAATACTTTAAACATTTTCCACATGACACTAAAGATACCAACAATGAAATAAACCGACATTTCCAAACTAAACGCTTAAAACGCCACGTCAGAATCAAGTATGAAAACGACAATCCTGGACAAGAAAATAAATCTATTAAGAAGAACACCGAAGAGGATGAACTTTTCGTAGAAATTGAAACACATTTTGACAGTAAAGGCATGAAAGGAGAAAAGAAAAAGAAACTCATTAAAAACTTAATTGACAAGATACAAAAAGCAATACACTCAGACGTGACAAGCAAACTAACAACCACAGGCAAAAACAGTACAAAACAACGCAAGAGTATACATTTTAGGAAACGTATACAAAATCCATTGGAACATAGCATCAATCATGTTTTGCTTAATAAATACAGTCTTCCTATAACAAATTTCGTTCACAGACAGCTCCATCCGATTAGTAAGACAGTAGCTCTGCAAGAATCAATTTCACCTTCCATCAATACAAAATCGGGAGAAGAATGGAGAAAACAAAACCTAGATCCAGGATTCTTAACAGCCACCAAAGCGATAAACTCCGCTGAAATGAGTGAAGTAAATGTGGACTACAGCAAAATATTAGAGGTAAACGGAATACCTCAAAGACTGCAGCAGCCTCTAAATACTGAATTGAGTGAAGAAACTATTAAAACAAATTCGTATTACGATATGGGAAAAAGGAAGTTCGTGATTAAAGACATTGACGGGTCTGGGTTTTCAGTTGGCTTCAACCAGTATGTTGATGAACCCCCTGATAAGGACTCTATGCGATGGTTCTCAGGTCTAGAAAATATTATTAAATCTTATCATCAGACCTATGATCCAACTCCTGAGCCTGTATCCACTGCAGAAGCTGATTTAGAATCAGAAGAAAGACCTATGGAATCTCCTAATAATAAACACACAATAGAACGCCGTTCTATAAATAAAGAACATGACTATCACTCAAATGAATACAAAATTATATTCAATAACGATTTCCTTAATTATAAAAATTATCGCGACATTTATAAAACAAGAAAAGAAAAGCCCAAAGTTAATCCAAGTGAAGACAAAAAGTCACCTTTAATTGTGGACGAGAATATATTCGAGAAAAACTTGAATCCTTCAGAAATATTTAGTTTAGCGAACCTTTTTCAACGAAAGAAAAGGGCGCTAAACGTGAAAAAGATAAACGACTTAAGTACTAGAATCAAATTTAACAGATTTCTGAACACAAATGCTATGTCAAAGACATTATTTTTAAATACAAAGAGAAATAAGAGGCAGATTAATAAAATAAGAATCATCGCAACAGATATGCCGCATATGTCAAAACAGTCTGATGAAAACGTATTTCTTGTGTCCGATGAAAATGTATTTGCTGATAGAGCATTAGTTAAAGAAGTGGAAACATCAGATGATCATGAGAAGCAAGAAGAATATCCTTATCAGAACAATGAACCTAGCACTTACATCACGAAGATATTCGACGGAAGATCCAGGCATAATCCTTTGATGTCAAAGTACCCACATATATTTATGGAGGAAGTGTCAAGATCACGTGAAGAGTATATACCGAATAACGCTTTACTGTTTGGTAAATTACCTGGACTTCGTAAAACGAATACTGACGTAGAAAATAACGACGACAATATTGATATAGAACAGTTTTTGGCATCACCCAATGACACTGAATCACAGAAACAATTAAGAGATCAGGAAATAGTTAATGCTTTAACAGGATCTCCTGCTAACAAGGCTAATTACAAAGTGACTGTGAAAATTATGCCAAAAAATCAAACAGGCTTAAACTCAGGATTCAAAGAAATACACACAAGTATTAACAAAAGCTTCAATAAGAACGGACTTTTATATTCTTCTTTAGTCAATGTTTCAGAAATATCAAAAGTTATTAAACTGAATAGGTCCATATATGAAGGAGTGAGAGATGACAAAGTATATTCAAAGAAAGAAGAAACATCCCTGACAAGGAAGATTCAGGATCAACAAGAGAAAATGCAATTTTTACTAAAACAACATGCACAGCATATAAACGAACAGCTCAACCGTTTGAATGAAGAGAAGATGAATCTAGAATCTATGTTAAATGGTGATAATACTGATAATAATGGTGATATAGACAACAATGCATTGAGTGTATCTATAAGACGTTTAAAATTGGACAGTAGAGAGATAGTCAGCACAACTGCAGGAGTGGCTCCAATAGAAGTACAAACAACAACAGTGAATGTTATACCACGTGAAGAGTTACCTCAAAGTACGACACCACCAACGCCCCCTAAACAACTAGAAACCTTCTCAGAGAAAGTAAAAAACAACAACATCATAAGCACGATTGAAAGAAACGGGAACCTAACGGATAAGATTCTCCAAAAGATTGACAGAAACACAGAGATACTACAAATGTTTTTACAGAAATTGTCAGAGAGGATAGAAGTAGTTCCCACAATAGTTCCTGCGAGTCTGAAACCAGAGAGCGTAATAAAAGAGGATAATACCTCTCCACCGGATTGGAGAAATCAAGGGATGCCTTTTACCCAAAACATGGTTATAAGAAAGAATGATTCCCATATCTCTATACCATTTACGTATGCCTATCAACCTCCAACTTCTCCTTCTCTTAGAAGCAAAACTCAGGTGGCAAGCGTAGTTTACCAAGGACATATTAGAAATGCAGTTCGTCATAGAGATATCGCACATGCTGGGGAGAACCAGATTCAAAAAATACCTGAAGTTAACAACCAATCCAGGTTTTTTATAGACGAACTAGAGAATGAATATAAAGTAATTCAAATGGGTGGTTTAAAAAAAAATCATGACTACAATATGGTTAGCAAAAATGATACTTTGTAGTAGTTTTTTAAATGTAATTAATCTATTTATTTGTATGTTTTTCATTAAATAAAGGAATTTTAATTTTTTTGGGTTAGGTTTTTTATTTGCTATAATATAAACCTGCACGTTGGCTTCGGTGGGCTCACGGAACTGATAATCAAAAGCGCTGATAAGTTAAGTGGCAACCGTGTACTGATAATGCGCGCAAAAGTAATGTTATCATGCGAATTTGCCACTTTTTCTGCAAATTGCGTCCAAATGTCATTGTGATTTGAAACATAAGTTGTAGACAAATACAAATAGGGAAGGACGGGCAAAGCTACTCGTATTACTTATTGACATTTTGTTCATTCGTTCTATTTCGTGTTCATTAATCAGTTTGGTTTTATTTCAATATATCGTTATTTTCGGTGATTTCAATATTTTAAATTAAGTGTTTGACATGGAAAGTGTCAGATTTATAAGCCCTAAATAGTTTCGCGTAATCACTTTCTTCAAAATTAGGCCAACAGAACCTCGAACTTTGTTTAATTTAAAAAACTCTCTACGAATAGCTTTAAGCTACAATCTTCTAATTTTAGTATCTTTCGGGAAAAGGTGGACTCCAATTTCGGAGAACTTTGGAACACAACAACGCGTCATGGTAGGGGAGCCCACGATGCTAAATGGGGATTTACTCGAGCGTCGTAGAGACCTATTGGGTTGCAAAGCTTAGATGATAAGAAGAAAAAATGTTATATGAAATATACCTTTACATCGGTGGGGGAAGCGGCTATAGATTTTTAAATATGTAAAAAAAAACTGCTGCATGGACATCCTCGAGCGCGTCAGATATTGATAGCATCAATGCCCTACGTATTTTTAATAATGTACGTATGTTAATCTGATCGTTTGCATGATGCGGGTGGTTGTATGTAAGGGTTGAAAATGAAAAAAAAAAAATTTTTGTCGAGCGCGTCAGATTTTCTAAGGGAGTGTTAAGTGCACCAAAAAAAAGCTCTCATTCACTAATCTGACGATTTCGATGGGACGCAAACTCGCGGCCATTTTCATAATCTGCAAAAAAAATTCGCCATTTTGAAATACTCAAGCGCGTCAGATTAAGATATATATGGTTCATCTTTATGTTCTAAACGTACTGTCTCATAATCTGACGATTATCTAGAGGGATTCGCCTGATCTGACAAAAAAAAATTTGAAAAACGGTTCACCTTAAAGGCCATCCCTGCAACTTCCCGCTAATTCCATTCCTGGGCGCTTAAAATTGTACTTATGACATTTTTGAGCTCAAAATATAATTTATGTGATATTTTGAGCTCGCTGAGTTCAAAGAAATAATATTTCTATGCATTTGAGCTCTCCCAGCTCGAAAGTCTGATAGAAGTTTCATAGAACACTATTTTGGAATTTTCAAACCGCAATAACTTTTGAATGGATCAAGCAATTTTCACGCGGTTGGCGGCATTCGACGCAGTTTTATCATCCTCATAAGTCATTTTGCAATTTTAATTGATCGAACCAAACATTTCGGAGTAATCCCGAAAAAACACTTTTTCGGGTTTCTTTCGTTCACGATATCTCTCGAACGAATCAACCGATTTTGACCAGCTTGGTGGCGATCGACGTGGTTTTTCAAGCTCAAAGGCGGATTAGTTTTTGAAGTTGATCGATAAAGCCGTTTAAAAGTTATTCCAAAAAAACCACTTTAAAAAAAAACTTGTTATTTTTGACATTTTTCAAAATTTCTCAAAATCTATCGGCCTGAATCGGTTCAAATTCACAGGAAATCTAATTTTGAGGGAAATCTTTAGAACGCCGTTTAGTAGATTCCGATCTGTTTAGTCGTTCAAAAGTTATAAGCGAATCACATAGTCACACACACACACACACACACACACACACACACACATACATACAGACATAGTGACAACATCGCGGGGGTAGTCAGGGAAGCTTCCTATGACCTTAATATTTATAAACTTTAATTCACACAAATAATATTAAAATAGCAAAAAAAGCCAAAACGTTGGAAACACGTTGTAAACAGTATGCCACGAACGAGTCTTTATGATCAGCTGTGATGGCGTCATGGCAGCAGAAACCAGAGTGGGGACGGAGTGAGAGAGTAATAGATAGAGAAAGAGTGAGAGAGGAATAGAAACGCGGAGAAGGAAATGTAGGCATCACGCCGCGCCGCTGCCCGCATTTAACTTTATCGACGAATTTTTGTTATTTCGGCTTGCGGAAATCGTCAGATTATATATTTTTCATTATTCTTGAATTATTTCCTTCAAAATAAAAAAAAATTTAGCTACGCTGGAGAATGTCGAGATGACGTTTATTTTTTACAACTTTGTTGCCCTCCCCTTTCATTACGTCACTCTCAAATTGTCAGATTAGTGGAATATACACTTTTTAGGATGTAATTAACTCACCCTACCTTAATCTGACGCGCTCGAGAATTTCTGATGGTCAATTTTTTTTTACTAATCTGATCCTGTATCCTTCACGGGCGGCCTTATATATGGGCCTCATGTTTTGTGGAGATACTTAACCGAGTACAAGGTATCCGCCTGTATATTAATCTGCCGCGCTTTAGTAAATCCCGAAATCCCCGCTTGGGCTCCCCTACTATCATTTTCGCAAAAATAAAACCATCTCACGCCTTATATTATTAGCTCGTGTTAGGAATTAGCTACGACAGCGCCATTTTGACAGCTGCCTACCCCATTAGTTGACAATACAATGAAGCGTACACACACCTTAGGCAACGATGCAGATTTTAAAACACCAATTTCCGAGCCTATCGCCCGTTTTGACGATTTGTACCGGTCGGCTAGATCGCCAGATCTGACGGCGCCAGACTTCATCCTTTGGGGCTTTTTGAAATGTCGCGTTTACCAACCAAAGTATACACCTTGCAAGTCTTGAAAGCCAACATTGAAGAAGAAATTACCAATTTGGAGCCAGATGTTTTGCGAGTAACAATTGAAAATGCCGTAAAGGGAGCACAAATGTGCATCAACTCAGGAGGTGGTAATTTGCCCGATATCATTTTTTCTACCCAATGTCAATTCATGTCGTCAATTTTTTTTTTAATATTAGTTATTTGTGGTATTTTTTATTAGGTAATAACTTAATTAACTAACAAACTATTTAAATAAAAATACAATAACCTAACCTAACTAAAACTATAAAAAAACTGAAATATGTCGCCGAAAAATTCCTGCGCATCGCTGTCAACTGGTAATGTACCCAAAAGACTGGTGGCATTGCCACGTTGTATGGCAATGCTTAGCCTCTGGCCAAGGTAAAAGACAGCCCTTGGGTCACGTCATAATAAATAATTTTGTTTAATTTTTCGTGCCGTCGATTTTTCGCGTGACTAATTACGGTGCGGGCAAATCTAGCGATTTAAATCTTTGGGCAGCGGGGTTTGACTTTACGTGTCAAAAACACTCTCTAGTAAAACACACCAACTTACTTTCTTAAATAATATTTCAGTGACGGTCGACGTCATTCGACGGTATTTTGCGAACGTGTTGTAGCGGCCACCGCTGTCTTAGAAAACCCTAACTTTATTCCTTTGTATTTTAATAATTGTCATATTATTCGCAATATGAGTCATTAAATAATTGAATATGTTTGAGATGTTAACGAGTTTAAAAAAACCAGTTAACATTTTACAAATGTTAACTAGTTTTAAATCCAGTTCCTAATTATTTTATTAATTACTTCGTTCATTAAGTAAAAGTACTATTAATTGTATGGGTAATATGAAGCTAAAAATATTCTAATGCAAACATTCAGACATGTGTAAAGAGCGGTAAACTTACTTTCGAGGAATGCCATTAACTCGTCCAACCTTAGTAAACCCGAGGTGTCCTAAGTGCTTCCTTGTAGTCAGCATAAGTTTCTGGATCCAGTTTTTTGCACAATAAATGAACCAACAACGGATCCCACGTATTCGTATCAACGCCGAGATTGCGAATCGCGTGAATACATTCGGTAGAGGTATTATACAGCCTTTTGATTTCAAATGATGATTGCTATGGAATGTTGGGTTGATCGAAGAACAATTCGATTTGATTCGTGAAAAGAACTTTAGAATTGTTGTACCGATGTAATAAGATCTCCAACGCAGTATCATAATTCTCTGATGAATTATGGAGATGATAGATGAGGCGTTCTGCTTCACCCTTAAGTTTTCCCTTAAGATGCTGCCTCTTCTGAGCTTTAGTGACAGAGTTATTGTTAAGAATTGTCTCCGTGAACAAGTCATAAAAGATTGACCATGGTAACTCTGTTGGCCCAAATTATGCGCACTTGGCATTCGAATGTACAGGGTTATTGGTTATATGTCGGCAAGCCGTTAAAAGGATGTAGGAGAGGTCATTTTCAACCGAATGACCCCTAATGACCCCTATGCAAAATGTCAACCATTTTCGAATAATTTGATATTTTATATTTTTTTGAAGTTATCTGGTACCTTATTGTATCTCGTTGGATAGCTGCCGATAAAGTACTTCCGTGTTTTTTTTGTAGAAATCGACTATTTTAGTCAAATAACTAGCTCAAAATGATAGAATATTGTAACGATTTGTAAATGTGTATTAAAGATAATGGTCATTTTATGGTTAATTATTATGTATTGAAGTAGGAGCACATAATAATAATTAAAAAAAAACACGCATTGTTTTTTTTTAAAATACATTTTCAAAGTTGTGTACCGCAAAAAAAACGTCCAATTACTCAAAAATGGTTGACATTTGCATAGGGGTCATCAGGAGTAATTTTGTTGCAAATGACCTCTCCTACATCCCGTTAATGGATTACCGACATATAACCAATAACCATGTATACAACCAGGTGTTCGGCCTGTGCAATTTGATCGATTGCACTTCACATGACGATTTTATGGAATGGCTTTTGTTGTTGATTAAAGATTTAGATTTTTCAAATAGACTGTTTGATGTTTAAATCGTAAATGGGCATGTTTAATGAGCATTACAAGAAATCGTTGGGAACATGAGTACATGTAAGTCTGCGTCTGATAGAAGAAATGTGGTATGTAACCTTGCGTAGATTGTAAGTATGAATGGTAAATGATAAATGATTTTATTTCTGTAAGTAGGTTTGAATAAACACTTTTACACGTCAATCATATTTTAAAAACTAGATGAGGTCGGCGTGTCCTATCTGACTACTCTGAGAAGAAAGGCCGAAACAAACTCAGAGGTCACAGTCTCTTTCAAAGTCCAGACATAATCTTGGTCAGATCATGTGAAGAGCATGTAGATTTGTATCTGAAATAGTCTTTTGAGGAAAAACCACACAGATTGAGTGGACCTGTCCAGTCAGTGCACACATTTGTCAGTAATCGTGCAGCTCAACTCAGAACTTAAGGAGCTCAACGATTCGACGAACAATACCAAAGAAAAGACATTTGGGTAGACCAGACCATGATTAAAATTAACTGAGGTGAAAAAAAACAACAATGACCCACATAGTCTTCACATTTACAATATTAAAATAATAATCATATATTCAATGTAGCCTGCATGCTACTCATATTCATAGACAGTTTTCTCTTTAAAAGTCATCAAAAATACCTTAAGTTATGTCATGTAAATCAATAAAAATTACATTATTAAGTCTCAAACACTCATTCACAGTATAAAATGGATTGTTGCTTGGGGGTACATTGAAGTAGCTTAGTTAATCCCAAGCCTTTTTGACTGACAGAGCTCCAATAAATACTCTTTCTTTCTTTATTTATGGAATGAGATGATAATACCGTAGTCCTCTCTTTGGCGAAATAAGAGTAAATATGATTGTTTAAGTCAAAAAATTTGTTGCTTAGGAGTGGAACCTTGATTTCGATAATTAAGTAGATAGAGAAGACTCTAGCTGACTCTTTGAGTAAACGATACAAGTCCTTGATACTTTTAAAATCCATTGGTACTGTAAGTTTACCATTCAGTTGACTAGAGACAATGCTCAGCTGATACGATAATTAAGTAAGTAAGTGGGAGTAGTTAAGTATATGTTTTATGTATGTATGTATTTGTTGTATATGTAAATGGTACACCACTGACTACCCGCATTATTGTCTCTCCTTCTCCCTTGAATCCATCCAAAGGTTGTCTGTAAAAGATCGCTTTTAGCAATAAGACCGCCCATTGTGTCACCCTGTGTAAAATGTCTACATTTACATTTGTAATTTTTATGGTGTACATAATAAAGAGTATTCTATTCTATTCTATAATTGCTCCGGTGACAACAAATGACTGTTAATACACCCGTGTGGAATATCTGTAAATGTACCAATCAACGTTTGCTGAATCCAACGAATATTTGATAGAATAAAATTATTGATGCTGCTAGAAATGATGAAGTGGTGACATAAAGGCTATCTTCAATATCCAAACGTATTATATTCACCTCAGTCGATAGATTTTGAAGACGTTGCTTGATGAATGACAATTGTTGATTCATCATGTTTTCATTACGACTAAACTAAACTCTGATTCTCAAATACTTGTCTGATTTTTGATAAGTTTTTGAAGATGTTCTTCATTATGATTGATCCGGCTCGAAGGACCATAAATAAATATTCCGTGCCGTGAATATTCATTAGACACTGATTTATGAAATATATTTTTACAAATTGTAGCGCTTGGTAAGTATTTAAGTGAAACTCCAGATGATAGTTTTTTTATATGTATCTTTAATTATCAAATATGTACAGACTTTGCTAAAATTCTATATAGGTAGTGTGTGTGTGCAAAACTTACTTTATTAAACTAACCAATAGGAAACCAGTAATAATATTAGATATAAGTTAAGATTAGTACATCATCAATCCGTGTGGTGTCGCATTGAGACAGCGGTCGCGCGGTGGGCCATTCGTGTAAATATCTCGCAGCGCCACGCGGAATCGTCACCTTTCGATCCAGCCTGTCCCCACTCGCGCTGCCCTCTCTCAATGACGCCCTAAGCCGAGGTCCGTACCCCACAGGGGGTGCCCTTAGCGTGCGGTCATTTAAATTATAAGTTTTAGAATTAAAAATTCCGCTCCTGGCTGGAGGCTTTTTAGAGTAAAATCCAAAAGGCACCCACAGGACAGTCCGGCTAAGTAGCCACGACCCCCAGTGGTCAAAACTACGAGTTGCAATTCCAAAAAAAAAAAAAAAAACGCGGAATCGTCAGTGAACCTTTGGCTGCGGCAGCGGACGGATGTGTTGATGACTTGCAGCTAGCAGCTACAGTACTCCCCCTCGAACGAAGCGTACTAGCATTTTCATGATCCTGCCTGATCTGGTGCGTTGTGCAACGTCGCTTTTGATCGTTGGAAGTTGGCTGGAGTGATCTTCTGTGGTAGCTGGTGCTGATGGATTTTGTTTCTGTGTTCGTATTGTTCTTCAGTGTTCATCGTGTACACCGGTTTTAGTCGGTCGATCGATATGTTTACGGCTCGTCCAGGCAACTGTATCGTGAAGTACTTCTCGTTCCTTTCGATAATCTGATACGGACCTTCATACGGACCTTGCAGCGGCTTGCGGATAGTGTCATCACGTATGAACACGTGACTGCATGTTTGTGAATCCTTGTGCATGAACATGCATTGCTTGTTTGAATGCAGTTGGTATGTTGGCATGAGTTTTGTGATAATGTCGTGAAGATTATCGACATAGTTGTGGTCCATCTTCGTTGGAGTTGGCGATGGTGATATGAAATCGCCTGGTAATCTTAATGCTTGTCCGTAGGTGAGCTGCGCGGCGCTAGTATTAGTTTCGGTACGCGTCGCGGCTCGTAGTCTCATCTATACAGTCGATAGCTCGGTAATCCAGTTGCTGCTGTTCGTTACTCGTGACATGAGCGCGGCTTTTAATGTCCGGTGCCAGCGTTCCGCGATGCCGTTACTCTACGGGTGGTAAGTAGTAGTTCGAGTTTTGTCCACTCCTAGCAATAGTGCGAGGCCTTGAAAGAGTCGACTTTCAAATTGTCGCCCTTGATCGGTTGTTATTCTTATAGGACAACCAAAACGTGTTTAAAAAATCCATGTTTCGTACAGTTTTCTTGCGACGACTTCGGCTGTTATCTCCTGCAGTGGTACTGCTTCTGCCCAACGTGTGCATCGATCAATGATGGTGACCAAGTACCGATGTCCACACGAGTGGTCCAACAATATCTGCGTGTAGGTACGTGTTGAAATCGTTCACTTGGCGGGAACGAATTAATTTCACTGTGGTTATGTCGCTGTACCTTTGATTGTTGACACGCAGTATATGTCTGTACCCATTCGCCAATGTCGGTATTCATTGCTGGCCAGAAGTAACGCTGTTGCATTAGTTTGCGCGTAGTTCGTGTTTCAGGGTGACTTGTATTGTGCACAGCGTTAAATGCGATGCGACGACAGTCATCTGGTATGTATGGACGACTGTGTGGCGTCAATGTTTCGCAGATTATTGGTTTGTTTGTACCGGGTACGACGGTTTTCTTGAGTTTGATGTTCGTTTGCTTTGACAAGGTGGGTATGTTGCTGTCCTTGTCTTGCGCTTGTGCTAATTTATCGTAATCTATTGGAGATGGCAATTCGATGGCTTCAATGCGTGAAAGTGCGTCTGCGACTACATTGTTTACTCAGCTCACGTGTTCGTATGTCCGTCGCAATCTCGCTGATAAGTAACAGCTGACGAGTGCGCCGTTGTGTATCGCTATCGGATGGTGGCTTGCGTAAAGCGTAGGTTAGCGGCTTGTGATCCGTGTAAACTATTAGTTCTCTTCCTTCGAACATTTTTCTGAAGTGTTTGATAGCGGCCTACCTAGCGAACCTAGCTTCTGACGTTTCATAAGCGCCCATGTTGGTTTATGTGAAATAAAATATTTTTATTGATTGATTGATTGATAGCCATGTATATTGATAATAATTCTCTGTCAAATGTGCTATATCGCTGTTGTGAGTCAGAATTTAATTGAGAAGTAGCCAAGGGGTATCCATTTCTAATTTACACGTTGTTGTAGCACGGCTCCAGCGCATGTATTCGACGCGTCGTTCATGATGGAGATTGCGTCCGTTGGTGATGGAGATGGGTGAGCGAGTAAAGCTGCGTTTTGGATGCTAACTTTACACAACTCGAATGCTTGAAGTGCTTCCGGGTACCAGTCGATTTTCGTCTTGTCACGCTTTTTAGAATTATGCAGAAACTCATTGAGAGGTGTTTGTATGTGTGCTGCGTTTGGTATACTGTCACGGTAGAAATTACGGTAACCATGCCAATAAATCGACGTAAGTCTTGAATCATCTCTGGTTTGGGGTAAGCAGTGATAGCATTGACCTTATCTAGTGGTGGTTTGATCCCATCGCTTGACACTCCATATCCTAGGAACTTGACGTTTTCTTTGCCAAAGATGCATTTGGACGGGTTTACGAGTATAGTGATACCGAACTCGTCTAATCTGTGCAGCACTTCTTGTAAGTCTTCGATATGTCGTGTTTTATTTTCTGATGCAATTATGACGTCATCAATAAATGGGAATGCGTAATTCAATCCGCTGAGCACTTGATGTATGAACCGTTGGAATGTCTGTCCGGCATTTTTCAGTCCTGGAGACATTCGGGGAAATTCAAATAGGCCGAAGGGTGTTGTGATGGCTGTCTTCTCGATGTCCGGTTCATATATCTACTGGTAGTTGTTGGTATGCACGATTTAGGTCAAGGACAGTGAAGACTTTCTTGCCGTGTAGGAGGTAACTGAAGTCTTTGAGGCGTGGTACTGGATATCGGTCTGGTTTGGTAACGTCGTTCAACCTCCTGTAGTCGCCACATACGCGAATATCGCCATTTTTCTTAGGAACGACGTGCAGTGGTGTGGACCAGGGCCTTTTGCTTGGAAGAAATATTCCTTGCTGCATCATCGTCTCAAATTCTTTCTGTACGGACAGCTATCCATGTGGCGGTAGTGGTCTAGTCTTGCTGCATATTGGCGGTCCGGTGGTTTCTATGTGATGTTACACACGGTGTTTTGGGGCATCTTTCATGGATGATGGCCTCAAGATATCCGGGAACTTGCTGATTAGCTGGTGATATCGCTGGTCAACGTCGATACTTCTTATTGTTGGCTCGGCGGACTGCTGCCTTGACGATGAGGTTGGTAACCTTGTCGACGAGACAACGGTCGGCTATGTCGACAAGTAGCTGATGATGTCGTAGGAAATCAGCACCGATAATGGATTTGCTAACTGCAGCTATGATGAACTTCTACTTCTACTTCTTGATAGCGTCTTTGCAGGTTGAAATCCAATTGTAATGTTTTTTCACCTGAGGTTGGGATGACTACATTGTTCGCTGCGTACAAGCAAAAATCGGTCGGCGTTGCTTTCCCGCCTTTTCTTCTAGGTATGAAAGAGACGTTCGCAGCAGTGTCGATTAAAAATGACAGACGCGAGTTTCTGTCTGTTATGAATTGGCGGTACGAAGTATTCTTTACGCCGGTACCCGCCTCATCCAACGCATTTTTTCCCAAAGAAGCCCTTCCGTCTTCGAAACTGCATGGGCGCGTGCATCTGTGTGCTTCTTTTCCGAATTTGTGATGATAATTGCAGATTCCCGTTTTTCGGTTCACCGCGGCGTATTGCTGTGCTGTGTGCGATGTTGATTGGGCTTGCTTGACGAGCGTGATCTTGAGCGGTATCTGCTGAATGGTCTGCGTCGATGATCATGTGATTGACTTGCCTTGGGTTCTGTGATTTCCTTTGTAAGCATGTCGAGATTTTCCTCGATCGATGTAGGTACATGGGCGGTAGGTGTTGTGGCTACTGCAGCGATCGCAACATGTGGTTGCGTTTGCTCGAGGATCTTGTCTGCCACCATTGCCAGCTCGTGGATGTCGGAATTTTTCGCGATGTTATCGCTGACGGCGAGGACTGCTCGTACGGGTTGTGGCAGATGATTGGTCCACATAATACAGAGCGCTGAGTCAGATATGTTATCGGTAGCGAGATTCTTCATGCGACGTAGCAACTAAGACTAAGACTGCCTCCTAAGATACAGGACTACCTAGTTGAGGAGACAGGGTTACATGATCTGCGTAGATTTCTGTAGATATACCAAGTTTTTTTTTTGTATATCTGCTCTTGTGTATCATGAATCTTGTGTGTTTCATAATAAAGATTATTATTATTATTAACTGCGATGGTTTTAAGTCGCCGAGTTCCATTTCGGATAGTAACCTCTGTACATGTCGTTGCTCGGATTCTTCATAAACCTGAAGCAACCGGTTCTTCAAAGCGTCGTAACGATTTTTCTCCGGTGGCTTCAGAATGATGTCTGATATTTCGTCGAGATCTTGCCGTTCAAGTTGACCGATGACGAGCTCGAACATTGTTTGGTCCCCCTTTTTTTGTGGAGATATGATGGCTTCGAGTTGCGCGAATCACAGTCGTATCCTGTCACGCCAGACAGGTGGGATGCGCAGTGACGTCGAAACACCGGAGAGTTCTTGAACTTGGTCGTTGCTGGTTGACATGATGACCGGTTCCCCTTGGTTCATTCGGAACGAAAACCTCCACTTAAATCTTAAAATCCCGACCATCAGTCAATTCATGAAACGCATTTCCAAGGGTTTCTTTGATTCTGCCGCCACTCATCGCAACCCTCTGGTTGTCGCGGCCGCCCGTTATGCGCCCTCCCGTATCAGTCATACCCGCCGTCCGAGGCAAGTCCTAGTCGACCCCGATGACCCCATAACCCTCCTCTAAGAGAGCAGTAGGGCCACCACTACAGTGCACAAACACAGACCGCCATCGTTCCGACCTCGCCGACGAGCCCAACAAGCAAAGTAATCTTATAACAAAATATGATAAGTCTGTTAACACTTATACAATTCTTATACGTGCATTGGTGTGGACTATTTTACTTATAGTAGCATTTCACAATCCTTAATTTACTCAGGAGCATTTGCTTCTATAACTTAGTCTTATAGTAAATACAAGTTTAACTTATAGAACAGTTATAAGACTCATATACTTTTAAATGCATTTCACAAGACTAAATATACTCAAGAGCATTGGTTGCTATAACTAAGTCCTATAGCTACTACAAAATTAACTTATAGGACAATTATAGGATACATTTACTTTTAACATACTTAGCAGCGATCCTTATAAGTATTTGGCATTATCATCTTGTTGAAGTCTCTTATATGATTGTTAGCATGTTACGAATGCACTATGAGAGCAAACATGCTTACAACCTACTGGACCAAGTACTTTGTAAGTAAACGTCAGCCATTTTGTCAACTTATAGTTTGTCGTCTCATAGTTAAGTGCAACAGATGATGTAATGGAGGGTTCCGTTGAAAATAATGCTGTACCTGTTGAGTGCTATTCTAATCATGAAGTACAGGAAGGAAAGGCCATGAGGAAGAATATGATTCAGAAATAAAAGAAAGCACAGAGTCTGAAAATAATCATGAATTACTTCATGGCTATAAAATTGAATATAATGCATTTGGCACCAAATGAACTATCAATAATATTATACAAAAGAATTAAAAACATTCTACCCAAAGATGCACGAACTTTGTTAAAAACAAATAAAAGTCTTGTAAACTTGCATAAACAGTTGACGGACGAAAAAATTATCAAAGCTTAGTCGCCCATATAGAGCCAGATTTAACGGGTGAGGTTGACTAACAATTCATGAGGAACCCTAATTTGTTTTAAAATGGAGGAGAAGTGATAGTTACCAAAACTGTAATAAGTAATAATTTGCTTGTAGTGATTCTATAAAGTACTCAAGGCAGAGCATTTTTAAAACATGGTGAATATTCTCAAGAAAAATTGAAATTAAATTTTAACAACAACTTCACAATGTTCAATTTTGCTCTAGGCGTTAAGAAAAAAACAATATGCGGTACATATTCACAGTAAATTTGACTTCCCCACCAGTTTCCACACTATATTCACAAAGTACGTAGCTATATTAAAAACGAATGAATACTAATGGAATTATTTATATTAGTAAGGAATATTACAAAAAAAAATCTCAAACACAAAACACGTGCACGTTACAATTTATACCTATATAACGTTCTTATAACAAATAACCAAGTATATTACAAGCGCATTATAAAATTGATAGGTTTCATAAGATACTGGAGTCAGAGCGTTATAGAAGCACTAGTGCCTGTAACTGCATAGGCTAAGATTGTTATAGAAACTATTGTTTTTCGTCAAGTATATTATATGAGTTAATGACTTTATCCAAGTTCATTGTAAGATCGTTACAGAAATATATGCTCCTCTACTTGCGCCCAAATCCTTGTTTGTAGTATACTTCAAGTATCTTATAAGTGCATGAAAAAATAGTCTTGAGAGCGTTATAAGCACTGATTTTGCTAGTTGGGAGGTCCTACGCGACGACCCCCCCGTAACCGTCCCCCCCGACCGTCCACCCTTGTCCGATGAGGCGCCAGCCCGCATCGTAGCTGAGCCTGTAGCTTTAAATTCCCCTGATAATAATAATTCTCTAAACAATTCGATCCAGCCTGTCCCACCTTGCTGCCCTCCCTCAGTGACGCCCTACGCCGAGGTCCGTACCCCACAGGGGTTGGGTGCCTTTAGCGTGCGGTCATTTAAATAATTTTAGTATTTAATTTCGCCCCTTGCTGGAGGCTTTGAGTTAATCTTAAGGCACCCACAGGATAGTTCGGTTAAGTAGCTAGGATCACAGAGGTCACAAATACGAGCTGCCACACAAAAAAAAAACGCGGAATCGTCAGTAAAACTTTGGCTGCGGCGGCGGACGGATGTGTTGATGACTTGCAGCTAGCCGCTACAATATCATTTGCAATAATATGTGTACAAATGCTGTGTGTGCAGAAAGCACGGCGCTTAAGTCGGTAAAGTAATGTACGGTTCCGTACAGAGAGGTAATTGCGTAACGCACTAACAGTAGGAATGGCTTTCATTTTGACATTTCAACAACATTCATTGCGCTATTTACATTGTTGAGAAGACAAACTTTTCGAACATATGAAGCAATGGATTAGCAATATCCTTCAAAATTTATATTGTGTTATGCAATTAAGGTGCAGGTCATAAAGATGTGTCCAAATGCTTCCCTTTTAAATGCTAATAGACTTTGCTCCTCTTATGACAGAAGCCAAGGAACGTTCTATCTTCAAAAAGCCATTTAATTTTGTTATTTTAGAAAGACCAGTTAAACATAATTATAATAATTATTATTATTATTTTATTGTCAGGCAACTGAGGCCCATAGATAAAATACACAAATTACAAAATAACAAACGAATACATAATAAAGCTTAAACTTGTGTTAATCAATATTGCTTACAACTGTAGCGACATCTACAACGCCACATGCGAGCTACGCGTTATACTGACGTCACGCAAAATCCTGCATCGCGCAAGCAGAGTTTACCGCGCAACTAGCATATATACAACGTCCCGACATCAATCGTCGGGCAGTTGCCCACCAGACACGACACCCGTCCGGTCGGAGGATCCTCCCTTTTCTATAGAGTATGAGTGAACTTTACACCCTGTTCCTCATACCTCTATACAACTATGTTAGTAGCACTTCACTTCACTAGCTAATTGTCCTTATGCTGTCCTGTGGTATTTGCTCGCGGAAGAGACGGAAAACCACGTCCTGTGTCCAAAAGTCTTCTTCCAAGACGACGGACAAGTAACAATTTGGTACTCGCACCACAAACTTCTTTGAAGATGGCATGGAAGGATGATCAACGACGAAAGGACTTGTAATTGTACAAGTTGTACCTATGGCGAACAACCTCTGAGAAAGACCATAAAACGCTTAATGGGAAAGTTCAATAGCACTCTTCACAGGACTCACACACAGCATTCGCGCTTGGGGTCACAACGAGACACTCAAAGAAACATCTTTCAAATCAAATCAATATATTTTATTTCACATAATCCTCAATACTCAATTCTTTTATTGCATTCCACAATGTAGGCTTAGGTGGTAAACATTTATTTGGAAACAATCGTGGACCCTGTCGGGCACAGCAAAAGTAAGATTATGTGGAGAGGGCTTATCATTTAAGTATCTTATAATCTAACCTATTGCAAAAAAAAAAAAAATGTTAACATTACAAAAATTATTTTTTAAGTTTTAAAGATTTATCATTTAAATATTCGTCAACACTGTAATAACATTTGGTCAATAATAACTTTTTTAACTTATTTGAGAATAAATGGAGTTTTTTTTCTTCTCTTATGGATTATGGTAACATATAGGTATATATATATATATATATATAGCAATAATAACATATAGATACATAACATACATAGGTATAGTTTTATTGACATAACCAGAGGACTTGTTGAATACATTTTTAAACGGGACTGTGGAAGGTTGAGTTGTGTTTTGTGTCGGAGTGTGTATCTTGTTTGTATGTCTTCTCGTTTAGTGTAAAAGTCTTGGTGTTTATGAGCGAATTTGCATATTTCAAGTATATATACCTATACAAGGCAGAGTTAAAATATTTAGTTCTATAAAATGGGGTTTGCAGCTATCTGTTTGTTGTATATTTACCAAGATACGGATGAGTTTCTTTTGTACGGTGAACAGTGTAAGTGCATCTGTACTGTATCCCCACATTATAATGCCGTAACAAAGCCATGCATAAGCATAGGCGTAGTATGTAACCAGGGCAGTCTGTAAATGAGTGGCTTTTTGACTTCACGAAAAGCATATAAAAATTTTGAAAACTTTGATTTTATGTTTTGTACGTGTAATTTCCAATTTATATTTTTGTCTATGGTTATGCCTAATAGTTTGAATTCATTGACTGTTTCTATTTTATGATTATTAAAAGAAAAGAGTACATTTAGAGGATTTTTTTGGTGGGGATGGAAGTTATGAGTTTACGTCTTTGAAAAGTTGATTTCGAGGTTGTGTTCGTTCATCCAGGTTATTATTTTGCTGAGAATTTCCTTAAGGGTGCTGTTTAAGTTTATGTTGTCATAACATTGGGTAAGAATGGAGATGTCGTCCGCGAACAAAACGCAAGGGCCGGTTTCTGCAATACATTTTGGGAGATCATTGATATAAATAAGAAATAAAAGACATCCAATAACACTTCCTTGTGGTATTGATGCGCTAATCACTTTTCTGTCAGACCGAAACTTTTAAAGTTCGTTTATATTGTTATTAAAGTATTCTATTTCTACTAGCTGTGCTCTATTTTCCAGATAAGATTTGAACCATTCATATGATTTACCGCGTATCCCTATGCTATATAATTTATTTAATAAGATATCGTATTGAACTACATGATTCTACATGGGCACTTATGAAACGTCAGAAGCCAGGTGCACAGTTTCAATTGGTCGTTCCGGAGTAGAGCCGGCAAAAAACTCCACGGTTACTCTTTCAAAAATAATTGGCTTTTATAATGTTTTAAAAATTACAGTGTTAATAGGTATGGGAGGACAGTGTAGGCCAGTCAACAAGTACCAGGCACTTAATAACAAAATAGAAAATGCTCTACAAATCTACAGTCTACAAGTTAGGCCTACAACTTTTACCACACAGTTACACCAAGACAGTTAATTATAACTGTGACCGAAACCTCAAATATGGTAAAGTAATAAGAATGAGAGATAAGATAAAATACCTATTAATTATCAACTCCGTATAAAACAGATTGATGTTGAAGAAATTATGCCATTAAGTTCTGTGAGGTGTCAACATGAAGTATTTGTTGGTAAGACTATTTTATTTTATTTTTAACGTAACATAACATCACGCGTATAATCCCCCCCAGGGTTAGGCAGAGGTGTACGTGTGGTAGGTACACCCCCATTTCACCAGTTATGTTTAAGTTCAATGGCATAGGAGGTGAGCCTGTTGTCATCAACCGGGCACAAACCAATCTCCGGGCTGCTACTGAGAAATTCCAGATGGAAAACCCAACAACACTTTGCCTGACGAATGAAAGAAAGAAAGAAAGAAGATACATTTATTTAACACAGACTACAAAGCACACAATACAACTTATACAAGTAAAAAAGAAAAATAATACAAATAAAAGTGTAAAGTGCGTTGTGAAAAATTTGGAGGAACGTGAATGAATCATGCATTCTCTGGTAATGGAAATTTTCTTCCTCTCTCAAACTCTGTCTGGCTAAGAATAGTCTTAACACTGTCCATTTTGCGAAAAGAGAATTTTTTAACTTTTCTAATTGACATTATAGAACTAATGGATGCTTGTTTGATACCTACAGTATTTTTTTTGAACCAGAGTGCAAACTGTAACAATAAATTCAGCGTATGATTCTAGACCCCCTAGCGTAGAATTTTCTTGTCGGTTATCAAAAAAATAATCTGCTGTACATACTTTGTTTTTTAAATTGTTCTCACAGATAGACGCAACAACAACAATGTTCCCAGGATTTTGTAAAATCTTGATTTAAAAAGAGTGTCCTTGGAGTTTCTTGCCCGTTCAGAAGAACGAAGAAAGAAATTATTATTATCTCTATGGAGAACCATAGAGATCTACGTTTTGGAATGGGCCACCAGCTTCAACTTTCTGACTAACTGACCGATTCTTTGACGATTCAAAAGTGCCTGTAAATTGTTTAATTGAAATAAATGCTTTGAGTTTGAGGGGTCTAAAATCATATGCTGAATTCATGATTACAGTTTACGCACTGGTAATTTTTTTTTTCCTCCATTTGAAATAAGATTAGAAATTTCAATAAACCTTTTTACAGTCCGTTCAACCGATTTTGACTTCTATTGCGTTGGTGGCATGACAAATGGTAGCTGCAGTAAACAGTTGGTATTGTAAACACGTTTTTGCTTTTAATGCCATCATTATGCCTACGGAATAGAAGTCAAAATCGGTTGAACGGACTGTAAAAAGGTTTATTTAAATTTATAATCTTATTTCAAATGGAGTATATAACAACTGCATAATTCACATATTACGTCTGTCAGTGTGAGCGTGTAAAGTTATGGTAAAATATCCTATATTGCGCGCGCAAGATAACTCTGCGCGCGTGTTTGACCTTCAAGTCCTGCCCTGCTAGCACTTTTAATAAATTTGGCATAATGATGGCGATGATTTACTTTGGAAAACACGGAACACAGCACAATCTCTTGAAACCTGCGGGGTAATTACGTAACACACTAACAGTAAGAATGGGTTTCATTTTGACAGTTCAACAACATTCATTGCGTTATTTACGTTGTTGAGCAGACAATTTTTTTGAGCAAATGAAACAATGGATTAGCAATAGGCTTCAAAATTATTCAGATTGTGATAGATAGTGTGTTACGTAATTAGGGTGCAGATATAAACGACGAGATGGCGGCAAACGATTATTTCCAATTTAAACCGCGCGCAGACTTATTTTGCGCGTACTCTTATGACGGTCAATACTAAATGGGACCGTATTTCGGCCATGGCGTCCAATCTCAACAGAGACTAGCCTTCGGCACAAAATATATTATAGTGCTCAAGTGTGTGCGCAGACACAGATGCACTCTCTCTTCCCTCACTCTCATAGTCCGATGGGACGGTACACAATCCGACACGACCGGAGAGAGACTGATCTCTCTCCGGTCGTGTCGGATTGTGTACGTCTGAACGCAGAACCAACTGCATAACGTGCTTTTCGAGGCACGGGGGTATCACACCGCAAACTTCGAAACTCCGGGCTGATTCTGAAAAATTCCCAATGGAAAAACCCAATAACACTGCCCGACTTGGGAATCATACCCTGAACCACGAGACCATCGGGACAGTTAATGTCCTTACAAACCGGGACACCAGAAATTGGCGACAAAAATACATGAACCGGCCATGTTTATGGCCAAAACACAGACCCTTTTTTACAATTCTTGCGACTGCTACAGACATTGTCATAAAACGTGTTCTAAAATATTTCTGTAATGAGCAAAGCAATTAGTGGTCATTCAAATTACAGTTATTATTAATGTCAAATTATTATAGGAAATACTCATTTCACGTAGGTAATTAGAAAGAAAGAAAGAAAGAAAATACGAAAAAAAAATGAAGAAACAATTCAAAGTATAAGATAAAAAAAATGAGCCGTCGCGGGACGCCTGACAGATGTGAAACATCGAAACTATTTTGTATAGAACATATAGCGTGGCGACGCGTCGCCACGCCAACTATCGGTTTTACCCGCGGCTATAGATGTTTCACATCAAAAATAAGCCGTGGCAACTACCAGCTAAACTAAGAGATGACCAGTCTCAACCGACGGCGGCGCCCGTCTACGTAGCAGTGATAGCCGACTATTGGTTTTGCCAATCTTTGACTAGCTATAATGACTAAACTATTTGATATACACTGGCGTGCAAAAAATCGGCCCACCCCGTGCTTTCAATTTGCGAGACGATATCTCAAAAATCGTAATGAATATAATTTATATTGTGTGAAGGTAGGTAAAGTACAGTCTATTTGCACATACACTATATTTGGATAAAAGCAATATTCTTGACAAGATCGACTCAATTCTTTAGATGTCCTCATCGCTCACTTTTGCTCGGGTAACGTGCGTGACTTTTTTTTTGCCAATGAAATTGACAAAAGAATAATTTTGTTTATTTCTGTTGGTTTAATGAAAATTTAATTTGATGTTTTAACGGACTTCAAAAAAAGGAGGTTCTTCATTCGCACCGCCATGTTTGTAAGTTCGTGATTTTTTCATGAACTTATAAATCAGTTTTGATAATTCTTTAACAAACGTAATCTACATACTTTCAGGAAGGTTTTAGTATACAATATATTAGGTTATTGTTAGTAAACTTTGTTGAATTACATTGTATCAAATCGATTTTATTGCACGCCAGTGTATTTGATTGAATTTTTGTATGCTGACTGGGGGAACATCATTACCTACACGAAGTTTAATTTACTATCGTATTGTCCTCTCCACCGTGTATAAATGTCTCAACCATTTGTTTTTTTACAGTTAAGCATATCCGTTCTTTGGCTGGGGGTTCACTGGTCTTCTGGACATTCTCTATCAAAAATAGAAGTGAGTAACACACGAAATATTCCTATTTTCTTTTGCCTTAAACTCAACAATTTTACTTAATCAAAAAAGCTACACCATTTCCGAAGTGTCCCACTTCTGCGAGCTCAAGAGGTTTCAAAACTATTTTACAACTTTTATTAAAGAAGATTTTTATCACTATGTAGTGTTTTTTTGTTGTAAAATAGTTTTTATTTGTATTGAAATGCGTTGAGCTGCGGCCCGACATTACTGCCGAGTGTGTGCTTAGCTTAAAGAGTCATAACCACTTTTTAATCGACTACAACAAAAGGACGGGGTTCACAAAACGAAAGTATTAAAAAAAATATGTGTGTTAATACAGAACTTCTTTATGGGAGAACCTATTTAGATGATTCTTTTTTTATTTGAAAGCTGGTGCTTCTCATGTGGTTTCATATCAATTTTATCAAGTTCTGACCAGTATTTTTTGAGTTATCCTTAATACTGCGTATTTTTTCCACTTAGTTTATATTGATGATGTTTTAATAATTTCCTATCACTGTCATTTACATAATTAATTTGTGTGGGGTTTACCACAACTAAAAAGTGAAAATTTAAAAAGTTTTCCTTTCTTCTGTTTCCAGCTTAAGACCCCAAAAGAATTAGTCTACCGAGTAACAGAAGATAAAGATGGAAAGTCTTTGACGATTTCGAGTCCAAACCTGAAGAAACCGTCTTTAAGAGAAATCATCTACTATCATATCATTGAGAAGCCTTTTGGGAAGACTGAGGATTCAAGTGATGAGGTAAGTTTCATAATTTTTTAGTCTTCTAAACCAGTGGTTGCGCGTCGCCGTTCGCACTTTTTTGATGCCAGCATACCGATACGTTTAGGATATTGTTGGGTCTGCAGTGGCGGTGTAGCGCGTCTGGGATGTTTGCCACTGATGGTTTCCAGGCCATCATGCGTAAAAAAGCAGCTTCCCTGCTGGCCCGTACACGGGGTAGTAACAACGGCATTCTTAACGCAATAGCTGTACGTTTTGAGTGTCCCCTTCAGAATCAGTGGGTCATGTCTTGTGTGGGTGTGGCGAAAAATGTAAATGTAAATAAAAATGTAAAGAAATATGTTCTAGTTTAAGGTTTCTATGGGTCTATGCCACCCGAAATAAAGTTTTTATTATTATTATTATAGTAATTCACAACCATTCGACAGGATTCCGAGTCAGACAGGTCTCCTGATTTGCTTAGTCTCATTTTCCGACCGCAAATAGCTGTCGGAAGAATATTGGTCTTGCTTAGTCTCTGACCGCCAATAGCCGTCGGAAGAATATTGGTCACGTATTTGGTTTAGGGCTGATTTTACCAAAGTCACATATATTTTATCCGTGGAATAAAATTGACGTCTGACAATTCTATTATGGAAATGCTGTCAAAAATTCAAAATTTATCCTCAGGATAAGACGTATTCTAGGTATAAGAGTTTGGTGAAATACGCCCTTAAAAAAATCTAAATTCAAGTCAAAATTTTCTGGTTTCGGATTTGTGAACGACGTTTAGATGATTCCTTTGATACAAAACAACAACAACATAACACAAACAACAACAACAATATAGATTGATGTTTGATTCGGGACAAAAGCGTATCTAATGATAAATGATTTTATTTCTATAATTAGGTTTGTACAAACACTTTTACAAGTCAAACATATTTTATAAACTACGAGTAGATGAGGTCGACGTTTCCTATCTGACTACTCTGAGAAGAAAGGCCGAAATAAACTCCGAGGTCACAGTCTCTTTTAAAGTCCAGACATAATCTTGGTGAAACCATGTAGATTGGTGTCTGAAATGGTCTATTGAGGAAAGAACCACACATTGAGTGGACCTGTCCAGTCAGTGCACGCATTTGTCAGTTATCCATTCAGTTGTTCCATGGAGTTTCTTGCCCGTTCTTCTCCATAGGTACCTACTACGCAACCGAATGGGCAACTAGCTTCACTTTTCTGTCTGACCGACCTTGACAATTCAAAAGTGCCTGTAATTGGTTTATTTGAAATAAATGCTTTGAGTTTGAGTTTTGAGTTTTGTGCTGCTGGGAGTTTGTTGCGCCACTTCTTACCAGCTAAAGCACTAGGAAGTGGTGAAGGGCGATGGTTTTGGGGGACTGTCTTAAGTAATTTTGACGTTCGTAAAGTGCTGTTCCGCAGTCTAGTTTAAATAAATGACTTTTCATTCAGATTTTTTATTTAGGACAGCAAGCAGATGCCTTTGGGGGATTATACAGACTTGGTGAACCGGCCTACGGAATTACTATTGAAGAACGACGTTGTAGGTGCAAATTTTGGCTAGAGCAATTGTAAAATGCTAGCATGTTATTTGCAACTCTAAGGGAATTGTATGAATAAAATAAATGCCTTATAATGATCAATGTTCGTTAATTTTTTGCGTAAGAGGCCTTTGAATTGCAGGGCGTCAGTTAAAGGCTGGCAAATGACGTGATTGCATGAAATAGTCTTTCAATAGGAAAACTTGAACTTAGAGAGTTGTATTGATGATTGTAGTGAATATAATTCTGTAAATTATATATATATTGAATAAGATATGCAGCACATTGCAAAAAACGTAAGAAAATTTGAATTTCGCGGGATACTTGGCGCTTTCGCCTTGAATGTTGGCAAATTAGGTTACCCCAGTGAAACGAAATAAATATATATATAATTTTAAGGTTAGTGTATATGCAAAAGACCTCAAAAATTCTACATTTTTGAAGGAACCTCCGGCTCAGACTCCTGCAGATTCCAATGAGTCTCATCGTACCTTCACAAACGGACAGGGCTTCCAATTTCTACACGCACACGATGAAAATGTAAGAATTTATATCATTCTTCATCTTCATCATCATTTTCATTCAATATTGTTTTCGCGTGTTGGCTTAGAAGCTATATGAGAATATTTCATAGCTTACTGAAAAAGTTGGCCAAGTCAGCAAGTTTGCAAGCAGGGCTTCCACTTCTGTTTCCAATTCTTTCGTCTGTTGTTACTATAATAGTTAAAGAAAAATGGATTCTTCTTATTAAGAACACCACTGAGAATTCAACTAAACACAAATTAAATACAAAATACTTTTCTGCAATGACATGTGAGAGCAGTGGTCCAGTGGCACCGACTTACGAGTTTGTAGGTCGTGAGTTCGAACCCAGGCAGGCACTTTACTTTGTGTATTTAATTTCATCACCACTGCTCTCAAAACGGTGAAGGAAAACATCGTGAGGAAACCGGCATGTCCTAGAACCAAAAATTCGAAGACATGTGACATCTACCAACCCGAACTGGGCACGTGTGGTGGATTACGGCCCATTCCCTCTCACAGAGAGGAGGCCTGTGTCCCAGCAGTGGGAACATTATACCGGCCGAATATGAAGTAATACGAAGGGAAAATAACACTTAACAGACACCTAGGACATTTTTAACTACATCAGTAAACCCCTCTATATTACAGGGGCCCACATGTAACCCTAACCCCATTTCATCATGTGCTCCGGAGGCTAATGAGCATAAATAATTGCATAACCGTCACATAAAAAAACGCATCATATCTCTGAGAGCGGAATTCACTATAAGTTCTTTACTAAAATGGGTGAATTTTATTGTTATAGTCTGACGAGTCGGTAGACGATAGCCCGAAGTTGCACTTCCGAAAAGACACCAAGGATAGCGGAAATAGCATCTCCGATGAGGTAAGTCAACCTCGTCATACAAATTTGAACTGAGCACGTATATTCATTCAACGATTGCCCAGGATTATATCCCTGGCTCAAAAACGAACTTCGGTCATTACGCCGCTGTGCCAAGACTTTGTAGGCAATACAACACGTTAGCTAAAACTACGAATCTAGACATCTGCGAGTCTCTGTCTAAATATAAGAAGTGTATAATAGATTTAATTTAAGTATCTCTTAATGTTATATTTACCTCGTCTTTTTGTTTGTTTGTATGTCCTTTAAATTTGATCAACTTTTTCAATATGTTACCTATTATTAATATTTTAACTTTGTTAGCTTAGTTGTTAACTTTATTGTGCATGCTGTGGTCTCCTGTAAGTGAAGGAGTACACCTGCTTAGTACCTGATGTTGCCCTTTCTTTATGTGTCATGTATTATATACATCTTTTGTTGGAGATCCTAAATCAATAGATAAATAGGATTCCGGTAATCTTTCTTGTCTTTTCTCAACTTTTTCGGAAACTTCCAATCTAAGCTTGTCAGACGATGCTGATACAGAGAGGGAGCAGAGGGCGTTGGCGGTGCGATGTAATATGGTAGCCCGCATTTTTGCGCGTTGTAGTAAGGATGTTAAAGTTGCGTTTATTAAGGCATACTGCCAAACCTTCTAGACGTGCAGCTTGTAGGCCTAACTTGGAGACTGTAGATTAGTAGACCTTTTTATATATATTTTTTTTTTTATATTTTGTTGAGTGCCTGTTACTTGTTGTCAGGCCTACACTGTCCTCCCATTATCAACACTGTAATTTGAAACATTGTAAAAACCCCTTATTTTTAAAAGAGTAACCGTGAAGTTTCTTGCCAGCTCTTCTCCATAGGAAACAACCAATTGGAACCGTGCACCTAGCTTCTGACGTTTCATAAGTGCCCATGTTGGTTTATGTGAAATAAAATATTTTGATGTTTTGATTTTGTGGGTGAAATATACGCAGAGAGCGTACAACGTCCTTCGCGTAAGTTTAATAATGGATTTAGGTTGTTGATGGGGCTTCCGCGCTTTTGCAGCGCTTCGCAGATGTTCGCGAAAGCCCGTTTTGACGCTTATCATGGTATTATGAAGAAAAGAACAGCGTCAATAATGGGTAGGTTGCGCGGCAGCTCCAACAGTATCCTAAAAAACTTTATTAGACACCCCTCCCTCCCATTTCCCTTTATAAGGCACTGGGTACGGAACCACGTGCCAACGTGTGTCGAGCCACGTCATTTTTAGTTGTTTTAGTTTTGTGAAAGTTTACTAACACATTTTTTAAGTAATTGTTACTAATACTATATGAATTGCGAGTGTGTGTTCGAAATAAAGAATATGTATACTGCCGTGCTTGTTTAAAAGGCCGTATTTTGATAGGAGTTCCATGTATACGTTTGAAAGACGATATTTCAAAAATCTTCATGAATATAATTGATTAATTTGTACTGTGTGAAGGTAGGTAAGGTACAGTCTATTTGCAAATACACTATAGGTATTCGGATAAAAGCAATATTCTTGACAAGATCGACTCGATTCTTCAGATGTCCTCATCGCTCACTTTTGCTCGGATAAAGTGCGTGCCTTTTTTTTGGCAATGAAATAGACAATAGTTTAATTTTGTTTATTCCTATTCGTTTACTGAAAATGTTACTTGATTTTTTAACGGACTTCAAAAAAAGTAGGTTCTTTATTCAAACCCCCATGTTTGTAAGTTCGTAATTTTTTCATGAACTTATAAATCTGTTTTGATAATTTTTTAACGAACGTAATCTACGTACTTTCAGGACGGTTTTAGTATGCAATATATTAGGTTATTGTTAGTAAACCTTGCTGAATTATATTGTTTCAAATCGAAGAACACGGGGTTTATTGCACGCCAGTGTAGATAGAACGCATCAATGCATTCCTAAGAAATGCTTGATTAGGAACACGGTCCTCATTTGTGATTTGATTTTAGAACAGGTAATATAACCGCCTTCCAATCCGTGTTGAAGGCGTGGTGATCAATGATCGTGCCTCCTCTGTATGAGAAGAGGCCTTTGCCCTGTAGTGGAACAATAATAGGTGGTTTTAGTTTTAGATGACATAGAATCAGTGTTAATTAACTAACATAATAACTAATAGGTCGGGGAAAAAGTATTTTCCGTATTTTATAGGTATAAAGTTGTAGTAAAACTCTTTGGCTATAATGTTTGTATCTGGCTGGTTTTGATACCATTAAATAAACGATATTTAAAAAAATAAAAAGTAAGAACGATTTCCCGCCATTTTGCAACTGTTTTTCTGTCAGCCAAAATGAGTGAATCTAACTGAAAATTTCGAAACATTTTGAAGTTTTATTACAAAAAAGGTAAAAATGCGACACAAGTTGCAAAAAAAAAAAGTGATGTTTATGGACTTAACGCAGTGTCAGTAAGGGCCCGATATTTGATACATAGTTAAACATGACCAATATTCAATTTCAAAATTAATCACTTGACAATAGTCAATAGCTGTCAAAGTTTAACTATTCTGTCTGTGCATAGTTAACTTTTATAGAAAATTGACAATTTTTTAAACTATAGTTAGCATAACCATTTGTCAAACAACTCTGCCAACTTCTGCCATTTTTAACAAATTGTTAGTTTAACTAACGCATTTTAACTATTAGTATGGTTGACTACTGATCAAACAACGGGCCCTAAGAGTAGCACACAGTTGGTTAAAGCATTTTCAGTCCAAGAAATTTTGATGTCAAAGATGCAGCTCGCTCTGGTTGCCCTGTTACGGATAAAGTCAATGCCATTTTTGAAAAAGTGGAGCAAGATCGGCATATTAGTTGTTAAGACATAGCTGAAGAGTTAGGGGTTGACCACAAAACAGTTTTGATCCATTTGAAAAAGTCTGGGTATAGAAAAAAGCACGATATTTGGGTGCCACACGAGCTCTTAGTCTTGAATTTGTATATAAAATACGAAATAACTTTTTCCCCGACCTAATATAACGACTACCCTCTGTTACAGGATCCAGCAGAAATCACCACTGATGTGCCGGAGGAATCCTCAGACAAGGTAACTAATTTGTTGCAAGTAACTATCTATGTCATGCTCACTTAAATGTCTCACTGTGGGTGTGTTGGATCATTCGGTTCCCTACAAAATGGTTGAGCTGGATGGTGCTGATCCACGCGTCATGTTCGTGAACGAGCGCCGTCAGTTGAGACTGGGCATCCCTTAACTGCCACGGCTTATTTTTATTATAAAAAATATTTAAAAAAATATTAAGAAACATTAAAAATATAAGATTTTATAGTTTGGATGTTTTTACATTGTCTCACATATAGAAGCAACAAGAATAATGTACCCAGGATTTTGTATAATATCTTGATTTAAAAAGAGTGTTCTTGGAGTTTCTTGCCCATTCTTCTCCATAGAGATCTACGTTTTGGAATGGGCAACTAACTTCAACTTTCTACTAACTGACAGACTCTTTGACAATTCAAAAGTGCCTGTAAATGGTTTAATTGAAATAAATGCTTTGAGTTTGAATTATCTACGTAACTAATTGTCTACGTGTTTATTGTTACATATTTTCTTTCTTTCTTTCTTATCTGTACACAGAATATTTTAATTTCCTATGTATGAGCAAAAACTACAAATGAGTATTTTTGGTTAAAATTATTTTTCTTACAATATTGGCTGGATTTATCTATAATGCCATTTTTAATCAATATAAATCGTTTTATTGTTTCAGGATGATTTAGAAAATGCACCGGAAAAGAGAAGCAAAAGGGAAATCTCAGAAAAAGATAAGGCGAGTGATTCTTCTTTTCACTTTTATTAAACTAGATACGCAGTAGCGTGTCAAGCCAAGTTCAAAGAAAAAGCAACTGGTGACGCAGCAGCCGTGTGTTATATATATATTACACGAACCATTTATTTATTAATTAACTATGGATGACTTACAGCTAAAACACACAGAATAAAAAATAGTATGCGAGACTGACAACCAATTAAAAGTCATCACACACACACACACCCCCCCCCCCCACTCACACACACACACAAACCCTCACACTCACACACACTCACACACACAGACACACGCACCCCCCTCAGACACACACCCTCACACACACACTCACACACACACACTTTTGACCCTTTCATATATTGTTAATTTAAACAATTCAATAACCAAGGAAATTATACTGATATTATGAATAGTGATTTAAAAAATTAACTACTTACTTAAAAAACACACAACAACACACTTGTAATTCCCAAAGGGTTAGGCACCGGTGTAATTTATATTACACCCACATTTCGCCAGTTATGTTTATGTCCCATGTAATGGAAGGTGAGCTATTGCCATCAACCGGGCACAGTCCAGACTCTGGGCTGCTACTGAGAAAAATGTTACGTAAAAAAGTTGGTATTTATATAAAATCCATTCTATTATTGTCCACAGAAACTTCAAAAAGAATTAACACATGTCAAAAGGCGGTCTCACCGTGGGGTAAGGATTTTTTTTTTAAATTATATATTGACATGATCTTTAGTTGCATAATTATCCCTAAAATTATTTTTGTGCCCACTATCCAGGAAAATCCAGAAAAGATATTTCATATTTGCAGTGATTTGCAGCCCAAAATAAAACCATACCCGTCTTTTGGCTTTTTGCTAATTAATTATTAAAAATCTTAAACTATAGTACATTATTGCAGCGGCCGACAACAGAGGCATTGTTGGACGAATGTAGTAAAAAAGTGGGCCGAGGCGAAGCCGTGGCACACATAAGTAAGTCCATCAATGCTTGGTTGCGGCCAAGGCTTGTATAGTATTTTTCTCAAATAATGCGCGGAAATTCAAACTAAATAAATAAATTATAAATTTCAAAATCAATGACGAACAACGATAAGTTTTCTCGCGCCAATATGTTCATTTGTTTCTTTTTCACTTTAAACAGCTCTATTTGCTAAGCCAGTTCGAGATTTAAACAAAATATTTGATAAGTTACCTCCTTGGTTGCCATGCGTAGAAGTAAAAAGTTCGTTCCATTTTTAAATTACACGACAGGTAGGTGTGAGTTTTCATAGTAATTTATTCGGCCGCTAAACCCGACAGATATGGATTTTCATACTAACATTGCCGGCCGCTGCTCGCATGTATTTGACCAGTACAGCATTTTCGATTTATCTCGAAGAAGGTTGTCAAAATAATGCTCAAATTTCCAAGCATGTTTGAGAAAATTCATTCATTCTCTCACTAACACACAGACAACGCACATCCTATAGCGCTAGGACTAGAAGCATCAAATTTAGAGGTCATTATATAACGAAAGTGAGCACTAAGAAAGGATTTTAGAAAATTCACCCCCTAAAGGGGATAAATAGGGGATGAAGCTCGTCATTTTTGCCGATGAGTAATTCCATCGGGCACAGGGCTTGACGTCAATAATGTTTCATCATGTATTTTGTTTGCAGAGACACATCCCTCGCCCGCCTAGACTCTCTCGTCGGAAACATAAACTACCGAGATACCTCAAGAAACTGCTATCGTCTACAACACCTAAGCCTGCTATTAAAACTACCGTTAGTGTGAGTATTTTTACGTACATCATTATTATTTTACGTACATGATCATTATTTTACGTACATCATCATTATTTTACGTACACCATCATTATTTTACGTACATCATCATTATTTTACGTACATCATCATTATTTTACGTACATCAACATTATTTTACGTACTATCGGCCAAACTTCTGCATGCTCACCTCTAAGGCGATAATCGCATAGCACGGCTCACGACTCGATCGCACAATGCACGAGTTTTGACCAATAGGATGCACAAAGCGTATTTTAGTGGTGTTCGTATTAGTATAATCATGTATAGAATGTGTAACACTCACACTAGGAGAGTACTATGCTCACTTGTTTCTGCTAAGAGACGAGTTTTTAATGGGCACGGCCAGCGCGGCGCGGCGGCGGCGTGAGCTCTTTGTTATTGAATTGAATTGTTTTTTTATTATGGACAAGAATTAATTTTAGTACTCATATCTTCTGTTTGTTTGGTTTAGAAAATGTATTATTGATATTGCAGTATTTACAAAAATAATTTGTAATAACTAATAAACTACAATTTATATGTATTAATCCACTTTAATATTTTCCTCTCTCTATCGGGTCTATAGATATAGGTTATTTATGAACACTTTCACTGCCTCTCCAATTTTCACCATATCCTATGTGATGCCGCATGCCGCAGCAACCGCACCATATTCCCTTCACAATAAGATGAGACATTGAAACGAACCGTTTTATTACAGTCCGTTCCACCGATTTTGACTTCTATTCCGTAGGCTTATGGATGGCATTAAAGGCAAAAAAGTGGTTACAATACCAACTGTTTACTGCAGCTGCCATTTGTCATGCCACCAACACAATAGCATTCAAAATCGATTGAACGGACATTTATGGTTTGTTTACCTTTTATCTCACGGCTCCCTGAATACGTTAGGTATAGGTGCGTTGACCGGCACTGCATGAAGGTATCAAATGTTTATATTGAAATTTTTTGTGTTTAATCGACTTTATTAAAAGTAAATAACTATCTAAATTTCTATGTGTTTGTTTATACTTGGGCAATTTGGGAATACTTGAAAATTACAGTAATATTTGAACCAATACTCTGCGCAGTTCATACAATGTTATCAGAGCTTTTTGTTTGTAGCTAACGCAAGGCCGCAAGCCGCACAACTCTTGCAACTGAAATAAAAATAAGTTCATTATCTAAGACCCATTGTTATTTAGTGGGAATGTCTGGAAATTCGGTTAAACAATAGAGGACGGCTTAATACAAGGGCCATACGTTTTTTTATTACCTTAGGATTATCTCAAATGTTTTGCAGTTGTTCCTTGTATTGGCACTGCCGCGCTCTAGCTAATGTTTGTTATTTTATGTTACTCGCTCATTACTCACACAAATGCATATTGTCTCTAATTGGGGGAAACTAGGAAGGGGTGTGGTTTGTCACTAGCTGCGCTCTCGCAGGAATATTTTCTTAAGTGAGCATGCTTAACTTGGGCCGATAGTACATCATCATTATTTTACGTACATCATCATTATTTACGACGTACATCATGATTATTATCGTTCTCCTGCCCTTATCTCAATTCATTTGGGGCCGGCGCGACATGTTGAGAGGATGAATAAAAGGCGACTAGGATGTCAGTAGAAAAGCCAGGTGGGGACGCCCTAGGAGGACATATAGTGACCTTATTGGTGATGTTCTTCAAAAAGCTCAGGTGCGTAGTACTCGCAACCTGCGTGCGTGTATGAAAATTTCTCAAGAATTGGTTGAGAAATGCGACCTGTTGAGGAGAACAGCCGGACTTCCGGACATACGAAAGCATTTTTGCCCAAGCTAAAACGGAGACGCTTCGCGCTGGCTCGGTCAATGATACCATTGTTTGTGAAGAGATAAAAATAAATTATTTGAATTAGGGGTCGTAGCGTAATGTTGAATAGCCTATAATCTTCCTCAAGAATTGGGCTATCAAATCCGACCGTTAGTGAAATTGGCGCGTTCAAACAAACAAACGCTTCAACTTTATTATTTTAGTACCTAAAGATAAATAATATATTTTTTACCTTCAGGCTCCAGACAATACTAAAATTACTGCTTTCAAGGACAAAGTACTAGATAGTGAATTAACAGCAAGAAGTGGACTAAAAGCGTACGGCATGGAGCTAAGCGGGAATGGTGGCACTGTTTGGAATGTAAGTACGATGGCATTTATAGTTAACAAAAAAATTTTTTTTGGTGTTTTTTATGGAAGTCTGTTGTTTTTTTGTAACAAAGTTTTTATTTTTCACTTTTTAGTTTTGGTACCTACCCCACACACATTCGTATACCACTATTTGATATGTAAATAACCGTTACAGGAAATTATTAAAACATCATCAATATAAACTAAGTGGAAGAAATAGGCATTATTAAGGATAACTCAAAAACGTCTGGTCAGAACTTAATCGAATTTAAATGGGACCACATGTGAAGCACCAGCTTTCAAATAAAAAAGAATCATCCAAGTCAGTTCACCTAGAAAGAAGTTCTGAGCTAATAGACATAAAAAAGCAATACAATCGAATTGAGAACCTCCTCCTTTTTGTGAAGTGGGTTAAAAATAATTATCATGCCAGTATTCACCGAAGGGATTGGATAAGCTGTTTAGTATACCCACAATTTGCTAATGACAAATAAAATTATGAAAAATAATAAAATTATGTTTCAAAACTAGATGAGTTCTGTGTTTACTAACCGACTACTCTGAGAAGAAAGAACGAAACAAACTCAGAGGCCACAGTAACGATCAGAAAATCTCAATAATATTTCGCCCGACTCGGAAAGCTCAATACAATCAACCGAACCGTTTTTTGAAACTTTTTGTATGTAAAATCATTAGTTTTCTGTTTTGTTTTCAGAACCTTTACAATCCTCACGTTTCCTACCATGTCGGTTATGGTAGTAGCTATGAAGACAGTAACGAGGTAAATATTAATCATTAAGTATTATAGCTAAAGAATAATTTTAATTCAATGTCCAATGTTCTAAGTCTTAGGACTTAAAGAAAGTCTGTATTGAACAAATGTTTAATAATAATCATGGCATGATCTATCCAATCAGGCATTATTTTATAAGATGCATTAATAGCGAACAAATCGCTTTTTCAGTCTAATAATGACAGTGACAGCGACGAGGATTCGTCATTACCCAGTTATGAATCAACATCTGCCTCCGAACAATCAAATTCTGGCTCCAGCGAATCAAATTCTGGTACAAACGATTCAGTTTCTAGCTCTACTAGCGAAGAATCAACTGAAGCTAGTAATGAAGAAAACCAGAGCGAATCTGGTGAAGGAGATGTTTCCAGTGATGTTGGCGAGAACAGTGGCTCTGATGAAAATGGTAGCTCTTCTAATTCAGAGGACAGTGATGATATCAGTGGTTTGGCGGCCGATGTAAATAGTGGATCTGACGAAAGTAATAGCTGGTATGGAGACAGTAATAATGGGTCTGGAGAGAGTAACAGTGGATCGGGAGAGAGTAATAGTGGGTCTGGAGGAGATAATAATGTTTCTGTAGAAAACAGTAGTGAATCAGGAGATAACAACCAAGCCACGTTAGAAAGTGGAAGTGGGTCTGACGAGAGTAATAGTGGTTCTGGAGAGAATAACAGTGGTTCTGGAGAAAGTGGATCTCAGGAGAATTATGGTAACAATAGTAGTGAAGACAAAAAAACCGGGGATAACGTCGTAGCTGGTGATATAATTAAGAAATTCAGTCAAATACTCTCTGATCTACATGACATATTTGTAAAAGGTAACGCTACTATTGTTTTACCGAAGCCAGGCGAAGATACAGCTAATAATGTCGACATACCTGGTATGCTAAACCACATATTAAGTGACGTTACACATGATTCTGAAATACTTCGTCCTGGTGTTGAAATTCAGAATGGAGATCCAAATAATCCGAATATGGTGAATGTTTTAGAAGGTCTGTTTACAAATATAATCAAAAACAAAATCGTTATCAACAACAATGTTCCAGCTGTCTCCAACCAACCCAACGCTGAAAAAGATAAAGCGGACACGTCTGAAAAGGATAAAACTATAACTTCCAACAAAGATGGAACAGCAGTTTTTGAAAAAGATAATACAGTAACTTCTGAAAATGATGAAAAGGGCACTACTGAAAAATCTCATATCGATAAAAACATACCTTCTGTGATAAATCCAGGCCAAGACAATAATGAAAAAATTGGAAATCCGAGCATAGAAACTCAGGCTACAGAAAGTCCCAAAGAAGATAGAAATTCTCTTGGTGGAATCGAAACCCCTGACGTCAATACGTCCGATGAGATTTCCCACAAAAAAAACGAAGCAGAGAATCCTAATGAAAATTCAACATCATCACCAGATGAATCTAACAACGATGATGGTTTAGGGAGTGACATCGATGATTATGAAGGCTTAGGTGAGAAAAGTGAGAACCCTGATGATACAGAGAATCCTGACAGATCTAATGAAACTGGTGACCATGAACCTACTACTGAAACAGATAAACCTGACAGATCTAATGAAACTAATGACCTCAAACCTAATACTTCAATGCCTGATGAACCACATGGCAGCGGAGAAGTGAGTAAAATACCAAGCGAAGATCATACTGAGGCATCAAAAGAAGTCACAAAAGCACCAACTGAAGAGCCTAAAGAGCAAAAATGTCCTGTTCACAATAATAAGGTAAGGACTACAAATACTTATTTATATATCTGTCTCGGCTTTCACAAGATACTCTTTACGAGAAACAGTAATACTGACAATAAAATTGCGGCTTTCTAATAGATATATTGAATCGGTATTTATTATATTTTAATGTCAGGATTAAATGAGATGAAAAACCAGTAGAAGCAAAAATCGCAGTCTTTATTAATGCAAAAGTAGAGAGTACTTCGTCGATCTACACATATGAAAACATTTTATTTAATCAATCTAAATAGACATTTTTATTTAATTTCAATATGGCAATAAAGTATTCTTTTTTTAATACCTTAATCTTTAGGCACTTTTGATGTGTGTGTATCAGGCTTGATTTAAATAATAAAAAGTCTGTGATGATAGTTTTATATCAGTACATTGAAATAGGTTTTTTTTTGTGAACTAGATTGTAACTATTTTGTTTATATTATTTATAAATTGTTTCATTATTTGTGCAGGACAACTCTGAAACCGAAAAGAATACCAAAATTGATAACATGCTGGATTTGATAAATAATGTAAGTGAACGTCTATTAATAATAAAATCCTTAAAAATGTAAACCCTCAAATTAACCTAACCTCTTAAGAATATGTGCCGAATCCAATATAACCGATTTCTGCATCAAATCCCTGTACCATTATTCTTATTTTAAACCATCTTAAACATACCATACTGTCATGCTTTGTAAAACAACTTGCTTGTCATGCTTAATGAATGTAGCAACAAAAACGAGCATTTTGTTCATAAAACATGTTACTTTTTTTCAGGAGAAATTCTGGACCTTCATGGGTGACTTGGGTGCTAAATACGTAGCGTCGTTGTCAGAGGTAAGAACATTTTAAAATATACCCTTACAGGCGCCTTAATACGTTATAAAACTTATCTGGCACCTTATATTACTGCTTAATGGAACTTATTAAGTCGTCAAATTAAAAACAATTTCAACTATTGTCTAAACTTGGATTATTTATTACAGCGTACCACGAAATTCATTAAAGACGAGATTGCAGCTCAAGTAAGCAAATATTTCAAAGAACATCCGATCAATAAGGAACCCGCTATAAATGCTGAAAAAGATCCGGCTGAAGATACAAAACAGGGTCACAACAATGATACATCTGAAGTCGGAGACAAACTGATAAACGAACCTAACAGTATCGAAAAGGGTGAAAATGAACCTAGTTATGTTAAAAATAATGTAAATGAACCTATAAGTAGCGAAAATTATGTAAATAAACCTATTAGTGGTAATAATAGACCCAACAGTCACAACGAAGGTGAAAGTGAAACTAGTAGTCAAGAAAAGGATGAAAATAAACCTACAAATGAAGAAAACAATGAATACAAACCTACTACTGACCACACCATCGATAGAAAACACAATAAAATAGTTACCACCGAAAAGCCGAAACAAGACACGCCATCAGTAAATGTAACAGCCAACACAGTCTACGGGAACACTGTAGGCAACGACAAAGTAACAAACGTCTTTGTTTTCTATGCCAGTAAGAACATGGATGACATCATGAAAAATATAAAAAACCTTGTCAATGGAAACAATACTACTAACATCTTTACATTCGGACCTGACACGCCTAAGCCTGGTCATGAAGATTTCCATAAAAATAAAGATACTACAGAGTGTAATACAGATTCCACACCTACAAGCGAAGATCAAACTGAACCTAGTGTAGGAGGTACTGATGCTGGAGACAACAATACTGTGACTTCAGGCCCAGACGAAGATATTACAGCTAACAAAGATAAAGCTAACACTGAAAATCCTGACACGGCCACAGATAATGTCGGCAATGGGGTCACAGAACCTGAGAAAGATACCTCTGGCGAGAACAAAGGGGCATCTGATGAAAACAAGAGTGCCTCTGGTGAGAACAATGGGGCCTCTGACGAAAACAAGGGTGCCTCTGGCGGGAACAAAGGCATCTCTGGCGAGGACACAGGTGCATCTGATGAAAACAAGGGTGCCTCTGGTGAGAACAAAGGTGCCCCTGATGAAAACAAGAGTGCCCCTGATGAAAACAAGGGTGCCTCTGGCGAGAACATAGGTGCCTCTAGCGAGAACACAGGCGCCTCTAATGAAAACATGGGTGCCTCTGGTGAAAACAAGGGAACCTCTGATGAAAACAAGGGTGCCTCTGGTGAGAACAAAGGTGCCTCTGGCGAGAACATAGGTATTTCTGGCGAGAACAAAGGAGCCTCCGATGAAAACAAGGGTGCCTCTGGGGACAACAAAGGTGCCTCTGATGAAAACAAGGGTGCTTCTGGAGAGAACAAAGGTGCCTCTGATGAAAACAAGGGTGCCTCTGGGGAGAATAAAGGTGCCTCTGATGAAATCGAGGGTGCTTCTGGAGAGAACAAAGGTGCCTCTGATGAAAACAAGGGTGCCTCTGGGGAGAATAAAGGTGCCTCTGATGAAATCGAAGGTGCTTCTGGAGAGAACAAAGGTGCCTCTGATGAAGACAAGGGTGCCTCTGATGAAAACAAGGGTGCCTCTGGGGAGAATAAAAGTGCCTCTGATGAAAACACAAGCGCCTCTGGCGAGAACAACGGAGCCTCTAACGAAAACAAGGGTGCCTCTAACGAAAACAAGGGTGCCTTCGACGAAAACAAGGATACCGCTGGTGGGAACAAAGGTGCCTCTGATGAAAACAAGGGTGCCTCTGGGGAGGACAAAGGTGCCTCTGATGAAAACAAGGGTGCTTCTGGAGAGAACAAAGGTGCCTCTGATGAAAACAAGGGTACCTCTGGGGAGAATAAAGGTGCCTCTGATGAAATCGAGGGTGCTTCTGGAGAGAACAAAGGTGCCTCTGATGAAAACAAGGATGCCTCTGGGGAGAATAAAGGTGCCTCTGATGAAATCGAGGGTGCTTCTGGAGAGAACAAAGGTGCCTCTGATGAAAACAAGGGTGGCTCTGGGGAGAATAAAGGTGCCTCTGATGAAAACACAAGTGCCTCTGGCGAGAACAACGGAGCCTCTGACGAAAACAAGGGTGCCTCTAACGAAAACAAGGGTGCCTTTGACGAAAACAAGGATACCGCTGGTGGGAACAAAGGTGCCTCTGATGAAAACAAGGGTGCCTCTGGGGAGAACAAAGGTGCCTCTGATGAAAACAAGGGTGCCTCTGGGGAGAACAAAGGTGCCTCTGATGAAAACAAGAGTGCTTCTGGCGAGAACTTAGGTGCCTCTGACGAGAACTTAGGTGCCTCTGGCGAGAACAAAGGCACCTCCGATGAAAACAAGGGTGCCTCTGGGGACAACAAAGGTGCCTCTGATGAAAACAAGGGTGCCTCTGATGAAAACATGGATGCCTCTGGGGAGAACAAAGATGCCTCTGATGAACGGATAGGTGCCTCTGGCGAGAACAAGGGCGCCTCTGACGAAAACAAGGGCGACAATGATGAAAACAAGCGTGCGTCTGGTGAGAATAAGGAAGCCTCTGACGAAAACAAGGGCACCTCCGGTGAAAACAAGGGAGTCTCTGGCGAGAACACAGGCGCCTCTAATGAAAACATGGGCCCTTCTGGTGAAAACAAGGGAACTTCTGACGAAAACAAGGGTGCCACTAACGAAAACAAGGGTGCCTCTGATGAAAACATAGCTGCCTCTGATGAAAACATGGGCCCTTCTGGTGAAAACAAGGGAACTTCTGACGAAAACAAGGGAGTCTCTGGCGAGAACACAGGCGCCTCTAATGAAAACATGGGCCCGTCTGGTGAAAACAAGGGAACTTCTGACGAAAACAAGGGTGCCTCTGATGAGAACATAGCTGCCTCTGATGAAAACATGGGCCCTTCTGGTGAAAACAAGGGAACTTCTGACGAAAACAAGGGTGCCTCTGGCGAGAACAAGGGAGCCTCTGACGAAAACAAGGGTGCCTCTAACGAAAACAAGGGTGCCTCTGGCGAGAACACAGGAGCTTCTGATGAAAACAAGGGTGCCTCTGATGAAAGCAAGGGCGACAATGATGAAAATAAGCGTGCGTCTGGTGAGACAAAGGGAGCCTCTGACGAAAACAAGGGAGCCTCTGATGAAAACAAGGGAACCTCTGATGAAAACAAGGGCGCATCTGGTGAAAACACGGGAACTTCTGACGAAAACAAGGGTGCCTCTGATGAGAACATAGCTGCCTCTGATGAAAACAAGGGCACTTCTGGTGAAAACAAGGATGTGTCTGGAGAGAATGAGGGAGCCTCTGACGAAAATAAGGGAGCCGCTGATGAAAACAAGGGTGCCTCTAACGAAAACAAGGGTGCCTCTGGCGAGAACACAGGAGCTTCTGATGAAAACAAGGGTGCCTCTGATGAAAGCAAGGGCGACAATGATGAAAACAAGGGTGCCTCTAACGAAAACAAGGGTGCGTCTGGTGAGAATAAGGGAGCCTCTGACGAAAACAAGGGAGCCTCTGATGAAAACAAGGGAACCTCTGATGAAAACAAGGGCGCATCTGGTGAAAACACGGGAACTTCTGACGAAAACAAGGGTGCCTCTGATGAGAACATAGGTGCCTCTGATGAAAACAAGGGCACCTCTGGTGAAAACAAGGATGTGTCTGGAGAGAATGAGGGAGCCTCTGACGAAAACAAGGGAGCCTCTGATGAAAATAAGGGCGCTTCTGGTGAAAACAAGGGTGTGTCTGGCGAGAACACAGGAGCTTCTAATGAAAACAAGGGCGACAATGATGAAAACAAGCGTGCGTCTGATGAGAATAAGGGAACCTCTGACGAAAACAAGGGCACCTCTGGTGAAAACAAGGGTGCCTCTGGCGAGAACATAGGTGCCTCTGATGAAAACAAGGGCGCCTCTGGTGAAAACAAGGATGTGTCTGGTGAGAATGAGGGAGCCTCTGACGAAAACAAGGGAGCCTCCGGTGAAAACAAGGGTGTCTCTGGCGAGAACACAGGCGCCTCTAATGAAAACATGGGCGCTTCTGGTGAAAACAAGGGAACTTCTGACGAAAACAAGGGAGCCTCTGATGAGAACATAGCTGCCTCTGATGAAAACATGGGCCCTTCTGGTGAAAACAAGGGAACTTCTGACGAAAACAAGGGTGCCTCTGGCGAGAACAAGGGAGCCTCTGACGAAAACAAGGGTGCCTCTAACGAAAACAAGGGTGCCTCTGGCGAGAACACAGGAGCTTCTGATGAAAACAAGGGTGCCTCTGATGAAAGCAAGGGCGACAATGATGAAAATAAGCGTGCGTCTGGTGAGACAAAGGGAGCCTCTGACGAAAACAAGGGAGCCTCTGATGAAAACAAGGGAACCTCTGATGAAAACAAGGGCGCATCTGGTGAAAACACGGGAACTTCTGACGAAAACAAGGGTGCCTCTGATGAGAACATAGCTGCCTCTGATGAAAACAAGGGCACTTCTGGTGAAAACAAGGATGTGTCTGGAGAGAATGAGGGAGCCTCTGACGAAAATAAGGGAGCCGCTGATGAAAACAAGGATGCCTCTGAAGAAAACAACGGTGCCTCTGACGAAAACAAGGGTGCCTCTGACGAAAACAAGAGTGCCTCAGGCGAGAACACAGGCACTTCTGATGAAAACACGGGCGACAATGATGAAAACAAGCGTGCGTCTGGTGAGGATAAGGGAGCCTCTGACGAAAACAAGGGAGCCTCTGATGAAAACCAGGGGACCTCTGACGAAAACAAGGGTGCCTCTGATGAGAACATAGGTGCCTCTGGTGAAAATAAGGATGCGTCTGGTGAGAATGAGGGAGCCTCTGACGAAAACAAGGGAGCCTCTGCTGAAAAAGACGCCACTGGCGAGAAAGACGGCTCTGGTGAACCAAAAGACAAATCTCGTGTGCCCAAAGATACCACTGGTGAACGCAAAGACACTTCTGGAGAGCCCATGGAGAACTTTGGCGAAAAAGACGCATCTGGAGAAATAAACGCCACAGGAGAAAAAGACAACTCTGGTGAGCCAAAATATAACTCAGCAGAGCACAAAGATAACTCTGGAGAGCCCAAAGGTAACTCAGGAAAATCCAAAGACAAGTCTGGAGAGCCCAAAGATAATTCTGGAGAGCCCAATGATAATTCTGAAGAGCCTAAAAACACCTCTGGTGATCCCAAAACCCACTCAGGAGAGCCCGAAGACAACTCTGGTGAACCGAAAGCCAATTCTGGTGAACCCAAAGACAACTCTGGTGAACACAAAGATAGCTCTATCGAGAACGATACCTCTGGTGAACCTAAAGACAACTCTGGAGAACCCAAAGACAACTTTGGTGAGAAAGAAAACTCTGGAGAGCCCAAAGGCAATTCTGAAGAGCCTAAAGACACCTCTGGTAAGCCCAAAGACAACTCTGGTGAGAAAGAAAACTCTGGAGAGCCCAAAGGCAATTCTGAAGAGCCTAAAGACACCTCTGGTAAGCCCAAAGACAACTTTGGTGAGAAAGACACCTCTGGTGAGCCCAAAACCCACTCAAAAGAGCCCAAAGACAACTCTGGTGAATCCAATGACAGCTCTGGTGAGAAAGAAAACTCCGAAGAGTTCAAAGGCAATTCTGAAGAGCCTAAAGACACCTCTGGTGAGCCCAAAACCCACTCAGAAGAGCTCAAAAACAATTCTGGTGAATCCAATGACAGCTCTGGTGAGAAAAAAAACTCCGAAGAGTCCAAAGGCAATTCTGAAGAGCCAAATGCCAACTCTGATGAGAAAGAAAAGTTTGGTCAGCCCAAAAACAAATCTGGTGAACCCAAAGACCATTCACAAGAGCCCAAAGACACTTCTGGAGAGCCCAAGGACAACTCTGGCGAGATAAACGCCTCTGGTGAGAAGGACAGCTCTGCTGAAAAGAACGACGCCTCAGGTGAAAAGAAAGATACCTCTAGCGAGAAAGATGCCTCTGGCGAAAAGGACAGCACTGGTAAAAAACAAGACGCTGGCGAGAAAAACACCTCTGACGATAAGAATGATGCCTCGAGCGAGAAAGACACCTCAGCTGAAAATTAATTGACTGCGGAAGGTGCATTTAACACAGTATTAAAAGGAAACGTAATGTAAATAGGACTTGATTCTTTACTGAATTTGAAGTATGACAGAGAGTGATATTACATAATAGTATACTTTAAGGCATTACTTGCAAAAGGCTACTGACAACAATAAATCAGATTCAGTGCAAATATCGCTGTATGCTAAGGTAACCATCAATTAATCAATCAACTCAGCCTATAGCAGTCACTTGCTAGACATAGGCCTCTCCCAGACTGCGCCACAACACTCTGTCTTCCGCCATCCGCATCCAAACAACTTTTTAAGGCCGTTGGTCCATCTAGGTAGGGGACGACTCACACTACGCTTGCCGATACGCGGTCTCCACTCCAGGACTCGCGTGCTCCACCGGCCATCGGTCCTTCGGCAAACATGGCCAACCAACTGCCGCTTCAGCTTACTTACTCTGCAAGCTACGAGTATGTCGGTAACTCCGATTCTTTTCTGGATAATTTCATTTCATATTTTATCTTTCAAAGAAATTCCGAGCATAGCAGGCTCCATTGCGCGCTAAGTGACCTTGAATACGAAGCCATTAAAAAATTGGTTTCATAATTTTGCAAATAGTTATATTTAAGTTTATTTTAAGTTAAGAAAAAGTAAAATAAAATTGTTATGTCTATTTTTTTATTTTCATTAACCAACTAAGTTCTGCACGCGTGGATGTCGGAAATTATCTCACGAGAACGTGCTACCGGGACAAAAAAAGTATCATATGTCCTAACCCAGGTCATGGCCTATCCGTACACATATCATACAAATCCATTCAGCGGTTAAGAGGGCGCACACCGGTCCACTAGCGCCACTCCTTAAAAAAAAATATTATCTCGTGACTGAGAAGTAATTTTGAATAACGGCTCAATAAGCACCCTCGGTGTGTCTAGAATTTTCTAATACCTTTTATGAACTTTCATAATGAGACACGAAGCAACAAAATACAATCTTGAGGAATGTGGCCGGTTTTCTTTAGATTGAAATTTTTAATGATAACTTTTCCCGCTCCGCCCAGAGCGGGAGAAGTTATTTGATGATTTCATAACCAAAAAAAAAGGTGAAGTACCCTCCATGGAGCTGTATACATTTTGTTGTTAGCGCGCTGCGCCACTGCATGCGCCGCCACTGGTATCCTAGTGAGATAGGGCCATAAGTTTAGTAGAAATGATGCTTAGGCAGGTGCCTAAGTGCGGTGGGACAAGTATCCCATCGCAGGCGATTAACGAAAAGCAAGTAGAGCTAGCAACTAGCAAGGAGTTGGCGAGCAGCGAGTGCGCGATGGCGACAAGCGATTACTCGCTGGTATTCGCATGTACCACGCGTGAGTCTCTCAGCGAGTGTTCTGCCCACCAAGCAAGCGTCGCTGAGCGAGTACTCTCTTTAAAAGCTCTTGTCGCTGCGACAAACGAGTACTCGCCGCTGGTGTAAACATGTCAGCGATCAACTATTAATATACAGGGTGGATTTTTGAGATGTGACAGTAAGGGCAGGTACGTTAACCGTTCTCGCTACAAGAAACAGTATTTGGAGACTGTCCTTAACTTTTTCTCAAGGATAAGTCATCCAGATAATAGTTTAAAAATTTGACCAAATTCACTTGTAAAAGTGTCTTAGAAGACCTACTTACAGAAATAAACATTTCATTTCATATCTTTGTCGACGTTTTCGAGCACGTCCTGCTATTTCGATCCCTATGAAAACAGCAATGAGGTTTAAAGTCTATTGAGAAATCTGAATCAGATTATTTCAGACAGTGTCAAATCGCTTGGGAAACCAATAGTAACAGTTACAGGTGATGAGACAAGTTTTGATTATGAATGAGGATAGGATAAGAGTAGGGGAACCAAAGAAAAGATGGATGGACTGTGTGAAAGATGATTATGGCTAGAAAGGGGGGTGACTACCGAGATAACGACTGATAGAGAAGTAGAAAAAGACGTGCTGCGCCGATCCCGAATAAATTGCATGATAGATCTGCCTAGCGTTTTCCCAAGTATGTCGGAGTCGGCTTCCAGTCTAACCGAATGCAGCTGAATACCAGTATTTTACATGGAGCGACTGCCTACCCGACCTTCATAACCCAATTGCTGGGTAAGACGATAAAAAAGAAAAGAAAGAAAAATAGTTTATTCTGCACAAACAAAACGCACCTAACAAATGAACGACATTAATTTAGAGACACAAAATAGCCAAAAGCCTCGTATTCATGTTACAAAAGTTTCATAATTTTGTCTATTGCTTGATGCCAGGGACCAAAGACAATACACATTGCTCTGTGTTGCGACACTGGCAAATGACAACAAACAAACGATCAAAACAAAAACAAAATGCCGATTGCAGTGTGGAAAAATGACTACTTTTATAACAAACAAACAATAATAATAAGAACAATTAACGACGACGATACGCCTTCGTTAGACGGTTTGTCAGTCTTTTGGGCTTCTGACTACCCGACAAAGATCTACGAATGTCAGCCGGGACCACCTGCTTAACCTGCCTTCCGAGGCCCGGAAGTCTTGATATGAAATGGATGGTCACCTATCCACGAACCGACCGCGGCAAGCGTAGCTTAACTCGTTCCCTGTGTAGTTAGGATTATGGGTATCGCAAAATGTAGATTTTAAGTTGCGATAGGTTCTAAGTTGATGATAGAATATTGGTCACCCTAATAAAACAAGTCATCCGGTTTTAATTTTTTTTATTTATTTAGTTCAATGCTCATATGCGTATGTCGATAAAAACGAATAAACTCCCACGTGTATGAATTTAAAAAACTATAAACTTGTTTGGACACATGCCCCATGGATGGGGCATGCACGTACGATATGAGACTCAAAATGTACCATCGATGGGCATGCACTGTTAACGTGTTAACCTTCGATAAAATATATTTCTCACCAGTAATTTTAGTTTCAATGACAGGATCTGTCGCAGCGCTAGCAGTTGATGGTTTAACAGTATTTGGTTCGCTACGCTTCAGTATAAAATTTGGTAGATAACGGTTCTAATAGTTCTTTTTTTGGTTTTAATTTAGTATGCTCTTTGTGTTTATGTGCTTTACGTGGTTTTGGTGGAACCAACAGCCGGTACCAACGGCTTAACGTGCTTTACGAGGCCCGGAGAAATCTCGATGTAATGGATGGTCACCTATCCGAGAACCGACCGCGGCAAGAAGCTTAACCTACGATCGACCCATGAGGCTGTTATTATTCAGCCAAAAGCCCCGCCCTTAAATTAAATTGGGTGATACATTCAGGTGTCAATAAAATAAAAAATAAAATATTTTAAAACATTTTTTATTATGACTAAATAACAAAGTTATGATCTTATGGCACAAAAGAGATGGAAATATATCGCTTCAGACTTATTATAAGACTAAAATCGTTTAAACGCCATGTCAGTCATTTTATTAAAATTAAATTAAGTACGACAATAATTTGAATTTTCTGACGAAACTTCACAAACATTTTGAGTCGTCTATTAATACAAAAAAAGAGTTTATAATAATTTAAAGTTACAGCTGATCACTAGGTCAACATTAAAGGACTATGTGGGTCATTTTATTTTTTAATTTTATTTTAACACTTGTCTGGCAGTTTGAGTACTATAAGCGGCCTACCCAAACATCCTTTCTGTGGTATTGTTCGTCGAGTCGTTGAGCTTCCTAAGTTCTGAGTTGAGCTACACGATTACTGACAAATGCGTGCACTGACTGGACAGGTCCACTAAAATCTGTGTGGTTCTTCTCTCAAAAACTTATCTGCTCTATATGGCCTGACTAAGATTATGTCTAGACTTTAAAAGAGACTGACCTCTGTGTTTATTTCGGTTTTTCTTCTCAGAGTAGTCTCAGTTAGAAAACACCGAACTCACCTAGTTTTGATACATAATTTAATTTTGACGTGTGAAAGTGATTTTTGAACAAATTTACAGTAATAAATATTATTAATCGATTGAATGTCGTAATTACTGAAACAATTAAAAAGCCATTTTGTCTCGCGTGGACTCACGTTCGAAGGGTAAATCATTTATTAAAATTCAGTAAATAAAAAAAAAATAACATCTTTTTTCGATACTTATTATGCTTGTGAAGTTTGGCTAGCTAAATTGGTGTTGTATTTATTATGTCGGACAGAAGAATAATTCTGTAAATGTTTTTTTTACTTGTACAACCTAATTTTTTTTATAATTGACTGCATTTTTATCAACCGAGTATTATTCCTTATTTAGTACATGACTAAGGGCTGATGTTACCAAAGTCAGATATCTATTATCCGTGGCATAAAATTGACGTCTGACAGTTCTAGAACTGTCAAATTTTTTAAATTAATTCTCGGGATAAGACTTGCTCTAGCTATAAAAGTTTTGAAATTCGCCCTGACACAGCGTTCACATTTAAATCGTAAGATGGCAGTAAGGGAAATATTACATTTTAACTTAAATAATCGTTATAAAAAATTATAATCTAAGCTATTAAGGGCCAGTTTCACGAACGAAAATTATCGCAAAATGAATGTGATACATTATCAAGCGCACGTGAACAGCTGCGAATGTGCGCTGTTATAATTTCTAACGTGACAATATTATAGTGGACATCCACGGCATCACGATAACACAGGGAAGTAAAGTGTATGGAAATATATAAAGACGCTTTTAAATTTCCGTCCACTATAACGTAAGCTACAACGTGCACATATTTTCATACATTTTATGAACGTGGACGTGTACGTCCACAGTAATTTTATCACATTAGAGGTTATAAACGCGCACATTCGCAGCCGTTACGCGCGCTTAACAATTTGTCACATTCATTTTGCCACAATTTTTGTTCCAGAAACTATCTGAAAGTTTCTTATATACCATATTTTAATTTAATTATCTTGATAGGGGTGTATTAAAAATGCCTCTATGAGACGATACTTAAGAGGGATGCGCTAAGGTAGCCCGCGAAATTCAAATTTAGTTACTCTCGTTTTTTGCAATTTGCAGGTCAGTGTCAGGTTGTATATTGATTAAAATATGATTCGCGACCATAACAAATATGGCTTTACAGAATTATAATCATTAGAATCAGCAATACAACTCCTTAAGTTAGAATTGGTCACAAATGTCATGATTTCATGAAATAGTCAACTTAGAGAGATGTATTGATGATTTTTATGAATATAATTCTATAAATAAATATCTGTTACGGCTGCGAATCATATTAAGTTCAACTCACAACCTGTTAAAGACCTGCAAATTGCCAAAAAAAACGGATGAAAATTTGAATTTCGCGGGCTACCCTGACGCTTCGTCTTAAATGTAAGTGGAGCGCACCTTGGACATTCAGCCCCGCTACCACCTTGTTGACTGGCTCATATCTTTACCGCGGCGTCTTGAGCAACCATGGTGATCAATGCTCGTGCTTTCTCTATATGAGAAGAGGCCTTTGTCCTGCAGTGGGACAATAATTGACTGGTATTATTATTATGAGTTATTATGGCGCGTGGTCGAAATCGGAACTAACGACGCCATCTTGTTTTTTTAATCCATTTCAAGTGACATTTCATAAAACAATTTAACAAATGTTTAACAACAGCGTCCCATGTCAACGTCATTTGAACGCTAAAAGATTATTGTGGCAGTACGAGTATATTCTCGAATAGCTTAAATGTTGTTGAAACATTTTATCCCAGCTCATATCATCAACTGCCTAGCATAATCAGCTTATAATGTTCCCACTGCTGGGACACATTCCTCCTCTCTGTGAGAGGCAGTGGGCTGTAATCCACCACGCGGTCTCCAAGGTCGGTAGATGTCACATGTCTTCGAATTTTTTATTGATTTCATACATGGTTTCCTCACGATATTTTCCTTCACCGTTTTGAGAGCAGTGGTGATGAATTTATACACAAAATAAAGCCCAGGTAGAACCTACCACCGTAAGTCGCGGTCGTTACTACTGGGCCACAACAGCTCTTTTATTTCATTATCTGCCTAGCGTCTTCCCAACTATGTTGAGGTCAGCTTTCAGTCTAACCCACTTCAATAGCCTTATTATTCCGTTAAAAAATATGGTATACAAAAAAACATTATTACAAGTAAATATTATTATGATATCCATACTTATTGATAATAAAAAATACATAAAGTAAGCTTCTATTTTAGAAATATAATATCTAGTTTTTAAACTAACAAGCGTGATGTTAACACCACTTTTTTCTGTAAGCCTATTCAATTAAATCTGCTGAACAATCTTATGTCAACGTATCCAGTTCTTCTAACTGAACAGACAGCTGTGCTGCTGAAGAATTTGTTGCGCCATTTCTTCCCAGCTAAAGCACTAGGAAGTGGTGAAGGGCGGGCGTTTTGGGAGACTGTGTTATATCATTTTGACGTTCAAAAAGTGCTGATTCTCAGCCTAGTTTGAATAATTGACTTTTGATTTGTTATTGATTAAACTGTGGCCACATGATGAAACCCGCGCGGGACGCAAGACGCGACTGCGAGCGTCCATCGTTTTAATGATTACGAAGTCACGCAACTATCCGCCCCAGTTTTAACACCTCCATTCAACTTAGTTGACACCGGCGCGAGCGAATTTCGTCCCGCATCCCGAGAAGGGAGTGAATGAGAGTGTGATGCTTGACAGGGAAGAGTGGAAGAAAACGTGTTACGCCAATCACAGGTACCATAGGAACGGGGCAGGAAGGGCTTCAGTTTAGCCAAACCTTTATTGTTTTTCAGTCAACAAGTAACATGAGATTTCACAGTAGATTTACTGATCAGGGACTCGGTTAGGCTTTCAGAAAACTGGGATGATTCTATATTGTAATATTGCTTATAAGTCACTACGATTTTAAAAGAAAAATATATTTATTTGATTGAAACATAAGTAATGCCAATTCATTTTGTAGTAGGCAAAAATTCTAGACAAAAATTCTTGTTATTGTATGTAACATGTTTTTTATATGATTTTTTACTTTTCTTTAGCGTGCGAGCGCTTTCGGCAAAAAATTCCAACGAAAAAGGAGAACGAATAAAATAATGAAATGGGGTAAAAAAGAATCTTGCAATAACTTCGAGACATTACCGTCACGTGCAAAGGGGTTCATATAGTATTACAAATAAAATAAAAAATGGTTTAAATATACAGCATGTGTCAGAAAAGTGTAGTCAAATTTAAGGGCGTGGTAAAGTCCCTCAAACTGAACAGCTTTCCCCATTCCCATGGGGAAGGAGTACGATGGTGGACCCCCGCCATCGTAATGGCGGAAAATTATCAACTATCCCATACAAAACATAGTCCCGTAGATAAAGTCGTTCAGCCTTTCTCATACATGCTGTAAATATCATAATTTATAAGTTCTCGTTTTTTACATACTGTAAATATCATAATTTATAAGTTCTCGTTTTTTACATGCTGTAAATATCATAATTTATAAGTATTGACATGAGTAGAATAAGTTGATTACATGCTTTAATTCTTATGTAAAATACATACTTCTTCAGTGAGCAAAATAATAATAACTAAATTAAAACAGAAAATCTATTTTATTGCTTAACCGTTAACTTTGCTATAAAATATAAAATCCATATAATCAGAAGATTTATATTTAAATACTTCTAAAACTATAAATATTTCATGCATAGAAATACTATATCTAAAATAGAGCAAGAAAATTCTTTTCGAGACTATAAAAAAGTTTTGATGTATAAAAATATGTTTACTTAGCGAAAATCATTTTATAAATACTTTTTGTTTGAAGGTTTTAGGCATTTGTCGAGAGAAAATTTCAAATAAAAACATAACAATCATAAAAAAAGCCATTAAGGCCTAGATTTTTTTTAAAGGGCAAGAAAATAGCTTAGATAAATTAATGTGTACTAGCCAAAAATATTAGTAAATTTTGGCAAATAATCATTTATTTAAAATAAAAATATTATTAAATAAATAAATATGTTTTTTTAGAAATACATTATTATATTGTGTGGCACTAAGGGTAAAATAAACTATCTTATAAATGTAACAGGAACTTATGAAATGGAACCAATGATATTATAGATTTTTTTATAAGTACATTATTATAGAAAAACTACATACAAAAGATTTGAATCCAATTCATAATAAATATGCTTTTGCTGTCATATTTTTCAACCATCAAATAAGATAATATTATAACACAAAAATAAAAAATATTTTGATATAATTTACCCATCCCAATGAACGCTTTTATAATCTCTAACGTGACGATATTATCGTGGACGTCTACGTCCACGTCACGGCATCACGACAACACAGGGTAGTAATTGTATGGAAATATATGAAAACGCTTTTAAATTTCCGTCCACGATAACGATATAACATGCACGTATTTCCATACATTTATGGACGTGGACGTCCACCATAATAATGTGACGTTAGAAAATATAAAAACGCACAATAAATAAAATTTCATAGAAAAAAAAATATAGAATTTGATTTCAAAACATTTTAACATTTTAGAAATATTATAGTAAGTATAAATTCCATTGTTGTCTTATGTCGTATGACCCGTAGAAACACTGATCGACTAAAATAAAATTATGTAGATTAATTGGCTTAAATATACAGTGTTGGTGAAACTAGAAGACAAAAGATTTTAAAATTGTTTTGAGCTCTCTAATATGTGTTAATTTTTAAATTGTACTTGGTGTGCAAGCCTTAGCATTAGGGAATTATTTTAATCGACGGTTTCCCAGCTAATAACCCATAGACAAAGCCCAGTACAACCTTATTTTTTTTAAAATGATAATTACACTTTTTCATTTATGTTTTATATCATGATTTTTGATATAGGGATTCAACACAGCCGCGTAGACAAAAGATTCCTTATTAAAAACGTTAATAACCAGAGATCGGATATTCGGATGCATATTTACCTAAAGTTATTTTTTGCTATGAAAGTATGGAAATGGCTCTTCACAAAATATATATTTTTTTTTTTATAAAAAAAAAATCCCGGTATGCCAGGAACACCGGGACTGCATAACTAGTCGGGTGTGTACTACGGAAGCGACTTCCAAAAAAATTGCATAACTATTCAGATGCATATTTATTATAAATTATTTTTTAACCCCCGATGCAAGTATGTGTATGTAGGGTGTAACAAGAGGGGTGGTATGTGTTAGTTAAAACAAAAAAAAAACTTTTTTTTTTTTTCGATACAAAAGCGCATTCTGTATTCGCCAACTTCTCAACTTTAGCTGAATATTTATCCGAATATCCGATCTTTGTTAATAACACATAAAATAGCATCACGCTTGTAATCCCCGAAGGGTTAGGCAGAGGTGTACCTATTCCTGATCATAATTTAAAACCACGTGGCTTGAAGTTATGAAATGAGATGATCAGCAAGATTTGATTGATACAATTCTGGTATTCAGTTATCCTGCAAAATTAACTCTTTTGACCAATTCTCTCCATTTCCAATCGTTTTGACGTAGACCACACAATTTCATTTCAATTAACAACCAAAAAAAGCCAATATCTTCTATAATGAAAACTTATCTTCCAATTCTAGTCTCACCAACTCACAACTACCTAAAAGAGTACAAATATACTTATTTATCGCTGATCCTAAGTTCAGCCAGTTCCTGCTCCTCATCCACCTCGTCTTCATCATCAGAACCGTGGACTGATGCGGCCGGGGTTGTACCTCCTGGGAGGACAGTAAAAAAAAGTGAGTTAATGTTCGAGGACGTTCTTTAAAAAGTACAGGCTTTTAGTTTGAAAGCCTACCTAACACAGTCTATCACTCAAACAAAGAGATAATAATTTGGAAAAACTAGAAACTAATTTCTGGCATCCCAATAATTATCGTTGATCAGCTAAAACAGATGGCAATAGTTGGGAAACATTTCAAACTCCTAAAATAATATTTATTTCTGGCTTGCAACCACTTTCTTTGATATTATAAGGTCTAACCACGAACTAGAAAAAAAAGGACTCCGCGCCACGCGTATTGAAAATGAAGCACTATAAGTAAAGGACCGTTTGTACAAACATGCCTCACGCACACATTTACATCATAAGGTGCCGACCGGCCGCCATTACGCGGCACTACGGCGTCATTGTAGGTACTGTTTACGTCAAATAATAAAATAATGCTTTCTTGTGTTGTGAAATGGTGTAAAAATAATTCTACATCCCAGAAAAAGTGCCAAGGAATAACATATCACAAGTAAGTCACTTATTTACACACACACGCATAGATCGGTACAATGCTTCACTTTCGATATGTGTGGCGCGGAGTCCTTTTTTTCTAGTCCGTGGGTCTAACTTCGTTTTTACAACAATTTGCGAAGTTTATCTAAACATTTCTGCAGATATACATATAGTTTTCTATTTATGTATTTTTTTTATAACACCTGATCCTGCACCATTCTTAAATAATAATAAAACGGTGTGTAAACTCAAGTGTGTACCTGTGCATAAATAAATCCACAAAATCCTAGTGTAAACAAAAAAAACACGTGCCGAATTCCCTTGTATTGCCAGAACAAAAAACGTGCCGAATTCTCTAAAATTTCCAGTACAAAAAATAAACTAAAACTACTATTAAAACTTTTTTTTTTATGACATGTGAAAAACCTTTCTAATGTCCCGCCGAATTGTGACCAAAAACCCGATCGTGATAAACCAAGATTCAGGGCTGCCATAGTTTCCATTTTCCCCGGATTCATTGTTGTTATTTTTAGGCTGGCAAACAACACCACGCCATCTGTCAACATCGTTTATACTATTTTAGGCACTATCGCTTTGAAGTAAGGATGATATTTGTGTGACCTTATTTCAAAGGGATAGCGTGTAATAGTTATTGACAGATGACGTTAAGAGTTGCAAGTCGATTACTTAACAATTTGCCTTACGAGATTCGGTAAATTATTTAAACGTTTTTTTTTTTGTTTAGTTAATAAATTAAATATCATAGGTGTGCACCGAATACACCTGGCGACTCTCTATCAAAATATCAACATTAAAAACATTTAAAATAAATATATCAACCACAAATCCGCAAGAATATCAAAGCGAAAGAGGCACGCCGTTCGTTTAGTTATTTTTTACTTCATTTCAATGTAAGCAAAGTTATTATTTTCTTGTCAGTTTAAACATGGCTCCACTAGGTGCTTGCTGGCCCATAATATTTCTACTTTAACTATACCAACAAAAATTAGAAGAATTCCTTAAAAAAAAAATACTCAATCATACCAAAAATGCACACTAAACATGTTTAAGGATGATTTCCACCAAACGGCTCGCATCGCATCGGATCGGAAAGGATACGAACGGATGCGGCGACAGCCGGTCGCGTCCAGCAGGATGTCGACGCATACGATCGACTCCGTACCGTCGCTTGCGAACGTATCCGTTTCTGCGCCTAGTCAAATAGTTTAATTCCTACTGTGTTAACGTATTCTAATTCGGATGAATGTGTGATCGGATACGACGACAGGCGAAAGGAGCCGGTCGCGCGTCGCAGCATACTTTCGGCTACGATCGCGTGTCGCGGAAGATGCCCGCAGTCAAGCTGCTGTGCGCGGCTTGGTAATATAGACTTTAAATACTGTGTACACGACTTAATATCATTGAAAGACTATAAAATCCGTTCCGATCCGATGCGATGCGAGCCTTTTGGTGGAAATCATCCTTAAAACTCCTTATAGGCAGCCCTGAAATTAAACCTAACCTAATTCTCAACTCCATCAGCACAGTCCTGCAACTTCGCAATCAACTGATCAATTTGATCCGCCACAGCTTCATTCAAAGGCTCCAAAAAGTTCTCGTTCGGCGTTCGGTAATGTTCGTGCTCCGATTCGGTAAAGTTCGGCTTTTCGAAGCTGATCACGAGGCTCGGATCGTCGCCTTCGTCGGTAATATCGAGAATTTCCAAAGATTTTTGTAAGTTGATCAGGTTTTTCTTTTGTACGTCAATTTTTTCGTCACACGTTTGACATTGTTCGTCCTTCGTTTCTTTTTCGGTTGAGGTATGGCGTTCGCGGCGGACTGGAGGTGTTTAAAATATTTATTTTTGTATATTCTAGCATTGAAGCACTCGTTTTTAACCCCCGACTCAAAAAGAGGGGTGTTATAATTATGACCGCTCTGTGTGTTTGTCTATGGCACCGTAGCTCTTAAACGGGCGAACCGATTTGGAAGCGGTTTTTTTTTTATTTAAAAGCGGCTTCTTAGACATCTTTTATCAATTACGGTTCAGCCTTTTCAATGTCATTAGCTCTTTTTTGTGTCGGAGGTTTTAATTTTACCTATTATAAAAAAACTTTCGATATGAATGCGTTGAAAATCGTAATTATGAGACTATAGTTTCAGGGATGTATGATACGCCAAGTTTCGCTTCAATACGAAATACTGTCACTTCTAAGACTAGCCTACTGACGATGCAACTTTACGTTTTGCACCTATACAGAGTGGTAGGACCAGCAGCGGGCCCTATCAGAATACCAGCGCTGCGACACTTATTTTTAAATGTGGCAACATCATGCTGAGATAGGGGCCTTTTGGCCTCGTACAGGACTTTGTGTTTTTTTAATTTTTTATAATAATAAATAATAATAATATTCTTTATGGAAATAAGGTAAGAGTTACAAAACCTATGAAGCCTCCGAAACCCAAACTAGGTAAAAACCTGTATGTCAGATTTCAGCGCCTTCTCCCAATTCATTACATTATATTTTTTATACTTACCAATTAAGATTTTTAATGACCATGATAATTTTGAGCATGCAGAAATTACAATAGTACTTTAGGGTATTGAAAATGTAGTGTGAAAGTAGTGTGTGGATGTGGAGTGTGGGTGTGTTTTATGAGTGTGTTTAGTTTGTGATAATCCTGTGCGAGTCCCAATAAATACTTTTTCTTTCTTTCTTTCTTTTAGGGACATCGACATGCAACCTGTTACCATGGATTCAGTTCATGATTCTGAACCCAACCAGAGTTAAAAAAAAAAAAACAGCTGAAAAGTGCAATACCTACGCGGCCAAAATGTATGAATCTTTTTTTTTTGTTTTTTTTTTTTTCTACGTCTAGAATCATGTACTGAGTTCATGGTTAAAGGTTGCGCGTCGATGTCTCTGCCAGCCTGTATATTCATGTATTTTGAAGTTTTAAAGCGATAATTGTTTCGAAAAAGGGGAGAAGTTTTTTTTTTTGTGTAGCTCCATCTCTCTATACCCCACTGGAGCAATGATGGCTTTATACTAAACATACATACATAACAAACAATATAATATAATCAGCCTATAACGTTCCCACTGCTGGGACACAGGTCTCCTCTCGGTGAGAGGGAGTGGGCCGTAATCTACCACGCGAGCCCAGTGCGGGTTGGTAGATGTCACATGTCTTCGAATTTTTTTTTCGAATGATTCACTATTGTTGTTACGGTTCTGCCATTCCTGATTAATTATGACTTAAGATTTTAAGTAAAAAATTAGGATCTAATTTGGTAGCACTTGAAGGAAGAATAATATTTGTCTGCTTCATGCTTGCCAATTTTAGGAACATTATAATCTAAATATTCATTTGAAGTGTTAAAATGTAATAAAATAAACATAATGTGAATTTATGGGTATTTAAACATATCCAAAACATCAAATAAAAGTACTGACAGGACCTTACTCGACAGTGGCGCCAACTGGTGAGCACAAAAACGATAGCTCCCATTAACCGCATATCAGTTGTAACAATTTGACATAAACAGCGACTTTATGTATTAACATTAATGGGGAAGCCCCAGGTTCCCGCGAAATTCAAATTTTCATACGTTTTTTGCAATTTGCAATTTGTGTCAGGTTGTGTGTTCAACAAAATATGATTCGCGACCGTAAAAAGTATGTATTTACAGAATTATAATCATTAAAATCATCAATACAACCCTCTTAGTTCATATAATCCTATTGAATGACAATTTCATGAAATATCAATCAATTTATATGAACTTAGATAAATGACAATAGTTTTATTTCTGTAAGTAGGTTTGTAAAAACAATTTTACACGTCAATCATATTTTTTAAACTAGACGAGGTCGGCGTTTCCTATCTGACTACTCTAAGAAGAAAGGTCGAAACAAACTCAGAGGTCACAGTCTCTTTTAAAGTCCAGACATAATCATGGTCAGATCATGTGAAGACCATGTAAATTAATGTCCGAAATGATCTTTTGAAGAAAGAACCCGAGTGGACCTGTCCACTCAGTGCACGCATTTGTCAGTAATCGTGCAGCTCAACTCGGAACTTAAGGAGCTCAACGATTGAGGGTTGTATTGATGATTTTAATGTATTTATATAACTCTGTAAATACATACTCGTTACAGTCGCGAATCATATTTTGTTCAACATACAACCTGACACTGACCTGCAAATTGCAAAAAACGTAAGAAAATTTTAATTTCGCGGACAACCTGGCGCTTCCCCCTTAAGGGCGATTTTCATATTCCCACTTGTGTTGGATGTCTACACCTATTGTTAAAGCTTCTATAAAAGAAGGTGTATACTTACTAGAATGCGTAGGACTGGGTGGCTCGGAGATCGGTCTTGGGTAGTTGAATCTCTTGCCCAGTTCCTGATCCATATGATCCACGTAGTCTGGGTACACGATCTTCAGAGCTTCGGCGCGCGCTTGGCGGTAGTACTGTGGGGAAGAGATAGAAAGTTTTTACTTAATAATCACCATTACGAGCCTTGACACTATTATTGAGGTATGAGTGAACCGAGTGCAAAATTCACTCATCATCAGTGCTCGGAATAGGGCGAGCTAATATACTTAAAGTTCAAAGAACAGAGACAAAAAAGTGGGGAGTTCCTTACAACAATTTGTTTTTTCGGAATATTTGTTCCGAGTTTCGAGACATCACATAAGTACATTTAATATTAATGTTATTAATACAGTAAACTAATTGAATTAATTTTCCTTTTTAACAGACTTCAAAAACAAGGAGAACGTTCTCAAAAAACCAGTAGATACGTTTTCTATTATACCTTTATTTTTTTTAAACAATAAAAGTCGTGCATACTCTTTTTTTTTAAACATAAACAGAAAATGAATTCGATAGTTGTTTTACTTTATTTATTTTAGTTGTACTTAAGTAATGTTCGGAGACCCGGGACATTAGCCCGAAAAAATATTTAGTTGTACGGCGTCTCCACTTTGTCTCTGTTCTTTTTCCACCTGTTTCCGATCACTGCTCATCATTCATAGAAAAGGGAGGCTCCTCCGACCAGACGGGTGTCGTGTCAGGTGGGCAACTGCCCGACGATTGATGGCGGGACGTTGTATATATCGACGGTGTAGTATCAATATCTAGTTAATAACTACAAAACCATGATTTTACAGGAGGCGAAAAAAAAACGTTTCATTTCTATAGTTTTTAACATTTGAATCAAAAAGTAACCTATATATTTTAAAAAAAATTGGAATCGCCTGTGATGGTGATAAATATTTCAGTTCTGGGATATAAATGTTCATACTCTACCTACGAATATGCAATAAAGTGATAATCGCTAAAATGTTAGTTATTAGATATTGATACTTCACTGTCGATACGCTAGTTACGCGGGAAACTTTGCTTGCGCGATGCAGGATTTTGCGTGACGTCAGTGTGACACGTAGTTCGCATATGGCGATGTAGATGCCGCCACACTATGTTGTGGTTGGTTTTTAGATGAATAAGAGCATTCATATTGCACTGAGTGACTACATTCTGCTATTGCCGAAGACAGGATCCTCTTGTCTGCTATTAAAATAATTCTGCAATCTTCTGTAACTCTTGGGAGCACAGGATGCATTAAAATGACAGATTTTTAGGTCCAGATGCAGGTTTTTATTGGTGTTAATATTTTTTTACAAAATTATGGCGCATAAATTCGTGTGAAGCCAATGGCGGATTTTTACAACCAGAAATAACAGAAACTGAGCTGTCAGCTGTCACTTTACTGATAGATTAATGTTGCCAGCTATTCAATCTAAGCTACTAATACTCGTATTATTCAAGAATTAAATATGTAAATAGAAAAATAAAATAGAACTGAAATTAATGTTAATAACGCGTCGTCAACACGGACATAAATGTAAATTGCTTGTTGAATGCAAGAGTAACAGTTGTATAATCTAAGTGCCTCGTTGGTGTAGTAGTCGCAAATGCTATTGCAGAGCATGAGGTCCTGGGTTCGATTCCCGAGTCGGACAAAGTGTTCTTCTTAATATTTTTTTTACAATGTTCGCACATATAGGAGCAACAAGAATAATATACCCAGGATTTTGTAATATCTTGATTTAAAAAGAATGTCCTTGGAGTTTCTTGCCCGTTCTTCTCCATAGAGATCTACGTTTTAGAATTGGCAACTAGCTTCAACGTTCTGAATAACTGACCCAACTCTTACAATTCAAAAGTGCTTGTAAATGTTTTAATTTAAATAAATGCTTTGAGTTTGAGTTTGAGTGGGAATCCTCTCTGGAAGTTAAATAGTAAAAATATACTTACAATGCCCAAATTCCTCCAGTCAAGAAGATCTGACAATCTTTCAGTTCTGTTCCTCTGAATGATACGCTGCCGCCGTGTGAGCCTGGGAAACAAGAAAAACAAAATCTTTAATATCAATTATGAAAAATTAGTTTTTGGACTCCATGCATCGTATTTACATCACAAATAAAGCATCTAGAAATATTTATGAAGTGAAAAGAGTTACTAAATGAATTCGCCAAAAGTACCGAAATTGGATAAACAAACATAGCATTATTTTTTCACTCCTCTTGTTCAAAAAGTCCGTCATTATAGTGTACCAGAGCGGAGATAAAATAGTATATTTTCCTCTAGGAGAACAAGTATTTTTTTAAATTTTTGTCTGTTACAAACGAGCTAACAGAAGCGAAAAAGTCTTAATTCGTAAGTAAAATAATCGTGAATAAAGACTCGACTTGTTACCGTTTCATAAAAAAGAATAACATTTTATTATTGAAAATGGAACTAAATGAATGCGTGTATTCCGTTGTCAATTTTTAATAAAATAAACTATTTAATATTGTATTGGATTATTTTATTTTTCTCGCTGTTTCTTGTTGTTGTTGTTGTTGTTGAAGTTGTTGTTGTGTTGTCAATAGTGTCAGTTCCTAGCATCAGGTGGAATGACATCTCACTTTAAGATGGATCCTCAGCTGTAGCCCGCCAAAATAAAATTTTGTTTGGTTTTCTGCAAATTGCAGCTCTGTTTTACGTCGTATGTTGATCAAAATGCGATTCGCGATGATATATTTACTGAATAAAAAAATCATCAATTTCATATTTGGAAATTTGTTCCATCCAAGAATTTCTTTTTTTAATTTTATTATTCTTAGGTGGAACAAATTTCCAAAGTTTGACGATTGATATGAAACGTACGATTATTATTCAGTAAATATATCATTCCTACAGTCGCTTGTCGCATTTTGATCAACATACGAAGTAAAACAGATACCAAAGAAAATTTTAATTTGGCGGGCTACAGCTAAGGATCCCCCTTAACGTGCTTTCCGAAGCACGGAGAGGTCTCGGTATCATCAATCTCTGGCCCTTATAATTATTTATTTGGAGTCGGCGGATCAGGTATTCTCCTTCCACACTTCTCCATCAGTCGTCATCTCGGTAGTCACCCCCCTTTCTATCCATATCATCTTTCACACAGTCCATCCATCGATTCTTTGGTCTTTGTCGACTCTCATAGTTATAGTTGTCTGGTTTTTTTTTTGCTGACCTGCGGGGTAATTACGTAACACACTAACAGTAGGAATGGGTTTCATTTTGACAGTTCAACAACATTCATTGCGTTATTTACGTCGTTGAGCAGACACATTTTTTGCACATATGAAGCAATGGTTTAGCAATAGGCTTCAAAATGATTCAAATTGTGATAGATCGTGTGTTACGTAATTAGGGTGCTGGGCTTTTTGGCGTATAGAGGTATTAGGAACAGGGTGTAAAGCTTACTCATACTCTATTGAAAAGGGAGGATCCTCCGACCAGACGGGTGTCGTGTCTGGTGGGCTACTGCCCGACGGTTGATGTCGGGATGTTGTATATATGCTAGTTGCGCGGTAAACTCTGCTTGCGCGATGTAGGATTTTGCGTGACGTCAGTGTGACGTGTAGCTCGCATGTGGCGATGTAGATACCGCTACAGGCGCAGCCGCGAGGCACACTTTCCCGCTAATTTCTCACAACGCCCTTTACACTTTTTATTTATTTTATATTTTTTTACGTGTATATCTTGTGTTGTGTGTCTTGTAGTCTGTGCTAAATAAATATTTTTTCTTTTCTTTTTCTTTATTTATTTATTTTATTATTTATGTACACACAGTAAAATAGATACAGATACGGCATATTAGTATTAAGTACAAAGGTACTACTTATTTCTTAAGAAATTTATTCCAGCTGACCTCTTCTTTCTTGCTTTTTTCTTCCTTTCTTTATTTCTTTTCATAGCCATCCACATTTACACTCAAAACTTTACTCACGACATTTTCCTCGATCGTTACGTTTTTGAGTACTAAAATATCAGTTACTTACTTGGTAAAATCGTACATGTACTGCGCAAGTTGCTGTACAGATCCTTCGAGCGAAATGTATCGACGATCCACAACGTAGATACCGTAAGACATGGGATCCGCTATGTGTTCCTGCATGAAGCAGCCAAAACCTGAAAGAATGATATTAAAATTAGAAATATTTTAGTTCATATTGACTGACTGCCGGCGTTAGGGTAGCGCGCGGCTGGCGACCGCCCAGGGCGCTAGAGGTGAAGGGGCGCTGAAGGGGCTGTGACTAGGCGCCTCGCGCACCTCTAGCGCCTGCAGAGTACTTTTGTTTTAGTTTGTTTGGGGTTAGAAAATATTAAAAATTGTTGAGATCTCTTCGCTTGCTCTTGCATCAGACATTCTCTGAATTCTCAACCTTTTCTGCATAAGCTGACAAAGTAACTCCTATTTCTTTATGAACGGACAAAAGAAAACCTAGACAGACCCTTGAAACTTTTCACCCCTCTGTAGAGAGGGGCGAAAAAAATTCAGTTTTTTTTTATTACAAAGACTTCAAACAAACATCCGAAAGCTCATAAAATTTTCTCCACTAACCTGACAGGTTGGTGGTAACGCTGGGGATGCCCATGACGGTGCACTCGGCGGGCGTGTAGCCCCACGGCTCATAGTACGACGGGAACACGCCCAGGTGGCAGCCGCGCACAAACTCCTCGTAGTCCAGACCGAACAGGGGGTTGGTGGAGGTGAGGAATTCTGGGTGGAATATTACCTGGAAACGAAACAATGTTGAAGCTTTTTCATAAAGTTTTAAGACATTTAAAGTGACGATTATAATAGAATAGAATAGAATAGAATACTCTTTATTATGTACACGATAAAAATTACAGATATAAATGTAGACATTTTACACAGGGTGACACAATGGGCGGTCTTATCGCTAAAAGCGATCTTTTACAGACACCCTTTGGATGGATTCAAGGGAGAAGGAGAGACAATAATGCAGGTAGTCAGTGGTGTACCATTTACATATACAACAAATACATACATACATAAAACATATACTTATCTAAATATAATATATACAATAATAAACATGAAACAAGAGCAAGGAAACTAAATGTAATGATGATGTTTAAGGAGAGAGGAAGTGTTTTTTAAACATAATTTTAAAAGTGGACAAAGATTGAGCACGCCTTATCGACTCGGGCAAGGCATTCCATAACCGTACTGCTTGAACTGTAAAAGACTTGTCATAAAAACTGGTGGAATGCATCGGCATCTCTAGTCTTAAGTTATCACATTAAATAGTACAGGGGTTATTACAACTTATTATCAGTCCGTTAGCGACTGCATCATTTTCATAACAGACATTATTGTAACTAAATAAATTCGTTCAACAATTATTGATACAAAACACAAATTTGTACAGTTTCATAGATCAAAAACTTATAATTCAGAGTAAACATTGGCACAAACAAGACACTGTCTGATGGCTGTTAGGCTTCCTTTTACTATTTTATTCTTGAACTCTATATTATGCGACGAGTGTGTGCTGTGGGTGGGAACTATGCACGGCTATACTGCATTTATAACATTTATTGATATAAAGTATGCTATGCAGTCCCCAGAACTGTCCATAGACGGCAGGTGCGTGCAGGCAAACTCTTTGCAGTAGGTACCTGCCGATCTAACACAGGTCTACGTTCACCAGTTCGGCGAATGGCAGCTACCTATAATGAATCATTCGAATAGATTGATATATTTACATGCTCCTTGAAAAGGTTTCGTGGCCTTTTGTATGAGACACTTGCACTACTGGACAATTTTTTTATTTTTTTTTATTTTTTGTGTTTCAAATACCATTTCTGTATGCATAAACAGTTCACGTCCTAGTGACTTTAAGGTTTAATTTATTTATAGTAATCTGTGAACAGCGCTGTGGGCTACATTATTACTTAAGTTATATAAGTTTTTCTGATTGTAATATTGCATAATATAGCTGTTTGTTGTTCCTATTTAATAAAAATAAAAAATAAAATAAAAGGTACAAATAACATTCCAACAATATTTTTATGAGAATGAGACAACCGAATTAGTTACGTTTCGTCGACCACGACACTTTTTTACTGTTGTCACTCACTTCACACCTTTGCCGATGCCCGGCGGTACCGTCCACCGAGGAGGCGCCACCGTCAGCGCCGCATTCCGGCCGGTTGGAGCCTCACGTCGCTCTCGTTAGATGGCGTTAGCAGATCAATAAACAACACAATTAAAATAATTAGATAACTCACCTTAACTTTATCGTTGACTGTGTTAAAAAGTTCACATCTTCTAATGGAATTCAATACGGGATCGCTCCAGTCATCCACCTGAACAAAAGAAATCATTTATAAACTTACATTTTTGAAAAACCTGCCATGTGTTAGTTAAGTTATCTATAAAAACGGTAAAAAAAAGTCATGTCTGTTGTATGGAAGCCCCTTTAAATATTTATTTTATTCTGTTTTTTTGTATTTGTTGTTATAGCGGCAACAGAAATACATCATCTGTGAAAATTTCAATTGTCTAACTATCACGATTCATGAGATAAAACCTGGTGACAGACGGACAGACAGACGGATGGACAGCGGAGTTTTAGTAATAGAGTCCCGTTTTACCCTTTGGGTACGGAAGCCTAAAAAAAGAAAGAAAAATGGGTTTATTTGTCACAGAATCACGTACGACGCCGGGCCCGGTACTGCGCGCGCAAGACGGCAGGACTGCGTCGCACTGCGCTCGAAACGTATTAATTGTATGAAAAAAAAACAACCGCCCGTGCGTTTGTACGACTCCCGCACCGCTCCGGCGCCACCACAGTCCGGCGCTTAAATTGAAAGAGCCCCATAGAAGGTTTTTTTTTAATTCACCCCCTTAATAACCCAAATAGGGGATGAAAGATTAAATGGAAGTTCGTAAACTTTACCGGTGGGAAATCCCATCGGGCACACGACTTGTAATGGGGTTAAAAACTGAAAGCTCGTCATAGATGGCAGCACTGTTCAACGTCTACAAATCGCCATTGTTTTTTTTATGTTTGCTTTTGTGTCGACCACAAATTAAACAAAAACTATATAAATATGTATGAGACTTGGAGGGTACCACTATTAAAAGACGAGCTAAAGAAAATTTAACCTTATACCACTCGTAAAAAAAACAGATTTAGTGGAAATAGGTTATCTTGTCAAAGATAAGACCACCAAAAATTAACTCCAAGTTAACAACTTGAAGTTAAGTTTTGGTGAATATTGGAGACGTACAACAGAAATAACCTGATCGGAGTCGAAAACTAACTCGAGGATGATCTTCCAGACTGAAAAACTTCAGAGATGTTAATTCTAGCGCTGATCTAATATGATAATATAAACACACACCTTTACTATAATTTACTTAATATCACACCACAAGTGCCTGTAGGTAATAAAAACGGACTTATTTCTCTTGGGAGCACCTGTATACGAATTTCTGCCATAAGTCTCCAGGTTTAAAAAGAATAGCACATAGTCTTGACGAAATATCGGGATTCCAATTTTTTTCGGAAAGTTTTCTTCCATAATTTTCGTATTGTAACATCTTTAGCAAATACATGGGTCCCCGTTATTATACAGTCAACAGCTGCGCAACGGGGAATATTAATTAGCTATGCGTAAAAGAAGTCGCTTATTTACAAAAAATGTATTGATAGTAACAGCTATAGAGATATGAAGAACAGATTGTAAAGTTCACTCAAACTCTATGGAAAAGGGAGGATCCGCCGACCAGACGGGTGTTGTGTCTGGTGGGCAACTGCCCGACGATTGATGTCGGGACGTTGTATATATGCTAGTTGCGCGGTAAACTCTGCTTGCGTGATGCAGGATTTTGCATGACGTCAGTGTGACGCGTCGCTCGCATGTGGCGTTCTAGATACCGCTACACAGCTAGCTGTCAAATTCTTGGACTTTGGATAGTAGCGACATCTAAAGTGAGCAAGTGGCAGTTTTTATCCTCATTAAATAAAACGGTAGTTTTTTCAACTTACAACATTATGCGTGGTGATGGGCGGTAGTCCGTCTCTCTGTAGACTGTAAATACACCTCTTTAGACGCACTGTGTCTTCTTTTAGCATCAGGTCGGATGAGTCGGGTAAATGGCCACTGTAATAGATATATATTTTATTAGATGTGACGTTTTCGCTATAGAAAAATGTAAATTAAGAGGCAACATATATTATAGTATTATAGTACAGAGGAGGGGGGCGGGACGCCGTGAGCCTTGACGAATGAGCCGCCTGCACTGCCCCCCTGTGAGCCACGCACGTACCTAAGGCGAGGTACAGCGGTATGGGTCACAGTATAATAAATTATTTTTGGTAATCTTGACATGACGGTGAAGCTCGAAGTTTTCGTTGGAAAATTTTTTATTGGGGAATGTCTATTTTCAAATGTGTGGAATTGTGTTCAATCACACATATTACAAATTAAAGTTGCCTTTCTGGTTCTATGTGTGACCGCGGTCTTCGCCTACGCAATGGATTGATGTGGTTTTTTAACCATTTAGAGAATTTATTCCAGAAGGTTAATGTGTCAAACTCAAAGCATTTATTTCATATAAACCAATTACAGGCACTTTTAAATTGTCAAGGGGTCGGTCAGTCAGAAAGATGAAGCTAGTTGCCCGTTTCTATCTCAATTTAAATGAATAATTTTTAATTTAGTTTAATTGTGTGATCCAAAGTTGATTTAAGTAAATAAATAACAATAATATCACATAGATTGGGACAGTAGTGTTTGTCCTACATCCAGCAACGAGTCCTATATCCAACAGTCGGTCCTATGACCGGCATTGGATAACATTAGGGACGATTCTTTATTCTGCAGTTGTTCCTTTACCGCTGGCTACACTCACGCGAGACTATACCCAGCACACTCACCTCATATAGACGTCGCAAATTCTCTTGCCTATTTTCTCCTGTATTTCACTGGTGGCTCTTAACGCTTTGGTCACGGCATGGAAATATCATGAAGGAGCCTGTCCTATGTCCAACAGTGGGTCCTATATATCAGTTAGTTACTTTAGACAGGGTCCTTTATCAGTTAGTTACTTTAGACAGGGTCCTATATCAGTTAGCTACTTTAGACAGGGTCCTTTATCAGTTAGTTACTTTAGACAGGGTCCTTTCTCAGTTAGCTACTTTAGACAGGGTCCTATATCAGTTAGCTACTTTAGACAGGGTCCTACATCAGTTAGCTACTTTAGACTGAGTCCTAAATCAGTTAGCTACTTTAGACAGGGTTGTATATCAGTTAGCTACTTTAGACAGGGTTGTATACAGTTAGCTACTTTAGACAGGGTCCTATATCAGTCAGCTACTTTAGACAGGGTCCTATATCAGTTAGCTACTTTAGACAGGGTCCTATATCAGTTAGCTACTTTAGACAGGGTATTACATCAGTTAGCTACTTTAGGCAGGGTCCTATATCAGTTAACTACTTTAGACAGGGTCCTATATCAGTTAGCTACTTTAGACAGGGTCCTATATCAGTTAGCTACTTTAGACGGGGTCCTATATCAGTTAGCTACTTTAGACAGGGTCCTTTACCCTGCACACTCACCTCAGACAGATGTCGTACATTCTCTTGCCTATTTTCTGCTGTATTTCATTGATGGTGTCTCTTAGCGCTTTGGTCACGGCATGGCCGCGGAGGCTCTCCACGTTGAAGTTGTTGGTTTTGGCGGGAAATATCATGAAGGCTACCACTGTTGTGTCGGAACCTGATGACTGAAAAAAGGAGGGATATTAGTTATTTTTAGGCTGAATATTAATGCTAATAGCTAGAGAATGAAGGATTAAATAAACAAAGATTTCTGAAAAAAAAATTGAAGTAGTAAATATTTACCTTCAAATAATGGTTCAATCTAGCTAACGCTTCAATGAATACGTCAGCTCCCTTGTTACCGAACTCGTACCGACCCGCGATGAAGAAGTATAGCGTCTTGTCGAGGTCGAAATTGAAGTGACTGTGAACAAAATTTTAGATTTAGTTTGTTATCCTACATTTACAGTGTTATAGTGATCTTGTAGCGCTCGAATGACGTTGGCAGGGGGCGGCGGCGACTTCTCGCGTCCGGCCATGGTACGGAGCGAGAGGGAATGGGAAGCCGTCACCTCCTTCTGCGAAGCAGTAATGCTCGCGAAGGAGGAGGCGGAGCGCGTGAGGGAGAGGCAATCGCTGCGCCCTCGCGCCCCTAGTCACCGCAGGAGGAGACACCCTGGGCGTCGGGAGTCGATTGCCGACTCCCGGCGACCGTAGGCGCGGGCTTGCGGACGGCGAGCAATGGGCAGCTCGTCCGGTAAGGACCAGGCCCGGGGCGACGGCGCGTCGTGTTCCACGCGCGCCTCAAAGAGATGTCAGCACCATTGACGGGGTCCGATAGGAACCGATGCCTGCCGGGGTCGCGGATTGTTCGAAAGAGTTACCGTGGCCCTGGCGCACAGACAACTGAAGGAATACGGGTGGGTTTTAGTCAGTAAGAGTCTGACACGCCCGTCCGCTCCGCTCAGAGCTCCGGTCATTGATAATTTCCCACCAAAAAAATAAAATAAATGGGGCGCTGTTGGTATTTTTTTTTGTTTTCATCGCCATATCATAGTAAAAAAATATTCAACGCTAAAAAGCAATAGAAAGTACTTTAAAAATAATAACACACACACTTATCCGCGCCGGTCAATTCGTCCGATTTGGCGCGGATAAGTGTGCGAGGTGTCATAGGATTTCATACAAGTAATTCTAAAATTCGATACTTTCGGCTCCTTCGCTTCCTTCGACTCTGATAAGTGTGCGTTTACCTTAAATGCGGGGGTGCTATAGGTACACCTCTGCCTAACTCTTCGGGGATTACAAGCGTGATGTTTGGTTATGTTATTTACCCATAAAAGTGTCCTCGAGCGAACTCATTGATCTTGTCCTTGGCGAGCGCGTGGAGGTTCTGGAACTCGTGCAGCGCGGAGAATTTCTTTACGTTCAGCCCGTTAGGAGTTATGATGTCAGCTTTGCGTTTGAGGAGGTGTTCGGCTTCGTATCCTGGAGAGAAACAGAAAAAAATATAAAAGTCGGGTATAAAAATGGAGTATACTTAATTAATAATGCGAGTCTACCAAATTTTGTACGCCTATCCACGATGTCAATACAAAATTTTATATTTTATTTTATTTCACAATTAATAAACTCAAACTCAAAGCATTTATTTGAAATAAACCAATTACAGTCACTTTTGAATTGTCAAGGGGTCGGTCAGTCAGAAAGATGAAGCTAGTTGCTCATTCCAAAGCGTAGTAGGTACGTATGGAGAAGAACGAGCAAGAAAGTCCACGGACACTTAAATCAAAATATAGTTACAAAATGTTGGTTACATCATTCATGCATCGTCTTCACATATGATTACATAATTAATGTGAACTTACATAATATTGTAAAATATTTTAAAAGAGTAACGGTGGAGTTTCTTGCCCATTCTCCTCCATACGAAACTACCTTTTGGAAGGCGCAACTAGAATCAATTCTATTTTTTTGTAAATTTTGACGTTAAAAAGTGCCTTTTATGTGCCTATTTGAAATAAATGATTTTGACTTTTGACTTTGACATGTTGAAATTATGCATGTGAGAACGATGCAGAACGTTATAAGCGTCCGTAACAAACAACCTCTAACCCCAAACGCATATACCGCCTCCGTTCCGTCGTGGGGATTAAAAAGACAAAAACAATTGAGTTAATTTACTATCGGTCTATTTTATCACCTTTGGATAAATTTCGTAATCTGTCCCACAGCCGAAAATCGCATTTTGATCTACATCGACGTAAAACAGAGCTGCAATTTGCAAAAAACCAAAGAAAATTTTAATTTGGCGGACCACAGCTGAGGATTCACCGTAATATTTAGCGATCGGTAGTTTGCGACAGCGTCACTATCTATGTCGAGACTACCGATCCTTTTTTTTTTTTTTTGGGTGGGAAATCATCAAATGACCTCTCCCGCTCTGGGCGGAGCGGAAGGGCGTATCACAGACTCTTACTGACTAAAACCCACCCGTGTTCCTTCAGTTGCCTGTGCGCCAGGGCCACGGTAACTCTTTCGAACAATCCGTGACGCCGGCAGGAGACTGCCGACCAGCGACAAAAATCGGTCGCTAAGTCGTATCGATGTCAAATTCCTTTAATAGATTTTCAAACTTATGCTTTGGAAATAAAGTTGAAAATCTATTAAAGAAATTTGACATCTATTGGACTTAACAACCGATTTTTGTCGGTATCTAAATTCCTTTAATAGATTTTCAACCTTATGCTTTGGAAGTAACGTAAAAAATCTATTAAAGGAATTTGACAACGATATGACTTAACGACCGATTTTTGTCGCTATGTCGAGACTGCAGGGGCAGGTCCTCAATATGTGGTGATGTCTCGCTTACTTAGATAAAGAATAGCACAACTCAAACTGCCTCTTTTTTCAGTAACAGCAAAAACGTTTTATTTGACCGATTTAAAATTATTATTGTACGATGTTGTATATTAATTTACTAAGATATTAATTTGCTCAATTAATATCTTAGTTAAATAATATACAACATATCGCTCATTGACAACAAGGGTGCAGTTACTGGAATCGCACCGGAACGTCAACTTCAGGGCGTTCGTCGTGCGTATACCGAACTGTTATCTGCCCCTCGTCATGGAAGAATACTTTTGGCCGCAAGACGTGGTGTTCTGTCGCTTCCGCGGACAAGTTCCACTGGACAGCACAAAGTCTAGATAGTGCTAAGGGAAGCCCTACCAACATAGTTTTAAGCCTTTTTATTAACACAAGTTTTGTTGATATAAAAATATGTATGTTTAGGTTAAGGTATTTTTCTATGGGCCTGTGTCGCCTGAAATAAATGGTATTATTATTATAACAAAAAAATCGGCAATTTTGAGTTAAGTATACAGGTGAACGCAGCAAATTTTATTCTTTTTGCTACACAAACGACGTTACGCTAAAGCCTAAAAATGAGAGAGCTAGAAAGATGTGAGTTTATGATTCCTCGACCTCTTTCCACTACATTTGAATTTTTAAATTACCATATCCAAAAATTGCTCTTTTTGAATTATGTCAAGCTTCTCGCAAATGAACGATGTATACAGAATCCGATAGTCGCAATAACTGGATTTTGGATTATTTTGAATTGTGTCACCCTTTATCTAGGTAGATTATGATAAACTTACCAGTAATATCCGAATCGGTAGGTGCGATTATGAAGAACTTACCAGTAATATCCGAAACGGTAAGTGCGATTATGAAGAACTTACCAGTAATATCCGAATCGGTAGGTGCGACTATGAAGAACTTACCAGTAATATCCGAAACGGTAGGTGCGATTATGAAGAACTTACCAGTAATATCCGAAACGGTAGGTGCGATTATGAAGAACTTACCAGTAATATCCGAATCGGTAGGTGCGATTATGAAGAACTTACCAGTAATATCCGAAACGGTAGGTGCGATTATGAAGAACTTACCAGTAATATCCGAAACGGTAGCTGCGATTATGAAGAACTTACCAGTAATATCCGAAACGGTAGGTGCGATTATGAAGAACTTACCAGTAATATCCGAAACGGTAGGTGCGATTATGAAGAACTTACCAGTAATATCCGAAACGGTAGGTGCGATTATGAAGAACTTACCAGTAATATCCGAAACGGTAGTGAAGATATGCGTCATGTGTGCGGCTGCCCGCTCCATACAATAGCGGTGATAGATCTGTCTCTTCCCTGCTTCTTCGTCTACGGAGAACTGTAAACAAAAAAACATAAACATTCCTTTAAGAACAGCTCCTGCAGTCTCGACATTAGACAGCGACAAAAATCGGTCGTTAGGTCTAATCGATGTCAAATTTCTTTAATAGATTTTCAACTTTATGCTTTCGAAATAAAGTTGAAAATCTATTAAAGGAATTTGACAACCATACGGCTTACCGAACTATTTTTGTCGCTATCTAATGTCGAGACTGCCGGCCCAGGTGTGATTTGAAGGTAAATTAATATCAACTTTAAGTACGTGGAAATAAAGTCGAGATACATAATAAACTTTACCACACGCGTCAGTTTGATTTGCCATTATATAAATAAATTCACTCAATCTCAGAGAATTCATTTCAAACTAGCTTCTGGCCACGATACGCCCGCGTGGATGTCGAAAATTATCCCACGGGAACGTGCTACCTTCATCCCCTATATCCCCCCCTTTAGGGATATTTTTGAGAAAAAAAGTAGCCTATATCCTACCCCAGGATGCCGTCTACCTTCTTGCCAAATTTTATCGAATTCCGTTCAGTGGTTTAGACGTGAAAAGGCCACATACAGACAGAGTTACTTTCGAATTTATAATATTAGTTTGGATAAACCATTGACAAGCACCTTTGAATTATCAAGGACTTAGCAAGTCAACAAGTTAAAGCTAGTTTCCCGTTCCAAAGTCTTACACGTCGTCGTCGCCATATTTTTGACTTTATTTCACCATTAGCTATGTTGATATTTGTTTGGCAGTGGTGCTTCGCCAGGTCCAGTATTTACTCGAGCATTAGGTCGCGGATTTTTATGGTGGGTACACATAATTATGTGTAACGTAACATTAAATGTAACATACGGTGAAACGAACATGAAATATAAAATACGTTGAAACGGACATGAAATATAACATACGTTGAATCGAACATGAAATGTAACATACGTTGAAACGAACATGAAATGTAACATACTTTGAAACTAACAGGAAATGTAACGTATGTTGAAACGAACATGAAATGTAACATACTTTGAAACTAACAAGAAACGTAACATACTCGTACGTTGAAACGAACATGAAATGTAACATACTTTGAAACTAACAGGAAATGTAACATACGTTGAAACGAACATGAAATATAACATACGTTGAAACGAACATGAAATGTAAAATACGTTGAAACTAACATGAAATATAACGTACGTTGAAACTAACAGGAAATGTAACGTATGTTGAAACGAACATGAAATGTAACGTACTTTGAAACTAACAGGAAATGTAACATATGTTGAAACGAACATGAAATGTAACGTACTTTGAAACTAACAGGAAATGTAACATACGTTGAAACGAACATGAAATGTAACATACTTTGAAACTAACAGGAAATGTAACATACGTTGAAACGGACATGAAATATAACATACGTTGAAATGAACATGAAATGTAAAATACGTTGAAACTAACATGAAATATAACGTACGTTGAAACTAACAGGAAATGTAACGTACGTTGAAACGAACATGAAATATAACATACGTTGCAACGGACATGAAATGTAAAATACGTTGAACCTAACATGAAATATAACATACGTTGAAACGAACATGAAATGTAAAATACGTTGAAACTAACATGAAATATAACGTACGTTGAAACGAACATGAAATATAACATACGTTGAAACGGACATGAAATGTAAAATACGTTGAAACTAACATGAAATATAACATACGTTGAAACGAACATGAAATGTAAAATACGTTGAAACTAACATGAAATGTAACGTACTTTGAAACGTAACAGGAAATGTAACATACGTTGAAACGAACATGAATTGTAACATACTTTGAAACTAACAGGAAATGTAACGTATGTTGAAACGAACATGAAATGTAAAATACGTTGAAACTAACATGAAATGTAACGTACTTTGAAACTAACAGGAAATGTAACATACGTTGAAACGAACATGAATTGTAACATACTTTGAAACTAACAGGAAATGTAACGTATGTTGAAACGAACATGAAATGTAACGTACTTTGAAACTAACAGGAAATGTAACGTATGTTGAAACGAACATGAAATGTAACGTACTTTGAAACTAACAGGAAATGTAACGTATGTTGAAACGAACATGAAATGTAACGTACTTTGAAACTAACAGGAAATGTAACATATGTTGAAACGAACATGAAATGTAACGTACTTTGAAACTAACAGGAAATGTAACATACGTTGAAACGAACATGAAATGTAACATACTTTGAAACTAACAGGAAATGTAACATACGTTGAAACGGACATGAAATATAACATACGTTGAAACGAACATGAAATGTAAAATACGTTGAAACTAACATGAAATATAACGTACGTTGAAACTAACAGGAAATGTAACGTACGTTGAAACGAACATGAAATATAACATACGTTGCAACGGACATGAAATGTAAAATACGTTGAACCTAACATGAAATATAACATACGTTGAAACGAACATGAAATGTAAAATACGTTGAAACTAACATGAAATATAACGTACGTTGAAACGAACATGAAATATAACATACGTTGAAACGGACATGAATTGTAACATACTTTGAAACTAACAGGAAATGTAACGTATGTTGAAACGAACATGAAATGTAACGTACTTTGAAACTAACAGGAAATGTAACGTATGTTGAAACGAACATGAAATGTAACGTACTTTGAAACTAACAGGAAATGTAACGTATGTTGAAACGAACATGAAATGTAACGTACTTTGAAACTAACAGGAAATGTAACGTATGTTGAAACGAACATGAAATGTAACGTACTTTGAAACTAACAGGAAATGTAACGTATGTTGAAACGAACATGAAATGTAACGTACTTTGAAACTAACAGGAAATGTAACATACGTTGAAACGAACATGAAATGTAACATACTTTGAAACTAACAGGAAATGTAACGTATGTTGAAACGAACATGAAATGTAACGTACTTTGAAACTAACATGAAATGTAACGTACGTTGAAACTAACATGAAATGTAAAATACGTTGAAACGATTATGAAATGTAACACACGTTGAAACTAACATGAAATGTAACGTACGTTAAAACTAACATGAAATGTGACGTACGTTGAAATGAACACGGCGTTCAAATATATGCAACGCAATATGAAATGTAACATATTAAAACAATTTGCCTAGATTTTGTGTTAACCCACCATTAGCTTGATAAATTCCAATGTAGTACGGTAATCATAATATCCTACTATAATATTATAAATGTGAAAGTGTGGATGTTTGGATGTTTGTTACTCAATCACGCAAAAACGGCTGAACGGATTTGGATGAAATTTGGCACATAGGTAGACCATGACTTGGATTAAAACATAGGATACTTACTATCCCGATATTTCACCGGGATCGAGACTTATGCGGGTGAAACCGCGGGGCGCAGCTAGTTAGAAATATATTGAACATATAAGAGATGTGTAAAAATTTTTTTGTACAGTTGCCAGCACATCAAGTTACCACAAAACTGTCAGATTTTCTCATTCCATTTCGAACTTAACCATCAACATTTTAAGGTTCAAAATTGTTTGGAGAAATTTGACAGTTTCGTGTAGCTTGATCTGCGGGCGACTGTACAAAACAGTAAATTCTATCTATGATATTAAAAATATATCATAATAAACATGATGATGATTTTTCACATTCTCTTGGTAAAAAATTAATATAGGAAAGAATCAAGCGGTTTGCATTGGTATTTATTACCTTATCCAAATTGTTGTAGAAATCAGTGTTGCCAGCGCACAAGTATCTTCCAAGTAGGGTAGCGTGCGTCGTGAATACTGTTGCGACATCGACGTGACGGGTCCTGACAAAAAAGGCAATGTGTCGTTATTATGTACAAATTTTAAAGAGTCATACGTAATTAGATTTGGATATTCGGACGCATATTCACCTAAAGTTAAGATGTTGGCTAATTAATATGGAATGCGCTTTTGTATCGAAAAAAAATTTATGTTTTTTGTTTGTTGTAACTAACACATACCACCTCTCCTCTTACACCCTACATACACATATTTGCATCGGGGGTTAAACAATAATTTTAAATAAATATGCATCTGCATAGTTATGTAACCCAAGAATCCCGGGATTTGTTCTACAAAACAAAAAACAAAACCGCTTCCATACTTTTGTAGCGGCATCTACAACGCCACATGCGAGCTATGCGTCACACTGACGTCACGCAAAATCCTGCATCGCGCAAGCAGAGTTTACCGCTCAACTATCATATATACAACGACCCGACATCAATCGTCGGGCAGTTGCCCACCAGACACGACACCCGTCTGGTCGGAGAGTCCTTCCTTTTCTATGGAGGTATGAGTGAACTTTACACCCTGTTCCTCATACCCCAATAGCTGTCACTATCCATAATTTTTTGTAAGCAAACGACTTCTTTTATGCATAATTAATTAATATTTCCTGTTGCGCAGCTGTTGAATGTAAAATCCATCCATCCTCACAAACTTTCACATTTAATAATTCTCAAACTCAAACCATTTATTTCAAATAAACCAATTACAGGCACTTTGGAATTGTCAAGGGTTCGGTCGGTCAGTAAGATGAAGCTAGTTGCCCATTCCAAAGCGTAGTAGGTACCTATGGAGAAGAACGGGCAAGAAACTCCATGGACACTCTTTTAATCAAAATATGGTTACAAAATATTAGTTATATCAATCATGTCGAAATTATGCATGTGAGAACTATGCAGAACGTTAAAAGCGTCCGTAATAAAAAGACAAAAACAATTCAAATATTAAATCAAATTAAAATAAGCCGTGGCAGCTAAGAAATGACCAGTTCCTACTGACGCGACGGCGCTCGTTCACGAACATGACGTATGGATCAGCACCATTCAGCTCAACTATTTTGAAGAGAACTTAATGATCCAACACACGCGCCACCACCAGCGAGACATTTGAGTGAGCATGACATACTCTCAGCCGCCAGGGCACATTCAAGTCAATGAAAGACAAACCTAGTAAATGGTAGCTTTATAGTAGGTACATAGTACTCACACATGTACTATGCAATTATACAATACTAGTAGGATATAGACAATATTAGTAGGATATTAGTGTGGATGGATAATAAGCTCACCTGAGCATAATAAGCCCGATGCCAGCCTGCCACTCGTGGAAGTGAGCGACGACGCGCGGCGGAGTGTCGCTGTAGCCTTCCGCTGCCTTGCGGAACTGTAACAACATAAGCAGACATAATACAACAATGAAAACAAATCAGTTTGGGAAGAAATACCGTAGTATTGAGGTACAATCTGCAAAGGCGTGCGTCATGTCTCTTATTTACAGTACAACTAATTTCTTAATGTCCCTCGGCAAACTTCGTGTTTCGTCAGTCCGTGCAGACCGGACGCTCTCAATCGACTTGGAATACATTCCATTCAATTACTTGGAAGTATACTTCCAAGTCGATTGAGTGCGTCCGGTCTGCACCAAATGCAAATGGCAACTGATATAAATGATTATACAGGCAAATAAGTGATTTGATTTTGATAGAAATCCGACGACTGACGAAACACGAAGTTTGTCGAGGGATATTAAGAAAATAGTTGTACTGTAAGTACGTAGTCGACTTTATAACGTAACATAACATCACACCTGTGTTCCCCGAAGGGTTAGGCAGAGGTGTACCTATAGTACACCCACATTTCGCCAGTTATGTTTAAGTCCCATGTAACAGGGGGCGAGCCTATTGCCATCAACCGGGCACAAATCCAGACTCCGGGCTGCTACTGAGAAATTTTCTGGATTGGAACGTTTGCTGGATGACTAAAATCTAGATGAGGAAATCTGGATGGAGAAAATTCTGAATAAGGAAATTTCTGGATGGTGAAAATTTTTGGGTGGGAACAGTCTGGATGAGAAAAATTCTAAATCATGTAAATCCTGGACGATGAAAATTATGGATGATAAAAACTAGTGCTGATACTGAACACGTCAACAAACTGCGCCACCATCAATCCTAGTACCACAGTATCATTGGCCTCCACGTCTAAATGCGGTATGCCGCACGTGCTCCACAGCTCCTGTTTGTTCGTGTCCAGCTGCCACGCGCCGGAGCCGAAGTCGAACAGAATGATCTAAGGGTTGCTGTATACTAGCCAGCTGGCCAGTTACTGTGATATTGTAGTTGTAGAAACTACTAATCTTACCACTTGGTTGTGGAGGTCAGATAGGCAATCGCTCCATGTAAAATACTGGTATTCAGCTGCATCCGGTTAGACTGGAAGCCGACCTCGACATAGTTTGGAAAAGGCTAGGTAGATGATTATGATGATGACTATTGATTGGAAAACAGGTTCTGGATGGCGAAAGTTTAAGATGTTGAAAAAATCTGGATGGAGGAAATTTTGAATGGGAAAAATCTGGATAGGAGAAATTCTGGATGACGAACATTTTGGATGATGAAAATTCCGGATTGCAAAAAATCTAGATCATAAAATACTGACCTCCCCGATAAACTGCGCCACCATAAACCCTAGTATCACAGCATCATTGGCCTCCACGTCTAGATGCGGTATGCCGATGCCGCACGTGCTCCACAGCTCCTGTTTGTACCCGTCCAGCTGCCACGCGCCGGACCCGATGTCGAACAGAATAATCTGAGGGTTGCCATCTACTAGCCAGGTACCGGTGTGGACCTGGGGAAGAAAAGGAGTAGAGTTAAAGTAATTGTTTTAGAAAGAAATTTTTGCCATTTGGGGTTAAACACTAGGGCCGTGGGGTCCGAGTGCCCAGTTGGTTTTTCGGGACATTGCCAAGCGGTTGGTCGACTCTTCAAAGAGAAGAAAATTCTTCTTTTTGGCCAAAGAATCAGCATCGCTATACAACGTGGCAATCAATGCTGCCAGCCCTTTGGACACTTTCCTTTCCTGTTGACAGCGATGCGGACGAATTTTTTGCTGCCCTATGACCATTTCAGATACCAATCTACATGGTCTTCACATGATCTCATCAAGATTATGTCTGGACTTTAAGAGACTGTGACCTATGAGTTTGTTTCGGCCTTTCTTCTCTGAGTAGTCATATAGGAAACGCCGACCTCATCTAGTTTAAAAACTATGATTGACGTGAAAAGTGTTTGTACAAACCTACTTACAGAAATAAAATCATTTATCATTTATGATTCTTTTCCTTCTTTTTTATTTTTATTTACATGTACATACTATTAATAATATTTTAAGTGTGTTAGCTTGTATATATACTATCCAAAGAATAAATAATAAGTACCTATTTAGAAATTAGAAAATATTGATTCTAGGTTTAAAAATAAAATCACTATCTGCCTAGTTTTTTTCCAAATTGTAGGCATAAATATTAGATGTTATGTAGTGATTAAGTATTAACACATTCAGAAAGAAAGAAGAGAAAAATAGGAATAGGTTTATTTGTCACAGAAACACGTGCATACAAAAAAGATAATTTAGCTCTAATAATAAATTAAATTAAATTAAATTAAATATCGTTTATTTCAGGCAATTTAAAACCCATACCATACATACACATACTCTTAAATACAATATACATTAACATAATAACACAGATAGACAAATACAATAACAATGACTAAAACTAAACCTATATTAAAAGTCTTTTGCCTCTCTTGCAAGATGGACGACTCGGTACACAGCTTTTACAATTTCATTCCTACTCAGGGTAACACTTGTGTAGAATGACACTCTGAGCTTACTTAGCAGCGCGGAAAAGCCGGCAACGTTGCTCTCGGCGAACATGTCAGTCGCACTACACCGCCAGGGCAAGTTCATCATAGCCCGGTAAGCATTATTATACTGTACACGAAGAGTGTTATAAGCACTCCTCGTGTACTGGTACCAAAGTTGGCTGGTGTATAACGACTGACAGTAAGCCCTGAACAGCGTCACCTTAACTTGATTCGAGCAGTGATAAAAACGTCTAGCTAGCATATTGCCTCTACAAGCGATACTGCGTCTCTGTCGTTCCAAATCATCAACATCTGATAATAAAGAAAAACAAAAACAAAATAGATCTATAATCACTAGCATAAAACAGAAATAGTCGACAGCTGCACGTCATGACTGTGACAAGAAGGCTTCCACTCAGCATGATGCTGTGCTATGGGGGACCCACAGCATGATGCTGTGCTATGGGGGACCCACAGCACACCGCTGATTTTCAGTGGTAACCCGAAAAGGACGTACGGAAACCAAGCCTGGTTTTATTAATCGTACTATTATAGGTAACAAAATTAAATAAAATAAATAGTAAGCATTTAGAATACCAAGCAACTACTTTCACAACCAATTATATGAATAAATATCATTAAATAATATAAAAGTTTATTAATCTGCAGGCATTACCGTGCCTGCCACTTCTCAAGTCGTTGTAGTCTCATTTCCTACGAAATGTACGGGAAAAGTCGATTTCTGACTTTTCTAGTACTCAAACCTGAGTTGGTCCAATAGAAGTTTTTGATCAAATCAAATCAAATCATTTATTTTTTTGCCAACACGGGTAGGGGTATAGATGTTATACATGTTTTGATAATGTTCTCCATGCTCTGCCGTCACTTGGGCATGCAAAATTTAACACATAAATTAACAATCTACTATCAAAATAACATGCTCAATAACAATAAATATTACAAAATTATTCAATTGGAAAATCATTTTAACCATTTTATTTTTCAATGTCAAGAAGTATCTAGTAGTCAATAATTAAATAAATGTCATGCAAATAAAAATAGTGAATAAATAAATAAAAGTCCTAGATAAATAATAATTGTGAGTAATTAATGTTAATTTTCATGTCATTTTTGATCATTATATGAGACATGATCGAATGGCATAAAAAAAGTTTTTTGTGAAAATTGCCCATTTTCCTGCACACTGTAATTTTTTCCAAAATCTGTGAATGCAAATCACAATTTCTCAAAAAGTTAAGAAATGTCTCCTAAGACCGTTTTCCTGTAGCTACATCGGTTAAGGTAGCTGCCCTTGCTGCCCAATCTCAAAAATCCACCCTGTATAATGTACCCACCCAGAACTGCCTTACTGAGATGATTTATTGTTTACTAGCTTATATAAAGAAAGAAAGAAAGAAAGAAAATACGTTTATTTGCGGCCCGCTCCTTCGCCCACGTGGATGTCGGAAATTATCCCACGGGAACGTGCTACCGCAATAAATAGTATCCTATCATCCAAATTCATTCAGCCGTTAAAGCGTGAAAAGGTAACAGACAGACAGGTAATAAATGCATTTTTATTAAACAGGTTTATATGAGTCTAAATCATAATAATTAATTTTAATATCATCATAATTAATTTGAAATACTCTAGCGCCGCCATTGACCAAGTATTATCTACAAATTAGCTTAGTTATTTTATAACTTCTAATTTATTGTAATATCTTTTAAGTGGATGGACCGATTTAGTTGAAATAAATACTAAAATAAATAGGGGTTCCGACTATATTTCCAATCGAAGGGTGTTTTCGAAAAAGGATCAATGTTAAATTGATAAAACTTTAGAGGAAGCTTAAAAAACTTTTAAAAAATATGGAAATGTTGGAATAATAAAATCTAATATTATTTTATTTCATACAAGTATGTACACAAAAATACATTAAAAGCATTATATTTTTTTTTATGTTATTGTAGTTTTAGTTTAGACTTTGGTTGTTTTTCCAGAAACAATAATTTTGAAGCAACGTTTTGACCGGACTTCGGCTGTTTTTGCTCAGTATGATTCAGTAGCAAATACGCAGATTACAGAACAAAATACAGAGAATCCAAAGCCAAAGAAAAGATAAAAGATAAGATAAAGATATGCCGTATCTGTATCTATTTTACTGTGTGTACATAAATAATAAAATAAATAAATAAACAAAACCAATTTTTTTTGGAATATGTGACAAAGGTTGTTTTTCCAAAACACCTTTCAATTCCAATCTCTTAAAAGGACGTACACAAAAATTTCAATAAACATGTGAATTTTAAAATCCTGCCCTTGTGGGATGATTTTACATTGACAACGCTGAAATATTTTTTTTTGTTTCTTACTAAAAGCATAATGTTTAATTTTCATATACCTAACTTAAGAAATGCTAAGTTTCCCATAGAAACTTTCATCTCCGTATATCAGCCCCTTTTAGGATTATTTTTAAGACAAAATGTAGTCTATGTCCGTCCCCAGGATGCCATGTGTCTCCTTGCCAAATTTTATCGAAATCTGTTCAGTGGTTTAGGCGTGAAAAGGTAACATACAGACAGAGTTACTTTCGAATTTATAATATTAAGTATGGATATGTATAAATGAATATTCTTATTATAATTATAGTGGCGTAGGTGCGAATTAATTAAGCGATTTGGCTAATTTGGATTTGGCTAACTTATGTTTACAATTGTACGAGTGACGTCACAGCGCCAGCGGGGTAACACACTAACAGTAGCAAGGGCTTTCATTTTGACAGTTCATCAACATTCATTGCGTTATTTACGTTGTTGATCAGACAAATTTTTCGAACATATGAAGCAATAGATTAGCAATATCTTTCAAAATTATTCAGGTTGTGATCGATAGTGTGTTACGCAATGGGAGCTATCGTTTTTGTGCTCACCAGTTGGCGCCACTGGCGAGTAAGGTCCTGTCAGTACTTTTATATGATGTTTTGGATATGTTTAAGTACCCATAAATTCATAATAGATGTTTATTTTATTACATTTTAAAACTTCAAAATAATATTTAGATCATAATGTACCTAAAATTGGCAAGCATGAAGCAGACAAATATTATTCTTCCTTCAAGTGCTACCAAATTAGATCCTAACTTTTTACTTAAAATCTTAAGCCATAATTAATCAGGAATGGCACAACCATTACAACAATTATGAATCATTAGTTAAAATCCGTGATAAAAAATCCTGCAAACAGTGAACGTTCAGTACATTTGACATCTAGAGACCTTACTCTGCACTAGCGCCTCTAGCGGCGAACTCAAGCGCGGTAGCCCTCATTAGGGTGCAGGTGTCCAGTTAACTCGCACGGGTTGTAAATTGAGATTAAATTCGACGTCAAACGTACCTTGTAACCCTGGCTCCTCATAGCGTTGACAGCGGTGGTGAGTGGTGAGTTTGGAGGAAAGTCGGCCTCCTCAACTTCAGTACGAGCGCATTGTTCTTTGTAGGGTCCTGATAAAAATAAATATTAAAAGACATTTCATGAGTAAATGCAACATGGCACGGACGTAAAAATATAGCAGCGGGGTTTTATCGTGCACTGGATTTTCAACTCTTGGTGTTGAGTCGAGGGTTGAGAATCGAACAGTACATCCAAACGTGTCGAAAAACACCGTTGGATTTTCAACTCTCGGCGGTAAGCAGAGCGTTGAAAATCCAGTGTGCAATAAAATCCCGCCCGATATTTTTACGTCCGTGCCAACGTGGACTTAAAGAGTTATTGACCCAATCAATCAGGATTTCGGTCGATCGATTCTTATTTAGGTACAGTACAACTATTTTCTTAATGTCCCTCGGCAAACTTCGTGTTTCGTTAGTCGTTGGATTTCTATGATTTGCCTTTTGCACTTGGTGCAGACCGGACGATCTCAATCGACTTGGAAGTATATTCCAAGTGGATACTACGATATCCTGTATTTGGTTAGAAACTGCAATGGTTATGGGTACTTATAGTAAATCCACGCTATATTTTGCAGCAGTAGGTAAATTATGAGCGTTTAACATTCACACAATGAACGAAGATCGATAGTAGGAATCAACGTCGACTACAGACCATTCAATGTCGATTATTCGTAATTTACTTTCCCCCAAACCGGTCAATTTAGAGTTAAATTGATTCAACGTCGGCCGAATAACCAATTTAAACATTCAGCCAGGAGGCACCATCACAAATTATTTTTTCACTCCTCTTGCTCAAAAAATCCGTCTTTGTAACGTACAAAAGCGGAGATAAAATAGCATATTTTCCTCTAGGGTTTATTTTTAAGTTTTATCTTGTACCAACGAGCCTGCTAAATGTAAAAGTATTTATTCATAAGTAGAATTATCATGAATAAAGACTCGACTTATTACTGTTTCATAAAAAAAGAAATGCATTTTATTTTTGAAAATGGAACTAAAAACGGCGATCTCTTCGGTAGAATGCGTGCAATTACGTTGTGGCTACAGAAGAAATAAAAAAAACAGTAAACTATTTAATATTGTAATAGGATTATTTTATTTTCTCGCAATCGTAGTGAAAGGTAGAGTGTTACACACGGCGCTAAAAACCCATTATAATTCGGTTTCTATTTACTCCCCCGTTAAAGCTCGGGAGTAAAACTACCTCGTATGTAATGGCTAATTTTAGCCCCTTGTATAACAATCTACTATTTTTTTAAATCTTACCTAACAAGCAGTAGTTCTCCCCCATTTCTTCGGTAGACACATATGCCTTCGATCTGATGACAGTGTAGATTCCACCGACTGTAATAGAAAAACACAAAAATATAATTTACTGGTATGAAAGTTAATATCCCAGTTCGAGAAATGGTACTCATAATCTTTATTGGCGTTTTAATATAAGAAGCAAATTTTTAGGTAATTGACAATAGCACTGTCCTCCCCGCGCGCCCTTACCCCCGCCACTCTTTATCTCCACCCCAGTACCCCACATTGCAATTATTGAAATTAATATTGTAATGAATATTTAATTATTAATATTAAAGAAGACTGATTAATTCAATTTTATTGTTGTTTCATTATAATTTAATAAGATTTTAAGGTATATGATAAAAAAAAACCGTTTTAGAAAAAAAAAAAAGAATCTTCTTATACTAAGACTAAAAAAAATGGAGTCCGGCCTTTTCGGTTTTAAGACCTGGCAACCCTAATCGCGGCAACAAAATCCAATAAAGTTCAAAACAACGATGCGTTTGATGTGAGTTAAATCAGATGACCACCAATTTTAATGGTTATTTTGTAGTTTTAATTGAATTAAAAAATAAATGCACGGCGCAGTGGAACAATTTTTAGGTATTTCTTTAGTTGATTGAATTCCCTTTATTATCATTACATAAAATATGATAGTTTACGCTCAACATTTTGAAAAAAACCGTAAAACAGGAATAAAAAAGAATCGTCTTATTGACGATTTTTTTTTTGGATCTCTGTTTTACGGTTTTTTTTTTATTATGATATTTTTTTATTTTTACTAAATATATTTGAATAAGTCTTTTCTTTGAACATTTGACAATATACTAAAAAAAACTGGCTTTTAATATGTACCAATACGCCTAATTAAAACGTTTGAGCAGCGCCTTAAGCTTAAAAATAATAGGGACAGTAGCGTTTAATCATGGGAGACAATAGGCATCAAATCAAATTAATTTAAGTTTTTTCAATAGTAGTTTACGTCTTCGACTAAACAATTAATATAAGAAAGTTAATAAAATATTGATATGCGCAAAAAATTTGTTCAACACTAGTAACCAGTTGTTACTAACTAAAAAAAAACATTAGGAACAGGGCCGGATTTGGGGTAGGACATCCGGTGCCACAGCCCCGGGGCCTCCACAAAAGAGGGGCCCGTACAATAGACATCGGAAAAAAAAACCGACGAATAAACACTAGTAAACAACTTTTCCTTTGATATTTTTTTCGCTGTTTTACCTTTACCTACAGAACTTTGTACAAACATGATTATATTATTCTTAAATATAAAAGAAAACCGATTATATTTATACATGTTTGTTAAATGCAAAACTCGTGTGAATTTTAATTTTTATTTGAAAATAGTTTGGGAGGGGGGGGGGGGGGCTCCACTCCTTTGTTGCCCCAAGGCCTCCAGAACTCTAAATCCGGCCCTGATTAGGATCATTCCATTTCCATTTCTATTCGTTCATTAGGAACTGCCAAACTGTTGCAGTATTTAAAAGTAGAGTGAAAAACACTACCTTTCCACTTTCTCATAATTGCATATGTATTTATTATTTAAACTATATTATATTTTTATATATTTTAGTGATATTTATTTTAGAAGTATGTGTATGTAAGTATAATCTCAAATTGATATTTATATTTAAATTAGCAAATTGTTTTTTATTTTTTGTATTTTTTTTTCTAATCATACACACGTTGTCTACATCTCTTTAGTACACTCTCCTATCGCAGGTATACTGGAAGAGATTTCTTTAGAAATAAGCATCACCTTTGTACATATTTTTCTGTTCCTTTCTTTCTGTCTGTTTTTATGTGTGTAGATACATAAATGGTTTAATTAAATTAAATTAAAATTCAATATTTTATTCTCAGACGAAATAAAAACTCAAGACAATGCGCTGCGTACAATACAGTGAAGCATGCAAAACTACACCTTGCTCTGTGCACACATGGTATAATAATATACTTCGCCAGGTATAGCATTCCGAGACACAGTGGTCACGTGGGTGACACAAGCCTACGTCATCAGCGCTGTGTTACCAGTAGTGTGTAATAATAACTCCCCAACCGCCTTTATTACTTGTGCGAATCCGATAAAACAATGAGGTTTTAACTAACAATTAAGTTGGTATATGTTTAAATTGAATTGTTTCGTATGATTAGAAAAACGAAACGACAATTTATATGCTTTGTATATATATTTTTAATAGAATGGTCACTGAAAATGTTTCCATAATTCGTGTTTTGCTACAATAAAGTGGCAACTGGATAGTGACGTAAGCATGTGTCACTCCCGGAGTGCCAGACCTTGTTTTTTAGACCATGGGTGCACACATGTTTACGAAACCGGCCTCACGTCGCTGTTGACAGCGATATGTCTTGATTTTTTATTTGTTCTGAGATTTTATTATCTACACATTTCTAGTTCCTTCCAACCCAGATTACCGTGGCCTTTTTTTTTTTTTTTTTTTTTGTTCCGGGGTGGAAAATCCTCATGGATGTCCCCCGCCCTGGGGGGGCGGAGGGGTCTGTCAGACTCTTACTGACTAAAAACCACCCCGGTGTTCCGTCTCACACCTACGCCGGGGGTCGCGGGAACGTACAAATCTTCCGCAACCCCCGGCCGGTGCCGGCCCGCCTCTGCGGGCCCCGTCCGGTCGAGCGGGGGGAGTGAGGTGTTTGACTCCTCCCGCGACGTCTAAGAGGGGCGCGCGTGGAACACTACGCGCCGCCACCTCGGGTCCTGATGTATGGGGGGCGACGGACGTCCCCGAGTCCGTCGCCCCTGGACCCATTTAGGGGGGCTGGAAGAGGGCGTTGTCCGCCCTCCGCCGACGCCCGGTGCGCCTGCTGCGGGCCGGGTGAGAGGATGAGATCTCTCGCTCCCTTTCCGCAGCCTCCTTCTGCGAGATGACTGTTTCGCAGAAGGATACCACCGCGTCCCAGGACTCCTCGCCGCCGACCATCGCATTCACAACGGCCGGCAGCGAGAGGTCACTGCCTACTCCTGAGATGAGGGCACGGCGCGGCTCCTCCCAAGCGGCACACTCAGATTACCGTGGCCTACTTCAACTTAGGACACATCTTAGCAATTTCTAAGACAAAAAGGAAGGAACTAGTATTACAAGTATTTTGCAAGGACTAAGGACTTGACAGTGGCTGAACACGGACAATAGACTATTGGGTTACAGGTACAGAAGCCGTTTGTTCAAAATGTAGGCATATTTTAGAACAAAATAATTTACAGATCGTAGGATCTAGAAATCTTTTTTTAAATATTTTATAGCCAATGACACTTAGCAGTCTCTGTTCCAAAAGTATCTGATGAAAATGTAAACAAACCCTGTCCAGTACCCTAATTGCGTAACACACTATCTACCACAATCTGAATCATTTTGAAGGATATAGCTAATCCATTGCTTCATATGTTCGAAAAATTTGTCTGCTCGACAACGTAAATAACGCAATGAATATTGTTGAACTGTCAAAATGAAAGCTATTCCTACTGTTAGTGTGTTACGCAATTACCCCGCAGGTTAAATTCTTATGCAAACACTAAATTAAATTAGTAACAGCGGGGTAATTACGTAACACACTAACAGTAGGAATGGGTTTCATTTTGACAGTTCCACAACATTCATTGCGTTATTTACGTTGTTGAGCAGACAAATTTTTCGAACATTTGAAACAATGGATTAGCAATAGGCTTCAAAATGATTCAGATTGTGATAGATAGTGTGTTACGTAATTAGGGTGTAGGTTAGGAAGGTTTTAAGGTATTTTATGGACACATATTTATTTAGAAGGTTTCCACTTTATATCTCACCACTTTTTCTAGCAATTATTGTTTCAATAGCATTTTTTTTTTTTAATAAAACCGGTGACGGACCACGCACAATGAAGAATTAGGGTAGTTGGGATAAATTTATCCCAAGAACAAACTTAACATTGTAGTTGAAAAAACTGTAAATATAAGTTTGCATGCACAATATTGAGGGATTTACCATGTTATTTTAATACTATGAAATAATTTGACTTGTGATTTAATACCAAATTGGACAAAGCTTATAGAAGACTGCAGTGTATTCTTTGTTTTTAATAAAGATCGCTGGCCATTTGTTCACAACTTTATGGACAAAAATTTGCTTTACGGGGAGCCATGGAATGGAACACGAGCCTAAGAACATTCCTCGCTTATTGTTAAGTTGGCGGTTGAACACTTTTTGCTGTTATGCTTATTTATAGTACGATTCAAACTTAATGGCGGCTCGGAACATGAGGCGAGTCGCTGCGCAGTAACCAATTCACGTGTCAGCGGGGGTGAGGGGCGAGGTACTGCGCAGCGAATAGCGCACTTCACAGCCGCCATTAAGTTTGAATAGTACTGTAATAAGGTTGAAAATGGTTAACCGTGAACTTTGTCCACCTATCGATCGATTCTGTAAAAATATTACCGTGAAAACTTTTGTGAAGTTAGCTCAAGGTGAATCCTCAGCTATAGCCCGCCAAATTCAAATTTTCTTTGGTTTTCTGCAAATTGCAGCTCTATTTTACATCGTATGTTGATCAAAATGCGATTCGCGACTGTGGGAATGCTATGTTTACCGAATAATAATCATCAATTTCATATAAATCGTAAAATTTTGGAATTTGTTCCACTTAAGAATAATAAAATTAAAAAAAGAAATTCTTAGATAAAACAAATTTCCAAATATGAAATTGATGATTTTATTATTCAGTAAATATATCATTCCTACAGTCGCGAATCGCATTTTGATCAACATACGACGTAAAACAGAGCTGCAATTTGCAAAAAACCAAAGAAAATTTGAATTTGGCGAGCTACAACTGAGGATCCAGCTTAAAGTGAGATGTTTTTCCACCTGATGCTAGGAACTGACACTATTGACAACACAACAACAACAACTTCAACCATAACAACTTCAACAACAACAACTTCCACAACAACAACTTCAACAACAACAACTTCCACAACAACAACTTCAACTTCACCTTAGTTTTAACGGTGAGCTTTTTGCAGAAAAAAATAATGTTTTTATAATTTTAAATTTCCGTCCACGATAACGTTATAACCAATGCCGGCGGGGTAGGGCGCGGCTGGGCGACCGCCCAGAGTGCCAGAGGTGAACAGGCGCCGAAAGGGCTGTGACTAGACGCCCCTTCACCTCTATCGCCTGCAGAGTACTTTTGTTTTCATTCGTTTGAATTAAGAAAACAGAAATAAATGTTGACATCTCTTCGCTTACTCTTGCATCCGACATTCTCTGAATTCTCAAACTTCTCTGCATAAGCCGAAAAAGTAACTCCTATTTCTTTATGAATGGACACAAGAAAATCTAGGGGCCCCTCTCTACTCTGCAAGAGGACAGAGGAGCGCCGCCGAAATTTCGCTCAGGGGCCAGTAATTTCAAAAGCCGGCCGGCACTGGTTATAACGTGCACGTATTTCCTTACTTTTTATAAAAGAAAGAAAGAAAGAAAAATAGGTTTATTTGTCACAGAAACACGTGCATACAAAAAAGATAATTAGCTCTGGTAATAATGTAAAATGAAAACAAACAAAATACATAGATCTATAATCACGAGAACAAAACAAAAATAGTCGACAGCTGCAGGTCATGACGATATTGACGTGGACTTGGAAGTCCACGATACTATCGTCACGTTACAAATCATTGCATAATCAGCCTATAATGTTCCCACTGCTGGGACACAGGCCTCTTCTCTTTGAGAGGAAATGGGCTGTAATCTGCCACGCGGGGCCAGTCCAGGTTGGTAGATGTCACATGTCTTCGAATTTTTGATTCTAGGACATGCCGGTTTCCTCACGATGTTTTCCTTCACCGTTTTGAGAGCAGTGGTGATGAAATTATTTACACAAAGTAAAGCGCCTGCCTGGGTTCGAACCAACGACCTACAACTCGTAGGTCGGGGCTGATACCACTGGGCCACCACTACAAATTATTAAAAAAACACAATAGATCGGCAGCTCCGTAAAGAAAAGCAGAGTTTAGACCGCGTACGACGATAGTTTTACAAAATGTTCAGTTCTGTAGCTTACCTTTATTAGCGACCTCCCAAGCAGTTTCAAAGGTCCATCGGTTCTCATCGCTGGCTGCTTGCCCCTTATCCATATAAGAGAGCAGGTCATGTGTAGACTCGGCCCTGTAGAACCGCTTCGATGATCTGTCGCGTGACATTGTGACCTGTGAGTAATAGAACAGGGTTTAGATTGGATTGACAAGTGCATGGCCTGCGATGATCTGTTGCGTGACATTGTGGCCTGTGCGGAAGAGATTAGGTTTTAGTTTGACTTGACAAGTGCATGGACATTGTGATTATGAGAGAAAATGACATCACAAAAAATCTGTCTGAAATGTACAACAAAAAGATCTTGAATGTTCTATTCGATTTTTGTAGCGCCCGGAGCGCACATGGAACAAGCCCTATTTGCATGCGTCAATACGAGAACAATGTAGTAAGAAAAATACTCTATCCGTCACAAAACTTAATTAAACGATAATGTACGGACATACCACGTTCAGCTCATTAAAATTCTAATATTTACCGAACTACCTATTTCTAGTGACGTGTACTTTGCTCACATTAAATAAATTGCAAATGTATGCGCGAAAGACTCATAGTTGCCATAACCAGACGCCATTTTAGAAACCATTTTTGAATAATAAGTGGAGATTGTGAAGATGTTCTGTTAACTATTTTGATGACATAATATTTGGTTTAAATCAAGCGAGTTCTTAGAGCCGGCGCAGGGGGAGTCAATTGCCGATTCCCGGCCACCGTAGGCGAGGGCTTGCGGACGGCGAGCAATGGGTAGGCTCGCCGTCCGGTAAGGACCAGCCAGGCCCGGGTCGACGGCGCGTCGTGTTCCACGCGCGCCTCAAAGAGATGTCAGCACACATTGACGGGGTCCGCTAGGGCCGATGCTTACCAGGGTCACGAGTTTGTCCGAAAGGGTTACCGTGGCCCTAGCACACAGGCAACTGAAGGAACACGGGTGGGTTTTAGTCAGTAAAAGTCTGACACGCCCTCCCGCTTCGCCCAGAGCCATTGAAGTTAATTGATGACAAACGAACCAAAAAAAAGGGCCGGCGCAGGGGGCCTATTCTCTAAGACCGTCAACTAAGATACGAAGTAGAGTTTAGGCCAAAAAATCTTTCTCGAAGTCCTCTTTTTCTTGTGAAAAGAAGGGAAGAAAATAACAATAAAAATTGAAAGAGAAAGCCGAGTCAAGCCCCAGGTTGCCCGCTAGAGGGTCATAACAATAGATAATCAATAAAATTATGTCTCATTAACGATGCTTGAGGCAATTATCTGTTTAGACTGGAATCCAACCTTCAAAAACACTGGAACGCAGTCAATATTTGCGCAGTCCTCGACGAAAAATCTGTTTATTTGTGTCCGGAAGACATAATTCTACAACAAACATTAGTATTGGCACAGAACTGAACTTGTGACGTAGGCAGACGTGCCCCCGAGGCCATGTTATAAGGGTCTGCAGAAGTTCAACTGCATGAATAATTGAGTAAATAATGTAGATATGCAGCAGTTGACTACTGTCAATTTAGTTCATCATAATAACGCAGCGCCATAGAAAATACGAGGGCTTGTGTTTAAACGCCTACCGGAAAAGTACATATTTTACTACCAAAAAATTCGAAATACTCACCAAATTGTGTCCACCAGAATAGATAAATGCTCACCAAATTGTGTTTCATAAAGTATTGTAGAAATGAACCTATTCTCCTTTTTTATTTATAAAGCGTAGTCGACGCGGGGCTCCTACTTCTGGGTGGTTTAAAAAAAAATAACCAGGAAGGGGATGGGGGATGCATCCCCTTCTAACCTAACCTGTCCGAGTCGGGGTGCCACAAGTCCCGAGCTCGCTTCGCTCGCTCTTACATCCTATCCCACCCTTGCATTTTGAAGCCAACTTATTTTTGGTGAGCAACTTAAACAAGATTTGGTGAGCATTTTTATCCATTTTGGTAGGTAAAAAGAATATAAATATGTTGTAATAAATAAATAAAAATATGTACACTCAAAAACGGGTGCGCCAAAGTTCACCTAAATTTTCAACTCCGATAATTGGAAATCCGAAAATGTTCTTCCTAACATTTTTCATCCTAACAATCACAATTCTTAACTACTCTGTCTCTAATGTTCATAATTCCGAAGCATTCAACTTCATAATGTCAGTAGCAATAAACATCTATTATACTTGTATTTGTTTTCCTATATTTTCTCAACATAACCATCTTATACACTATTATTCAAAGTCATATTTTTTTTGTTTAGATTTCTTTTTATTCATAATAATCAGTATTATATACATACATTTTGCGTAACTTTATTTTCACATAACATGTGTAACATATAAGAATAAAGCGTATTCTTTAATTTTATTTATAGCGGTGTGTACCTGCAAATATATCCATAGGTTAGGTTAGGTTAGAACTGTGACCAACTACGCGCGAGCCGAGCGAGCGAAGCGAGCGGTGCCGCGGCAGCGGCCGGCGAGCGCTACCTCGAAATTGGTCGCGAAATTTTTCTAAGTATTTTTTTCATAGTGCCCCCAAGACGACACTCTGACCTGAATTTCATTAATTTAAGACAAAAATCAGTCAAACGACCTTTAATCATTCTAAACAGTTGGTTTAAAATATAGTGGGTAAGTTATATATAAGTTGGGTGAAAATATTATGGTAATTATGTTTAGGGATAAAAGCGTTATGATAAAAAACAGTAGGAGTTTAAATATATTTACATTAATGATATTATTAATTACAATTTTCGGAAACATGAGTGTTATGAACATCGTCGGTAGCACTACAAATAGTATGAATGAAAACTTTTGGATGAAAAATTTTAGGTAGAGTGATCATTCGGATTACAAATCGTTAGGAAGAACAATTTCGGGTAAAGAACTTTAGTTGAGCCAATATGGACCCCTCAAAAACACACAAAATAATTATACACTCATCAGAATAATTTGATTAGTGAATAATTATTTTGGAACTTAAAACGTTGGACTTTAGGCATCGCGGTATAGAGTGGGTTTATTTTATTTGAAGTTAACATATTTTACTTGGTACTTAGTCTTAGGATCTAAAAAATATTTTGGTGATCATTTAAATTGTAGCCAAATACGAGGTAGATAGGTAATGTAGAGAATTCATCCTGCTTGGCATTTCCATCAATTCCATTACATTCCGCGAGTATTTTAAAAGTTGCTGTTATAATACTATGAGATAGTACAGCCCGATTCAAACTTTATAGCGGCTCGGAACGTGAAGCGAGTCGCTGCGCAGTAACAAATTCACGTGTCAGCGGGGGTGAGGGGTGTGGTACTGCGCAGCGAGTAGCTCACTTCAGAGCCGCCATAATGTTTGAATCGGGCTGTACAATAGATGTCCTGCCGGGGTCGCGGATTGTTCGAAAGAGTTACCGTGGCCCTGGCGCACAGGCAACTGAAGAAGCACGGGTGAGTTTTAGTCAGTAAGAGTCTGACACGCCCTTCCCCTCCGCCCAGAGCGGGAGAGGTCATTTGATGATTTCCGACCAAAAAAAAGTAAAAAAAAAAAAAAAAACGGGGCTGTACCTACATCACTGCTGTGGCCTGTAAAAGGGGCTTTGATAGATGAACTTGAAAATGTGGGTCGAGGCGAAGCCAAGATACACATACGGGAGTCCATCAATGCCTGATTGCGGCCAAGGCATCTTAGACATTTCTCAAATAATGCGCGGAAATTCAAACTAAGTAAATTAATTATAATTCCAGAAACAGTGACGAACAACGATAACTTTTTACGCGCTAATATGTTCATTTGGTTCTTTTTTAATTTAAACACCTCTATTTGCAAGCCAATCGAAATTTAAATAAAAACTCACTATTTTCTCAAAATCGATCGATCGTAGCGGGAGCCGTTCTGTAGTTTCTGCTTAACCCCATGGGAAGAAGGCGTGAATTTATGTATTACACATAGGTACATTCTGATTTATTTTTTGAATACAAATTTCAAAAACAGATCACGGTTTCGTTTTACACTTATTTTTAATAAAGTAATTTTATTTAAATTTACATCGAAAATATAGTAGTTTCCCCTACTATATATATGTTTTTTTAATATATTATTTAGGATACTTTATTTTATAGTAGGATTGGCAACCCTAGTTATAAAGAATCCAGCACCCTAATTACGTGACACACTATCTATCACAATCTGAATCATTTTGAAGCCTATTGCTAATCCATTGCTTCATATGTTCGAAAAATTTGTCCGCTCACCAACGTAAATAACGCAATGAATGTTGTGGAACTGTCAAAATGAAACCCGTTCCTACTGTTAGTGTGTTACGTAATTACCCCGCTGTTGCTTGCTAGAAGATTATAGCCAAACCATCATACAAAAAACATTTGTACCTACCACTTATCTTAATGAACAAAACAACCGGACCTTCTACCTCGTCTGCTCTTCACACACACCTACATAGATTTGCGACGGTCACAATGAAGTCCGTTCAAAGACAGCTGGCTTGTCTCCAAACATGTTTTGTTGTCCACTTGCATAAGTATCATGAAATAGTTTGTGATGAATAAACACATGCAGGAAGAATATTACTACTGGCTCTGTGAGCTGTAGACCTCGCGAGTCTGTCTTTGCATTTGCATAGCTTAAAACTGAATAAATGTTCTCCGTGCACCTTAAAACAAAAAGCGCGAAATGTTTTCCACCCTAATATCACGGCATTTTGAAAAATTTCCAAAAAAAACTGAATCGCCTAAATAAAATCCATATAATTACCGAATCTGCTCATAAAATTTCACGAGAATCAGTTGAGAAATGCGATCTGTAGAGGAGAACAGCCGGAAATCCGCCGGACATCTGGACATACGAAAGCATTTTTGCCCAAGCTGAAACGGAGATGCGCAGAAAGTGTGCGAGGTACAGGAGACTGGGCTGGACCGACGGTTCTACTCCCAGCCACGACGAACAATCTGGCATGCACCACGCAGACCTAGTGTTTGTTCATAGCAATCGTTAAGCTCCGTAAGTTCTGAGTTGAGCTGCACGATTACTGACAAATGCGTGCACTGACTGGACAGGTCCACTCAATATGTGTGGTTCTTTCCTCAAAATAGCATTTCAGACACCAATCTACATGGTCTTCACATGATTTTACCAAGATTATGTCTGGACTTTAAAAGAGACTGTAACCTTTGAGTTTGTTTCGGCTTTTCATCTCAGAGTAGTCAGATAGGAAACGCCGACCTCATCTAGTTTAAACAATATGATTGACGTGTAAAAGTGTTTGTACAAACCTACTTCCAGAAATAAAATCATTTACCATTTATCAGTAGTTGGTGGCCAAATATCTTTGAAGTTGTGGTTGTAGGACATGTCGGTTTCCTCACGATTTCAAACAGTCAATAAATAATTTTAAAATATGCCAGATATTCACGAGTTGATAGTAGTAACAAGATAAAATACAAAGATAACATTTTTATGTGACATAAGCTGTAGTAAAATGAGACTCAATGAAGAAGTAACTACTGATAAGAGATATACATATAATGTATGTAGGTATTGATCAAATGGGGAAATAATTCGCATAACTATATTCCAAGTCAGAAAGACTAAAGAACCGGCGTGTGATAAATGATAAATGATTTTATTTCTGTACGTAGGTTTGTACAAACACTTTTACACGTCAATCATGTTTTTTTAAACTAGATGAGGTCGGCGTTTCCTATCTGACGACTCTGAGAAGAAAGGCCGAAACAAACTCAGAGGTTACAGTCTCTTTTAAAGTCCAGACTTAATCTTGGTCAGGTCATGCGAAGACCATGCAGATTGGTATCTGAAATGGTCTTTTGAGGAAAGAACCACACAGAATGAGTGGACCTGTCCAGTCAGTGCACGCATTTGTCAGTAATCGTGCAGCTCGACTCAGGAAGTCAGGACTTAAGGATGATGTATGAACGTAAATAAAACAACAGGAGTATGTAAGGATCGTAGCAGGTGGCGTTCTTTAGTTTCTCCCTACCGCTATGGGAAGAATGCGTGAGTTTTTGCACTAGGTATAGTGTTATTTATTTTATTTATTTCTTGTTTTTTTAATTTTCGTATGCTGCACTGGTTGACGTCATCACGTCAACGCCGGCTGTCGCTGAAAACCAGCGCTGGGGCTCTGTCTCGCATAGGGTCGTAGCATTATGCTGAGCGATTGCCGTTTTGCGTGAATGTGACGCATATTTTCCCCCAACTCGTTCTTTTTTGTATTTGCGTGATTTTTATTTGCGTCATGTTTACCGCAAATAAACGTATTTTTTTTCTTTCTGTGTGGGTATGAAACGATGGATGGACTGTGTGAAAGATGATATGGCTAGAAAGAGAGTGACTTCCGAGATGACGACTGATAGAGAAGTGTGGAAGAAAGATATGTTGCTTTGACTACAAATAAATTGGAATAAGGGTAGGACAATAATGATACCTCGACCCTCCATGCCACGGGAATTAATGGTAGTGTAGCGGCATCTACAAACGCCACATGCGAGCTACACGTCACACTGACGTCACGCAAAATCCTACATCGCGCAAGCAGAGTTTACCGCGCAACTAGCATATATACAACGTCCTGACATCAATCGTCGGGCAATTGCCCACCAGACACGACACCCGTCTGGTCGGAGGATCCTCCCTTTTCCATAGAGTATAGTAGTCAGAAGCCCGAAAATCGGAAAATGTCGTGAAGAAACTTTTGAGTATGAATGTGGATGGCTATAAGAGTATGGGGAAGACTGAAGAAACGATGGATGGTCTGTGTGAATGATGATATGGATAGAAAGGGGGTGACTACCGAGATCAAGACTCAAAGAAATAGCACTCATATCAAATCGGAAAGGGATCGTCACCGTATCAACTCGAGCCATTCAGTATTATTTGTATGAAACTCCCTACTGCAACGCACAATAATCGGAATTGTAACGTAATCGCCTCGCCTCGGGACAAGCTCACGAACCGTGGTGCGGTGCGTGGTCAACTTGCAGGTCCCACGCTTACGGCTCGTCCACACTTGCCCGTCCCGCGGCCTGCCTGCAGCACACTACTGTTGCCACACGTGTTGTCATTCGGTCGGCGAGCCGTAAGCACGGCGTCGCCTAGCGGTAGCCGAGTCGATGTATCGGAGCTGCTGATCCGCTTTCGTTAGGTTGTCGCCTGTTTGACGGCGAGGCGAAAGGCGATACGGCGACGATCCTTTTCAGAGTTGATATTTGTGTGCTATGACCTTAAAAGAGAAGTTTGAGAGGAGAAAACATGTTGCGCTCACCACAAATAAATTGGAATAAACGCAAGAGATTGATGATATTTCCAAGTCAGACAGGGCTTAATTTTTGACATAATCGTCTTGCTAATATTAACACATTACAGGGTAAATGCAATCGGTAAGCTAGATGCACCAACAACATTAAAAATGCGGCCGGGATTATTGAACGCGGAAGGCGAAGAACCCTTCGGAGGTTTTGTGACAAAACTTGGGAGAGGTCTGTGTCCAGCAGTGGACTGCGATAGGCAAGTGGACTGAAATACAGTAAATAAAAATAAAATAAAAAACAAAATTGACATAAACCTACATGGGCACATATGAAACGTCAGAAGCTAGGTGTGATTTGCATAGTGATCAAAAGGCGTCATTTGGTTGCAAATGACCTCCCCTACATCCCCTTATTGGATTGCCGCCATCCTAACTTTTTATTATTATGATCCTTTATTTCATTATTGTACATATAAATTATATTTTTAAATATTAAAATATGAAAAAATATAAAAACATTTAAAAATATAAAAAATAGTGGCCCACCGGTATCGGGAACAGGGTCCAAGCTACCGGCGGTCAGGGCTCCAGAGAGAGGAACCTCCTAACAATGCGGGCCGTGTCTAGAAGTACCGCCCTCTGAATCAAACCCTTGATCCAGCTGCCCAACGAGAGCCTCCTCAGGTGTTGGTCGAGGCTCTTGGCTATTAAGCCATTGACTGTCACGACTATCGGTACAATGATCGCTGAGTCCACATCCCACATGTCGACAACCTCGCGAGCCAAGTCAAGATACTTGATTTGTTTATCTTTCTCGGCTTTCACGAGGTTCCCGTCATGCGGGACCGTTATGTCAACAATCATTGCGCGCCGCTCTAATCGATCCACCACCACTATATCAGGCTTATTGGCAACAATAGTCCTGTCAGTGATGATGGATCGGTCCCAGTACAATGTGATATTTCCATTTTCGAGAACTGGGTCGGGCACATACCTGTAGTACGGCACTTCCGATTCTACAAGGGTGTATTTGAGAGCAAGTTGCTGATGGATAATCCTGGCTACAAGGTTGTGTCTATGCAAGTATTCTTCGTTAGCTAGACTAGAACATCCGGAGATAATGTGTCTGATTGATTCACCCGGACGGTGGCATGCCCGACAAATGTCAACCGTGCCGTCTTTCACAATAAATCTCCGGTAGTTGTTTGTCATCATAACTTCGTCCATAATTGCACAGACAAAACCTTCGGTTTCTCCAAAGAGATCACCGAAACGCAGCCAGGCTACGGACGCTAGTTGATCTACATCGGGTCCATGTAGGGCCCGAAAAAAGCGTCCGTGAAGCTCCTTACTCTGCCATACTTCCATGCGATCATTAGTGTCAAGCACTACTGGTTTGCGCCAGTTCTCTTTAGCCAAGGAGAGCGGGGTGAGGCCCTTGTCCACTTTGACCACATCTCGATGCATCCCCACGTCGGCCTCTAAGAAATATTCCCTGAGACTGCATATCTCGCGATTGTGGAGGGTCTTAGCATTTAAAAAGCCTCGACCTCCACATTTTCGCGGGATATACAGCCTCATTACCGATGAACGTGGGTGATGCATTCGATTTGCAGTCAGCAGTGTACGGACCTTCCTATCCAGGGCGTCGAGTTCGGTCTGAGTCCATTTGAGTATGCCAAAAGAGTACATCAAAACCGGCATGACCCAACCGTTAAAGGCGCGTACCTTGTTTCCGCCTGATAGAAGACTATTAAATACTTTTTTCAGGCGGCCAAAGAAGCGTTCCCTTAACGATTGCTTCATGTCAGTACCATTGATGCCCAATGCTTCCGACATACCCAAATACTTATAGGTTTCGGATGCAGAGAGGGTTCTAAGGTTTATGGAATCCGAGAGTTGGGTTCCAACGGATTCCACAATCTCCCCTCGCTTTACATGCATGACCGCACATTTGTCCATTTTTTTTATTATTATTATTATTATATATTTATTATTATTTAATTTAATATTATAAATGCGAAAGTAAGTTTGTTTGTTTGTTTGTTACCTTTTCACGCCTAAACCACTGAACCACAAACATAAACCACATCCTGAAATTTTGCATATACGTTGTCAGGGATACAGATCCGTATCTGTATCCCTGACAACGTATATGCAAAATTTTTTTCGGGATGAAAGGTACCCTATGTCCGTACATAGGGTACCTTTCATCCCGAAAAAAAGTACTGTTCCCGAGGAAAACAACAATAACGTTCTTATGATAATAGATGGCGCCACGTATCTTTCGAATCATGATTGAATTATATTATTATAGAAATTTTAATAGTATGTTAAGAGTTTTTTTTATATTTTATTTAAGTACCTATTACATTTTGTGAGTCTAGACTGTCGATAGACCGGTTTTTCATCCTCCTAACTATAAGTCCCCGAACAACCTGAATTGATTGTCAAATTCGAAATTAACGCGAGCGAAGCCGCGGGCAAAAGCTAGTATGAACAATAACCCTGTATAATAAAATTAACTCTTCCAACCTTTATGTCAGTAAAAGCGCATTGGATTCTATCAGTACAATTTAAATGATATTCTAGTAATAAAACGTGTGATAACATCATATTGCTGCAGTGATAAGGTTAAAGATCTTATCTTGTGTAGAAATATAATCAATATACAATATAATTGCAACTTGATGGGGGATTTAAATACAATCTTGAAAACCCCCCAACGACTGGGGACTTTGCAAAAACGGGAAAGCAGTAAAAAGTTGTTGTTGGCGAAGATGTGACTGGAGGAAAGTTTTTTAGTTTTTGGATAAATTTCGCCTGGTTAAGACGAATTTTTAGCTAACAGGGTTATAGTATCAAGGTATTAACTACCAATGCTGCCAGAGCCATTACAAAAAAATAAAAACTTTTTACAAAAAAAAAAAAAACGACACAAAAAACCACTCTACGAAGTGAAAAATTACTTTAAGTCATTTCGGAAGTAGGTGTCTATGGTTTTGTATTGTTTTTTGCCACCGACTTCCTTGAAGTTATTTTTCACTTTGTAGTAATTTTTTTGGAAGTCAGTTGTTTTTTTTTTTATAAAATGTTTTATTTTTTCTTTTTAGTTGTGTTACCTACCCCACAGAAATTCGTATACCACAATTTCCTGGATCAAAAACTCAAATTCAAACTCAAAGCATTTATTTCAATTAAACCATTTACAGGCACTTTTGAATTGTCAAAGAGTCGGTCAGTTAGTCAGAAAGTTGAAGCTAGTTGCCCATTCCAAAACGTAGATCTCTATGGAGAAGGACGGGCAAGAAACTCCAAGGACACTCTTTTTAAATCAAGATATTACAAAATCCTGGGTACATTATTCTTGTTGCTTCTACGAGTATATGCGAGAACAATGAAAAAAAGAAATTAAAAATATAAAGAAACAATTCAAAATATAAGATTAATAATAAAAATAAGCCGTAGCAGTTAAGAGATGACCAGTCTCAACTGACGGCGCCCGTTCACGAACATGACAATCAGGGATCTTTACAAACTCCAAATCCAGACGTTTGTAGTAGGAACTGCTCATGAACATGCTCATGTTCAAATAAATACGAGCAGCATATTAAAAAAAACAGCTACCTACTTATATCGTATAGTATACAACAATTAATCTTATCACTGTACTAACACAAATAACGCAAGTTCAAGATTACGCGGTCAATGTATTAGATAGACTAACTCTATCATTATTATTAATAGGCTAGGGACCTGCGGGGTAATTACGTAACACACTATCGGTAGAATGGGTTTCATTTTGACAGTTCAACAACATTCATTGCGTTATTTACGATGTTGAGCAGACACATTTTTCGAACATATGAAGCAATGGATTAGCAATAGGCTTCAAAATTATTCAGATTGTGATAGATAGTGTGTTACGTAATGAGAGTGCTGTATGATACTTCACGCATGATTTTTTTGTTGTTGTTTCTTACATCTTTTTATAGAATATTGTTTATCTTTTTTTTTAACTTATTTTTCATTAAGTTTGCCCTGCTACAGTTAATGTTTGCTAACGGCTTGTTTTTTATTATATAATGCTAGCGTTTGCCCACGGCTTCGCCTGCGTGGATGTCGGAAATTAACCCACGGGAACGTATTACCGGAATAAAAAGTATCCTACGTGGTAATCCAGGTTATAAAGTATCTGTGTTCCAAATTCCATACAAATCCGTTCAGTAGTTTTTGCGTGAAAGAGTAACAAACATCCATCCATCCATCCTCACAAACTTTAACATTTATAATATTAGTAGGATTTTGCACCACGTTTTGCACTAGAACGTTCGACAATTCGGCAGTTTTTGTTGGGAAAACTCGCAGCAACAACAATTTTACTGGTTGTGTATGCTCACACATTGAAATTCCTTTGCGGACGTCAAGTTCCACCAAAAGCTGATAGTGGACCGTCAGTAGTCATTTTGCGTTTGGCAGAAACTACCCAAGCACTGAACAAACACTTAAGTCACTCGTTCCTTTTGTATTTATGGGAGGCCTTTACCCTGCATTATCAGCCTATAATGTTCCCACTGCTGGGACACAGGCCTCTTCTCTTCGAAAGGGAGCGAGCCGTAATCCACCCCGCAGGCCGAGTGCGGGTTGGAATATGTCACATGTCTTCGAATTTTTGTTCCTAGGACATGCCGGTTTCCTCACGATGTTTTCCTTCATCGTTTTGGGAGCAGAGGTGATGAAATTAACCCTGCAGTGGAACAATCACTGACCGATATACTATAAGTTTCTTATCTGTATAAAAAAATGATAAATTATCATCACCCATGCCGCAAAAATCACTAAATCAAGTGTATTACAAAAATAATTTACCTAATCAAATAGTCATTACCCGATCACGTCGAGAGTGAACAAGATAGTGATCTTACACGCGTTTGCGCACGCACACATATAACCTGCACGTTTTTGTATGTTAATAAAATAGTACGATCAGGGAATGGCTGTGACCAGGCCCGGGTCGACGGCGCGTCGTGTTTCACGCGCGCCTCAAAAAGATGTCAGCATATTTAACGGGGTCCGATAGGGCCGATGCCTGCAGGGGTCGCGGATTGTTCGAAAGAGTTACCGTGGCCCTGGCGCACAGGCAACTGAAGGAACACGGGTGGGTTTTAGTCAGTAAGAGTCTGACACGCCCTTCCGCTCCGCCCAGATCGGGAGAGGTCATTTGAAGATGGGACACACACAAAAAAAAAAAAGCGTGCGTCTGTATGTGTAAGTAAGAGACTATATAGAGGTATGAGGAACAGGGTGTAAAGTTCACTCATACCTCCATAGTAAAGGGAGAATCCTCCGACCAGACGGGTGTCGTGTCTGGTGGGCAACTGCCCGACGATTGATGTCGGGACGCTGTATATGTATATGCTAGTTGCGCGGTAAACTCCGCTTGCGCGATGCAAGATTTTTTCTGTCTCTCTATTCTCTCTCTCTCTCGGTCTGAATAATTTTGAAGGATATTGCTAATCCATTGCTTCATACGTTCGAAAAATTAGTCTGCTCAACAAAGCAAATAACGCAATGCATGTTGTTGAATTGTCAAAATGAAAGCCATCCCTACTGTTAGTGTGTTACGCAATTACTCCGCAGGATCCGCACGGGCGACTTTTTAACGAGACAATTTTTTTATCGCGCACTGCATTTCCAACTCTCGGTGTTGAACCAAGCATTGAGAATCCAATAGAGTGTATCCCAACGCGTCAAAAATACACTGTTGGATATTCAACTGTCGGCGCTAAGCAGTGCGTTGAAAATCCAGTGCACGATAAAAATCGACGCGTCAAAAAATCAATAGATGTTATCGTGGTATGTGTGTGACAACAACGCTCACACATGGTACTTCGCATATTTATTATGTGCATATCGACGCACATGTTCATGTCATCTTTAATGTGTGTTTGTCAGGGGTAACAAACTTCCGTCCGGTAAGGACCAAGCCCGAGTCGACGGCACGTTGTGTTCCACGCACGCCTTAGAGAGATGTCAGCACTAATTGACGGGGTCCGCTAGGGCTAATGCCTGCCAGGGTCGCGGATTTTTCGAAAGAGTTACCTTGGCCCCTGGCACAGGCAACTGAAGGAACACTGGTGGGTTTTAGTCAGTAAAAGTCTGACACGCCCTGCCGCTTCGCCCAGAGCGGGAGAAGTTATTTGATGATTTCCCAACCAAAAAAAAAAGGGGTAATAAACTTAACTTGGTATGCTAACAGGCGGCACGCGATACAACGTTTACGGCATGCGATTAAGGAAAGAAAATTCTTTATTGGGAGAAAATCTACGTTTAAAAGTGGAATGTGGCACGGCTGATGAGGGTCGATGAAGGCCATAATGAAGCTTGGATTTCCTAGGAAACCGGTTCCATCGGCCATCATGAAAATCTGTCATTTTCACCAGTATTTAACATTACGGTGTCAAAAGTTGTTGTCACATTCATTGCAACATTTTTGTTACCACTGACGTGCGGCCTACTGGCCAACTGTGTGCCACGTTTTTTAAACTAAAATTATTCAGAGTAGCTAAAGGTTGGGTAGGTTCCTACCTAAGAAGCGGTCTTTGTCAAGCTATGGACCCACCGCGCGGTGACCATCTGAGGTTTCACCACCACAACATGTGTCACTGAAGTTAGCTTGCCTTTCGTTCTTTGATTATTATGGCCACACACCCCAAAAACGTAACTTTGTTTTTTCTCCTGACTAGGTCAAACTCTGACTTCACTGATGGACTCTTAAATCTGTGTATTGTGTTTTGAGAATTACATTCAAAATTAAAATAGTAAATAATAATTTATTTACGAGATTTGCGTAAGCACGTAAACTCAAATAGGTATAACCTTTTTTTTTTTCTAAATTAAAATATCGACAAAATGTTGGTCAACCCTACTAAACTCACACAAACATACTTTACAAACGTCAAACATATCACTATTCATGTTGACATGAGTTTATTATTGTTAGCGGTATCTTCAAGGTCCTTTCTTCACGGGGTTAGCAAAGTTAGAGATATGACAGATTAGATGACAGATGGCAACAGTAGGTCAATACAGGGTGGCAGGGACATCGACTCGCAAGCTGAAACCTTGAAATTAGTATATGATTTAGAACTGAAAAAATTTAAGCAGGGGGCGTTAAAATCTTTCGTCGGTACTCAAAAAAAAAAAAAACTGCTGTTTCAATAAAAATATGCAATACCTACGCGGTCAAAATGTATGGCAAAACTAATAAAAAAAAAAAATTACCGACGAAAATTTTCAACACAGGGGTTTTCAGAATCATGTACTTTCTGAATCCATGGTTATCAGGTTGTGCGCCAATGTCCCTGCCATTCTGTATATTGATTTGTTATATTTCTAGATGAGGAAAATTAAGTTATAGCACGCTTGTATCCCCTGAAAGGACAGGCAGAGTTGTATTACATCACCTACTACTCCCACTCCTATTAATACTACACGCCAAGTCTTTTGTAAGTTCTATAGGGGGCGAAACTATCGCCATAAACTAACCATAAATCCAGACTTCCGTCAGAATTTCCTTTTTTTTTATTCATCTTTTTTGTCTATGGAATATGAATGGTTATAAAAGTAGGGGAAGACGAAAGAAACGATAGACCAGCGGGGTAATTGCGTAACACACTAACAGAAGGAATGGCTTTCATTTTGACAGTTCAACAACATTCATTACGTTATTTACGATGATGAGCTGACAAACTTTTCGAACATATGAAGGTATGGGTTAGTAATAGACTTCAAAATGATTCAGATTTTGATAGATAGTGTGTTACTCAATTAGGGAGCTGATAAGGGGAAGTTTAAAAATAGCACCAGTGACAGAAAAGATCAAAAGAAAATTGTTTGACTTGGTATGAGCATGTGATGAGGGAGGAAACGCATTTAACTAAAAAAGTAATGAATATAAATGTTGATGGACGAAGAGGGAGAGGAAGGCCAATGATAATACCGATCCAGCCTGTCCCTTGCTGCCCTACCCCAGCGACGCCCTTAGCCGAGGACCATACCCCACATAAAAGGTAGTGAATGATGATAAATGATTTTATTTCTGTAAGAAGGTTTGTACAAACACGTCAATCATATCTTAAAAACTAGATGAGGTCGGTGTTTCCTATCTGACTACTCTGTGAAGAAAGGCCGAAACAAACTCAGAGATCACAGTCTTTTTAAAGTCCAGACATAATCTTGGTCGGATCATGTGAAGACCATGTAGATTAGTGTCTGAAATGGTCTTTTGAGGAAAGAACCACACAGATTGAGTGGACCTGTCCAGTCAGTGCACGCAATTGTTAGTAATGATTAATTAACGTATTAAAACCGAAAGTACCAAGCATTCATAATCTATTAAGAGTATTAATAATGAATGAGCTCAACAATACGTTAGTATCCATCCATTTTTAGACTGATAAGAATTTATAATGTAACTGAAATCGCAACATACTTGAATGTTGAGTTCAATGAAATCTGTGATCACGATTACAAAGTATTTATTATTGAAAAGAATACGTACGCTTGGATGGTTTGGTCATGTTGAGAGGATGAATGAATGGCGACTAACACAAGGTATTTACAAGGCAGATGTGAGTGGAAACGCCGGGAGGGGACGCCCTAGAAAGACATAATTAGTAAACCTTATTGGTGATGTTCTTCAGAAAGGTAGGTGCGTAGTACTCGCAACCGGCGTGCGAGATGTATGAATGTAAACGAAACAAAAGAAGTATGTAAGGATCGTAGCAGGTGGCGTTTTGTAGTTTCTGCCTACCCCCATGGGAGGAAGGCGTGAGTTATGTAGGTATGTATGTAGTCAGATTAAAGCTTCTGAAGTTCTGACTCAGTGATTCATTAGCGTATTCCAAGGAAAGTACCAGGCATTCATATTCTATTAAGAGGCTGACAACAGCTAAAGCGCGGTCACTGTCGGACTGCATAGAAAAGAAAGAGAAGCGCGATGACACAACGCTGGTAATTTATTGCAAAATATGAAGCAAGTATCTATTTACAAAAAATCTATTGATTAGACTAAAAAATTAAAACTATGTAGCTTGCAGAATAATCTGAAAAAAAATTTTATTCGCTTCATGTATATTAGTTTGGTTTTTAATCGTTAAAATAAACTTTAAGAGGTATCTTCGTGATATTTTTCTGCCGTATCAAATTAGTTGTATTATGTTTTCAACACACTATCTTACTAGCATCTGAAGAATCCATACTAATATTATAAATTCAAAAGTAACTCTGTCTGTATGTTACCTTTTCACGCCTAAACCACTGAACGGAATTCGATAAAATGGGGCGAGGAGATAAATGGCTTCACTTTCGGTATACGTGGCGCGAAGTCCTTTTTTTCTAGTCCGTGTTCTAACCATAAGAAACGGAACTGCAACGAAAAGGCTGTTTCTCATGAGGACACAAACTAGATTTGCAAACTATTTGGAATAAATTTTACATGGATTGAAACCATGTATTCATCTTCTTTATATATATATAAAAATTACGTGTCACGTTGTTTGTCCGCGATGGACTCCTAAACTACTGAACCGATTTTAAATTTGATTTGCACACCGTGTGCAATTTGATCCAACTTGAAAGATAGGATAGCTTACGTCTCAATTTATAGTCGCAATATTATTTTATTGCAAATTATTTGTCGATTATTTGACAGTCACAATTATCTGTTAGCTCTAAACGATTCTAACAGATGGCGATATCTGTTGACTGGATTGAGTAAGTTTCAATAGATGGCGCTATGTTAAAAATACAAACATGTCATAAAGCTATAATTGAATAAAGAGAAAAGATATGATTGTTTGTTTGTATTGAATAGGCTTCGAAACTACTGAACCGATTTCAAAAATTCTTACACTGTTGGGAAGCTACACTATCTCCGGGTGACATAGGCTATATTATTTTATGCTTTGATACCCGGGCGAAGCCGGGGCGGGTCGCTAGTATATCTATATGTTTTTAAATTACATAAGTATTAAGTAAATAAAATAAAATGAGGCGAGCCTTTTGCCATCAACAGGGCACAAATCCAGACTCCCGGCTGCTACTGAGAAATTCCAGATGGAAAAACCCGATAACATTATGCCCGTCCCGGGAATCGGCCCCAGGACCTCGTGCTCAGCAGTAGAGCTTACGATCACTAGACCGACGGGGCATTTATATCTAAACTTACTTTATAATCGTGATCAACAGATTTCATTGAACTCAACATTCAAGCATAACGCGATAACTGTTGCTTAATAAGTTCTTATCAGTCTCTTAATGGACACTAACGTATTGTTGAAGTAATTCATTATTAATAATCTAAACGGGACTGCAGGCCCTAGACCAACTCATGGCGGCGATCGGCGGCGGCGACCTCTCGCGTTCGGCCCTGGTTCAGGCCATGGTACGAAGCGAGAGGGAATGGGAAGCCGTCACCTCCTTCTGCGAAGCAGTAATGCTCGCGAAGGAGGAGGCGGAGCGCGAGAGGGAGAGGCAATCACTGCGCCCTAGCGCCCCTAGTCGCCGCAGGAGGAGACACCCTGGGCGTCGGGAGTCGATTGCCAACTCCCGGCCACCGTAGGCGCGGGCTTGCGGACAGCGAGCAATGGGCAGCTCGCCGTCCGGTAAGGACCAGGCCAGGGTCGACGGCGCGTCGTGTTCCACGCGCGCCTCAAAGAGATGTCAGCACCATTAACGGGGTCCGATAGGACCGATGCCTGCCGGGGTCGCGGATTGTTCGAAAGAGTTACCGTGGCCCTGGCGCACAGGCAACTGAAGGAACACGGGTGGGTTTTAGTCAGTAAGAGTCTGACACGCCCTTCCGCTCCGCCCAGAGCGGGAGAGGACATTTGATGATTTCCCAGCAAAAAAACAAAAAAAAGACCCTAGACCAAGGCTGGCCAATAGATTTTCCAGGTGAGCAAAATTTCTTAGACTGTGGCGGCGCCCGCGCCGGGCCACCACTACAACCGTATTCATAAGGTAATTTATACACAAAAAAGACAAAATATGCTTTAATTTACTTTAACAAATTGTCACCAAACTGATTAGTAATCAAATGCACCCGAACATTCAAGTGGTACGTAGAAATAGCAACAATACCCGAACGACGCGGATCGGTTGCGTTCGGATGAGCATGTTTTCGTTTCAAACGACTAATCTGCACCCTAATTACGTAAAACACTTATCTATCACAATCTGAATCATTTTGAAGCCAATTGCTAATCCATTGCTTCATAAGTTGGAAAAAATTGTCTACTCAACAACGTAAATAACGCAATGAATGTTGTTGAACTGTCAAAATGAAACCCATTCCTATTGTTAGTGTGTTACGTAATTACCCCGCTGGTGGATCGAGGGTAAAGGTACGCTTGCCGCGATTGGTTTGTGGATGGGTGACCATCCAATACATATCGAGAGCCCTCCGTGCCTCAGAAAGCATGTTAAGCCGCTGATCCCGGCTGTCATTCGTAGATCTTTGGTGGTCGTTTTGGGTAGTCAGAAGTCAAAGTCTGACAACCAGTCTTACCAAGGGGTATTGTGTCACTCAGTAACTGGGTTGTGGAGGTCAGATAGGCAGTCGCTCCATGTAAAATACTGGTAAGTATTCAGCTGCATCCGGTTAGACTGGAAGCCAACCCCAACAAAATTATGAAAAGGCTAGGCAGATTGATTTTTATTAGGTACTGTTTCCTCTTACCTCTTTTATAGGTAACCCTATTGAAAATTCCATCAATCATTTTTTAGAAGGAAAATATCAGGAATATAGGTAATTATAAATTAATTGTATGGACGTAAACTAGGCCTATTTGGCGCAGCCGTGAGGCACACAATACTATTTTAAGATTTTTCTGTTTTTAACCCCCGACGCAAAAAGAGGGGTGTTAGAAGTTTGTCCGCTATGTGTGTGTGTCTGTTTGTGGCACCGTTGCTCTTAAACGGGTGTACCGAATTGGATGCAATTTTTTTTAATTTGAAAGCTGGATTTCTAGTGGTGGTTCTTAGACATGTTTTATCAAAATCGGATCAGCTGTTTCAAGGTCATCAGCTCTTTTTTGCGTCAGGTTTTTTTTTTAAATTTTGCCTATTATTGTGTGCCTTAACCTGGGTCAAATAAATTTATTTTCTTTCTTTCTTTCTTTAAAAAGAGACTACGGCCTCTGAGTGAGCAGTATCGGTGTTTAATCTCAGAGTAGTTGGCGAAGAAACACCAAACTTAACTAGTTTTAATAGAATAACGGATGTGTTATTTTTAACCAATTTACAAAATAAAAATCCATTTATACACTGACTTTGTGGTCACATATTGTGTGAAACTAGGTAAATATATTTTGAATATTGACAAAAACGTACCTATCTATAATTTTTTCCTTATATTTTGGGTGAATCAATTAATTCGTCAGCAGTAGAAATAGCTGTGAAGTTAATAAATAAAGGATTCTCCAACTATCACTGGTTGGTTGACTATTTTTTTTTATTGAAGAAATTATATCTGATTTCAGAGAGGGTAAATAAAGAGTACTTAGGTACAGACTTATAAAAAAGAGTATTATTTGTTGTCACTTTTAAACTGGAGGGTATATTTTTGTACTTTTTAAATATTTTGCCTTATTTTTTAATTAATTATAACTATAATCATTCTAAGTTCTGTGGAACTCATTTTTATCAATTTCAATGTAGCCACATTTCTCTCTTCCCACCACTACGCATTCATGACCAAGTCAAGGCTCTCAGTCAAACTCAAACTCAAAGCATTTATTTCAAATACACCAATTACAAGCACTTTTGAATTGTCAAGGGGTTGGTCAGTCAGAAAAATGAAGCTAGCTGCCCATTCCAAAGCGTAGTAGGTACCTATGGAGAAGTGAATGCTGAAGTGGCAGGAATTCACTCAATTCAATTCAAAGTCAGATTCAATATAAATAGAGTGCATTCTACTTACTGATTTTGTAGATTATAAAATACACACCATAGAGTACAATATTCTATATTAGAATATGGTTGGGAAGCTGCACTGGATTCCAATAACCAATGGTGAAGTAGAGGAGAAAGATGGGAAGGCTGGGACTTTAAGTATTCAATGGTCATCATTCTGTACAGTATGATTTTTAATCTGTTGCATCTCAGTATTTACCCCCTTTTTAGTCATGTCATCATTCACATAGTCTAACCAATGTTTCTGGGGTCTTCCTCATCTTAGACCAATATTTTTTATTGTTGAAATTAAGCTATTTGATATCAAATGTCATTTTGTAATTAAATTAAAGCTTGATTAAATTGTTTTGATAAAAGTCTTTGATAAAAATAAACAAAACATTTCCGATTCTTTTTTAAGTACTTTTTTTTATAATTCCTTTGGAATACTGTTGCTATTCTGTGAAGCCTTATCTACGGTCTAAATGATCTTTCGTATCGAATTTCAATTCCAAATTCAAGTTTTCGATGTAAAATTCTCATCTGAATAAATAATTGACGCCGAATTTAAAATTAAATAATCAATTAATTCATATCTGCGTGTTTACGACAAACGCAATAGTTAAAAAGAAACTATTTTTATCCACGCCGATCGGCTGTATACCTATAACGACGTGTGTAAGAAAATAAAAAAGTAATAAATACTTACGGATTAAAAAAAAAGTTGGTGCGATACGCCGGAAACTGGAATTGGCACTTTTATCACTTAAAATCACACTAAAAACTTGTTTTTGTGGTACTTTTTCACAATTCCTTGATTGACGAAGTTATTTACGACGATATTACCGCATAGTACATGTCTGCGCGGGTAGGGAATTCAAATGAAAATAATTTTTGTAGGTTACAAAACGTCAAACTTGCTCGGTTTGAAGGTCACCTTCAAGTGACAGCTGGGGTGGTCAGTTTTTAATTAATGTACAATGAGGAGATCAAGTCGATTGAGTTGCCAGTTTATTTTACCCAATTGCATCGCATAATAAAACGAGAGTGTACATATTTCGCAATGTTTTGGATTTAGCCCCAATGCGTTGTTTAAGGGGGATGCACCAAGGTAGCCCCGACTTTCAATTTTTTGTACGTTTTTTGCAATTTACAGGTCATTATCAGGTTGTATGGTGACCTAAATGTAATTCGCGATCGTATCAAATATTTATTTATAGAATTATAATCATAAAAATCATCAATACGTTTCTCTAAGTTCATATTACCCTATTGAACGACTATTTAATGAAATCATGACATTTGAGGCCAATTCTAACTTAAGGAGTTATATTGCTGATTCTAATGATTATAATTCTCTAAAACCATATTTGTTACGGTCGCGAATCATATTTTAATCAACCTACAACCTGACACTGACCTGCAAATTGCAAAAAACGTAAGTAAATTTGAATTTCGCGGGCTACCTTGGCGCATCCCCCTTAATATGAAACATGTCTATTTAAATGCGTTCCGTAGTTTCCGCCTACCCCCATGGGAAGAAGGCGTGAGTTTATGTGCGTATATATGAATGCCTTTTTATTATACACACATACATAAACACGTCTTCTTCCCGTGGGGGTAGGCAGAAATTACAGAACACCACCTGCTACGACACTTACGTGCTCCTTTTGCCTCGTTTCCGTTCATACATCTGGTCATACACGCATGCCGATATTATCTCATAGATTAACCCTCATTTCGCCAGTTCCTTATGTGTGTTTCTAAGCTTATAAATTAACTACCACTTAATTTTGTTCAAGGGGCAGATTTAATCTGAAATATCAACGAATTAGGTTGTATCAAAATAATTTGAACATCTCTCTTTTTGACGTTTTTTCATCTCAGCAGCCTTCAATAACTCATAGCTCTCAACCTCATAGCTCATAACTCGGACCTATTCTGTTGTTCTCTGAGTGAATTCACAAAGAATGCATTATTTGTAATAAGTTACAAAATTTAATTATAATAATAAGTTAATGATTACTTAGGATGAGACTTTAGATAAGTACACTATCGCATTAGGTTACCCCTGTAATGATAGATGTAAGTTGGACAAAATAAATAAATAAATAAATATTTCATGTATAAAAAATTAAGACCAAAAAAGTTTTGTATCTTCTATAAATATTGCTGCTACACAGCAATCGATAAAGGAAATCCAAAAATTACACAATTTTATTTAATAATTAAAAGGTTTTTAATCAACAATTTACATATTTACAATCATATACATGTATTTAACAATAATGGCACCCTCTCGTAATATCACAATTTTAAGCACTTTTTAGTACAAAATAATAATAATTAGATAATTAGAAAATCAGAACATTTGAATGGCTTATAAAATAGTGGCATAAACACTTTACTTTTCGTACATAGTGATTGAAGTCTTTAAAAACGAGTTAGTCACATATTATCTTAGAGAATATAAAACACTGGAGAACCCTTATGAACACTTCCCCCTCTGTAAAAGTACAAGAACAAATGTTCTAGTACGTTCATAAAAACTACTTTCAAATCGATTGTAACGCACTTCGTAAATCGTTTTCGAAGCGCGCGGTGCTCCGTAAAAAAGGCCTGGGTGTGCTGTTAGATCTTTTAAAAAGCCTTCAAATACGTCCAAACTTACATAAAGACGGAATATACACCATGCCTTCCATATGTAAATATTTTTTTATAATATTTAGTCATATTTTTATTGTAATTCAAAATCCTAACCTCATAATACATTTTGATTTTTCATTCGATTCAACCATGATGCAACAATAACATGGCATGAATCGAGTTTTTTTGACGCATTGCTTTTGTGACGTCCCCGAGTCTCGCTACACCTCCTTTTTATGTTCATAAGTTCAAAATATTTTACTTTTTGAAAACACGTTAAATGAGCAATATTGACATGCACTTGATATACGATTGTCTTTTTAGTAAAAATGCTTACGATACTACCGAAGGGTGAGGTCATATTTAAAGCTAAAATTGACATGTCGATAATTTCCTAATACGAATTAAGTAGTCATTTGTGTTGTCAAAAAAAATGCTTTTTTTTTAATGTTCAATATTTCATACCTTGAAAATATATTTTTTTGTTTTGGCTTATCCTATTTTATTATTGACATTATTATACATTTTGTTATTTTTATTGAATGGTAGTTACATTAAAATTAAAGTTTTTTTTTTTTATGGTTCAGTCAAAATTCCGAATGAATGAGGATGTTGATAAAAAATATCGATGGTACGGACTTCTTTTTTCAGGCGTGCAACTTTCGGTTTTTTTTTTATTGTAGTAGCTACCGCGTCTCCCGCCCAACGTGACAGATTTTTTGTTCAGAATATTGCGCTTATCCTTCTCCAATGTTATATACTCTAAGCATATTATAAACTAATCCAATGGGAACAAATATTTTAAGGTCATACAAGAAATTATAAAAGATTTAATGGGAATAGACGGTAATTTTACTACTGCATTATTTATATAGTAAAATACTGTTATTAGGTAACAAATTGTAGATAGAATAGATAAATATGATTTAACCTAACTGCATACTGTGAAGTATACATAAATGTTCACATATACATATAAAAAAAATCTTGAACAATTGCTTATTTTAATATTTTTAACAAATTTTTAAGGCACTTATAAGCTACCAGTAAAACACAGCAATGACTTAGAACACTATAACTTTGAAGAATTTAATACAGATTTCTAATCTAAACTCAATGGTGGACTACCATCAAACTCTTCAGCAAAATGATCAACATTATCGTTATTGTCTTTCACGTCAAAGTTAATTTTCACAGGGTTAACACTTTTCACATAAGTCCTGTTCGTAAGTACCGGACTACATGCCACATCGGAATCATTTGAATTTCCACACTTTTCGGGAGATTCTTTTAAGGTGGCAACATTTACAGAACTGTCAGATTTTGGCAGAGCACTCTCGCTTTTCGATTTGACGGGTATGATTTTAGAGTTATTGTTACTTGAATTTAGAGGACTTTTATATGAATTTGAAGCGTTTTTAGATCTATTTATAATATGTATAGTTGATAAAGGAGGCGGTTCTCCATACATTTTTAATCTAGCAATTTTTTCGTTAACTTTCTTCTTCCTTTGTAATACTTCTTCAGATAAATTCTGCGTGTCTTTTTGTTTGAAAGTCGACTCAAAATCTAAACCAGTAAGGTTGAAATTGTCATCTATCTTATTTGGTCTAGCTAGAGGCGAATCTATGAACATTTTGTTCTTTGACATATTAAAGTCACTATTATTAAATCTATATGGCGACATATTTTCATTATTAAGTTTGATTACAGCATAATTATTTTTCAATACAACACAGTCTTCACAGAATTTTCTTCTATCCAAACTCAGAAACTTTTTACTCAAATCATCAACAAAAACTCTAGCATTTTCATTTTTTGGCGTTTTCGTAAAAAAGGAGAACTCTGTCATTCTATACTGCGGTATACTTTTTCTAGTGTTGCCAGCACGTTTCTGCAAATTCGAACAATAAACTATCTGGCCAGTATCTAAAACATTTTGATAACCAAACTTTTTTAAGCCACCCCAAAAATTGATACAAATCATATTTTTATCAGCATCGGCTAGAAATACATTTTGGAACGGTTGTTTAGTCGAATCGAATTCTTGAATCGATGGATCGATTAGGAATATGAAGCCTACGGTATCGATTTCGTTATAATCGGTCGCCATTGAAGGGTTGTGGGATAGATCTTTAATTGTAAAACAGATGCGTTTTAGTAATTTTGTGTAAGGTTTGATTTTTTCTGGTTCTTTGTACTTTGAGGTGTTAAATACTGATTGTCTGCCAGCTGATATCTGGATTTCAGAGTACCTGAAAGAAAATAAATATTTTAACACTAAAATTATAGTCGTTTATCATCTGTAGCTAAGTAAAGGTGATCCACCTATGTGTGTGTGTGTGTGTGTGCGTGCGTGCGTGCGTGCGTGTGTGTGTGTGTGTGTGTGTGTGTGTGTGTGTGTGTGTGTGTGTGTGTGTGTGTGTGTGTGTGTGTGTGTGTGTGTGTGTGTGTGTGTGTGTGTGTGTGTGTGTCACCTATGGTGATCGTGCACACATATCAACTTTGAAAGTCAGTAGGGACTGGTCATCTCTTAGCTGCCACGGCTTATTTTAATTTAATTTAATATTTGAATTGTTTTTGTCTTTTTATTACGGACGCTTTTATCGTTCTGCATCGTTCTCACATGCATAATTTCAACATTAATGATGTAACCAATATTTTGTAACCATATTTTGATTTAAATGAGTGTCCATGGAGTTTCTTGCCCGTTCTTCTCCATAGGTACCTACTACGCTTTGGAATGGGCAACTAGCTTCATCTTTCTGACTGACCCACCCCTTGACAATTCAAAAGTGCCTGTAATTGGTTTATTTGAAATAAATGGTTTGAGTTTGAAAGAGATCGTCGCCGTATCGCCTTTCACCTCGCTGTCAAACAGGCGTCAACCTAACGTAAGCTCGTAACCAAAGCGGATCAGCAGCTCCGATACGTCGACTCGGCTACGGCTAGGCGACGCCGCGCTTACGGCTTGCCGACCCCGAGGCGAGGAGATTACGTTACGATTCCGATTAGTGTGCGTTGCAGTAGGGAGTTTCATACAAAGAATACTGAATGGCTCGAGTTGATACGGTGACGATCCCTTTCCGATTTGATATGAGTGCTATTTTCTTAAAGAACATGAATTCTTGATCTAAGAGGCACGGCTGACAGCCTAAACATGTTAATAAATGAGGAGGTTAGGATCAAAACCACAACATATCCACTTCTGGTAATTCGTTTTTTTTCACGATTTCTGCACAAAATTATAAAACCTACCATCAGCAGTAACTGTTTAGTTCAAACAGCTTATTCTCTTTAGTAAAATTATGTCTAATATTAACGTTTAGTTCAAAACCTCAACCTAACCTTGTAAAAAAAAAAACACGTGTGGCACTCGGGGACTGCCGCGGTAAAGCTATTGCATAGCATTTTTTATCAACTTATGCAATTATAATTATTTATTTATGCAGTATTTTTATATATTTTGTTTGTATTTTTTTATTTTTGTATTTTTTTTTCTTTGATATTAATTCAAGTACAGTCGTACCATATACATACACGTTAAGCGAACGCTCGGCCGAGCTACATGGTAGGCGGAGTGGGGGGTGTTAGGTTTTATTTTCGTTACGGAATTTCTTGATTCGGTCGCCGCGCTCAAAGCCCGCGATAAAAGCTATGCAATAGCTTAAAAACTGTTTTCAGGACCGAGTTATCAAGTACGTAAATTGCATTCTTAAAAAAATAAAATACAAAAGTATGTGCTCACTATTTATTAAGATTTTTTTCGATTTCTGCCTTATATTGAAAAAAGTGGATATGTAGTGGTTTTGTATCTAACCTCCTCAAATGTATCTAACCTCCTCAAATGTATCTAACCTCCTCAAATGTATCTAACCTCCTCAAATGTATCTAACCTCCTCAAATGTATCTAACCTCCTCAAATGTATCTAACCTCCTCAAATGTCAAGCAGTCAATGTAATTTTTTTTTTTACCTTTTCACGCCACGGATTTCAATAGAAGTTCAGCTGCCTTGAAATTTTAGTTAGATTTACATGTTTTAATGACACATACGTCTTTAAAACAAAATCAATGTCTAAAGGACACACTCTTATTTTGTTTTAAAGACGTACGTGTCATTATAACATGTAAATCTAACTAAAATTTGCAATTTGCAGTAGGAGTCGCGCCGTTTATTTTGTGAAAACGTTTGGCACCTATAACCCAACCTACCCTACTGAGAGGAGTTGCCTAAGCAATCCTTCGGCAGTGTTAGCAGTGAACCAGCCACTATCACGCTTGCTCTATCTCAACGAATGAAAGGTGGTCGCATTCTCATCAAGCTAAACTGACTTAGCGATGGAGTTCGCGAGCGAAGCGAGCCCACAATTGACACGGCTGAGCGGAGCACGCCTGTTCAAACAATGAGCGAGCGAAGCAACCACAAGACAAGCAAGTGCAACACACAAACATATTTTTAAATCGAGCGAGCGAAGAGAGCCCACCTACAGGTACAGGCTGGCAGGCAGGTGCAGGCAGGCTGGCAGAGTTGTATAATGATAAATTATTTTATTTCTGTAAGTAGGTTTGTACAAACACTTTTACACGTCAATCATATTTTTTAAACTAGATGAGGTCGGTGTTTCCTATCTGACTACTCTGAGAAGAAAGGCCGAAACAAACTCAGAGGTCACAGTCTCCTTTAAAGTCCAGACATAATCTTGGTCAGATCATGTGAAGACCAATCTACATAGATTGGTATCTGAAATGGTCTTTTGAGGAAAGAACCACACGGGTTGAGTGAACCTGTCCAGTCAGTGCACGCATTTGTCAGTAATCGTGCACCTCGACTCAGGAAGTCAGGACTTAATAAAACTCATATTTACCTAACAGCAGTAGGAACTACATTCATCACGTCGATCCAAGCGCCCTCTTTGATTATTTCTAGAACTGCTTCCGGCGGCTTCCATATTGACATCAGTCCTAAAAAATATTAAAAGAATTTAGCGAGTTACTAAGGTGTAATAATCAGAAAGGCGACTTCTGAATGTTGGGCCTTGAGTTCAATCAATGTGTCACGCAATGGGGGCTATCGTTTTTGTGCTCACCAGTTGGCGCCACTGTCGAGTAAGGTCCTGTTGCAGTACTTTTATTTGATGTTTTGGATATATTTAAGTACCCTTATATTCATAGTATGTTTATTTTATTACATTTTAAAACTAAAAAGGGATATTTAGATTTTAATGTTCTTAAAATTGGCAAGCATGAAGCAGACAAATCTTATTCTTCCTTCAAGTGCTACCAAATTAGATCCTAACTCTTTACTAAAATCTTAAGCCATAATTAATCAAGAATGGCACAACCATTACAGCTATTATGAATCATTCGTTAATATCCGTGATAAAAAATCCCGCAAACAGTGAACGTTCAGTACATATTTTGACATCTAGAGACCTTACTCTACACTAGCGCCTCTAGCGGCGAACTCAAGCGCGATAGCCCTCATTGTGTCATAATAATTTTTAATTAGGATATAGAGGTTTGGGGAATAGAGTGGAGAGTTCCTTATTCTCCGTTGAAAAGGCGTTGTGTCTGGTGGGCAACTGCCCGACGGTTGTTATCGGGTTTCTGTATGTACATGACGGAGAAGGCACGACTCTCTCGTTATCATCAACCATATTTTAACTACTGTGGGCGTACTATGCCAAGTATTGGTTATTGCGCAATTGAAAAACCGTTTGCAATTCAAATCAAATTATAATTTACGAACAATTTAAGCACACTAGCGAATCACACACTAGGTACACGGCACAACTGTACGGAACGCGCGACAGTTTCTAAACGTGTTCACTGCTTGACCGCCACTGACCAACTCAGCTTTAACTCTGGTCGAGTGTTATGTTGTAGACTCTGTCGAGCGCCGCTTGGTGGCGCTGGCGTCCCGATTAGTCAAAGTCATACGATTGATTTAACGTATTTCCGACATATATCGCTCATTTGGAGAAACATCGACGTAACTGCTGCTTTTAAAATTTTACAGGAGAGTGATTTAAAGTGATTTTTTTTAGTAATGTTTTACCGTCTCGTTCTGAAATTTTGATAAATCCCAATACATATTAAATATTTCACGCTAAATATTTCCTGCCTCTGCTCCTCAGAAATATTTTTTCGAGCACAGTATAATTATATCGCCAACTCATTTTTGGGAAAAATTACATTTACGTCGGTGTTTCTCCAAATGAACGATATGTTATTGCGCGGATAACTCTGATATCGCGATACAGGAAACGTCAGTTGTAGTTCGTATGTGGCCGTATAGATGTCGCCACATGCTAATTCGGAAACACGAAAATTACCGTCAAACGGGGTGAATAGGAATGCAGGAGTGAATCGAGACGAAACTTTGAAAAGGATTTTAACATTGAAATAATATACACTCGAGAGCAATGAATCCGGGTCACTTAAAGAATGTTAAAAATCTCGGAAACTAAAAATGATAGGTTAATGCAATAAATTGTATTTAATAGACAATGTAATACTCCTTAAATGAAAGTAAAAAAAATATGAGTCACCATACATTTTATTAACACAAAATTACATAAAGAAAAAAACTGCTGATCTCTCCTTAAAACAAAAATAGGAAACATGAAATTTTTGAACTTTATTACGATTTTCTTGAATTTTAATACTTCGTATTGCCTCCTCGTGCTTCCATTACTGCGTTTACGCGGTTTGGCATGCTGTACACCAAGTTCCTTATACGATTTTGGGGAATATTCTCCCATTCCTCTGTGAGAGCAATTTTGAGCTCACGAAGCGTGATTGGGGGAGGGTTTCGTTGTTTTACGCATCTGCCTAGCTCGTCCCAAGCATGCTCGATCGGGTTGATATCCGGGCTGCGCGCTGGCCACTCCATACGAGTAATGTTCATCTCTTGAAGGTAGTCATTCACAATCCTACCTGTATGAGGTCGGGCATTGTCATGCATAAATATAGCATCCTCACCTAAATTGACCATAAATGGACCAACGTGATCATTGAGGATTTCTTCCACATATCTTACGCTAGTTAAAGAGCCGTTTTCTATGATCACCAGCTCTGTGCGACTTTCAGAAGAAATTCCGGCCCACACAAGTACAGACCCACCACCGTAGGCTACTTTTTCTTCGATGCATGCTTGCTTGAATCTTTCCCCTGGTCTTCGATACACTCTGTGTCTTCCATCGTGCTTGTAGAGCATAAATTTTGATTCGTCGGAGAACATAACTTTTGACCAATCTTCAACACTCCAATTTACGTGGCTCTGGGCATATCTTAGTCTTGAAATACGATGCCCACGCTCCAGTTTAGGGCCGTTTGCAGGTCTAAGGGGTTTTAAGTTAGATTCAGCAAGCCGACGTCTTACTGTCCATGCACTTGGGTTACTTCCTCCGAGGCGTCGAAACTGATTTGTGAGTTCAGTTCCTGTGAGAAAGCGATTTCGAAGCATGGTGTTCACCAAGTATCGGTCTTCTCGTGCTGTGGTACACCTGGTTCTGCCCGTTCCTGGTCTGCGTAGGTTAGAACCAGTTTCTTCGTAACGTCGGAGAACTCTTTGTACTGTTGACAGCGACACACCGACAGTCCTGGCTGTATCGCGCTGACTCCGGCCGGTTTCCAGCATTGTAAGTATTCTGGTGCATTCTTCAGGCGTAAGCGACATAATTTCAGCTTTAATAATGAATATAGAGCACTATCAACATGGTTTATGTACCCACATAAATGACAGATTACAAACAAAAGCAAAACCAAATGCTGTAATTTCGTAGTTCCATCTTCGAAAGTGGCCCTTTTTCAAATTTGATTTTTTTATGATATAACTTTACAATAACTAAGAAGTTTTAATACCTTCATTTAAGGAGTATTACATTGTCTATTAAATACAATTTATTGCATTAACCTAGCATTTTTAGCTTCCGAGATTTTTAGGATTCTTTAAGTGACCCGGATTCATTGCTCTCGAGTGTAGTTTGTTGCCAAAAAGGACTAATGTGTTTACTATATTATAATTAAATATTAAGTGCACATGTTGGCAACAAACTATATTATTTCAATGTTAAAATTCCTTTTAAAGATTCGTCTCGATTCACCCCTGCATTCCTATTCACCCCGTTTGATGGTACCTTTTCTGTTTTAACTCGTATATGTCTCCTACCTACAGTAACCTCCCCACTTCCCTTAAGAGGCTGACTACAGCTACAGCGCGGTCACTGTCGGACTGCATAGAAAAGACAGAGAAGCGCGATGACACAACGCTGGTAATTTATTGCAAAATATGAAGCAATTATCTATTTACAAAAAAACTATTGATTGGACCAAAAAATTAAAACACTTTTACATTAATATTTTGCTTGTAGCAAAATCTAAAAAAAATAACTGACAGATTATATGTATATTAGTATGGTTTTTAATAGTTAAAAGAAATTTTTAGTGGTATCTTCGTGATTTTTTTCCTATCGTATCAAATTAATTGTATTATGTTTTCAACACACTATCTAACTAGCATATCTCCTGAAGAAGATCATATATTTTTTTGATTTTGTTTACTGCAGTGGATCTTAGACTTTTAGGTATTATAAAACTTGCGTTTAGGTCCTGTAGTCCCCTTAACGCCGCGCCGGCGACCTTAATCTTGAGAAGCATCACAAGACTCCTATTGACACAAACTTCTATCTTTTCTATCTTCTGTCTAATCTTTTGTTGAATATTCTATACTACTACTGGCTCTGTGAGCTGTAGACCTCGCGAGTCTGTCTTTGCATAGCTTAAAACTGAATAAATGTTCACTGTGCACCTTAAAACCAAAACCCTTGGCTGAAATATGTTTTTTTTTTTACATTTTCACCCCCCCCCCCCTATCTCCGCCATATTAAAAAAATCGAAAAACTTAATCGACAAAAAACATCCATATAATTATCGAACCTGTTCACAAAATTTCATGAGAATCGGTTGAGAAATTCAATCTATAGAGAACAGCCATCAGCCGGACATCCGGTCATACGAAAGCATTTTTGCCCAAGCTGTAACGGAGAGGTTTCGCGTTCCCTTGGTCAGTAACATGTCTTTTTATCTACAGATCTCCCAGAAAAAGTATGCGCTTCGGCAGTAATCGTCTATCTTCGGTAACACGAAGATTTCCGAAGGAAATAACTTTTGCTGTATGTCCTTCTGCCTCTTACCTTTAGTAACTTCCCCCATTCCGCTAACGCCGGCGATTCTAATCTTCAGAAGCGACACAACAGTCCTATTGACACAAACTCCTGCCTTCTCTATCTTCAGTCTAATCTTCTGTTGTATGTTTTGAAGAAGATGTTCGCGATGTTTGTTGGTGTGGGTCTCTAGGAGTCGTGTTTGTGATGAGGTTAGGCCAGCCTGGAAATTGAAGTCATTCATGTACTTGACATACAAATAGGGGAGTATAAAAAAATATGTTTTATTTTTATATTTTGCACTAATTTTTTTTTATTTAATTTTATGTAATGTTAAGCCCGTATTACAGAATCTCAATTAGGACTCGAGCATTACTTAAAACTAGTTTAGAGCCATTAGATTGGCTGAAACTAGTTTTAAGCAATGCTTGAGTCTTGAGTGAGGTTCTGTAATACGGAACTTAGTGTATATGTACCAATTGATTTTAATTTAATTTAATGTATGGATCATAATTATTTGAAATAAATGAATTCATAATAAAAAAGTAAAACTATAAATTTTTGTCAATTTTGGCATAGAACATTAAAAAAGCAGATATGGAAGTAACTATCAAAACAATTAATTTGATACGCTGGGAGGGGTCGCCCTAGTAGGACATACAGTGACCTTATTGATGATTTTCTTCAGAAAGGTCAGGTGCGTAGTACTCGGAACCGGCGTGCGTGTATGACCAGATGTATGAACGTAAACGAGGCAAAGGAGTATGTAACGATCGTAGCAGGTGGCGTTCTGTAGTTTCTGCCTAACCCCATGGGACGGCGTGAGTTTATGTATGTATATTGTATTTAAGTAATTTGATAACTAAAACTACGCTATTTGAACTTCAAGATCAGATATAAAATGACAGTCTTCAAAATAAGCCAAACCAGGCCAGGCGCAATTCACATTTTAGGTATGAAGCTAGAAGTACGCGGCGGGCTCGACTTGTCGGGCCAATTCAGTGGGCTGCCGCGCGCCGGCCGGATCGCAAGTTATTTTATAGAGGTATGAGGAAAAGGATACAAAGTTCACTCATACCTCCATAGAAAAGGTAGGATCCTCCGACCAGACGGGTGTTGTGTCTGGTGAGCAACTGCCCGACGATTGAAGTCGGGATGTTGTATATATGCTAGTAGTTGCGCGGTAAACTCTGCTTGCGCGATGCAGGATTTTGCGTGACGACAGTGTGACGCGTAGCTCGCATGTGGCGTTGTAGATACCGCTACAATGATATGGCTAGAAAGGAGCTGACTACCAAGATGACGACTAACAGAGAAGTATGGAAGAAAAATATATGTTGCGGCGACCACAAATTAATTAAGATAAGGGAAAGGGAATGATGGTGTTAAGTGCGAGTTGTACGCGCAAAAACCCACTTAAAGTAGGAATGACTTTCATTTTGACAGTTCAACAACATTCATTGCGTTATTTACATTGTTGAGCAGACAAATTTTTCGAACATATGAAGCAATGATAAATGATTTTATGTCTGTAAGTAGGTTTATACAAACATTTTTACACGTCAATCATATTTTAAAACTTGATGAGGTCGGCAATGGATTAGCAATATCCTTCAAAATGATTCAGATTGTGACTGATAGTGTATTACGCAATTAAAGTGCTGGATTAATAAAGTTTGTATGCAAATACAGCTCACTCTGAATTCAGCGGGATCCTTGCTCCTCTTCATAACTTTAGCTATTTGCGAGCCGCTTTCCAGACACGTTGTCTTGTTTGTGAAGTCTGTTAGACCTTCAGAATCTTGAGACTCCTGAAATACAAGGTAATCGGTTGTTTTGCGTTTTAGGAGAAATATGATGTAGCTTCGAAAACTGTAATTCTGTGTGACGCAAAAAATCGATCCATATTTGCTCACGAAGATAATGTAGCTAATATTATTGATACACAAGTATTAAATAATTTTGATGAGAGTTTACATACTGAAGACTTTCACGGCAGTCCAATAAAATCGAAAAGATCTGGCAGTCCAATATTATCCTGTCCTAGAGCAAAAAAGAAGAAAAAGTTCGAAACTCCATATTCACAAAAACTGCCTGTATTAGTAAAGAAAAAAGATACAATAAAAACTACAAAAGATACAAATAAACTAACATTCACAGAAAACTTTAAGAAAAATAAGAAATATACACTAAAAGATTTAGCTGAATTGACAGAAAATTACAACAAAAAAATCGATCCATATTTACTCAAATTCACATTCGACAATTTGTCACAATTCGAATTTTTTGAAAACAGAAGCGAATTGACGAATAAAAATATGAAAATGCATTCATTAAAAGAATTATTCCTAAATTCAGTCAACAGAAAGTTAATACCAACTGGCTGGGTAGAAACCAATTAAAACTAATATTATGGAAACTAATATCTTACGAGATAAAATTTAAATCTCTTGTAGTAACTGCAAGAAATGTTATAGATCAACTGAAATATAGATATGACAAGGAATTGTATGATGCCCAAAGACCAACTTTGAGGAAGATTTTGGAGAAAGATGATGTGGCTTGGTGTTACCATTTTCCATAGACATTTTTAGGTTTCCGTACACAAATTGTGCTAGCGGAACCCTATTACTATGGCTCCGCTGTTCGTCCGTCTGTCTGTCAGCGGGCTGTATCTCATGAACCGTAATAGGTAGACAGTTGAAATTTTCACAGAGTGTGTATGTCTATTGCCGCAATACAAACAAATAAAAAAATAAAATAAAAAATATAGGGGTCCATAGAAGCAGTGTTTTTTTTTTAAATATGTAGTGTTAAATATTGTACAGTGGTACGGAAGCCTTCGGGTGCAAGTCCCGAAGCACTCGCACTTGGCCAGTTTTTATTACTAGAAAACTCAATGGATAAAGAGGATAAACAATGCAAAAAACTTTTAATTCTAGGATTGTTAAAGATTTGGTACACAAAGATAACGGACACTTTTTACTTTTTTTAATTTCAATTTTTTTTGTTTTTAATATCATTTACATATCCTACTCATAGGTCTGCGAAAAAAAAACGGAGACAGACAAAATTAAAAAAAAAATGTCTAAATAAATACATGACGGCGAGCAGTGGTGGCCCAGTGGTGACGACCGCGACTTACCCAATTGTAGGTAGTAGGTTCGAACCCCGACAGGCGCTGTACTTTGTGTAAATAATTTCATCACCACTGCTCTCAAAACGGTGAAAGAAAACATCATAAGCAAACCGGTATGTCTTAGAACCAAAAATTCGAAGACATGTGACATCTACCAACCCGCACTGGGCCCGCGTGGTGGATTACAGCCCACTCCCTCTCACAGAGAGGAGGCCTGTGTCCCAGCAGTGGGAACATTATAGGCTGATTATGCTTATGCTAAGTACATTACAAAAATAGCCTACCTACTCCCTCTCTTCCTGTCGCTATCCTAAATGAAAGTTAATTAAGAGAAGAAACTCTCACTCACTTCATCAGAAAATTCTTTCTCCACTTCCTCGTAAATCTTCTCCATGATCGACTGTCTTTCAGCCTCGCTCTTCATTTGATGAAGGTGTTCTAGGCGCTCTGATCGCGTCACTGAAAAAGGACACTTAAATGTTAAGGCGCTACCCCGAGCAAAACCTTGCAATAGTGAGTTATTCAGAGGCTATTAACTCATTAATTATCAGTAATAAACTTCATCTAAAAGCACATTATTAATGTTCGATATTCTATCATCACATTGCAAGATCTTATTTGTTTTTGTGTTATAAATACAATTAAATCTCCTTGTAAAAAAAGTGACTAAAATTGTTGATTGCATGCATCTTTTATTAAAGGTGACGTTCTAATAATTTGAGGATTACACCAATGGATAGATCATTAAAAATCTCAATAATTCAAGTTTTATTTTATTTCAAAAGATCGCTAGTCATTTTTTATTAAAATAATTCCATTGTTTTTGTGAATTGTTTGATAAATGGGCGTGCGGAGGGAGCGGGACAGAGCGAGACTCAGCGACGGGACAGAGAAGGACCGAACGCTCAAGGTCGTTTGGTCGGGGAAGCGCCTTAAGATATTAGTTTATAATGAGCTGTCAGTTTTTATGACAAAAATTGAGTCGTTCGGGGCGCCTGGCAGATGTGAAACATCGAAACTATTATGTTTAGAAAACGTAACGTGGCGACGCGTCACCACTACATGCGTCGCCACGGCATGCGTCGCCACGGCATGCGTCGCCACGCCAGCAATCGGTTTTACCCGCGGCTTTAGATGTTTCACATCGAAAATCTTTTTAGAGAACATAATTATGTAAATATGTAGTGGAATTGTCATAAATAAGGAAAGTAAAGAAGTATGTTATGGTGATCTATGCTTGTTTCTTGTCTACAGGGTTTACCAGAAAAGTGTGCTCAAATGGGTGTAGTACAAACCATCAAATTGGACAACTTTCTCAATGGGACCAACATTGTAATTGCGAAAAAATTATCAACTCCAGTCGTTTCATTGATTAGCCGGAAAAAATAGACAGACAGAACCAATTTAAACATAATAATTTTGTTATAAGTACCGTATATAATTTCATAATTGCATTTATTAAAAAGTTGTTATTTTGACACTTCAATTTTATTTATTTGTATATAGATTCAGTGTTTGTTTGTCCAGTAGAATCTGGCCAGTTAGCTCCGCTACCATCATGTTGAATGGCCAATATACGACACGAGCGATCACTTTTAGCAAAAGCTTACCAGTACTGCCATCTTCAAACTTCTCAACATACAAAGCGGGATACACTCTGGTAACAAAAACACGCAGTTTCGACACTTTCCCGCCGTCTAGCTTGACAGATGACATCTGAGACAAGATGGCAGCGTTGCCATGGTAACCGAGACGGGCGTCCCATCGAGCGCGGCGGGTGGAGTTACCGAATATCTTGAGACGGACTGCGGATGTATCCTGTAATATTAAAAGATTTATGACATCTGCAATAATTTATGGTATTTTTGATGACTTTTAAAGAGAAAACTGTCTGTGAATGTGAGTAGCATTTAGGCTACATTGAATATATGATTATTATTTTAATATTGTGAATGTGAAGACTATGTGGGTCATTGTTGCTTTTTTTTCTCCTCAGTTAATTTTAATCATGGTCTGGCAGTTTGAGTAATTTTTGTGGCCTACCCAAATGTCTTTTCTTTGGTATTGTTCGTCGAATCGTTGAGCTCCTTAAGTTCTGAGTTGAGCTACACGATTACTGACAAATGCGTGCACTGACTGGACAGGTCCACTCAATTTGTGCGGTTTTTCCTCAAAAGACCATTTCAGACACAAATCTACATGGTCTTCACATGATCTGACCAAGATTATGTCTGGACTTTAAAAGAGACTGTGACCTCTGAGTTTGTTTCGGCCTTTCTTCTCAGAGTAGTCAGATAGGAAACGCCGACCTCATCTAGTTTTTAAAATATGATTGACGTGTAAAAGTGTTTGTTCAAACCTACTTACAGAAATAAAATCATTTATCATTTATCAATAGATAATTAATATAAAATAAGGTGATTTCTATCCATACGTAGGTATAGCAGGACTACATTCTTTTTTCATTGAAAGCCTGATCATCTACAGGTTAGCTGTGATTGGTTGACTAAAATGACTATTAGCAATCGAAATTTGACGTGAGATTTGATAACAATGAAATTGAATTGGCTTTTAGGTCTCTTCTTTAAGAAAAGAATAGCTAAAGACTTCTTATAGAAATCTCGCAAGGAGCATTAAAGCCAGCAATTTTAGTCTCATTTGCATGCCACCTAAATACACTGGCAACACCAAGAGTTTAGCCGATGTTTAGCCGATCTTTAGACACTAAGTGGAAAAGTCTATTTGGCTGTATTTTTGATGTGAAACATCTATAGCCGCGGGTTAAACCGATTGCTGGCGTGCGACGCATGCCATGGCGACGCGTCGCCACGCTTCATTTTCTATAAAATAGTTTCGATGTTTCACATCTGCCAGGCGTCCCGCGACGGCTCAATTTTTTTATAAAAAATTTTGAAACCTACCAAAACCACGATAAAATGATTGTTAAAATATCGCAAAAAATGGCGAAGTTCGATGCGTTGTAGCCTCTTGAATCCCGCGTAATGATACAAAATGATTATCTTTTGTGTCTCGCTCGATATCGCGACCTCGGGATTCAAAGTCAAAGTCAAATCATTTATTTCAAATAGGCACATAAAAGGCACTTTTGAACGTCAAAATTTACAAAAAAATAGAATTGATTCTAGTTGCCCCTTCCAAAAGGTAGTTTCGTATGGAGAAGAATGGGCAAGAAACTCCACCGTTACTCTTTTAAAATATTTTACAATATTATGTAAGTTCACATTAATTATGTAATCATATGTGAAGACGATGCACCTAGAATAAAATTACTATACCACAATAGGTAAAAAGAATTAAATATAATGCAAAGGCAGGTAAATTAATTATGTGATAGATACATGGTGCTCACATATTTACAAATATTGAAAAGTAGACGATGTTTCCAAAATTTCAACAAGTAATAATTAAGTGTGTGAGTTTAAGTAGTTAAGTACATAATGTAACAATCAATGTCATAAAAATTATAAATTATACAATCAAATTAGCAACCAGTTTGATTTTGTCTAGACTCTAGATTGTCCTATGGAGCAGGACCAGCATGTTTCCAAGCATTCTTATCTAGGATATAATCCTCTAATTTGTAATATGCTTGTTTACAAAGTGTACTTTTTATATGAGTTTTAAATTTTCTTTCATTTAATTCCAATATGTCACAAGGTATTTTGTTGTAACATTTAACACAGTACCCCATAAAAGATGTATGTACTTTAGATAATCTAAAAAATGGTTGATCTATTTTATCTTTATTTCTAGTATTAAAATTATGTCTATCACTTATTTTATTAAAAAGATGTCGATTTTTTCTTCAAATCGTCGATTCAAAGAGTTAAAGTCGATGCTAGACAGAGACAGCACTATTAGCATCTGACGTCACAACACAGGAACGTCATAGTTACTTCGCGTTCGTCATTATGATCGCTTTGCGTGACAAGGATAGAAGAATAATTTCAAAAGTGGGTAACTTCTCCATTTTTCCACCGATGTTATTTCTTTTTTGTAACATCTTTAATATAAGTATTAATTAATGTAAATTTTTCATAGTAGTCAAATACACTATAACACGGGCAACCACATCTTTCAAACCGGAACACACAAATGCTTGGCGGTAGAAATAGGGAGGGTGGTAGAATGTGTGTGAAAGTGAAAATCTTAGAACATTTTCTACAATTTAAGCAGTTATTGTAAAGATACTAACCTCCCAAGGAGAGATTCCTTGCTCACAATTCAACAGCTCAGCCCCATTGGTGACAATCTTGGAGCCAACCACAATTTTACCTTGGCACACTAGTTGGGCCAACATTTTGTCAATGCTCGCTTTTAGGCAATACCAGCCGTCTGTTAAGATTAGTTCTAGATTGTTTGTGGTTGATGCACTGGAAAAGATAAAAGGTAAAACTGAAAAACTGTGAAGACAAATGACTATATTTGTAATAAGTCTTTAAAATTCGTCTTTTAAATCGTTGAGCTCCTTAAGTTCCGAGTTGAGCTGCAGGATTACTAACAAAATCGTGCACTGACTAGACAGGTCCACTCAATCTGTATGGTTCTTTCTTCAAAAGACCATTTCAGACACTTATCCACATGGTCTTCACATGACCTGACCAAGATTATGACTGGACTTTAAAAGAGACTGTGACCTCTGAGTTTGTTTCGGCCTTTCTTCTCAGAGTAGTCAGATAGGAAACGCCGACATCATCTAGTTTAAGAAAATATGATTGACGTGTAAAAGTGCACAAGCCTACCTACAGAAATAAAATAATTTATCAATTAGTTTATTGACTTCAGGGAAAGCATTCAAGGAGTGTTCTTGAGACTATTATTAAGGAACACTATTTTGGCGAATACCAACAAATTATGGAGCAGATTGGGGACATCCTATGTCCTGCAGTTAGAGAATGCAGTCCTGGGATCCCGGCCGTTTTCTAGTCCTGAAAATCCCAGGATTGTACTTGCCTTATCGCAGAGTTTTCGGGGTTGCCAGAAATAGGTTTTGTTTGCATTTCATTACGCCTTGACTATAAGATTATCTAGATTTCATTAAGGGTACGTTAACTCGAGAAAAAAATCGGAGTGAGCGTTTTCAGTTGCTGCTTATATGGCAATAAACTAAGAAGCAAGCTTGGAAATGAAACATTAGATGCTTTGATATTTCTGCGCTTGTACATGTTCGGAATTCCAAATAGTGTTTTTTTTGTTCTGTATTAAACTTACATACATTTAGTAAATTTTACTGTGTTTGCAGACTGCGCAGGCTTAGTAATAGGGTTCCGTTGGCACCCTTTGGATACGGAACCCCAAAAATATCTATGGAAAATGATAAAAACCAATTTTACATACCTGGTAACACCAACGCCATCCACATAAATGCCAGCGACACACAGAACTAAAGTTTTAGAAGCGACATCATCTTTCTCCAAAATCTTCCTCAAAGCTGGTCTTTGGGCATCATACAATTCCTTGTCATATCTATATTTCAGTTGATCTATAACATTTCTTGCAGTTACTACAAGAGATTTAAATTTTATCTCGTAAGATATTAGTTTCCATAATATTAGTTTTAAATGGTTTTCTATCCAGCTAGTTGGTATTAACTTTCTGTTGACTGAATTTAGGAATAATTCTTTTAATGAATGCATTTTCATATTTTTATTCGTCAATTCGCTTCTGTTTTCAAAAAATTCGAATTGTGACAAATTGTCGAATGTGAATTTGAGTAAATATGGATCGATTTTTTTGCTGTAATTTTCTGTCAATTCAGCTAAATCTTTTAGTGTATATTTCTTATGTTTCTTAAAGTTTTCTGTGAAAGTTAGTTTATTTGTATCTTTTGTAGTTTTTATTGTATCTTTTTTCTGTACTAATACAGGTAGTTTTTGTGAATATGGAGTTTCGAATTTTTTCTTCTTTTTTGCTCTAGGACAGGATAATATTGGACTGCCAGATCTTTTCGATTTTATTGGACTGCCGTGAAAATCTTCAGTATGTAAACTCTCATCAAAATTATTTAATACTTGTGTATCAATAAGATTAGCTACATTATCTTCGTAAGTCACTTTATCTTTCTTAGTATTTGTTATATTTTCTTTAGAGTCGTCCATTTCTGAAAACCGTCTTTTCGATCTTGCTACAGCTTCTTCAGAAACAAGAACATCACGATTGGAACCGGTTTTGAATCCTAACTTAATGTTAGAAGTCTTTTTTTCATTATTTTGTAATACAGTTTCATTTTTGTCTATATATTGAAACATTTTTCTAGAATTGGCTAAGGCCTCTTCGGTTATAGAAACTTTTTTATCACTAGCTGTTTGAAAACCTTGAAAACCACTTTTTTTAATAACATCTTCAAACAACTTCTTAGTTTCAATAAAAGCCTTTTGAGAAACTTCAACTTCTCCGTCATTTCCCGTTTTAAAACCATGAAATTCAGGTTCAGGGTCGTCTTGAATAGTTTCTATATCTTGAAAGAGTTTACTACTTTTGGCTAGTGCTTCTTCGGATATTTTTACAGGTTTTTTATTTGCAGTTTGAAATCCTTTGAATACTGGACTTGATTTACCATTTATAGGTAAATCATCTGTGATAAATTCTTCAGCTTCATTGTGAATATGTAAAGGATCCTTAATGGCATCTAAAACGTCTTTCCCTTTATTTTCAATATTCAAATCTTGGCTCATTTCAATATCTTGAAAGAGTTTTTTGCTTTTAATTAAAGCCTCATCTGATACTGTAACTTCTTTATTACTTGCTGTTTGAAAACCTTGAAACTTAGGTACTACAGTTTCAGGCTTTCTAAAATCATTATTTCTAGTTATAATAGAACCTGTTTCATTTCTCATTTTAGGCTCCATGTTATCTATATCAATGTCCGGGTAATCGTCTTTAACTTTTTCGGGTAATTGAAATTCAGTTGAGTCGATATCCTTGAACAGATTCTTTGACTTAGCCAAAGCTGTTTCTGATACCTTTATAACCTTATTATTTGCAGTTTTAAAACCTTTGAAACTTGGTTTATTTGTTGTAGCTTGGATAGACTTTAGATCAGGATATGGAGTCTTTCCTTCTTTATCTGTATCATGTAATAAGTTTTCTGGTTTCTTTAGATATGCAAAATCAGTTGAGCCTATATCTTTGAAAATATATTTAGTCTTAACTAACGATTCTTCGGAAACGTTTATCTTCTTATTATTAGCTGTTTTAAAACCGCCAAAACTGGCCTTACTAGTCAAAGGCTGATTGATATCCATTATTTCAGATACATTTTTCTTTTTTTCTAAAATATCCGCTCTGTCTAAGTTGTTATTTACTTTTTCTGGAAACCTAAAATCTATTTCATCCATATCTTTGAAAATATATTTAGTCTTAGCTAAAGATTCTTCGGAAATACTGACCTTCTTATTATTTGCTGTTTTGAATCCACCAAAACGTATTTTAGTAGTTGAAGGCTGATTGATATCCTTTATATCAGAATCTTTGTTATTTTTTTCAAAAAAACCCGCTCCCTCTAACCTTTCATTAACTTTTTCCGGAAACTTAAAATCTGTCGCATCAATATCTTTGAAAATATTCTTAGTCTTAGCTAAAGATTCTTTAGATATTGTAATATTTCTGTTGTTAGCTGTTTTAAACCCTATAAAACTTGTTTTACTTGTAGAGGGTTTATTTAAATCTTCTACTTCATGTAGAATCTTTTTATCACTGATTGTACTTATGTTTACTACTGATCCAACCGTTTTCACGTCTTTATCCCCTTTGTCTGGAAACTTGAAGTCAGTAGCATTGATATAATTATATTTATTTTGCGTTTTCGCCATGGCTTCTTCTGTAATATTTATTTTCTTATTGTTTGCAGTGTTAAAATCAGTAAAAGAAGCTGTACTCGTCGAAGGCATATTCAAATTTATCATTTCAATTTCGAGAGTTCTTTTATCATCATCCTCTTCGATGTTTTTCTTATGTTTTGAAGGATATTTAAAACCATCTGAATCTAAATCTTTAAAAATATCCTTAGTTTTAGCTAAAGCACTGTCAGATATTTTAATTTCTTTATTGTTGGCTGTTTTGAAGCCTTTAAAACTAGGTTTAGTCATTGTACTTTCCGTGGCTTTTGTTTCAGCTTCAATAATAATCCAATCATCTATTTTATTTCCTTTATCAGGGAATTTAAAATCAGTAGAGTCAATATCTTTGAAAATGTTTTTCGTTTTAGACAAAGCAGCATCTGATATTTTAACATTCTTATTACTTGCAGTTTTAAAACCTACAAAACTCATCTTACTAGTTGAAGGTTGATCGAAAACATTTTCTTCATTAGTATTTTCTTTATTATTTTTATTTGGAAGTTCAGTTTTATCATTATCTTTGAAAATATTGTGAACTTTAGCTAAAGCATTCTCAGAAATCTTTATATTTTTATTGTTGGCAGTTTTAAAGCCAACAAAACCAGCCTTACTTGTAGAAGATTGTTCAAAATCTATCAGATTTGGATATTCTTCATCAATACTTTTGCTTGATTTATCGGGAAATTCAGTTGAACCTAAGTCTTGGAATATGTTTTTAGTTTTAGCTAATGCTTCTTTAGAAATATTTATACACTTATTACTGGCTGTCTTAAATCCAATGTTAATACTTAGCTTCGGGTCTTCCGTAGTTTTAAGCAAAACCTTTTCGTCTGTATGAGTATCTTCAATATTAACTTCAGCCATATCTTCATCAAAATCAATGTCCTTAAAAACATCCTTAATTTTTGCTGTTTCAGATATTTTTATATCATTATTACTAACAGTTTTAAACCCAATTTCAACCACATTATTGTCTGGTTCTATATCTTCTTTTAGAGACATTTCTATGTTTTCAAATTCTTGTATTATTTCATCGTCTATATTTTGTATTTCTTCATCAACAAGATTTTTATTTACTTGTCTATTTGGAATGCCAATAACTACTGGCATTTCTTCTCCATTTAATTCTATTAATTCTTCTCCTACATCTTTTTCTTGAATTTGTGTATCATAATTGTCATTTAAATCAATACCTTGAAAGACTTTTTTACATCTAGCTAATGCGTTTTGAGATAGTTTTATTTCTTTTTTACTGGCTGTCATGAAACCTTCAAAATTACTTGTCCTAACTTGTATATTATCAGGTTTCTCAGCTGCATTCCCTTCAAATTGTAATTCAGAATCCTCATCAACCTTCTGAGCTAAATTGAACTCTGTTCCTTTATCAACTAGGTTCATTTTAGATTGACTCTCATCATTAATATATGTTTTATTCTTCACACTACTATCACAATTATTAACCAAATCAGTCACCGTCATTTCCCCACTTAATATACTTTTAGCTTGAGCGAAAGACTCGGTGAAAACCTGAATAGATTTATTACTAGCAGTTTGAAAACCTACATACATGGTTTTATCTAGAACATCAGATTTGTCGTAAAAAGAGGTTTCTAAGGCACAAGTGAATGGTAGATCTTGGTAGCTTTTATGTATTAGATAATTATCTTCTTCATCGCTACTAAATAAAATCTCGTCTTTCAAAATTTCACTTTCCGCTGTAACTTTTAAACTTTTTGAGCCTTCATTCATTATTTTGTGTATTAAGTCATCTGATGTTGCTTTATCTAGTTCAATAAATTCTAAATCTGTATCTAGATTTGGATCATTGACTGTATGAGTTTCAAATTCTCTATATTCTTGTTTTATATCTTTATTTTGTAGTACAGGACTTGGTAGTATATCTCTTTCATGAAGTACGATATCCTCATCCATTTTAAAACATAATTCCTTATCTAAAATCTGAGAATTAATAACTCGTTTTACAGTTTTCATATCTTTACCTTCTAAAATTGGTACTGCAATCTTTTCAAACTGTTCAAATGTTTCTAGGTTGAAAATTAAAGGGGATGGAGTCTTTGATTTTGTTTTCAGGTTTTTGTGCATAAATATAGGACTAAGCGGTCTTTCTATTGACTTGTCGATGTCTATATCATCTTCAATTACTATGCAATCATGAAATATTTGACTGTATTCTCCAATTTGTGTATTTTCAACATTTTTACTGTCTTGACTGCTGCTGCCAGGTTCTCTGTCCATAACATTATTACTACACATTATAGGAGAAATGAGACTTATAGAATTATCTGCTTCTATATTATTTTCTATTCTACTAACGCTCATTGCTTTTGTTATATTTTCATGAATTTTATTCATACCTTCTTTATTACTTATGGCTTCTATATTTTTTGCAACTTTGTCACTATTTTCTGTTTGCATATTCCCAGATTCTTTCTCATTATGTTCTTTACATAAATTTTCAAAAGTTTTCTCATCATCTTCTAAACTCTGTTTCTCTGTATGGTGAATAAAGGTAGTTTCAAACTCCTGCGTCATACCTTGGTGAACATCAATAATCTCTGCATCTTCTATAATGTTTATGAGTTGTGTGTCAGACACACATTGTGTGTCGAATTTTGTTGTTATTTTGGGTACCTTGAAAAGAGTTTAAAAAAAAATTGTCAGATCTATTATAGATGGCAGAAAATGTAATTTGGAAATCAAAGAGGGACACTTTTGTCAAGCAGTGAAATGTAGAAATAAAAGAAATGTACGTGTTTAAATCAAGACTATGATTATTCAACCCAGATGTGATTTAAGTATCTCTTTAAAATAGCAAAATGATCTTAACTAAAGTTTTACTGGCTTCCCAACCCAGGACACTATAAGCTACTTGGTAACAACAATAGGGCGAGTTAGACAGCAGGCCAAAACTTGGCATATCTTTAATAGATATAGCTAAAAGTATTGGTCATCATATTTTGCTGGCAGGGTTGGCATGCAATGTGATTAAAGAAAAGCATGATTAGAAACAACTTTGTCATAGAGATAACATTTAAAAGTTAACAAATTTACCTCTTCATACACTGGCAAGTTATTTACACTTAAAAAATTAGATTTCTTATACTTTTGCAAGTCTTTAGCTACATTTTTAGCACTAATCGATGAATCTGCAACTTGAATTGCTTTTAGCTGCATAGAAACACTTGATATCACATCTTTTGGCTTTAAGGTGTGATTATTTTGTTGTTTATTATCACAGTAAAGGCCTAGAGGACGTTTTGTATTGTTTTTCTTCAAAATAAACTCAAAATTTTGTACAGGGTCACTCATTGTAATTTTAATGCTAAACTGATGTTAATATTGAATTTATATTTATGATGGTATTGATGGCACTGTTTTATATTGTGGAAAGGTTTTCATAATACGTTTTAGCAACAATTATTAATTACACAGGGTTTTAAAAATAATTTTAGCGCGAAATTAAATAAAAACATTTCTATTTACGTCCTCCGAATCTGACAGGTAATAAACTTACCTCATCTTACGTTCCATTATATGTTAGTGCTTCAAACTTTAGTTGAATTAAAACGTTATGTAAAAACCAAATGGTTTTAGAAGCATTGTAGGCACTTTACGATATTTCTATCAAATTACATTACTTTTTCTCCGTACTTTTGACCGCCTTAGCTAATAAACACAAAGTACTTATGTAAGCAATAAAGAATACATGTAATGAATCTCAATAGTTAAAATGTTCTGAAACATGACTATTTTGATCTCCAAGATTACGGTTAAAAAATGAAGAAAAACTCATAAAACACAAAGTTACGTAGTTTGCCCCATATTTTAAGGTTTCATTTCAAACGTTGTTTACAGAGGAAAATAATAAAATAAAAATAAAGTTAAACCTTTTCCAGCGTTATTTTTTTTTCTAGTATAGTCTGTGATCGCAGTTTCAGAACGAATGTCAAGCTCCGCTACGGCGTTTGTAATTTTCTGAAAAAATAGCGATAAAAAGTATTTATCGACAAATACCGTGAATTACACTTACACAATTCCAGCATTTGCATTCTCTCCACCAAAAATGGTAAGTAAAGTTATATTTCCGCTGTATTTTGGTAGTGAAAATGGCGGGTAAATATAGGTTACTTTTTGCAGTCCCACACGATTTTGCTGGTGCAACCGGGCCCCAGGCCTGAGACGAGGACGTATTCCGACTATGAGAGCGTCAATGACTGCATGGAGGGAGTCTGTAAAATATACGAGGAACATCTAAAGAGACGGAATCCAAATACACCTACTATTACTTACGATATATCCCAATTATTCGATTTTATCGATCAGGTAAGCAATTTACTTAATGTATTTACGTAAATAAACTTTAAAAAGGTCATATCTATAATTAGAATAAATATCGATGGTGATATTTCGAAAGTCTCCAAGGCAGTCAACTAAAATGCTAACCAAAGCATTCTTTATATGGGTCAGTTTACAGCTATACATTGTTACTAAACTTGGTATAATATTACAAGACCTCTTATTACAATCTTGTCCTATTTTTTTAGTATTGCTAGTCCAAGAAGCACTCCTAACACTATTTATAGACAAAAATCTCAAGAGTGTTCCCATATCATAGGAAAACATTACGGTCATTGTAAAAAAATATAACACAGCATAGATGTCGTTTTGTCTTTTATACTGATTGTTTATTCAGGTTTACTAGAAATCATGGTATAGACAGTATAAATATTCTTATAACTAAATTGTTATTTCGGTTATGTGTCTGACCCAAAAACAAAGATGCAATTGACTGTGATTTCTTTCATACTTTATTTTAATTTTAACTAAATAATGATAACCTTGTATTCTCTCATACGTGTGTGTCAACTGAAAGTTTTGCATAACTCGTAAATAAAACAATTTACATGTAAAGTATAATTTATTTACTGCTTTACAAAGTATTCTCCATTACATTTTAAACAATTTTTCATTTGTTCCAACCATTTTTGTAAACATGAGGACCATTGGTCTAAGGTCATGTTTTGCACGTGCTGGTTGTAAGCTATCACGGCCTCTTCATGCCCGTAAATGTCCAACCTCTCATCAAATCTAAAATTTTTGCGCAAGCAAAGAAATCACATTGTGCTAGGTCTGGACTATGTGCGGGATGGGTCACAAGCTCTAGCTTTTCAGAATCCAAAAATGACTGTCTTGTTCGTGGTGAGCGCCGAAGCATTGTCATGGTACAATAGGATATACTTTTTGGTTGTTTTTCCCTAACTCTTTCATAGACACACTGGGCAAACAAATGGCGGTGTAGCACTCAGCATTAACTGTCTTTTCGTTCTTCAAGTGGGGATCGTGCAAACGGGACCCATCTGGGAGTAAAAAAATGCCATCATTTTTTTGCCTACGCTTCTCGCCTGCCTCGAATTTTGTTGGTTTCCTGTCGTTTTGAACACTCCGACAGAATACTGTTGCTTTCTTTCCCGCATGTAACAATAATACTAGCCATGTTTCATCTCCTGTGACAATGTCATACACAGCATTTGAATGTCCAGGATTGCACTAACTTTTTTGTTCTGGGTGTGTTCGTGAAGAATCCAACGGCAACAAAGTTTTCTAACTTTTAAATGTTGATGTAAGAATTTTTAATTTGGCTCATACCAATCCCTAATGTCCTCGAATCACCTCATAGGTGACATGCTGGTTTTCTTTAATTAGTTGCCTGACAGTGCCACATTTTCTTGAGTGATCGCAGTTGAGGGCCGACCTTTACGAATTTCATCATGGAGAAAAACGGCCACGATCAAATTCTGCGTACCAACGTGCGAGGTGCTTCCCTCCCGAAAGCATTTTGAAGACGAGCAGTGCCGTCTTGCGGAGACAGTGAACTTTTAAAATCACAAAAAATCATCGACCTAAAATCTTTCCGCGGTAATTCCATTTTTGCTACGGACGCGAACTTTAAATTGTGATAAAAAACAATTGACACGCGATTTCCCACCAAAAATTATTTTGAACAATGAATGAGATTCTTGTTCAAAAAAATATAACCTTCGAAATTCGAACATTTACGAGCGGCCAGGAGCGCAGAACTTTCAGTGTGCTCTATGTTCCGCTGCTGCAGACATAAACCATAGTGAGAAATGGCAAGAGAATTTATTCCGAGCTGATAATTACTATTTGATTTTAAACACAATATTCATTCAATCCTCTGTTTGTCACACATACAATAAAATGTTGATTATAAAGCCAGCTATAACAGATATGTATTCCAACCATTTGATGTGTAGCTTGTATAGAAACTACCTTTACTGGTGTGCACTACCTTGTCAAGTGTTTTATTTTTGCTCTGTAATCAGAAAAATAAAGCCCTGATGACCATCCTTGGAACTTATCCATACTATTACAAATGTGAATGGAACTCTATGTCTGCCTTTCACGTCTTAACAGCTAAACGGACTTCTTAAGAACACAGAGCAATGGTAACGGCCCCGACTTACGAGTTGTAGATCCTGGGTTCGAACCCAGGCAGGTGCTTTACTTTGTGTAAATAATTTCGTCACCACAGCTCTCAAAACGGTGAAGGAAAACATCGTGAGGAAACGGGCACGTGTCAGAACCAAATCTAGACATGTGACATCTACCAACCCGCACTGGGCCCGCGTAGTAGATTACAGCCCACTCCCTCTCGAATAGACGAGGCCTGAGTCCCAGCAGTGGGAACATTATAGGCTGATTATGTAAACACGCAGAAAGACCATGACCTGAGTTAGGACATAGAATACTTTTTTTATCCCGGTTGTACGTTCCCTGGATAATTTCTTACCTCAATATGGGTGAATCCCCGGCCAAAAGCTAGTTGCTACTTAAACCTATCATTGGTCCAATGATCTGTACAATAATATCCTAAAAAAATCTCTTTTTTTTTCCAGCTGGCAGACTTAAGTTGTCTAGTTTACCAGAAATCAACAAACACGTATGCACCATATAACAAAGATTGGATTAAAGAGAAAATATACGTCCTCTTACGCCAAGCGGCAGGTCAGGGCGATTGAGTTATCTAATAAGTATGCTGAGTAGTGGATGCATGGAGTCGATACGTATAGGTAATTTTGTTGAACAATATGTATAAGGTACTGCGTTGATGAAACAGGAATGCAGAGCAGAGGATTTCTATGTGACATACATTCATAAACTCACGTCTCTTCCCATGGGTTTAGGCAGAAACTACAGAACGCCACCTGCTATGATCCTTACATACTCCTTTTTCTTTGTTTTCGTTCATACATCTGGTCATACACGCACGCCAGTTGCGAGTACTACGCACCTGACCTTTGTGAAGAACACACCAATAGGGCCGGCGTAAACCTGGTGAAGCGCCGCGCGGTGTGGGTTTTACTGACGAGCAAGTATCAACGTTGTGTGTCTTAAAATAAAGTCAAAAATAATTAACCTGATACTAACCTCAGACCGCTCTCTGACTAAATGAAGTTTATTTATTTGCAACTTTATTTTTACGAGAGCAAGGTCGATTTTTGATTGGCAGTGAAAATCACGCTGCCCTGCGCTTCGCCAGGTCTGCGCCGGCCAATGGTCACTATGTCCTAGGGCGTTACAAAATAAAACGTATTATCAGTGTTTTAAAGATGCAAACAATAGCAAAATTGTGGCATCTCCTTTACAAAAGCCACTAATGAAGAGTTCTAGTTGATTCAAACAGCCAGTATTTTTCTAAGACTTGTTGATGTTGGATAATAAACCTTATTATAGTCTCTTAAAGTGCAAACTAGACCTAAGAAGCCACTGATATTCGTATAACTGTGTCCTTTATGACAACATAAAAAATTGGGACAGAAATGACCTAACTTTCGCATGCTCAATCATTGCTGTAGCATTAAAAGTTTCATAGTTTCATATCAGAAATTAAAATATTACAGGATTTTCTCTGTTAGAAATATTCAACTTACCAACAGTACACCAAGTGAAAAGACGTATTCATGTCGAAATATGTGCTAAATCCCCTGCTATGCATTTCTCTTTTATCTGTACGGGGCCTTATTCCTAATTAGTGTTCATTCAATGACATTTCACTTCTGTTACTGAAAGGTATATTGGTAGAAATGTGTAAAACTCCATGTGCTTACCACTCCAAAATGAAGTAGGATGGTGGTACTTGAAGACAATGCCATTAGATTAAGTTAATAACGTCCTTTCTTTAGCATGATGATCCGTGAGGGTCATAAAACAAAAAAGTTTAAAAAATACCCCTTTGGGAAATGACAGTTATGTATACCGTGCAAATATTACTTAAAAGAGTTTTATCCGCTAAAGTAGCTATACTCCATTTGAAATTAAAACAAACCTTTTTTACAGTCCATTCAACCGATTTTGACTTATATTCTGTAAGCTTAAGGATGGCATTAAAAGCAAAAACGGTACTGCAGCTGCCATTTGTCATGCCTCTGAAATATGGTGTAACTTTTCTTTGCAATATCTTATACGAAACAAAGTTCAATAGATAATAATGCTTCTTTTTCTCTTTTTAGTTAAATATGTGTTTTTGCAGTCTGGTTTTTACTCACAATATCACTGGGTGAAAATTACTGATTTTCATGACGGCCTCTGTAATATGATAGAACTGCTTTCCTAGGAAACAGTAAAAACAAAATCAAAGTATTTTATTTCACATAAACCAACATGGGCACTTATGAAATGTCAGAAGCTAGGTGCACGGTTCCAATTGGTTGTTTCTCTAGTAGTTTTACTAACCTGCGTAACAGTTACTCTCTAAAGTTTGATGTGTCACATTTACAGTACATGTACCATAAAACGGGGTGAATAGGGATGCAGGGGTGAATCGGGATGAAACTTTACAAAGGATTTTAACATTGAAATAATATAGTTTGTTGCCAAAAAAGACTAATGTGTTTACTGTATTATAATTAACGATTAAGTGCTCTTGTTGGCAACAAACTATATTTTAAAGTTATGCCCCGATTCACTCCTTCATGTCTATTCACCCCGTTTGTACAGTATTTATTTCATCAAAATTCACTAACTATTATATTGACTACTAGCTGCAGCCCGCGACTTGGCCCGCGTGAAATGTCTTGGTTTTAAACAAAATATATCCTATGAAACTCTGCATTACTGTAGCTTCCAATTAGTGAAAGAATTTTCGCAATCGGATCTGTATTCCCGAAGATTAACCCCTACATACAAATTCATAAATTTTACCTCTCTTAAATCCTAACTAATATTATAAATGCGAAAGTAATTTTGTTTCTTTGTTTCGCTTTCACGCCAAAATGGCTGAACGGATTTGGATGAAATTTAGCACACAGATAGACCATGACCTGGGTAAGGACATAGGCTACTTTTCATCCTGGACCGCAGCCAAAGTTGCGGGCAACGGCTAGTATAAGTATAGATACTTCCCAGTAACGTTAAAGAAGGGATGTTGTACATTTCTTTATATTAGTCTGAATAACAGATTGTCTTTGGGTATCACCACTTTGTAAAATATAATTATCTCAAACTATATTTTCATTTAATTTTTCGTTGGAACTTAACAAGACTATCTCAATATTTATTTGTCAAAAATATTGATTAACACTAATATGACACATGATCAGAAAATGTTGTTTAAAACTGATCAGTTTTTCACGCACTGTGTTTACTACATATGATCAGAAAATTGGTAGATGATCAGAAACTTTCTGATCAGTTTGTTTGTGTGCAAATAATAAATATAAGAATTAAACTCGTCCATTCTCATGTTTACTAAAAGTATTGGTCAATTGTAAAATAATATTATTTTTTGTTTATAAAATTGTGCATTTATTTGAATATTTTTCTGTTAAGGTCTGATAAAATGTTCAAAGCTATTAAAGCATTAAGAGTTAGACAAAGGATCAGATTTATAAGGGCTGAGACAGACTGAACTGCAGTGTTTGTTTTTTTTTTAATCTATGTTTCATATGTCAATCGTTGCTCACTACGTCGGCAATAAATACATAATGAATACTTATAAATCTTTTCAATGTATGGACCAATTAAATAATCTATCAGTTACGTCCAGACTGGCGAGCAAACCGTCATGAGAGAACGTAGAAGAAAAACATATGTAGTTAGCATAATTCGTTGTTCACTGTTAAACTAGTAATATTTAGCAAATTCTTTTCTTAGTTCGCCATTTCTACTAACTCTGTCTTAACCCTAAACTGATCAGAATACTACAAGCGATCAGTAAATTGACAAATTACAAGTGATTAGATTTTTTTTTTAGACAAATAAAAAAGTTTATATCTTGTGTGATTTTGTTTTTTTTTTTGTTAAATTGTAAGTGTAAGTCATTTTTTACTTCCTCATTTTGTTGCTCTAGATTGTTTAAGATACTAAATAAGTACCTTATAAGAGTAAAATACCAACTTGGCAATTACATTTCTAAATTGTTTTATTTATTTGTAGTGACCCATCCCTGCTTCACACGGTTTTTACGAATTGACAAAACATCGTGATTTCTTTACTAATGAGGGGTCGTGGCTACATAATAACAGCAAGGTTAAGCTACTCTTGCCACAGTCGGTCCGTGGATGGGTGACTATTCATTACTTATCGAGACCCCTCCGTGCCTTGGACAACATGTTAAGCCGCTGGTCCCGGCTGTCAGAGAAAGTTCAAGTCTGACAACAAGTCCTATAGTGTTATGCAGTAACTGGGTTCAAGAGGTCAGATAGGCAGTCTCTCCATGTAAAATACTAGTTATTCAGCTGCACCCGGTCAAGACTGGAAGCCGACCCCAAGATAGGAAAAGGTTAGGTAGATTGTAAGTATGTAAGTTTAATACTAATGTATTAAACAAATAAACCTTTCGGAATAAATTCGCTAAATGATGGTGAAAACCGCATCAAAATCCGTTGCGGAGTTTAGAAGAACAACGCGGTCACAGACACACGAAAAGCGACTAATTTATGATATCTATAGATATAAAGAAACCTTTTTTTTAAGATTCCGTACCTCAAAAGGAAAAACGGAACCCATATAGGATTACTTCGTTGTCCTTTCGTCTGTCTATCTGTCAAGACCCTTTTTTAACCCCCGACGGAAAAAGAGTGGTGGTAAAAGTTAAAAGTGTGTATCTGTGTGTCTATCTGCGGCATCGTAGCTCCCAAACGGCTGAACCAATTTTGTTTTGTTTGAAAGGTGCCTTGAATGAGTGTTTTTAGCAAAAACAATCTGTTCAGCGGCTTAGCGGGCGTCCCTTAATTACGTGAGGCGTTTAGGGGGGAGGGGGTCGAGCCGAATCTCAAAATCTCGAATCTCGAAATATGACGTAATTTTTTTTTCCGCTAGGACCGTGTAAAATGTCGAGAAAATTGGGTAAATTAAGTAAACCATGTTTCGCACTAGCTACCTACTGAGCTTCTGTCTACAAGCCACAACGGTTTAGTAGAGTGGCTAAATCAGAGCGAGGTTGAAGGAGCAGATGATTTTTACTGAAATTCACATGGACATGTTGGTTCCAGAGACCACACATGAGTCCCCGTGGGTGGACTGAATTGAAGTGAATAGTTCGTCGCAATAAAGCACCGATTAACATTAATACACAAAAAATACGTATTTTGAAAAATCTCACATGAGATTAGGGGGTAGGGGGGGGGGTGATTCAAGCCAAATCTCACGACATCTCACCAAGGGGGAGGGGGGCCCAAAAATCGCCAAATTCACCTCACGTAATCAATGGACGCCCCCTTACGCCATAGACGCCAGGAGAGTAATGGACAGCCAAATACGTATCTCACCGACAGCGCCTCAGTTCTCCAATCCTTAGAGAAAAAATATATTACCTCGACACTAACACTAGAATTTCACAATGCACTAGAACGAGTAGCGGTGTCTAACCGCAACACAGTGACACTGTAATGGATAAATGGGCACAGCGGATCACTAGGTAACGACGGAGCTGACGAACTGGCTAGAAGAGCATCTGCTGTGGACCCGAACCTATCGTATCATCCCCATCGACCAGCAACGCAAGTGGCTACAGAAGTTCACCCACACACAAGTGGAGAGCTGGTGGAGGTCGACACCAGGCTGCAGGCAGTCCAGGGAAGCTATGCCATCCTTAGATGGCAAGCTAACCAGGCGTTTATTACACCTGGACAGGAACGGCCTGCTCCTGGTGAGGGGGCCATCACGGGACACTGCTTGCTAAACTAACACTTCCTCACAATAGGCATAACGGATAGCCTTCTGTGCAGGGCTTGCATGGAGGCTGAAGAAATCGTTGCGCGTTTGCTCTTTGAATGCACAGGCGTCACCCAGATTAGAACAGAAACCCTCGGAGCACTCAGGTCTTTTACTTCTGTAGGGAGGTAGGCTGGTTGGAATAACCACCGACGGCCGTCATGGCCCACGCACAATGGTCCACCTGAAGTACTAAGTATAAAAAACCAAGGAGGTAGGAAACCAAACCCTCTAAAATAGAACATAGTAGGTCTACGGTCCCTTGGAGCTCTAAAAACAAACAAGCTGTTAAGTCAACCCAATAAAAAGATACGGCTTTTTAAGCACTATATTTTGATATTCGCAAATAAATCAAAACTTTATAGAAGTATGAGGAACAGGGTGTAAAGTTCACTCATACCTCCATAGTAAAGGGAGGATCCTCCGATTAGACAGGTGTTGTGTCTGGTGGGCAACTGCCCGACGTTTTGATGTCGGGACGTTGTATATATGCTAGTTGCGCGGTAAACTCTGCTTGCGCGATGCAGGATTTTGCGTGACGTCGGTGTGACGCGTCGTAACTCCCATTTGGCGATGTAATACCGCTACATCACTCCCCTTCGGAGACCGGAGGTCGATAGTGGGCTGAGTATTGTATCAGTTGATGCTTGCCAGGCCAATTGAGGGTCCAGTGAGTCGGAACCGGGTGCCGCATAGTTCACAGTGGGTCGGAACTGTCTGCAGTGATTCTTCAGTGAGTCGGGGTAGCGCTGTGTTATGCTCCAGTGTGTCGGACGTGGTACAGCGCCGGGTTGAGGCCGACTACTGGCGAGGGTTTAAGGGCTCTTCTTGTTGACCGGCCGAAAGTGCAGTGAGCTGTGCCAAGGTTGCTTGATGGAACCTGAGGGTGATGACCAAGTATGCGCTCGCGCTGCATGAAATTAGAGAATTGACCGTGACGTATATCGATGTATGGGAATACATTTTTTCAACAACAAAGTTCAGTTTGTTCTTGGGATAAATCCATCCCAACTACGAAACCCTTGATTGTGCCTGGTCCGACACGCACTTGGGCGGCTTTTTTTACAAGCATTTTTGTTACAGTACGTAGCCGTAAGTATGGCAGATGAAGTTTTAGAAACATTTGGCTTCGTGAAGCGTTGTCTCTGTCCTGTCAGTCATGACATCTGTGCGAGAGACAGTCTATAAAGGTCGATACGCAAAATTGCTTTTATGCTTCAATCGTTAGTATGATAGCATTTTCAAATAAAATACTTCTTCTTGCCCTATAAAGTTGAGACTTTAAATTTACAGGATAATGTTTAAACGCCAATTGGTTAGCCATCTTTGGTTTACAGTTGCAACAATTATTCGGATACTACCCAGTATCCGGCCACTTTTTCGAGTATTCGGTTTAAAATGTTTCATGTTTCCATTTAAAAAACACTCGCTTGAATCGACATAGTTATTTATTTAATAAACCTATTTACATATTTCTTATTATTTACAGTAAACCAGATGAAAAATAACAGCTATTAACAAAAACAATTATAATTAAACATTATACTGAAAAAAAAAGAAGCTCCTTCCGGCATCGTGATTTTTTTAATTTGCCTTTTCAGCCAGTGTATGATATAGAATAAATAACATTTAACAACCAGATAAAAAGGGTTATATTATATTATAGCTTGATTACTCCTGTGGGCCTAGCCCGAACGCGTGTAGTAAACGCAACGTTAATTCGAACGATTTTAATATTGAAACATTCGTTTCGCAAATAATATTGACTTAGTTTTAAGACTTTATTCATATCTATGAGTGATACTTATTGCTAGTGTTCGAATTTACGTTACGTTTACGTCACGCGTTCGTGCTAAGGCACTGGTTTACCTTCCAAACATCTCAGTTACTATGTAGTTTCCATAAAATTTCGCAGCTTTGACCCTCGTGACACAAGCCCTTGTAAAAAGTATTCTTTTTCAGTACAATGCTTACGATCACTTTTCCAAATAATATTTTCTTTAGAATCTACAAATAGTACAAATATCTTATAAATATAAAATACCTTTACAGATGAAACATTTCAAAATTAACCAGACATGACGCGTCAGGCGGCATTTTATTGCCGACGGCAATTTAATTCGCGTGAGAGGCCGCTGGTGCTACGTTAGACAATAGGAATTTCTGGTAGAAAAAAACTTATATTCAACCGCATCTGGTGACATTGAAAGTCGACCCCAAAACTGTAAGAAAAAGGTCCAAGAAATGTTTCATGTTAAAATACTATCAAAATGAAAACAAAATATTTGACTTCTATGATACTGCCAATTACAAAATGTAAAATTTCAAAAACTTTTGGTAACAGTTTACCTATCAGTTAGATAATTTGGTTAAAAATCTATTAAAATTACCTAAAACTTTCAGCAATTCGCATGTTTCTATTATTTTAATTTCGTACATAACATATTATTCTACCGTTTATATTTAGTCATAAATTGTATAATTTCCAACAACTTTGGTAAAAGGTCAGCAACATAATATTCGGCTTTAAACCTAACCGGATATTCAGTTCAATCAGCATTTTTCTTTAACTAATCTATTAAAGGACATTTTCACTACAGGTAGGTGAAATGGTAATGAAAAAAATATTCTTTGGCCAAATATACCGAATATCTGACCGATTTAGTCATGCAGAGCCGAATACCGGATATCTACATTTAGCCCCATCTCTATCAAACCTTTGAAAATATTACATTAACATTTGACTATACCTACTACTTTTAATTACAAAATGTATCTAAAGGCGCCTTAATCAACGTCCCAAGTTAAAATCTCCAAAAACTTAAAAGCGTTTTTTTTAAAATCAAATATCATGTTGAGATTTCAAATACTTGACAATTTGTGGTAAAAAAAAATAAAAAAAAATGCCTGCTTTTAAGACATTTAAGATCTTACCTTACGCAAATGACAGACTATAGGATCAGCAGCGCACTTTTTCGTGAATGGAAAACAAAATTTAATAAAGAAACACGACGATGCAAAAAGTTTGTCACAAAAAGTTACTTCTCGCAGGCGGATACTCGATCTCAACAAATATGGAGTCGTCAGCAATGCCCCCAAAATTACGTTATAAATGAGAAATTTGATTCGCGACCGTAACAAGTATATATTTACAAAATTATAATCATTAAAATCATCAATACAACCCTCTAAGTTCATATAATCCTATTGATTGATATTTTATAATAGTCATTCAATAGGATTAGATATTAGAGGGTTGTTTTGATGATTTTAATGGTTATAATTCTGTAAATACATACTTTTTACGGTCGCGAATCATATTTTGTTCAACATACAACCTGACACTGACCTGCAAATTGCAAAAAACGTAAGAAAATTTTAATTTAGGGGGCAACCTGGCGCTTCTCCCTAAATTAGGTAGGATTAAAATAAAAAATACGATTAAAATAATATTTTTTGACTTCTAACAAATATTTCTATTTATATTATATCTTTACACTAACCTACCTTATATCTTAGGAGATAAACAGATAATAAAAACATTTATTTACATTTTTATAACAACTTTTCTTGTCACTATAGTCTGTTAAAAAAAAAGATGGATTGTAACACACATGCCAATGATTAAGCTTTACATAATCAGCCTATAATGTTCCCACTGCTGAGATACAAGCCTCATCTCTGTGAGTGGGACGTAATCCACAATGCGGGCCCAGTGTTGGTTGGTGGAAGTCACATGTCTTTGATTTTTTTGATGACATAGAGTTTAAGACATATAGCTTTTGTATAACATAAATCAGAAATTATTTATTCGAAAATACAGTGAAAAAAGTTATATTTGGACAAGCCGTGAACCCGATGTCTTCCATACAAACTTTCATTCCCAATTTAACACCTTTAGGGGATGAATTTTTAAAAATCCTTCCTTATTGCTCAGCTCACCTATATTACAAAAAGATTTCTTGTGCAAAATTTCATGCTTCTAGACCGCGCTGTTTAAGAGTGAATTAATGAATTAATTAAATTTTTTTATGAAGTAAATGTGTCACACAAACCATTACAAAATGAACAGACTATAGTAATAATAACTCTATTAAACATTCCAAATTAATACTAAGAGATATCTTTTTACGAATAATGTTTATATAATATTTGTCTTTTATACTAGAAATTGGTTAATTCGATTCGATTTGAAAACCGTCGAGACCATACGCTGTTTCTGAATCCTGCAGAACTTTTGGCGTATTTTTTTACGTTTGTTATAATTATAATACTCTTAAGTCTATAAAATAGGCCAAAACCAATGAGGCCAATGTATAGACGCTTTGATTTAAAAAACGAAGTATTCCATTGTATTACAGAATTGTATTGGTGGCACTTTCCATCTGCAATATTCACAGAGCACGGAGACGCCACGGCGGCGGCTGCTGTTACAGGCGGCATTCATTGCCAACACTTTCCATACAAACCAGGCGTGTCACCGTTTAAGGTCATAGCACACATCAACTCGGAAAGGGATTGTCACCGTATCGCCTTTCGCCTCGCCGTCAAACAGGCGTCAACCTAACGTAAGCATGTAACCAAAGCGGATCAGCAGCTCCGATACGTCGACTCGGCTACGGTTAGGCGACGCCGCGCTTACGGCTCGCCGACCCCGAGGCGAGGCGATTACGTTACGATTCCGATTAGTGTGCGTCGCAGTAGTGAGTTTCATACAAAGCATACTGAATGGCTCGAGTTGATACGATGTCGGTCCATATCCGATTTGATACGTTTGCTGACTGAAAACTGACGGTTTTGAAAACGTCTTGTGACTGAAGTTGTGCTGTCAACGCACTTGGCTACGAATTGTATTAAAGTGCGGGCAAGATAAGTCTGCGCGCGTGTTTGACCTTCAAGACTATATCCCTGCCAGCAATTGTAATTACTTTCGGCATGATTAGTTTGGAAACCACGGAACACAGCACACTCTTGACACGATATAAACGTCGAGATGACGGCAAACGATTACTTCTGATTTCAGCCGCGCGCAGTCTTATTTTGCCCGCACTTTATTACGACAGTCTCTAGACGTTGTCGGCGGGGCGATTCCGAGCTCTGTGGCAATAACAGAGGCATAGCAGCCCAAAATCAAAATATTTTATTTCACATAAACCTACATGGGCACTTATGAAACATCAGAAGCTAGGCGCACGGTTCCAATTGGTTGTTTCCTATGGAGAAGAGCTGACAAAAAACTACACGGTCACTCTTTTAAAAATAATTAGCTTTTCCAATGTTTTCAAATTATAGCGTTAATAGGTATGGGAGGACAGTGTAAGCCTGTCAACAAGTAACAGGTACTTAACGAAATAGAAAAAGGTCTACAAATCTAAAGCTGCGTTACCAATCCAGAGACAATACTGAAATATCTCATACACCCCATACCCTTCCAACTGGAATCCAACAACGCTGCTTTACGACAGAAATAGATAATATGGTATTGTACTTACCCGGATAAGCTCCTTTACAAAATCTATTTATCTACCTATTTACAGGGTGTAAATTGACCCATCACATAGCCGTCAACTACGCATTCTGTACATCAAACGATTGTACAAAAACAATTGCTGCTGAGAAACGACTTTTATTTTTGGTGTGAAAATTTGCTGTTTACGGTAGTGCGCAATGTAACACACGCAAAACATTGTGCTTATGGGTGCATGCAACGGTACAGGAGTCGTGGGAGTATTTAAAGTTGTGTTATATAACATTAATAACTTGTTTTCGTAAAAAAACATCAGTAAAAATTGGAATTTTGACCTTCAATATCTCCGTAACCAGAAGGTTCCCAGGTATGGTCTAGTAGAAAAAAAATATTACAATGATGGGTAGTACAAGTGACTCTCGGCTTCGTTAAGTGTCTTTTTACACCCGGTATAATCCATGCCGATTTCCGCTACAGTGAATAATTTCTGTTTTTGTTTTTCTAATAACCCATAGGGGTTATGACCGTACGTCAATGTTACAGTTCGGGCAAAACTTTCTAAGCTCTCGGAAGTTGCAGCGAGTGGTTGCGCAGTATGCATAATATAGGTGTCCGAGGGAACTCTCTCACTCTCACTCAACTGTACCATGCGCGGTATCGTTCTCGGGCCTACCTTCAGAGGGCTCATTAATTTTGCGCGAACTATACCAAGAGCTCTACAACATTTTTTCTTCGAATCAAAGCATCTTTACAAAGACGTCATCGCCGAAAACTCCCTTCCTCTGATATGGTAGATAAAACACAAGCCTGTTTGCATTCAACTTTGTACCTTATTCATCTAACAATAAGGTCTATTCCGAATCGCTTACATCGCTTTCTTGCACCTTTTTCTTCCTTTTGCCTTTGGGGTGCATTTTGTAGACGTGTTTTTGAAGATCTTTTAGTTTTAAATATCTGTGAACAATGGAAAATTTGTTTTCAAAGGATTAGGTTAAAAAAAAATCCAGTCGGATATTTTTAAAACATATTAAGAGGGCGCACACGGGTCCACTAGCGCCACTCCTTTAAAATAATATTATCTCGTGACTGAGAAGGAATTTTGAATAACGGCTCAATAAGTAGCCTCGGTAAGTGTGTCTAGAATTTTCTAATACCTTTTATAAACTTTCATAATGAGAAACGAAGCAACAAAATACGATTATTATTTTATTATTTTTATCCCATAGTTAATCTGTGAACAGCGTCGTAGGCTACAATATTGTATATGTGTTTTGTGTATTTCATATTTTATATTGTAGCTGTTGTTCCTTTTCAATAAAATAAATAAATAAAGAAAAGCGGCCACATTCCTCCAGATCGTATTTTGTTGCTTCGTGTCTGTAAATTAGTAGAAGTGTTCGTAAATTATATTCAACTTACTTGCAAGAACACTGTTTGCATGGAAACTTGAAGTCCTCAGGGTTGCCATGGAGCCTCAGCTCGTGCCTGTCCCTGATGGATTCCGTTGAGAAGTTGCGCCGGCAAATATTACACTGATGAGGCTTCGCTGTGTTGTGGGACTGTTGAGGATAGCAGAACGGTCGTAAGTAATCAAGAAGCGATTTAAGAGATTAAAGGCCTATTTAGATATCCTAACTAATATTATAAATGCGAAAGTAAGTTTGTTTGTTTGTTTGTTACCTTTTCACGCCTAAACCACTGAACCGATCATCCTGAAATTTTGCATATACGTTGTCAGGGGTACAGAAACGGACATAGGGTACCTTTCATCCCGCAAAAAAGTACTGTTCCCGAGAAAAACAACAATAACGTCCTTATGATAATAGATGGCGCCACGTGTCTTTCGAATCATGATTGAATTGTAACCCGAATTGATAGTCAAAGTCTAAATTAACGCGAGCGAAGCCGCGGGCAAAAGCTAGTAAGCGATATTCCTGTCGCGCTTGGTAGCGATATAGAGGGCACGGATGGCGAACCAATGGCACGCGTGCCGCTGGTGGTACGCGACAAAATAATTTGGGCATCAATTGAGGAACTTAGGTACCTAAGGCACTGTAACACGTAGAAGTCTGAGTGCGCCCTTCTAGGATAGGCTCTTCGATTTCAGCTATCGTATAGATATAAGTATATTTCTATGGGCTATCGTCGCCGCGTAAATGCAAGGGAAAATGTTAACCTAATATAAATTATTTGGCATCTAGTTTGTAACAGCAGAAGTGGCACTAATTTGTTGTTTCATTTAAATAAATATAAAACGGTAAATGTTAAGAAGACTAAATAATAGAAAAGGTCTATTTCTGTTTGCAAACAAGGAGGATTATTCTGAAACTATGTCGCTAGTTTTCTTTTAGTCAAGAAGTCAAGAATGTTTGTTGGCACATAATGGCCACATTAAATATTTATTTGGAAAAAGTGGCACGTGGATGTATAGAGGTTCGCCATCCCTGGTCTAGGCCCAATATATCGCTACTAAGTGCCTTGACAAGCGTTATCGCTGGTTTTCGATTCGTATGATGGGAACATTAGCGAAAGCGACACCGATTGTAGAAATAGAATAGAATAGAATACTCTTTATTATGTCTTTGTGTTTTGTTCTTTATTATGCCATTTGTCTAGACCAGTGGTGGGCAAACTTTTCCAACGAGGGGCCAGAAAAATAAAATTTCACGGGGGGCCGGCTGGAGTGAATCACAACAAAAAAAACGTTTTTACTCGCAATTGTAGGTAAAACTTTAATACGCGAAACAGACTTGCTTGCATGCACATTTTGTGCGACATGTTACATCGTGTCAAATTTTGATGGTGATCACCGGGGTGGTTTTAATGAGGCAAAAATCCAACACTCCCCGACCTCTCTCCCCAGAGGTCGGGTGCCTTTTGAAGATCCCCCCCCCCGAAAACAAAAAAATAAAAAAGAGACCCGTGAGACCGAATGTAGGCTCCGTCAAACAGGCGCGACACAAAAGCACCGCTCGTCGAGCGACAGGCGGTGCCTTTGTGTCGCGTCTGTTTGTAGGAGCCTTGTTGCGAACCATTATAACTGTCGTGCGGCAGAATGAGCAAGCTTAAGTTAAGTTCATTAATTGATACCAACCTACTGGATCGCTAGGTCTGGATTACTTTTATGTTTTATCGTGTTTAAATATAGATACTCATCACGTCTGCGGAGCTTCGCTAGCTAATTTAATTTGACCCTGTATAGATAGAAAAAATATCACATTTATGCCAAAGAATATAAACTTACCACTTTCAAATGTCTCTTGAGACTAGAATTAGTTCCGAAGCTGGTGTTACAGATGTCACACGCGTAAGGCCTCTCGTTACGATGTGTTCTTTCATGTACCTGAAATTAATCAAACATAATTTGTTACTAGTTATGATTATTAAAATGATTAATTTGGAAAAGAGGCAGATCGTCACGACGCATTTGAAAAAAAAGAAAAGAAAGAAAAAAATATTTACTCGGGACACGCACTAAGACTAAGTGAACAAAAATTTGACTTTCAAATTAATAAATCACCACTCTCCTGCCCTTATAATAATTTATTAGTAGGGACGAACGTCTTTTTTTTCTTTCATCCCTATCAGCGGTCATTTCAATGACCACCTTACCATTTTTACGCAATTCATCCATCTTTACTCATTGTCTTAGGCTGCAAATTCTTGCTGCGTGCAGCGTAGCGTTTAATGGAACTGCTCATGTAACCCCTCGCTGCACGTAAAAAAAACCGCCGCTCCGAATTTGCAGCCTAACACATTCATTCTTAACACGTTTCCACAAGTAATTAAAGGTAAATTATATTAAGAGCGGCCAACCCGTCATACTTTTCATACAAACGCTCGTACCTGATTATGGCGTTGTAACACAGCTTTCATAGAAATTTTTGAACTAATAGGGATCTTATGCACTTTATCTAGGTGTCTATGCAAGCAAAAAATCAAAATTTGGAGAAACAAATTCAATATAAGCCTCCAAAAATCTACTTTTTTGCACAAATTTTACCTGAACTTTGGCCGTTCATAATGTACTCATAAATTATAAAAGTAAAAAAAATATTTCCATAGAAACCTCGCACATGTAATGGAGATTCTAAATGACATACATTTGTTCCTAAAACTTGTAAGGTTTTTTCAAAAACACGTATTTCCTGGAACAAGTTTTGTGAAATCTTTGCGCGCCAATTTTCGTTCGATGTTATCGCGTTCTCACTCTTGCTTCTTTTTCAAACATTGCGTTGGATGAAACAACAAGCTTTTCAATCATGCTCGCGTTGACGATAGACGAACCGGGGACCGGGCCCTCTTAACATACTCCAGTTTAGTGTCTGTGAAGGCAATCTTTTATCTTATCCAAAATCTCACCTGTAGACTATACGACTCAAAGAATCCTTTCCCGCAGTAGGTACACCTATACGTGGCGCCGCGCAACAATCGTTCGTGTGTTTTCATGTGCATCTTCAGGAGAGCTTGCGAACCGAACTTCTTTGGGCAATCCGTGCAGGCGTGGACTTTTTCCTTGTTGACAAAATTAATAATAATAATATTTTATTTCCCAGATCATACAATCCAGTTTGTAAATAATTACATAATCATCTTAAACCCTAGTTAGTGCATACATTTGGCAGATATTGGTATTAATTAATAAGACAAAATCATCATTAATCAATAATAATCAATAAATTATATAAATAAACAACATTATTTCAAGACACGCTTTGAAGGCAGTACTTGCAAACTGTTAAATTATATGAACAATATCCAATTTAGTAAAATAGAAGTGAAACGGATAATGATTTGATCGGATACAGTAGATGCAGCAAGGTTTTAGGAAGAAGTGTTGAATATCCGGCCCCCGGATACTCAGCAATTTGAGCGGAATTTGACCGGATAATAGTCAAAGTTTAGCAGGATTTCTTTTACTGTCCGCTAGCAAATCTAATTCAAATTCAAATTAAGGGATTTATTCAAATTAGGCCGAGAATCAGTCTTTTAAACGTCAAAATTACATAAAACAGTCCCGCAAAACGCCCGCCTTTCACCAGTTCCTAGTGGATTAGCTGGAAAGAAGATTTGGCGCAACAAACACTCCAGCAGCACGTCTTGTGTGTTAAATTATTGCTACTGATTGATTTTCGAAATAAAATAAGTTTTAATTTATGATAGTTTTGATTCAATAACTTTTGCGCTGAAGTACTTACCAAATGAGTATCAGAGTGCTTAGCCAGTGAGTGTGAGTACTTGAACCTCTTAGGACAGTCGCTACACTGGTAGCCAAGCCCTGAGTCTGCCGAGTGAGTGGCTAAGTGCGCCCGAAGAGCCGTCCAGCTTGATATTACTTTGTGACAGATTTTGCATTCTCTTATGCGGGTGGGGTGTGTTCTGTAAAGGAATATATTATGGTGGTTAAATAAAAATTCGCAATAACTTATTCAAATTTATTTAAGAATCTCCCGAGCAACACGTCTCTTTGTTCATAGCGCTTTGTAAACCAAATTTTTGGATATGTGAAATAAACATTATAGTTATTCCGAATCACAAGCGCACCAGGTAAATTTGATGAACGTAGATGGCATGATTGGCGCAGTGACTGAGCGTTTGGCTCCAGTGGTGTGTCGCACGTTTAAATCCAAATCGGAATTGATTTATTTAATTTATGCACAATTGTAACACTTTTACAGACTCATACAAGGTGATGCTAAAAGTTAAATATTTGCACAATTATATATATTTTTTTAATATTTTTTGCTAGGAATCTCCTAGCATGAGGGTCATTAATCTATTAGCTGGTTAATTGTTTTATAAGTTCTCTGTATGTGTCTCTCTTGTTTTTTGTAATGGCAAATAAACTTATTATTATTATTTGTACCACCAACAGACGATTGTTTTTGGGTCTACTTTTTGTGTATCGTATTATAACAACCGCGATATGAACAAAATCCTAGTGCCAAAAACTGTTTGTTTGCTGTAAAATATCTAAAAGAACTCACCTCTGCCTATGATTCTTCAAGCTCCCCTTAGCACTGAACACCTTATCACAATCCTTACACGGAAATACCTTTCCGTCCACCTTAATATCCGTAACCTCTTTAGAGTTCATTCGCTCTATAATCTTCGCCTCTTTTCGTTCAAACCTTTGCTGTTCTCTTACTTTTGCGATTTCCATTCTTTTAATGTTCGTTAGACCGAATGTATGCCATTTATTGTGGATTATAAATCTTTTTGGGTGTTTAAAGAGAAGCGCGCAGTGCGGACATTCAAATACTCCTTCTGGTTTTATGTCTGTAATTATGAATAATTGGTTGATTAAATAATGAACATACAAAATATGGGGGAGACGGATTTTAAGTGTATCCTTTTGGCGCCACTTTTGTAATAAAGAACAGGAGGCCAGGCGTCAATACGCCTGGCTTCCTGTTCTTTATTACTGGACCCAATAAACGGCAATCATTTTAGTGGGTCCAGTTCTGAACTAAGAGCTGCAATTGAGAATTTACTAACAGTAAAACTCAATATCATTGCCTGAGCAGAGAATTGAACCCCGAACCTCCCAATCAGAAACGCCGCCCATGCTACGGCTAGACCAATGGGGTACTTAAATTTTTTTGTATAAGGCACACATGATAAACATGCAGCTAGAAATAAAAAACATAATACCCAAGGTCTCTAGGTATCTATAGGTGGAATGGGTTTGAATTGGATGGACGGATGTTAGATACCCCGCTGAATATCCGGACGGATATTCATCAATTAGCTAGAAATTAAAGGCGTAAGGTATAGATGTTTGAATTGGATGGCTGGATATTAGATACCCCGCTGAATATCCGGACGGATATTCATCAATTAGCTAGAAATTATAGTCATAAGGTATAGAGGTTTGAATTGGATGGCCGGATATTAGATTCTCCGATGCATATCCGGACGGATACTCATCAATTCGCTAGAAATAAAAATCATAATTACCATTTTTATAAGCCGTAACAGCTTCACTAACACTACAGTCACCTTCAATAATTCTATAATTCATGTGTTCATCCCTCTCAAACCCATGACAATCTTTCAAAAATGGTGTAAAGCATTCGGAATCTGCCCAACTTGCTTTCTCAACTTTTATAACAATACTATTGTCGGTCGTCACTTCTGCGTCTTCTCTAATGAAGTGTTGTGTTATTCCTATTGGTTTTACCTCTTCATCGTCTGATGACATATCGTTTTCCGCTTTTCGTTTGTCTCTACTGTCAGTGTCCGTTGGATTTGGTTTATCACTGTCCTTATTTGACTCGTCAATTGATAAGTCTGGTGGAGATTGTGCTGATAAATCTGGTGGAGATTGTGCTAGTGGGTCCGTATTTGAGTCTGGGATATTTGTTGATGTTTTTGTTACATTTTCAACTGTCATATCTGATGGTAAGTCCGTTTCAATCGTGTTTGGGACTATGGGAACAATTTCTGGCACTTCTTTAGGCTTATTTGATGAGTGAATAAGAATATTTTCGATTAATTTGACAGTGTTTTCAATGTTTTTCCGTCTGGTGCTGTTAATTTGTAATTTTTCTTGAGTTCTCATACTTAAATCTAGATTATGTTGAGTTTCTTCAAACATATTGTTGTGTATGAAGTCGTTGTTCCCGCTAATTTGTTTGTTGTATAGTTTATTTGGTATTTGAGGTATATTCAAAGGCATTTTTCGCATATTCTGCTCTTTAAAGTTTTCCTGCCTCGCTGACTCAATTACTCTCTTATCATAAGCATAATTCATCATATTAGCGTCATGCTCGTTCTGTATATTTAAATTCATAGGAAACATACCGTTTGGGAATGGCAAATCGTTCATATTATTCGCATTTTGATTCATATATGATTGTTGGAAACCCAGATGTTGATAGCTGGGAAACTGACCCATTTGTGACGGCATACCTATTGAAGAGTGGTTATAATGTGCATAGTCCGGTAGGTTGTAGTGCCCGCTTGGCGATGGGACGCCTTGGTGGGCTATTTTGCTCATATGATTAATGTTATGAGTGATATTCATATGACCACTCATTGGTGTCATATTAACGGGCGTTCCCATATTAATTGGCGCCTCGTTAGGACCATAATGCCCTGTGTTGTGCAACATAGTTGCCGTAGTACCGTAACTTCACTTTTCACGTTTTGCCGTTACATTTTAATATCGAAAACACTAAACAAATAAAGCTAATGTAAGCCATTTTGTCTTTTTGACATTTCAATGTCCACCCAAAAACCGATAAATCGACAAATTAGCACAGATAAGGTATTAATAACATAACCCTATTACAAAAACCGAACTTAGACCATTTTTGTAAAAATAATAATTAAAACTTGAGTTCGTTACTAGTAGTGTGACTAAAATATTTTGCATGAAACTGTATATGAAAACATGAAACTTACGCTTCAGATTGATTTTATTTTCAATAATACAAAAGTTTCAACAAGGAATCTTCTTCCTAACATTCAACTTCGTTCAATAGTCGTTCACCTTTATTACTGGTCGTATTACGGTTAATAACAACAGAAAGAGCGGGCGTAACACACTACACAATAATAGTAAGAATGGGTTTAATTTGACAGTTCAACAACATTCATTGCGTTATTTACGTTATTGAGTAGACAAATTTTTCGAGCATATGAATCAATGAATTAGCAATAGGCTTCAAATGATTGAGATTGTGATAGATTTTGTGTTACGCAATTAGGGTGCCGGCCTGCTCAGAGTTTATTATAGAGGCTCCCACAGACAGGCGCGACGTGACAGCGCGACACAAAGGCGCTGCTCATCTCGCGACGAGCGGAGCCTTTGTGTCGCGCCTGTTTGTAGGAGCCTGAATGCTTTTGAACCGAATGGAAATTGAATGTTTTTTTTTAATCTCCTTGTAGGCCCCCTGAAAAGCTTATTCATATCACCGCCAGATGGCTATTTGATCAAGCATCGAGTTTAATTTTTGTAAGAACTTTATTGTCTGGGCAATATCAAACATGTTTACAAACAACGATTTAAGCCTTACAGCGTGTAGTTTCGTATTGCTACCGCCTTTTTTTTGTTGTCTGACGAAGTGAACGTAAGAACTAACTGTGTGTTGTGTGTAATGTGTCTCGTTCTCATTCGTCTTGTTGTTCTTGTTGTTCAATCTTTCATTCATTATTTATTTGCCGATGGCAGTGGTTGTGTTGTTTTGATTTTAATTGAAAATAACATATTTGGAACAGTTTTAGTGTAAATCTTAATCAAAATCTGTGAACATGGCGCTGGGAGCCTTCGCTGAGGAATATTTTCGGTCTATGAACCCCATAGCTGCGAAAATCCACGAGGATATTGTTGATGCAAGAACTTCTTACGAAAATATATGGGAAACGCTAACGGAAAAAGAAAAGGTAGAAAAAACACTTCCTTGACACCTAATCAACTACTTAATAACCATTTTTGTTAACTAATATGTGAGGAAAATCAACAAATGCAGTGTTCAATACATGCATAGAGGGGTACAGTTTTCAAGAGTGAATCATAGCTTAGAAATGCAACAGGCAACGGTAATTGCCCTCTTATGTCCAATTATCTTATCCTGTGGTCAATAATTAATTGATTAATTACTATAATGTAACTAAATAGTAAGTGAAACCTATACTTTGAGAAAATATTGTTGTCCACAAGTTTGAAAACGCAAAATAGACCAACTAAAATAAATATATGGATGGACGCGATTGATCATCGTAAAGCGGTTTTCTTCTGTATTATTGTTATTTATATACCATAAAATGGGATCGTGGCTAAGTAATAACAGCTATCAGGTTAAGCTACGTTTTCCGCGGTCGGTCTGTAGATTGGTGACCACTTTAACATACCGAGACGCCTCCGTGCCTCAGAAAGCATATTAAACTGTTAGTCCCGGCTGTCGTTCGTAGATCTTTGACAATTTTTACGGGTCGTCAAAAACCCGAAAGTCTTGACAACCAGTCTTACCAAGGGGTATCCAGTAAACTGGGTTGTGGAGGAAAGATAGGCAGTAGCTCCATATAAAATACTGCAATTGCATCCAAGGCTCTGCAAATGATGGTGATGGTCAAGAAAACCCAATATTACAGTATCTTTTTCAGGTACCAAGCTTTACCATAGATAAATTTAATTAAAATGTCTGTTTTGTAATTCAATAATTTACACAAAACTGTGGCATTTTTTGTATGAGTGAATTATCCTACTATTGTATAATAGTAATGAATAATTTTACACAGAAATGAAAACTGGAAATTCACAATATAAAAGGTTTTATTTATGTTTATGTAATTTATAAGCCAACAAACTTAAAATAATAATAGTAGGTAATATTGTACATGTATACAAAAAATGAAGGAAAGGTATCATAGGGCATCAAAAAATTTGTTTGCGTCGCTATCAAGAGGAAGTGTCCAAAACACTATATCTAATGTACTCAATTAACATAAAAGTTTTGCTTATCACAGCTATTACAAAACATCCAGTTAACACTAATAATAAATTAATTATCAATTATAATTTTTTTGTTTCCAGACTGAAATCATAAATGAATCTCTCATAAAACCGGATATTTCACTGAAATATGCATTACTAGATGCACTAGACTTCGATATAAACGACCCACCGGTCCGCAAAGATGACTTGATGTCATTCTTCGGACGAGAACATGGACAGAAACTTATCCAAGATGAGAACTCATCATATAGAGATGAACACAGCAGTCCGTTTCTATACCAAACGAAAAGCCAGTTGAATCTATGTATTTTAAGTGACTGCAGAGCTCCTAAAGAAGTAAAACCTACATCCCCACCACCAGTAATGTCTGAGCTAGCGTTATCCCACTCAAAAGTGGTGTCCGAACTGAAAAATGCTTTAAAATCTCATGATGTTCTACGTAGCACTTACAAAGAGGGTCCGGATAGAGAGGTTACCTCTCCTGGATTCATTAGCAAGTTTATAGGCAATTTTAAAAGCAAAGATGAGGAACGTGAATGCCTGGTTTCGCTGGGTCCTCAAACACAGATTGTGGCTTCTTCAGAGAACTTCTTTAGAACTAATTTCAAGAGTCCGCAGTCGGAGAATAAGTATGAAAAGGATTATAGGAGCAGTGTTGTCAAATCGAATAGTGGTAAGTTTGGAATTATTTATTTTCATAACTAACTTAATGCATATGTAGATGATAAGTTTTTTTTACGCGTAGTTGATATAACGCAACAAAAATGCGGTGCAAGCGTAATGTTATAGCAACATGTGCAGTTTTTTTTTTTTTCAAGTTTAGCAACGCAGAGAACTTTCTGTCGAAAACAACTTCGTGTACATAGGCCCTTTTTTTAATGGAAAATCATCAAATGACTTCTCCCGCTCTGGGCGGAGCGGAAGGGCGTGTTAGACTCTTACTAACTAAAACCCACCCGCGTTCCTTCAGTTGCCTGTGCGCAAGGGCCACGGTAACTCTTACGAACAATCCGCAACCCCGGCAGATGTACACATAGGCCCTAAATGTGCAAGTGACAAAATTGGGCAAAATCCATATTTTGTCCAATGCAATAACTGGCGTTATATTCAATTTCACTATTTTAGTAAAATACTACTCGTATATTACGCAGAGTTTCACGCGCGTATGTAATTCCGCTGCCCGTGGCAGCGAAGCAGAAGCGCGATGTTATTCACCTAGAAAATACCAGAAATAGCACTTTCAGAATATTTTATTAGCCGACTTCAAAAAAAGGAGGAGGTTCTCAATTCAACTGTATTTTTTTAAAATGTGTTTTAGCTCAGAACGTTTTTCTAGCTGCACCGATTTTGATAATTCTTTTTTTATTTGAAAGCTGGTACTTCTCATGTGGTTCAACATTAATTTGTTCAAGATCTGACCAGTAGTTTTTTAGTTATCCTTAATAATCCGTATTTTTCCACTAAGCATTTAGAGATGATGTTTTAATAACTTCCTGTCACTGTTATTTACATATCAAGTAGTGGTATACGAATTTATGTGGGGTACGTAGGTTAGGTACCACAACTAAAAAGAGAAAAATTACTTTAATTTCGGAAGTCGGTGGCAAAAAACGAAAATACAAAACCAAAGACACCAACTTCCGAAATTAAAGTTATTTTTCACTTTTTTTTGTGTTTTATTTGGAAGTCGGTTGTTTTTTTTTGTAAAAAAGTTATTTTATTTTATTATTTATGTATCTACACACAGTAAAATACAAAGATAAAAGACATATATCTTTTGAGTACAAAAGTACTGCTTATGTGAAAACAAGTAGAGAAATTATGAATAATAATGAAAACGCGCGAAATTTTCCCGCGGTTTCCCTCTCAGATTTGTCCCTCTAGTTCTAATCGAGTGCCTCTGGTCTACACGCTATTTTCCTACTTAGATTAACATAACATCACGACTGCATTCGCCGAAGGGTCAGGCAGAGGTGTACCTATAGTACACCCACATTTCGCCAGTTATGTTTAAGTCCCATGTAACAGGGGGCGAGTCTATTGTCATCAACCGGGCACAATTTCAGACTCCGGTCTGCTACTGAGAGAAAACTCAAAGCATTTATTTCAATTAAACCATTTACAGGCACTTTTGAATTGTCAAAGAGTCGGTCAGTTAGTCAGAAAGTTGAAGCTAGTTGCCCATTCCAAAACGTAGATCTTTATGGAGAAGAACGGGCAAGAAACTCCAAGGACACTCTTTTTAAATCAAGATATTACAAAATCCTGGGAACATTATTCTTGTTGCTTCTATATGTGAGAACAAAGTAAAAAAAATAAAAATAAGAAGAACAATTTGCCCGACCCGGGATTCGAACCCAGGACCCCGTGCTCAGCAATAGCGTTTGCGACTACTACAACAACGAGGCACTTAGATTATACAACTGTTACTCTTGCATTCAACAAGCAATTTACATTTATGTCCGTGTAAATGTGTTTTAAACAGATCATGCGCACATTTTATTCCCGAGAACGCGCTTCTATAATCTTAACTACCTACTTAGGATATTTATTTATTGTGTAACTCTCTCAGGAGCTGCATCATAATATAATTAATTCTTTGCACACGGTATTAAATATTGATAAAGGAAACGGTTGATACATACGTGGAATTTTTATTAATTTATCATTTGCTCATTGCCAGTACGGCTAGGGTAGGGCGCGGCTGGGCGATTTCCCAGGGTGCCAGAGGCGAAGAGGCGCTGCTCCAACTCTGGCGCCTGCAGAGTACTCGTTTTAGTTCGTTTGGAGTTACGGCCGAGGCACACCGGAGTGGCAGCGGCCACCAGGGTTGCCGCTGGCGGCCTCGCGCGACCCCCACTCCCCACGCACCTAGTCTCTTGACTAGTTTAGTTTCTACATTCGGCAAGGAAACTCGTGTGTTTGGAGTGAACAGGAAGGAATTGTATCCATTTTTTGTTTAATAGTACAATACTATCGTGTTTTCAAATATTTATTTCTGACGACACAACGTATCCCGTCGCTAGACTACAGAGAAATGGTGCGGTCAGTGTTGCGGCGGGGGTGAAGAGCGCGCGGCCGCCCGCGGTGCCGCGAGCAGCCTCGCGTCACCGCTGGCAGCCGCGGGCAGAACCACCGAGAAGACGTGCGTGGCGCGCGGCCGCTCGCGTCACGGTGGGCGGCCGCGCGACCTTTTCTAGCTTTTCAAGCGATACTGGTCTTTTAAGTATGTAGATCAAGTTTAAAATTATTTCACACTGAAAGTGCTTGCCTCGTCGCTGCCGGCCGCTGCCATTCCGGTGTGACACGGCCCTTAGAAAACAAAAAAAAATCGAGCTCTCTTTTCTTGCTCTTGTTGCATCCTACATTCTCTGAATTTTCAAACTTTGCTGTATAAGTCGACTAAATTATAAATGATTTTATTTCTGTAAGTAGGTTTGTAAAAACTCTTTTACACGTCAATCATATCTTTTAAACTAGATGAGGTCGGCGTTTCCTATCTGACTAATCTGAGAAGAAAAGCCGAAACAAACTCAGAGGTCACAGTCTCTTTTAAAGTCCAGACATAATCTTGGTCAGGTCATGTGAAGACCATGTAGATTAGTGTCTGAAATGGTATTTTGAAGAAAGAACCACACAGATTGAGTGGACCTGTGCAGTCAGTGCACGCATTTGTCAGTAATCATGCAGCTCAACTTGGAACTTAAGGAGCTCAACGATTCGACGAACAATACCAAAGAAAGGACATTACCGACATTAAAGACATACAAATTACTCAAACTGCCAGATCATGATTAAAACTAACAGAGAAAAGAAAACAAAAGATTTTGCTGGTATAAGGCCTCTCTCTCCCTTATCCACACATCTGACCTCTGCTATTGTGGGGCTGGTAAAAGGCCTCTCTCCCTTATCCACACATTTCTGTCCTCTGCTATTGTGGGGCTGGTAAAAGGCCTCTCTCCCTTATCAACACACTTGTGACCTCTGCTATTGTGGGGCTGGTAAAAGGCCTCTCTCCCTTATCAACACACCTGTGTCCTCTGCTATTGTTGGGCTGGTAAAAGGCCTCTCTCCCTTATCAACACACTTGTGTCCTCTGATATTGTTGGGCTGGTAAAAGGCCTCTCTCCCTTATCAACACACTTGTGTCCTCTGCTATTGTTGGGCTGGTAAAAGGCCTCTCTCTCCCTTATCAACACACTTCTGACCTCTGTTAATGTGGGCTAGTCCTATCGGTAAGTGTCAAGTTCGTCCCTCTATCTTCGTCGTGTTCTGCCGCGATGTCGCTTAGCAATCAATGGGATAATTAGTTATTCTATTAGCGCACAGCTCATCGGACATGCGGCACACGCTAAATTCAAATTTTCTTACGTTTTTTTTTGCAATTTGCAAGTCAGTGTCAGGTTTTATGTGGTTCAAAATGTGATTACCGTATCAAATATATATTTATAGATTAGAGGATGATTTCCACCAAACGGATCGCATTGCATCGGACCGGAACGGATTCTACAATCTTTAAACGATATTAAATCGTGTACACAGTATTTAAAGTCTATATTACCAAGCCGCGCACAGTAGCTTGACCGCGGGTGTATTCCGCGATACGCGATCGTAGCCGAAAGTATGCTGCGACCCGCGAAAGTGCTCCGTTCGCCTGTTGTTGTATTGTCGTGTCGTCAACACGGTACGAATGAAACTATTTGACTAGCGCAGAAACGGATACGTTCGCAAGCGATCGTATGCGTCGACATCCTACCGGACGCGATCGGCTGTCGCCGCAACCGTTCGTATCCTTTCCGATCCGATGCGATGCGAGCCGTTTGGAGGAAATCATCCTTAAGAATTAGATTAGAATCACCAATACAACTCTCTATGTTATAATTGGGCTCAAATGTCATGATTTTGGCGTAGACGCGCAGTTTTATCAAAAGATTTGAACAAATTAAATTGGTATTGCAACACGTTCTTTGGCCCATTAGTCAACCAAAGAACGGAAGAAAACAATAATATTTCCTAACCTTTCAACTGCATGCTTATAAAATTACAATACCACTGACACTGTGTGACAATGAATCAAAGTATAAACATTTATGAGTATCACAAATTCGTGGCCTATCTCAAACAAATACAATACGGCCGATGAATATTATGGCCGGTCCGAAGTTTGCGCAGAAGGCTGCGCAATAACATTTTTGGGGAAACAAATGGTGACATGCGGAGTGTGAGTGAGAGAACATGCGCGAAGGTTCGCAGAGCCTATGTTCAGACCGGCCATGTTTCATCGGCCGTATTGTACCTACATACATGCACCCTTTTTTTTGTGTGGGTAATCATCAAATGACTTCTCCCGCTCTGGGCGAAGCGGAAGGGCGTGTCAGACTCTTACTGACTAAAACCCACCCGTGTTACTTCAGTTGCCTGTGCGCCAAGACCACGGTAACTCTTTCGAACAATCCGCGACCCCGGCAGGCATCAGCCCTTTCGGACCCCATCAATGATACTGACATCTCTTTGAGGCGCGTGCGAAACACGACGTGCCGTCGACCCGAGCCTTGTCCTTACCGGACGGCGAGCTGCCGTCACCTTTCAACTGCGTACCTATAAAATTACAATACACAGACAGTGTGACACACAATGAATCAAAACAAACTTTTAATTAGTATCACAAATTCGTGGCCTATCTTAAACAAATAGTATGAGTCAAGCTGTACAATGCGCTAGGTATTCTGTTTTATAAATATAACGGGATATTAAAGTGCATGAGTGGCTGCATTGAAATGTACGTGGGATGCTCCCTGGACAGTTTGGCCCTTCGTTTAGCCAATATTTTAGCGACGATTTAAGTTTGTGCCCAAACGAATTTAATTTGAACAGCGAGGTAGTTGCGTAACACACTAACAGTAGGAATGGGTTTCATTTTGACAGTTCTACAACATTCATTGCGTTATTTACGTTGTTGTACAGACAAATTTTCAAACATAAGAAGCAATGGATTAGTGATAGGCTTCAAAATGATTCAAATTGTGATAGATAGTGTGATACGTAATTAGGGTGCTGGAGAGCAGTATTGTTAAGCTCGAATTTTTATGCAAACATGATGAAGATGAAGAAGATGTCCCTTTGTTACACCCACGCTTTTCAAGGGTGAGGAAAGCTGCCTCCCTTGCCCCGTCCTTTTCCAATGCAGCTACGCCCATAGCTATCATTGGCCTTTCATGTTATGTTAGAGGGTTTGGTTTCCGCGCTTAGTCCTTCAGGTGGACCATTGTGCGTGGGCCATGGCGGCCGTCGGTGGTTATTCCTACCAGCCTACCTCCCTCCAGAATTTGATTAAATCTCCTGGTCTGGTAAGAACATCTGTGTAAGATCTGGGTGCCCCGAGGGTTTCTGTCCTAATCTGGGTGACGCCTGTGCATTCAAAGAGCACATGCGCAACGGTTTCCTCAGCCTCCATGCAAGCCCTGCATAGAAGACTGTCCGTTATGCCTATTGTGTGGGAGTGTTTGTTTAGCGAGCAGTGTCCCGTGATGGTCCCCGTCATCAGGCGCAGGTCGTTCCTGTCCAGGCGTAATAAACGTCTAGTTAGCCTGCCATGTAAGGATGGCGTAGCTTCCCTGGATTGCCTACAGCCCGGTGTCGAGATCCACCAGCTCTCCGCTTGTGTGTTGGTGAACTCCTGTAGCCACCTGCATAGCTGGTTGAAGGGGATGGGTACGATGGGTTCGGGTCCTCAGACTGGCGCGCTGGATGCTCTTCTAGCCAGTTCGTCAGCTGCGTCGTTACCCAGTGATCCACTTTGTCCTTTTATCCATTGCAGTGTCACTGTGTTGCGGTTAAATACCGCTACTCCTACTAGTGCATTGTGACATTCTAATGTTAAGACTCGAGGTAATATACTTTCTCTCCAAGGATTGGAGAACTGAGGCGCTTTTGGAGAGTATAAGTATATACTTTCCGACAGCGCCTCAGTTCTCCATAGCATTGAGTTGTATTTCTTTTTGAAGATGTCGGAAAAGAAAGATGACTAATTATACTGTGTTGCGTCATTTTAAAATATGCTAGTCAGAGCTTCGCTATTTCCGTGTCTGGTTTCCGTTTTGCTATTATAGGTGTACACTTAACACAAACGTTTTATGAATGAAAACCTTTCTTTGTAATTCTCAGAAGAATACCACATACCATTCACCAATATAACATAAATATTGTAGTTATAACGCTTGTACCAATTCCCTCCGTCCCGCGGAAAGCACGTTAACACTCCCGCAAACAGGCGCGACGCGACAGCGCGACACAAGGTCACCGCCCGTCGCGCGACTTGCGGTGCCTTTGTGTCGCGACGTGAGTGCCTTTATCGCGCTGTCGCGTCGCGCCATTGTGTACGAGCCTTTAAGGCGAAAGCGTCAGGGTAGCTCGCGAAATTGAAACTGTCTTACGTTTTTTTGCAATTTGCAGGTCAGTATCAGATTGTATGTTGATCTAAATATGAGCCGCGGTCGTATCAAATATTTATTTATAGAATTATAATCATAAAGATCATCAGTACGTCTCTATAAGTTCATATTACCGCCACACAGTATTGACGCATATGAAAAAATTGGGTATACAAAAATGCTAAAATTTTTATATAAAATACGAAAAAACTTTTTCCCCGATCTAATATAATTATTTTAATCAACATACAACCCGACACTGACCTGCAAATTGCAAAAAAACTTAAGTCAATTTGAATTTCGCAGGCTACATGCGCAAACCCCTTTTTTTGGGTTTGGAAATCATCAAATGACCTCTCCCGCTCTGGGCGGAGCGGGAGGGCGTGTCAGACTCTTACTGATTAAAACCCACCCGTGTTCCTTCAGTTGCCTGTGCGCCAGGGCCACGGTAACTCTTTCGAAAAATCCGCGACCCCGGCAGGCATCGGCCCTATCGGACCCCGTCAATTATGCTGACATCTCTTGAGGCGCGCGTGGAACACAACGCACCGTTGACGCGCATCCCCCTTCCCCCTTAAGCCCTTGGTCCCAGCTGTCATTCGTAGATCTTTGACAGTCGTTACGGATAGTCAGAAGCCCAAAACTCTGACAACCAGTCTTAGCAAGGGGGTTATAGACCCAGCGATTTAAGCTGTGCGTTGTCCTTCAGTGAATTTATGACTTTTATCAACTTTAAATATCTGGTTCATCTGGTCACGGAGGACTTAAAGGATGACCCAGATATTGAAAGAGAACGCAGGGCGTTGGCGGTAAGGAGCAATATGCTGGCCCGTAGGTTCGCTCGATGTAGCAAAGAAGTTAAGTTAACACTTTTTAGGGAATATTGCCAATCTTTTTACTCGAGCGGCCTGTGGGTTCGGTATACGCAACGAGCTTACAACGTCCTGCGTATTCAGTATAACAATGCTGCTGGGGTTGCCGCGGCATTGTAGTGCGTCGCAAATGTTCGCAAATGCGCGCGTTGACGATTTCCACGCTATAGTGCGGAAGAAAGTGGCGTCATTATTTCAAAGACTACGCGGTAGCACCAACAGCATTTTGCAAATGATTGCGTCCCGGCATGACTGTCCCATAGAGGCACACTGGGTGGGAATAGTTACAGGGAAATTGTAATAAAAAAAAAAAACCTACTTTACTATATTATGTACCTACTAACATAGTTCTTAAGAAAATTGTTACTAACACTTATATGGATTCTGTCCGAAATAAATGGATATTATTATTATTATTTATCATGTAAGTAGATTTAAAAATCGGACCTAAAATTATCTTTTTTAATTTCCAGATATCTCGGAAGAGAATCGCGGCCTCCTGTCTTCCAGTCAAGCATCTTCGGGCACCGACTTTCAGTCAACGGAGACTTTGACTGACTCTGTGCCGAAGACCGGATACGACTTTCTTGATAACTGGTAATGTCGTAATTTTATTGTCGTTATAGAATATGTAAATGGTTTATGTTAAGAGTATTTCAACTTCAATCTTTAATATTATTATTATTATTTATTTACATCGAACACAAACGATCCATATAATGGTTAGTAACACTTATACTGACTATACTATGTTAGTAAAATTTCACCTTGTAACAAGTAAACTAAGACTACAAAATATAAAAACTAATTCATAAACCTATTATAATTAACATGTCCGTTTCCCGCTGCACCCGACCTGCAACTGTGCATCACGCATCCTAATTACGTAACACACTATCTATCACAATCTGAATCATTTTGAAGCCTATTGCTAGTCCATTGCTTCATATGTTGGAAAAAATTGTCTGCTCAACAACGTAAATAACGCAATAAATGTTGTAGAACTGTCAAAATGAAACCCATTCCTACTGTTAGTGTGTTACGTAATTACCCCGCTGGTCTAGTGCCCCAGGAACGAATAAAATGTAATATAATATGTATGTCTGACAGGATTTTCCCTAATTTTGAGGGCATTCAGATAGTTCAGGCGTGATTTTTATATAAAGTCTAGGCATAGTTTTTATCCAAATTATGCCAGATTAACTAGTTTGTTTCCTAGACGGTCTAAAACTAGGAAAAAACATCTAGGAATACTGGAGCCTTTCTGATAGCCCTGGACTAAAAGGTCACCCAATACCCAATAAACTCTAGGAAATACCTTTTTTTTTTAAAAAGACCTATAAACTGCTATGGAATACAACAGGCATGAAAAATAATCCCTACATACCTCAAACCAAAAAACCGGCCAAGTGCGAGTCGGACTCGCGCACGAAGGGTTCCGTACCATATCTATAAAAACGGCAAAAAAAAATCATGTCTGTTGTATGGGAGCCCCCTTAAATAATTATTTTATTCTGTTTTTTTAGTATTTGTTGTTATAGCGGCAACAGAAATACATCATCTGTGAAAATTTCAACTATCTATCACGGTTCATGAGATACAGCCTGGTGACAGACGGACAGACAGACGGACGGACAGCGGAGTCTTAGTAATAGGGTTAAAACCACAAAAACTTCCCTAATTTAATTTGCTAAATACTAAGCATATCTACTCATTATAGACTTAACCTCCTTTTAAAAACAAACCTAAACTAGAAGATGACTCCTACGCATATAAAGATATGTTGAAATATACTTAACATTAGTCATTAATTTCTACCATAATTTGTAATTCATTTTCTAAGAAATTCGTGTTGTAGAAACTTGTGTGTCTATATGAGTCAAATTGCCTATAAAGATTTTGTTGAATCCTTGATAAGAAAATGTTGGTACTCAACTTGGTATATTTGTTCAAATATTAGAGGCATTTCACCTCAGTTCTACCGAGGAGTATCGTGTTACCCAGTAACTGGGTCAGATAGGCAGTCGCTCCATATAAAATACTGATATTCAGCTGCACCCGGTTAGACTGGAAGTCGACCCCAATATCCCAACCTGAAAAAAGGTAGGTAGATGATTCGCAACATTTGGTCAATGCAAAATGTACACGCCAGCCATTCAAGCTACACGAAACTGACAAATTTCTCCAAACGATTTTAAACTTTAAAATGTTGATGGTTAAGTTCAAAATCGAATGAGAAAATCTGACAGTTTGTGGTAACTTGAGGTGCTGACGACTGTACCATAACTCGAGTCAAACATAGTTTTTTGTCTAAGAATCACCGAAATAAAGGTCTCTTTTAAAGTCCAGACATAATCTTGTTCGTGCCCGGCTTCGTCCGGGTGAAATTCCAACAAAAAAAATCTTTCATACAAACCTTGTCCTGGCCCTGCAGTCTCGACATGAATAGCGACAAAAATCTGTCGCTAAGTCGTATCGATGTCAAATTTCTTTAATAGATTTCAACCTTATGCTTTGGAAATAAAGTTGAAAGTCTATTAAAGGAATTTGACATCGTTACGACTTAGCGACAGATTTTTGTCGCTATCTAATGTCGAGACTGCAGGGCCTGGCATAATCGATGTCAAATTACTGTAATAGATTTTCAACCTTATACTATCGAAATAAAGTTGAAAATCTATTAAGGAATTTGACAGCGATACGACTTACCGACTGATTTTTGTCGCTGTCTAATGTCGAGACTGCAGGGGCTGGCGGATCCAAAAGACAAAAAAAAAACTGCTAAATCGGTCGAGCCGTTCATAACTGATGTTCAATGAAAGCAATTTATACAGGATACATTTTTAACCAGTACTCAAACTATAACCATTAATTCAGCACTCCATACCCCCTAGCGTAGAATTTTTTTGTCAATTATAATTTTTTAAGCTATTGCATAGCTTTTATCGCGGGCTTTGAGCGCGGCGACCGAATCAAGAAATTCCGTAACGAAAATAAAACCTAACACCCCCCACTCCGCTTACCTTGTAGCTCGGCCGAGCGTTCGCTTAACGTGTGTACGACTGTACGAAGCTCGCACGGATCGAGACGAGCTGCTCCGAAATCGGATGAATACGTAAGCAGATTGCATAAGTTGATAAAAAATGCTATGCAATAGCTTTACCGCGGCAGTCCCCGAGTGCCACGCGTGTTTTTTTTATTAGTTCTTTCATACATTTTGACCGCGTAGATAATGCACTTTTCTGCGAAACAGCAGATATTCTTTTTTATAACCGACGCGAAATTTCTGCGCTCGAGGGTTTAGAATCTTTTGCTGAATTCATGGTTACGGTTTGCGCACTGGTTAAATTTTTTTCCTGTATAGATTCATGAAATGTCTGGAAAATTATTGTTATTATAATACGTGAAGCAAAAACTTTGTAACCCTGTTTACGAAAATTGCGCGGACGCAGGAGTATGAAATTTCGCACACTTATAGTTTATATAGAGAAGGAGTGCAGAATGCAAATTTAATTTTTTTAATTTTGCTAAAGAAGTACATTAAATCAATAAAAAAAACATTACACACACTACCATGTATTTGACGCACACGCATGCAATGCCATATAAACAAACGGTTGCCATGGATTCAGATGACCAAAGTAAAGATTTATAAAAAATACAGAGTAGAATGAAACCTATTTTATTTATCCTACAATTTGTCTAATAGATATTTGTGCTTTATTTATAATGAATTAAGGTCGAATTTCGACCAATGTGCGACCTCTAGTTTGCATAAATATACCAAGTGAATTGCTACCATAAGATATAAGTACAGAATAATATGACGAACTTAACAATCTACAGACCGGGAATCGTCACCACATAGCGTGCAAGCGTGGTTATCTATGCTCGATTGCTCCATGGTATAATAATACTTCGCCAGGTATAGCATTCCGAGACACAGTGGTCACGTGGGAGACACAAGCCTACGTCATCACCGCTGTGTTACCAGTAGTGTGTAATAATAACTCCCCAACCGCCTTTATTACCTGTGCGAATCCGATAAAACAATGAGGTTTTTACTAACAATTACGTTGGTATATGTTTAAATTGAATTGTTTCGTTTGATTAGAAAAACGAAACGACAATTTAAATGCTTTTTATATATTTTTTAACAGAATGGTGACTGAAAATGTTTCCATAATTCGTGTTTTGTTGCAATTAAGTAGCAACTGTATAGTGACGTAAGCATGTGTCGCTCCCGGAGTGCCAGACCTTGTTTTTTTAGACCATGGCTTGCTCACTCCATCTCTGTAAGTGTTTGTCCTAAATTGGGAAAATTATTGGCTGATAATAAATTAAAGGATTTTGAATGAATTTGCAAAAAAAATACTGCGTATCTCAATATTTAAATACTTAATTATTATTGTAGTAAATAAGATATATAAAAAATAGACCAGATTTGTACTAAGTAGTTTATGAAACTATTGCATAATGAGTGGTATTAAAACACGAGTGTGTGTTAGGCGAGGTTTTTAATAGTATCACACGAGTGTTTTAATACCTAGTTATGTGCAGATACACTACTTTATCTACTCTCATACATTGGGATTGAACTGAACCTAAAAAATAAACGATCAAAGTTTCCCACGAAATTCAGTACAACAAAACGTATGAATGGCGCCAAAACTGAGCATCACCGGGCATGCGCTAAAGCGGGCGCTGCCACAGACAAGTAAAAATTGGAATCAAATTGTTTTATAACATCCTGTTTTAATAGGATTCTATTTTTAAATTTCGGTATTGTGTTTATAAAGTATGTCAATATAAACTCGTTTTGAAGTTTATAATTCGAATTTTACGTTATGAGAGTAGATAAAATTCTTTATATTGTGACAGTTCATAATTCCGTCTCTCTTTTTTTATTTGCGAGAAAGAGATAGAAATAGTTTAGTTGATACAGAAGTTTTAGGACCAATGTAGCAAAATAAAAATACAATATTTTCGCTGTATCGTTTTAGTATTATAACTTGCCAAATAGTTGTGTTCCTTATTTTTGTAGGAATCTCATTGTAATAGACTGTTTTAGGTTATTTTATTATTGATTGGAATACTCATAAATATTATGTGTCAATTTAGTACGTATACGGACAGACTACATTTGAAAATAATTCTCGGGTTTTCCGTTTACCCTAAGGTGGATACAAACGTATGTCCGATAATCCACCCTACGCCTAGAAATTCCGTTTATTCAACTAGGCCTAGGGTGGATTTTCGGACATGCTTTTCCGCGTATCCACCTTAGGGTGGATTTTTTGGGGTGGATAAACGGAATAACCGCGAATTCTCATCATTATCAACATCGGCAGCCATGCTTAACTGGTCTGTGCGAGTCTCATCCAGAGGGCCTAGACAGAGTAACATTCGATTAGCGATGACGCTCTAGTAGAAAAGCCAAAAAATGTATCGGGTTGACCTAACCTATCGAAATTTCACGTGAATCATGGGTCAACGAATAGAAATTAGCTAAAAACATCATTCGATTCTATGAAACGAATCGTCAGCGTCGATCGATTACTTCCATAGAGATGCGGAGCCAAGTGGCACTTTTTGACCAGCGTTATCGCTAGTTTTCGATTGGTATGATGGAAACATTAGCGAAAGCGATAGCGATTTTAGAAATAGAATCGCTCCAAAGCGAATGCCATTTGTCTAGGCTCTCAGGTCTTCCCCGCGATCTTCTGTAGTTCATCCAAGCTGCATTGCTCTCATTTTGAAGGGTATCTTTTCTTGATTTCTTTCTTTAAAAAAAAAAAAGTTGCCCTACACTAGGAATTTCTCCTGTTTTGTGGGTACGTTTACAAACATTTAAACTCACATACACAAACAGCCAGACCCGGAACAACTACTTGTAGGTCATACAAATATTTGTTCCGTGCGGGAATCGAATCCACGACACGCAGCGCAGCAGTCATTCGCTTAACCACTGCGCCAACCGTGCCGACATGATGCTGCTCCGTGCTGGATGAATCATTATCATTATCACCAGCCTACAGCAGTCCACTACTGGACATAGTCCTCTCCAATTGCACGCCATTTAGCTCGATTCTCGGCAACTCTCATCCAGCTGCTACCAGCCACCCTGCGAAGATCGTCGCTCCATATAGCCTGAGGGCGTCCTATCTTACGTTTGCCGATTCGCGGTCTCCACTCAAGAACACGTCTACCCCAACGGCCATCGGTTCTACGGCTAATATGGCCGGCCCACTGCAACTTCAAGTTGCTTATTCTGTGAGCTAAGTCAACAACTTTGGTTCTCTGCCGGATCACCTCATTCCGCATTCTATCCTTCAGAGAGACTCCAAGCATAGCTCGTTCCTTAGGCCGCTGAGCGACCTTGGATTTATGGACCAGCCGTATCGTGAGTGTCCACGTTTCGGCTCCGTAAGTCATAACAGGTAAGAGGCACAGAACACAGAGAAGGGTATTAGTGCTGGTAGGTAATTGCAGTTACATGAGGTATTTCAGCATTGTCTCCAGGATGACAAGGCACCTGCGATGCTTCTGGTATTTCAGGTGTCCATAGGTGGCGGTGACCAGCACCCTAATAGCATAATACTCAATCAATTACAATCTGTAACATTTTGAAGCCTATTGCTAATCGAAAAATTTGCGTATGTTCGAAAAAGTTGTCTGCTGAACAACGTAAATAACGCAGTGAATGTCGTTGAACTGTCAAAATGGAAGCCATTCCTACTGTTAGTGTGTTACGCAATTACCCCGCAGTTATCATCAGGTGGGTTGTTGACCTATGTGGTATTACTTGCCAATCAGTCAGCTGAAGTGTAGCTTCATTGGTCTAGTGGAGGCAAACGCGGCTGCTAAGCGTGAGGTTCTAGGTTCGATTCCCAGGTCGGGCAAAGTGTAATTGGGTTTTTCTGTCAGGATTTTTTCAATAGCAGCTCGGGGTTTGGATTTATGCCCGGTTGATGGCAATAGGCTCGCCCCCTGTTACATGGGACTTAAACATAACTGGCGAAATGTGGGTGTACTATAGGTACACCTGTGCCTAACCCTTTGGAGAAATTAGGCGTGATATTATGTTATGTAGTCTGTCTGTCTGTATACACTTAATAGCTCCAATGTTCGTTTTTCTCACAACTTAGAAAAGTACCGATACTCCGAATTTAAAATTATAAATTTATGTGATTTGAATTTGTAATAATATGTTTTAAAATTATAAAAAGTCTGAATTAATTTTTATTGGTATCTGAACGCAGATTAAACAATTTAGCGAATAGAAGAATAATGGTTTTTAGGAATGTTTAAATCGAAATAATTATAGTATTCTGTGCTAAAATCTCCAGTTTTCTGAAAGCCGCAGTCAAAATCGCTCGTCGCGAGTAATTGCAACTAAAAACGATTTGGCGAGCATCGAGTGCCCGACGAGGATTACTGGGTTTGTACACACGACGACATTTCCAGTATAAGCTGACTTCTCAAAATCAAAAGTCATTTATTCAAATTAGGCTGAGAATCAGCACTTTTCGAACGTCAAAATTACATAAGACATTCCCAAAACGCCCCCCTTCACCACTTCCTAGTGCTTAAATGCTGCTTCTTATTGAACGAAAAGCCTATACAATGCGAGGCCAGCTAAAACTGGAAATGTATAGCTTGATATGTCGTTGTGAGTCTCTCAGCGAGCGTTCTGTGCGCCAAGCGAGCGTCGCTGAGCGAGTACTCTCTTTCATAGCTCTTGTCGCTTCGACAAACGAGTACTCACCGGGCGGTGTGAACAGTCGTTAATATCGACGGTGTAGTATAGTACGATTCAAACTTAATGGCGGCTGTGAAGTGCGCTATTCGCTGCGCAGTACCTCACCCCTCAACCCCGCTGACACGTGAATTGGTACTGCGCAGCGACTCGCCTCATGTTCCGTGTCGCCACTAAGTTTGAATCGTACTATATCAATATCTAATAACTAAAAAAAATATGATTTTACAGGAGGCGAATAAAAAAGTTTAATTTCTATAGTTTTTAATATTTGAATCAAAAAGTTACTTATATTTAAAAAATAGTAGGAAACGCTTGTGATGGTGATAACGAATTCAGACTTCATGTCTTTGCAAATACGATGTCTTTCATATTTTTGCATAGGAATATGCAATAAAGTGAAAATCGCTAAAATGTTAGTTATTAGATATTGATACTTCACCGTCGATATTTTTTTTTTTCATATTTTTTAAAAACTGCCCTACACTAGGAATTTCTCCTGTATTGTGGGTGCGTTTACAAACATTCAAACTCACATACACAAACAGCCAGACCCGGAACAACTACTTGTAGGTCATACAAATATTTGTTCCGTGCGGGAATACCCGCGACACGCAGCGCAGCAGTCAATCGTTTAACCACTGCGCCAACCGTGCCGTCAAATATGTATCTTTTTTACCTACACAGGACCTTTCTTGAGCGAGAAAATACGCCACAAATACTTTCCCATTGTATACAGGCTTTCAGAAAACCGGGGTAGGACTGTTCTCTCAGGCTTATGCTGCATTTACTGTTTTATATATATTTATTTAGTGTTAAAAATAAGATTAATGTGTAATCTATGTACCCAAATATAAGTATTACTACAATATGCTTGTTTTATTACCAAAACCTGTTGCGAGTCCACATGAGTTTAGCGGAAGACAATTTTAGTATTCTACTTAAGGGGGAAGCGCAAGGGTAGCCCGCGAAATTCATATTTTCTTGCGTTTTTTGCAATTTGAAGGTCAATGTCAGGTTGTATTTTGATAAAAATATGATTCGCGGTCGTAACAAATATGGCTTTACAGAATTATAATCATAAGAATCAGCAAGACAACTCCTTAAGTTAGAATTGGTGTCAAATGTCATGATTTCATGAAATAGTCATTTAATACAGTAATATGAACTCGGAGAGATGTATTGCTGATTCTAATGATTATAATTCCGAAAAGCCATATTTGTTACGACCGCGAATCATATTTTAATCAAAATACAACCTGACAGTGACCTGCAAATTGCAAAAACCGTAAGTAAATATGAATTTCGCGGGCTACCCTGAAGGTTCCGCCTTAATGGGGATAGTCGGGCCAAGCTAATTGTAGATGGCGTGATCATAGCTAGATCCCTACAGCCTAAAATTAATTTGACATTTCGTTCATTCGTTCCATTTCGTGTTCATTCATGATTTTGGTTTGGTTTTATTTCAATATTTCGTTATTTTCGGTGATTTCAATATTTAAAATCAAGTATTTGACATGGAAAGTGTCAGGTATTTTATACCTTAAATATTTTCTCGTAATTACTTTTTTTCAAAATGTTTCTTACGGAACTCCGAACTCTGTTTAATTTTAAAAAATCTCTACGAATGGCTCTAAGCCACAATCTTCTAATTTTAGTATCTTTCGGGAAAAGGTGGACTCCAATTTCGGAGTACTTAGGAACACAACAACGCGTCATTTTCGTAGAAATAAAATAAAACCACGTCACGCCTTATATTATTAGCTTGTGTTGGGAACCAGCTACGACAGCGCCATTTTGACAGCTGCCTTCCCCATTAGTAAAAACCTTAAATTCATTAATTCACTCACTGACTGACAACGCGTCGCCTAAAAAGCTGGGTATGTATGTATGAAATTTTTTGCACGAGATTTTCAAGAATTTTTTTGTTCCTTATACAACGAAGGTGAGTACTAAGGATTACTAAAAATTCATCCCCTAAAGGCGTCAAATAGGGTATGTGGAAGACTCTTCGACGGGGAGAGTATGTTGAGACCACTCCTCTCAACAAAACCGCGCGCGGGCAGTGAGCTCGGGGTGTTGGGACAGTCAGCCGGGCGCGGGCCCCTGCACCACACTAGCAAGCCGGGCGCCGGCCGAGCACGGGCCCCCGCACTACACTAGTTAGCCGAGCTTAGGCCCACGCACATCCGTAGTCAACCGAGTGCGGGCTTCCGCACCACTCAGTCAAGCGCGGGTCCCCACCACTCTAGTCAGCCGAGCGTGGTCCCCGCACCACTGTTGTCAGCCGAGCGTGGTCCCACACACCTCTCTATTGAGTCGAGCGTGGGCCCCCGCACCACTGTAGTCAGCCGAGCGCAGGCCCCTCACCACTGTAATCAGCCGGCCGACGGTCGAGCGCGGGCACCCTCACCACACGAGTCAGTCAGCCGACGGCCGAGCGCGGGCCCCGCACCACACGAGTCATCTGCTGCACGCCTCCACCCACACACGGCTGCGCTTGCGCGTTTTACTAACACCCATATTTTACATTTTAAACCGACCCTTACCGTTGTAGTTTAGTTTCACTTATTATTATACAGTCCACTCAACTTTCATTTTGCTCCACCACCACGTCACGACCAGAAGATGAAATTTTGTTTTTATAAGTTCAAAATTTTTGTCCATGTGAAATCCCATCAGGCACACAACTTGCCATTTAGTAAACTCTAGACTGTGGGCAGGTAAAGACATTTACAGAAAAAAAAAACTAGAGTAAATTACAAATAAGCTTTTTATTAAAATAACTCATTTCCAAACTTATTACAAATCAGAAAAACAAAAATTGTAACAACTTTGACAGCATACTTTTCAATTTTTTTTCTTTATATTAAAATTAGTCAACCACGAATCAGCTTGAAGCTCAATATTCATACATAAAATATTATATTTATTATGAAGACAAAACCAGAATACTAAAGTAATTTTAGCAAAGTATACGTATGGATTATTACAAGGGACCTCCCACACTACGCAACCACGGCCAGTGGCCGCAACGACCACAACTGGTCGCACAACCGGCGCGCGGCGTTCGTCCGAACTCTGTGCAGGTATTTTAGTATGACCATCCCAAAGATTTAAGGTTATTTTGGCGCGTGGCAAAAGTCAGAACTAACGCTGCCATCTTGTTTTTTTTTTTAAATACCCTTCAAGTAACATTCCACAAAACAATAGCAGTTTGCACAAATCCCCTATCAACGTCATACGAGCGCCAAAACATCCATGTAGCAGTGTATTTTAGAATAAACATCCCAATTTAAATGTCTTTAGACCGTCCGCATACTGGCCGAAGTTTCTGCGACCAAGATTACGACCACGACTGGTCATGGTCGTGTAATGCGCGAGGTTCCTAAGTCAGTTCAAATCTTAATTAATAGCAGGAGATAATCATGCCCTTTTCAACTTTGGCAGCTTCATCCTTGCCTTGCAGCATCTCGATCAACGTCAAGCCAAACCAATAGGCTGTTCCGGGGCCCTGGAAGGATAAGAAATAAATAAATTCATGGGAAAAAAAACAATTATAGTCTGCTCTAGAAGTTGTAGCGGCATCTACAACGCCACATGCGAGCTACGCGTCACACTGCCGTCACGCAAAAATCCTGCATCGCGCAAGAGAGTTTACCATGCAACTAGCGTATATACAACGTCCCGACCCGTCTGGTCGGAGCCGTCGGAGGATCCTCCCTTTTCTGTGGAGGTATGAGTGAACTTTACACCTTGTTCCGCATACATCTTTAAAGTATCTGATGAAAGTGTAAACAAAAACTGCACCCTATTTACGTAACACACTATCTATCACAATCTGTATAATTTTGAAGCCTATTGCTTCAAATGTTGGAAAAATTAGTCTGCTCAACAACGTAAATAACGCAATGAATGTTGTTGGTCAAAATGAAAGCCATTCCTACTGTTAGTGTGTTACGTAATTACCCCGCTGTTCAGGTTAAATTCCTACGCAATCACTCACTAAAAGGAATTTGTTCATTCATCTGTATTTAGAAGGTTTCAACTTTAAATATCTCACCAGTTTTTCCAATAATTATTGTTTGAATAACATAACTTCTTAATGGGGGCTCTATTATTTTTGGGCACACCAGATGGCGCCACTGTCGAGTAAGGTCGTGTCAGTACTTTTATTTGATATTTTGGATATGGTTTTGTACCTATAAATTCATATTATGTTTATTTAATTATATTTTGAAACTTCAAACGAATATTTAGATTATAATGTTCCTAAAATTGGCAAGCATGAAGTAGACAAATATTATTCTTCCTTCATGTGCTACCAAATTAGATCCTAACTTTTTACTTAAAATCTTAAGCCATAATTAATCAGGAAGTGCACAACCGTTACAATAATTATGAATCATTAGTTAAAATCCGTGATAAAAAATCCCGCAAACAGTGAATATTCAGTACATTTGACATCTAGAGACCTTACTCTACACTAGCGCCTCTAGCGGCGAATTCAAGCGCGATGGCCCTCAGTGTAATTGAAAAAGCATCCACAAAAATTGAGGTTCTACAATTAACCCCAATTTTCAAACAAAAAGCATCAGTATGGCGATTTAAAATTAGAAATTCAGGTTAAGGTATGATGAATGATGAAATTATTTAAAGCACTTAATTTGTAAGTGGTGCTACCGACCGGTGGACACTTTGGCGGATACGGGGGCGGGTGGGGGCGTGGGGGCCCTGGCCCCCCCAAAAGACCCAGGAATTCCATACTTTCGACTCGACTTTTCGATTCAATTCAGCCGAAAGGTCATTCTCCACTCTAGGCCGGTTAAAAACATGGCTGAGTACGTGGACAGGGGACGAGCGGCTTTGCGGACTTGCACTCCTACACATCCACAGGGATGTTCCAGTTGACGTCGATAAAATTCTAAATAGGTTTGCCAAAAGAGGCACAAAGCGCGTTAGCTTTATTTTGTAAAAATTCAAGCTAATAAAAACTAAATTTTTTGTTTACTTGTGACTTTAACCCTAGCTCCGAACCTTGTCAGAATGCCCCCCCCCCCCCCCCCCCCAAATGAAATCCTAGATCCGCCCCTGGGCGGACAGGTACGTTTTCTGATCAATTTCTTTACATTTTCGTCAAAAACTTTAGGAACAGAATATAAACAGTACCATCGCCTCGAAAAGACGATGTATGTATTTATAAGTACTCACCCTGCTAGTAACCACCAGACCATCGACAACCACTCTATTTCCCTCCACATAGGTGTAATGTTCTGCAGGTATCTTGTCCTTGGTTGTGGGATACGAAGTTATTTTCTTGTTGTGAGCTACGCCATGGGCCACAAAGACTGTCGGGGCTGTAATTAAAAGAAAATAAAAATTTATAATAAAAATAGGCTTGTTAATTGAGTCAACCTAGCTTTCTTCTAACTACAGGTAAATCAGAAAAAGTATGACCTTCGATAATTTTCGCATTTCTGAATTAACAGGAACGTCGCGCCAAAAGAGTAACCATAGTGACAAAACTTCTATGTTTTTAACCGACTAAAAAAAAAAGAGGAGGTACTCAATTCGACTGTACTTTTTTATGTGTGTTACCTCTTTTTTTTCTTGGTGAACCAATTTTGATGATTCTTTTTCTATTTGAAAGCTGGTGCTTACAGATGTGCCTTACAAGCGTTGCACAGGGCGGGTTCCGCAATTGGTCTTTTAAGAGGAACCGGGACCCCCTCTATGTGCTGATGGTGCTCACAGGGGTGGTTTTAGTGAAGTAAAAATCCCACACTCCTCGACCTCCCTTCCCGGAGGTCGGGTGCCTTTTGAGGGTTTCCCCCCTAAAACAAAAAAAAAGGTGGGTGCAAGTGCACCCACTTGACCCCGCTGCTCCCGGCGCCCATGTCTACAGGGTTATTTGTAACTCGACGTATTCCTTGCAGGTCGTCATAGTAGGGTTAAAATGCAACAAATTAAGCCACCACATGTTCTACCGAAATTCAGTATTTTTTTTGGTAAGTTTTGTCTGACATAAATAAAAATAATTAAAAATAAAATGTTTATTTAGTGATCTTTGCCAAACATTTAGGCATTTTTGAACTTTTAATTATGAACAAAGATCTGGTATGGCATCAGCTATGATAATAACTTAAATTCCAGTAAAGTCGCGCCGTAAATCGTTTTTAAATTGGATTTTTCTTAAAAAAACTAAAAATTTAACTAACTTAGAAACTACCGAATTTCGGTAGAACATTTGGTGGCTTAATTTGTTGCATTTTAACCCTACTATGACGTCCTGCAAGGAAAACGTCGAGTTACCAGTAACCCTGTATATGAAGATGGTCACCCATGCACGGATCGAATGACTGGATTCATCATTTTCTTACACTTTTCTCAATTTATTTGGGGTCAGTGCAACATATCCTTTCCTTCCATACTTCTCTATCAGTCGTCATCTCGGTAGTCCCCCCTTTCGAGCCAAATCATCTTTCACACAGTCCATCCATCGTTTCTTTCCTATAGCCTTCCATATTCATACACAAAACTCCTCACGAATGGAATATATAAGAAGACTAGCGACCCGCCCCGGCTTCGCCCGGATAGCAAAGCATAATATAATACAGCCTATGTCACCCGGAGATAGTGCAGCTTCCCAACAGTGAAATAATTTTTGAAATCGGTTCAGTAGTTTCGGAGCCTATTCAACACAAACAAACTTATTTCACTGTATTTCGTTTATTACAAAATATATTTAGGTTATACCTTAGCCTCAGCAACACGTGGTGGTTACGCTATTAAATTGTAGCTTATATGAAACGTTTGTATTTTTAACATAGCGCCATCTATTGAATACTTACTCAATCCAGTCAACAGATATCGCCATCTGTTAAAATCGTTTTGAGCTAACAGATAATTGTGACTGTCAAATAATAGACAAATAATTTGCAATAAAATAATATTGCGACTATAAATTGAGATGTAAGCTATCCTATCTTTCAAGTTGGATCAAATTGCACACGGTGTGCAAATCAAATTTAAAATCGGTTCAGTAGTTTAGCGAGTCCATCGCAGACAAACAACGTGACACGTAATTTTTATATATATAAAGATTACCAGCGCAAATAGCAGCGAGGATCTTGTTTCCTTTTTCGTGATGCTTCAGAATTTCACCGACGAGCTCCGATTTGGACAGACGCTCAGCTCCCTCCAGACCTCCCGGCAGGATAACCTGTGGAAAATAGAATACTTAAAAATAGGGCTACATACATAGACATAACTCATGCCTTCTTCCCATGAATGAGGATAGGCAGAAACTCAAGAACACCACCTGCTACGATCCTTACATTCTCCTTTTGCGTCATTTCAACTCAACTCAAAGCATTTATTTCAAATAAACCAATTAGAGGCACTTTTGAATTGTCAAGGGATCGGTCAGTCAGAAAAATGAAGCTAGTTGCCCATTCCAGAGCGTAGTGGGTACCTATGGAGAAGAACGGGCAAGAAACTCCTCTTTTATATCAAAATATGGTTACAAAATATTGGTTCCATCATTCATGTTGAAATTATGCAGGCGAGAACGTTGCAGAACGTTAAAAACGTAATAAAAAGACAAAAACAATTCAAATATTGAATTAAATTAAAATAGCCGTGGCAGCTAAAAAAATTACCAGTCCCTACTGACAGCGCCCGTTCACGAACATGACGCATGGATCAGCACCTTTCAGCTCAACCATTTTGAAGGGAACTTAATGATCCAACACACACGCCACCACCAGCGAGACATTTGAGTGAGCATGATATACTCTCAGCCGCCAGGACACATTCGAGTCAATGAAAGACAAACTTTTTTTTTTTATTGGCTTCTCGCAGGTCAACTTAGGAGGTTGTCAGCTGCTTAACCGGACATGCCTGTGGTTGCCTTAATAAATTAAGGCGCCAAGCCAGGGCTTAAAAGACTTACAAACTAGGCGACAACACGCTAAGGGCACCCCCTGCGGGGTACGAGCCTCGGCTTAGGGCGTCGCTGGGAGAGGGTATTATTATTAGGGAATTATTATTATTAGGGGACGAATTAAAGCTACAGGTTCAGCGGCGCGGGCTGGCACAAGCAAGGGTCGGGGTGAAAGACAAACCTAGTAAATGGTAGCTTTATAGTAGGTACATAGTAGTCACACATGTGTGTACATACAAACATATGGACATACACGCACGCCGGTTGAGAGTAGTTTGAAATAGACAACAATGTCAAACTTTTAAAGTTTCTCCTACCCTGATCCCAATTTATTTGTGGTTGAGGCAACATTTATTTCTTCCAAACTTCTCTATCAGTCGCCATCTCGGTAGTCACCCCTTTCTAACCATATCATCCTTCACATAGTCCAGTCCAGCCATCGTATCTCTGGTCTTCCCCTACTCGTATCATCATTTCAACCGAAAGACACCCACTGCTGGACATAGGCCTCCCCCAAGAACCGCTACTTAAGGGGGAAGCGCCAGGGTAACCCGCGAAATTCAAATTTTCTTTCGTTTTTTGCAATTTGCAAGTCAGTAACAGGTTGTGTGTTGATCTAAATATGATTCGCGGCCGTATCAAATATTTATTTATAGAATTATAATCTTAAAAAATCATCAATACATCTCTCTAAGTTCATATTACCCTATTGAATGACTATTTCATGAAATCGTGACATTTGAGGACAATTGTAACTTAAGTAGTTGTATTGCTGATTCTAATGATTATAATTCTTTACTGCAATATTTGTTACGGTCGCGAATCATATTTTAATCAACTTACAACCTGACACTGACCTGCAAATTGCCAAAAACGTAAGTAAATTTTAATTTCGCGGGCTACCTTAGCGCATGCCCCTTAACATAACATGGCGCTTGTAATCCATGATAGGTTAGGCAGAGGTGTATCTATAGTAGGCATCTACTACATTTCGAATACTACATCAGAACGAAGCATGCGCCACAAATGATTATTAACACCCGACGCAAAACGTGGGGTGTTATAAGTTTGACCGCTGTGTGTCCGTGTGTCTGTGGCACCGTAGCTCTTAAACTGGTGAACCGATTTGGATGCGGTTTTTTTTATTTGAAAGCAGGTTTTCTAGCGGTGGTTCTTAGACATGTTTCATCAAAATCGGTTCAGCCGTTTCAAGTTAATCAGCTCTTTTGGTAGCTGCGGTAGGGATCTTAGACGCATAATGGGTATTTATTTTACTTTTTATAGGGATTTGTTTGTGTATTGATGCCTCAGCCTGAGACAGCCAAACATATTTTAAAAAAATTGCGGCGTGAGCCTCGCTCTGTCCAGATGCATAAATAATTATGTTACTATAGCAAATTTTTATTTTATTTCAGTTTTTTTTTCTGTATCTGTCCGTGACATCACAGCAGCGGACCCTATCAGAATACCAGCGCTGCGACACTTATTTTTTTATAAATGTCGCAGCATCATGCTGAGATAGGGGCCTTTTGCCCTCGTACAGGACTTACTGTTGTAATTTTCATTTTACTTTTGTTTTTATTTTTATATTTTTATGAGTGTGTTTAGTTTAGTTTCTGATAATCCTGTGCGAGTCTCAATAAATATTTTTTCTTATTTCATTTTACCTTTATACATACTTACAGCATCGTACGTTGGTGTATCGGCACGCGCTTGTTGTAGAGACTTGTCCGGTACAAGTGTTATTTTCCTTGAGCATATAACAGGTTCGCTACCATCCAATCCAGCCATGGTAACGGCCACCTAAAACGTATGAGAAAATTTAAAAAAAAGCCCATATGCTTAAAGGTTAGCCGTGCATTAAAACAGCCACCAGAAGCGAAATTACTAAAATATACAGTCGGGGAAATTAATTGTTAAACAAATTGCCACCCTACGTCAATTAGGCGTGTAATTCAACTCAACTCAACTCAAAGTATTTATTTCAAGTAAACCAATTACAGGCACTTTTGAATTGTCAAAGGGTCGGTCGGTCAGAAAGATGGAGCTAGTTGCCCATTCCAAAGCGTAGTAGATACCTATGGAGAAGAACGGCCAAGAAACTCCGCGGAAACTCTTTGAAATCAAAATATTCGTTACATCATTCATGTTGAATTTAGGCACGTGAGAACGATGAAGAATGTTAAAAGCGTCAGTAATAAAAAGACAAAAACAATTCAAATATTAAATTAAAATAAGCCGTGGCAGCTAAGAGATGACCAGTCCCTACTGACGGCGCCCGTTCACGAACGTGACATTGTAGCGATTCCATACAACTGTCAAAGAATGATAGTTGTGAATTGAATATGCGGTCAATTTAAGTTGGTAGTCAATTTGCTAAAAGGTCTGATTGGCAGTCGCTTCATGTAAAATACTGATATTCAGCAGCATCCAGTTAGACTGGAAACCGAACCGAAGGCAGATAGAATCAATTTGCATGCCTTTATTTTATAGAAAGCGTTCCTTGCGAAGCATGTGTGGTGTGACTATGAATGATAGGCTGAAGAATGATGTGATAAGGCAACGGTGCGGTTTAAAAGAAGATGTAGTGACAAAAATTGAAAAGGGTATGCTTAGATGGTTTGGTCATGTTGAGAGGATGAATGAAGGGCGACTAACAAAAGGTATTTACAAGGCAAATGTGAGTGGAAACGCCGGGAGGGGACGCCCTGGGAAGACATATAGTGTGACTTTATTGGTGATGTTCTTCAGAAAGGTCAGGTGCGTAGTACTCGCAACCGGCGTGCGTGCATGACCAGATGTATGAACGTAAACGAGGCAAAATGAGTATGTAAGGATCATAGCAGGTGGCGTTCTGTAATTTCTGCCTACCGCCATGGGAAGAAGGCGTGAGTTTATGTCATGTTTATTTCATGATGATGACAAGTAGAAAATACTTACACCTGCTCTTCTAAGCATGTCCACGGTGATGACCGTCTCCATCTCCTCGGCTCCCTTGGCCAGGATTACTAAAGCAGTCTTCGACATTGGTAAGTCGTAGTATCTGAAACAGTTTGGTAGAACCATAGACTGAGCGTTCAAGAAAATTTTCGTTCGTTTCTATGGTGGTCATACTACGCGTGCTGTAATCAGTTGTGCAGCGAATACAGACCGAAAAGTACGGAAGAAACAAAGCGGCCTTTCTGTTCTGTGGTACAACCAGCAGTTGTCTCTTTCCAAGTATAATTCTGATTTTGAATAGACCATTGAATTTGACAAATTAATAAAATAGTTTTTTTTTACAGGCTTGCAGGAAAAGAGACGTACTGGCCGCACAATAGCTTTGTCTCTTTCTAGAGAGTGGTTGGTTACTTTACCAAATATACCTTGGACAAATATACCTTGTTGTTTTATAAAATGCAAGTGACATTCAGCCACAGTGTGGTATAGTAGATAAGGGGTCACTATACCCACTGGTAGTTTGAAATTAAAATTGGATTCAAAGTATACATATTTTTGGATACTTATAGTGAAGCATATTAACTTCGCTCTTAAGTATTAAGCTAAGATTTACCTATCCATACTGAAACTTATATTACTTAAGTATTAATGCGAACTCTCAATTCAACTCAACTTACTAACTCAACTCACCAACTCAACTCAACTCTCTCTTAACTCTGTTTACGTTTACAAATTTCAATGAAATTTGGCACACAGGTAGACCATGACTTGGGTTAAGACATAGGATAATTTTTATCCAGATAATACGCTCCTGTGGTATAACAACGACCTTCAGGCAGGCGAAGCCGCGGGCAAAAGCTAGTAGGTACTATTTAAAGATCTTACCGAGTTGTGAAAACTAAGATGACTAAAAAAAAGTATGATATGCTGCTGTGATAAAGAAAGAAAGATAGAAAAATGTCAGAAGGTCATCTTAGGGGCGGAACATACCTACAGAACACGTATCAAGAACAATAAATGCGTGAGTAAATAAAATTAGGCTCGAAGTAGAGGTACTTACTAAAAGTATAAACTTATTTATCATGTTGTAATTATGTGCACCTATATTTTATACTTTGCATAAGTAGGTAATTGAATGCATTACAAATAGGTAGGTAGACCACGTAGGTACCGGGAAAAAACAACGACGACACAGGAAAACTTTAAGTATTTCAAAGTTTAAAAGGTAATAACTGATAAGATTTTAGCAAAACAACGGAATTTCCTGTTATATATACCTTAACAAGATCTATAAAAAATGATTTATTCCAATTTCGGTGCTTTTTCAAGTTGTTGTTCACGCAATTCAGGTTAGTTAGGTCGAAGTTTTCGAAGAAACCTTGTTGCTAATACAAGAAAATATCTAAGAATTTTAGTAAATAATAGAAAAACTTACGCTCGTTGTACACTTTTGAAGTTAAGAAACAATATTTGATTAAATTTCGAGTGTAAACCGGACTTCAAAAGTATTCTAGAGAAAACCATCAGGAAATGTTGACAGTTTTTTTCTGAAGGTCAAATAAAATTACAAAAGTTCGTCAATCACCGGTTGCCGGGATAAATGTCATGATAATTATTTTTCTAAAAAATACCTAATGGCCTTTAAATCAGAAACGCCGAAGTATATTTTATTTCAAAATATGGAGATATTAATTTTTTGGTTTTTTCATAGTCCATAATAATGTTAATGTTCTTTTTCCATTTTTTATTCCGGCAGCGAAATGTTTGGTGATTTCTGAACGTAAACCAATACAGCTTGTTTTATTTAGTCTATAGGAAGTACCAGTGCTACCACATACTAAACATTGCCTTTATCTAAGGAAGAAGCAATGAAAAAGATTCAGAACTACAACACATATTCCAAATGTTTTTACTCTTATCACAACGTAGGTGAATAGGCGCGATTACACACAAATTGGTCTTTGTCATTGGTCATTCCGTCACCGGCTGCGAGAATGAATTTCACTTGCCCGAATGGCAGAAACAATTTGTCCATGGCATGGCTAACTATAAATATTATTCATATAGTTTATAAATAACGCGAATGCACGACAAAGCAAATGTGGCGCACCATTCAAAGCGTGAGCTTCTCGCCATGCATCAGTTAGTTCTTTACGGATTATACCGTTTGTTTAGTTCTTGTGCGCGGGAAAATCGAAGTTTACAGTAAAATCAGCACCACACGTGCGTAAAACACTATCAATCACAATTTGAATCATTTTAAAGTGTATTGCTAATCCATTATTTAATATGATTGAAAAATGTATCTGCTCGACAGCGAAAATAACGCCATGAATGTTCTTGAACTGTCAAAATGAAAGCAATTCCTACTATTAGTCTGTTACGCAGTGACCCCGCTGCTCATGCACACAAAGGAATTGTTGCAATAGCTTTTTCTTCTTGTATCTTAGTCGCACGAGTCCCTTGCAGTGTATAAAGAGTATTTTAGTTTTATATTTACGTTAGGCTGTATTCATGCTCGATGTTTGAAATGAAAAAAAAGCGTTTCATCACAGTCCAAGTTTATTGTTTTTTTTTTTTACGTATGTGGGTAATTTAATCAGAATTAAATGAGATGTAATTAAATAACTATTTATACCTAATCTAAACTAACATTATAAAGAGATTTCTTTTTATATGTTTGTTTGTTACGCCCTCACGCAAAAACGGCTGAATGAATTTGAATGAAATTTGGCACATCGGTAGATCATGATCTGGATTAGTACATAGAATAGTGAAACAACGGGCCGCAGCTAGTTAATAAAAAATAAAATTTTACTATAGTAACTTAAATTAAACTAAAAATACTTTTGGCTTATTATTAATACACTTTTATTCGTTTAAAACTTGAGAATTAAGAAACAAAACTATTCGCTTAACCTTATAAACTTGGGTAATTTGAATTTGCCAAGAGTATCCCCGACAGATGTTCGTTGACGGCAACTCTACTTGTCTATACTTAGCTTCCTTTCTTTCGTTCATCAGACGATCTGAAAGGAAACGAAAAATTATTTTTTACATACATTTATTTCCACAATTCCTTGTACAATTTAACTTTGAAGTCATGTGATTAGCAATATATAGTGTAATTTACGCATTTATATGTATTTTAAGTGTATATTTTAAGTCAGTGTTTTTGATAGGTTATAAACATACTATGGATTCGAACAAAAATTAACTGTTCAAACATTTTTACACTTTATATCGTGATAAATCATGGATTTTGTGAAGAGAGAAGATCAGAATGTCATCGACGATGAAAGCTACAAGTTTTACATTGAAAGTGTGAGTAGTAATTTATGTTTGTTTGTTTTATTTGATTCAAAATTCGATCGTTTTTTACATAAAAAGTGTTGATAACGTGACTGGAGTTCCGGCTTTGGTTCCCGGCTGTTGTATTCTAGTTTTTTACCGCCAATTTTTTTTGTTGTTCATTGTGATAGTGTAGAACTTACATAATTTAATTAATTTTGTACAAAAGTTTGGTTAGTTCACTAAGTAAACAGAAACAAATTTAATTCTTAAAGTATTGAATTAAGTATAAATTTGGTCATACGGTTGTCTATTTGTCTTTGTTATTTTTATTAGAACATCATTTTTAACCAGATTCAAAAAATGGAGGAGGTTCTCAATTCGACTGTATTTTTTTTTAATGTGTGTTAGCTCAGAACTTTTTTCTAGGTGAACCGATTTCGATGATTCTTTATTTATTTGAAAGCTGGTGCTTCTCATGTGGTCCCATATAAATTTGATCAAGTTCTGACTAGGAGTTTTTGAGTTATACTTAATACTGCGTATTTTTCCACTTAGTTTTATATTGTTGATGATGTTTTAATAATTTCCTATCACTGTTATTTACATATCAAGTAATGGTATACGAATTTGTGTGGGGTAGGTACCACAACTAAAAAGTGAAAAATAAAAACTTTTACAAAAAAGTCAACCCAATTTAAAAAAAAAACGCAAAAAGTCAGTGGCAAAAACGAAGATACAAAACCAAAGACACCAACTTCCGAAATTAAAGTTATTTTTCACTTCCTTTGCGTTTTTTTTTTAAAGTTAATTGTTTTTTTTTTGTAAAAAAGTTTTATTCACATTAAATTTCTTCAAATTAATTTTAATTCACCTTTTTATCTTGAAATAATTGTAGCAAATGACTAATCAGCAACTAATTAATAAATTATGTATATTTCTGTAAGTTGGTTTAAACAACGACTTTTACATATCAATAATATTTAAAAATCTAGATGAGGGTGGTCTTTTCTAACTGACCATTCTGAGAGTTAACACCAACACAAACCCAAGAGTCACAGTCTCTTAAAGTCCAGAAATGATCTTGGTCAGCTTATCAGTCTTACCAAGACATATTGTGTTACCCAGTAACGTGGAGGTCAGATAGGCAGTTGCTCCATGTAAAATACTGATATTCACTGGCATCCAGTCCACCGTCTACCTTGCCCTCTGTGTCCCAAAACTTGCAGACAAAGTGACCTCTGCGCTGCCACCGACGACTCAATGGAAGTGGCGAAGTTTTGGGCCAATAAAATTTGAGAAAAGTTGTGCCAGCGACATGAAGAAGAAGGATCATCCAGTTAGACTGGAATTTGACTCCAACATGTTGAGAAAATGCTAGGCAGATTGAAAATCTTGGTCAGCTAGATGGTTTTAATATTTTCTGGAAGAATCTTCAGGTTCTATTTCTGTCGTTTATAAAAGGCTATGTCTACCTTGACCAGTATACAGGGCCTTCTTTTCCAATGGCCATTCTGCACAAATACCCAGGGCCCCTCAATTCATGGGGCCCCATTTCCTGCCAGCCAAGGACTATGAGGCAGGGTGCTACCAATTTCTCCCTATGGGGCCCCAGTATTCTAAAGTGCTTAGGGCTTCCAATAGGTTAAAAATAGCCCTGCCAGTAGACTTTATAATGAAACTCTGACCAATCATTTCATTTTTGTCATAGAAAGTTTCCGTTATGTGCAGTGGTGACATTGAAACAACCATATACAAATCACAATACTTTTTAATATTTGCTTCAATATGAAATTAAATTATTCTAAATTACTTATAGTCTGTTATCTATGCCTAACGGTTTTTGGCTATGGCCAGTATTTATTTTGTATTTTTGGGCCAACATTTGTTAAGACAATGCAATTCAGGAGTTATGTCACAGGTGTTCTAAGCAATTACCAATAACAAAAGGAAGGCGTTTGTTTACGACCTCAGGTAGACTCTTAGAAGTTTCAGCACCTCGAAAGATTTTTGGGAGCCTTTTGTAAAGTGGTAACAGAAACAGTAATCCCTCATTTGGAGAAACATTAACGTAAATGTTAAAATGAGTTGTTGATATTTGTTCTCGAACAAATTTTCAGAGGAGCAGACGCGTGAAATATTTAATATGTATTGGTATTTATCAACATTTCAGAAAGAGACGAAAACCCATTACAAAAATAAAATATTCACTTTAAATCACTCTCCTGTAAAATTTTAAAAGCAGCAGTTACGTCGACGTTTCTCCACATGAGCGTAGTGTTGATAAAATAAATTTACTATTTTCTTCGAAATAGAGAATGAAAGAGTGTATCAATGTATGGGTTTTAAGGTAAACCAACCAAATAGAACAAATTTCTACGTTGCAGGAAGTTTACGTTATTTTGAAACACGTTATAAAGAGTTTACACTGTATTTTTTATAAACAAGTTCAAGGTTAGGAGACTGAGCTGATACAAACTCTTGAAATGCAACAAAGTGGTTCCATTAGAAGTTAGAGCATAGCTTATAATTTAATCCTCTTTGTTATGTACACTATATGGAGTCAAAAAGCACTATATGGATCAAGCATAAGCTTAATCAGCCTTTAATGTTCCCACTGCTGGGACACAAGCCTCCTCTGTGCTGTGAGAGGGAGTGGGCCGTAATCCACAGCGGGGGCCCAGTGCGGTTTGGTAGATAGATGCCACATGTCTTCGAATTTTTGGTTCTAGAACATGACGGTTTCCTTCAAAGATTGAAAAAAAAAGAAGTTAAAGACTATAATTATTTATTTACTAGCTGCGCCCCGCGGTTTCACCCGCAGAAATTTCGATCCCGTGGGAATATCAGGATAAAAAGTATCCTATGTCCTAATCCAGGTCATAGTCTACCCATGTGTCAAATTTTATCCAAATCCGTTCAGCCGTTTTAGCGTGATTGAGTAACAAACATCCACACTTTCACATTTATAATATTAGTAGGAAGTAGGATAGTAGGAAGTAGGATATTAGTAGGATAATCTTTACATAAGGTCGGAGAAAAACTTATTTCGTATTTTATATACAAATTCAAGACTAAAGCCACGGGCACATTACTGTGTCGTGTTGTGTCGTGACGCGGGATACACCAATCAAACAAATCTGTTCAGCACTACATCAAATCACAACGAGTTTTGATTGGCTAACACTGCGTCAGAAGGCGTCACGACACGACAACACAGTAATGTGAATCCGGCTTGAGAGCTCGTGTGGCACCCTAATATCGAGGATTTTTGTATACCTAGACTTTTTCAAATGGGTCAAAACTTGTGGTCAACATCTAACTCTACAGCTATGCCGCAATTACTAATATCAACATACTCCACTTTTTCAAAAATGGTATCGACTTCATCCGTAACAGGGCGACCAGGCCCTGCAGTCTCGACATTAGATAACGACAAAAATCTGTCGCTAAGTCGTATCGATGTCAAATTCCTTTAATAGATTTTCAACTTTATTTCCAAAGCATAAGGTTGAAAATCTATTAAATAAATTTGACATCGATACGACTTAGCGACAGATTTTTGTCGCTATTCATGTCGAGACTGCAGGGCCTGAGCGAGCTGAATCTTTGACATTAAAATTTCGCGGATTGAAAACGCTTGAACCAACTTTAAGGATCATACGCTCACTTACGGCGAGAACAACTGTGCTATTCTACTGGCACTGCGTTAAGAGCGACCAACCCGTCATATTTTTCATACAAACGCTCGTACGTGATTATGCCGTTGGAAGACATCTTTCATTGAAAACTTTGAACTTACAGGTATCTTGCGCACTTTATCTAGGTTTCTATGCAAGTATAAAATCTAAATTTTGGGAAACAAATTCAGTATAAACCTCCAAAAATCGGCTTTTTTGGAAAAAAATTACCTGAACTTTGGGTGTTCATAATGTACTCAAAAATTGTAAAAGTAAAGAAAACATCAAGACATAGAAACCTCGCACATGTAATGGAGATTCTGAATGACAAATAATTTTTTCCAAAAACTTGTGAGGCTTTTAAAAAACACGTATTTCCTGGATCAAGTTTTGTGAAATATTTGCGCGCCAATTTTCGTTCGATGTTATCGCGTTCTCACTCTTGCTTGTTTTTCAAACATTGCGTTGGATGAAACAACAAGCTTTTCAATCATGCTCGCGTTGACGATAGACGGACCGGGAAGGGCCCTCTTAAGTCCATAAAAGTCACATAATTTTTTCGCGGTTTTTGTCGCCTTTTTTCCTTTTCAAATCAGCCAGCCAGTACAGCCAAAGAGATTTTACTACAATTTTGTACCTAGAAAATACGAAAAATCTTTTTAACTGGTCTGAATTTTAGATAATAATTTGTTCCTTCACTAAAGGTATAATTTAAGAATTGAATTTGGAGATTTCTAATCTATTTTAATTAAACTAATAAATAAAGAAGAACTGCCAAATTCTGTAGATTTGAATTACATACTTTTTACAAGATAAAATTCTGTTCTCTAGTATTCCCTTGTTACCTGTTCTTTTTAGAGCTAAAAACGGAGCCCTTATAATTTCGACCTATCTGTCTGTCTATCTATTTGTCACAGCAATTTAACTATGATTTTGTATGTTATGCATTTTGAATCATTATCTCCTCTTGAAGTAATCTTTTATCTTGCGGGGTCTTTGCCTAAGAATTGGATAAAATTAGAAGAAAAAATATCATATCTGATAATAGAATAGAATAGAATAGAATACTCTTTATTATGTACACCATAAAAAATAACAGATATAAATGTAGACATTTTACACAGGGTGACACAATGGGCGGTCTTATCGCTAAAAGCGATCTTTTACAGACAACCTTTATAATAATGATAATAATATCTAAGTAATCATACATTCTGTATTCTATTGATAAAAGACCTCCCATAATAACTATTTCCTTTTAATTTCCACAGCTTCAAAAATCACACCAACTGGAACCAACAGATTACCAGCATTCACCATTATCAATGGAACAGCTCCACCAAGCGATGCAATCCTCCATCGTGCACAACTTCCAACTCCCACTCTCACCACGCCAAATGTCGTCTTTAATGCTCAAGACCAACCATCTACCAAGAAATTTAAACTTCAATGATATCCCTGCCCACTTACAACGGAACTTAACATCAGAATTGGATCTAGTTCATAACCTGACAAGCGAACTACCTCAGAATTTGAACAGACACGATGATTTACTCGGTCAAAACCTAAGCAGGAATTTAGATTTATCCTTGGTTCGGTCGCTAGGCAGCGATTTGGAGTTACAGAACTTGAGTCAGCTCGCGCAGAATTTGAATGAAAATTTAAATGCAGACTTAAATAGAATTAACGATTTGAGAGCTGATATTCCTCATGACCTGAGTCATGAAATTGATTTGTCACATCACTTAAACAGGCCAAATATTGAGCAGGAGATTTTGAGTCAAGACGAGGCGAGAAGAACTCCTATGGTAGTCCAATGTGTGCAAGATGGCCATATGTTGGATCCAAATTTGGGCCAAAGGCTCGTGGGGGCTAATATGAATGTGCATGAAAGGTTGGACCAAAATGAACATATGTTGCCAATGCCGTTTCATATAAAATCGGAACAGGAGGACGATGGATATTTTTATGATAATATTAATCCTGCTATTAACAGTGTTGGCAGTTTAAATGGTGAGTACATACTACATTTTATATTAGATATAAGAAGTCTTATGTACGAGGTGCATTCAATAAGTACCTAGCCTCATCGCCAGAGGGCGCTGTAGTTTCAAAAGAGTTTTACCACAGTGTAGCACATTCTTTTTTAATTCTTTTTTCAAATTTTCATTCCAATCCCTTCATTTGTTTTAATTTGACAACTTATGGAAGCGAACGTGTCGATCGGTTTTACAAAAATGGAAAAAGAGCAATATCGTTCGGTGATTCGATTCCTATTTTTGGAAGGGAAAACGCGCATCGAAATCAAAGAGCGCTTGGATGCTGTGTACGGTGACTCTTCTCCATCGATGGCCACCGTCAAGAATTGGTTCAACGAGTTTGCACGTGGCCGTACGTCGGTTTTTGATGAACCACGTCCAGGTGCACCGAAAACAGCTGCTACGGAGGAAAACATTTAAAAAATCCATGATCTCGTATTGGCAGATCGCCGATTGAAGGTTCGGGAGCTAGCTGAGACTGTAGGCATTTCAGAAGGAACAGTGCATCATATTCTTCACGAGGAACTCGGCATGAGAAAGCTGTCGGCGCGATGGGTGCCGCGTTTACTCACACCAGAAAACAAGCGCAACCGTGAGACCACATCGGAGACGTGTTTGGCGCTGTTTAAGATGAATCCAGCGGAGTTTTTGCGTCGTTTTGTGACCGTCGATGAAACCTGGATCCACTGGTACACACCAGAGACCAAGGAGCAATCAAAACAATGGATCCAGACCGGGGAACGTGCTCCAAAGAAGGCGAAAACTGTAAAATCGGCCGGAAAAGTTATGGCCACCGTTTTCTGGGATTCACAAGGTGTGATCTACATCGATTACCTCGAGAAGGGTAAAACAATTACAGGGCTTTACTATGCCGATTTATTAGGCCGATTCGACGCCGAATTAAAGAAAAAACGACCCCATCTGGCGAAGAAAAAAGTGCTGTTTCACCACGACAACGCACCGGTTCACACGTCTGCCGTTGCCATGGCCAAATTGGTCGAATTACGCTACGAATTGCTGCCCCATCCACCGTATTCTCCAGATTTGGCCCCTTGTGACTTCTTTCTGTTTCCTAATCTGAAAAAATCACTCGCCGGGAATAGATATGGATCGAATGAGGAGGTCATCGCCGCCACGGAGGCCTATTTTGCAGAGTTTGACAAAAACTATTTTTCGGACGGGTTAAAAAAGTTGGAGCATCGCTGGGCTAAGTGTATCGAACTAAAAGGAGACTATGTTGAAAAATTAATTGCCACTTTTCCAAAATTTTCGTTTACTTTTTGTAGGCTAAGTATTTATTGAATGACCCTCGTATGTATTACCCACGACGACGTTGGCATACAAAGTTGAACACCCCACTCTTCTCTGAAACTTCCAAATGAAGAGCTTTTCCATACATACACCTGGTAGAATGAATGAAACACGCGGTAGCATTGATACAATCACGGGGTAGAATTGTCCAAATGCGTTGTTTATTTGATTCAAATGCACTGGAGTATCGATACAAAAGCGCGGTACTATTGATACAAATGCACGGTAGTAACGATTAAAATGCGCGGTAGCATTATAGAATAGAAGACTTTTATTTGAGACATGAGTCCATAGGGTTAGCAACAATTTTACTTAACTTCTTGTGTTAGTATGTTACGGACACAAAACAACATAATACAATTAAAAATTTGCGTGGAGCTGCATCCACCTACGCAACATCGGGGAATCCCACCGATTTGCGAATACTCTGAGAACACACACATGCACGTTAACATCGATGCAAATGCACGGTAGTATCGATACAAATGTACGGTAGTAACGATAAAATTGCGCGGTAGTATTATACACATGCACGTTAACATCGATGCAAATGCACGGTAGTAACGATAAAAACGCACGGTAGTATTATACACATGCACGTTAACATCGATACACATACACGGTAACAGCGTGTGATTCTATTTGTCGTTTCCGGAAACGTTTGTATGTAATCGTGATGCTTAAAGGGGAAGCCCCAGGTTGCCCACAAAATTCAAATTTTCTTACGTTTTATGCAATTTGCAGGTCAGTGTCAGGTTGTATGTTGAATAAAATATGATTCGCGACCGTAACAAGTGTGTATTTACTGAATTATAATCATTAAAATCTTCAATACAACCCTCTAAGTTCAAATGATCCTATTGATTGATCTTATATGAAATTGTCATTCAATAGGAAGAAGGAAGGCATATAGTGACTTTATTGGTGATGTTCTTCAGAAAGGTCAGGTGCGTAGTACTCGCAACTGGCGTGCGTGTATGACCAGATGTATGAACGTAAACGAGGCAAAAGGAGTATGTAAGGATCGCAGCAGGTGGCGTTCTGTAGTTTTTGCCTACCCCCATGGGAAGAAGGCGTGAGTTTATGCAATTATGTATGTTGTCATTCAATTGCAAAAAACGTAAGAAAATTTGAATAACGCGGGCAACCTGGCGCTTTGTGCAAAGATATAAAAGCTGTTTATTTATCGAGTTTAGATCTCGGTCAAGTTAACTGGTGATCTGTAATTACGCACCTTAATTGCGAACACACACAATCCGAAGGATTTTGAAGGAAATTGCTAATGCATTGCGTGGTATGTTTGAAAAATTCGTCTGTTCGACAACGTTAATGACGTGATGAAAGTTTTTGAATTGTCAAAATGAAAGGCGCTGCCACCGTATGTGTGTTACGCAATTACCCCGCAAGACCCTCCTACCCAAGACACCTAACGGATGTAGAAAGACGCTTAACGAAGCCTAGAGTCACTTATTCTTCCCGTTAATGGACCATAATTGGAAACCTGGTTACGGAGATATTGAAGGTCAAACTTGAAACTTTGTGATAAGTCTTTTTACAATTTTAGAATTTTAGAATTTCTTAGAATTTTAGATAGAGTTCATATGGTCTTTAATCACATTACGATCACCTTTACAAAGAGAAAGGTACCCTAACTTTTAAACGAGCTATCAAAATAACAAGTTATGCAGTTTTACCACTCGACCAGTAATTCACGACAAGTTAACCTTTATTCAACAGTCTAACCTTTCCAAAATATTCTAATTAAACGCTTATTTTCGTTCTGAAACCCGTTTCAAATTTTATACATTAATTCCGATGGAATATACCCACTTGTTTATGTAATATTGGTACAGTACAGACTAATGTCTGTTCTAAAAGTCATCACCATCTTTCTGCCCTAGTCCCATTTTATTTGTGATCGGTGCAACACGATTTCTTCATCCATTCCCTCCTGTCGACTGTCACGCTATCATTCACTCCCTTCTTAGGGTTCCGTAGTCAACAAGAAACCCTTATGGTTTCACCATTTCCGTCTGTCCGTCCGCAGCTTAGCTCAGAGACTCTTGTACTAGAATGCTGTAATTTGGCCAGGGCCGTATTTAAGCGTGTGGAGCCCCTGGGACAACCAAAAAGTGTAGGCCTAGGAAATGTTGTGGAACAGACGATAAAAAAAAAAAACACCATTTTCAATCATTTTTAAACAGGGTGGATTTTTTAGATAGGGCAGTAAGAGCAAGGTACCTTAACCGTTGTACCTACACATCGTGTGTAAAACAGCGATAAAAAATAACAAAGGAAAAGTTGTTTACTAGTGTTTACTCGTCGGAATTTGAAAGATTTTTTTCCGAAGTCTCTATTGCGAGGGCCCCTCTTTTGTGGAGGCCCCGGGGCGGTTGCCCCGGATCCCCTAACTCCGGCCCTGAATTTGGCATGGATAGACATATTAATCACGCCGACAAAGAGGTAAAATAAAATCTTGAAAAAAAAGTGGGGATGTTTTTTTTCCTCGTCTACCCCATTGTGTGGGATGTCATTGGATAGGTCTTTCAAAAATATTGCGGGTTTGTGAAAAAAAAAAACCGACTAAGGGATCTGTTTGTGAAATATTAAGCTTTAAAGTGCAAATTTTTGCTATAGTCAAGTGTCCCCCCCCTCTGCCGTGTTAACGAAGAAAGCAATAACCCGATTTTGGACGATTTTGAGTTATAATATATTCGGAATCAGCGAATCGAAATCTTTTAACTCTCTATAAGTAACTTTTTATGAATCCTTCAGGAATTCGGGTTTTTCAGTAAGCAAGAATGCAATAACTTATACTTCACTATAAAGTTCAAAACTTTGAGCGCGTTTTTCTCGGAAGCGTCAAAATCGAGTTATTGCTTTCTTCGTTAGCACGGCAGCCCTGCCAGCTAAACGGTTGTTTTTGGATATGTGAAAAAAATCCCGGTAATGGTATATAATAAAGAAGTTAAAAGGAAAACAATAACAGCTAACTAGGCTTTACAAGTTTACGAGTAAAAGTCGACCAAGTTACATTTGCAGTTGGGATGTTTAGGAGAACATGTATTTCAACTCAACGTTAAGTTTGTTCTTGGAAAAATTCATCCCAACGACGGAGCCCTTCACTGTGCGTGGTCTGACACGCACTTGGCCGGTTTCATTCATGTATTATCCCAATTTATTTGTGGTTGGCCCAGTATGTCTCCTTCCATACTTCTCTATCATTTTTCATCTCGGTATCACACCCTTTCTATCAATATCATCTTTCACACAGACCATCCATCGTTTCTTCAGTCTTCCCCATATTCTTATAGCCATCCACATTCATACTCAAAAGTTTCTTCACGACATTTTCCGATTTTCGGGCTTCTTACTACTATACAGGTATGAGGAACAGGGTGTAAAGTTCACTCATACTCTATGGAAAAGGGAGGATCCTCCGACCAGACGAGTGTGGTGTTTGGTGGGCAACTGCCCGAAGATTGATGTCGGGACGTTGTATATATGCTAGTTGCGCGGTAAACTCTGCTTGCGCGATGCAGGATTTTGCGTGACGTCAATGTGACGTGTAGCTCGCATATGGCGTTTGAAGATGCCGCTACACTACCATTAATTTCCGTGGCATGGAGGGTGGAGGTATCATCATTCTATTACCCATATGCCAACTTATTAGTGGTCCGGCGCAACATGTCTTACCTCCATACTTCTCTATTAGTCCTCATCTCGGTAGTCACCCCCCTTTCTAGCCATATCATCTTTCACACAGTTCATCCATCGTATCTTGCATAATCAGCCTATAATATTGCAGCCTGCTGGGACACAGGCCTCCTCTCTTCGAGGGGGAGTGGGCTGTAATCCACCACTCTGGCCCAGTGCGGGTTGGTAGATGTCACATGTCTTCGAATTTTTGGTTCTAGAACATGCCGGTTTCCTCACGATGGTTTCTTTCACCGTTTTGAGAGCAGTGGTGATGAAAATATTTACACAAAGTAAAGCGTCTGCCTGGGTTCGAAACCACGACCTACAAGTCGTAAGTCGGGGCCGATACCACTGTGCCACCATTACTCCATCGTTTCTTGGGACTTCCTATCCATACTTCCGTACTAACTTCTGCTCGCGACTTCGGCCGCGTGAAATTTCTCAGTCCCCCGACCCATCCCGTCGCATCGCATCACCTGCCCGCGCTATCACTTCGTTTTCGCTTAGCATTATTTCTGACTTTTTTGTTTTTGCGCGGCTCTTAAGGGTCCTAGCGTGATGTTAAATAGCCTAAAGGCTTCTTCAAGAAATGGGCTATCAAATGCAAAAAGAATTTCTCAAATATGACTGGTAGTTCCAGAGATTATCCCCTACATACAAACCAAAAAAACAAATTTTACCTGTGTACAATATTGATGTAGATAAATGTGAAATTTGCCACACAGGTAGGCCATGACCCTGGGTTAGGACACGTTTTTTATCACGGTACTACGTTCCCGTGGAATAATTTCCGACCTCCACGCGGGCGAAGCCGCGGGCAAAAGCTAGCATAATTTTTTATAATAAATGTGAAAGTAATTCATGTCTGTCTGTTACCTTTCACGCCTAAATCACTGAACCGATGGTTATAAAATTTAAAATATAGGTAGACTGGGACCTGGAGACGGAAATAAGCTACTTTCTATCCTAGATTTTTGTATTAACACAAAAAATACAACCAACTTCCAAAAAAAAAAACCACTACAAAGTGAAAAACAACTTTAATTTCGAAAGTCGTTGTCCTTGGTTTTGTATTTTAGTTTTTTGCGAGCGACTTCCGAAATTAAAATTATTTTTCACTTTGTAGTGTTTTTTGAAGTCCGTTGTTTTTGTTTTTTGTAAAATAGTTTTTTATTTTTCACTTTTCGTTGTGTTACCTTACCCACACAAATTCGTATACCACTACTTGCTATGTAAATAACGGTGACAGGAAGTTATTATTACATCATCAATATACACGAAGTGGAAAAAAAAAAGTGTTATTGAAGCTAACTGAAAAACTACCGAAGCAAAGTTAATAAAAATTATACAGCACCACTTCTGAGGCGTACTCTATCCATTAAAAAAGAATATTCGAAATCGATCTACAATTGCCGGAGATATCGCGTAAAAAACATACAAAAAAAAATACAGACGAATTGAGAACCTCCTCCTTTTTGAAGTCGGTGAAAAATGATGAAATGCAAAATATACGTAGACGAAGTCGCGGGCAACATAAATGAACTGAACTGGGTTTGATTCCCATATCGGGCATTGTTATCGGGTACTTCCATCAAGAATTTCTCAGTAGCAGCCCGGAGTCTGGATTTGTACCTGGTTCTCTCTCTCTCTTATTCTCGCATATAGAAGCAACAAGAATAATGTACCCAGGATTTTGTAATATCTTGATTTAAAAAGAGTGTTCTTGGAGTTTCTTGCCCGTTCTTCTCCATAGAGATCTACGTTTCGGAATGGGCAACTAGCTTCAACTTTCTGACTAACTGACCGACTCTTTGACAGTTCAAAAGTGCCTGTAAATGGTTTAATTGAAATAAATGCTTTGAGTTTGAGTTGATGGCAATAGGCTCGCCCCCTATTACATGGGACTTAAACATAACTGGCGAAATAAGGGGGTACTATATCTAGTGCAATATAAACGAAGATTGCCATTTCGCCATTATTATTAGAATTTTTATTTGAGGAAATTATTCCGTTTCGTATTTAAATGAAGCTACTACCTTGTTAATAAATTATTTAAATATTTTGCCTATAAAATCTATAAATTTAAAACCGAAATTTAAACAGTCTGACATTTTGATTTATATTTTAATAATATTATTTATCATGCTCACTTCGGTACCGACGACATATAAAAATAAAATACACAATTTAAATGAATTAATGTGTATTTCCTAGCCTGCGCCGGAGTGCGGTGTCCCACTCCTGTCCGAAGGCCTCCCTCCACCGCTTTCATCTTTTACGTGCCCGTGCAGCTTCCTTCCAGTTTGGACGGAATCTATCCAGTTCGTCAAGCCATCATCTACGTGGCTTACCGCGACCCCGTCTTATTATGTAAAAATCATATTTCCTACTAGCTTTTGCCCGCGGCTTCGCCCGCGTGGATGTCGGAAATTATCCCACGGGAACGTACTACCGGGATAAAAAGTATTCTACGTGTCAATCCAGGTTAAACTATCTATGTTCCAAAATCTATCCAAATCCGTTCAGTAGTTTTTGCGTGAAAGAGTAACAAACATCCATCCATCCGTCCATCCATCTATCCATCCTCACAAACTTTCACATTTATAATATTAGTAAGATGTAAAATTCATTAATTTCAGGTACTATAAGTAAAAAAACCGGCCAAGCGCGAGTCGGACTCGCGCACGAAGGGTTCCGTACCATTATATCTATAAAATACGCCAAAAAAAACATGTCTGTTGTATGGGAGCCCCCTTAAATATTTATTGTATTCTGTTTTTTAGTATTTGTTGTTATAGCGGCAATAGAAATACATCATCTGTGAAAATTTCAACTGTCTAACTATCACGGTTCATGAGATACAGCCTGGTGACAGACGGACAAACAGACGGACGGACAGTGGAGTCTTAGTAATAGGGTCCCGTTTTACCCTCTGGGTACGGAACCAAAAAACAAGTTTTCGACATTTTAGAAGGTCGAATAACTTGTTTTTTTTTTCAATGAATTAACGATTGCAGTTTTTTTTTAATGAAAAGCATCTCGATTAATTATTCCTATATTTAATCTAAAAAACATGGAAATATTTCTAATTTAATACGACGATGAATACTACATGAATAAACTAATTTTAGACCTAGACCCGAACGAGTGGCGCCAAATAAAAAAACTAGTATTTTATATGCACTTTATTAATTACGTCGGTGGGCGCCAACGAAACTGAATGAATTATTTATGAGCTGAATGTTTTAATAATAGATTAACGAGTCTTGTTTAGACTAGATTTGACCTTGAAGATTTTAGTTAGAAAGGAGAAAATAGTTATTTTGTTTAATTAAGCTATGGACTATTATTATGGGTTATGGAAAAAACGAAGCATTCCGTAATGTTTGAAGACTAAGCTGTTCAACAAGTGCGTCCTGCCCGGTACGACATACGGTGCCGAAACGTTTAAAATGACAGTCGGGCTGATCCACAAATTCAAGGTCGCTCAGCGCGCTACGGAGCGGGCTTTGTGCGGTTTCTTTGAAAGATAAAATTAGTAATTAAATTATCTATCTTTGCCTGACCTGGGAATCGAACCCAGAACGCTGGCGACCACTAGACCAGTGAGGCAGAAGCTTAATCAGCCTATAGTGTTCCCACTGCTGGGACACAGGCCTCCTCTCAGTGAGAGGGAATAGTAATAGGAAGGAAGGGTAATATTAGAGAAGAAAATAAATAGGACATATTTTGACCAGAACAAATGACTTTGAAGTAACTCATCGTGTTACCCAGTGACTGGGTTTTGGAGGCGACAGGCAGTCGCTCCATGTAAAGTACTGGTATTCAGCTGCATCCGGTTAGACTGGAAGCTGACCCCCACAAAGTTTGAAAAGTATAGGCAGGTGATGTTACTTCGAAGTCAAATCATTAATTTCAATTAGGCACATAAAAGGCACTTTTGAGTTTTTTTCACTTTTACTTTTACACTTTTTAGGGTTCCGTACCCAAAAGGTAAAACGGGACCCTATTACTAAGACTCCGCTGTCCGTCCGTCTGTCTGTCAGTGAGTCACCAGGCTGTATCTCATGAACCGTGATAGTTAGACAGTTGAAATTTTCACAGATGATGTATTTCTGTTGCCGCTATAACAACACACAACACATACTAAAAAACAGAATAAAATACTTAAATACTTAAGGGGGCTCCCATACAACAGACATGATTTTTTTTTGCCGTTTTTATAGGTTTTGGTAAGGAACCCTTTGTGCGCGAGTCCGACTCGCATTTGGCCGGTTTTTTTTTTAATATATATTTAATCATCATTCACCTTCTGTTATCTTAATATGTTTGTGATCGGTGCAGCATGTTTTCTACTTCCAATACTTCTCTATTAGTCTTCATCTCAGTCCTGCCGGGGTCGCGGATTGTTCGAAAGAGTTACCGTGGCCCTGGCGCACAGGCAACTGAAGGAACACGGGTGGGTTATAGTCAGGAAAAGTCTGACACGCCCTCCCGCTCCGCCCAGAGCGGGAGAAGATATTTAATGATATCCCACCCAAAAAAAACAGTCTTCATAGATGATAAATGATTTTATTGCTGTAAGTAGGTTTTTACAAACACTTTTACACGTCAATCATGTTTTTTAAACTATATGAGGTCGGCGTTTCCTATCTGACTACTCTGAGAAGAAAGGCCGAAACAAACTCAGAGGTTACAGTCTCTTTTAAAGTCCAGACATAATCTTGGTCAGATCATGTGAAGACCATGTAGATTGGTATCTGAAATGGTTTTTTGAGGAAAGAACCACACAGATTGAGTGGCCCTGTCCAGTCAGTGCACGCCTGTCAGTAATGTCGTTCATTTGTAAGGTGCGTTTTGTTTGTGCAGAATAAACTATTTTGCTTTCTTTCTTTAATCGTGCACCTCGACTCAGAAAGTTAGGACTTAAGGAGCTCGACGATTCGACGAACAATACCAAAGAAAGGACATTTGGGTAGGCCGCATAAATTACTCAAACTGCCAGTAGTCATGTCACTAGTTACCATCTGTTCTAGCCTTATCATCTTTTACATAGTTATTAAGTCTGCAAAACTGAAAACCTTGCACTGCAGATGCAGGGCAAAGCATAACAGCAAAGTCTATAACGTTTCCACTTTTGGCACACAGGCCTCCCCTCTATGGGAGTGGGCCATGATTACAGCGCGCAGGCCCAGTGCGGGTCGGTGGATGTCACACGTCTTCGAATGTTTGGTTCTAGGATATGCCGGTTTCCTCACGATGTTTTCCTTTGCCGTTTTGAGAGCAGCAGGGCAAAGGCATTTTCTCGTCCAAAGAAGGCACGTGCTTTGATCATCAATCACTGCGTGTTGACGATTTCAGCCTGTTAAGTCTAGGTTCACTCTTACTTTAAATCAATGATGATTTTGCTTGGCTAACATTTGGCAATAACACGCAGGATAACTCGCTGTCTACTTAATGATCCTCTTTTCCCTATAAAACCTCCTGCAGTTTTTTTGTTATCATAAGGCTTCCCTACGCCTTCCACAGCTTTCTATCTAAGGCAACTAGGGACCATTCTTTAGCAAAGGAGTCCAGCTTATCCCGCCATCACCCTCTATGCCTGCCGTGATGTCGCTTGCCATATAAAGGTTCTTCTTCTCCACTGGGTCATCAAAAATATTATCAACATGGGTATTAAGCCCATACTTAGCAGGGGGCACTAAGTGGCGAAATCTATTTAGATTAATGTGTCATTTACTTTTGTCTAATTGTTTATAGTTAACCATAAATACGTTATTTTTAACTAACAAAAAAGGTTGAGGTTATCTCGGATCAAATCTTCGTGATATATTGTGGTTCTCGTAAATTCCTATGCGTCACACGTCTATCACGTTATTGATTAAAACAGTGGAGTCTATGGACCCTGTAAACTTTCCGCAACTAACTGCAATTTCCTACTCATGCATTTGTTAATAGGGAGTTGTATTTCATCTTCCCGTAAAAAATCGTGGCTTTCCGTGGCACAGGGGGTCTTTTTTTTGTTCTTTATTGTTTTCGGGGGAAACCTTCAAAGGCACCCGACCTCTGGGAATGAAGGTAGGGGAGTGTGGGATTTTTACCTCACTAAAACCACCCCGGTGATCACCATCAGCATAGAGGGGGTCCCGGTTCCTCTTAAAAGACCAACTCCGGAACCCCCCTGTGCAATGCCTGTAAGGCACATCCCTGGGGAGACTGTAAAGGGGCACGTGACCAATGTGCCACCGTCTTCGTCAGGCACAGGGGGTCCTGTGCCTGATCTCTTTCTGGTCGTGTAGGATTGCCGTCCCACCGGATTATGAAAGTGAGTGAAGAGAGAGTGTACCTGAGTTTGCGTACATACTTGTGCACTATCATATCTACTGCGTACTTGGCTAATCTCCGTTGAGATTGGCCACCGTAAATTCGGCCAGGAGGATAGTAAGGCTTTGAATGGTGCACTTTTTTGATGCTCTCATGTCAAAATGGAATCGAAATATGCAAAACTTGTTTTGTACCCATCGCCTGAAGCCCCTTCTCAATTAAAGTAACTAACCACCACACTAGCTCACTCATTCACTCACAAAAGACCACAGAACGCAGATTTTGAACCTAGGATTTTTCATCATGCTTTTTTTAACGAAAGTCAGCTGAACCCAAGATGCTAAGCTATGTTCTGAACTGTCTAATTTATAGACAGTTCAAAACTTAGCAGGATTTGAATTCGCAATCTGTGACCTAGTGAAATGTCAATGTCATAATTCTTCAGTGCGACAAGGATAGCGCTATACGTCCTGTATAAGTCTATCTCTTTCCGAACTGCAACCATGATGCGTTTGAAAATTTTCTAAAGGGCCCTGCTGCTGGTTCTTAGCCACTGAACTGCCCACGTCAACGCGCGACCTTGCCAGGATCGCCCCGGAATATTTTTTGTCGGCGCGCCACGGTGCGCCCCGGCACTTATACACGACCGTAAACAAAAGATTTCTATGAACCGATAGTAAACAAATGACTGTTTCCTTTTGTGGACAGACCAGGCCAAATTATGCAACATGTTTTAGAACAATAGAAACGTTTTTTATTTTTATTATAAAAAGTAAACTCGTTTTATTACCGTTTATTACACTATTTTATTTTTAAGCTGTTGCATAGCTTTTATCAAGAAATCAAGAAAAATAAATAAAAAGAATCAAGAAATTCCGTAACGAAAATAAAACCTAACACCCCCCACTCCGCCTACCATGTAGCTCGGCCGAGCGTTCGCTTAACGTGTATGTATATGGTACGACTGTACTTGAATTAAAATCAAAGAAAAAAAAATGCTGCATAAATAAAAAATAAATAAATAATTATAATTGCCTAAGTTGATAAAAAATGCTATGCAATAGCTTTACCGCGGCAGTCCCCGAGTGCCACACGTGTTTTTTTTTAATTTTTATTCAAGCAAGATCCAATACTTCAGTACCACCTCTATTTAAGGATAAGATTTGGTAGTAGAAAAACCGCGAAACATCTTAATCTTTCCCCTAGTAACAAATATAGACAGACATCCAAGTAATCGATAAAAGTTGACACTTCAACCTTTGTTGAATATATTAAATATAATGTTGTTATAAAAAGGTCAGTCCGACTGGTTTTAATATAATTTGCATGTGTTGCTTTCACGGCTAATTAACTAGATTTTTTGTCGGGTTTTCTTGGATTTTATCATACAAAATCAATATCGATCTGCCTAGCTAGTCTTTTCCCAACTATGTAGAGGTCAGCTTCCAGTCTAACCGGGTGCCATTGAATACCCGTATTTTAAATAGAGTGACTACCTATCTGACCTCCACAACCCAGTTACTGGGTAACACGAAACTCCTTGGTAAGACTGGTTGTCAGACTTGGGCTTCTGGCTATCCGTAACGACTGTCAAAGATCTACGAATGAAAGCCGGTACCAACGGCTTAACGTGCTCTCCGAGGCACGGAGGGTTCTTGATGTGTAATGGAAGGTCACCCATCCACGAATCGACCGTGGCAAGCGTAGCTTAACCTTCGATCGACCCGTGCTGCTATTTTTTTTTTTTTTTTTTTTAAGTATTACTTATCCGTAAATATTACTTTCGACAATTAAAAAGAAAATACATTTATTTGCGGTAAACATGATGCAGAGAAGAAACATAAACACAAAAAAAACCCGGCCAAGTGTGAGTCGGACTCGCGCACGAAGGGTTCCGTACCATTATCTATAAAAACGGCAAAAAAAGTCATGTCTGTTGTATGAGAGCCCCCTTAAATATTTATTTTATTCTGTTTTTTAGTATTTTTTGTGATAGCGGCACAGAGATACATCATCTGTGAAAATTTCAACTCTCTAACTATCACGGTTCGTGAGATACAGCCTGGTGACAGACGGACAGACAGACGGTCTTAGTAATAGGGCGCCGTTTTACCCTTTGGGTACGGAACCCTAAAAAGAACAAGTAGGGGGGAAATATGCGTCACATCCACGCAAAACGACAATCGCTCAGCATAATGTTGCAACCCTATGCTGGACAGAGCCCCAGCGCTGGTTTTCAGCGCCAGCTGGCGTTGACGAGATGACGTCAACCGGTGCTGCATACGAAAAGATAAAAATAAGAAATAAAATAAATATACAATACCTAGTTCTAAACGTCTATATTATAAACATTAATATTAATTAAAAAAATCTTGTCAACAAACAGTTCCTTCAGATGCGAACCATATACACATACATACATACATAAACTCACGCCTTCTTCCCATGGGGGTAGGCAGAAACTACAGAACGCCACCTGCTACGATCCTTACATACTGCTTTTGCCTCGTTTACGTTCATGCATCTGGTCATAGACGCACGCTGGTTGCGAGTACTACGCACCTGACCTTTCTGAAGAACATCACCAATAAGGTCACCATATGTCTTCCTAGGGCGCCCCTCCCGGCGTTTCCACTCACATTACCTTGTAAATACCTTTTGTTAGTCGCCCTTCATTCATCCTCTCAACGTGACCAAACCATCTAAGCATACCCTTTTTAATTTTTGTCACAACAAAAAACGAAAGACCACGATTTTTGGGTACCTCTATTGTAAAGCGTTAGATATTTTATTTATTAGTAGGTACTAAGTGAAATACAAAATATTGCAACCTGCTAACACTTCTAACAGTAATCTATACGTAAAAAACAGTGTAAGACCTTATGTCTTATGACCTTGAGCATATTTTATATATTTATTATTTTGACATAAGAAAGTACACAGATACAGGTCGTCACTTAATTTAAACGTGCAAATAGCCTGGTACAAAATAAATGATCAATGACCCCCATGCTAAGAAAAACATGTGTTACAGGGGTCATCCATCCGTCCATTATGGATGTTATAATAATAACCTGCTCCACAACGTAAATAACGCAATGAATGATGTTGAACTGTCAAAATAAAAGCTATTTCTACTGATAGTGTGTTACGCAATTACCTCGCTGAGGCATCGCAGACGCGTTGCTATCCCAGGCCCTGCAGTCTCGACATAGATAGCGACAAAAATCTATCGCTAACTCGTATCGATGTCAAATTCCTTTAATAGATTTTCAACCTTATTTCCAAAGCATAAGGTTGAAAATCTATTGCAGGAATTTGACATCGATACGACTTAGCGACAGATTTTTGTCGCTATTCATGTCGAGACTGCAGGGCCAGGGCCGGCAATCTCGACATAGAAAGCGATAAAAATCTGTCGTTAAGTCTAATCGATGTCAAATTTCTTGTAATAGATTTTCAACCTTATGGTTTGGAAATAAAGTCAACTGAGGATTCACCTTAATATTTAGCGATCGGTAGTTTGCGACAGCGTCGCTATCTAGTTGCGACAGAGATAAAACTGAGACGTTGTAATTCAATGTCGCATTCACCTAAGATTTTAGGTTATTAGGCCGTCGCTAACTGGACTGTTCTATTTACTTACGTTTTTTATAAATGAGATAGTGTTCTTATCAGCCATTCATTCAAACATACCTATCTATATAAATACCAAACTAGCTTCGCCCACGTGAATGTCGGAAATTATCCCACGGGAGCGTGCTACCGGGACGAAAAGTAGCCTATGTCCTTCCCCAGGATGCCATTAATCTCCTTGCCAATCAAATTTTTAAAGAACAATGGCGGCTTCCCATACATTGTTTTATTTGTAATTATTTTACTACGTCTTTAAATGAAAAATATCTTATTAAACTCAGCGTCATTTTCTGAGCTAGTTCGTGCAAGATTTTTTGTTAGAGAAGGCGGAGGTTAATAGATATTCAGCGTTGAACTCTGAACAAAACAGGATAGAGCGCAAGCTTCTTGATGGCTTCTTGTCAAGACTGTCAAGAGTTGTAAACTGTCAGCGGTTGTCAATATCAACAACCAAGCTATATTTTTAAAGACTGAATAGGTACTAGTCTTTTTAGTTCAGAATTGCCATAACGTTTTTTATTTTTCCCACTTTTCTTCAATATTCTTATCTAAGTAAGAACACAGCATAAATTTAGATATAGGTAGGTACAACTAAATAAATGCGTTATTTATTCATTTACTCCCATATTAATATTATAAAAAACTAAAAATGATAATAACACCACGACAATTACGCTATACCTACTATTTAGGAAAATAAATATAAAATGGTAATACTAAATCAAGCCAACCAACAATTCCTAATCTTTTAGAACAAAGTAGTCAAATAACTTTTCATTAAACATATTATTTTTATGATATTATATAATGATGATGATGATGATGATGATGATGATGATATTATATTATTATTATATATGATATTATGATAGTTTTAAAAAAATGTAGATAATTAATTGAATTTCTTTCGTATAAGTGCCACTTTTAGACGTTCAAATTTATTTCAAATAAGATTTCGCCATTGTTCTTTGATCGAAATCCGATCAGTGGCTTAGGCGTGCAAAGGTATACAGACGAGAGTTACTTTCGTAATTATAATATTAAGTATGGAGTATGGATATTAAAATTCTGGTATTCAGTTGCTTCTGGTTAGATTGGAAGCCGACCCCAGCATTGGGAAAGAACTAGGCAGATTATGAATTTAAAAAATAAACTATAAAGTCTTCTTCATGTCGATGTTTTCGATTGTTTTTAGTCACCCTTATCTGTGGTTTTCACTGACGTTTGATAGTAGCTCCTCTCCGGCTGCGACAGTTTCCTCAGGAAACGCGACATTAGCATACAAAGTTAAACATATACCGTCTAATTCATAATAAAGCAATTCGCTTCATAAACCTATTTTAGCTATCGAATTGTTTTGTCCCTTTCTGTCAAACTTCATTTTAATTTTACAAAAAGGGACAAAACAGTTCGATATCTAAAATAGGTTTATTAAGCGAATAGTTTTATTATGAATAAGACGGATAGCATATAGTAAAGTAGTATATATTAATATACAGGGTCTAATTAAATTAGCTAGCGAAACTTCGCAGACGTGATGGGGTATCGATATCTAAATATGATAAAACAAAAAATAAATAAATTAGATGATTTTTTACCGCAGTTAGTGTATTCACTTGAAACATTCGTTTTTTTTTCTGTAAACTTCACAAACGTGATTGGTATCGATATCTAAACACGATAAAACATATTCTTTCAACTCATACTTTATGTAAGAAAACTATCAGCGGTCGATGACCCTTAAAAAAACATCAAATGAATGAACAACTATATTAATGCATGACTAATGATGGACTTTGACTTAGGACGAACAATGATTTTAATGTTAAATAAATATGGGACCAGCATTAAATATTGTACACCTTATAGGTATTTTACAGCGATCCTTTATAATAATTATAAGAACTGATATTTGACCTGTGACAAACAATAAATGAATTTGAATTTAAATCTTTTATTTTTTCGTATTTAGATATTGATACCCATCACGTCTGCGGAGTCTCGCTATCGTAACTAAATTTGACCCTGTATAGTTATAACAAAATAAACATACTTTTTATTTCCCATTTCAGGTCTACCCGCCGACCACACGCAACCACAGCCAAACATCCACCCAGATAATCAAATGTACGTATACAACACCCACGTGAACGTTCCAGCATTAAATTCCATCGACGTCTACTCGAGACAACAGAACTACGTTCAAAACTACGCGAACATTCGCGAAAACCCACAAAACTTAGTAATTAATAGACAGTTTGAGAACACTAGCCCTTACCTCGACGATTATAAAAAGTTAAGACAAGATGGTTGCCCTAATGGCGCGAAAGAGAAATGCGAGGAACCGAAAGAGAATTTGAAACCTACGGATCAGAATAAAATTTATTACTCAGAGTATAATAACCAGAATTTTGCTGAAGCTAAAAGTGAGAACGATCCCAGTGTACACAATAAAATAACGGAAGATATTTCTATGAATATTAAAGGTCAATATAGCTGTTACAAGTGCAATGATGTTTTCCCTTCAAAAAGAGGACTGAAGCATCATTCAAAATCGTGTTCGGACAGTGACCAGTTAGTCGAAAAAGTCGGGAAGTTTAGTTGTAGCCAATGTGCTTACAGATGTCAATCTCCCGCCATTTTAAAGATCCATGAACGCACTCATTCCGGCGAAAAACCGTTTTCTTGTACCTTTTGCGATTACAAGTCGGGACAGAAAAACAACGTCGCAAAACACATATTAGTTCACATGAAAGAAAAACCATTTAGATGTCAGTATTGTGATTACAGATGTGCCCAAAAAAATAACCTAGTTGTTCACGAAAGAACGCATACTGGTTACAAGCCTTTCGCGTGTCCTTTTTGCGACTACAGGACAGTGCAGAAACCTAATTTAGTCAAACATATGTACTTACATACCGACCAGAAACCTTTTAGTTGCGATATGTGTTCCTACCGATGCGTGCAAAAAACTAACCTAACGAAACACAAGCAGAGGCATTTAAACGAAAAAGAAGGCGAAAAAGTTGACGTTAAAAACCAAAGTAAACCGTACAGGCCTCGGCAGAAGTCTGTCAAATGTCCACATTGTACGTATAGATGTGTGCAGAAATCTAGTATGGAAAAACATCTACAATTTAAGCATGGAACGCAGGAAAATGGCGAATTTGAACAGGGTTTAAATCTTATGAAGAGTTCAGAGGATGTTGAAAGTATAAATTTGAGTGTGAAAAAAGACTTTGAGTGCCAAGAAAAAGATAGTGTTAGTGAAGAGTCATAGTTGTTAAGAGTAAGGAGCTTTGTTTCTATGAAAAGATGATGAATTTGACAGTCTATTGCAGTTCTAGTTACTTGGTTGCGTTTTTGAAGTGAAAACTCTTTTTAAGGCGCACTTTGTGCTCTTTCTGAATAGTGAAGGAAATTGAAACGACACGCTCAGGACGGTGATGCTGAATTGGGTATACTTGGCTCCAGTCGGTCGGTGACGCTAAATCGCGTAAACTCGCCTCCAGTCGTAAGTTTTCACTTTTATCGTGTGGTCATAAGCACACACCCTCTTTTTTATGTGGATGACTTTTTTGTTGCCAAACGTGTATGACATGGATTATGTAAAAGATTTCACTGAATTTTTTGCATTCCAATTTTTTGCCCGTATACAATGTGGAGACGAGAATAAGACAGTAAATGAAAACTAGTAATAGTCATGCGTAAGAGTATTTTGGAACTAGCACTAAATCAAGACTAGAAACATCGAATTTAAAAAAGTGATTTTTACAAACAAACTAAATAGCAGTGATGAGTCGATTATGGGTTTTGGCAATCTTTGAATAGCTATAGCTTCGCCCAGATATGTTCTTTTGTCCGTACCGTTCGGAAAGGTACGGCGTTACGGCGCCTGGGAACCCCTCGACGTACGCCCAGATCCCTCGCGTCCGAACTAGCGTTCTTTGATCGCGACGCGGATACGGAACGAGACGAACGGTACGGACAAAATAACATATCTGGACGCAGCTTTAAGTGACTAACTATTGGATATATTTGATTGAATTTTTGTATGCGCACTGGGAACATCATTATCATATGAAGTTTCATTTATTGACGTATTGTCGTGTCCACCTTGAATAACGGGTGTACAAAGACACTTTAACGAAGCCAAGAGTCACTTGTACTCCCCATCATATTAATCTTTGTTTTTGAACCGCACCATATCTGGGAACCTGCGGGGTAATTACGTAACACACTAACAGTAGGAATGGGTTTCATTTTGACATTTCAACAACATTCATTGCGTTATTTACGTTGTTGAGCAGACAAATTTTTCGAACATATGAAGCAATGAATTAGCAATAGGCTTCAAAATGATTCAGATTGCGATAGATAGTGTGTTACGTAATTAGGGTGCTGGTTACGGAGATATTGAAGGTAAAAATTTCAATTTTTACTGACATTTACGAAAACAATTTTTTAATGTTATGACACAATTTTAAATACCCCCTTGTACCGTTGCATGCACCCATAAGCACAATTTTTTGCGTGTGTTACATTGCGCACTAACACAAACAGCAAACAGCAAATTTTCACACCAAAAATAAAAGTCGTGTCCCAGCAATTGTTTTTGTGCAATGTTACTTAGTTTGATGTACAGAAAGAGTAGTTGACGGCTATGTGATGAGTCTTTTTACACCCTGTTTGTCTGTTATTGTCTACATAAAGATTTCTTTCTCCTGGCAACCCAAACAAGAAAAAATAAACTAAAAATGCAATAGACTGAATTAAAGCATTTTCACATAAGCTCCCGAATTTCGCTTTCTTAAATATAATAGGTACTACGTTTGTTATAAGTAATGAAGTTTGTAAATAATAATTAATTAAATAATTGGTGTTTGAGATTATTCAGCTCTGATTTCACCAATATTATACTAAACATAAGCATGATCTTGATCACCCTGTAACGTTCCCACTGCTGGGACACAGGCCTCCTCTCTGTGAGAGAGAGTGTGCTGTAATCCACCACGCAGGCCCAGTGCGGGTTGGTAGATGTCACATGTCTTCGAATTTTTTGTTCTACGACATGCCAGTATCCTCACTCTGATTTCCTTCACCATTTTGATATTATAATATTGAATTTAATTCAGAAAATTGATTACAGTATTTATGATTACTGGCGAAATGTGGGTGTACTATAGGTACATCTCTGCCTAACTCTATGTTATGTATTTATGTCTGGGTCAAGTTCACAACCTTCAAGTGATTAGGTTGTGATAAGGGTGGGTATTTTTTGTCGGAAACTAGTCGGGGAAATCCCGAAATATCAATGACATCGTAAAAAATAACGCCATTTTTTTACGGTTTTACGGGCTGTCAGTAACCTGACAGCCCTAAATATGCACAGATAAAAAAAAACAGCAATTGGATTTTCTTAAGTAATGCGACTCGAGAATTTCATCTCGGGAATTTTATTTCAAACGACCTCCAGTTTTGAATAATATTGGTTAAATCAAGCTTGCACTGGTCAAGTTGTTAATTAGAAATTATAAGCGAGCATGGACACAAACATAGGTTAGCCGCAAAATTCCAGTAACTGGAAACCCGAAGCAGTTTGGAATTTTGTTTTAATTAAATAATGTTTTTTCACAGACATAATCATTTTACAATACTTAGAACCACCACGGCCACCTTTGGCACATCTGCCAAAGTGCAATGCAGTTTGTTAGAAAGGCTAGGCGGATAATAAAATAAAATCTATTAAGTATAGTTATTTTCCGACCTACTGCAGGCTTAGCACGAGCACCGTTTTGTCGACGTAAGAGTAGACAAAAATGACGTTCCGTGTAGACATTTAGAAAGTTTTCTACTGTCAGCATGGCGACTTCAAAATCAATTTGTCTTCACTACCTTAGACAACTATCAGTTGTCAGTGTGATTTTGAGAGTTTGGGATAGAAAACTTTCTCCTAAAATAGTCTACATAAAAAAGGACCTAGACAAAGATCGTTAGAAACGAAAGACAAAATGATAGATTGTAGAAGGATTTCTACGGTGCGTTGTCAAAAATGCATAAAGGAAATGTCACTTTGTATAGAAACAGCTGTGTCTATTCTTCGTAGAAATAGAAAGCGTCATGATAAGCCTGCTGAATACAACATTCGTTTTTTTCTTCACCCTAAACCTTAAAAGGGGACACTATACTCATTACTATGAACAAGTTATGGTACAGGACCAACTCTGAAATCGCAAAATGAAAATGAGCTGTTCCATACACTTCTTGTGTTCACATAAAGTCGACAAACTTTTCACGTTTGCAGGGCTGGTCCTATTTTAAAAGTGTCTACTCTTAATAATAGGTACATTGGTGTAGAGTAGAATTTATTTTCACGCCCTGTTGATATTAAAAAAGCATAAAAATATCAATACAATCATTTTATTTTGGACTAGTCTCAGCCCGCGACTTCGTCCGCGTGAAATTTCTTGTTCCCCCGACCCACCCCGTCGCATCGCATCGCCTGCCCGCGCTTTTACTTCGTTTTCGCTTAGCGTTCTTTCTGACTTTTTTCTTTTTGCTCGGCTCTTAATGGTCTTAGCGTGATGTTAAATAGCCTTCCTCAAGAATTGGGCTATTAAATACAACAATAATTTTTGAAATCCGACTGATAGTTGCAGAGTAATTACCCCTCTACATACAAACTTACAAACAAATAAATAAATTTTACTTCTTTATAATTTTAGTATTGACAAACCATCACAATATTCGTAAATGTGCATATAATTTAGTTTCGTTTTAGATTTGAAATGAGAACGTTTCTAAACATTTGCTCGCTTATATTTTCATAGTTAACCTGACCAAAAGTCATTTAATTTTAATAGGATATGTATAATTTTAAGAATGAAATGTAAATGAGACATGTCAAAGAGGTGAAATTGTGAATTCTTATTATTATCTACAATTTTTGTAGCAGCCAGGAGCCTCCATTTGTTTCCGGTTGCTGGCAATAGGCTCGCCCCTATTACATGGGACTTAAACATAACTGGCGAAATGTGGGTGTACTTTAATTATACCTCGGAACTAGTGAAACAAGCCATTATAGTTGTGCAACAGTTGCGCAACAGTTGCGCCACTTTTCACCAACTTTGACATGTGTCATAATTTTTGTGATATAGCTTATGATTATGACGAAATTGAAAAAAAAACTTATGCTCTCTCATAGATATTGTTCCTGTGTTAATAAAATGTGAGATTGAATGCTTTGCTGACAATGAATACATGGATTAAGCCGGTAATGAATGCAGCCAGTAACTTGTACAAAAGTATGCAAGTAACTTTAAAAGGAATGAAATGAAATGATGTTCATGTTGTGAAAACACGTCTACAAGGGCCTTTTGAAGAAACAGCCATCGAAAGAAAGAGAAAAATAGGGTTATTTGTCACAGAAACATCATTACAGCTTGTGAGTTGAACTGTGCCAACAGACTGCGTGCACGCATAAGTCATTGTGTAGCTCACCTCTATTTTTGGGAGCTTAAACTGCTCTTGTACTAAAGATTGAATGAATGGCAGTATTTTGATTGGGAAATAACAAAATGAAAGAAAGAGAGGTGAAAGGGATGATTGAAAGGCGACTAACAAAAGGTATTTACAAGGCAGATGTGACTGGAAATGCCGGGAGGGTACGCTCTAGGAGGACATATAGTGATCTTATTGGTGATGTTCTTCAGAAAGGTCAGGTACGTAGTACTCACAACCGGCGTGCGTGTATGACCAGAAGTATGAACGTATACGAGGCAAAAGGAGTATGTAAGGATCGTAGCAGGTGGTGTTCTGTAGTTTCTGTCTACCCCCATGGAAAGAAAGCGTGAGTGTTTGTATGTAGTAACTGTAGTAACAAAATGTAATCAAAAGTTGTTATTGCATAACGGCATGTAAGCTACTTGCGTACTCTTACTACAAGTTACTGGCATATGAATTTCTAGCTATAAGCTAGGAACATACTTGCCACACTCAACGGTGCTCTATGATCACTTGATGTAATAAAATGTTGAGTGTGTCAAATCTGTTCCTGTTTTTAATTATTGACTTTTATTTTAAAGTTAATGTTTGTAAGTACTTATGGAATTTATAGTAGATAGGTATTTGAGATTTTTAAATTGCAATGAGCAGAGATTTTGTAGCTTGTTAGATTTAAAACACTCCCGGAGTCCTAAATCAAGCCACCCTACATTATTTTTTTATAAAGGTTTCTACGTGGTCCTGAATTCAAATTTGGAACAATGGTGACTCCAAAATGATGGCCAGTATTTCGGCTTCAATAACTGCATAAAATCGTTTTATTTGACTCATCTTTTTTTAAATATTTTAGGCCTTTATAAATTACATGGAAATGCATGTTGGCTCGATTTAGGGAGTCAGGGAGTGTAGTTTTTTTTAATGAAACTGACATTATAAAGAGACTGTTGTTCAGCAAACGAAGCTATTTTGTAGAAGGTGCTTCTTCACATGAAATATGCAATTTTTGTCTGTAAATTGTGTTCTGAGATTTATGAAATAATCATCATTTTTTGCTGATCAACTTCAAATATTTTTTTATCAATTAAATTCATCCGCTGAATGCGTAGCGCCCTATTTTATGCTGATTATGATAAAAAGACATTCAGTAACTTTTAATAGACTCAGGGTAAAGATGGTTATACGTAACGGACACTCCAAAGTTTAAAAAAGTCGGGTTAATGATACCTATGTTCACATTTTATTCAATTTACAGATTAGTTTAGTTATTTTAACTATTTTTTGTAATTTTATTAATGTCGAATAGTGCATATCTTAAATCAAGTGTGCACAGCAACGAAGTCGATTAATACTCCGTTATTTGACACCATTTGAGGAGAATAGAATAGAATAGAATACTCTTTATTATGTACACCATAAAAATTACAGATATAAATTTAGACATTTTACACAGGGTGACACAATGGGCGGTCTTATCGCTAAAAGCGATCTTTTACAGACAACCTTTGGATGGATTCAAGGGAGAAGGAGAGACAATAATGCAGGTAGTCAGTGGTGTACCATTTACATATACAACAAATACATACATACATACATAAAACATATACTTATCTACAAAAAAAAGCAGCAGGAGGAGGAGGTTAGCAGCAAAACCACAAAATATCCAATTTTGGCAATTTCGTCTTTTTTTCAAGGTTTCTGCACAAAATGATAAAACCTACCATTAGCAGTAACTGTTTACTTCAAAACAGTTTATTCTCTTTAGTAAAATGATGTCTAATATTAACGTTAAGTTCAAAACCTCAATATATCCAGGTTAAAAAAAGACTGTTATATGGACCTATTTAACACGTATGTAAATGGCATTCTTTAAATAAAAAAACATAAATATGTGTTCAATATTTATTATGTGTTTTTCGATATCTGAAAAAAGTGGGTAATGTAGTGGTTTTGATCCTAACCTCTTCATTTTCACAAATGTTTAAATAAATCGTATCAGATGTAAATTTTAGATAAAAATAACTCTGTTGTTACATGAAATGCTGAAAAGCAGTCTCGTCATATTATTTCATGACTTGTTTGATAATAGGTAAAACTAGTAATGTTTATCGACTTTTGTTGCTTGTCTTACTAAATGATTATATTTTATTTTGAGAATCATTTATAATCTATTCAGTTTCTTATGAAAAAAAAAAAAAACAGCCAAGTGCGAGTCGGACTCGCGCATGAAGGGTTCCGTACCATTATCTATAAAAACGGCGAAAAAATCATGTCTGTTGTATGGGAGCCCCATTAAATATTTATTTTATTCTGTTTTTTTGTATTTGTTGTTATAGCGGCAACAGAAATACATCATCTGTGAATATTTCAACTGTCAAACTATCACGGTTCATGAGATACAGCCTGGTGACAGACGGACGGACAGCGGAGTCTTAGTAAAAGGGTCCCGTTTGGCCCTTTAGGTACCGAACCCTAAAAACCGTTACGTGTATCACCATCTTTACTTGTTTGCAGTGGTTACTGTTTGTGGCTGTGATTTTGAGCAAATAAGTTACAATTTTGTAAATCGGTTGTGAGGTAATGTAATGTAAGGAAAAGAGAGAGTCGCCATCTGTGTCCCTAGCGTGAACATGTATAACAACATAGTATCTATGTTGAGACGTACATAATATATCGTTCGTGATAGGGATGCGATACTCACATTGGGATACAGTCCGGCCGTCGAGAAAATGCACTCCTTTCACCGTCAGTGCGACAATTCTAGTTACTACACTGGTGTGCAATAAAATCGACCCACCACCCCGTGCTCTTCGATTTGAAACAATATAATTCAACAAGGTTTACTGACAATAACCTGATATATTGTAGACTAAAACCTTCCAGAAAGTATGTAGATTACGTTAGTTAAAGAATTATCAAAACTGATTTATAAGTTTATGAAAAAATCACGAACTTACAAACATGGGGGTTCGAATAAAGAAACTCCTTTTTTTTTTGAAGTCCTTTAAAAAATCAAGTTTAATTTTCGTTAAAACGAACAGAAATAAACAAAATGATTCTTTTGTCAATATCATTGGCAAAAAAAAGTCACGCACTTGAGCAAAAGTGAGCGATGTGGACATCTGAAGAATTGAGTCGATCTTCTCAAGAATATTGCTTTTATCCAAATATAGTGTATGTGCAAATAGACTGTACCTTGCCTACCTTCACACAATATACATTATATTCATTAAGAATTTTGAGATATCGTCTCTTAAATTAAAAGCACGGGGTGGGCCGATTTTTTTGCACGCCAGTGTATTAAAGACCAAATTCGCAAAACACGTATTCGTTTGTATGAAACTGATAGATGTCAGGAACGTATTCTTTCGACGGCCGAACTGTAATGATGGTATAGTTAATGCAAGTGATGAGCGTGCAAAATCTGACATATTCCAACTTCAGCCCTAGAATAAGGGCGATGCGTTCAGGTAGCCCGCGAATTTCAAAAATACTTACGTTTTTTTTGCAATTTGCAGTTAAAAAAATAAAAAAAAAAAAAAAAAAAATAAAAAAAAAAAAATAAAAAAAAAAAAAAAAAAATGATTCGCGGCCGTAACAAATATGGCTTTACAGAATTATAATCATTCGAAGCAGCAATACAATTCCTTAAGTTAGAATTGGCCTCCAATGCCATGATTTTATGAAATAGTCATTCAATAGGGTAATATGAACTTAGAGAGATGTATTGATGATTTTTATGATTATAATTCTATAAATAAATATTTAATACGGCTGCGAATCATATTTATTTTAGCATACAACCTGATACTAACCTGCAAATTGCAAAAAACGTGAGAAAATTTGAATTTCGGGGGCTACCCTGGCGCGTCCCTCTTAATGGCTTCTGCGGAAGAGACACCACAATTTTGCCAATATCAAGTAGGTAAAGTGAGGAAAGTGAAATGTTAAGCAAATTGACTAATAACTTAATAGTCCGTATAATCAAATCATAACTTTCAATATTTGACAGTTGAATGAAATTGCTATTTATTACATGGCGAATTGACGTGGTGTTTAAATTTTCTGGAGAATTTACAGTGAATGTATTCTTTGGTGTCATTTCATGTCACTCAAAAGAATGAAAAAAATAAAACAGTTTCCATAACTGACTGGCCTAAAAGATAGGACTTCTGTGTTTAAAATATTTACATGGTTATCCTTGAAAAATCTTAGTCCTTACTTCATCTTGCATTTGAAAATTGCACAAAAATAGCAGAGATGAGAACGCTTTTTACAAATCAAGCTAAGGTAAAAGATGTAATAATTTATAATAGGTAAAATTAAAAAATAAACCCCGACACAAAAAAGAGCCGATGACCTTGAAACGGCTGAACCGATTTTGATAAAACATGTCTAAGAACCAACTTTAGAAAACCTGCTTTCAAATAAAAAAAACCGCATCCAAATCGGTTCAGCCGTTTAAGAGCTACGGTGAGCGGTGAGCTACAGACACACACATAGCGGTCAAACTTATAACACCCCCCTTTTTGCGTCGGGGGTTAAAAATAATAATAGCTTATGCCATTAGGCTGTGACATAATTTCCATAAAGTTTGTAATTAAAAGTCGCCCGTTTACAGACCCACGTCTGTGGTAACTAAACCAGTAAGCTGAGCTCTTAACCTATTGAAACTTTGGATTATTTCTCTTTGCGCTACCCATCAGTCCCACCAATGGAACAAAGTCACAATTTTATCAACCACTGTGTCGCGCTAATTTAATAAAATATAATGGTGAAAAAATAATAAATCCAACAGTGCAAGCCCCTGTAGGATAAAGTGTACTCTAGAGTTTATGCGAGTGTAATTTGCCCCACCAAAATCAATTAGTGGGACACAGTGGACGACACGATTGAGAACAGTCCACTTTGTACCACTGGTGGGACAGATAGGTGGAGCAAAGTAGAATAATCCGAAACTTCGGACTACGCTAAGCCAGCTTAAGGACAGTGTTCCCATCGACGTGCGGTCGACTGTACAATGGGCAATATAATTGTTACCAAGGAAGTTTCGATTGTACCTTAAATTTTGTACATCACATTTTTTTTTTGTATATTTTTTTAATATTACGATTCAGTATAGGAACAGACTTGAAAGGTGTTAAATGTCGCGTATAATAATTAAATGGAAAATTAAAAGCAATATAGATGTAGAAAATGCGTTGACCGCAATTGGACAGCAACTTTTTAGTTGCACGTCTGTATTAAAATAATTGCGCGATTGTCGCCCGATTTTCTGTGTTTCAAGTCTGTTTCTGTACTTATTTTTTTTATTTTTAGTAATTTTTTGTATGTTCTTTTTTTAATAAATGCCGCTTACCAAAGTGATTTTGTTGTTTTTTTTTTAACCTAAAATCGGGAATGAGACGTTCGCAGACGGTCCGTTTCGCACACTGGACTATGCACTCTTTCGGAATAAAGCTATCTAAGATCGTTAGATTCTGATTCAGTGTCCGCCATCATCATCTGCCTAGCCTATTCCTAACGATGTTGGGGTCAGCTTCCATTCTAACCGGATGCAGCTGAATACCAGTATTTTACATGGAGCGATTACCTCAATCTTTATTATATATAAAGATTACGTGTCACGTTGTTTGTCCGCGATGGACTCCTAAACTACTGAACCGATTTTAAATTTGATTTGCACACCGTGTGCAATTTGATCCAACTTGAAAGATAGGATTGCTTACATCTCAATTTATAGTCACCAATATTATTTTACTGAAAATTATTAGTCTATTATTTGACAGTCACAAATATCTGTTAGCTCCAAACGATTCTAACAGATGGCGATATCTGTTGACTGGATTGAGTAAGTATTCAATAGATGGCGCTATGTTAAAAATACAAACGTTTCATGTAAGCTACAATTTAAAGCATATATATATATATATATAAAGAGAAAATATATGACTGTTTGGTTGTATTGAATAGGCTCCGAAACTACTGAACCGACTTCAAAAATTCTTTCACTTTTGAGAAGCTACACTATCTCCGGGTGACATAGGCTATATTATATTATGCTTTGCTACCCAGGCGAAGCCGGGGCAGGTCGCTAGTACCATATAAAAATGGAACAGAATTTATATAAAATTGTTAGCTAGATTGGTAAACAAGAAATTACTGAAAAGCGCCGATGAATTGGGTTTTGCCTAAGTTGAACCCCGTCTTCATTAAACTTTGCTTAGATCAAAGATATTACAATTTTAAATCATTGTGCGTGCGAAATAACCGAAATGAAAGCGTAGAAGAATAAATAATATAGTTACGTCTATTCAACAACAGATGTCACTATTACAGGTTTAATATTTTCTGCTAGATGTTTCTGTAGTCAGTGTGTGAGTAGTTATGCTACTTGATAATAGATGGCGCTAGTAGACTACGGAATGGCAGAATATAGTGCGATGACTCTGCAGCTGGTATTGTAGATATCCATAGATATTCAGTTTGTTTACGATTTAATTACTCATTAGTGCTCCAAACCAAATTTCGGACATGGCGACCAATCAGCGGAAACTAGTCATCAACGCGGGAGATATTACACTGGTGCACTCTCTCATTTTTCACATTCATAGTCCGATGGGACGGCAATTCGACACGACCGGATCTGGCGCAGGACCAACTGCTTAACTTGGTTTCCGAGGCACGGGGTGTCACACCGCCAACTTCCAAATTCCGGGCTATAAGTAACGGGCTGTGCGTTGATATATCAGTCAGGACTTTGAATATTATATTTATTAAATACTAGCCTTTTCCCGCGGCTTCGCTCGCGTTAATTTAGACTTTGACTATCAATACGGGTAATAATTCAATCATGATTCGAAAGACACGTGGCGCCATCTATTATCATACGGAGGTTATTGTTGTTTTCCTCGGGGACAGTACTTTTTGCGGGATGAAAGGGACCCTATGTCCGTTTCTGTACCCCTGACAACATATATGCAAAATTTCAGGATGATCGGTTTAGTGGTTTAGGCGTGAAAAGGTAACAAACAAACAAACAAACTTACTTTCGCATTTATAATATTAGTTAGGATTAGGATTAGGAAGTTAGGAAGTTAGGATGAGCCGTTTTCATGTGATAGACTGCCCCGTTGGGGCCGTTGGTCTCGTTGTCGCAAGCGCAACTGCTGAGCGTGAGGTCCTGGGTTCGATTCCCAGGTTGGGCAAAGGTTTTTCCATTAGTAATTTCTCAGTAGCAGCCCGGAGTTTGGAATCGTGCCCGGTTGATGGCAATATGCTCGCCCCCTATTACATCGGACTTAAAACATAGCTGGCGAAATGTGGGTGTACTACAGGTACACCTCTGCCTAACCCTTCGGGGAAGCAAGGCGTGATGTTATGTTATAAGTAAGTACATATGAGGAGCTCGTGGCTAAGTAATATATAACAGCTGCACGGGTCGATCCATCAAGTTAAGTAACGCTTCCCAGGCTTGTCATTGGTCTCTGCATAGGTGACCATATTTACATACCGAGACTCCTCCGTACTTCGGAAAGCACGTTAAGCCTCTCCATGTAAAATACTGGTATTCAGCTGCATCCGGTTAGACTGGAAGCTGACCCCAACATAGTTGGGATAAGGCGAGGCAGAATGATTGGATATGAAAATTCAAATTTCTGCTTTAGGTAAGAAATAAAAAAATACGTGTTTCAGCGTTTGGTAAAATAAGGGATGATTTTAAAAGTCACACGATTATTGAAATTTTCATTTACCACTTTTTTAAGATTTGTGGCGGCATCTACAACGCCACATGCGAACTACGCATCAAAGACCTGACGTCACACAAATCCTGCATCGCGCAAGCAGAGTTTACCGCGCGATCAACATTTATAAGACTTCCCGAGATCAATCGTCGGGCAGTTGCCCACCAGACACAACACCCGTCTGGTCAGAGGGTCCTCCCTTTTCTATGAGGATAAGTGAACTTTACACCCTGTTCCTCATGCTTCTAAAGATTTAAGGAATTGTAATTTAGTCAGAGTCCGTATCTTGAGGTAATTTTTAGGTAGCGTTTATTATCTGCCTGTCTGTCTGTTACTTTTTCACGCTTTAACGGCTGGATTTGGATGATAGGTAGGTTACGGATAGGCCATGACCTGGGTTAGGACATAGGATACTTTTTACCCCAGTAGCACGTCCCCGTGGGGTAATTTCCGACTTCCACGTGGACGAAGTCACGGGCAGAAGCTATACTTAATACTTTGTAATTTTTTTATGAGTCGCATAGCGGTTGGGCCTTTTTCTACACAGCTGTCCTATTGTCTTGTTTGGTCAACTATTAATTACTTATTATAGTTCTGAACCTTATCAATAACCTATCCTACTGAAGTACCTACCTACCTACCTATCAAAACAAAGAAAAACCCCAACCACAATATTATAATTAAAAAATTAAAACAACGAATAAAGTTAAAACAAAACTGTCAAAATCACTGTCATACACACGCATCCATTTAAAATTAAATTCGTTACTCCCAAGCACTCCGGAGTAGTCCCGAGTACTTCCGAACGCAGTTAAAATGATTAAATTGTTGCTGGACAATGATTGACGTGGCCCGAGGCAAGCTTCCGTGGCATTTGGCATTCCCTTCGTTTGAATAATCGAGAACAGGTGAAAATAGGGGTAGAATGATTTTGGGTATGGTTCTGTCTGTCCGTCTATCGCAGATATAGTTGTACAACAGCGGCAGACAACGGATATTTATCCAAAATAGCCAATAACATCCGATAAATAACGGGTGACCACCGGTCGTATAACTGACTGCAAGTTAAAAAGGTTGGTTAGTGAGCGAGCGAGCGTGAAGCGCGAGCGAAGTGACTCCGTTTCAGCTTGGGCAAAAATGCTTTCGTATGTCTGGATGTCCGGCGGATGGCTGTTCTTTTCTACAGGTCGCATTTCTCAACCGATTCTCGTGAAATTTTGTGAGCAGGTTCGATAATTATATAGATTTTTTTTGTTGATTCAGATTTTCGAAATGGCGGAGATATGGGAGTAGAAAATGTAAAAAAAACATATTTCAGTCATTTCACGCTTTTGGTTTTAAGGTGCGCGGTGAACATTTATTCAGTTTTAAAACGGACTCGCGAGGTCTACAGCTCCTGTGAGCTATAGACCTCAGAGTCTGTCTTAAAACTGAATAAATGTACTGGTACTAAAAATACTACTGCGTGCAGTAGTGTTCCAAATCGCGCGGTACGGACGTCGGTAGTATCACGATACTACCGACGTCCGTACCGCACGATGTGGCAACGTCGCGTCGGCGTCGCCACGTTGTCAGCGCGTCGTGCCCTTCAACTTCTAAGCTCAAGATAGGTAGTTAAGTACCTGCAATGCCTACACTACCTACCCAATTACTCAATTCAGAGGTAATCATTTCAAAATAAAGGTACCTACGCTAAAATAAATCTCTCATAAAAGTTACTTTATATTAAAATAAAGAACATGTATTTTTTTTTTAAACAATCGACTACCGTAATGTGGGGTTGATTTATTCTATCTATTATTTAAGAGTAAAAACTCATTCCATAAATAAAAAGACAGGTTTTTATCCATTTCAAGCCGTCGCAAATGGTAGAAAGAAAGAAAGAAAGAAAATACGTTTATTTGCGGTAAACATGACGCAACGGTTGTTGTCGAAAATGGTAGACAACGGTTGTTATCGAAAAATGCCGTTATCTACCGCTCGGTAGACAACGTAGGTAGTCAACCGGCTTCGCAATCTACAGTCGCATACTCACAGGCGAAAATATTTGCGGAGAATATAGGTTGTAGAATACATGATTTCAAATTTAATGAAAAAAGCGAGTTATAAAATCGTTTTGGCCATTTTTATTTTACAAAATATTTATTGTTCTGACTACCTTACTAAGAAAATGCAAGGGCAAGAGCATAGCGAGGTAGAAAATATAAGCACCTTGACTCGACTACGTCAAGTTTTCATTCGAGAGCGAGCGGAGCGAGCTCGTTAATTGGAACAATCTGGACTGGGGTAGGTTAAGAGTATGAATGCAAGGGCGAGCGAAGCGAGCTCGAAAATTAGAGCATCCTGATTGAGGTTCGATTTTCTGTGTAATTTTACTAATGAATGCAAGAGCTTAAGAACTGGCCCGTGCCTGTAGCTTGAAGCCTTTGTTAAGCCATAAACAAATTACGTTAATTTTCATATTTTCATTAGGTATTCATTAATTACGGGCGTCTATCAAATAGGTATTTGAGATGTTGGATATTCTACGAATTTTTGGTTACACACATCGTGGGGAGGGGGGGCTGTACTTTAGGGGGCCCGTATCTTTGATACGGCTGCTACGGCAGTAACTACGGCCCTGATTTCTCCTTTGTCAGTGTATTTTCAAACAAAAATCTACCAAACCGCATAACCTACACCCCTTCGTTTATTTTCTTACCTACTTCGGGAATCAAATATTTGAAAGTCCTCTTAACACTTTGAGCGGAGTAACGTTATAATATGTAAAATTTGATAAACGGTAATTGACACAACGTTTAATCACGTCAGCAAAAAATATGTCTTTTTTTAAAGAACGTGTACAAACGGCTGTGACTTATACCAATTCCTTCAAGCTACGTCATCGCGCCGTATCACTTTAAATTTTCGGACTGCTAGCGCCACTCCACGTTAGTTTTTTTTGTAAACTTTATAAGGCTGCTCACACACATAGGTACATTCTAATTACGCATACATTCGGATGGATGGACACAACATGGATAAACGTCGACGTGTAGTAACGGTTGTTTCACATTTCATATCTTTGCTTGTATGCATGGTATTATGGTATAATAATATACTTCGCTAGGTATAGCATTCCGAGATACAGTGGTCACGTGGGAGACACAAGTCTACGTCATCACCGCTGTGTTACCAGTAGTGTGTAATAATAACTCCCCAACCGCCTTTATTACCTGTGCGAATCCGATGTAACAATGAGGTTTTAACTAACAATAACGTTGGTATATGTTTAAATTGAATTATTTCGTTTGATTAGGAAAACGAAACGACAATTTAAATGTATTATATATATTTTTTAACAGAATGGTGACTCAAAATGTTTCCATAATTCGTGTTTTGTTGCAATAAAGATGCAACTGGATAGTGACGTAAACATGTGTCACTTCCGGAATGCCAGAACTTGTTTTTTAGACCATGCTTGTATGAAAAGCAGAACTATTTAGAGATTTATTTTGTATGAGAAAATAGTGCGCCGCGCAACAAACATTTGAATACCCAAATGCTCAGCTGAAAGTATTAACAAAAAATTTGGGCTTCAAAAAGTTTAATGGAGCGAAGATCCTTATCGCATTTTTTATACTTACTCTGCACGCTTGGCGAATGAGAACTAGACCGAAAAAAGTGTAACATTTTGACCGTCATGACAATTTTGTTACGTATCAAAAGTGTCGTGTGTTATTAAATTCAATAGTTTAAAGACACAATTCCATCCCAAAACATACTTTAAAAGGGTACCTCCTTTCATATTAATAATCTTTACTTACGCCCTTTAAAATACATCAACAAATTAATGGCGCGCGAAATTCACTCAATATAAATAAATAGGTACAATATTTTATCGATCATTTGTCGTAAACTATTTTGTATTCTAAATTATGACCCCACTAATGTTATTATTAAAGTATCGTAAAGTATCCATACAGAAAACTTGTTGCTGTCAACAATGGGATCGAAATGAAATTATTTTTGAGTTATGTTGGTCTATTCTGAAATATTGATAAGCCGTTGGTCCCGGCTGGCATTCGTAGATCTTTTACAGCCATTACGGATAGTCAAGAAGCCCGAAAGTCTGACAACCAGACTTACCAAGGGGTATCGTGTTACCCAGTTACTGGGTTCTGGAGGTCAGATTGGCAGTCGCTCTAAGTAAATTATTGGTATTCAGCTGTATCCGGTTAGACTGGAAGCCGACCCCAACATACAGGGTGGCAGGGACATGGACGATCAACCTGTAGCGGTATCTACATCACCACATGCGAGCTGCACGTCAAACTGACGTCACGCGAAATCCTGCATCGCGCAAGCAGTTTACCGCGCAACTAGCATATATACAAAGTACCGACATCAAGCGTCGGGCAGTTGCCCACCAGACACAACACCCGTCTGGTCGGAGGATGCTCCCTTTTCCATAGAGTATGAGTGAGCTTTACACCCTGTTCCTCATACCTCTATAAACCTATTACCATGGATTCAGTACAAGATTCTGAACCCTGCGCTTAAAAATCTCGTCGGTTAATAAAAAAAAAAATTGCTATTCCATACATTTTGACCGCGTAGGTATTGCACTTTTCTATGAAACAGCAGAATTTTTGTTTTGATAACCGACGAAAATTTTCTGCGCAGGGGTTCTTTATTTTTTGGGTGGGAAATCATCAAATGACCTCTCCCGCTCTGGGCGGAGCGGAAGGGCGTATCAGACTCTTACTGACTAAAACCCATCCGTGTTCCTTCAGTTGCCTGTGCGCCAGGGGCACGGTAACTCTTTCGAACAATCCGCGAACCCGGCAGGCATCGGCCCTATCGGACCCCGTCAATTATGCTGACATCTCTTTGAGGCGCACGTGGAACACGACGCGCCGTCGACCCGGGCCTGGTCCGTACTGGACGGCGAGCTGCACATTGCTCGCCGTCCGCAAGCCCGCGCCTGTGGTGGCCGGGAGTCAGCAATCGACTCCCGACGTCCAGAAGATCATGTGCTGAATAATTCATGGTTACACTTTGCACGATGCTGTACCTGAGACCCTGAATAGTTAGGAAAACGCATCGCAGATTGATTTGAAGTAGGATTTACCCAAATTCTTTGTGCTTGATGGAAGGAGCTTGTCTGGGGTGAAGTTCTACCACCACACATATCTCAGAAGCTAAGCAACGTTGCTGGGTTTCGGTTTAAAGAATGCGTGTAATTATTACCTGCAAAAGGCTTTTTCATTTCTCATACTCGGAGAGTAGTGTTTGTTTGATCCGAGTAGCGGGTGGAAGACTCTGCTCCCCATCTTTGGGCTGGAAAGACTCATAGTAATTGCTCCCCTCTCTAGGGCGCGAATGAATTTAAAAAATAGAATTGAAATAGGTTAGGTAGTCGGCTACGAAATTTTTTACATAATTATGAAAAATATCGATTAAAATAAATAAAAATGCTGCGGTTTTGTGAGTTGTATAAACGGCCAGCGTGAATTTAAAAAAAAAAACTTAGGCGGGACGGCCCGCGGCGGTGACGCGGTGTGTTCCATGTTTAAAATTTTATAAAAGAACTAGCTGCCCGCCCCGGCTTCGCACGGGTTGCGGTACTTATCTACGGCGTACCCTACCTACCTACCCTACCTACCTACCCTACCTACCTACCTACCCTACCTACCCTACCTACCTACCTACCCTACCTACCTACCCTACCTACCTACCCTACCTACCTACCCTACCTACCTACCTACCTACCCTACCTACCTACCCTACCTACCTACCCTACCTACCTACCTACCTACCCTACCTACCCTACCTACCTACCCTACCTACCTACCCTACCTACCTACTCTACCTACCTACCTACCTACCCTACCTACCTACCTACCTACCCTACCTACCTACCCTACCTACCTACCCTACCTACCTACCTACCTACCCTACCTACCTACCCTACCTACCTACCCTACCTACCTACCTACCTACCCTACCTACCCTACCTACCTACCCTACCTACCTACCCTACCTACCTACTCTACCTACCTACCTACCTACCCTACCTACCTACCTACCTACCCTACCTACCTACCCTACCTACCTACCTACCCTACCTACCCTACCTACCTACCCTACCTACCTACTCTACCTACCTACCTACCCTACCTACCTACCTACCCTACCTACCTACCTACCCTACCTACCTACCTACCTCCCTAACTCCCTACCTCCCTAACTCCCTACCCACCTACCAAAAAAAAAAAAAAAAAATGATGTTGGCCGATTCTCATAGATACCGGATAAGCACAAAAAATTTCATCAAAATCGGTTAAGCCGTTTCGGAGGAGTATGGCAACGAAAACTGTGACACGAGAATTTTATATATTAGATATACTCGTATAATTCGGCGGGATACTAACTTTGTAAGCTGTACCGAAATTCAAAATATCGGTTTTATAGACTTATATTTGATTAAAAATGGGTCTCACGTTATTATTATCAATAAATATTTTAGAACAACTACTATTTTTTACTTTCCTTATATTAGAAATGAAAAGTAGTGTTTAACACGGGTGGAAGTCATTAATTCCTACTTGGACTATAGCCGCCCTCGCTGCGTTCGGGCGTCTAAATACGTCTTAAGAGAATTGATTCCTTTCGACCCTTGTATAACAATCTACTATTCGGCCTTGTCTCAGAGATGGCAACGCACCCACGATGGATCTGGTTTTACAGATGTCTATAGCCGGAGGTGACCAAGTTTACTGAGTCTGTGAGGTAGGCTGTCCACTTGCAGGCAGGTGTGGCAAAGCCCTAACGTCATTGTTGCCGAGATACGGTAGAAAGAGCATAGGCAGACTGACGCCGACGGCCAGGTGGGTGGGCGACCTACAGAAGATCGCGGGGAAGACCTGGATGAGATTCGCACAGACCTGCAGGCGTAGAAGAAGACAAGACATAGCTATTTCTATACAAAGTGACATTTCGTTTCTCCATTTTTGACATCGCCCCGTAAAAGACCTTCTACAATCCGTCATTTTGTCTTTCGTTTCTACCGATCGTTGTCTAGGTTCTTTTATATGTAGACTATTTCAGAAGAAAGTTTTATATCCCAAACGTCACTTTTGAATTGTCAAAGAGTCGGTCAGTTAGTTAGAAAGTTGAAGCTAGTTGCCCATTCCAAAACTTAGATCGCTATTGAGAAGAACGGGCAAGAAACTCCAAGGACACTCTTTTTAAATCAAGATATTACAAAATCCTGGGTACATTATTCTTGTTGCTTCTATATGCAAGAACAATGAAAATACCGTAAGTTGGGGTGATTTTGCACCGAATTTCATTATGTGATTAGTAAATTTCAAATGGAAAGTGCTGTATGTTCATTTAAACTAAAGGACTTTTAGTTATAGAAAGACTAGGTATTCAAAATTGTTTTTATTGTCTAATTAACAATGGCACATAATCAGGTACACAATTAAAAAAAAATTAAATTTGGCGCAAAGTATTCCCTTCGGGGGGGATATTTTGCGCCGTTTTATAAAATCAGCCTTAACTCATAGAAAATAATACTGGCGCAATCATACCCCGCATCGTTTTTGGCGCAAATCTTTACTCAACACCGTCAAGCTCTTTGACGCTGAAAAAACCTCGCCGAGAGATAAGTTTTGGAGGGTCAATGCTCCCAAGGACATTTTCCCACTCATAGAAGTTAATGTCTTTTTTCTGTGGCCATTTCCAGGATTTTAAGGACTTAGCCATTGCATCGACAGTTGCTCCTTTCTCATCGAAGTCGATAATGAGACCAGGGTACAGTTTCTCATCATATTTTACCACCACAAATGACTCTTTCTCACGTCTCACATCTTTGAATCTCGTTTCTGGTCGAGGTGGATGATTACTCTCCTCTGGGCTGTTGGGCTCTAAAAAGCAACCATCAGGATCGTCTGAATCATCATGTAATGAGTAAGCGTCCGAATCGTAACCAGTGCGTGGCCTTGAGCATGAGGCAATGTTGTCATCTTTGCCGTCAAAAACTTCTTCGTTCTCAGTCTCTTCTTCTAATAACGATACTTCATGAGCAATGCTTTTACCAGCAGCGATTTCAAATTTCTTCTTACGTCTCTTTGGCCCAGACTCTGTGATTGTCTTCCGTTTTGATTCCAGGTGATCTATGAAAGATGCCGATACTATTGTGTTGTCTACATCGATTGCCCCTGGTATTCTCGCAAGCAATTCATTCACGTTACAGGGGTAGATACCGCATTTGCGGAAACCGTTTTTCAAGTTGCTTCTCACATTTGGCTCGATGTTTTCTAAGAGTTTCTTTAGCAAACTAGGAAAAGTTTGTTTCGGTATCGTTGGGTTTCTGGTTCCTTCAGAACTTTCCTTCCATTCCGTTATAATTTTCCGCCACTCAGCTTTCAAAGGACGAAAGAACGCGACATCGAGCGGCTGAGTTATGTGAGTGCTATTTGGCGGCAGGCACACAAAAGCAATGTCGTTATCTCGACAGAGTCTCAATGTCTCAACCGATAAATGGGAAGCCAAGTTATCCCCAATCAACATCTTTGTGCCTTCCATTTTCTTAAGTCTTGGAATCATAAGATTTTTTAGCCAATCTGAAAATAGCTGGTGATCAAACCAACCTGAAGGAGAGTTGCTGTAGTGGCATCCTTTGGGACCATTCTCGGTCCATGTATCCCATAATTTCTGGGATTTGTACACTACGTATGGGGGCATCAGCTCACCTGAAGCACTACCACAAAACATGATCGAAGTACTCGATTTTGACGCGTTGCAAATTTTTTCAGGATATTTGCATCCCCTTCGAACAATAACTCGTTTTTGGCCGGGATCGTCTGTTAAGTTTGTTTCATCATAGTTAAATATATGTGTAGGAGGGATGTCTCTAATTTGTGGTGTTAAATTTTCAATGTACTCTTGTAAAATTTCTTTTGATAACGCTGCCCTGATCTTCTTGATATTTGTTGCAAAACGCACTGAGAGGGTAGGATGGCGTTTCAAAAATTGTTTAACCCAGTCATTTCCGGGCGTATTATTCTTAAATTTTCGAACAATGCGTCCAGATTTTTCGAGATAAATTTTGACAACAATTTTGAGGTCATGCTCAGTTAATGGAAACCCATAGGTGCCCATTATCTCAATATGTGACGCTATGGCTTCCTCTTCCTCATCTGTAAATATTTGAGGCTGACCAGGTCGATTCATATGGGCTTTTTTTATTTTATAAACCAGAGTTCTCCGCGGAATGTTGAAATGTATGCTAGCTTCCCTCTGCGACATTTGCCCAGACTTAATAGCCGCCAGACATAATTCCAACTGTTCCTTGGAGTAGTCAGCATATTTTCGAGCGCCTAGTTTTCTTTTGTAGACCCTCGGCATGTTGCAATATCTATAAAAAGCAAAAGAAGTTGAATATTACTTGAAACGAGTATACTTTGCGCCAAAATGGGTATACTTTGCGCCAGGTGCAAAGTATCCCCATTTTAGTGGCATTTCGACCTTGCGTTAAAAAAAATTACCTAAAATTAAATTCCTTGAATTATGGAATGAAATACTTTCTTATTAGACAAAAAGAACAAATAACGGATGTAATATTATTAGGCTTACCTGCATAAGTACAGTGATTGCACGGGTACACACGGATTTTACCAAACTTTTTTTTTTGAAAAACTTTCTACTTTCTCGTTGTCACTCTTTGCACAGGTAATAGCAACAATGGCGACCTGTCAACTTCCATGACAGAACATTGACATCTTATGATTGCGTTCAGCCATCAATAAAACCATAGAGTTGTAAACTTTTTTTTTAATTTTATTTTTAAAGTCATACGGATTTGGAGCAAAGTATTACTGGCAGGCGCAAAGTCACCCCAACTTACCTATCCGTCAACATGTTAACTCTTTTTACTTAGACTTAACCTCATTGGGCGAGTCTATTGCCTAAAGCCGTTATTGATAATTCAATCTAAATAAGCGTTCTCCTGCTGTTATCCCAATTCATTTGTGGTCGGTGCAAACATATCTTTTTTCCATAGATTAGAATAGAATACTCTTTATTATGTACACCATAAATATTACAGATATAAATGTAGACATTTTACACAGGGTGCCACAATGGGCGGTCTTATTGCTAAAAGCGATCTTTTACAGACAACCTTTGGATGGATTCAAGGGAGAAGGAGAGACAATAATGCAGGTAGTCAGTGGTGTAAGTACCATTTACATATACAACAAATACATACATACATAAAACATATACTTATCTACATATAATATATACAATAATAAACATGAAACAAGAGCGAGGAAACTAAATGTAATGATGATGTTTAAGGAGAGAGGAAGTGTTTTTTAACCATAATTTTAAAAGTGGACAAAGATTGAGCACGCCTTATCGACTCCATACCATACCCATACGCCATACTTTTCTATCAGTCGTCATCTCGGTAGTCACCCCGTTTCTAGCCATAATCATCTTTCCCACAGTCCATCCATCGTTTTTTCGGTCTCCCCCTACTCTTTCAGCCATCAAGATTCATACTCAAAGCTTTCCTGATGATATTATGCTCATTCCTCCTAATTATGCCACGGTATTAAAAAAAAACCATCGCTATCAACACAAAACAACAAACCACCACTACTGTTTTTTATTCAACGAAAAAATTCGTTTAAACCTAACCTAACTTTTCTAAAATTCAACATGGCTGACAATGACAGGTGTTTGAACCAGCGAACGATGATTGACTTGTGTTGCGAAATTCGCGAACAAACCCGCGGTGGTGGAGTTTAGAAAAATCGGGCTATGTTCCGTTAGAAAATGGACGATTCGATTTTTTTTGTTACCTTAATTGTTTTTGTTTTTCACGAATTTTCACGTCGCTTCGGGGGGCCCCTGTAGCTAGGGGGTCCCGAATCATTGATACGACTGATACGGCGTAGCTCCGCCCCTGGATTTAAAACAAGATGAGTTCTGAGTTTCTTATTAGACTACTCTGAGAAGAAAGACCGAAACAAACTCAGAGATCACAGTCTCTTTTAAAGTCCAGACATAATCTTGGTCAGGCCATAATGAGGACCATGCAGATGAGAATGAAAAAAAAACTCTGCTTGGGATGGTCTTCTAAGGAAAGAACCACACAGATTTGAGTGGACCTATCCAGTCAGTACACGCATTTGTCTATAATCATTTGTCATTTGTAGCTCAACTCAGAACTCAGAACAGTGTGTAGCAGATTCTAAATAAACATATTCTTCTCATCATTAACAACATCACAAAAAAACATATCTTCTAAAATTCCCAAAACGCTCTCAAAGCGTTAAATGTACTGTAATAATTTGTAATCAAGTCATCATACCGGTTTAGTAGACGTCATTTGTAAACATTAGTTAAACCTACTGTAGCATGTAATTTTAAAAAGAACGTTATTTATTATGATTATAAATGAATGTTTGTCGAAAAAATATGTTTTGTTAGTCTTTTGGGGCGTTTTGAGTTCCGTATACGGGTTAGAAGTATTTTGTATTAAAAATACCCTGGCCAACCACCACCCACCCAACCTTTGTGACTGGATATTTTTTATTACCCTGAGGAAAGGAAAGTTGGTACTGCATTAGCATTACCTACCTTTATAATATTGTAACTGTGTTACAGACCTATCTATAGAAAACGGAAACAATCTAGATACTTATAACCTACTTAAGTACTTTTCCATAATTATTTTGCTTTACTCAAAACGTGATAATATTTAACGAGGACCCCAAAACTACTCTAACAGATCCCCAAAAACATTAATTAATAACAAATAAATTCTACAGACAACATCGATAAATTATCCAACAATTGAATTCGCGCCTTTTTTAATGTCAAATTAGGTCGGCCATTGCTGCGAAATGTCAAAATGTCATTGTTCTATTCGGGTGCGTTCACGCGAACACTTAATTTTTTTAAATGGGGTGGATTTTTTTAAGGGCTGCTTACTTTTTTATTGTGTTTGCTTGCGTGTGGCCGTTTTAGAATTAAATGCAGCTTTTTTTGTAACATTCCAAATAACGTATTGTAATGTTTGAAAATGCTACAACTTAAGTTTTTGCACGTGTATGCGTGAGAATTTCAAGGGTTAGTGTTTAGTGTTGTGACCGATGTCAACCCTTTACCACCCATGTTTTATTTAAACATATCAAAATGATCAGATACAGCTTAGGGGGTTAAAAAAGCTGTACGTCTCGACTGATTGACTGGGTTAAACTTTTCATGCCGCAATCAGTCCTAGTTATAATATTATAAAGAGTTAATAGTGGACTTGTATTTAGGGGGTTATCTTCGGAACGGTGCTTCGGGAAGCTACATTATTGTCGAGTGTCATAAGATATATTTTATGTAAAAACAAGAAATTTCACGCGGACAAAGTTACGAACAGAACCTTTAGTTACACAATAAAAATTGTGACCTTTTCATGCTGCCGACAACACGTTTTATATAAGGCTGAATGTCGGACACCTTAAATTATGAAAAAGTTATGCAAATTCTTCCGATTATGCACCAAAGATCCTTCTTTTGTATTTGCAACAAAAAAAAGATCCGTTCGATTTCTGGCTAAGCTAGAGATAAAGAAAATATGCAATTTTAATTTTCATCAAAAGTCAAAAATAAAAGTCATAAGTCAAATCATTTATTTCAAATAGGCACATAAAACGAACTTTTGCACGTAAAAATTTACAAGAAAAAAATAATTGAATCTTTAGTTGTCCCTTCCAAAAGGTAGTTCCGTATGGAGAAGAATGGGCAAGAAACTCCACTACTCCGTTACTCTTTTAAAATGTATTACAATATTTTGTATACATTAATTATATAATTATATGTGAAGACGATGCACCTAGTACAAAATTACGTTATCACAATAGGTAAAAATAATTAAATATAAAGCAATGACAGGTAAATTAATAATGTGATAGGTACGTTAATATCTAGTTTCCCTTGGCAACTTGGCTCTACTGTTCATAGCTTCAGATTTCATCCTGAAGATCCATACAGAAAATTCGACCTAATATATAATAGGTTATTTGCTAACCTATAACTAGAGATCAGATATTCGAATGCATATTTACATAAAGTTGATTTTTAGCTGAAAAGTTGATTTTTAGCTTTTAGTTGAAAATGGTTGAGCTGAATGGTGCTAATCCATGCGTCATGTTCGTGAACGGGCGCCGTCGGGGCCGTGGTCATTTCTTAGCTGCCTCGGCTTATTTTAATTTAATTTAATATTTAAATTGTTTTTGTCTTTTTATTACGGACGCTTTTAACGTTCTGCATCGTTCTCACATGCATAATTTCAACATGTAGGTAACCAATATTTTGTAACCATATTTTGATTTAAAAGAGTGTCCATGGAGTTTCTTGCCCGTTCTTCTCCATAGGTACCTACTACGCTTTGGAATGGGCAACTAGCTTCATCTTTCTGACTGATCGACCCCTTGACAATTCAAAAGTGCCTGTAATTGGTTTATTTGAAATAAATGCTTTGAGTTTGAGTTTTGAGTTTGAGTTAGCTATGAAAGTATGGAAGCAGCTTCATAAAATATGTTTTTTGTAAAAAAAAAACCCAGGATGCTGGGAACACCGGGAATGCATAACCAGTCGGGTGTAAGCGACTTCTAAAAAAAATATTTATTTTATTTAATGAAGTACTATATCTTGATTGGGCGTAAATATTACCCCGGCTACAACAACTTTAATCAATAATAAAATAATAATAAATATTGTACCTTTCGATCGCTATGATTCGGTCCCGTTTGGTCACTGAAATCTGACGTTAGCGGGATTTTTTCGATACTAAAGCGCATTCCATATTAGCCAATATCTCAACTGTAGATGAATATGCATCCAAATGTCCGATCTCTGCCTAAAACACTACAAACTGCATCATTGATCTCGTGTTCGTAAGTGCTACTGCTGAGCAAGAGGTCCTGGGTTCGATTCCCAGGTCGGGCAAAGTATTATTTGGTTTTTCCATCTAGAATTTCTCAGTAGCAGTCCGGAGTCTGGATTCGTGCCCGGATGATGGCAATATACTCCCCCCCCTGTTACATAGGACTTAAACATAACTGGTGAAGTGTGGGTGTTTTTTTTTTTTTTGTGTGTGAAATCATCAAGTAACTTCTCCCGCTTTGGGCGGAGCGGGAGGGCGTGTCAGACTTATACTGACTAAAACCCACCCGTGTTCCTTCTGTTGCCTGTGCGCCAGGGCCACGGTAACTCTTTCGAACAATCCGCGACCCCGGCAGGCATCGGCCCTAGCGGACCCCGTCAATTAGTGCTGACATCTCTTTAAGGCGCGCGTGGAACACATTGCGCCGTCGACCCGGGCCTGATCCTTACCGAACGGCGAGCTGCCCATTCGCCGTCCGCAAGCCCGCACCTACGGTGGCCGGGAATCGGCTATCGACTCCCGACGCCCAGGGTGTCTCCTGCGGCGACTAGGGGCGTGAGGGCGCAACGATTGCCTCTCCTTCACGCGCTCTGCTTCCTCGTTCGCAAGCATTAATGCTTCGCAGAAGGAGGTGACGGCTTCCCATGCCCTCTCGTACCATGGCCTGGACCAGGGCCGGACGCAAGAGATCGCCGCTGCCGATCGCCGTCACGCGAACACGGCGCGGCGGTGCTGCGCCCAAGCCGGGCAGACCTCCACCATATGCTCCACCATGTCCTCCGGGCGATCCACACAATGGCGTTTCCTCCCGCCTTATCTGGAACAGGAACATTCCGAAACAGCCATGTCCGGTGACGACCTGCGTCAGGCGGAAGGTGAGGACGCCGTGGCGCCTCTCTATCCACTCCTCAAAGAGGGGACTTACCGCCGCAATTGTGGCGTGCCCAATATGTGGGTGTACTACAGGTACACCTTTGTCTAACCCTTCTAGGATTACAAGCGTGATGTTATGTTACACTAAAAATAATCAAAACTTACTAAACCGTCCCCCTACCATTGCCTCTGCTGATCCCCTACACTACACACGTTACATTAGCAAACGTAGCTCGTATACAAATAATATTGAATCTACAAATTGCTTTGAAACGTAATACGATGCGAATTTAAGTGGGGAGCAGGGCAGGACTTAAATGTAACAATTTAAAGGGCTTGTATTATCTGCCTCGCATTTTATTTATTTATTTTTACATAATATACTCTCAGTTACAGTCTAGGCTAAAACTTAAGAGTACATGACCCCGTTGGGGCGCAGCAAGTTTTGTTACGTTTAACTTATAGCTATTTTAGGTTAAATACTTAAAAGTTAACATTATATTGCATACCTTGAGTGACTGATCTACTGACTGGACAGTTCCACTCATTCTGTGTGGTTTTTCCCTCAAAATACCATTTCAGACACAAATCTACATGGTCTTCACATGATCTGACCAAGATTATGTCTGGACTTTAAAAGAGACTGTGACCTCTGAGTTTGTTTCGGCCTTTCTTCTCAGAGTAGTCAGATAGGAAACGCCGACCTCATCTAGTTAAAAAAATATGATTGACGTGTTAAAGTGTTTGTACAAACCTACTTACAGAAATAAAATCATTTATCAATATCACAGAATTCATTATTACTACTTATACATAAACTCTTTCTAACAAAATACTTATATTTAATTTATAATAATTAAAGTCATTTGAAATACGAGTATATAGTAACATTCAACACACACACATAATCTCACGTAAATGTACACAGTATAAATATAAATATTATGCAATTTTAATTTTAAGTTCTAGAGTTTAATATTTTTCTATTTTAGTATAATTTTAGTCTTTTAGTTTTGCTTTTGTCCCGACTTTTTGGAGGTGGGCGTTAATGACTGCGACGCAATATTATAGTAATGCAGTTGTTATTGAACGCAGAGTTCTTGTAAACTAGTTTTTCGTTTCAATAAATTTATTATTATTATTTATAACATTTTTGTTTTTTATTTTTTTTATTTGTGCTTTATTTTTGCTGTTTTTCACAACTATGTTGGAGACAGTTTCCCTTCTAAACAGATGGAGCTGAACAGCAGTACTTTACATAACTGGTTGTCACTTTCGGACTTCTGATCTTCGAATGAAAGCCGGGACCATCGGTTTAACGAGCCGAGTCATAGCGGGGTCACTTAGCTACAAACTGACCGCAGTAAGCGTACCTAACTTAAATCGATCGACGCGTGCGGCGGATACCTACTTAGTCACGAGCCCCTCAGGGGAATATATAAATTCCCTAAATTCTGCTCCAAATAAAAGATCAACAAAATCGAAAAAATCAAAATATTTTATTTCACATAAACCTACATGGGAACTTATAAAACGTCAAAAGCTAAGTACTAGCTAGGTACACGGTTCCAATTGGTCGTTTCCTACGGAGAAGAGCCGCCAAGAAACCCCAACAGTAATATTAAGACTGACTACGATACTGCGACTTTAAGAACGTACATTAAAATAATCAATCTAAGTATAGTTTACGATCCTCGCTAGCCTAGCGAAATAAAATACCTTATAGATCAACCCATGGAACCGTCAATACTCTCCACTATTTCATGGCTCGTGGCAATTTATCACCGAGTCCGTCCCTGCGCTCGTCACAGTCATGTTAACAAGTACACAACACACACTACACAGTGTACTGATGACGTCACTGTGTGATGACGTGGATGCGGCAGTTTAATATAGGATGAGTTTATGAATATACTGAATTTATAGATACTTCTTGACATTGAAAAATAAAATGGTTAAAATATAATTTTACAATTTAATAATTTCGTAATATTTATTTCAAATAATCAAAATCAATATATTTTATTTCACATAAACCTACATGGGCACTTATGAAACGTCAGAAGCTAGGTACACGGTTCCAATTGGTCGTTTCCTATGGAGAAGAGCCGGCAAGAAACTCCACGGTTACTCTTTTAAAAATAAGGGGCTTTTACAATGTTTCAAATTACAGTGTTGATAACGGGAGGACAGTGTAGGCCTGACAACCAGTAACAGGCACTCAACAAAATAATAAAAATAAAAATATATTTGTATATACATATAAAAAGGTCTACTAATCTACAGTCTACAAGTTAGGCCTACAACGTTCTCAAATTCACAAAATATATAAGAATATGTATAAAATAAAAGCCTATTTAAACCAAATAACATGATTGCCATTACAACTGTAACAAATCTGAATTAAAATCCTGTTTACAAAAGCCTTAAGTAAAGATTTGAAATAAGAATTAGAGGTATATAATGTCATCCAGTCCTATATTGTTATCCAGCAAGGTATTTTGATAGTAGATTGTTAATTTATGTGTACAATTTTGCATGCTCAAGTGACGGCAGAGCATGGAGAACATTATCAAAACATTTGTAAAATCTATACCCCTACCCATGTTGGCAAAAAATAAATGCTTCGATTTGATGAATGAGGATTGAAAGACAGCTTTGTACCAAAAATGTAAAACGTGGGTACTGTTAATCAGGATCTCTGTACTAGTGCGCATTTTAAGAGCCCATTTATGCCAAAACGAACCGAATTTATATCATCTTCTATTATCCCTTAATTACTCTTTTATAGATCTACACGAGTTTTCTTTACTATATTTATGTTTAACATGAATATTTTAAACACACAAATCATCCGGAATCAATTATCTAAATTATGGTGAAAACCGCATCAAAATCCAGTGTGCAGTTTAGGAGAAATAAGCGGTCACACGAATATATACGAAAAAGCCACTTTAATTAATTTACAAATAGGCACATAAAATACACTTTTGAACGTCAAAATTTACAAGAAAATAGAATTGATTCTAGTTGCCCCTTCCAAAAGGTAGTTTCGTATGGAGAAGAATGGGCAAGAAACTCCACCGTTACTCTTTTACAGTGTTTTACAATATTTTTTATAGAATAATTATATGTGAAGCCTACTTAATTAATGGTTGGAATACTGGTTCAAATCGTGATAATTATGGCATATCTTTAACCGACTTCAAAAAAGGAGGAGTTTCTCATAACGAATGCATTAAAAAAAAAAAAAATTACTTAAAATTTTTTTTCTGGGTGAATCGATTTTGGTGATTTTTATTTTATTTGAAAGCTGGTGCTTCTCGTGTGGTCCCATATCAATTTGATCAAGATTTGACCAGTAGTTTTCGAGTTATCCTTAATAATGCGTATTTTTTCCACTTAGTTTATATTGATGATGTTTTAATAATTTCAAATAGTGGTATAAAAATTTGTGTGGGGTAGGTACCACAGCTAAAAAGTGAAAAATAAATACTTTTTTACAAAAAAACAACCGACTTCCAGAAGAAAAAAACACAAAAAAGTGAAAAATTAATTTCGGAATACGGTGGCAAAAAACGAAAATACAAAACCAAAGACACCGGACTTCCGAAATTAAACAAATTTTTCACTTTTTAATGTTTTTGTTGGAAGTCGGTTGTTTTTTTTTTTTTTTAAATCGTTTTTATATCCTGTCTTCTATAGCCACTTTTCGATCCTTATTCCTTCAAACATTTAATTGTCACGAATCTGGGGTCTAGATTATTTTCGTAGTTGCATGTCTTTACTCCATCCATCACTACCTTACATCGGGTACTATGTTAACGTAAACTATGGGTAAAATTTCTTATTAGACGAATTGATGTGATTACTATGAGTTTAGAACTCAGCAAAAAAAAAAAATTGTGCGTTTAAACATTGTCTCAGTTTCTCATCCAAATCTCCTGTCGCATGTCTCCTGGAAGAAATTTCTGTTGACATAAGTACCTTCTTGATCTCCTATCCATATTTATTTATCTCTATTTAGTGTTTTTTGTGTATATGTACGCTAAAACTGTAAATGTATAGAAAGAAAAAGAAAAGACAGAAAGAAAAATTGTTTATTCTGCACAAACAAAACGCACCTTACAAATGAACGACATTAATTTAATAGACACATACAAAATAGCCAAAAGCCTCGCATTCAAGCTATAAAAGTTTGACAATTTTGTCTATAGCTTGATATGTAGTCGTATGTCGTAAAATGTTAATTTGATTGACATACAAGCCGACGGCTCACTTAATGAACAGCCAACCATAGATATCTACAATACATTGCAGATGCTTTGGCGTCTTAGAACAAAGCTGAAGTGTGTCATGTGCTTGTAATTACACGAGCACCCACGCCCATAACACAGCAACGGCGCTTGATGCTTGATGATAGTGCTTCCTTGGGCGAGGTCCTTCACAGAGATCTACAACTATAGTCTAGTCCAAAAGTATCTCATGAAAATGTAAACAAATGGATCAGAAAACGTACCTGTGTATGCCAATATGGAGTGCCACTTACCAATTAAGTGCTTTAATTTGGTTATTTGAATATTAGCATACAGTAGCATAATCAGTTTATAACGTTTCCACTGCTGGGACACAGGCCTCCTCTCTGTGGGAGGGAGCGGGCCATAATCCACCACGCGGGCCCAGTGTGGGTTGGGGATGTCATATCACATGTCATGTCTTCGAGTTTTTGGTTCTAGGACATGCCAGTTTCCTCATGATGTTTTCCTAAGAATAGAATAGAATACTCTTTATTATGTACACGATAATAATTGCAAATATAATTGTAGAAATTTTACATAGACACAATGGGCGGTCTTATCACGAAAAGTGATCTTGTATAGACAACCTTTACCGTTTTAAGAGCAGTGGTGATGAAATAAATTACACAAAGTAATGTGCCTGCTCGGGTTCGTACCCACGATCTACGACACATAAGTCGGAGCCGTTACCGCTGGGCCACCACTGCTCTCTGAATATTAGAACTTCTCGAAATTCTAATTATAAATCACCTTGAAGATGTTTGAAATTTGATAATAGAGGTTAATTTTATAACCTCAATTTATTGTCAGTGGTTTTTCAATTAAAACGAAAAAAGAAAGAAAGAAAATACATTTATTTAGCACGGAACAACAGACAAAACAACAATACACAACAGACAGAACACACAAATAGATAGAATTACAATTTAATAAGGATATTTAAAAAACAATTGTTGGAAAAAGTGGTCAGATATAAAGTTGAAACCTTCTAAATACGAATAAATGTACTAATAATTCCTTTTAGTGAGTAATTGCGTAAGAATTTAACCTGAACAAGGTCTGTTTACACTTTCATGAGATACTTTTAGAACAGGGTATACTTTAGCGACAAGGGGTCAGATAGATCGATTCGGACAGCTGTTATCTAGCTCCTTTTACCCCTTAATCTATCACAGGATACAATTCGACCAAAAGTTTGCAAATTGCAGCAAAATATTTGCGAAATCCGACACGGTGGGTAAAGTGCTTCGACAAATATTGGCTAGTGGACGTGGAATGATGTGTTTGTCCTATGTATAAGTATTGTATCATGGGGATTTAATGGGGTATCGGGTATTATAGATAAAATATAGTTGGATTTGTATTGATTTTGTGTTAATCTGGTTAAAAATCTATACTAATGCTAACTGCGTCCCGCGGTTTCACCCGCAGCGGTATGAAATATACTTTACGACTTATTCTCAGATCTAACAAACACAAAAAATTTCATAAAAATCGGTCAAGCCGTTTCGGAGGAGTTCGATAACAAACACTGTGACACGAGATTTTTATATATTAGATTCTAAAGAGGTAATCTGCATACCGTTTTTTTCTTATTTTTTTTTAAAGCTACAGTATTGTCGGGTGCCATAGGCTATATATTATTTTAAAACAAGAAATTTCACGCGGAAGAAATCGCGGGCAGTGTCTAGTTATATGTAACTAGCGCCCATGCAGGCTTAGCATGACGCTTTCTATTTCTTAGAAGAATAGACATAGCTATTTCTATACAAAGTAATATTTCGTTTCTCCATTTTTGACATCGCACCGTAAAAATCCTTCTACAATCTGTCATTTTGTCTTTCGTTTCTACCGATCGTTGTCTAGGTCCTTTTTTATGTAGCCTATTTCAGAAAAAGTTTTCTATCCCAAACTGTCAAAATTACACTGACAACTGACAGTTGTCTAAGGTAGTGAAGACAATTTGATTTTGTAATCGCCATGCTAAAGACGGTAGAAAACTTTTTACTCGACGGCCACAGAGTATAAAAATGGAATGGAAAAATGGAATTTTTCACTTTTTGTATGGAAATGTGAAAAATTAGTACCCACATGTTGAGTTTTAGGGGTTTAAGAGCTTCATAAAGGGGGACAAAATATAATAGGTCTTTACCTATGAAATTGCCGTTTTGTATGAAAAAATTTAAACGAATTTTTTTCATGAATTTTTTATTTGTATTAATCGAAGTAATCACCCATGCAATCAATGCATCTTTGCCATCGCAGTGGCAGTTTATTGATGCCCTTCTTAAAGAAATCAGCTGGACGGGAGGCAACAAATTCTTCAAAGGCATTTTGTACTGCCTCTCGGGTATTAAATTTTTTTCCCGCCAAGAAGTTATCCAAATTCTGGAAAAAGTAGTAGTCTGTAGGCGCAAGGTCTGGTGAGTAGGGCGGATGACGGAGAGCTTCCAACCCCAGTTCTTGCAACTTGGAGACCGTCTGCTGTGCAGTATGAGGTCGCGCGTTGTCGTGCAGGAGCAGCGGAGACGAGCGATTGACCAATGCTGGTTGGAGATGCGCCAGCTTCTCCATCATTGTGTTCAGTTCTTCACAGTACACATCTGCAGTAATGCTCACCCCGTTTGGTAAGAAGCTGTGATCCACGCGTCATGTTCGTGAACGGGCGCCGTCAGTTGAGACTGGTCATCTCTTAACTGCCACGGCTTATTTTTATTATTAATCTTATATTTTGAATTGTTTTTTTATAGATTTTTTTTTTCATTGTTCTCGCATATAGAAGCAACACGAATAATGTTCCCAGGATTTTGTAATATCTTGATTTAAAAAGAGTGTCCTTGGAGTTTCTTGCCCGTTCTTCTCCATAGAGATCTACGTTTTGGAATGGGCAACTAGCTTCAACTTTCTGACTAACTGACCGACTCTTTGACAATTCAAAAGTGCCTGTAAATGGTTTAATTGAAATAAATGCTTTGAGTTTGAGTTTGAGTTTGATGAATCACACCGGCGCTAGACCACCAAACAGTGACCATCACTTTTCTAGGGGTAAGTTTTCGTTTAGGGCATTGTTTAGGTGCTGAACCAGGATCCAACCAACTTGCTGAGCGCTTACGGTTATCAAACAGAATCCATTTTTCATCGCAGGTAACAATGCGGTTCAAAATTCCTTCATTTGTGTGTCTGTTGAGCAGTGCAAGGCACGTCTCGACGCGTACTTCGCGCTGGCGATCATTGAGTTCGTGGGGCACCCATTTGTCAAGCTTTTTTACCTTGCCAATTTGACGCAAATGGACCAATAGTGTTTTGACGCTAACGTCGAAAGCTGCTGCTAATTCAGCCGTAGATTGTGTATCATCAGCTTCCACAATCGCCTTTAATTCGTCATTGTCGACCAAAGTCTTCGGACGACCGCGAGGTTCATTTTTCAGGTCGAAATTTCCAGAACGGAAGCGAGCAAACCAATAACAGGTGGTGCGTTGGTTTGTAGAGTTAGCTCCGTAAACGTCGTTGATGTTGCGTGCCGCTTGTGCCGCGTTGCTGCCACGACGGTACTCATATTCCATAATTACTCGAATTTTTAACGTATCCATGATGACGAAAAAGATTGAAATGCGATGAAAATGTAACACTAATCAATAAAGAAATGACTACTTTTAGAAAAAAAAATCCATGTTTTTAAAATAAAATTAATTTGAAATTAGAATTCATAGCCAAACAAAAATTATTTTGATTTGAAATGGCCAGTACTGCAGAACGGCAATTTCATAAGTAAAGACCTAATATTTAGTAATATAGTACAACTATTTTCTTTATGTCCCTCGGCAAACTTCGTGTTTCGTCAGTCGTCGGATTTCTATTCGACTTGGAACTATATAGAGTTGTTAATACTCTTTTAACTTAATGTAATTTATTTCAGAAATGGGAGAAAAGCTGCAAGTCGATTTCCGTGCCACGAACAGCACCCTAATTACGTAACACACTACCTATCACAATCTGAATCATTTTGAAGCCTATTGCTAATCCATTGTTTCATATGTTGGAAAAAATTGTCTGCTCAACAACGTAAATAACGCAATGAATGTAGTTGAACTGTCCAAATGAAACCCATTCCTACTGTCAGTGTGTTACGTAACTACCCCGCAGGTCTCTATATGTAATGGATGGTCACTCATCCACGGACCGACATTGGCAAGCGTTGCTTAACCTGGAAGATCAACCCGTGCGGATGTTTATATTTAGCCACGAGCCACGAAAATACTCTACTATTAAAACTAATCTATTTATCAATAACACATTGTTTGATGTTAGCGTATAAGCTTTATTTTTTGGCCTCTGTTATTTGCAAACGTGTACCCCTATGTTTTAACATCAAAGTTAAAGATAAGACATAATTCATTCGCTGTTACTGACATGTCATACCACTCCCTTCAATAAACTCTGTGGACTATCAGCCCCCAGAATTTAGCTTTAAAGAAGTTATTTTTTTGTTGATTTTTAAGTTGTTAAATGGGTAGAAGAACGAATCTACCTCTTTAAAGATGTAATATCTTCTAAATTTTATTAATTCATTTCATTCATTAACAATGTTTGACACTTCCCGTGACCCAAGGGCTGGCTTTTACTTTGCCCAGAGGCTAAGCATTGTCATACAACGTGGCAATGCCGCCAGTCTCTTGGGTACATTACCAGTCGACAGCGATGCGGAGGAATTTTTCGGCGCCATATTTTAGTTTGTTAATAGTTTTAGTTAGGCTTGGTTATTATTACATTTTAATTGTAAATACTGTAATTTCATATTTGAGAGATAAATAAAAGGAGATTGACCGAAATCATAATCACTTTATAGTAAAAGAGTATGGCCATAAAAATATACTCACAAATTATAAAATACGTTTTTAATTTTTCTTAGTTTATTTGATCAAAAGCGTATGTGGGGTTAATAGTTTGTATTTAATTAGTTATTTATTGAATATTATTGCATACTTTTCTAGTGACGTATCTTAGTGAAAGCAGTGTTGTCAATTTTAAGAACTTTCCCATACTCGGTCATAACGGAATAATAATAATTCAATACTGTAATTTCATATTTGAGAGATGAATAAAATTTAGAAGATACTAAATAATGAAGCATTAGGGATGACTTACTCGGAGGACACGGTGGAGCATACAGTGGAGGTCTGCCCAGCTTGGGCCGAACACCGCCGTGTCTTCGTGGCGGCGACCTCTCGCGTCCGGCCCTGGTTCAGGCCATGGTACGGAGCGAGAGGGAATGGGAAGCCGTCACCTCCTTCTGCGAAGCAGTAATGCTCGTGAAGGAGGAGGCGGAGCGCGAGAGGGAGAGGCAATCGCTGCGCCCTCGCGCCCCTAGTCGCCGCAGAAGGAGACACCCTGGGGGTCGGGAGTCGATTGCCGACTCCCGGCCACCGTAGGCGTGGGCTTGCGGACGGCGAGCAATGCAGCTCGCCGTCCGGTGAGGAGCAGGCCCGGGTCGACGGCGTGTCGTGTTCCACGAGCGCCTCAAAGACATGTCAGCATAATTGACGGGGTCCGATAGGGCCGATGCTTGCCGGGGTCTCGGATTGTTCGAAAGAGTTACCGTGGCCCTGGCGCACAGGCAACTGAAGGAACACGGGTGGGTTTTAGTCAGTAAGAGTCTGACACGCCCTTCCGCTCCGCCCAGAGCGGGAGAGGTCATTTGATGATTTACCACCCCAAAAAAAAATAGGTATGACTTACTAAATACGTATTGTTTCTCGTTTATGTGCCTGATTGCCTAGCCATAATTATGTACTTATAGTATTTTGTCGACACGGGGCGTCAGATGCCCAAAAATCTGACAACTGGTCTTAACACATCTTTAAACAGAAAAAAAGCTACCTCTTTCTTTATTTTCTTTTTTTTTATGTAGATAAGTATATGTTTTGTGTATGTATGTATTTGTTATATATGTAAATGGTACACCACTGCATTATTGTCTCTCCTTCTCCCTTTAATCCATCCAAAGGTTGTCTGTAAAAGATCGCTTTTAGCGATAAGACCGCCCATTGTGTCACCCTATGTAAAATTTCTACTACTATAATTGTGTAATTTGTATGGTGTAGATAATAAAGATTATTCTATTCTATTCTATTCTTCAAAAGTTTTTATATATAAATAAAACCGACAAATAATTTAAAGGAGAGGATTCAGAATCATGTTCTAGTGCGATGTCAAAAATGGAGAAACAAAATGTCACTTTGTTTAGAAATGGCTATGTCTTGTCTTCCAAGAAATAGAAAGCGTCATGTTACGCCTGCTGTAGTCCACTCAAAAAAATACTAAAAAGTCCAATTTTGCATCGAAAAGGTCTTTGCTACGAAAAACGTAGCAAATCTCGTAGACTTATCTACGCCGTAGCAAATCTCTACGAGCTTCGTAACCACACACTATTTATTCAACATTCGATAGCTTAGAGATTTTTGACGTTGTAAACAAACCATTACAGTTTCTATCCTTTTCTAACACGTCTATCCGTCCCTCTCGCACACCATATGACGGAACGCGTGCAGGTCACGTGCCCCTTGAAGGATTATCAACGCATTTGTGCTTCGGGTCTAAAAATTATGTGTATTTGTAAAGATGGGCATTAATTTTATTGTTTATTTACAAGCTGTTGTCGTAACGGGGTGAAATGGATTACATGTGGGTAGATAGTTGATTAAATTATGGATTTGGTGATGATAACTTTAGCCTAGCCTATTGACTACTATTTTGGGGTCGGCTTCCAGTCTTACCGGATGCTGCTGAATACCAGTATTTTACATGGTGCGACTGCCTATCTGACCTCCACAACCCAGTTACTGGGTAACACGATACTCTTGGTGAGATGCGTGCATAGCGTTGCGGCTACAGCAGAAAAAAAAGAAAACTATTTAATATTGTATTGGATTATTTTTTTTGGACGTCCACGATAAAATCGCCACGATAGAAATTATAAAACCGCACAGAGGGTTTGACAACGGAAATATTTTAGAAAACCTTACTGTACATTATTACCAAAAATCACACTAATTTGAATTGACGGCTAGGCTGTCTGAGCATGACTGAGTATTATTTATTCAAATAAAAATTCTCTGTCAAATTAGCAACGGGAGTGCATGTAATGGCCGCGAAGAATCAAGATGGTGGCATATGCATTTGACATAAGTTTTGGCGCGTAACAGACGCCACGTGCGGGTCACGTGGCGTCTGTTGGCCATCGATCGAGTTTGTTTGAGCTTGATAATTTGTTTGCTTATTTATTCTTGGGTTTTGGTTGCGGATTGTTTTAATGGGTATCCATTTTGTGGAGAATTTTTGAAATTAAATATATTTGTTGACGGGTTCTGAAAACTTATCTGCTGTTAAATCGCATGTTAGATTTTGTACATAATTGTTTGTTTTTGTTTTTTGTTTTTTAAAAAAACGTTGCCCCACACTAGGAATTTCTCCTGTATTGTGGGTGCGTTTACAAACATTCAAACACACATACACAAACAGCCAGACCCGGAACAACTACTTGTAGGTCATACAAATATTTGTTCCGTGCGGGAATCGAACCCGCGACACGCAGCGCAGCAGTCAATCGCTTAACCACTGCGCCAACCGTGTCGTCAAAATCGACTGTACTTGAATTAATATCAAAGAAAAAAAACTGCATAAATAAAAAATAAATAAAAAATTATAATTGCATGAGTTGATAAAAAATGCTATGCCATAGCTTTACCGCGGCAGTCCCCGAGTGCCACACGTGTTCTTTTTTTTTTTACTAATATATTTTGGCATAACCGTTTTCGCATAATTTTTATTAGCATAATGATACTGTAGCATAATAATACTTTGGCATAATGCAGTGGTTAGGTTAAGTTAATTTATGACAAAACATTTATGCGTATGATCATTATACTGAATTTCGTTATGTCAATATTATATTATGTCTTAAAATTTTATGCAAATGGATATGGGAACCTAACACAACCAATCATATACAGGGTTACTGGTAACTCGACGTATTCCTTGCAGCACGTCATAGTAGGGTTAAAATGCAACAAATTAAGCCACCAAATGTTCTACCGAAATTCAGTAGTTTTTAAGTTAATAAGGTTTTTATTTGTTTTATGAAAAATCCAATTTAAAAATTATTTACGGCGCGACTATACTGGAATTTAAGTTATTATAATAGCTGATGCCGTAGCAAATCTTTGTTAATATTAAAAAATCCAAAATGCCTAAAACTTTGGCAGAGATCACTAATTATACATTTTATTTTTCGCAGTTTTTGTCATTACTTTATCTTAAAAAACTCAAAAACTACTGATTTTCGGTAGAACATTTGGTGGCTTAATTTGTTTCATTTTAACCCTACTATGACGTCCTGCAAGGAATACGTCGAGTTACCAGTAACCCTGTATAAGTTGACACAAGATTTTGCACCTCTGCCTAACCCATCGGGGATAACAGGCGTGATCTTATGATATATGTGTTGTTGTTGTTGTGAATTAGTGGGGGGCTATCGTTTTTGTGCTCACCAGTTGGCGCCACTGTCGAGTAAGGTTCCCGTTGCAGAACTTTTATTTGATGTTTTGGATATGTTTAAGTACCCTTATATTCATATTATGTTTATTTTATTACATTTTAAAACTTCAAATGGATATTTCGATTATAATGTTCCTAAATTTGGCAAGCATGAAGCAGACAAATCTTATTCTTCCTTCAAGTGCTACCAAATTATGTTCTAACTTTTTATTTAAAATCTTATAATTAATCAGGAATGGCACAACCATTACAGCTAATAGCTGACGGATCACGGATTTTAACGAATGATTCATAATATGAATCATTCGTTAAAATCCGTGATAAAAATCCCGCAAACAGTGAACTTTCAGTACATATTTTGACATCTAGAGACCTCACTCTACACTAGCGCCTCTAGCGGCGAACTCAAGCGCGGTAGCCCTCATTGAATGAGTTTTTTTATTAAACTGGGAGTGCTACACTGTTTTCGTTTATTTTGCACGGTTATCCCAAATTCCCAACGGACGAAAGATCCAAATATTTTTGAGATAGGAGCCAATGTGGACTTTATACAAATACTAATGTCAACCTATAACAATAGTGACAGCATTTTGTATTCTTTAAAGAATCAATTTAGCTATTTTTTCACTTCACCACCATCCACCACCATTCACCTAAAGAAACCACAGACAAAAAATCATTTTACAACAAAAAAAAAAAAACAACCGTGCACAGGCCACAGCGGGTAGGCGGCACAGATTATAAATATGAAGGTGCGAGCTCATGTCATCTGCAGTCCGTACGTTCGAACGGTTATTTATATTTCACACCTCTAGTTCACACCCCGCGAGGGGACACCTCTATTGATTGCTTGTTTTGTTCGTTTTCATATAAACTTTGTTTTGTAATTTCGGTTGTGTGAAGGAGTGTGTTATTTTATTTAAAGTGACTTCTGTTTTAGTTCAGCGCTTTGTAGCTTTGGTATTTTGTTAATCTTTAAGGTCTTAAAGAAAGAAATAAAAAGTATTTATTGGGACTCGCACAGGATTATCACAAACTAAACTAAACACACTCATAAAAACAAAAAAAAAACACTTGTGGCACTCGGGGACTGCCGCGGTAAAGCTATTGCATAGCATTTTTTATCAACTTATGCAATTATAATTATTTATTATTTTTTTATTTATGCAGTATTTTTTTTTCTTTGATATTAATTCAAGTACAGTCGTACACGTTAAGCGAACGCTCGGCCGAGGTACATGGTAGGCGGAGTGGGGGGTGTTAGGTTTTATTTTCGTTACGGAATTTCTTGATTCGGTCGCCGCACTCAAAGCCCGCGATAAAAGCTATGCAATAGCTTAAAACATAACATAACACACACACACACACATGTTACGTATTCCATTAAACTGTCAAGACATTAATCAAATAATTTTTAATTATTATTTTTATTCATAATTACCTTTTGACCGCGGCTTCCCTGCGTGGATGACGGAAAATATCCCACGGCCACGTAGTACCCTATGTGAAAATCCAGGTTATAAACTATGTGTGTGCTAAATGTCATCCAAATCCGTTCAACCATATTTGCGCCAATCCGGAACATACATTCAGACCAATAGACTAACGGAAAAAAAATCTAAAACTTTATTTTAGCCATCAGACTCGTTTCTACACCTCAAAGCAATTACTTTTTTTCAAAAATATCCTTTGTACAGTTTTGACTTCGTTACTACCTTATTGTTTTCATAATCCTACTAAATTACTAATATTATAAATGTGAAACTTAAAAATGTGAAACTGTGTGAGGGTGGATGGATGGAAGGATGGATGTTAGTTACTCTTTCACGCAAAAACTACTGAACGGATTTGGATGAAATTTGGCACACAGATATACCATGACCTGGATTAGGACATAGGATACTTTTCATCCCGACATTCCCACGGGATCGAGAGTTATGTGGGTGAAACCGCGGCGTGCAGTTAGTAATTTACTAAAACAACAAAGACTATTAATTTATGGATATCATCTATTCAGCATTTAGCTGCCATTTAGTGACAGTTCACTTCACCTAAGTTCGGTGATATCCTTCAGAATAGGCCGGCAAGTGTCTTGTATGTACCTATTTACTTTTTCTTGAAGTATAGGGAAGGTCGTAGAACGGTCACAGTCAGAATATTGAGTGAAGCTTTAAGAGGGCGTACAACGGTGCACTCGCGTCAGTCCTTTAAAAAAGTATTATCTCGTGACTGAGAAAGAATTATGAATAACGGCTCAATAAGGACACTCGATAAGTGGGTCTAGAAATTTCTAATACCTTTTATAAAGTTTCATATTGAGACACGAAGCAACAAAATACGATCTAGAGGAATGTGGACGCTTTTCTTTAGATCGAATTTTATTGCTTCGTGTCTCAATACGAAACTTTATAAATATTTTTAGAAAATTCTAGACACACTTACCGAAGGTCCTTATTGAGCCGTTATTCATAATTCCTTCTCAGTCACGAGATAATACTTTTTTATAGGAGTGGCGCTAGTGGACCGTTGTACGCCCTCTTAAGCTAAGGTTTCCTATGACTTTGAGGAGGCCTTCAGAGGCGGGCCGGCACTAGCCGGGGATCGTGGAAGGCGCACAAGTTCCCATGATCCCCGGTGGCTTTTAGTTAGTAAGAGTCTGACAGACACCTCCGCCCGCCCCAGGGCGGAGGACATCCCCGAAGGAATATCCGACATCGACATCCGACAAAAAATAAAAAAAGGTTTCCTATGACTGCGTTGGCTGCCACACAGGTCCGCAATTTACCGTCGAATGACGTCACTGAAACCTTATTTATGAAAGAAGTTATTGTGTTTCCCTTATTATGGTATAATTTTCATGTCAGTCTTCACTGCGCCCATGATGTGGAGGCTACCGATTTTCTAGGAAACCAGTATTATCAACGGTAATAGGTTTGGTTGTCGATAAATAAATAAAAGAAAACAAAATCATTTTTCATCGTTTATATTTCACATAAAGTTTGCCGGACACTATCATATTGATTTATTTAAAGTCTTGATCTTAAACTTATGCTATGAGATCTCTTATTTAAAATTATTACAAATACATTTCATTTATTTACATGGTTTTTGGTGTAAACTACTTTGAACATGATAATTTAAGTGTGAAAAAAATTTGAAACTAAATCCTGTCTGCGGAATAAATGATCTGAAAACCACGAAGCAAGAAAACATTTTATAATTTTAGACATAGGTATATATTTTCTTGCTTCACGGTTTTAGATCGTTAAAAATACATGATTAAGTACATTGAAATAAGTTTTACACAGTAGTCACCTTATTGGTGATGTTCTTCAGAAAGGTCAGGTGCGTAGTACTCGCAACCGGCGGCGGCGTGCGTAAAACACTATGAATCAAAAACTGAATCATTTTGAAGGTTATTGCTAAACCATTGCTTCGTATGTTCAAAAAATTAGTCTGCTCAACAACGTAAATAACGCAATGAATGTTGTTGAACTGTCAAAATGAAAGCCATTACTATTGTTAGTGTGTTACGCAATTACCCCGCTGATGTATGAACATAAGCGAAGCAAAAGGAGTATGTAAGGATCGTAGCAGGTGGCGTTCTATAGTTTCTGCCTACCCCCATGGGAACAAGGCGTGAGTTTATGTAAGTTTTACACAAAATAAATGGGTTTGAAGACAATTTAAAAATACTGCAAGCTAATAAAATTACAGTTTGGAATTCTGTATCAACATTAGTTGAAAATACTACAGAAATGGAACGTTAAGAGGGACGGATTTTATAAATAAAACTATGTAGGTTGTAATTTTGCACCAAATAATAAATATGGGTAATTTACAAACTTATGAAATACTATTTTATTTACATGCTTATTATTTTAAGACAATATTAGCTAGTTGATTATTCAATATTGAGATTTACATTTGACTAAATAATCGTAGAAAATCGTAATGTTTAAGTTCCAAAAAATATATAAAAACACTGCAATTACGTAACGCACTCGTTATCACAATCGCTTTCAATTAGTCGATTGTTAAAAAAAAACTCGATTGCATTGCCAAAGCGATTGCCATTACGAACACGTCACGCAATACTGTACATGATTACGATTTAAAACAAACTTGATTTAAAGAAAAAGGTAATGTTTTCTATAATTCCATATTACAACTTGGTTTTCCTAATTTAGACTCACTATTAATTATTAGTATTATTACATAGCTATAAATTAGAAGTCTATAATTAATATTATAACTGTGTGACCAGAGATTTTTACATATTTTAAGAAGGAAAGAAAACAAACTAGGTCCGCCCGACTACATATTAAGCTATACACCCTAATTACGTAACACACTATCCATCACAATCTGAATCATTTTGAAGCCTATTGCTAATCCATTGCTTCATATGTTCGAAAAATTCTTCTGCTCAATAACGTAAATAACGCAATGAATGTTGTTGAACTGTCAAAATGAAACCCATTCCTACTGTTAGTGTGTTACGTAATTACCCCGCTGTATAAGCTGACCTCTCATTGTACGGAGAGTCTGTACAATGTGAGGTCAGCTAAAACTAGAAATGTATAGCTTGATATGTATCCGAGTGTACTTCACAATTTGAAATTAAATAAGGAAATCATGTTTTTAAGCTATTGCATAGCTTTTATCGCGGGCTTTGAGCGCGGCGACCGAATCAAGAAATTCCGTAACGAAAATAAAACCTAACACCCCCCACTCCGCCTACCATGTAGCTCGGCCGAGCGTTCGCTTAACGTATATGTATATGGTACGACTGTACTTGAATTAATATCAAAGAAAAAAAATACTGCAAATTAAATTTTAAAAAAAAATAATAATAATTGCATAAGTTGATAAAAAATGCTATGCAATAGCTTTACCGCGGCAGTCCCCGAGTGCCACACGTGTTTTGTTTTTAAGAAATTCCTAATTAGCAAACAATTTGTTTTTGAATTAAGTTGTTTACCGCTCTTTATTCTTTGCATACTTGGCGAATGAGAGCTAGATCGATATAAGTGTAAAAATTGAGACCGTCACGACCATAAAGTTAGTTTTTGAAACCAAGAGCGTAATTTGACAGGCGTAATGTCAAGCTCCTATACCTACTAAAACGCAAACACAAAAAGACTTATCGTTTAAAAAAAAAAAATTGTTTACAATAATGCACACTTGCTTTTCAAATTCACTTTAGACATTGGCAGAATAGTCGACATCGGCTTTGCTTGCCATAATAAAAAATAGAATAAAATAGACTTGATATGTCAGATTAATATCTGAGTTTAAAAAACGAACTTTAGATTTATGAAAGACTATGGTTACGACACTTTTGTAACGTAACAAAACTCTGCAAAAGCAGAAGGAACGTTCTAACAGGACACCTCTAGCTTTTTATTTTCTTTCATCCTCGCATTTTAACTCTCAATCACCCAAATCACTCTTGTCCCCTAAAACTACAGTGCTGATACTGATTCGATATTATTCTGATTCTGATACCGATTCTACCAATACAGGGAGTAGCCAAAAACATGGCAGATATGAATAAAAAAAAAAACTCATGGATCTCATAATAGAATCTCGAGTTATAAGCGCACTAAAGAGCAGACATACAAACAGACAGATGTTCTTGAAGGAAAGAATCAATTACTTATGCCTGTTTTCACTCACGCTAGGCAAACACCTAAATATTGTTGCGTTGTTGGATTTGAAGCGCTGAGCCGAGCGTAGAAAATCCAACAGTGCGTTTTTTAGGCATTTATTTCGGTGTAACCTAGTCTTAGTGAAAACGGGCATAAATATCGGTTAAATATCGGCTACAGAATACCTAATCTAGAAATCTTACCCAAAATATACAAAACACTGGTGCCGATTCTCTTGTACACCGAACTAAACTAAACTATTACAAAAAAATCTTGTTGTTGGTTAAGAGAATCTTAAAAGCTATTCTGCAGACAAGATTCTCTAAACTTAAAAACTTTTGACACAACAAAAATCGAGTTTGACAATCACTAAGTTGAGTAGACCATAGACCAAGATTTGTCGGAAATTAAAAATGATTCAAAGTGTAAAAAAACCTGAGTAAAATCAAATAATTATCTTTAATTTTTTATCAATAATTATTAAAATGAAATACAGGGAGCATAATGACGACGTAAACCAATAGGCAAAAAATGATTCAGGTAGCATGATTATTTTGCTATTTATTTCAGCGTAATAAATCTAATTTACTAATAAAAATGTGACTTCGAGAAAAGATAATCCGGTTTTTCGTTCAGTAAGTCGAAATTCTCCGGTATTCTCGTCGCGTAGGAAAATCCAGACTCAGACAAATTCAAGGACATCTCGAATTTGTCTGAGTCTGTCTGTTTCTTATGTCGTGAATCGACAACAGCTGCAATCACATAAGCTTCCATAATGATTTCCTCACCTCGACCTTGACTCACAAGCATTCAAACTTTCAGGAACTAGTAGAGAAATGTGCTTTGTAAATTATACGAATTTTAATCCATCCCTTTTTAATCGCGACTAAAAATAGTCTGATTTAATTAGACAATCAAAATTTTTGGTGAAAAACGGCAAATTCCGAATAGCTAAATTGAATAACTAAATGACATTAGTGCTGTCAAACTATAATATGGTTAAGTTTAGTCAATTTCATAATGGGAAACGTCATTTGAAAGGAATAAACCAAATTTTGGAGATTTTTAGTCTAGTTTAGAGAATTTTGTGACTAAAGAATCGGCACCACTATCCAATTTATGTTACAATAAAACTAATTACCACAAAAACACGTCATGTCACATTAATCTCCTCATCACTGGCGCTAGCGTCGCTGTCAAAATCATCTTCCTCCATATTTTGAAACGGAATTTCGCGGGAAAACAATTGACCGCCAGCCATTTTGTCTTCATAACCTCGAAATTCATTTGACGTTGTTGCGTAAACTTTTTTCATGTCTTCATTTGTTTCTTCGGTAGTTGGCGATAGTGGCGATAGTTTAGGCTTGTCTGCTTCAGCGTCAGAAAGATCTGGGTGTGGGTTGTTCTTGTTTGGTAGCGTTTGCTCGCGAGACCCACCTGATGCTAGGAGTTCCCGCTCTTTTGAGTTTCGCCATTTCATGCGGCGGTTTTGGAACCAGATTTTGACCTGAAAAAGAAAATGAACTTGTTAGTAATTGGAGTGAATTTAATGCATAAGCTCAAATATTGAGACTGGGGATTGGTCTGAAATATAATATTATAATCACGGACTAGAACAAAAAAAGGACTCCGCGCCGCGCATATCGAAAGTGAAGTACCGTGCCGATCTATGTGTGTGTGTGCGTGTGTAAATAAGTGTCTTACTTATGATATGTTATTCCTTAACACTGTTTCTGGGATGTAGAATTATTTTTACACCATTTCACAGCACAAGAAGGGATTATTTTATTTTATTACTTGACGTAAACAGCAAGTAAAATGACGCCGTAGTGCTGCGTAATGGCGGCCGGTCGGCACCTTATGATGTAAATGTGTGCGTGTGGCATGTTTGTACAAACGGCATACTTATAGTGCTTCACTTTCAATACGCGTGGCGCGAAGTCCTTCTGTTTTTTCTAGTCCGTGATTATAATATGTGGTTTGGTTGTAGGTTAGGCAGTCACAGAATTAATAGGGTACCTATTAAGTGGGTAGGTATGGAGGTGAATGATAATCACAATTCACAGGGTGAGAATTGTGAATACCTGTTGTGAGAGGTATTTTAAGTATCAAAATCAAAATATTTTATTTCACATAAACCTACATGTGCTCTTATGAAACGTCAGAAGCTAGGTGCACGGTTCCAATTGGTCGTTTCCTATGGAGACGAGCCGGCAAGAAACTCCACGGTTACTCTTTTAAAAATAATTGGCTTTGTCCCTGTTTTCAAATTACAGTGATAATAGGTATGGGGGAGGACAGTGTAGGCCTATCAACAAGTAACAGGTACTTAATCAAATAGAAAAAGTTCTACAAATCTACAGTCTACAAGTTAGGCTTACAACGTTCTCACATTCACAACATATAGAAGAATCTATATAAGCACAAGCATAATCAGCCTATAATGTTCCCACTGCTGGGACACAGGCCTCCTCTCAGGCGCGCCCAGTGCGGTTTGTTAGATGTCACATGTCTTCGAATTTTTGGTTTTAGGACATACCGGTTTTCTCACGATGTTTTCCTTCACCGTTTTGAGAGCAGTGGTGATGAAATTATTTATACAAAAGTAAAGCGCCTGCCTGGGTTCGAACCCACGACTTACAACTCGTAAGTCATGGCCGATACCACTGGGCCACCACTGCTCTCTCGAATCTATATAAAATATAAATAAAATAATAAAACAAAAGGCAATTAAATTTTTTTGTTTATATTAATTTATCCCCGTTAAAACTATGGGTTTTATAAATCTAGGTTATCATTGACAATCCCATGTGCCGTTAAGCAAAAGGCTAATCCACAGAGCTTGAAATTCTGTTCACAATCACAATTCACACCCTAAGCGATACAGAGCGTTAAGCCCGCTAATAAATGTTTATCCCATATTAATAACAATCATTCATTTTCACAATAATGTATTAAAAAGGCATCACAAAGTTTTATACCGTTGCCAAAAAGAAAAAAAAAGTCATTATCGTCAAAATTATCATCATTGACAGCAAAAACGGCGCGAAACATTACTTTTTTTTAATACCTTATACACTTTTTTCGCAAATCGATTTCTCATTTGTATCGTAAAAATCGTTTTATATTTTTTCCGACAAAAATTCTAACAGTTTTACGGAATAAATAGCGAGTAACGCTGCATTGTGTTTGACGTCGCATGTTATTGATGGTCGGAGGCGGGGCCGTGCGGGTGTGTTCCTTTGCCTGCGCTGTATTTAGAAAAAAAAAGTTGACGTTTGACCGCGCGCGCGGTTTTTGTTGTGATTCTATTCTCGTATTTTCTTTTACTGGGCAATTTTTTTACGCCTTTATGTAATTTTTGTAGCTGTAATATTAATAAAAGAGAATATTACCCGTTCTATAAGTAGCTTCGCAATTTATAATTTCGAAGTTAGTAAATATTCATGAATACCTACCTCCTACCTACCTATTCATGAACCTATCATATTTAAATCATACAATGTGTTCCTTTGAATTGATATTGAGAATATCACTCAAAGTAAAGAAAACTGTATCTATTTCAAGATTTTCAAGCTATGATTTTTACACATTTTACCAACTATGGTAAAATTTTTGTATTTTTTTTTTTGGACTTTTTTTTGCCGAAGTTTTTCATTTGTACTAACAAATGAAAAACTTTGGCAAAAAAAAATGACCATAAAATATGAAAAAGTCACATGATTTTATAATCGCCATTTCGTTAATGTTTCTTTCCCAAAGCAATGGAGATTACATTTGTCTATGAGGTCATTCGAATTCATTCGATTCCATTCATTGCGATTACAATCCAGCTCCATCGCCACTACCACAGTGATGGCCGCTAATTTGACAATAAAAATGAACATGTCATATTTTCAACAAAAGAATAAAAAAAATGATCCATCATTCGATTGATGACGTGTAGGCGTGAGATACGGTTAATACGACTATTTTATTGAAAATATTGTAATGTCATTCTTGCTTTGTGGGTTGGTAGACAAAGTTAAGCTATTGCATAGCTTTTACCGCGGGCTTTGAGCGTGGCGACCGAATCAAGAAATTCCGTAACGAAAATAAAACCTAACACCCCCCACTCCGCCTACCATGTAGCTCGGCCGAGCGTTCGCTTAACGTGTATGTATATGGTACGACTGTACGAAGCTCGCACGGATCGAGACGAGCTGCTCCGAAATCGGACGAATACGTAAGCAGATTGCATAAGTTGATAAAAAATGCTATGCAATAGCTTTAGCGCGGCAGTCCCCGAGTGCCACACGTTTTTTTTTTATTATCTTTCGAAATCAGTGTTCAGCAATTATTTTCATGTATTATATGATTTGCGTCATAAGGCTGCTGGCACGGACTAGAAAAAAAAGAAGGACTCCGTGCCACGCGTATCGAAAGTGAAGCACTATAAGTATGTACAAACATGCCTCACGCACACATTTACATCATAAAGTGCCGTTACGCGGCACTACGGCGTCATTGTAGGTACTGTTTACGTCAAATTATTAAACATTTTTACAGAAAAAAAAACAACCGACTTCCAAAAAAAAAACACTACGAGGTGAAAAATAACTTTAATTTCGGAAGTCAGTGTCTTTGGTTTTGTATTTTCGTTTTTTGCCAGTGACTTTCGAAATTAAAGATATTTTTAACTTTTTTTTTTTTTTTTTGGAAGCCAGTTTTTTTTTTGTTGTTGTTTGTTTTTAGTTCTGATCCAAAGTTTTTGAGTTATCCTTAATACTGCGTATCTTTTTCCACTTAGTTTAAGTATATTGATGATGTTTTAATAATTTCCTGTCACGGTTATTTACATATCAAGTAGTGGTATACGAATGTTTGTGGGGTAGGTACCACATCTAAAAAGTGAAAAATAAAAACTTTTTTACAAAGAAAACAACCGACTTCCAAAAAATACAAAAATAACGTGAAAAATAACTTTAATTTCGGAAGTCGGTGGCCAAAAACGAAAATACAAAACTAAAGACACCGACTTCCGAAATCAAAGTTACTTTTCACGTATTTTAGTGTCTTTTTTGGAAATATTTTTTTTTGAAGTCGGTTCAAAATTAAACAGCCAGCGTAAACAATGGCCGACCAAAGAACAGCACGATTGTTCAGATTTCATCACGATGTTAACTGTTCAGTTTTAAGAGAGTAATCTTGCGATAACTTTCAGCATGACAGTCCCAATTTACCGGTCCTTTTTTTTATCAAAAAAGTATACTCAATACCCTTAAAAAACTACTGTCTTCATGAGATAATTAGTAGCTGGCAGATGACATCTCTATTCACGAAATGAAACGCCAAAATCAATTTGCCAGATCACCGTAAAAATAAAACGTTTAAAAATCGAATCACATTTTTTTCAAAAACAATTTTCTTTTACGAAATGACAAATGGCGTCCGCCGATTGCCCGTAACCAATCAAACTGATCGATGTTCGCACCCGATTCAAATATCGAATCATTTGTCAAACTTTTAAATATGGCGATGTTTTTTTTATGCGCGCCAATTTTCATTGTGTCAGATTGAATCGTTAAAAATCTTGACAATCTTTTATCGAAAAATGGGAATAAAGTAACATACGCTGCTGGGTATAATGATTGTTGATTTTCATGGTTTTCAATACGGTCTATGTGAATTTTAACTCGATATAACATGCTGTCGATTTAAACCCACAATGAACTAACGGTCTTGAAGTTAAAACATGTTCCCTGTGACAATTTGTCAGTTTTGCATTATTACATGCGTGCAGAAATAATCTGTGAGAAGTAATCACAATCTTGAGCATAGAAAAAAAGCCCTTATAAAAAAATCCTGGAAGGTGCTTTCAGCGAACGAGCGTACTATAAAATGTAGATATGAAAGATTTCGCTTAAAAGTAGTCCGTAGCCGACTGCAGGCAGCAACGGCAGGTGACGTGTCGCCGTGACACTATTGGTTTTTATGTATTTCTATGAAATACCTTCCGTAGCTAGTGACACGTCGTTTTCATAGAAATACATAGAAACCAGTACTGTTGTCTGCTGCTGCTGCCTGCAGCCTTGTACCTTTACAATATCCGCTCATTTTGTCTGGAAATGATAGAAAACAACCGGCATGATTGACATATTTTTATTTTATTTATTTGGGACAAAAAACAGTTATACATTACAGATTTTACAAAAAGTAGTTATATTGCAGTCAAAAAAACGTATAACCAACACTATTGTCCACGAAGTGACATTGGAGTATGAAAACGAACGCATATACGTTAAATGAAAAAAAAAACATATTTAGAAGAAAAACACTATAATTATACCGACGAATCGAAAGAAGCGGATGACAAGAGGGCCTAGACAAAGTAACATTCGATTAGTGATGACGCTAGTAGAAACGCCAAAAAATCAATGGGGTTCATATAAGCTATCGAAATGTCACGTGATCATAGGTCAACGAATAGAAATTAACTAGACAATGTTAACAGCATTCGATTCTATAAAACAAATCGACGATCGATTACTGTCATAGAGATGCGTAGCCAAGTGGCACTTTTTGACAAGTGTTATCGCTAATTTACGATTGGTATGATGGAAACATTAGCGAAAGCGATAACGATTGTAGAAATAGAATCGCTCCGAAGCGAATGCCATTTTTCTAGGCCCTAAGAGCATTCGTCTTAAAGGCGACTTGCAAGAGATTGTGAAACCCATTCTTTTAAAAGATTACGACAGCGTGAAAATATCAAAATCAGTGCATTGTGAATTATAAGGTTTCATGATATGAACATAAAAATGTTAGTGTTAAAGTTTCATATTGAGACTAGAAGCAACAAAATTCGATCTAAACAAAAGCGGCCATACGAGTATTCCTCTAGATCGTATTTTGTTGGTACGGTCTCAATATGAAACTTTATACAAGGTATTAGAAAATTCTAGACACACTCACCGAGGGTGCTTATTGAGCCGTTATTCAAAATTCCGTCTCAGTCACGAGATAATATTATTTTAAAGGAGTGGCGCTAGTGGACCCGTGTGCGCCCTCTTAAAGGCAGCTGAACGGCATTACGGCACACAGGTAGTATCCCGGTATTACCGTCATCATCATCATTATCATCATCAGCCTATATTCGTTCACTGCTGGACGTAGGCCTCTTCTAGTGAACGCCACTAAGCCCGATCCTCGGCTCTGCTCATCCAGTCTTTACCAGCCGCCTTTCGCAAGTCGTCACTCCACCTGGCCGGCGCGTCCCACACTACGTTTGCCTAAACGCGGTATCCACTCTAAAACTCGTTTTCCCCAACGATTGTCGGTTCTGCGAGAGATGTGACCAGCCCATTGCCACTTCAGCTTGCTTAGTCTTTGGGCTATGTCGGTTACCTTGGTTCTCTGGCGGATAACCTTGTAGTAACCGGTAGTACTGTACTGTGGTATAATTTCCAACCTTCATGCGGGCGAAGACGGGAGCAAAAGCTGCTTACATTCAGCGAATAGCTTATAGCTACTTACATAACCATCACATAGTTGTTACCTACGCAGTCTGTATGGTCGCTAGTAAGTTAAGCTACACAAAACTGTCAAGTTTCTCCAAACGATTTTAAATCTTAAAATGTTGATGGTTAAATTCAAAATCGAATGAGAAACTTTGACAGTTTGTGATAACTTAATGTGCTGGCGAATGTACATCAAAATAAGTACAAATAATCGCTGGAAAATTACTTTTAATTTTGGTGTAAAAAAAATCGCTGTTTACCGCAGCGTCGTAACGGTGATTTTTGCGCACGCAAAACAATCGTATTTATGGGTGTATGTAACGGTACAGGGATAGCGGAAGTATTTAAACTTAAGTTATAATAAAACATAGAAAAAAAATTGTTTTAAAAAATTCTCAGCAAAAGTTGAAACTTTGACCTTCAATATCTCCGTAACCAGAAGGTTCCCAGGTATGGTCCAGTACAAAAATATGATCACAATGACGGGAACAACAAATGACTCTTGGCTTCGTTTAAGCGTCTTTTTAGACCCTGTATTATCTCAAAATCCACAACGATAACGAAAACTCTCAAACCCACAGCACCAGGAAGCCGAGAAGCAAAAGATCTCTGTAATCTACTGACCCTCCCCTCCCCCCTCAGACGGGTCCCATAGACCCTGGCGTGAAGGGTGGCGACAATATGCCGCTAGCAGATGACGCCGGCCCTTTTGCGAGTAGGGATGTGGGAAGCAAGGAGTTATTATCGATATTTAGCGTTTTGTTATTATATATACTAATGTAATAAAGCTGAAGAGTTTGTAATTTGCACGCGCAAATCTCTGGAACTACCGTCGGATTTGATAAATTATTTTTTGCATTTTATAGCCCAATTCTTGAGGAAGGGCCCCCTAAGAGCGGAGCTAAAAGAAAAAGGGTCAGAAAGAACGCTAAGTGAAAGCGAAGTAATAGCGCGGGCGGGCGATGCGTCGCGACGTGGAGAGGGCGTGGGAGTTCAAAAAAAATGTGGCTCTTATTTTAGTATATTGCGTATCTTACGACTTCCACGCGAACGCAGTTTTGTGCCCACACACATAATCAGCCTATGATATTTCTACTACTGGGACACAGGCCTCCTCTCAATGAGAGGGAGTGGGCCATAAACCAACAGGCGGGCCCAGTACGGGTTGATGGATGTTACAAGTCATGCTGGTTTTCTCACGATGTTTTCCTTCTCCGTTTTGAGAGCAGTGGTGATGAAATAATTTACACAAATTAATGCGCCTGACGGGGTTCGAAGCTACGACCTACAACTCGTAAGTCGCGGCCGTTTCCACTGGGCCACCACTGCTCCTCGAATCCGACAGCGAATATCAAATAATAATATCGATAAAATTACATCGATCCTCAACACAACACTACAAGAGACAGGGGTTCGCCGGCTAAGTATTAATTACTTTTTGACATATTCACTTTTATTACAATTTATACGGAATAGAGATGTAACGCGTGAAACTGACATTAAACGAAGGGAGGAGGAATTATAGTTTATTACTTGTTATGATTAAATGGAATCACTTTCTTTCTTGCTTCTCCCATTTTTATGGTGTTTTGTTATTAATAATGTCATGTCAAACGTGTCACCAAGGGCAAAATCGAAATGTCATTTATTCAAACTAGGCTGGGTAACAGCACTTTTTGAACGTCAAAATGACATAACACAGTCTCCCAAAACGCCCGCCCTTCACCACTTCCTAGTGCTTTTGCTGGAAAGAGGGGTTCTGTTCAGTTAGAAAGGTATAATCCATGGTCTAAAAAACAAGGTCTGGCATTCCGGGAGTGACACATGCTGACGTCACTATCCAGTTGCCACTTTATTGCAACAAAACACGAATTACGGAAACATTTTCAGTCACCATTCTGTGAAAAAATATATTTATAGCATTTAAATTGTCGTTTCGTTTTTCTAATCAAGTGACACAATTCAATTTAAACATATACCAACGTAATTGTTAGTTAAAACCTTATTGTTTTATCGGATTCGCACAGGTAATAAAGGCGGTTGGGGAGTTATTATTACACACTACTGGTAACACAGCGGTGATAACGTAGGCTTGTGTCACCCTGTTTCTCGGAATGCTATACCTGGCGAAGTATATTATTATACCATGGTATAATCTAAAACAAGATTTTAAATTTAACCCCTACGGCATCTTAGGACATTATTTAATAAACACTCAAGTGGGGAGCTCTAAATGTAATATCGTTTAAAAAAAAACAATTCAAGTTTTTCATTTAAAAATAAGTTAATGTCATGTTAATCCATCAAGAAAGAAAAAAATCTAGAATAAGAATTGATGATTTCGAAAGTGGTAATCAGTTCAGCACTTTCCAAAACAATCAAATAATGGTCAATGAGCATGAATGAAATTGCCACATTGAACGTCATTGCAATTATGATACTTAATATAGCAGCGGAATGGGGGCTATCGTTTTTGTGCTCACCAGCTGGCGCCACTGGCGTGTAAGGTCCTGTTTCTGTAGTTTTACTTGATGTTTTGGATATGTTTTAGTACCTATAAATTCATATTATGTTTATTTCATTACATTTTAAAACTTCAAATGAATATTTAGATTATAATGTTCCTAAAATTGGCAAGCATGAAGCAGACAAATCTTATTCTTCCTTCAAATGCTGCGAAATTAGATCCTAACTTTTTATTTAAAATCTAAAGCCATAATTAATCAAGAATGGCACAACCATTACAACAATTATGAATCGGGTAGTATTTAAACGCAAATCAAAAAATATCCTTTTTCTATGCAATAAGATTCCGAATTCCTATCAAAATTACTGATTGCACAGCAAAATATTCAACTCAAAATATCACTAAACACACTACAATTTATTTTCGCAGCGTACAGCGATTTTTCCTAAAGCAAAAGCTTTTTCATCAATTTATTTTCTATTCCCAACGAGTACCACATTTTTTTAAATAAAAAATCTATTACTAACGAATACCAAAGCGTGACTTTTTGTACACTCAGCTACACAAAGTTTTATTTAAATTGCGTTTCACCGAAATCTAGGGTAATCTAAATATAGGGTTAGGGTTAATAAGCTGGTCGACGGAGCCCCGCTTCGCGGGGCTCCTATTTCTGTCTAAAGGGTTTAAAGGAACCTAACCAACCGAACCTCGGGATGCCACTGACGTCGACCATCTAGGGTTAGTATTTTCGGGAACATTTAGGTATTGGATGGGAATAGGGCATTTTTACGACAAACGGCTGATCGGAGACAAATACATAATACTCACACGCTATGAATGTGAGTATTATGTATGTACGGTCTGGTTGATTTGCTGTGCAGTCAGTATTTAATTTGCTGTGCAGTCAGTATTTAAATGATGGAAATAAATTGATAGGTGATTATTTATTTGATGTGCAATTAATAATATCCCTTATGAATCATTCGTTAAAATCCGTGATATAAATCCAGCAAACAGTGAACGTTCAGTACATTTGACATTTAGAGACCCTACTCTACACTAGCGCCTCTAGCGGCGAACTCAAGCGCGGTAGCCCTCATTACATGCATTCAAGAGCTTGTCGGAAAAATCGGTAGGAGGTATGTTTATGGTATGCACAGCTGAAATATAATTTTACAAGTTTTGTTAAACCATTGTATTTATAACAACCACAATATTTGCGTAAAAGATATATTTACAAAGGGTTAGCAACAATGTTTACAATCATTTGAATACAGTTTAATTTGAATAGTAAAAATTAAACAAACATGACATGTGTCAATCAAAAAGTCAAATACTAAAAAGAGATAGACAGATACAGGTTTTTGTAGAAAGAAAAGGATAGAGCGAAACTATGTTAGAATAGAAGTCAAATTCAAAAGCAAACATTCGACCAGTGGGAAAGAGATAGGAGATTTTTGTGACAAGTTAGAGAAGTACAGATAGACTAGGCGCTGTAAAAATAATGTTTTTGCAAACAGAACGCGGCAAAAAGTCCGAACAAAAAGGTCCCGTATCCATAAATAAATAAATGCAAATATTTGAAATTGGAACGCCGTGAATGTAAACACAGAGCAGTTTGAATATTCATTCGAAATATGAATATTTCAGATATGGCGCGGTCCGAGGATGAAAATCAGATTCATTGGGTATAGGTACCCAGCTATCATAGGGTTTGATTATTATCAATATGGCTGAATAGCCAATGTTTGGTATATTTACGAGGTTCACCGATAGCTTAGGGACTTGTGGCTAAATTATAACAGTCGCAGGGCTCGATCGAAGGTTAAGCTACGCTTGCCGCGGTCAGTTCGTGGATGGGTGACCATCCTTTTCATATCGAGACCCCTCCGTGCCTCGGAAAGCACGTTAAGCGTTTGGTCCCGGCTGTCATTTTTAGACGTTTCATCTTTGACAGTCGTTACGGGTAGTCAGAAGCCCGAAAGTCTGACAACCAGTCTTACTAAGGAGTATCGTGTCACCCAGTAACTGGGTTACGGAGGTCAGATCGTATCGTGTATCCCAGTAACTGGGTTGTGGGTCGCTTCGTGTGAAATACTGGTATTCAGCTGCATCCGGTTTGACTGGAAGCTGACCCGAACATAGGTGGACTAAGACTAAGCAGATGATGATGTTTTAGGCCGCTACAAATGGACGAAAAGCCTGTGTTACAATATCAAAGGACCTAGATAATGTAACATTCGATAAACGATGACGCAAATCGAAAAGCCAAAAAAATTATAAGGTTGACATAAGCTATCGAAATGTCACGTGACCATAGGTCAACGAATAGAAATTAACTAGACAATGTTAACATCATTAGATTCTATGAAACGAATCGACAGCGTCGAACGATTACTTCCATAGAGATGCGTAGCCAAGTGGCACTTTTTGACAAGCGTTATCGCTAGTTTTCGATTTGTATGATGGAATCATTAGTGAAAGCGGTAGCGATTGTAGAAATAGAATCGCTCCGAAGCAAATGCCATTTGTCTAGGCCCTCTCGCTGGATAGGTACGCTACCCCTATCCAGCTAGAATTTACAAATTATCTGTTTTGAAAAAAAATAAGCGGAACATATATGGAGTTGGTGAAAAGGACATAATATTTTATGTTTAAGCGCTGGTTTTCAGCGACAGCCGGCGTTGACGTGATGACGTCAACCAGTGCAGCATACGAAAAGATAAAAATAAGAAATAAAATAAATATACAATACCTAGTTCTAAATGTCTATAATATAAACATAATATTAATAAAAAAAATCTTGTCAACAAACAGTTCCATCAGATGCGAACCATATACACATACATACATAAACTCACGCCTTCTTCACATGGTAGTAGGCAGAAACTACAGAACGCCACCTGCTACGATCCTTACATACTCCTTTTACCTCGTTTACGTTCATACATCTGGTAATACACGCACGCCGGTTGCGAGTACTACGCACCTGACCTTTCTGAAGTACATACGGTAAGAAAAGTAAGAAATCTCTCATAAAATCAATATATTATGACCAACGTTTATTCATACAGCCCCTAGGCGGTATAGGCATACGTCAGACATACCTTTGCCACCCCCGTCCTTATATATTAAAACATTATCGAACATACACCCACATGAAACTCAATTAACCGAAAACCATATCGTTTTTAACACGAAATAATATAATAATTATAATTAAATACGAAGATAAGCCTACAAGAACATCAAACGCGTTTAAATTATAATCTATTGTTGTACCATAGACAATTAATTAATTTTAACAATGGCGCAGATTAGATGGCGGGAGAAGATATTATGATGGCGGGAGTTAGTCGATTCAAGGAGAATTTAGTTAAATTATTAGGTTCTATATGATTAAATCTTTTTTTGCTTTTTATAGGGGTAAATTGAAGTGGGTTCAATGACTTCAGGCAGAGCGCGTACCACGGGGTCTACACCTTAAGCACGATATCCGTAATTTCGGCCGAAGTTACGAGAGATTTCTACTCAGTGTTACAAACGGACAGAAGATTAGTCTCGGACCCGAGGAATAAATGACACCACGATTTGACACTTGTCCTTTCTCCCGAATACTCCCGATGTGTTTGTGCCTGTCCAAAAAAGTTAATTAAGGGGACTACAGGTCTTAAACGCAAGTTTTATAATGCGTAAAAGTATATGATCCACTGCAGTAAATAAAATCAGAAATATATGATATTCTTCAGGATATATGCTATTTAGATAGTGTGTTGTAAACATAATACAACAAATTTCATATTATAGAAAAAAATCACGAAGATACCTCTAAAAAATTATTTTGGTGATTTGACATGCAATCATTCTGATTTTTTGTCAGATTATTCTACAAGCAAATATTTAATTTTTTTAATCCAATCAATAGATTTTTTGTAAATAGATAATTGCTTCCTATTTTGCAATAAATTACCAGCGTTGTGTCATCGCGCTTCTCTTTCTTTTCTATGCAATCCGACAGTGACCGCGCTTTAGCTGTTGTCAGCCTTTTAATCAGCACCCTAATTACGTAACACACTATCTATCACAATCTGAATCATTTTGAAGCCTATTGCTAATACATTGCTTCATAAGTTCGAAAAATTTGTCTGCTCTACAACGTAAATAACGCAATGAATGTTGTTGAACTGTCAAAATGAAACCCATTCCTACTGTTAGTGTTTAACGTAATTACCCCGCAGGTGTAGAATACACTGATGGACTTAGAGAGTACGGTCCCTGATTCTAATATTCTAAGCTTGGGTAGTACCCATCGGTAATTGGGAAGAACGGGAAGTCCGGAATGGGCAACATCTTACTTCGCCAGTACCTTACAACTTGCAGCAGTCGTTTCGAAAGGTAACACATCAATATACGACACTTATTTTTAAATGTCGCAGCATCATGCTGAGATTGGCCTTTTGGCCTCGTACAGGACTTTGTTGTTATTTTCATTTTACTTTTGTTAAGCTATTACATAGCTTTTAACGCGGGCTTTGAGCGCGGCGACCGAATCAAGAAATTCCGTAACGAAAATAAAACCTAACACCCCCCACTCCGCCTACCATGTAGCTCGGCCGAGCGTTCGCTTAACGTGTATGTATATGGTACGACAGTACTTGAATTAATATCAAAGAAAAAATAATGCATAATAAATAAAAAAAATAAAAATTAATTATAATTGCATAAGTTGATAAAAAAATGCTATGCAATAGCTTTACCGCGGCAGTCCCCGAGTGCCACACGTCTTTTTTTTTTGTTATTGTGATTACTTAGACAAACAAATTGTAAATAAATAAATAATTTCAAATCATACACACATAAGATCTCACATCGACAATTTAAGCCCCCTTATCACGACCACATAAAACTAAACTACACAAAAATTCTCGAACTAAACTCGACATAAATAAAGGTATGCGCCCATGGGAGTATCGTATCCGCAATCTTGGGCGCTGCTTGCATCTGACATTAAATAATTGTTGGCCGGGCGGATATCCGCGTTCGGAACGTATAGAGGCGGACGGATATTGTGTTCCGATTGTTTAGTTATTGGGAAATAGTGGATTATTGTTTTTTTCGATGGTAGGCAAAAGAGTGATTGCGTCTCTTGTTGGCTGAATCAGCATAATTTAAACTTCAGGATCTGAATTGGTAGACAAAAAACTGTGGATGGTTACCGTGACTACACCAGCAAAGTATGTGTTTCCTGAAATAATTGAGGCAATTTTTATTTCCGAGAGTGATTGGTATGAATTAATGATCTCTTTCACTAGCTTAATTTTGAGTGATTTTGATGACAAGGACGAAGCCAATGTTTGGTAGAACATTTTCAATTTAAAGAGGGCCGTCATAAGTAGAGGGTAGCTTACTTTAAATTGAGTAGGGACAATCAAATATTTCAAGGCAATTGATGACGTGAAATGAGAAGAACAAGACGAAGAACGAAACGTAATACAAAACAACTTTAAAGTAAGCAAACAATACAACGTCAACTCATACTACAACAAAATATTACATGTTTTATAGTCATTGATGTCTAAAAATCGATGAAATGAAATAATAAAAATAACGACATGACGACGTTTTGAGGTAGCGTGGTGAACCCAGAGGGCTTAGACAAATGGCATTCGCTTCAGAGCGATTCTATTTCTACAATCGCTATTGCTTTCGCTAGTGTTTCCATCACACGAATCGAAAACTATCGATAACGCTTGTCAAAAAGTGCCACATGGCTACGCATCTCTATGGAAGTAATCGTTCGATGCTGTCGATTCGTTTCATAGAATCGAATGTTGTTAACATTGTCTAGCTAATTTCTATTCGTTGACCTATGATCACGTGACATTTCGATAGCTTATTTCAAACCCATACATTATTTGGCTTTTCTACTAGCGTCGTCGCTAATCGAATGTTAGTTTGTCTTGGCCCTCTGGACCCATGAATATAAACCTCTTTTTAACCAACTTCAAAAAAAGGAGGAGGTTCTCAATTCGACTGTATTTTTTTATAGGTGTGTTACCTCAGATCTTTTTTCTAGGTGAACTGATTTTGATGATTCATTTTTTATTTGAAAGCTGGTGCTTCTCATATGGTCCCATATAAATTTGATCAAGACCTGACCCGCAGTTTCTGAGTTATCCTTAATAATGCGTACTTTTTCCACTTAGTATATATTGATGATGTTTTAATAACTTCCTGTCACTGTTATTTACATATCAAGTAGTGGTATACGAATTTAGAGTGGGGTAAGAACTACAGCTAAAAAGTTAAAAATAAAAAACTTTATTACAAAAAAAAAACAACCGGTTTCCAAAAACAACTCTACAAAGTGAATAATAACTTTAATTCGACTTCCGAAATTAAAGTTATTTTTCACTTTGTAGCGTTTTTTTTTTTGAAGTCGGTTGTTTTTTTTATGCATTTTATTGTACAAACAACTCTATGTCAATAATACAACAAAACCCCAACATGTACTTATTAAGTTTTTTAAAAGTCATTGATGCCCTAACAAAAATTTTATTAGGTGGGTACTCTTTTAATCAAAACTCTTATAAAATATTCAGCTCCTGCCGGGTCTATTCGCTAACAGTCTGTAGAGAGAGGGGGAAGCGTCGTAGAAATTTATTTAATGATGACCAACCATCGGGATTTTTGTGAGATCATGAAGACATTTTGCAAGTGTTGGCATTTCTGAGTATTTTTAGGTTAGAAATCAGTTTACGTAGCAAAAGGAGTATCTAAGGATCGTAGCAGGTGGCTTTCTACAGTTTCTGCATACCCTCATGGGAAGAAGGCGTGAGTTTATGGATGAATGTACCTTTTTCGTTAATTTTTTTTGGGTGGGTAATCATCAAATGACTTCTCCCGCTCTGGACGGAGCAGACTTTTACTGACTAAAACCCATCCGTGTTCCTTCAGTTGCCTGTGCTCCAGGGCCACGGAAACTCTTTCGAACAATCCGCGACCCCGGCAGGAAATGTTTTCCCTATTGATAATCTGATCCTTGTTTCCGTAAACATTGCTATAATAGCCATAGGCATCTCTGGACAAATTAAGGTTGAATGACATTACCTATAAGTACGTTTACCCCGAAGGAGTCAAATGATAATAATAATTTGATTTCTGTAAGTAGGTTGGTACTCGTACAAACACTTTTACACGTCAATCATATTTTAATAAAAACTAGATGAAGTCGGCATTTCCTATCTGACTACTCTAAGAAGAAAGGCCGAAACAAAGGTCACAGTGAGGTCACAGTCTCTTTTAAAATCCAAACATAATCTTGGTCAGATCATGTGAAGGCCATGTAGATTTGTCTGAAATTGTATTTTGAGGAAAAACAACACAGATTGAGTGGACCTGTCCAGTCAGTGCACGCATTTGTCAGTAATCGTGCAGCTCAACTCTGAACTTACGGAGCTCAACGATTCGACGAACAATACCAAAGAAAGGACATTTGGGTAGGCCACAAAAATTACTCAAACTGCCAGACCATGATTAAAATTAACTGAGAAGGAGAAAAAACAAAGCAACAATGATCCACATAGTCTTCACATTCACGGACAGGGGCCTACTCTCTTGATTCTGTCAACGAAGACACGGGCACGTCCGAAAGTAGTTTGAAACTTAGTAGTGAACCCTACACCCGATTAATTAACTTTCTCGGACAAGTAAAAACACATAGGGAGAAAGGACAACCGTCTCATCGTGGTGTCGTTCATTCTTAGGTCGGGTCACAAACCAATCTTATGTCCGGAGGTGATACGGAGTAGGAAATGCCCGTAACGTTGGCCGAAACTACGGATTTCGTCCTTAGAGCGTAGATCTAGAATTAGAAATTAGAGGATTATATCCTAGATTAGAATGCTTGGAAACATGCTGGTCCTGCTCCATAGGACAATCTAGAGTCTAGACAAACTCAAACTGATTGCTAATTTAATTGTATAATTTATAATTTTTATGACATTGATTTTTACAGTATGTAGGTACTTAACTACTTTAACTCACACACTAAATTATTACTTGTTAAAATTTTGGAAAAATCATCTACTTTTCAATATTTGTAAATATGTGAGCACCATGTAGGTATCCATCACATAATGAATTTACCTGTCATTGCATTATATTTAATTCTTTTTACCTATTGTGGTATAGTAATTTTATTCTAGGTTTATAGAGGTATGAGGAACAGGGTGTAAAGTTCACTCAAACCTCCATAGAAAAGGGAGGATCCTCCGACCAGACGGGTGTCGTGTCTGGTGGGCAACTGCCCGACGGTTGATGTCGGGATGTTGTATATATGCTAGTTGCGCGGTAAACTCTGATTGCGCGATGCAGGATTTTGCGTGACGTTAGTCTGACGCGTAGCTCGCATGTGGCGTTGTAGATGCCGCTACATCACTCCCCCCCGGAGACCGGAGGTCGATAGTGGGCTGAGTCGTGTATCTTGCGATGCTTGCCAGGGCCAGGTGAGGTTCCAGTGAGTCGGAACCGGGTGCCGCATAGTTCGCGGTGAGTCGGAACTGTCTGCGAAGATTCCCCAGTGAGTCGGGGTGGCGCTGCGTTATGCTCCAGTGCGTCGGATGTGGTACAGCGCCGAGTTGAGGCTGACTGCTGGCGTCGACCAGGAGAAGGTTTGAAGGCTCTGCTTGTGGACCGGCCGAGAGTGCAGTGTGCTGTGCCATGGTTGCTGATGAGGCTGAGGGTGATGACCAGGTATGCGCGGTCGCAGCATGCTGGTGGTCAGGATACCCGTTGAAGCCGTAGGTGCTGGCTGGCTGTGTGACTCGCCGCTCGAAAGCTTGAAGGAAGTGATGATGACGTCACGCTGATGTACTTGCACGAAGGCTGCGCTGACGTTCATTTTTCGGGGTCACCAGTATAGGGGTATGAGGAACAGGGTGTAAAGTTCACTCATACTCTATGGAAAAGGGAGGATCCTCCGACCAGACGGGTGTCGTGTCTGGTGGGCAACTGCCCGACGGTTGATGTCGGGATGTTGTATATATGCTAGTTGCGCGGTAAACTCTGATTGCGCGATGCAGGATTTTGCGTGACGTTAGTCTGACGCGTAGCTCGCATGTGGCGTTGTAGATGCCGCTACAGGTTCATCGTCTTCACATATAATTATATAATTAATGTGAACCTACATAATATTGTAAAACATTTTAAAAGAGTAACGGTGGAGTTTCTTGCCCATTCTTCTCCATACGAAACTACCTTTTGGAAGGGGCAACTAGAATCAATTCTATTTTTTTGTAAATTTTGACTTTCAAAAGTGCCTTTTATGTGCCTATTTGAAATAAATGATTTGACTATGACTTTGATCCCCAGGAACGTGACTAATGTACTATATTACTACTGCCATTCTCAACGAGTTTAAGTTTTTTTTTTTTTTTAAGTTTAAGTTTTCTTTATTGGCTAGGAATCATAATGAAAACCTAAGCGTGAAGATTAATATCTAGTGGCTCTGTGAGCTGTAGATAGGGTTGCCAACCATACTTTATAATAACGTATTCTACGTTATTTTCGATAAATATACTTTATACTTTGGCATACAAATAACGTATGCGAAACTACTTTATATCTAATCTTTACTGTGATGCGTAAAACGACACTATTGAACATTTCTCTAGTTTGTTTACTGAACTATTTGTCGATACTGATGAGTCAAAAAAGAAAATCTATTATTATTGATAAAGATATTTCAGAGAAAAATACTGTTGGTAACTATGGCAATACCTGATACCTAACCAAATGACAAAAAAAAAACATTTTTTATTCACTCTCTCTTCCTGCCACTTCAGCTATCACTGAGAATTTTTGCGGTAGCGAATCTGAAGCGACAAGAAGACAGAAACGGATCGTCCATAAAAACGAATTATTCATTTATTTAAATCTAAATTTTGTTTAAGAGAAACAAAAAATTGTTAGCGTTTGCTCAAAGCACCCATAAGTTTGAAAAATACTTTATTTTTCTTCCAAATACTTTTTTTGTTCCTATTCAAAGAATTTTATACGTTATTTTTCTCAAAAAAAGTTGGCAACCCTAGCTGTAGACCTCGCGAGTCTGTCTTTGCATAGCTTAAAACTGAATAAATATTCATCGCACTATTTAAAACAAAAGAGCGCAAAATGGCTGAAATATGTTTTTTTTTTTTGTTTTCGACCCCCATATCTCCGCCATTTCGAAAAACTGAATCGAAAAAAATATTCATATAATTATCAAACCTGCTCCCAAAATTTCACGAGAATCGGTTGAGAAATGCGACCTGTAGAGGAGAACGGACATCCGGACATACGAAAGCATTTTTGCCCAAGCTGAAACGGAGACGCTTCGCGCTCGCTCGGTCAATAAAACATTTATTTCAGGCTACAATCGCCCATAGATATAATACCTATACTTTACAAACTAACCGGTATAGGTAAAGTAAATGGAAACTTGTGTTAATTAACTTAAGGTTGATAGTAGAACTTCACTTTGCATTAGCTAGATTGGTACTACTCTTAATCAGTTTCTGCTTGCACCAAATTCAGAATTTGAGTTCACTTTATTGGATCACGAAATGGCAAACCTTAAACCAAATTTTCATACAAGATCAAATAAAAACGATCTATACGGAAAATAATCCAACTTACTCCCAGAACCCACCCATACAGCATTTTGTAAATAAATCAAACGTTTATTTGTAAATAACCAGCGAACCTTCTAAACTCTACTAAACCATTTGGATATTCGGATACACACCGCAATCTCTGTTCGCAAGTACCTCATAAAATTCAGATATCGTAAAAAAGGCCCCAGTACGAATATCCGAACGAGAGTAAAAAAATAATATAACCCACCAATAGGGGAGCTTTCACACTTTTATTCGATACAAATCGACCAATAGAAGCGGGTTTTAAGACGTCGTTGTAGTAATATTGCCGTCTCGTTCTAACTTAGACGAGTTCTATATTGCTGTTTCGCGGGAATGGGTGTATTGTCTCAAGGAGCCAGACATTTGGAATGTGCTGAGAATTCCTCGCGGGTTTTATTTTTCAATCCTTTTGTTTTCTTTTCGTGCAAAGGTTTTTGATGCTAGCTTGTTTTTTTAATTATAAAAGGTTACTATTAAAAGATTACGATGTTGTTTTCGCTTTGGTGTTTATTTTGTGGAAATGAAGCTCCATCATTTTCGTTAAAGAAAAATTTGTAATTTTTGGGGCTTATGAAAAAATTTATAGGTAGTAATCGACTGAACGAATAGCTCATGGGGATGTATTAAAAGGAGAAATATTGTTACGCTACGTGGTTTTAAATTGCTTTGTATGTTTTGAAATAATGTTATTACTTATATCCTGTGTGTAGTAATCGAAACCCCTTATAAAGTGTATCTACCATTGGTTAACAAACAATCCGACGCCTACCTAGGATTAGTTAATCGTGTCTTTATAGATACATTACCTACACTGCCGTCCACTAACTAAAAGGCCGTTAAGCCACAGTTGGTCTTTTTTCACTTTGTAATGTAGTCTTATACAACTTTCGATGCTCTATCTTTTGGTGTAAGAATCATTTTTCTATGATTTATAGTTTTAGAGATACAATAAATACTATAAAGCAGTTAAGGTATGGTTAGCGGCCTTATAGTGCAGTATATTATGTAAAAATGAAAAAAATTGCTTAGCTAAAAGTTAGAAAATGAATTTAAATAAAATCTGATTAATATAAATGAATGAAATATATCACATATTGTGCAAAAAGACTATACCTACGTATATAACTTGCAACCTTGTTCCTAGGTAGCATACTTTTCAAGAGACATCAATTCCCAGTTATTTTTGCGTTTTCTCGAAAACTAGTTTTTGCACTTAGCTGCCTTTTAGTTAGTGGAAGGCAGTACAGCACAAACATTTTAATGTTCCTCGGGTATCATCGGATTTCCGAATACAAATTACAAACGAATGCTAATTTCCATGTATATCAATTATTAGATTTATCGTGTATAAAAATTTGAATTCAGAACTAAGTATTTTATTGTTGTTTTGTTTTGAATAAAACAACAATAAAGTACTTACTCAGTTCTGAATTCAAATTATTATACACAATAAATCTAATAATTGATGGACATGGAAATTAGCATTCGTTTGTATTCGGAAATCCGAAGATTCCCGAGGGACATTAAAAAAATACTGTATAGGTACATGGCTACTGTATGACAATTTATTCACAAGCACTGGGATGGCCGGTAGGCATTAACCTTGAAACTAGGCAATTAATGTCTCATACAGGTATCTACTGTCACCAGCGGGTTAATTGCGTAACACATTAACAGTAGGAATGGCTTTCATTTTGACAGTTCAGCAACATTCATTGCTTTATTTGTTGAGCAGACAAATTTTTCGAACATGTGAGGCAATGGATTAGCAATAGGCTTCAGAATGATTCAGATTGTGATAGGTACTGTGTTACGCAATTAGGATGCTGGAGCCTATTTATTATCCTTCAAGCTCGAATACGGGCATTAATGGCTACTTACTTTCGTGTACGAACCCTTTTGCTAGGATTTTTAGTAAATTTTTCATATGTATGTCGATTTTCTTGAGAAGGTGATTGAATGGAACTACCAGTCAGCATGCGTAGCATGACCACTTCTATCTCTACTCTACGAAGAGAAGACAAATCACTTTCGTAACAAAAAGTCATTCTTTTCTTGAATTTTGATATCGCACCGTAGAAATCTTTCTACAATCTGTCATTTTGTCTTCCGTTTCTATAGTGGCCATGCTAGGCTACGCATGCTGAAAGCAATTGAGGAGCGTATTCACAAAGCGATACATCAGATTTTTTTTTTTTTTTATATAGGTAACGGCAATTTCATTTAATGTACTATATCTAAACCCTAATAAATAAATAAATTACATTATTGAAAAATAAATTATTTTACGATGTATCGTTGTGTAAAAACGCTCCTTAATTGCGAGTGTGTTACGTAATAGGGATTCTAGGTATTTATCTATTATATCATGTTTTTTTTTTTAAATTACCGTATTATATACAGAAACTATATAGTTTCAGTAGAGTATGTAGATGGAACAGTTACACAATCAGGAAACGAATAAATTACCAACCTAAATATTATTTTGTACCAGGCATATAATTAACTAGCTTTTGCCCGCGGCTTCGCCTGCGTGGATGTCGGATATTATCCCACGGGAATGTACTACCGGGAATAAAAAGTAACCTACGTATTAATCCAGGTTATAAACTATCTGCGTTCCAAATTCCATCAAAATCCGTTCAGTAGTTTTTACGTGAAAGAGTAACAAACATCCATCCATCCATCCGTCCTCACAAACTTTCACATTTATAATATTAGTAGGAAGGATTAATCTAAGAACAAAAAAAATCTTTATAAGTAAGTATTAAGTTGTGCAAACCTCAAACACCAACAATCTTTCTGTATCTTTTACCCGACTACAGAAAAGGAAGAGTAATGATTACCTATTATAGGAACTATATAACAAAATAAATTCAAACGGAAATAAAATACAACAATATAGTAACAACAGAAAGAGTTGAAGTAAATTGCATGCCACGAACAGTCGCTCAGTTGAATGATATTACTGAACGAATGGTATTACTGAACGAATGGCTGACGGGGATGTATTAAAAGGAGAAATATTGTTACGCTACGTGGTTTTATATTGCTTTGTATGTTTTGAAATAATGTTATTACTTATATCCTGTGTGTAGTAATCGAAACCCCTTATAAAGGGTATCTACAATTGGTTAACAAACAATCCAACGGCTACCTAGGATTAGTTAATCGTGTCTTTAATCTTTTAATCCCTCGGGAATCATCGGATTTCCGAATACCAACGAATGCAAATTTCCATGTCCATCAGTTATTAGATTTATAGTGTCTAATAATTTGAATTCAGAACGAAGTACTTTATTGTTTTTAAGCTATTGCATAGCTTTTATCGCGGGCTTTGAGCGCGGCGACCGAATCAAGAAATTCCGTAACGAAAATAAAACCTAACACCCCCCACTCCGCCTACCATGTAGCTGGGCCGAGCGTTCGCTTAACGTGTATGTATATAGTACGACTGTACTTGAATTAATATCAAAGAAAAAAAAATACTGCATAAATAAAAAATAAATAAATAATTATAAGTGCATAAGTTGATAAAAAATGCTATGCAATAGCTTTACCGCGGCAGTCCCCGAGTGCCACACGTGTTTTTTTTGTTTTGTTTTAATCAAAACAAAACAACAATAAAGTACGTATAAATAAACATATCTCGATATTTTTGTGAAATATGGGTGGATACATTATTTATGGACGCACGGTAATGCCTAGAGATTAATACATTTTTATGTTATTTAATAATATTTATTAATATAATTGATTGTGCATGTGGTTGCTTTGTATTATTAGTGCTTACTGTTTGTTTTATTTAATTTTGTTAAATGATAAATGACTTTATTTCTGTAACTAGGTTTGTACAAACACTTTTACTCGTCAATCATATTTTTTTAACTAGATGTGGTCGGCGTTTCTTATCTGACTACTCTGACAAGAAAGGCCAAAACAAACTCAGAGGTCACAGTCTCTTTTAAAGTCCAGACATAATCTGGGTCAGATCATGTGAAGACCATGTAGATTGGTATCTGAAATGGTCTTTTGAGTTACATATAGACTTGGTTTACGTACGTCCTTTTTGGGTAACCATAGGGTCCCCCATAGCACAGCATCATGCTGAGTGGAAGCCTTCTTGTCACATTCATGACCTGCGGCTGTCGACTATTTCTGTTTTGTGCTCATGATTATAGAACTATTTTGTTTTTATTTTTCTTTATTATCAGAGCTAATTATCATTTTGTATGCACGTGTTTCGGTGACAAATAGACCTATTTTTCTTTATTTCTTTTCTTTCTTGATAGATATCAAGAAAGAAAAAAAATAAAGAAAAATAGGTGTTTAGTTAAAATAAAGTGCCAGATGGCACTTAATTTTAACTAAACATAATGTAAAGCATGCAGTGTTCTTTTTTAAATATTGGGGCCTATGTATCGTATTTCTGGCAAAAAATGATACTTTGACATTAATTAGACTTAAGTTTGCAATGTTGGTACCTGCGGGGTAATTGCGTAACACACTAACAGTAGGAATGGCTTTCATTTTGACAGTTCAACAACATTCATTGCGTTATTTACGTTGTTGAGCAGACAAATTTTTCGAACATATGAAGCAATGGATTAGCAATAGGCTTCAAAATTATTCAGATTGTGACTGATAGTGTGTAACGTAATTAGGGTGTTGCTAATATTGTTTTTGTAATAGTGTAAACTCATTGTTTAATCAAGCGGTCGAAATAACAAAAGAAGAAATCGTTAAGTTTTCAAATGATTTATTATATTGAATTTAGGCAAATGTAGTACATAATTTCGATCAATGGACACTTAATTCCCAAAAGACCCAATTTGCCACTGCAGAAAAAAAAAAAAAACACTATATTAATTTCAAACGAACAAGAACCCAGAAAAACAAACTGTTTTCCCAAACTCAACATACACACTTTGTACCAATCGATTAGCCCCAATTAAACAAAACAACAATTTCACCCCTTTTCACCCCCCACGAAAAAATCAGTATCAAAAAATCAAGATTGAATAAACAAAGGCGCTCAATTTTTAATACTTAGTTGAATCAACCCGACTCAACCGCATCCGAGGGGGTGAAACCGTTTAGATGAATAGCCGAGGGGATGTGTTCAGATAATTGCTGGCGTTTATCGAATTAGGGGGTGAAGGTGAGCTGTCTTAGTTATTTCGAGGATGTCTTCATGTGTAGATTGTAGGGAAATTATTTGATGCGTTTGTTTAGTTTTACATACATAAACTCACGCTTTCTTCCCATGGGGGTAGGCAGAAACTACAGAAAGCCACCTGTTACGATCCTTACATACTCCTTTTGACTCATTTACATTCATACATCTTGTCATACACGCACGCCGGTTGCGAGTACTACGCACCTGACCTTTTTAAAGAACATGCCCAATAAGACCATGATCATCGATATCAGTGATGTCTGAGATAAACTTTAGAATCTACATATGAATCAAAAAAGTCTCGTTGCTACTTGCCCGGATTTAAACCAACAACGTCATGCATGAGAGGTGAAGCCTTAACTATTGGGCCATCTTTCTCTTTTTCAAATTATTAGAAAGAAAGAAAGAAAATACATTTATTTAGCACAGATTACAAAGCACACAACACAACATATACGAGTAAAAAAGAAACATAAAACAAATAAAAAGTGTAACGGGCGTTGTAAGAAATTAGCCGGAAAGTGTGCCTCGCGGCTGCGCCAAATAGGTCCAATTCAGCAAAAATGTTAGACAACTAACCAATCAATCTATCTAGCCTTTTCCCAGCTACGTTGTGATCAGCTCCCAGTCTAACCGGATGCAGCTGAATACCCGTATTTTACATTTTACTGCCTATCTGACCTCCATAATCCAGTTACTGGGTAACACAATATTCCTTGATAAAACTGGTTGTCAGACTTTCGGGCTTCTAAGTACCCCCGTAACGACTGTCAAAGATCTACAAATGACAGCTGCGACCAACGGCTTAACATGCTTTCCGAGGTACGGAGGGATCTCGATTTATATAACGGATGGACATTCGTTTGTCCAAATTATCATAGCAATCAAATAAAAATTATAGTTTACACCAACATATCCAAACAACCCATCAAAAAGGCTAAACCCTGACTCCATACAGCTTAACCAAAAAGTCTCAATTCAATACTAAAACTCAAATACACCCCCGTAATTGTTTTAAACGGTTCCTACAGGGGGCGGAGTTGGACGGCTGCGTATGACAGCCCCCTCTTTGAACCCTTAGGGGTAACAATTTTTTGTAACACCCCGTGTTGAGCTCCCCTCTAGGGGGAGCGACGGGAATATTGTATCTTTACGTTAAAACTCCTTGGTCGGTATGTTTTGATTTTTGAATTATAGGATTATAATGGGAATGGAAGATTGGTTTGAAATATTTATTGTTATAAAGGAATAAGTGCTTATTCGTTTAAATTAAACAATGTGTTGGAGCGTGGAGGTTTAGTTCGTTTATAAAATGACTAGCTTTTGCTGGCTTCACCCACGTGGAGGTCGGAAATTATCCCACGGGAACTTACTACCGGGATAAAAAGTATCCTCCATGTTAATCCAGGTTATAAACAATCTGTGTTCCAAATTCCATCCAAATCCGTTCAGTAGTTTTTGCGTGAAAGAGTAATAAACATCTATCCGTCCATCCTCACAAACTTTCACATTTATAATATTAGTAGGATTTCTAGATAAATCATGCGTCTGTCTCATTTAAGGCTCCAAAAGACAGACGCGACGCGACAACACGACGCAAAGGCGCCGCTCGTCGCGAGACGAGAGGCGCCTTTATGTCGCACACGATTCGTGTCGCATGTCGCGCCTGTTTGTAGGAGCCTTTATTTGTCAGTTTGTTTACGTTTTGTTTTGCATTTTTATTTAAATATGAGTTATTATTATTCTCTTACAATCATTTATTCTATTTACATAAGTATACATACATAAATACATTGCAGTATAAAACTGATTTACATCCGTCACCTCACACATCAGGTCCAGTTGAAAACCAGAGTCAGGAATTAGTGGTCTGACATTTTTGCTGAACAGCACGCTAATTACGTAACACACTATCTGTCAAAATCTGAATCATTTTGAAGCCTATTGCTAATCCATTGCTTCATGTTTCGAAAAATTTGTCTGCTCAACAACGTAAATAACGCAATGAATGTTGTTGAACTGTCAAAATGAAACCCATTCCTACTGTTAGTGTGTTACGTAATTACCCCGCTGGACCTATTTGTTGCAGCCGCGAGGCACACTTTCCTGCTAATTTCTCACAACGCACTTTAGACATTTTATTTCTTTTTTTTTTCTTTTTTACTTGTGTATGTTGTGTTGTGTACTTTGTAGTCTGTGCTAAATAAATGTATTTTTTTTCTTTTTGTTTCGTTTAATAATTTTGCATTAAGTATTGTGTTTGAAGGAATGTTCATCGCGGCAAAAAGTGTACGAACACTTAGCATAAACTTATTCGTGCGTCATTTTTCCACACTGCAATCGGCATTTTTTATGCTATTGCATAGCTTTCATCGCGGGCTTTGAGCGCGGCGACCGAATCAAGAAATTCCTTAACGAAAATAAAACCTAACACCCCTCACTCCGCCTACCATGTAGCTCGGCCGAGCGTTCGCTTAACGTGTATGTATATGGTACGACTGTACTTGAATTAATATCAAAGAAAAAAAAATACTGCATAAATAAATAATTATAATTGCATAAGTTTACAAAAAATGCTATGCAATAGCTTTACCGCGGCAGTCCCCGAGTGCCACACGTGTTTTTTTTTGTTTTGATCGTTTGTTGTTTGTTGTCATTTGCCTTTTTTTATTGTCTTTGATCCCTGGCCCTAAAATCAAGCAATAGACAAAATTGTCAAACTTTTATAGCTTTAATGCGAGGCTTTTGGCTATTTTGTATGTGTCTAATAATAAAATTAATGTCGTTCATTTGTAAGGTGCGTTTTGTTTGTGCAGAATAAAGTATTTTTCTTTCTTATCCGCGAAATTCAAATTTTCTTCCTTTTTTTGCAATTTGCAGGTCAGTGTCAAGTTATATGTTGAACAAAATATGATTCGCGACCGTGACAAGTATGTATTTACAGAATTATAATCATTAAAATCATCAATACAACCCTCTAAGTTCCTAATAATCCTATTGATTGATACTTTATGAAAGTGTCATTCAATAGGTTTATATGAACTTCGTACATTTTATAACGTTCCCAGTCTGCATACAAAAAATCAGCCAAATACACTGGCGTGCAATAAAATCGACCCACCCCGTGCTCTTCGATTTGAAACAATATAATTCAACAAGGTTTACTAACAATAACCTAATATATTGTATACTAAAACCTTCCTGAAAGTACGTAGATTACGTTAGTTAAAGAATTATCAAAACTGGTTTATAAGTTTATGAAAAAATCACGAAGTTACAAACATCGAAGTTCGAATAAAGAACCTCCATTTTTTTAAGTCCGTTAAAAAAGCAAGTTAAATCATTAAACGAACAGAAATAAACAAAATTATTCTTTTGTCAATTTCATTAGCAAAAAAAGTCACGCACTTTATCCGAGCAAAAGTGAGCGATGAGGACATCTGAAGAATTGAGTCGGTCTTGTCAAGAATATTCCTTTTATCCAAATATAGTGTATGTGCAAATAGACTGTACCTTACCTACCTTCACACAATATAAATGAATAAATTATATTCATTAAGATTTTTGAGATATCGTCTCTCAAATTGAAAGCACGGGGTGGGCCGATTTTTATGGACGCCAGTGTATATCCAATAGTTTAATCACAATAGCTAGTCAAAGATTGGCAAAACCCATAGTCGGGCCATCTCTACTATTTAGTTTGTTTGAAAAAATCACAATTCCAAAATACTCCAATGTATTAATTAGTGTATTGTATTATTTTAATTTATTGTCGTTTTGTCGTTTCCACATCCTACTAAAATCCTAATCCTAACTAATATTATAAATGCGAAAGCAAGTTTGTTTGTTTGTTTGTTACCTTTTCACGCCTAAACCACTGAACCGATTATCCTGTAATTTTGCATTACGTTGTCAGGTATACAGAAACGGACATAGGGTACCTTTTATCCAGAAAAAAAGTACTGTTCCCGAGGAAAACAACAATAACGTTCTTGTGATAATAGATGGCGCCACGTGTCTTCCGATCATGATTGAATTATAACCCGAATTGATAGTCAAAGTCTAAATTAACGCGAGCGAAGCCGCGGGCAAAAGCTAGTTATGTATAAATGTGGTGAGGATGGATGGATAGATGGATGTTTGTTACTCTTTCACGCAAAAACTACTGAACGGATTTGGATGAAATTTGGCACACAGATAGACCATGGCCTGGGTAAGAACTAAGGCTACTTTTCATCCTGGATCGCAGCCCAAGTTGCGGGGAACAGCTAGTTATATATAATATTATTATAGAAGCTTCTGTCAGCGCGCGGCTGCATCGCCCACGTGGATGTCGGAAATTATCCCACGGGAACGTGCTACCGGGACAAAAAGTTGCTTAAGTCCTGTCCCAGGATGCCATCTATCTCCTTGCCAAATTTTATCGAAATCCGTTCAGTGGTTTAGGCGTGAAAAGGTAACATATAGACAGAGTTACTTTCGATTTTATGATATTAGTATGGAAAATCCATACTAATATTATAAATTGTTTGTACACGCATATGTTTTTAACTATTTACAGATTAGTTCGATTTTGACGATTTAATTTATTATTGGATACGGTTGAAATTAGCCCTTTTAAAAGTTATGTGTTGAATAGCTCAATTAAGTCCAAACTCAGGGTTTGCCAACGTGCAATGGAGCGCAGTATTCTAGGCGTCAAATTGACAGACCGTATTCGCAACACCACACTGCGCTCCAAAACACAGATTACTGACGTTGCTCAAAAAGCTGCTAAGCTCAAAACTCAAACTCAAAGCATTTATTTCAATTAAACCATTTACAGGCACTTTTGAATTGTCAAAGAGTCGGTCAGTTAGTCAGAAAGTTGAAGCTTGTTGCCCATTCCAAAACGTAGATCTCTATGGAGAAGAACGGGCAAGAAACTCCAAGGACACTCTTTTTAAATCAAGATATTACAAAATCCTGTGTACATACATTATTCTTGTTGCTTCTATATGCGAGAACAATGAAAAAGAATATATATTACGAAACAATTCAAAATGTAAGATTAATAATAAAAATAAGCCGTGGCAGTTAAGAGATGACCAGTCTCAACTGACGGCGCCCGTTCACGAACATGACGTGAACTGAAACTGAAGTGGAACTGGGCTGGCCACGTCAGCCGTATGCCCAATGAGCTGTGGGCCAAAATAACCACTACGTGGAGCCCTGACACAGCCAGAAGGCGTTGCGGCAGACCCCGGAGAAGATGGCGGGACGAGATAGAGAAAACAAACAACCAGTGGTCCACTTTAGCCCAGGATCGAAAGAGTTGGAAGTCATGGGGAGAGGCCTTTACCCAGCAGTGGGATGATGCAGGCTAATAGTAGTAGTCGCTCAATTATAATCTTCTATGTCTCCCGTTGTTTTCGCGGTATCAAAAAAAAACCGTTACAAAATATATTTTTCAACTAACCTGACTATCTTTAAGCCCCAGCTTCTCAGCAAGCTTCTTCCTATCAGGCTTGGAGATATACTTCTGAACCTGGAACCTCTTCTCCAGGCCTTTGCGTTGAAGGTCTGAGAAGACAGCACGACGCATCATGCCACGGCGTGGTTTACCTGTGAAAAATAGTCCTTTTGAAAAAATATTTACTGTCTGGTTTTGGAAAGCCTGTTACAATTATTCTGTAAACAAATCATCATCTACCTAGCCTTTTCCCAACTATATTGGGGCAGCTTCCAGTCTGACCGGATGCAGCTGAATACCAGTATTTTACATGGAGCGACTGCCTATCTGACTACCACAACCCAGTTACTGGATAACACGCTAATCTTGTTAAGATTGGTTGTCAGACTTTCGGGCTTCTGACGACCCGTAACGACTGTCAAAGATCCAAGAATGACAGTCAGGACCAACGGCTTAATGTGGTTTCCGAGTAGGGTTGCCATCTTCTAAAATAAAAAAACCTGACTTCGCGCTGTATTAGGCCGGACATTTTGCCCTAAAAGCCGGACTTTACCTTCATTAATAGCCAAATATCACTTTTATACCGACTAGAGACAAAACCCGCGCGAACCAAGAATATCCACTGTCCTCCGCCCCCGCCTCGTTGCGCCTTGCGTAGCTTGCGTTGCGTTCGTTCTGCAGGCGCTGCGTGCACCGCGTTACTCTATGAAAAAGCCTAACAAAATCCGTACAGGCCGGAGATATAAATATTTAGCCGGACACGACCTAAAAAAGCCAAACATATCCGGCTAAAGCCGGACAGATGGCAATTCTATTTCCGAGGCACGGGGGGTCTCAGTATGTAAAGATGGTCACCCATCCACGGACCAACCGCGGCAAGCATAGCTTAACCTTATCGATCGATCCGAGCGCCTGTTAACATTTAGCCACGAGCTACCTTTAAACAAATAACCGTTTTTTTTTCAACCCATCATAATGATTTACTTTGGACAGAAACTTGATCAGGCACTGTGATTGTCTTTAGAATTAATAGTGCTACATTTACTTTACACGCAGCAATTGGCTCTTCTTAATTCGCTGTTACCTTATGCAGGTACGAGGAACAGGGTGTAAAGTTCACTCATACTTCCATAGAAAAGGGAGGATCCTCCGATCAGATGGGTGTCGTGTCTGGTGGGCAACTGCCCGACGATTGATGTCGGGACATTGTATATATGTTAGTTGCGCGGTAAACTCTGCTTGCGCGATGCAGGATTTTGCGTGACGTCAGTGTGACGCGTAGCTCGTATATGGCGTTGTAGATGTAGCTACAACATCATTGTTGTGATGGTGGTGGTTGGTGGAATGACTTATCAAATCCTCGAGTTATCACTATTTACTGACCAACATAATGTAGGCAGGGAATATTCCGTGGTCTTACAATTAATTAAGGGGGAAGCGCTAGGGTAGCCCGCGAAATTAAAATTTTCTTAAGTTTTTTTTGTAATTTGCAGGTTATTATCAGGTGGTATATTATCTATACAAAATATGATTCGCGACCGTAACAAATAAGTATTTACATAATTATAACCATTAAAATCATCAATAAAATCCTTTAAGTTCATATAATCTTATTGAACGACTATTTCATGAAATATCAGTCAATAGGACTACCTATATATACACATATTATACAAACATATATATATGAACATATACATATATATAGGGTGACTGGTAATTAGTGACCGATATTTAAACACATGATTGTACTCATCATAATGAACAACTTTCCCAAAGAAACAATTTTTTTTTTAAACTTGCACTTTTCGGCAATCACCCCAATAGAATATTGAGTACATAACAAGAATGATACACCATCAGCTGTAATTTAATTTAGTTACATACAAACAAAAAAAAATGAATCCTCTTTTACCACGCATTATTTTTTTTTCATTAATTTAACAACGGACCGCGCGCGCGCTATCAGCTGTGAGTTGCTTGACCCCGTTCTGTCTCGTGATACATGTAGCTACCTACTACCGTACCGTGTAACAACAGTGCGAAGGGCAGAGCGCGCACGTGACTCGCGAACGCACATCGTCGACGGAGACGCCACCGTCCGCCGCGGAACCCAGCATCCGTGTACCTACCTAGATAGTGGACATGTTCAGGTTGTTGCTAAGTTAACAATAAATTATACAAAAAAACGCCGTGTTTAACTGTACTCCACTATTAATATCCAACGTAAGGCTGGCTAACAAGGCGCGAACCGTCTTACGCTATCAGCTGTTAGTTCCTTGACCGGTAACCCCGTCCTGTCTCATGTAGGTAAGTAAGTAGCGGTAGCGTATCCCCGCCACGCGCCGCGCCTTGCGCTCCTGTGACGCAAACAGAAACAGTCACCCCCGGAAGCGCGTCGCTTACGCATGTTGCAAATTGAATCGCTCGCACAAAATAACTTTAACAATGCGCAGTGTCGAGTATCGAGTCAGGTAGTGAGTAGTGGCGTCCAAACCACCTATAAACATCGTGTACATAACAGAATAAACGTAAGTCCTGAAAATAGTTTGTTTAGAAAAAATATAATACATTTGTGGTAGCGCGCGCACGTAACGTTGCAGACACACCAAATACACTCGTAGGTGTTCATGCCTACCGGCACACGGCCGACAGACACTCACAAACGTGTGCATTATTATTATTATTCTATCTACGATCACTTGATCACTCAAATCGTAGGAAAACTAACTAATTCGGGTGTAATTGGGTTATTTTTTCATTATTCATATTGCTGGTGCGTTTCGCATTCATGTGAAAGCGAGATGCATACGGTCGCCGCCGGCGGCTGTATTAAAGGAGTAGGTCTTTCAGGCACGCCGCCACACCACCTCCACCACCGCCGACCGCTCCGCGTGTTTATGCCATCCACGCCGCACCACCGTCGTCGTCGGCGGACTCAACGCCATTACCTACACTTTTTTGTGGGAATTCTGACGAATCGTTTGTTCATTACTTTAGTAATGCGGGTGAATAGAACTCGCATTTATTGCAGTGAGGTGACATACCTACACTGCGTACGTAAACGGCCACGCGGCCGCAGCACCGCGGATTTGCGTCGGCGTTGCGTTGTGTCGGTCGGCGGCACAGGCCTCCGCGGCTGACGAAGCACGTTAGCGTGGGCGCTCCGGCCTACTGTACTGACTGTTACACGACACGATAAATCGCGGGCGAGTAAGAAGTCACTGTTGTTTTAATAAATAAATAAGTGCGATCCCCTAGACAGTTTTGTCATTTCGTTGATTATTTATTAATAGGTACCTATAATAACTACTACTTACTACAACTCTAGCAATACAGAATGGGGTCAAAAAACTATCATGTGATAGTTTCGTGACTACTTTTACCGGGATCGCCTCCGATGCCTAGATAGGTATTTCGTAGTTACGCGGCCATACGTTGCATCTTAAAAGTGGAGTACCTACTGTTAAACACGGCGTTTTTTTGTATAATTTGTTGTTAACTTAGCAACAACCTGAACATGTACACTATCTAGGTAGGTACACGGATGCTGGGTTCCGCGGCGGACGGTGGCGTCTTCGTCGACGATGTGCGGTCGCGAGTCACGTGCGCGCTCTGCCCTTCGCACTGTTGTTACACGGTACGGTAGTAGGTAGCTACATGTATCACGAGACAGAACGGGGTCAAGCAACTCACAGCTGATAGCGCGCGCGCGGTCCGTTGTTAAATTAATGAAAAAAAAATAATGCGTGGTAAAAGAGGATTCATTTTTTTTGTTTGTATGTAGCTAAATTAAATTACAGCTGATGGTGTATCATTCTTGTTATGTACTCAATATTCTATTGGGGTGATTGGCGACAAGTGCTAGTTAAAAACAAAAAAAAAAATTGTTTCTTTGGGAAAGTTGTTTATTATGATGAGTACAATCATGTGTTTAAATATCGGTCACTAATTACCAGTCACCCTATATATATATATATACATAGTTAGGTACCTAAATATAAACTTAGAGGGTTGTATTGGTGATTTTAAAGATTATAATTACGTAAATAAATACTTTGTTACGGTCGGTAATCATATTTTGTTCAACATACAACCAGCACCAGACCTGCAAATTGCAAAAAACGTCAGAAAATTTGAATTTCGTTGGCCACCCTGACGTTTCCCCCTTAACAGTTTTGGGAGTAACTTCAACAATTATTGAAGAGAATACGTTTGAAGTTCTTGTGTGGTGATGATAATACTTGCTAGCAGACTCCAATAGGCTTTTAATTAATTGATTGATGGTGATAAGCAAAGCTTACTAACCTCTGGAACTATGTGCCCATGGAAAACCTCCTGGTAACGGAAATACTTGAGTATGCGCTTGCGCTGGCCGAACTGAAACAAAAGAACGTTGTTAGTTACATCCTAAATCAAATTTGAGTTTTCGGACCTGCACGTCAATTGCGTAAAACACTATCAATCACAATCTGAATCATTTTGAAGCCTATTGCTAATCCATTGCTTTATATGTTCGAAAAATTTGTCTGCTCAACAACGTAAACAACGCAATGGATGTTGTTGAACTGTCTAAATGAAAGCCATTCCTACTGTTAATGTGTTACGCAATTACCCCGCTGGATGTACACGAAGATATTTCTTTCACGACCGTTTTATTTTTAAACTAGGTTCCGCCCGCTGCTTCGTCCGCGTGATGTATAGATAAAAAGTAGCCTATGTTCAAAGTATCCCCATACCAAATTTTATCAAAATCTGTCCAGCCGTTTCGGAGATGAGCCGGAACAGACAAAGACAATATTTAAAAAAAAAAGTTTTTTTGTTATAAGTACCGTATATACTTTCATATTATTAAGCATTTACGAGTAGTAAAAAGCTGTTATTTTGACATTACAAACAGACACTTCAATTTTATTTATTTATTATGTATGTTTATAGATAATAACATATAGAATAATAAGTAGGTATTTGTAGATTTTTCAGACACCTCTAGTTCACTTCATGTAAAAAGTTTACCATCACTTAATACGTGCAACATTGCCCATAAGTTGAAATAAAAAGAATCTACTCTTCAACCACAGAAAATGTCGCTTGGTGGAAATACGTAAGTTGGTGGTGTTTCCTAGGACGACGCCATTCTAAGAGTAAAAAATATATTATTATTATTACATTTAGAAAAACAACTGTAATATTTATCTAAACTGCTAACCGTCTTGACCTAAAACTGTTTATTTTTTGTGATAATCAACACCATCTTTGTATGCCGCCAAAAACCATTATTTTTTTAACAAACATCAAAAATGGCAAAGGTACAAACGCATTCAGCCTAATACGCGCAAAAAGGGCGTGTATGCATTGTATGACTTTTTGCACAATCGATCGTATTTGTTGAAAGGCTCACAATAGATTATCGAAAATAATATTAGTTGCTCCCGATTTTATTCGCATTAAGTACGTTACGATTGATATTATTTGAGGGATTGAGCTTATTAACTTTTATTATTGATATTTGATGAATGAATGAACGAAAGAAAAAGGACAGCAGGCTTTTTGTGTAAGACAGTCGTTTTCGAAATGTCATGTCAATTTGCTCGTGATTACCTTTGGATGCTCATCGTGACTTCAGTGGGGTAATTGCGTAACGAACATAAAATGACAATAATTGATCGCAATGTCTTTCATTTTGACAGTTCAGCCACGTGCATTGCGTTATTTAAGTCGATGCAGATGAAGTTTTCAAACCTATGCAGCAATGAATTAGGAATTTCCTTGAAAACCCTTGGATTGTGACTGAAATTAGGACGCTGGTTCAACTTATTGATAAGTGTTAGGCTTTTAAATGCGACTTGCATAAAACTGGCGAAATTTTACTGTATGTAGGTATACTAATACACCTCTGCATACCCCACCAATAGATATATTAATATTTAAATATGGACTTTTAAAAACCTGTAGGTAAAATTTTATTATACTGAGAGCCAGCTACTAACTCGAATAACATTTTTGCTGGATTATATGAATAATATACTATTCTACGAATAATATTTATTCAAAGAACTAAACTAACAATGAAATGAAAACAAAATTTAAATACGAAAAAGCTAATAAAAACCACATCAAACATATTCAATATTAATTTTTCAACCATTACTTTTAGCCACCCTCTAAAAAACGTTGTTTATCGAATAGATTACTATAACAAAAGGTTTGTTTTTATCTCTGTCCGTCAAATTGGGCGTGTCAGGCTTATTATCCGACAAAATGTTACCATTACAAAAATCTGTTGACATAAGCAACAATAGTTGCCTATACTGGGAGGTCTGCTACAAAAAGTTTTAATTCATTGTCTATGATCGATAAAAAAAGATTTAAAAGTGAGTGTTTTATTGTATGTGGTTTTGAAAAAATGGCGTCGTGGGTTTGCAATAAAATAAAAAAAAAGATTCTCACATACTGTTTTTGTTGTGGATTGAAGTATTTGTTACTACTTGATACAATTTCGAATTTTTTAGAGACCATTGAGCTTAGGTAGGCAATTTAGAACATTGCCATTGTGCCCTTGGGCATAGAAAGCAACCTCATCTTTTCGCATAAGTTGTAGGTGTTTTTTAGATTACTTGCACCCTTATTGCGTAACACATTTTCAATAAAAATCCTTTCAGTTTTGAAGGAAAATTCTAATCCATTGGATATTAACGAAATTCCTAAAACTTAATAGGTTTGAAAAATTCGTCTGCTCAACAACGTAAATAACGTAATGAACGTGGGTGAACTGTCAACATGAAAGGCATTGCAATCAACGGGGACTATCGTTTTTGTGCTCACCAGTTGGCGCCACTGTCGAGTAAGGTCCTGTTGCAGTACTTTTATTTGATGTTTTGGATATGTCTAAGTACCCTTATATTCATAGTATGTTTATTTTATTACATTTTAAAACTTCAAATGAATATTTAGAGTATAATGTTCCTAAAATTGGCAAGCACGAAGCAGACAAATCTTATTCTTCCTTCAAGTGCTACCAAATTAGATCCTAACTTTTTACTTAAAATCTTAAGCCATAATTAATCAAGAATGGCACAACAATTACAGCTATTATGAATCATTCGTTAAAATCCGTGATAAGAAATCCCGCAAACAGTGAACTTTCAGTACATATTTTGTCATCCAGAGACCTTACTCTACACTAGCGCCTCTAGCGGCGAACTTTAGCGCGATAGCCCTCATTGCCATTTTACATGTGTTACGCAATTACCCTGATGGTTGAAATTTCGCAAATTGCAAAGTTTTAGCCGTCAAAGTAAAGTGCTAAGGTTCATGAAAGACGTATCTGTCTATACTATGTACCTCCATACCTACTAATATTACAAACGCGAAATTAACTCTGTCTGTCTGTTACCTTTTTACTCCATAACGTCTTAAATTTGGCACAGAGGTAGACCATGGCTAGTGGAGTAATTGCGTAACACACTATCAGGAGGAATGGCTTTCATTTTGACAGTTCAACAATATTCATTGCGTTATTAACGTTGTTGAGCAGACAAATTTTTCGAACATAATATGTAGCAATGGATTAGCAATAGGCTTCAAAATTATTCAGATTGAAATTAATAGTGTGTTACGCAATTTGGGGTGTTGGTTAGGACATTCACATCGGATACTTTTTATCCGGATAGTACGTTCCTCCGGGATAATTTCTGACCTCCACGCGGGTGAAGCCGCAGGAAAATCCAAAAGTGTAAATGTAGGATGTATAATTATTACACGTAGTCTCTCTCATAGAGCAACAGCACCTACTTCAAGTGCAAAGTTACAAAATCATTCTAGCATTGCATCGCTTATTGACCAAACATTTTAAAAGTAAAAGTGTAAATCAATCAACAATTATGAATAAATAGCATCACCGCCATCTTTGCCAGGCGGATTGGTATATAATCTCAGACGAGGAGCCTTACGGAGTGACCAGACTTATCGACGTGGAATCGGTCAGAAAGAGCTTTAAGGCTCCCACAAACAGGCGCGACGCGACTCTAGCAGAACAATTTCTATGAAAACTTTATGGAAATTTTTCTACAAGAGTCGCGTCGCGGCTGTCTGCGGGAGCCTTTATGTCCATGCAATCAAGTCAAAGAAGTCAATCATCAATTCGGACTCGGCTGGGCAACGTTTAGCAAGCTCGCAGAAAAGCTTAATTGTTCAGTATCTAATCTCAGACGAGCAGCCTTACGGAGTGACCAGACTTATCGACGTGGAACCGGTCAGAAAGAGCTTTAAGGCCCCCACAAACAGGCGCGACACCACAGTGCGATGCGACTTTAGTAGAACAATTCCTTTGAAAACTTTATGAACATTGTTCTACAAGAGTATCGACAATGCGTCGAATACCAATCGACTTACCTAAGTATGGATGATGACAGTGTGCTAGAAGATGTTGTAAGTGTTGGTGCTGCACTGGGATCGGTCTGCTGGCGATGGGCTTTGCGATAGGCCATGGACTGCTCATTATCGGCTGCCGGTATTCTGAAATAGAAAGAGATTTTATACTGAATATCATATCCTACTATAACATTTTAGAGGCTCCACCAAACAGGCACCACGCGACTCTAGTAAAACAATTTCTATGAAAACTTCATGGAAATTGTTCTACAAGAGTCGCGTCGTGCTGTCGCGTCGCTCCTGTCTACGGGAGCCTTTGATTTGAAAGTTTGGATGATTGTTACTCAATCACGCAAAAGCATCTGAACGAAAAGCTGTTTTTTTTTTTTCGTGTGCTCCTCTGTTTGACGTCATTACGTCAACGAACGCCGGCTATCGCTGAAAACCAGCGCTGGGGTTCTATCCCGCATAGGGTCGTAGCATTATGCTGAGCGATTACCGTTTTGCGTGAATGTGACGCATATTTTCCCCCAACTCGTTCTTTTTTGTGTTTGTCTGTTTTTTTCTTTGCGTCATGTCGACCGCAAATAAACGTATTTTCTTTCTTTTCTTTCTAATTTGAATGAAATTTGGCCCACAGATAGTTTATAACCAGGATCAACACACAGTATACATTTTATATCAGTAGTACGTTCCCGTGGGATAATATTCGACTTCCACGAAGGCGAAGCCTTTGGCAAAGGCTATATATAATAAAATTTACAATGTTGAAAAGGGTTAGAGATGCATATAATATTTAAAAGTTAGCCCGTCGTTACCAAGTTTAAAACTTAGGTAGTAGTGGGACTCAAGTCCCAAGATGTGTCGGATGTACACACGGCTATATATCAAGCTATAAATTTCCAGTATATACTGATCTCTCATTGTACGGAAATCCTATACAATGCGAGATCAGCTTATACTGGAAATTATATGTAGCCGTGTGAACCTACATTTAAGTATCATCACTCGAGGAGGTAATTTTAAAGTACCGTACAGTTAATATGAAACGAACGACCGAGTATTTAAAAGTATAAACGTAAACGAAGCAAAAGGAGTATGTAAGGATGGTAGCAGGTGGCGATCTGTAATTTCTGCCTACGCCCATGGGACGAAAGCGTGAGTTTATGTATGTGTCAGGTTAAGCTGCGCTTGCCGCGGTTCGGCCGTAGATGGGTGACCATCTTTACATACCAAGACTCCTCCGTGGCTCGGAAAGCACCTTAAGCCGTTGGTCCCGGCTGTCATTCGTGGATCTTTGACAGTCGATACGAGTCGTCAGAAGGTCGGAAGTCTGACAACCAGTCCTACCAAGGAGTATCGTATTACCCAGTAACTGGGTTGTGGAAGTCAGATAGGCAGTCTATCAATGTAAAATACTGGTATTCGGCTGCATCCAGTAAGACTGGAAGCTGACCCCAATATAGTTTGGAAAAGTCTAGGCAGATTATAATGAAAGATAAGAAGATATACTTATTGCATAACTGTGTACCTACATCAATAAAAAAAAAAACACAAATTTCCAAAAAAAAACACGTGTGGCACTCGGGGACTGCCGCGGTAAAGCTATTGCATAGGTAGCATTTTTTATCAACTTATGCAATTATAATTATTTATTTATTTTTTATATATGCAGTATCTTTTTTTCTTTGATATTAATTCAAGTACAGTCGTACCATATACATACACGTTAAGCGAACGCTCGGACGAGCTACATGGTAGGCGGAGTGGGGGTGTAAGGTTTTATTTTCGTTACGGAATTTCTTGATTCGGTCGCCGCGCTCAAAGCCCGCGATAAAAGCTATGCAATAGCTTAAAAACACTACGAAGTGAAAAATAACTTTAATTTCGGAAGTCGGTGTCTTTGGTTTTGTATTTTCGTTTTCGCCACCGACTTCCGAAATTAAAGTTATTTTTCACTTTGCAGTGTAATTTTTTTGGAAATTGGTGTTTTCTTTTTTTGTGAAAATGTTATTATTTTTCACTTTTTACTTGTGATACCAACCCCACACAAATCCGTATACCACTACATGCTATGTAAATAACAGTGACAAGAGGTTATCATAACATCATCAATATACACTACCTAAGTGGAAAAAATACGTATTATTGAAGCTAACGAAAAAACTACCAAAGCAAAGTTAATAAAATTTATATGGGACCAGCCCTGAAGCATATTCTAACTATTATTTTTTTTGCGGGCTTTGAGCGCGGCGACCGAATCAAGAAATTCCGTAACGAAAATAAAACCTAACACCCCCCACACCGCCTACCATGTAACTCGGCCGAGCGTTCGCTTAACGTGTATGTATATGGTACGACAGTACTTGAATTAATATCAAAGAAAAAAAAATACTGCATAAATAAAAAATAAATAAATAATTATAATTGTATAACTTGATAAAAAATGCTATGCAATAGCTTTACCGCGGCAGTCCTCGAGTGCCACACGTGTTCTTTTTTTACATCGGGTCACAATTGCCAGAGACATAGCGTAACAAAATTACTTCCATGTATTAGCCGAATATTCATAACGCATTGTGCATCCTTGCCAACATACAATACCAAATTGACAGACATATTCATTAAAGCATGATGTCCTGAATACACTCAATTGAGTTTCACGTAGGTCAATATGCAGTAGCCTTTGGCTTGTCTCAATATAACAGAGTCGAGCTACAGGCTGGCCGGCCGGTTCCCGAGAATTTCCATAGATGAGGGAATATTGCCAATCAAATTAATGTACCTACTACGCTTTGGAATGGGCAACTAGCTTCATCTTTCTGACTGACCGACCCCTTGACAATTCAAAAGTGCCTGTAATTGGTTTATTTGAAATAAATGCTTTGAGTTTGAGTTTGAGTTTGAATGTTACGCTTTGGTTAACTAAAATTCGCACTTCTTGGCCATTTCAAAGATAAAGATATATTTATTGCATATCTGTGTACATCAGTTCTTATTTTAATAAATATACATTTAAAAAAAAACTTTTTTAGGCTCAACAGTCTACCCATGTCGAATATGCATTAGTATTAAAAGGCAAATTAATTAAATGGTACAACGATATTTTTTCTCGAAAATCTCATGTAGATTATAAAATACAGTATCAATTAACATTTTCTCTTGGGTACATTACCAGTCGACAGCGATGCGGAGGAATTTTTTGACGCCATTTTTTAGTTTGTTAATAGTTTTAGTTAGGTTAGGTTAATTAATTAGATATAAGTTGTTATTCATGTACTCAATTAAATTTTATTAACAGTAATTTTAATTTAATTTTAAACATATTTTCGTATTAATTACATAATAGCTGGCAGTACTTAAGGCGACAGCGTCAGGGTAGCCCGCGAAATTAAAAATTTCTTACGTTTTTCTGGAAAAAGTCATTCAATGGGATTGTATGAACTTGGGTTGAGGGTTGTATTGATTATTTTAATGATTATAAATCTGTAAATACATACTCGTTACGGTCGTGAATCATATTTTGTTCAGCATACAACATGACTGACCTGCAAATTGCAAAAAACGTAAGATAATTTGAATTTCGCTGGCTACCCTGGTGTTCTCCCCATAACTGGTTGTAGGTTTACTGTTTAGGTAACAGCAGTAACTTTTATAATAAATCATATTATTAATAACAGGTCAATTAATGTCATATTTGTATTGTTTGCGAATGTTTCTTTTAGAATCAGCTACTTTTTGTCTCGGAAAAATCCCCCGCACGGGTCGAAGCCGCGAGCAATTATGCTAGTTGTTCAATTATTTTAATTTCAGTATCTGAGGCCTCATTCTAAGGGCCAATTTTAATATTCTCTGTTGATTAGTTACTTAACTTAATACTTAAGAGGGGGCACACGGGTCCACAAGCGCCTCTCCTTTAAAAAAATATTATTTCGTGACTGAGAAGGAGTTTTGAATAACGGCTCAATAAGCACCCTCGGTAAGTGTGTGCTCGGTAATTTTCAAATACCTTTTATAAACTTTCATATTGAGACACGAAGCAACAAAATTCGATCTAAAGAAAAGCGGCCACATTCCTCTAGATGGTATTTTGTTGCTTCGTGTCTCAATATGAAATTTTATAAAAGGTATTGAAAATTTCGAATAACGTAGGACACCAAAAATGCAAAGTTTTTCGCGTATTGGTACATATTACAAGCCAAAAATATTTCATAAAAATTAAATATATTAATCGCATATTTCTCAATATTTTGAGCGTAAACTATCATATTTTATATAATGATCATAAATGGAATTCAATCAACTAAAGAAATACCTAAAATATATTCCACTGCGCCGTGCTTTATTTTTGAATTTAATTATGTAAAACTGCAGAATTACTTTTATTTTGGTGATCATTCGATTCAACTAACATCAAACGCATCGCTGTTTTGAACCTTATCTGCTGCCGCGATGCGCTATTGTCAATTACCTACAAATTTTGCTTCTTACCGCATGAAACAAAAGAAAATCTACTTCCATTCCAGAATCGAATAATAAATAAATAAATGAATCTATCAAAGACACGCGGATCGATATAAAATAATCAAAGTTGAACAGCTCAGTAATAGGATAACGATGTGATTACTATACAATGCTTGCTGGAGAGGGACGGTGTGGTGCAAGTTGGGAACTGACAGCGTAATGTATGATGTTAAAAATAGGGGTGTATGAAAAGAGCCTGCATGAGAGACGGTAAAAAACAAAAAGAGATTCTATTCTATTCTATTCTAGTATTTTATGCAATTAAAAGTGCAAAAAATCAAACTTGCGTATTAGATAATCTGCACGCCACGATAGGAGACTCTATTATAATATTATCCTTTTCCCTCGTATACATACTGCAATAATGAGAGAAAGAGATTAAATGTTAAGGACGTGGATCGATCTTTAGGTACCACCGCAAATATCCAGCTTTACTGTCCTATGATACCTATAATATTTATTAGGTCGGGAAAAAGTTATTTCGTATTTTATATACAATTTCAAGACTAAGAGCTCGTGTGGCATCCAAATATCGAGTTTTTTTGTATACCCAGAATTTTTCAAATGGGTCAAAACTGTTTTGTGGTCAACCCCTAACTCTTCAGCTATGTCATAACGGCTAAAATGCCGATCTTGCTTCACTTTTTCAAAAATTACATCGACTTTTTCCGTGACAGGGTGACCAGAGCGAGCTGCATTTTTGACATCAAAATTCCCGGACTGAAAATGCTTGAACGAACTCTCGATTTAATAAATCTTTTTTTTTCGCGGGTTGTGACGCATTTTTTGAGATAAAACTTCTTAATGTATCGAATTTCTTCGTTAGATTCTCTAATTTTGGCGTACAGAAAAACAATTGAAAAATGGCGGGAAATCGTTTATACTTTTATTTTTCTTTTTAAATGTCATCTTTTTAATGGTATCAAAACCAGCCAGATACAAATAGTACAGCCAAAGAGATTTTAATACAATTTTACACCTATAACATACGAAAAAACTTTTCCCCGACCTATTATATCATTGCAAAAATATTTAATTAGGCCAGTCATTTAAGACATAGCAGGTCGCAATAAATACACTGCACTGATTTTTTGGGATGTTGTTAGAATGGATACCATTAGTGTAAAACCAAGTTTGCAGCTTCAAAAGACCTGTGCTAACCTACCTGGTTCTCGAAAAACTTCGAAATTTTCAGTTTTTGACTTATAATTTCTAAAAAGTGCATTCTATGTATAATTCACCCAGTACATTTAATAAGTATACAGCGCAGCCTTAGCTATGTAGGTCCAATAAATCCCCAGATACAGCACTTCAAACATTGGCAATTTTTCCAAAAATTTCAAAATTATAGATTTAGCTGTCTACCGAGCAGAGTATCGGCTAAAATACTGAATAAAAATATATAATAAATAATAATTAGAAGTGGTAAATCAGGAAGCTTTGAGGAAATTTAAAATCAAACGTTGGCCGTTGTAATTCGGTAAATCTGTATAATGCCTTCTCAAAACTATTTAACTTTGGGACTCAACTTGCTGCGAAATGGGGAAACCCACCGAAGCTATCGGTTTTCTGGCAATGTTTTGAGCCTACTGCATTCCCCCCACACAAGACAAATGACAAGAATCTCATACCAACATGAGACATACATGACCGTGTCAAAATATTTTAGTTTCTGCAATTCCGTTCAGTTATTCTTCTTGTGCGAATCCTAATACTTTACTACTAATACTTTTTCTTACTTTCAAACATTTTGGAACAACCATTGAATATCATGCTTGCTCACATGTTACCAATTTGAGCAAATTTACTCTCAAATAAAATAAAAAAGACATTTGTTCAAATTAGACTGAGAATCAGCCCTTTTTGAACGTCAAAATTACATGAGACAGTCCCCCAAAACGCCCGCCCTTCACCACTTCCTGGTGCTTTAACTGGGAAAAACAAGTGGCGCAACAAACCCAGCAGGTCTAAGAGTTCATTCACCTTTTAAATTAATTAATCCACTCCTAATCACAAGCTACAAGTTCAAATCCTTACATCATAAATATTCTTACTTCTTCATCAATCAATTACAAATAATTTACAAGCCGCCCCACCCACTACTTGTACCACACGCACCCTGATTTCTTACTGCCCCGTACTGTCAAAGACACGCTGCGATTATATATTGTGGAGCCTTTGTGACGTCATTAATCATCGCCATCCCTTGCTTTAGATTTAAACTATTATGTGCTGTTATGGTTGTTCAGCGGAGTACTTTAATATGGATGGATTTTGTTGTTTTATTTAATAGAACGTAACTTCACGTGTTTTCCCCGACGCGACGGGCAGTGTAGGAGGTGTACACCTACAGTTTCATATTATAGTGACCTTATTGGTGATGTACGTCAGAAAGGACAGGTGCGTAGTACTCGCAACCGGCGTGCGTGTATGACCAGCACTCTAATGGGGCAGGTAACTGTCAAAATGGCGCTGTCATAGCTAGTTCCCAGCACAAGCTACGATTTTATAGCATGAGTTAGTTTTATTTTAGTTTTTGTTTTTCATTCGGTTCCCTACAAAATGGTTGAGCTGGATGGTGCTGATCCACGCGTCATGTTCGTGAACGGGCGCCGTCAGTTGAGACTAGTCATCTCTTAACTGCCACGGCTTATTTTTATTATTAATCTTGTATTTTGAATTGATTCTTAAAATATATTTTTTTCATTGCTTCGCATATAGAAGCAACAAGAATAATGTACCCAGGATTTTGTAATAACTCGATTTAAAAAGAGTGTCCGTGGAGTTTCTTGCACGTTCTTCTCCATAGAGATCTACTTTTTGGAATGGGCAACTAGCTTCAACTTTCTGACTAACTGACCGACTCTTTGACAATTCAAAAGTGCCTGTAAATGGTTTAATTGAAATAAATGCTTTGAGTTTGAGTTTGAGTTTGAGTTTAATTTTGCGAAAATTACGTGTTGCTGTATTCCTAAGTACTCCGAAATTGGAGTCCACCTTTTCCCGAAGGATCCTAAAATTAGAAGATTGTGGTATATAGCTAATCGGAGAGAGTTTTTTTTTAAAATTAAACAGAGATCGAGGTGCTGTCGGAATCATTTTGAAGAAAGAGATTACGAGGAAATATTTAAGGTTTAAAATTCTGACACTTTCAATGTCAAATACTTAATTTAAAATATTGAAATTACCGAAAATAACGAAATAATGAAATAAACCAAAGTCATTCATGAACACGAAATGGAACGAATGAACGAAATGTCAAATTTATTGTAGGCCGTAGAGACCTACCTACCTACCCACTTTTACAAACTCAAACTCAAAGCATTTATTTCAATTAAACCATTTACAGGCACTTTTGAATTATCAAAGAGTCGGTCAGTTAGTCAGATAGTTGAATCTAGTTGCCCATTCCAAAACGTAGATCTCTATGGAGAAAAACGGGCAAGAAACTCCAAGGACACTCTTTTTAAATCAAGATATTACAAAATCCTGGGTACATTATTCTTGTTGCTTTTATATGCGAGAACAATGAAAAATAAAATATTAAGAAACAATTCAAAATATAAAATTAATAATAAATATAAGCCGTGGCAGTTAAGAGATGATCAGTCTCAACTGAAGGCGCCCGTTCACGAACATGACGCGTTGATCAGCACCATCCAGCTCAACCATTAATAAGAAAGGAGTATCTCTTCCAAACATTCAAATTTTAACTGGTGCGCTCAAGTGGCTGAGGAGCAGGACCAGCATTAAGCCAAGCATTTTTATCTACAATATAGTCATTGAACTTATAATATGCTTGTCTGCATAGTGTGCGTTTAACGCATGTTTAAAATTTCTTCTCATTTAGTTGAAGAATATCGAGTGGTATTTTATTATAACATTTTACGCAGTACCCCCTAAAAGAAGTATGTACTTTAGACAACCTGAAACGTGGTTGATCTATTTTATGAATAACTAAGACAGTTTGACATATTTTCTATACCAAAGCTGTCAAACCACAATATTTAGTCCTCAGATAAAACTTATCTAACTATTGAAAAATCAGCCCCAAATTGACCAAGCAAACAGTACCCCAAGGCAAGGTAGTCGCAAAATGCGTTTAACATGGTCCCCTACATATATAGGCTTATTAAAAAGAGGCGTACCCTATATAAATTAACTAAGTATAACAAACGATCCGTTAAAAATAACATCCAATAACAAATACAGAACGTTATTTTAACGCAACCAAAACGGGCTTAAAAAGATATTAAATACCCTTTGTTAACAGATCAAAACTATCTTTTTTTTATCTTTTATTATGTCTATGGATTATGTTCTGTTTGCTTTGCATTATGGTTTTATTGTCGATGGTCGTCTTTATTCTGTTTTCTCAAGTGTTGCCAGTATTTTTGCGATGCGCTTTTTTTGTTAAAGGAGTTTTTAATAAGGTTTGCAAAGTATGGGACTTATGGAGTTCATAATTCCTATTGTGTCTGTGTTTAATTTCTTTTGTATTTTTGGTTGAAGAAGGGTATTGGTTTTCTTATAATTTTGCAAGCTCGATTTATTTCGATGCGCAATTAATTGCTTTGAAAACTGATCTGAGGCAATTATTTTCGCCTTTATTTCCACTCAACTGTTGAAGAGAGTGTATTTAAAGGTTAATAAGACAGCTGCTGATTCTGATAACGCACATAACTTGCCATCACCCAATTCGTGTTATTGGATTATTAAGAACTCCGTTGTATTTTTTTTTATTCGACCTTACGGCCGGATAAAAACTAAAACTATAAAATAAACTAAACCAAAATTTTAGTTTTCCATAATAAAAATGGTTTTTAAAGAGTATCTATACTCCATTTGAAATAAGATTAGAAATTTAAATAAACCTTTTTTACGGTCCGTTCCATCGATTTTGACTTCTATTCCGTAGGCATAAGGATGGCATTAAAAGCAAAAACGTGGTTACAATACCAACTGTTTACTGCAGCTGCCATTTCTCATGCCTCCAACGCAATAGAAATCAAAATCGGTTGAACGGACTGTAAAAAAGGTTTATTTAAATTTCTAATCTTATTTCAAATGCAGTATAGGTACTATGGCTTTCATAGAATCAGATCTGCCTCTTTTTTTATTTACTTTTACTGAAGCCTGTTATATTAAATCTGCTATCGAGTCTTGCAATATCGAATGTGTAATGTTTCTGTCATTTCAGTAAACCAATTATGTTAACTGAAATGACAAGTAAACAATGTTTTATACAGTTTATTTATTTATTTAACCATTTATGTACACACATATATAAAAAGACAAGAAGAAAAGAACAGAAAAATAGGTACAAACTTGACAATAAGGGTGTGGTGAGTGTATGTGTGTGTGTGTGTGTGTGTGTGGTAAAGATGGTGTTTATGTGTTAAAACATTAATATGTAACTTATATATAGGACAGAAATCTCAAAGTTTTAACGTGTCGCCACATCAGCACAGTACATTTGCTTAATGCCCCTGTGGAATCATCACATTTCCGAATACAAACGAATGCTAATTTCCATGTCCATCAATTATTAGATTTATTGTGTATAATAATTTGAATTTAGAACTAAGTACTTTAATTGTTGTTACGTCAAAACTAAACAACAATAAAGTTAAGTTCTGAATTCAAATTATTATACACGATAAATCTAATAATTGATGGACATGGAAATTAGCATTCGTTTGTATTCGGAAATGCGATGATTCCTTAGGAGCATTAAGTAAATAGTTGTACCTACTTTACTGATGTGGCGACACGTTAAAACATTGAGATTTCTGTCATATATATAAGTTACATATTAATGTTTTATACACATAATCACCACCTTTACCACACACACACACACACACACAGACACACACACACACACACACACACACACACACACACACACACACACACACACCACACCCTCATTGAGAGGGACATTAAGAAAATAGTTGTACTGTAATTGCACCCGTGCGAAACGAGGCGGGATCGCTAGATATTTATTAACCATCTTTCCTAACACCTAAACAAACGAACACTCAAATCAAATGACTACCATTTTACTCAATCTCCGATAATACCAAATTATCCAAATGCAAATACCCAAAATCCCAAATAACCTATCAGAAACATTCACGAAATCAACCCCTATATTATTATAATAAAATAATTAAAATCACACCGGGGGTGAAACGTTTTAAATCGTTAACCATTCGGGGTGTTTCGGGGTAAACTTTTCCGGGGTAACGCCTTCACCCCAGTCTGGGGGGTGAATTTTCTTCACCTTAATCGGCTGAGCATATTTTCTGGATACGTGGGTTATTGAGGGCGGGATAAGTGTAGCAAAGATTTCATGGATATATTTTAGTACTGTAGAGTTAGACGATAATAAAAGGGCGAGTTTTAGTTTTTCCATTTCACCTAAATAAACTCACGCCTTCCCACGGGCAGAAACCTCAGAACGCCAACAGCTACGATCCTTACATACTCCTAATGCTTCGTTTACGTTCATACATCTGGTCATACACGCACGCCGGTTGCGAGTACTACGCACCTGACGTTTCTGAAGAACATCACCAATAAGGTCACTATATGTCTTCCTAGAGCGTCCCCTCCCGGCGTTTCCACTCAAATCTGCCTTGTAAATACCTTTTGTTAGTCACCTTTCATTCATCCTCTCAACATGCCCAAACCATCTACGCATACTCTTTTCGATAAAATGAGTATTTTTGATATAATTGTTGCAAGCACAAGGTTTTTATGTTTAAGTAAGTGCTTATAATGCCGAACGGGTTTATTCATCCGTTTAGTAAGATGGGTCAATCGTAATCTACGCGAAAAGTATAATATTTATGTCATTAAAACTAAAATACTTAGTAAACCGATTTTCGTCGCATATCCAGGGACTAAAGTTTAATAATTTCATGAGCAACACATCTTAAAAAGAAGAACGGAGCAAAAGTACGCGTCTTAATTAGTTATGATAGATATAACTGTAGTTAATACATCACAAGAGCTCGAAATCTACATATCCTTTAAAATATTATAAATGCGAAAGTAAGTTTGTTTGTTTGTTACCTTTTTACGCCTAAACCACTGAACCGATCATCATGAAGTTTTGCATATACGTTGTCAGGGGTACAGAAAAGGATATAGGGTACCTTTTATCCAGAAGAAAAGTACTATTCCCGAGGGAAAGAACGATAACTTTCGACGGCCACAATTGCTTTAGGATGCTAGATGGCGCTACGTGTCTTTCGGATCATGATCGAATTATATTATTAGAAACTTTAGTAGTGTGTTAAGAGTAATTTTTTTTTAAACATAAGTTACATTTTGAGAATCTAGTGTGATCTCCAGCATCGTTTACCTAACACCATGAAAGTTGGCACATAGATTAGTATATATTTATTTTGAATGGAGAAGGATTTACAGATTTTTTTCTACCTCCACGCGGGCGAAGCCGCGGGCAAAGCTAGTACATATTAATAATTAAAGTCCACTTCGTGTCTATCTAACTACGCAATGGATTATGATGCGGTGTCCACCATCATTTAGAGAACTAATTCCAGCAGGCTTAGCACGAGCACCGTTTTGTCGACGGAAGAGTAAACAAAAATGATGATACGTGTAGACGTACTGTAGAAAGTTTTCTACTGTCTTTAGCATGGCGACTACAAAATCAAATTGTCTTCACTACCATAGACAACTGTCAGTAGACAGTGTGATAAAAAGGACCTAGACAAAGATGGTTAGAAATGAAAGACAAAATGACATATTGTAGAAGGATTTCTACGGTGCGATGTCAAAAATGGAGAAACAAAATGTCACTTTGTATAGAAAGAGCTATGTCTATTCTTCGTAGAAATAGAAAGCGTCATGCTAAGCCTGCAGAAGGTTTATGTGTATAACACATTAATATTACTTTACATAATAGGTAACAAAGATATCTCGACGTTTTGACAAGTCTTAAAAACCATGCGAAGAAGGGGCGGGTCGTTGCTGAAAAATGTATTAGTCTAGAAACAGCGCTATTAAACCCATTGCGTAAAATAAAATAAAAAAACACAAAAACATTGTAAACAAAATCCAAAAACGTTATTAAACGTAACGTTATTCAATTAACCGCTACCCGAAAACGATTGAGTCACCGTACCTGAATAACGGCTATTTGGCGCCAATTTTTTCGCGGGAAAGTGAGAAAATAATTGATTTCGGCGAGGGGACGAATTTTATTGGCCCGTCCCGAATCCCGCCAGGCTTACGATTGTCGCATTTAATTTCTTTGTGATTATGTCCCCAGTTTATGATTTGGACGTAAAAATTGTTATTGTGGGCAAATTTTTTAGGAAATATTGAAAAAGAAAAGGGTTTATTATAGGCAATGATTATAATGTAATTGTTGTCGGCATAATGTTGCTAGGATTTTGTAATTTCCGTCGTATAGTACTTACTTAAAAGAATATCTTGTTACTAACTGTTTATGGTTATCTCATTTTTTTTTTATGGACTATGATAATCAAATAATCCTACTAATATTAAAAATGTGAAAGTTTGTGAGGATGGATGGACGTTTGTTACTCTTTCACGCAAAAACTACTGAAGGGATTTGGATAGAATTTGAAACACAGGTAGTTTATAACCTGGATTAAAATGTAGGATACTTTTTATCCCGGTAGTACGTTTCCGTGGGATAATTTCCGACAACCACGCGGTCGAAGCCGCGGGCATAAGCTAGTACATCATAAAATTTAATTGACATTGGCGAGGTTCACAAGCATCAATTTTTTTATAAGCTAAATCAAAACAAATGTAATTAGAAGAAAAACAGAAACTTAAAGTCGGAAAAAACCAATGAAGGGAAATAGCTAAAGTAATAAACTATGAAAAAGAGGTATTCTGGAAGGTGATATTATTCATCTAAGCAATTTCAAATCAAGTGCGTCTACGTTTGATTTAAAATTGCAAACATATCGAATCGTATAATCTGCCAAATATTTGAAATCGTATCTGCCCTTTAAAAATCTTTAATTTATCCTTATTCTTGCATATTACTGGGTGGTGGAGATCAGGTAGGTAAGTAGACCCTCGATACTGGTATTCAGCTGCATCCGGTAAAACTGGAAGCCGACGACCGACCCCAACATATTTGAGAAAAGGCTCGGCATATGATGATTCGTGCATATTCCACTTTTCCATAAGAGGGATTTTTCAATTTATAGTAATTATAGAATAGAATAGAATTATCTTTATTCAAGTAACTTATATGTCTCAAAAATTATTAGTAAATGATAAATGATTTTATTTCTGTAAGTAGGTTTGAACAAACACTTTTACACGTCAATAATATTTTAAAAACTAGATGAGGTCGGCGTTTCCTATCTGATTACTCTGAGAAGAAAGGCCGAAACAAACTCAGAGGTCACAGTGTCTTTAAAAGTCCAGACATAATCTTGGTCAGATCATGTGAAGACCATGTAGATTTGTGTCTGAAATGGTCTTTTGAGGAAAAACCACACAGATTGAGTGGACCTGTCCAGTCAGTGCACGCATTTGTCAGTAATCGTGCAGCTCAACTCAGAACTTAAGGAGCTCAACGATTCGACGGACAATACCAAAGAAAAGACATTTGGGTAGGCCCCAAAAATTACTCAAACTGCCAGTAAGAACTGATACTTCACAAAAACAAACAAATGGTAGTGGATCACCGCTGTGGCAACCCATGTGAGATGGCACAACAGCGACCCACGAAAACTCAGTCTAGGCGACTTGAAATCATGCTTAGGATACTGATATTATAATGTTTGTCATGAAAAAAGTTTTTTACAAAAAAGTAAAAAAGATTTTATTTTTCACTTTTTAGTTGTGGTACCTACCCCACAGAAATTCGTATACCACTACTTGATATGTAAATAACAGGGACAGAAAATTATTAAACCATCATCAATTAGAAACTAAGTAGAAAAAATACGCAGTATTAAGGATAACTCAAAAACTGCTGGTCAGAACTTGATCAAATTTATATGGGACCACATGTGAAACACCGTCACATCACATCCCATGAATTAGAATCATCCAAATCGGTTCACATAGAAAAACGTTCTGTGCTAACACACATAAAAAAAAACATACAGTCGAATTGAGAACCTCCTCCTTTTTTTGACGTCGTTTAAAAAATAAACATATCAGAAAACTGTTCTCTAATAATGAACCTGCCTGTTCTCTGCCTGTTATGACACGTATATAACTCCTACCACAAAACAATGTACCAGGCAGGCTTAACGAATATTAACGTCACAATCTGTGCTGCGGTGACCTGTGTGTTCCAGACATATTATGTTATGCTTCAGAATTATGCTACTGAATACTGCTAGCCTATTGGAACATGAACTATATAAGAGTGCCCGTGATATTTTATTAACAATTGACTGACTAGACAGATGTTGTCTTGTTTAAATTACAATATGTAATTCATTCAACAATCCTATAGCAAAAAGGACATTCAGTTTTTCCGGAAAACAGTTTTGTCTTTCTATAATAACCTAATGCGAACTGTTACAATTTTTTTAAATCAAAGGATAGCAAAATCGGTCCAGCAGTTCTCAAGTGATCCGCTTACCAACGAACAGCATTTCATTTTTATTTATTAGATAATTTGGATGACAGATACCCTGTTTTGCTGATTTTAATGCCAGCCTAATTTTCTACTCTATACACTGTATAGTGTAGAAAATTCTAATTATTCAGAAAAGGGATATTCTTGTATAGGTACGTTGATGGTCACGCTAATTCGCCGTACGTTTACGATTTCTGAACTTCTTCTGAGTCTTATTTCTCTTCGTAAGGCATGAAAAATCTACTCTTTCGTCAATAAGAACAGAATTGGGCGTAATATAGTTTCCTAAGAGACTCCAAAAATATTTTAATGTATATGAAATTAATTCCTTAATCTTTGGGTACCGCATAGTTAAAAGTGTACATGCGCAAAGAACATGAAGAAAACCTACGCCTAAAAATTATTTTTACTAACTTTTTTCAGCAAAATGTCACTACTAAGTCAGTCAAATGCCTTTTAAAAGTTGAAGAAGTTTCGTTTCACTATAATATATACATAATAGAACCTGTATCATATTTTGAATGACACTCTCGCATGGTACCAAAGCAAGCAACATACCCTTATTATGGGATATCAAAGTGACAATCCCTTCTACCTACCCCAATGGTAGAAACCCTAAAATTTACATACACATACTTAAATAAAATTCATCCTAACCCGCCGACCGCAATCGACAATTTCCGTGGAAACCCGAACGCGTTATCGCGTTGCCATTGGCTCGTTTAAATTCAGAACGTGTCTGCGGTCGTGTGCAACGGGCGCGGAGTGTTTCAAAATTGGAACGCAAACATTTAACAGGTGTAGAACATTTAGTGAGTACTTTAGTGGTTATTTGTACTTATAGTTTTGTGCGTATGCGTGTTTATAATGGTGTTACTGCTAATATTGCTACATTGTGTGGAAACATGTGTTCATATGGGTTTCCGTTTCGTTTAGACATGTAAGTAATGCTAGTAGAAAACTCAATTCAAAACCAAACAAACATAAAGTTATAATATTTCGGAAAGAATAAGGAAATGTTGACTGAGAAAAATGAGCTTTTTATGAAGCGAGTTTCTTAGAATCATATAAACAGTGGACCACATATATATTGAATCGAAATAACTGAAAGTCATGGGGGGATGCCTTTGCCCAGCTGTGGGATGCTGCGGGCTGACTGTAACAAGCATAAACAGTATCAGAACAAGAACGTCTGAAAATAATTCTATTGCGAGGTTTCTATTTAGTAACTACCACGCAAAATATTATCCAGCCGTAAGCACTTGACTAAAATAAGAATAGAAGAAAAACCTTCATCCGCTCCAACTCTAATACAAGATCCTAAAACTCATTCCATAAACGCTCACCCCTTTTCACCCCCAACCATTAACTTTTTCATAACATCTTCAGGCACCGACAATCACGTACAGCCTAAACTAACAAAATAATCATTTATCCCACCTGTTACTAAAGAAAAAGTATCCTTCCCAATCATTTGATAATCGAATCGAACTTACTAAAACGATATCCATGGCAAACTTTACGACGACCATAAAAAAATCCGATTCGGAAAATCGACTAATATATACTTGGACAAAAATAAAGTTTGCACACAAGAAAAGCTTTGTGTCAAACTGGCTAAGGCTGAATATCGTCCGTTTCGGATGTAAAAGTATATTGGCAGTAAAACGTAGTGAGTGAACGTTCCGAATTCGAATATGATCGCAATATGGCGGCAATGACATGTTAATATGAGCCCAGGGACCGATATGCATAATTTTATAACTCCCGATTCAGAATTTTGCTTTTCTGTTCTTATTTCTTGTGTTAGCAGATGTTGTAATATAGATTTCTGGCGCGACTTCGCTTCGGTTTGTCGGGTTATTGGAAATTGTTTTAAAAGATATCTTACTGGGCTTTCCGCAGTTTCGGCTACCCATTTTAGGTTTTAAATTTGAACCATGTGCAAGAAAACTCCTCTCGTTAGCTTTGCTGGAGTTGCGACGTAATCGTTCTGCCCTTATCCCCATTTATTTGTGATTGGCGCTGCAAGCCTTCTTCGTCCACACATACCTTATAGCCGTCATCTCCGAACTCAACCTGTTTTCCAAAGCCATATCTTCTTACAGTACAACTCTTTTATTAATGTCCCTCGGAAATCATCGCATTTCCGAATACATCAATTATTAGATTTATCGTGTATAATAATTTGAATTCAGAACTGAATACTTTATTGTTGTTTTGTTTGACGTAACAACAATGAAAGTACTTAGTTCTGAATTCAAATTATTATACACAATAAATCTAATAATATAATTGATGGACATGGAAAATAGCATTCGTTTAAACATTAAGAAAATGCTTGTACTGTAAAATACTTTTCTTTCAAACTTGAGTATAAGAATCATCTACGAAATTAAGTTAGAAAACTCTGAATGTAAAGCTAACTTTAAAATATGCTAGATCAACAAGGGCAGTAACTACTAATTGACTAACACACACACAACTTGTAGTAGTTTTGTCAATTAATACTTTTTCGTCACCACCTCATCTTCATCATTTTCCTGCTTTAATCTCAATTTATCCCGATTTCTTCCATAAATCTCTATTAGAGTTCACTTCCTGCCTAGCAATATTATTATCTTTTACCCAACATAACATAATCAGCCCATAATGTTCCCACTGCTGGGACAGGGTTCCTCTCTTTGACAGGGAGCGGGCCGTAATCTACCACGCGGGCCCAGTGCAGTTTAGATGTCACATCTCTTTGGATGTTTGGTTCTGAGACATGTCGGTTTCCTCAAGATACTTTCCTTCTCTAATTTAAGAGCAGTGGTGAAAAAATAAACATCATCTTTTACATAACACACTTAAAAAGAAAACAAAATTCGAGATATTTTATTTCACATAAACCTACATGGGCGCTTATGAAACGTCAGAAGCTAGGTGCACGGTTCCAATGAGGGCTATCGCGCTTGAGTTCGCCGCTAGAAGCGCTAGTGTAGAGTAAGGTCTCTAGATGTCAAAATATGTACTGAACGTTCACTGTTTGCGGGTCTTTTTATCACGGATTTTAACGAATAATTCATAGTACCAGTAATGGTTGTGCCATTCTTGATTAATTATGGCTTAAGATTTTAAGTAAAAAGTTAGGATATAATTTGGTAGCACTTGAAGGAAGAATAAGATTTATCTGCTTCATGCTTGCCAATTTTAGGAACATTCTAATCTAAATATTCATTTGAAGTTTTAAAATGTAATAAAATAAACATACTATTAATATAAGGGTACTTAAACATATCCAAAACATCAAATAAAAGTACTGCAACATTACCTTACTCTACAGTGGCGCCAACTGGTGAGCACAAAAACGATAACCCCCATTGGTATTTTCCTATAAAGTAGAGCCGGCAACTCCTTTCCACTTTTTCAAGGCCTCAGAAGGATACCCAAGTCTCATAAACGCTACTAAGCACCGATTTCTTACAGCTAGACCAATGCTCCATCGTAAAAACAAAAATCGTAAAAAAAAAAACTATCTCCCACCCTCTAAAACTATTATATTTCGCACTAACAAGACTATCTTTATTTCCCGGTAATTGCTTCGTTCCTAATATCGGCAGACAATAAGACCGTATCAACGGAACGACATCAATAATAAAATAATATAAAAAGCAACTTACTTCCTACCGTTATGTTAGGAGAAGGACATATTAATTTCCTTGGTAACCCCTCGAATTATATCTATCTCGTTCTTGTGAAGGAAGTTATGTATAGCGCTGTCTCACTCCCGCCCCCGCGCTTAAGTGTCCGGCCAGATGTTGCCAACATTTTATTGAAAAACTCCCCGAAGCCATATTGCTACTTGCCTTTAGTGAATTAAGATGTAGCAACTATATAACGTTATTGTACCGTTATTAACGTGTTATTTTCGTTTTTATAGTTTTTTTTTCTTTTCTGGCAAGTTAATGAATTTCTCTATTTTGACGCGATGTTATTTTTTTCCATTGGGATATTACAAAATATTATTTATTAACAATCTTTCTAGGGACAAGATACAGAAAAATAATAAATAAGTAGGTCGAATTATCAATTCAGAACTCTTTTTAAGACCTTGGAACTTTTTAACTAACTGTTTGGTTTTCATAGCAATGTATTCACAGAAGTATTAAAAATGTGGTTTGGTAACAAATACAAAAAAAAAAAAGGTTTTCAAAAAGTAATTAGGCATCTTTTGTACCGTCGCCCGTCTCATAGAAGGCTAGGTTGAAAACATGTTTTAAAACAAGAGGAACATTTTCCGGTGTCCTTTTTATTTAACAAAAATATCCTGAAATACAATTCACCTATCAAAGAAGGTACCCAGACTTAAGATTTCAAAGAACGGATGATCATTTTAAGTCTATTCATTCAGGGGGTAATCTCTGAAACTACATACATACATAAACTCACGCCTTCTTTCTATGGGGGTAGGCAGAAACTACAGAACGCCACCTGCTACGATCTTTACATACTCCTTTTGCCTCGTTTACGCTCAAAAATCTGCACCCTAATTACGTAACACACTATCTATCACAATCTGAATCATTTTGAAACCTATTACTAATCCATTGCTTCATATATTCAAAAAAATTGTCTGCTCAACAACGTAAATAACGCAATGAATGTTGTTGAACTGTTAAAATGTAACCCAGTCCTACTGTCAGTGTGTTACGTAATTACCCCGCGGGTCATACACGCACGCCGGGTTGCGAGTACTACGCACCTGACTTTTCTGAAGAACAAAACCTACAAACGAACACACAACAAACTACCAGTCGGATTTCAAAATTATTTTTGCCTTTTATAGCCCAATTCTCGAGGAGGGCTGTAGGCTACTTAACATCACGCTAGGACGCGTAGGACCCGAGCAAAAAGAAAAAAAAGGCCAGAAAGAACGCTAAGCGAAAAAGAAGTAACAGCGTGGGCAGTCGACGCGATGCGACGGGCTGGGTCGGGAGAACCAGAAATTTCAGGCGGACAAAAAGAATCTAGTGGAATATATTTGAAAGCAGGCCAACGCGGACGGTCAAGCTTACATACAGAGGTTACCGTCACCTGCAATAACAAGGGGTTTTCCAATAATAATAAAACTAAAATAAAAAAATATAATATGGCTACATTGATTATCATTTTAATATTGTGAATGTGACGACTATGTGGGTCATTGTTGGTTTTTTTTTTCCCCTCAATTAATTTTAATCATGGTCTGGCAGTTTGAGTAATTTTTGTGGCCTACCCAAATGTCTTTTCTTTGGTATTGTTGGTCGAATCGTTGAGCCCCTTAAGTTCTGACTTGAGCTGCATGCTTACTGACAAATGCGTGCACTGACTGGACAGGTCCACTCAATCTGTGTGGTTTTTCCTCAAAAGACCATTTCAGACACAAATCTACATGGTCTTCACATGATCTGACCAAGATTATGTCTGGACTTTAAAAGAGACTGTGACCTCTGAGTTTGTTTCGGCCTTTCTTCTCAGAGTAGTCAGATAGGAAACGCCGACCTCATCTAGTTTTTAAAATATGATTGACGTGTAAAAGTGTTTGTTCAAACCTACTTACAGAAATAAAATCATTTATCATTTAATAAATTAATAATTCCCTATATCTACCAAACCCTACAGAAAGCTGCTTTCCTGAACACTTGCAGAATTTTCAGGAAGTTCCTGCAGAATGACAATGATGCACAAATAGCACCCGCACAAAAATCATTCACCACTGCAACACAAAGTCGAAACAATATCATCACGCCGCATATTATCATCAACTATCACTTAGGTTAGTACTTTCAGGGGTAGCACTTGGCTTTGGCCCGTGTTACCCTAAAGAACCGGCAGATCAGGGCTGAGATACAAAAATGTATATCAACAAATAATAATAAATCCATTTATTTTCAGGCAACTCAGGCTCATAGATAAATACCTTAACCTAAACATACATATTTGAATTTAAATAAAACTTGTGTTAATTAATAAGGCTTAAGACTATGTTAGTAGCGCTTCACTTTGCACTAGCTTGACTTTGTGCTGTCCAGTGGAACTTGTCCGCGGAAGCGACGGAACAAAAAATTAAAAAAAAAACGAAGAAAGAAAATACGTTTATTTGCGGTAAACATGACGCAAAGAAAAAATACACAAACACAAAAAAGAACGAGTTGGGGGAAAATATGCGTCACATCCACGCAAAACGGCGATCGCTCAGCATACTACTTTTACTAACTTTAGTACTTGTACTTAGGATCACTCATGGCTGAGTAGCAGCTGCACAGGTCGATCGAAGGTTAAGCAACGCTTGCCGAAGTCAGTCCGTGGATGGGTGACCATTGGTGACCATCAATTACAAATTGAGATCCCTCCGTGCCTGAAAAACGTAAATCCGTCGGTCCCGGCCGTTATTCCGATCTTTGACAGTCGTTATGGGTCGTCAGAAGCCCGAAAGTCATCTTTTTTTTTTGGTTGGGAAATCGTCAAATGACCTCTCCTGCTCTGGGCGGAGCGGAAGGGCGTGTCAGACTCTTACTGACTAAAACCCACCCGTGTTCCTTCAGTTGCCTGTACGCCAGGGCCACGGTAACTCTTTCGAACAATCCGCGACCCCGGCAGCCATCGGCCATATCGGACCCCGTCAATGGTGCTGACATCTCTTTGAGGCGCGCGTGGAACACGACGCGCCATCGACCCAGGCCTGGTCCTTACCGGACGGCGAGCTGCCCATTGCTCGCCGTCCGCAAGCCCGCGCCTACGGTGGCGATAATGTTAAGCTACGCATGCCGCAGTCGGTCCGTGGATGAGTGATCATCTTAACATACGACCCACCGTGCCTCGGAAACCACGTTAAGCTGTTAGTTCTTGCTGTTGTTCGTGGATCTTTGACAGTCGTTACGGGTTGTCTAGAAGCCCGAAAGTCTGACAACCAGTCTTACCAAGGGGTATCGTGTTACCCAGTAACTTGGTTGTAGAGGTCAGATAGGCAGTCGCTTCATGTAAAACACTGGTAATCAGCTTCATTGTGTTAGGCTGGAAGTCGACCCCATCATAGCTAAGAAATGGACAGATAATGACTTACGATTTACCCTGGGTGAATCACAGGCCCTAGGCAAAGTAACATTCGATTAGCGATGACGCTAGTAGAAAAGTCAAAAAATTTATAGAGTTGACATAAGCTATCGAAATGTCACGTGATCAAAGGTCAACGAATAGAAATTAGCTAGATAATACATCATTCGATTCTATGAAACGAATCGACAGCGTCGAACGATTACTTCCATAGAGATGCGTAGCCAAGTGGCACTTTTTGACAACCGTTATCGCTGGTTTTCGATTCGTATGATGGAAACATCAGCGAAAGCGATAGCGATTGTAGAAATAGAATCGCTCGAAGTGAATGCCATTTGTCTAGGCCCTCTGTGCCGCTGCCAACCAACACTGGATAATCTGCACACCGCATCACACGAAATAGAAGGTCCAAATAATCCATTGACAGTTTAATGATCTTTGAAAGATAGAAAATACGGCGTAAACAGTAGTTTCTTGGGAAATTTGCTGACCCGATAGACATAGTCCTGTGAAAAGGTCATACAAAAATCCCATAGAAAAAGGAAGTTCATTTAATTTAATTTCATTTCATTACAGGATACGGCGTAAACAGTAGTTTTATCGGAAACTATCTGACCCTACAGACGTAGTCCTGTGCAAAAGTTCATAAAAAAATCCCATAGAAAAAAAAGGATGTTCAGTTTTCCCGAATTTAAAAACTTTTGGGGATTTTTTTAAAATGTTTCTTTCACTAAAAACCTGATTCGGACTATTACGAATATTTTAGGACAAAAAATAGCCAAATGGGTGTGCCTCCATTCTTAAATGATGCGCTCACCAACGAACAGCATTTAATTTTTATATATGTATAAATACTTAAAAAAAAAACATCTTTATTTGCCAAATCAATATAACAACCTCGCATAATCCAAGTCAGTAACATTTAAGCAGTAAAGGTAGGTAACATTTTTGTTTGGCATGTATCGGTACTTCCTGTCCGTAGCATCACAGCGGGCCCTATCAGAATACCAGCGCTGCGGTATTTATGATTTTTTTAAATATCGCAGTATTATGCTGAGATAGGAACCTTTTTGGCCTCGCACAGGCCATTTATTTTTGTTTTTATGTTAGTTTGAAATGCTCCTTTTCAATTTTTTTTATTTTTTTATTTGGATTTCCTGTGCGTGTTCTAAATAAAATATATTTCTTTCTTTCTTTCTACTTATTATGGTTGTTAGCAGTTAGTTTGTCGAATCGTTGAGCTCCTTAAGTTCTGAGTTGAGCTACACAATTACTGACAAATGCGTGCACTGACTGGACAGGTCCACCTCAATCTGTGTGGGTTTTCCTCAAAAGACCTTCAGACACAAATCTACACGGTCTTCACATGACCTGCCCAAGATTATGTCTGGACATTAAAAGAGACTGACCTCTGAGTTTGTTTCGGCCGTTCTTCTCAGAGTAGTCGAATAGGAAACGCCGACCTCGTCTAGTTTTTAAAATATGATTGACCTGTAAAAGTATTTTTTCAAACCTACTTACAGAAATAAAATCATGTATCATTTACCACGGAACTGATTCACTCTGTTCCCCGTACTAGTATAAACCTGTACTACGGTGGACCAGCTTTCCTCGTTCTCTGGAAATGTACTAGTAGCAGACTTGTGACAAAATAGAAGATAGGATATTCGTAGCACTATCTTAGCAGCTTCGTATCAACACAAAAGACATAAACGCGCTTCGCTTTTCAACAAAATGGCGTTTGTAGTTTTCTAAAGAAATTTAAAACTTTAGATTTAATTTTCCGTTTCATGGTTATGACCATGGTATAATAATATACTTCGCATTCCGAGACACAGTGGTCACGTGGGTGTCACAACCCTACGTCATCACCGCTGTGTTACCAGTAGTGTGTAATAATAACTCCCCAACCGCCTTTATTACTTGTGCGAATCCGATAAAACAATGAGGTTTTAACTAACAATTACGTTGGTATATGTTTAAATTGAATGGTTTCGTTTGATTGGTAAAACGAAACGACAATTTAAATACTTTTTATATTTATTAACATAATGGTGACTGAAAATGTTTCCATACTTCTTGTTTTGTTGCAATAAAGTGGCAACTGGATAGTGACGTAAGCATGTGTCACTCCCGGAATGCCAGACCTTATTTTTTTAAACCATGGTTATGACTAAAACTACATTCGTAGGTATTTTTATAACCGTACCGTGCTATAGCGTCACCGACTACTAGATTTTTACCTAGATACTAAACAAAACATCCTTTAGAAAGTTGAAAAAAAACTGATCCCAAGCCGTCGGCTATTACAGAGCGAAAAATCTTATCTTTGAAGGTTAAAAAAATATTCATGACGGTTTATTTCAGAACTTTCAAGGTTAAATAAGTATTTTTACAGGACTTTCTGTTGTTATTTTCATTTTAATTTTTTGTTTTTAAGAGTGTGTTTAGTTTAGTTTGTGATAATCCTGTGCGAGTCCCAATAAATACTTTTTCTTTCTTTTTTTTTTTCTTTTTGATGTATAAATCCTTAATAATTTATGAATCTTCTACTCAATAAAAATCTTAAATACATTTACTGACAGACAAGGCACATTTCAAACCGCTGGGTCTAGAAGCATGCAACATTTGTTGAACAAGAGTCTCTTTAACGAAAGTGAGAAAGAAGTATTGAAAAATCATCCCCTAATGAGGTTTATTAGGGGATCTAATTGTGTATAGAAGTTTGTCATTTATATACATGTAACATTTAAATATGTAACTATCGTACTATCTTCACTTAGAAGAAATTATCCATGAGACTTAAAAATGACTTTCAAAACTCAAACTCCAAAGCTTTTATTTCAAATAAACCTATTACAAGCACTTTCGAATTGTCAAGGGGTCGGTCGGTCAGAAAGATGAAGCTAGTTTCTCATTCCAAAGCGTAGTATGTACCTATGGAGAAGAACGGGCAAGAAACTCCATGGACACTCTTTTAAATCAAAATATTGTATACGTCATCCATGTTGAAATTATGCATGTGAGAACGATGCAGATCCTTAAAAGCGTCCGTAATAAAAAGACAAAAACAATTCAAATATCAAATTAACCTAAAATAAGCCGTGGCAGCTAAAAGATAACCAGTCCCTACTGACGGCGCCCGTTCACGAACATAACCCTTTCCAATTTTTTCCACATGCTCGTGATTAACCTTTAGTTTTCTCAACTGATGGTTAGCGATGAATTGGTTTACAATAGTGCACGTTTGCCCTGAGCAAAACTCAAAAGCATAACCAGCCTATAACGTTCCCATTGCTGGGGCACAGGCCTCCTCTCTTCGAGAGGGAGTGGGCTATAATCCACCACGCGGGCCCAGTGCGGGCTGGTAGATGTCACATGTCTTCGAATTTTTGGTTCTAGGACATGCCGGTTTCCTCACGATGTTTTCCTTCACCGTTTTGAGAGCAATGGTTATGATATTATTTACACAAAGTAAATAAAGCACCTGCTTGGGTTCGAACCCACGACCTTCAATTTGGAAGTCGGGGCCGTTACTAATGGGCCACCACTGCTCTCACATTCGAAAGAAGGTATAAAACATGTTGAGTTAGAGGTCGACGGTCTCGCAGCATTGGCTTGAAAATCCGATTAAAGCCTTCGGGTGATTGTAATTAAAGCTTACATAAAAGCATTATGGTAAGTACAAAAATAATACCTTTATTCATTCTCTAGATTAAGAAACCCACTTCCGCAATTATCTATTCCGCAAATTCTATCCCATAGATGTTAAGTTATAATTATCCATCAATTCCTTTTATTTTATTCGCTCACGACAGAAAATATTCCTACAAATTTAATAGTTGCCCACCGGCACGGGCGGCATAGAAACCAGTTTCAAAGCTACCGGCGGCGGCGGCGATCGGGGCTTAGAAAACCTCCTATCAAGACGATGTACTTATTGAAATGTCTAAGAGTAACGGTTTCTGTTCCTTGGTCCACTTAAAAGTATAATTCTGTCTCATCCGGCTCCAAGGACCAAATACAGCATGAAGAAAAAAAATTATGTTGAAAATAATAATAAACTAATTTACTGAACTAGTTAAACAAGAGCACAATGTGTTTGTTCAAAAATGAAAATCATGAAGCAAAAAGAAAAACAGATTGCACCATTATCATCATCATTCTCTTGCATTTATTCCGATTTATTTGGGGTAGGCGCAACACGTCATTTTTTTCCATACAAGGTGACTTGTAATTTGACGTATTCCTTCCACGACGTGATAGTGTGACCCGTTTGCAACAATTAAGCACCCCATAAAGCCTAGGCGAAAATTCATAGCAATCGAGAAAACCCAATATTCATGTATTTTTGAAAATTTCCCAGAATTCTTTACTAAATATAATTTTTCTCTAAATTCTCTAAATGCATTGGCCTTCATTGCCATAATAACCCACAGAAAAATTAGGTGTCCAGCAAGCGTCAAATTTATTTATATGTTCAAGTATGTTGTAATGAACAGACTAATTATATTACATTAAATTACTTTAACATATATGTCCTATGCCCTAAATATATATGCCCTATTAATTCTTTGCCCGTAAGTAAATAAGAGAGCCACGAATTTGCCCACTAACACTTCCTACAAAAAATAAAAAGAACCGCAGTTTCCTTGACAAGCTCGTACAACAAATCAATTAAGAACAAGTATCCAAAAAAATATAAAAATAAAACTCACCATTCACGTTGCTACTTTTCAAACTATCTTCACCCAAAATTGCACTAACACTGAACTTCAATAAGGGCTTTTTTTGTTCGGTATAATCGTCACAGGACCTGACCAACTCATCCGTGTACCCCTTCCCATCATGTTTGTCCGCCTCATCCCCTGAATTTTCATGATAATTAAGGTTAAACCTTTTTTCTAGTTCCTCTAGTCTTCTGATCCCAGACTTCTTGCAAGAAAATGGGGGACAGTCGTACGATCCACAACTTTGACAGCGCCGAATCAAATTTGGAACGTTTAAAACCTCCTTTTCCGTTGGTCGGCCTTCATCGTTCCGTGGATAGTATTCATTATTGTAATAAACCTCATTTTTGACGTAATCATCGTCCCTGCTCTTTGAATCGTCGTCTTCTATTTTTGAATCCTCAATCGATTCCTCGTGTCGCTCTTCGTCACATTCAGCGAGTTTTGATTCGTCCATATCTGGCGTATTTTCTCGGGATCTTTCGTAATTTTGACGAACGTAATTTTCTATCTGCTGGTTTATGTACTGATTGTGTAGCTCTGTTTTCTGCTGGTGCAAGATATTGTCGACTAAAAATGGAGACGTCATATTAAACGGTCCCGCACTCGACTTGTTATAACAAAAGTTTTGGATCGTTTTCAACATAATGTTGTGGTCTAATTGTTTACCAAACGTATTCAGTTTTAACTGTCCATTCTTTAAATCTGTTGGGTACATAATACGTTTTGATTAAAACTATTTAATTTACAATACTATTGGCACAATAAAGAAAAAAAAATAAGAACAGTTATTTAATATCATAATCTTCATCACACAGTCACTAAAGTTCGATTCCCCAAATTCAAAATTCGCGCTCGGATACGCGTCAAAAATATTCATACGCGTCTTCCTCGTTCGACGTTTGAACAACGACTGGGGTTTAAGGGAGTGGTTCTTCAGAAAGGGGCGTGTATCCGAACACGGGGTGGCTTTTTAGCGCGCTTTTGTTACAACAACCATCTTTGTTTGACCTCCCTATACCTTTTTGAATTTAGAACCAAGAGATCAAGCTTTGTTTGTCATTTTATCGACTTACAAACTTACGTAAACCAACCAGCCAGTCTAAAATATCTCTTATTTTGACCTCAATAAACGCTTTTTCATGTTTTTCGCATGTAAAAATAAAATTGTCTGACAAATAGGTATGTGTTGTATTAATACGTAAAAAGGGGTATCTAGAGTTGTTTTTCATCGAGTTAGTTTCTGCCCTCGGTCCCGCCCGAGTTTTATTGTAACAAAACCCGTTCACAATTGATACAAAGCGGTAAATGTTGCTTTGATAATATAAAATCGGCGCCATATTGTTTTTTTTTTGTGAGTTATTGTTTTATTTGGGATTAGAGATTAGATTGGTGTATTTGCGAGTTGCGAATACAAATATCTAGACCAGTATTATGATAGATGGTCCACCTTATGCTCAAAATCAAAGCATTTATTTTAATTAAACCATTTACATGCACTTTTTAATGTCAAGGAGTCCATCAGTTAGAAAGATGAAACTATTTGCTCATTCCAAAGCGTTTTTGGTTCCTGTGGAGAAGAACGGGCAAGAAACTCCATGATCTTTTGAATAAAAAAGGTTACAACGATGTTGTCTAGGTCATTCATGTCATTGAAATGGCCCTGTGAACCATAGACAAAGTTTTAAAATGTCATTTGCTGTTAAAGTCACTGGCTTCTAACTGGAATAGCGCCATTTTTTTCCAATATATTTTCAAGTTGGTCAAACCTGATGATGCAGGTCATTATTGAATTCCGTATTAGTTTATGTTGATTATGGTCACTGATTGTTCAGCTAATAATGTTATTTATAAGTTGTTCAACGAAAAAGGGCAGTTAAAGCAAAAACTACGGCATTTTATTTTTACATATTTTGAAAAGTATACTCTGTATAAAAATATCAAAAATACGTATTTATTCTATAATTTGCTTTCAAGAGTCAATATTATCAGATAGTGCAACCAATTTTCCATTACTACAAACAGTACTCGTATAAGATACTTAACATTCTCTGTGAAACATATTCTCGCCGTTTCCATATACAGTTATTTCAGGCCATGAATTGATATATTAATTCCTCCCCCATAGCTTGTGACACTGAACGATGTAATGTCTCTTTATCTAGCGATACGCTTGGAGGCTTTTGTCAGTGTTTAATAAGCAGACGCTGCTGTATATTCACCCAGACAAGAGATTTAAAGAAAAAACCATAGCCAAGTTATTCGGCTTTGACGATGGACCAGCCCTACCTAGACAAGACTGATGTGTTTGCGGCTGACGAAATGAGAAGACGTCGATTGCAAAAATCACTATGGATAAATGAGCCTGTTTTATTCGTTAATTAATCAATAATTTGACAGTACTGTAAATAAAAGGAGTGTGAATGGAAATTCCGGCAGGGGGCGCCCTAGGAAGACATATAGTGACCTTATTGGTGATGTACTTCAGAAAGATCAGGTGCGTAGTACTCGCAACCGGCGTGCGTGTATGACCAGATGTATGAACGTAAACGAGGCAAAAGGAGTATGTAGGGATCGTAGCAGGTGGCGTTCTGTAGTTTCTGCCTACCCCCATGGGAAGGCGTGAGTTTATGTATGTATGTGTAAATAAAAATAATATTTATTAAATAAAAAAGAAAGTATTACAAAGTTGCGACTTTCTCTCAAATAACATTTTGTACAAGCGTGTACAATAAACGTGATTGTCTGAATGTTTGTCAATTCCTCCTCTATAGTCTGTGATACTGAACGATCTAGATTATTGTCTATTTGTCTAGCGATACCCCTGGACTCCTTTGTCAATGTTTGATAAGCAGATGCTGCTGTATTTTCACCTAGATATGAGATAGTCGTCCCTAAATAGTCTACCAAGTATCTACTACGCTTTGGAATGGGCAACTAGCTTCACCTTTCTGACTGACCGACCCCTTGACAATTCAAAAGTGTCTGTAATTAGTTTAATTGAAATCAAAATTACCATAAAACTGAAAATCAAAGTTCCTGCACTCCTACGGAATGTATACTCTATGCTAATTACCTAACGCCATAGTTCTGGCTTACAAATAAGTAGATAAGTTACTTAAAGATTTTAATCCAGAAAAAATATATGGAGAAGTTTAGTCCTAAAAATATATCTAAGTAGTCTACATCCTTAAATTCACACCTATTTTAGGAACTGTCATTATAGCCCCCTCCTAACTAATATTTTTTTGTGAAATAATTAGTTAGCAGGTGATATAATATCATGCATAAAATAGAGATTTAATTTAAAAAAAAATACTTAAACCTTTTCCTAAATGTAAATTAATTAGAAAGATATATTTTCTCATCGCATCCTAATCATTATCCTTGATTTTAATGTTAAGAAACTCCTACAACAACACTAAATAAAGCCCAATCAATTGAAACTTCAAGCTTCCAATAACAGCATTCCCAATTAATATTGCCGATGCCAGCCTGTCGCTTTAACACCCCGACACCCCACCCTCCATCGCAACAGCTGATACTTTCTCATTTTACTCCAATGCTCAAAAAAATACGACAATAACAACCATATACCGCCGTACAAATAGACCGTCAACATTCAAATGCGCAAATTGACACAATTTTTCATTGAAAATCAAATCAATTCGCAAACTTCCAGACGTCTTGCTCTCCCGACATTCGAACACCGACTGAGCGTAAAAGAAAAACGATGTTCTAAAGAAAAAATCGTTCCAATTTCAAAATTGGCCCCGCCCCTCATTGTTATTGGCTGTTTGGGAGTCTATAACCGGTTTTGTTTGATACAATTGATTTTGGACTTTATTGTTTAGGTAGAAAAGTAGGTTTTAAGTTAAGATTTTTTTTGAATAAAAAAGCATCACATGAATTTTACTTCTTCGAGCTAAATATTAGATTTAATGAGGTAAGTCAGAACAGTTGGTTATTGCGGTAAAAGAAGATCGTAAAAGATTGGATATAGGTTACTGTGGTTGTGGTGTGATGGGATAGCAATCTTTTTAAAAAGATTCATTTTTGTTTATGCTGTCACTTTGTTAATGATTCGTAGTTTTTATGGAAATTTGTTTTCTGAAAGACGTAGTGCCAAAAATTTATAAGAGTACTGTGCTTAGATGGTTTGGTCATGTTGAGAGGATGCATGAAAGGCGACTAACAAAAGGTACTTACAAGACAGATGCGAGTGGAAACGCCGGGAGGGGACGCCTTATGAGGACATATAGTGGACTTCATTGGTTTTAGTACTACAGAAAGGTCAGGTGCGTAGTACTCGCAACCGGCGTGCGTGTATGACCAGATGTATGAACGTAAACGAGGCAAAAGGAGTATGTAACGATCGTAGCAGGTGGCGTTCTGTAGTTTCTGCCTACCCCCATGGGAAGGTTTATGTAGGTATGTAGTTTTCTGGATTATTATTTAGTGGTAAAAACAGAATAAGTCGGTGTTGATTATATACCTACTTTTTAATTCTAGATTAAGTTAGCCTTTCCTCGCTTTGCCGGAGAAGTTTTTTGTTTTAAGCGGCGCCGTGATTAATTTGATTTGTTTGATTCACTTGTTACGTGGAGAGTAAGTGAGTTCAGGGTGTGTGTGTATGTGTGGTGTGTGTGTGTGTGTGTGTGTGTGTGTGTGAGGGTGTGGGTGTGTGAGGGTGTGTGTGTAAGTGTGCGTGTTTGTTCCCATTGTGTTTCGTTTGATTCAGTGGCAGGTCAGGGTCTGTAAATGTTTTTTTTTTCGAGTCACATAATCAATGCAAAAATAGTTATTTGTGCAACAAGAGAGCAAAGTCGTTTTTTGCTGCGAGTGCTGATTTTGAATCCTGAGCAAGCGAAGGATTCAACGATTGAATCACGAGCGTAGCGAGTGATTCTAAAGTTGAATCCTGAGTGTGGCGAGGGATTCAAAGGCACGAGATGCAAAAAACTTTGCTCTCGTGTAACACACATAACTTTTCACTTCAGCAGCGAGAACACTTTAGGAGATAACATAATAAACAGGAATAGATTGAAATAACTATTTATTGTGAATCAAAATAATTAAGATTATAGGTAGAGGTACCAATTCAATAAAATGGAACATTTTAAAAGTTAAAAGTAAAATTACTGCAATTCTGCAAATTAAAAGTAACCCGCTCTTTTATTTAAATTAAGGCGTGTTCGGAAATAGCACCCATGATATTTTATTATTCAAAATATATTACGTAACATTATTGAAACAAGAAATAAATATGTACATGTTAAATATCAGTTTTATTTGCAGTAAATACTTATTTTCGTTTAAATACAACAATAAGTTAAAAATTTAATAAATTACATTAAAAGACATAATTATCTTTTTGAAAAATTTCTTTAGTTAGTACGAAATTCCGAACGTGTTTGTCTTTGAGGTCGAATTCAAAATCGGAACTTCGAAAGGGCTGGTCTTTGTCTCTCTCTCTTTCTAATGGCGGGAAAGAGATAGTGTGAATGTTTCAAATTGTATGATTACCCAAGGATGAATAAGATATTCGCGGCTTTCTGAAAAAAAATAATTAAAAAGTTACTTGGTCTCACTCAGTGAGCAAAATCGCATTTTGCTCACTGATTTCAGGCAGCAAAACCTACATGTTTGAGCTACTGAAGTGAAAAAATATTTTCAGTTTTTTTTTTGTTACTGTATGAGGTAAATACTTAGTAATTTTAGTTTGGCAGTGTTTAAGTAGATATAAACTTAGAAAAAAAATCTGATGATTCAGACAAAAATGCAAAGGTTGGCTTGTAAGTAAAATTAGGCCGGATACTGGATAGTTGCTGAATATCCGTTTATAACATAGCTTAATGATCAGTGTAACACCATGAACCGAATGTAACTGACAGGTTACTCTGCCAACACATCGGTTACCGACATCCAACACAATGGGTCGCGACCCTTACTGGAGTGTGACTTAAAAAATGCAAGGCAGGGGTTACAAAACAGCTGATGTTGACTGTTGATACTTTTAAGTTACATTTTAACCTCCTTACTAATAAACGTTGTGTAGCGTCTGTATAGTTACACAACATTTTGTCTTCGTCTTTCAAAAATCTAATTATATATGAACTGACGACTGAAAGAGAGAAAGCGGTGGATAACTATTAACCTGATGTAATACGATTACAGAGAAGCTAAGTGAGCAGTGTGGGCCCAGTAGAAACGAGCGCTACTTACGAGTTGTAGGTCGTAAGTTCGAACCCAGGCAGGCCCTTTACTGTTTGTAAATCAGGTGCATCATCACCACTGCTTTCAAAACAGTGAAGTGTTCTTAAAACATCGTGTGATAACTAATATTTTTGTGTATATATTATTTTTAAGCTATTGCATAGCTTTTATCGCGGGCTTTGAACGCGACGACCGAATCAAGAAATTCCGTAATGAAAATAAAACCTAACACCCCCCACTCCGCCTACCATGTAGCTCGGCCGAGCGTTCGCTTAACATGTATGTATATGGTACGACTGTACTTGAATTAATATCAAAGAAAAAAAAAGTCTGCTTAAATAAAAAATAAATAAATAATTATAATTGCATAAGTTGATAAAAAATGCTATGCAATAGCTTTACCGCGGCAGTCCCCGAGTGCCACACGTGTTTTTTTAATAAATAAATAAATTGCCGATCCGTCTTGAGCAATCGTAGTGATCCATGCTCAATTGCTCATACCTACTCTATATTAGAAGAGGTTTTAGCGCTGCAGTGGGTCAATAACAGGCTGGAAATATTAATAATATTAGAACTATAAAAAATGGCTTTCAAAGAGTTATTTTGACATGTTACCCCTTGCCAACAGACAACTGTTCGTGTCAAATTGATGTAATTGCGTAAATATAGCGCAGATTTGAATACAGTATAATAGGGGGGTTGATATTCAATGTTATATGTATTATACACGGTTGCATTGTTAACGGGATGAGCAGCACACTTGCTCTAATAAATTATGTGAGTTTTTTACAGTTGGAGACTTTGTGCGTTGTATCCGACCTGAATTCGAGAAATATGTCAGTTCGAAGCATTGCAATGGGTCGAATACTTTGTATGGGGCTAACACTAGGGGGCTTACTCTCTTAGTTCGTCAAAGAAGATTCGGGCCTGTCCGAAAGTAGTTGACCCTAATACACAAGCGTCAAATTTAATTTTTCGGCCGGGCAAGTACATTTCGGGACTAGTGACATTTGTCAAATCGTATTGTCATTTATTTCTAGTTCGGGCCCAGAACTAATCATATGTCCGTAAGTGATACGGAGCAGGAAAACCCGTTACTTTGGCTGAAATTACGAATTTCGTGTTTAGGTTGTAGACCCCCAGATCCGAACTCCGTCTGTCCGAATCTATTTACCTGTAAATAAAAATTAAATGCTGTTCGTTGGCAAGCGCTCCACTTCAGAATGGCTGGACCGATTTGTTTTTTTTTTTTTATGTTTTGAATAAGGTTTTAAGGGAAAGAAAATGTACCCGAAAAATTGTGAAAACTGAAAGTGCTTTTTCCGATTGGATTTTTGTATAAATTATTGGGACAGAACAACGTCTTTCGGGTCAGCTAATAGTTTAGAATAGGATTTCCAATTCAAATGGTACAAAGATTTCGAATTCGGATTTTGTATCGCAGCATACCTAGCTATTCTGATGAAATGTCGATCGAGAGAAAAACTTTATTTCATTTGAATGTAGTACCTCTTATGTTATGTTTTCCAATAAGACGAACCCATACTGCAATAAATATGGAATCACATATTATAACTCATAAAATTAATATAAATTTTATTGAACGCATGCAATTGACACGCAATTTGGCGGCAAAAGGCACGCGACGCCATCTTTTGTCAGATTCGTCGCGCTTCCGTATAATTTGACATGGCGAATTAGTATTGCCATAATTATATTTTATTTTTGTATTTATTACGATTTAGATAGACTAATGGCAGATTTAACGCTTTGGTTTACTATTCAAATGTGTTATGGCAATTTTGGGTGGATTTAAAACCGGTTTTGCGGTGATATATTAAATGGGAAAATTTTAATGGGGAGGCCAAACGTTTTTGTGACGCTAATCAAAATAAAACATCACATCAAATGAACGTTGCATTAAATAGATCCATAATAACAGTCATATTTCCATCAATAGAGTATCTATGGACTTTTAACATTTACTTTAAGGACGTCTGACTGTTCAACCCAACAGCAACCTTATTTTAACGAGAATAAAGGTCATTGTGATTTTGACAGACTTGTCTGTACCAGCAACCCAATAGCTACCTTATTACATGGAGAATAAAGATTACTATGATTTTGACAATATCTGTAATTTAAAGTAACATAAATGACCGGTTAAACAGTTACGAACCTCGCATAGGTTTGCCCAGGCTACTATAAACCTAATACAGTCAAACGCACGACCATGGTAACAATGTGATATTGATAAACACATAATGGAACTGATTACATATTTCGTAGCATTGAGGGCGGTTTTTGTACTACAAGTGTTACCACTGACGTGCAGTTGACCGTACCTACGGCCACCCCTCACTGCTTCCTTAAGATTGACATAACACCACGTCATAGCTGGGCACCGTTAATCAAATAGTTAACTTCGTTAATCGCTAATCCGTTACTAAAAATGTTAACTTCGTTAATCGTTAAAGCGTTACATTTCGGAAGATTTAACGGAAGTTAACGTTAATCGTTAACCCGTGATAGAAATTGCATTTTATATGTCGTAGTGTTAGTGATTTACTTATTAAAAAATGGTATGGGCTGTGGAAGTTTAGGTATGACATGAAAAATTAATAAAAGAGGTATCATTAGAATTTGTAATAATATTTATTTAGACATTGTCAGAACGTGTATTTCGCGGCGCAGCGCGGTCCACGCGTTGTTCTTTTAGCAAATAATAGGTACTTAATTAATGATTAACGGACGGATTAATTGATTAACGGACTTATGGAAAGTTAACGGAAGTTAATGAGTCCGTTAACAATTTTTAAAGTTAACTTAAAAGTTAATCCGTTACTGAAAATGTTAACTTCGTTAATTAACGATTAACGGATTAACGGTCTTGTGCCCGACTTTGCACCACGTCTATGTTCCCGAAGGGGTAGTCAGAGGTGTAGGTACTTATATGTAAAACACATCCATGTACTATAACAGGTGTAAAAAGACTACTTAACGAAGCCGAGAGTCACTTGTACTTCCCGTCATTGTAAATTATTTTTTGTATTGGACCATACCTTTTTTTTTTTTTTGGTTGGGAAATCATCAAATGACCTCTCCCGCTCTGGGCGGAGCGGAAGGGCGTGTCAGACTCTTACTGACTAAAACCCACCCGTGTTCCTTCAGTTGCCTGTGCGCCAGGGCCACGGTAACTCTTTCGAACAATCCGCAGCCCCGGCAGGATTGGACCATACCTGGGAACCTTCTGGTTACGGAGATATTGAAGCTCAAAGTTCCAACTTTTATTGACGTTTTTTTTACGAAAACAAGTTTCAATATTTTTTTTTCCTTTATTAATAAGAACTAAAGTTCTTAATAATTTATTACAATCTTGCCTAATAGACTAATAAGCAACTTATCTTTAACTTATTATTATATGTTTACGTTATAACTAAGAATAGTGTCAATTTGCACTTTCACACAATTCCGTAGCACTTTCTTAGAGTCTGATAATTAATAAAAACACTTTGTTTTTCACTATTTATACACTAACTCAAATGGTTTAGTTCTCTTTAGCCTACGCATTATGTCCGTGTTGTCTAGCAGCTAAATTGCCTCGACATTCAAACGATCTAGAGGTATGTGGCCGCTTTTCTTTAGATTGCATTTTGTTGGTTTCGTGTCTGAATATGAAACTTTATAAAAGGTATTAGAAAATTCTAGACACACTTACCGAAGGTGTTTACAAGCCGTTATTCATAATTCCTTCTCAGACGAGATAATATTTTTTAAAGGAGTGGCGCTAGTCGACCGTTGTGCGCCCTCTTAAGTTTCTTTAGCTAACAAGTCCTTTCACGTTGATAAGCAGACAACAATCGTTTGCTCACAACTAGCACTCAGTAGGTATAACTTTGTAGGTGTATAGAACACCTACATTTCGCCTTGTAAAAGGGGGAGAACAAACGGGCACAAATCCAGACTCCGGGCCGCTACTGAGGAATTCATGTTGGAAAAATCTAATACCTAATACTGCCCGACTGGGAATTGAATCTAGGACTTCATGTTCATAAATCGCAATTGCAACAATGAGGCACTGCAAATATCTACATATCAAAATATTATTAAAGCTAGCTTCTCTACGTTATTATAACTGGAAAACACTATAATTAAACACAAGAAAACCAGAGAAACGTCAATTATCTCGTGAATATAGGTATTGCATGGTAATTTAACTCAGTCTGCCTATCCTTCTTATTTTATATGAGTTAAATGATATTGCCTATTCTTGTAATTTGATGTAAAATCAACTTTGAATGTTACTAGCGACATCTATTGTCTAGTAGCAACACTATGAATTTTTCATAATAATTCGTCTATTGCACGGAAGATGGCGCTATTCTAGCTTTGTCTTGGCATGCATGAGGTAAGTAGAATTCGTAATATTTTATATAATTATGCTGCCTTATTATACAACTAAAGCAGACAGTTGAATAGAATAATTATAACTTTATTTTGTATAAATATGGTACATAAAAGGTCTTAAATATAAGTCCCCAAGGTCTTACCTAATTCCACAATTTGGCTTACTTATATCGACATGAAAAATAAACGGTGTACTGATAAAACCGTGATGTAGGTACCTAAAACAGCTCCTTAACGTACGTATTATTTAAAAATATTTTCACCCACTACAAAAACGAAGTCGCGGATTAATGTTAGCGTTAGCCCAAAGTAACTATTCCTCGCGAACGAAGTCGCGGGCAGAAGCTAGTATTAAATAAGTTTAATTACATGATTGCATGATCACGTTTTTTATTTTATTTAAGTGATCATGTGCGAATAAAAATGTTCGTTAATGTACAATCACCAGTAGAGTTACTACAAACTGTCAGATTTTCTCATTCGATTTTGTACTTAACCATTCACATTTTAAGGTTTAAAATCGTTTGGAGAAATTTTCCTGTTTCGTGTAGCTTGACCTGCAGGCGACTAGTGCCTAAGTAGTTTAGTTTCTTTTTTTATTAACTTTTTTTTTTTACTCAAACAATAGCTACTAACCCAATGTAACTGAAACCTAGTTTGTATAAATTGGAAAATATAATTTAATAGAGAGAGCCCTCACACCCATAACACAAGTTTAATATTGGCTTGGCTTGGTTTAAGTTACCTATTTGTATAAAAGACCTTGACAGCATACACCATTTCAAAAAGGCTCTTCTTAATTTATTAGGCGAAAAAGCTTACTACACAATCAATGAGTACCTAGAAGACAAATTGTGATTTAATGACATTTAATTTAATTTCATTAAATGTTTTATTTTTCAGTTTTTGTTAAATACTTTAATTGTTTTTATATAATCTAATTTAATTTTAATGTTGAACAGCTTTTTATTTAATATTTTTGCTTTTTAATTGTTATACTTAATTGAGTTTAATTATTAATTTGACTGTTTTATTATTTTTACCAATTAGTCTTAAGAAATTATAATTACAATATTTGTACGCCGTTGACTGCAAGACATAGCGCTCATTTTATTAATATTGGCATCTGTAATTTGTTTTACCGATGTTCTACAAATAAAAAAATTTAATTTGAATTTGAATTTGGCTGCCAGAACATGTGGGTGCTAGTGATTCATAAAGATAGAGATAATGTATTTATTTGCTCAAACAACCAGATATTTATGCCTCCAGTGGGTTGTCACACTTGTCACATATTTTTGCAATATGAGCAGCACTGATTGCAATATAGAAGAAAACTCGAAACATTATACGGTTAGGTTTTATACTGCCAATGTGATGTCAGATATTTTTGATCACGAGGTATCACATTCTTCTGAACTCTGATTATGCAGATATTTATAATGCAAAAAATGTCCGCTATGATTGCATTTTAAGAGGTGACAAATCTTTTTGAAGCCGATTCAGCATCCTATATTTTGGCTCATCAGATAGTTATGATGTTCCTTCGTGTCTAAATTTGTGCTGCCACTTGTATTACGCTTCCCACAAATGGACATAGTTAAACGACAAGGATCACACCCAAAAATGGCCTACAATGAATAATGATACCAAAACACACACACATTGGTATCACAATTAATTTTCGGCCATTTGTGGGATGGATCCTTTTCGTTTAACTACGTCCAAATGATCACAAATATTTGCCGTAATCATGAAATCAGATATTATTGCCGAGCTGTCCATAGTAATATATTTATGCTCGTGACTGTATAAAAGATTGTAGCGCCCGTGTAAGTAAAAGAGAAAATGAATAGATAATCACTGATTGTTCATACCGCCGACGAGTATTCGTTTGTCGCAGTGACAAGAGCTATCAAAGAGAGTACTCGCTCAGCCGGGCTCGCTTGGCGGGCAGAAATCTCGCTGAGAAACTCACGTTTGGCACACATGCATACCAGCGGGTAATCGCTTGTCGCCGTAGCCCACTCGGTGCTCGCAAACTCGTTTTTAGATGCTAGCTCTACTCGCTTCTTTTAGTCTATAGGTACACGAAGATAATTATTAGATGTACCTATGGTGCTACCACACTGAGCCACGAGGGCGGGCTTGGGCAATTTAACTGTGTTTGCGTCCTCACTAACAATTAATATATTATACTGTAAGGCCTTTCTGTTACTAACCCATCACTAAACAACATATGGACTGTTCATGTCTGAAATAAAGGATTTATTATTATTAATCGCCGGCGGAGGGACAAGTCTCAAACCGGTGGGTCTGGAAGCATGAAAGTTTGCCGATAGGTCCTTATAAAACGAAGCTGAGCACTAAGGAACGCTTTTTCAAGTCATCCACCTGAAGAAATTAAATAGGGGATAAAGGTTTGTATGGAAATTAATCATTGTCGCCGATAGTTAATCTCATCGGGCATGTGTCAAGTTTTCAATAAAACACTCCAAATAATTGAAACAAGCATTTATTACATTATCAATAAGCAAATATACATACAAATTATACAAGCCCACACGTCTTCCTGCTTGGTGGCGTCCAACAATCAATTTTGAGTCATATTTACAAAATAACGGTAAAAAAACAGAATTTTGGTACAAGCGCACAACTTCAACTCCTTTATCTGCGTTAGTTCATATTTTTACAAAATATTTTTTAAGACATTCTCTCACGGATTTAGCAGAAAATCAAAATCAAATGAAAAAGAACCGAATCCGCAATTTAAAAAGAGAATTCGGTTCAAAAATAAATGAATACACATTTGAAATTTAAAAAGAAACCGTTAAGTCTTCATTCAAATTCAAAATGCGTTTCTAGACCCGTTATTTTAAATTGAAAGATAATATTTTAACTGCAATGAAACTTGAAGAAGGGGTTAGCAAAACCTTTTTCAAGCAAGTTGAGTTAAAATATTTTAATTATTAAATAATTTTCTGCTGTCTCCGTAAGCAACTAACATGATGGTATCCGCAGTCAAATTTTACCATAGACAAAAAAAAGTAGAATGAGATCAAACTAAAATTAAATAATAACCAACCCACCATGTGGGTAGGTGTGATTTATTATAAATTATTTAAAATTACATGGACGACATTGTCCCTTGACCCTATTACTTATAGATTTCATCACATAGCCATGTAACAATACGGCCAAAGAATCATGGCGGTCGGAACTTTGCGCAGAAGGCTACGCAGTAACATTGGGTGACATGCGGCGAGAGTGAGTGCCTATGTTCAGACCGGTCATGGTTCACCAGCCGTATTGTATTTCTCTCTGAAGAAATTACAACACCCAACCAGATAAGTTGAAATGAAATGTGACAGCAGATAATATTTCTTAAGCTGTAAAAAGTCTGGGGTAAGACTTGACTTTTTAATTCAGTATGATGTTATTAATTAAAATAATAATCATTATTAGGTCCGCTTGTTCCACAAATCATTAAACCCATTTAGTACTAAACGAATTTTAAACATCTTTCTATTTCTGTCCATCGCTTGAAGATGACAGAGACAGAATGATATTTTAAATACGTTTAGGCTCAATTTACATTGACGCGGAACGGAATGGAAGCGATTTTTTGTAACGAAATTATGTAAAGCATAATGAACTTTATGACAATTGTGTAACGTACAAAAAACAAACAAAAAAGAAACAGGTCACGTGTCTTCCGGAACATTCTCGCGCATTCTCGGGTATTCCCGCAGCTAGCAGCTCGTATCTAATTTGTACGTTACACCATTGTCATAAAGTTCATTATGCTTTGTAACATTTCGTTACAAAAATTCGCTTACCGCCTGTTCCGCGGCAATATATATTTGAACGTTAGCGTTAAATGCAATTTAGTGATTCGTGGAGCATGTGGGCGTCTATGAATTCAGTACGGTAAAAATGGCTGCTTAATGAATTATTATTATTCTATTTTTCTTGCGTAAATCATTAACATTCGGAAATTATATTGACTATGTAACAAAACCATTTTTATTCAAGACAATTTTTCCCTTGAAAGACGAAACTTTTATAAGAAAATTATCTGTTACAAATGTTTTTGTTTTTTTAATAAGTTTGGAAGAAAAAGTTTTGAAAATGAATTAGTCAAACGTGGGAAAAAAATGCCTCAATTTTACTTAAAATTATAAAAGTTTATTTTTCAATAGTATGATTGGATTATTAATAAGTCATAGATTCTACTCATGCATTTTTTGCCAATAACCATATTAAAAGGTGCATAGAACAAAAAACATGGGGTTTTTAAGATTCTAAAACTAAAAATTAAATCATTTGATTAAGGAGTTTATTACATGCTAATAATTATAAAACAAAGGAGAGTTTTTTTGTAAATACAATTGAGAGTTACGATTGGTCGATTTAAAATGAAGTTTTAAAACAGTTAATTTATGGAAGGTCCATAGAGTTTCTCACCCATTCTTCTCCATAGGAACCTATAATGCTTTGGAATGAGCAAGCTTCATCTTTCTGACTGACCGACCCCTTGACAATTCCAAAGTGTCTGTAGTTGGTTTAATTGAAATAAGTTTTGAGTTTGAATGGTTAAAAAGTCTTAAAATTATTAAGTATGTTTATACCTTGTTGTGTCTATGCAAAAATATAAGTATATTAAAATAGTTTTAAAGTGCAAAAATCATTCAAATTAGAATGGCAGAGATAAAATTACCTATTAAAACATATTTTCCTTGGTCTGATTAGTAAATCTCATGTTGACAATAGTGATTGGTTAATCAATAACCAATAATATAAGTTGACATGAGATTATAAAACAATTATTACATTGAATGGGTGTTACCCGATCCCTGGGTTGTGGAGGTCAGAAAGGCAGTCGCTCCTACTGGTATTCAGATGCATCCGGTTAGACTGGAATCTGACCCCAACATACCTGGGACAAGGCTAGCCTTAACTTTTTTGATCAACAAATCGCAATACTCAATTCTACCTACTCACAATAATTTGGACAAAAACAACTTAAAAATTAATAATTCTTAAATTTTACAATAATTACATAAGACTACGGGACTTAAGACAGGTTGGGCAGAGTGTCCATAAACGCGTTTTAACTGACTGAGCGACGTAGAAAAAACAAATTTAGAGTGTGTAATAACTAAAATTACTCGGGTTACCCAGTAACTGGGTTGTGGAGGTCAGATAGGCAGTCGCTCCCTGTACAATACGGGTATTGAGCTGCATTCGGTTAGACTAAAAGCCGACCATGACATAGTTGGAAAGGCTAGGCAGATAGTTTTTAATCGTCACCACGCAGTGTGCAAGCGTAGTGATCAATATTTGTTCCTTCTCCGTGTGAGAAGACATCTGTGCCTTTTAGTATGACAGTTAAATGCTGTAGTATTTATAATGAAGAATTCTTTGTATGTTTTTGCGATATTTCGTTTAAGGAGGAAGCGCCAGGGCAGCCCGCCAAATTCAAATTTTCTTTTGTTTTTTGCCATTTGCAGGTTGCCAGTCTCGACATAGATACAGACAAAATTCGGTCGTTAAATCCAATCGATGACAAATTTCTTTAAAAGATTTTCAACCTTATACTTTGGAAATAAAGTTGAAAATCTATTAAAACAATGTGACATCGATACGACTTAGCGACAGATTTTTGTCGCTATCTAATGTCGAGAGTGCAGGGCCTGGTCAGAGTCAAGTTGTATGTTGAACAAAATATGATTCGCGACCGTAAAAAATTATAATTGTTGGAATCAGCAATACAGCTTCTTAAGTTAGAATTGGCCTCAAATGTCATGATTTCATGAAATAGTCATTCAATAGGGTAATATGAACTTAGAGAGATGTATTGATGATTTTTATGATTATAATTCTATAAATAAATATTTGTTACGGCCACGAATCATATTAAGATCAACATACAACCTGATACAGACCTGCAAATTGCAAAAAATGTAAGAACATTAGAATTTCAAAGAGCTACCCTGACGGTTTCGCCTTAAAAGATGTCGTCTGTAAAAATAATTAAAAAAAAAAATCCCACGTCACACATTCGTCAAAATCGCTAACAAAAATTAAAACTGGTTGATTAACTTAAAAATTAATAATTTTATACACCTATACAAATTAATTATGTTTTTTTCTCATATAAATATTACGTTTATTATATTTTTTAATACATATGATTATAGAAGCTGCCTTATATTTAAAATTTGAGACATGGTTTGAAAAAGGAACTTGGAACATTCTATGTTCAGTTTTATATGTTTGTTTGGTTCTAACTCCAAAACGGCTGTGTTGAATTTGATTTTTTGTAGTGTGTCTGTGTGTTTTGATTTTTTGTGTCTTTTGTTTTGTGTAGTGTGTTTTTTGTGTGTTGTGTAGTGTGTTTTGTGTGTTGTGTAGTTTGTTTTTTGTGTGTTGTGTAGTTTGTTTTTTGTGTGTTGTGAAGTATTTTTAACCGACTTCAAAAAGGAGGAGGTTATTTTTGTGTTGTTTTTGTTGTAATGCATGTCCAGTAAAATAATATTACAATGTGGATAATAGGACAATAATTGAAAACACTGCCAATACTAATTCATGAAAGTATTTTAGAACCATCAAATAAATTACTAACATCAAAATTAAAAAAAGAGATTTTTTCAAACACTAAATGGCAGTAATGGACCGACTGTGGGTTTTGCCAATCTTTGACTACCTACAGTGACTTATAACTATTGCATATATTTGATTGAAATTTCGTATGCAGACTCGGAACATCATTAGATATACGCAGTTTAATTTACTGTCGTATTGTCGTCTCGACCTTGTATTATGTTTATTTTTTTATACATCTGATTGTTCCTGTATATTTCGTTCAAGAATATTCCATGTCTCAAAATATCTAAAAATCTAACATTTTCTTTTTCCAAGATTTATCACAAAAAATGCATTGGAAGATACAATTATTATTTAAAGGACATTTTCATTAATTATACAAGCTTTTTTATACTTTAAATTCGATATGAAAGCACTTTTCAATCACATTTTGTTTCAGAAGGCACTAATATTAAAATCTATTAACTATACAGTAATCGCAAAATAGCTGCGACATTTTATTGTGATTTTTCTCTCGAATTTTTGACGTTACTGTCAAAAATCTGACATACCTAACTGTCAAAAATCTGACATAACTGCCAAGAATACTGACATTTCTGTTAAACATCTGACATTAATGTAAAACTGACTTTTCTGTCGACAGGTCTGCCAAAACAGAGTATTTTAGATTTGAGAAATATTATTAGTATTTTTTAAGTATCATCTAATTAAATTGTGGAGGTCAGATAGGCAGTCGCTCCGTGTAAAATATCGGTATTCAGCTGCATCTGATTAGATTGGAACGGACCCAAACAGTTGGGCAAATGGACAGACATTTTTTTTTTGGTGTACGATTAATCGCAACCACGATTAATCGTAAGTCGCCTGTCGCAGCTATCTGCATTAACATGACGCAACCTTACATTTAGAAGATAGGCGATATTCAACATCGCATCGGTGGACTTATTTATACATTTCGACATCAAATACCAGCGTTTTTAGCGCCAATATTAATATTTAACTTTATAGTAAGATTAGTCGCTTATACGTAGAGAAAATATGTTAACGGCGTCGTTTTAAGGTATTAGGTAGTAATAAGGATTTTGTATATACCAGATATTTTAAATCGTTAGATAAAATAATCTATATTTTGGATACGAGACTTCGATTAAGGATTAAGTCAGCATCTGCATTTTGAGTAGTGATAATCATTTAAGTGTATTTAGTTTCAACTGGGGAAAAACTTCACAGAAGTGATGGGTGTCGAAAAAAATTGAATGACGACAAAATAACTGCTTAAAAGGTATTAACATCATGATGGCACCTTGTCAATATATCTATGAAAACATCAATAAAATACCTCCACACATAAACTGAATGAAACGAAATTTAAATCTTTATAAAAACGCACACTTTGCAGCCAAGCATATTATAAGTTGGGGATTACATTGCTGATAAAAATTGCTTCACAAGGGCGCATAAACTAATGGATTAGCATTTAAAAATACTTTTGGAGTTGCTGAAGATTTTAAAAACTATCTTTGCATTATTTGAATTTAATCCTTTAGTATTGTATAATTGCATAGCTTGTGTGTGAATACCAGTCTCCACGACACAGGGAATCCTGGTGTAAAGCTAATGCCATTTAAATTTGTAATGCTCTCTTGAACAATAAAGTTTTTATTTAGTTAGTTTACTCTCAAAACGGTGAAGGAAAACATCGTGAGGAAACCGGCATGTCCTAGAACCAAAAATTCGAAGACATGTGACATCTACCAACCCGCACTGGGCCCGCGTGGTGGGTTACGGCCCACTCCCTCTTACAAAGGAGGCCTGTGTCCCAGCAGTGGGAACGTTATAGGCCGATTATGCTTATGCTTATTTTTATTTATTTATTTGTAACTCCAGCCATTGATCGCTAGTAGTGTAGACTTGAAATTATGATTAACAAATATTTTCTTTTATCACCATTTTGAAATTGATACCCATGACGTCTGTGAAAGTTCGCCAGTCAATTTAATTTAATAGGGATGAGCTAAGGCTGCGAATCATATTTAGATCAACATACAACCTGATACTGACCGACCTGCAAATAGCAAAAAACGTAAGAAATTTTTAATTTTGCGGGCTACCTCGACGCTTTCGCCTTAATTTTGTATATTATTAAAAATGCTTTTAATCAGGTTAACTTTTAAATCAAAATCATATTGTGTTCTTTAAAACACGGCTTGACAAGATGTAGTCGCCAGCAGGTCAAGCTACACGAAACTGTCAAATTTCTCCAAACGATTTTAAACCTTAAAATGTTAATGGTTAAGTTCAAAATCGAATGACAAAATATGACAATTGGTGGTAACTTGATGTGGTGGGGATTGTACATATAAAGAAAGGTTTGACAAAAATATTTTCGAAATTATCCTTCTTATTACAAAACACGATCTCACTTTAGCTCGACCCTAAGCCTTCGAGCCAGCTTTTGTATTTCGAACTTTATGCCGACTTCAATAAAGTTCTTAATACAAAATTGACAACCTAAGACCGGACTAAGTCGTCAGTTTCGTAAAAAAGAACTGTATTTCGATACCCGTAAGGTTCGTATTTCAAAAACATTGGGGTGGAATGCGTAACACGCTAACAGTAGGAATGGCTTACATTTTGACAGTTCAACAAAATTCATTTCGTTATTTACGTTGTTGAGCAGACAAATTTTTCGAACATATGCAGCAATGGATTAGCAATATCCTTCAAAATTATTCAGTCTAAAGAAAAACGTTTTTTTGTGATAAGACCGACAATGTTTTTCATATTCTCTAAAAATCTTATATTACAAAGACTTAATTAACAGACGCGACAATCTTACAATACTCCTCGTTCGCACATAAGAGGAGATAGATTATAAATCTTAACAGACGCGACATAAATAAATATTTTTAATTACAAATTATACCTTTTTTGTTCTCCTAAACGTTCTATCAATAGTTCTGTCTATTCTTATGGGTGATGTGACGGATTGTATCATTTCTGCGATATGTGTGTCCACGCGAGGCTTTTGTAGTCTCTTCGCCGACCTCGTTCGGAACTTCGCCGATTCTTGAGTAGTTAATATGTTTGGGGTTAATGATTTTATACATCTGTGAAGGAAAATGGGTTTTTGTTAGTATTTTTATTTAATTTGGTACATCTGTGAATGAAAACGGGTTTTTTGTTAGAATTTTTTTCAATGTAAATAAATATCTTTGTAAGTTTTTTCAATGACTTCTCTTTTATTTGTGATATGTAAAAAAAAAATTTGGTCTTCTTTAAATTAACAAATATTTGTTTAGTTGAATAGTATCATCTAAATTGGCTAATTAAAATAATCATTTTGAATTGTCTGAAAACAAAAAATACTTTGGAAAATCCTAAAAGGACTTTAAAGTTATAAGCAGCCCGGTATCCGGATTTGTGCTCGTTTAAATAATTTATTTGCATTTGTAGAACCCACAGCATTAAATGAGAAAATTTCGCGTCTTATAACACGGGACTTATAGGATTTTTATCTCACGGAGCGACGCGCGCTTTACTTGTGGTAACCAAGTGTGCTAACACGCTGTGAATGTGTGTGTAAACGCAAGAGCTCTCGGTACCGTCCGAGACAATGGTGAAGTCGGAAGTGTGTGTGTGCGAGTTTGCATGTGGGAGTGTGCGCGTGTGTTTGAGAGGGTGCGTGTGCATGTGTGAGGGTGTGTGTTCGTGTGTATGTTATGTGCTCAAGGTGCTCGGTCTTCACGCATACATTCACAGCGTTTTTGTACACTTGGTTAAGTACCACAAGTAAAGCGCGCGTTGGTTCGTGAAATAAAAATACTGCACACATTTACTGGCGGAATGACTTTTAGGCTCTGGCCGCACCGATAGTGTCAACTAACATGTATGTAGGTGTCAAACTGACGCGACTGATCGCGTGACTTCTTCTAATTATTAAAACAAAGACGAGCGCACTCGCATCCCGCGCCGTACAACACTGCCTATGCGTCCGGGGAATACAAGCGTGAAGTTCTAGTATATCCTTACCTCGCAGCCTCCTGCAGCTTCCTGGCCAGCAGCTCGTTCTTCATCTTGGCGGCCGCCAGCTCCCTGCGCAGCTGCCCCTTGCTCTTGTTGCCGGGCGGGTGCAGCAGCGGGTGGCGGCGCAGGCGCGCGGCCGACGGCCGGCTGGACGGGTCGGGGTCTACCATTTTCTGTGCACAAAAGATAAGATTGAATATATTATGCTGTTACAATGCTAGTTTATGATTATGGAATTCAATAGAGCATGAAATTAGTCGGATAAAATGTCCGTGATTAAATCTATAAATACATTTTCTTAAAAGACATAAATGATAAATTATTTTATTTCTGTAACTAGGTTTGAACAACGTTTTACACGTCAATCATATTTTAAAAAAGTAGACGAGGTCGGCGTTTCCTATCTGACTACTCTGAGAAGAAAGGCCGAAACAAACTGAGGTCACAGTCTCTTCTTAAGTCCAGACATAATCTTGGTCAGATCATGTGAAGACCATGTAGATTTGTGTCTAAAATCGTCAAGGGAATGTTCCTAAACTTCCGATGTTGTTTAAATGACCATGTATCATCCAATGCCACTTTTCTCAATAGACCACAAGTTCCCACGAGTGAGTGAGAGTGAGAGTGGGAGTGAGAGTGAGAGTGAGAGAGAGTGGGAGTGAGAGTGAGTGAGAGTGAGAGTGAGAGAGAGTGGGAGTGAGAGTGAGAGAGTGGGAGTGAGAGTGAGAGAGAGTGGGAGTGAGAGTGAGAGTGAGAGAGAGTGGGAGTGAGAGTGAGAGAGTGGGAGTGAGAGTGAGAGTGAGAGTGAGAGAGAGTGGGAGTGAGAGTGAGAGAGAGTGGGAGTGAGAGTGAGAGAGTGAGAGTGAGAGTGAGCGAGAGAGAGAGAGAGAGAGTGAGAGTGAGAGAGAGTGAGAGTGAGAGAGAGTGAGAGTGAGAGAGAGTGGGAGTGAGAGAGAGTGGGCGTGAGAGTGAGAGAGTGGGAGTGAGAGTGAGAGTGAGAGTGAGAGTGAGAGAGTGGGAGTGAGAGTGAGAGAGAGTGGGAGTGAGAGTGAGAGTGAGAGTGAGAGAGTGGGAGTGAGAGTGAGAGTGAGTGAGAGAGAGTGGGAGTGAGAGTGAGAGTGAGAGTGGGAGTGGGAGTGAGAGAGAGTGAGAGAGAGTGGGAGTGAGAGTGAGAGTGAGAGTGAGAGGGAGAGAGGGTGGGAGTGAGAGTGGGAGTGAGAGTGAGAGTGAGAGTGAGAGAGAGTGGGAGTGAGAGTGAGAGTGAGAGTGAGAGAGAGTGGGAGTGAGAGTGAGAGAGAGAGAGTGAGAGAGAGAGAGAGAGAAAGAGAAAGAGAGAGAGAGAAAGAGAGAGAGAGAGATATTTTGTTTCTTGTTGGGTACCTATGCAACAGACGAATATGACAACAATACCATACCAACAATAAATAACCTCATACCCTCCTTTATAGTTTTCTAATCTATTTGGTACCGAATATCAAATAGATTGTGTCTTGGACTGAATTGTTAATCTAATAATTTAGTGCAGTACATGTCATAATTATGTATATGCAACTTTATTCAAAAGTTAAATAAAGTTTATTTCGACACAGTTCGTGGAACACAAAATAAAAAACCGGTCAAGCGCGAGTCGGACTCGCCGACGAAGAATTCCGTACCATTGTCTATAAAACCGGCAAAAAAAAAACATGTCTGTTGTATGGGAGCCTCCTTAAATATTTATTTTATTCTGTTTTTTAGTATTTGTTGCAGAAATACATCATCTGTGAAAATTTCAACTCTCTAACTATCATAGTTCATGAGATACAGCCTGGTGACAGACGGACAGACAGACGCACGGACAGCGGAGTCTTAGTAATAGGGTCCCGTTTTACCCTTTGGGTATGGAACCCTAAAAATAGCTAAAGTTTTTTCCTTTACGGTAAGTTTTTATTTTTGCAGTTTTTAGTTGTGGTACCTACCCCACACAAATTCGTATACCACTACTTGCTATGTAAATAACAGTGACAGGAAGTTATTAAAACATCATCAATATACACTAAATGGAAAAAATACGTATTATTGAAGCTAACTGAAAAACTACCGAAGCAAAGTTAATAACATTTATATAGGACCATCCCTGTGGCATACCCTATCCATAATAATTTTCGAAATCGATCCACAATTTCCGGAGATATCCCGTAACAAAGATATAAAAAAACACGTGTGGCACTCGGGGACTGCCGCGGTAAAGCTATTGCATAGCATTTTTTATTAACTTATGCAATTATAATTATTTATTTATTTTTGCAGTATTTTTTTTTCTTTGATATTAATTCAAGTACAGTCGTACCATATACATACACGTTAAGCGAACGCTCGGCCGAGCTACATGGTAGGCGGAGTGGGGGGTGTTAGGTTTTATTTTCGTTACGGAATTTCTGGATTCGGTCGCCGCGCTCAAAGCCCGCGATAAAAGCTATGCAATAGCTTAAAAAGACAAGACGAATTGAGAACCTCCTCTTTTTGACGTCAATTAAAAAATAAGCTGGACTTACTCTTAACAGCTGATTGAATTCCCTGGACAATTTGGGCAGCTCCGGCAGCTTTCCATCCCGATATTCATGCCACTGCTGACCGTTCTTAGGGAGGGCGCCACCGCCGCCGGCTTCGAAGAGCGTTAAACCTGTCAATTGACAAAATTATCCATTAAAGTAGCTTTTTCAGTGGTGATACTTATGTACAGTCACCCGTACGTCAGTAACTCAACACAAAAATCTGACTACTCTGTAAAAAGCTATGCGTGGTTACACATAAAAAAAAATATATATATATACGGGTCGACTTGAGAACCTCCTCCTTTTTTTCTTCGGTTAAAAATAACCCTTACTACTACTACTGTCAAGTGTTATGATAAATGATTTTATTTCTGTAAGTAGGTTTGTACAAACACTTTTACACGTCAATCGTATTTTAAAACTAGATGAGGTCGACGTTTCCTATCTGACTACTCTCGAGAAGAAATGCCGAAACAAACTCAGAGGTCACAGTCTCTTAAAGTCCAGACATAATCTTAGTCAGATCATGTGAAGACCATGTAGATTTATGTCTGAAATGGTCTTTTGAGGAAAAACAAGTTTTGAGCCAATCAATTTACACAAATTCTAGCTCTTGAAACACTAGTAAAAATACAAATTAAACTCACCAAAAGCAAAAATATCAGCTTTAGTCAACTGCGTTAGGTCTTCTTGCAGAACTTCCTTGGGCAAGTACCTGCAATCGCCTTCCTCTACCGATGGTGAAGATACGCAGGTCACGTGTCCCAAGTCGCCTGGTAAAGGAGATAATGCGGTTATTAAACTAAAGAGGTTTAGATTGAAAATAGTCTGTAAGTGTAAGAAAGAGACTCTTCCAAAAACTGTCCAAAATATTTCTTCAGAGTTACCTTAGGAAAATAAAGCAGAATAAAGGCAAATCTACCATAAAAATGCACAAAAATACTGTGTGAAAATTTGTGACAGCAGCGAAAGTCAGCTTTTAGAGGCTGCCGGCCCAGCAAGTCAGTTTTTAGCGAATATTTCGTAAAATATTGGTTTTACGTTAATTTATTTTCAATCAACTCAGTCTATCGCAGTCCACTGCTGGACATGGCCTCTCCCACGCTGCGCCACAACACCCTGTCCTCGCCTTCCGCATCCAGTCTGTCTGCGCCATTTTTTTGTGGTGGTCAGTTCATCTAGCTGGGGGGCGTCCCACACTACACTTGCCGATACCCGGTCTCCACTTCAGGCCCTGCAGTCTCGACATTAGATAGCGACAAAAATCGGTAATTAAGTCTAATCGACTTCAAATTTCTTTAATAGATTTTCAACCTTATGCTTTGGAAATAAAGTTGAAAATCTATTAAAGGAATTTGACATCGATACGACTTAGCGACAGATTTTTGTCGCTATCTAATGTCGAGGCTGCCGGCCCAGCAAGTCAGTTTTTAGCGAATATTTCGTAAAATATTGGTTTTACGTTAATTTATGTTCAATTAACTCAGTCTATCGCAGTCCACTGCTGGACATGGCCTCTCCCACGCTGCGCCACAACACCCTGTCCTCGCCTTCCGCATCCAGTCTGTCTGCGCCACTTTTTTTTTGAGGTCGTTGGTTCATCTAGCTGGAGGGCGTCCCACACTACGCTTGCCGATACGCGGTCTCCACTCCAGGCCCTGCAGTCTCGACATTAGATAGCGACAAAAATCGGTCGTTAAGTCTAATCTATGTCAAATTTCTTTAATAGATTTTCAACTTATTTCGAAAGCATAAGGTTGAAAATCTATTAAAGAAATTTGACATCGATTCGACTCATGTCGTCGAGACTGCAGGGCCAGGACTCGTCTGCTCCACCGGTCATCGGTCCTCCAACAAACATGGCCAGCCCACTGCCACTTCAGCTTGCTTACTCTGCAAGCTATGTCGCTAACTCCGGTTCTTTTCCGGATAACTTCGTTTCTGATTTTATCCTTCCAAGAAACCCCGAGCATAGCCCGCTCCACGACCTTAAATTTGTGGACCAGCCCGACTGTCAGCGTCCACGTTTCGGCGACGTATTTTACTACAAGTTTATTGCTTATAAAATTGTGCACAAAAATTGTCCCATTCAAAATTGCTATCCAGTCTTACCAAGGAACTGGGTAGTGGAGGTAAGATAAGCAGTCGCTCCATGTAAAGTACGGGTTTTTAGCTGCATCCGGTTGAACTGGAAGAAAGGCTACCCAGATGATGATCATGGCACTTACCAATCTTGTACTTATGATGGTACTGCGGCTCGTCATCATCGTAACCGTCGTCTGAATCATGTGAGGGTTCCCCTTCACCGCTACAGATGAAAATGTTGCCGGGTTTGACGTCCATGTGGACTAGTTGGAGGGAATGGATGTAGCTGTGGGGAGAAAATGTAATGGTTAGTTAACTGATAGACAAAGTTACTAATTACTTTTTTGTAAATTCAAATCTACCTCGAAACAGGATAGTCACAGTTCACTAAAAAACAGGCTTGTTGGGGAGTTTGTTGCGTTACTTCTGCCCACCTAAAGCACTAGGTGGTGAAGAGTGGGCGTTTTGGGGGACTGTCTTATGTAAATTTGGCGTTCAATATAGCTGATTCTCAGCCTAGTTTGAATAAATGACTTTTGATTACGAAATTCTGCAGACGTGATGGGTATCGATAACTTAACACGATAAAACAATTCTGTTTTATCATGTTTAGAAAGAAAGAAAGAAAATACATTTAGTTACGTTTAGGTACGTTTAGTTATCGATGCCCAACACGTCTGTGGAGTTTCGCTAGCTAATTTAATTTAACCCTGTAGAAGCTTGCCTTACGTAACTTCTCCAGGTGCGGGTACAGTTCAACGCGTGCAGTTGCCCCCCCCCCCCCCCCTTAAGCTTCGAACAAATTGAGTCTAAAACTCAAAATTAGACATTAACCAATTTTTCAACTTTTTTTAGATATTGCTAATTATTAATGTTGACTGCTCCGTATGTCTAGTGGTTGCTAGCGCTTCTACTGAGCATGAGGTTCTGGGTTCGATTCCGGGGTCAGGCAAAGTATTATTGGGTTTTTCTATCTTAAATTTCTTAGTAGCAGCCCGGAGTCTGGATTTATGCCCGGTTGATGGCACTAGGCCGATGGCGAAATGTGGGTGTAAGTACTGTAGGTACCGGTAGTCCAAAGAAAAGATGGATAAATTGTGTGAGGAATGATTTAAAAAAAGGGACTGAACGGTAGCGTAACCATTGACAGGGGAGAATAGAAGAAAACGTGTTGTGCTGACCAGGAGTAACATCGGACGAGGACAGGAAGATGAAGATGACGATGATGGTAAATATACTCACGCTAAACCATCAGCTATATGAGCCAGCAGCAACAGTAGTTCGGCTTCAGACAGGGGTCCGTTCTCCATCTTCTGCTGTAACGCGCCTCCGTCGCAATACTCATTCTGAATTATCATGTGGTCATCTTCTGCCCAGGCTGAGTAGTATCTGTAAAAGAAGTATAGTTGATAAATAAAGATAGAACAAAAAACCGGCCAACTGCGTGTCGGACCACGAACAATGAAGGGTTCCGTAGTTGGGATTAATTTATCCCAAGATTAAAATCTATTTAATTAAATTACAATAGAATTTACAATTAAAATATACTAAGCTAACCTAACTAAAATTATTAACAAACTAAATTTCTTGAAGGTAAATATTACAGTACTTTGATGAAATTTCATGACAGATTGAGCAAGAAATATGAAAGTACTAGCTTTTGCCCGCGGCTTCGCCCGCGTGGATGTCGGATATTATCCCACGGGAACGTACTACCAGGATAAAAAGTATCCTACGTGTTAATCCAGGTACTGTTTTACGGGATGGCGGGGTCACAAAGACCCCGCCATCCCCTTCGTGGTTATTTTTTTTTAAACCACCTAGAAGTAGGAGCCCCGCCAAGGCTCCGTCAACTACGCCTTATAAATAAAAAAGGAAAATAGGTTCATTTCTACAATACTTTATGAAACACAATTTGGTGAGCATTTATCTATTCTAGTGGACACCATGGTCTAAAAAAACAAGGTCTGGCATTCCGAGAGTGACACATGCTTACGTCACTATCCAGTTGCCACTTTATTGCAACAAAACAAAAAGTATGGAAACATTTTCAGTCACCATTCTAATAAAATATATATATAAAGCATTTAAATTGTCCTTTCATTTTTCTAATCAAATGAAACAATTCGATTTAAACATATACCAACGTAATTGTTAGTTAAAACCTTATTGTTTTATCGGATTCGCACAGTTAATAAAGGCGGTTGGGGATTTATTATTACACACTACTGGTAACACAGCGGTGATGACGTAGGCTTGTGTCACCCACGTGACCACTGTGTCTCGGAATGCTATACCTGGCGAAGTATATTATTATACCATGGTGGACACAATTTGGTGAGTATTTCGAATTTTTTGGTGAGTATTTCGAATTTTTTGGTAGTATAGGTACTTTTCTGGTAGGCGTTTAAACCCAAGCCAATTAATTATACAGCTCTCGTGAATGTTGAGTAATGTCGAAAAGACTGCAGCTATTAATTTAGTACTTTTAATGTTTTTCAGTAAATATCTTATTTTAAACTCGTTTTTGTCCTTCTTTTTAACCCCGACGCAAAAAGAGGGGTGTTATAAGTTTGGCCGCTATGTGTGTGTCTGTCTGTGGCACCGTAGCTCTTAAACGGGCGAACCGATTTGGATGCGGTTTTTTTTATTTGAAAGCATGTTTTCTAGCGGTAGTTCTTAGACATGTTTTATTAAAATCCGTTTCAAGCTGTTTCTTTGCGTCGGGGGTTTTTTAATTTTACCTATTATTATTCAAGAAGTTATCAATAACATACATACACTTACACTTATCAATAAATTGTCTATAAAAATAAATAAAATTGAAGTGTCTGTTTGTAATGTCAAAATAACAGCTTGTTACTAAATGTATAAGAAAGTATATACGGAACTTATAACAAAAGATTTTTTTTAATTTTGTGTCTGTTTGTTTGTTCCAACTAATCTCTGAAACGGTCAGACCAATTTTGATAAAATTTGTTCTGGGGATACTTTGAACCCTGGGGAAGGACATAGGCTACTTTTTATCGACATACCACGCGGATGAAGCTGCGAGCGGAAGCTAGTATGTAATATAAATATGGAAAGAGTGGGTTTCTGTCAATAATGCATTGACTCTCGTTCAAGCACACTGGGGGTAGTATGTTTTGTAGTGGTAACATAAAGCATGTGTAGCCGCTCGGAGCTCACCTGACGACGTGCGGGTGCTTGCCGAGCGCGGCGTGCGCGTACACCTCGGTGAGCGCGGCGCGCTCGGCCGCCGAGCCGCCGACGGGCCGCAGCGAGCGCTTCAGTGCGTACACGCAGCCGTCCAGCTTGTTCACGCACTTCGTCACGCGCCCGAACTCGCCGCGCCCTATGACACCTAGCTCTAAGAACTCTATGTTGTAGCGGGATATGTTGGATTCCTGTGAGAGAAAGAAAATGTGAATAATAATCAAGAGCTGTCTTTTTAGTATAAGCACAATCAAAAAGAAAGAAAAATAGTTTATTCTGCACAAACAAAACGCACCTAACAAATGAACGACATTAACTTAAAGACACATACAAAATAGCCAAAAGCCTCGCATTCAAGTTATAAAAGTTTCACAATTTTGTCAATCAGCCTATAATATTCCCACTGCTAGGACACAGGCCTCCTCTCTGTGAGAGGGATGGGCTGTAATCCACCACGCGGGCCCAGTGCGGGTTGGTAGATGTCAAATCTACACTCTACAAGTTAGGCTTACAACATTCTCAGATTTACAAAATATAAAATAATATATATAAATGATACATCTAATATATAAAAATCTCGTGTCACAGTGTTTGTTATCGAACTCCTCCGAAACGGCTTGACCGATTTTTATGAAATTTTGTATGTATATTTGTTAGGTCTGAGAATAGGTCGTAAAATATATTTCATAGTACTAATAAATAATTTTGGCTCCTGAGGCACAAGTATATTTTTACTTAGTTCAGGAGCCAGCTGTTCAAACTGTTTTTCTGACCTCCACTTGTACAATCCTGTTTTGATTTATGATTAACTTAAAAATATGTTTTCTTTTTCTCTTTTTGTACAATAAACTTATTACTATTATTATTTTTATAAATATAATATAAAAATAAAAGATAATTGCTATTACAACTGTAACAAATCTGAATTAATATCCTGTCTACAAAAGACAGAGTTTGAAATAGACGTAATCAACACGAGACAAAAGTAAAATTTAAGTTGGGTTAGTTCACTTAAGGGGCTGAAAAAGCCCAGGATCGTATTTTCGTAAAACTGCAATCACAACCCAAAAGATTATAAAGAAAATTGCTAATCCATTGCTTCATGTTTGAAAAATTCGTCTGCTCAACAACATAAATAACGCAATGAATGTTGTCCGAACTGTCACAAATGTGTTACGCAATTATCCTGCTGGTGGAACATATTGGCTATAGAAGTATCCACTTAATCAAAACCTGAAGAATTGACAGAGCGAGCGAGAAGCGTCTCCGTTTCAGCTTGGGCAAAAATGCTTTCGATGTCCGGATGTCTCCTCTACAGGTCGCATTTCTCAACCGATTCTCGTGAAATATTTGTGAGCAGGGCCGGCAGTCTCGACATTAGATAGCGACAAAAATCTGTCGCTAAGTCCTATCGATGTCAAATTCCTTTAATAGATTTTCAACTTTATTTCCAAATCATAAGGTTGGAAATCTATTAAAGAAATTTGACATCGATAGGACTTAGCGACAGATTTTTGTCGCTATCTAATGTCGAGACTGCAGGGCCAGGTTCGATAATTATATGGAACTTTTTGTCGACTAAGTTTTTCGAAATATTTCAAAATGGCGGATATATGGGGGTTGAGAACGTAAAATAAAATATTTCGGCCATTTCGCGCTCTTTGCGCGTGTTTTTTGTTTTAAGGTGCGCGGTGAACATTTATTCAGTTTTAAGCTATGCAAAGACAGACTCGCGAGGTCTACAGCTCACAGAGCCACTAGTTCGTTCTAGTTCTGCTCTGTCTCGCATAGGGTCGTAGCATTATGCTGAGCGATTGCCGTTTTGCGTGAAGGTGACGCATATTTTCCCCCAACTCGTTCTTTTTTGTGTTTGTGTTTTTTTTCTTTGCGTCATGTTTACCGCAAATAAATTTATATTCTTTCTTTCTTTTTTTTTCTTTCTAGTTAATAAATAATGTTCAAAAATGTAAATATTTACCCTGAGTCTCTTAGCCGGCTGCTCCGGTGTCGCATCGCCCCAAGTCGGTGTTTTTGATAACGCACGCTTCTTCTTGTTCAACGCTTGTCCTGTAAAAAAGTAAATACATTGTAGAAAACTGTGCGAATTTCACATAACTTTTATATCCTATCCTACTAATATTATAAATGTGAAACTTTGTGATGATGATGGTGATGATGTTGATGTTGATGTTGATGATGATGATGATGATGATGATGGTGGTGGTGATGGTGATGATGATGATGATGGTGGTGGTGATGATGATGATGATGATGATGATGAGGATGGATGGATGGATGGATGGATGGATGGATGGATGGATGGATGGATGGATGGATGGATGGATGGATGGATGGATGGATGGATGGATGATGTTATTTACTGTTTCACGCAAAAACTACAGAACGGATTTTGGATAAAATTTGGCACACAGATAGACCATACCCTAGGTAAGAACATAGGCTACTTTTCATCCTGGATCACAGACGAAGTCGCGGGCAACAGCTAGTCTAGAATAAGTCTCCTCGCTCTAACTCACTTATTTTGCTGTGCCCGACAGGGTCCATATGATCAAATTATAAGTTTACCACCTTTTTTTTCGGGGGGAAACATACAAAAGGCACCCGACCTCTAGGGAGGGGAGGTCGGGGAGTGTGGGATTTTAAATTTATTTAAATTTAAAGTTTACCACCTAGGAATACCTACATGTGGAATGCAATAAAAGAATTGAATATTTAATAAATTTTGAATTTTTGATAGTTTTTCCATATTAGAACTGTCAGACGTCAACTTTATTCCACAGATAAAAGATAACTGACATTAAAATTCACACAAATACACACTACTGAGTGCCTCCACAACCCAGTTATTGGGTAAAATGATACCTCTTGGTATAGTACGATTCAAACTTAATGGCGGCTCGGAACACGAGGCGAGTTTGTTTACATTGTTTTGTTTACATTTTCATCAGATACTATTGAAACAGACTATAGTTTGATCCATCGACTCGTGCGGCTGCGTCTGCGCCACGAGTTCAAGATAACTTACCATCGGGGGTAAACGGGTTGATGTTGGCTACCGCTCGTCGCGTCAGCCGAGACTCGTCGAGTTCGTCGGGCGGTAGGCTCCCTAATGCACTATCGTCGTCTCCTGATGGTGGGTGGAGATGGTTGCTTGAGCCTGATGGCATGCCTGTAGGGGGGAAACAATTGTTATAAATATTTTAATTACGACAGTCAAAAATTATATCCAACTAGCTTTTGACCGCGGCTTCGCCCGCGTGGATGTCGCAAACGACAAAATATCCCACGGTAACGTACTAGCGGCACCGGGATTAAAAGTAATTTCGTAATATTGTTTTCATATGACTATTGGTTTACGCGGCGTACGCCAGTAAAGCTCCCGGTCTGCATGATGTTTTCCGACATCTTCAACAATCATTGTCATATTTCAGTCAATTTACACAAAACCTTAATGAATTATACACCTAAACCTTCCTCATGAATCAGTCCGTCCGTTGGTGAAAACCGTATGAAAATCCGTGCGGCAGTTTTTGAGTTTACCGCATACAGACAGACAGACAGACGCGGCGGGGGGCTTAATTTTATAATATGTAATGTTATTATAAGCTACATTGTGTTAAAAAATAATACCTTTGCTTCAAATTGAAGGAGTTTAATTGTACTTTTAGACCTCTGTTTTATGGAGGTATGTTTTAATTTTAATCCTGCCTTTTGAAGTACGACTTACAACGGAAACTGTGGGCTGCTCGTATGTGCATTCTAGTATATTATAGTTTTAACTTTAATGCCTTAAAATCATTTGGACCCAAGCGACTCGAAGTCATCCATAACATCGCTAGACGTCGCAACATTTCCATAGCCCCTCCGTCGTCATGACTCACGCGCATCGCTACGTCCAGATGGCGTGGCGTACCCACCCGAAAAACGCGAGCGTAACGCGTTCACTAAAACTACGATATCTCCGAAAATACGCATCGTAGCTCTACAAACCCTATGTCATTGAAATTTTTATGAAATAAGCTACCTGATTATATAGTATTTAGTGCAGTTTTACCTTGTAATATATTGCTAATTCGAAGTTAAAAGTAGGGTGAGCGCAATGTACCGTCAAAGACGCGCAAAATTGCTAACTATTTTTGATGAATAACAAAATCAAAATTATAGAAGAGTGTTCCGCGGTTCCCATATGATATCGATCAATAAATAAAATAAAATAAAATATCTTTATTTCAGACCTAAGCAGTCCATACGTAGTTAGTGGTTAGTAACAAACTGTGCTGACATGCTATGTTATTGTTGTTAGTACTTAATTCTATTTAACATAAACCTATACCTAATTCTACCCAGTGCCTTTGGATGGGGCAGTCCACTCTGCTAACAATCATTTCACGATGCCGTTCCGAGTGCTACGCAAACGTTGCAGTAGGGAAGCCGCTTTCTTACGCATGATGGCGTGAAAGCCATCCAAGTATTTAAATTGAGTTACCACATTCAGTTCAACGCCGTTGAGATATACCAGAGGTACACGACGGGGCTGTTGTTTAGGTGCCGTAAACACTAACACCTCACTTTTATTTTAATTGTATTTAAGGCCGTGCACCTCCGCATACGTCTCGCAGATCGTGAGAAGCTCCCTCAGTCCACCCTATTGCATATTGCGTATCATGTTAAAAGTGTACCATGTAAAGTGCTAACTTACCCGACTGCGCATTTAATTTGGGCGGGAAGAGCCTGGAGCGCGGCGGATGGTGTGATGGCGTCGAACATTTCTCTAGTAACGTCTTCGGTGTGTGAGGACTGTCGAATAATCTGGAAATAATATATACAACATGTTATTAAGTATTGGCAGGGCTGTTTTTGCGAGAAACAGAAGTTAGTAAGAATCCTGCCTACTGCCATAGTAAAAGGCTTAAGTTTCTAATGTAAGTATAATAATATATCTAATTAGCTTCTGCTCGCAGCTTCATCCACTTGAAATTTCTTGTTCCCCGACCCACCCGGTCGCATGGCATCACCTGCCCGCGCTGTCAATCCGTTTTCGCTTAGCGTTCTTTCTGATTTTTTTTCTTTTTGCTCGGCTCTTAAGGGTCGGAGCGTGATGTTAAATAGCCTATAACCTACCTCAAGGATTGGGCTATCAAACGCAAAAAGATTTTTTTGAAATCGGACCGGTAGTTCCAGAGATTACCCCCTACATACAAACAAAAAAGATTTTACCTTTTTTAATCTTTAAATATATAAAAATTACGTGTCACGTTGTTTGTCCGCGATGGACTCCTAAATGACTGAACCGATTTTAAATTTGATTTGCACACCGTGTGGAATTTGATCCAACTTGAAAGATAGGATAGCTTACATCTCAATTTATAGTCGCAATATTATTTTATTGCAAATTATTTGTCTATTATTTGACAGTAACAATTATCTGTTAGCTCCAAACGATTCTAACAGATGGCGATATCTGTTGACTGGATTGAGTAAGTATTCAATAGATGGCGCTATGTTAAAAATACAAACGTTTCATATAAGCTATATGAAACGAATATATTCATTTCATTTTTTCATTATTTTTTTCATATATTATAAAGAGAAAAGATATGATTGTTTGTTTGTATTGAATAGGCTCCGAAACTACTGAACCGATTTCAAAAATTCTTGCACTGTTGGGAAGCTACACTATCTCCGGGTGACATAGGCTATATTATATTATGCTTTGCTACCTGGGAAAAGCAGGGCCGGGTCGCTAGTATTAGTATAGATATTAACTTTCACAATTTGTACACATTGTAGTAGACCAGCGGTGTAATTACGTAACACACTAACAGTAGGAATGGCTTTCATATTGACAGTTCAACAACATTCATTACGTTATTAACATTGTTGAGCAGACAATTTTTTCGAACATACGAAGCAATGGATTAGCAATATGCTTCAAAATATTTCAGATTGTGATTGGTAGTGTGTTACGCAGTTACAGTATCGATCTCTATTTCTCTCTAGAACAAATATAATTTTTTGTATCCTAAATAGTTAAAGCGGGAAATTGATCAGTCTTTTCGTTTTTCTATATTATCTACCAGACCATTCAATGCTAGTTTTATCTGCCACCACCGTGTCCTTGAAAAGGGAGTGAATAGTAATGATAATGACAAAGGAGAATGGAAGAACAATACAGCTTGGGCCCAATCCAAATAACATGGGTAGCAGTCAGAATAAGAAAAAAAATGTTTATTCCGCACAAACAAGAGGCACATTACAAAAAACTAGACAAAATACATACATTAATAAAAAAGTAGTCAAAAGCCTCGTACTCCAAACGTTAAAAGTTTGTCAATGTTGTCTATTGGCTTGATGTCCAAAGACCAAAGACAATAATACACATTGCGTAATGCGTTGTGACACTGGCAAATGACAACCACAAACAAACAAAACATGAAAATGATCTACTTTTGTAACAAACAACAAATACAAGTAAAATAAAACCGTGCGTCGCATCTGTGCAAGAACAGGTCACTGCTCAGCAAAATGCTGTGACTTCGGACGAACCTATCGTCAACAGCGCTGATCACAGCCACGTCATCGTATCGATCGTCATTAGTACCATAACTACTTTATTTTAGCCATGATCTAAAAAAACAAGGTCTGGCAATCCGAGAGTAACACAAGCTTACGTCACTATCCAGTTGCCACTTTATTACAGCACAACACGAATTATGGAAACATTTTCAGTCACCATTCTGTTAAAAAATATATACAAAGCATTTAAATTGTCCTTTCGTTTTTCTAATCAAACGAAACAATTCAATTAAATAATATAGCAACGTAATTGTTAGTTAAAACCTCATTGTTTTATCGGATTCGCTCAGGTAATAAAGGAGGTTGGAGAGTTATTATTACACACTACTGGTAACATAGCGGTGATGACGTAGGCTTGTGTCTCCCACGTGACCACTGTGTCTCCTGGCGAAGTATATTATTATACCATGATTTTAACCGCTACGATTTTTTTTGTAGTTCTAAGAACATGTCATACTATCAATTACCATCTTAACTATCCTGTCCAAATTCGTACCTTCACGTTTTTTTTTTACGAACGAACGACATTTACAATCGAAAACAGAACAGCTGTCCCCTAAAAATTCACGAAGCCCCGACATTTAAAATCTTGAGCACACCTTTAATAAGCGCACCCCTATTTTTTTCTCTTAACAAACCTCAGGTGTTCGAAGTTCAATAAGAAAAGACGCAAGTGTGAGCTCCTTGTCAAAAGACTTAGTTTCAAAACGTGTGGGGTGGGATGATCTAAGACTTTTTTCGGTACCTGTAGGAGATTGTTACTTGTATAAACTTTACCGAGAACAGGATGCAAGTTGGTCCAAGTGGTGTTATTGTTAAGATGAAGCAAGTTTTGGGGAGCATGGGGTGCTGGCAAAAATATTGGAAGGTTAACAAACACTGACCAGTATTCTAGAATAGACATCCAAAATTCTGTCGTTAAATTCTGGGTGCTTATTTTTGCCTCATAAACAGAGATCGGATATTCGGATGCATATTCACCTAAAGTTGATATGTTGGCTAATATGGAATGCGCTTTTGTATCGAAAAAATTCCGCTAACGTCAGATTTCAGTGACCAAACCGTACCAAAATCATAGCGATCGAAAGTTAGTGATTAAAGTTGTTGTAGCCGAGGTAATATTTTTACGCCTTATCAGGATATTATAGTAAGTCACATTCGCGCCCGCAGCCTCCAACGCAGGTGTTCGAGGGAACACCGCGGTGGTTTTAGTCAGTAAGTCTGACCGACCACCCACCCCAGGGCGGAGGACATTCATGAGGATTTCCACCCCAACAACAGAAAAAGGTGATATTGTTGTGGAGTTAAAGCAAGTTTTGCTTGGCATAGGAGATGACAAAAATAATGGAAGGTTAAGAAACACTGACCGGTATTTAAGCCTTCATTTTGCCTTTGTCTTTCCTAACAAGCCGAATAGCATAAACATAATCAGCCTATAATGTTCCCACTGCTGGGACACACAGGCCTCCTCTCTGTGAGAGGGAGTGGGCCGTAATCCACCACGCGGGCCCAATGTGGGTTGGTGGACGGTACTGAATGCCCGATGGGATTATCCCTCGACTACTTTTCAGGAGGCTTAGGGGATGAGTTTCCAAAAAACGATGAACAACTATCTTTTACTTATAAACAAAACTAGCTGATGCCTGCGACTTCGTCTGCGATTCAGGATGAAAAGTAGCCATGTCCTTACCCAGGTCATGGTCTATCTGTATGCCAAATTTCATCAAAATCCGTTCAGCCGTTTTCGCGTGAAAGCGAACCAAACAAACAACTTACTTTCGCATTTATAATATTAGTTAGGATTAGGATTCTAAGTATTAAGTTCACACATCTTCAAAAATGACTGACTTCCATGGAATCTTCATTCCCTATTTAACCCCTTCAGAAGGTGAATTTTCAAAAATCCGTTCTAGTTCTCACTTTCGTGCTTCTAGACACAGAGGGTTACAATTTTTGGCGCAACAGAGCGCAATTGCATGTCAAAAGCGTTATTAGAACTGTCACGGGCCGTCAGCTCCTATAAATAAACGATGACAGATTTCTAAATAATTTTTCTACAATCTGTCATTTTGTCTATTCTTTCGTCGATAAAACCTGTTTCAATGGTGATCATGCTACGCGTGCTGATGTTTTGGCGCAACTTCAAACAAACTATTGAACAATGGAATGTGATAAGTTGAATGAATTGCCTTTGTGGGAAACCTTAGATACGACACACCAACGTTACTTCGGTCATGCTTCGAATTCTAAATGGTCATAATCATAACGAAATCGAACGTTAAAATACGTTCAAATATTTGAAAGAAGAAGTGACCAAAAAGTCGTTAAAATCATACCTACCTACAAAACACGTGACATCCAACTTGCGCGAAAAAAAACTACGACCGCTTTTCGTGAATAAAAACCAGTATCATCAATTCAATTAGCATTTGTTTGAAAATAAACTTTAAAACTTACACTTTTAGATTCACTTTCGCGAAACATTTCTACCTAAGAACCACACATATGATACAAAAATATATCTTATGACAATACAGTCAAGGTTTAATTCACCTTGTGCGTACAAAGACATGTGGTCGTGGGCGTATTTTTTTTCCGCCAAGGGCAGATGTCAGCTGTTCGATCATATGTTTTCTTATATAACTGTACAATAACTGATTTTACAACGAAGTTCCTTTGACTGAGTCACATAATAATAGGTGTTTTTTGTTGACGTAAGCTGCGCGCTTGGTTTCCGTTGGGTAAGCTGAGTTCAAGGTACTTGAGAGTTAGGATGTTGTGTACAAGGAGACAGTTCCTCTTGTATAAGCACGAAATGTATGTGAATAACTTTTTTTTTATGAAGGGCATCTCTCAGATCAACCTAGGACAGGGGTCGGCAACTTGCGGCTCGCGAGCCACTTGCGGCTCTTTGGATGTGAGGCTGCAGCTCTTTAGTTCCATACGGAAATATTATTTATTATTATACCATATATATATTATGTAATTTGTTGTGAAAAACACTACTTATATATGAATAAATAGATTAGTTTTTTTTTTCAAAAATCTGTATTTGCTAAGTACTATTTATTGTTGGCAAGAAAAAAATTCGGCTCTTTAAAAACTTTAAAATTTTGTGAATTGTAATTGTTGACTCTTCCCAGGTTGCCGACCCCTGACCTAGGAGGTTGTCGGCTGCTTAACCAGGCGATCCTGTGGATGCCTTATAAATAAGGCCTCCAGCCAGGGCATAAAGCTTATAAAGTAAGCGACTACGCTACCGCCCTTAGTAGACACACGTTTTTCTTGCCGTGAAAAACTACGGTTTATTCGCCGTGTGTAAGCACGGTTGTCAGTGTTAAGGCACGTACACACTGGCGCGACGCGACAGCGCGACACAAAGGCACCGCCTGTCGCGCGACGAGCGGTGCCTTTGTGCCGCGCTGTCGCGTCTCGCCTGTTTGCGGGAGCCTTTACATGGATCACAATGGAAGCTTGTTGACGGACACATTTTTTCTACGGCCCGGCGCGGTTTAAACCTGCGCGGTACGCCGTACCGTAAAGGCTCCAAAAATAGGCGCTACACGCGACGCAAAGGCGACACTCGGTGCCTTTGTATCGCGTGCGATTCGCGTCGCGCCTGTGTGCACGTGCCTTAACACTGACAACCGTGCTTACACACGGCGAATAAACCATAGTTTTTCACGGCAAGAAAAACGTGTGTGTAGAAAGAGCCTAAGCGTGTAGTCGCTTAGTTTATAAGCTTTATGCCCTGGCTGGAGGCCTTATTTATAAGGCCTCCGGCCTTAAAGGAACCGTGACGTGTACAAAGGACCTAAGGACGCGGGACGGTCCATGTGGTGTATGGACCTCAGCTTAGGGCGTCGCTAGGGGAGAGCAGCAAGGGACAGGCTGCATCGGATCAAATGAGAACGGCTCATGCCATGATAAATATATTAGCAAGTCAGCAAAGTGGTATCGGAACTAAGGGTAAAATACAGATACGAAACCTAGCGTGACTGCGTAAGCTTACCCTAACTTCGATCTGTCAAAATCCGTGCATTTTAGCGTGATTTTGACAGATCGAAGTTTAAAGCGTTGAACAGACGATGGACAATTTGTCCGCGATGATCGAACGTATGGAAATCTATGTAGGTAATAACGAACTCGTAGCACATCGACTCAGAAATAATTATAGTAGCAGAAATAGAGCGGTAATTTCTGTCCGGCAGACTAATAGTCCATCGTATGCTTAGCGCTTAAATTTACTCTATGTTTCAGTCTATATTTATCCTAACTGCCTTGTATCAATGTTCAGCCACAGATCGTACAAAGACTGTTTCTGAAGTTGGTAGCCGGCCGGACCATAGATTCCATCTTTTTTGCCGCCGACATCCCAAAAAAGTCTTGCCGCGTCGGACATTCTCTACTGCACTTTTGAAGTCTTTAAAAAAAAGACGGAATTATAACAAAAATCAAAGGAATGCGGTCGTGTTTTTCTAGCAGCTGTTCGCGGACAAAATGCGATGTCGTGCCGTGATAAGACTGTTTCCGCTCACAAACATAACAGAAAACGTGTACGGACTAGGGAGCATAAACCCTCCCGGGAAATCCCATAATACAAATAAACATTCTCATTCTTTTTCTTTTATCCTTTCATTTAAGACAGACAGACTTCATGGTCTGGCATATAATGTTAAGAAGAGTTTGGTCATGGTATTTGGGGCCAGGGGTAAGTACCCACAAGCTGTACCTTCAGTGAAATTGTGCGGTAGGCCCCTGGCCCGCCCAGGCGGAGACACCCTGGGCGTCGGGAGTCGATTGCCGACTCCCGGCCACCGTAGGCGTGGGCTTGCGGACGGCGAGCAATGGGCAGCTCGCCGTCCGGTAAGGACTAGGCCCGGGTCGACGGCGCGTCGTGTTCCACGCGCGCCTCAAAGAGATGTCAGCAAAATTGACGGGGTCCGATAGGACCGATGCCTGCCGGGGCTGCGGATTGTTTGAAAGAGTTACCGTGGCCCTGGCGCACAGGCAACTGAAGGAACACGGGTGGGTTTTAGTCAGTAAGAGTCTGACACGCCCTTCCGCTCCGCCCAGAGCGGGAGAGGTCATTTGATGATTTCCCACCCAAAAAAAAAAAAAAAAAAAAATGGGTGCTGATGGGATTGCCCCGATACTGCAGCGCATCAGGGATGTTTGCTGAAGCGCGCGTTGACTGCTTCTACACTGTGATGCGGAAGCGGTGCGCATCCCTGGTTAGTAGGGTGCGGAGCAGCACCATCATCATCCTGTCTATGGTAGCAAGCAGGCTAGATTGTGCGTTTGCGAATCACTGCTGCAGAGTATCGGCTGGGCCTGTCACCTTGCAGCAGTGATGTCACAAATTGTTTGCGTTAATGTTTTACTAACATAGTTTGTAAGTATATTGTTACTAACACTATGAGTGTTGTTACTTGTATTAAATGATTATTATTGTTATAATTAGTGGGCGGCGCAACATCTCTTCCTCTTCCATATTTCTCTATTACGGCCGATTCCTATAATTTACGGACCGGTATTGGCTAAAGACTCTTGTATCTTTACCAATACTGAAGCAATGACCTCATAACTTTGCATAGTAGACCCTCCCATATGGAAGTAGCTGGCACAGGTAAAATTAGCTTACGAATCTACACTAGGTGCAAAAAAATCGGACCACCCCGTGCTTTCAATTTGAGAGACGATATCTCAAAAATCTTAATGAATATCATTTATTAATTTAAATTGTGTGAAGGTAGGTAAGGTACAGTCTATTTGCACATACACTATATTTGGATAAAAGCAATATTCTTGACAAGATCGACTCAATTCTTCAGATGTCCTCGTCGGTCACTTTTGGTCGGATAAAGTGCGTGCCTTTTTTTTGCCAATGAAATTGACAAAAGAATAATTTTGTTTATTTCTGTTCGTTTAATGAAAATATAACTCAATTTTTTTACGGACTTCATAAAATGGAGGTTCTTTATTCGAACCCCATGATTGTAAGTTCGTGATTTTTTCATAAACTTATAAATCAGTTTTGATCATTCTTTAACTAACGTAATCTACATACTTTCAGGAAGGTTTTAGTAAACAATATATTAGATTATTGATCGTAAACCTTGTTGAATTATATTGTTTCGAATTGAAGAGCACGGGGTGGGTCGATTTTATTGCACGCCAGTGTATTTATATGCCCAGTTTGGCGTTAAAAAATGCTACCATTGGTAAGCAAAACGATTCGTTTTTGTTTATAGGAACCGAGAATTAGTCGTAATCTCGGTAGTCACCCCCTTTCTAACCATATCTTCTTTCACACAGTCCATCTATGGTTCCTTTCTTCCCCTACTCTTATAGCCATCCTCAAAACTTTCCTCGCGACATTTTCCTCAATCATCCGCCTCATATTATGCCCATTGTGTTGTAGCGGCAGCTACAACGCCACATGCGAGCTACGCGTCACACTGACGTCACGCAAAATCCTGCATCGCGCAAGCAGAGTTTACCGCGCAACTAACATATATACAACATCCCGACATCAATCGTCGGGCAGTTGCCCACCAGACACAACACCCGTCTGGTCGGAGGATCCTCCCTTTTCCATAGAGTATGAATGAACTTTACACCCTGTTCCTCATACCTCTATAGTGGTATGGGCATGTGATGACAACGGAATCTCGAAATTCCGTATTGCAAAATTTTGGGAATACCAGAGTCAGCGAGGGGATGCGTAGTCTCGTAGCCCAAATCACACTTTCAAATTGCTAATCCATTGCCTAATGTGTTTGCAAAAAATCGTCTGTTCGACAACGTAAATAACGCAATGAATGTTGTTGCATTGTTAAAATTAATGACATTGCCATGGTGTGTTACGTAATTACTCCGGATCTGGCGCTTTAGATTACGTTCCCGGAATTTCCTGTTGCCGTGATTGCGAAATACTGTGATTTAGCGAGGTTTCGTTAATAAATAATTTCTCATCATCATCCTTCCCTCATCTATTCTAATAATTTTTGCAGTATTTGCAAACAATATTGTTTAGTTTAAAAACTTTTTTACAAAAAAAACCACCGACTTCCAAAAAAAAAACCCAAAAATAGTGAAAAGTGTTTTTTGGAAGTCGGTGGTTTTTTTTTGTAAAAAAGTTTACATTTTTCACTTTTTAATTGTGGTACCTACATCACATAAATTCGTAAACCACTACTTGATATGTAAATAACAGTGACAGGAAATTATTAAAACATCATCAATATAAACTAAGTGGAAAAAATACGTAGTATTAAGGATAACTCAAAAACTACTGGTCAGAAGTTGATAACATTTATATGGGACCACATGAAAAGCACGAGCTTTCAAATAAAAAAAGAATAATCCAAATCGGTTCAACTAGAAAAAAGTTCTGAGCTAACACATATAAAAAAAAATACAGTCGAATTGAGAACCTCCTCCTGTTTTTCGAAGTGGGTTATTTTTTTTTTAATTGTCGCTATTCTATTAACGTGGCGGATGCCCGAATTCGGGAAAATAAATTAGCGTATTCGAATGCGGGCTAACGACCGTGTGTAATTGAAATATTTTGGTTAAAAAATTTCATTTCAACCTGTAGGATGAATTTTACGACGTTTATAAACCGACCCTACAAGAATTTAATTCCGTTTACTTACCAGTAATGCCTTCACTAAACAATTTGGCTGTGACAAACGGATAGATAGACAGACACACGAGTGATCCTACAAGGGTTCCGTTTTTTCTTTAAAACGTACGGAACCCTAAAAACAATTATTATGCGTAACTAATATCACATTGGTTTGTTGCCTACAAAATGTATGTGTAACCCATTTTCATTGCTTTTGAATTGTTACAAGTTATGCATTATTTATAGAAAAATACCGTTTTGGTAGAGTTTGAAGAACTTTCGAAGTAGATTAGAAAGTTGGTTTTGTAGAGAAAGAAATGTTAACCTTGGTTTATTTGATGATGACGACTAATTGAGAATTATAGAAGAAAACATGCTGCGCTGATTCGAAATAAATTGTCTTATTGGTCGATTCGCACGAATTTACTCACACGGAACGCGCGAATCGACACTTTTAAATCCATATTTCTAATATATAAAATTCTCGTGTCACAGTTTTCGTTGCCATACTCCTCCGAAACGGCTTAACCGATTTTGATGAAATTTTTTGTGCTTATCCGGTATCTATGAGAATCGGCCAACATCTATTTTTTTTGGTAGGTATGGTAGGGAGTTAGGGAGGTAGGTAGGTAGGTAGGTAGGTAGGTAGGGTAGGTAGGTAGGTAGGGTAGGTAGGTAGGTAGGGTAGGTAGGTAGGTAGGGTAGGTAAGTAGGTAGAGTAGGTAGGTAGGGTAGGTAGGTTAGGTAGGGTAGGTAGGTAGGTAGGGTAGGTAGGTAGGGTAGGTAGGTAGGGTAGGTAGGGTAGGTAGGTAGGGTAGGTAGGTAGGGTAGGTAGGTAGGGTAGGTAGGTAGGTAGGTAGGGTAGGTAGGTAGGGTAGGTAGGTAGGGTAGGTAGGTAGGGTAGGTAGGTAGGTAGGTAGGTAGGTAGGGTAGGTAGGTAGGGTAGGTAGGTAGGGTACGCCGTAGATAAGTACGGCAACCCGTGCGAAGCCGGTGCGGGCAGCTAGTAATATTATAAATTCGAAAGTAACTCTTGTCTGTATGTTACCCTTTCACACCTAAACCACTGAACGGATTTCGATAAAATTTGGCAAGGAGATAGATGACATCCCGGAGAAGGACATAGGCTACTTTTTGTCTCGGTAGCACGTACCTGTGGGATGATTTCCGACATCCACGCGGGCGAAGAAGCTAGTAATATATAATTTTCTGTAAGCGATTCGCACGAAGTTAATTTATTTGTGGGCAAATCGACAACTCCAGTAATACGTATTAGGCAATGGACACATTTTGAATTTTATGCAATAAATTTAAGAAAAAAGTTTTAAAAGAAAAATGTTCACAGAAGTGGTAAGAGTAATATATTTTGCCTAATGCCTATCCAAATGATAAGATTTTATTTCTGTAAGTAGGTTTGTACAAACACTTTTACACGTCAATCATATTGTTTAAACTAGATGAAGTCGGCGTTTCCTATCTGACTACTCTGAGAAGAAAGGCCGAAACAAACTCAGAGGTCACAGTCTCTTTTAAACTCCAGACATAATTTTGGTCAGATAAAAAAAATTAAGTATCGATTTTTTTTCAAACCTTTAGTCTGAAAGGGCAAAAACAATCGCCCACAGCATACTGATGCTACTATGCCAGTACAAAGTGCCCCATTACCTCGAATGTTCTTCCCTACATTCTAAAAATCTAGAAAAAGTTCAAACATGTTACTATTCTGTGTCTATCACCCTCCAAAACGCATAGGTGACCTCATTCCAAGCCTGTTTGACTGGTTTCCACACAAATACTGTTATTTGCGTTGTAGCGAAAAAACTTGTTGTGTGGTGACAAAAGAGGTTTTAATGTATGTACAAGGTTTTTTGGGGACATTTGGGGTTAAAGATTGGCATATTATTATTTATTAAATATGGCTCTCGGATTATTATTAAGAAAAATATATATATATGAAAAAGAAATGAATGATTTTTATGTTTTTTTTAAATCATTTTTTTTTTTTTTGTAACAATGGCAACTCTTTTGCAACAGGTACTTAACATATACATCCTACTATAACCTACCATAAAATATTATAATTGTGAAAGTTTGTGAGGATGGACGGTTTGTTACTCTTTCACGTAAAAACTACTGAACGGATTTGGATAGAATTTGGAACACAGATAGTTTATAACCTGGATTAACATGTAGGATACTTTTTATCTTCATAGTACGTTTCCGTGGGATAATTTCCGACATCCACGCGAGCGAAGCCGCGGGCAAAAGGAAGTCCATATATAAACTCACGCCTTCTTCCCATGGGGGTCGGCAGAAACTACAGAACGCCACCTGCTACAATCCTTCCATACTCCTTTAGCCTTTTTGGTACATAATGTGGTAAAATAAAAGTTCCTTATGGTCAAAAGACAGAGTTATCTTTTTACTATTTTGTTTTAAAAAGTCATGGCCAACATCGCATTAATTTTATATTTTACAAAGAGAAAAGTCTCCTATCACTAACAATGAGCCAGAATTTCTAGAATTTTTCAGCAAAATCCCCTAAAATTTTTATGTGGTCCTGCATTGTATCATTTTCATCATTTCCCTGCCTGTAATCCAATTTATTTCAGTTCGGCGCAACATGTCTCCTTCGGCCACACTTCTCTTCAGTCGTCATATCGGTAGTTACCCCCTTTCTAACCATATCGTCTTTCACACAGTACATCGAACTTTTCCTTCCCTACTCTTATCCTCGTAAGGCCCAACGACCTAATTTAATGACAAAAAAAAATTGACATTCCGGCCCAAGGCACTTTTTAAAATCATTAAATTACGGCCCAGCGACCTAAAATTATGACTTGATATTTAACGTATTTTGTGGTTTAAATAATCCCGCCAATTTAAATCTGCCATCAACAAATTATTAATCTTGAACGCATCTCTAATTTTGACAATGTCAACTTGACATTTTAGAATCACTAACCTGTCTTTTTGACACTTTTTACTAAATCAAAGTTCTGGGCCGCAACTACTTGCACCTATTTTTAGTACATTGGGTCGTAATGTATATCGACCTAAATTTAGGTTGGGCCTTACGAGGTTATAGCCACCCACATTCATATTCAAAACATTCCTCACGACATTTTCCTTTGTATGTGTCCCAATGAAAACATCACAATCAATAAAACTACATAGACTGCACAAAACCTTCTAGAAAGTTCTGGCAATATCTTAAAACATTCGCATGTTATCTCACTCTATCCTACAGGAAATAACAAAGACAGGAAATACTCTCTGAACGTTCATGAATACCTATTGTCAAGTTATTTTAGAAAGGGGACTTGTCAAAACCTGTTTGTGGGAGACGAATGGACTTGTCTTGCTTCAGGTCAAGACCTGTAACGTATGATGATGAAATAGAGACAAGTTTAGACCTGTTGGAACTTATGTTTTGTAACAATATTTTGATTTAAAAGAGCGTCAAAGGAGTTTCTTGTCTGTTCTTCTCCATAGGAACCTACTACGCTTTGGAATGGGCAACTAGCTTCATCTTTCTGACTGAACGACTCCTTGACAATTCAAAAGTGCCTGTAATGGGTTTAACTGAAATAAATGACAGATTTTTGGGTGATCATAAATCATTTCAACTGATTGATGTCCACTACTGAATATAGGCCTTATAGAGGTTAAGCATCAGTAATTGATTGTAAATACAATTATTTAGAACTAATCAGGGACCTTTTCTTTGGCCTTTCATAAAGGATCCTGACTGTAGAATTTCAGTAGGGAATATCTTTTAGATTTGCTGTAAAATTATTTAGAGGTCTGTGGATAATTTCAAAGTGGATGACTTAAGACCTTACACTTAAACCCCACTTAAGTCTTGGTGATGACTATGATGAGGATAAAAAAAAACTATAACTACATTTTGTGGAAAAGGAGGGTTTCAAGGTCAATATTTTATTCTACTATCCTACTACACATTATTATAACTGAATGTTTGTATGGTTAGATGTTTGTTACTCAATCACGCAAAAACGGCTGCACGGATTTGAACGAATTTAGCACACATAGTTTATAACCTGGATTAATAATAGGATACTTTTTATCCTGGTAGTACGTGACCGTGGGATAATTTCCGACATACACGCAGGCGAAGCCGCTGAGGAAGGCTAGTATCTCGTAGCAATGTTAATACTACTTGTTATACAACCAAAACAAAACACGAAAACAGTTTCTGCAATGACCTTAATCAAATCAGGACATGATATTTAAAGTTAATATTAAATTATTGTGACAATATTATTAATCGTGTTTGATATTCAATGATTATTTATGATGTGTTGAAGAAAATGTCATGAGGAATGTTTTTGAGTATTAATATGGATGGCTGTAACAGTAGGTGAAGACCAAAGAATCGATGGCTGGACTGTGTGAAAGATGATATGGATAGAAAGACGGTGACTACCGAGATGACGACTGATAGAGAAGTTTGGAAAAAGGAGATGTTGTGCCGACTACAAATGAATTGGAATAATGGTAGGAGAATTATGATAGGTAACAGTATTGACACTATACAGGATGGCAATATAGACACCTGTAATAATTATAGGGGCTGTTCTAAGATACACATCATATTGAACAACTTTCTTTGCAAAACCCATGGCTTTCTTATATAAAAGAATAAGTATTTCATATATGCCAACAGGTTCTTTATCTACTTTTGAATAAGAAGTGGTTATTTTTATAAATTGGATAAAGATGTCTTACAAAAAGTAGATCTGTATCAATCAATCTGGCTGACTTTTACAACAGTCAGGGTCAGCTGCCAGCCTTAACCGGATGCAGCTATATACCAGTATTTTTCCCCAACTACTTTGGGGTCAGCTTCCAGTCTAACCGGATGCAGCTGAATACCAGTATTTTAGATGGAGCAACTACCTATCTGACTTTCACAACCCATTTATTAGGTAATATAATACTCGTTGGTAGGACTGGTTGTCAGTAAGTTGTCCTGTATGTGAGAAATGATTGCTGGCAACTTAATGTTAGCCTGTAGATTATACCTATGAATAATTAGCAAGGTTTCAGCAAGAGGAGCTGGGGTGGATCGAATAATCGATGTTCCCACCCGTACGCAAACTACGTGCATTGACGTGGAGTTGCGGACAACAGCCCGTATTACCTACCTATTACCAAGCAAGGCTAAGTGTCAGCCTAGTCCTTTCGGTTGGGATATGGTCAGTTTTTACCCTTAACTAGTCAGGCCAGAGGTGGCCCGCTAGAGGGCCAAAACAATAGATAATCAATTGTGTCTCATTAACGATGCTTGATGAGTTAATAAATTGATGCTGAGTTTCTCACGGAAGTCATGATTCAATAATAAACAAAAAGAAGGTGAGAAGCAGAATGCGTTAGTTTAAGTATGTTTGTGTATGTCATGTTTAATTATCTGCTTAGCATTTTCCCAAATATATTGTGGTAGGCTTCCAGTCTTAAAAAATGCAACTGTAACAAGTATTTTAAATGGAGCGACTTGCCTATTAAATTTATTTTGATTAAGTAAAGAATTCAATAAATCAGTTCTTAATTGCCTTTAATCCAACGTTGTTGGGGTCAAGTTTGAACTTGACCCGTTCATATGAACTTGGGTTCAATTATCATCTGAATACTAATTATTAATAATTGATGAACATTAAGTTGGTTTGATAAAAAGCATTTAACACTCATTGAAACACAGTTATTAAATAAATAATATCAATTTTTAGGTAATAAGCAAGGACAAGTACGGACTTAAATGTGTAGAGAATTTTTGTAGATTTCTTTGTAGAATTTAATAGACATGTATGTAGTTGGACATAAAGTATTTTATACTAAAAAGCTATTATCTATTTATTAAACATTATCTTGTGGGGATATTGGGATAAAAAGTATCATATGTCCTAATTCAGGTCATGGTCTACTCATTTGCCAAATTTCATTCAAATCCGTTCAGCCATTTCAGTGTGAAAGCATAACAAACAGACATACAAAAAATCTAAGTCTTTTCTCGTTATTTTAAAAAGGGAAAAAGATTTGATTAGATTCATTTTATTTTAATTTTTGTATTTGATAGTTCAATTATTATAATCTAAACTAATAACATTTTTTTAAACTGCCTGGTGGACATCACGTACAGGGCAAAGTACTACGGTAACCCAGGTACCCTACGTGAGATTGTCAGCAACACCAAGGCGTTGCTGGCCATTTTCGAGGAGCTGGGGTGGATCGAATAATCGATTTTGCCACCCGTACGCAAAATACGCGCATTGCGGTGTTGGTGTTGCGGACACCAGCCCATATTACCTTTAAACTAATAACATTATATTGTTTAGATTTGACATTCTACCAAGAAGATGTTGTTTCATTTTAATTTTATTATTGTTCTGCTGATATTGAAGACAGTAATTTTATATAGAGGTAGTAAGTAAGAGTTTAAGTAAAATAAATAATAAAAATATAAACATTTGTATCAAAATGTCACAATCAATTTATAATTTTTGGGTATAAATGCATGTTTTTGGTCCAAAATCGTGTTAATGTAGACATTTTACCCAACTAACGTTAATTATGGCATAATGTATGTGAAAGTATGTTATTCTACATCCTATTGAATGAGAAAACGTCAAACAAACAATAAAACATGTTTACATAAACGAAAAGATGCAAAACCCATCGTAAAAGAATGTAAAAAGTGGCCAGAACATTCCATCCAGTAAAAAACTAAAATGATCATTCAAATTGCATAATTAATTTGACATTCACACTCAATGTGTACCAAAAAGTGAAAGTTACGTTATTTACGTCATAAATACGAGCTCAGAGACGCTATGGAGGCCTGAAATGCCACAAAACCACATAGCGTGGTGATTTCCTATAGAAATTTGGAGAGTGGAACCTAAGTTACATACCTGAGAGCCCTAACTCTTTTGTACGGAGGGCTAAGTGAAACTGGAGGTGGCAATGCATTCCTCATGCCGTCATCGTCATCCATGCTACTAAAATCCAACTTCCTAGGCACTATAGAAGAAGGTATCGGACTCAAATTATCCGAAAATATATTGAAAGAGTCTGACATTTCACATGAAGTTTCTGCCGACAATTCCGATGAATTGTGCTTGTTAATGAAGCCCGTCTTCATTCTATACCACTCAGTCATCTTCGTTAACACATTAAACACTTTTACAACAAATATATATCACAATAAAATCACTATTTTCTTAAACAATTCACAAAACGATCTCGCTTTCACGCACTAACAACGTTATGGCGGATGACGCATAGCACCTGTTCAATTGATCGACCAATCAGAGCGAGTCATTTGACCGGTGAGTTGAATACTCAAATTCTACTGGTTATAGTTATTTTTTTTAAATAACGAAGTAGCTTCTTTGACTGTGATTGGAGGATTATGGCTGCGTTCGACTTGACATTTATTTTGTGAAGCGTTCACAAGAATGCGTGTACCCTAAATCAAATCTAAGTTTTTAGTTAGTGAAATAAAAATAGTTTCAGTTATAAACTTTTGGCTTTCTACTGTGGCTTTCTACTTTTCCACTGTGTTTTCTACACAAGTTTTAGTTACAATAATAATTCATAGCTATCTGTCAGAAATTCTCAATAATTTTGGCAGACAGGCCAGGCAGCATGGTGACATCCACACTTAGGGCATAAGGTAACATAATTAGCTTATAATGTTCCTACTGCTGGGACACAAGCCTACTGTTCGTAAGAAGGAGGGCGCTTAGGGTATGTATGAAGCTAATAATATACTCGCTGTGAGTGTGCCAAGAAGTTTTATTATAAGCTTCTTGCTATGCACTTAAATTGTAAGTATTTATTTTATCTTGCTGCTGAGTTGAGCAAAGATTCGATGATAATAATTAATAACTACCTGCATCACCGCATGTGGGTGTGAATACAATACAGAAATGCAGAGTGTGTATAGAAATACACAAACCAAGTTTCTAGAAAGATGCAGTATTATGGTCTGACATCATTGATTGTGCAAATGTGCAGTATGAGGCGTCTCTACAGCAGTGCCGGATGACATAAATAATTATATAGTAATATTTGAGAGCAACAATATCTCAAATTGTTTTGTTAATATAAACACGTGTGGCACTCGGGGACTGCCGCGGTAAAGCTATTGCATAGCATTTTTTTATCAAATTATGCAATTATAATTATTTACTTATTTTTTATTTAGGTGGTATTTTTTTCTTTTATATTAATTCAAATACAGTCGTACCATATACATACACGTTAAGCGAACGCTCGGCCGAGCTACATGGTAGGCGGAGTGGGGCGTGTTAGGTTTTATTTTCATTACGGAATTTCTTGATTCGGTCGCCGCGCTCAAAGCCCGCGATAAAAGCTATGCAATAGCTTAAAAACATTCCTGTTTTTGACAAAGTGACAGTCGTTAGTCGATTAAATTAAAGGGGTTGAAATCGCAACGCTATGAACATGTGGCGCCGCTAACGCATGACTCATAACATCGCAATGTCATTTTTGTTTTTCGGGTTTTAAGTACCATATAATAGGTGGCGAGCCTATTGCTACTAACCAGGCACAAATCCAGACTCCGGGCTGCTACTAAGAAATTTCTAATGGAAAAACCCATTAAAACTTTGCCCGACCTGGGGATCGAACCCAGGACCAGTCGGTCAGCAGTCGCGCTTGTGACAATGGACCAACAAGGCAGTCTAATTTATACTAAGTGAATAAAGGTATTACGTATGACTTACTCCTTGAAAGTCTGTTTCTTAAAAAAGGTTAGAACATATCCTCGAATTTTCTGATGCTGTAAAGCTGTGTATTTTAGACGCCCTTTTCCATAGTTTTTTTTAATCATAAGTCTTTAAGAAATGAATGATTTCCATTGTTATTACAACAGATTACAACACAACGCAACATTTTTTTTTGTCAGATGCCATCCAAAGTTTCTTGTAAACGAGTTTTGTATGTAATATGACAGCTAATGTTATTTTCTGTGACCCAAGCGTAACCAGCAAAACCCTTGGCAAAGGAGTCAGTTTTCTTTCCCAATGACTGTCTCGTTAGTATAGTCATCTTGTAGTCTTGCGACTACAAGATGACTGCACAATACTGCTGAGCATGAGATCCTTGGTTAGATTCCTGGATCAGGTAATGCGTTATTGGGTTGCCCAGGTTTTCCTTCATCAGTTTTTTCTCGGGAGCAGGTTGGTGTCTGGATTTGTGCCCGGTTGATGGAAATAGGCTCGCAAAACATTGTTAGTGAAATGTAAGTGTACTGTTGGCCCCCCTTGGGAAATGAAAGCGTTACAAATGCATTTTCTTTCTTCTTCTTTCTTTTTTTATGTTTTCAAACGTTAGTCGATTTCTAATGTTTTGATCGATACTAGCTACTGTTTTAGCATTCCTTGATGACATTTTGATTGACACTGACATATCAGTTTTAATTGAAAAAATCGGTGTTTGGGACTCAATTTGGTTGGATTTTCCTTGTAGATTGCTATTTATTGTAAAGTATCGTTTATAACTCAAATAAATGACTCGCTTCGATCACATATCAATTTGATGCAGTTTGAACTAAGATGGCGTTGCTAGGATGGGTGAAAATTGTGTTTTTGTTATTCGGTCTGCCTTACCTATGTTTGCAAGAGAATATAAACAAAGGAGGAATAATATTCCACTACAACAATACGTGAGTTTTGTTATGTTTCGTATTAACTAGCTTATTTCGTTCCTTTACCCGCTTTTTCTGGTACCAATTTCAATAATAAAACTCATTAGATTTTTCGTGAGTGTTACATTTTTTTAATCGGATTTAATAATCTATATTGCTGAATAAGTCGTGTCATGGACCTTTTAAGCTGATCCCTAATTAGCCGTGTTAATTGACCTCGTGTGATTAACACTGCCAACTAACACAAGTAGTTATAAATACCTTCCTACTTTTTTAATGCAATTTGCAACTTGTTTTTTGCTGACTAAAGTGCATAGATAATACAGCTAAAGTCTCCATGCCTTCCTTCACTTTTACTCAACTGCAATAGCTCAAAACTATCATAGTTTTATGTGATATTAGCAAAATAGTGGTGTCCCTTTTACAAATGCCATTAATGAAGAGCTGAAGGTTCAAAAAAGGTGTAATTACAACTCATCATTTATCATCATTGACTTCCTTGTTCTATGCATGGCAGATACCTACAGGCATCCTACCTTTTTTGACATAAGTATCTCTTTTGTTTTTGCAAGTCCTCAGGTCTTCCATGCAGTCCTTTGCAGCTATAGACAGTAAAAAAAAAAAAAAATTTTTTTGGAATTTTAGAAACTTTAAAATAGCCCAGCAATTTTTTTATTTTAATTTTTTTCTTGGTTTTTCTTGTGTTCCTTCTGTATTATGTTCAGCCAAAACTGCAATGTCTAAACATTAAGAAGACATGAACAAATTTATCAACATCTGAATAGCCTTTTTCAAACTGAGTTAGGGTCGGCTTCCAATCTAGCCATATGCAACTGAATACCAGTACAAATAAATATAACAGGTCTAAAAACTACTTCCGTACTCAGTTGTACTCCCCGTCATTGTAATCATTTGTTTGTACTGGACCATACTTGGCAACCTTCTGGTTGTGGAGATATTGAAGGTCAAAATTCAAACTTTTAGTGATGTTTTTTACACAAACAAGTTTTTAATGTTATAATTGGATGTAGTTAAACGAAAAGGATCCATCCCACAAATGGCCTAAAATGAATAATGATACCAAAACACATGGTATCACAATTCATTTTCGGCCATTTTAACACAACTTGAAATACCCCTAGGACCCCTGTACCGTTCATGCACCCATACGCACAATGTTTTGCGTCCGTTACGTTGTGCACTACCGTAAACAGCGATTTTTCACACCAAAAATAAAATTGTTTTCCAGCAATTATTTTTGTCCTGCTACTTAGTTTCATGTACATAATGCGTAGTTGAAGGCTATGTGATGGTGCTTTTTAAACCCAGTATCTTTAATAAAACTGCAAAATATAATTTAAAAAACATAGTATAACACGAGTAAACTCTAACGGTCTTATTACAAAACAAGGTTTTTCTGCTCTCAAAACGGTGAAGGAAAACATCGTGAGGAAACTGGCATATCCTAGAACCATAAATTCGAAGACGTGTGACATCCACCAACCCGCACTGGGCCCGCGTGGTGGATTACGGCCCACTATCTCTTACAGAGAGGAGGCCTGTGTCCCAGCAGTGGGGACATTATGGGCTGATTATGATAATGATTGAAAAAAGGTTAATTTGTGATAATATTTTTATGGCCTGTTCTCACAGCGAGCAATCGTTTCGCGAATTTGTGTTGCAAATATTCGTTGTGCGAGCTTTTGTTACGCGACGAACTTTCACTCGGGGAACGAACATTCGTTAGTGTTCACGTACTCACCGCACAGTTCGTTTCACGAATGAATATTCGTCGCCCTGTGGGTACTGTCCATAACATCATCAACATAATTGTCTTTTTAGGGTTCCGTACCTTAAAAAGAAAACTGATCCTTTATAGGATCACTTCGTTGTGCGTCCGTCCGTCTGTCCGTCTGTCAGCCTGTCGAAACCCTTTTCTCAGGAACGCGTGTAGGTATTAAGTTGAAATTAATATCAAATACGCTGTCTATGGCCCCTTGGAGCTCTAAAAAAACGAAGCTTGTAGGTCAACGCAATAAAAAATACGGCGATTTATGCGACATATTTAGATACTTGCAAATAAATATATAAAGAGTACTTCCCGTTGACCTATAATCATAAAATTTGGCAAGACGCAAGGTCTCACAGCACAAGTAAAGGAAAAAGTCTGAAAACCGTTACCTAATTTGTAGATTTATCACAAAAATTATTACACTATTACATACTTACATTTGCAGTTGGAGAATTGACCGTTACGTATATCAATGTATGGGAGAACATGTTTTTCAACTACAATGTTAAATTTGTTTTTGGGATAAACTTATCCCAACTACGGAAGCCTTCATTGTGCGTGGTCGATACGCACTTTTTCCAATACATGAGTGACATATTCGCGTTATTATTAGTTACAAAAACATAGTTTTAATATTTAAAACTGTTCGATTTGTCAACCTTATCAAATTAATTCGGCTTTTTCATGCGTTTCATGTTCTTCCTGATTTGCTGTCTGAAAAAGCCGAGTCATACTTTCCGCAATTACTTGAAGGATACTGTTAGTGCTGCCCCGCACTCTGCTCAGTAACGAGGCGACTTGTTTGCGTATTATAACATGGAAACCATCAACCCGAGCCTCCACAAACATACCCGAAGCACTACAAAGGCGGGGCAGCCCTGACAGCATCCTGAATCCATTATTGTACTGGACACGCAAGGCATTGATCGACCTTTGAGTACAGCTGACCCACAGGCTACTCATGTAAAAAATTTGGCAGTGAGCTTTAAAACGTGGAACCTTTACCTGTTTACTACAGCGAGCGAACTTGCGTGCCAGCATATTATTTTTAACCGCCAATGCCCTTTTTTTTGGGTGGGAAATCATCAAATAACCTCTCCCGCTCTGGGTGGAGCGGAGGGGCGTGTCAGACTCTTACTGACTAAAACCCACCCGTATTCCTTCAGTTGCCTGTGCGCCAGGGCCACGGTAACTCTTTCGAACAATCCGCGACCCCGGCAGGCATCGGTCCTATCGGACCCCGTCAATGGTGCTGACATCTCTTTGAGGCGCGCGTGGAACACGACGCGCCGTCGACCTGGGCCTGGTCCTTATTGGACGGCGAGCTGGCATCGGCCCCTGGTACGCCTTTCAAAGGTCCGGGATCCCAGGGTTCCGAGAAATGTCAAGAAAAAAAAATACAACAATTAATAAAGTATACATTTATCAGGCATGCCATGCCAATGTACTCATTTGTCATTGCTTGGTAACAATTAAATATTTTATTTTATGACTTGTGATAAAAATAATATTTGATGACTCAGTAAGAGGTATTTGTGTGTTTGTATGTGGGGGGTAATCTTCGGAACTACTGATCCGATTTCGAAAATTCTTTCACTAATGGAGTATTGCTGAGTGGCATGTCAAAATATTATTATTACGTCTGCCTGCTGCAAGCAGCTTCATTTAAATGTTATTCCGCTTACGAATTCTTTTATAAAGGTGTCAGCGGGGTAATTACGTAACACACTAACAGTAGGAATGGGTTTCATTTTGACAGTTCATCAACATTCATTGCGTTATTTAGGTTGTAGAGCAAACAAATTTTTCGAACACATGAAGCAATGGATTAGCAATAGGCTTCAAAATGATTCAGATTGTGATAGATAGTGTGTTACGTAATTAGGGTGCTGGTCTCCTTCTCGCCCTATTGAAGGATAGGTAAAACTAAAAATTATCGCAAAAAATAATGAAAATTCTTATAATATAACCAGTTGTCGTTGCCAAATTGCCTACTATGAATTTTGACCCTTGTATAGTGCATCATCTAGCAAATTTGCCGTTGGCCGATCATCTGTGGCATATGAGTTCAGGGTATGGATTCAGTTTCAGTTGAAAACCAGCGTCAGGCGCTAGTTGTCGGACATTTTTGCTGAACTGGACCTATTTGGCGCAGCCGCGAGGCACACTTTGCTGCTAATTTCTCACAACGCACTTTACACTTTTTATTTTTCTTTTCTACTTGTAGGCAATGAGGTTATATAATACTAGAGGAGCAACGTCCTACTAACAATTTCAGAAAAACGTAACCACTTACGAGTTTAAAGTCGTAGCTTTGAAACGGATACATAAATATATCAATCTGTCAAAATAATCTATGTTTGTCTCATTTCTTCTACCGTCAAACTAATCCCACCAAAAACATTTCATGTAAAATGTTGCCAAGACGACCACATAAGACTCATGTCCGAAATAAAAGTATTCTATTCTATTCTATAAGGTTTGCCCTGTGAAAAAGATATGTAAAATGTATGGCTTTGGCTATAGTTTATGGTTGTAACAGAACAAAATAACTTTTATCATAGTATGTGAAGGGACTTTGCCCTCATCAGTGATATTTATTGGATTCATGATCTGAATTCCGAAGTTGCACTTTGTAGGTAGGCGTGGATTGGCGGGCGAAGAAAATAGAGGTTCTCGTTATAGCACAATCGCTTTATTTTATACGGTAATCCTATATAAAATATTCACCACAAAACAGGTAGCACAATTAAGACACTCCACCAAACGCGTAGCACGCCTGTGCGATCCCGACCAAGTCTATTTTATCGCCCTTAGATATTTTTGTTAGTTTTTTCATTTTTAATTAGTTTTAATCATGGTCTGGCAGTTTGAGTAATATATGCGGCCTACCCAAATGTCCTTTCTTTGATATTGTTCGTCGAAACGTTGAGCTCCTTTAGTTTTGAGTTGAGCTGCACGATTACTGTCAAATGCTTGCACTGACTGGATAGGTTCACTTATTCTGTGTGGTTTTTCCTCAAAAGACCATTTCAGACACAAATCTACATGGTCTTCACATGATCTGACCAAGATTATGTCTGGACTTTAAAAGAGACTGTGACCTCTGAGTTTGTTTCGGCTTTTCTTCAGTAGTCAGATAGGAAACGCCGACCTCATCTAGTTTTAAAATATGACTGACGTGTAAAAGTGTTTGTACAAACCTACTTACAGAAATAAAATCATTTATCATTTATATCGATACCCATTTGAGAAGTTTCGCCACCTAATTTAATTTGACCCTGTATTAACAAAATCGTTAAGGCGTTGTGAACGCTTTTATTGATAACTCCTGAATGACGCAATAATTTTTGTTACAGATACAAATACAATATATCATACACAGTTGCTGTGAATAAGAGCACGGAATACATCCTGGAGTTTGATGGGGTAAGACATAAATTATTTATTTATGACACGTGACCCTTATGCTTGGGAAACAAAACTAAGGCGTTCGCGTCAAAAAATAATTTCCATTTAAACAAATAACAACTTTACGCATCTGTAAATTAAGTTGTTTTTGTTTTTACCAGTCGACGCTGTTTTGAAGCGCAGCCGCAGTAAGAAAAACGTCTCGGGTTAAGCGCATATACACTTATAATGCCCGCTCTACACTCGCGCGCGAATCTTGCTGTGAATTCGCGCCGCGGTTCGCGTCACGGACTTCGTGTCAAAACGTGTCTCTCCACATTCGCAAAGTTTCGCAGTTTCGTTCGTGATGTTCGTGGAAATGGACGACTATGTGGCTATAGCGTACTACAATTACCTTTACATTAAAAAAAAAAACGAGATGGAGATAAAGAAGATGGTGGATGACGAACGACGTCGTACTCATTTTTTCAAAATGCTTAATTAAAAAAATACGCACGTCTACTTCTGACTGCGTTTCGTGCGCTACTATGAAGAGCTGCGAGTGTATATGCGCTCGCGTTTGCGCGCCGTGAACCCAGCGCTACCCTTTGTCGCGAGACAAAAAATAGACACCGATTGGGGAACGGCGCGAAGCGCGAACGCGAAGGCGCGAAACCATCAACACTCGCGTTTCACGGCTTTTGCGGGCGTACCCGCCGCGAGTGTAGAGCGGGATTCAGGCATTTGACACGCGTGTAACACTTACCGTCTTATTACAAAACACGATCTAAGTTTAGCTCGAGCCTAAACATAAGAGTCAGTTTTTGCATTTCGAACTTTAATAAAATTCTTAATACAAAATTAACAATTTAAAACCGGCCTAAGTTGTCAGTTTTGTAAAAGGAACTGTACTTCGTTTCCTGTTAGGTTCTCATTTCAAAAACAGACTCGATGGATTAAACCATGGTATAATAATATACTTCGCCAGGTATAGCATTCCGAGACACAGGGAGACACAAGCTTACGTCGTCACCGCTGTGTTACCAGTAGTGTGTAATAATAACTCCCCAAGCGCCTTTATTACGTGTGCGAATCCGATATAACAATGAGGTTTTAACTAACAATTACGTTGGTATGTTTAAATTGAATTGTTTCGTTTGATTAGAAAAACGAAACGACAATTTAAATGCTATAAATATATTTTTTAACAGAATGGTGACTGAAAATATTTCCATAATTCGTGTTTTGTTGCAATAGTGGCAACTGGATAGTGACGTAAGCATGTGTCACTCCCGGAATGCCAGACCTTGTTTTTTAGACCATGGTTTAAACCATGTCTAAAGAAGAGCCTTGTTTTGTAATAAGACCGCTTATGTTTGTTTTCAAAGCTTAAAGCCTCGAATACACTAGGGGACAAATGGAGCAACATGTTGCGGAACATAGCCCTCAACAACTACGTGAAGTGTCCCGAGACAATTGTCGCGGAACATTTTGCCGTCCACACTAGTCAGTGCTCATAGAAATGTCGCCAGAGGAGGTTGTGGCGATTTAGTGCTGCGTATATACTAATTTCGAGCAGTTTAAGCGAAGATAAACGAAAAAAGAGGTGGTGGATTCGGAATTACTTACTACAACGAGAAAAAAAATGAATATTTTAAGAGAGAAATAGCGCGGCACTGACGCGCAACACATGCGCTCGCTCTCGGAGCGGGAGCAAGCAGCATGTTCCGCGTCACGTAAATGCGTCTCAAGATGTTGCGCAGCATGTTGTGGGACAAAGGGCAACGTTGCAGCGTCACGTAGATTGAGCATTGCGCGTCATCTTGGGGGACATTTTGTTCCCTAGTGTATTCGCGGCTTAATCCTCTCTCCTTCTATGTCGCTGTGCTCGACAGGGTCCACATTGATCACATAATATATTTTTCTCTCCTACTATTTTACTTTGCCCTAAAGGGTCCACAATTCATACTAATATCATAAATTCGAAACTCGGTCTGTATGTTATATGTTACCTTTTCACACGTAAAACACTGTACGGATTTCGATAAAATTTAGCAAGGAGATAGATGGTGTCCTGGGGAAGGACATAGACTACTTTTTGTCCCGGTAGCACGTTCCCGTGGGATAATTTCCGACATCGACGCGGGCGCAGCCTAGGGCAGAACCTTGTTATCACATATATTTTTAAGTTACCACCTAAGTACACATTGTGGAATCAGTGGAATGCATAATAAACTATTGATTATGTAAAAAAGTGATTGGGGGATTTTTGCTTCCCAATGATTTATCAATGTCAGCATAATTGACGGGGTCCGATAGGGCCGATGCCTGCCGGGGTCGCGGATTGTTCGAAAGAGTTACCGTGGCCCTGGCGCACAGGCAACTGAAGGAACACGGGTGGGTTTTAGTCAGTAAGAATCTGACACGCTCTCCCGCTCCGCCCAGAGCGGGAGAGGTCATTTGATGATTTCCAACCCAAAAAATAAATAAAAACTTTTTTACAAAAAACAACAGACTTCGAAAAAAAACACTAAAAAACGTGAAATATAACTTTAATTACGGAAGTCGGTGTCTTTGGTTTTATATTTTTGTTTTTGGCCACATCTTTCACTTTTTAGTTCCACCTACTACTGGAATGGGCAACTAGCTCCATCTTTCTGACTGACCGACCCCTTGACAATTCAAAAATGCCTGTGGTTGATTTATTTGTAATAAATGTTTTGAGTTTGAGTTTACCCGGCTAATGAATTAACTTCCATGTGAATATTCATAACCCGTAGCATAAGAAGCAGCAGGCGCAACATATGAATGAAATAAACTTAAAACAAAAACTCTGCAATGCAAAAAAGTAATCTTCGTCAACGCCATCTAGCGACAACATCTTAAACACTCACAACAAAAAATTGCAAAATTCCACCAACAGATGGCGTTTAACTAAATTACCAATTTCTTTCAGGAACTCGAGACGTATGATACTCCAGCCAGGGTGACGGTAGCCAGTAACTTTGCTAACAAGACTTACCCTTTGTTTATCACTGCTAGGCAGCAGAAAGGTATGTTTTTAATCATGATCATCATCATCTTTCAGCAAGTGTAAGCCTAGCTTTTTCTTATAGAAAGAAAGAAAAGAAAATATGTTTATTTGCGGTAAACATGACGCAGAGAAAGAACACGAACACAAAAAAGAACAAGTTGGGGGAAAATATGCGTCAGATCCACGCAAATGGCTATCGCTCAGCATAATGCTAACGACCCCTATGTGAGACAGAGCCTCAGCGCTGCTTATCTATTTTGAATATTCTGTCTCTTACTTAAATGCATTCTAATTAGTGACCATTAGTAAAATATGGGTAGTATATAAACGCAAATTTAAAAAAAAAACTTTTTATATCCAAAAATAATACGAATTGCAACCAAAATTACTGATTGCGCAGCAAAATTCACAACTCAAAATATTACTAAATAAACAACAATTTATATTCGTGGCGCACCGCTATCTACTAGGCGAGGCCTCCTGTTTCTGAATGGCAATAATAATAAGGCGTAGTCGACGGAGCCCCACATCGCGGGGCTCCAACACCCGGGTGGGTGGTTTAAAAAAAAATAACCACTACTACTAAATACTTCTTACTTACCTGTCCGAGTCGGGGTGTTGTTGTCTCTTTATTACGGACGCTTTTAACGTTCTGCATCGTTCTCACATGCATAATTTCAACATGAATGATGTAACCAATAATTTGTAGCCATATTTTGATTTAAAAGAGTGTCCATGGAGTTTCTTGCCCGTTCTTCTCCATAGGTACCTACTACGCTTTGGAATAGGCAACTAGCTTCATCTTTCTGACTGACCGACCCCTTGACAATTCAAAAGTGCCTGTAATTGGTTTATTTGAAATAAATGCTTTGAGTTTGAGTTTGGTGTCCCAAGTCCCGAGCTCGCTTCGCTCGCTCTTGCATACTAAATTCTTCTAGTACTTACAGTAATATTGCATTTTGTACCGATCCTAAGTGTGTATTATTTATGTACGATCTGGTTAATTTGCTGTTCAGTCATTGTTTAAATGATGGAAATAAATTGATAGGTGATTATTTATTTGATGTGCAATTAATAATATCCCGTAATATATAAAAAAAATGTGATACACAACAACTTAAACAAAATGGTAAAATAACTCGGGTTTTTAGTTAATTTGTGTATCTTTTGTTGCAAACCCAAAAAAGAAACATTTCTTCGGTACCCTTCAAATGCGTTCCTGACACGAAAACACAATGTTACACAGGTCTGGGTGTTTGTGCATGTGAGATCTGGGTAGCCATATACAGGAGAAATTCTAACAATTAATTAGAAAAAACCTACTATACATTGTATTTATTCTCTTCCAGGAGTATTCTCATGGCAGTTACCCATGTTAGTCCAGACTCCAGTCAGTCTGGAACAATTTACCAACATATCCAGGACTCTGTGTCCACATAATAATATGTTTACTGAAGACGAAGATACTTGTGGTGAGTGACAAGTGACATTTAAGCAGTAACCTCCATTTTGTTTTTTTTAGTCCCATAAAATGGATATGAAAACGTTTTTTTAAAGGGATTCCTTGGAATAATAGTATTTTGATGTGATGTTAAAACATTGTTTTTGTTTGCAAATCCTGTTTTATTTTTCGCGTTCGTGTTGTTCAAGTAAAGTTAATATTGTTGAGATATGATAAGAATCATAAGTCAAGTTAAAATGTTATTATATTAATTAAATTTTAAAATACACAACATTAGGGGCTGCCAGATACGCGATATCAAAGGTATGTTTTTTCCAAGTTTTTTTTTTAAATCAATAGAAATAATCAATATTCATAGTGTTACCTGCTCAAAAAAAATCAGGTTCTTTGTTTTTTTGCTAAATTATTTTAGATCTTATATCTGGCAACCCAATTCATAATTTAGCATAGCTTTTAGTTCAGATAGCATTATATATTATAAAATTAGTTTTAAAAAAATAACAGATTTTCTACTTCTTCGACTCGTCCGACGTTTTTGACCCCCATTTTAATTTTCCTTCTCTTTCTGTTCACGCTGTCTTAGTCAGTGGGGAGAGGATTAGAGTCTACTGTGGTCCTCTTATACGTAAATATTTATTGTTATATTGTACCTTTTATATATATTTTTATATGCTCGATTGGGAATTAGAAATTAAGATGACACAATTTTTTTATAAGTTAGTTACTTTTAAATTAATCACAGTTTTTTAACTCAAACAAGACAAAAAAAAATGTGGAAATCTTATTTTCTACACAATTTGTTTTTATTGTGTGGAAAATAAGATGTTTACTGTTTTTACGTATATTTTAACACGATTACCCGACTATAATATACGCAAACGTTCGTGGCAGTCGTGGTCATAAAACGCGGAAGCGAGATGACACGAGATATTGGATTTCAAAAAATTCTCTAACCTACTCGCACGATTTATGTCTGCGACCGCCGCATTTCTGGCATTTACTGTAGTTTCGAACTTGACCAGAATCCTTAGCCATGAGGGTCAAAATCAATTTCAATCATTCATGTTGAAGGCTCATAATTACATTCGGCACTAAACTAGCATTTAGACATTTAAGGTACGAGTTTGTAACCGACTACATGCAGCAGCAGCAGACTATGTGTCGCTGCGGCACTACTGGTTTCTATGCATTTCTATGAAATTTCTTCCGTAGCTAGCGACACGTCGTTTTCATAGAAATACATAGAAACCAGTAGTGTCGCAGCGACACGTCGTCTGCTGCTACTGCATGCAGTCGGCCGCGAACTCGTACCTTAACTTGAATGTCTGGTGCGATGATTTATTTTTCTTTCTCTGAAGGAGCTTGCTATTCCGTTTTTTCAAAGAAACTGGAATTTCATGTCGTAGAAATTCTTTACCTGAAAGTTGAACTGTTATAGGATAATCTAATATATTTATAAGCTAACTTTAATAGGGTTAGGCTCTTTTAGCATCAGCTTTACATTTAAGCACAAAAAACCTAAAAAAATAACTCCCATCTCTCTTTCAGACGTATCAACACAAAACACCCCAATTATACATTTAACGTCATCGTCCCCGGATTCGATAAATGTTACCATTTTGGTAGAAACCGTCACTGACTTCTTTGTCAGACTAAATTCTACCACGACTTTAACTACCACACCGAGTCAGCCCATGTACTACTTCTTTCCATTTGACCAGTCTAATAATTTAAATTTGGCTTATCAACATGAGAAAAGGAAGTATATGTGTAATCAGATGGATGACACGGAGAGTATTCATAGGTATGTAGTAAATAATAATTTATTTTCTTTCTCACCTAGATTAAGCTGTTTTGTTTCTCTTTTACATCAAACTGTTTTTCCTATATTCATCTCCCTCGCACACAAACTGTCAAATGCGTGCACTGTCTGGACAGGTCCTCTCAAATCTGTGTGGTGCTTTCCTTAAAATACCGTCTCAGACACTAATCGGCATGGTCCTCTCATGATCTGCGAGTAATTGCGTAACACACTAACAGTAAGAAGGGCTTTCCTTTTGACAGTTCTACAACATTCATTGCGTTATTTACGTTGTTGAGCAGACAAATTTTTCGAACATATGAAGCAATGGATTAGCATGGTCATTTTTCCACTCTGCTATCGGCATTTTGTTTTTGTTTTGATCGTTTGTTTGTTGTCATTAGCGAGTGTCGCAACACAGAGCAATGTGTATTGTTTTTGGCCCTAACATCAAGCAATGGACTAAATTATCAAACTTTTATTTCTTGGATACGAGGCTTTTGGCTACTTTGTATGTCTGTATTAAATTTAATGTTATTTATTTGTAATGTGCGGTTTTGTTGTGCAGAATAAACTATTTTTCTTTCTTTCCTTTTTTTCTTTTCAATATCCTTGAATTATTCAAAATGTGATTGATAGTGTGTTGCGCAATTAGGGTGCTGGTCGGAGGATCTTCCCTTTTTAAGGAGGATGAGTGAACTTTACACCCTGTTCCTCATACCTCTATAAGTTACTAGAATTGTCGCACTATCAGGAACGCATTTTCTCGACGGCTGGACCGTACATGTTATGTACTCTATGTCCTTTTTGAAGGACATCCAAAAAACGCAAAGCAATAGATTAGCATAAGCTTCAAAATTATTCAGATTGTGATTGATCGTGTGTTACGCAATTAGGGAGCTGACCAAAATAATCTCTGAATTGTATAAGATACCTTTGAGTTCATTTCTTCTCCGAGTAGTCGGGTAGGAAGCCCCACCACGACGTCAACGTCGAGATACGGCGTTGGGGTTATTATTATTTTATTTAACTTTACAGGTATATATTTATTTAACTTTACAGGTATTTATTTATTTAACTTTACAGGTATTTATTTATTAAAATTTACGGGTATTTATTTATTTAAATTTACAGGTATTTATTAAGGACTAACCTTGAGACTAGAAGTTGGCTCTCTCGACCAAAGAGTGTTATAGTAATGATTGAGTCCGATGATGATATTTGTGCTGTGGTCTCTATACAGAACTTCTCGGTGAGTAAGACGCTTTCTTTCAGTTGTTTTATGAATGAAAATGTCTTAATGAGGGCTATCGCGCTTGAGTTCGCCGCTAGAGGAGCTAGTGTAGAGTAAGGTCTCTAGATGTCAAAATATGTACTGAACGTTCACTGTTTGCGGGATTTTTTAAATCACGGATGCTATTTTGGATTAATTATGGCTTAAGATTTTAAGTAAAATGTTAGGATCTAATTTGGTAGCACTTGAAGGAAGAATTAGATTTGTCTGCTTTCATGCTTGCCAATTTTAGGAACATTATAATCTATATTATCATTTAAAGTTTTAAAATGTAATAAAATAAACATACTATGAATATAAGGGTACTTAAACATATCCAAAACATCAAATAAAAGTACTGCAACAGGACCTTACTCTACAGTCGCGCCAACTGGTGAGCACAAAAACGATAGCCCCCATTTGTAACTTGTGAATAAAAAAAAAATGTTTGTAGTATCTACAGCGGGTATCAAAAAGGTGTGGTCAAATTTGGAATGTGGTACAGACCATCAAACTGAATAACTTTCTCCATGGAACCGACATCGTAATTGCAAAAAAAATATCAACTGTTCCATACAAAACTTGAATACCAAATATTTTTTTTTTTGTTTTCGGTGGAAAATCTTCAAAAGGTACCCGACCTCGTGGGAGGGAGGTCGGGGAGTGTGAGATTTTTACCTCACTAAAATCACCCCTGTGATCATCATCAGCACATAGAAGGGGGTCCCGGTTCCTCTTAAAATACCAATTCCGGAACCCCCCCTGTGCAACGCTTGTAAAGCACATCCCTGGGCAGTTTCGACATTAGACAGCGACAAAAATCGGTCGCTAAATCGTATCGTTGTCAGATTCCTTTAATAGATTTTCAACTTTATTTCCAACATCTTCAGGATGATGTTGGGGCTGCCTCGCTTCTGTAGTGCATCGGGGATGTTCGCGCTGTACCGAACTGATGGTTTTCATGCCGTCATTCGCAAGAAAATTGTCTCCCTGATCTACAGAATGCGTGGCAGCTGCAACGGAATTCTGAAGACTGTAGCTGATAGGATCTCGTCTCCGATTTGGGTCTCGTTTATCAGGCGGGTAATTTGATTGTTTAAATGTTCACTATTTTAATTTTAATTTTAATGTTTGTTGATGTGTTGTTGTTTTTTTTATCTTTAAATTTTGAATTGATTTTATATTATTTTATTTTAAATTGTAACTTATTTTAATTTTGAATGTTTTAATTTAAATTTATTTTTTATCTCATCGGTTTGAATTGTTTTAATGGCTTTATTTTATTTTAATTTTTGGAAGTTTTAATTGTATTATTATGGATTATGTTATCTGAAATAAATGAATTTTATTTTATTTTATTTTTTATTTATTTATTTCCAAAGCATAAGGTTGAAATCTATTAAAGAAATTTGACATCGATTAGACTTAACGACCGATTTTTGTCGCTATCTATGTCGAGACTGCCGGCCCTGGGGAGACTGTAAAGGGGCCTCCCCTCCTCCTATGCGCGGCAGCACGTGACCACTGTGCCGCCGTCTTCCCTGGGGTCACTCAGTGGGCGGACAAAGTCCCCACTCTGTGCGTCTGCGACCCCAAAGGTCCACCTACCTTGATTGGTAAGCGGGTTTCAGCGTATTAGGCGCCAAGAAAAACTTGAACACTTATCGTCCCAAATGTATGGGACCGCTGATGATTTTTCTGTACTAAGAGTTTCACACACATCCCTCGTTACGGATCCTCGCACATCTCTGGTGTAAACGCAGCCTTAAAATCGACCACACCCCTCTGATACTTATAATAGTAAAATAACCCTCTGATACTATTAGGCCGGGGAAAAAGTTCTTTCATATTTTATGTACAAATTCAAGACTAAGAGCTCGTGAGGCACCCAAATTTCGAGCTTTTTTGTAAATCCAGACTTTGTCAAATGGGTCAAAACTGTTTTGTGGTCAACCCCTAACTCTTCAGCTATGTCGTAACTACTAATATGCCGATCTTGCTCCACTTTTTCAAAAATGGCGTCGACTTCATCCATAACAGGGCGACCAGAGCGAGCTGCATCTTTGACATCAAAATTCCCGGACTGAAAACGCTCGGACCAACTTTGTGCTACTCTTACTGACACTGCGTTAAGTCCATAAACGTCACATATTTTTTTCGCGGCTTTTTTCGCGTTTTTCTTTTTAATAATAAAACTTCAAAATGTATCGAATTTCATCGTTAAATTCACTCATTTCGGCGGACGGAAAAACCATTTAAAAATGGCGAGAAATAGCTTTTACTTTGTTTTTCTTTTATAAATTTAATCCGTTCATTGTTATCAAAACCAGCCAGATTCAAACAGAACAGCCAAAGAGATTTTACTACAACTTTATACCTATAAAATACGAAAATACTTTTCCCCGACCTATTGTATTAACAAAAATGTTTTCTATTTGTAATACAAATGTTAACTGATGTCAACGATATCACATTGTCAAATCTCAAACCTTGGGACCAGAAAACCCCTGTGTTTAGGGTTCCACCCAGGCTTAACCCCGTTGGAAGAGTTTGTAAATCTTGTTTTCTTCTCAACCACCGTAGGTAATAGGTAATACGGGCTTGTGTCCGCAACTCAACGTCAATGCGCGTATTTTGCGTACGGGTGGCAAAATCGATTATTCGATCCACCCCAGCTCCTCGAGGATGGCTAGCAACGACTTGGTGTTGCTGACAATCTCACGTAGGGTACCTGGGTTAGCGAAGTACTTTGCCCTGTACCTGGTGACCACCGGGCAGTTTAGAAGCACATGAGCTGTTATTTCGTCGTCCCCATGCAGGCCCTGCACAGCAGACTGTCTGTGACTCCAATCTCAACCACCGTAATGCATGTATTTATCATTGCAGTGTCCAGTTTTCGACAACGAAAGAGACATATTATATGATGGATATTACTTGACTATGACCAGAAGAGGAGGGATAACTTTAACGGTAAGTAATTCGAAGTCATATTATACAGGCTGGCAGAGATATCGACGCGGAAATTAAAACCATGAATTCAGTAAATGACTCTGAACTGATAGTTAGCCGGCGGCGCATGAGTCGTTAATCGAAATGTTACCACTTTATAAATATTATGTTTATATAAACATTTAGAACTAGGTATGGTGTATTTATTTTATTTCTTATTTTGTTTTGTTATTTTTAATTTTCGTATGTTGCACTGTTTGATGTCAACGCCGGGTGTCGCTGAAAACCAGCGCTTGGGCTCTGTCTCGCATAGGGTCGTAGCATTATGCTGAGCGATTGCCGTTTCGCGTGGATGTGACGCATATTTTCCCCCAACTCGTTCTTTTTTGTGTTTGTGTGTTTTTCACTGTGTCGTGTTTACCGCAAATAAACGTATTTTCTTTCTTTCTAACTCCGCTGCGTTCAAATGTTTCACAGGACACCAAAAAGAAAAAAAATACTGTTGTTTCATAGAAAAGTGCATACCTACACGGTCGAAATTTATGGCTGAGCAAATTTTTTTTTCAAATAACCGAATAAAAGTTTCAACGCAGGGGATTCTTAATCATGTGCTGAATCCATGGCATCAGATTTTGCGTCGATGCCCCTGCCACTAAGTCTACAAAACCTGCACCCTAATTACGTATCACACTATCGATCACAATCTGAATCATTTTGAAGCCTATTGTTAATTCATCGCTTCATATGTTCGAAAAATTTGTTTGCTCGACAACGTAAATAACGCAATGAATGTTGTTGAACTGTCAAAATGAAACCCATTCCTACTGATAGTGTGTTACGTAATTCCCAAATAAAATATTTTTCTTTCTTTCTTTCTTAATTACCCCGCCGTTTTGGTAGAAAAATTGATTTGTCAGTTATTTTGATGAAAATATGACGTGCTAATGTTTTAATTTGGCCTTCATTGGTTACAACTACAACTCTATTTGTTTTGTCAATCCATCCATAAAAGCCTTAAAATAACATATGCGGCGTATGAGTCTTTCCCCGGAATGTTACCACGTTATAAATATTATGTTTTTATTCTTTTTGAACTAGGTTATAGTGTATTTATTTTATTTCTTATTTTAATGTTTATTTTTAATTTTCGTATGCTGCACTGGTTGACGTCATCACGTCAGCGCCGGCTATCGCTGAAAACCAGCGCTGGGGCTCTGTCTCGCATAGGGTCGTAGCATTATGCTGAGCGATTGCCGTTTTGCGTGAATGTGACGCATATTTTCCCCCAACTCGTTATTTTTTGTATTTGTGTGTTTTTTCTTTGCGTCATGTTTACCGCAAATAAATGTATTTTCTTTCTTTCTTTCTTTTTTCTTAACATCACGCCTTGTTTCCCCGAAGGGTTCCGCGGAGGTGTACCTATAGTACACCCACATTTTGGCAGTTATGTTTAAGTCCCATGTAACAGGGGGCGAGCCTATTGTCATCAACCGGGCACAAATCCAGACTCCAGGCTGCTACTGAGAAATTCCAGATGGAAAAGCTCGTTCCATCATAGACGTCATCCATGGCTTTTCACCAGGCAAAATCGAGGTCAAGAGCAGGCATAATCAGCAATAAAAATAAAATAAAAAGCTCAATAATACTTTGCCGAACCTGGGAACTGAACACAGGACCTCTTGCTCAGCAGTGCCGCTTGCAACCACTACACCAAGGAGGTAGTCATCCATAGAAGATATATTTATAATGTGGCCCCACTACTCCCTTTTGTGTAAAGGAAAGTTGTGACTGTCCCGACTTAATAAGTTGTAGGTAAAAAAAGAAAAAGAAAATAAAGAAAAGACGTTTATTGCCGGTAAACATGACGCAGAGAAAAACACACAAACACAAAAAAGAACAAGTTGGGGGAAAATATGCGTCACATCCACGCAAAACGGTAATCGCTCAGCATAATGCTACGACCCTATGCTAGACCTCTGTCTAGCATAGGGTCGTAGTATTGTCGCGGATTTGAACCAGGCCATGCACTTTACCGAAACCGAAATGAGACATGTCCTAGTACCAATATGACATCCTCCAACCCGCACTGGGTCCACGTGGTGGATTACGGTCCATTCAAACTTAAAGTATTTTTATCTCACGAAGCGACGCGTGCTTTACTTGTGGTAACCAATTGTAAAAACACGCTGAATGTGTGCGTGAAGACGAGTTGCGTCAGCGCACAACACACGCGCACATACACACACACTTTTGACTTCGCCATTGTCACAGACAGAGGTTTCACACATTCACAGCGTGTTTGTACACTTGGTTACCACAAGTAAAGCGCGCGTCGCTTTGTGAGATAAAAACACTATACTAAGAGAGGGTTTGTACCTAGAAAAGGCAAAACTATAGGCTGATTAATTTAAATAGTTTCCACAGCCAACCAATTTATTAATTTAGCAGTATTTTTTCTGTTTCAGCAAGACACATTCCCTGTGGGATTCTACATAGTATTCATAGTGAAGACTTCAGACGAGGACTGTACCGACCAGACTGGTAACGCCACACTACCGCAAGTGGCTCAGTACCTCGGATGGACGCAGGAAGAGAAGGTACATGTAGTCACCAATGATGGCAGGACTAAGAATTTTAGGTAAGTGGTTAAATGATAAATTAATGATAAATGATTTTATTTCTGTGAGTAGGTTTGTACAAACACTTTTACACGTCAATCATATTTTAAAAACTAGATGAGGTCGGCGTTTCCTATCTGACTACTCTGAGAAGAAAGGCCGAAACAAACCCAGAGGTCACAGTCTCTTTTAAAGTCCAGACATAATCTTGGTCAGACCATGTAGATCAGTGTCTGAAATGGTCTTTTGAGGAAAAACCACACAGATTGAGTGACGTGTCTACTCAGTGCACGCATTTGTCAGTAATCGTGCAGCTCAACTCAGAACTTAAGGAGCTCAACGATTCGACGAACAATCCAAAGAGAGGACATTTGGATAGGCGACAAAAATTACTCAAACTGCTAGACCATGATTAAAACTAACAGAGAAGGGAAAAAGAAGCTACACTGACCCACATAGTCTTCACATTCACAATATTAAAATAATAATCATGTATTCAGTCTAGCCTGTTAAAATGTAGATTAATTAATTGTCTATCGTAATGGGCAAATTATAAAATGAATAAACAAAAGTACAAAGATGTTCCAAAATGTATCTAGCCTGGGCCAGGTCCTTGTACACTATACTTAAAAATAGGGAAACACATTTAACCAATAGAATCCCGGTGGCCCTCTGTAGGGCCGGGGTGGCGCCACCGGTATGTCGTCGAACAAGACAGTTCGTCAGCCCAAAAAAAAAGCCCTTACAGTGAAATGCTCAAAAGACGATATTAGCCCTCATTTAGAAGCAATAATGATGATTATTTAACCGCACGACCGTGCGACCCTCTAGAGGGCCAGCGGGGCTTGACGGTGGCGCCACCCCGGCCCTACAGAGGGTCACCGGGATTCTATCGGTTAAAACGGTTTTTAACTGTCCAATTACTTTAAAATGGCTTTGTTTGCTGGTAAACCACAAGAAATTACACATGAAATTGTAACAAACGACAAAAACCCGTCATAGCGGTAAGCTACCATTTTGATTAATTAATGACGTTTGACATGTTTATTGACACTGTTGTGACAGCTGACAGTTCTCTTTCTATGATCAATGGTCGATCTATGGTTTACTGTCATTGTTTTTAAGCACAGAGTAACTAAATCGGTGAGACACCAAGTTGAAAGTCGATAAAAATAATTGATAAGCATCAATTAACTACCATAACAGTATACATTTAAATTAATTATCTGTATTTTACCCGAATTCTACGGATTTTTCTCTTTATTTTGAGGTAGTGTACATAGACCTGGCCCATTTTGAAACATGTCTTTTACAACTTAAGAGGGCGCACACCGGTCCACTAGAGCCACTCCTTTAAAAAAATATTATCTCGTGACTGAGAAGGAATTATGAATAACGGCTCAATAAGGACCCTCGGTAAGTGTGTCTAGAATTTTCTAATACTTTTTTTAAAGTTTCACTAAGCAACAAAATAAGATCTACAGGAATGTGGCCGCTTTTCTTTAGATCGAATTTTGTTGCTTCGTGTCTCAACTTGAAACTTTTTAAAAGGTATTAGAAAATTCTAGACACACTTACCGAGGTTTTTTACAAGCCGTTATTCATAATTCCTTCTCAGTCACGAGATAATATTTTTTTAAAGGAGTGGCGCTAGTATACCGTTGTACGCCCTCTTAAGTAGTGAGCGCGTAATTTCAGAGAGGACAAGCTCTACCAACTAAAGTCACAAATCCAGGTAGCAACAAAGTCTGAACCACAACACTCTCTCAGGTTCCATTACTGACATCACTGGACACAGTTTCAGGATAATCCAGACGATATCGTATCAGGAGTACGCGATCGCGGCGGGCGCTGCGCTTGCGTTCTTCAGTTCGTTCTATGTGGCGTTCATCGTGGTTGTGCTGTGTCGGAAGAAGGTACAGCCAGCAGAGCCCAGTGAGGAAGGTATGTTATGAAAAAGAAAATACAGATTTAAAAAAAAAATACAATATTTTACGGTTAATGGCGGATTCGACCGAACTTGAGTACTGTCTATTCAAATACTCGTTTCTAAATTGATGTTATTTCATTTAAACAAATATGAATATTATGCTACTGAAAGTAAAGTTAATTTTAGAATGACTAGTACAATTGAGAAATTCGTAGAGTTGTAGTTGAGTTTAGTAGGTATTAAAAGTTATTTTTCCACAAACATATTTAGAAACTACATTGCGAATGAAGGATAAGTGATATCCTGCAAATAAAATCACTTTTTACTCAAGAATGAGTTTACTGAAGTGGGTCTAAAGCGTCCTAACCTATTTCCGCCTTAATTTCTTTGTACAGTCAACCGCACACTTGAACTACGAAAACCGTCCTTTAAATTAACTTAAATTTTCTCTTAACAACGGTGCGGTTTAAAAGAAGATGTAGTGACAAAAAGTTTAAAAGAGTATGCTTAGATGGTTTGGTCATGTTGAGAGGATGAATGAAGGGCGACTAATAAAAGGTATTTACAAGGCAGATGTGAGTGGAAACGCCGGGAGGGAACGCCCTAGGAAGACATATAGTGACCTTATTGGTGATGTTCTTCAGAAAGGTCAGGTGCGTAGTACTCGCAACCGGCGTGCGTGTATGACCAGGTGTATGAACGTGAACGAGGCAAAAGGAGTATGTAAGGATCGTAGCAGGTGGCGTTCAGTAGTTTCTTCCAACCCCCATGGGAAGAAGGCTTGAGTTTATGTATGTATGTATTTATGTATTTATTATTTTCTTTCATCCCAACAGAAGGCCGACTTACTCCTCCTCTAATCCCCCACGACGAACTGAACATCAACAACCTCCCAACAACAAGGCGACGTCACATCAACGTTGTGGACACGAGCGGAGAGAGCACCTCCCGACAATGTTTAGCTGGCGAGGGCGACGTGTTCACTTCACGAACAGGTAGCTTTGTAACGATTCACGATTCACAAACACTGCTACAGAAATCTTTTGGCGCACGAATGACGTTGACATGGGGCGCTGTTGGTAAACATTTGTGCAATTATTATATGAAATGTGTTCAACAAAACAAGATGGCGGTTTTAGTTCCTGTTTTGACCACGCGCCATAAGAATCTTGTAGCGCTAAACATACTTATACAATAACACAATGTCATCTCGCGATGTCAATGTTTTGACGGCGGCGAGTTTACTTCACGAACAGCGGGGTAATTACGTAATACAGTAACAGTAGGAATGGGTTTCATTTTGACAGTTCAACAACATTCAATGCGTTATTTACGTTGTTGAGTTGACGAATTTTTCGAACACATGAAGCAATGGATTAGCAATAGGCTTTAAAATGATTCAGATTGTGATAGATAGTGTGTTACGTAATTAGGGTGCTGGTAATCATCATCTGCCTAGCTTTTTCCAAACTATGTTGGGGTCAGCTTCCAGTCTAACCTGATGAAGAAAAATACCAGTACTTTACATGGAGCGACTGCCTATATGACCTGCACAACCCAGTTACTGGGTAAAACTATCTAGATACTTCTTGGTAAACCTGGTTGTCACACTATCGGGCTTCTCACTACCCGTAACGACTGTCAAAGATCTACGAATGACAGTCGGGACCGCTAGTTGAAGTCAACATCAACGACCTTCCAACAACAAGGCGACGTCAAGTCAACGTTGTGGACACGAGCGGAGAGATCACCTCCCGGCCATGGTATAATAATATACTTCGCCAGGTATAGCATTCCGAGACACAGTGGTCACGTGGGAGACACAAGCTTACGTCATCACCGGTGTTACCAGTAGTGTGTAATAATAACTCCCCAACCGCCTTTATTACCTGTGCGAATCCGGTATAACAATGAGGGTTTAACTAACAATTGCGTTGGTATATGTTTAAATTGGATTGTTTCGTTTGGTTAGAAAAACGAAACGACAATTTAAATGCTATAAATATATTTTTTAACAGAATTGTGACTGAAAATGTTTCCATAGTTCGTGTTTAGTTGCAATAAAGTGGCAACTGGATAGTGACGTGGGCATGTGTCACTCCCGGAATGCCAGACCTTGTTTTTTTAGACCATGCCCCCGACAATGTTTAGTCGGCGAGGTCGACGTGTTAACTTCACGAACAGGTAGCTTTGTAGCGACATACAACATAAATAGAGAGAAGAACTATTTTCGAGTAATTTGACATTTTATATTTTTTTGAAGATATCTGGGATCTTGTTGTATGTAGCTGAGAAGTTGTACATGTTTTTGGAATGTTCTGCCGATAAAGTACTTCAGTGTTTTTTTTGCAGAAATCGATTATTTTAGTCAAATAACCTGCTCAAAATGATAGAAAATTGTAATGATTTGTAAAACTATTAAAGATAATTGTCATATTATGGTTGATTATTATGTATTGAGGTAGAATCAGATAATAATAATTAAAAAAAATCATGCATTGTTTTTTTATAAATACATTTTCAAAGTTGTGTACTGCAGAAAATATAAAATGTCAAATTACTCGAAAATGGTTGACATTTGCATAGGGGTCATCAGGGGTAATTTTGTTGCAAATGACCTTTCCTACACCCCCTTAATGGATGGCCGACATATAACCAATAACCCTGTATAAAGTTGACTGGTCTATAAATCTGACTACCCCTTCCGAAAACAAGCGTGATGTTAAAAATAAATTATTTTTTTCAACAGATGGTAGTTCTTCCTCGGACACTGAATCAGATTTCTCTACGTTAGATGATGTTAATACTGACAAAGATATCTACAGGCTTGGAGGGAAACTGTGTGTCGCTAACTTGGCTAGGTAAGTTATATTGTAGGAATAAATAAATAATACTTTGATTGACAAAAAAAAAAAAAATATTCTGCTCAAACAAAATGCACCTTACAAATGAACGACATTAATTTAATAGACACATACAAGATAGCCAAAAGCCTCGCATTCAAGCTATAAAAGTTGGACAATTGCAAAGCGCATTGTTGCTACAGTTTCATGCCGTATCACACACCCAGTGCCATTTCTATCAGAGCTGCGGATTGTACGAAAGAGTTACCGTGGTCCTGGCGCACAGGCAACTGAAGGAACACGGGTGGGTTTTAGTCAGTAAAAGTATGACTCGCCCTCCCGCTCCGCCCAGAGCAGGAGAAGTCATTTGAAGATTTCAGACCCAAAAAAAAAGAAAGTGCCATTTTTATGAAAATACTAGCTTTTGCCCGCGGCTTCGCTCGCATTAATTTAGACTTTGACTATCAATTCGGGTTATAATTCAATCATGATCGGAAGACACGTGGCGCCATCTATTATCGTAAGTACGTTATTGTTATTTTCCTCGGGAACAGTACTTTTTTCGGGATGAAAGGTACCCTATGTCCGTTTCTGTACACCTGACAACGTATATGCAAAATTTCAGGATGATCGGTTATGTGGTTTAGGCATGAAAAGGTAACAAACAAACAAACAAACTTACTATCGCATTTATAATATTAGTTAGGATAGTTAGGATTATTTCGTGTGTAAAAATGCATTAAATGTCTAAGCAATAAATCAAAATTATTTTTATATCTTTTTTTTTTAGATGCCGCCCAAGAGTTCTGTCGGCTAGGTCTAAGATGTATCTCTGGAACGTGCTCACCGTGGCAGTTTTCTACACGTTACCCGTCATACAACTTGTGGTCACATATCAAAGGGTAAGTACGGTACCCTAATCTATCTATACTAATATTAAGAAGAGGTAAAAGGAGAATTTTCAAAATGGGCTAGGTCAATGTACACTACCTCAAAATAAAGAGAAAAATCTGTAGAATTCGGGATAAATACAGATAATTCATTTAAATGTATACTGTTGTGGTAGTTAATTGATATAATTATCAATTATTTTTACCGATTTTCAACATGGCGTCTCACCGATTTAGTTTCTCGGCTTAAAAACAATGACAGTAAACCATAGATCGACCATTGATCATAGAAGGAGAACTATCAGCTGTCACAACAGTATCAATAAACATGTCAAACATCATTAATCAATCAAAATGACAGCTTACCGCCATGGCGAGTTTTTGTTGTGTGTTGCAATTTTAAGTGTAATTTCTTGTGGTGTACCAGCAAGCAAAGCCATTTTAAAGTAATTGGACAATTGAGAACTGTTTTAAATGTGTTTCCCAATTTTTAAGTATAGTGTACAAGGACCTGGCCCAGGCTCCATACATTTTGGAACATGTCCTTTGTGAGTTTGTATGTAGGGGGTAATTTTCCGATTCCGAAAATTCCTTCTTTACTACGGAGCTACAGTATTGACGAGATTCGTTCTAATTTAATTTTAATACAAGAAATTTCACGCGGATGAAGTCGCGGGCAAGTATTTTACATTATCATAATGCATGACAATTTTTTTTGCCACATAAACAAACAACCACGGACTAGAAAAAAAAGCACTCCGCGCCACGCGTATATAAAGTGAAGCACTATAAGTATGCCGGATTGTTTGTACAAACATGCCTCACGCACACATTTACATCATAAGGTGCCGACCGGCCGCCATTACGCGGCACTACGGCGTCATTGTAGGTACTGTTTACGTCAAGTAATAAAATAAAATAATGCTTTCTTGTGTTGTGCAATGGTGTAAAAATAATTCTACATCCCAGAAAAAGTGTCAAGGAATAACATATCATAAGTAAGACACTTATTTACACACACACATAGATCGGTACGGTGCTTCACTTTCGATATGCGTGGCGCGGAGTTCTTATTTTTTTCTAGTCCGTGCATACTTTTAATTAGTTGAAGAAACTTCACAGACTTTTTGGGTAATGATATTAGTTCAATCTACGCTTTTGAATGAGGGTTTTCTGAAATGACGTTCACTAGGTGGCAGCACAGAGACGTCAGGTCCGGGCACCTGTCAAAAGCGTCAAAGCGCCTACATTTTCTATACTCGTGACTGAATGATGAACGAATGAATGAAACGAATGATGGACGTCATCATATATTTTACATTCATTGTCGAAATGGAAAACCTCTTGTCAAAGTGGCGCCAATTGGTGGCGTGAATTTTCATGAAAACCCTCATTGGCAATTAGCTTCAACTTTCAGACTAACTGACCCCTTAACTAATACTTTGACTTTATAGAGGTATAAGGAATTTGTTGTAAAGTTCACTCATACCTTCATAGAAAAGGGAGGATCCTCCGCCAGACGGGTGTCGTGTCTGGTGGGCAACTGCCCGACGATTGATGTCGGGTTGTTGTATATATGCTAGTTGCGCGGTAAACTCTGCTTGCGTCATGCAGGGTTTTGCGTGACGTCAGTGTGACGCGTAGGTCGCATGTGGCGTTGTAGATGCCGCTACAACTTTAAATAACTACAGTAGAAACACAAAATATTTTTTACGAAAACGATGTTTCAAACTAACGAAGGTCTAAACATTACTTTATCAAAGTTGACGGCCATATTATCGCCATTAGCATCGAAAATACCAGGAAAAACAGTTGCAAATATTAATGGCCGCCATCTTAGATTTTAATTTCGACTTTATTTTAGCGAGGCAGCTGATTATTAATTATTTTCATTTTGTTACAGCTCCTAAATCAATCAGGGAACCAAGACCTATGCTACTTTAACTTCCTCTGCGCTCATCCTCTCCTAGTACTGTCAGACTTTAACCACGTGTTCTCGAACCTAGGCTACGTGGTACTAGGACTACTATTCCTGATGCAAGTATGGCGACGACACAACACGCATCAGAACTACACTCCCGCGCAGGTAAAGAGAGAAAGAAATGTATCATCCACTGTAATTTGTGTGTACTAAAATCACGTGTTCTCGAAGTTCTCAATCCTAGGCTATGTAGAGCTAGGACTGCTGTTCCTGATCACAACAATACTCCCGAGCAGATAAAGAGAGCCAGAAAGAAATAAAAATGTTCAATACATTACTTATTGACGTCTAAAATTCGCTATTTTGATTTTATAAAAATATAACCCTCGCGGTACCCAGACGAGTCGATAGATACCTCATTTCTTAAAATCCATCCAGACGTTAGGATGCTTCGAGGGTATAAAGAATCCCACATACAAAATTACATAGATTCGCGTAAAAAACATAACCCTGTTTTTGCTGTTGCGCAGTCGGTTAAAAAGTATCAACCATTGTAAGTGTGTACTTCAACCACGTGTTCTCGAGGTTCTCGAACCTAGCCTATGAAGTGTGTGAATATGTACAAGGCTAAAAAGGTTCCTAACTCAATATGACATGGCATGATAAAAGCTAAATAAATAATACATTACATACAGTTACCGCTTCGATTTTATTTGTGTACTAGCTGCGCCCCGCGGTTTCACCCGCAGAAATCTCGATCTTGTGGGAATATCGGGATAAAAAGTATTCTATGTCCTAATCCAGGTCATAGTCTACCCATGTGCCAAATTGTATCCAAATCCGTTCAGCCGTTTTAGCGTGATTGAGTTACAAACATCCAAACATCCACACTTTCACATTTATAATATTAGTAGGATTTATTTCCATTAGTCTCATTGACGAACCGACAGTTGTATCAATGAAAAACACTTTTTCAACGTTGGGACGCGATTGGTCGCTTCAAGGTTATGGGGCGGGGCTTAAGAGACGAGTGGATAAGTACACCGTTTTAGGGCCGGCGCTCATCTGGCGAGGCGCAGCGCAGCGCATTGGTCACTGCCAAACAAATATCGACCTTGCACCAGTTAATTTAAAGTTGAAAATAAATAATCTTCCATTAGCTCGAGAGCGCGTCTAAGCGGAAAGAGGCGCGCGTCTCACATTATTTATTCTCAACTTTATTTTTAGACTCACAACGTTGATATTTGTTTGGCAGTGGCAATCGCGTCGCGCTGCGCCTCGCCATGTGCTGCAGCCCTTAGAGTTGGAGTTACATTGTTTAATTATTATTATTCATAGCTCGGGGATCAGACCCGGGACTCTACGATTATCGGCCAAGTTTGGCACCACTGGATCAATGTGGCATTTGCCTCTTATTTACCTGTACTTGTCTACAGAAAGAGCTGGGCATCCCACAACACTTCGGTCTACTATACGCGATGGGCATCGCGCTGGTCAGCGAGGGTCTTCTCTCCGCGGCATACCACGTCTGTCCCAACAGCATGAACTTCCAATTCGGTGAGTTATCTAGCAGTACGCGACACTAGCGCTGGAGACTAGGCATCCTATATACAAAGAGCTAGGCATCCCACAACACTTCCGTCTACCTCGTCAGCGAGGGTCTTCTCTCCGCGGCATAACGCGTCTGTCCCAACAGCATGAACTTCCAGTTCGGTGAGTTATCCAGCAGTACGCGACACTAGCGCTAGAGACTAGGCATCCTATATACAAAGAGCTAGGCATCCCACAACACTTCAGTCTACCTCGTCAGCGAGGGTCTTCTCTCCGCGGCATAACGCGTCTGTCCCAACAGCATGAACTTCCCGTTCGGTGAGTTATCTAGCAGTACGCGACACTAGCGCTAGAGACTAGGCATCCTGTATACAAGGAGCTAGGCATCCCACAACATTTCGGTCTACCTCGTCAGTGTGGGTCTTCTCTCCGTGTCATACCACGTCTGCCCCAACAGCATAAACTTCCATTTCGGTGAGTTATCTAGAAGTACGCGACACTAGCGCTAGAGACTAGGCATCCTGTATACAAAGAGCTAGGCATCCCACAACACTTCCGTCTACCTCGTCAGCGAGGGTCTTCTCTCCGCGGCATAACGCGTCTGTCCCAACAGCATGAACTTCCAGTTCGGTGAGTTATCCAGCAGTACGCGACACTAGCGCTAGAGACTAGGCATCCTATATACAAAGAGCTAGGCATCCCACAACACTTCAGTCTACCTCGTCAGCGAGGGTCTTCTCTCCGCGGCATAACGCGTCTGTCCCAACAGCATGAACTTCCCGTTCGGTGAGTTATCTAGCAGTACGCGACACTAGCGCTAGAGACTAGGCATCCTGTATACAAGGAGCTAGGCATCCCACAACATTTCGGTCTACCTCGTCAGTGTGGGTCTTCTCTCCGTGTCATACCACGTCTGCCCCAACAGCATAAACTTCCATTTCGGTGAGTTATCTAGAAGTACGCGACACTAGCGCTAGAGACTAGGCATCCTGTATACAAGGAGCTAGGCATCCCACAACACTTCGGTCTACTGTATGCGATGGGCATCGCGCTGGTCAGCGAGGGTCTTCTCTCCGCGGCATACCACGTCTGTCCCAACAGCATGAACTTCCAGTTCGGTGAGTTATCTAGCAGTACGCGACACTAGCGCTGGAGACTAGGCATCCTATATACAAAGAGCTAGGCATCCCACAACACTTCCGTCTACCTCGTCAGCGAGGGTCTTCTCTCCGCGGCATAATGCGTCTGCCCCAACAGCATAAACTTCCATTTCGGTGAGTTATCTAGCAGTATGCGACACTAGCGCTAGAGACTAGGTATCCTGTACACAAGGAGCTAGGCATCCCACAACACTTCGGTCTACCTCGTCAGTGTGGGTCTTCTCTCCGCGGCATACCACGTCTGTCCCAACAGCATGAACTTCCAGTTCGGTGAGTTATCTAGCACATAGCTTACCATTCCTTGGACAAAGGATGGATTAAAATGGAGTAAATTGACGGATATTTTAATGAAAAAATTGAAATTCAGACAAAAATTAAAAAGAAAGTACCGTCAAGATCGGTCCAGCCGTTTCGGAGATTACCCGAAACAAACAGACAGATAAAATATTTTTTTATAAGTCCCGTGTATACTTTCATATGCATTTAGCAAAATCCTGTTATTTTGATATTATAGAGGTATGAGGAACAGGGTGTAAAGCTCACTCATACCTACATAGTAAAGGGAGGATCCTCCGACCAGACGGGTGTTGTGTCTGGTGGGCAACTGCCCGACGATTGATGTCGGGATGTTGTATATATGCTAGTTGCGCGGTAAACTCTGCTTGCGCGATGCAGGATTTTGCGTGACGTCATTATGACGTGTAGCTCGCATGTGGCGATTGTAGATGCCGCTACATCACTCCCCCCCGGAGACCGGAGGTCGATAGTGGGCTGAGTCGTGTATCTTGCGATGCTTGCCAGGGCCAGGTGAGGTTCCAGTGAGTCGGAACCGGGTGTCGCATAGTTCGCGGTGAGTCGGAACTGTCTGCGAAGATTCCCCGGTGAGTCGGGGTGGCGCTGCGTTATGCTCCAGTGCGTCGGATGTGGTACAGCGCCGGGTTGAGGCTGACTGCTGGCGTCGACCAGGAGAGGGTTTGAAGGCTCTGCTTGTGAACCGGCCGAGAGTGCAGTGTGCTGTGCCAAGGTTGCTGATGAGGCTGAGGGTGATGACCAGGTATGCGCGGTCGCTGCATGCTGGTGGTCAGGATACCCGTTGAAGCCGTGGGTGCTGGCTGGCTGTGTGACTCGCCGCTCGAAAGCTTGAAGGAAGTGATGATGACGTCACGCTGATGTATTTGCACGAAGGCTGCGCTGACGTTCATTTTCGGGGTCACCAGTATAGAGCTATGAGGAACAGGGTGTAAAGTTCACTCATACTCTATAGAAAAGGGAGGATCCTCCGACCAGACGGGTGTTGTGTCTGGTGGGCAACTGCCCGACGATTGATGTCGGGATGTTGTATATATGCTAGTTGCGCGGTAAACTCTGCTTGCGCGATGCAGGATTTTGCGTGACGTCATTATGACGTGTAGCTCGCATGTGGCGATTGTAGATGCCGCTACAATATTACAAACAGACACTTCAATTTTATTTATTTGTATAGAAGAGTATACATTACTACCGTGACTTTTTTTATTTCGAGTGAAAGAAAGAAAGAAAGAAAATAATTTTATTTGAGTGCTTGGTTTGTTTCTAAATCAACCGATGCCATTAATCTTGGTCAATCTGTAAAGTACTAAAATAGTTAATTTTCTTTTTCCTCAGACACATCATTTATGTACGTGACCTCGGTACTCTGCATGGTGAAGATCTACCAGTCCCGACATCCCGACATCAACGCACGCGCACACGCCACCTTCGGAGTTCTGGCACTAATTATATTTATTGGTAAGCCATTATCTTTGCCAATCATTACGGGAAGACAGAAGCCCGAAAGTCAGACAACCAGTCTTACCAAGAGGTATTGTCTTACCCAGTAACTGGTCTGTGGAGATCATTCATTCGCACCATGTGAAGTACTGGTATTTAGCTGTGTAGCGGCATCTACAATGCCACATGCGAGCTACGCGTCACACTGACGTCACGCAAAATCCTGCATCGCGCAAGCAGAGTTTACCGCGCAACTAGCTTATATAAAACGTCCCGACATCAATCGTCGGGCAGTTGCCCACCAGACACGACACCCGTCTGGTCGGAGGATCCTCCCTTTTCAATAGAGTGTGAGTGAACTTTACACCCTGTTCCTCGTACCTCTATGATAGGACCGACAAGAAGTTTTTTTTTTTTAATTCACTTATTGAATAAAAACTATGTGAAACGTGCCATTGTTTTGTATTCTACGCAGAATTTTCTTTAAGGAAGATCAGTTATAAAATTTGGGATTGAATTATAAATACGTGGCGCCATAATTTTTTTTACATCGCGCCGAATAAATCTTTCTGAAATCTGTCATCGTCTATTTTAGTATATTCATTAGCCACCAACCCGCACTGGGTGGTGGATTACGGCCACTTCTTTACTAATTATTATTCCTTTCATCTATGACCAGCACCCTAATTACGTAACACACTATTTATCACAATCTGAATCATTTTGAAGCTAATCCATTGCTTCATATGTTCGAAAAATGTGTCTGCTCAACAACGTAAATAACGCAATGAATGTTGTTGAACTGTCAAAATGAAACCCATTCCTACTGTTAGTGTGTTACGTAATCACCCCGCAGGGTTAAGATTTTATTTTTAAACTATTTTCATTATGATTGTGTTGTATTGTTAATCAATTTCATATTTTTTTATTTTTTTATTCTGATGATTATTTTATTTGCAATTTTGATTTTAATTCTGATGTTTATTTGTTTTTTGACTTAATTCTAATTTTAAATCTTGATTATTTTAAATCCGAATATTTATTTTAATTTTTTATGTTTTATTTTTCAAGTGTTTTAATTTTTTTTTTTTTTTAATGCTGAACTGTAATTTTAATTTATAACGCATGTTTTGTCTGTTCTTTTTCTATGGACCATGGTCTGAAAATAAAGTATATTATTATTATTATTAATATTTACAGGTCTTGTTGGAGTGCTAAACGCGAACTTTTACTTCTGGATAGCGTTCACTGTGCTTCATCTAGTGACCTGCCTTGTAATGACCTTTCAGATATACTACCTGGGAAGATTTAAACTGGGTGAGTTTTGTAAACTGCTAGTAGGGAAATTTTGGTTATTTACTGGTCATTTTCAATGACGCTGTGTGAGTGAGATAAATGATTTTATTTCTGTAAGTAGATTTGTACAAACACTTTTACATATTTTTTAAACTAGATGAGGTCGGCGTTTCCTATCTGACTACTCTGAGAAGAAAGGCCGAAACAAACTCGGAGGTCACAGTCTCTTTTAAAGTCCAGACATAATCTTGATGAGATCATGTGAAGACCAAGACCAGATAGCAAAAATACATTTGTATGTGAGCGATAGAGAAAGCAAACACGGCCTAATATTTAATAACTTTCTCTCCAGATGGCGGCACAGTCTACCGAGCTGCTCGTGAGTTACTGTCGCGCCCTCTCGCGGCCATCACGCCGACGTACTGCGGCCGCTGTGTACTCCTAATTATCGCGAATCTATCAAACTGGGCCATTGCAGCCTATGGGTAAGTCATTATCATCATCTTCCTAGCCTGTTCGGATTCCAGTCTAACCGGACGCAGCTGCATACTAGTATTTTACACGGAAAGGAAAGAAAATAAATTTATTTGACCCAGGTTAAGGCACAATATTCACACAAAAACAGAAAAAATAATTAAAATAGAACTCACGGCTGCGCCAAATAGGCCCAGCGGGGTAATTGCGTAACACACTAACAGTAGGAATGGCTTTCATTTTGACAGTTCAACAACATTCATTGAGTTATTTATGTTGTTGAGCAGACAAATTTTTCGAACATATGAAGCAATGTATTAGCAATAGGCTGCAAAATGATTCAAATTGTGATTGATAGTGTAGCACGCAATTAGGGTGCAGTTCAGCATAAATACCGGACAACTAGTCTCTGATGCTGGTTTTCAAATGGACCCTATGTTATGAGGACATCTTACGGATGTGAACCAGTGGCTACTTTATAAATTAACAATAAAATCCTAAATGATAAAATGATAAATGATTTTATTTCTGTAAGTAGGTTTGAACAAACACTTTTACACGTCAATCCTATTTTAAAAACTAGACGAGGTCGGCGTTTCCTATCTGACTACTCTGAGAAGAAAGGCCGAAACAAACTCAGAGGTCAGTCTCTTTTAAAATCCTGTTGAAGCCATTCCTGAACGAGATTAATAGTGTCAACGACGAACACGGGCGCGCGGGGTGGCGCGTTCGCTGTCATTGCATTGACAGCCACTGCACGAGATTTGGACCTTTTTCTTCTCTTTCGTCAGTTTCTATATTGTAATCATTTTAATAGATATATTAAACCAAATTGTCCAAGCAAACGATGCATTTTATTAAGTGGAGTGGCCTACTATAAATCAATCAATCATTTGGTGACCCCGACGTGATCCGACCCAAGAAAAGTACGAAAGTTTCGTCGCAACGGTTGGTCATTCGAACTTCGAATTATAAAGGAACGAACAAACCTCGAGAAACTAGCCAGCCAGCAGCTGCAGCCATCATTTCCGAGGGAAGTGCATCCTATCTTTCTATTTTTATCCTTCCTATATGTGCTTTAATTTGCTTAGACATCGTTGGTAACTCCGATGACTATCAAAAGTACGTTACCGCAATTTGAAATAGGTATCCACTCATGTGTAAAACTTTGTAAATTGCGGCTTAAACCACATACATTCTACAAAACAGTGTCAATTTTGCTGTTCTTAATTGTGTTATTCAATTTATAACCCATTTTTAACGATTTTCATAAGATTTGTGTTTTTAACAATCTACCCACTAGCACTCGAAACATAAGTGTTTATAGTGTCGAGTTCTTGATCACACCTTATTAATCCCAATTCAAGGTATTTCCCTTTCACGTACTACTTATTATACAACAACACATTCTTACACAAGTTACTGATGATTTCAGATGCACTCTGGGAGTAGGCTTGCGAGATATTTAGCAATAAAGCCGCTGTGTGTCGATCCGTGTATTCCAACTAGCACCGTGTCGATCACCGTGCGACCGTGCGCGATCGCATCGCGCCGACGTGACGTCGGCCGCCAAACCGGTTTGTTATCTTCGCAAGGAGAATCGTAACGTACTTATTCATTGTTTATTTCGATTATTATAGTAACAGTAAATTTGTAATAGTTGTGTTTACGTGTTTGCACCAGCATCATGTTGGATTTAAAAGATTTAATTAAACAGAGAGGCAACATCAGAGCTCGTCTAACATTATTTGAAAAATATATAGAGTCAAGCAAGTTAGATATTAAAGAATTACCTCTAAGACTAAATAAGTTACGAGATCTGTCTTGCACCTTTGATGATATTCAATCGCAAATTGAAATGTTGGATGAAGACTCGGATAAACAAATTAGTGAGCGTGAAATTACAGAAAATATATTCTTCAAGTGGATTGCTAAAGCACAGTCTATATTGGACAACTTTGAAAAAGATCATGGCAAAATTGAGTCCTCGTCCAATTCAATATCCAAAATATCACATGGATTAAAACTACCACCAATTAAGATTGCAACATTTAATGGTGATTCAACTAAGTGGCTTTCCTTTAGGGATATATACTTATCGCTAATTCATAACAATGAAAATATTGATGATGTAAATAAGTTTCACTATTTAAAATCTTACCTAGAGGGCGCTGCCTCCACAGTCATTAGCTCTGTGTCTATGTCATCAGACAACTATTCAATCGCTTGGGATTTACTTTGCCAGCGATATGATAACAAACGTCTTTTAATTAATGAACACATTAAGTGTTTGTTCTCAATTGAATCCTTACATAAGGAATCCGATGTCGGTATACACAATTTAATTGATTCCTTATCTAAAAATCTAAGTGCGTTGAATTTACTAGGGGAACCCACTGATCAGTGGGACACACTTATTATTTATCTGGCTTCAACAAAATTAGACTATATAACTGCCAGAAAATGGGAGGAATTTAGGAGTGACAGGGAGTCTCCAACTCTGGAACAATTTTATTATTTTCTTCGTAAACGAGCTACAGTTATGGAAACAGTTAATGTTGGTAGGGTTGTTAAAAATGAAAAACGTCACAGTTTGCCCAAAACAAAATCATTTATTTCATCTGCTGTTGATTCCTCTTCCAGTAAAAAACAGTGTGTTTTCTGTAAACAAGATCATAAGTTGTATGAGTGTACTAAACTTAAATCTCTTCCTGTTGAGGAACGAATTTCACAAATTGCATTGTTAAAGGTATGCAGCAACTGTTTACAGGGAGGTCATAAGGCATTCCAGTGTGGGCTAAGTGGCTGTAGAATATGCCGGAGAAGGCACAACACTCTCCTACACAAACAACCTCCTGTACAAAATACACAACAAAATGAACAGCCATCATCTACTTCTACATCTAGTACTACATCTACTGGTGATAATAATTTCAAAAAAATTGAAACTAACTTACCTGTAGTTGCTTCCGCTGCAGCATCTGGTCCCTCCACTTCCATTTCGATGTCTGCTGTCTCCACCAATCAAGCTCTTCTGTCCACTGCATTGGTCAAGGTGACGGTCGATGGCAAAGCATATATTTTGAGGGCTTTACTGGACTGTGGCAGTCAAACATCTTTCATCAGTGAGAAAGCTCAGAAAATGATTGGTACCTGTAAAGAAAAAGACTATTATCATTGTGTTTCTGGTTTGGGCAATACAGTAATAAATGTTACAGAGCATTGCAACATAGAAATACATTCTATGCACAAATCGTTCAGCAGGCCTGTCAAATGTTTTGTTTTACCTCAAATTACTGATAGTTTACCCCATACTGCAGTTTGTGTACAAGAATTAAACATTCCTAGTAACATCCAACTTGCTGACCCTAAGTTTTATTTACCAGCCGACATCGATTTATTGTTAGGCGCCGATGTATTTTGGGGCCTGATTCAAACGGCTAGAGTTAGTTTGGGTTCACAACGACCAATACTACAAAAAACTCACCTAGGGTGGATAGTGGCTGGTCCCACGGGGGGAAGCTACTACAATAGTAATAAGAAAAAATTACATTGTCATTTTTCGCAAGGAATTAAAGATCAATTAGCTAAGTTCTGGGAACTCGAAGATATTCCTTCAAACATTGACCACGATGGTAACGATTGCGAGAAGTTATTTAACGACACTACATTTCGCCTTAGTGACGGCAGATTTTGTGTTAAAATTCCGCTTAAGGATTCTATAGACATGTTAGGTGATTCGTACAGCATGGCTGAAAAAAGATTGTTTCAACTTGAGAGAAAATTTAAAAACAAACCAACTTTGAAACAACATTATTGTGATTTTATTCGCGAGTATGAAAGTTTAGGTCATATGACTCAATTAAGCAGTAAACCTGTATTTGGTTGTTATTTCCCACATCATGCAGTAATACGAGAAACTAGTGAGACTACTAAACTACGTGTTGTTTTCGACGCCTCAGCAAATACATCTACCGGTGTATCGTTCAACGACATACAACATGTCGGACCAGTAGTGCAGGATGACCTCTTTTCAATTCTGTTGAGGTACAGACAATATCGGTATGTGGTTTCTGCAGATGTGGAAAAAATGTACCGCCAAATATTGGTGGATCCAAGTCAGCGAATGTTGCAACAGATTTTATGGCGCGAAGATCCGTCAGAACCGATTAAGATTTTTCAATTAAAGACCGTGACATACGGAACGGCTTCGGCTCCATTCTTAAGTACAAGGTGTTTGGTACAGCTCGCCAAGGAATGTAAGGATGATAAAATAGCAAACATCATAAAAAGGGACTTCTATGTCGACGATTTCCTTTCAGGAGCTGAAACTGAAAGGGAGTTACAGAGTATTATAGAGTCAGTAACCGCAATTCTCAATTCAGCTTGCCTTCCTCTACGGAAATGGCGTACCAACTCACCATCCGCAATTCATGACGCTTCAAACCCTTCATCAATAAAAAACTTAGATTTAAGCTCTCAAACTTCAAGTGTGTTAGGATTGAAGTGGGACCCGGCCCAAGATGTCTTCCGTTTTTCAGTTGACATACAATGTGAAAAGGTCGCAACTAAACGCTCCATTTTGTCCAACTCAGCTAAGTTATTCGACCCATTGGGTTTATTGGGTTTATGTACTATTGTTCCAAAAATAATACTACAAAAACTATGGCTATCGAATTTAGATTGGGATGAACCTGTAGATAAAGCAATACAAAAGGAATGGACAAGCTTTTTAAGTAATTTGGAAACTCTCTCAAAAATTGAAATTCCTAGATATGTTCTCATTAGCGAACCAATAATAATCGAGCTTCACTCATTCTCAGATGCTTCCCAAGTTGCCTATGCTTCTGCAATTTATCTCCGCTCGGTTAACAGTTCCGGGCATACTCTAGTTAGATTACTTTGCGCTAAAACTAAGGTTGCACCAGTAAAATCTGCAACCATACCTAGACTCGAGCTATGTGGTGCCTTGCTTTCCGCACGCCTGAGTAATAAGGTTTTAAAAGCGCTACGTTGTAAAATTGACTCAGTTTTTCACTGGACGGATTCAACAGTGGTCCTGGGTTGGTTGTCTACTCAGGCTTGTAATCTGAATACATTTGTGTCGAATCGTGTCAGTGAAATACAAGAATTGACTAAGTCAGACACTTGGAGACATGTTCCTGGCAATATAAATCCTGCAGATCTAGCGTCTAGAGGACTAAATCCTAAGTCGATTCATTTAGCTAAACTATGGTGGGAGGGTCCATTGTTTTTATCTGAGGACTCAAGTAAGTGGCCTCAGACTATTAATAGCAAAAGTATTCCCGAGTTGCCTGAAGTTAAACTTAATAAAAAGGTAACTACAATTACATTGCAGTCTACAGCAGCTCGTCCTAGACTGGTAGATTTTGAAAGAATTTCCAGTTTTACCACTCTGCAAAGATCTATAGCCTATGTCCTACGTTACATAAATTACAAGCGATATAAACAGGCCAAGGTTACAACTGGTCCATTCACACCTGGTGAATTGGATGCTGCTTTAAATGTTTTAATAAAACAACATCAAGATGAATGTTTTCCTAATGAGATTAAATTAATTAAAAATAAGCGTGACTTACCGTCGAAATCCAATTTATTATCTCTTAGTCCATTCCTCAATGATAATGGCATACTCTGTGTAGGCGGCCGCATCCAAAATTCTAATGAAACCTGCAATAAAAAACATCCGATATTATTAGACACTAATCACAATTTTACAAAATTATTATTTATTCATTACCATAAAAAACTATTACATGGCGGACCTCAACTGTTGCTCAACGATTTAAGAAATAAATATTGGCCCTTGAAAGGTAGAATATTAGCCAGAAGAACTGTGAACAATTGTAAGTTGTGTAGAATCATAAAAGCTAAAAGCGTTAATCCTATAATGGGAAACTTACCTGCTTCAAGAGTTACTCCTAGTCTTCCGTTCCAGGTAAGCGGTGTTGATTTTGCCGGACCGTTCTACATTACCGATCGTAAAGGTCGTGGTTGTAAAATCACAAAGTGTTACATGTGTCTTTTCGTCTGCTTCAGCACAAAGGCTGTACATTTAGAGGTAGCAAGTGACCTCACTTCCGATGTTTTTATTTTGTGTTTGAGGCGTTTTATATCCCGCAGAGGAAGGCCCTTAGAATTGTACTGCGATAACGGGACAAATTTTGTTGGTGCAAACAATGAATTAGCAAGGTTTCTAAAATTAAGCAATGAATGCGTTACCGGTTTTGCTGCCGACGAAGGCATTACATTTAAGTTTTCGCCAGCTTACTCTCCCCACTTTGGTGGGCTTTGGGAGGCAGGCGTTAAGTCCGCTAAGTACCATACGACTAGGATTTTAGGTGATAAACATCTTACGTTTGAGGAGTTATCAACGTTGTTTGTGCAAATTGAGGCAATCCTGAATTCACGTCCGTTGAGCCCCCTATCATCTGATCCTAATGACCTGAATCCTTTGACACCCGCGCACTTCCTGATCGGTAGGCCATTAACTTCGATCCCATCGGAAGCCTTAGTCAACGAAAACACCAACAGACTTGACAGATACCGACGTCTAGATCAAATGCGGCAACATTTCTGGGAACGATGGAGAAACGAATACCTGAGCGAATTGCAGCAAAAACACAAATGGCGTATCTCGCAAAGAGGACTCCAGGAAGGCGACTTAGTCATTATCAAGGAATCAAACATCCCGCCGTTGAAATGGCGTATGGCGCGGATCAGTAAGCTGTATCGCGGGACTGATGGAGCAGCACGAGTGGCGGACGTCTACACGTCAAAGGGCACTTTCCGTCGAGCTGTCCATAACCTTTGCTCTCTACCTGAGACGACTTCAGCCGCAGAACCTCGAAACCCTAAGGAGTTCGAGGGGGGGGAAGATGTTGAAGCCATTCCTGAACGAGATTAATAGTGTCAACGACGAACACGGGCGCGCGGGGTGGCGCGTTCGCTGTCATTGCATTGACAGCCACTGCACGAGATTTGGACCTTTTTCTTCTCTTTCGTCAGTTTCTATATTGTAATCATTTTAATAGATATATTAAACCAAATTGTCCAAGCAAACGATGCATTTTATTAAGTGGAGTGGCCTACTATAAATCAATCAATCAAATCCAGAAAGAAAGAAAACTCTAAGAAAGGCCGAAACAAACTCGGAGGTCACAGCCTCTTTTGAAGTCCAGACATAATCTTGGTCAGATCATGTGACGACCATGTAGATTTGTGTCTGAAATGGTATTTTGAGGAAAAACCACACAGATTGAAAAAGGGCAAAAATATAGAATCTAAATAACTTACCAACTGTTTATAATTTAATTAAAACGGTCGACGCTATAAGATCAGTTAGAGACAAGAGTGAACTTCATATAGCCGCCATTTTGCATGCTAACAAGGTATAAGTCAGAAATCAATATTAATCTGCCTAGCCTTTACCAAATATGTTGGAGTCGGCTTCAAGTCTAACCGGATGCAGCTGAATACCAGTATTTTACACGGAGCGACTGCCTATCGGACCTCCACAACCCAGTTACTGGATAACACGATACTTAATAATAATAAATAAATAAAATATAATTAATTGGTAATTGGTATGGTACCGTGTAAAATAACTATAAATCGACACCTGCAAGGAATAACATTGTATCTAATATTTAGTAACTTTACAGGAGAACGCGTCAATGATTTAAAAAATTCACCCAGATTTAAAACAACCTTGAAAATATCAGTCCAACTATTCCCTCCTGGACTCATATTTTCAAGGATGGTTGGCATTAAGACTTAACCGAAATCTGCGAGAATTTTTGAAATCTTTGACGCGCTCTCCTGTAAAGTTACTAAATATTAGATACAATGTTATTCCTTGCACGTGTCGAAATAAACAAATTAATTAATTAATTAAGCAATATTGGTTGTCAGAGTTTTGGTCTTCTGATAACTCGTAACGAGTATCAAAGGTCTATCAATGACAGCTGGGACACCTTTGAATTTTATATTGCTAATCTAGCCAATTGGGTCATTGCAGCCTATGGGTAAGTCACCATCATTGCCTGCTTAGCCTTTACCAAAAATGTTGGGGTCAGCGTCCGGTCTAACCTGATGCATCGGACTACCAGTATTGTACATAGAGCGACTAAAATAGAGAAAGAAAGAAAATACGTTAATTTGCGGTAAAAATGACGCAGAGAAAAACACACAAATACAAAAAGATTATTTCCGGATTTTTATATACTTAGCTGCAATTTGACATGAATATTTACTTTGTATAATATTATATTATTTTAATATTGTGAATGTGGAGGCTATGTGGTTCATTGTTTTGTTTTCTTTTTTATTCTTCTTTGTTAGTTTTAATCATGGTCTTGCAGTTTGAGTAATTTATGCGGCCTACCCAAATGTCCTTTCTTTGGTATTGTTCGTCGTATCGTTGAGCTCCTTAAGTTCTGATTTGAGCTGCACGATTACTGACAAATGCGTGCGCTGACTGGACAGGTTCACTCATTCTGTGTGGTTTTTCTTCGAAAGACCATTTCAGATACCAATCTACATGGTCTTCACAAGATCTGACCAAGATTGTCTGGACTTCAAAAGAGACTGTGACCGCTGAGTTTGTTTCGGCCTTTCTTCTCAGAGTAGTCAGATAGGAAACGCCGACCTCATCTAGTTTTTAAAATATGATTGGCGTTTAAAAGTGTTTGTACAAACCTACTTACAGAAATAAAATCATTTATCATTTCCCAGTGTTGCCAACCTACATAACATTACTTTCTCCCACAGTGTTGCCCAACACAGCCGCGACTTCGCCTCACACTTGCTACTGGTGTTAATGAGCAATCTGTTCCTGTACACACTGTTTTATATCGTCATGAAGTTACTGCATCGAGAGTCGATTCGGTGGTACAGGTGTGTTGATTACTAATTTATTAAATTAATTAGGATAAAAAAACATTTTTACAAAAAAACAACCGACCTCCAAAAAAAAAATAACACTAATAAACGTGAAAAATAACTTTAATTTTTTGTTTTTATTTTACACTTTTTAGTTGTGGTACCTCCCCACACACATTCGTAAACCACTACTTGATATGTAAATAACCGTGACAGGAAATTATTAAAACATCATCAATATAAACTAAGTGAAAAAAATACGCATTATTAAGGATAACTCAAAAACTACGGGTCAGAACTTGATCAAATTTAAATGGGACCACATGTGAAGCACCAGCTTTCAAATAAAAAAAGAATCATCCAAATCGGTTCACCCAGAAAAAAGTTTTGAGCTAACACACATAAAAAAAAACAGTCGTATTGAGAATCTCCTCCTTTTTTGGAAGTCGGTTAAAAAATATGGTAGTTCGGTTGATGAAAACCTGTTCTTTCTCATTCTCGAGTTTAGTGAAATGATTGGTTAATTCAGTGAGAGCTATCGTGCTCGAGTTCGCCACTAGAGGCGCTAGTGTAGAGTAAGGTCTCTAGATGCCAAATGTACTGAACGTTCACTATTTGCGGGATTTTTTATCAGGGATGTTAACTAATGATTCATAAAAGTTGTAATGGTTGTGCCATTCCTGCTTAATTATGGCTTAAGATTTTAAGTAAAAAGTTAGGATCTAATTTGGTAGCACTTAAAGGAAGAATAATATTTGTCTGCTTCATGCTTGCCAATTTTAGGAACATTATAATCTAAATATTCATTTGAACTTTTAAAATGTAAACATATTATGAATTTATAGTACTTAAACATATCCAAAACATCAAATAAAAGTACTGAAAGGACCTTACTCGCCAGTGGCGCCACCTGGTGAGCACAAAGGCGATAGCCCCCATTAAGTATGGTATGTTCGTCAAAATATTTTATACATATTTAAATTTTTTTGGACCCAAACCAAACGGCTTCATTATAAAACAAAATTAATCTTTAGGTTAACGAGCCATTTTTGAATTTTCAACTTTATTCCAACAGAGTTAAAGTTCTAATTTCAAAAACTGACGTTAACACCGTGTCTAAATGGTAATTTTTTTATTAAGAACTTTACGCTTGTCGGAATAAAGTTGAAAATACAATAACTGGCTCGAAGATTTGTGCTTAACTTAGAACTCGTTTTGTTAGGACGGAAAGTGTCTAGTAAAAATGCCTCAAAAACTTGTAAAAGAAAAGTGATACAGCTTTTCTTTTGAAGATAACAGCATTTATCACTTATTTTGAAATTTCGCAGCATCATGCTGAGATAGGGGCCTTTTGGCCTCGTACAGGACTTTCTGTTGTTATTTTCATTTCACTTTTTTTTTGTTTCGGTTTTTGAGGGTGTGTTTAGTTTAGTTAGTGATAATCTTGTGCGAGTCCCAATAAATACTTCTTTTTTTTCTTAATTTCTTTCTTATCACCGTTTGTAAATCTTACTTTGTAAGATCCTTAGTAAGCCGAGCCTATGTGGCTTTAATTTTATAACTCTGTATCCTCTGATCTTTTCTAATCGTCTGCTTCTCTCCCACAGCTGGGTATTCATAGCGATGACTTATTCCATATGGTTTGGATCGAGCTACTTCTATTTGGATCAGAACACTAACTGGGCGGTAAGTTTCTTATTACAGTTAAAGCCTTTTTTTAAAACTAATTCCAATATTCAGAAAATTCATGTAAATTTATTTGCATTCAAAATTAAAATATTTTATTTCACATAAACCTACATGGGCACTTATGAAACGGCAGAAGCTAGGTGCACGGTTCCAATTGGTCGTTTCAAATTCATAAATGGGGTCATGATTTTTATGGTTTAAGAACATCATGCTCAAAAAAAGAGTTGAGTTCAAATAAAATAAAACTAGGAGTGTTAGAGGTTTATTTAAGTAACGTTGACCAATATCTTTATTAACAGTTTTTGTTGATATACAAGCCGTGTGGTCTACATACAACGTCATATGCGAACTACGCGTCACACTGACGTCACGCAAAATCCTGCATCGCGCAAGCAGAGTTTACCGCGCGACTGGCATATATACAACGTTCCAATTTTAATCGTGCAGTAAAATACAGAAGCGAGACAGCATATATTTTTCTCTCTCTTTGATTGATAATTTATAATTAGAACCGGGTATCGCCCATATGATCAAACTCTTCACTCCATAATCCATGTAAAAATGTTCAAAATTTTTCTTCCACAGCTAACCCCGGCTCAATCACGGCAAAGCAACCGACAATGCTCTCTTCTGCAACTCTACGACGCGCACGACATTTGGCATTTCCTATCTTCGACCGCCATGTTTTTCTCCTTCAACATGTATCTCACCATAGACGATAACCTCTCAAGGACGCCCAGAAATAATATTATGGTGTTTTAGGTACAAGTTTATTAAGAAAAAACTAAAATTATTCGAAATGTATGATAAAGAATGAGCATAGCAGGCTTGGTAATCGTTTTTACCCTATGGCAAAGAAGGGTAATTACCCTTCTCAGCGATCTCTAAGGGTAAGTATTTCACCTCTTGTTTAAAACTGCTGGACGAATTCTTGCATGATCATCTTTTTACCGTTGTGTAAAGACTTACCATGCCTAAAGGATAAGACGTGTTGCAGTGAAGAGGGAGACATGCTGAAGTGTTTTAACAAAAATAATTTACCCTTCTGTTATAAAGGGTAAATGTCATTAGGGTAATTACCGTTCTTAAGTTTACTAAGAGTTATGAATCTAGCATGGTAAGTGTCTGAGATAGTTTGTTACTTCTAAATGTTGAATAGATTTAAAAATATGATTGGTATGATCTTCTAGAAATCTAAAATGAGTCCTAGATTTTGTAATATTATGGAAAATGCAAAACGGCGAATGTTAGGCGTCATAATGCAAAACTTGCTTGTATTGTTGTTCATGAGGGGAACATAAATTGTTTAAGGTGAATCCTCAGCTGTTGCCCACCAAATTAAAATTTTCTTTGGCTTTTTGCAAATTGCAACTTTGTTTTACGTCGTATGTTGATCAAAATTATATTCTCGACTGTAGAAATGATATATTTGCTGAATAATAATCATAAATTTCATATCAATCGTCAAACTTTGGAAATTCGTTCCACCTAAGAATTTTCCTATGAAATATTCTGAAAAATTCTTAGGTGGAACGAATTTTTATGTGGTGGAGAGCATTTTGATCATACACGACGTAAAACAGAGCTGCGCTTTCCAAAAAAAAAAAAAACAGAAAATTTGAACTTGGCGGACTACAGCTGAGGATTCAGCAGCTTATGTCTTGATTTTTGAACAAAATTAAGATAAAAACTTGTTAATTGAGGTTAGGTTTGACAACCGCCGAAACGAGACCTTTCAGTAGTTCTCGTAATTAACGAAGATTGTCGAAGTTACTTTTAAAAATCGACAATGTTATTAAAAATACGTGACAAGAATGTATTAATTTTTATTTCAAGTTATTTATTAAAAGTTAACAGTATTACATATAAGCAAGTCTATGGTAACAATTTGACTTTGAAAGCGCCGTTATGCCGTAGCTGTAAGGGCAATTTTCGTAGTAAAAGTGTTGGAACTGATGTGCTTTTGACTGTACATCTTAAAAATATGTTTATTACTTTTCGTCGGTTTTGTTAAAAGTACTTTTGACGTGATTATTATTAAAAGTCCTTTGTACAAATATTTCCAATTGCATTGTCCCTTGACGGAGTTCCTAAAAAATATAGTCTTGTTAAGAAATTATGAAGTCCCATTTACACGATGTAACTTTCTTGCCATACAATAAAATTGAAACAAAAACTGACTTGCATCGTCTGAATAGTGTTTAGTCCGTAGATTCTGAATGTGGGCGATAATGCCCCCTCGTGGGCGTTTGAGAGTTTTAGGGGGGCAGTAGAAGACTCAGAGAAAATTAGGGGGCTTTGAGATGGTATCTTACGACTATATAATATTACAAGTTTAAATATAATCGTGGCAATAGCTGTTTCAGATTCGCGACAGATGGTAAGTGAAAGAAATTGGGGGGCTACAGAAAAAAAAAAACTGGAAGTGGGTAGTGCAGGTGGGCAAAATAAGGTTGAAAACCTATGGTTTAGACTATAGGTTCCCATACTTTTATGGACTCCCGCCCCCTTTACAAGGAAAAAAAATACATAATTTACATAAGCGCCCCCCTTTACATAATAGTTAATTATACCTAATTTGGTATGTCTGTCTATTATCTATTAATAATCACAAATTAAAAATTAATTCTCTCTCTCTACCTACCGCCCCCATAAAAAGCTCCAGCGCCCACTAGGGGGCGGTACCGCTCCCGTTGGGAACCTATGGTTAAGACGGTGCAACTTTTATTGTTGCTTCAAATTATTGCATGCCATTGGCACTTTAATCGCACCTTGTAATTCGGGTAAAATTATTGATAGTGACCGACCGAACCTTCGTTTTTGGCAATTTTCGGCCAAAAATCACCATCAATCAACTCAGTCTATCGTAGTCCACTGCTGGACATGGGCCTCACCCATGCTTCGCCAGAACACTCTGTCCTCCGCCAGAAAATCCGACGTCTCCAAAAAATCATGATTCGGTCATATTTTCGTTTTCGGTCATAAACCAGCCGAAGCTTCGGCCAAGCCGAAAATCAAAACTTTGTGAAATGTCACGTGTCATTCGGCCTACTTCGTAAAGCTGGACAACATCAGGTGACGTTCGGTTAACTTCGGGGTGAATCGGGTCCGCTCGTGGTTTCACTCAGCTGACTTAAACGGACGCGACTTTATTATTAATAATATAAATTATATTGATTGTATTACTTATATCGAATCAATATACACGAAAACGAACGAAATAGACGAAATGTTGTATCCTCCAATGGAATTATCGTGTTTTATTTTTTTAAAGCCTGTATTTAATCTTCATCTCCATAGATGTACAAAAAAAAAATGCAATCAAGATTTCAGTGTGCAGAGGAAATATTAATATTTATTAATATATAAACTAAAATACATACATAAACTCACGCCTTCTTCTCATGGGGGTAGACAGAAACTACAGAACGCCACCTGCTACGATCCTTACATACTCCTTTTGCCTCGTTTTTTTTAAAAATATTTTTTAATGTTTAAATCCTTTTCCTTTTTGGCCGAAAATAAGACTAAAGCCGAAGCTTCTTTTGCGTTTTCGGCTGAAAATCGATTTTCGGTCGGACACTATTCATAGTGTATTGTAAATTTTGCACGTAAATAATTTCCTGATTAACTGCAAGGCTTGAAGTAGATAGAAATAGATACTTTAAGTTGAATTGATATATTTACGATTTTACTTTATAAATGTTTAAAAATAGCCATTTTATTGTCTGTGTCCTTATCTTCTATTGTGATTTAGTTGTGAATAATTTAAGATCTAAACAAAATATCAAGATCAATTTTGAATAGGTTAAAAATGTTATGTTACATTAGAATATCATATTTAATGACATAAATCCTCTTTAAGACAAATCATACTAACATTTACAAAATATCACTGTCTCGAAATTAAGACAGAAATATTTCTAATTCATTTCATAATTTTCATTCCATTAAAGCTTAATACATATATAATAAATACTATGTTATTATGAGAAGAACCAAGCCATATAGGACTCACATAGGCTGTAAAAGATCTTTTAATTCAATATTTTGATAAATTTAATTAAACTTGAAATCTTAAAAAGTACAGTGCGCGCGGAGCTAGTTGGCCGCGCCTTAGGTGGCGACAGGGGTGAGGGGGCGGGTTGCGTACTGCCAGCGATGACCAATCTCGAGATATCGTGAACAATAATTGTTCAATTATTGAAAAGAATAAATAAAAAAAAAATACTTTTAGAAGTTTATATTGTACCTATCTAATTATATTGTAATTAATAGTAAAATAAACTAAATTTTGCTTCCCCTGTATTTTGCAAGGAAGTTTTACTTTCAGCAATCACTCTCCTTACACTTCGTTCTGATATCCCTGTTGCTTCTGCTACTAATTTATATATTCGCATCAGTTTTATATTCTAAACTATTGACATCAGCTTTCCGTTTTTTTAAAAAACGTGTGCACTTTAAATATTATTTCCTTAGATTATCTTTTTATCGGCGGACACATCTCGCTATTGCAATCTCATGTGCGTTTTGTCTAAACTAGCCGGAACTGTCAACGCGTGTTGCCGTCGCGAAGTACGGCGCCGCACTGAGTAATGACAGCAAGCGCCCCCCGCCTCTCCCTCCCACCGCTCACATACCTAAGGCGCGGCCAACTAGTTCCGCGCGCACTACAATCTTAATAATAATAACCTGTAAAACTACAGTTTTATAGAACAGCGGTAACCGCCATATAACGCACAGCGGCGGCGGCGACTGCTGTTATGAAAATGATGGCCGCAGGGTTTGACTGCGGTATCAAAAAACGCTCTCTAAGAAAACACACCAATTTACAGTACAATTATTTTCTTAATATCCCTCGGGAATCGTCGCATTTCCGAATACAAACGAATGCTAATTTCCATGTCCATCAATTATTAGATTTATCGTGTATAATAATTTGAATTCAGAACTAAGTACTTTATTGTTGTTTTATTCAAAACAAAACAACAATAAAATAGTTCTGAATTCAAATTATTATACACGATAAATTTAATAATTGATGGACATGGAAATTAATTAGCATTCGTTTGTATTCGTAAATGCGATGATTCCCAAGGGACATTAAGAAAATAGTTGTACTGTACTTCCATAAATAGCGTTTCAGTGACGTCAATCGCCGGTAAATGGCTAACACTATGTAGCGACCACCACTCTTCTAAACCGTAGCTAAACAGACCCTCTATACACTAAGTTTAACATAATATTTAAATCCCCTCAAGGGGGACGCGACAAGTTGCCCGCGAAATTCAAATTTTTCTTACGTTTTTTGCAATTTGCAGGTCAGTGACAGGTTGTATGTTGAACAAAATATGATTCGCGACCGTAAAAAGTATGTATTTACAGAATTATAATAATTAAAATCATCAATACAACCCTCTAAGTTCATATAATCCTATTGGATCAATCAATAGGATTATATCAACTTAGAGGGTGGTATTGATGATTTTAATGCTTACAATTATGTAAATACATGCTTGTTACGGTCGCGAATCATATTTTGTTCAACATACAACCTGACAATAACCTGCAAATTACAAAACACGTAATAAAATTTGTATTTCGCGGGCAACCTGGCGCTTCCTTCATAACCAGTGATCGGAATAGGTAGACCTAATATAACTAAAGTTCAAAGAACAAACAAAATAAGTGGAGACTTCCTTACGACAATTTTTTAAGCTATTGCATAGCTTTTATCGCAGGCTTTGAGCGCGGCGACCGAATCAAGAAATTCCGTAACGAAAATAAAACCTAACACCCCCCACTCCGCCTACCATTTAGCTCGGCCGAGCGTTCGCTTAACGTGTATGTATATGTTACGACTGTACTTGAATTAATATCAAAGAAAAAAAAATACTGCAGAAATAAAAAATAAATAAATAATTATAATTGCATAAGTTGATAAAAAATGCTATGCAATAGCTTTACCACGGTAGTCCCCGAGTGCCACACGTGTTTTTTTTTTCGCTATATTTTACGAGTTTCGGGACCACACTTAAGTACATTTAATATTAATGTTATTAATACAGTAAATTAATTGAATTCATTTTCCTTTTTAACCGACTTCAAAAACAACGAGAACGCTTACTTACATCGTTTAAACGAAGATAAGGAGATTACCTTTATATTTTTTAAACAATAACAATCGTGCATACTCTTTTTTTAAACAGAAACAGGAAATTAATTCAATAGTTATTTACTTTATTAATTTTAGTTGTACTTAAGTAATGTTCTGAAACCCGGGACGTTAGTCTCGAAAAAATATTTTGTCGTAAGGCGTCTCCACTTTATCTCTGTTCTTTTTAGAACTTTAGATATTTTAGCTCACCTTTTTCCGATCACTGCTCATAACACCTCGCTGAGCTTAGCACACTCCGTTCATTTCTTGGTCATCTTTTGCAAATTAATTTCCATGACAAATTGTGCTCAAATAAGTATTTATTACTAAGAAAATTACCGGCTATTCGATTAAATAGTCACTTTGGTTTAGTCAATTTTAGAACATAAAGTGAATTACTTTAGATTGTAAAATCTTATAGTCAACACTATTTTGTAAATATACTATTTTATATACAGCGTGTGTTCGAAATGTGTAGTAATATTTAAGAGTGCGGTACAGCGCATGGTATAATAATATACTTCGCCAGGTATAGCATTCCGAGACACAGTGGTCACGTGGGAGACACAAGCCTACGTCATCACCGCTGTGTTACCAGTAGTTTGTAATAATAACTCCCCAACCGCCTTTATTACCTGTGGGAATCCGATAAAACAATGAGGTTGTAACCAACAATTACGTTGGTATATATTTAAATTGAATTGTTTCGTTTGATTAGAAAAACGAAACGACAATTTAAATGCTTTATATATATTTTTTAACAGAATGGTGACTGAAAATGTTTCCATAATTCGTGTTTTGTTGCAATAAAGTGACAACTGGATAGTGTCGTAGGCATGTGTCACTCTCGGAATGTCAGACCTTGTTTTTTTAGACCATGGTACAGACCACCAAAGTGATCGACTTTCTCCATGGAACCAACAGCGTAATCGACCCAAAAGTATGGGACTGTTATATGATAAATGATTTTATTTCTGTAAGTAGGTTTGTACAAACACTTTTACACGCCAATCATATTTTAAAAACTAGATGAGGTCGGCGTTTCCTATCTGACTACTCTGAGAAAAAATTCAAATTCAAATATTTTGATTTGTAGAACATAGGTAAAACAAAGTACAGATGCCAATATTAATAAAAATGGGCGCTATGTCTTGCCGTCAACGGCGTACAAATATTCTAATTATAATTTCTTATGACTAATTGGTAAAAAATAATAAAACAATCAAATTAATAATTGAAACTCAATTAAGTATAACAATTAAAAAGCAAAAATATTAAATAAAAAGCTGTTCAATTAATTAAAATAACAATAACTTTGATCAGATAACAAAACATTAAAATTAAATTAGATTATTATAAAACAATTAAATTATTTAACAAAACTGAAAAATAAAACATTTAATGAAAATAAATAAAATGTTATTAGATCACAATTTGTCTTCTCATTGAATTCATTGACTGAAAGACCGAAACAAACTCAGAGGTCACAGAGTCAGACACTTGTTAATGTTTTCGCGATTACGGTGATGGTCCGATAGACAAAGTTGTTCAGGTCTGTACCACTCAAAAAAAAACCTCAAAACTCAAAGCATTTATTTCAAATAAACCAATTACAGGCACTTTTGAATTGTCAAGGGGTCGGTCAGTCAGAAAGATGAAGCTAGTTAGTTGCCCGTTCCAAAGCGTAGTAGGTACCTATGGAGAAGAACGGGCAAGAAACTCCATGGACACTCTTTTAAATCAAAATATGGTTACAAATTATTGGTTACATCATTCATGTTGAAATTATGCATGTGAGAACGATGCAGAACGTTAAAAGCGTCCGTAATAAAGAGACGACCACAATTCCAATATTAAATTAAAATAAGCCGTGGCAGCCAAGAGATGACCAGTCCCCACTGACGGCGCCCGTTCACGAACATGACGTATGGATCAGCACAATTTAGCTCAACCATTTTGAAGGGAACTTAATGATCCAACACACGCCACCACCAGCGAGACATTTGAGTGAGCATGACATACTCTCAGCCGCCAGGGCGGAGGACTCTTAAATAGGTCCACACATTTCTGGTACACGCTGTAAAGTTTCATTAATTTACAGATTTTTTCGTTTATTTTAATTAAAAGTGTAAACAATCTTAATTAGCATTGATATAAGCAGCTAAAAGTCTTAGTATTAGTCATACAAATAATTAGCTATGTCCAGGAATTTTGCACGCACTGCAAGAAAAAAGAAAGAAAAATAGTTTATTCTGCACAAACAAAACGCACCTTACAAATGAATGAAATTAATTAATAGACACATACAAAATAGCCAAAAGCCTCGTATTCAAGCTATAAAAGTTTGACAATTTTGTCTGTTTGCTTTTTGTTTGTATTTTGTGTAGAATAGAAAATGTATGAAAAAAATATTGTTTGTGATTATTTTAGATTTGAATTGATTTTATGTTATTTAAGATCTCACGGTGATACCGGCGTTATGGTATATATAAGATTTATATTCGTGTGCTGTTGCAAAGTATGTGTGTTTGATTAAATTAAGAATTAAGAGGTATACTGCGTAAGCGTAGTTTTTACTTCTGTCATTGTAGAATCTAAAATTAAATTTACGTAAAAAAAAATGTTACATTTTTAAAATAACTCAATACTTTTAAGCTTCTGGACACGAATCAGTAATTTACTGGATTAGGATGTGTTTTTTTTAATATTTGAAAGCAGGTTTTCTAGCGGCGGTTCTTAGTCATGTTTTATCTGAATCTGTTCAGCCGTTTCAAGGTCATCAGCTCTTTTGTGTCGGAGGTTTTCTTAACTTTTACCTATTAAAGTTAATTTGAAGAGTGTAAGGCACCTGTCTTACTGCCGGCGATTAACGAGAAGCAAGTAGCGCTAGCAACTGAAAACTAGTGAGCGAGACAAGCGATTACTCGCTGGTATGCGCATGTACCAAGCGTAAATCTCACAGCGAGTGTTCTGCCCGCCAAGCGAGCGTCGCTGAGCGAGTAGTACGGGGCGACAATCTTTTGTACGTTTCTTGAGTGAGAAAATCGTTGATAGCTAGTCGCGTCCTCGTGCCCGGTTGGGACAGGTGCTTAAGTGCCGGTGGAATTACAGGCACATTCGATATTTCAGCATTGTCTCTTGGATGACAATGCATCTGCGATGATTCTGGTACTGCAGATGTCCATAGGCGATGACTAGTTACTATCAGGTGAGTCACCTAATTTATTGCCACTGTAGCGGCATCTACATCGCCACATGCGTGCTACGCGTCACAGTGACGTCACGCAAAATCCTGCATCGCGCAAGCAGAGTTTTCCGCGCAACTAGCATATATACAATGTCCTGACATCAGTCGTCAGGCAGTTGCCCACCAGACACAACACCCGTCTGGTCGGAGGATCCTCCCTTTTCCATAGAGTATGAGCGAACTTTACACCCTGTTCCTCATACCTCTATACCAACCAGTAACTTAAAAAAGTGTGGCAGGGACATCGACATGCAACCTATTCCCATGGATTTAGTACATGATTCTGAACCCCCTGCGTTGAAACTTTTTACCGGTAATTTAATAAAGAAAGCTCTTTCATTCATTTTGACTGTGTACGTATTGCAGTATTCTATGAAACAGCAGTTTCTTTTTTTATTACCGACGATAAATTTCCACTTTAAGGGGTTTTGAATCATGTGCTGAATTCACGGTTACAGTTTGCTTGTCGATGCCCCTGCAACCCTGTATAATACCTGCCTATTATTGTCTCCCTGCAGGACAAATGCCTCTTCTCATTTAGAGAAGGTACGAGCATTGATAGTGATCAATGCTCGTATCTTTTCTAAATGAGAAGAGGCCTTGCAAACGCAAGCGCAAGCGTGGTGACGCTTGCTCAAGACGCATTCATTCTCATATTAACTTTAGGGTTTATTTATAAACGTTACTTGAAGTTAAGAGGCGTTTAAACATAAAAAAATGTACGGTTAAACAGTCGCTAATCGGTTCCCTATCCATTTGCATAAAATGTTAAGACCTAATATAACTTAGCATAATTTTGTTTGGCATAGTTATATTTTCGCATAATATAATTACGCATAACAGCTTACGCATAATTTTTTTAAGCATAATTTCTCTAACCATAATAATGATTAAGCATAATATTCTAAAGCATAAATTTATTAAGCATAAAGTTCTAAAGCATAACTTTTTTATGAACAATTTTGTGGGGTTTTTTTTCGCTGTAGGAAGCATGAAGCAAGCAAGCATACAGCATGCAAGCAAGCATACAGCATGCAAGCAAGCATACAGCATGCAAGCAAGCATGCAAGCAAGCATGCAAGCAAGCATGCAGCAAACAAGCAAGCATGCAGCATGCAAGCAAGCATGCAGCATGCAGCAGGCAAGGTTTCTGTCACGGCTCCGGCGCTGCGGGCCTCCGGCGGCCCCACGCGAGCTAATCGTCGCAGACCGCTTTCGCTCACCACCGCAGCTTCGGCTTGTTGGCCGGCTTCGCCGGCCAGCCTCAGCCGCGGCGGCTCCCTCGCAGCCGCCTGCTCCTCAGCCCGCGGGCCGCCTCGCCCCTACGTGCCTACGCGATTTTAAATTACACTCTAGGGGTAGGACAAACAAGACTACGTGGAGTCGGTTTTGCAGCATTTCGGTTCTGTCACTAACTTTTGTTGCACAGCATATTCAATTTTTAACCAACAATATTATGCTAATAGTCATTAGGCCTACTAACGTTATGCGAATCAAATTTATGCCAAAACAAATTAGTCTTTAAGATGATTATGCCAACATAAAATGTATGCCTAAAAAAATTATGCCGAAGTATTATTATGCCAAAACAAATTGTGCCAAAATCGTTATGCCGAAGTATATTAGGACAAAGAACATTATGCGAAAAGAAGGGATCCCTCGCTAATCACACCTTTAAGCAACGTTTATAAATAAAAGCGTATAAGTCCAGCAGTAATGCTCGCGAAGGAGGAGGCGGAGCGCGTGAGGGAGAGGCAGTCGTTGCGCCCTCACGCCCCTAACCGCCGCAACAGGAGACACCCTGGGCGTCGGGAGTCGATAGCCGACTCCCGGCCACCGTATGCGCGGGCTTGCGGACGGCGAGCAATGGGCAGCTCGCCGTCCGGTAAGGACCAGGCCTGGGTCGACGGCGCGTCGTGTTCCACGCGCGCCTCAAAGAGATGTCAGCACCATTGACGGGGTCCGACTGGGCCGATGCCTGCCGGGGTCGCGGATTTTTCAAAAGAGTTACCGTGGCCCTGGCGCACAGGCAACTGAAGGAAGACGGGTCGGTTTTAGTCAGTAAGAGTCTGACGCGCCCTTCCGCTCCGCCCAGAGCGGGAGAGGTTATTTGATGATTTCCAACCCAAAAAAAAAAGGCCTCCTCACGATGTTTTCCTTCATCGATGTCAGTAATGTCCAGGATAAACTCAGAAAGTATACTGAGTTATTAAAAAATGTACTAAGTTTTTATAAGGATATTCTCGCACTATCTCACCGTATGGGAAGCAATTATGTGGTTGACGATAGTGCACGCATGTCTAGAAAGTAACTTTAGTTTTCATACAAATAGTCTTTTAAAACTACCTATGTAATTAAATTTCCACCAAAGCTTAAATTAGTTAAATTAATTAGTGAAACACGGTGCTATGAAAATTGTTAAATTAAAATTTTAAAATTAATAATGTCTTCTTGCTTGTAAGCTTATTACAAATTCAAAAATATTCACTGTTTTTAGTTTTAGAATATAAATTAAATTAAGAAATAGAATTTATGCTGTTTGTGTGTTTTTAAATATAATTACAGTCTTCGTCTTAGTAACGCATTTTATTTAAAAATGTTTATAGTTTTACTCATTCATGTTTCGGATGTGCCTGACGAGTTTCGGACTCATCAATTTATAACTCCATGCTCATGAGTAAAATTAAAAAGTTGTATTAATATTTAACTATTGTTATAAGAGAAATGTTTTCAAAATGTAAATATTATAATTAAATACGTGTCACACGTTTTAAAACATTATTATTCTACGATTTCCATTTATTTTTCGCTTTCACTCTCGTAAGGCACTTTTAATAAGACGCTATTTGTAAAATGTATGTAATATGAAACTTGCACCCACTTTTAATTCTGCAAGTAGAATGCATGCAAGTTGCAACAATTTACTTGCATGCAAGATAATAATTGTGTAAGATCTCGCCTTAAAACACTTCTACGTACTAAGTAAGAAACTGCAATAAAATTTCTAAAAATAAAACCAATCTTTTTAATGTAACTTTGCGTCGTTTCTAAGCTTTTTAAAGGCTATTTGCCAATAGGAGTCTTTCAATAAATTTGTGAATCAACATTTTCCTCGTAAGCGTGATAAGTAAGTACTTGCAAGTTTTATTGTGCAAGTTGACGTTTAAAACCTGCGTAAATGCAGAAGTTCACTCGATGCATTTTCTACCAACTATAACTGTCAGGCATTTCTCCATGTAAAGCGAATTTAATATAAGCTTTGATTAACTTTCTGGCATTTGCACATGCAAGAAAACTTTTGCAAGCAATGTCTGACATACTGTTCGCTAGTAGTAACTTGCACTAGGTACTATACTTGCAACAATGTTTACATTTACAAGTTGCAATCGAACAGGTACTCTGACATTTCTCGCAGAAGTTTTGTCGTACCTATTTTGGAAAGGCGGCCTCAAACAGTCTGCTTTTAAAATCAAACTTGCAAGTACATTATTTAAATTATCATTATTTTCATGTTTTTTGTGCCTATTATGACTAATGGTGGCGCGAAACTTGGTTGAAAGGAAAAATGCAAAGTATTTCCTCCAGCACGCGTAGCATGACCATCATAGAAACGGGTTTTGTCGACGGAAGAATAGACAAAAAATGACGTTCCGTGAAGACAGTACGACGGCAGCAAAATAGAAACAGTGAACTGCACTTTTTAAGAAATTCAGTAGCCATTCACGTTTTTCTTTTATTTTGCTTATATCTCGAAAAAATTGTGTCCTATCGCAAAAATAATGAAAATTTCGACCCCTTTATGAAACCCTTAAACCCCTTAAACTAAACATGTAGGTAATAATTTTTTCACATTTTCCATACAAAAAGTGAAAAATTCCATTTTTCCATTCCATTTTTATACTTTGTGGCCGTCGAGTAAAAAGTTTTCTACTGTCTTTATTTAGCATGGCGATTACAAAATCAAATTGTCTTCATTAGGTACCTTAGACAACTGTCAGTTGTCAGTGTGATTTTGACGTTTGGGATAGAAAACTTTCTTCTGAAATAGTCTACATATAAAAGGACCTAGACAATTATCGGTAGAAACGAAAGACAAAATTACGGATTGTAGGAGGATTTTTACGGTGCGATGTCAAAAATGGAAAAACGAAATGTCACTTTGTATAGAAATAGCTATGTCTTGTCTTCCAAGAAAAAGAAAGCGTCATGCTACGCCTGCAGCAGTATGAATTGAAGTTTTTGGTAAAGTAAAAGTCATACCAAAACCTCGTGATTGACCGGCAAGATCGGTACTTTTGTAAAGTGCAACAACGTTCTAAAATGTTGAAACGAATAAATAATTTGTAAGATCCGCCGCTATTGTTGACTAGCAATGATCAAGTTTCTAAGACTGTTGTCATTTCTCTCGGGTGTAGTGATGTATAATTCCACTATGTAAATAAAGATTGCTTTTATAATTCATTGTTTTATTTTTGTGTCATTTTAAATAAAAAGAAGTACTTATTATTTGTTGTGTATCCATCTTGAGTCAAGCACCTGTCTTTCAGCCTGTTGTCAGCATTTCATTTGCCTCTCCGCTAGTGGCGCCCTCTATACTTAGCGTTGGCACTAAGTATTTTAAACGCGCATGGTGTGATGGCCCGATTTACCGTTATTATTTTCAGTATAATATAATGTACTCTGTGGCGTAGTTTATTGCGCCCATAGTTTAACAAAACAAGGTCTGGCATTCCGGGAGTGACACATGCTTACGTCACTATCCGGTTGCCACTTTATTGCAACAAAACACGAATTATGGAAACATTTTCAGTCACCATTCTGTTAAAAAATATATTTATAGCATTTAAATTGTCGATTCGTTTTTCTAATCAAGTGAAACAATTCAATTTAAGCATACCAACGTAATTGTTAGTTAAAACCTCATTGTTTTATCGGATTCGCACAGGTAATAATGGCGGTTGAGGAGTTATTATTACACACTACTGGTAACACACCGGTGATGACGTAGGCTTGTGTCACCCTGTGTCTCGGAATGTTATACCTGGCGAAGTATATTATTGTACCTTGATTGCGCCGATCAGTTGTTAGCGTTCTATAAACTTCGCGAAAAATTCTACCTGCTTATTTAATATAATTTTGGTAAAACAATTTCAGTTTGTAGATTCGTGAACTTTTTTACCTCTCAGTTTTTATGATGGAAAATCTTAATAATAAAGAGTCAAAAACTGTTAATGACGGCTCATTATCGCGTTAACGGGTTTGTTCTCCGACCCCAAATACCTAAAATAGTGATAGTGGTTCTTCTACGTATGGTGGACACAGCCCTGAGACACGAAGGGACTCCCAAGCCGCGAGTTATGCACAATTTGAATTCTTATCACAACAAGTGACCTATTTAATTCCACAAACGAGTTAAACGTACCACGACAATCACAAAAAACAGATTTTGTCGGAAGTCAGTACAATGGTAAAAGATCCGATTTACTCTAGGACGAATGAAGCATTTCTCAAAAAAAAGAAAAAACGGAACTACACCGTTTTAAGTGTAGTGATTGGTATGCTGTTCGATTTTCGTATGCACAAAAAAAAATATAGCTACCCCCGGTTTTGTCGAGTTAAATGGTAACGACGAATTAAATGTTTTGAATCGGATATAGCGGTGAGCAGTGGTGGCTCAGTCGTCGGCCCTGGCTTAGGCACGAGTTCTACGTCGTGGGTTTGAACCCAGGCAGGCGCTTTACTTTGTGTAAACCATTTCATCACCACTGCTCTCAAAACGGTGAAGGAAAACATCGTGAGGAAATCGGCATGTCCCAGAACCAAAAATTCGAAGATATGTGACATCTACCAACCCACACTGGGCTCGCGTGATAGATGACAGCCCAGTCCCTCTCGTAGAGACGAGGCCTGTGTCCCAGCAGTGGGAACATTATAGGCTGATTATGCATGAATCGGATATGTTAAAAGAAGATTAACGCTTACATTGATTGGAGCGATCTTTTGCTGGAACGAATGCGTTACTTTGTCAAAAAGACGGATTGCATCAAATATACAATCATTGGTAAATTGTCAAATGAGTCTCGAGAAACGTTGACACCCCACTCGTTATTGGAAAAACTGGAGACATTGTTTTTGAAAGAATCCGCGTATAGTAAGGTTACTGCATTTGGAGTGTAGCCTTAGGGGCCCTATGGAGCGAGGACTTAGCGTATACTCCAGCTCCTACAACTCCGCCCCTAAGACTGCCCACTGACAGGGCCCTGCAGTCTCGACAAATATAACGACAAAAATCGGTCGTTAAGTCTAATCGATGTCAAATTTCTTTAATAGATTTTTAACCTTATGCTTTCGAAATAAAGTCGAAAATCTATTAAAGGAATTTGACAACGATACGACTTAGCGGCCGATTTTCGTCGCTGTCTAATGTCGAGACTACAGGGCCAGGTTACTGACTTGTCACAAATACCTAGTGTGCGGCCGAAGAGACGCTTTAATAAATAAATAGGTACGTCGAGAGGCTATGTTATGCCAGATTTCCGAAGGTTTTCATTGCGATGTGTTACATACTCCTCCTAGTAAGTACATAATAACTTTTTAATAATGAGGCAGTTCAAACCTACCTTCACAAAATTGGGGAGGGGGGGAGGTGGATAAATTAACTATAGGTACCAACAAAATCAATACCTCAAACTTATTCTAAAGATAATTTTTATCAAAATCAAAAACCGTCGATTAACTTCTTGAATCCCGAATAATTAGACATACTGATTAAATATCGTGTCTAGCCGGATATCGCGACCTCTAGACTCAAAGAGTTAATAAGCAAGTTGACGATAGAATTTTTTTTATTATTTTTATTTTGACATTTATTTTATTTTCTCGGCTAGCCGGAAAGAGCCGATAACACGGGCCTAAGCCAAGTGATTATCAGTTGGTTTAAGTGCGATCACGTGCAGAAGATTGCACAGAAGATGGTTGCGTATTTGTGTTTTGATGTGGGTTTTCTGATTCACATTGCAGAAACTTTCTCACGAGTCTGCATGTGTTTAGTATCGCTGCCTTCTGCAGCAGATGGTAGGTATTTGGAGATATGTTAAGGGAATTAAGGGATTGGTGAAGTTGTTTCGGTATTACTCCTGTTGTAGACAATACTATTGGTACTGATGCCAAAGTCGGGCTACTTCATCTTTTAATTCAGAGTATTTGCTCAGTTTTTCTGCTTTTCTTGTCTGCATGTTATGTGTATTTGGTGTAGCAATATCTATTAAATATCCGGTTTTGTTTATCTTATTTATAAGTGTAATATCTGGTCTATTGAAATGGATTGTTCGATCAGTAAGAATGGCGCGGTCAAAATATAGTTTTGTTGAGGGGTTTTCTAATACAGTTTCTGGATTGTATTTGTAGTATGGTATAATGGAATCTGTAAGTTTGTGCTGGTGTGCTAATTTTTGGTGTATGATGTTGGCTACTTGATCGTGTCTGTGTTTGTAGTCTGTTTGGGCAATTGACTTGCACGCGCCTGTGATATGCTGAATCGTTTCTGGAGAACTATTGCATTTCCTACATGTGTCGTTATTTAAATTCTTTAAGATAAACTTTCTGTAATTTTTGGTTTCAATTACCTGATCTTGTATAGCAAGCATGAACCCTTCAGTCTCCGGAAAGAGTTCACCTCGATTTAACCACGCGTCCGACGCCTCTTTGTCGACATTTATGTGGCATAAGTCTTGGCGATGTCTTCCGTGTAGAGATTTCTGGGTCCATTCCAAAAGCTTAATTTTTTCGTCGATTACCTTCTCATTTCTCTGTTCAGATGTATCTTTTAAATTTAGAGGTGTTAAGTTTTGGTCGTTGTGTGTTATAATTTTGTGAAGAATAGAAGTTTCGGTTTTTGAAAAAAAGAATTGTCTAAGTGCTTTTATCTGTCTATTGTGTAGGTTTAGGATGTCAATTAGTCCTCTACCTCCTTCTTTTCGCGGCAGTTTTAATCTCTGCAGACAGGATCGTGGGTGGTGTTTGCGAAATTTGATCATTGTGGTATTAATTTTTCTTTGAAGGATTTTTAGGTCGGTTTTAGTCCAATTGATTATCCCAAAAGAATATGTGAGAACCGGTATAGCAAAGGTGTTGATCGCTTTGATAGTATTTCGAGAATATAGTTGCGTTTTCAGAATTGTGTTTAATCTGTGTTGAAATTGTAGTGTTCATTTTTGTTTAGTTTCTTTATAGTGTATCCGTCGTGATTGTGTGTAGCCTAAATATTTATAACTATCTTGTTCCACTAATGGTTCTATTTGTTCTCCTGTTCCTAAAGTGGTTGGTAATTCTGTCCTACTCTAAAAAATAAATTCAATTAACCGAATTAGCCGAATTATATGCCGAATTTCATTTTAATGTCGTTTGAGAATAGTTCTGTCAAGTTTGCTAATTCATATAGTTGAGTCTCACTTTTGGCGTATAGTTTAATATCATCCATGTACAACAGATAATTTAATTCTATGTTTTGAACCTCAGTATGTCCTTCGGTAGTTGTATGTTTTAATGGGATTCCTAAAGTAGTTGCGTTTAATATATTAGATAAGGGATTTAGAGCAAGACAAAACCTGCGGCGGCTAGGGCCGCGAGGGCGCAGAGATTGCCTCTCCTTTTCGCGCTCCGCCTCCTCCTGCGCGAGCATTACTGCTTCGCAGAAGGAGGTGACGGCTTCCCATTCCCTCTCGCTCCGTACCATGGCCTGAACCAAGGCCGGACGCGAGAGGTCGCCGCCGCCGATCGCCGCCACGAGGACACGGCGGTGCTCCGTCCAAGCCGGGCAGACCTCCACCGTATGCTCCACCGTGTCCTCCGGTCGATCCACACAATGGTAACACCCGGGCGTTTCCTCCCGCCGTATTCGAAACAGGAACCTCTCGAAACAGCCATGTCCGGTGAGGACCTGCATCAGGCGGAAGGTGAGGACGCCGTGGCGCCTCTCAAGCCACTTCTCAAAGAGGGGTCTTACCGCTGCAATTGTGGCGTACCCTGCGCTGGGTTGCGACAGTCGCACTCTCCATGCCGCCATGAGATCCCGCCGGAGCTCTGTCCGCTGTGCTGTGTGTGTGTGTGTGTGTGTGTGTGTGTGTGTGTGTGTGTGTGTGTGTGTGTGTGTGTGTCCTACTGTTTATTTTTGATCTTACTACCTTAAACACAGAATGAAATTTAGATTTTTCAAATCTTACTTTTTCACAAGGCTATCCTGATACTTTTGTGACATTTCTCCTTTCATTTAGTTTTTTATTGTCTGTTACTGGGGTTTAAGCCACCAATAATGGCCCGAAGAATCTACGAAAATCCACAAATTACGTCATTCACGCCCGTTTTATCAAAATGATTTCCTTTTTCAAGTCAATATTTTTGTTTTATTTTTTTATTGATTTAGGTCGGCAGAACTCTTTCGGAAAATTATTGGGAACTATAGAACTCACCACTGTGCGCCTAAATCACTTTTAAAATTTTTTTTTTTTTAAATTGATCTGGTGACGGAAGTTAGCAGAGCATATTTTCATTCGATCTTTTTCAGGCAAAAATGCCAGAACTATTTTTTTTAAGTATGAGGAACTCTAGAACTCTGCCGCATGCGAATAGAACTCATATCTTTATATGCTCTGCTGGGAAATGATCTGCCAAGTTCACCCACATCATCGCAGGTTCCTGAGATTAAATTATCATCAAGATTCACATTAGCATCAGCTACCTCAAATGTCTTGTATGCCGTTCGGCCTTTCATCGGCACCCAGAACGTTTGCCTCCATAACCAATTAGGTGGCGGAATTCCTGAGGAATCACAACATCATGTGCGTCGTATACTTAAACGATTTCCTTCTATCAAACCAATCCAAATCGCAGTTGGACGACGAAATCGCATTCACGATAAAGATTCTGCATTTACTGGGCTGGACAATCAACTTCGAAAAGACTGTACTGGCTCCGACACAATGCCTCGAGTTTTACGGCATAACTTGGGACACAAAACGCAACGCAAAGTCCCTGTCGGAGCCTAAGTGCCTATCGCTACGAAAAGCACTTCGCCAATAGCTCCAGAGAAGCAAGTGATCCCTCAAACAGTATCAAACTCTAATGAGGAGATTCAACTTTGCAACGTTCCTGACTCCGAGAGGTCGCCTGCACTGTCGCACTCTGCAATACTACAGTCGACAGCTGACGGTGAAACACCAGTACCGGCTGATACGTATCCTTCAACCAGCTCGGTCAGAGATTGAGTGGTGGTGTCGAGCTATAGGAAAGTTGATGCCGATCCACTTGAGCTCCTTGACACAGCTATTGACTACAGACATTGGATGGGGGGCACAACTCAGCGATACAAATATTGTGGGAAGCTGGACGAGTTCACAAAGGCTTTGGAATGCCAACAAAAAAATAGATGTTTGCTGTTTACGGAGCGTTAGAACCAACAGCAACTCTAAAAATGCACAGATACTGCTGCAAACCTACAATCGGATAGTAGTCTTGTATATAAACATGGAGGAAGTCACAAAATCCAAGAAACTGTTCCAACAAACCAGACAAATTCTTGCTGTTTTAGACAAGCAGAACATTCACCTGTAAGTACATTATTTTCAGTCATCACTGGCACTATGACCTAGCTTGGTTGTTACCATCACCAAATCTGATTCCCAGGGTTCTCAGACACCTGAACCAAACCAACGGAGACTACATATTGATTGCCCTGAAGTGGAACATGGTATTTTGGTAGGCATATAAACAGCGGCGAGCGCGACATCCCCCTTTTCTGATTACAGATCTAACTCGCACTCTGATCTAGACACCAGAACAGGGACGCTTCCGCCGCAGGTGCAAGACCTACACTTAAAGGCACGGCTGATTTCGGATGGCCAGTTATTTTGACGGAATGGACAGATCAAGAACATAAACTCCTCATGTCAAGCTGTAGAGCCTCTACAGTCAATACCTACAGACCAGCATGGCACAGATGGAAGCGATGGTGTGAGTCGCATTCAATTTATTACAAATATCCTAATGCCAATCAAGTAGCTCGATATTTAGCACATTTACACGGGATATAAGTCTTGCTTATACAACCATACTGTCTTGCTTCTTATATGTACTCTTTTAAATACCTGGGTCACTTGGTGACGGAAGATTTGAAAGACGACGCAGATATGAAGAGGGAGCGCAGAGCATTGTCGGTTCGGGTTAATATGCTGGTCCGCCGGTTCTTCCCATATACAGTTGCGGTAAAAATAACGTTGTTCAAAGCATATTGCATGTCACTGTACTCGGAGAGCCTGTGGTTCAGCTACACCCAAAAGGCCTACAATACTCTGCGGACCCAGTATAACAATACAGTTAGTGTGTTGTTACGTGTGCCTCGGTTCTGTAGCGCGTCATCTATGTTCGCTGAGGCACGTAGCGATGGCTTCAATGCTGTACGGCGTAAGAGAGCGGCGTAACAGCATTCTGCGCGCTATAGAAAGAAGAAAGAAAGAAAGAAAATACATTTATTTGCGGTAAACATGACGCAATGAAAAAACACACAAATACAAAAAATAACGAGTTGGGGAAAAATATGCGTCACATTCACGCAAAACGGCAATCGCTCAGCATAATGCTACGACCCTATGCGAGTCAGAGCCCCAGCGCTGGTTTTCAGCGATAGCCGGGGCTGACGTGATGACGTCAACCAGTGCAGCATACGAAAATTAAAAATAAACATTAAAATAAGACCGCCGGAAGACATGACAGCCCGTAGGTAAGGTCACTCATCACCTGTACCTACCTACTCTATCTGTGTTATTAGTTAAGTACTAACATAGATTAAGACTATTGTTACTAGCCCAATGGATCTTTGTTATCTGAAATAAATGAATTATTATAATATTATTATTATTATATTACATATATTTTGATACATGAATCTGTTTATTCAACTTTCACACACTTAACATCACATATTGATTTAACGTCTCTTGATAAAACAATTATATTAAAAGCTATTTCTGGCTCACGAGAGAAATCTGCTAAACCACCTATTTGTTACCCTAAAGTTTTATTGCAATACATGAGAACTTATAATGTTGACGAAAATAATATCGTTCATGTATCGCGACATGTGGCTACTCTTTTACTGTTAGCATCAGGCAGCAGAGTTCACAATCTTACATTGTTGCTAATTGATAGCACTAGTTTAGTTGATGAAGATACCTCTAGCATTTGGTTCTAAAGCAGACAACCATAAGCACTCTGGATGGAGGCTTAGGGAACACCCTGATAATAATTTATTTGAAATTTTATTTCAGTACCTATCGATTCGGACGGGGTTTTTATTACACATTGTATACACACGGTGTTTTTATAAGTCTGCGAATGAACGGCGCGTTTTCTGCCTCGAAAAAAAAAATGGCACAAAAACACAGTGTACAGTCACCAAAAGAGATAAGTAACCAGGGTTCTCGAATATAGTTGAAGTTTAGTAAGAAACCGATGGACGTTTTCGAATGTAATTTAATTTGATAAATTAACTGGTAGTGTTCTATTATTTAAACTGAATTTTATTCGAATACATCCATCGGTTTCTTACTAAACTTCAACTATATCCGACGACCCTGGTTACTTATCACTTTTGGTAACCGTACATAGGCCCTAATATGCTGAATTTGAGTTTATCAAGTAGTGTTACAGTTTTATGTGTACAGGCTGTGTACGTTACCCCAGCAGGAAAGTGTCTCCTAGAGTTATATGAGTGGAACATTTAATTGGTGCCTTAGCTGCTGTAAATGTGCCCCCACATAAAAAATGTGTGCCCTCTGTCGTTTTCGAAAAAAACGGATAAAACGATTCCTGCTGGGGTAACGTTTTTCTAGCAGGAAAATTCTAAAGGAATGATCGGAGAGAGAAAAATTGTGCATGGCCAGATAGCTTATATGTGTGCCAAAATGTGCCCCCAAAAATAAAATCTGTGCCCCTTCAGGTTTTCGAGATATTGCATTTCCTGCTGGAGTAACATGCAAAATTTGATTGGTCCCGATGTTTAAAAAAAATATAGTTAATGAAATGTGTGATGAATACCTACTACGAAAAAGACGTAGCTCTTTTTTGTATATAAATAAAAAGCCCGTATTTGTCTTTATATATATACATATATATATATATTTATTGATAAGCCGTAGGTTGGATAAATTAACATTAAGTTTTTCATCATAATAGAAGATTCCCTTTTTTATATATCTCTGGCCCCGCGCCATCCGCTGACGTCGTGTCGCAAGGAGTCGCTTTGTCTAGCTTGGAGAAAGTGAGACAGCTAGTACGCGTACGGTATTAGTGTGACAGAGACAGTAACGTGTAACGTCGCTCTATTAAGAATAATAGGTACGAAGTGTTTATTGACTAGGAAGTGCGTTTGGATTATATTAAAGCTGATTATGTTATGTCACATAATTTTGATTTGATGGCGTTTTAGATATTTAAGTGTCATTCCACAGTCAGGTGATAATGTTGTTACGTATATGGGATAAATATGTTTATATAAAGCCAAATACCATCAGATAATTTGTGCACATTCGATGTTTACAGTTATATCTATATGCGGTTTTCTATACTAACACGCTTTATCTGAATCTATGTATAAGCAAATTACTCGTAAGAAAATTATCTATCTGTGATTTGAAATTTAATATTTTTTTACACAATACTTATAATACTGATCTGTGATTTAAATAATAATGACTACACAACGTGCAAATAATTCCTAATATTTATAGGTAGGAAATTTGATCTGTGATTTGATGCAATAATTACTTTAAGAATTAAAATTAAGGGAATAAAAATAATAATTTCCACATCAACAAGCTGTTTCATTTAATATGGTCACAAGGCGCATTTAATATATATTTTTAATTAGCCCCCAAAACTTTTGAACCTGACTGTACGGACAACAGCTCAGGTATAATACGTCCAATAAAGAAGGTCATCGATATGTATGAATCCGTCGCTTTTTAGTAGTCATTCGAATTTGGTCGGATAACCAGCCGTTGTTTACATATTTTGGTTTTTTGTTAATATTTACTGAATGCGAAACATTCCAAGCTGAATATTTTCACGATATATTTTTGACTAAAGGCACAAGATTTTGGTTTGCACCTACACATCAGGGATTGAGACGGTTCCTTGTATTTTGCCGTCAAAGTTATGACACCATCGTTTTGACTTTTAGCAAGATTATTCAAAAACGCATGCATTAACAGTTTTGAAACTTTGTATGGTTATTATTAGCGTCAAGAAAGACCGAATACAGTTTTCAGCGAACTTATACCTTCTCTCATTTAGGCGCTGCGATGTTTTTTCGGGTTTTCATAAAACCGCGATAACTTGAATACTACAAATATTTTCTTAAATCTAATTGGAGCACTAAGGGGCACACATTAAGAGCTACTCGTGTATGTTTATTCTACAGGGGCACATGCAATGGTTTTAGAGATATACGATTCTGCAAAACGTTACTCCAGCAGGAAATGCAATATCTCGAAAACCTGAAAGGGCACAGATTTTATTTTCGGGGGCACATTTTGGTACACATATAAGCTATCTGGCCATGCACAATTTTTCTCTCTCCGGTCATTCGTTTAGAATTTTCCTGCTAGAAAAACGTTACCCCAGCAGGAATCGTTTTTTCCGTTTTTTTCGAAAACGACAGGGGCACACATTTTTTATGTGGGGGCACATTTACAGCAGCTAAGGCACCAATTAAATGTTCCACTCATATAACTCTAGGAGACACTTTCCTGCTGGGGTAACGTACACGTACAGGGTGCGTAAGAAAGGGAAATGAAATATACGAAAATTCTGCAATACTTTTTATTCGTCATAACCTACATCTACAAGCCGACAATAAAGAAATATTTATATTACAAGATTGTAAATACAAGGGACGCTCGTGGCGCCCTCTGCGTCCATAGCCATCATAAGTGGAAACGCTTTAAAGCTCACTTTTCTATACTTAAATATTGATTCACTACTTAGTTTGGTAAAGTTTTCGGATAACTGCGATCCATCAGATAAATTAACAGAATTACAGGGGTACTATCTAGAGACGAGACAGGCTTTAAGTAAATTGAAAATTGTTAGCAAACAAATTATTAACGAATATGACTTAAATAAAAGGGTCAGAGCTTTTAGATTAATAAAATATTTTACGTATTTCTATAATAACAGTAACACCAATTATTAAAATAAAAATACCTCAAAACAATTTTGAAACGCCCTAAAATACCACAACTTTACAAAGGCCGTTTCAAAACAACCCAGATACCAAACTGAGTACCAAACCAACAAAAACACACATTTTCTTCGTTACAATTTTACATAGAAATATTTATATGCTTAATTTAAACAATTGAGGCCGAGATTAATAAACGTTACTTAGCACGTATGAATACTTTGGCTAAGATGTGTTCCCGTCTCTGTCTTGCATTTGAAGTTTGACAGTTATGTGACAGTGACACGAATACTGCTTAGACGAAGTACTTGCTAAATAACTTATATTAATCCTGGCCTGAGACTTATCTCGGGTTGCTTATTTTTAGATACTTTATTACAATATTATGTGAAAGAGAAATACGATTTGGCAATGTCACAGTCGGTTGGTTATAAGCTTATGTGCACTGTATGTATTTTTTATTTAATTAATTAAATCCTTTCTACACTAATTATCGTTTCAAACTGTATTTGTATGAAATTACGAACTTTTCCGTAGTTTAGCAAGTTGAATTTTAAATGCAATTTTGGGTATCTTGTAATTATTTTAAGTTAACACACATCATGCTTGACTCATTGAAACTCTATTTCAAAAATTCGTATCTTTACCAACCATGGTGGTAAATAAACCAAACTACAGTGATGATTTTAGTTTGATCCATCATTACCAGTTATTAGAATTTTGATAATTTACTTTTTCACGGTGAGGGTAAATCTAATGATTTAAATCTATGCATACAGTGCACTTAATCTTACATAAAATATTAGCATACGACTTGGAAGAAATATTTTAGAGACTATTCAAACTTGATTACTAATTAAAACTCTAAAATTGATTTCTAATGTTGCTTTCCCTTTCTCAAAACTAGGTATATAAGAGATTGAATCGGCAAGGCATTATATTCTTTTATTCAATTTTCGAGTTTTAGCTGTCAACCAATATTCATAAAAAGCTCCGAAAGTTGATGAAATACAGTTAAAATATCGGTCTTATATTATCAACATACAATGAGGGTTTTCATGAAAATTAACGCCATCAGTTGGCGCCACTTTGACAAGGGCTCTTCCATTTCTACAACAAATATAAAATATATGATGACATTCGTTTCATTCATTCGTTCATCATTCAGTTACGACTAAAGGAAATGTAGACTCTTTGACAGGTGCCCGGACCTGACGTCTCTGTGCTGCCACCTATCGAACATCATGTCAGAAAACCTTCATTTACCGATATAAAATGATCATGCCCTTTACTAGTACAAAATGTAAAACTGAATTTCTGTCAGATCGGTCTCTTTTTGAGGTACAACTATTTTGACGATTTTTATTGTATCTAGTATATGGGCATAGCTTATCCTGGCCAACCGCGAGTCTCTCGTAACACAACTATGAAAACCAACTTTACTACTAAATAAAGTCACTGTCAATGTACAATTGTTACCACCAACATGCAGTTAACCTGCAGGGTAATTGCGTAACACATTAACAGTAGGAATGGGTTTCATTTTGACAGTTCAGTAACATTCATTGCGTTATTTACGTTGTTGAACAGACCCATTTTTCAAACTTAAGAAGCAATGGATTAGCAATATCCTTCAAAATGATTCAGATTGTGATTGAAAGTGTGTAATGCAATTGGGTGCCGTACCTTAAGAAGGATATAAATGTTTTACCAGAATTCAAGTTTATTTAGCAAAACCGGAGCTTTAGTCTGAAAATAAGTTAAAGGCTTGAAAATCGAGAAAGCAATTCTATTTTACATTTTATAAAACCAGTATGATTTCAGATTTAATGTATCTACGAATCAAAGTAATTTTAATAATATAAAACCGATATTTTAGCCTCCAAAACTTTTGAATGATGATATTTTCAAAGCGTTGATTTAGATATACGATTATTGTCTGTATATATTTCAATCGAGTCAAAGACATACTAAGTTTCAATTCCATTTAGGAACTAATCTGTTTACACATTTTTAGTATCCACGCCCATTGTCCACGACGCTACTCAAAGCAGAAAGCACTAGATTAAGGATTCGAATAAAAACACATCGCTCAAATGGCCGAGATTGCATATAACATCATTATAAACCTTAACACTCAAACATAAAGTTTATTATCGTTTGCAATATATTTACTACTTCGATTGGAAAGTAAACATATTCTTAAAAAAGAAACAGATATATTTATGGAAAAATAAACCATAACTTCTAAGCAATAAGGTTGAAAAAGCTATGTTGCAAAATAAGACCACAACATTATTTTGTGGTCTTATTTTTCCGGCCGTTTTTGATGCGCTCATCGGAAATCTAGTACTATTGTTGATCGAAGGGCCGCGCAACCAAGCACAAACTAGTCATTAAGTCACGTCGTGCACGGACTATCATTAAAATACTAGTGTTGTGACATCCTGGCTACTCATTAGTGCGCACTAGATAAGTCTGCGCGCGTGTTTGACCTTCAATACTGTATCCCTGGCTAGTGCCGGCGTTAGGATAGGGCGCGGCTGGGCAACCACCCAGGGTGCTAATGCTGAAGGGGCGCCGAAGGAGCTGTGACGAGGCTCCTCGTCACCTCTGGCGCCTATAGAGTACATTTGTTTTAGATCGTCATTAGTTAGAAAACAAAAAAAAAAACACGTGTGGCACTCGGGGACTGCCGCGGTAAAGCTATTGCATAGCATTTTTTACCAACTTATGCAATTATAATTATTTATTTATGCAGTATTTTTTTTCTTTGATATTAATCCAAGTACAGTCGTACCATATACATTCACGTTAAGCGAACGCTCGGCCGAGCTACATGGTAGGCGGAGTGGGGGGTGTTAGGTTTTATTTTCGTTACGGAATTTCTTGATTCGGTCGCTGCGCTCAAAGCCCGCGATAAAAGCTATGCAATAGATTAAAAATGTTGGAGATCTCTTCGCTTGCTCTTGCATCCGAAATTCTCTGAATTCTCAAACTTTTCTGCATAAGCTGACAAAATAACTCCTATGTCTTTATGAATGGACAAAAGAAAACCTAGGCGGAGTGCCGAAATTTTTCGCCCCTTTCTACTCTCCAAGAGGGGAGAGGGGGCGCCGCCGCCGAAATTTTGCTCAGAGCGCTGGTAATGTTAAAACCGACACTGTCCCTGCCAGCACTTTTAATCAGTTTCGGCATATTAATGGCGATTATTTACTTTGGAAAACACGGAACACAGCACTCTCTTGACCCTGCCGGGGTCGCGGATCCTGCCGGGGTTGCGGATTGTTTGAAAGGGTTACCGTGGCCCTGGCGCACAGGCAACTGAAGGAACACGGGTGGGTTTTAGTCAGTAAGAGTCTGACACGCCCTTCCGCTCCGCCCAGAGCGGGAGAGGTCATTTGATGATATCCCACCCAAAAAAAAAATGATATAAACGTCGAAATGGCGGCAAACGATTATTTCCTATTTCGGCCACGAGCAGACTTATTTTGCGCGCACTCTAGTGATGTGATTTTAGTTTGTAACAAGTTTGGTTTTAGTAGTGTGGTGGACTATGGCCTTAATGTGAGCATTTAGTTGCAAAAAATATGACATGCCATGTAAACAACTCGACTTATCACTAATTCGGTATGTTTACACGATGCGAGTCGTAAATATTTACCCCTTTATTTATAAACGTTGCTTAAAGTTAAGTAGTGATTAGCGACTGATTACCCAAAAATTTTTGATGTTTTAACGCCTCTTAACTTTAAACAACGTTTATAAATAAGAACTAAGGTGCTTACTAAAGACGTGTGAACGACTCATGATTAAGTTTACAGTATATTTAGCTAATTTTAGTACAATAGAGAGTTAAAAATATAATCAATTCATTCAGAGAAAGTTATTTATTTATTTCTATAAAATATTTAAATGTACACAAACTAAATATGTTTTCGACTCCATTAACCGACTTTTTACAAAAAAGAGGTGCGTATTTATATACAAAGAAAGCTATGTTTTATTCGACCATATCTAAATATAATATGACTATGCAACTTCAATTTTATTAGAAAAAAACCTTTCTTTCTTGCGATTTTAACGAATTTCTGACTTCGTCAGAAATATGTTCTGACATAATAGTCAAAAAAGCCAGAATTGTTCCCGAGATTCTTTTTTACGTATTTTTTTTCTTCAGATTTTCACATTACATAGTCTTGTTTTATTATATTTCTATAAGATTCAAATATTATACAGCCTCTATTCTATCGAATAAATACTGCTTACAAAAATATAGTAATAAATGCATTTTTATTATTAATTTATATTTTTCAATATGGCAACACAATATTCTTTATAGATGGCAATGCTAAAATGGTTTTCGCTTTGATAAAATAACTTTAAATATTACTTATTTCCTCGTACACAGTCTTCAAAAATTTTCAGAAATAACCTGGAATTCTGTTTAGTTCAAATAATTATCTGCGAATAGCTTTAAGCCACAATCTTATAAGTTTAAGTCTTTCGGAAAATGGTGGATGGGCTCTAGTTTCCGAACATTGAGGAACATAAAAACGAGTCATTTTCGCAAAACAAAATAAAAACCACCTCACGCCGTACATTAATAGCTTGTTTTGGAACTAGTTATGACAGCGCTATTTTGACAGTTACTTTCCCCATTGATAAACATTTGTGAAATGTATTGCAAAACAAGATGGCGGTGTTAGTTCCAATTTTGGCCACGCGTTGATTTAGGCCTGAAACTGCGTTAAGCGGGCGCCCGTAACGGGCAGCCGTCGCGTGTCTACGCGCGTGGACACGCTGGTGGGGTCCGTGGGAAGAATAAAGAAAGACAAGGTGGTGGGGATATTATTATTATTAGGACCCCGCGCGTGCCCCCGAAATGGATTTCATCACACGGAGTCGGGCCCTGTTGCGCGGCGCGGGGCCTGCCACCCCGCGACGGACGCCCGCGCGGGTCCCCGCGTCTGAGCACTTTTGTATGGAACCGCGCGGCCGTCCGCTTAACACAGGCCTTAGTCTTTGTACAGCTCTGCGATAAGTCGTTGTTATTTTAGGTCAACCAAACCAATGATAAGATGCTCGATAAGAATTCCAAGTTTTTACCAATAACATTGAAAAGGTCATTGATCGAAGTGAAAACCATTTTGACATTCAAACGTCTGTCAAATAAATATTTTCGACGCCTTTTATTCTAACGAGCTCGAAAGCTCATAGACTTGACGAGAGTAAGTTATAGAGTCACTGAAAGGTTTCCAATACGTATTTGTAAAGCCTTTTTTAATACACAGTGTTGCAGAAAAGATTGAATAATGCTTTAGAGAGTGATCAACACTAAAATTAGGTAATAGACTGTCAAATTTATGTCAAGTGATTTGGTTGTTATTTCAATCAGCCAATCACAGCAGTTAAGGCGGCTCGGTCCCTGGTCCGTCTATCGTCAACGCGAGCATGATTGATTCATCCAACGCAATGTTTGAAAAAGAAGCAAGAGTGAGACCGCGATAACATCGAACGGAAATTGTCGCGCGGAGATTTCACAAAACTTGTTCCATGAAAAACGTGTTTTTGAAAAAGCCTTACAATTTTTCTTTTCTGTCTTTCGTAATCTCCATTACATGTGCGAGGTTTCTATACAAATATTTTCTTTACTTTTTCGATGTATGCGTACATTATGAACGGCCAAAGTTCAGATAACATTTGTGCAAAAAAGCTGATTTTCAGACGTCTGTACCGTTTTTTTTTCACAAAGTTTTTTATTTTTATTAAATGTAAACCTAGATATAAACCACAAAATATCCGTTTATTCACAATATCTGGAAGAAAATTTGTTATGGCGCCATAATCACTTACGAGCGTTTGTATGGGAATTATAACGGGTTGGCCGCTCTTAACAGGAGTTTTGACAATCTGTAGCCTAAATTTTGTGATGATAAGGGCTGGTTTCTCGAACCAGCGCGCCTAAACGGCTGCGATTGGTTGAATGATTGATCAACAGCCAATCACAGGAGTTCACGCGCGCTTGACAATTTGTCACATTAATTTTTGAGATAATTTTCGTTCTAGAAACTGGCCCTTAGACTTTTAGAAACCAGGCCCTGCAGTCTCGACATAGATACCGACAAAAATCGGTCGTTAAGTCCAATCTATGTCAAATTTCTTTAATAGATTTTCAACCTTATGCTTTCGATATAAAGTTGAAAATCTATTAAAGGAATTTGACTACGATACGACTTAGCGACTGATTTTTGTCGCTATCTAATGTCGAGACCCAGGTGTTAAGCTGATATTAGGATTGATAAAATAACATAGGATTGAACGTTCATCTGCTCATTTCATCATTCGGTAAGCGAAGTGAATGATGCCGAAATCGGACAACACAAAATGAAACAAGTGATTTTTTTCCCTTTGATTCATTTTGCGTTCAGACGTCTCGACTTCTGAGTGAAAGATGTCGAATGAAAGGCAAAAATGAAGAGTCTGATATCTGCTTTAGTTATTAAAAGTTCTTTTTATTCACGTTTTTACATCTCCTAAAGTATTAATCTCCTTTTATAACTACAAAATGTCAAAGACAGACATCTTACCCTTTAAAATAGATAAAAGGCGCCCATTACCAAGCTCCCAAGAGTCAATATTTCAATATTAAGAAATATACTGAGATTCCTCGTAAAACAACTATCGCATGAGAATTATTCGTTTACAATATAATATAATAATACTTGGTCGATTTGATTTTGAAGCGGTAAAGATTTATTTACGTTGATAATAACATTACGCCTTTAAACCCAGATGGGGTAGTCAGAGGTATATGTTAAACACAAAATTCAACAATTTGATCTAAAGCTCTGGCCAAACTTAGGCGAAGCACGCGCGGTGTGCTGGACGAAATTCACTCGCGCCAACTGTGTCAACTAACTTGTATGGAGGTGTTCAAACTGTAGCGTAAAGTCGCGTGACATCCTAATAATTAGAGTGAGCAGTCATGTCCAGCATCCGCGCCTGATTCACATCAGTGGGTCCAGAAATTTATAGGAGGCGTGTCTATTGCCATTAACCAGCGGGGTAATTGCGTAAAACACTAACAGTAGGGATGGGTTTCATTTTGCCAGTTCAACAACATTCATTGCGTTATTTACGTTGTTGAGCAAACAAATTTTTCAAACATATGAAGCAATGGATTAGCAATAGGCTTCAAAATTATTCAGATTGTGACTGATAGTGTGTTACGCAATTAGGGTGCAGGTCAGGCATTTTAATTTACCTGGAACTTTGGTAATCATACCTCTATTTTAACCAGGCCAGGCATTTTAATTTACCTGTAACTTTTTGGTAACCATACCTGTATTTTCAATACCGCTTCAAACCCAATCAAATTGTGATGATTAACTGACGAAATAATATTAGTAAAAAAAACTGTCAATAAATAATATAACGAAACAAGTGACTTATTTATAATAACTATAATATATTACTTGTAAAATATACATACAGATAGGTAATTATCATGTTAGTATTTCCAGAAAGATAAATTAAATACACAACACATGACACCTGTAATCCCCGACGGGTTAGGCAGAGGAGTACCTAATAGTACACCCACATTTCGCCAGTTATGTTTAAGTCCCATGTAATAGGGGGCGAGGGGAGTCAAATTAAATTTGCTGGAAAAACTCCACAGACGTGATGGGTATCGATACCCAACAAGTCTCTGATAAATTAATTCCTGACCCTGCTTAAACAAATACCAAGGAGCTACAATTATTTACCCAGAATTATGTATATTAATACAAGTAAATATATCCTTATATAACTTAATATTAATATTTTCACAATAAAATGAGTTTCATTTTGTTAATATACAAGATAACAATTTAAATGGCTACTGTGGTGAGACTTTGGCGATGATACCGCAAGTAATATCGGTATTTCTTTTGTAACCAGATGCAGCTGAATTACAGTATTTTACATGGAGCGACTGCCATCTGACCTCCACAACCCAGTTTCTAGACAAATTAGGCGTCCTAAACTCTAGCGAAAAAAACTTACAATATTTTTTTTAACATTTTAGTTTATAGTAAATAGCGGTAAGCTTACCAATTTTTATTTTTCTAAATATTGTGACGATGTCACTTTATAATACATAAAATAACTCAAATATTTTTTCAGCAAACTTCACAACTTAGCTCATAATTAGTAACAAATCTCACCAAAAAAGCAAGCTCAATTAATATACAATATAATTTTGTGGTAATTGTAACCAATTCGTCATTATTTAAACATTGTGACAATTTCACCATTACATCAAAAATGCATAATTTACCAATTTTTGGTAACTTTTACAAACCTACCTGAGTTACAGGTATCACCTTTTGATCGCATAGCATACAATACATAATTTTGTTGTAATCATACCTTTTATTATTGTGACAATTTTACCAATACTTTTTTCTGATAATTTACCAATTTTTGGTAATTTTGGCAATCTTACCTAAGTTTACAGGTATCCCCGTGAGTCTCACCACAGATTATGGTAAACTTATTAATAGTTGGTATATCAACCGGTGTGTGGATGCGACTTTTGCTCGAAAATTGCTGTCATATCACGAATATTGTATGAAGGCGAGACCTTTTCCTTCCTAGAGAAAAAATGAGAAAGAAAATTATTAATATTTTGCACCAAATTACTAATAACCTGAAATAAACTGAAAATAATTTTTGATAAAAAAAAAATGATTCTTTAGTAAATTATTAAAGAAGATATACGTTATTTTTAATACAACACAAATTAGATAAGACCGAATTATATTTATCAAATCATTAAAAAAAAACCAACAAAAAGTAAGTTTCACATGACGGTATACTTGAATATACAATTTACAGGTATGAATACCAATATCAGGTATACCGCTAAGTGCATAGTTACCTCCAAACGACAAATACTACTACGTAACAAAATACACACAGAAATTTGTGCAAAACTAAAGTTATAATGTTATCTTTCACGATTTAAAGCCAATTTTACACAAAACAAAAAATCTAACAAAAAGTATTGAAGTGGCTTGGAAGATATCTTTTTACATCGCTCATTCTTTTTTTTTCACAGACATGTCAATTTTCGAGTGAAGTTAAAAAAATCATGATTCGTATATTATAATTATAACCCGTTCCATTAAAGAAATGTATTAAAAATAATAATCATTGTCTCTCACTCGCACATTGTACCGTGTGAGTGATATGACATGATAAGCTCCTTTGATTGGCAGCCATTTTCAATTCTTTACAGGCGCGGGTTATAACAAAAATAAATATAGAATAATCATCAATTTAAAAGCATTTTTTCCCCTTTATAAGTTCTTTTACATGATTTTTTTTACCCGTCTTTGTGAGAGAATCATCATAATCATTCTCATGCCAATTTATTTAGGGTCGCCGTAACATGACTTTGTTTTCCATACTTCTTTCGATTAGTCATGTCGGTAGTCTCGTTTTTACAACGAGACTGAGTCAAAAAATATCTCCCAAGCCATGTATATAACTTACCTATCAAAATTCCTATCTTCTCGAAACTCTCTCTCAGGACTAGAAGGTGACGGGATCGACTCCAGGTTGTTGCTACTCTTAGCCAAACTGAACCTCAGCCTCTGTCCCAAATCCACCGTATTCCTCCTTTCAAACTTCGGCAGCTCATCTTTCAGTCTCTCACAAGTCTCGATTTTATCTTCCCTATCTTTCCGTATCTTTATTCGAGTTAGCTGTTCGGGATTCGAACGGAAGGACTGTGAGCTATATTTTTCTCGGAGAAAGTTCCTGCGTTCTTCTTTGTATTTTTCTATGCGTTCACGACTGAGTTTTTTGTCACAGTCTAAGGAAATTAGGTTCTTGATGTCTGGGCGATCAAATCTCTGTATTAAAGAGATTTTGTTTTCCGATGTAGGAGTTATAATTACTTTGTGTTCATGGTCTGTGTTAAGGTTTAAGTCCGGCAGCTTTTTGCTTGAGGTTTTAACTTCTAAACTTTTTCTCCTGTCTACATTCGATTGGTCATTTCCAAATTCCTTTATAAACGCGTTTTCGTCTAACGATCTCGCGTTGTGTGAGTTTTTCGACAGTCTATACGACTTTGGGGATACAGTTGGAGTTTTATACTCGATTTTATTGATTTCTATAACTCTTTTTTCGTCTTTTCGTTCCAAACTTGGATATTTAATCTCAGCCTTGAATTTGTCGAATGTAAAAGCAGCTTTTTGCTCAGTAGGACTTTCAAATCGAATAGCCAGCTCTCTAACATTCATACTTTTAAAATTTCCATTCTCTGCCGCATCTTTAGAATTATCATCTTCATTAATTAAATCTTTATCACAGATCTTTAACGTATCCACATTAATATTTTCATAGTCGTTTTGTTTTTCAAACGCTATGTTTTCGTAATGTCTGTCTTCAGGTAGCAGCATTGCATTGACTTCATTTACACTTTTTTTGAAGAATTTTACTTGACTATAGACATCTATATCATCATCTAGATTGGTTTCTGTTGGTGTTTCGAGGATTATCAGGTCCTGGATATCATCAGGTTGGCAAGCCTGTTGGGTAGGCAGACAGGCATCAGTCTGTGGTATACTTGCATCTTCAACTATCGACAGATTCTTCTCCAGGTCAATATCTTCATAAACCGAGTCCCTATCATTAGTGGGAGTATCCTCATAATTCTTACATTTAGAAGGAGATCGGAATGTAATACTAATAGTAGATTTAAGAGGACTTTTTAAAGGACTTCCTGGAGAACTTTTACTGGTACTAGAAGACTGTAAGTTTATGTAATTCGGTCTTGTATAGTTGTAACATTCGTATAACTCATCTCCTTTCGTCAAACTGACATTTGAGTAACTCGAAGAGCTCTCGTGTGATGATGTCATAACTTTCATAACATCATTGTCATCTTTTTTCTTGTCAGTTTCGGAATTAGAGGAGTTTGACACAGCTGATAATCTATTCAAGTTGTGATAGCTAATATCAGTGGAGTGTAACGGACTGTGTTCTAAACTATCGTGAAGATTTTCGGCGAAATCTTTTAAATTTTCGTAGTCTGTGGCTTTAAGTTCGCATTTTAAGCATTTTTCTTGATCACAATTGTTGCAAACTTCACTTTTGATTTGGATAGTGTGTTTATTTGTCTCGCTGATTTCGGAGTCGCTTTCGAGCGGGTCGTATATTGGTGTTATAGGTGTTAAGGGACTAGAATTCATTGTGCTTGTGGTAAGAGTGGACACAGAGTTCTCATTCGGCCAGTCTATCTTTATTAACGTAGAGTGTCCATCTTTCCCATGCCAACTAAGTCGGTTGGTAGATTTGTCCGTGTCTAAGTGCATGCCGCTGTATCGAGTTTTCGACTTTCTCGGAGAGTTTCTTTCTCTGAAAGTGTTATATGTCAGTGTAAGCGGAAATTTAGGTTGTTATCACATTTAAGTGTGGTTATTTGGTGTTGTGGATTGATTACTATTTTCATATTAATATAGCGCTGATTTGCTGGATTCGTTTTCTCCTGTACGGATTGTTCAAGTAATTTGGTTTATATGTATTTGTGTATTAGTATTTATTCTTGTATTTTATAGTTATCTATTCTGTATGTTGCACCTGCCATGTTTAGTCTCTGCATCACCCTAACGTTGACTGGTAGAAAATGCCTCAGACATTAAGTCCGCCTTTGTACAGTACTTTTTCCTAATGCATAAAGTTTAAAAGAAAAGAAAACTTATTGATGTTGTCTATTTGCATTTTCTAAGTATGTTTTCTGGCGACAGGACTGGTGGAGTTTAGTTTATCCCGCGTTAAGAAATTTGGTAGGGGCAGTTGGTTGATTATAATTTGCATAGGAGTTGCCACATACTACAGCAAAATATATGTTGGTGTTGTACGATAATCCAATTTATGTTTGATATTTTGGCAAGTATGCATGTCATGGTATACATTATCATTCACATTATGTGAAATGGATCTAAGGATCAAGTAAAGTGTAAAAGTGATCTCATTTAACTGATTGCTTATCAAGTTTTGCGTATAGAGCTGGATGTTATCCCCAGAGTATATTCATAAGGAGGCAGAGACATCGACGTGCAAACAGTAACCATAAATTCAGCACACTATTCTAGACGCCCTAGCGTAGAAAATTGACGTCGGTTACAAAAAAAAAAATATGCTGTTTCATAGAAAAGTGTTTGTGTGTGTGTGTGTGTGTGGGTGTGGGTGTGGGTGTGTGTGTGTGTGTGGGTGTGTGGGTGTGTGTGTGTGTGGGTGTGTGTGTGTGTGTTTGTGTGTGGGGGGGTGTACGTATGTCAAGTCAAATAGTAATAAATCCACAACACCATTCTAAATAACTAATTAATAAAATACGAAGTAATAGTGGCTGCTCACACAATTTGTAAAATGTACGTGTTATTGAAAATGTGGTATTTATAATTATGAGAGTTTGTGATGTCTCCGTTTATTACGATTCTAAAGGAACGACAGTATTAGATCGGCAGATTAATTATGTATCGTTAATATGTGCTGGTAAAAACAGTAGTAAGATTTACGTAGGAAAGTATAAAAAAGTAGCTAACTAGCTTCAACTTTCTGAAGGATCGACTCTTTGAAAATTCAAAAGTAAATACTGACGGTAAATAGTTCAGCGTAGCAGAATCAGCCTATAATGTTCCCACTGCTGGGAAACAGGCCTCCTCTCTGTGAGAGGGAGTGGGCCGTAATCCACCACACGAATTCTTGGTTCTAAGACATGCCGGGTTCCTTACGATGTTTTACTACACCGTTTTTGAGAGCAGTGGTAATGAAATAATTTATACAAAGTAAAGCGCGTGTCTGGGTTGGAACCTATGACCTACAACTAAGTCGTGGCTGTTACCACTGGACCATCACTGCTGTACAAAATAGTCTATAAATATTATAATAAAAATAAACGTTTTGAAGTCGAGTAAAAGCGTGTGTTCCGTACATCTTCTTTTGGTAAAGTATAAAACAGAAAATACCGTCAAACGAAGTGAATAAGGATGCAGGGGTGAATCGAGACGAAACTTTTAAAGGGATTTTAACATTTAAATAATATAGTTTGTTGCCAAAAAGGACTCTAATGTGTTTACTGTATTATAATAAATGATTAAGTGCCCTCGTTGGCAACAAACGATACTATTTAAATGTTAAAATCCCTTTTAAAGTTTCGTTCCGATTCACCCCTGCATTCCTATTCACCCCGTTTGACGATATATTTACATTGTTTAAGAGTAAGTTCTATTCTAAAAGTTATTTACTTGTGGATTGTGTACTTTCAGTTCCTAAAAGGCAGTCAATGAATTTGAAGTCTTCCTTCTTTTTCTTTTTGGGTGGTAAATCATCAAATGACCTCTCCCGCTCTGGGCGGAGTGGAAGTGAAGTATTTAATTAATTAATTAATTATTATATTTATTATTTAATTATTAATTAATTATTTAAGTATTTAATTTGAAGTCATCCTGGGATAGAATATTACTCAGAACCGATTATACAAGACGCGACATCCTTTACTAAAAAATACCTCTACATATTTAATACTGTCGTTCCTATTTAATTAAATAACGTGTCTGTATGTCTACAAGATTTGCTTGAAAATAAGATATCTGAAAGTGAAATCAAACTTTTGTAATATTAATATTTCTGCCGAAGAAACGGCGTATAATCTGTACTTGATTCTGAAATACAAACATACAGACACGGACACAGAGCATTTCAAGAGAACACAGATGCCTATATCCTTAAATGTGCTGAAAAAATTAAAGCTGTAAGTTTACCCCACTACAATACACAAAACATTACAAACACATAGTTAATACATAGAATTTAATTAAAATAACTTATTCCCATTCGAAAACATTTTAAGGAGTACTGACGGCTTTCCTGTCAAACATTTTATTAGGTTAGTTCCACCAGTTTTGAATTTTATGGGTAACGAACGTGAAAAGGGTAACGAACGTGAAATGGGTAACGAACGTGAAATGGGTAACGAACGTGAAATTGGTAACGAACGTGAAATGGGTAACGAACGTGAAATGGGGTTCGAACCCGATAGGAGTCTAATACGGCGATAAAGTGCACGTAAATTAGAAAGAAAGAATTAAAGTTTATTTCGACACAGTTCGTGAAACACAAAATACAAAATAACAAAATAAAAAAGTGAAAGTAATGTTTTAACAAAATTGTTGTTGTGTGTGTGCCTCACGGCTGCGCCAAAAAGGTTAATTTCAGCATTAATGCCAGACAGGTGCTGTCTGACGCTGGTTTTCTAATGAACCCTCAATTAAGCCGTGAACACTCCTAAAATGTAAAACGGACAAATTCCTAACCCTTGTGAGTTTTACACACAATAATCCCTTTTAATCATAACCAGAGATCGGATATTCGGATGCATTTTTACCAAAAGTTGAGACGTTGGCTAATATGGAATGCGCTTTTGTATCGAAAACATCTAAACTTTAACTAACACACACCACCCCTCCTCCGTACACCCTACATACACATATTTGCATCGGGGTTTAAACATTAATTTTAAATAAATATGCGTCTGAATGCAAGTTATGCAATCCAAGAATCCCGGGGTTTATTTTTTTAACAACATTTTTTTCAGAAGTCGCTTCCATACTATACACCCGACTAATTATGCATTCCATACCCTGCAGTCTCGACATTAGACAGCGACAAAAATCGGTCGCTCAGTCGTATCGTTGTCAAATTCCTTTCATAGATTTTCAACTTTATTTCCAAAGCATAAGGTTGAAAATCTATTAAAGAAATTTGACATCGATTAGACTTAACGACCGATTTTTGTCGAGACTGCAGAGCCTGGTATTCCTAGCATATCCGGACATTTTATACTTTCCATAGCTAAAAATTAACTTTAGGTAAATATGCATCCGAATATCCGATCTCTGATCATAACACGTATCCTATAAACAGAACATATTACAGGCATCTCTTTCTTTTCAAACGCTCCGTGGGCATGTACTTCTCTTATATGACACATAACTACAACACACGTATGTATAACATACCCGTACCCCGCCGCAAATAAACCACATCGAATTTAAGAAAAAGTTCGTCTTTGTAAATCATCATCTCTGATACTCATACAGTATTTTTATCTGACGAAGCGACGCGCGCTTTACTTGTGGTTACCAAGTGTACAAACACGCTGTGAATGTGTGCGTAAGCGCAGGAGCTCTCGGTATCGTCCGAGATAATGGCGAAGTCGGAAGTGTGTGTTATGTGCTAAGTCTTCACGCACGCATTGACAACGTGTTTGTACACTTGGGTACCACAACTAAAGCGCGCGTCGCTTCGTGAGATAAAAATACTATATCTATGTGACAATCTCTTTCTAAACCTCATAATCTGCCTTCCTATCCCAACTATGTTGGGCTCAGCTTCCAGTCTAACCGAATGCAGCTGAGTACCAGTACTTTACATGGATCGACTGACTATTTGTCCTCCATAACCCAATTACTGGGTGGCACGATACCCCTCGGTAAGTAATCTCTTTCTGAAGTTCGATGAGAGATATGAACGACCGGGTACTGTATGTAAAGTCAGGGAAATTAATTGTTAAACAAATTGACTAGCAATTTATATGACATTCTGAGGAAACCGGCATGTCCTAGAACCAAAAATTCGAAGACATGACTGACATCTACCAACCCGCACTGGGCCCGCGTGGTGGGTTATGGCCCACGCCCTCTCACAGAGAGGAGGCCTGTGTCCCAGCAGTGGGAATAGGCTGATTAAGCTTACTGACATCGGTGAAGAGAAACATCGTGAAAAAACCTGGACTTAAGGTGCGATAAGAAGTAAATTTTTAGGTAATTGACAATAGCGCATCGCGGCAACAAATAAGGTTCAAGACAGCGATGCGTTTGATGTTAGTTGAATCGAATGAACACCAAAATAAAAGCAAATTTGCAGTTTAAATTAAATTTAAGTATAAATGCACGGCTCTGTGGAATAATTTTTAGGTATTTCTTTAGTTGATTGAATTCCCTTTACTATCATAAAAATATGATAGTTTACGCTCAAGATTTTGAGAATTATGCGACGGAAAATATTTAATTGAGCACTGGTTTACGATATTTTTTTATCATGATACTATTTTATTTTTATGAGATATTTTTAAATAAGTATTTTCTTTGAACATTTGACAATACACTCAATTTTTTTTTCTGGCTTGTAATATGTGCAAATACGCCTAAAATGTGCAACAAAAAACTGAGCGTTTTATGTTGTCCTAGGTTTGGGCAGCGCCTTATAAGTCTGAAACCGCCAACCCGTCTTGAGCAAGCGTGGTGATCAATGGTCGTGCCTTCTATGTATAAAAAGAGGCCTTTGCCCAGAAGTAGCACAATAATGAGCTGGTATTAATATTAAATTGATTACCAACTGAAATAATCCATATATTCAAATCCCAAATGTCATTCTTCGACAATTGTATGAAATGGCTATAACATGGCCAAAATGACGTAAGGTCATGTCAATTGGCTTAACAATATTAATTTCTCTGACTGTATAAGTAATAATATGTATGTTAGGTATAATATTTGGTATATTTACCTGAGTTTTACGCTGCCAAGGGAAGTTGGGAAGTCGGTAAGAGAAGTCATTGGACTGTCCCGGTCTGTGCATAGTCTGTGGACAATGGAATTAAGATTTATTTATGTTAGGATGGTATAAATGAGTGAGTGATTGAGTCTCTTAAGAGGGCGTACACCGGTACACTAGCGCCACTCCTTTAAAAAAAAAACACGTGTGGCACTCGGGGACTGCCGTGGTAAAGCTATTGCATAGTATTTTTTATCAACTTATGCAATTATAATTATTTATTTATGCAGTATTTTTTTTTCTTTGATATTAATTCAAGTACAGTCGTACCATATACATACACGTTAAGCGAACGCTCGGCCGAGCTACATGGTAGGCGGAGTGGGGGGTGTTAGGTTTTATTTTCGTTACGGAATTTCTTGATTCGGTCGCCACGCTCAAAGCCCGCAATAAAAGCTATACAATAGCTTAATATTATCCCGTGACTGAGAAGGAATTTTGAATAACGGCTCAATCAGCACCATCGGTAAGTGGGTGGGTGATAATTGATTAACGCCTTTGATACAACTTGCGAGGTTTTCGGAGAGCTCTGACGTCACTATCTGAACTCCGTTGTTTAAATTGATATTTATGATAACGCGAAATGAAAGGCGAGTAACAAAAGGTATTTACAAGGCAGATGTGAGTGGAAACGCCGAGAGGGGTCGCCCTAGGAGGACATATAGTGACCTTATTGGTGATGTTCTTCAGAAAGGTCAGGTGCGTAGTACTCGCAACCGGCGTGCGTGTATGACCAGATGTATGAACGTAAACGAGGCAAAAGGAGTATGTAAGGATCGTAGCAGGTGGCGTTCTGTAGTTTCTGCCTACCCCCATGGGAAGAAGGCGTGAGTTTATGTATGATAATGTCAGATGATGCTGGTACCTTAATGATTGGTTTATTGTTGAACCTTATTAGGTAACTTAGGTTGTTAAGATACTTTGATAACTTCTGTAATATTTTTATTACGTTACTAGCTTTTGACCGCAGCTTCGCCCGCGTGGATGTCGGAATTTATCCCACGGGAACGTACTACCGGGATAAAAAGTATCCTACGTGTTATTCCAGGTTATAAACTATCTGTGATCCAAATCCGTTCAGTAGTTTTTGCGTGAAAGAGTAACAAACATCCATCCATCCATCCATCCCCACAAACTTTGACATTTATAATATTAAGTAGGATATTTACCTCTTAGCTATATCGGTGTGCCTGGGCGAGGCGGGTCGCGCAGAATGTCGTTTCTCGGGAGGAGGGCGCGCGCGAGGTGACTCGCCGTCTATGTAGCCAATTTGAGAGAGTTGCTCTTCCAGGGCGAGGCGACGACTGTGGGAGAAATCATTGATTTTAGAAAGTGTAGGCAGCGAACAGTATAATCGACCTCATAATTGCTTCAACACTTTTGATACGCCGTTTCAAGCATAGTGTACGAGACGCAACTGTCAGTTGGTAGACATCGTCAAATGGAGTGAATACGGATGCAGGTGTGAATCGAGACGAAACTTTAAGAGGGATTTTACCATTGAAATAATATAGTTTATTGCCAAAAAGTACTCTAATGTGTTTACTGTATTATAATTTACGATTAAGTGCCCTTGTTGGCACCAAACTATATTATTTCAATGTTAAAATCCCTTTAAAGTTTCGTTCAGATTCACCCCGTTTGACGGTAAATTATTGGAAAAATAAAAAACAACCAGTAAAGTATAAAAATTTTTCGTTGGAAAAATCCATGAAAAACTCAACGTAAGGTTGAAACTATGTAACTGTCACATTGGTCTTGAAAGGAAAGTAGAACTTGTCTTTTTATGACGCGTAAGAAGAGACTTTGAACATTTGGGTGGTAAAGCAATTTATAATTCGACTATACAGGGTTGCAGGGGCATCGACGCGCAACTTGTTACCATGGATTCAGTACATGATTCTCAAGCCCCGTGAGTTGAAATTGTTCGTCGATTATTAAACAAAAATTCCCTGCCACCCTGTACCGTCACCAAAAGAGATAAGTAACCAGGGTCGTCAGATATAGTTGAAGTTTAATAAGAAACCGATGGATGTTTTCAAATGAAATTTAATTTGATAAATTAACTGTTTGTTTTCTATCAATTAAATTAATTTTATTCGAAAACATCCATCGGTTTCTTACTAAACTTCAACTATATCCAACGACCCTGGTTACTGATCACTTTTGATGAACGTCCATAGACACAGAGGTAACATGAACCAAATGAGTATTTCTTTTACAATGTATTTCTTTTGTAGGAAAATTCGTGAAAACAAAACGATCTACTGTAAAGATGATCTTGTTTCGACAGAACTCAAAAAACTCAAAACTCAGAGCATTTATTTCAATTAAACCATTTACAGGCACTTTTGAATTGTCAAAGAGTCGGTCAGTTAGTCAGAAAGTTGAAGCTAGTTGCCCATTCCAAAACGTAGATCTCTATGGAGAAGAACGGGCAAGAAACTCCAAGGACACTCTTTTTAAATCAAGATATTACAAAATCCTGGGTACATTATTCGTGTCGCTTCTATATGCGAGAACAATGAAAAAAATATATATAAAAAAACAATTCAAAATATAAGATTAATAATAAAAATAAGCCGTGGCAGTTAAGCGATGACCAGTCTCAACTGACGGCGCCCGTTCACGCATGACGCGTGGATCAGCATCATCCAGCTCAACCATTTTGTAGGGAACCGAACAGAAATAGAGTTAAACTATTGACAGGTTACAATTCTGTCGTTACTCTGCAAAAACTATTGTAAGAACTGACATATTTTTTACTAACAATATTCAACAATTCACTCCGCTTCTGTTTTACATTTCAAATTCAACTCTGCGATACGCTAAGTAGGATGTAGCGCATTTAAGGTTTCTGAAAGAATACTGAAAATGTCACTAAGTGCATAAGTGCTAAGTGCATATTACCCTATTGAATAACTATTTCATGAAATCATGACATTTGAGGCCAAGTCTAACTTAAGGAGTTGTATTGCTGATTCTAATGATTATAATTCTGTAAAGCCATATTTGTTACGGCCGCGAATTATATTTTAATCAACATACAATCTGACAGGGACCTGCAAATTGCAAAAAACGTAAGTATTTGCGAATTTCGCGGGCTATCCGAGCGCATCCCTCTTAAAAGTAACCATCAAACAAGTGTTATAACTACTGACCGTTCCGCCAATTCGTTAGCTTGGTGTATATCAACACGTAAATTTCTACGTGGGCTCGGCTCTGCACTGCATAGTACGGATTCAGGTGGCGTCGAGCATAGAGAGTCACCCTGTAACAATGGGAATGTTTAGTTAAAATATTTCACGTTTCGCGTCTTAAAAGAAACGCAAAATGTATGGAATAAGTTTTGTTTGTAATTTGTGGCTTTTTTGTACTCTAACCTCAGCTGGTAAAGTATTTTAGCCCTAAGAAACTGCATCGATTGGCATCATATAAAAAAAATAGTAATTTCATAAAAAAAAAATGTTTTGAAAAAGAAATACGTTTTCGTTAGACTGTTACATTTTTCTAAAATCTTCGAATGCAGATTAGCTATGAGTTTAAAAGTTTTGGATGGTGTCCTCAGAACGTTATCCTGTAGGTTCAATGGTTGTTACTGCTCCATTTCAAATTACACAGGGTTGTAAGGGGGGCTACCGTTTTTATGCTCACCAGTTGGCGCCACTGGCGAGTAAGGTCCCGTCAGTATTTTTATTTGATGTTTTGGATATGTTTAAAGTTCCCTTAAATTCATAATATGTTTATTTTATTACATTTTAAAACCTTTGAATATTTAGATTATAATGTTCCTCAAATAGGCAAGCAGGAAGCAGACAAATATTATTCTTTCTTAAGTGCTACCAAATTAGATCCTAACTTTTTACTTAAAATTGTAAGCCATAATTAATCAGGAATAGCACAACCATTACAACAATTATGAATCATTAGTTAAAATCCGTGATAAAAAATCCCGCAAACAGTGAACGTTCAGTACATTTGACATAAATGGAGACCTTACTCTACACTAGCGCCTCTAGCGGCGAACTCAAGCGCAGTAGCCCTCATTGAATCATGCGGTCATTCCGCATGAATAGATACCTGTGCATGGTTGATCTGTAGCTGCGTATCATCCTTGTAGCAATATGTTACCCCTACTAATATTATAAGTTTAGTATGGATTGAAGAATGGTTTGTCTCTGTCTTGTTACCTTTTCACGCCTGCACAGGTTTTGAAGAAATTTGGCACTCAGGTAAACCATGACCTGTACCTTAATTGCATAACACACAATCTGAATAATTTTGAAGTTTATTGCTAATCCATTGCTTCATATGTTGGAAAAATTTGTCTGCTCAACAACGTAAATAACGCAATGAATGTTGTTGAACTGTCAAAATGAAAGCCATTCCTACTGTTAGTGTGTTGCGCAATTACCCCGCTGGGTTAAGACATAGGATACGTTTTATTTTACTAGACGTCTCTGGATAATTTCCGACCTCCCTAAGCTAGTGGAATGTCTGGAACAGACCTGCTTGTTGTTGATCTGTAGCTGCGTGTCGTCCTCCTCGCTGAACATGTGATGGTCCCTCTCTTGCGGCGACAGGCGCAGGCGCATGTCAGCCAGCTCCGCCTGCCACGGCTCGAAGTACGAGTCGCACGATGAGGATCTGAAGACAAATGTGGGGATTATTAATAATGAACTGGTAAACGTGTAATGCTGAATAAAAGGACACTTGTCATTTTGTTTTAATACCACAAATTCGATTTCGTAATAATCTATAGGTACTCATATTAGTCCGTTCCTGCAAAAGCATCTGATGAAAATTTTAACAAATGGATCAAAATACGTACCCGTGGATGAGAATTTGTAGTGCCAATTACAAATTAAGTACTTTGATTTCATTACTTGAATACTTAAACCTGACATTTTAATTCTGAATCACCTTAAAGATGTTTTTCATTTGACAATTGAGGTTAATTTTGTAACCTTAAGTTTCGTCCATGATTTTACAAATACAATTTAATAATGTTATTCGAACAGTAATGGGTGGAAAAAAATCGTTAGATATAAAGTTGAATTCTATAACCAGATTAATTCAACAAATTTTCAAACTTTTAACGTTTTAAATACGAGGCTTTGGGCTACTTTTTATAAGTGTATGTATTTTGTAAAAAAAATCGTAATATACGTCATAACTGAACAGAATAAACAAACTTTCTTTTTCTTTCTTTCTTTCTAATTCCCTTTAGTAAGTGATTGCGTAAGAATTTGTTCGCCCCCGTCCCTGAGTTTGTTTCGCCATTTCTTCTCAGGGGTAGTTAGATAGGAAATGTCGCCTCCATTTAGCTTATTTTTTTTTTTACCTGTTAGTAGTTTATGAAACTGCTAGTTATGTGCAGTTTCATACACTACTTTATCTACCCTCATACATTGGGATCGAACCTACTAAATAAAATATCAAAGTTTTTCACAAAATTCAGTACAACGAAACGTATGAATGGTGTCAAAACCCAGCACTTCACCGCACATGCGCTAAAGCGGGCGCTGCCACAGACAAGTAAAAATTGAAATAAGAACTTTTTGTAATGCTATATTAGAAGAAAAATAAATTGATGGAAACTCCTTGGTGATATTAACTTCATGGATTTGTCCTGTATCGTATTGGTAAAACAAATGTTTTATAACAATACTTTGTTAGAGAAAAAGTGTTATAATATGACTATATTTTTAAATTTCGGTATTGTGTTTATAAAGTATGTCAATATAAACTCCCTTTGAAGTTTATAATTCGAATTTTACGATATGAGAGTAGATAAAAATGATTTCGATATCTGATTTACGTAATAAATAATTTCATTTCATTTGACCTGAACTGAGTTTTTTTATACTTTCATCAGAAACTTTTGGTACAGACTACAGTTACAAATCGCGATTAATACTTCACTACTATACCCTAATTACGTAACACACTATCTATCACAATCTGAATCATTTTGAAGCCTATTGCTAATCCATTGCTTCATAAGTTAGAAAAATTTGTCTGCTCAACAACGTAAATAACGCAATGAATGTTGTTGAACTGTCAAAATGAAACATGGGTTTCATTTTGACAGTTCCTTTTGTTAGTGTGTTACGTAATTACCTCGGAGGTCTAGAATAGATATTTATTTGAGTGAAGGTATTTCTAAAATCACCAAGCTTGGCAGTTGGATGGGTGATTGAGTTATTTGTATAAATCAGATTCATGCAGTGTCATGCACTCTTTTGATGTAATATCTATACAAATAAATAAAATTGAAGTGTCCGTTTGTAATGTCAAAATAACAGCTTTTTGCTAAATGCATATGAATAAACGGTAGTAAGTATAAACGGTACTTATAACAAAAAAAAACTTTTTTTTTTTAATTTTGTCTGTCTGTTTCGGCTAATCTCCGAAACGGCTCGACCGATTTTGACAGGACTTTCACAGACAGATAGCTGATGTTATAACGAGTAACTAAGGCTACTTTTATTTTAGAAAAACAAAAAAGAATTAGTAGAGAGACAAATTATTGTTTTTCGGACATCCACGCGAACCAGGTCGCGGGCACAGTTAGTCTAAACTAACAATGTATAGAGAAAATATTTGATTTTTTTGTATGTTTGTTACGCTTTCAAGCTAAAACGGCTGAACAGATTTGGATGAAATTTGGCACACGGGGAGACCATAATCTGGGGATAAGGACAGGATACTTTTTATCCCGATATTCCGACGGGATCGAGACTTATGCGGCTGAAACCGCGGGGCGCAGCTATAAGTAATTTTGGGATCCGTTAAAATAATGGCCTATTTATTCACACCTCCCCCCTTTCAAATTAGCTCTGATTAAAACAATTCTGATGTTGTTCTATAATAGAGTTTGAATTTTTTTTTTACCTGCGACGGCCAGCCTAATACTAAGGACAGGCACACGCCAGAATGTGTCCTAGGCCATATAACGTCACAGAAAAATCCAAAATGGCCGTCATCATACTGTAAAAAAAAAGCACCGAATGCATGCGTTTTAGAAGTCTGTTGAAAATGCCAAACACTACTGTTAATTGTTTTTCTTGTTATGTTATGTCCTAACAGTTGACAAATTCTACATGGTTACCTTAAATCCACTTTCTCACAAGGCGACAAGAGTTGCGCAACTGTTGCCGGCAACATCGCGCTCTGTTGCCAGACATCGATAGATGAGCGGCTTCTTAAAACAGAAAACTAACATACAATTTGCGGTTCCAGTGCTATTGTGGACCGTATTGAAGAAATGCCCTTTTTTACTCGACTGCGGCGGAGGCCACAATGAGGGTAAGTGGCCACTTTCGCCTATAGACATCTGTTATACCAGAGGCATCTCAGGGTGTTGCCATCCTAGTATAATAAGCCTATAATGTCCCCACTGCTGGAACACAGGCCTCCTCTCTGTGAGAGGGAGTGGGCTGTAATCCACCACGCGGGCCCAGTGCGGGTTGGTAGATGTCACACGTCTTCGAATTTTTGTTTCTAGTACATGCCGGTTTCCTCACGATGTTTTCCTTCACCATTTTCACAGAAGTGGTGACGAAATAATTAACACACAGTAAAGCGTCTGCCTGGGTTCGAACCTACTGGAAACTGCTGCGACTTACGAGTTGTATAGGATAACTCGTAGGTCGCAGCCGTTTCTATTGGGCCACCGTTGCTCACGGCCACTGCAACTGCCATCACAGAGACCAAGCTGAAATGTTTCCATCTGCCTATTTTTTTATACCTTCAAACCACAAAGAAATGCTTGACAGCAGAAATAGTTACTTCCCCGGAAGAACTGTTTTACAAACACCACTTTCTACTTCCTTTCCGTTTCCTGCTCGTTCTTCTCCATAGGAACCTACTACGCTTTGGAATGGGCAACTAGCTTCATCTTTCTGACTGACCGACCCCTTGACAATTCAAAAGTGCCTGTAAATGGTTTATTTGAAATAAATGCTTCGAGTTTGAGTTTTATCGCTAATAATACTGGGGTACTGTATCACTTAGGTTCCCAATCTCATCTACAATCACCAATTTATTTGCCAAGCGTGGTGATAATATCAACTAAAATAATAATAAAGAAAAATACTGATTTTCAGTCGCTTATGACTCCTGTATAAGTAATAGGTTCTAAATCATTTATCGTTATCGTCGCTTGGATACATTTCTTCCTCTTACTGCCGCACTCAAAGTCGTTACTTACCAATACTCAAAAGTAAACTTTAATTGACGAGTAAATATTGGCTATGGATTTTGACGCACCACTACTTCGCCATTACTTTCTTTTTTATTTTGTTATTTGTATTTTGTATTTCACGAACTGTATCCAAATAAACTTTATTCTTTATTTCTTTCTTTATTTTCTTTTTCTTCCCAGCATAAACACCAAGTGAGACGGTTTTTTTTTTTAAATTTGCCCATTGAATGTGCTGTATTTTTATGGTAGGTGGTCACAAGCGCCTATTGACATCTGCGATACTAGAGCAGTCGCAGCTGTGTTACCTACCCCCTTCGAAGACTTATAGCTCAATTAGATTTCCTAGCTTAACCGCTTACCTGGTGTGATGTTTAAGTGGTATGGCGGCTCGGTCGGCAAGCGGAGCGAGCGTGTCACTGTCAGAAGCGAGCGATTCACACGACTTCACTGGACGTAGGCCGAGACTTGTCGTGCACATTGGGATATCCTGTTGAAAATTGTTTTTTGTTGTTTATAAGTTAGACATAGCTGGCGAAATCTGGTTGTTGTAGCGTTGTGAGGACTCTCAACGGTAAATAGTATTTCTCAATTAGTAGGTTGCTATTTCGCTAAGCACAACACTAAAATCATGGAACAACATTAATTTTCTAAGAATACTCGGCCAGTTGAACTTCCGCTCGTTTAGCTAGCAGACCTATTCCCTGACCCTCAGGATTCTTTGTGTCCCGACCAAGAGGGTTCGACGTCCAGACTGAGGACAGTGAAATTAAATATCGCACGCTGAACCAATCTGCTCGCTGCTCCGAACGGCGCGCAGACGCATAGCTGACCTGAGTGACCAGGCCGCGCGTGGCCAGGCCGCGCCAGCCCCACGTGCGCGGTACATACCTGTGGCGGCGTGGGCGTGCGCGGCACGTGCGGCGCGGGCGGGCGGCGGCTGCGCGCGCGCTGCTGCTTGCTGCGCGTGACCAGGCCGCGCGTGGCCAGGCCGCGCCAGCCCCACGTGCGCGGTACATACCTGTGGCGGCGTGGGCGTGCGCGGCACGTGCGGCGCGGGCGGGCGGCGGCTGCGCGCGCGCTGCTGCTTGCTGCGCGTGACCAGGCCGCGCGTGGCCAGGCCGCGCCAGCCCCACGTGCGCGGTACATACCTGTGGCGGCGTGGGCGTGCGCGGCACGTGCGGCGCGGGCGGGCGGCGGCTGCGCGCGCGCTGCTGCTTGCTGCGCGTGACCAGGCCGCGCGTGGCCAGGCCGCGCGTGGCCAGGCCGCGCCAGCCCCACGTGCGCGGTACATACCTGTGGCGGCGTGGGCGTGCGCGGCACGTGCGGCGCGGGCGGGCGGCGGCTGCGCGCGCGCTGCTGCTTGCTGCGCGTGACCAGGCCGCGCGTGGCCAGGCCGCGCGTGGCCAGGCCGCGCCAGCCCCACGTGCGCGGTACATACCTGTGGCGGCGTGGGCGTGCGCGGCACGTGCGGCGCGGGCGGGCGGCGGCTGCGCGCGCGCTGCTGCTTGCTGCGCGTGACCAGGCCGCGCGTGGCCAGGCCGCGCGTGGCCAGGCCGCGCCAGCCCCACGTGCGCGGTACATACCTGTGGCGGCGTGGGCGTGCGCGGCACGTGCGGCGCGGGCGGGCGGCGGCTGCGCGCGCGCTGCTGCTTGCTGCGCGTGACCAGGCCGCGCGTGGCCAGGCCGCGCGTGGCCAGGCCGCGCCAGCCCCACGTGCGCGGTACATACCTGTGGCGGCGTGGGCGTGCGCGGCACGTGCGGCGCGGGCGGGCGGCGGCTGCGCGCGCGCTGCTGCTTGCTGCGCGTGACCAGGCCGCGCGTGGCCAGGCCGCGCGTGGCCAGGCCGCGCCAGCCCCACGTGCGCGGTACATACCTGTGGCGGCGTGGGCGTGCGCGGCACGTGCGGCGCGGGCGGGCGGCGGCTGCGCGCGCGCTGCTGCTTGCTGCGCGTGACCAGGCCGCGCGTGGCCAGGCCGCGCCAGCCCCACGTGCGCGGTACATACCTGTGGCGGCGTGGGCGTGCGCGGCACGTGCGGCGCGGGCGGGCGGCGGCTGCGCGCGCGCTGCTGCTTGCTGCGCGTGAAGAGGCCGCGCCAGCCCGACGGGGAGCGCTTGAGGCCGCGTTTGCCTGGAGACAAACACAATGATATTCAAGGTGTTATTAAAATAACCCAAAACCCTAAGAGATCATTGAATTCATCATTATGAACAAATTATATTAAGGAACTAAACATGACATCGCAAAAAACTGTCGTCCCATAAATTTTACGTGAACATGCACAGATTTATAGTAAACAAAAACTAAAGTCTATGTCTATTTATGTTACCAATATATTTTCAGACGATAAAATAACGTAGCACATTCGTCAGTTTTTAGTATTTAACCCCCTTCCTTGTAAAAAAAAAGAATTATTCAAAATTAAATAACATCTACTAACCTGGAGCAGGTAAATCTAGTACGGTGTGATACTGCGGCAGATTGTTAGGACCCGATCCGACCTGCAACAAGACATATATTATTTCGAAAAAAAAATCCCAAAAAAACCATCAAACAGGCGGTTTTAGTAGGTGTAACTTAAATATTCACCAATCTGATTTCGATTTGGAAACCGTTTGTTTACGGAGTATAAAAATATTTGGAAATAGACCATTACTGTAATCTAAAGGTGAATGTCCACTGGTCCGCAGCGGCTGCACGCGGGTTACGCAACGGGTTTTGGTTTGCTTTGTATGGATTCATATAGCACTGCGTTCACTATCGGTACCGCTCGCACCAAGCGCACGGTCATATAAGAACAAAAAATGCGTTGCATGCCGGTGACGTCATATGTGGAGATTTTAATATTAATTTATTGGAAAATAACTCGAATACTGTTAGATTATTAACGGGTCATTTGATTTGTCAAATGTTTTTATTGAACCAACCCGAGTGACCGCTTCTTCTGCCACTTGTATAGATAATAGTTTTAATTGTGATTATTTACACAAACAAATTGTAAATAAGTTGCCATCTGATCACAGTGGCCAAACAATAACATTTTGCTCCTACATACCTTTACAAAAAATTCAAATAAGGTTTAGGCCAATTAGATGTAAAAAATTAAAGAAATTAAATAATTCTTTAGCCAGTACGTAATGTGATCAAAGTTTTAATAATATAGGTGACCCAAATGAGTTCTACGCCGAGTTCATTTCACTATTAAACACGCAATTTAATGACACTTTTCCACTAAAGACTAAAACTATCTACACAAAGTTTTTATTGTCAATTCTGCCAGTTCTCAATAAGGTGTTTGAAAAGTTAATGCTTAATCAAATGTTACGTCACTTTAATAAAAAATCCATATTTCATGAACAACAGTACGGTTTCACCAAAGGGCGTTGTACCACTGACGATGGTGTCATTCTAATAAAGAACATTTTTAACGCCTGCGAAGGAGCACAAGATGCCATTGGAATGTTTTGCGACCTCTCTAAGGCGTCCGATTGCGTAAACCATGAGACACTTCTGCTGAAACTAGAGCACTATGGGATTAGGAATACAGCTCTTGATCTACTAAGATCATACCTGAAAAACAGAAAGGTTAAAGTTCAAGTAAACGACATGAATTTATTAGGGTCTGAAATGACAATGGGCGTTCCTCAAGGTGCGATATTGGGTCCATTCCTCTTTTTAGTTTACATTAATGATTTACCCCAATTACTGCAGAATCAACCGAAGATGGTGTTATTTGCAGATAAAACATAATTGATCTTTAAAGTAGACCGCCGGTCACAAAATCTTGACGCTGTGAAAACTCTATTCTTCAGGTCAAAGATTGGTTTATGGTAAATAATTTAGTACTAAATGAAAACAAAACCAAATGCATTACATTTAAATTACCTAATGTTAGAAGTTGCGAATGTGACATCATATTGAATGGAGAAAAACTAGAATCTATTAATCAGACGGTTTTCCTGGGAATCACGCTAGATGAGAAATTACAAAGGGGGCTGTAAATGGGGGATGAAAATATTATGTATTATAAAATAAGTGATAGACATAATTTTAATACTAGAAATAAAGTTAAAATAGCTCAACTATTTTTTAGATTATCTAAAGTACATACATCTTTTATGGGGTACTGTGTTAAATGTTACAACAAAATACCTTGTGATATATTGCAATTAAATGAAAGAAAATTTAAAACTCATATAAAAAGTGCACTTTGTAAACAAGCATATTACAAATTAGAGGATTATATCCTAGATAAGAATGCTTGGAAACATGCTGGTCCTGCTCCATAGGACAATCTAGAGTCTAGACAAAATCCAACTGGTTGCTAATTTAATTGTATAATTTATAATTTTTATGACATAGATTTTTACATTATGTACTTAACTACTTTAACTTACACACAAAATTATTACTTGTTAACATTTATGAAAAATCATCTACTTTTCAATATTTGTAAATATGTGAGCACCGTGTATCTATCACATAATTAATTTACCTGTCATTACATTATATTTAATTCGTTTTACCTATTGTGGTATAGTAATTTTATTCTAGGTGCATCGTCTTCACATATAATTATATAATTAATGTGTATCTATATATTGTAAAACATTTTAAAAGAGTAACGGTGGAATTTCTTACAATATATAAATACAATAAGTTATAAATACAACATGTATATAAGGGATTTATCTCGGTGGATTTAGCAATGAACCACACACGGACTCAATAAAACAGTTTGTATTTCTGTGGCTTGATTAAACACAAAAGATGGCGTCCGTCGCACGATCGCAGCGTGAGCGGTGTTAGGTGCAGAGCGGGGGATCGACTGGCCACGCGAGCGAGCGCTGGCGACGCGAAGCGAGTAAAGTATCTTTGGAGCGGCGGGTACTGCGTGAACTAACTTTGACGCGGCGACGCGGACGCAACACAACGCTACACATGTACAATTATTCTGATGAGTGTATAATTATTTTGGAACTTAAAACGTTGTTCTTTAGGCACCTAGGTATAGATTGAGTTTATTTTATTTGAAGTTAACATATTTTACTTGGTACTTAGTCATAGGGTCTAAAAATTATTTTGTTGGGCATTTAAATTGTAGCCATATATTATTATACCATGGTGGTATACAGAACCGTGCGATTACGATTTAAGTACTTATTTAGTATTGTAATTTGCTTGTTGTAGAGATTATATTTTGGTCAAATATTTTTTGCCATTTTATTTATTTTTATTGTGATGATCATTTATTTGTATCTGTGGGTTTTCTATTTTGACTAAAGTAATAAAGAAAGAAAAGAAGGAAAGAAAACATATTTATTGGGACTCGCACAGGATTATCACAAACTAAACTAGATACACTCATAAAAACGAAAAATAAAGAAATGTATATTTAAAATTAGTAAAATGAAAATAACAACAAAAAGTCCCGTAAAAGGCCAAAAGGCCCCTATCTCAGCATGATGCCGCGACATTTAAAAAAATAAGTGTCGCAGCGCTAATAATAGTGCTATAGAGGTATGAGGAACAGGGTGTAAAGTTCACTCATACTCTATAGAAAAGGGAGGATCCTCCGACCAGACGGGTGTTGTGTCTGGTGGGCAACTGCCCAACGATTGATGTCGGGATGTTGTATATATGCTAGTTGCGCGGTAAACTCTGCTTGCGCGATGCAGGATTTTGCGTGACGTCAGTGTGACGTGTAGCTCGCATGTGGCGATTGTAGATACCGCTACATTGCTAACAAGACTAACCTCGATGTACTTGGGCCTGAGGTGCGAGGAGGGCCGCAGCTGCGTGTTGGCGGCCGCGGCGGCCGCGATGGCGCCCGACGCGGGCGGCAGGCGCGGGCTGCGCGCGGCGCCCGGCGCGCCCGCCTGGCCGCGGCGCCGGGCTTCTTCCAAGCTGCGGGCACACGCACGGACTTATACTTGGGAACTTTGCGACGTAAATGCTCAAGATTATTTAATGCAGGACGTAGAGACATATTGATGTAACCAGTGCACCAATTCTAATTATTATTATTTAACACTGACATTTATTTACAGATATATCTTGACATTCTCATTCGATACATGACATTTCTAATTTTAAATATACTATTGACATTATTATTTTTCATAGTAAAGTTACTAAATAATGCACGAAATAAACTTTTTATATATTGTTCTTACTGTGACATTTATCCACAATTGTATCTTGACAATATTATTTAACAAATGACATTTTAAAGTTCAATTCTCTATGTTACATTATTGTCAACTTCATTTAGTATGTTTTCCTTGTTATTTGCTACGGTGAAATAAATAAACTAAATTGTGGTATTAATTATAAATATTTTTTGCAAAAAAATGGATTATAATAGTAAAATTTGTAATTTGCATGCCTTTTTTTTTTTGGTGGGAAATCATCAAATGACCTCTCCCGCTCTGGGCGAAGCGGAATGGCGTGTCAAACTCTTACTGACTAAAACCCACCCGAGTTCCTCCAATTGCCTGTGTGCCAGGGCCACGGTAACTCTTTCGAACAATCCGCAGCCCCGGCAGGCATCAGTCCTATCGGACCCCGTCAATGGTGCTGACATCTCTTTATGGCGCGCGTGGAACACGACGCGCCATCGACCCGGGCCTGGTCCTTACCGGACGGCGAGCTGCACATTGCTCGCCGTCCGCAAGCCCGCGCCTACGGTGTCGGCAATCGACTCCCGACGCCCAGGATGTCTCCTCCTGCGGCGACTAGGGGCGCGAGGGCGCAGTGATTGCCTCTCCCTCTCGCGCTCCGCCTCCTCCTTCGCGAGCATTACTGCTTCGCAGAAGGAGGTGACGGCTTCCCATTCCCTCTCGCTCCGTACCATGGCCTGAACCAGGGCCGGACGCGAGAGGTCGCCGCCGCCGATCGCCGCCACGAGGACACGGCGGTGCTCCGCCCAAGCCGGGCAGACCTCCACCGTATGCTCCACCGTGTCCAATATGCATGCCTCAAGGTGTAATATGGTTGGACTGTGCTATACTTTAAACAACCTATGTAACACCCTACCACGTCGCGTATACTACTTAAAACATAATACATATTCACTAACTATACTCAACGGGCTATCAGCGCCTTGCGAGTCCAATATAATAACGGGTTCAGGATGTTGATGGGGCTGCCCCGTTTCTGCAGTGCATCAGGTATGTTTGCACAAGCACACATCGATGGCTTCCACGCCATCGTTAGACAGAAATCTGCCTCTTTGCTCTGCAGAGTGCGGGAAAGCTCCAACTCCATCCTGAAGACCATAACGGGGAGGTACGATTCTCCTTTGTTAAGTGATGTTGTTCGAAGATCCATTATGAACAACAGCCTGATTTCCAAATAAATAATAAGTTTTAAAACTCAAAATACCTCTTTTTTCAGATACAGCAAAACACGTTTTACTCTTTTTGTATTTGACCGAATCAAAATTATTGTTGTACTAAGATATTAATTTACTCCATTAATATCTTAGTAAAATAATATAGAACATCATACAGATTCCGATAATCACAATAACTGGATTTTGGATTATTTTGAGTTGTGCCACCCTTTATCTAGGTGTGCGATATTATAAGTTATCTTTTTGTTTACTAACCCATATAGATGTTGCTTATCCGAAGTAAAGATACTTTTTTTAAGCTATTGCATAGCTTTTATCGCGGGCTTTGAGCGGGCGACCGAATCAAGAAATTCCGTAACGAAAATAAAACCTAACACCCCCCACTCCGCCTACCATGTAGCTCGGCCGAGCGTTCGCTTAACGTGTATGTATATGGTACGACTGTACGAAGCTCGCACGGATCGAGACGAGCTGCTCCGAAATCGGACGAATACGTAAGCAGATTGCATAAGTTGATAAAAAATGCTATGCAATAGCTTTACCGCGGCAGTCCCCGAGTGCCACACGTGTTTTAATTCTTTTTTTTATATAATATGTGTTTATTTTTATATTTTGGTATGCTGCACTGGTTGACGTCATGACGTCAACGTTGGCTATCGTCCCGGCTGTCATTCGTGGATTTTTAACAGTCGTTACGGGTAGTCAGAAGCCCGAAAGTCTGACAACCAGCCTTACCAAGGGGTATCGTATTACGCATTAACTTGGTTGTGGAGGTCAGATAGGCAGTCGCTCCATGTAAAATACTGGTATTCAGCTGCATCCGGTCAAACTGGAGACCGACCCCAACTTGGTTAGGAAAAGTTTAGGCAGATTGATTTTTACCATCATCATTGGCAGTCTTGCCCCCCCCCCCCCCTGCTGAGTTTGAACCTCCTCCCTTCTGTGCCATGTTTATTGCCTTGATTATTATCATTAGAACCAGAACATCAGGCATAAAATTAATAAAGAACATCAAAAAAATAAGCCATGTCACAAGTCTCGGCTTTTATTTCTTTCTTTGACGTCACTGGATATAAACCTACTAATATTAAAACTAGTTTTTGCCCGCGGCTTCGCTCGCGTTAATTTAGAATTTGACAATCAGTTCGGGTTGTTCGGGGAATTATAGTTAGGAGGATGAAAAACCGGTCTATCGACACTCTAGACTCGCAAAATGTATTAGGTACTTAAATAAAAAATAAAAAAAACTCTTAACACACTACTAAAGTTTCTACAATAATATAATTCAATCATGATTCGAAAGACACGTGGCGCCATCTATTATCATAAGAACGTTATTGTTGTTTTCCTCCGGAACAGTACTTTTTTTCGGGATGAAAGGTACCCTATGTCCGTTTCTGTACACCTGACATCGTATATGCAAAATGTCAGGATGATCGGTTCAGTGGTTTAGGCTTGACAAGGTAACAAACAAACTTACTTTCGCATTTATAATATTAGTTAGGATGTGAAAGTTTGTGAGGATGGATGGATGTTTGTTACTCTTTCACGCAAAAACTACTCAACGGATTTGGATGGAATTTGGAACACACATAGTTTATAACCTAGATTAACACGTAGGATACTTTCTATCCCCTTAGTGCGTTCCCGTGGGATAATTTCCGACCTCCACGCGGGCGAAGGCGCGCGCAAAAGCTAGTGACATAATAAAATGGTTGGGTAAAAATAGACAAATGAATAGTGAATTTTACCTCAACAACTTAGTAGGCGGGTTGATCGGCAGACTCTTTGGTCGGCGACACGACTCATTGCCGCGGAGTTCCACTTGTGACTCGCAACGCTCCTGAAATAAAAATATTAAAATCATAATAAATTTCATTGTTTTATAGAGGTATGAGGAACAGGGTGTAAAGTTCACTCATACTCTATGGAAAAGGGAGGATCCTCCGACCAGACGGGTGTCGTGTCTGGTGGGCAACTGCCCGACGTTTGATGTCGGGACGTTGTACATAGGCTAGTTGCGCGGTAAACTCTGCTTGCGCGATGCAGGATTTTGCGTGACGTCAGTGTGACCTGTAGCTCGCATGTGGCGTTTGTAGATGCCGCTACAGTTTCATACTTTTTAGATGACTTTTTTTTTTGGTAGTCTGATTACAGTTTTTTTTTTACTTATTTTTTGTATATATTTACATAATATAAAACCCATATCCACCTGGAATGATGTCACTTTCAAATAGGGAGAGAGTTCTTTAAATTGGAGCTGTGGTTCCGAAAATTACCCTCCACACACACGAACTAACAAAATTCGCTCTCTATCTCGATAATATTCAAAATCAAAATATTTTATTTCACATAAACCTACATGGGCACTTATGAAACGTCAGAAGCTAGGAGCACGGTTCCAATTGGTCCTTTCCTATGGAGACGAGCCGGCAAGAACCTCCACGGTTACTCTTTTAAAAATAACTGACTTTTACAATGTTTTCAAATTACAGTGTTAATAGGTATGGGAGGACAGCGTAGGCCTGAATAACATGAAATACCCGAACTCACGCCTTATGTCCATAGAGGTTGCAGAAACTACAGAAGAGTGTCCAAAATCAAACTCAAAACATTAATTCCAAATAAACCAATTACAGGCACTTGAATTGTCAAAGGGTCGGTCGGTTAGAAAGATAACGCTAGTTGCCCATTCCAAAGCGTAGTAGGTACCTATGGAGAAGAACGGGCAAGAAACTCCACGGACACTCTTTTAAATCAAAATATGGTTACAAATATTGGTTACATCATTCATGTTGAAATTATGCATGTGAGAACGATGCAGAACGTTATAGGCGTCCGGGATAAAAAAATATTATTTTGTTTTACTGACAAATTATATTTAATTCATTATTGTTTGAAAATACACATTTAAAATTATTTATAAATGTTACCCATGATTATAAGGTCAGGTGCGTAGTACTCGCAACCGGCGTGCGTGTGTGACCAGATGTATGAACGTAAACGAGGCAAAAGCAGTATGTAAGGTTCGTAGCAGGTGGCTTTCTGTAGTTTCTGCCTACCCCCATGGGAGGAAGGCGTGAGTTTATGTGTGTATGTGTGCATTACCTGCTCCAGCGACTCGGGCCCTGAATCTTCGCCCTGCTCCTGTGCGAACAACTCTTCGGCGTAGCAGATAAGGAATTCTGTCACCACTGCCTGCAAGGAAAAATAAATAGAGTCAAATTTTGATATTATTAGTATTTTCGGCATTTATCCCGTGGACAGCGACGCGGACGATTTTTTTTATGCCCTATGAGCTATTCCCTTTTTTTTAAATTATGCACTTGTACATAGTAGATATATATATATATATATATATATATATTAGTGTTAGCTTTTATATTGTAATCTATTTAGATTGATTAAAGATATAGATCCAAATGTTGATAAAATAACATGAGTGTAAAAAATGTAATGCACTCAAAACATTGAGCTTATTGGTGCTTGTAACGGTACAGAAGTTGTGTATTTAAAGTTAAGTTATTAATTAATTATTATTATTTTAATTAATTATTATTATTTTAATTAATTATTATTATTTTAATTAATTATTATTATTTTAATTAATTATTATTATTTTAATTACCTAATTATTATTATTTTAATTAATTATTATTATTTTAATTAATCATTATTATTTTAATTAATCATTTTATTGTCTACATTTCTTTTTAATTTCTCCTTTCGCAGGTCTGCTGGAAGAAATTTCTTAAGAAATAAGCAGTACCTTTGTACTCAATACTAATATGCCGTATCTGTATCTATTTTACTGTGTGTACATAAATAATAAAATAAATAAAAGTTTATAACTATTTTTCGTTAAAAAAAGTTTTGTAACCTTGACTTACAATAACTTCGTAACGAGAAGGTTCCCAAATGTTGTCTAGTACAAAAAAAGAAATATCACCATAACGTATGTAGGAGTATAAGTAGGGTTGCCAACTTTTTTTATATTAAATATGGTATTTTAAGTCATTGCCTGTAAAAATATAGTATTTTTGAAATATGCCTTTGCACTGCAGTAGGACAGTAAAAGGCTGGTATTATAATAAATAATAAAAATTATATTAAAAAAAATAAGAACGTTAAATACAGTTTTTCTTAAATTTATGTCAAGTTCAACTATGATTTGTACCTGAACTAGGTAATCCTATGTTTCAGGCGATTGGAGGTAACATTAATTGATGAAATAATCACATATCATATTAATCTTATTGGTACATAAATATAAAAGGTATATAAAATTATAGAAAAAGAATGATGTGTACCTGCACAGCGACTCCTTGCAGCGCATGTTGAGGTCGCGGCGCGCGCAGTAAGTTGGGCGCCCACACGATGGCCATGTTCCTGGCCGTCATTCCTGTCTGGTCGCCCAGGAGTGACACGCGACGGAGGTGACGCATTAGATAGGCTAGGGTTCTGAGAAAGAAATGCCAGAGGTTAGTTAAAATCCTGCCGGGGTCGCGGATTGTTCGAAAGAGTTACCGTGGCCCTGGCGCACAGGCAACTGAAGGAACACGGGTGGGTTTTAGTCAGTAAGAGTCTGACACGCCCTTCCACTCCGCCCAGAGCGGGAGAGGTCATTTGATGATTTCCCACCCAAAAAAAAAAAAAAAAGAGGTTAGTTAAAATACTCTATTTTTAAGTAGCCTATGTCCTTCCCCAGGTAGGTTCCCGGGGGGGAGTGATGTAGCGGCATCTACAACGCCACATGCGAGCTACGCGTCAGACTGACGTCACGCAAAAATCCTGCATCGCGCAAGCAGAGTTTACCGCGCAACTAGCATATATACAACATCCCGACATCAACCGTTGGGCAGTTGCCCACCAGACACGACACCCGTCTGGTCGGAGGATTCTCCCTTTTCCATAGAGTATGAGTGAACTTTACACCCTGTTCCTCATACCTCTATAATGTCATTCCGTCAATGTCAAAAGTTTATTTGCAAATTAAGTGTACATTTTGGTGTCCTTTCGTTTGTGAAACAACAGTGTCTGAAGCCGACAGCAGACAGCTGTCAACTTGACAGTTTTTCTTTTATTACGTAAGGTAGCTGTGCTTGCGCCGATGATTGAGTACCAAAATGGCATGCTTTTTATTATGTTAAAAGTTATTTTATTCTCGTCCCCGGGAAACCATAAGAAAAATATATAAATCCAATATTATTCAGTGTAATCTAGTGTATTTTATGCCACTAAGTGTACCTCGGTAGTTCGTTTGGGCAGATTTTAGAGACATCCTTTTATCGAAATCCGTTCAGTGGTTTAGACGTGAAAAGGTAACATACAGACAGAGTTACTTTCGAATTTATAATATTAAGTATGGATATGTATTAACCTATCCTGCTGGGTTCAATTATCTCTGTACGCTACCTAATTTGACAAATAGAACTCTCCGTAGTTCAATCCTTGAGTCGGGCAGTTATAATTAGCCAATAAACCCGGTTAGTAACAATAAACTCATAGAAGAAAATAAAATTGAAAAATAAAATGGTTAAAAAGATTTTCAAATTTAATAACTTTTTTAATATTTATTAAATGATAAATGATTTTATTTCTGTAAGTAGGTTTGTACAAACACTTTTACACGTCAATCATGTTTTTTTTTTTAAACTAGTTGAGTTCGGCATTTCCTATCTGACTACTCTGAGAAGAAAGGCCGAAACAAACTCAGAGGTCACAGTCTCTTTTAAAGTCCAGACATAATCTTGGTCAGATCATGCGAAGACCATGTAGATTGGTATCTGAAATGATCTTTTGAGGAAAGAACCACACAGATTGAGTGGACCTGTGGCGGAACAATAAATCAATTGGACCACCACCTTACATTTTAGAGCGGAATCGCTCCGCTTATGAATCTTGGGCCAAACATGCAGATCATACGATATTATCGTACGATGTTTGCACCGAGTGACCGCAACTAGCTACACGCGCCGCGCACACATCAGCTGCGCGGGATTATTATACGGGCGACGGCGACAACGGCCTTGGACTGCGGAAGTGTGCGTGCACGCACATCTACCACTGCGAGGGCCGGGCTGCGGACACCACACAGTACTACGTTCTACCGCCTTCCGAACCACTCGGACCGCGCCGCGCTTTATATTGTATACTTGATTTTATTTTTCTAATTTAATGTTTGTCAGTTTAATTTTATTCAAATATAATTTTCCATCGCTTTAATAATATTCTTCATTTCATCTCTACTTGCATCTTTCTTTCATCCTTCTGCTTACGCTTCGCTTCACGCTTAAAAGCTAATAAATAAAATTATTAGTACGGGTTCGATTCCCGATTGAGTGGAAATTGGTAGCATACCGATTTTCTACATTGGTGACCCTCGACTACCGCGCATACTGAAGACTCGGAGTGCAGCAAGGAACAAGCAGTTCCAGTGAATCAAGACGTTCGGTGATTAAACAGGTGATAGTTTGTTTACATCGAAGCGAAGAAAAAAATAGGCTGTGGTCCAATACAAAAGCGGTGAGCGATTTTATATTTTTTTTAAAACGATGTCGGATACTGAGGATTTTGAAGATGCTAACGCTAAAGGAAAAGTTACTGCTGTCTCAGGAGAAGTGTCCAAAGTCGGACTACCACTACGCTGTCCACCTTTCTGTCCAGAGGAACCGGCTTTATGGTTCGCCCAATTAGAGGGCCAATTTATCCTGTCGAGGATAACCAGCGACACGACGAAATTTTATTTCGTAACGACACAGCTGGAAACTAAATACGCAATCCAAGTAAAGGACATTATTACAAAACCTCCGGAGACAGACAAGTACGACAAATTAAAAAGTGAGCTAATTAATCGCCTGTCTGCCTCACAGGAAAAGCGGATACAGCAACTCTTAATACATGAAGAGCTAGGCGATCGCAGGCCGTCTCAGTTCCTTCGGCATTTACAAAACCTAGCAGGACCTGCTGGAGCTTCGGACTTTGTAAAAAGTCTCTGGACTAACCGCCTGCCACAAAACATACAAACTGTTATTGCTTCTCAGATTGCTGACTTACAGGTAGAAAAACTAGCGGAGATTGCTGACAGGGTGTACGAAATTGTACCATCCACTCCACAAGTAGCAGCCGCCTCTGCTTCTACCAGCACTTCACCAGACTTGCTCAAGCAAGTAAGCGAGCTCACAAAGCAAGTGGCACTACTGACATCGCAGATGAACGGCAACTGGAAAGGACGTTCCCGCTCACGCTCACAATCCAAACGCAACCAAAAAAGGTATGATCGCAGTCGCTCTAATAGCTTTAGACCACAGCAGCCACCACCAAATCACCCACATTGTTTCTACCACTACACCTTTGGGGAGAAAGCAAGCAAATGCAAGCAACCCTGCACATTTACTTCGGAAAACTTAAAGGGCGGTCGCAAGTAGCGGCTAACGACTGCCCTACTTCAACAGGCCGTTTATTCATAACCGACCGGACTTCGAAAATGCAGTTCCTCGTGGACACTGGCTCAGACTTGTGTGTTTTCCCTCGGTCGGCAGTAAAGATGCCTGTTAAACTATCAAAATTTGATTTAGTCGCTGCCAACAATACTGTGATCCATACGTACGGACCAACACAGTTGCGACTTAACTTAGGTCTCAGAAGGGACTACACCTGGAGTTTCACAGTAGCAGATGTGTCACGACCTATCATAGGGGTCGACTTCCTTAGTTTCTACAACTTACTCGTAGACTGCAGAAACCAACGCCTAATAGACAACATAACTACACTATCAGTTACAGGAGCTCATTGCAAGTCAACGGACGATATTGCATCCGTGAAGGCTGTAGTTGGTGACACAGACTACCATGAAATTCTTCGCGAGTATCCGGAAATCACCCGACCTCCAGGAACACATTTACCGGGTAAGCATAATACGCTACACCACATAAGGACAACTCCAGGTCCACCAGTATCAAGCAAACCTCGACGACTTGATCCAGCTCGAACGCTAGTTGCGAAGAAGGAGTTCGAAGACATGCTTGCCAGTGGCGTGGCCAGACGATCGGAGAGTCCCTGGTCTGCCCCACTTCACCTGGTTAGGAAGAAGGACGACGGATGGAGACCATGCGGCGACTACAGAGCACTAAACGCAAGAACAATACCAGACAGGTACCCTATCCGCCACATTCATGACTTCTCCTACCAGCTATCAGGGTGCGCAGTATTTTCAACTATTGATTTAGTCAAAGCCTATAATCAAATTGCTATCAACCCAGATGACATTCCAAAGACTGCCATCACTACACCATTCGGCCTTTACGAATTCGCTTACATGACCTTTGGTTTAAGGAACGCTGCTCAAACTTTTCAAAGGTTTATCGACGAAGTTCTGCTTGGTTTGGATTTTTGCTACGGATATATCGATGACATTCTCGTGTTCTCACAGACTCCTGAACAGCATAAGCAGCATTTACGGCAACTATTCGACCGCTTGAAAAGCTACGGTATAGTGGTAAACACATCAAAGTGTAATATCGGACACTCAGAGGTAACTTTCTTAGGATACCGTGTGTCAGCTGCAGGTACGAAACCTCTCGAGACCAAGATACAGGCTATCCAGGAGTATCCGGTTCCCAAGACGGTCAAGGAGCTTCGACGATTCTTGGGTATGATAAATTTTTATCGCCGATTTGTCCCAAAAGCAGCTAAGCTCCAAGCTCCACTGAATGCTGTCCTTGCTGGTCCCAAAATTAAAGGAGCACATCCAGTCGACATGACTCCAGAAATATTAAAGGCTTTCGAAGACACTAAGACTTCATTGTGCAACGCAACTCTACTGGCCCATCCAGATCCATCAGCCGAGTTAACCATAGTCACTGATGCATCTGATACCGCCATCGGCGCTGTCCTTCAACAGCGAAACGGAGACGACTGGGAACCACTAGCATTTTATTCACACAAACTTAGTGGTGCTCAAAAGAAGTACAGCCCATACGACCGCGAATTGTTAGCGGCATATGAAGCTGTAAAATACTTCCGACATATGGTCGAGGCTAGAAACTTTGCCATCTTTACCGACCATAAACCACTAGTGTTTGCCTTCAAAACCAACAGAGACAGCCATTCGCCAAGACAATTCAGGTACCTAGATTACATAGGCCAATTCACTACGGATATACGGTACATACCTGGAAGAGACAATGTCGTCGCTGATGCATTATCACGGGTTGAAGAGGTGTCAGCGGCAATAAACTTTGAGGATCTTGCAAAATTTCAGGAAACAGACCCAGAACTGCAAGATCTGATTCAAAACGGCTCTTCACTTCAGCTAGAAAAGATCGCTACACTGACGGGAAACGCACACATTGTATGCGATACTTCAATGCCGATGCCGCGCCCATATGTCACACCACAACTAAGGAAGCAAGTCTTCCAATCGTTGCACAACATACATCATCCTGGATGTTCTGCTACAGTGCGACTGGTGACACAAAACTTTGTGTGGCCTGGGATCCGCAAGAACTGTAGAGAGTGGGCAAGACAATGCTTGCAATGCCAAGCATGTAAAATAACCCGCCATACCGTAACTCCTCTTTCCTCTTTCCTTACTCCTTCTTCCAGATTTACCCATATACACCTCGACATCGTAGGGCCCTTAACCATTTCTTCTGATTACAGGTACTGCCTAACTGTCATCGATCGATTTACTCGGTGGCCTGAGGCGTACCCGCTGAAGGACATAACCGCGGAGACCTGCGCAGCTGCCTTGGTGACTGGCTGGATAGCTAGATTCGGCTGTCCAGCACGGGTGACTACAGACCGTGGTCGCCAGTTCGAGAGCCACCTGTTCAAGGCCCTCACTACCATGGTTGGTGCAAACCACTTCCGCACCACCGCCTACCACCCAGCTGCGAATGGCATCGTTGAGCGGCTACACCGCCAGCTCAAAGCAGCCATCATGTGCCACACTTCGTCGCAGTGGACAGAAATTCTACCGCTGGTGCTACTCGGCATGCGTAACTCGTGGAAAGAAGACATCCAAGCCACGCCTGCTGAGCTTGTGTATGGTGAAGCTCTTCATTTACCTAGCCAGTTTCTGTCTGCTACAGATTACACCGCAGCCGATGTCACACAGTATGCAACACGTCTTCGTGCACACATGGCCAAACTCACTCCCAGGCCAACCTCCTGGCACACAACTTCTCCCTTCTACATACCACGAGATCTGCATTCCTCTACACACGTCTTTCTACGTCGAGACTACGTCCGAAGACCACTGGAACCACCTTACGCCGGCCCCTACAAAGTGATACAAAGGCATGCAAAGTATTACACAATACAGGTAAAAGGAAAGCCAACTAACGTCTCTGTTGACAGATTAAAACCCGCATACACTTTGAAGGACGAGGAAAAGCAACCAGAAGTCAAATCAATACCAGCGGTAGCTCCAACACCCATTACAACAACAGACACAGAGAAGAGGACAAGAAGTGGGCGGCGAGTAAGATTCCCCGATTATTATCGACCGTAGTTACGGTCTGGCCGGGGGGAATATGTGGCGGAACAATAAATCAATTGGACCACCACCTTACATTTTAGAGCGGAATCGCTCCGCTTATGAATCTTGGGCCAAACATGCAGATCATACGATATTATCGTACGATGTTTGCACCGAGTGACCGCAACTAGCTACACGCGCCGCGCACACATCAGCTGCGCGGGATTATTATACGGGCGACGGCGACAACGGCCTTGGACTGCGGAAGTGTGCGTGCACGCACATCTACCACTGCGAGGGCCGGGCTGCGGACACCACACAGTACTACGTTCTACCGCCTTCCGAACCACTCGGACCGCGCCGCGCTTTATATTGTATACTTGATTTTATTTTTCTAATTTAATGTTTGTCAGTTTAATTTTATTCAAATATAATTTTCCATCGCTTTAATAATATTCTTCATTTCATCTCTACTTGCATCTTTCTTTCATCCTTCTGCTTACGCTTCGCTTCACGCTTAAAAGCTAATAAATAAAATTATTAGTACGGGTTCGATTCCCGATTGAGTGGAAATTGGTAGCATACCGATTTTCTACAGACCTGTCCAGTCAGTGCTCGCATTTGTCAGTAATCGTGCAGCTCGACTCAGGAAGGCAGGACTTAGGAGCTCAACGATTCGACGAACATATTGTTTTTCAGCATGGTATTTTGATAGTAGATTGTTAATTTATGGGTAAATTTTGCATGCCCAAGTGACGGCAGAGCATGGAGAACATTATCAAAACACTAGCTTTTGCCCGCGGCTTCGCTCGCGTTAATTTAGACTTTGACCATCAATTCGGGTTATAATTAAATCATGATTCGAAAGACACGTGGCGCCATCTATTATCATAAGGATGTTATTGTTGTTTTCCTCGGGAACAGTACTTTTTTGCGGGATGAAATGTACCCTATGTCCGTTTCTGTACCCCCGACAACGTATATTCAAAATTTCAGGATGATCGGTTCAGTGGTTTAGGCGTGAAAAGGTAACAAACAAACAAACAAACTTACTTTCGCATTTATAATAATAGTTAGGATTAGGATAGTTAGGATAGGATGTACAGCATCTCTACCACTACCCATGCTTCAAATCATCTCTTAAGAGCAGCCAACCCCTCATGCTTTTCATACAAACGCTCGCACGTGATTATAGCGTTGTAACACACCTTTCATTGAAATGTTTGAACTAATACGTATCTTGTGCACTTTATCTAGGTTTCTATGCAAGTAAAAATCAAATTTTGGAGAAACAAATTCAGTATAAGCCTCCAAAAATCTGCTTTTTTGTACAAATTTTACCTGAACTTGGGCCGTTCATAATGTACTCGTTAATTGTAAAAGCAAAGAAAAAATCTTCATAGAAACCTCGCACATGTAATAGAGATTATTAATAACAATTTTCTTTTCCAAAATATTTAAGACTTTTTCAAAAACACGTATTTCCTGGAACAAGTTTTATGAAATCTCCGCGCGCCAATTTTCGTTCGATGTTATCGCGTTCTCACTCTTGCTTCTTTTTCAAACATTGCGTTGGATGAAACAACAAGCTTTTCAATCATGCTCGCGTTGACGATAGACGGACCGGGAAGGGCCCTCTTAACTGCCACGGCTTATTTTTAATTTTAATCTTATAACTTGAATTGTTTCTTAATAACATTTTTTTTCATTGTTCTCACATATAGTAGCAACAAGAATAATGTACCCAGGATTTTGTAATATCTTGATTTAAAAAGAGTGTCTTTGGAGTTTCTTGCCCGTTCTTCTCCATAGAGATCTACGTTTTGGAATGGGCAACTAGCTTCAACCACGGTACTGTAGCTTAGAACAAAAGTAAGGGAATCATAACCGACCAGTTTAAGTAGGGTTCTGATTTTGAAGTTACACTACTCAATTCTATAGATTTTTAATTTACTAGTAGAGTAATATCAAAGATGAATGCACTTATTGGTAGATGGCGCTGTTCTCAAAATGTTCATGGGTTTCGTCTAAACCACAGACTACATAGAGATACTCTGTAAAAATAGGTCTAAACATAATATGTTCCATTTTATTCAGATTTTCTTTAAATAACATTTTTTTTACAAATAGTTTTTTTAAAGATTTGAGACAGGTTTTCCATTTATTGTCTTAACATACAACGTTTGCTTAAATGGATAAAATCATCTAATAACGCAACGCAAATTTTTGAAACTGTCTTTAATATAAAGGGGAAAAAAGGAACGCAACTCGCGTAATTGTCAAATATTATGTTGTATTTTTTTTTCCGAATAGAGAACAATAAAAATGATTGGTTGCGGTTCGATTAATTTGTGGATTATTCTTGACGACTTTGCTTGTATGGACATTTAGGATTCTGTTTCTAACCATTGAAGTGGAAAAGTGTTGACACCGACAACTTCGCTTTATCTGAACAACCCCAACGCGAAAATCTGGACTGTTTACTTGTTTGTGAAAGCACCGATACAGTGTTGTATAAAAATATGAACGCGATCAAGTGTCGTGTGCAGAACTGTAATAATTCAGGAGTTAACCTTCAAATATTGTAAAAAAATATTGAAGAAGAAATAAAGTAGGTATTTGACATTGAATCTTGTGTTTTATTTTTAGTTCATAAAAAAGACTACTACCTAACTAAAACGGAAGGAAATAGGACAGGGCCTACTGCAGATTGCAAGCTATTATAGCTTTATGAAGCATTATTTGTTAGTAGCTATACGTACCTATATATTGCTTCATGGAGTGTTGTTTCTGCTTGTTCCTAGAGGGCGACATGAAATGTTCGAGTGACGTCTCTATCTCCCTATATAAAATGTACTCTGTGGCTTCAACTTTCTAACTGACCGACTCTTTGACAATTCAAAAGTGTCTATAAATGGTTTAATTGAAATAAATGCTTTGAGTTTGAGAGTCATTTTGGCAAAAAAATAAATGATTTGATTTAATTTGAAGAAATGGGGGATTTCATGTGAATTAGCGAAATGTGAGTATTCTATGGGTACTCCTCTGCATCCGGCGAATAAAAGTTTGCTGTTATATTTACCTGTAATGTGGTGGAGGTAACTTAACGACGGTGTCCCTGACAGCCCTCAGTCGCGCTGCCTCGTCACCCTGTTGAACTGCGCTCACAAAGCTTTCGTACAGCTGGTATGTGCAGAGTGGGTTTGGTAGTTCACTGTTGATAATTAATATTTTTTAATTATAATATTATAAAGTAGAACGGACGTCATGAAAAAAATGTGTAATTTTCGCTAATATTTTGCTAGACATAACGGACGCACGTGGCAGTTACCGCTTTTCTATGAACCCGTAGCTGTACCCCTGTAGCGGCATCTACGACGCCACATGCGAGCTACGCGTCACACTGACGTCACGCAAAATCCTGCATCGCGCAAGCAGAGTTTACCGCGCAACTAACATATCTACAAGGACCCGACATCAATCGTCGGGCAATTGCCCACCAGACACGACACCTGTCTGGTCGGAGGACCGTCCCTTTTCTATGGAAGAGTGAGTGGACTTTAGACCCAATTCCTCATACTTCTATAGATGTTCCACATAAAAAAAACGACATGTTCAGATTCGCTCAGACTTGCTACCTGAGCACTCTGATAGGATAATTTCGATTCTAGAAGGATAGTAAAACCATGATCAACTCACCGGAAATACATTTTCAACAACGAAGGCACAGCGTGCGGGTCCCTCATGGTCGCGGGCGCCGACAGGTCGGGCGCGTCGCCCGCGTCGAACGCTGCGCGAAGTCTTTGAGTAAGTCCTGCGCCGCCCGACAGCCGGTACACGCCGTCCACAGGCCCACGAGCTTCTATAGCCGCTGCACATTCCACTAGGACTTCCGGCACTATGGAGGAAGGAATAAGGTCTATTTTACAATAACGTTTGGTGTACAATAGATATTTTGTTTTCTACATTGATTTGAAATGATATACCTCCAATTCTTATTTCAACTCTTTACTAATGGCTTTTGTAGACAGGATTTTAATTGAGATTTGTTATAGTTGTAATGTCATTTGGTTTAAATAGGCTTTTATTTGAATTATATTATTTATCTTTCATATAGATTCTTCTATAGTTTGTGAATGTGAGAATGTTGTAAGCTTAACTTGTAGACTGTAGATTTGTCGACCTTTTTATATTTTGTTGAGTGCCTGTTACTTGTTGACAGGCCTACACTGTCCTCCCATACCTATCAACACTGTAATTTGAAACATTGTAAAAGCCACTTATTTTTAAAAGAGTAACCGTGGAGTTTCTTGCCGGCTCTTCTCCATAGGAAACGACCAATTGGAACCGTGCACCTAGCTTCTGACGTTTCATAAGTGCCCATGTTGGTTTATGTGAAATAAAATATTATGATTTTGATACAGAATACTTCGCTCTGTTATATGATTCCCTGGTACCGTAGCATTGGGGAATAGTTTTAACATAAGGCTTGTTTCGAATACCTTCCTGCGTACTTATTCTTATGTGTTGTATGTTTCTGATGTGTGCAGGAAGCAGTGGGTTCTTTCCAATGAGAGATGATCGATTTGAAATTAGTTTAATACTCAGACGTAGTAACAAGTTAATTATATTAAAAAAGGAAAAGTATTTATTAGGATCGACGCTAACGAGCGACCGTGAAAGTGAGGTTGGCGGAAGCGGATGTTGAAAATGACGCGGTAGTGCGCGCAGACACTATGCGGAGCGCGCGACATTTAAAGGTTTTAAATTAGTTCTCCGTCGCGGTGCACAGATGGCGCTAGAAGTAGCTTCTTAACAATACTTTTGACGAGAGCCTATAGCCCGACTATCAGTTTAATGAACTCAAACTACAGGTTAATTCCTAACATTTTCTACTATCCTGGTACTTTTGATATTACGAAACACGCAAAATGGCTGATAAATTCATGATTTTTTTAACGTTTTTTTTTTTATTATTTCTCGTCTTTGAAATTATGTAATGTCATCCCGGATGATGGCCCATGATGGCCGGCCACTGTGTAAACGACTCAAATACACAGTGGCCCATCTTTTTTCCAAGATGGCGACCAAATTTTTTTTTTCAAAGATCGCGACCAAAAAATAAGTTTTTTTTTTCGGAGAAAATATCTGAAAAAGAAGGAAATAAAGATAGAAATCATACTAACAGCACCCATCTTCGTGGCCGCAGTTCAGCAGATGTTCCCCGAGGTCGCATCCGAACACGCGCTCCCTCAGTATGCCTTGCTGCTTCAGACTTCTTCGGGAAGGTCGAGAGAGTATGAAGCTTCGGAACAGGGAGATCAACTTGCCGTGTTTGCGGAGGACTGGCTTTATTGGTGCTACCGCTACTGAGCTGTTGGAGAGAAGAATAGATTAATTAGTAAAATGTTAATTTTAAATTCTTTTATAATTTCTATCATGACGATATTATCGTGTGGCCGCGAATCATATTTAGATCAACATACAATCTGATACTGACCTGCAAATTGCAAAAAAAAACATAAGAAAATTTGAATTTACCCTGACGCTTTCGCCTTAAGCATAACTGGCGAACTGGTTATGCTGCCATCCACTAACTAAAAGGCCGTTAAGCCACAATTGGTCGTTTTTCACTTTGTAATGTAGTCTTATACAACTTTCGATGCTCTACCTTTTGGTGTAAGAATAATTTTTCTATGATTTACAGTTTTAGAGATACAATAAATACTCTAGAGCAGTTAAGGTATGGTTAGCGGCCTTATAGTGCAGGATATTATGTAAAAATTAAATATATTGCTTAGCTAAAAGTTAGAAAATGAATTTAAATAAAATGTGATTAATATAAATGAATGAAATATATCACATATTGTGCAAAAAGACTATGCCTACGTATATAACTTGCAACCTTGTTCCTAGGTAGCATACTTTTCAAGAGACATTAATTCCCACTTATTTTTGCATTTTCTCCAAAACTACTTTTTGCACTTAGCTGCCTTTTAGTTGGTGGACGGCATTATGATGGTATGGGATACTACTTACCCGACAATGGGCGGAGGCTGCGTCATGTGCCGCGGCACCTTGTCTCCGATGACCGCCACACAATGGTGCGGGAAGAACCCGACGCGGAACCCGCGCTTGCCTCGCCACCACAGCGACTCCGCCGGACCTGACAGAGCTTGGCGCCATTAATATACAACGTATGGTGAATTAGTATATTAGAAAGAAGAAAAAAGGAAAGAAAAATAGTTTAAGTTCCCTTCAAAATGGTTGAGCTAAATGGTGCTGATCCATACGTCATGTTCGTGAACGGACGGCGTCAGTAGGGACTGGTCATCTCTTAGCTGCCACGGCTTATTTTAATTTAATATTTGAATTGTTTTTGTCTCTTTATTACAGACGCTTTTAACGTTCTGCATCGTTCTCAGATGCATAATTTCAACATGAATGATGTAACCAATATTTTGGAACCATATTTTGATTTAAAAGAGTGTCCGTGGAGTTTCTTTGCCCGTTCTTCTCCATAGGTACCTACTACACTTTGGAATGAGAAACTAGCTTCATCTTTCTGACTGACCGACCCCTTGACAATTCAAAAGTGCCTGTAATTGGTTTATTGGAAATAAATGCTTTGTGATTTTTTGAGTTTGAGTTTATTCTGCACAAACAAAACGCACCTTGCAAATCAACGACATTAATTTAATAGACACATACAAAATAGCCAAAAGCCTCGCATTCAAGCTATAAAAGTTTGACAATTTTGTCTATTGCTTGATGCTATAGCCAGGGACCAAAGACAATACACATTGCTCTATGTTGCGACACTGGCAAATGACAACAAACAAACGATCAAAACAAAAACAAAATGCCGATTGTATATTCACAAAGGTTTCCTTAAAATTACGTACAGTCAGGGATTAAGGGCCGACGCAGCGCGGCTCGACTCGGCTCAAATATCGTATGCTTTTTATTTTATAATTGTAGAAGCTAACACCTTTTTTTTTTTTTTTTTGGGTGGGAAATCATCAATTGACGTCTCCCGCTCTGGGCGGAGCGGAAGGGCGTGTCAGACTCTTACTGACTAAAACCCACCCGTGTTCCTTCAGTTGCCTGTGCGCCAGGGCCACGGTAACTCTTTCGAACAATCCGCGACCCCGGCAGGCATCGGTCCTATCGGACCCCGTCAATGGTGCTGACATCTCTTTGAGGCGCGCGTGGAACACGACGCGCTGTCGACCCGGGCCTGGTCCTTACCGGACGGCGAGCTGAGAAGAAGAAGAAGCTAGCACCTGCGTGGTTTAGCACTAACTTCTGGGTTGGTTGATATTTGGTTAATTTGGTGGATTCGGTAATATGTATACTAGAATGGTTACGGTTTGGGTGTTGGTTTACGATCACTGACTTAATTATACGAAATTAATATGGTTTAAAAAGGGGTATATTAGATACTACAAATTATGATAACATTGAATGTTTAAACTTAAGCTAAATTAGCACTAAGATGGTTTGATTTGGTTTGGTTTAAGTTACGCGATTGGTAGACACGAACTAACTGGTCATAGTTGCGATACACGCATTTATGGAAATGCATGCAGGCAAAAGTGCTCAGCTGTTCGGTCGCAAATATTGTACCGAACAATAATATTTAATGTTTAAGTCTATTGTGATAGTCTTGTTGATTTTACTGTTGAAATGTCTAATTAGAGTAATAAGCGAGAAAGATGACCAAATATGTTTAACTGTGGATGTTACTAAAAATTATCAAGCACCAATTTCACCAAACTCTGTTGTTACTAAATGCCATGCTAAGCATTTTGACGGACTATTTTTCGTAGTGAGACAATCCATCAAACGACATAACGGAACATTTAGAATAAACACAGTATCGTGAAACTGGCCCTAAAAGACTGAAAATTATAAATCTTGTTTGATTTGAAACAAACCTTTTCCTATTCCTAGACAGAGATCGTGTCTCTATTAGAGCCAATTAAAAGTTACCAGTTCCGGAACTAGTTCCGGAATTCCGGAATCAGATCTCCGGTATTGGAATTAAGTTCCGGAATTCCGGAATCAGATCTCCGGTATTGGAATTCAGTTCCGGAATTGAGAACCTTCCGACATTGCACGCCCTAGTTACATCATTCATGTTGAAATTATACATGTGAGAACGATGTAGAAAGACATGCACGTTAAAAGCGTCCATAATAAAAACAAATAAAATTAAAATAAGCCGTGGCAGCTAAGAGATGTCCCTACTGACGGCGCCCGTTCACGAATGTCTAAACTATTACATTGATAAAGTAACAGTTACCAGGCATATCGATGATGGATATCATGTCGCCCACTTCGAAGCTAATTTCGTCTCGTGCCTGCAAAATAGAAAAAAACAAAAATAAATATACAACAAATTGTGGAAACTACAAAATTACAAAAATAATACTTAAAATCCAGCCTTTTTTTTTCATTGAAACTGTTTTAGAAAAATAATACCAACTTAAAATATAGCATTTTCATTTAAATACCACAAAACAAGCTTTTCATTAAAATCATTTTTTTGCCCCACACTAGGAATTTCTTCTGTATTGTGGGTGGGTAACATTTAAAGTCACATACACAAACAGCCAGACCCGGAACAACTACTTGTAGGTGATACAAATATTTGTTCCGTGCGGGAATCGAACCCGCGACACGCAGCGCAGCAGTCAATCGCTTAACCACTGCGCCAACCGTGCCGTCAATCCGTCGTCCGTCCGTGTCCGTGTCGTCAATTGTAATAAATTTTTTTTTTTGCTCTGGATATACTTCTTAGACTAAAAACTATTATTCACCACTCCACTTATTCTGTGTGGTTTTCCCTCAAAAGACCATTTCAGACACAAATCTACATGGTCTTCACATGATCTGACCAAGATTATGTCTGGACTTTAAAAGAGACTGTGACATCTGAGTTTGTTTCGGCCTTTCTTCTCAGAGTAGTCAGATAAGAACCGCCGACCTCATCTAGTTTTAAAATATGATTGACGTGTAAAAGTGTTTGTACAAACCCACTTACAGAAATAAAATCATTGACCATTAAATTTATAATATAATAAAAAACCGGCATAGTGCGAGTCGGACTCGCGCACGCAGGGTTCCGTACCGTTATCTATAAAAACGGCAAAACAAATATGTCTGTTGTATGGGAGCCCCCTTAAATATTTATTTTATTCTGTTTTTTAGTATTTGTTGTTATAGCGGCAACAGAAATACATCATCTGTGAACATTTCAACTGTCTAACTATGACGGTTCATGAGATACAGCCTGGTGACAGACGGACAGACAGACAGACGGACAGAGGAGTCTTAGTAATAGGGTCCCGTTTTACCCTTTGGGCAAAACTTAATAGCAAGTAATTACCTGTGACACGTATTTCCTGACGGAGTAAGCGGCTGCTACTGCCGGCGTGTTGATCGACGACGAGTCTTCATTCGCAACCAGAAGCTTGTGACCTGTTGAAAACAAGTTATAGTTTAAAATATGTTTTATACGTAAACAACTAGGCCATAATATGGGTAAGAAATGACCAAAATTAAAAGAGGTATGAGGAACAGGGTGTTAAGCTCACTCATACCTCCATAGAAAAGGGAGGGTCCGTCGACCAGAGGGGTGTTGTGTCTCGTGGGCAACTGCCCGACGATTGATGTCGGGACGTTGTATATATGCTAGTTGCGCGGTAAACTCTGCTTGCGCGATGCAGGATTTTGCGTGACGTCAGTGTGACGCGTAGCTCGCATGGGGCGTTGTAGATGCCGCTACATATGTCCATAAAGCGAATTTGTTGTATTTATATTTAACTAGCTTCTGCCCGCGGCTTCGCCCGCGTTTTTGTCGGGAATTATCCCACAAGAACGTAATACCGGGACAAAAAGTAGCCTTTGTCCTTCCCCAGGATGCCATCTATGCCAACTTTTATCGAAATCCGTTCAGTGGTTTAGGCGTGAAAAGGTAACACACAGATAGAGTTAGTTTCGAATTTATAATATTAGTATAAATGTTGGTCTAGAATTGACTACACTATATGGATCTTTGTAAGCCGGCCACTTGGAACAGTGTGGGCCATTGTGTATAAGGTCACATGAGCCAGCATGGGCCACTGTGTGCAGGATCTCATGGGCCACTGTGTAAAAGGTTACATGAGCCAGCATGGGCCACTGTGTGCAGGGTCACATGGGCCACTATGTATACGTTTACATGAGCCAGCATGGGCCACTGTGTGCAGGATCTCATGGGCCACTGTGTAAAAGGTTACATGAGCCAGCATGGGCCGCTGTGTGCAGGATTTCATGGGCCACTGTGTGTAAGGTTACATGAGCCAGCACGGGCCACTGTGTGCAGGGTCACATGGGCCACTATGTATAAGGTTACATGAGCCAGCATGAGCCACTGTGTGCAAGGTATCATGGGCCGCTGTGTATAAGATCACATGAGCCAGCATTGGCCACTATGTGCAGGGTCTCTTGGGCCACTGTGTACAGGGTAACATGGGCCAGCATGGGCCACTATGTAAATACCTTTGTTGTCCATCTGAAGCCAGTTCAACACGGGCCCGCAATTGATAGAGTCGTCGGCTATGATGGACAGATGGTGCACGTAGTCTGATATTAGACGCTGGTATTCCGATTCTGAGCGATTCAGGGCCGGTGAGATCTTCTCGCGGAGATTCGGTAGACCGGAGACTTTTCGATCGTATATGCATCTGGAAGTAGATAAAATTTATCTTAGAAAATAGTTCATGTTGCCTCGAAAGAGGTTATATTTTCTTAGTGAATAGATAATTAGTAATAGGAGTTGTGAGTGGAAACGCCGGGAGGTGACGCCCTAGGAGGACTTTTTTCTTTATTGGTGATGTTCTTCAGAAAGGTCATGTGCGTAGTACTCGCAACCGGCGTGCGTGTATGACCAGATGTATGAACGTAAACGAGGCAAAAGGAGTATGTAGGGATCGTAGCAGGTGGCGTTCTGTAGTTTCTGCCTACCCCCATGGGAAGGTATGAGTTTATGTTATGTTAGGCTGCTGGTTAACTTATATGGATATACAAACAGTTCATTTGTCAAATTAAATTTCATTTGAAAACGTCTATCGGTTTCTTACTAAACTTCAACTATATCCGACGACCCTGGTTACTTAACAAGTTATCACATTTAAGTATATATAAATAATTTCAAGTAAAGATGAAAGAGGAGCTCTTAGACCTGAACGGGCCACAGTATTTAGGGGATTTGGCCAAGTAAAGATCACTGTATATTGGAGTTGGCTTAGCATGGAACACTGTGTAAAGGGGTCCCTGGGCCAGCATGGACAGTGGCTCATGCTGGCTCTTAACTACACACAGTGGTGTATAGGGAGAGTTGGGCCACTATGTGTACTACCAATACTTTTAGAAACCTATAACTCACAATTCATTAAAATCAAAATATTTTATTTCACATAAACCTACATGGGCACTTATGAAACGTCAGAAGCTAGGTGCACGGTTCCAATTGGTTGTTTCCTATGGAGAAGAGCCAGCAAGAAACTCCACGAATACTCTTTTAAAAATAAGAGGTTTTTACAACGTTTCAAATTACAGTGTTGATAGGTATGGGAGGACAGTGTAGGCCTGTCAACAAGTAACAGGCACTCAACAAAATATAAAAAGGTCTACAAATCTACAGTCTACAAGTTTGTAGCGGCATCTACAAACGCCACATGCGAGCTACGCGTCATACTGACGTCACGCAAAATCCTGCATCGCGCAAGCAGAGTTTACCGCGCAACTAGCATATATATAACATTCCGACATCAATCGTCGGGCAGTTGCCCACCAGACACGACGCCCGTCTGGTCGGAGGATCCTCCCTTTTCTATGGAGGTGTGAGTGAGCTTTACACCCTGTTCCTCATACCTCAATATGGTGCTGATGATGAAGATGCCGCTACAAGTTAAGCCTACAACATTTTCACATTCACAAAATATAGAAGAATCTATACATTGATTTTGATATGGGCGTGGTCACAATCTATCTCGAATGGTTTCACAATGTCTTGCAGGTCGCCTATAAGACGGATGTTCTTGTCATCCGCTTCCTTCGATTCGTCGGTATATCATGTTTTTCTTCTAAATTCGTATGCACGGTCACCAAAAGAAGTAACCAGGGTCGTCGATATAGTTGAAGTTTAGTAAGAAACCGATGAATGTTTTCGAATAAAATTTAATTTAATTAATACAAAAAAAAAACATGTAATTTATCAAATTAAATTTCATTCAAAAACATCCATCGGTTTCTTACTAAACTTCAACTATATCCGACGACCCTGGTTACTTATCTCTTTTGGTGACTGTACATTTTTTTTTTCATTTAACATGCGTTCGTTTTCATACTCCGATGTCACTTCGTGGACAATAGTGTGGGTTATACGTTTTTTCGACTGTAATATAACTACTTTTTGTAAAGGCTGTAATGTAAAACTGTTTTTTGTCCCAAATAAATAAAATAAAATATGTATAGCGGGTCCTAGGTCAGCATGAGCTAAAAAATTCGGCCTGGTGATCTCCTTACCTATGCAGCATATCGTCTAGTTGCAGCAGGTTATCCCGGTTCCTTGTTAACGTCCACTCGCGCACATCACTAGCCTCTGTCCAGCTGCTACTTAGTGCTCGGCTCTCTGCACTCTCCTCGCACGACGAGTTCACGTGTGAACGGACCTTGAGGCATATCCAACCTGGAAAGTATTAAGAAATGATTTAAAATAATTGGCCTATGTGAAAAGGGCTTGTAAACCAACGTAAACCACTGTGTTGTTATTTTTTTACTGGTATCTAGCACTACATAAATTCTTTACAAACAAAAAAAAAACAACTTCCAAAAAAAAAAAAAACACTAATAAAAGTGAAAAATTATTTTAATTTTGGAAGTTGGTGTCTTTGGTTTTGTATTTTCGTTTTTTGCCACCGACTTCCGAAATTAAAGTTATTTTTCACTTTATTTTAGTTTTTTTTGGAAGTCTGTTGATTTTTTTGTAAAAAAGTTTTTATTTGTCACTTTTTAGTTGTGGTACACATTCGTATACCACTACTTGATATGTAAATAACAGTGACAGGAAATTATTAAAACATCATCAATATAAACTATGTGGAAAAAAATACGCAGTATTAAGGATAACTCAAAAACTAATAGTCAGAACTTGATCAAATATATATGGGACCACATGGGAAGCACCAGCTTTCAAATAAAAAAAACCTTCCAAATCGGTTCACCTAGAAAAAAGTTCTGAGCTAACACATATAAAAAAATTTAAAAGATACAGTCGAATTGAGAACCTCCTCCTTTTTTTGAAGTCGATTAAAAATAGTGAAAATTAGAAAACTTTTTACAAAGAAAAGGACACTAACTTCAGCCTTTGTCATTATTATTTCTATTATTTTATTTATTTGTGTTATGGTTAGTAACACAGGAGCTTCTTCTTCAACTTCTTCTCGGGAGTCTTGTTTCATTTTTTGCCACCGACTTCCGAACTAAAGTCGTTCACTTGATAAGTTGGCTAAGATCAAGGATCACCATCTCAATAATCCGTGCCCCTAGCATGTGCATTCGCGGTACAAGGCATACATTTAAACCAATAGCCAAGTTATTCGGCTTCGACAATGTGAGTAGCATTCAGGCTACATTGATTATCATTTTAATATTGTGAATGTGAAGATTATGTGGGTCATTGTTGCTTTTTTTTTTCTCTCAGTTAATTTTAATCATGGTCTGGCAGTTTGAGTAATTTTTGTGGCCTACCCAAATGTCTTTTCTTTGGTATTGTTCGTCGAATCGTTGAGCTCCTTAAGTTCTGAGTTGAGCTACACGATTACTGACAAATGCGTGCACTGACTGGACAGGTCCACTCAATCTGTGTGGTTTTTCCTGAAAAAACCATCTCGGACACAAATCTACATGGTCTTCACATGATCTGACCAAGATTATGTCTGGACTTTAAAAGAGACTGTGACCTCTGAGTTTGTTTCGGCCTTTCTTCTCAGAGTAGTCAGATAGGAAACGCCGACCTCATCTAGTTTTTAAAATATGATTGACGTGTAAAAGTGTTTGTTCAAACCTACTTACAGAAATAAAATCATTTATCATTTATCGACGATGGAGCAGCCCTACCTAGACAAGACTAATGTGGTTGCGGCTGACGAAATGAGCAGATGTCGATTGCAAAAATCGCTATGGATAAATGAGCCTGTTTCATTAGTTAATTAATCAATAATTTGACAGTACTGTAGTTATAGATCTTTATTAATCTTTACACGATGACTACGAATATATCAAAATTAATGTAAAATAAAAGAAAAAAAAAACCGCCAAGTGCGAGTCGGACTCGCGCACGAAGGGTTCCGTACCATTAACTATAAAAACAGCAAAAAAAATCGCATTTGTTGTATGGGAGCCCCCTTAAATATTTATTTTAATTTGTTTTTAGTATTTGTTGTTATAGCGGCAACAGAAATACATAATTTGCGAAAATTTCAACTGTCTAGCTATCGCGGTTCTTGAGATACAGCCTTGTGACAGACAGACGGACGGACAGACAGCGAAGTCTTAGTAATAGGGTCCCGTTTTTCCTCTTTGGGTACGGAACCCTAAAAAAAATTATTGTTCACTCTGTTAAGGCTTTTTGAAGTCGGTTATTTTTTTTGTAAAAAAGGTTTTTTTTTGTGCTTTATTTTTTATCTGCGTCATATATGTATGTATTTAGGCGCAAATAAACATCTTCTTTTTATCTTTCATAGAGGGATATTGAGTAGCTATTAGACCAACTACTTACCTTTGAGGCAGTGAGCAAATGAGTAAATGAACACGGTGATCGGCCAACTTGGGCCAGCATGGGCCATTGTGTAAAGAGACATTTGGGCCAGCACGGGCCATTGTGTAAAAAATCACTGGGCCAGCATGGACCACTGTGTACAGGGGCACTTGGGCCAGCATGGGCCATTTTGTAAAAATCACTGGGTCAGCATGGGCCCTTTTGTAAAAATCACTGGGCCAGCATGGGCCATTTTGTAAAAATCACTGGGCCAGCATGGGCCATTTTGTAAAAATCACTGGGTCAGCATGGACCACTGTGTAAAGGGGCACTCGGGCCAGTATGGGCCACTGTGTATAGGCACTTGGGCCAGCATGGTCCACTGTGTAAAGGTGCACTTGGGCCAGCATGGGGCACTGTGCAGAGGCGCTCTTGGTCCAGCATGGGCCACTATATGTATACACCACTTTAATTACCTTCTCTTTCACCTTCGTCCATAGAGTCCTGGCACTTGTCCTCGCACCTCACAGTCTCTATGCTCAGTCCGCCGAGCGACACTCGTTCGTAGTGGAAATGCGCGCATTCTTCGAGTTTAGGGAACCGGCAGGACGGTACCGGCGGCACCGGCTGGAAGCATATGAACTGCATATTTAAATTAAAGTAGCCGTCCTTTGCACATTAGAATGGAGTTCACTATAATTAATAAAAGCTGAGACAAGGCTTTAGCATGGTTCCAGTTAACCATTCTGTGATTTAAAATGGGAATTGGAGATTAAATGCAAGGCTTGAATTTAAGAGCGGCCAACCCGTCATACTTTTCATACAAACGCTCGTACGTGATTATGGCGTTGTAACATATCTTTCATTGAAATTTTTGAACTAATAGGTATCTTGTGCACTTTATCTAGGTTTCTATGCAAGTAAAAATCTAAATTTGGAGAAACAAATTCAGCTTTTTTGTACAAATTTTACCCGAGGTTTGGCCGTTCATAATGTATTCATAAATTGTAAAAGTAAATAAAACATATTCATAGAAACCTCGCAAATGTAATGAAGATTCTTAATGACAAACATTTTTGCCAAAAACTTGTAAGGCTTTTTCAAAAACACGTATTTCCTAGAACAAGTTTTATGAAATCTCCGCGCGTCAATTTCGTTCAATGTTATCGCGTGCACACTCTTGCTTCTTTTTCAAACATTGCGTTGGATGAAACAACAAGTTTTTCAATCATGCTTGCGTTGATGATAGACGGACCGGGAAGGGCCCTCTTAAAGTGAATCCTCAGCTGTAGCCCGCCAAATCCAAATTTTCTTTGGTTTTTTGCAAATTGCAGCTCTGTTTTACGTCGTATGTTGATCAAAATGCGATTCACGACTGTAGTAATGATAAATTTATTGAATAATAATCAACAACTTCATATCAATCGTCAAACTTTGGTAATTTGTTCCAACTAAGAATTTTCGTAAAAATTCTCAGGTGGAACAAATTTCCAAAAAAGCAAAGAAATATTGAATTGGGCGGGCTACAACTGAGGATTCTCTTAATCAGCTGTTGCATGTCAAGCTGTACGCTGATTGGTAGCCAAAGTTAACAGCTAACAGGACATTCTGAAGTAGATTAAGCCCGTATTGAAAACTCGCTCTCATTTCACAGCTAACTTTTAAAGAAGAGTCAAAATTGACGTTAAGGCAGTCTTGTAGTGCGTGTCGGCGGGCACTGGCCGGCCGGCGCAAGCGCTTGAACTGCCAGAGTTTGTGTATATTTTAAAAATAATAACGAAATTATAAAATATGTTCTCAACATGCCCTAAAAACAAAAAGCCTTATCTTTTGTCGTAACTTTTACATGGTTTTCAGTATGGAATGTCTTCAAGGTACACGTTTTAAAAAGCTATTGCCAGTGTAGCAACACAGAGCAATGTGTATTGTCTTTGGTCCCTGGCTTAAGCATCAAGCAATAGACAAAATTGTGAAACTTTTATAACTTGAATGCGAGGCTTTTGGCTATTTTGTATGTCTCTAAATTAATGTCGTTAATTTGTCAAGTGCGTTTTGTTTGTGCAGAATAAACTATTTTTCTTTCTTTTTCTTTTCTATTTAGTATTATGGAGTCCCCAAACGATAGATAGGTACTTATTTTTGTTACATTACTTTCTATAACCAGATACTTGATCAGACAGCCATGAAGAACTAATTGTCAAAAAATCTTACCGTATCGTCGACATCGTATGTGGCTGACGCGGAGGGCGCTGATTGGCTCATAGCCGAGCCCTGTGACGTCACAGGGGTTACCGTCAGCGCCGTCAAGGATATGGAGCCTGGAATTTTAAAACAAATACCTAAGTAAGGGGCGCTGACCAATGTAGTTAATCTTTTCCGAAAGATTTGGACAAGATTGAGTGGAGACGAAATTGGAATATATGGCGTAAAAGGGCGAAGGCTTATGCTCTGCAGTAGGTTAATAATAGATAATATTTAAAAACCCCCGACACAAAAGAGCTGATGACCTTGAAACGGCTGAACCGATTTTAATAAAGCATGTCTCAGAACCATCGCTAGAAAACCTGCTTTCAAATTAAAAAAAAACCGCTTCAAAATCGGTTCACCCGTTTAAGAGCTACGGAGCCACAGACAGACACACACACATAGCGGTCAAACTTATAACACCTCTCTTTTTGCGTCGAGGTTTAGAAAAGGCATGCTTAAGCCTTTGGCAATATTGTTTGCTAATGAACATCGCAAGTCTACCAATTTGATTGGATACCAGCAGAACATAGTTCTTCACAATGAGGGCTATAGCGCTTGAGTTTGCCGCTAGAGGCGCTAGTGTAGAGTAAGGTCTCTAGTCTCTAGGTGACAAAATATGTACTGAACGTTCACTGTTTGCAGGATTTTTTATCACGGATTTTATCGAAGAATTCATAATAGCTGTAATGGTTGTGCCAATCTTGATTAATTATGGCTTAAGATTTTAAGTAAAAAGTTAGGATCTAATTTGGTAGCACTTGAAGGAAGAATAAGATTTTTCTGCTTCATGCTTGCCAATTTTAAGAATATTATAATCTAAATATTCATTTGAAGTTTTAAAATGTAATAAAATAAACATACTATGAATATAAGGGTACTTAAACATATCCAAAACATCAAATAAAAGTACTGCAACGGGACCTTACTCGACAGTGGCGCCAAGTGGTGAGCACAAAAACGATAGCCCACATTGCGGCAGCATGTAGTACCCGCCGTACCTAGTGAGGTTCAGGCTAGATTCCTTCTCCAAGACGTGACAATAGCAGAACGCAAGGGGGCAACGGACCCCGGATTCCTAAGGAAGACTGTCACCGCGTGGTTTTTGTAGGTAGAAATAAAAAATATAGAACAAATGTAAACTTACCAGGTGTCTCCCTCTTATTCTCCGGGTCATTGGAGGCTCTAGTAGAGCTCCGAGACTCAGAACTGAACCGCACTGATCTGGAAAAACATTATGATGTTTTATTTAAGTCCTTTTAGGGCGTCCCCTTCCTTCCATTACCGTCTGTCTTAATAAATGCCATTTGGCAATGGGTAACGACGACCTTTGAATTGAATCTGATGGCGTTTAGTGTCTACGAAGAGTATGAATGATATGCGGAAATTATCGGCAGTAAAGCGAGGTCAAGGCAAGCGAGCAGTGGTGGCCCAGAGGTATCGGCCCCGACTTACGAGTTGTAGGTCCTGAATTCGAACCCAGGCAGGCGCTTTACTTTGTGTAAATAATTTCATCACCACTGCTCTCAAAACGGTGAAGGAAAACATCGTGAGGAAACCGACATGTCCTAGAAACAAAAAATTCGAAGACATGTGACATCTATCAACCCGCACTGGGCCCGCGTGGTAGATTACAGCCCGTTCCCTCTCAAAGAGAGGAGGCCTGTGTCCTAGCAGTGGGAACATTATAGGCTGATTATGCAAGCGAGGTCTTCAGCAAATTCGCCATGTGAAGCCTGTACTTGTGCAGCACACGCGGTGAAGATAAGTCGTGTTAACTTTAAAAGGAGCTTCAAGGTAAGCTGCTTTAAAAATAACATCTCATCTCGACAGTATTCCTCGAAGGAGCACACAGAGATCGAGGTTAAACTTGAACGAGAAATTCATATTAAAAAAATGTCCAGCAAAAGTCGTCTTCAGTCATTCATCTAGCACTTTACTTTGCGTAATTTATTTCATCACCTCCGCTCTCAAAACGGTGAAGGAAAACATCGTGAAGAAACCGGCATATCCTCGAACCAATATTTTGTTGTTTTGTGACATCCAACCACCCGTACTGGGCCTGCGTGTAGGAAATTAGGAATACGGACTTACGGCCCACTCCCTCTCCAACTGAGGAGGCCCCTGTTCCTCCAGCAGTGAGAACGTTACAGGCTGATTATGCTCATGTAATCATATCGGCTTATGATGAAGATCTTACCTGTGGAAACCACTGCAGTGCGTCATGTCCTTATCGGGCTCGGAGAACGCGCGAGCGGCGAGCGACTGGCACGACATCACCGAACCGTGTGGGGAGCCCTGTAAACAAATAAAGAATGTTGTTTAGTAAGGAAGTGGTGGATGAAAGCCGACTGCTGCAGCTAGCAGACTAACGTGGTCATCTTCGACTGACTGAGTGGCAGACGATGCATTAGCCTAGCCATAGCCGACCACTGATGATAGAAATATGGAATTTGGAAGACATATTTCTTTAGATGATGTTGAGATGAACAACCAAGGATTTCTAGTATCGTTACCGAACTTAGACGAAGTTGAAAGCTCATGTGTATATCTCATAGTAATCCTTTCAAACCGGATCCTAATGAAGATGCTTTTCGAAAGAAATAGGCGGGATATACCAGTGCCCCTCGGGACTAGTCTATTTCCAAAGAGTTTTACTAATGCATCCTCCCAAAACTAGGTCTTTCACATTTACAAGAATCTCTGGAGCTTTAATACTACATACAGGAAATAAATTAACCATTGCGCAAACTGTAACCATGAATTCAGCATATGATTCTAGACTCCCTAGCGTAGACATTTTTCGTTGGTTATGCGATGCAGGCAGGTGATGCGATGCGAGGGGTTGGGTCGGGGGGACAAGAAATTTCCAGCGGACGGAGTCGCGGGCATAAGCTGTGTTCTAATAAAATAAATGATTTCATTTCTGTAAGTAGGTTTGTACAAACACCTTTACACGTCAATCATATTTTTAAAACAAGATGAGGTCGGCGTTTCCTATCTGACTACTCTGAGAAGAAAGGCCGAAACAAACTCAGAGGTCACAGTCTTTCTTAAGGTCCAAACATAATCTTGGTCAGATCATGTGAAGATCATGTAGATTAAATGCATTTTCTTTTGTTTCTTTTCCAATTCTTTACCAAAATTGACTCTTTAAACCAACTCTATGTTGTCAATTTTGTATTATGAACTTTACCTAACTCAGAATAAAACTCAAAATAAAAGAACTGGTTCGGAGGTTTGGTCGTGGATTAAGTCGAGGTTGCAGTACTTTTTAACTTTCTTAAACCTCTGTAAATTCAGCCAAATATAAATGGTGAGCAAAAGATTTTTTTTTTTTTGGAAAATTGAACATGCGGTCAAGCGCTGTGTGAAGACAGAATCGTGAATTATTATAAAGTGCCCAATAAAAAAAACACAAAGATCACACTAAATCGCTATTTAAAACGTGTACCTTGAAGACATTCCATCATGAAACCATGTAAAAGTTATATGAAATGATAAGGCTAATTATTTTTTAGGTCATGTTGAGAACACATTTTATAATTTCGTTATTATTTTTAAAATATATACAAAATCTAGCAATTTAAGAGCTCGCACCAGCCGGCCAGTGCCCGCCGAGACGCACTACAAGAGGGTCTTAAGGTGAATCCTCAGCTGTAGCCCGCCAAATTCAAATTATCTTTGTTTTTTTGCAAATTGCAGTTTTGTTTTACGTCGTATGTGGATTTTTCAAGAATTTTGCAGTATATTTCGAGTTTGACGATTGATATCAATTGATGATTATTATTCAATAAATATATCATCCCTACAGTCGCGAATCACATTTTGATCAACATACGACGTTCAACAGAGCTGCAATTTGCAAAAAACCCAAAGAAAATTTGAATCTGGCGGGCTACAGCCGAGGATCCACTATTCATTTTGTAGTGAGACGGACTAAGTCTAGTTCATATCTCCTATCATTGAAAAACCTCTACTAATCTAAACATACTTGAAAGGTACTTGCTACAAACAATTGGCTATAATCTACCTCAGCCACTCGAGTGTTATTATCTCGCTAACTACGTTAGGCACTTGGCAGTATCTATGAGATAACATCCAAGAGGGTTAACGACGCTTATCTGTGTACTGTTAACCGAATTAGAAAAAAGTGTATTGTTTTTAACTCATCAAGCATCGTTAATGAGACACAATTGATTATTTATTGTTTTGGCCGTCTAGCGGGCCACCTCGGGCCTGACTAGCTAGGGGTATTTTTTGTTAGGGAGTTAAGGCTCGTACGCCCGACACAAAGGCACCGCGTGTCGCGCGACGAGCGGCACCTTTGTGTAGCGCTGTCGCGTCGCGTCTGTCTGTGGGAGCCTTTAGAGGCGTTTAGCGCAGCAAAAGGAGGGATGTTATGGCGCTGTAAGAAACTAATTTTTAGGTAACTGACAATAGCGCATCGCGGCAACAAATAAGGTTCAAAACAGCGATGCGTTTGATGTTAGTTGAATCGAATGATCACCAAAATAAAAGTAATTTTGCAGTTTTAATTAATTTAAAAAATAAATGTACGGCTCAGTGGAATAATTTTTAGGTACCTATTTCTTTAGTTGATTGAATTTCCTTTATTATCATTACCTAAAATAATGATGACGGTTTACGCTCAAAATTTTCAGAAATATGCAATGAAAAAATAAAAAAAATGTATGAGCTCTGTTGTACGATTTTTTTAATCATGATACTATTTAAATTTTTATGAAATATTTTAGGGATGTTTTTTCTTTGAACATATGACAATACACAAATTTTCTTCTGGCTTGTAATATGTACCAAAACGCCTAACGGACAAAGAACTAAGCGTTGTACGCTGTCCTACGTTAGGGCAGCGCCCTAAGAGTTTTAAGGACCAATTGCTATGTATTTTTTTTCGGTTTCCACCAAAAATAACCTAAGCTGGCACAGACCAAGTGAGCAATGTTGAAGAAAGTAGGGCAAAACTCCTAATTTCTTTTCAATATACAAAACTACTCCTTATCATACTAAAAAGAATAAGCAGCTCAGCAGAGGGCAGGTTTTTAATAAAGGCTCCTACAAAAACAGGCGCGACTCGCGACGCGCCACAAAGGCACCGCCTGTCGCGCGACGAGCGGTGCCTTTATGTCGGGTCGCGTGTCGCGCCTGTTTGTAGGAGCCTTAAAACGTTGGCGCACATCTAGAATATTAAAGATCTACTTATCCTAACTACTTGTAGGTCATACAAATATTTGCGAAACCATGCGAGAATCGAACGTTCTGCGACCCGTATGTATAGAAGACTAGCTTTGGCCAGCGGCTTAAGCCTGCGTGGATATCGGAAATTATTACACGTGAAGGTGCTACCGGGACAATAAGTATCCCTTCCCCAGGATGCCATCTATCTCCTTGCCAAATCTTATCGAAATCCGTTGAGTGGTTTAGGCGTGAAAAGGTAACATACAGACAGAGTTACTTTCGAGTTAAATAATATTAGTATGGATGCCAACTGTTCACTACCTAGGCCATGGCACTCATCCATTTCCTTCACATCATTTACTAGCATCCATACTAATATTATAAATTCGAAAGTAATATGTCTGTCTGTAACTTTTCACGCCTAAACCACTGGACCGATTGTTATGAAATTTGACAGATAGACGGGCTACCTGCAGGCTTAGCACGAGCACCGTTTTGTTGACGGAAGAGTAGACAAAAATGACGTTCCGTGTAGACAGTACGACGGCAGTAAAGTGGAAAGAGTCAACTGCACTTTTTACGAAATTCAGTATTTTTTCACGTTTTTCTTTTATTTTGCTTATATCTCGTAAATGGTGTGTCCTATCGCAAAAATAATGAAAATTTCGACCATCTTTATAAAACCCTAAAACTCAACATGTAGGTAAAAAAAAACACATTTTCCATACAAAAATTGAAAAAAAATCCATTTTTATACTTTGTGGCCGTCGAGTAAAATGTATTCTACTGTCTTTGGCATAGATATCCGTGGTCTTTAGCATAGCGATTACAAAATCAAATTGTCTTCACTACCTTAGACAACAGTCACTTGTCAGTGTGATTTTGACAGTTTGGGATAGAAAACTTTCTTCTGAAATAGTCAACATAAAAAAGGACCTAGACAACGATCGATAGAAACAAAAGACAAAATGACAGATTGTAGAAGGGTTTTTACGGTGCGATGTCAAAAATGGAGAAACGAAATGACACTTTGTATAGAAATAGCTATGTCTATTCTTCGTAGAAATAGAAAGCGTCATGCTAAGCCTGCTTGCTGGAGGACATAGGCAACTTTTTTATTCTGGATTAAAAAAATATGAAATACAACATACGCGCAGACGAAGTCGCGTGCAGAAGCTAGTTTAATATACATCCACGAACTCCATTTAGTCTAGACGGCCAAGTCACACGCCATCTATCCGACTAGGTCATTATTACAACAAAAACCCGTTTCAAAACGCGACCATGTTTATATTTCCGCAGATACTTTCTTTCGGGTCAGAATAGCATGATGAGGCCACAATAAAATGTATATAATGTCCATACTAATATTATAAATGCAAAAGTGACTCCGTCGTTTGTCGGTCTATCTGTTACCTTCTCAAGACTAAGCTTTTGATACCTAAGGAAGCGGTGAACGGTCACCCTTTTTTTTAAACCGACTTCAAATGTTTGTTAGCTCAGAAATATTTTCTGAGAGAACCGATTTGGATGATTCTTTTTTTATTTGGAAGCTGGTGCTTCACATGTGGTCCCATTTAAATTTGATCAAATTCTGACCCGTATTTTTTGAGTTATCCTTAATACTGCGTATTTTTTCCACTTCGTTTATATGGATGATGTTATTATAATTTCCTGTCACTGTTATTTACATATCAAGTAGTGGTATACGACTTTGTGTGGGGTAGGTACCACAGCTAAAAAGTGAAAAATAAAAACATGTTTACAAAAATATCTACCGAATTTCGGAAGTCGGTGGCAAAAAACGAAAATACAAAACCAAAGACACCGACTTCCAAAATTAAAGTTATTTTTCACTATTTGTTTTTTTGGAAGTCAGTTGATTTTTTTGTAAAAAAGTTTTTATCCCGGCTGTACGATCCCGTGGGATAATTTCCGATTACCACACGTGCGAAGCCGGCGGCAATAGCTAGTATTATTATAAAAGGAGAACACAGTCCGACATAACATTTTATAATGTCATAAAATGTGTTTTAAGTAGGTTAATTGTAGCTCTACGATTTTTGTGTGATTTTGGATGTGGTTCTTGTATTAGCGGATATCTATACTAATATAATAAAGCTGAATAGCTTGTTTTTTTTTTTGTTGGAACGCGCTAATCTCTGGAACTACCGGTCGGATTAGAAATAGGAGATTGTTATACAAGGGGCTAAAATGACCCATTATATAGGAGGTAGTTTAACTCCCGAGCTTTAGCGAGGGAGTAAATAGAAAAGCGCCGTGTGTTACACGCTACGCACGTCGGTTGCGAGTACTACGCATCTGACCTTTCTGAAGAACATCACCTGATCTTACATAAGGTCACTATGTGTCTTCCTAAGGCCACTCCTCGCGGCGTTTTCACTCACATCTGCCTTGTAAATACCTTTTGTTAGTCGCCCTTCATTCATCCTTTCAACATGACCAAACCATCTAAGCACACATTACTAACTTAAATACCTAAATAAAATAAGCATAGAACAGTTTTCAACAATATTTTAACCAATTGCTTGAGATTCCGTTTCCAGCTACTCTACCGCTATCCGCTTAAAATGAGACCAAATCTAAAAGCCAACATTTATAGGCATAAACATGTAACTAATCCTATGCACTAAAAGTATTGCTGAAGACGACGTGATATCTTTACTTAGAAAGTTTTTTTTTTAGGAAGTTTCATCCGTCGGAATGAGGGCTATCGCGCTTGAGTTCGCCGCTAGAGGCGCTAGTGTAGATGCTCTAGATGTCAAATGTACTGATCGTTCACTGTTTGCGGGATTTTTTATCACGGGTTTTAACTAATGATTCGTAATTGTTGTAATGTTTGTGCCATTCCTGATTAATTATGGCTTAAGATGTTAAGTAAAAAGTTAGGATCTAATTTGGTAGCACTTAAAGGAAGAATAATATTTGTCTGCTTCATGCTTGACAATTTTAGGAACATTATAATCTAAATATTCATTTGAAGTTTTAACATGTAATAAAATAAACATATGTAGTATGAATTTATGGGTACTTAAACATATTCAAAACATCAAATAAAAGTACTGCAATAGGACCTTACTCGCCAGTGGCGCCAACTGGTGAGCACAAAAACGATAGCCCCCATTAGATTTTCTTCTCAATTGTCTCGGTTTATTATCGTGTGGAATAGAAGCGTTTTAGTCGGCAACCGATGACGGATTCCATGTAAAAGGGGGCGAGCCTATTGCCATCAACCGGGCAAAAAATCTAAACTCCGGGAAGCTACTGGGAAACTTCCTGAAAAAAAAAAAACAAAAAACTCAAACTAACTGCTGAAATGGGGGCGATATACATTGTACCACCCACACTTCGCCAGGTCGGAACACCCTCCTAGGAACACAGGCGAGGTGTTATGTTGTGATGACGGATCTGGTTTAAGGCTCCCTCAGACAGGCGCGACAAGACAGCGCGACGCGACTCAAGTAGAACAATTTCTATGAAAACTTCATGGAAATTGATCTACTAGTGCCGCATCGCGCTGTCGCGTAGCGTCTTTTTCGGGAGTCGTTAAGGCTCCTGCAGACAGGCGCGACGCGACTCTATAAGAACAATGTCTATGAAAATTTCATGGAAATTTGCTCTACTAGAGTCGCGTCGCACCTGTCTGCGGAAGCCTTTACCCAGAACCAAACCAAACAGTTCAAAAGAAAAAAATCTTTGATTTCTTTATCGATAACGAGTTTCATCATAATATTATGACGGTAATGTAAACATAATCTGTTTAGTAAACAAAATTATAGTATACAAATGAATGGAGCATGCTTACATTTCTTATAAAGTTACAAGCTTATAAATTACCACTCTTGAATGTAGGTCTCCTCATCCAAATCGATTAAATTAGATTGTAAGAGCGGTTTTACACTGCATCCGATCCAAATCCGAGAAATTACTGTCCAGAATTTTTCAGAATATTTCATATGAAAATTCTTAGGTGGAACAAATTTCCAAAGTTTGACAATTGATGATTTATTATTCAGTAAATATATCATTCCTACAGTCGCGAATCGCATTTTGATTAACATACGAAGTAAAACAGAGCTGCAATTTGCAAAAAACCAAAGAAAATTTTAATTTGGCGGGCTACAGCTGAGGATTCACCGTAACAAAATATACCTGTAGGTTTACTTACGATTTTTACCGTCAACGTAAATCAGGTCCATCCAAAAGTTGTCTGGAGTTACTCTATCATATATTTACGAGAAAATATGACGTAATCAAAACATTTAGTTGTTGTTTTGTTATGAAAACAATACCCACGCTACGATGCCTTCTTTCTACGTAAAAATTATTATGATACTGTTCTATACCGTACTGTCGTTCAAACAATTTGCTAACGGCGGCGGCGTGTCAAACCAGAGAAGTCTGCAATTCAAACTCAAACCATTTACTTCAAGTACACCAATTACAGGCACTTTTGAATTGTCAAGGGGTCGGTCGGTCAGAAAGATGAAGCTAGTTGCCCATTCCAAAGCGTAGTAGGATCATATGGAGAAGAACGATCAAGAAACTCCATGGACACTCTTTTAAATCAAAATATGTTTACGAAATATTGGTTACATCATTCACGTTGAAATTATGCATGTCAGGACGATCCAGAACGTTAAAAGCGTCCGTAATAAAAAAAAAAACAATTCATATAAAAAATTTCATTAAAATAAGCCGTGGCAGCTAAGAGGTGACCAGTCCCTACTGACGGCGCCCGTTCACGAACATGATCCCTTTTTCATAATTAACGGAGTTGGGTTTTCTGACACGCACAAACATCACTCCTCAGTCCTCAATCTTCTGTGATCCACCCCCTCAAAGAATAGAAGACGGTCAACTTAATTCATGAATTGGTTTGGCATTAAAACGTCAAAGGATTTGGATGCGGATGAATGATTTCGGGCGTAAGAATGGTCGCCTTCCTCAATTCTTTCTGATGCGGGTAATTTGGCATTTAAAGAGCCTGCAACTTCTAACCAATCTTGATGACTGACTAATCTTATAACCACCGAATGCTGTATTTTCATAAAGGTTTGCATCGACAGATTGGTCCCAGGATAACAGAGTCGTTCCTACGGACCGTCCTCTTCATAGACATAATCTGTTTCCAGAGAGAGGATTAAATATTCAGATCACACTTCATCTGCTTCTCTTCGTCAAGAGGAGTCAATCTATCAGACTCTTATCAATTAAAACCAGTCAGTAGCCGTCCTCAGCACATAAACTTCGAAGATGTAATCTCCGGAGGAATCTCTCTTATAAATTTATTATAATTTCTTTATTTAGACAGTACAGCAGTCTTGAACTTAAAACTATGCCCCACAAAATCGTTTTCATGGTTTGTCGGTGGGAACCAAGAGGTGGAGATCATACAAATTTGTGAAGGTACGCTTTTGGCTTATAACAGCTTCCATACGCTCGGAATCCCAACGCCCTCGCCATGCGATAGCCAAAATCTTCTCCAGGGTCATTAATACGATACCAGAAAGTAAATTCAGCTTACTAGTACCACAAGAATAGCAATGTTATTATCTTAAATCTATCGTCATTGTGCACGTAAACAAACAACAATCACATTTACAGGACAATTGGACGTTGAGTCAGCCAGCTTCTGTGTACCTAGGCTGCAATATGTAGAGACGGCTCACATGAGCGAGTGTTCATTTTTTGTTTCTTTCCACATTTACACGACATCAACAAAATTATATAGGAAATAAACGGGCATGTGTGCGTCGGACCACGCACAATGAAGGGTTTCGTAGTTGGGAAGAATTTATCCCAAGAACAAACTTAACATTGTAGTTGAAAAACATGTTTTCTCATTCGTTCAAACTGTAAATGTAAGTTGGTCGACTATTACTCGTAAACTTGTAAAGCCTACTTAACTGTGATAGTTTTCCTTTTAATTTCTTTTAAATTTTTTCGCATTGTCAAACGCAGCTGGCTGGGGGGGGGGGGGGACTCTAACAAAAATTAGCAATTTAGAGCTTAATTTTGGGCAAACGGATCCCTGAATCAAAAAATGGTTTTCACAGACCCGTAATATTTTTGAATGGCCTATCCAACGATACCCCACACCATGGGATAGTCGATAAAAAAAAAACATCCCCACTTTACGTGTACAGGAGGTAGGTACCTTAAAACATTTTTTTTTTGGATTTTTGCAACAACTTTCAGCATTGACAAGCTTTTCGGTAACTGATGTCAATCAAATACATTTTTAAAATTTTCCATCGTCTTTATTGCTGAAAGAATGTCACTTTGTCTAGGCCCTCTGGTCAGCAGAGCCGCACAGAAGTGAAGGAAAAATCAATGATCCAGGATCAATGAATATGCTTGCATTAAGGCTCTTGAAAATTGGCGCGACACGCGATGCGAATCGCCCGCGACACAAAGGCACCGTTCATCGCGCGACAGGCGGTACCTTTGTGTCACGTCGCGTGTCACGCCTGTTTGAAGGAGCCAGTAGCGGTTTCTTCCTTTTTTTTAACACCGAACTCCTAGCAACATTATTGGGTCCAGAGCCGAATTTAAAGGTCTGGACGCCTTGGGGCAACAAAGGAGTGGAGTCCCCCCAAATTATTTTCCAAATAAATAAATAATTTATTGTGAAACCAATTACCTAGATTATTTTAGCATTTAACAAACATATATTATATAATCGAAAATGAGAATTATCTGAAATCAAAAACCATTTCGAATCGTTTTTTTTTCATGCTTTAGAACAATATAATCATGTTTGTACAAAGTACTATAGGTAAAGGTAAAACAGCGAAACAAAGATATCAAAGGAAAAGTTTTTTACTCGTTGGAATTTGAAATATTCTTTTTCCGAAGTCTCTATTGTGGGGGCCCCTCTTTTGTGGAAGCCCCGGGGCTGTAGCCCTGGATGCCCTCCCCTAAATCCGGCCCTGATTGGGCCAACAGGCACAGCTCTAAGTCCCCCAGTCTACTTAGTGAGCGTATCTGTGTTCTAGTGGTTTGACTATACGTTTGGTGTGAACTATTCCTAAGATTTGACTGCCATTAATGGAAGCACCTGCTAAGCGTTTGTTTGTGAAGCTATTGTTTGGCTGTGTTTAATTATCATATATTTTTTAGTTTCGACTGTGCAGTGTGTGGTCCTCATAGCATTTAGCACTGCACACGGGTGAAGATTTTAAACGAGGATTTAGTGTATCATCATAATCAGGCTATAATGTTCCCACTGCTGGGACACAGGCCTCCTCTCTTCGAGATGGAGTGGGCTGTAATCTACCACACGAGCCCAATGCGGGTTGGTAGATGTCACATGTCTTCAAATTTTTGGTTCTTGGACACGCCGGTTTCCTCACGATGTTTTCCTTCACCGTTTTTGAGAGCAGTTGTAATGAAAACATTTTACAAAGTAAAGCGCCTGTCTGGGTTCGAACCCACGACCTACAACTCGTAAGTCGGGGCCTTTACCACTGGGCCACCACTGCACTCTATTTTATACATTAGATTAGTGTTACTCTATTACATTTAGTGTATAACTTCAATATGTGATTTGACGCCACGCACGACAATGCGTCTCTCCTATGTAAGGTCTGAAATATTATGGGTGGATAAGTTGCGTCTACCATTAAATTAACTAAATGCCTGTTTCCAATCGATTCAGCCCCAGTATTCAGTGGCAGGGTCTATAGGGTGACGTTTGAGAAAGCTGAAAATTTCGCATTGCATTCTTTTTATTTGGAAAACTACCAAAACTTAATTCAGACAAGGCATTTGTAATATTTTTGTGGTAACTCTAGAATGATCGTTTCCAACACTTGCGTTGAACCTTCAGAATCTTTTGGACCCTTACGCCCATGAACTTTACAAACTGTAGTATGTACTGTACCCCACTGACTAATCACCTCAAGATTCCTCAAGTGTGCGGACGATCACTTGATAACCGTTCACGGGACAATCGTTGAGCTCCTTAAGTTTTGAGTTGAGCTGCACGATTACTGACAAATGCGTGCACTGACTGGACAGGTCCACTCATTCTGTGTAGTTTTTCCTCAAAAGACCATTTCAGACACAAATCTACATGGTCTTCACATGATCTGACCAAGATTATGTCTGGGCTTTAAAAGAGACTGTGGAACTTTGAGTTGACTTCGGCCTTTCTTCTTAGAGTAGTCAGATAGGAAACGCCGACCTCATCTAGTTTTAAAATATGATTGACGTGTAAAAGTGTTTGTTGAAACCTACTTACAGAAATACAATCATTTATCATTTATCAACGCGTGTGTGAGTCAATTAGGTACCGACTGTAATCTTAGATCATTAAGTCTTTGTAATGAGGATACTGCGCGGTTAGACATTCTAAGTTACTTTGTTAAGACAAGAAGGTTGATTGCGACTTTGTTCGTGTATACAGGGTGTCCGGTAAACAGCTCGCCGTCCGGTAAGGACCAGGCCCAGGTCGACGGCGCGTTGTGTTCCACGCGCGCCTTAAAGAGATGTCACCATAATTGGCGGGGTCCGACAGGGCCCATGCCTGCCGGGGTCGCGGATTGTTCGAAAGAGTTACCGTGGCCCTGGAGCACAGGCAACTGAAGGAACACGGGTAGGTTTTAGTCAGTAGAGTCTGACACGCCCTCCCGCTCCGCCCAGAGCGGAAAAGGCCATTTGACGATTTCCCACCCAAAAAAAAAGGGTGTCTCGTAAATAATGGATAGCCTTGAAATATCATATAATATACGTTTTGGCCGTTCTAAAAAAATATAAATATAGTTTACGGCCGTTAAAAAAAAATACAAAAACCTATATCCCAAGTAGTACCCAAGATAAGATGTTTTAGATAAAAAATACAGTGCAATTTCTAGACACACTATTTACTGCCGCTTTGTCGGCATAGTCCACTTACAATATTATAACAAGGAATTCATTCATTTGTGGTCGTGGAGAAGAAGAATGTGGGTTTGTTTCGGCCTTTCTTCTCAGAGTAGTCAGATAGAAAACGCCGACCTCATCTAGTTTAAAAAATATGATTGATGTGTAAAAGTGTTTGTACAAACTTACTTACAGAAATAAAATCATTTATCATTTACCTATATTATTAGACAAATAAATTCTCTTATTAAAAAAACATTTATATACTAGGTACACACAAAAAATTTAAGGATGCACTAAACAAATCATTAACATGGAATCTAAGTTTTGTCATGGCATATCAAGAACATGATCCAAATTGAACTCAAAATATTCTAAAACATGAATTAGTGACCACACATTTATTTAGTATCAACAACAACATCAATATTTATTTAATATAGTGTTAAACATTCTTTAAAGCTAAGTTCAGTGCAATTAGATTCTAAGTAAGTCTGGATTTAGTGTTCAAAAACTACATCAGACTTCTAAAAACCTAAATTACTCATCATCTACCCAGCCTTTCCAAACTATGGTGGAATTACCTTCCAGTCTACGCATTAGGTACATATCAAAGCCCCCGACCCGCCGACACAACCCGGCGGCCTATATTTAAAGAAAGTCTTTTCATATAGGCCGGCGGGTGGTGTCGGCGGGTCCGCGGCTTTGGTGTGTATTGCTCTTAACCGGATGCAGCTGAATACCACTAATACCAGTATTTTACATGGTGCGACTGCCTATCTGAACTATTCAACCTAGTTAAGGCTCCCAGAGACAGGCGCGACGCGACACCGCGACATAAAGGCGCCGCTCGTCGCGCGATGAGCGGTACCTTTAGTTACGCGCGATTCGCGTCGCGTGTCGCACCTGTTTGTAGGAACCTTTAAGGTACAAGTTCGTAGCCTACTGCAGACAGCAGCTGCAGACGACGTGTCGCTAGTTACGGAAGGTATTTCATAGAAATACATAGAAACCAGTATTGTCGCGGCGACACGTCGTCTGCTGCTGAATGCAGTTGGCTACGACCTTGTACCTAACTATTTAACACTATACCCTCGGTAAAAATGGTGGTCAGACTTTTGGGCTTCTGACTACCAGTAACGACTGTCGGAGATCTACGACTGACAGGCTGGACCAATGGCTTAACATGCTTTCCGAGGCCCGGAGGAGTCTTAGTATGAAATGGATGGTCACCCGTCCACGGACTGACCTGGGCAAGCGTAGCTTAACCTTCGATAAACCAGCGCAGCTATCATTACAAAGCTATAAGCTTCTTCGAAATATTAATTAGTATGCACTGAATTTAGCTTGGCATAACAGTTGCTTCAGGTACAGTTCGCACAAAATTTTATGAGCCCTCTGAACGTAGGCCCAAGAAGGAAACCGCGCATGGTACCGGTGAGTTTGAAACTCAAAGCATTTATTTCAAATAAACCAATTACAGGCACTTTTGAATTGTCAAGGGGTCGGTCAGTCAGAAAGATGAAGCTAGATGCCCATTCCAAAGCGTAGTAGGTACCTATGGAGAAGAACGGGCAAGAAACTCCATGGACACTCTTTTAAATAAAAATATGGTTACAAAATATTGGTTACATCATTCATGTTGAAACTATGCATGTGAGAACGATGCAGAACGTTAAAAGCGTCCGTAATAAAGAGACAAAAACAATTCAAATATTAAATTAAAATAAGCCGTGGCAACCAAGAGAAGATCAGTCCAGTTGAATGAGAGTTTCCTCGGACACCTATATTATGCATACTGCGCAGCCACTTGCTGCAACTTCCGAGAGCTCATAAAGTTTTGTGCGAACTCTAATTAACCAAATGACACAGACATGCAATAGTATAAAATTAAATATGTAACAATTTACAACCGTCAAACAGGTAAAATGACACCCATATTTAAATAAATAAGTTACTTATAAAATTATAAGTATAGTCTATTGTTCTTTATTTTTTCCTTGTGTTGCTAATAATGTGTCTAAACAGTGCTATAGAGCAAAGAGATAAAAATATAAATATTTGTAATGTTTTTTTTTTCTTTTTATAAATCACTAGCTTTTGCCCGCGGCTTCGCTCGCGTTAATTTAGAATTTGACAATCAATTCACCCTGTTCGGGAAATTATAGTTAGGAGGATGAAACACCGGTCTATCAACACTAGACTCACAAAATAAAAATAAACTCTACTTAAAAAAAAAATAAAAAAAACTCTTAACACTACTAAAATTTCTATAATAATATAATTCAATCATGATTCGAAAGGCAAGTGGCGCCATCTATTATCATAAGAACGTTATTGTTGTTTTCATCGGGAACAGTACTTTTCTTCAGGATGTAAAGTACCCTATGTCCGTTTCTGTACACCTGACAAGGCATAATATGCAAAATTTCAGGATGATCCATTCAGTGGTTTAGGCGTGAAAAGGTAACAAACAAACAAACAAACTTACTTTTACATTTATAATATTAGTTAGGATTTCACAAGGATGATTATCTAGAGCAGAAACCACTGTGAAAAGCTCAAAATGGCGGCAAGCTTTAAATAAAAAACTTAGGTTTTTAGAATCTAACAGACTGATCATCACGTATGATAAAAATAGAATTTCCGTGTAGCTTTTAATCCTAACTAATATTATAAATGCGAAAGTAAGTTTGTTTGATACGTTATCACACTAAAACGGCTGAATGGATTTGGTTGAAATTTGGCACACGGGTAGACCATGACCTAGATTAGGACTCAGGATACTTTTTATCCTGATATTCTAACGGGATTGAGACTTATGCGGGTGAAACCATGGGGAGCAGCTAATTAAGGCATATTTCGTACCTGTCAATGAGTTTATTCACTTATGCTGTTAACATCTCAGCAGAGGAAAGAGTTCGGGTCTTGATGGTAGGTACAACTTTGAAATACCTATTGTGGCATCTGTAGCACATACACGTACTCACACGTACACATCGAGAGCTGCTGTATTCATATTTTTATTTCATTTTATTTTTACTTCTTTAAACCCTCTATTTACTTACTCACATAATAATTATTAGCCTCATCATTGTTAAGCTAACACTTAAGGGAAGAGCGAGACAGCTCCGACACAAGTATTTTTGTAACTTACTGGGGCTGCCTCAATTTATGTATGACACAATGTATTAAGTTGTTTTTTTTTTGTGGCAATATTCTACACACAATGACATATCAAGCTATACATTTCCAGTTTTAGCTGACCTCATATTGTATAGGCTTTTCGTACAATGAGAAGTCAGATTATACTGGAAATGTATAGTTTGTTATGTAGTTGTGCATACTATCATAAATGGAAAACCAATCATGAAATTAATTAAGTTATTGCCTTGATTGGAAGTACATTTTCTACTGATTGTTAGGTTATGAATGACATCTGAATTTATGGACATGACATAGAATCTATTCATTTAATAACTTTAAAAAATACAGTCAAAACAACCTACCGCATGTTCGATGGAACGTAGAAGTACTGCGACAGGGACCTATGTACAAATATGCATGATTATAAGGACTATCCGCTAAAACGTCAGCTTTTGGATTGTCCCTTCAATGTTGTTATAAGCAGTTTTCACTATATATAATAATAATAATCCTACTAATATTATAAATGTGAAACTTTGTGAGGATGGATGGATGGATGTTTGTTACTCTTTCACGCAAAAACTACTGAACGGATTTGGATGAAATTTGGAACACAGATAGTTTATAACCTGGATTAGTAGTACATTCCTGTGGGACAATTTTCGACATCCACGCGGGCGAAGCCGCGGGCAAAAGCTAGTACTAATGTAATAAATTTGAAGAGTATGTTTGTTCGAACAATTATTTTTGCATTTGATAGGTCAATTCTTGAGGAAGGTTAAAGGCTATTTAAAATCACACTACGACCCTTAGGAGCCGAGCGAGGCGGGTGAAACCGCGGGGCACAGCTAGTCTTAGACAAAGATAAGAAAAGACAATAGACTACATTTTTATTTTCAAAACGGATTTCATAGTTTCATACTGATATTAAAACTGCTAAATATGAGTGTCAAAGAAAAAAAAATTAAAAAAAGAAACAGACATACAGACAACATCTAGGACAGCCTGGAATGATTATCGCCTCACATTCTGACCGCAGAGCATCCAGCTGTCAGTACACACACCGAAAACCCGCCTCATTCTCGATTAACACTAATATAGAGCAATTTATTACAATAAAATGCCATTTAGTATGATTTTCACTAACTCAAACCACAGTCAAAAACATAATTATCGCTTCATCAGCGTTTAGAAAAAATAATCGAAATTCAAAATTACGTTTTGGATTACCATAAATATTTTTTGTTTTGATTTATTTTGGCGATTATTTACACTTGTATCACTATAAAATTATAACTTTCAACACTTTGGCACTGCATTTAAGAACACAAATCTGTTTTTGTACTACCATTGGCACCGATACGTTTCTCAAAGACTGAATTTCGAAAGTATTATTGCAACTAAAACGTCTAAGCGCAACTCGTTCACGGTCCGTCGAAGATCACAGTGAATAAAGTAAATAAAAAAACGTGAAAAAACACCACTGCACCACTATTTCGACACATAAAAACAATATTTACAATAAAACTGGGCTACAAAACAAAAATAGCAATCCCTATGGCCATGATCGCGAAGCAATGGACAGACGATATTCTGCCAGCGTCGGAACTTTCATGTTCCTAAACCGTTAGCGAATAGACCAATACACTATTATAGCGTAAATTAATTCACGAAAAAGCTTTTTTTCTAATGAAAATGATCGCGAATGTAACTCAAGAGCGTAATTCGATTTGACAGACGGCACGCCCCCCTCCCCGCTCGCGGCGTACTGCGGTCGATGACGGAGTTGCCAGCGCACAGAAATTACCTTCGCGATGCGGGAGTATTTTTCGTAAATAGATCGCAAGGAAAAATGTGGCGGTAAAAATATCCGGTTTTATCATCGATGTTGAAATATTTTATAGACATAATAGTTTGGTTCTGAAAGCATAACTGTTTAATCGAATAAGTTATTATCAAAGATCTTAAGAGTTATTTCTATTTAATGCTATCTGCCATCTTAATTTAGATCAAGTCGATGATTGCGAGAAAATCGTTCGCTCTCAAAGATGTCGATTAGAAATGCATTATAGAGAAAAAAAAATGCAACTTCATGCATTACTTTGTACGTAATAGAAACTATTGATGTGATATTTAATTCGTCATACTTTGATTTGTAAAGATCTAGCGATCCGCCCCTGATTCGCACTGTTTTTACGACGCGACAAAACATAGAGATTTCTTAATGATATGTTAGTTTAATATTAATGTATTATACACGTAAACCTTCCAGAATAAATTCTCTAAATGATGGTGAAAACCGCATCAAAATCCGTTGCGTAGTTTAGAAGAAAAGCGCAGTCATACAGACAGACATGAAAAGTAACTTTATTTTATAATAATGTTTAGGATGTAGTTTTTCTAAACGAAAGTTATAATAAAGAAAAGAAAGCTGTATTTTATTACTCTTTCAAGTTTACAGAAAGATAGAAAACGCAATGATAATTGTGTATTACTAGAAATTCATTTGGTTGTAAGTTTAATAGCAAAAGCGATCGGTATTTTCATTGCTCTCGACTTTCTCAGGACAGTTACAAATACTCTTTAGTCTATACTAATATAATAAAACTGAGTTTCGTTTGTTTGACGCGTTCAAACTTATCTCTAGAACTACCAGTCGGATTTGAAAAAAATATTTTCGCATTTGATAAATTCTTGAGGAAGGTTATGGCTATTTAGCATCACACTACGACCCTTAGAAGCCGAGCGAAAAGAAAAAAGTCAGAAAGAACGCTAAGCAAAACGAAGTAATAGTGCGGAGGGGCGATGCGATACGACGCGGTGGGCCGGGGGCCGAGGAAAGTGATAGACCATGACCTGCACCCTAATTGTGTCATTAATTCAATGTCAATAATTTTGAAGGATATTGCAAATCCATTGCTTCTTATATACGTTTGAAAAATTTGTCTGCTCAGGAACGTAAATAACGCAATGAATGTTGTTGAACTGTCAAAATGAAAGCCGTTCCTACAGTTAGTGTGTTACGCAATTACCCCGCAGGGTTAGGACATAGGATACTTTTTATCCCGTTAGTACGTTTCCGCAAGATATTTTCTGACATCCACGTGGGCGAAGCCGCGGGCAGAAGCTATTATTTATAATATTATACTTCGATTCGCCATTTCTACGAGTTAGTGGCTGCGGTATTTTATGATGTCATTATTTCCAGTGACGTCAAAGAAAGATATAAAAGCCGAGACCTGTGACATGGCTTATTTATTGATGTTCTTTATTAATTTTATGTCTGATGTTCTGCACCCTAATTACGTAACACACTATCTATCACAATCTTATTTTGAAGTCTGTTGTTAATCCATTGCTTCATATGTTAGAAAAATTTGTCTGCTCAACAACGTAAATAACGCAATGAATGTTGTTGAACTGTCAAAATGAAACTCAAACTCAAACTCACAGCATTTATTTAAAATAAACCAATTACAGGCACTTTTGAATTGTCAAGGGGTCGGTCAGTCAGAAAGATGAAGCTAGTTGCCAAAGCCGTTACTACTGTTAGTGTGTTACGCAATTACCCCGCAGTTACTGGGCAACACGATACCCCTTGGTAAGATTGGTTGTCAGACGTAACGACTGTCAAAGATCTACGAATGATAGCCAGGAGTCCAGGACCAAATAGCTTAACGTGCTTTCCAAATTCCGAGGCACGGAGGGTTTCGATAGGTAATGGATGGTCACCCATCCAAGAACTGACCGCGGCAAGCGTAGCTTAACCTTCGATCAATCCGTGCGGCTATTATCATTTAGTCACGAGCCCCTTCCAGGTTATTTTCATAACAAATAATAGAATATTCTAGTCATTAAATTCTAATCTAGACATTATAGATAATTATTATCAGTAGTAGTATTAATAGAATTTATTTACGCTAACATTTATTGAACTAGAAAAGCGGAAGAAATTGACTATGCAATGTAACATCTTAGGCCATCTAATGAATAATAAAAGACGATACACTAAGGTAGTTTGTCCACCGCCGCCGTCAACGGGACGTCACCGAGAAACGAGATTATTTAAACCGAACGTGACGTTCCGGTGACGGCGATCGGAAGGCCACCGTGACCGAACTCGATGGTTCAGTATGACATCTTTTGTTCGATGACAGATAGAACAAAAGACGGGCGAGCGGCGCCGGTGCGACGACAAGATCAAACGCGTTTTGTTAGCCGGTACATCAGCCTGTCACAATCGCGGGCCGAAACCTTGGCGGCCGGGATAACGACGGCGCTCGGGTGACGGACGGGTGGTAGACAGGCGGCCATAGTAAATGTATGTATCGCTACTTCAGCGCCGTCATCTTGTTATCGGTGACGTCCCGGTGACGGCTGTGGTGGACAAACGCACTTACTGTATAACAGTACAGATGTGAAACGAGTGCATACAAAAACAGTAATTTGGATTTCTAGTCACATACCTCACAATGAGAACAGCGTCTTTAGGCACACCCGGCCCTCAAACAAACTCATTAAATTGCCTACTACTCAAACTCAAGTCATATATTCAAACTAGACTGAGAATCAGCACTTTTTGAAAGTCAAAATTACATAAGACAGTCCCCCAAAACGCCCGCCCTTCACTACTTCCTAGTGCTTCAGCTGGGGAGAAGAAGTGGAGCAACAAACTCCCCAGCAGTACAGCTGTTTTGTCAGTACTATTGCAGAGCGTACTTTTAAGTTTATCTTGGACATCAAGGAAAAAGATCATAAGAAAACCAGAGGGCCTAGACAAAGTGTATTCGCTTCGGAGCAATTCTATTTCTACAATCGCTACCGCTTTCGGTAATGTTCCCATCATACGAATCAAAAACTAGAAATAACGCTTGTCAAAAAGTGCCACTTGGCTACGCATCTCTATGGAAGTAATCGTTCGACGCTGTCGATTAGTTTCATAGAATCGAATGGTGTTAACATTGTCTAGCTAAGTTCTATTCGTTGACCTATGATCAAGTGACATTTCGATAGCTTATGTCAACCTCATAAATTTTTTGGCTTTTCTACTAGCGTCATCGCTAATCGAATGTTACTTTGTCTATGCCCTCTGGACTTAAAATTAACATAAGTCTGAAATCGTCAACCCGCCTTGAGCAAGCATTGAGAATAATGCTCATGCCTTCTGTATGAGAAGAGGCCTTTGCCCTGTAGTGGAACATTAGGACAGGAGGTACTTAATCATTGTCTGGACTGAACCAATCACACAGTACTGAGACCTATTGCTACATTCCGCGGAACAATAAATTGGGGCCTTCTTTACATAGTAGGATGGTTATCATTCTTTGCTTTAGAAGAGACTGATCTCCCAATAATAAAGTGCGTAGTTCCATATTTTCTGTCACATCCTCAAAACACGTTTTCTGACGTACATTATCATCAAATGCTTTATACATATAAAGTAGGAAAACAATAAGGAAACTTGACTAAACAATTAATCAATTCTAAAAGACCGACGTCGGAGCCACCATTATGTGCACAATACGATGTAATATAAATAGATTATTTTGGTATTCAACGCGATATTAACTGACCTAGATATTATTCACACAATGGAATGCCAGTAATGGAATTGAAATGGATTTTTCTCATCTCCCGAGCTCCCCTGAGCTGCACGATTACTGACAAATGCATGCACTGACAGGACAGGTCCACTCAATCTGTGTGGTTTTTCCTTAAAAGACCATTTCAGACACAAATCTACATGGTCTTCACATGATCTGACCAAGATTATGTCTGGACTATAAAAGAGACCTCTAAGTTTCTAAGTTTGTTTCGGTCTTTCTTCTCAGAATAGTCAGATAAGAAACGCCGACCTCATCTAGTTTTTATTAAAATATGATTGACGTGTAAAAGTGTTTGTACAAACCTACTTACAGAAATAAAATCATTTATCATTTATTCCCCCCCCCCCCATCCTCTTTTTAGATCGTGTCTAGAGTTGGAGGACATTAGAGGTAATTCAGTGGGGTGGTATAAGTTTGGCTACGTGTGTGTCTGTCTGTCTGTGGCACCGTAACTCTTAAACGGGTGAACCGATTTGGTTGCGGTTTTTTTTATTTGAAAGTACGTTTTCTAGCGGTAGTTCTTAGACATGTTTTATCAAAATCGGTTCAGGCGTTTCAAGGTCATCAACTCTTTTTGTGTTGGGGGTTTTTTTATGTTTTGTGATAAGTATAGATTCTGTCGGTTTGACGTCATGAAGCGATCTGTATAGCATACTAATTAGTTTTGTTTAACTTTTCTGGCAGCTTATTTCATAGAGGTATTTTTCTGGTAGATTGTGTTTTGAGCAAGTGTGGTGATCAATGCTCGTGCCTTCTGTGTATGAGAAGAGGCCTTTGTCCTACAGCGGGCCAATAATAGGTTGGTATTGTTATTTTAGTGCTTAGGTACTGGATAGAACAATGTATGGTAGATAAATAATGTTTAAAAAAAAACAACTAACTTCCAAAAAAAACACTACAAAGTGAAAAATAACTTTGATTACGGAGGTTGATGTCTTTGGTTTTGTATTTTCGTTTTTTGCCACCGACTTCCGAAATTAAAGTAATTTGTCACTTTGTAGCGTTTTTTTTTGGGAACTCAAAAACTCCTGGTCAGATCTTGAGTAATTGTATAAGGGACCACAAGAGAAGCATAAGCTTTTAAATAAAAAAAGAATCATCAAAATCGTAGACCTAGAAAAACGTTCTGAAGTAACAAACACACAAAAAAAAAATACAGTCGAATTGAGAACCTCCTCCTTTTTTTGAAGACGGTTAATGATACAAACAATGATAAAACCAGTAGAATCTGCCTTACTTCAATTATGATACGGATGGTATCTCGCCGCCGCATTGATCTTCCGCATCAACATTTATGCTTGCGTGAAGATTGAAGATCATGACTCGAGACCCAGTTCTGTAACTATTACATTTTTGAGTTCCACATCCTTGTTTCATCATCATTCTCTCGTCTTTATTTGGAACTAGCGTTTGCCCGCGGCTTTGCCCGCGTGGAGGTCGGAAATTATCCCACGGGAACGTACTACCGGAATTAAAAGTATCCTACGTGTTAATCCAGGTTATAAACTAGCTGTGTTCCAAATTCCATCCAAATCCCTTCAGTAGTTTTTGCGTGAAAGAGTAACAAATCCCAACCTATTCATTCATCCATCCATCCATCTATCCTCACAAACTTTCAAATTCTTCTTCTTCATCGTGTCGCTGGCACGACTTTTCTCAAATCTTGTTAGCCCAAAACTTCGCCACTTCCACGGCGTCATCGGTGGCAGCGCAGAGGTCACTTTGACTGCAAGTTTTGGGACACAGAGGGCAAGATAGAAGGTGAAGCATAGTTTGCGACATAGCTCCACATCCAAATCCAGCTGCCGTTCCATCGAGGTAGCCCCACTTTACCAGGTTGGAGTTACATCTTCCCACTTGTGTCCGGAGACGGTTCAGGGACTTCCAAGTGGCCCACGAAAGGTTACACCCTGCAGGAAGATGCTCCTTTGGTGGTAGATAGTAAGTGGGAGGGGGAATAGTGTCTTGCCACAGTTTGCAACGGGCCTCGGCCGGGTTTCCTGGTACAAACGCTGTCGATTTCAGGAAGCCGTGCCACATTTATAATATTAGTAGGAAGAAGGATTGGCGCAACATGTCTTCATCTCCCACACTTCTCTATCAGTCGTCATATCGGTAGTCCCCCCTTCCTAACCATATCATCTTTCACACAGTCCATCCATCGATTCTTTGGTCTTCCCCTACTCTTATAGCCATCAAAATTCATACTCAAAACTTTCCGCACGAAATTTTCCTCAATCCTGCGCAGCACATGCTCATATCATGACAACAGATTTCTACACAACTTTTCAGTCACCGGTACCACTTTTAGACTTCCTCTTATGTACTTACTAGCTGCGCCCCGCGGTTTCACCCGCATAAGTCTCGATCCCGTGGGAATATCGGGATAAAAAGTATCCTATGTCCTAATCCAGGTCATAGTCTACCCACGTGCCAAATTTTATCCAAATCCGTTCAGCCGTTTTAGCGTGATTGAGTAACAAACATCCACACTTTCACATTTATAATATTATATATATATATATATATACTAGCTGCGCCCCGCGGTTTCACCCGCATAAGTCTCGATCCCGATAAAATATCGGGATAGTAAGTATCCTATGTTTTAATCCAAGTCATGGTCTACCTATGTGCCAAATTTCATCCAAATCCGTTCAGCCGTTTTTGCGTGATTGAGTAACAAACATCCACACTTTCACATTTATAATATTAGTAGGATAGTAGGATAGTAGGATTTCTTATGCTATCCATTCGCGTAACACAATATATTCCTCTTAGCATTAAGGCTCGTACACACGCCCGTCACAAAGGCACCGAGTGTCACGCGACGAGCGGCGCCTTTGTGTAGCGCTGTCGCGTCGCGCCTGTCTTTGGGAGCCTTTATTTTGGATCCTTTATGTATTCTTATTTATATGTTGCAATTTGAAACTAACTTTCGATACTTGCTTGATTGATGGAAGGACATTTGATTGATGGTAACTTCTAATTCAAAACCATAGAGGACATGGCGCTAATTCCCGACAAGGACACCTGCCAGTTCTGCATATAAATTGAAGTTTTCACTTTTCGCTATAAAGATGGACAGTTTCGAAGAGGGCTAGCAACAGTCATTAAGAATGTAAATAGGGTGGCAGGGACACCGACGCCCAACCTGTTACCATGGATTCAGTACATGATTCTAAACCCCCCTGCTATACATTTTGACCCCGTAAGTATTGCACTTTTCTATGAAACAACACATTTTTGTTTGATAACCAACCATAAATTTCTACGCTAGGGGATCTAAAATCATATGCTGAATTCGTGGATTCAGTTAGCGCGTCGATGTGTCTGCCACCCTGTATAGGAGCGACACTCCCACTGTCTACAGTTTCGGGATGTAGGATACTTTCAAAGAATTATATCGTCGCTTGTGGCACAAAGGGAATCTTCTCGTTCTCTCTCTTTTCTTTCGTGTCGGGACTTTTTAACGCAGACAAAAACTTCGTCTGTCGTTAATTAGTCCCTCTCAGACCTGAAACTGCGCTAAGCAGACATCGATTTAAAGGTCGGAATAGGTGACGATGAAAATGAAGGGAGAAGTAGCAGCCCGCTACCCCCCCTTGCATCCTTTAAAGGATTTTCAAGACTATATTGGGTGACTGGTTAAAAATCAGCGCTGGGTCTATCTCCAGTGCTGGTTTTCAGCAACAGCTGGCGTTGACCGGCGCCCGCTGGCGTTGATTTTAATACCTTTAAGGTGTTTTTATTGTATTTATAAACGCATTCTCTTTCTTTCTATGTATTTACGATTACCTTATTATTTGGTCCAACATCGTTATTACTTGTTACCGAACATCTATTACGGCTCGCAATCATTGTAAATTACAAACGTGTTAGTCAGATATGGATACGTTTTGAAAGTGACAGATTGTATGCACGTCTGTAGCTTCAATTCATTGGCACTATAAATCATTCTAATGATACATAATGGCTCTGCTTGTAGTTAGATAAAGGCAGATTAATCTAATATTTGGTATTATGTCTTTTATTTTGTGCAACGTAATGGTCATTATTGCATCGTATTTCGTATAGGTAACAAGGTGAAAGTCGTAATAAACAAGGATTGTAAGAAAATTAAATGAAGCACCCGTAGGAGTAACACCAAATTTTGGTGATATTGAGCTACAGAAGATCGCGGGGAAGACCAGCCCCGGCAGCCTCGACATTAGACAGCGACAAAAATCGGTCGCTAAGTCGTATCGTTGTCAAATTTCTCTAATAGATTTTCAACTTTATTTCGAAAGCATAAGGTTGGAAATCTATTAAAGAAATTTGACATCGATTAGACTAATGACCGATTTTTGTCGCTGTCTAATGTCGAGACGGCAGGGGCTGGATGAGACTCGCACAGACCAGCACCCTAATTGCGTAACACACTATTAATCAGAATCTGAACAATTTTGAAGGATATAGCTAATCCATTGCCTCTTATGTTCGAAAAATTTGTCTGCTCAACAACGTAAATAACGCAATGAATGTTGTTGAACTGTCAAAATGAAAGCCATTCCTTCTGTTGGTGTGTTACTCAATTAGGTACCAGGGAAGCATAGCACAAAGGGGAGGAGGCCTTTTCTCAGCAGTGGGTGGAACAAGGCTACCGATAGTGATGAGGATGAGCTATGGCAAGAAAGGGGGAGCAAGGAAGAAGTGGTCATATTACGCTGACCCCAACTAAATAGGTATAGGTGTAAAACACTTCCTCTCTCCTTAAAACATCATCATTACATTTAGTTTCCTTGCTCTTGTTTCATGTTTATTATTGTATATATTATATGTAGATAAGTATATGTTTTATGTATGTGTGTATTTGTTGTATATGTAAAGGGTACACCACTGACTACCTGCATTATTGTCTCTCCTTCTCCCTTGAATCCATCCAAATGTTGTCTGTAAAAGATCGCTTTTAGCGATAAGACCGCCCATTGTGTCATCCTGTGTAAAATGTCTACATTTATATCTGTTATTTTTTATGGTGTACATAATAAAGAGTATTCTATTCTATTCTATTCTATTCTATAAGGGCAGGAGGATGCAGTGGGACCATTCTAAGCAAAGAATGAACGCACAGACCGACGTTTAGAAGATTCAAACCATCGGTAAGACTGGTTGTCAGACTTTAGGGCTTCTGACTACCCGTAATGACTGTCAAAGATTTGCAATTGACAGCCGGGATCAACAGCTTAGCGTAATTTCCAAGGCACGGAGGGGTCTCGAATTCTCGATATGAAATGAATGGTCACCCATCCACGAACCGACCGCGGCAAGCGTAGCTTAAGCTTTGATCGACACGTGCGTGCGGCAGTTTTTATTTAGCTATATAAATGTAAATGCCAATTGAAGTGAAATGTATAACAAGACCCATGCCAGTAAACACCGATTTGAATTCAGCGCACATCGGAAGGGAAAGGATCGTTCCAAAAACATAAATGTATAATTTAGTCTTCAATAACGACAAGCAAAGTAAAATAAAATACATACATAAAGTCATGCCTTCTCATGGGGGTAGGCAGAAACTACAGAACGCCACCTGCTACGATCCTTACATACTCCTTTTGCTTCGTTTACGTTCATGCATCTGGGCCCTATACCACAAAATTTTACAATTTACATGTTACAATTTACATGTTACAATTTACAAGTTACAATTTACAAATTTGTAAATCTTACAAGTGTTTTTGTACCATATACTCTAAGCCACATAATTGTAACGGAAAAACATTACAAACGATGTAAATTGTAGTACGAGTAATAAGTCAACAATTTATATATTTGTAATTTCTGTGTAACGCAAATGTAATTACTGTAATTACGTAACACACTAAGAGTAGTAATGGGTTTCATTTTGACAGTTCAACAACATTCTTAGCGTTATTTACGTTGTTGAGCAGACAAATCTTTCAAACATATGAAGCAATGGATTAGCAATAGGCTTCAAAATGATACAGATTGTGATAGATAGTGTGTTACGCAATTAGGGGGCAGGTTTCCTCACGATGTTTTCCTTCACCTATGTCAGTAATATCCAAGATAAACTCAAGAAGTCCATATGAATTGAAAAAATCACATTGTTACTTGCCCGAATTAGAACAATTGCTGTCTGGACAATACGGACGGAAGGTAACCCTAGTGTTAAGTTTGTTACCGGCATCAAACTGAACATTTCCAGTTTAAAGATAAAGATAATGTATTTGTCAAACATGCGTTTACATAAACTGACTTTATCAGACAGGCGAGGTATTGAATTAATAGATGTGGTCTACGTCCGTGTATTGCCAAAAACGGCGTACAAATTTTGTAAGTATAAATTACATTTAATTGCATTTTACATATAGTTATTCGAAATTTCGTTACAAAATACAAAACAAATAAATAATAATTCATGTCAAGATATTATAGTCAAAATAGATTAAATTATGTCCAGAATATTCATGATTATGCAGTCAAATAGAATCATGCAAAAGCCAATTGATTTAATATGATAGGCGTGACAATAGTTGTCTATGTATCCCTAGTGCTAGAACAACTCTGATGCGCAAGAGTGTCTGCATGGCACCGGTGACATATAACAAAATACCAAGTTGTTGGAAGGACTATAATTTGACATTATTCAAAAAAAGGCTTAGAATTTTTTTAGTAGACAAAGTTTATTATAGGGTTGAAGATTTTTTATTGGAGAAAGAAGTTGTTTGACTATTTTGTATATTGTATTTAAATAACTATTAGAAATTGTGACATTAATTTTATTATTGACTGATTATTTTTATTAATGAATTATGAATTAGAATGTTATTATGAATTATTAGTAAATTTGTATTTTAATTGTACCTAAACTCAATACTTTTGCATGCCTTGTAATTGGCAAAATATGGCTGTTTTTGTATTTATATTTTGTAACACCTTGACTTGTACCCGTATTTGCAAAATAAAATATCTTTATCTTTAAGATTCACATTATTCGATTGTTATTCTTAACTATATATGTTAGAAGTCCGAATAGAAAAGCCTTTTCATTTAAGCTGACCTCTCATTGTACCCAAAACTTATAGAATGCGAGGTTAGTTTATACTGGAAACTTAATAGCCGTGGGTCGTCGTGTGTAATAGACGTCGTACGATTGTTTTAATTGCCCCCGTGCCCTCGTTTCGCGTTTAGTTTTGACGTTTGTATAGTTTATAAAAGGAAATGTATTGGTCTTTTAAATTACAGTCCGGCCATCGAGAACATGCGCTTCTGGCACCTGTCAGTGGAACAATTCTAGTAATTAATAAAGATCAAATTCGCAAAACACGTATTCATTTGTATGAAATTGACGGGTGTCAGGAATGCATTCTCTCGATGGCCGTGCTTACGTCTCCCGCTCTGGGCGGAGCGGAAGGGCGTGTCAGACTCTTACTGACTAAAACCCACCCGTGTTCCTTCAGTTGCCTGTGCGCCAGGGCCACGGTAACTCTTTCGAACAATCCGCAGCCCCGGCAGGTATCGGTCCTACCGGACCCCGTCAATGGTGCTGACATCTCTTTGAGGCGCGCGTGGAACACGACGCGCCATCGACCCGGGCCTGGTCCTTACCGGACGGCGAGCTGCCCATTGCTCGCCGTCCGCAAGCCCGCGCCTACGGTGGCCGGGAGTCGGCAATCGACTCCCGACGCCCAGGGTGTCTCCTCCTCCTGCGGCGGTCGATGGCCGTGCTGGAGTTCTGTTATTGAGTTGGAAATGGCGATGTTTTCAAATGGTTTCGGTTGTGTAAGACTGGCAGTTTTTTACACGATACCCCTTTGTAAAGCTGGTTGTCAAACTTGTGGTCTTCTGATTACCCGTAACGACTGTCAAAGATCAAATTAACATTTATTTGAAAGAAAGAAAAAAAGTAAAATGCGTTTATTGGCATTGCAGCAACAAAAATACACCTTAAAACTAAAAAATACTGAAAACAATGATTATAATGCCAAAGGGGCCTCAGCTCAGCATAATGTCAGATGACAACACAAGCTGTACCACCTGACGTTGATTTTCAGCTATAAATACATTTTTGATCCACGAATGACAGCCGAGACCAACTGCTTAACGTGCTTTCCGAGGCACGTAGGGTCTCAATATTTAATGGATGGCAATCTAGTGATATTCAGGGCGTCAGGGACATCAAAGTACAACCTGATATCATGGATTCAGTACATGATTGAACCACACCACACCACACCACACCACACCACAGTATTTGATTCAGAACCACACTGCGTTGAAATTTTTCGACGGTTATCAAAAAAAATACCGGCCAAGTGCGAGTCGGACTCGCGCACGAAGGGTTCCGTACCATTATCTATAAAAACGGAAAAAAAATCGCGTTTGTTGTATGGGAGCCCCCCTTGAATATTTATTTTATTTTGTTTTTAGTATTTGTTGTTATAGCGGCAACAGATATACATAATTTGTTAAAATTTCAACTGTCTAGCTATCGCGGTTCTTGAGATACAGCCTGGTGACAGACAGACGGACGGACAGTCAGCGAAGTCTTAGTAATAGGGTCCCGTTTTTACCTTTTGGTTACAGAACCCTAAAAAACAGCTGTTTCATTGAAAAGTGCAATACCTCCGCGGTCAAAATGTATGAAACAGCATTTTTTTTTAAATAACCGGCGAACAATGTCAACTCAGGGGAGTTCAGAATCATTTACTGAATTCATGGTTTCAGATTGCGCGTCGATGGTGCCACCCTGTATAACGGGTGTAAAAAGACACTTAACGAAGCCGAGAGTCACTTGTACTCCCCGTCATTGTAATATTTTTAAGCTATTGCATAGCTTCTATCGCGGGCTTTGAGCGCGGCGACCGAATCAAGAAATTCCGTAACGAAAATAAAACCTAACACCCCCCACTCCGCCTACCATGTAGCTCGGCCGAGCGTTCGCTTAACGTGTATGTATATGGTACGACTGTACTTGAATTAATATCAAAGAAAAAAAAATACTTCATAAATAAAAAATAAATAAATAATTATAATTGCATAAGTTGATAAAAAATGCTATGCAATAGCTTTACCGCGGCAGTCCCCGAGTGCCACATGTGTTTTTTTTTTGTACTGGACCATACCTGGAACCTTCTGGTTACGGAGTTACTGAAGGTCAAAACTCCAAGTTTTACTGACGTTTTTTTTACGAAAACAAGTTTTTAATGTTATAACCCAACTTTAAATACCCCCACGACCCCTGTACCGTTGCATGCACCCATAAGGAATGTTTTGCGTGCGTTATGTTGCGCACTATTGTAAACAGTGATTATTCACACCAAAAATTAAATTTGTTTCCCAGCAATCATTTTTCAAATCAAATCAAATCAAAATATTTTATTTCACATAAACCAACATGAGCACTTATGAAACGTCAGAAGCTAGGTGCACGGTTCCAATTGGTTGTTTCCTATGGAGAAGAGCCGGCAAGAAACTCCACGGGTACTCTTTTAAAAATAAGGGGCTTTTACAATGTTTCAAATTACAGTGTTGATAATGGGAGGACAGTGTAGGCCTGTCAAGAAGTAACAGGCACTCAACAAAATATAAAATAAAATACAGTGAAACCTGGTTAATTGGGATCTCACGGGACCAAGGATTTTGTACCATTTAAAGAGGTTTTCATTTATCCAGTTTTCCAATTAGAGAGGTTTAAAATTATCGTTGTCTCATTTACAGAGGCCCCCGCTTATAGAGGTCGAAATGTACTGTTATTCCATTTATAGAGGTGGAAAGGTTAATAAAAATGCGTATTTTCGGTGTTATTTGTTATTGTTACGTGTCGAACCCTGTCCCAACCTGATAAATGTCTCACTTATACAGGGAATTGAGCTACAGACTCCCAATTATAGAGGTAAACATCGAAAAAATCCTAGAAATCAAATCTTATTTAACCAGGTTCGTAAAGTCCCATTAACAGAGGTAATTGGATGAAAAAGTGCCGGGACCTCATTGAAATTCTCAATAATAGAGGTTTCTCACTTATCCAGGTCCCACTTAACCAGGTATCACTGTATATATAAAAAGGTCTTTTTTTTTTTGGGTTTAGGTAAAGGGTATTTTGTGCAATGTTACTTAGTTTGATGTCCAGAATGCGTAGTTGACGGCTAAGTGATGTGTCTTTTTACACCATGTATGCTTAATCAAAAGTATTCTTGGTAGAAAAGTAAAATCATGCCAAAAAAACTTCGAAATCAAATCATCGATCGATCATTGTAGAACAACTTAAAACTGGACTACACAAAATTTCTCTTCGGCTAACATTTCAAACATTTATCGTATCTCATTTAAAACCATTTACATATTAATTTGTCATTCGAGACTTAGACCAGTGGTTCTCATGCTTTCTTTTGCACGAAACGCCGAAATACACAAGATATACTGTTACAGCCGATCTTTTCTGTTAAAATCACAGATGCCTGGGGGCCCAAAGTTCGTGGTAGTGACCGAAACTACGGACATTTCCTACACCGCATCACCTACAGACATAAGATTAGTTCGGAGCCCGAACTAACAATGAATGACAACACGATTTGACAGCTGTCCCTACTCCCCATGTAGCTTTGCCCGTGCGCAAAATTGAATGTTACACTTGTTCTTATGGATTAACTACTTTCGTGTGCTCCCGTATCTTCGTTGACGGACTTAAGAGAGTAGACACCAGGCCCTGCAGTCTCGACAAATATAACGACAAAAATCGGTCGTTAAGTCTAATCGATGTCAAATTTCGTTAATAGATTTTCAACCTTATGCTTTCGATATAAAGTTGAAAATCTATTAAAGGAATTTGACAACGGTACGACTTAGCGACCGATTTTTGTCGCTGTCTAATGTCGAGACTGCCGGCCCTGCACAACACGCAAAACTTAGGTAAAGTGAGCTTCAAGTAAGCTCTCAATAGTGCCCCAACTCGTTCTTTTTTGCATTTGCGTTTTTTCTTTGCGTCATGTTTACCGCAAATAGACGTAGTTTCTTTCTTTCTTTTCTTTCTTTAGTGATAATCCCTAGCATCAGGTGGAACGACAGGTCATTACATCTAAGTTTTCACGGTAAGATTTTTACAGAATAGATTGGCATGTATTCTATTACATCAAGGCTTCGATCGTTGCGAGGATTTGCGCCAAAAGTAGGCCACCCCTCAACCCAGGGGTGTCGTAAAAGCGACAACGAAATAAAATTACCGAACGCTGCTGTGCATCCCGCACAGCAGCGTCCTCCTGCCTACTAATACCAATAAAACCACGATTTATAGTATACTAGCTTTTGCTCGCGGCTTCGCCCGCGTGGATGTCGGAAATTATTCCACGGGAACGTACTACCGGGATAAAAAGTATCCTACGTGTTAATCCAGGTTATAAACTATCTGTGTTCCAAATTCCATCCAAATCCGTTCAGTAGTTTTTGCGTGAAAGAGTAACAAACATCCATCCTCAAGAACTTTTACATTTATAATATTAGTAGGACTAGCTTCTGCCCGCGGCTTCGCTCACGTGGACGTCGGAAATTATCCCACGGGAACTTGCTACCGGGACAAAAAGTAGCCTATGTCCTTCCTCAGGATGCCATCTATCTCCTTGCCAAATTTTATCGAAATCCGTTCGGTGGTTTAAGCTTGAAAAGGTAACATACAGACAGAGTTACTTTCGAATTTATAATATTAATAAGTATGGATCTGCAATGTGTGTTAGCAGCCATTCGGGCTCGATATGTCGATAAAGAATGATTCTGGCAGGTAAAAATTTCTGATGAAAGGACATATGAAAGACTAGGTCAATAAGAAGACTGAATCCGTAATAATACGCTTCACAATCAACTTTAGGACACAATAAAAGTTTAACTTTGAGCATCTCTGTGCCAAAATGGTAGGCCGGGGACCGGTATTCTCAATTTCTAAGTTCAAGATCACCGGGTACGCGCCTTGGCACCGTGAATTTGTGGAATGCCTCGCTGTCTGTTATATTCGCTCCATTTCGGTATGTGGTGCGTGAAGATATGAGCTCCTACATTTATTTTGAAGCGGTAAACATTTGGCCTTTAAATTAGAACTTTATTATGAGACAAACATCGCAAAAATAAATTTTTACATAACATTTTACGATGGTAATTGAACTGTACGCGCGCAAACCTTCACGCACAATTACAAAAAAATACTGTATAAAGGCGTAAGTAATACCATAGGCGATTTAAACCTGCGGGTAATTACGTAACACACTAACAGAAGGAATGGATTTCATTTTGACAGTTCAACAACATACATTGCGTTATTTACGTTGTTGAGCAGACAAATTTTTCGAACATATGAAGCAATAGGCTTCAAAATGTTTCAGATTGTGATAGATAGTGTGTTACTTAATTAGGGTGCAGTATATGTCACAGGGTAAATGATAAATGATTTTATTTCTGCAAGTAGGTTTGTACAAACACTTTTACACGTCAATCATATTTTTTAAACTAGATATGGTCGGCGTTTCCTATCTGACTACTCTGAGATGAAAGGCCGAAACAAACTCAGAGGTCACAGTCTCTTTTAAAGTCCAGACATAATCTTTGTCAGGTCATGCGAAAATTAAATGAGAAAAAAAAAAGAAAGCAATTACCCACGGGTTAAAGAAGACATTGGTTGATATTGTGATAGACAAAAATCCAGCGACAGTATGAATCATAAAACTAAAATACGATTCGAGGATTTGTCTATTGTGCTCAAAAGAATTAATCAAAGCCAAGAAAGGTCATCCATAGACATGTCATACCAGATACGGCTTGATATTTAATGTCCAACAAGTACAAAACAATATTACGAACTAATGATACATCTCCTTTAAGAGGGCCCATCCCGATCCGTCTATCGTCAACGCGACCATGATTGAAAAGCTTGTTGTTTCATCCAACGCAATGTTTGAAAAAGAAGCAAGAGTGAGAACGCGATAACAACAAACGAAAATTGGCGCGCGGAGATTTCACAAAACTTGTTCCAGGAAATACGTGTTTTTGAAAAAGCGTTACAAATTTTTGGAAAAAAAATTGTCATTTAAAATCTGCATCCATGTGCGAGGTTTCTATGATGATGTTTTCTTTACTTTTACAATTAATGCGTACATTATGAACGGCCAAAGTTCAGGTAAAATTTGTCCAAAAAAGCAGATTTTTGGGGGCTTATACTGAATTTGTTTCTCCAAATTTTGAATTTTTGCTTACATAGAAACCTAGATAAAGTGCACATGATATCTATTAGTTTAAAAATATCAATGAAAGATGTGTTACAACGCCATAATCACGTACGAGCGTTTGTATGAAAAGTATGACGGGTTGCTCTTAAGAACACATACGAATCGTAAGATGCTCCACCACAAAAACAAAAATCATTGACGCGTCTACGCGTTAATAGAGGATCAACAAAAAAAAAAGACAATGTCAAGAGTATAAAAACGGCCCCATGTGTTGTCCATACGGGTGAGATGACGTCACGACTATCGTCGCCATTTGCAGACGACAATATGTCGGATGGATACTTTAAAATGTGTAATTGTTAATGTTGTTAATCTGTGAACAGCGTTGTGGGCTACAATATTGTATATGTGTTTTGTGTATTTCATATTTCATGTTTTATATTGCAGCTGTTTGTTGTTCCTTTTCAATAAAATAAAATAAAAATAAAAAATAAAATTGTTGCGTATATCCGTTGTGTCTTGTGGCATTAGGAAAGTTCTAAATAGTACAAATAACAGGAGATTTCAATGGTAAGATAAATTATCATCATTTGCCTTCCTTTTCCAATATATGTTGGGGTCAGCTTCCAGTCTAACCGGATGCAGGTGGATAGCAGTATTTTACATGAAGCGACTGCCTATCTGACCTCCACAACACAGTTACTGGGTAACACAATACCCCTTGATAAGACTGGTTGTCAGACTTTCGGACTTCTGACTACCCGTAATGACTGTAAAATATCCACCAAAGATAGCCTATATTTGGTTATTTGCGATATTTGGTTTTTTGCAAATTGCAGCTCTGTTTTACGTCGTATGTTGATCAAAATACGATTCACGACTGTAGGAATGATATAATTATTGAATAATAATCATCAATTTCATATCAATCGTCAAACTTTTGAAATTAGTTCCACTTAAGAATATTTCATATGAAAATTCTTAGATGCAATTTGCAAAAAACCAAAGAAAATTTAAATTTGGCGGGCTACAGCTGAGGATTCACCTCAACGTGCTTTCCGAGGCACGTAGGGGTCTCAATATGTAAAGATGGTCACCCATCCACGAACCAATCGCAACAAGTGTAGCTTAAAACCTGATCTATCGACCCATGCGGCTGTTATTACAAGAGCTTACTTAAGTACCAAGTATTAAATTGATTTAAATCGTGTGATTTATTTATTTAATACTTTAAGCTCACAAATTCACAAAGGCGGACTTAAGGCGCTTCCCTGACCAAACGACCTTGAGCGTTCGGTCCTTCTCTGTTCCGTCGCTGAGTCTCGGTCTGTCTTGCTCGCTGCGCACGCCCATTTATCATAGAATTCACAAAAATTGTGTGATTTATTTAATAAAAAAAAGACTAGTGATGAATTATTTAGATTTTTAAATTATCTATCCATTAGTGTAATCCTCAAATTATTAGAACGTCACCTTTAGCAAAAGATGCATGCAATCAATAATTTTAGTCACTTTTTTACAAGGAGATTTTAAATGTATTTATTACACATAAAAACAAATAAGAACGTGGAATGTGATGATGGAATAACGAACATTAATAATGTGCTTTTAGATGTAGTTTATTATTCTTAATTAATGAGTTATTACCCTCTGAATAACGCACTATCGCAAGGTTTTGCTCGGGGTAGCGCCTTAATGCCAGGCAGTCAACCTTTGGTGATGCAGAGACAAACAGTTTACGTGTAAAGGAGGTACCATATTTTACATTTTCCATGATTTTACCTTACCACTTTGTGGCCGTGACTAATTGACCGAGCGAGTGCGAAGCATCTCCGTTTCAGCTTAGGCAAAAATGCTTTCGTACGTCCAGATGTCTGTTCTCCTCTACAGGTCGCATTTCTCAAAGGATTCTCGTGAAATTTAGTGAGCAGTTTCGATAATTATACGGAATTCTTTTATCGATTCAGTTTTTCGAAACATTTTCGAAATGGCGGACATATGGGGGTTGAAAACGTAAAAAAACCATATTTCAGCCATTTCACGCTCTTTTGTTTTAAATAGCACGCTGAACATTTATTCAGTTTTAAGCTATGCAAAGACAGACTTGCAAGGTCTACAGCTCACAGAGCCACTAGTATGTATATCCATGCCAAATTACAACTTTCTCGTACTAAGTCTCTGAGCTAAGGTACGGGGGACCGACATCGCGAAACTATAAGCGTGCCTTGTTGACCACGGAACCCTAAAAATGGGGGAAATGTAATATCAATCCTAGCAACACCAAAAATACGAAAACGCAAGTTGTACTTGTTCCTTGAGAGAATCAAAACCTAATGAGAATAAAATTGTTAAATAACAGATAGTTATGGTGAAATTGTCGTGAGCTCTTCCGCAAAAGCCACTAATTAAAATCGTTAAATAACTAAAAACACGGGCAGATCAAGCTTTCAAAAAGGAAAATAATATATGAGAGGTCAGTCAGCCTTCAAAAGCGCTAATTTCACAACGTAATGACTAGACAAAATTTAGTTTACCGTGTCAATTCCTAATTTCGACAGAACTAGTATTCAAGTGTTCATTTACATAAGATGTATAAAAGTCTTACGGTCTTATGTAAAATATGCATAATCAGCCTATAATGTTGCCACTGCTGGGACACAGGCCTCCTCTGTGTGAGGAGTGAGCCGTAATCCACCACGCGAGCCCAGTGCGGGTTGGTGGATGTCATATGTCTTCGAATTTTTGTATCTAGGACATGCCGGTTTCCTCACGATGTTTTCCTTCACCGTAAAAGATGATGTTGCAATAGTTAACCGATAGAATCCCGGTGGCCCTCTGTAGGGCCGGGGTGGCGCCACCGTCAAGCCCCGATGGCCCTCTAGAGGGTCGCGCGGTCGTGCGGGTAAATAATCATCATTATTGCTTCTAAATGAGGGCTAATATCGTCTTTTGAGCATTTCACTGTAAGGGCTTTTTTTTTGGACTGACGAACTGTCTTGTTTCACGACATACCGGTGGCGCCACCCCGGCCCTACAGAGGGCCACCGGGATTCTATCGGTTAAAGTCGGTTTAATAAAGGACCACCTTACTATATCTGTCAATGTCAATTAGCGCCAACTTGACGTTTGACAACTAAACTCTTATTTTCCGAGTAATTAATTCGTCTTGTACCATAAACATAATTCTATAAATACATAATTATGTTGTCAATACGCATATAACTCGGCACGTGGTTCTTCAATGTCAACCAGTAACTAATTAGCCGCGAGTAGATCTACTATGAATCACTGATGGCACTGGTGAGGATGGGTACACACATGAACGGAAACACGCTGCAATATATTGCGCGCGAAATTCCGCGCAGATTTATCCCTAGAAAAAGAGCTTTATATAAGGAAGTGAAAATAGTCCGAAAGCGGCATTTCTGGGCAGATAATACGCATTTCCACGACGGTGGACCCACGGTCTGCGAATCTACACGTGCGAAATCCCGCTACAACGTAGCAAGGTTCTAAAACTGCCATGTCTGGGCGAAAAAAGGATTTGCGATGGAGCGCAAATTCCGCTCGATCGTATTTAGTTAAAATGTTTCGAAGGTGCCATATCTGGGGGCCTAGACAAAATCCGTTTTCTGTAAGCGTTAACGCCAACGGAAATTCAAATTGTATGGAGTTGACATTTGCTTACCACGTGACATTACGTATCTTTTCCGCAGGTAATGTCATTGCCATACATTTTGACGTTAGCGTCTGGCGTTAACGCTATCAGAAAAGTTTTTGTCTAGGCCTACTGCTGAACAGAATCAAGGCGCATCGCATTTGAGACGATAAGCGGGATTACGCGTGCTAAATTCCGCCGCGTTTTTCACAGATATGTCCGTGGCCTAACGCAGAATGATGACAATATAATTGAGCATGTGGTATTGCATTTTAAATAGTTTAGTTGAGATGATACGTAGGAACGTAATTATTATTGTGTTTTATGCTTATGGTAGTTATAAATCGCTTTTGTCTGAGAGCTCTCTAGTTATTAAATGGCAATTTATTGTCTTCTGAGATGCTGTATAAAGAAATTACACAGTTTTTTGCTCTTCAATCCATACTAATATTATAACTTCGAAAGTGACTGACTGTATTTTTACCTTTTCACGCATAAACCACTGGACGGATTTCGATAAAATTTGGCAAGGAGATAGATGGCATCCTGGGGAAGGACATAGGCTACTTTTTGTCCCGGTACCACCTTCTTGTGGGATAATTTCCGACAAAAACGAGAGCGAAGCCGAAGGCAGAAGCTAGTTAATAATATACGTACGACTGTTTCATTATGACACCTATATTAATTAACCCGGTATGTTGGGATTGGTCGTAATTAAAGGCTTTGGGTCACTTTCTCATTAGTCATCAGCTTCAAAAACCGCTGTTAAACGTAGCTTCATTCAACTAGAGCTCAAAAAACGAGACAAAAAAATATATAAGTATATAAAAGATATATATAATTGATTAATAATTTTTAATTTCATTAATTTTTATATTGTTCTTTTTTATTTTTTTTATTCATATAAATAAAAATAAATAATACAATATAACTATCCGTATCTTCACGCTTTTGTAGACGAATTTGTGATCACATATATAGACTCACGTCTTTTTCTCATAGGGGTAAACAGAAACTACAGAACGACACCTGCAAATCAAAAAATCAAATCAAATCATTTATTTTTCTGCCAACATGGGTAGGGGTATAGATGTTATACATGTTTTGATAATGTTCTAATGTGCTACGATCCCTACATACTCCTTTTGCTTCATAAGACTTATACATGTATGTACTTATTCATCCTAAAACATAATTTTTAACCGACTTCAAAAAAAGGAGGAGGTTCTCAATTCAACTCTATTTTTATTTTTTTGTTTTTTTATTTATTTATTTTATTATTTATGTACACACAGTAAAATAGATACAGATTTTTTATGTGTGTTACCTCAGAACTTTTCTAGATAAATCGATTTTGATGATTTTTTTTTTATTTGAAAGCTGGTGCTTCGCATGTGGTCCCATATAAATTTGATCAAGATCTGACCAGGAGTTTTTGAGTTATCCTCAATAATAACTTCCTGTCACTGTTATTTACATATCAAGTAGTAGTATACGAATTTGTGTGGGGTAGGTACCACAACTAAAAAGAGAAAAATATTTTTTTTTCCCAAAATACAACCGACAAAAAAAAAACTTTTATTTCGTTATTTTTCACTTTTTTGTGTTTCTTTTTTGGAAGTCGGTTGTATTGTTGTCACGAAACATTCGAGAATACAATTTTTCGTAATTAAATTATTAGCAAATGAAATGCAGTGGTCAGAAAGAGTAACTAACATTCTCAAGGCAATTAGTCCGACTAGCATTTAGCCACACGCATTCATTACAAAGGAAGAATGGTCAACAATGATCGTCTTTAAGTCTACGAGCAGTCACGGGTCAATGACATTATCTACGAGTGATGTCATTTCCACTAACGTCACAAAACAACATGCCTGTTTCCTCCCAAGGTTCAGGCAGAGGTGTACATTTTGACCAACTTATGTGTGAAACCAACGTTTCTGGAACTAACATTTTGAATGTGACATAAGATCGGTTTTTTGTTTATCTTTTTAAGCTATTGCATAGCTTTTATCGCGGGCTTTGAGCGCGGCGACCGAATCAAGAAATTCCGTAACGAAAATAAAACCTAACACACCCCACTCCGCCTACCATGTAGCTCGGCCGAGCGTTCGCTTAACGTGTATGTATATGGTACGATTGTACATGAATTAATATCAAAGAAAAAAAAATACTGCATAAATAAATAATTATAATTGCATAAGTTGATAAAAAATGCTATGCAATAGGTTCACCGCGGCAGTCCTCGAGTGCCACACGTGTTTTTTTTTATTTTTGGTGACGAACAGCGCCACCAATAATTGCACAGTTAAGTTGGTCGAACAGTACCCACATTACAAAAAAAACTTTAAAGTGAATCTTCAGTTGCAGCCCGCAAAATTAAAAAAAAAAAATATTTGGTTTTTTATAAATTGCAGCTCTGCTTTACGTCGTGTGTTGATCAAAATGCGATTCGCGACTGAAGGAATGATATATTTACTGAATAATAATCATCAATTTATAAAACTCCACGGACACTCTTTTAAATCAACATAATTATAGTTACAAAAAAATTGGTTACCTCATTCATGTTGAAATTATACACGTGAGAACGATGTAGAAAGACGTGCACGTTAAAAGCGTCCGTAATATAAAGACATAAACAAAAAAAAACAAAAAAAAAAACAGAAATTAAAATAAGCCGTGGCAGCTAAGAGATGACCGGTCCCTACTGACGGCGCCCGTTCACGAACATGACGTATGGATCATCAGCACCATTCAGCTCAACCATTTTGAAGGGAACTTAATGAACGCACGCCACCACAAGCGAGACATTTGAGACAACTAACTTCAACAAAGTTTTCACGGTTAGAATTTTATAGAATAAATTGGCTGATTCATAGAAGCTCACATCACAGTAAATACTTAAAACTTTCTCATTTATTTAATTAGCTGACATTGCTCACACACACCCATCGATTTACATGCCTCAGCGTCTGACGCTTAACCTTTTATTCTTTGTAGTTGCGTCATGAGGATAATAATGATAAACGTACTAGTGTTATAAAAAGAAAGTCCACTTTGATTGTTACGATTTGACACGAGATCTTACGAGAGTTATCCGTTTCACATTTGATGTAGCATTCAAGCTGTTTTTGCGCGTCATTCGAAATTTCGAATAGCGACGTGTGTGCAAAAACAATAAATTATTGTAGGAACTATTTTGTGTTCGAAGTTTAATTTTGCACGTACACTTTATGGCTTAAGTTAAACTCTCTAAAAGTTGGGTAATTTAAATCTCTTTACTGGTAACCCTAGGCACAGTAGCGCCACCTCACTATCTGTCAATTTCATGTTTGTCATTATCCTTGGCAGTCTGCAGCTTAAATATCATGAGAATACAACGCGAGGTTCTTTCGGTGCATCATCGCCGCCATCTTGTTTTGTTAATACGATTTCTGTGATAATTTCACCAATATTTTTATAAGAACAACGCTTCCAATGACAATGTCGTTCTGGCGCCAAAAGATTGTAAATACGGTATCAATATTGGACAAACACGACGGCTATGCTTACCGATCTAATTTATACACAAACATAGTGCTACACAATTGATTACATTCACAACTTATTGCAAAACAACAATGAATCGATAGTTGAAATGTGTTGATACTAATAATTAACACTTGAAACAAAATATTACGGATACGAACTATAATATTATTACATTACAAGTGACAAGTCTTTATCATTTTCTGAACTAAGTTCAATTGTATTAATATGGTTTTAACTAACGTATTCTACGCCGCCCGAGAACAATCATAATACCAAGGGAGCCGCTGTTGTGCCGCTAACTTACGTAAGACTTATTGTAGACATTTCAAGTTTTATCAAATGTAGGTGCTGGTAGCCCAGTAAACATTAGTCTATGATTGAGTCCAGTAAGGTCTATGGAAGCCGATAATAAACTAGTTAAAACGACTCTTCACATGACCAGAGGCCTGGCCTATTTTGACGTGGCAATGCTGCCAGCCTTTTAAGCACTCTTCCTGTTGACAGCGATGCGGACGAATTTTCTACTTTCCGCTTTTTTGTTATAAAAACATTTACATATTATGATTATTTTAAGTCTGTTAGCTTAAATGTTATTATGTAAATATTATTTTGTGTGAAAATAAAATATCATAAAGAGTTAAACGGTCAGTTTTTACTAGTTCTAAAATCATATAAATATCTGCTCCACTAACTCCAGTATAGATTGAAATTAATATACTTAAACAACGTTAAAACATACGGCACAGTCACACTAATTACCAAGCTACATAACGACTAATTACCAAACAAATCAATGAGCACAGACAATTAAACGTATAAAAACCTCCTCAATTAACCAGAGGCTGCGTGACGGATACATATCATTGCTTTACGCGTAAAAAAAGTTAACTGTTTAGTCTATTGTTAGGCCAGGTGCACATTGTTCGGTTGAGGAGAAAAAAGGTGGCAATTTTTGTAAAAGGCGTTTAGACAGTTTTTGCTTTCGGGATTGTTCTCCGTTATTCCATTATTATAATAACAAAAAAAGATTCCGTTTGCAATAAAAAAAGGTTCGGATAAAAGATTTATCGAGCAGATGCATTGATGAGAGATACTAGGATTACATTTAATTCGAAATATTGAATCAGGATGTATAGCGGCATGACTGCAGAGTTTCATATCCAATATCACCATCACTCAGTCCGTATGGTTCTTTCTTCAAAATACCATTTCAGACACTAATCTAAATGGTCTTCACATGATCTGACCAAGATTGTGTCTGGACTTTAAAAGAGACTGTGACCTCTGAGTTTGTTTCGGCCTTTCTTCTCAGAGTAGTCAGATAGGAAACGCCGACCTCATCTAGTTTAAAAAATATGATTGGCTTGTAAAAGTGTTTGTACAAACCTACTTACAGAAATAAAATCATTTATCATTTTTTTACTCTTATCCCAATTTATTTTGGGGTCAGCGCAACTTATCTTATTCTTCCAAATCTCTCTATTTATTGGTCGTCATCTCGATAGTCACTCTCTTTCTATCCATATCATCTTTCACACAGTCCATCTGTCCAACAGTGACCTAAGAAATAAGGATTGATTATCATAAAAAAGTTAATTGCGAAAGCTAGGAAGGAAGCACACTTCTCTTCCACGGAAAACAATTTTCAACGCACGTATCGCTCTGCGGTTAACCCATGTATAAAACTCTAACTTGCCAGTTTGAAAATATCGAGGCAATGACGGGAAAAAAAAATTTTAGGAGAAAATACCAGCATTGCAGCAAGTCAATTTATGTGAACACAAAAGTAAGGAACAGTTTCTTTTTTCGTGATTTGAAGATTGGTCGCACAGTATAAGTTGTCCATAATAATGATAAGCATAATGACTCCTTTCCCGCTTTGCGTATAAAAAAAATTACATTGCAGCAGTGGCGAAGTTTCCATACAACTCGAATCCTACCGGCTTCCCTTTGAAAAATAGCACAGTCTATTCTACAGACAAATAATATAATCACATTAAAGATATATACTCCGGCTTACCTCTTACAAAAATTTACCCTTCGCTACCGTTGCAGAGCGAGAAAGAGCAATTGTAAAACCAAATTATATCAAGGTGTTGTCAAATCAAGTACATTTACAGTTCTTATGTCACGTTTTAAGTCACTGGACTCTCTGTAAACAGAATATGAGTACACATCCTAACAGCAGCCAGGTAGAGCATAACAAATGATAGTAAAAACAACATGGAACTGTACTTAGCTAGTTTATTACTGTTTTTTATAAAGACACGGCGGAAGAAGTCGATAGGAATCAATTATAGATTATTATGGAGATTAGATAGTAAGATAGCAAGTTTTCATGGATGTTTAGGCCTTTGAGCTGCTCAGACTGATGAGAAATGAATTCGTAGGACATAAACCATGCAAGATAAGGATCAATCTACTAGCAAAGTCTAACTGTCATTTTCACATAAAAAAAATACGTTTATTTGTGGTAAAAAAAACACACAAAATACAAAAAAGAACGAGTTGGGCAAAAATATGCGTCACATCCACGCAAAACGGCAATCGCTCAGCATAATGCTACAACTCTATGCAAGAATCGAGCCCCAGCGTTGGTTAAAAAGAAATATATATATATATATATGTAAATTATTTATTTGTCTTTTGTCTATGTGGAATTTTGTTTTTTTTTTTTTTTTTTTTAATTTTCAATTTAATTTTGCCCTGACTTTGCCAAAAGGTGTCGCGGTCAACCACGTATAAGGAAGTCGGGACGAGCTGGCAAAAAGCAATAGACAAAATTGACAAACTTTTATAGCTTGAATGCGAGGCTTTTGGCTATTTTGAATGTGTCTATTAAATTAATGTCGTTCATTTGTAAGGTGCGTTTTGTTTATGCAGAATAAGCTATTTTTCTTTCTTTCTTTCTTTCTTCTTTCCTAAAAGAAAAAAAAAAAGATCCACAGTAGTCCTGGACCGACATAGCTGAAAATCATGGAAGAGGTTTACCCAGAACCGAGCCGACGCAGGCTGACAGTGCCCAGGGATCCCTTTTTTAAAATATCAGTCAAGTTGAATGACTTAAGTACAAAAATGTCAAGCTACAAATTTATTCAGTGCACAGAAAATACATAGCACAACAAAAAACATAATTAAATGATTTCAACAATTTCAACAATAGAAAAACATACTTAAAGAAATATAGTGACACCTGCAGGCTTAGCATGACGCTTTCTATTCCTTGAAAGACAAGACACAGCTATTTCTATACAAAGTGACATTTCGTTTCTCCATTTTTGACATCGCACCGTAACAATCCTTCTATCATCTGTCATTTTGTCTTTCGTTTCTACCGATTGTTGTCTAGGTCCTTTTATAAGTAGACTATTTCAGAAGAAAGGTTTCTATCTCAAACTGTCAAAATCACACTGACAACTGACAGTTGTCTAAGGTAGTGAAGACAATTTGATTTTGTAATCGCCATGCTAAAGACAGTAGAAAACTTTTTACTCGACGGCCGCAAAGTATAAAAATGGAATGGAAAAATGGAATTTTTCACTTTTTGTATGGAAAATGTGAAAAATTATTACCCACATGTTGAGTTTTAGGGGTTTAAGGGTCTTATAAAGGGGGTCGTAATTTTCATTATTTTTGCGATAGGACATACCATTTTTGAGATATAAATAAAATAAAAGAAAAACGTGAATACCCTACTGAATTTCATAGAAAAGTGCAGTTGACTCTTTCTACATCGCTGCCGTAGTACTGTCTTCACGGAACGTCATTTTTGTCTATTCTTCCGTCGACAAAACGGTACTCGTGCTAAGTCTGCATGACATATTTCAAATCAAATACATACATGTATAATTATATAATTAATGTGAACCTACATAATATTATAAAACATTTTAAAAGAGTAACGGTGGAGTTTCTTGCCCATTCTTCTCCATACGAAACTACCTTTTGGAAGGGGCAACTAGAATCAATTCTATTTTTTTGTAAATTTTGACGTTCAAAAGTGCCTTTTATGTGCCTATTTGAAATAAATGATTTGACTTTGATTTTGACAAACAACGAATAGACAAGGTAGGTGCGGTGTGCGTCAAATCAGTATCACATGATTGTCTACTGTATACAGGATGGCAGGGTCATCGACGCGAAAACTACATAGAATTCAGCACATGATTCTAAATCCCCTAGCGTAGAAATTTATCGTCGAATATAAAAAAAAAATGCATGGGTGTCGTGGAATACTCGGTTGGAACGAAGTTCCTTTCGTACTATATTTAGAACATCCATAGAACAAATTTGATAACCATAAAAAGGGTTATATTGAGTCAACCTTAAAAGATAGACGTATGCTGTCGCGGATTTTTTTTAGAACTTTTAAAGGGGAACAATTCCGTCATACATGATTTTTGCGTAACTTTAACCATTTACGCAGCGCACGCAACGGAAGCTCTCAAAAGGAATAATTTTTTCCCGTTATTGCAACATTTTTTATGTATGCTCCGCTCCTATTAGTCGTAGCGTGATGATATATAGCCTAAAGCCTTCCTCGATAAACGAACTATCCAACACAAAAATAATTTTTCAATACCAATCAGTAGTTCCTGAGATTAGCGCGTTCAACCAAACAAACAAATGAAGAAAGGGTTGTGACGGACACTCGTGACGGAAAATTCTTACACTTTTTTTCGCCTAGCCCCTATCCGCCAAGTCCGTACAGTGCCATAAGGAACTTCGTCCCAAAAAAATCAGGTGTGTCATAGAAGAGCAGCCGCAGCTGCAGCTGTCCTGCGCAGTCAAAATGTATGAAGCAAATATTTTTTTAAATTTAAACTGACGAAAAATTTCTTTGCAGGGTGGTTCTGAATCATGTACTGAATCCATGGTAACAGATTGCGCGTCGATGTTCCTGCCACCCTGTATACCAGTCAGTCATCCTAAATCAATCAGAGTCAATGAACAACAGAAATATTGAATAACATAAAAACTCGATCACAATATTTGCATTTAACAACTACTCAACAGCAACAAAAAATAAGACCCGTCATATTGACTACACATTTAAAAACCCAACTTCATAAAATTGCCAAACAAAAATGAACATTAATTTCACGCTCATAAGACATAATAACATTTGTTATCGTCTCCCAACACGAGCCGAACCAATTTGTATCTAAAAGCAATGTAAAATCGCCTTTAATTCCTTCAACAATAAAAATTGGCTTATAAGAAAACACAAACATGTAACATTTCAATCAATTTTCAACTTTACGACCTTGAAATAAGATTGAAAACACAGTTATGTAATACTAAACGTGTTGCCATATGAGAAAAATGCGTTTCCCATGGCACTACTAGCGACAATGCGCGGAAGTTGACACGCGTCGCGCGTCACGATGTGTTTTGTGTTGTTATCACGATTACAAAGGGGTAAGCAGAAATGAAGGCATCGAGTGAAGTTGACAAATAAGATATCGATTTAATATAAGCAAATGAGTACAATGTTGCATAGTCATTACAAATACAAATGAATGATAAATGATTTTATTTTTGTAAGTATGATCTGTACGAACAGTTTTACACGTCAAGGCTCGTGCACACTGGCGCGACTTGTCGCGCGACGCGATTCTGCGATATTATATCCGTAGAACAATTTCTATGAAAACGCGCGCGACAGTTCACACAGGAGCGACTTGTCGCGCCGCGACGGCGTCGCGGAGCGACGAGCAGCGCGACAGCAAAGGTACCATTTTGTATGGCGTCGCGGCGAAATCGCGGCGATTTCGCGGCGAATTCGCGGGCGCGACGCTACGCCGCGGCCGCGACGCGACGCGACGCAAAGAAAGTATAAATGGCGGTGCCAACCAAGCTGCGCTCAGACGTGCCTTCGTGCTCTGACGAAGACCGTCAACTAGACTATCTTCGTCAGAGCACGAAGGTAGGTCTCTACATGTTTGCTGAGCGTGGGGTTCTAGACTCCTAGGTTCGATTCTCCGATTTTGTTGCAAAATAAAATAAAATCATAAGCAAAATAGTAAGTCATTGAAATGTGACTCTTATCTCATTGTTTTAAGGTATAAATTAGGATGTTACATGAAAATAACTTCAAACCCAACCACCAACCAACGAACCATTTGAAACTAAAATTCCTTGCAAATGTCAATCATTCTAATTTGTATCTTATTGCAGTGGTATAAGAGTTACATTGCAATGACTTACTAATAGTTTTGGCGGCGCGCGGCGCGGTCAAAGGAAAGTACCTCTTTGAAGATGCCGCAAGCCAGCCGCTATGCGCCGCGTCGCGTAGCGGGCGCGACGGTGTCGCGTCGCGTAGCGCGCGCGACGTTACGCCGCGGCCGCGACGCGACGCGAAACAAGAGAGTATAAATGGCGGTGCCATCCACGCTGAGCTCAGTAGTAGACGATCTTCGTCAGAGGACGAAAGCAGGTCTGTAAGTGTTTGCTGAGCGTGGGGTCCTAGGTTCGATTCCCCGTTCGGTCGACATAACCCAACCTTTTTTTTTTTGTTCCGGGGTGGAAAATCCTCATGGATGTCCCCCGCCCTGGGGGGGCGGAGGGGTCTGTCAGACTCTTACTGACTAAAAACCACCCCGGTGTTCCGTCTCACACCTACGCCGGGGGTCGCGGGAACGTACAAATCTTCCGCAACCCCCGGCCGGTGCCGGCCCGCCTCTGCGGGCCCCGTCCGGTCGAGGGGGGGGAGTGAGGTGTTTGACTCCCCCCGCGACGTCTAAGAGGGGCGCGCGTGGAACACTACGCGCCGCCACCTCGGGTCCTGATGTATGGGGGGCGACGGACGTCCCCGAGTCCGTCACCCCTGGACCCATTTAAGGGGGCTGGAAGAGGGCGTTGTCCGCCCTCCGCCGACGCCCGGTGCGCCTGCTGCGGGCCGGGTGAGAGGATGAGATCTCTCGCTCCCTTTCCGCAGCCTCCTTCTGCGAGATCACTGTTTCGCAGAAGGATACCACCGCGTCCCAGGACTCCTCGCCGCCGACCATCGCATTCACAACGGCCGGCAGCGAGAGGTCACTGCCTACTCCTGAGATGAGGGCACGGCGCGGCTCCTCCCAAGCGGCACACTCTGCCAGCGTATGCCGCGCCGTGTCCTCCCGGCAGTCGACGCAGTGGTGACACCGGGCGTCCGGCTCCCTGTTTATGCGACACAGGTACTTCCCGAAGCAACCGTGCCCCGAGAGCACCTGCGTCACCCGAAACGACAGGGAGCCGTGCCTCCTCCCGAGCCAGTGGTCGAGCACCGGCCGGACCGCCTCGATGGTGACGAGGCCGGCGGTAGGGCGTGAGAGCCTGTCCCGCCAGACATAACCCAACCTAACCTAAGTAGGAAGTAGGAACCTAAGCTTGACCACATAAGCACGAACGACGAAACTGGCGAATTCGGACGTGCTAAGTGTCTTAGGTAGGCGTAATTTATGAATTTTTTACGGACTCTTACCTATCAATTTATTTGATTTCGTAAAAGTAACATTAACTTTTACTCATAAAGTTTACTTTCGCCTGCAGGCTGCAACACATTTTTATGGCCTTGTACAGGGCGAGGGCAGATCTGGAGGCCTAGACAAAAACTTTTCTGATAGCCTTAACGCCAGACGCTAACGTCAAAATGTATGGCAATGACAATACCTAACTGCGGAAAAGACCTGTAATGTCACGTGGTAAGCAAATGTCAACTCCATACAATTTGAATTTCCTAAAACATTAGGTTACCCAACTGTTCAATGCATTTAATAAGTATTGTTTGTAAAATATTTAAACGCAAACAAATGAAAAAATGTATATCACTAATAATACCTAGGTACCTACTTAATTCTAAATGAACTGGTGATGGCGGCGCGCGGCGCGAGTTGAAACGGTCTGCGTTCGTCGTACTTTTTAGCGGACGCCCGATTCATCGTAAGAGCGCTTGGGCTCCGCTAGTAGTCCAGGCCCTGCAGTCTCGACATGAATAGCGACAAAAATCGGTCGTTAAGTCCAATCGTTCTCAAATTTCTTTAATAGATTTTCAACTTTATATTTTGGACATAAAGTTGAAAATCTATTAAAGGAATTTGACATCGATACGACTCAGCGACCGATTTTTGTCGCTATCTAATGTCGAGACTGCAGGGCCAGTGCGTGAATGAGATCGAACTTCGAGTTCAACGTCTGAATGCGAACGGCTGTGTTACATTACAACACGCACAGCACCGCACGCGCAGTTGCATTTGCGACCACTAGACCTACGAGGCAGTCAGTTACTTTACTATATTTATAATTAGATCACTCATTCATTAGACATAAAAAGTTATCACTGAGTATTACAAATACACATACATAACATTCACGCCTGTAATCCCCAAAGGGTTAGTACACCCGCATTTCGCCAGTTATGAGCATAATTTTATTAGAGAAGAATTCACGTCCCGTCAAACGGGGTGAATAGAGATGCAGGTGTGAATCGAAACTTTAAAAGCGATTTTAACATTCAAATAATATAGTTTGTTGCCAACAAGGACACTTATCGTTAATTATAATACAGTAAACACATTAGAGTCCTTTTTCGCAACCAACTATATTATTTCAATGATAAAAACCCGTTTAAAGTTTCGTCTCGATTCACCCCTGCAACTGCATCCCTGCATCCCTATATTCTCTCCGTTTGACGGTAGGTAGATACTTACGGAATTAGTTTGATAAGTAAATTAAAAGTAAGTACTTACCTAGTTTAGTTCCAATATAGGTACCTACTCGTATGTTGTTTCAACTTAAATAAATATCAACTTTACGAGTGTGTAAATAAAGATGATTTCAAAATGATAATTAAGTATGTAAGTACCTACATACTCTTAAAAAGGCCATAAAAAGTTTTGTAACTGAAAAAATACACTTTATATGTAGAAATTAAAGTTATTTTTCCGAAATCACATAGATTGGTAACTAAAAAGTCCATAAAAAAACAAAACTTAATTAGTTTATACCTAAGTAATTAAAAAAGAATCTTGATTTTTAAATAAATACTACGTAAAAGCATGTCCGAATTCGCCAGTTTCGTCGTTTGTGCTTGTGTGGTCAAGCTTAGATACCTACTTAGGTTAGGATGGGTTATGTCGACCGACCGGGGAATCGAACCTAGGACCCCACGCTCAGCAAACACGTACAGACCTGCTTTCGTCCTCTGACGAAGATCGTCTACTACTGAGCTCAGCGTGGATGTCACCGCCATTTATACTCTCTTGTTTCGCGTCGCGTCGCGGCCGCGGCGTAGCGTCGCGCCAGTGTGAAAGGTGTTGCGACGCGATTCTGTCGCAGAATCGCTACGCGACACGTCGCGCGTCGCGTCGCGCCAGTGTGTACGAGCCTTCAGTCATAAATGTATTTTAAAGACTAGATAAGGTCGGCGTTACCTAACCGACTGATTACTCTAAGAAGAAAGGCCGAAACAAACACAGATGGCAGTCTTTGTAGAGTACAATGTTTAAGCATACCTACATACCAACCAAAAGCATTACTCTCCTTTTGGCCTCCGCCACAGTCGGGTAAAATTCGGTAAAGGCTCCCACAGACAGGCACGACGCGACAGCGCTATACAAAGGCGCCGCTCGTCGCGCGACACGCGGTGCCTTTGTGTCGGGCGTCGCGTCGCGCCAGTGTGTACGAGCCTTTAATTGTGTATGTTTTTTTTTATTTCGCTGGCGATTGTAGTACAATAATAATATAGTGAAAGAAAATAAACTAATTGTACAATCATTGTACAATTATCGTCACGTGGTTTCTGATCCCAGTTGACCGATTCAAAAACACTATTGGGCGAGTGGGACTGCAGTACCAGTTCGACAGCGGTCCCAGTCGCCTGAGAACTCAAATGTTGAAGGGCCCGTAATATCATCAAGACTACAAAATATTGACAGTTGAATTGGAAAAGCAAATACGAGGTCTTGTTCCAAATTAAACTTAGCTCTGAGCTTAGAATCTAGACCACTAATTATCAATGGCCTAGATTGGTAGCAGACTGGCCCACAGACTGGCCTGAATGTAATTAAAGTCCCAAATGAGATTTCTAGATCTGTCAAAAGTTGTGACAGCCGAGAAGGTTCTTCCGTCGTGTCAAGAATAAATACCTTATACCGTCGTTTAAAGCTAAACCAGTCAGCAAGGTTAATGGAAGATGAAAGTTCTATTTATTATTCCAAGAAGATGTATTAAATTTACAGCTGAGACACCAGACATATCCAAGTTTGGGTGTCAGGAGTTTCACAAAATCTAGCATGTACTTAGTCTAATAAGGCACTTATAAGGATCTAAGTTATTCAAGTAATGCATAGTTAACCCTTTTTCTCTCCTTACGTATTAGGCTTACGCAAATAAATTATTCAAAAAATATTATTCAATTGGATAACTTGAAGAGCAAATTAGTTTGGAAGAATGATGTACATGTTGGACTTCGGATAGCAATAAAAGTAGGAGAAGAACAAGAAACCTTGGCCAGAAATGTCTCATAGGGAGCTACAAAAGAAGAATACCGTCAGTAGGGACTGGTCATCTCTTAGCTGCCACGGCTTATTTTAATTTAATTTAATATTTTAATTGTTTTTGTGTTTTTATTACGGACGCTTTTAGCGTTCTGCAGCGTTCTCACATGCATAATTACAACATGAATGATGTAACCAATATTTTGTAACCATATTTTGATTTAAAAGAGTGTCCATGGAGTTTCTTGCCTGTTCTTCTCCATAGGTACCTACTACGCTTTGGAATGGGCAACTAGCTTCATCTTTCTGACTGATCGACCCCTTGACAATCCAAAAGTACCTGTAATTGGTTTATTTGAAATAAATGCTTTGAGTTGAGTTGAGTTGAATCCATGCTGCGCTGCCATCTTCCAATAAATAGAAACGATGGTAGGAAGATCATGATGAACAGGAACGGTAGAGAAGAGACGTACTTTTAAGTGGTCAGGCAAGACCAGCACATAACACCAAATCAACCAGTCCACATAATGACAGTACAAGTTTATGAGAACCACGTTTTCACATGCATCACATGCAATGCACGCTATAATACGCGGAAGTTTACGCACGTCACGCTCCACGGGCATGCGTGTTGGTAATACATGTCACGCTTTGAACTACGAGTGCAGGCAGGGTAGCAAGATCATGGGCGAAGTTGTTGAAGTATTTGTTGTTAAGGTATGAGTGTAAATTTTAGTGTATTGGGTAAGCAGCTTAAAAAGTTGTACTTCTCCGTTGCAAGCAAAAATCTGGCTTTACATATTTTTAACAGACTTCAAAAAAAGGAGGAGGTACTCAATTCGACTGTTTTTTTTTTAATGTGTTACCTCAGAACTTTTTTCTAGGTGAACTGATTTTGATGATTCTTTTTTTTATTTGAAAGCTGGTAATTCTCATTTGGGCCTATATAAATTGATCAAGACCTGACTAGCAGTTTTTGAGATATCCTTAATAATGCGTATTTTTTTTTCGACTAAGCATAGTTATATAGATGATGTTTTAATAAGTTCCTCTCACTGTTATTTACATATCAAGTAGTGATATACGAATTTGTGTGGGGTAGGTACCACAAATAAAAAGTGAAAAATAAAAACCTTTTTACAAATAAAAACAACCGACTTCCAAAAAAAAAACACAAAAAACAGAAAAATTACTTTAATTTCGGAAGTCGGTGGCGAAAAACGAAAATACAAAACCAAACACACCGTCATCCGAAATTACCGTTATTTTTTACTTTTTAGTGTTTTTTTTTTTTTGTACAAATGTTTAAATTTTCTGAGAGAGAACTTTTCATAATTTGAACCAGCTTTAAAAATGCAAAACTGTTATGGAATCAAGTTCTAACGATCTTTTAAATGGCTGAAATGAAATAACACCAAAATTAGCAACCATAAATCTTATCTAGGATATATGACAATAATTCTCTAACATGAGCTTTCTATATGGTTTTCTCCTCAAAAACACCATCACCCCATTGAAATATAATTAACAAATCAAAATTGGCAAGTACTTATTATACGAAATACCGGTTTAACTTTCGCCTGACCTAAGAATTGAGTTGCGAGTTCGCGACCTCGACTTTAGCAAAAAAAATACTTCATTCTATGTTAGCTATCAAAAGGTCAACGACTTATTTCAGGTACTTTTAGAACATAACACAACATGTTCACGCCTGTATTCCCTGAAGGCTTAGGCAGAGGTGTACCTATAGTACACCCATATTTCTCCAATTACGTTTACGTCCCATGTAACCGGGGAGCCCTTTTTTTTTTTTTTGGGTGGGATATCATCAAATGACCTCTCCCGCTCTGGGCGGAGCGGAAGGGCGTGTCAGACTCTTACTGACTAAAACCCACCCGTGTTCCTTCAGTTGCCTGTGCGCCAGGGCCACGGTAACTCTTTCGAACAATCCGCAGCCCCGGCAGAACCGGGGAGCCCTAATGTCATTAACAGAGCACAAACTCAGACTCCACGCTACTACTGAGAAATTCCAGATGGAAAAATTCATTAACACTTTGCCCGAGGTTGGAATAAAACCCAGGTCCTTGTGCTCAGCAGTAGCGCTTGCGACCACCAGGCCTGTACTTGACTACTTTTAAAATATGGTCGAAAAGTGCTTACTTAAAAACTACTTCTATTAATCACTATAAGAAACACTCTTTTAGATTGTTGAACGAAGATAAAATACACTTTAAAAACCGTTTATCTAGCTGTCAAAGTTGCGCAGAACAGAAAAAACATTAATATTAAAACGCACGTGGGGTAATTTAACTGCTATATCAAGCAACACCGTCGCCCTACGGATGCGTTCAGAATAAATTAAAGTAATTGATCGCGTTCGTGACATTTAATGGCGTATTATTTTATATGTATGGACTTTATGATGTAAGATATTGTTGATGCATAATAATTTCATGCTTATTAGCAAAAGCAGTTGTGTGACATATGGCTTTGTATACTTAAATGTTCGGTAAAAGGCGCACCATATTATTATGACACGAAGATAGCGACTTCCTTTTTAGGGTTCCGTACCCAAAGGGTAAACCGGACCCTATTACTAAGACTCCGCTGTCCGTCCGTCGTCTATCCGTCTGTCACCAGGCTGTATCTCATGAACAGTGATAGTTAGACAGTGAAATTTTCACAGATGGTGTATTTCTGTTGCCGCTATAACAACAAATACTAAAAAACTGAAAATAAATATTTAAGGGAGCTCCCATACAACAGACATGATTTTTTTGCCGTTTTTATAGATAATGGTACGGGACTTAATTGAGTTTAATTATTAATTTGGTTCTTTTATTATTTTTTCCAATTAGTCATAAGAAATTATAATTAGAATATTTGTACGCCGTTGACGGCAAGACATAGCGCTCATTTTATTAATATTGACATCTGTACTTTGTTTTACCTATTTTCTACAAATAAAAATATTTGAATTTGAATTTGGACCCTTCGTGCGAGAGTCTGGCTCGCACTTGGCCGGTTTTTTTGTAAAAACAGTCAAAACTGCTTTTAACGACATTGTAGGGACCGTCCAAATGCTGACGTTATAGCCGATAATCCTTATAAACATATTTGTACATAGATCCTTATCGCAGGACTTCTACATTCCGTCATAATATCCGGTACATCGTTTTAAACGAACGGCTTTGAACAAGGCATGTTTCTACCGACTATTTATGGGAGAGATATTAAGGGGCATAGGGGTTTTGGAGGTCAGATACGCAGTCGCTCCATTTAAAATACTGGTATTCAGCTGCATCCAGGTAGACTGGAAATGATGATGACGATTGCGTTGACGTCGAGGGAAATACTAACACCACAGTTATTTTCGTTGCTTAGCAGAGATGCTTAGTTACAGTTTGAAAAGTGTTGGTGACAATCAGACAAATAAACATGTCCATTTTGTGTTATCCACTTGGTGTTGTATGTGCGTATAGGGGAAGGTAACAAGTTGCAAGTTGTTGGTTAACATTAACCTATAAAAAAAAACAGGGGAAGCCTAATGTGGGGTTCATAATTTCTCATAATTAGCCTGTAACGTTCCCACTGCTGGGACACAGGCCTCCTCTCTGTGAGAGGGAGTGGGCCGTTATCAACCACGCGAGTCCAGTGCGGGTTGGTAGATGTCACATCTCTTCGAATTTTTGGTTCTAGGACATGCCGGTTTTTCACGATGTTTTCCTTCACCGTTTTGAGAGCAGTGGTGATGAAATTATTTACACAAAGTAAAGTGCCTGTCTGGGTTCGAACCTACGACCAACAACTCCTAAGTCGCGGTCCTTACCATTGGGCCAACACTGCTCCATAAATTATAATTTCTAACGTGACGTTATAATCGTGGACGTCCACGTCCATAAAATGTATGGAAATACGTGCACGTTATAACTTTATCGCGGACGGAAATTTAAAAGCGTGTTCGTATATTTCTATACATTTTACTTTCCTATGTTCGTTATGCTGTGACGTGGACGAACACAACAATATCATCATGATAGAAATTATAAAAGCGCAAGTTGGATGACGCAAGCATTACAGTGCCGAACTTATGAATCAAACACAAAACCCTCACACACACAACCAAATAAACCATCTCTATAGTCTATTACTTAACTACATTTCTAAACTGGATTACCGACCAGATTAACTCGATAATAATAACTAACAATGCTTACAAAAAACCGGTGACTTACATTACAATTGTGTAACGGTTCCAACGTAACTGAAGCTGTTATGCTTTACATAAGTTTTTAATTAGTTTATCTTGTGAAAATCAATTGTTTTAATTGGTACAAAATACACGCATCAAAAGTGTCCAGGGATCAAGCACGTTTTTGCTTGTTGCAAAAAATCAGGTTTTTTAATTAAATTTTTTGAACTTGTATGTATATTTTTCAATCAATTTCGTCATTTGAAAAGGGTTAATATCAGGATTAACTAAGGTGAAAAATCCAGCATAAGTAAAAATCGCAAAAAGTCTTTATTAATGCAAAAGCAGAGTGTACTTCGTCGATGAACATATACGAAAATATTTTATTTAATCAATCTAAATAAAAAGTTTTATTTCATTTCAATAGAGCAATAAAAGTATTTTTTTTTAAAACTTGATCCTTTTGATGTGTAAATAAGTTTGTCCATTTTTTATTTTTTGTTAGACCAGCCCATCACTGTTACTAAAAAAAGGGTTGCGGGTTGCCATACGTCTAGAATTCCCACGATTTGAGTTAGTTTTGCAGGGGTACCCACATGGACGCTATTTTTTATAGTAATTATTCAGTGAGCATTATATATTTATGTACCCGGCTAAATGGGCAAGTCAAACTTGTAAGTACTGGAGGGACGTAACAAAAAGTCTAGTCTTTAAGTTCGCTAGTTTTAAGCTTTTAACCTGATGACGTTACTTCAGAGGGGCGGCAATAGTGTGCTCCTAGTTTCTGCATAGTTTATCATAATTTGGATACTGCACGAGCCATGATGTAGCTTGATCTCTCGTATAAGCACGAAAACTAACGAGAATTGCTCATGTCGTAAACAAACAAGACCAAAACAGAGTAATGCACTCAAATTAATGTCTCTTCTACATACATACACAAACACACGCCTTCTTCCCGTGGGGGTAGGCAGAAACAACAGAACGCCACCTGCTACGATCCTTACATACTCCTTTTGCATCGTTTACGTTCATACATCTGGTCATACACGCACGACGGTTGCAAGTACTACGCACCTGACCTTTCTGAAGACCATCACCAATAAGGTCATTATATGTCTTCCTAGGGCGTCCCCTCCCGGCGTTTCCACTCATATCTGCCTTGTAAATACCTTTTGTTAGTCGCCCTTCATTCGTCCTCTCAACATGACCAAATCATCTAAGCATACTCATGCATGCATGTCTATTCTATCTTTCTTCTTTACTCCTTATAAGTGTGACAGTAAACTAACCTCTCAATCAAACTAGTTCCTGATTTACTCGTCATTGTGCAACAGTTACTTACACCGCAGTTTTCTCTTTGCATAATTCCTAACAACGTAATAACTGTGAAGTGTGAACTATACTTGTCACATCAACTATCAGTTTTGACAGCTGTAGTACAGGGTTGCCATTTTATGAAATATTTAGTGGACTAAGGGAGAATTTGTTAGGCAAGCGATATGCAATTTAAAGATTCTTTTGATCGTTTTGTGACTTTGGTCACTACGCTTTTTTTTGAGTTACCTGTCACTCTATCAATTTGTTTCATAGAAAAATGTATGGAACAACTAATACATTTTTTTTTAAACTGACGAAAAATTTCTGCGATAGGGGGTATAGAATCATATGCTGAATTCATGGTTACAGTTTGCGCACTGATTAAAAATGTATCCTGTATGTTTAAAAAATAAACTGGTACTCCATACAACCTTGGCCCAGAAGTCAACCAGCACAAACTGAGTAAATTTTTGCTGAAATTCTAGACTGTCTGGTGACATTTATTAAAGTTAGGCAATGTTACGTGCTTACTAACTTAGTTCATTATCAGTCTACCTTAATTAATCATTGTAAGGCAATTAAAAAAAAAATGTGATCGAAACGTGCTTTGTTTGTAATTGCTGTTTCATTTATTGTTATAGGTTATACTAGACAAACAAATCAAAAATTAAAAGAAAGAAAAAAATAAAAAGTATTTATTGGGACTCGCACAGGATTATCACAACTAAATTAAACAATTTTTTTTTTTTAAAAACAATAAAAAAACCAAAGGAAAAGAAGTAATATCGTCAAACGGGGTGAATCGAGACGAAACTTTAAAAGGGATTTTAACATCGAAATAATATAGTTTGCTGCCAAAAAGGCCTAATGAGTTTACTGTATTATAATGAAAGATTAAGTGCACTTGTTGGCAACAAACTATATTATTTCAATGTTAAAATCCCTTATAAATTTTTGTCTCGATTCACCCCTGCATTTCTATTCACCCCGTTTGACGGTATTTTATAATTAACTGTCAGTCGCTGGCGCCGTTATGTTTCATATTGAGACACGAAGCATCAAAATTCGATTTAAAGAAAAGCGGCCACATTCCTCTAGATCGTATTTTATTGCTTCGTGTCTCAATATGAAACTTTATAAAAAGGTATTAGAAAATTCTAGACACACTTACCGAGGGTCGTTACAAGCTGTTATTCATAATTCCTTCTCACACGAGATAATATTTTTTTAAAGGAGTGGCGCTAGTGTACCCTTGTACGCCCTCTTAAGAGGGAAGCACCAGGTTGCCCGCAAAAATCCAATTTTTCTTACCTTTTTTTTTTTGCAAATTTGCAGGTCAGTGTCAAGTTGTATGTTGAACATAATATGATTCGCGACCGTAAGAAGTATGTATATACATAATTTTAATCATTAAAATCATCAATATAAACCTTCCTATTGATTGATATTTTATGAAATTGTCCTTTCTGAAGAACTTCACCACTGAGGTCAGTGTTTGCAGGCAAAATTTAGTTTAGGTAAGAAGATATTAAAATAAAGTGAGAAATCCTCCTGTTACGTTTTTGCCGAAAGAAACTACAATTTGACGCTCGATAACTTTGGAATAATAAAAATAATCTTGGATAGTGAAATATTTTAATGTCGTAAATCTAAAAAAATTGGAACTAAGTCAAATAAATATTAACTTTTTACTAGATTTCACTCCTACAAGTCGTAAACCCGATCTTGAATTTTCTATTTGAAAATTCTAAGAAGTGGTACCCGAGAATCTGAATGTATGCCCGGTTAGGTACTTATTAACTAACGGGTGTAAAAAGACACTTAACGAAGCCGAGAGTCACTTGTACTCCCCGTCCTTGTAATTATTTTAAGCTATTGCATAGCTTTTATCGCGGGCTTTGAGCGCGGCGACCAAATCAAGAAATTCCGTAACGAAAATAAAACCTAACACCGCCCACTCCGCCTACCATGTAGCTCGGCCGAGCGTTCGCTTAACGTGTATGTATATGGTACGACTGTACTTGAATTAATATCAAAGAAAAAAAAATACTGCATAAATAAAAAATAAATAAATAATTATAATTACATAAGTTGATAAAAAATGATATGCAATAGCTTTACCGCGGCAGTCCCCGAGTGCCACACGTGTTTTTTTTTGTACTGGACCATATCTGCGAACATTCTGGTTACGGAGATATTGAAGGTCAAAATTCCAGCTTTTACTGTCTCGTTTTTGTACGGAAACAAGTTTTTAATGTTATAACACAACTTTAATTACCCCCACGACCCCTGTACCGTTGCATGCACCCATAAGCACAATGATTTACGTGCGTTACGGTGCGCACTACCACAAACAGCGATTTTTCACACAAAAATAAAAATTCGTTTTCCAGCAATTGTTTTTGTGCAATGTTACTTAGTTTGATGTACAGAATGCGTAGTTGACGGGTATGTGATGGGTCTTTTTACACCCTGTATTTTAATACTCACACAATATACTGTTATTAAGTTTTTTTTTTCTATTTTTTGTTTTTGTGTGAATATTGTGTGCCTTAACCTGGGTCTAATTTATTTATTTTCTTACTTTTTAATATTAAATAAAGAGGTAACATTTATGAGTTTGTATGTAGGGTCGGAACTGCTGACCCGATTTCACAAATTCTTTCAATAATGGAAATTTAGGTGTAGTTCTTCGCCACAGGTACCTACTATGCTTTGGAACGGGCAACTAGCTTCATCTTTCTGACTGACCGACCCCTTGACAATTCAAAAGTGCCTGTAATTGATTTATTTGAAATAAATGCTTTGAGTTTGAGTTTGCTACAGTACTTACTGCCGAATGTCATAGGATATATGTATTATTATATGCAAGAAATTTCACGCGGACAAAGTCACGGACAGAAACTAGACAAAAAAACTTGTGAAATGTAGACGTACTACACTACACACCTCTGCTAACCCCTATCCTGACCAAAAGTGTGACGACAGCAAAAAAAAAAAACCGTAAACCAAAAAACGTTCTAATCACCGCCAACCCTACCCAACAATAGTGTTGAGGCAGCGCTTTGCAAAACCGGTATTTTTATCACAGAAACCGGTATAAGATGTTAGATTTCTCTCAGCTGTTTAATATTCAGTGAAACACATAGAAGATATGTGCCAATGGTAGCAGCTTAGACCAAATCAGCAGTAACATTTCTAAAACGGTAATAGTAATACTAAATCAGTTTTTAGTTTTTAACCTGCGTCTCGTGGCTCAATAAATAGCTACACGGGTCGATGTGATCGGTTCGCGGATGGGTGACCACCCATAACATACCGAGACCCCTCCGTGTCTTGGAAAGCACGTTAAGCCGTTGGTCGTCATTGTCATTTGCAGATCTTTAACAGTCATTACGGATAGTCAGAAGCCCAAGTCTGTCAACTAGTCTTACCAAGAGGTATCGTGTAACCCAGTAACTGGGTTGTAGAGGTCAGATAGGCAGTCACTCCATGTGAAACACTAGTATTCAGCTGTATCCGGTTAGGCTGGAAGCCGACCCTAAAATAGTTTGAAAAGATTGGATAGAGTTTAATATTCAGTCAAATATATTGGAGATATGTGCCAATGGCAGCATTATAACATTTCTAAAACGGTAATAGAAATAATAATGTCAGTTTTAATGTCTTTAGAGACCCGATTAATATTTTTAAAACCTGTACAGCGTACACAGTTGCATGTTAACGATTAATCTTCAGTTCCTCTGGAAGCCAGATAAAATCTCTAATCAGAAAATCTGCTCATGTTGGCTGTTGTGAATGGTTACGTACCCAAAAAAAAAAAAAAAAACAACCGACTTCCAAAAAAAACACTACAAAGTGAAAAATAACTTCAATTTCGGAAGTCGGTGTCATCTTTCTGACTGACCGACGCCTTGACAGTTAAAAACCGCCTGTAATTAGTTTAAATTGAAATAAATGCTTTGAGTCTGAGTTCACAACCCAGTTACTGGGTAAACGATAAAGGCTCCCACAGACAGGCGCGACGCGACAGCGCTACACAAAGGCGTCGCTCGTCGCGCAACACGCGGTGCCTTTGTGTCGGGCGTCGCGTCGCGCCAGTGTGGACGAGCCTTAATGGTTGTGGAACACGATCTTTTTAGGTAGCACATTTATAGACTGCAAATTTAAGTACGCCATTGTTTAAAATCCCCGTCAAATATTTGTACAAATGTCAAGGGACACCATTGCTAACCTATCACGATCAAATGGGGCGTGAAGCCGAAAGGTTGACTCCAGAAGTCTTTGAAAACAGCATTTTTGTACAAAAAAAATACGTGTGGCACTCGGGGACTGCCGCGGTAAAGCTATTGCATAGCATTTTTTTATCAACTTATGCAATTATAATTATTTATTTATGGAGTATTTTTTTTTCTTTGATATTAATTCAAGTACAGTCGTACCATATACATACACGTTAAGCGAACGCTCGGCCGAGCTACATGGTAGGCGGAGTGGGGGGTGTTAGGTTTTATTTTCGTTACGGAATTTCTTGATTCGATCGCCGCGCTCAAAGCCCGCGATAAAAGCTATGCAATAGCTTAAAAGATAAATTATAATGAGAAGCCAAGAGAAGAGTCATCAAATGTTATTGGATTGACAAAGAGGTTATCACACTGTGTTTTCTTCCTGTTACTTTTGCTCTTTCTGTTTCTTTTTTTTTGTTTTTAAGAGTGTGTTTAGTTTATTTTGTGATAATCAAATCTAAAATGTTTATTTTCATTACTACACGGTCTACATGATACAGTTGGAGGCGTCTCCCTGTAAGCATATAGATATGCCAGGAGGCACCGCTCTTTTTAAATCCTGTAAGTAAATTGAATTTGAGGGGGATTTGCTGTTAATAATGCTACCTTGACTGGATTTTATACATTTCATTTTGTTTTACATACATACGTAAACTCACGCCTTCTTCCCATGGGGGTAGGTAGAATCTACAGAACGTCACCTGCTACGATCCTTACATACTCCTTTTGCCTCGTTTACGTTCATACATCTGGTCATACACGCACGCCGGTTGCGAGTACTACGCACCTGACCTTTCTGAAGAACATCACCAATAAGGTCACTATATGTCTTCCTAGGGCGTCACCTCCCGGCGTTTCTACTCACATCTGCCTAGTAAATACCAAAATTGCTTTTAATAAAATACTAAAATTTGAATTTGCTCCACTTTAACCAACACCCAGACACTCGATTAACAAAACCAAAAATCCAATAGAAAAAAAACTAGATTTTCGACCTCATTTAGTTTGTAACGGTTTAGTGCTAAAAACCACGAATACCATTAATATGAGTTCTTCTAATAGCTTATTATTATATTAGAAAGCTGTCGGTACCGGTTGGGAGGTGAGCAGAAGTGTTTGGTTTAAATTTTAAGGTAGACGGGACTGTTTTTGGCATAGCTGATTTTTGTTTGAGACAATTAAGTTTTTATATTTTAATGTAAATGGCGGATGACTCACATGATATGGTCAGTCTATGGGGTTTTCTATGTCTCATTGCATTATGCTCTTAACAAACACTTGATCTCTAACGTGCTCATAATTTTGAAAGCAAAATACTATCAATACAGGACCAATCCTTTCACAAACGAATACTTTAAGTCTTTAACAAACAGTGCAACTATCAGAAAGAAAATATGTTTATTTGAGGTAAATATGACGCAAAGAAAAATACATAAATACAAAAAAATAACGAGTTGGAGGAGCTAGAAGTTATCTACGGGCCCGTTGTTTGATCAGTAGTCAAACATACTAATAGTTAAAAAACGTTGGTTAAACTAACAATTAGTTAAAAATTACATAAGTATGTTGTTTGACAAATGGTTAAACTAACTATAGTAAAAAAAACTTGACAATTTGCTTATGAAAGTTAACCATTCGTAGACAGAGTACTTAAACTTTAACTATTGTCAAGTGATTAATTGTTAAATTGACTAATGGTCATTTTTAACTATGTATCAAACAACGGACCCTAAGAATAGATTTAGGTAAGTGAAGTTGTTTTAGATTTCAATAATTTAAAATTGGTTAAGAAATAAAACCGCCAACCGTTCACCTCACCTTACAAAGCATCGATTCAATAGATTTATAACTTTATCGTGATATCAAAGAGAAATTAAAGACAGGATGGATGAAGAATTGAATACGACTGATTGACGGGGACATGAAAGATATGATAGAGGAAACTATTAAATACTTAATTGTACTTATTCATTAGGGTCCTTACTTTCTATGTCATTGTTATTTTACAACTTAAAGTCATTGTTACCATCTTTTTAATCTTTATACTACTGTTGGTCTGCGATTTCGCCCAGATCAGAAATTATCCAACGGGATACATTTGACCGGATACCTGTTTGGCTAATTATTTTTTTGTTTTGTAGTTGTCAGGACAAGGTTTGTATGTTTTTTTTTGGAAAATCCACCGGGAATGTCGGAAATTTGGACGCCATTTTTGTATGAAATTAACTTCGGGCTACGCCGGGCACGTACAGCTTGTAAATAAATAAATTCCAGAAACAAAACAGAGATATCTTAATGCCTCTTATGTTACCGTCATCCTTGCCCTATAAAGTGGAAGACGGGGAGCATCAAACGCATTTTAAAGCTCTATTCCCATCCAATACCAAGAGCTAATACCATTTGGTATTAGTTTATTTCCGAATTTATTTCTATTCCCAACGAGTACCACATTTTAAAACCAATACCAAAACAAGTTTGAAGAAATCAGATACAGCCAGGTTCAGTAAAATTAAAATGCTTTGAGTGACGAACTAAGTTTCCGAAAACATAATAAATGTTCCCGAAAATCCTAACCCTAGACGGTCGACGTCAGTGGCATCCCGAGGTTCGGTTGGTTAGGTTCCTTTAAACCCTTTAGACAGAAATAGGAGCCCCGCGCGGGGCTCCGTCGACCAGCTTATTAACCCTAACCCTATATTTAGATTACCCTAGATTTCGGTAAAACGCAATTTAAATAAAACTTTGTGTAGCTGAGTGTACAAAAAGTCACGCTTTGGTATTCGTTAGTTATAGATTTTTTATTTAAAAAAATGTGGTACTCGTTGGGAATAGAAAATAAATTCGGAAATAAACTAATACCAAATAGTATTAGCTCTTGGTATTGGATGGGAATAGATCATTTTAAAGATGAATAAGCCTGATTGCCCGTTCCTGGGGCACTGGACCCGTATGCGTATTTTCACTCACATCTGCCTTGTAAATATCTTTTGTTAGTCGCCCTTCATTCATCCTCCCAACACCAGACTCGATTATACTACTACTACTACTAGATTTAGTACTACTACGATACGACTTAACCCCGGTAATTAATGGAAGTCCCAATCTACGGCACTCAGACAATTTCCGGGTTGACATAAAAAAACACTAAAACTGCTGTCTTTTTTAATAGTAAATATCCCAAAATGCCAACATATTATCCTACAACCGTTTAAAACAGCCGTCCACCACAATTAACCTCAATTACTACATCTTAACAATCTCTTTGGTACAGAAATAAACTTAATTTTTGTCGTGACGCAGTACACGAATAGACTGTTTGTCAATACGCTATTTTTGGCTAGCTATGGGGGATCAAATTCAGGATTCAAACTCAAAGTATTTATTTCAAATAAACCAATTACAGGCACTTTTGAACTGTCAAGGGTTCGGTCAGTCAGAAAGATGAAGCTAGTTGCCCATTCCAAAGCTTAGTAGGTACCTATGGAGAAGAACAGGCAAGAAACTGCGCGAACACTCTTTTAAATCAATTCAAAAATTGGTTACATCATTCATGTTGAAATTATACATGTGAGAACGATGTAGAAAAACATGCACGTTAAAAGCGTCCGTAATAAAAAAGAAAGAAACAAAAAAAAATACAATTCAGAAATTAAAATAAGCCGTGGCAGCTAAGAGATGATCAGTCCCTACTGACGGCGCCCGTTCACGAACATGTCGATTATTTTGGTGCATCATCATTGAAAGTGTCCATTAACATAACTACACGCTTGTATACCTCGAAGAATTGCACACGGATTTGTAAAATGTAGCGATCTTGTTGAGCGTATCCAATATTCAGTCCCTTCAAAACCTCCCAGACATCCCATTTGCCGGAGTCGCGGATCGTTCGAAAGAGTTACCGTGGCCCTGGCGCACAGGCAACTGAAGGAACACGGGTGGGTTTTAGTCAGGAAGAGTCTGACACGCCCTCCCGCTCCGTCCAGAGCGGGAGAGGTCATTTGATGATTTCCCACCCAAAAAAAATAGAAGGGGGGCGACTAACAAAAATTTGCAATTTAAGAAGGCCCTTCCCGGTCCGTCTATCGTCAACGCGAGCATGATTGAAAGCTTTTTGTTTCATCCAACGCAATGTTTGAAAAAGAAGCAAAAGTGAGAACGCGACAACATCGAACGAAAATTGGCGCGCAAAGTCATTTGATGATTTCACAACAAAAAAAAAAGGCTGGTTCATATCCCTTTCCGCAAATCCAATCTTGGTCTTAACGCTCCCTTGCTCCCAATTTGCAGAAATTTCAACAGTTTTTGTAAATCGTTAGAAACCGACTAACACGGTTTATTATAAGTTTAGAACATAGGTTCCCAACCTTTTAAGGACTACCGCCCCCTTTACAAGAAAAATAAATTCCAACGCCAAAAAACTCAATACATTTATTTCAATTAAACCATATACAGGCACTTTTGAATTGTCAAAGAGTCGGTCAGTTAGTCAGAAAGTTGAAGCTAGTTGCCCATTCCAAAACGTAGATCTCTATGGAGAAGAATAGAATAGTTAATTATACCAATTTTATATGTCTGTCTATTAATAATAACAAATTAATTAATAAAATAATTCTCTCTCTTCTCTAACTACCATCCCCACGAAAAGCTCCAGCGCCCACTAGGGGGGCCGGTACCGCCCCCGTTGGGAACCTATGGTTTAAAAGATCAGTCTCTGAGGTACGGGAGTGCATACACTGAATATTCTTAGATATCACTCACACTCATTCCCTTTGACATGCCACCTCTCGTGGTAACATTTTGTATTCACTTATTTTGAATTTTTATTTCTAATTGTAATTTATGTCTTTATAACTATTTTTTTTGTTAAAAAGAAAAGAAAAAAGAAAGAAAAATGCGTTTATTGGCACTGCAGCAACAAAAATACACCTTAAAACTAAAAAATACGGAACAATGATTATAATACCAATGGGGCCTCAGCTCAGCATAATGTCAGATGACAACACAAGGTGTACCACCTGACGCTGATTTTCAGCTGCAACCCACGAGTGCCATACGCTAGAATAATAAAAAGAATAGGGAAGTGTGTGTCCGTTCTAATAAATTAAAAGTGTTGTGACATGGGTGTGTGTGTTAATTACGATGTTGTTCTGTGGTGAATGCTGTGTAAACCTATAATAGGCATACATACTAGTACTTTTATTATGTTAAGGCTAACGCAGATAGGTGCGACGCGACTCTTGTAGAACAATTGCCATGAAGTTTTCATAGAAATTGTTCTAGTAGAGTAGCGTCGCGCCTGTCTGCCTTTATAGTGGGCGATGCTATTGCTTAAAATCTGGCACAAATCCTGGATTTGTGAAATTCCAATTTGCAAAACTTAATGTCACTGTGCCCCGACTTCGGAATCGAACCAAGGATCACATGCTTGGGCCCAAGGAGGCAGTCTGAAATGAAAGAGTCTGATGTCTGAATGTTGCAGCTTAGCAGCATCATGCTGAGATAGGGGCCTTTTGGCCTCGTCAGGACTTTCTGTTTTTATTTTCATTTTACCTTTGTTTATTTTATTTTTTGTTTTTTAAGAGTGTGTTTAGTTTAGTTTGTGATAATTCTGTGCGAGTCCCAAAAAATACTTATTCTTTCTTTCTTTTAAATTTACATAATGGAATTACAATTTATACCCAGTTACAGTTCGCTGTCAAATCTGATTGTATTGTATTATGTTTTTTTATACATTTATCAAGAGATTAAATTGAATAAGCTATTAAACCAGGGTTTACGCCGGTTTCAATAATATTTTGTAAGAAATAGGTTAGAAAAGCTGTCACGCGAAGTCATTAAAATGACACATAAAATTAACACTTACCCCACTAACGGGGAAAACCAGCTTAATAACATGGTAACACTCGTTTGAAGTAGTGTTAGCCGTGTTAGGGATGTCACAAAGCCACAATTAACATCTATAATTAATTAAATATTTTGTTACAATAATTTTAAAAGTTTTTGGAACGAAATTCCTTATCGCACGGTACGGACTTGGCGTATGGTGGGGTGGCTAGGCGAAAAAAGTGTAAGAATTTTGCGTCACGACCCTTCCTTTATTTGTTTGTTTGGTTGAACGCGCTAATCTCGGGAGAAATCTTTTTGTGTTGAATAGTCCATTTATCGAGGAAGGCTTTAGGCTATATTACATCATGCTACGACTAATAGGAGCGGAGCATAAATATAAAATGTTGCAAAAACGGGAAAAAATATTCCTTTTGAGAGTTTCCGTTGCGTGTGCCGCGTAAACGGTTAAAGTTACGCAAAAATCATGTATGACGGAATTGTTCCTCTTTAAAAGTTCAAAAAAAAAAGTTCGTGACAGCACAATTTTATCTGTTAAGGTTGACTCAATATAACCCTTTTTATGGTAATCAAATTTGTTCTATGGATGTTCTAAATAAACTATCAAAGGAACTTACTTCGTTCCAACCGAGTGTTCCACGACCCACACGCATATTTTTTTTCGCTTATTCTTTAAGTCTTTTACAAAATTGTTGGTTACTATTGAACGTTTTATGGTTTTTCGTAGTAAAACAGGTTAGAATATTGATATTTTTTTTAAGGGAAACATCCATTTAGTGCCCAGAAAATAATAAACAACACAACACTTTTAGCGGGATCAATTAAAAAAAGGCTAGGCTGGAAGAATTGATCACAAATCCATCTGTAAAAAGTTGCGAAGTAACGCCAATGATTCCGCGATTAACGTGGCGGAAATAAATAGATATTTGTTACGGTCACGAATCATATTTAGACCAACGTAAAACCTGATACTGGCCTAGAAATTGAAAAAAAAAAAAGAAAATTTGTATTTGGCGGGCTATCCTTTCGCTTTAACTTTACGTAGGTAGACTTTAACGCATCATGCACCTTAGGCGTGATATTTATCGCAAAGAACCTATGCAGAGAAAGCCGATTGTCATTATATTCATAGATTTGAACTTCTCACCTTAGCCAGCATTGTTTGTTAGTTCAAAAGGCTTGCATTTACCCTACTTATACTTTACTTTACCTACATGCGTGTAGAATATTATCAGTTGCCCTTTTTCATAAAGACATGTGTGTAGAAAAACCCACTTCCCCTTACATTCATGTTGTAAATTCCTTAAGTTATTGGGGTATCACCACGGTATTAACCCTTTCATTTGTCCACTCAATTATTTTTAATCATATTTTAAACATTTACCATGCACAAAGGGTTAAAAAAGAATAGATAAGTTGGCGCCAATACCGTGGAGTTTGAAAATCAAGGAACAGCCTTTAGGCAAAGGCTGTTCCTTGATTTTCAAATTATGAAACGACATGTGACAAGCTAGATTAGCTGAATAAATAGACATTTTAGAACATGACTACAAGTACCAACAGATCTGACATTTGACAGCTTATTTAGCATGTTGCCAGGATAGAATAAAAAAAATGCTTCCTTTTAATAATTTATGCTAAGTTTTTTTTTGATGTGATATCATCTAATGAGTTCTCCAGCTCTGAGCGGAGCGGGAGGGCGTGTCAGACTCTTACTGACTAAAAGCCACCCGTGTTCCTTCAGTTGCCTGTGCGCCAGGGCCACGGTAACTCTTTCGAACAATCTGCGACCCCGGCAGACATCGGCCCTATCGGACCACGTCAATGGTGCTGACATCTCTTTGAGGCGCGCATGGAACACAACGCGCCTTCCACCCGGCTCCGGTCCTTACCGGACGGCGAGCTGCCGCTGGAGGACGTGACTGCTTCCCATTCCCCTTCGCTCCGTACCATGGCCTGGACCAGAGCCGGACGCGAGAGATCGCCGCGACGAGGATACGGCGGTGCCCCGCCCAAGCCGGGCAGACCTCCACCATGTCCTCCGGTCGATCCACACAATGGTGGAAGCCTAATTCGGTCGATCTTATAAATAGCAACTAAGAAACTGCTGGCTAAACGGACAAACCCAACATTGGCCAAATTAACCGCTATAACCAACCCATCAGTTGTGGGTTCCCACGAGGGAATATTGCCACTTACCACACCTAACTCAATAAAAACTCAAATTAACACAGTTCTTAATACCGCTATAGGCCAATGTTCTGACCTTGACAGTGGCCGGCCATTTTGTTTCAATGACTCACTAGTTTTTTAGGGTTCCGTATCCAGTGGGTGCGAACAGGAACCCTATTAGGCTCAGCTGTCTGTCACAAGTGTGAGCATTATGTACCTACTATAAAGCTACCATTTACTAGGTTTGTCTTTCATTGACTTGAATGTGCCCTGGCGGCTGAGAGTATGTCATGCTCACTCAAATGTCTCGCTGGTGGCGGCGTGTGTGTTGGATCATTAAGTTCCCTTCAAAATGGTTGAGCTGAATGGTGGTGATCCATACGTCCTGTTCGTGAACGGGCGCCGTCAGTAGGGACTGGTCATCTCTTAGCTGCCACGGCTTATTTTAATTTCTGTTTTTTTTTATTTTATCTTTTATAATGCAGCTGCTTTTAATGTGCATGTCTTTCTACATCGTTCTCACCTGTATAATTTCAACATGAATGATGTAACCAATTTTTTTGTAACTGTATGTTGATTTAAAAGAGTGTCCTTGGAGTTTCTTGCCCGTTATTCTCCATAGGTACCTACTACGCTTTGGAATGGGCAACTAGCTTAATTTTTCTAACTGACCGGCTCCTTAACAATTCAAAAGTGCTTGTAATTGGTTTATCTATATATTAAATATAAAAATCTCTAATGTAAAACTGAATCCCTATTTCCCTTGGTCATGTCATAACTTGAGAACGACTTTACCGATTTCATCCATCTTTTATTTTTAAGTTTTCAAATACTTTGTAGAAGGTTCTTACAGGAAAAAATATTAAGAAAGTTGCGAGATTTATGCGGGTGAAACCGCTGGGCGCAGCTAGTTTGAAATAAATGCTTTGAGTTTGAGTTTGTCCGTCTCTCACAGGGCTGTATCTTTTGAAACGAAGTAGGTAGACACTTACAAATATGCATCAGGGTGTGTACTAATATGGAAAGAAAGAAAAAGTATTTATGACTCGCACAGGATTATCAGAAACGAAACTAAACACACTCATTAAAAAAAAAAAAAAATGTAAAATTCAAATAACAACAGTAAGTCCTGTACGAGGCCAAAAGGCCCCTATCTCAGCATGTGGCATGTGGCTGCGACATTTAAAAAAACAAAACAAAAATGGATGCTCACCATCACCATCTCTCTGCCCTTGTTTTATGGTCAGAGCAACACGTTTTCTTCTTCCACTCCCCCCTGTCAACCATCACGCTATCATTCAATCCCTACTCTTACATATAATTTCTCACACAATCCATCCATATCTTCTTTGGCCTTCTTCTCCATCGATCATTTAAATAAACACAGTTCCTAATACCGCTACAGGCCGATGTTCTGACCTTGACAGTGACCGGCCATTTTGTTTGAATGACGCACTAGTTTTTTTTTTAGGAGTCCGTTTATTACTGTTAGCGTTTTCCGCAATGGATGTGATTACGTGGCTCTTGTTGTGGGTGTAGTAAATGGTGATGAAAAGATTTGTCATTTACAACTGAGAGAAGCATTATCCTACGTGGTCTTCCCGCGTCATGTTGAATCCAGATTTCACTAGTTTCACAATAGGGCCGCCCCATATTACTTAACTTAGAGCCCAAAGTAATAGGCTGATTTCACAGCTGTCCGGGAGACCCGTACGGGCTAGACACGTAAGGCACTAGCTAGAACATCGTTTCACAGCGACGTGGATTGAGCTGTACGCGACCATCATACTATATCTCCCGTGTACGGTCGGTCCGTACGTGTCTCCCGGACAGCTGTGAAACCAACCATAGAGGGCGATCGTATTGTCATTAACCGAGCTCACATCTGCGAGTCTCTGTCTAAATACTTATAAGAAGTGTATAAAGATTTAATTTAAGTATCTCTTAATGTTATATTTACCTTTTTAAGCTATTGCATAGCTTTTATCTCGGGCTTTGAGCGCGGCGACCGAATCAAGAAATTCCGTAACGAAAATGAAACCTAACACCCCCCACTCCGCCTACCATGTAGCTCGGCCGAGCGTTCGCTTAACGTGTATGTATATGGTACGATTGTACTTGAATTAATATCAAAGAAAAAAAAAATACTGCATAAATAAAAAATAAATAAATAATTATGATTGCATAAGTTGATAAAAAATGCTATGCAATAGCTTTACCGCAGCAGTCACCGAGTGTCACACGTGTTTTTTTGTTTGTTTGTACTTTTTCAATATGTTACCTCTTATTAATATTTTAACTTTGTTAGCTTAGTTGTTAACTTTATTGTGCATGCTGTGATCTCCTATAAGTGAAGGAGTACACATGCTTAATACCTGATGTTGCCCTTTCTTTCTGTATTGTATACATCTTTTGTTGGGGATCCTAAATCAATAAATAAATAAATATAATACCATGAACAGCAGTCGCTACATGATCGAGAAAGTTTCGCTTTAATCACGCTGATTATGATTGTGATATAATTGATTTTAAAAGATGATTCTTTTTAGCCCTCATATTATTTTAACGGTGCAATTACGAGAAGTCTCTAGTGCAAGTACACGGCCTGAATTGGAAATAAACTTTTCCTAGAACTGTCGAAAATAATAATAGGCTTCTTTCAAGAATTAGATTCTAGCGCAAAATAAATTCTAACAGAAAGAATAGAATAGAATACTTACTCTTTATTACTATACACGATAAAAATTACAGATATAAATGTAGAAATTTTACACAGGGTGACACAATGGGCGGTCTTATCGCTAAAAGCGATCTTTTACAGACAACCTTTGGATGGATTAAAGGGAGAAGGAGAGACAATACTGCAGGTAGTCAGTGGTGTACCATTTACATATACAACAAATACATACATACATAAAACATATACTTATCTACATATAATATATACAATAATAAACATGAAACAAGAGCAAGGAAAGTATATTAATTAAAAGTTTTCGTGCTACAGAACCACAGACCTCAAACTGCAGTTAATCTCACTTTGACAGTTAACAGTACATCTAACGTCAGTTATTCGCCGTTTTTGAAGTACAAACAGACAGGCCTTTTTGTGATACTTCATTGTCGCAGTCTTTTTTCAAACGGTCAATAAATGGTTTGTGCTGCGTCATTCCCGGATGTGAGTAAGCGATATAGCCTAACTAGCTTTTGTCCGCAGCTTCGCTCGCGTGGATGTCGGAAATTATCCCACGGGAACGTGCTACCGCGATAAAAAGTATCCTACGTGTTAATCCAGGTTATAAACTATCTGTGTTCCAAATTCCATCCAAATCCGTTTAGTGGTTTTTGCGTGAAATAGTAACAAACATCCATCCATCCATCCATCCTCACAAACTTTCACATTTATAATATTAAAGTAGGATGAGGTAATTCTACCATTCATAAAGAGGTCTATGTTCATTAAAGCATAGAAAGAAAGAAAGAAAGAAAAATATTTTATTTGGGACACGCACAGGAAATCAAAAAAAAAACATAAATAATATAAAAAGGAGCATTTAAGTAAAACTAACAATAAAACATACAACATAAAAATAAAATTAAAAGTAAAAATAAAAGACCTGTGCGAGGCCAAAAAGGCTCCTATCTCAGCATAATGCTGCCATATTAAAAAAAAAAACGGAACGCGGGTATTCTGATAAGGCCCGCTGTGATGCCACGGCAAAGCATAATCCAATGGGTTAAAAAACACTTAACTCCACCTGCGATGATTAATGATTATTCCGACATTGTCCACCCACAGTACCTAGCGGTAGCTGTAGTAATTGAAATCAACAGTCATCGCTATCACACTCATAAATATTTCGATGAGTCGGTATCATTTGCGCCTACGCCGATAGAGCGAAGCGTATTGCTTCAACACTGTATACGGAATGCGGCTTTATTTGCTTGAATAAACACTTACATAAACTCAAGCCTTGTCCCCTAATGGGGGTAGGCAGAAACTGTAGAACGCCACCTGCTACGATCCTTTAATACTCCTGCTGCTTGTAACTTTGGCATTAAACGCGACCTAGAATCTCTGCGATGAAGTTCCTGGCTGTTGGCCGGAGAAGGCAGCAGAGCAGAGTAATGGAAATGTATGGGGGGGACTTTGCTCAGACTGACACAAAAAGGTTAAGATGAATCCTCAGCTGCAGCCCGCCGAATTCAAATTTTCTTAGATTTTTTTGCAAATCGCAGCTCTGTTTTACATCGTACGTTGATCAAAATGCTATTGGAGACGCCCTAAGCGGACATATAATAGGTCTTTACCTATGAAATTGCCGTTTTGTATGAAAAAATTTAAACGAATTTTTTTCATGAATTTTTTATTTGTATTAATCGAAGTAATCACCCATGCAATCAATGCATCTTTGCCATCGCAGTGGCAGTTTATTGATGCCCTTCTTAAAGAAATCAGCTGGACGGGAGGCAACAAATTCTTCAAAGGCATTTTGTACTGCCTCTCGGGTATTAAATTTTTTTCCCGCCAAGAAGTTATCCAAATTCTGGAAAAAGTAGTAGTCTGTAGGCGCAAGGTCTGGTGAGTAGGGCGGATGACGGAGAGCTTCCAACCCCAGTTCTTGCAACTTGGAGACCGTCTGCTGTGCAGTATGAGGTCGCGCGTTGTCGTGCAGGAGCAGCGGAGACGAGCGATTGACCAATGCTGGTTGGAGATGCGCCAGCTTCTCCATCATTGTGTTCAGTTCTTCACAGTACACATCTGCAGTAATGCTCACCCCGTTTGGTAAGAAGCTGTGATGAATCACACCGGCGCTAGACCACCAAACAGTGACCATCACTTTTCTAGGGGTAAGTTTTCGTTTAGGGCATTGTTTAGGTGCTGAACCAGGATCCAACCAACTTGCTGAGCGCTTACGGTTATCAAACAGAATCCATTTTTCATCGCAGGTAAGAATGCGGTTCAAAATTCCTTCATTTGTGTGTCTGTTGAGCAGTGCAAGGCACGTCTCGACGCGTACTTCGCGCTGGCGATCATTGAGTTCGTGGGGCACCCATTTGTCAAGCTTTTTTACCTTGCCAATTTGACGCAAATGGACCAATATTGTTTTGACGCTAACTTCGAAAGCTGCTGCTAATTCAGCCGTAGATTGTGTATCATCAGCTTCCACAATCGCCTTTAATTCGTCATTGTCGACCAAAGTCTTCGGACGACCGCGAGGTTCATTTTTCAGGTCGAAATTTCCAGAACGGAAGCGAGCAAACCAATAACAGGTGGTGCGTTGGTTTGTAGAGTTAGCTCCGTAAACGTCGTTGATGTTGCGTGCCGCTTGTGCCGCGTTGCTGCCACGACGGTACTCATATTCCATAATTACTCGAATTTTTAACGTATCCATGATGACGAAAAAGATTGAAATGCGATGAAAATGTAACACTAATCAATAAAGAAATGACTACTTTTAGAAAAAAAAATCCATGTTTTTAAAATAAAATTAATTTGAAATTAGAATTCATAGCCAAACAAAAATTATTTTGATTTGAAATGGCCAGTACTGCAGAACGGCAATTTCATAGGTAAAGACCTAATATGTAGTGACCTTATTCGTGATGTTCTTCAGAAAGATCAGGTGCGTAGTACTCGCAACCGGCGTGCGTGTATGACCAGATGTATGAACGTAAACGAGGCAAAAGGAGTATGTAAAGATCGTAGCAGGTGGCGTTCTGTAGTTCCTGCCTACCCCCATGGGAAGAAGGCGTGATTTTACGTATGTATGTATACGTAACATCACGCTCTAACCCCCGAAAAGTTAGGCAGAGGTGTAGCTATAGTACCTACACCCACATTTCGCCGGTTATGTTTAAGTCCCATGTAATAGGGGGCAAGCCTAGTGCCATCAACCGGGCACAAATCCATAATCCGGGCTGCTACTAAAAAAATCCTGATGAAAAAACCCAATAACAATTTGCCCGACCTGGGAATCGAACCCAAGACCTCATGCTCAAAAGCAGCGCTTGCGACTGCTAGACTAACGGGGCAGTAAAAAAATCATCATTGTAGTCATCTTTATAAATTGTTCATAAAAAAGTAACAGTATATAACCATCAAATCAACGTCATTGTTGACTTTTAAAAAGGTACAATCTTCATGTCAATTTGAAATCGAAACGGTATATCAATATCAATGTAAAGTCTAGTAAAGACATGGCAATGATAACTGTTAATCAAATAGTCATCATTTTAACGCGAACAGCCTATGGAAAGCTTTATTAAAAAGATTTATTTGAAGCGTCAGACGAGTCAAAGAGAAGATGTCAGCATCATTAACGGGGTCAAAAAGGCTGCCGGGTCGCGGATTGTTCGAAAGAGTTACCATGGCCCTGGCGCACAGGCAACTGAAGGAACACGGGTGGGTTTTAGTCAGTAAGAGTCTGACACGCCCAGAGCGGGAGAAGTCATTTGATGACTTACCACGCAAAAAAAAAGACGAGTCACAAAGCAATGACCAACCAGTGATAACGATTGGCGAACCAGACTTTAATAATTATGCAATTTGTTCAAATATGCTACTGATACAGTACATCAGGGATGTTTGCTAAAGCTAGCGTTGACTGCTTCTACACTGTACTGCGGAAGCGGTGCGTATCCCTGGTTAGTAGGGTGTGGGGCAGCACCAACAGCATCCTGTCTTTGGTAGCAAGCAAGCTAGATTGTGCGTTTGTGAACCACTGCTGCAGGGTATCGGCTGGCCTGTCACCTTGCAGCAGTGATGTCACAAATTATTTCTGTGTTAATGTTTTACTAACATAGTTTGTAAGTATATTGTTACTAACACTATGAGTCGTGTTACTTGAATTTAATGATTATTTTTATTATTTAAACGGTTTAGGAAAACCTCGTAAGGAAACCGATATATCCAAGAACCAAGAATTCGATGCCATGTGTGAAGTCCACCAACCCGTTGCCGGGGCCCGCGTGGTGGATCAAAGAACTTCTCCAGATGATTCCCGAGTCCCAGCAGTGGGGACATTATAAGCTGATTTTATATCGAACAGCCTATGAGAAGGCCCTTTGAAAAGAATTATTTCAAGGAGTCGGTCAGTAAGAAAGATAGTGACAAAAATACCTAATTCAGTGATAGGTTTTAGAGGCAAAAGCCTGAAAGACGTTCAAGCTGCCTTCCGCCGGTTTTTGGCAGCCAAATCATTTTAATCTTGTCACGTGTCTCATATCAACTTGCATGATTTATTACTGTTTATTTTAGTCGACCAATCACAGCAGATTATCTGATCAGATAGTTAATCACGCTTATAGAAAACGGGATCTAGATCTAGGGGTTTTCTTTATTAAATTCTATGATGTCCCAGGCTAAGTTGAGCTACTATCTTCGAAAGTTGTCTGAACGCAAGTAAATGAGAGAAGCTGAGGATACAGATAAACGGCTTTTGGTTGAAGAGGTGTATAGTCCAGCGGCGTAATTACGTATGGCTTCCATTTTGACAGTTTAACAACATTGCTAGTCGATTTTATTTATTTTTAGGACCCTACTTGTATAACCAGTTTAACAGAGTGCTAAAGATTCATATGTAGTTTAAATTATAATAGGTGTAATTTACTAGTACAGGAATATTTGGCGAATCTCAATTATGCAGACACAGAAAAACTACTAGAGATTTTAAAATAAAAATTCTATCTATCTACTCTAATAGAAGTCTCTTCCTTTACCTAATTAATAATAGTCTCCACTGTATCTAGTTTAATATTATTCGTTAATTTATTTAAACATATTATATCTTACATAATCTAGTTTTATAATAATATAATCAAATAGTTACTCTTTAAGTCATTGATAATATTGTATCTTCTTTTTAATTTAGCTTCTAATTCATAAATCAACTATTGTCTTCCTTTTAAATGTTTCATGTAAATTGTTGGACTGAAACACAGGTTTTTATAAACCTAGATCAGGCAGGTCTACATTACAGTTAGTATTAAATGTTACCTCGATTGTAAATAATGTAAATCATAATTTTATTTTATAATTGAATAAATGTTATTATTTTTATTCATTGTGTTATTTACGTTGTTGAGCAGACAAAATTTTTCGATCATAGAAGCAATTGATTTGCAATAGGCTTCAAAATGATTCAGATTGTGATAAATAGTGTGTGTGTTAGGGTGCAGGAGTGGACTGCTAAAAACGGATGATGATACGGTACACTTCAAAGGAGAATCGTGTTATCCCGTAACGGGGTTGTGGAGGCCAGATTGGTAGTCGCTCCATGTAAATCTATATACTGGTATTCAGCTGCAACATGTTAGACTGAAAGCCAGCGGAAAAAGCTAGACAGATGATTGATGTGGTATAGTATCTAGTGTTGGAGAAAGAGTTTGTTGTACCACTTCCTCCTCTAACGAACTAAAGCACTAGGAAGTGGTGAAGGGCGGGCCTTTTGGGGGACTGTCTTATGTAATTTTCACGTTCAAAAATTGCAGATTCTCAGCCTAATTTGAATCAAACTTAAAGCATTTATTTCAAATAAATCAATTACAGACACTTTTGAATTGTCAAGGGCTCGGTCGGTCAGAAAGATGAAGCAGTTGCCCATTCCAAAGCGTAGTAGGTACCTATGGAGAAGAACGATCAAGAAACTCCATGGACACTCTTTTAAATCAAAATATGGTTACAAAATATTGGTTACATCATTCATGTTGAAATTATGCATCTGAGAACGACGCAGAGCGTTAGAACCGTCCGTAATAAAAAGACAAAACAATTAAAATATTAAATTAAAATAAGCCGTATAAGTGAATTTGAATGTGTTTATTAGTATGCCACTGGACACTTCATTTGTTACGAATCCAAGAATAAACCAAGAGTTCAAGATGCAAACGGACTTATGTCACTGACATTCAAAAGTTATTTGTTCAATTCACAAAGATAATGATAATAAGGTCATAGTAATCAGTCGCCTGCGCATGCATGATGTTCATATTTATAAGTCGGCTGTTTCGTCTCGAAAACTAGAGGTACGGCATTAGGTATCGACATTATTCTGAAGTGACATCACTGACATTGGGGAAGGAAAACATCGTGAGGAAACCTGGATCCCAATTAGAAATACACTATTTAAAACAGTCACAAGACAGGAGTTCACCCACACACAAGCGGAGAGCTGGTGGACCTCGACACCGGGCTTTAGGCAGTCAAGGAAAGCTGTGCCATCCTTAGATGGCAAGCTAACCAGACCTTTATTACGCTTGGACAGGAACGGCATGCGCCTGGTGACGAGGACCCTCACGGGACACTGCTCGCTAAACAAACACTTCCACACAATAGCCATAACGGACAGTCCTCTGTGCAGGGATTGCATGGAGGCTGAGGAAACCGTTGCGCATGTACTCTTTGAATGCACAGGCGTCACCCAGATTAGGACACAAACCCTCGGGGCACCCAGATCCTAAACAGATGCTCTCAGCGGACCAGGAGACATTATCAACTTCTGGAGGGAGGTGAGGTGGTTGGAATGACCACCGACGGCTGCCGTGGCCCACGCACAATGGTCCACATGAAGGACTGAATGCGGAAACCAAAACCCCTAAATGATAAATGATTTTATTTCTGTAAGTAGGTTTGTACAAACACTTTTACACGTCAATCATGTTTTTTAAACTAGATGAGGTCGGCGTTTCCTATCTGACTACTCTGAGAAGAAAGGCCGAAACAAACTCAGAGGTCACAGTCTCTTTTAAAGTCCAGACATAATCTTGGTCAGGTCATGCGAAGACCATGCAGATTGGTATCTGAAATGGTCTTTTGAGGAAAGAACCACACAGTTTGAGTGGACCTGTCCAGTCAGTGCACGCATTTGTCAGTAATCGTGCAGCTCGACTCAGGAAGTCAGGACTTAAGGAGCTCAACGATTCGACGAAAAAGATAAAGAAGAAGAACAACCACAAGAATTTTAAAGGATATTCCTGATCCATTGCTTCTTCACCATCATAATCATTCTCCTGCCCTTATTCAAATTTATCTGTGGTCGGCACAACATGTCTTCTCCCAAACTTCTCTATCAGTCGTCATCTCGGTAGTCACCCCCTTTTTAGCCATATCATCTTTCACGCAGCCCATCCATCGTATCTTTGCTATTCCTCTGATCTTATATAGCCACTATTACATTCATACTCAAACCTGGATACATATATGAAATCGCCAACCCGTCTTGAGCAAGCGTGGTGATTAATGCTCGTGCCTTCTGTGTATGAGAAGAGGCTTGTGAACTGCAGTGGGACAGAAAAAGGCTGTTATATCATTAAAAACGAACAAAATTATCGAAACGCCGCCGGGGAAACGCCCTAGAAGGATATTAGTGACGTTATTGGTGATGGTCTTCAGTAAGGTCAGGTGCGTAGTACTCGCAACCGGCGTGCGTGTATGACCAGATGTATGAACGTAAACGAGGCAAAAAGGAGTATGTAAGGATCGTAGCAGGTGGCATTCTGTAGTTTCTGCCCTTCCTCATACGAAGAAGACATGAGTTTATGTTTGTATGTGTAAATTATCGATGTTCAAAAAAAAATAACGGTCACGGTTACTTTTAATGGCGCGTCGCCAATCGACTTTCTTTTTTTTATAACCTTCAACATTTTTTTTAGATAACATTTTTGCAACGTTTCCGTGTTGATTATTTATTGTGTTTTTGTAGACATGACAAGTCGGAGATGTAGCTCGTATTCGTTTTTGAAGGAAAAAACATGTCAGAAAAAATTTCCCTAACAGAAGCTGAGTGGCATAAATCAATATCTTCTTCTTCTTCTTCTTCGCATAGATTCTGAAAACTACACATCTGCGTAGCATTTTCCCAACTATGTTAAAGTAGGCTTCCAGTCTGATGCAGCTGAATACCAGTATTTTACATGGAGCGACTGCCTATCTGACCACAGCAACCCAGTTACGGGATAACGCGATACCTCTTGGCCATGGTATAATAATATACTTCGCCAGGTATAGCATTCCGAGACACAGTGGTCACGTGGGTGACACAAGCCTACGTCATCACCGCTGTGTTACCAGTAGTGTGTCATAATCCCCAACCGCCTTTATTACCTGTGCGAATCCGATAAATCAATGAGGTTTTAACTAACAATTACGTCGGTATAAGTTTAAATTGAATTGTTTCGTTTGATTAGAAAAACAAAATGACGCGACGATTTAAATGCTTGATGTATATTTTTTTACAGAATGGTGACTGAAAATGTTTCCATACTTCGTGTTTTGTTGCAATAAAGTGGCAACTGGATAGTGACGTAAGCTTGTGTCACTCTCGGAGTGCCAGACCTTGTTTTTTTAGACCATGCTCTTGGCAAGATTGGTTGTCAGACTTTTTGGGATTCTGACTACCCGCAACGATTGTCAAAGATCTACGAACGACAGCCGCGACCAACGGCTTAACGTGCTTTCCGTGGCACGCAGGGGTCTCGATATGTAATAGATGATCACCCATCCACGAACCGGTCGCGTTTTGTATTAAATTCAGAAAACAACTACAGATAAAAAGTAAATCACTAACAGTAAAACCTAACTATGAAATAATCGATTTATTAAATCGATACAAGCACGTCCCTACGACAATTGACAGCGAACGGAAGCGCCAATGAACTTGACGGGAAGCAGTCGTGGGTAATTTAAAAAAAGAAGTCTTTAATGGCGAGGTTAAAACCTCCTTGTTGATATTGACATTATTGGAGGGAATTTGTTTTTTGGGCTGGCAAGGACTTTTATTTTGGACAAGGATACGGGTATTGAGATAAAAGAAAGGAAGTCAATTTAATAACACTATTATCAATAAAATTACAACTGTAAGTACGTTGATAGTACAGGCAGCCTTAGAAAGATGTAATATCGTCAAGAATTCATTAGATTTTTGACGGCTTGTGTTCCATAGTGTTCCATGTTGTTGAGCTCCTTAAGTTTTGAGTTGAGCTGCACGATTACTGACAAATGCGTGCACTGACTGGACAGGTCCAATCATTCTGTGTGGTTTTTCCTCAAAAGACCATTTCAGACACAAATCTACATGGTCTTCACATGATCTCACCAAGATTATGTCTGGACTTTAAAAGAGACTGTGACCTCTGAGTTTGTTTCGGCCTTTCTTCTCAGAGTAATAGGAAACGCCGATCTCATCTAGTTTTAAAATATGATTGACGTGTAAAAGTGTTTGTACAAACCTACTTACAGAAATAAAATCATTTATCATTTATAGAAGGAATCGTGGCTAAATAGTACCAGGCGTACGTGTGGCTGTTATTATGCAGCTACGATCGATATTTAAGGTTGTCCGGAGGTAAAGCTACTCTTGCCGCGGTCGGTTCATGGATGGGTGACCATCCATTACGTATCGAGACCCCTTCATGCCCCGGAAAGCACGGTCCCGCCTGTCATTCGTAGATCTTTGACAGTCGTTACGGATCGTCAGATGCCCAAAAATCTGACAACCAATCTTACCAAGAGGTATCGTGATACTGACAAGAAATAAATACATTTCTATTGATGACCGTGGCTCGTCCGTCCGCTATCAATTTGTCATAGGGACGTACCTGTATCGATTTAATAAATCGATTATTTCATAGTTAGGTTTGACTGTTAGTGGTGTACTATTAATCTGTAGTTGTTTTCTGAATTTAATAAAAAACGCGGCCGGTTCGTGGATGGATGACCATCCATTACATATTGAGATCCCTGCGTGCCACGGAAAGCACGTTAAGCCGTTGGTCGCGGCTGTCATACGTAGATCTTTGACAGTCGTTACGGGTTGTCAGATACCCAAAAGTCTGACAACCAGTCTTACCAAGATGTATCGTGATACTGACAAGAAATAAATACATTTATATTAATGATTGTACTTCACATTATTGACGACTAGCTTTTGCCCGCGGCTTCGCTCGCGTTAATTTATACTTTGACTATCAACTTGGGTTACAATTCAATCATGATTCGAAAGACTCGTGGCGCCATCTATTATCATAAGAACGTTATTGTTGTTTTCCTCGGGAACAGTACTTTTTTACGGGAAGAAAGGTACTCTATGTCCGTTTCTGTACACCTGACAACGTATATGCAAAATTTCAGGATGATCGGTTCAGTGGTTTAGGCGTGAAAAGGTAACTAACAAACAAACTTACTTTCGCATTTATAATATTAGTTAGGATTAGGATTTCACATTTTTGACGTTTTACTTGCAAGTCGTTGTGCTACTCTAGACATTGTCATCAAATAGACGTTTTAACATGTGGACGTTCATGCAAACAATGACATTTTTACCTTATAGACCTTCTGATTCGGAGCGAGTGGATTGTGGCGGTCATTTTAAAGGCAGTCGCTCCATGTAAAATACTGGTGTTCAGCTACATTCGGTTAGACTAGAAGTTGACCCCAACATGTAGGGAAAAATCTAGGCAGAATACAATGAAATTCAAGTAACTAATACCTACAAATCTTCAGTTAATTTCGCAATGAATAAAACCGTGACGTAAATTGTATTAACATTATTTTAACGAAACAAGGCCATGGATGACAAATTTAGTTTCTGAAACTTGGCAACATTTCACGTAGTTGTATTTTGTAGGCAAACATTTATCGATATTCAGCCTGGTTGTTTGAAGCTAGTGTGGGGGAGTCTAACTGATAATTAGGTTAAAATATTCGGCCTAGGATGAAATGTTAGAAATAAAGAGTACTTAGGAAAGTTTAATGTAGTCGCCAGCAGGTCAAGCTATACGGAACTGTCAAATTTCTCCAAACGATTTTAAACCTTAAAATGTCGAAGGTTAAGTTCAAAATCGAATGAGAAAATCTGACAGTTTGTGCTTACTTGATGTGCTGGCAACTCCATTTGAAATAAGATTAGAAATTTAAATAAACCTTTTTTACAGTCCGTTCAACCGATTTTGACTTCTATTCCGTAGGCATAAAGATGGCATTGAAAGCAAAAGCGTGGTTATAATACCAACTGTTTGCTGCAGCTACCATTTGTCATGCCACCAACGCAATAGAAGTCAAAATCGGTTGAACGGACTGTAAAAAAGGTTTATTTAAATTTCTAATGTTATTTCAAATGGATTTTAAGGGCTGGCGCACACCTAGCGAGGCGCAGCGCGGTTGTCACTGCCTAACAAATATCATCGTTGCGTGCTTGAAAAAAAAAAATTGAGAATAAATAATTTGAAACGCGCGCCTTTTTCCGCTAGACGCGCTCTCAAGCTAATGGAAGTTTTTTTATTTTCAGTTTTAAACCAACTGACGAAATTGGCCGGGTACAGGGAAAGCGCCAGGTAGCTCTCGAAATTCACTTTTATTTACGTTTTCTGCAATTTGCAGGTCAGTGTCAAGTTGTATGTCGATCTAAACAAGATTCGCGGCCGTAGCAAATATTTATTTATAGAATTATAATCACAAAAATCATCAATACATCTCTATAAGTTCATATTACCCTATTGAACGACTATTTCATGAAATCTTGGCATTTGAGGCCAATTCTAACTTAAAGAGTTGTATTGCTGATTCTAATGATTATAATTCTGTTAAGCCATATTTGTTACGGCCGCGAATCATATTTTAATCAACATACAATCTGACACTGACCTGCAAATTGTAAAAAACGTAAGTAAATTTGAATTTCCCGGGCTACCTTAGCGCATCCCCCTTAAACTTAAATTTTGAACGACGAAAGTACCTGTGTAACTTCATTAATAGTGCAGTCCATTCCCATATTCAACTAGTTACGAAACATTTTATCGATAATTTATGGTTGTATAGTCTTAGAGAACTTAGAACAACACTAAAGTATATTACTTACGAACACAAATATTGCTATATTTTAATGCTGATTTCCGCTGTTTAGTACCTGAAAATAAACAGATTTGTATAAGTATTTATCTAGAATATTAATACTACAATATATTATAGTTATTTTGGTTTTAATTCGAGTCGATGTGTTGGTGTTGCTAGCTCTTTAGTTACATACATATATAAACTCACGCCTTCTTCCCATGGGGTAGGCAGAAACTACAGAACGCCACCTGCTGCGATCCTTACATACTCCTTTTGCCTCGTTTACGTTCATACTTCTGGTCATACACGCACGCCGGTTGCGAGTACTACGCAGCTGACCTTTCTGAAGAACATCACCAATAAGGTAACTATTGTTTTTATTGTATAATCAATCATATTAAACACATATTTTTGTTCGTGCAGTGTGCCAACGGAACCCTATTACTAAGCCTCCGCTGTCCGTCCGTCTGTCTGTCAGCGAGCTGTATCTCAAGAACCGTAATAGGTAGACAGTTGAAATTTTCACAGATTGTGTATTTCTATTGCAGCTATAACAATAATAAATAAAAATAAAATAAAGTTACAAATTAAAGGGGGCCCCCATACAAGAAACGTTTTTTAAGCTAATGCATAGCTTTTATCGCGGGCTTTGAGCGCGGCGACCGAGTCCAGAAATTCCGTAACGAAAATAAAACCTAACACCCCCCACTCCGCCTACCATGTAGCTCGGCCGAGCGTTCGCTTAACATGTATGTATATGGTACGACTGTACTTGAATTAATATCAAAGAAAAAAAAAATACTGCATAAATAAAAAAATATATTATTTCATAAGTTGATCAAAAATGCTATGCAATAGCTTTACCGCGGCAGTCCCCGAGTGCCACACGTGTTTTTTGTTTTATAGGTCGTGTTTTGGTAATATGGAAACCTTCGTGTATGCACACCTACATTATCAAGCTATAAATTTCCAGTATAAGCTGACTTCTCATTGTACGAAAAGCCTATACAATGTGAGGTCAGCTAAAACTGGAAATGTATAGCTTGATAAATGTAGCCGTGTGTACGAGTCCGACTCGCATTGAAATCAATCAACTCAGTCTATCGCAGTCCACTGCTGGACATAGCCCTCTCCCATGCTGCGCCACAACACCCTGTCCTCCGCCTTCCGCATCCAGTCTGTCTGCGCCACTTTTTTGAGGTCGTCGGTCCATCTAGCTGGGGGGCGTCCCACACTACGCTTGCCGATACGCGGTCGCCACTCCAGGACTCGTCTGCTCCACCGGCCATCGGTCCTCCCACAAACATGGCCAGCCCACTGCCACTTCAGCTTGCTTACTCTGCAAACTATGTCGGTAACTCCGGTTCTTTTCCGGATATCTTCGTTTCTGATGTTATCCTTCAAAGAAACCTCGAGCATAGTCCGCTCCATAGCGCGCTGAGCGACCTTAAATTTGTGGACCAGCCCGACTGCCAGCGTCCACGTTTCGGCATCGTATGTTATAACGGACAGGACGCACTGGTTGAAGACCTTAGTCTTCAAACATTGCGGGATTGGCGATGAGAAGACTTGACGAAGTTTTCCAAACGCTGCCCAACCCAACTGGATCCTTCTATCGGCTTCTTTCTCAAAGTTGTATCTACCGAGCTGGGTGACTTGCCCTAGGTAGACATACTCCTTCACAATTTCGAGAAGCGATCCTTCGATGTGGACTGGACTCGGCAAGACGTGGGAATTGTACATGATTTTCGTCTTGTCCAAATTCATGACGAGGCCAACCCGCCGAGAGGCTCCATTTAGGCTATGCAGCATCTGGTCTAACTGTTCCGACTCGCACTTGACCGGTTTTTATTTAGGTTCTTGTTGTGGGAAATAATGACATCAGCTATTATTATACTGGCATTCCGATCATACTGATTAAGAGGGATATTAATTAAACAATGTTTCAATACAAGAGGAAGTTAAACAGAAAGAAAGAAAGAATGAAAGAATGAATAAATGAATGAATTTGATATTTTTGTGATGGCAATAAATTTTCGTGACTGACTTTTCCGTACCTACATTAAAAAAAATGCGTGAGTGTCGTGGAACACTCGGTTGGAACGAATTTCCTCATAGTATACTTAGAACATCCATAGAACAAATTTGATTACCATAAAAAGGGTTATATTGAGTCAACCTTAAAAGATAGACATATGCTTTCGAGGACTTTTTTTTAGAACTTTTAAAGGGGAATAATTCCGTCATACATGATTTTTGCGTAACTTTAACCGTTTACTTAGCGCACGCAATGGAAGCTCTCAAAAGGAATATTTTTTTCCCGTTTTTGCAACATTTTTCATTTATACTCCACTCCTATCGGTCGTAGCGTGATGTTATATAGCCTTAAGCCTTCCTTGATAATTGGACTATCCAACATAAAAAGATTTTTCCTGAGATTAGCGCGTTCAACCAAACAAACAAATAAAGAAAGGGTCGTGACGGAAAATTCTTACACTTTTTTCGCCTAGCCCCCATCCGCCAAGTCCATACCGTGCGATAAGGAACTCCCGTTGCAAAACCAATATAAAAAACTTAGTTAACAGTCAAAAGAAAAGAACATAACGATCTTCAAAAACTTATAATTTTCATCTAAAACCACTGTTTACCACGAAGAAACTCAGAAATCGAATAAATACGTAATAAGTATCGAAAACATACCTATGAAGCCCTTGAATCTCTCAAGTCCACTACCAACGCATATACATAAATTATTTATCACTACTGACACATTAACACAAAAACTCTAATACCTTCATTTAATATGCACACAGTCGGTTAAAAATAAAACTACTTTGTATAAATTGATTACTACGTAGATAATAGTCCCTAATTTCAACACAATTCGTACAGCCCGGCTAGCTCAGTCGGTAGAGCATGAGACTCTTAATCTCAGGGTCGTGGGTTCGAGCCCCACGTTGGGCGAAATCTTTTTGTCATTTATTTTTTATTTTTTCCTTTATAAAATCCATTATATTGTATTTAAAATCAGAATTTTCTGTTAAGATAGTATTTTTTGTTGAAAAATATGTTTGTGTTCAGTCTCCCATGTTATTCAAAGGGTCAAGAAATCCGATATTATTGACTTGACTAACGGTGTGAAAATATGCGTTACAGTTGATTAAACTTGACTATTTTTCTTCCATTCGATGTCCGTCTGTCGCCAAACTACATCCAAACAAAACTCACTCTTATTTCAATAGAATTACAGTATATTTTCCTGAAAGAGGACACCACAAAATCTGTAGCAAAACCTTTGGCAAGGAAGAACCAGACGTATTTTTTAACACATAAGGTTGATTTCCGTTTTCATGACGTATTCTGCTCAGTCACGTCTTCGCAAAAGCAAGTTGGCAAAAATATAATTTAGTCACCAAGGAATATGATCGATTTTAGATCAATCAGATGTAACTTGGTCTGTCCGTCTGGCGCGAGCTTTTCGTTCAATCCAAAATCACTTTTGTGCTTAACAAAATAAGGTAAAATTTTGCATGCGCTTATAAATTATACGATTAATTTATTGTAGTCACATTGCAAGCGAGTGGCGGATGAAAATATTCATGAAGTTCACAAAATTGGTGCGTCGAGCGCCAAACATTCGGATGTTATGCATATTTAAAGTTATTTTTGGGTCAACACTTTGGTACAAAAGCTTTTTGAGTTGCTTTTGTTTGTGGCAAAATAAAACTCACTTTGTAAACACTTTACTGAGAGTTTCAGCATTTTACTAAACGGTATAAAGTATAAAAAAACTCTCCCGAATGAATAGCTGATCTTGAACAGCATTTTATCATTATGAGAGATCGGATGCATATTCACCAAAAGTTGAGAAATGTGTTTTTGTATCGAAAAAATCCCGCCGAAGTCAGATTTCAGTGTCCAAACCAGACCAAAACATAGCGATCGAAAGGTAGTGATTAAAGTTCTTGTAGCCGAGGTAATATTTACGCCCGATCAGGATTAAATAATTTTTTTTTTTTTTTTTTTTTTTGTTTTAACTAACACACACCACCGACCGCTCTTCTTACACCTTACATACATATATTTGCATCGGGGGTTAAACATAAATTTTAAATAAATATCCATCTGATTATTTTACAAAAAAAGATATTTCGAGAAGCCGCTTCCATAGTAAAAAAATTACTTTAGGTAAATATGCATCCGAATATCTGCGGGGTAATTACGTAACACACTAACAGTAGGAATGGGTTTCATTTTGACAGTTCAACAACATTCATTGCGTTATTTACGTTGTTGAGCAAACAAAATTTTTCGAACATATGAAGCAATGGATTAGCAATAGGCTTCAAAATGATTCAGATTGTGATAGTGATTTACGTAATTAGGGTGCTGATCTCTGACCATCATTGTCACCCTTCTGCCCTCATCCCAATTTATTACTGGTCGGCACAGAGTAATATCTTCTTCTTACCTACATCGACCAGTCGTCATCTCGGCAGTCCCCCCCTTCCTATCCGTATCATCTTCCACACAGCCCATCCATCGTTTCTTTGGTCTTCCTCTACTCTTATAGCCAGTGCCGGTTTTAACAATACAGGCACCCTGAGGGAAATTTCGGCGGCTCCCCTCTTCCTCTTGGAAAGCAGAGGGGCGAAAAATTTCAGCACTCCGCCTAGGTTTTCTTATGTCCATTCATAAAGAAATAGGAGTTACTTTGTCGTCTTATGCAGAAAAGTTTGAGAATTTAGAGAATGTCGGATGCAAGAGCAAGCGAGGAGATCTCAACAATTTTTTTGGTTTGCTAACTCCATTCGAACTAAAACAAAAGTACTCTGCAGGCGTCAGAGGTGAAGGGGAGCCTAGTCACAGCCCCTTCGACGCACCTTCACCTCTGGCACACTGGGCGGTCGCCCAGCCGCACCCTACCCTAACGACGGCACTGCTTATAGCCACTGCCATCCACATTCATACGTAAAACTTTCCTCACGATTTGTTATTTTCTCAGCTCTTTTTAGGGCTGCAAATTAGGGAGAAGCAACTCAAGAAACTGCCCAACAGTACTTTTGCACGTGTCTCCGATACCCTGAATTTATCTTACCTATCCAGCTACCACATTGATCGAGCCGATTCCGACATTTAGTCCAAAAATGTAACGAAAATACTATCTTACATCCACGGACAAGAAAAAAAAGAAGGAAAGAAAGAAAGAAAAATATTTTATTTGAGACACGCACAGGAAATATAAAGAGTGAAAAAAAGGAGCATTTAAAACTAACAAAATTAACAATAATAAAAATAAAAACAACAATAAACAGGTAAAAAAACCTGTGTGAGGCCAAAAAGGCTCCTATCTCAGCATAATGCTGCGATATTAAAAAAAAATAACTGCGCGAACAGGACTGCGCGCCATGCGTATCCAAAGTGACATAGGCTACTTTTCATCCTGGATATTAGTATTAAAAAAAAATTGAAATACAAAATACATGCCGACGGAGTCTCCATGGCCACATTCTCCGCTCACACTACCACCTAGCTTTACCCTCGTTAAAGTTCAATTATTTCAACAAGTACATTACTGACGTATGTCGTTTACTCGTATTATGTTACTATCCTCATGGGAGTCATCAATTGGACGGTCACCATATGATATAACAGATGGAGGATCAATGGTGCTGATCCATACATCATGTTCGTAAACGGGCGCCGTCAGTAGGGACTGGTCATCTCTTAGCTGCCACGGCTTATTTTAATTTAATTTAATATTTGAATTGTTTTTTTCTTTTTATTACGGACGCTTTTAACGTTCTGCATCGTTCTCACATGCATAATTTCAACATGAATTATGTTACTAATATTTTGTGACCATATTTTGGTTTAAAAGAGTGTCCGTGGAGTTTCTTGTCCGTCCTTCTCCATATGTACCTACTACGCTTTTGAATGGGCAACTAGCTTCATCTTTCTGACTGACCGACCCCTTGACAATTCAAAAGTGCCTGTAATTGGTTTATTTGAAATAAATGCTTTGAGTTTGAGTTTACTCAGTGTATTTTTATAAATGATAATTTTTAATATATTTTTAGTTTATTTTTGTTTTGTTTTATTGTTTGTTTTATTTAGATTTTAATTTCATTTTACTTAATATTTGTACGCCTTAATGGCAAAACAAAGTGCCCAAATATGTTAATCTAACACCTTTATATAAATAGCTATGTTTTAAAGATAAATATTCTGATTCTGAATCTCAGCAAACAGGCGCTACGCGACTCTAGTCGAACGATTTCTATGAAAACTTCATGGAAATTGTTCTCCAAAAGTCGCGTCCGATGTCGCGTCTCACCTGTTAGAGCCTTTAAAGTGCTGCCGGTTCCTTCATTCGAAAAAATATATATTTAAGAAGACCAAACCCTTTTCTTTATTCAATAAAGGCAATTATTTTCAATTAAAGTCAGAGTCAAATCATTTCTTTCAAATAGGCACATAAAAGGCACTTTTGAACGTCAAAATTTACAAGAAAATAAAACAAATTAATTCTAGTTGCCCCTTCCAAAAGGTAGTTTCGTATGGAGAATATTTGGCAAGAAACGCCACCGTTAAAAAAAAAAGAAAAATAGTTTGTTCTGCACAAACAAAACGCACATTACGAATAAATGACACTAAAAAACACACATAAAAAAGAGCCAAAAGCCTCGTATTCAATCTATAAAAGCTACCCTACTACCCCTGTTATACTTTTAAAATGTTTTACAATACTTATTTTGTGTATTAATTATATTTCTTTGCAATCACTTCTTCGACAAAATAACATAGCCCTTGCACTATATATGAATATACAGAACGCGAAAGTAATACTGTCTACTACTTAGTACCTACATAGTTAATTGTTAGTCTACGTGTGAAAACTTCTAACAACTCTGTTACCATTGTGTCTGATTAGCTGTAAGCTTTCCAAAAATAATAAAATAAAATAAAATAAATAATTACATGTGAAGACTATGCAGTCTCCACGTTCATCTTCAGTTAAAATCTTTTAGGACTTCAAACATGGCTTACATGGCTTACCTGCCAATCATCGAAAAACGGTCGACTGCCGTTTCCCTCTTTCTGCACAGTCACAACAACACAGTGACTCAAGAAAACAACTCACTACAACCCACACATCAGAATATATTACAACCTTTTTAGGGTTCCGCACCCAAATGGTGCCAACGGGAACTCAAACTCAAATAAACCAATTATTTTATTTTATTTTATTTATTAAGGGATAATAAACAACTACAAAATATATAATACATAAAGTTAACAAAACTTTAAGTAGTAATGTTGCAGTCCACTGCATTATCCGCGGATAAGACATATTTAAAGATCAGTGGTTGCCACTAGACGAGCATTACCAAAATTAACAAATATTTTGAAATTAATAAATAAGTTACTATAAAGCTAGCTATAGCTACAAAACCAAATTAGATAAGAAACAATTTAATTTACTTAAATTATGCAATAAATAAAAATAAAAAATAATAATAAGATTACATTACAATTACAGGCACTTTTGAATTGTCAAGGGGTCGGTCGGTCAGAAATATGAAGCTAGTTGCCCATTCCAAAGCGTATAGGTACCTATGGAGAAGAACGGGCAAGAAACTCCATGGACACTGTTTTAAATCAAAATATGGTTATAAAACCCTATTACCTAGTTACAAGACCCTATTACTAAGGGTCCGCTGTCCGTCCGTCCGTCTGACACAGGACTGTATCTTTTAAAACATTATGGGTAGACACTTGAAATTTTTACAGAGTGTGTACTACTATGGCCGCTATTATAACAAGAAATAATAAAAATATCTCGACCGACCACCTCGTTGGTCTAGTGGTCGCTAACGCTACTGCTAAGCATGAGGTCCTGGGTTCGATTCCCGGGTCGGGCAAAGTGGTATTGGGTTATTTCATCTCGAATTTCTCAGTAGATTTGTGCCCGATTGATGACAATAGGCTCGCCCCCTGTTACATGGGACTTAAATATAACTGGCGAAATGTGGGTACACCTCTGCCTAACCCTTCGGGGAATACAGGCGTGACTTTATGTTATGTTTTTAATCTAATATATAAAAATCTCGTGTTTGTTATCGAACTCCTCTGAAACGGCTTGACCGGTTTTTTATGTTTTTTTTTTGTATGTTTGGTAGGTCTGAGAATAGGTCGCAAAGTATATTTCATACCTCTGCGGGTGAAACCGCGGGGCGCAGCTAGTAAAAATATAATAAAATTGAAAATTAAATGAGTTCCCCAAGAAATCCATACTTACAAGAAAAAAATAATGTAGTGTTCAATATTGTACGCACACTATGCAGTCAAGCATATTATAAGTTGGGGGATTACATCGCTGATCAAAATGCTTGGCTCAACGCTGGTCCTGCTCCACAAGGGCGCATTAACTAATTGATTAGCATTTGGAACTACTGAAGATTGTAAAAACTGTCTTTACATTGTATAAATTCAATCTTGTAGTATTGTATAATTGCATAGCACATGTGTGAGTACTATGTACCTACTATAAAGCTACCATTTTCTAGGTTTGTCTTTCATTGACTTGAATGTGCCCTGACGGCTGAGAGTATGTCATGCTCACTCAAATGTCTCGCTGGTGGTGGCGTGTGTGTTGGATCATTAAGTTCTCTTCAAAATGGTTGAGCTAAATGGTGCTGATCCATACGTCATGTTCGTGAACGGGCGCCGTCAGTAGGGACTGGTCATCTCTTGGCTGCCACGGCTTATTTTAATTTAATATTGGAATTGTTGTCGTCTCTTTATTACGGACGCTTTTAACGTTCTGCATCGTTCTCACATGCATAATTTCAACATGAATGATGTAACCAATAATTTGTAACCATATTTTGATTTAAAAGAGTGTCCATGGAGTTTCTTGCCCGTTCTTCTCCATAGGTACCTACTAAGCTTTGGAATGGGCAACTAGCTTCATCTTTCTGACTGACCGACCCCTTGACAATTCAAAAGTGCCTGTAATTGGTTTATTTGAAATAAATGCTTTGAGTTTTGAGTTTTTTTGAGTTTTTTGAGTTTTGTACGGTGGTACGGAACCCTTCGTGTGCGAGTCTGACACGCACTTGGCCGCTTTACCAAGTTTCAGAGAAGGTACGAATATCAAGACAAAGAAATCGAGTCGGATTTTGAATATTTGATGACACAAAACTCCTAAAAAGTACGCTTTGCGAAAATTGCGCCGTCATACTGCAAACGCATAAGGAAGAAGGATCCAAATTAGTTTGAGAAAAAAAGCATATTTTGTTGATGACAATGTTTGGAGGAAATATCTACGCTCGGTTTTATCATACTTGTATTTGTTGTTTGTTACAAAAGTAGCTCATTTCATGTTTTTTTTTGTGTTTGTTGTTGTCATTTGCCAGCGTCGCATCGCATTACGCAATGTGTATCATCAACCAATGGACCACATTGTCAAACTTTTACCGTTTTGAATACGAGGCTTTTGGTTATTTTTTATTAGCGTATGTATGTTGTCGAGTTTTTTTTTTAAATGTGTGTCTTCTTGTTTGTGCAGAATAAACAATTTTTCTTTTCAAAAAATCATCGTTACACAAAAACAACAAACGAATTCCAAAAAAAAAACACTGCAAAGTGAAAAATAAAAGTAATTTTGGAAGTAGATGTCCTTGGTTTTGTATTTTCATTTTTTGCCAGCGACTTCCGAAATTACTTAAAGTTATTTTTCACTTTGTAGTGATTTTTTTGGAAGACGGTTGTTTATTTTTGTAATTTTTATTTGTATTTTTCACTTTTTAGTTGTGGTACCTTACCCACACAAATTCGTATAAGTATCATTACTTGCTCTGTAAATAACAGTGACAGGAAATTATTATTACATCATCAATATACACTAAGTGGAAAAAATACGTATTATTGAAGCTAACTGAAAACTACCTACATTTTATATAGGACCACCTAAGGCGTAACCTACCTATTCGAAAACAATTTTCGAAATCAATCCACAATTTCCGGAGAAGTTGCGTAACAAATATACAAAAAAAGACGAATTGAGAACCTCCTCCTTTTTGAAGTCGGTTAAAAAACCCGCCAAATGCGTGTGATTGATTATCATCGCCACGTTGAGATGATTTTATTCCACGAACAAATTTAACATTGTAGTTGAAAAACATGTTCGCCCATACATTCGAACTGCAAAATGTAATTTTGTACGCACAATATTGAGAGATTTACCATGTTATTTTAAAACTATAGAATTCTAATAGGTTTTACTGTAATTTATAAGTATAGAACTATTTTCTGTATTTTTTTCGTAATTTTAAGCTCAGTAGTTTCGGAGATAAGGGGGGCTGGGGTATAGTCAATCTTCATCTATTTTCACGACAAAAAGGCGCCGACAGTCGCGCAACGAGCGGTGCCTTTGTGTCGCGTGTCGTGCCTTGTTAAAAGAACCTTAAAGCAATCCGTTAATTAATTAACCAAAGAAACCCCTTACTAAGAAAAAGGGTCCAAATCCTGGCAACGTTCCAGAAAAACAAAGGAATCATCGTTTTTCCTAGAAGAGTAGCAGTTAGGGATCTTTATTATATGTTTGTACTGACAGATATGGGTAGAACACAATTGCAGGAGTGACGTCACCGTCTAGGAGGGTGGCTAGGCGTCGTCTAGGCGGGGTGGAAGGGGGGTAGCGATAACAAAGATCGCGTGAACTAGTTTTATATTTTTTCCCATTATGGCAAAGTTCAACCCCTCTTAATGGAGTGTTGTAAAAGGTTATGATTATGTCAAAATAGTGGGCTGTAGCCTAGCAAACTGGTTGCTAATTTAATTCTATATTTTATATTTTTTATGACACTGATTTTACATTCTGTAACTATTTTAAAGGCTCCTTGAAACAGGCGCGACTCGCGACACGAATCGCACGCGCCCCAAAGGCACCTCTCGTCACGCGAAAGGCAGTGCCTTTGTGTCGCGTGCGTTTCACTTCGCGTGTCGTGCCTGTTTGCAGGAGCCTTAAATCACACACTAAATTATTACTTGTATTATTTTGGAAAAATCATCTACTTTTCAATATTTGTGTGAATTTATTTGAATTTATTCTTTTCAATTTATGTGAGCACCATGTAGGTATCTATCACATAAGTAATTTACCTGTCATTGCTTTATATATATTTTTTTTTACCTGTTGTATAGTTTATTCTAGGTGCGTCGTCATCTCATATAATTATATAATTAATGTATACAAAATAATGTAAAACATTTTAAAAGAGTAACGGTGTAGTTTCTTGCCCATTCTTCTCCATACGAAACTACCTTTTGGAAGGGGCAACTAGAATCAATTCTATCTTTAACCACTTAAAAATGGCGGAGATTTTTTGTATGTTTGTTACGGGTTATCTCCGGCAATTGTGGATCGATTTTATAAGACCCGAAACGAAATTGCACAAAGGACAAACAAGTACCATCATGATATGATATCAGAATACCAGCGCTGCGGTACTTATTTTTTTAAATATCGCAGCATTATGCCGAGATAGGAGCCTTTTTGGCCTCGCACAGGTTTTTTACTTGTTTATTGTTGTTTTTATTTTTATTATTGTTAATTTTGTTAGTTTTAAATGCTCCTTTTTTAGGGTTCCGTACCCAAAGGGTAAAAACGGGACCCTATTACTAAGACTTCGCTGTCTGTCCGTCCGTCTGTCTGTCACCAGGCTGTATCTCAAGAACCGCGATAGGTAGACAGTTGAAATTTTCACAAATTATGTATTTCTGTTGTCGCTATAACAACAAATACTAAAAACAAAATAAAATAAATATTTAAGGGGGGGCAACAGATGCGATATAAAATACAACAGATGCAATTTTTTTGCCCTTTTTTACTCGATATCAATAATGGCAACAAGTAGGCACTTGAAATATTCACAAAATACTCAGTTGTATTTTTACTTTAATAATAAATAATAAAATTAAACTATTATTTAAGGGGCTCCCATACAAAAAACACCATTTTCTGCCTATTTTTTTATAGATAATGGTACGGAACCCTTCGTGCGCGAGTCCGACTCGCACTTGGCCGGTTTTTATTATTATTATTATTTTTTACCCTTTGTATTTCCTGTGCGTGTCCCAAATAAAATATTTTTCTTTCTTTCTTTCTATATGCTGAGGTGAACCCTTGGTGCCTTCCCTAAACCTGAATAATAAATGACCCAAGCACCCTTCTTCATAGATTTCCCATAAGGGTAAAGTCTACCTCTACACACAAGATATTGCCACCAATAACTGAAATTCAGTGAGGATGACCTACATTCTTGAAAGCTTAATTTTGTTGCTATCGAAGTAAAATTGCGAGCAGTGATGGTCCAGTGGTAGCGGCTCCGACTGATGAGTTGTAGGCCGTGGGTTCGAACTCAAGCAGGTGCTTCACTCTGTGTAATTTATTTCACCACCACTGCTCTCAAAACGGTGGTGAAAATGATCATGAGGAAACCGGCATGTCCTAGAATCAAAAATTCCAAGTGATATCTTCAATCCCGCACTGGGTTCGCGTGGTGGATGACGGCCCACTCCCTCTCACAGAGAGGAGGCCTGTGTCCCAGCAGTGGGGACATTATAGGCTGATTATGCTTACGCTATGAAGTAAAATTGATTTAACTTCAAAAAGCATAAGTAACTATGGGATATGCTGCACTTAGGTAGCGCAAAAGAAATGATAGGATTTTGCCACGTTGTTTTCTTGCATCGTAGACCTGTTTTGATTGGTCTATCTTGGTCAAAACAGCACCCTAATTGCATAACACACTATCTATCACAATCTGAATCATTTTGAAGCTTATCGCTAATCCATTGCTTCATATGTTCGAAAAATTTGTACGTAAATAACGCAATGAATGTTGGTGAACTGTCAAAATGACAGCTATTCCTACTGTTAGTGTGTTACGCAATTATCCTGCGGGTCTACGATGCAAGCAAGCAGTGTGGCAATGTCTTACCATTTCTTTTGCGCAACCTAAATGCAGCACAAGCCCGTAGTTACCTAGGCCTTTTGAAGTTAGATCAATGACAAGAACTATAAAAAAAAAAACTGAGGCAGAACCTTGTGTCAAGTTTCGGCCCTTCATAGACCAAGAAAGTTCAAAAATTCCATGTCGCAGAGGCGAAAACGTAGCAAGTACCGAATCTGCAATCCAACGCTTGTGCGAGCGAATCAAAATCAAAATATTTTATTTCACATAAACCTACATGGGCACTTATGAAACGTCAGAAGCTAGGTGCACGGTTCCAATTGGTTGTTTCCTATGGTGAAGAGCCGGCAAGAAACTCCATCTAATCCTAAACTTAAATTTAATTTAGTGTTGTTTTCAAGAATAAAACAGAAAAAACTGGGTAACTAATGACAGGGCAAACCACTAACAATTAAAATTAATCAATAAACTCCAAACATGACACTAAACGATTTATTGAATCACTGGCAAGTAAACTCAAAGTCAAAGAATTTATTTCAATTAAGGGGACTACAGGACCTAAATGTAAGTTTTATAATGCCTAAAAGTATATCATCCACTGCACTAAACAAAATCAGAAAAATATATGTTATTCTTCAGGATATTTGCTAATTGGATAGTGTGTTGAAAACATAATACAACTAATTTGATACGATAGAAAAAAATCACGAAGATACCTCTAAAAATTTCTTATAACGATTAAAAACCATACTACTATGCATTAATCATTCTGATTTTTTGTCAGATTATTCTACAAGCAACATACTAACGTAATAGTATTTTAATTTTTTAATCCAATCAATAGATTTTCTGTAAATAGATAATTGCTTCGTATTTTGCAATAAATTACCAGCGTTGTGTCATCGCGCTTCTCTTTCTTTTCTATGCAGTCCGACAGTCACCGCGCTTTAGCTGTTGTAAGCCTCTAGTTGTAGCAAATATCCTGAAGAATATCATATATTTTTTTGATTTTGTTTACTGCAGTGGATCATATACTTTTAGGCATTATAAAACTTACATTCAGGTCCGGTAGTCCCCTTAATAAAAAAAATTTACCCCTAGTGGGATTTATAGATGTCCGTAGATGTGTTCGTGGCATCACAGCGGGCCTTAACAGAATACCAGCGCTGCGGTATTTTTTTTTAAATATCGCAGCATTATGCTGAGATAGGAGCCTTTTTGGCCTCGCACAGGTCTTTTATTTTTTACTTGTTTATTGTTGTTTTTAATGTTAATTTTGTTATTTTTAAATGCTACTTTTTATTTTTAATCTTTGTATTTCCTGTGTCCCAAATAAAATATATTACTTTCTTACCGAACGCTGCTGAACACCAGTATTTTACATGGAGCAACTGCCTATCTGACCTCCACAACTGCTGTTACTAGGCTACACGACAGGTGCACTAAAAAAATATTGATTGAAAATCAACCCCGAACGGGGTATAACGGGAGCTGACATTTCGTGCGAGCAATGAGGCGGGCATCACTGGGTTGTGAAGGTCAGATAGGCAGTCGCTCCATGTAAAATTCTGGTATTCAGTTGCATCCAGTTAGACTGGAAACCGGCCCCAAATGTAGTTGGGAAATGCAGGCCGATTGATTGATTACTGCAAAAGGACTTGCAGTAAATAAAAATAAAAGAAAGAAAGAAAAAGTATTTATTGGGACTCGCACCGTCCGCATCGTCTTCACATATGATTACATAATTAATGTTTACTTACATAATATTGTAAAACATTTTAAAAGAGTAACGGTGCAGTTTCTTGCACATTCTTCTCCATACGAAACTACCTTTTGGAAGGGGCAACTAGAATCAATTTTATTTTTTTGTAAATTTTGACGTTCAAAAGTGCCTTTTATGTGCCTATTTGAAATAAATGATTTGACTTTGACTTTGCACAGGATTATCACAAACTAAACTAATCATTCTCATTAAAAAAACAAAAGTAAAATTCATGAAAGTAACAACAGAAAGTCCTGTACAAGGCCAAACAGCCCCTATCTCAGCATGATGCTGCGACATTTCAAAAATAAGTGTCGCAGCGCTAATATTCTGATAGTACCCGCTGCTGTTAAATGTTTTCATGGCGCAAGCCGATTGCAGATGATAACTTGAATAAATTTGTAAGCAGAATTTGCATTAGGAATGATTGCAGTACACGTTGAGCTTCCCAACTGTGAAAAAAGCGGGCAACAGCTAAAATTAATTAATAACCTATGACAAAACCACTATAAATATATACTTAAAAGAACAAAGAGGATAGGTGACCTAAATCAGAATTCACCATAATATCATTCGCGGTCGGTACAAAAATATAAAATGAGACATCAAGTTGAGGGGGAGGCGCCATGGAATTATTATAGAGTTTCATAGAAATGTGTGACGCATCATACTTGAAAAGGAAAATTAAGTAGAATTGAAGGATATTATTGATCATATCTATTTTCTTGGATTTTGTGCCGAAAGAAGATGATTGCACAGGGGTGCGAGCAGCGTGACATATTTATTATGCACTACCGACGGTGTCCCCGTTAAAGTTGTTCAGGAATATGTTTACCTCGGGCAGAATATGCAATTGGGTAGGAACAAATTCGAGAGGGAAGCCGATAGAAGGATTCAGCCGGGATGGACAGCATTTGGTAAACTTCATCAGGTCTTCTCGTCGCCTAAACCGCAGTGCCTAAAGACGAAAGTCTTCAACGCGTGCGTCCTACCAGTTATGACTTACGGAGCCGAAACGTGGACACTCACGGTGAGACTGGTCCATAAGTTTTAAGTCGTTCAGGAACCTTTGGAGAGAGCTACGCTTGGAGTCTCTCTGAAGGATAAAATCCGAAACGTGGTTATCCGCCACAGAACCAAGGTAACCGACATAGCCCAAAGACTAAGCAAGCTGAATTGACAATGGGCTGGTCACATCTCTCGCAGAACCGACAATCGTTGGGGAAAACGAGTTCTAGAGTGGAGACCGCATTTAGGCAAACGTAGTATGGGACGCCCGGCCAGGTGGGGTGACGACTTGCGAAAGGCGGCTGGCAGAGACTGGAAGAGGAAAGCCGAAGATCGGGCTCAGTGGCGTTCACTAGGAGAGGCCTACGTCCAGCAGTGGACGAATATAGGCTGATGATGATGATGACTATTGGACGAAGGCGGCATGATATTGTGGCGTTTTTCTAGAAATGTGTGACCCATCATACTTGAAAAGGCAACTAGTTTAGTAGAAGGATAGTACACATCACGTCTATTTTCCAAGAATTAGTAACGAAAGGAAAAACATATTTACAGCGGCGCAGTAGCATATCTATAGGGGGAAGACGCCATGAATTTCTGTCGTTTCGCAGAACTGTGTGACGCATCATACTTGAAAAGAAAAATTAAGTTGAATAGAAATAAACTATTTATCACGTTTATTTCTCAATAATTTATAGCCTTTCCGAAAATGAAGACGGTTTAACAGGGAAACAATGATATCAAGCTATGGGGGACGACGCCATGAATTAATATCGGTTCTCAGAAATGTGTGACACATCATACTTGAAAAGGAAAAGAAGAATATTTACTATAACTCAAGTCCGTATTCTATGAATTGACCCGAAAATGAAGATGATTTTACAGGGGCTGTGTCATCTAGCTATCGAGGAAAAGCGCCATGACTTTATGGTGTGTTCCAGGAATATGTGACACACCTTAATTGAAAAGAATAGAAATGAATTTTCCATGAATTGGTCCGGAAACAGATTTAGGACTGCAATGCAATCACGCATTAAGGGGGATGCGCCAAGGTAGCCCGCGAAATTAAAATTTTCTTACGTTTTTTTGCAATTTGCAGGTCAGTATCAGGTTGTATGGTAATCTAAATGTGATTCACGGCAGTGTCAAATATTTATTTATAATCACAAAAATCATCAATACATCTCTCTAAGTTCATATAACCCTACTGAATGACTATTTCAAGAAATCATGACATTTGAAGCCAATTTTAAGTTAAGGAGTTATATTGCTGATTCTAATGATTATAATTCTGTAAAGCTATATTTTTTACGGTCGCGAATCATATTTTAATCAACATACAACCTGACACTGACCTGTAAATTGCAAAAAACGAAGTAAATTTGAATTTCGCGGGCTACTTTAGCGCATCCCCTTTAAGCACGTCTTGAGTGAACATTGGTGGAATTGGTAAATGATAAATGATTTTATTTTTGTAAGTAGGTTTGTACAAACACTTTGACACGTCAATCATATTTTAAAACTAGATGAGGTCGGCGTTTCCTATCTGACTACTCTGAGGAGAAAGGCCGAAACAAACACAGAGGTCACAGTCTCTTTTAAAGTCCAGACATAATCTTGGTCAGATCATGTGAAGACCATGTAGATTTGAGTCTGAAATGGTCTTTTGAGGAAAAAATACCACACAGAATGAGTGGACCTGTCCAGTCAGTGCACGCATTTGTCAGTAATCGTGCAGCTCAACTCAAAACTTAAGGGTACTGGTGGTTTTGCAGTTGTAATACACAACTTAAAGATTTACTTGTAGCTTATGGTCACGTAGCCCATCGACTAGTTCCGTGACTTACTCAAACACAAGAGTAATTACTGATTTGAAAAGAAATTAAATGTATCTGTAATTAGATCTTTTAGGACACTTTCACACGTCAATGTTTTATAGAAGGTAAAATTAAAAAACCCCCGACACAAAAGAGCTGACGACCTTGAAACGGCTGAACCGATTTTGATAAAACATGTCTAAGAACCACCGCTAGAAAACCTGCTTTCAAATAAAAAAAACCGCATCCAAATCGGTTCACCCGTTTAAGAGCTACGGTGCCACAGACACACACACACATAGCGGTCAAACTTATAACACCCCTCTTTTTGCGTCGGTTATTCGTTGGCGCCGGCATTTCCTAGCTGACTGATTCCGGAGAAGAAATGCCGAAACAAACTCAGAGGTCATCGTCTCTTTTAAAGCTCAAACATTCTATTATTAGGATATTATGTGAGTCTAACAAAGCAGGGCCATATCTAGAAGGGCCTTTTGAAGAAACAGCCATTGCAGGTTTGAGTTGACCTGTCCCAACAGACATGCATCAGTCATCGTGTAGCTCAGCCCTACTTTAGGGAGCTCAACAACCCGTCACACGGCGCTTCCAGATCTGCAGGACATTTTCGCAGGCCTGCACATCCTTTTATGGATGATGCTAACAAGCATTTAAATTTTTTAAAATTTGTGTTTCCGTAACCGTCAGCATCTTGACTTATAATATTTTTAGTTGGTACAATTATATTATACTATCTTTTGCCCGCGGCTTCGCTAGCCTTAATTTAGACTTTGACTAACAATTCGGGTTATAATTGAATCATGATTCGAAAGACACGTGGCGCCATCTGTTATCATAAGAACGTTATTGTTGTTTTCCTCGGGAACAGTACTTTTTTGCGGGATGAAAGGTACCCTATGTCCGTTTCTGTACACCTGACAACGTATATGCAAAATTTCAGGATGATCGGTTCAGTGGTTTAGGCGTGAAAAGGTAACAAACAAACAAACACCAGCAGCCACCAGCCACCAGTTAGCTTCGGTAACCAGCTTGCACCGTGATCTCTCACGGTGCAAGCTGGTTACCGAGGCTAACTGTTTAAAAACCGGCCAAATGCGAGTCGGACTTGCACACTAAGAGTTCCGTACCATAAGGCAAAATACGCGGAAAAAAACACGTTTCTGGTATGGAGAACGGATTTAATTTATAACTTATATTATTTGTTGTTATAGCTGCAACAGAAATAAACACTGACAATTTCGACTGTCTACCGCTATTACGTTTTCATGAGATACAACCCGCTGACAGACAGACGGACCGGCAGTGGAGGCTAAGTAATAGGTTTCCGTTGCTACACGTAGTGTAAAACACTTTAAAAGAGTTAAGGCTCGTACACGCTGGCGCGACGCGACGCCCGACACAAAGGCACCGCGTGTCGTGCGACGAGCGGCGCCTTTGTGTAGAAATGTCGCGTCGCGCCTGTCTGTGGGAGCCTTAACGGTGGAGTTTCTTTCCCATTCTTCTCCATACGAAACTACCTTTTGGAAGGGGCAACTAGAATCAATTCTATATTTTTGTAAATTTTAACGTTCAAAAGTGCCTTTTATGTGCCTAGGTATATGAAATAAATTATTTGACTTTGACTTTGATACATTGGGTACCTAAAAATTACTATGTACCTTGTACATACCCGATATAACAGGCACATGTTTGGCTCAGCCTACAAATATATTGTTTCCAACAACCGCAGAGCCTGCGGTCAATAACGTGGTTACAGAAATAACAATCTATTCACATCTATAATACAAATAAATAAAATTGAAGAGTCTGTTTGTAATGTCAAATTAACAGCTTTTTACTAAATACGAATATGAAAGTATATACGGAAGTTATGACAAAATACCAATTTTTTATCTGTCTGTCTGTTTATTCCGGGTAATCTCCGAAACGGCTGGACCGATTTTGACGGGACTTTCACTGGCATATAGCTGAGGTTACAAGGAGTATCATAGGCTACTTTCTGTACCGGCAGCACGGTCTCGTTGGATAATTTCCGACATCCACGCGGGCGAAGCCGCGGGTAGCAGCTAGTCTAATATATAAAATTCTCGTGTCACAGTTTTCGTTGCCATACTCCTCCGAAACGGCTTAACCGATTTTGATGAAATTTTTTGTGCTTATCCGGTATCTATGAGAATCGGCCAACATCTATTTTTTTTTTTTTTTTGGTAGGTAGGGTAGGGAGTTAGGGAGGTAGGTAGGTAGGTAGGGTAGGTAGGTAGGTAGGGTAGGTAGGTAGGTAGGTAGAGTAGGTAGGTAGGGTAGGTAGGTAGGGTAGGTAGGTAGGGTAGGTAGGGTAGGTAGGTAGGGTAGGTAGGTAGGGTAGGTAGGTAGGGTAGGTAGGTAGGGTAGGTAGGTAGGGTACGCCGTAGATAAGTACCGCAACCCGTGCGAAGCCGGGGCGGGTCGCTAGTTACTTATATAAATATACAGTACAAACATTTTCTTAACGTCCCTCGGGAATCATCGGATTTCCGAATAAAAACGAATGCTAATTTCCATGTCCATCAATTATTAGATTTATCGTGTGTACTAATTTGAATTCAGAACTAAGTACTTTATTGTTGTTTTAATCAAAAGAAAACAACACTAAAGTAATTAGTTCAGACTGGAATCCGGCCCCAAAACTAGTTGCGAAAGAGCAGGGAGATGATAATCAATAGCATGTCACCTGCAAAGTAAAGCCTGCCAAATTACGCAGTGCGTCAGCCGTATTTAGGTCAAGGTGGGTCGAAACAACGTTGCAATACTCAAACTCAAACTCATACCGTCTTATTTAACATGATTTATCTTTAGAGCCACCGATAGAATCCCGGTGGCCCTCTGTAGGGCCGGGGTGGCGCCACCGTCAAGCCACGCTGGCCCTCTAGAGGGTCGCGCGGTCGTGCTGTTAAATAATCATCATTATTGCTTCTAAATGAGGGCTAATATCGTCTTTTGAGTATTTCACTGTATGGGCATATTTTTTTTTTGGACTGACGAACTGTCTTGTTCCACGACATACCGGCCCTACAGAGGAACACCGGGATTCTATTGGTTAAACCATCGAGCCATTTTGATTGAGAGCAATGTGTATTGTCTTTGGTCCCTGGCTTTACCGCTTTAGCATCAAGCAATAGACAAAATTGTGAAACTTTTATAGCTTGAATGCGAGGCTTTTGGCTATTTAGTATGTGTGTATTAAATTAATGTCGTTCATTTGTAAGGTGCGTTTTGTTTGTGCAGAATAAACTATTTTTCTTTCTTTTCTTTTTTTCTTTAATCTTTATTTCGACAAAGTTAAGGTTGTAATTACAAAAACTGACGTTACACCCGAGTCTTGATTATCAATATTTGGCATTAAGAACTATATCGTAGTAGGAATAAAGTTCGCAATAAAAAAATGGCTTCATGATTTATACCTGGATCTGAAGATAAACCTTTTTAACCGACTTAAAAAAGGAGGAGGTTCTCAATTCGACTGTGTTTTTTTTTATCTGTGTTAGCTCAGAACTTTTCTCTGGGTGAACCGATTTGGATGATTATTTTTTATTTGAAAAGTGGTGCTTCACATGTGGTCCCATTTAAATTTGATTTACCAGTAGTTTTTGAGTTATCCTTAATACTGCATATTTTTTTCACTTAGTTTATATTGATGATGTTTTAATAATTTCCTGTCACGGTTATTTACATATTTAGTAGTGGTATACGAATGTGTGTGGGGTAGGTACTACAACTAAAAAGTGAAACATAAAAACATTTTTACAAAAAAAACCACCGACTTCCTAAAAACACTAAAAAACGTGAAAAATTACTTTAATTTCGGAAGTCGGTGGCCAAAAACAAAAAAATAATCTGACAAAAAAATAACGAGTCTGTCTTTGCATAGCTTAAAATAAACATTCACCGCGCACCATAAAACAAAAAGCGCGCGCATAGTGCGCGAATTGGCTTAAACATGTTTTTTTATGTTTTCAACCCCATATCTCCGCCATTTTGAAAAATTTTGACAAACCGAATCGAAAAAAAAACCATATAATTATCGAAACTGCTCACAAAATTTCACAAGAATCGGTTGAGAAATGCGTCCTATACAGGAGCCGGACATCCGGACATACGAAAGCATTTTTGCCCAAGCTGAAACGGAGACGCTTCGCGCTCGCTCGGTCAATAAAGGGGAATGGTTTTAAATCAGTCTGAACGGGACATAAAACCCTACCCACAATAAAAACAAACACCTCTTTACAATAACAAAATGTATTCTTAGTATAATTGGCACCATCCCTTGCTGCCGCATAGGGTGTACCGAGGTCACAAGTCACAGGGGCTCGGCATTGAAGGTCAAACCGGTGAGTCAGAATGATGTAATACCACACTTTCACTACAGTGGGATTTTTAAGTGTGATGAATGATTCATTATTGAATAAAAATAAATGGACTAACACACCTGCACCCTAATTGAATAATTGTGAAGGCTATTGGTAATCCATTGCTTCATATGTTCGAAAAATTTGTCTGCTCAGCAACGTAAATAACGCAATGAATGTTGTTGAACTGTCAAAATTAAAGCCATTCCTACTGTTAGTGTGTTACGCAATTAGCCCGCTGTATCTAAGGAAGGGGGCAGACAAAGGTAGTCAAATCACATGTAATGGATGGCGAAGAACTCTGAAAAAGTTAGAAGAATAGGAATCAGGATAATGTGGGCATTTGATGCAAAGCTCGGAGGATCACATGCCCAATAATCCTGAATGATATTGCGTGCGAAATTTGAACGTAAAGTAAAGCAATAAGTGAAGTGCGTTTTTGTTTTGATCGTTTGTTTGTTGTCATTTGCCAGTGTCGCAACACAGAGCAATGTGTATTGTCTTTGGTCCCTGGCTTTAGCATCAAGCAATAGACAAAATTGTGATTTGAAGTGACTTTTATAACATGAATACGAGGCTTTTGGCTATTTTGTATGTCTCTAAATTAATGTAGTTCATTTGTTAGGTGCGTTTTGTTTGTGCAGAATAAACTATTTTTCTTTCTTTTTTTTTTCTTTTAAGTGTAAGACTAAATAATTATGATGGATGAATATTGTGCGAAATATGATAATTATGGGTTGAAATGAATACTGCGATGACAGCTGATGGAGTAGATATTTATGGTAGAATACTGCTTATAAGTTTTTTTTGTTTTTCTGTGAATGTGGTGTGCCTTAACTTGGGTCAAATAAATTTATTTTCTTCCAGAAAAAGACATGCTGTACCTACCACAAATAAATTAGTATAAGGACAGTAGACAAGATGATGATATTGTAATCATCACTTGTCATCTCTTAACTGCCACTCCTTATTATTATTATTAATCTTATATTTTGAATTGTTTCTTAATATATATTTTTTTTCATTGTTCTCGCATATAGAAGCAACAAGAATAATGTACCCAGGATTTTGTAATATCTTGATTTAAAAAGAGTGTTCTTGGAGTTTCTTGCCCGTTCTTCTCCATAGAGATCTACGTTTTGAAATGGGCAACTAGCTCAACTTTCTGACTAACTGACCGACTCTTTGACAATTCAAAAGTGCCTGTAAATGGTTTAATTGAAATAAATGCTTTGAATTTGAGTTTAATAAAAAATCGGCCAAGTGCGAGTCGGACTCGCACACGAAGTGTTCCCTACCACCGAACAAATATTTAACCCTACATATTAAAAAAAAAACACGTTTCTAATAAGCGGAACAAAAACCATTTCCCTACTAATACAGCTGGCAACACGCACGCAAATAACAAAATGAAAGCAAAACTGCATCGCTACATGTGTGCGATTACCTCTACATATAATTTATTATGAGCACCGCACCGTGGGAAACTTGTTATGGGCATATTATGGTCACCAACATCCAAAGACATGAAATTATTTACTTAACAATAGACGGGACATAGCGAACAAAATCGTTATCCGATAGGTACATTTGTCCTGTCCTGTCCATTTGTCAGGCGCAGATCAGGCGCGGATAAGCAAGCTGAAGTGGCAATGGGCTGGTCACATCTCTCGCAGAACCGACCGTCGCGTCGTTGGGGAAAACGAGTTCTAGAGTGGAGACCGCGTTTAGGAAAACGAGTTCTAGAGTGGAGACCGCGTTTAGGAAAACGTAGTGTGGGACGCGCCGGCCAGGTGGAGTGACGACTTGCAAAAGGCGGCTGGCAGAGACTGGATGAGGAGAGCCGAAGATCGGGCTCAGTGGCGTTCACTAGGAGAGGCCTACGTCCAGCAGTGGACGATATAGGCTGATGATGAGGCGCGGATCTAGGTTTTCGCTCAAAGATAAGGACACACTTATGCGTAAATGATGGACACTTTTTTAAATTAATGAACTTTTAAGAAATATTTACGCTTCTAATGACACATTTTTTTTAAAGGGTTTTTTTCTCACATATGGTCGCACTAACCCCTCAGATAGATTTGATCTTGGGTACCCCGACCAACCGCGCGCGAGCCGAGCAAGCGCTACATCCAAGTTGGTCGCAGGCACTTGAATATTTAGTAGTTTGAGGTCCCAAATTAGAAATTATTAGAGGTTCACAAAAAGAGGCACAATCATAAAGTATATTAGAGTGTACAATAATATTTATAGGAGCGCAAACAAAGTATTTTAGAGTGTACAATCATATTTATAGGAGCGCAAACATAAAGTATTAGAGTGTTCAATAGTGTACAATCATATTTATAGGAGCGCAAACATAAAGTATTTTAGAGTGTACAATAATATTTATAGGAGCGCAAACTTCAAGTATTTTAGAGTGTACAATACAATTTATAGGAGCGCAAGCATAAAGTATGTTAGAGTGTACAATAATATTTATAGGAGCGTAAACATAAAGTATTTTTGTGTACAATAATATTTATAGGACCGCAATAATATAGTATATCAGAGTGTACAATAATATTTATAGGAGCGCAAACATAAAGTATATGAGAGCGTTCAATAATATTTATAGGAGCGCAAAATGGGAATTATTAGAGGTTCGATTAAATACATGTCCATTAAAAGCAACACCATACTGATCTAGTTAGCACTGTACCCGGCTCACGTAGCCCGCACACTTTCCACTTTCGTACCCCGATTACAGCCTGCGCACAGAATTGTGATCAATTGCTACCGTTTACTAACTACACTGTATTTCACTTTCGAGTCTATGATGGTGCGAATTTTGTGGTGAGAGTCGTAGAAATGTGTTGGTACCGTCGCGAGCACATCAGGTTACCACAAGCTGTCAGATTTTCTCATTCGATTTTGAACTTAACTATCAACATTTTAAGGTTTGAAAACGTTTGGAGAAATTCGACAGTTTCATGTAGCGACTGTACTTGCTACCAAACTATGGCAAAGTATTCAAGAACATCAAGCATGAATCTCTGACAATGCAAAACGTTTTTGAAACACTTTTGAAGTGAATTGATGTTGAAACTATGTTCATTTCTGTAAGTGGATCTTGTAAGACACGTTTACAGGTCAATATTTTAATACTAAATGACGCCGGCATTTCCTAGCTGACTCAGAGGTCAAGGTTTCTTTTTTAAATTCCAGACCTTTACAATTTCGATTTTAATTTTAATTATAATATTCATTTTAATTTCCATTTTTGTAATTGTTCAATCTTAACATTATAATGTGGTTATACCTATGGATCATGATATCTGAATTAAAATATTTTTATTTTTTATTTTTAGATATTATGTGAGGTCATGTCGGAAAGGGCGTTTTGAAGAAAGAGCTAATGTGCATAGGCTAAGGAGTTGAACTCCTTGCCGGTGCCTGTTTCCTATAACATAGGAAATAAGCCATAACATAGGAATCTTCACTAGTCTATAGGCTGATCCATGCGTCATGTTCGTGAACGGGCGCCGTCAGTAGGGACTGGTCATCTCTTAGCTGCCATGGCTTATTTAGTTTCTGAATTGTTTTTATTTTTATATTTTATAATACCGACGCTTTTGACGTGCACGTCTTTCTACATCGTTCTCACGGGTCTACCCTTTATAGCAGAACTTTTTATGTCATAATATTATTTTGCATAACAGCGCATAGCATAAACTTCATTTCGCAGAAAATCGTTTGGCATACACTCATTTATAATACATTAAAAACGCATAATTTTGTAAGTCAGAATCATCTTTAGGCATAAATTTCATATCCATAATAATTAAAAGTAGAACCATCATATTGCAGAAAGTTCACTGTCAGAATCGTCTTTTGGCATAAATTTCATATCCATAATAATTAAAAAGTAGAACCATTATATTGCAGAAAGTTCACTGTCAGAATCGTCTTTTGGCATACTTTTCATATCCATAATAATTGAAAGACTCATCTATCACATTACGGAAAATTCATAGTTAGAATAATTTTGTATGAAAGCATGAGAGAAGCATGCAAACAAGCTTACACCATGCATGCATCAAGCATGTAACATGCAAATATGCAAAAAAGTACACACCATGCATGTATGCATCAAGCATGTAGAATGCAAACATGCAAAAACGCACACACCATGCATGCAGCATGCAAGCAACCATGCAGCATGCAAGCAAAGATGCAGCATGCAAGCAAGCATGCAACATGCAGCAGGCATGGTTTCTGTCACGGCTCCGGCGCTGCGGGGCTCCGGCGGTCCCACGCAAGCTTCTCGTCGCAAATGGTTGTAACGCTCACCACAGCGGCTTCGGCTTGCTGGCCGGCATTGCCGGCCAGCCTCAGCCGCGGCGGCGACTGTTAAAACCACCTGCTCCTCAGCTCGCGGGCCGCCTCGCCCCTCCGCGCTTACGCGGGCTTAAATTACACTCTAGGGGTAGGGCAGACAAGACTACGTGCAGTCGGTTTTGCAGCGATTCGGTTCTGTCACTTCACTAACTTTTGTAGTACAACATATTGACTTTTTAAGACAATATGATTACATTTTATAGAAATGACAATAATTATGCCTAATAAAATTATTCCAAATGATATTCTGCCATCTTCTTAATATACCAAGTGAAATTATTCCAAATAATCGTCGCTCTAAATAAACGTTATGTGAAACGAAATTATGCGAAATTAAGCTTTGCCAAAAGTAATTATGCCAAATAAAATTCTGCCATCTTAAAAGTATGCCTTTGTAAATTCGGACATATAAACATTCGGCCAAACAATAATTATATTAAATGATTTTTATGCCATACATATATTCGTTTAAAGAAGATTATGCCAAGTGGATTATGCCAAATAAATTTCGGAGCATCAAAATTCTGCCAGATAGATGGAACCCCGTTCTCACATGTATAATTTAAACATGAATGATGTAACCATTTTTTTTGTAACTGTATGTTGATTTAAAAGAGTGTCCGTGGAGTTTCTTGCCCGTTCTTCTCCATAGGTACCTACTACGCTTTGGAATGGGTAACTAGCTTCATCTTTCTGACTGACCGACCCCTTGACAATTCAAAAGTGCATGTAATTGGTTTACTTGAAATAAAGAGTTTGATACTTCAAGAAAATCGCGCACTGTTATGTTGTCGCCATGATGTCTGTCGAAAGCTAGTTTTAAAAAGCATGCCAAAGAGCCTTGCTCTAAATTGGAACTTATAGCATTAAGATGCGGTAAGAAGCAAATTTTTAGGGAATTGACCATAGCGCATCGTGGCAACAAATAAGGTTCAAAACAGCGATGCGTTTGATGCTAGTTGAATCGAACGACCACCAAAAAAAAAGTAATCATGCAGTTTTAATTAAATAAAAAAATAAATACACGGCTCAGTGGAATAATTTTTAGGTATTTCTTTAGTCGATTGAATTCCCTTTATTATCATTACATAAAATATGATAGTTTACGATCAAAATTTTGAGAATTATGCGATGGAAAATATTTTTGAGCACTGTTTTACGATTGTTTATTTTTATGAAATATTTTCGGGGTGTCTTTTCTTTGAACATTTGACAATACACAATTTTTTTTTCTGCATTGTAATATACCAATAAGGCAACAGTGTGTCAAAAAACTGAGCGTTTTACGGTGTCCTTCGTTTGGGCAGCACCTTAATAGCGCATCACATTACTGCACAGCGCACGTCTACAGGGTTTCATCGAAGCTTCACAATAGAACACACACACACATACATACGAGACATGTAAAAGAACATAGCCAAAGAGTAGTGAGAAAATGGAGTGCTATTATCAAAGAACATTTTCTTTTTTATCGAATTTACTTTTTAAAATAAACGTGTAACGATTATCCCTCCCTATACGCGGTACCACAACTTTATACCTAATATTTATCACAAATAAATAAATTTGAGCTTGAAGTGTTTGGAAATTGGTAAATTAGGAGAAATCCTACATCATTTATCATTTGTGAAAATCACATTCGCAAAATTATTAAGAAACATGGAAATAAACAGGTCGACAGGCCCAGTTTGACTACTGAAGACCTGATTACCAGGAAAACACAGTTGGAAGAGTATGCATCTAACGATGAAATAAGTCTTATGTTTAACTGACTTTTTGATAAGGAGGAGGTTCTCAATTCGTCTGTATGTTTTTTTTTGTATATGTGTTACGCGATATCTCCGGCAATTGTGGATCGATTTCGAAAATTCTTTATTTAATAGTTGAATTTTATGCCTCAGGGGTGGTCCAATATATATTTTATTAACTTTGCTTGGGTAATTTATCAGTTAGCTTCAATAATACGTATTTTTTCAAGTTAGTGTATATTAATGATGTTATAATAACTTTCTGTCACTGTTGTTTACATAACAAGTAGTGGTATAAAATGTGTGTGGGATAGGTAGGTACCACAACTAAAGTGTTTCTTTTTACAAAAGAAAAAACACCACGAAGTCATAAATTCGGAAGTCGGTGGCAAAAAACGAAAATACAAAACCAAAGACACGGACTTCCGAAATTAAAGTAATTTTTCACTTTGTAGTGTTTTTTTTTTTTTGAAGTCCGATGTTTTTTTTTTTTTGTAAAAATGTTTTATCGTGAAGAATCGTGTCATCGCGCAGCGCGTTGACACTCCATATCCGGGATCCTCCGTGTCTAGACCACACTCACACATAAACTCACAGACATTACGTGAGCATAATGCTGACAAACTGTTACATTTACAATTAGTGCTCACTTTATGATGACTTCCTTTTGTGTCAGTTGCATCCTGAAAGTGTCAGTCCATTGTCATGGTAGGATAAGTGGCAATTGAGAATGTGATGCGTTTAATAGCGAATGTACAATGTTGAGTAGAGACTGGGGCGTCAAGCATCAATGTATGGACTTAGCAAAACTTTAGGTAGGTAAGCTACGGGAAGTCTGATCAAGTTTCTTCTGATTAGTAAATCTGTAGCGGCATCTACAAACACCACATGCAAGCTACGCGTCACACTGACGTCACGCAAAATCCTGCAACGCGCAAGCAGAGTTTACCGCGCAACTAGCATATATACAACGTCCCGACATCAATCGTCGGGCAGTTGCCCACCAGACACGACACCCATCTGGTCGGAGGATCCTCCCTTTTCTATTGAGGTATGAGTGAACTTTACACCCTGTACCTCATACCTCTATAAATCTGCTTCCTGGTTATGGGTCCTGTCAGCTGCACTTTATAGGATTTAACGGACGCTTCTGATGGCGCCAAACACGTAGCCGAATTCTGGGCCGACTCCATTTAGATGGCCATCGACACGCTAAGAAGAGGTAAATCTGCTGACAGAAACTGCTGTCGTGACTTCTCGTGGTTGGTAGGCGAAATTAACTAAGGTTGAGGAAGATTTGTCAAAATATTAATTTGATAGAGGCTGTCGACACACATTCTTATAGAGGTATGAGGAACAGGGCATAAAGCTCAGTCATGCTCTATGGAAAAGGGAGGATCCTCCGACCAGACGGGTGTCGTGTCTGGTGGGCAATTGTCCATCGTTTTGAAAGAAAAGAAGAAAAAGAAAGAAAGAAAAATAGTTTTTTCTACACAAACAAAACGCACCTTACAAATTAATGACATTAATGATAAATGATAAATGATTTTATTTCTGTAAGTAGGTTTGTACAAACACTTTTACACGTCAATCATATTTTAAAAAACTAGATGAGGTCGGCGTTTCCTATCTGACTACTCTGAGAAGAAAGGCCGAAACAAACTCAGAGGTCACAGTCTCTTTTAAAGTCCAGACATAACCGTAGTCAGATCATGTGAAGACCATGTAGATTTGAGTCTGAAATGGTCTTTTGAGGAAAAAATACCACACAGAATGAGTGGACCGGTCCAGTCAGTGCACGCATTTGTCAGTAATCGTGCAGCTCAACTCAAAACTTAAGGAGCTCAACGATTCGACGAACAATACCAAAGAAAGGACATTTGGGTAGGCCGCATAAATTACTCAAACTGCCAGACTATGATTAAAACTAATTAAGAAAGAAAAAAAATATAACAATGATCTACATAGTCTTACTACTTACTTACTATTTTACAAAGTAAATATTCATGTCAATATATTTATAAAAATTCATCAATGTCAACAGGTATAAAAAATCCTGAAATAATCTTGGTCAGACCATTTGAGGACCATGTAAGATTGGTGTCTGAAATGGTCTTTTAAGGAAAGAACCATACAGATTTGAGTGGACCTGTCCAGTCAGTGCACGCATTTGTCAGTAATCGTGAAGCTCAACTCAGAACTTAAGGAGCTCAACCATTAGACGAACAATACCAAAGGGAGGACATTTGGGTAGGCCGCATAAAGCACTTAAACTGCCAGATCATCATTGAAACTACCTGAGAAAGTAAAAAAAAAAAAAAAACTGACGCACATAGTCCTCACATTCACAATAATTTGATAATAATGTTATACTTCAGAAAGTAAATTGTCATGTCATTCTATATGTAATAATTATCAAATGTCAAAGTTTATGTAAAATACAAATTAAATACAAATTAATTAATAGACACATACAAAATAGCCAAAAGCCTCGCATTCAAGCTATAAAAGTTTGACCCGAGTTTGATCGAAATCCCCTCTAAAATGTACAAATCAACAGTCTATGCGGATTTCCTCTACTAACCTACCCGAGCTAAATGGGGATTGTTAAACCAACCGATAACCAATGCGAATTCGATGCTCCTGACCCAACGATGCCCCTATGTTGGCGTGTCCAAAGTGTCCATACATCTGCATTTCTGAGGACTTAAAAAACGCCACTGATCCCGCGATTGGCGTGGCCACCTACCGGACTCAACTTCACTTAACAATCTACTATCGGCTCGAAAATAAGAAAAGTTAACCTAACTTAGTATCCAACAGACACTCACCAGCAAATCTTTTCACCAGACCAAAAACTTGAGTGCCGAAAAGAGAAGAGTCTACCGTCAAAATTCTCTTCACTTTTACTACTATCCTATCCGGGAGGCCCATATTTAACTGCCACATCAATTAATGACGTGAGCACACTAAATATATCTCCCATCCCAAAGTTCTCAGCGAGCTAGAGTATAAAGGGCTTATCTGTTGCCCCAATTAAGGTCAATTAGTACGTATCAACGGATAGATTAAAAAAATTTAGCGTGGGTAGCTTGATGATGTTGAATTTATTGTTTAATGTTGACTTCCTGGCGGAGAAAGGGTTTTGTATTCCTCCTGATAATTTTGTACAAAATTTGGCCACGTACAGTATAAACGGAGGACAAAAATACTGTTGGTAGCTGTTGGTTGGTTTTATCTTGAACTTTAAGAACATCAGTGAAGGAAAAACATCGTGAGGAAACCTGGATAAACTAGCTTTTGCCAGAGACTTCGTCTGCGTGAAATTTCTTGGCCCCCTGATCCACCCCGTCGCATCGCCTCCCCGCGCTATTACTTCGTTATGGTTTGACGTTCTTTCTTTTCGACTATTTTTTCTTTTTGCTCGGCTCTTGAGGGTCTTAGCATGATGTTAAAAAGCCTATAACCTTCCGCAAGAATTGAGCTATCAAAGACCAAAATATTTTTTATTAAATCCGATTATCAGTTCCAGAGACTAGAGCGTTCAAACAAACCAACTCTTCAGCTTTTTTAGTAACTAGCTTCTGCCCGCGACTTCGTCCGCGTGAAATTTCTTGTGCTCCAGACCCACCCCGTCGCTTTTCTTACTTTTTTTTCCGTAGCAACCTTCTACAAAGTATTAGAAAACTTTAAAAAAAGTTGGATGAAATCCGTAAAGTCGTTCTCAAGTGATGGCGTGACCAAAGGAAATAGGCACCCATTTTTATATATATAGATATATAATTTAAATACATAAAAATGAAATGCTGCTCGTTGGTAAGCGCATTACTTGAGAACAGCTAGACCAATTGAAATAGTTTCCGTCGCACGTAACGCCCTTTCTTCTATGGGATTTGGACAAGATAGCACAACGTCTGACGGATCAGCTAGTAGTTAATTTATAGGTCTGAAAACGCCAACCCTTCTTGAGCAAGCGTGGTGATCAATGCTCGTGCCTTCTCTGCATGAGAAGAGGCCTTTGTCCCGTGTGTTACTATGTCCCAGCCAGCTTTTTGAGGTCGTCGGTCCATCTAGCTGGGGGGCGTCCTACACTACGCTTGCCGATACGCGGTCGCCACTCCAGGACTCGTCTGCTCCACCGGCCATCGGTCCTTGGACAAACATGGCGATAGATTGAGTTGATTATTGGCTATTATAGGCTATTCCTTAGATACCAGCGGGGTAATTGCGTAACACTCTAACAGTAGAAATGGTTTTAATTTTGACAGTTCTACAACATTCATTGCGTTATTTACGTTGTTGAGCAGACACATTTTTCGAATATATGAAGCATTGGCTTAGCAATAGGCTTCAAAATGATTCAGATTGTGACTGATAGTGTGTTACGCAATTAGGGTGCTGATATAAAATCTATCGTATTTCCCTTACGTAAAGTACAAGAACATACTACTTGGCGTTAATTTATGTGGCCTACCCAAATGTCCTTTCTTTGGTATTGTTTGTCGAATCGTTGAGCTCCGTAAGTTCTGAGTTGAGCTGCACGATTAGGTACTGACAAATGTGTGCACTGACTGGACAGGTCCACTCAATCTGTGTGGTTCTTTCCTGAAAAGACCATTTCAGCAATGATGTACAAATAAAGTATCTGGAATACAAAATACTTTTAAATTAAGTATTTCAGATACCAGATGCAAATAACTTTCTGGAATGGTATCTGAAATACTAGACATAAAATACGTATCTTTTGAATATTTTTTATAGATAAAATACTTTTGTAAGAAAAACAACATTTTCTTTAATGAAAGTTTATTTTATTTACATGTAAATCGCGTTGATCGCGCAAGTTAAGACTCAAGAAAAGACTCAATCTTCTCATAGCTCCGACTGACGAACCAAACTTTTCATGTCTCCCTCAAACACAACCTATTATGCGGAATAATTAAAAATGACACGAGTCAAAGGCCATAGCCGATGACATTTTGTAGAAAGAAAGAATTGCCACGCCATCTATCAATTTGGCCCCAGACTAAGGATTCAATGGCGCGTTCAGTTTCATCTACGACAACATTGACATTTAAAATTAATGTCACCTAAGATGTCACAATAGAATCAGTTATCTATTGCTAAAAGTATTTTAGCAAACATAGTATCTACAAAATACTAAGATACCAAACAAACGGTATTTAAATACAAGATAAGAAATTAATTTAAAAAAAAGTTTTATAGTTACAAGATGAAAATACGTTTTTGTATCTTGTATCTGTATTTCTGATACTTGTATCTTAGATAAGTTACATCTCTGCATTTCAGACACCCAATGTACATGGTCTTCACATGATCTGACCAAGATTACTTACAGAAATAACATCATTTATCGTTTAATAGAATCATTGTGAAGGACGGACGTGTGTGTGGAATCCTAATTATTTATTGCACGCAACTACGAACTGAGTATCGAAATATGCGGCCGACTAGAACAATGGTTGCGTTGGAGACTAATGAGTTAATGAGTGAATGACTGTTCATCTTGCAAGCTGACTTAAACTCAAACTCAAAGCATTTATTTCAAATAAACCGATTACAGGCACTTTTGAATTGTCAAGGGGTCGGTCAGTCAGAAAGATGAAGCTAGTTGACCATTCCAAAGTTTAGTAGGTACCTATGGAGAAGAACGGGCAAGAAACTCCACGGACACTCTTTTAAAACAAAATATTGTTACAATAAGATAGTTACATCATTCATATTGAAATCATACATGTGAGAACTATGTAAAAAGACGTGCACGTTAAAACCGTCCGTAATAAAAAAGATTAAAAAAAAAAACAATTCAGAAATTAAAATAACCCGTGGCAGCTAAGACATGACCAGTCTCTACTGACGGCGCATGAATTTCTGTTTAAATAATCAGTAGAATGACCCAGCACCCTAACTGCATAAAACACTATCAATCACAATATGAATATTTTGAAGCCTATTGCTAATCCATTGCTTCAAATGTTCGAAAAATATATCTGCTCAACAACGTAAATAACGCAATGAATGTTGTTGAACTGTTAAAATGAAAGCTATTCCTACTGTTAGTGTGTTACGCAACTACCCCGCAGGTACAAATTCCAGAATAATATTCTTCTTCCTCATGATATCATTGTCAATTTCGCTTTCAAGGCTCAAGGATGTTTTCTGGCTATCCTAAGTACCTAAACGGTCTAGACATGACATCAGCTGAGCCTTGCTACCTAGTCATATAACATTGTAATATAAACGACAAAATTGTCTTGTTTACTGGTGCCATAGTGTAGGTGCCTTTTTTTTATGGGTGGGAAATCATCATATGACCTCTCCGCTATGAGCGGAGCGGGAGGACGTGTCAGACTCTTACTGACTAAAACCCACCCGTGTTCCTTCAGTTGCCTGTGCGCCAGGGCCACGGTAACTCTTTCGAACAATCCGCGACCCAGGCAGGCATCGGCCCTATCGGACCCTGTCAATTATGCTGACTTCTCTTTGAGGCGCGTGTGGAACACAACGCGCTGTCTACCCGGGCCTGGTCCTTAATGTTGACTGGTAGAAAATGCCTCACGCATTAAGTCTGCCTTTGTACAGTATTTTTTTATTAGTGCATATAATTTTAATAAATAAACAATGCACCTCCTAACCCGTGGGAATACCACGGGTATGATTTTTTATGATAAATGATTTTATTTCTGTAAGTAGGTTTGTATAAAAACTTTTACACGTCAATCATATTTTAAAACTAGATGAGGTCGGCGTTTCCTATTACTCTGAGAAGAAAGGCCGAAACAAACTCAGAGGTCACAGTCTCTTTTAAAGTCCAGACATAATCTTAGTCAGATCATGTGAAGACCATGTAGATTGGTGTCCGAAATGGTCTTTTGAGGAAAGAACCACACAGATTGAGTGCATCTGTCCAGTCAGTGCACGCATTTGTCAGTAATCGTGCCGCTCGACTCAGGAAGACAGGACTTAAGGAGCTCAACGGTTCGGCGAGCAATACCAAAGAAACGACATTTGGGTAGGCCGCATAACTTACTCAAACTGCCAGATCATGATTAAAATTAACTGAGACAAAAAAAGTAAAGACCCACATAGTCCTCACATTCACAATAATTAAAATAACATAATACTTTACAAGTAAGCACTCATGTCATTGTATTTACCAAATTCATCAATGTCAATGTGTACCTATATAAAAATTCGGTCATAATGTTTGAAGACCATGTAGATTGGTGTCCGAAATGGTCTTTTGAGGAAAGAACCACACAGATTGAGTGGACCTGTCCAGTCAGTGCACGCATTTGTCAGTAACCGTGCAGCTCAACTCCTCAGAAGTTCAGGTACTTTAAATACCTTTACCTGTAAAACTAAAGCCACAGACGATAAAGTTGAATAAATATGTAGTATGGTTTACTATGATGACTTCACCAACATAATGTATGTTAATTGTTATTATAATCAATTCAAAACATCGTAGTACAATTGTACAATAGCTAATTAAAATGGTCTACACAAACTGCAGACAGTTATTTTACGATTTGATCTAGAAAGACTTGAAGCGCGGTAAGAAGCAAATTTTTAGGTAATTGACAATAGCGCATCGCGGCAACAAATAAGGTTCAAAACAGCGATTCGTTTGATTTAAGTTGAATCGAATGACCACCAAACTAAAAGTAATTTTGCAGTTTTAAATAAATTAAAAAATAAGTTAATGCACGGCTCAATGGAATAATTTTCAGAACTGGAGGAGCTCATGCATATCGATCTATACTCTTCAAACCTGAACGAAGCTTGACGGCAGAAATAGTTACGGTGGTAGTACTTATAGAGGTATGAGGAACAGGGTGTAAAGTTCACTCATACCTCCATAGAAAAGGAAGGATCCTCCGACCAGACAGATGTCGTGTCTGGTGGGCAACTGCCCGACGATTGATGTCAGATTGCGCGGTAAACTCTACTTGCGCGATGCAGGATTTTGCGTGACGTCAGTGTGACGCGTAGTTCGCATGTGGCATTGTAGATGCCACTACATACTTATTAGCCCTTTTCCTCAGACTGATTTCATTCTTACCAGATGCGAAGGTCCTCGAGAGTAAATCATTCCGGGGTGTCAAAATTTGCAAGTCAGCATCGGTTGTTTGAGGGGCACACTGCCCAGGGTGGAGGTATTTCCATTAAAAAAAAAATGTTAAATGAGTACTTGTCTGGTTTTTTGCCCGATTATTGGCAATAGGCGCGCCCCTATTACATGGAACTTACGATGGCATAGGGTATTTACATGCATTTATTTATCTATTTAATACTTCAAGCACAGAAAAATACATAGGCGGACTTAATGCATTTTCAATGTGCAAGGCAAAATGCAGGGCATTTTCAACCAGTTAACCTTCGTGTGATGCAGAGACAAACAGTGGTAGGTGCAATTACGAAAAAATAAGAAATAACATACATATATACATAAACTCACGCCTTCTTCCCATGGGGGTAGGCAGAAACCGCAGAACGCCACCTGCTACGTTCCTTACATACTCCTTTTGCCTCATTTACGTTCATACATCTGGTTATACACGCACGCCGGTTGCGAGTACTACGCACCTGACCTTTCTGAAGAACATCACCAATAAGGTCACTATATGTCCCCTTAGGGCGTCTCCTCCGGGCGTTTTCACTCACATCCGCCTTGTAACTACCTTTTGTTAGTCACCCTTCATTCATCCTCTCATCATGACCAAACCACCTAAGCATACTATTTTCAATTTTTATCACTACATCTTCTTTTAAACCGCACCGTTGCCTTATCACATCATTCTTCAGCCTATCATTCATAGTCGCACCACACATGCTTCGCAAGGAACGCATTTCCACAGCATTTATTCTACTTTCATGCTTCTTTTGCCACACCCAACACTCAATTCCATACATAAGCGTAGGCACCAGCACACCATTGTGAACAGCCAGTCGGGCTTTTTGGACATCAACTGGTTGGTCACAATTGCATGTGTAGCACCATTCACTTTATTTCCCGCATTTACTCTTATTTCCACATCTCCATCAATCTTTCCATCTCTTGTAAACAGACTGTCCAAATATACGAACTCACTTGCTCCACACTCTTATCATTTAATTTCACATCACATACCGATACATCCTCTTCTCTTTCAAACACCTTCATCTTATTTACATTTATATTCATCCCTTTCATTTTATATGATTCATCCACCACAGTCACCATGTCTTGCAACTCTTCTGAATTAAGGGATACATATTTATCTTTATATATATAAAAATTACGTGTCACGTTGTTTGTCCGCGATGGACTCCTAAACTACTGAACCGATTTTAAATTTGATTTGCACACCGTGTGCAATTTGATCCAACTTGAAAGATAGGATAGCTTACATCTCAATTTATAGTCGCAATATTATTTTATTGCAAATTATTTGTCTATTATTTGACAGTCACAATTATCTGTCAGCTCCAAACGATTCTAACAGATGGCGATATCTGTTGACTGGATTGAGTAAGTATTCAATAGATGGCGCTATGTTAAAAATACAAACGTTTCATATGAGCTACAATTTAATAGCATAACCACCACGTGTTGCTGAGGCTAAGGTATAACCTAAATTTATTTATAATAACGAAATACAGTGAAATTCAATTGTTCTTACTTTTTAAATTTTTGGTGTTAGCATAGCCGGCCACGTGTTTCTTAGACTGAAGTATAAATTAAATGCTACCCGGGCGAAGCCGGGGCGGGTCGCTAGTTTCAATATAAAAATACACAATATACCTATTACAAACTATAAATATAATAATATAAGTGCAAATAAATATACAAAAACAAATAAGACAAAAAATGGGAAAACATTAACGTTGTGAAGATACAGCCAGCTTTTTACGAATATGTTCGCGAACTTTTTCTTTAACGGATAATCGGTTGATTGTGCAAAAACTACAGTATAAAAAACTGGGCAGTTCCAGTGACATGCGCCAAATGTGTAACTCGCCTCTTTGCTTAATATGATACAAACGCCTTAGACCAGGGGTCGGCAAGCTGCGGCTCTTTGGATGTGAAGCTGCGGCTCTTTAGTTCCATTACCATATATGTATTGTCTAATTTGTTGTGAAAAAACACTAATTATATATGAATAGATAGATTAGTTTTTTTTTATCAAAAATCTTTATTTATGCAAGTAGGTACTATTTATTGTTGGCAAGAAACAATGTTGTGGCTCTTTAAAAAATATTGTAAATTGAAGTTTTTGACTCTTCCGACTCAAAAGATTGCCGACTCCTGCCTTAGACCTATCTCGCATACCCACCCAAATACCTCGAAATATTCTATGTCAATACCTTCGCAAATTAGACACAGCTCCCCATAATTAGCAGACGCTGCTAATTTTAAATACCGTTACAACTCAAAACAGTTGTTTCGCAATGTTAATTAATTACTACGGTAAATGTAACGTGATAATGATACTACAGAGTAGGTAGTAAAACAGAGAACCAACCTTAGAGGTCGACAATGACCACGTTTCATAGGTTTCACAGGTGACCATCAGTGAAATCATTCGTTACGACAAAAACTTTTGTACAAAAAAACAACGGACTTCCAAAAAGACGTGACAAATAACTTTAATTTCGGAAGTCGGTATCTTTGGTTGTGTATTTTCGTTTTTGGCTACCGACTTCCGAAATTAAAGTTATCTTCCACGTTGTTTTTGTGTTTTTTTTTGGAAGTCGGTTGTTTTTTTAACACTCATACAAGAAAAGTGTTAAAAAAAAATGTAGTGTTAAATATTCTATGGTGGTACGGAACACTGCGTGTTCGAGCCCGACTCGCACATGACCGGTTATTTTCGCCATGTAGTAGATTGTATGAAGCTTGATTTCTGACCAATATCTACTCTTTGCCATTCTGAAAAATCGCAAGTTACTGTGTTCTACTAAACTAAATTAGAGTGAATTAATTAGAGACAGGAAAACGAAAGTTTTGGAAACGAGAACTTATGAAACTAAATCTTATTGGCATGAAAACATTCACTGCTGAAAATGGAGTATGTTAGACCAACAAGTCAGTGAAGTTATAAAAGACATTAGACAAGACACAAATTGAATCATACTACTTGTTTCATAAATATGATTGAAGCAACGTTTTCGCACTTAGTCCTTCAAGTGGACCATTGTACGTGGGCCATGGCGGCCATCGGTGGTTATTCCAACCAGCCCACTTCCCTCCAGAAGTTGATGATGTCACCTGATCTGTTGAGAGCATCTGTGTAGGATGGGTGGGGTGCCCCGAGGGTTTGTGACCTAATCTGGGTGACGCCTGTGCATTCAAAGAGCACATGTGTAACGGTTTCCTCAGCCTCCATGCAAGCCCTGCACAGAGGACTGTCTGTTATGCCTATTGTGTGAAAGTGTTTGTTTAGCGAGCAGTGTCCCGTGATGGTCTCCGTCACCAGGCGCAGGCCGTTCCTGTCCAGACGTAATAAGCGTCTGGTTACCTTGCCATCCAAGGATGGCATGGCATTCTTGGACTGCCTACAGCCTGTTGTCGAGGTACACCAGCTCTCCGCTTGTGTGTGGGTGTACTCTTGTAACCATCTTCGTAGCTGGTTGAAGGATCCCCTTCAACCACATGCCCACATAGGCACGATGGGTTCGGGTCCACATACTGACACGCTGGATGCTCTTCTGGCCAGTTCGTCAGCTGCGTCGTTACCCAGTGATCCACTGTGTCCTTTAAAAGTATGCCACTAATAGCCACACTAATGTTGATTACTTTTGAGTCTTGTATGTGAATGACATCATACATAAATAATTATTTATCTAATGACTGGGAAATTGACCAGTGACTATTTAAATAGTTGCATAATAGTCTTGTTAGTAAACAACTTTAAATTCTTATTTAATAAGACTTGGGAGACATTTTTGACCAGCAGTGGGACTGTATTGGCAATGGAAAAACAAAAGTTAGCAGACCACAGAAATACGGTGACAACCCCAAGTAAATTGGGGAGCAGGGCAGGCCGATGGTAATGGATAATTGAGGAGCGTTTTTACAAAACAATACATCGTAAAATAATTTATTTTTCAATAATGTAATTTATTTATTTATTAGGGTTTAGATATAGTACGTTAAATGAAATTGCCATTAAATAAATAAAAAAATATAAAATTCGATGTATCGCTTTGTGAAAACGCTCCTCAATTGGCCCATAACATCATCAACACTCTGCCCTTCGCCCATGGTACTTGTGGTCAGCGCAACACATTTTCTTCATCCCTTCTCCTCTGTCAACCATCACGCTATCATACACTCCCTTTTCTTTCATATCATTCCTCACATAATCCATTAATCTATTTTCTATATCCTAAATAAAAAGAAACAGATAATAAAATTGTCTCATCCAAAGATTCTTTAGAAGATCGCTTTTAGTGTTAAGACCACCCATTGTGTCACTCCTCATAAAATTTCTACATTTAAATCTGTGATATTTATGGTGTACATCAATGATAAATGATGCGCTATATATAAATGTAACATTTAGTTGACCGCATTATCGCCTATGAAGTGAAACAGTAGTAAAACACAAGCCTACCCAGTGCAAAAAGATTCACTACACCACTGTATGTTATATAAACAAGGGCTAATATAAACAAACGTAGTAAAATGACTAAAAGCAAAGTAGAACAAACACTCAACAGACATGTTGATAGAAATAAGAATAAGTCAATAGATAGATAAACTTTAAAAAAATAAAAATAGAAATTGTATTTTTACCTTCAATGTAGGGGGTCAAAAATTTCTATGCGATCCATCCATGGTATTTATTACACATAGTTTAGCATTTTTATTTACACTGGCACTAACACTAATTAAACAATTAATTATTATATTGAGTAACTTTTAGAGAAAAAAATCGTAATTTGTTTTTTTTTTTCACTCTTCACTCACAAGCACAGAAATCACGGGAAACAGCCAATAAGAAGCGACACGAATAGAAAATGCACGTTTTCAGTTTCCAAAACAGGATGTAATCACGAAAACAATTTTCGCCAGAGTTCGATTTATTATTTTCGCAGAAAAATAGGCTCACGAGTTTACCATATCAGCGTTTATTCGCGTGATTAGGTTTTATTAATTTTATCGCTACATAATTAAGTACAGTTCTTTTTCCTTATTTGTATACGATAATAGTATTTTTTTTATTAATTTAATTGATGCGCGAACGAAAGAGATACACCCGTAAAAGTCAACAACCGTTTGACAGATATTGGCACTTGGACGCGTCGCCATTTTTTGTAATGATTGCCAGTAAGTTTGTGAAAACTCCCATTTTTAATATTTAGGGATTATAATATAACCGCAGTCAAATATTTTATTATATCATTATATCGTACATTAAAATTAAAAACGATTGGCCCTAGAGTACATAATAACGCATTTTCATTCAGCACTTTTTTTATTTTTCACAATAAGCGCCATCTGTGGAGATTTTTAGGAATCGTAGTTTACGAAATGCTTCACTAGGGGAATCTCATTATACGATATGAACTCACACAAAAGATGGTGCTGTCTGTTTTTTAAGCTACAACCTGGATCATATTTATTTATTTCATCCTTTGTTTAATAACATCCAAAGCGTTTTTTTTTTACAAACGACGTCTCGTATTATTATCTCGTCAGTTCTCACCTTGTCATCATTTTAAAATGACTGATTTTACCTTTCTCACAATAATGTAAGTCAGCAAATCTCAACTTGCTTACTCAGCTTAATGACTATGAGGTTATGTAGGTACTGGGTTGGTTCGCCTTTTGTTTTCGCCAGAGATCCCCCAAATTAAATTCTGTATTGTAATGAGGAATATTAATTTTAGATTTCACAAAGGAAACTACAGAACAAGTTTGCAGTATTATATTTTGACTAGAGAAACACTTTTATTAGGTACCTACATTTAACTAGCAGTACATTACTTACCAACAAATTTTAAATATTTGTGTGAATACACGTACCTACAATTTAATACCATGACTATTTATTAAACATCAGTAATATTTATTAAAATATCATACAGGTACATTTCCTTGATAAAAGCTTATTAATTTATTTACTAAAATTAAAATGAGATCATAAAACTTGTCAGAAAACAGAACAAACTTCCAACGTCGATAAGCATTCACAATCTCCCATTTAACCGGGAAAATTCAAAAAAATGGCACACGAAACCAATAAAAACAAATTAATTAATGTCCAACGCCATTAATTTTGAGGACTTCGTATCTTTTTCAACCCCGGGAAATATAAAACCTTTATTGGCTAATTCTTCGTATGTTACTTCAAATAGATCGACAAAGCCTGCTTTCTTGGCAACTGCTTGCGATGCCCCAGCCGTGAAGACTGTTGCCGTCACTCTGATATTTAGCGCTTTGCACAATGGAATCCTGAAAAATAAAATAAAAATACGGTTAGGTAGGCAGAGGCCGCAAAGGTGATTAGACACTTGCTTTAGTACTAAATGATAAATGATTTTATTTCTGTAAGTAGGTTTCAACAAACACTTACACGTCAATCATATTTTAAAAACTCGGTTTTAAACTTTTATTTTAAAGGTCGGCGTTTCCTATCTGACTACTCTGAGAAGAAAGGCCGAAACAAACTCAGAGGTCACAGTCTCTTTTAAAGTCCAGACATAATCTTGGTCAGATCATGTAAAGACCATGTAGATTTGCGTCTGAAATGGTCTTTTGAGGAAAAACCACACAGATTGAGTGGACCTGTCCAGTCAGTACACGCATTTGTCAGTAATCGTGTAGCTCAACTCAGAACTTAAGGAGCTCAACGATTCGACGAACAAAACCAAAGAAAAGACATTTGGGTAGGCTACTACTTATTCTATGCTCGTATTCCACCTCTGATGTACGCGTAACTTGTATATTAGAGGTCAGTGATTTCAAGAGAGTAGCCATGTTGTCTAAACGGGCTTAAAAAATCTCAAAAATGTTTAATTTTTTTCAAATCTAGGACTCCGTGTTCAAATCGCTTGCCATCATCATTAGAAAACTCTTTGGTCAGATAGTGTACTTATAATTTTTTTTTAAACTACGTAAACGTCACACACATAGATCATACACGTTTATGTCACACAGTTTTAGACAGCCAAAATATGTTGTATTTTTATTATAATGTTTTATTTTAATTATTTGTTTATGTAATAATTTATTGTCTTTGTTTGTATCACGCAAAATGGTTAATAACAAGGAGCACAAATGTATCTGCAACAAGGTCGATGTTCTAGAAAAAAGAACTGGACAAGGTAAGAAAATACCGAAACCGGAATTAAATGAGATAAAACTGAACTTGTTTACGGAAAGAAACTCAGATGGCACTGGGTACCTTATTCTTCAAGGGAAGGACATCGAATTGAGGTACAGACGTCGAATTCAAGACTCTGACATTCGAGCAATTTGTCGATACGTCAGGCAATCCCCAAGACGCATCATTAAGCTCGACCTTAGTTACAATAACATCACAGATAAAGGGTTTTTTAAACTTTTAAAAAAGCTCCTAGTTAAGGGCCGATCTAGCATCATCAATTTAAACATCATGAATAATCGATTAACCCGATTATCGGTCGAGCAACTCGCAAGATATGCCAAGTTAATAAAGCTGAGATATCTAAGGCTGAATGGAAATCGCTTTGGCACAAAAGGAGGCGAAATTTTCGCTAGATTCTTGATGAACAATACCTCTGTTGAGTTCTTGGATATAGGTGAAACGAATCAAACTTTACCGAGCGTCGCTCAAATTATTACAGCTTTAAGAATCGATCATGGAGCGAATACAACACTACGGGTATTCGATTTCAGTCGGGCCATGCCGATGTTCAATCGATATCCGTATGAATCGAAATGGTTCGCGTACCATATCGAGTACTTATTGGAAAGAAACTCGAGTATAATCGAGTTACATTTACAAAAGAATCAATTTATAAGTCACGATGTGGAATACTTTGCGAGAGGATTAAGAAAGAATACAACTCTTTTATTCTTGGACTTGGCTTTCAACAGAATTGGGGATTACGGAATCGAATTATTAGCCAGATACCTAGCTGAAGGACCTCAATTACTTCTCCTAAACGTAGCAGGGAATGGAATAAACGACACCGGAGCCAGAGCGCTAAGTTTCGGGTTGCCATTTTCAAAAATCCGCGCCCTTGACATTAGTCGCAACAATTTGACAGATAGTGGTGTGATCGACATTTTGAATACGATAAAAAAACCGTACTTTTTACGGTTTTTGAATATGTGGGGGAATAAAATTACTCATGATTCTTGTGTTGTTATAGAAAGAATGTTGTTAAGTGGTGTACTGTTTCAGCATACTATTGATGTTAAACTTTATCAGGTCGATGGAGTGTTATACGCAGCTTATTATCCGAATCCTGCTGACCGGAATAAGCATAAGTATTATAATGAACAGAAGTTTGACAGTGTCCAGCCAATATACAACATAAAGAGGAACGCTATTGAAGATAAAAAAAAAGTCAAAGTAGACTGCAAGCAGAGACATAAATTGGATAAAACGGATAAAAATCACTTTTGAATATGATTTTATTTACTTATAGTTATTTTTAGTTTTTTTTTTATATAAATGTTTAAGTTTTTTTTTTTAGATATTTAAATATATTGTGTTTTGTTTTGTTTAATTTTTAGATAATTATTGGTTTAAGTATTTGTTTGTTTTTGATTCCATTTAATAAAATTACTGAAAATCCATACCTATTTATCTTTTTTCTCATTAAACATTGAATCAGCATAGAAGAGCAGCCGATCTGTTCTATAAAAATCTCACCGTGAAAACTTAAGTGAAGTGAATTTGATCTCTTAATAAAATGGGCATTCTTCTTTAGTTTTGAATGTTAATGACAATGTTGTCTAGAAAATTATTAAATTGTAGAAAAAAAATGCGTAACACAAACTTACAATTTACAATCTACAATTTTTCGCATTTAAAAAAGTGAAAAACAAAGCACGAGGGCTATGTATAAATTGTAGACTTGTCACTACAATTATTTATCTATTTGTGAGGATTCTCCGTTACAATTGTGTGGGTTAGAGTTTTGTGGTACGAGGACTTGTAAAATTTACAATTTGTGACTTGTAAATTGTAACTGAAAAGTTTTGTGGTTTAGGACCCAGGAGCTCGTTCTATTGACATTTTAGACTTGAAGTGAACTGTCAGTAGTGTCAATCCCTAGCATCAGGTGCAATGACAACTCACTTGAACCTCACTTCACACTTTCACGATAAGATTTTTACAGAATAGACCGTCAGAACTGGATAAAACTAGTTTACGAATTAAAAGGAGAATGCTCAAAAAAAACCCAGAGCGAACAGATACAGAATGTAGCTAGTTTTAGTGATATTTAGTGATTTCATTTTGTAAATATTTCACTAAGATTCGATGGCTAAATGTGTGATATTCTGCTATTTGTTTTTCATCAGGGGTGGTTATTTTTCTTTAATATATCTTCGATTTGGATATACCCGACGATATAAATACATAAATACATATAATCACGCACATAATCCCATAGGAGTAGGCAGAGACTGCAGATTGTCTAAATCAACTATCCACAGCCCACTTTTCGCCGCTTTTCTGCGAGACTCAGCGTGATGAGTGACGTCTAGTTAAGTTCTTGGAAGCAAATAATCTCTTTTCGTCTTCACAATTTGGTTTTAGAACTGGCAAAAGTACCAATGATGCAGTTCACGAGTTGGTAAACTCTATTGTGGTCAGCTTGGATGACAATAAGAGATGCCTTACGGTATTCCTCGACCTCGCAAAAGCGTTTGACACAGTTTCAATTCCGCACCTTCTAAAAAGGTTGAACGGCTAGATATCAGAGGAATCTCCCTGAAACTGATGGAGGACTATCTTATTGACCGGAAACAACGAGTAAGGATAAATGTCTTGCTCAGTGACGAGCTCTCAGTCAATTTTGGTGTACCACAGGGTAGTATAATTGGCCCAACACTATTCCTGGTGTATATTAATGACCTCTGCCAACTTTCTCTTCTAAAGGGAAATATCATTACCTTTGCTGACGATACTGCACTTTTCTTTGATGGTGACGGATGGGAGGAGGTATTCGATGTTGCACAACTAGGTCTTAATCGTGTTGGTATCTGGCTGCAAGGCAATGTTTTGACTCTTAACGTCTCTAAAACAAAGTACATAGCATTTGCTCAAAGATCCAACTTGCTCCCACCCTCAACTCTAACGATTACTGCTCACACATGTGGCTTTGAAAATCCCCGGTGCTCGTGTTCTTCCCTTGAAATGACCAAGAATATTAAATACCTTGGAGTCACTATTGACCAACATCTCTCCTATAAACCACACATAGAAACCCTTGTGACCAGGTTAATAAAACTAATTTACATTTTCAAAACCCTTAGACACTCGGCCGACTGAAAGACTATTAAGATGGTCTACTACGCATTATGCCAATCACTTATTGATTACTGCATCATGGCGAGGTGCCGCAAAAACACACCTCATCGAAGTTGAAAGGGCACAGCGTGCAATACTCAAGGTTGGAGCTGGTCTCCCCTTTCGCTTTCCGACTACTGACCTATACAAAGAATGGGACACTCTCACTGTCAGACACGTTCATACTTCGTACGTTACTAAAAGAACATTCTCAAATGCAGTTTGACGCCAAGCTACTCAAAGACAACCGACGAAAGGGTAGGGTATGTCCCACGGCTCAATTCAAATCAACTCTTCCTAAAAGGTTCTATTGCTTCCTTGGGCACTATCTTTACAACAAATTGAATAAATTCCTAGACCTATATCCAAAAACTCGATCAAACTGTATTAAAGAAATAAAAAAATACTTAAAAACACTAGACTATCATAAAACTGAGAATCTTTTGACCGTTCTGAAATAAAACAAATTTTGACCAAACATAGCTACATAACATGACATACATAGCTGTCCCTCACCTCCTTGAAACTCTCGCTGCACTCACTCCACAAAAGTCACCTTCACTCACACACGGCTCATCTGAATTACTCACATACATCTCCTACTATTATAGTCTAATACTTCACACAAGATTCATTCACACATCGTCTCACAACATTACTCAATAACCTCTGCAGAATTATAGGTGTAGGTATTTTTTTTTATTGTTATTAGTTCATATTTTATTTGTGTTAAGCATATTGTTTAACTCCTACTTAGTTTTTATTTTTGTTATGCATATTGTTTAACTTCGACTCTTGCACGGTATCTCTCTTAAAGCTAATTCTATCCGTGGAAGGCCTGGTGACCTGTAACACAGGTTTTGTCCAAAAACCTTTATCAGGCACCAGTCTCTCACAAAGGTGTAATACAGCTGAGACATTTTTTTTCAACACACACACACACACTTTAAGTCAGCTTAGTGAAGAGAGAATAAATGATAAATTATTATTGTATTATTATTATTATATGAGTGGCGAATTCTGTCACCGCTGTTTGAATGTTAAGTTTCTTAGTCGACTTTTACAACAAGCCGAGCTTTTACAATTTTATAAAATAATAATAAAAGAAATATAAGAATATAAGAAGAAAGAAGAATATAAAATATAAGAAGAAAGAATAAAATAATAAGAAATATTTACAGAACGATATCATTAAATACCACTAAAATTCTGAGTTACATCATGTATCTGTTCGCTCTGGTTTTTTTTTTTAGACTTGATGAGCATTCTCGTTTAAAAGTCGAGATAGAAAACGGGTTATTCCGTTTATCCACCCCAAAAAATCCACCCTAAGGTGGATACGCGGAAACGCATGTCCCGAAAATCCTCTCTAGGCCTTGTTGGATAAACGGGATTGATAGGCTTAGGGTGGATTCTCGGACATGCGTGTTTTCGCGTATACACCTTAGGGTGGATTTTTTGGGGTGGATAAACGGAATAACCGGAGAAAACTTACTTACACAAAAGAGTAACAACTTACTTCTTTAAAACACCTCAGTTAATTAACAAACTTTCTTGACGGGTTCGCTCTTTTCATTTTAATTAACTACTGTCTGCTATATTCTTAAAAAGGACTTTTACAATTTAGGTACACATACATACATACACATACATAAACTCACGCCTTCTTCCCACGGGGGTAGGCAGAAACTACAGAACGCCACCTGCTACGATCCTTACATACTCCTTTTGCCTCGTTCACGTTCATACATCTGGTCATACACGCACGCCGGTTGCGAGTACTACGCACCTGACCTTTCTGAAGAACATCACCAATAAGATCACTATATGTCCTCCTAGGGCGACCCCTCCCATTGTTTCCACTCACATCAGCATTCTCATTTTGTTTTAATTCTTATTTTAGATCTACAGGGTGTAAGCTACAGCCCTCCGCAGACTGATGCGGTAAATTCAGTATAGCATACTAAGATGACCGGTACATGAAATAATTTCAGGAATGTTATGGGAATCCAATAAACCTAATTTGTTTTATTACCTCACACGTCTCACACGCAATGTATCGTTACCGTGGCAAAACGCACGTAGCGAACGGCCAGCAGTGCGCTCGCGCCGCGTGATTTATATCAACATCCGTTGCTGATTTTTTGATTTCAGCTGTTTTATTTACATAAATGGATCGCTGCGTACAGATAATAGCATGCAGGCTACATTCAATATATGATTATTATTTTAATATTGTGAATGTGAAGACTATGTGGGTCATTGTTGCTTTTTTTTTCCTCCTCAGTTAATTTTAATCATGGTCTGGCAGTTTGAGTAATTTTTGTGGCCTACCCAAATGTCCTTTCTTTAGTATTGTTCGTCGAATCGTTGAGCTCCTTAAGTTCTGAGTTGAGCTGCACGATTACTGACAAACGCGTGCACTGACTGGACAGGTCCACTCATTCCGTGTGGTTTTTCCTCAAAAGACCATTTCAGACACAAATCTACATGGTCTTCATATGATCTGACCAAGATTATGTCTGGACTTTAAAAGAGACTGTGACCTCTGTATTTGTTTCGGCCTTTCTTCTCAGAGTAGTCAGATAGGAAACGCCGACCTCATCTAGTTTTTAAAATATGATTGACGTGTAAAAGTGTTTGTTCAAACCTACTTACAGAAATAAAATCATTTATCATTTAATATAAATTTCCATTGAAATAAAGGAATAGTAACTGAAAAAAACGATAAAAAAAAATCCTGAGACATTTTCCGGTGGAATATGATTTAAAATAAGGAGCTGAATGCATCCTGTTAGTTTGCGGAGGTGTGTCCCTTACAGCCTGTATAAAACTAAAACACATATATGAAAAAAAAAAACAAGAGATAAATAACAATATTAAAAAAAAAACCCTAACTTACTCTATTCCAGTCATAAAATAATATTATAACTAATTAAAAAGGCTATTAAAAAAATACACGTCACGATATTAATTTAAAAAAAAGTCAAAAAAGTCAAATCATTTATTTCAAACTCAAACTCAACTCAAACTCAAAGCATTTATTTCAAATAAACCAATTACAGGCACTTTTGAATTGTCAAGGGTCGGTCAGTCAGAAAGATGAAGCTAGTTGCCCATTCCAAAGCGTAGTAGGTACCTATGGAGAAGAACGGGCAAGAAACTCCATGGACACTCTTTTAAATCAAAATATGGTTACAAATTATTGGTTACATCATTCATGTTGAAATTATGCATGTGAGAACGATGCAGAACGTTAAAAGCGTCCGTAATAAAGAGACGACAACAATTCCAATATTAAATTAAAATAAGCCGTGGCAGCCAAGAGATGACCAGTCCCCACTGACGGCGCCCGTTCACGAACATGACGTATGGATCAGCACCATTTAGCTCAACCATTTTGAAGGGAACTTAATGATCCAACACACACGCCACCACCAGCGAGACATTTGAGTGAGCATGACATACTCTCAGCCGTCAGGGCACATTCAAGTCAATGAAAGACAAACCTAGAAAATGGTAGCTTTATAGTAGGTACATAGTACTCACACATGTGCTATGCAATTATACAATACTACAAGATTGAATTTATACAATGTAAAGACAGTTTTTACAATCTTCAGTAGTTCCAAATGCTAATCAATTAGTTAATGCGCCCTTGTGGAGCAGGACCAGCGTTGAGCCAAGCATTTTTATCAGCGATGTAATCCCCCAACTTATAATATGCTTGACTGCATAGTGTGCGTTTTATACAGGATTTAAATTTCGTTTCATTCAATTTAAGTATATGGGGAGGTATTTTGTTGTAACATTTTAAACAGTACCCCATGAAAGAAGAGTCTACTTTAGCCAGCCTGAAACCTGGTTGAACTAATTGGTCCCTATTTCTAGTGATATAATTGTGTCTTTCACCTCTTTTACTAAAACTATGTAGATTTTTCCTTACGTACATGATGTTTTCATAAATATATTGACAAGGTACCGTCATGATGTTAATATCTTTAAACCGTTCCCTTAGAGAGTCACGCCTGCGGAGGCCATATATGGCTCTGATGGCTCTTTTCTGCAGAATAAAAATAGAAATAGGCACATAAAAGACACTTTTGAACGTCAAAATTTACAAAAAAATAGAATTGATTCTAGTTGCCCCTTCCAATTGGTAGTTTCGTATGGAGGAGAATGGGCAAGAAACTCCACCGTTACTCTTTTAATTTTAATATCGGGGAGAGAATTATAGAATATAGCAATAATTTTTACTACACCAATGCGCCGTACTGTAGCGTAGTGGTAGATCGAACTACGACGTAGCAAACATACTTTCTACGTCGTCGTAGCAAATGTCCTTTCTACACTCTTTGTGCTCCTTGCTACGCCGTCATCGCATCGCTGTGATACTTGCTACGTCGTAGCTGCGATTCTTAATGTAGCCACGCTGTAGCAGAGGTCCTTGCTACGCCGTAGCAACAAAGTCTTCGAAAAACTCACGGCTGCTTCGGCATTAAGTAAGTTTAAATCTAGAGTCACAAATCATAAAATATTAAGTATAATTTAAAAAAAATATGTAAGTAAGTAAGTGGATCTTCTAAGACACTTTTATAAGTAAATTTTTTGGTCTTAATTTAAAATAAAACGGCGCGGGCCTTTTCTATCTGACTGAAAACTGACTACAACTAATCACATTAAATTTGTCTTTGGTTTTGATCCTAAGATTTAAGATATTATATAGCAAATAGTTCGCAGAATGGTCGATTCCTACAATAGGACTTTCGAACATATAGATATTTTTGCATGTGTTCCCTATAAGTTCAAAAATTTTATACATAAGGAGCTCTTTTGAATATTTTTTTTCTATATTTATCTTTATCGTGTCAATTCTTTCATAAATACTATTTATATCTTAAATGCAATAGATAATTAGTTAGAAAAAAAAAAACTATACATATTTGTAAACCTATATAGCGATTACTATTTTATTATTTTTATCCTATAGTTAATCTGTGAACAGCGTTGTGGGCTACAATTTGTTTGTTTATGTGTTTTGTGTATTTCATATTTCATGTTTTATATTGTAGCTGTTTGCTGTTCCTTTTCAATAAAATCTTTATATATATAAAAATTACGTGTCACGTTGTTTGTCCGCGATGGACTCCTAAACTACTGAACCGATTTTAAATTTGATTTGCACACCGTGTGCAATTTGAGCCAACTTGAAAGATAGGATAGCTTACATCTCAATTTATAGTCGCAATATTATTTTATTGCAAATTATTTGTCTATTATTTGACAGTCACAATTATCTGTTAGCTACAAACGATTCTAACAGATGGCGATATCTGTTGACTGGATTGAGTAAGTATTTAATAGATGGCGCTATGTTAAAAATACAAACGTTTCATATAAGCTACAATTTAATAGCATAACCACCACGTGTTGCTGAGGCTAAGGTATAACCTAAATTTATTTTGTAATAAACGAAGTACAGTGAAATTCAATTGTTCTTACTTTTTAAATTTTTGGTGTTAGCATAGCCGGCCACGTGTTACTTAGACTGAAGTATAAATTAAATGCTACCGGGGCGATTCCCGGGGCGGGTCGCTAGTAAAAAATAAAATAAAATAGTCCTCCAAGTATTTAAACAATACAGCAATAAGGACTAACCATAGCTCTTTATTAAAAGTCATGATAACCACATTATTATTCAAGAGCTGACCCGATAGACGTTGTCGGGTCAGCTCGAGTCGTTGTCGGCTGTCGCTGAAAACCAGCGCTGGGGCTCTGTCTCGCATAGGGTCGTAGCATTACGCTGAGCGATTGCCGTTTTGCGTGGATGTGACGCATATTTTCCCCCAACTCGTTCTTTTTTGTGTTTTTTTTCTCTGCGTTATGTTTACCGCGAATAAACGTATTTTCTTTCTTGTCCTGTCCAAATTTCAATAATTCATACAAAATTCGCATAATAAATGCACTTTCAGTTTATCCGAATTTCCCAATTTTCCCGGCAACTTAATTTTTTTTTCTTTACGTAAGAATCTGATTCGGACTATTGCAAACATTTTAAAACAAAAAATAGGCAAATCAGTGCAGCCGTTCTCAAGTGGTAACGCTTACCAACGAACAGCATTTCATTTTAATTATAATTTTTAATTAAGTCCAGCTGCTGCCCGTGGCTTGTCCCACGTGGATGTTAGAAATTATCCCACGGGAATGTGCTACCGGTACAAAAAGCCTATGTTACTCTTTATAACATCAGCTATCTGTCAGTGAAAGTCCCGTCAAAATAGGTCCAGCCGTTTAGGAGATTAGCCAGAACAAACAGACAGTAAAACAAAAAAAAAATTGTTAGTAGGAGCGCATATACTCGTACTTTAATATGCATTTAAGTAAAAAGCTGTTATTTTGACATTACAAACAAACACATCAATTTTATTTATTTGTATGTATCCTACCAAAGAATCCTACCTTCCACAAACCTACCCACAACATAATATTCAATAACCTAGAACCAGCAAGCACGTCCCGCATTCCGGGATAGATTCCCGATAAATTCCCCATTACTCCGGGGCTAAAGAATCCGCCTGGCATCTATAATAGCGTCTGTAATTGGATGGCGGGTTTCTATAGAGATGTGCGCATCCCGGGTTTAATTATTTGCGGAATATGAAAGAAGGTGGTTTATATCGTTTAGATCTGTAGGAAGAAATTTAATGGTTTTTACAATTATGGTACAAGACTTACATTAAACAGGTTATTGGGAGTGGAAGAAGATTTGTAGACCTCTTTATATTTTGTTGAGTGCCTGTTATTTGTTGACAGGCCTACGCTGTCCTCCCATAACTATCAACACTGTAATTTGAAACATTGTAAAAGCCCCTTATTTTTAAAAGAGTAACCGTGGATTTTCTTGCCGGCTCTTCTCCATAGGACACAACCAATTGGAACCGTGCACCTACCTTCTGACGTTTCATAAGTGGTTGGTTTATGTGAAATAAAATATTTTGATTTGATTTGGAACAAACTTTTGCATTTCGAAATGGACAAGCGTTTTCGAGTCCAAATCGAAACAAGAAGAATTTTCTATGTATTTTTATCGAAAAAGATAATTAGATGAAAATATTTGATCTCTTATTGAATTGGCCCCGTAACGAAAATGCTATGCCAAAAGGTTAATTAGAAAACCAGCGTCAGACAGCATCTGTCTAGCATTAACGCTGTAATGAACCTTTTTGGCGCAGCCGTGAGGCACACACGATTGTTGTTAAACATTACTTTTAGTTTTTTATTTTGTTATTGTTATTTTGTGTTTCATGAACTGTGTCCAAATAAACTTTATTATTTCTATATTTTATATCTTTTGCTCACAAATAAAGTAAACAAAGCTACATTAGGTTTATACTATTTCCAGAGTTGGTTTGGTGCGTTTTTCCACAGAGGGATAAATATCAGTTGCAGAATTCCTTGGTCGGAAAAATGTGATTGGGTTTGTCCATAAGGAAATTCTCAATAGCAGCCCAGAGTATAGGTTTGTGTCGATTTAATGACAATAGCGTCCTGTCAATCAAATAAAATCAAAATACTTTATTTCATATAAACCTACATGGGCACTTATGAAACATCAGAAGCCAGGTGCACGGTTCCAATTGGTTGTTTCCTATGGAGAAGAGCCAGCAAGAAACTCCACGGTTACTCTTTTAAAAATAAGGTGCTTTTACAATGTTTCAAATTACAGTGTTGGTAGGTATGGGAGGACAGTGTAGGCCTGTCAACAAGTAACAGGAACTCAACAAAATAGAAAAAGGTCTACAAATCTACAGTCTACACGTTAGGCCTTACTTACAAAAGATGTTTGTAATATTCAAGTCTACCAGTGCGTTTCTTTAAAAAAAATAACAGTTAAAATGATCACCTGGCTAGAAGCAGCTCCTTGCCAACCCCACATCCTCTCCACTGCGGGTCTACCACCAGCCCGTAAGCTGTCAGATACTTGTCCACTCCGTACTTCTCGAAGATGTCTACTCCCTTGCTTACCAGGTCGACGGCGCCGAAGAGTTGCGCCCAGATCTTGTCGTCCGTCTAAAAGACATGAAAGAAGTCAATGTTTTTGGGGCGATCTGACTTGGACGGATATATTGCGTTGGTTAGGCAAGACCTAATTTATCTATTAATTATATCATATATTCCTGTTAAGAGGGCCCTTCCCGGTCCGTCTGTCGTCAACGCTAGCATGATTGAAAAGCTTGTTGTTTCATCCAACGCAATGTTTGAAACAAGAAGCAAGAGTGAGAACGCGATAACATCGAACGAAAATTGGCGCGCGGAGATTTCACAAAACTTGTTGCAGGAAATACGTGTTTTTGAAAAAGCCTTACAAATTTTTGGAAAATGTGTTTGTCATTAAGAATCTCCATTACATGTGCGAGGTTTCTATCATGATGTTTTCTTTACGTTTACAATTTATGAGTACATTATGAACGGCCAAAGTTAAGGTAAAATTTGTGCAAAAAGCAGATTTTTGGGGGCTTATACTGAATTTTTTTCTCCAAATTTTGAATTTTTGCTTGCATAGAAACCTAGATAAAGTACACAAGACACCTATTAATTCAAAAATTGTAATGAAAGATGTGTTACAACGCCATGATTACGTACGAGCGTTTGTATGAAAAGTATAACGGGTTGACCGCTCTTAACGAATAGTCACTAACAGGTGGTCTAGTCAAGTCTATTCTGAAACACTTTAATTAAGTTCGTGACTCAATCAGAAAAAAGTGGAAGCTGGATTTGGGGTTGATTTGACTCTCCTCCCGTTTGGCCAAATGCCAAGTTTCCCAGCTAGGTATTCCCATGGTCATCGCTCGACATGGAGCAGTGGCACACGGTCATGACACAAACTTTTATAGACACCACAACATGACAAAACGTGCGGATAATGAAACTCTGCCTCGCTAACTTTCTTGTGGTTCGAATTTGTAAAGTTTTACTCATTTAAAAACAAAGTCTTAAAGGCAGTGCCGGCGTTAGAGTAGGGCTCGGCTGGGCGACCGCCCAGGGTGCCAGATGTGAAGGGGCGCCGAAGGGGCTGTGACTAGGCGCCCCTTCACCTCTGGCGCCTACAAAGTACTTTTGTTTTAGTCAGTATGGAGTTAGAAAACCAAAAAAAAAATGAGATCTCTTCACTTGCTCTTGCATCCGACATTCTCTGAATTCTCAAACTTTTCTGCATAAGCCGACAAAGTAAGTCCTAGTTCTTTATGAATGGACATAAGAAAACCCAGGCGGAGTGCCGACATTTCGCTCAGGGCTTTGTAATGTTAAAACTGGTACTGCTTAAAGCTGAAGTGCAGAGAAAATGTTAAAGACTAGTGCACAGTTGAATTATAGAGGCTCACGGTCTCACCTGAAACGGCTCCTCTTTATCCTTCTTAGATACAACAGTCAGCACATTGACCCCCACGATCTTCGGAGGCTGTTCATCGTTATCCTCAACGCAGACCAGTGACAGGTTCTCTTTAAGAGGAGTACGCCAAAGGTTCTGCAGCTCTTTTACAGCTGACGGGTAGTTTTGGATTCCTGGGGCAAAAGTTAACTGTGAAAAGTAAGCTGAAGGAAGAAGATTCAAGATCTATGTGGAAGAATCTTGACTAAGGTGCGATATTTATGACTCGGATACTGATCCGTTGCGCAGTGGCTGAGAGATGTGCTACGGCGGTACCTGCCGCGGTCTCGCAGGTTGGTTTCCTACACGGAACAAATACCTATTTAAATTTTGTCCTACAGATCTTTAGATGATTCGGGCCGGGGTTTGAAAACGCACCCACCATGCATGAGAAATAAAATAACAAAAAAAAACGCGTGTGGCGCTCGGGGACTGCCGCGGTAAAGCTATTGCATAGCATTTTTTATCAACTTATGCAATTATAATTATTTATTTATTTTTTATTTATGCAGTATTTTTTTTCTTTGATAATTCAAGTACAGTCGTACCATATACATACACGTTAAGCGAACGCTCGGCCAAGCTACATGGTAGGCGGAGTGGGGGGTGTTAGGTTTTATTTTCGTTACGGAATTTCATGATTCGGTCGCCACGCTCAAAGCCCGCGATAAAAGCTATGCAATAGCTTAAAACGTAGCGTGGGACAGTGTTTTTATATTAGAACCTTATGGCTTGGCACGCGACGATGGCAATAGACCGGACGACATGTCTTTATTTCCATGGAAGGTGGAGCCTTTAGTGTGGGACGCAACGTGTTTCGATACTCTTGCGCCATCCCATCTTCCTGTCTCGGCGTGCTGTGCTGGCGCCGCTGCTGCGGCTGCAGAAAACTTCAAGCGGCGTAAGTATAACAACTTTGTCGGTAATTATATTTTCGAACCGTTTGGGGTTGAACACACATACTTGAGTCCATCAATGCCTGGTTGCGGCCACGGCTTGTATGGTACTTTTCTCAAATAATGCGCGGAAATTCAAACTAAGTAAATTAATTATTAAATTATTTTCAGAATCAATGACGAACAACGATAACTTTTCTCGCGCCAATACGTTCATTTGTTTCTTTTCACTTTTGATAGCTCTATTATTAGTTCGAGATTTAAATCAAATCTTTGAAAATAAATAAACCAATTTAATTTTATTTTAATTTTGATAAATTACCTCCTTGGTTGCCATGTGTCAAATTAAAAAGTTCGTTCCATTTTTAAATTACACGACAGATATGAGTTTTGCCGGCCGCTAAACACGACAGATATGGATTTTCATACTAACATTGCCGGCCGCTGCTCGCATGTATTTGACCAGTATAGCATTTTCGGTTTAGAAAATACTAGTATTCAGCTGCATCCGGTAAGACTGGTAGCCTTCCAGTCTTTCCGGATGCAGCTGAATACCAGTATTGGACAGGCCACACAATGCTTTCAGTGGAAACCGACCCCTACTGATTTATGAAAAGGGTAGAGAGATGATCAACTGGTAAAAGGCTTGACTTACCAATATACTTGCAAGGAGGCTCATCCCTCATAAAATACCGGGTCAGCAGTGCCATAGCCTCGTCATGCATATCTGCTGTTAGGTCTTGAATACGAAGAGTTCCCTTGTCAGTTGGGAACCGACGCCATGTTGATGGGAACGGAATGTTTGAAGGACGGATGAAGACCATCTGGAAAAAGGGTATTGGTGTCAGACTTTGGTAGTAATTTAAGCCCAATACTTACATAATTTAAAAACCAATAGTCTTAAAATTATAATATGTACAAGTACATAAAAAAAACACGTGTGGCACTCGGGGACTGCCACGGTAAAGCTATTGCATAGCATTTTTTATCAACTTATGCAATTATAATTATTTATTTATTTTTTATTTATGCAGTATTTTTTTTTCTTTGATGTTAATTCAAGTACAGTCGTGCCATATACATACACGTTAAGCGAACGCTCGGCCGAGCTACATGGTAGGCGGAGAGGGGGGTGTTAGGTTTTATTTTCGTTACGGAATTTCTTGATTCGGTCGCCGCGCTCAAAGCCCGCGATAAAAGCTATGATTCTTTCCCCTCCCTTTTAAGCTATTGCTTAAAATGGAGGGGAAAGAATCATAGGGCTTCAAAAAAGTCGTCCGCATCGTTGTTAGCAGGAAAAGTGCCCATAAGGCTGGCAGCATTACCACGGTGTATGGTAATGCTGATTCTTTGGCCAAAAAATAGGCCAGCCCTCTGGTCACGTGAAGAGTCGACCAACCGCTTGGTAATGTCTCTGAAAACTAAGTGGGCACTCGGACCCCAGACCTCATGGCCCTAGAGTTTCAACCCCCAACGGCTTGCACATATAGGGTAGCAGGGACATCGAATCGCAAACTGTAACCATGAATTCAGCACATGATTCTAGACCCCTAGCGTAGAAATTTTTCGTCAGTTATCAAAAAAAAAAACTGTTGTTTCATAGAAAAGTGCAATACCTAGGCGGTCAAAATGTACTGAACAGCTTTTTTTTTTGAATAACCGAGGTAATATTTCAATGCAGGGTTTTCATAACCATGTACTGAATCCATGATAACATGTTGTGCCTGCTGCCCTGTATATGTTCCAATAAGATTGGAATATTTGCGCAGTTTGAGGTCTCCCGCACGTGCAGCAGCCGCCCCAGCACAACCGGCTGTGCTAAGATGAGATTTCCTTTGGATAAATGTATATAACATTATATCTGGTTTCGAAGAGGTAAAAGAAAGAAAGAAAAATATTTTATTTTGGACACGCACAGGAAAAACAAAGAGTAAAAATAAAAAAATGGAACATTTAAAACTAACAAAATAATAAAAAATAAACAAGTAAAACGTGAAAGACCTGTGCGAGGCCAAAAAGGCTCCTATCTCAGCAAAATGCTGCGATATTTAAAAATATAAGTACCGCAGCGCTGGTATTCTGATAGGGCCCGCTGTGATGCCACGGACACACAACGGACATCTTTATATCCCACTAGGGGATTAATACTAAATAAAAAGGTAGGCCAGGCAGATGGTTAAAGTTTAGCACTCATAATATTTTGGAAAACTAAATGTAAGTAATTTACTTAGTTGAAGTCTATAGCCATTTACTGAGCACAATAATCAGCGGGGTAATTGCGTGACACACATAAAATGACAATCGATTGCAAAGCCTTTCATGTTGACAGTTCAGTCACATTCATTGCGTTATTTACGTTGTTGAGCAGACGAATCTTTCAAACCTATGAAGCAATGGATTAAGATTAATTCCTTCAAAACCTTTGGATTGTGATTAGGGTGCTGCACCCCAATTACGTAACACACTGTCTATTACAATCTGAATCATTTTGAAGCCTATTGCTAACCATTACTTCATATGTTCGAAAAAATTGTCTGCTCAACAACGTAAATAACGCAATGAATGTTGTTGAACTGTCAAAATGAAAGTTATTCCTACTGTTAGTGTGTTACGCAGTTACCCCGCTGGTCTGCTATTAAGAAATTATATCATGAAAAACAATCTACGGGAACCCAACACCACTTTGCACGGCCCGGGGATTAAACTTAGCCGTTAAGCTTTGCGGTTGTGCCCAATAAACCAATGAGGTATTCAGGGGTAAATATATCCGGACGGCGAGCAATGAGCAGCTCGCCGTCCGGTAAGGACCAGGCCCGGGTCGACGGCGCGTCGTGTTCCACGCGCGCCTCAAAGAGAGGTCAGCACCATTGACGGGGTCCTATAGGGCCGATGCCTGTCGGGGTCGCGGATTGTTCGAAAGAGTTACCGTGGCCCTGGCGCACAGGCAACTGAAGGAACACGGGTGGGTTTTAGTCAGTATGAGTCTGACACGCCCTTCCACTCCGCCCAGAGCGGGAGAGGTCATTTGATGACTAACCACCCGTTGTTGGGGTTAATATATCAGTCTTTCAGCTTCGTACTGCTGGAAAAAAGCCTCTTCTCAACCTGAGAAGAACGAACACTGATGGTCACTGGAACCGTGCTCCTAGCTTCGAGACCTTCCATTTGTGCCCATGTAGGTTTATGTGAAATAAAACATTTTGTTTTTTTTAAACTATTGCATAGCTTTTATCGCGGGCTTTGAGCGCGGCGACCGAATCAAGAAATTCCGTGACGAAAATAAAACCTAACACCCCCCACTCCGCCTACCATGTAGCTCGGCCGAGCGTTCGCTTAACGTGTATGTATATGGTACGACCGTACTTGAAATAATATCAAAGAAAAAAAATACTGAAATATAAATAAAAAATAAATAAATAATTATAATTGCTTATGTTGATAAAAAATGCTATGCAATAGCTTTACCGCGGCAGTCCCCTAGTGCCACACGTGTTTTTTTTATTTTGTTTTGAGTGATTCCAATTAAGTAAAACCCTTTTTTTTGTAACAAAAATCACCCGGGAAAGGGAAATTATTTACCACATTAAATCTGCTTAGTAATTAACTAGTACAGTTGCAAGCACATCAAGTTTCCACAAACTGTCAGATTTTCTCATTCGATTTTGAACATAATCATCAATATTTTAAGGTTTGAAATCGTTTGGAGGACAGTTTCGTGTCGCTTGGCCTATTGGGGACTGTACATTCTCCAAATGTATTCCCGGAAGAAATACTTTACAAAAAACTCTAAGTACTTATTTACATTTTTCTAAACACTCGAATCACATTAAACCCACAATTTTCCACAGTAACTTTTCTCAGTAACACTCACTGGTTTTCCGGATATACTTAACTATCAAACGAAAAACAGGTCGTGAAGCGATTTTGTAAAATATTTGCTATTTTTAATTGACTTCAAAAAAAGGAGGAGGTTCTCAATTCGACTGTACTTTTTTATTTTTTTTATTTGTTTGCTCAAAACTTTTTTCTAGGTTAACCGATTTGGATTATTCTTTTTTTATTTGAAAGCTGGTGCTTCTCATGTAGTCCCATATAAATTTGATCAAGTTCTGATAAACAGTTTTTGAGTTATTCTTAATAGTCCGTATTTTTTCCACTTAGTTTTTATTGACGATGTTTTAATAATTTCCTGACACTGTTATTTGCATATCAAGTAGTGGTATACGAATGTGTGTGGGGTAGGTACCACAAATAAAAAGAGAAAAATAAAAACATTATTACAAAAAAAAAACCGACTTCCAAAAAAAACACTAAAAAACGTGAAAAATAACTTTAATTATGGAAGTCGGTAGCAAAAACCGAAAATACAAAACCAAAGACACCGCGACTTCCAAATTCAAAGTAATTTTTCACTTTCTAATGTTTTTTTTGGAAGTCGGTTCTTTTTTTTTTTGTAAACACTTAATCGTCTTACACTAACATTTTCTACATTATTTTTTCTCGGTAACTGACTCACAATTTTCACGGGTGTAAAGAGCCTACGGTTTCGTTGAAGATCGGTGACCGCTACATAACGACCGCAGAAACGGCTATTATGAAAATGATGACAGCGGGGTTTGACTTTACGCTGTCAAAAACGCTCTATTGGGAAACACCAATTTTCATACATAACGTTTCAGTGACATAATTCGCCGGTAAATTGCGGACGCTATGTGGCGGTCAACGCTCTTATAGGAAACCGTCGGATAATATATCAACCACTCATTAAACAGTATCCACTCACCGTTTTTCCCGGATGTATCTAATATATATAATATATATAATGTATATAATATATCAAACGTTAAGCAAGTTGTTTGTGCTTTCGCCACGAAGACCCGGGAGAGAGTGGCGTCTGCAAGGGATGATATCGGGTCGGAACACACCCGGAGCGCGCGAAGGAATTTATTTATTAATTTTCGATGAGGATTCCGGGAAAATTCTGAAAATGCTAAGACGAAAAGGAATGTCTAATTAATGAACTTTTTGGGTGTATTTATGTGTTATTTGTTGACTGCGGTGACGACTAATAAAGAAGAACAGAAAAAAAACTTTTTACAAAAATAACGTCTTTAAAAAGAAAACACTAAAACGTGAAAAATTTATTTAATTTCGGAAGTCGGTGTCTTTGGTTTTGTAATTTCGTTTTTTGCCACCGACTTCTGAAATTAAAGTTATTTTTAATTTTTTTGTTGTGGTTCCTACCCCACACAAATTCGTATGTATACCACTACTTGATGTGTAAATAACAGTGACAGGAAATTATTAAAACATCATCAATATAAAATGGAAAAAAATATACGCATTATTAAGGATAACTCAAAAACTACTGGTCAGATATGATCATATTTATATGGAACCACATGAGAAGCACCAACTTTCAAATAAAAAAAGAATCATCAAATTCGGTTCACCTAGAAAAAAGTTCTGAACTAACACACATAAAAGAAAAAAAAAACAGTTGAACTGAACGTAAACGAGGCAAAAGGAGTATGTAAGGATCGTAGCAGGTGGCGTTCAGTAGTTTCTGCCTACCCCCATGGGAAGGTGTGAGTTTATGTATGTATGAGAACCTCCTCCTTTTTTTGAAGTCGGTTAGAAAAGATATATTGCGCCGACCGCAAATAAATTGGAAAAAGGACAAGAGAACGATAATCCACTTTCTAAACTAAAGAGGGAGGCATGGTATAGGTTTTTAGGATTATCATAACACAAATGAATATTTGTAGTTCTAGGAAGGAATTCACTTAATTTAGTATACTAAAATGTTGAACTTGCTGTACTAAATTATTAGATAGTAATAAATAAACAAATCCCACTCACTTTTTATCATTATGCTCAGCGATGGCCGTTTTGCGTGGATGTGACGCATATTTTCCCCCAACTTGTTCTTTTTTGTATTTGTGTGTTTTTATCTGCGTCATGTATACCGCAAATAAACGTATTTTCTTTCTTTCTTTCTATTGGTTGACCTCATCACGTCAACGCCGGCTGTCGCTGTAAACCAGCGCTGGGGCTCTGTCTCGCATAGGGTCGTAGCATTATGCTGAGCGATTGCCGTTTTGCGTGCATGTGACGCGTATTTTCCCCCAACTCGTACTTTATTGTATTTATGTGTTTTTCTCTGCATCATGATTACCGCAAATACACGTATTTGCTTACTTTCTTTCTATTGGTTAACTTCATCCCATCAACGCCAGCTGTCGCTGAAAACCAGCGCTGGGGCTCTGTCTCGCATAGGGTCATAGTATTATGCTGAACGATTGCCGTTTTGCGTGGATGTGACGCATATTTTCCCTCAACTCGTTCTTTTTTGTGTTTGTGTGTTTTTCTCTGCGTCATGTTTACCGCAAATAAACGTATTTTCTTTCTTTCTTTCTATTGCTGATCGGTCCCATTTCATGTCTGGTAAGATTGCCTATTTTCGTTAGTATTGATTAACATCCAGGCCCACAAGCCTGCAGTCTCGACAAATATAACGACAAAAATCGGTCGTTAAGTCTAATCGATGTCAAATTTCTTTAATAGATTTTCAACCTTATTTCGAAAGCATTAGGTTGAACATCTATTAAAGAAATTTGACATCGATACGGCTTAGCGACAGATTTTTGTCGCTATTCATGTCGAGACTGCAGGGCCTCGTATTTTGTGTGATCGTCTGCAGGTTAATTACACAAATTGGAGACAATAATTGAAGATTGTCATAACACAAATTAAACTTCCTTTTGCCTCGTTGTTCTAGTACTTTTGATCTAGTGGTCGCTAACGCTATTGCTAAACATAAGGTCTTGGATTCGATTCCCAGGTCAGGCAAAGTGTTATTGGGTTTTTCCATTAGTAATTTCTCAGTAGCAGCCCGGAGTCTGGGTTTGTGCCCGGTTGATGGCAATAGGCTCGCCCCCTGTTACATGGGACTTAAACATAACTGGCGAAATGTGGGTGTACTATAGGTACACCTCTGCCTAACCCTTCGGGGAATACAGGCGTGGTGTTATAATATAATAAAATAAATAAAAATAAAAATCGTTTATTGGTATTACAATTATAGGTATAAACAAAAATTTGGATTGGATCCTCCTTTTAGGCAAGCATTGCCTGTATTAGGAGAGTCCGCTCTTCAATAGCAAGACGTGTTAGGTATATTAAAAGCAATACATATAAATCTTATGCTAACACTACATTAATTAACATTAACTTAGATTAAATCAAGTGTGTGCATGAGTGGGTGTATATGTGAGTATATGTGTGTGAGTGTATGTGTGAGTATATGTGAGTGAAAGTGTAGCCTGTAGGTGTGACTGAGAGTACATGTGTGTGAGAGTGTGTATGTGTCAAGGTTTCAGAAGTGCTTCGGTATCACTGTAGGTAAGCGTTTGTATCCATTCCATTACAATTTTTTTACTGTCATAGTAGTTTTTGGAAGATTGATTGCGATAAGATCGTCCATTGGATCAACCATTTTGTATGTATCTTGGTTTTTCCTTCTCCTTTTAATAATATTGTGGTGTGTTTTAATCGAAGTATCTATGTTCCTGTACCTACTTCTCAAATCTTCTTCCTCGTTGTGTTGATGGCATGACGGTGTATTAAATTGTGTTGGTCCAAAACTTCGCCACTTCCACGGCATCGTCGGTGGCATTGATATTTCTCAAGTAATCTTCCCTCTCGAAGATATGAGGCTTGTGTTCCAGCAGTGGGAACATTATAGGCTGATTATGCTAAGTAATCTTCCATGATCTGACAGGCTGTTGGAAGGTTTCTAATTCAAGTAATTTACTAATTCAGTTGTAGTTATTAAGTTAGATTCTTTTCAGTGTCCATTTGGATAGAATCCGGTGTGTTAGGGCCTTTTCCATCCCCACAAGTTGTAACGGTTTTATTAACTTTAGGTAACTCACTTTGAGCGAGGTTTAAAGTTTGCTGTTGTTCATTAACCGTAATAGCTTCCTACAGCTGCTCAGTATTGATCCAGTTTTGCGTTTGCGTGTGTGCATGTGTGCATGAGGGCCGGTGTGTGGGTGTGTGGGGGTGTGTGTGTGTGGGTGTGTGTGGGTGTGTGGGAGTGTGTGTGTGGGTGTGTGTGGGTGTATGTGTGGGTGAGTGGGTGTGTGGGTGTGTGTGGGTGTGTGGGTGTGTGTGGGTGGGTGGGTGTGTGCGTGTGTGAGGTTGTGTGTGTGTCTGATAAATGATTTAAGGTCTGTAGTCAATTGCTTCCGGTTACACTGGAAACCGACCCAAACATATTTGAAAAACGCAAATGTTGATGATGATGAAGTATAAAATACTTAATTAACCTTCGACTGTTTTGTTCACAGGAAACACAGGTCCATCTATTTTAATGACTTGACTGTATGTCCCACTGTTAAGTTTTTTTTTTCTCCTTTCAAAACCTCTTCATCTTATGTGCCGGCCCACTCCTTCTCTCAAAAAGGAGGCCTGTGTGAGTCCCAGCAGTGGGCACGCTATTCGCTGATGATGCATCACTGTGGGCTTCATTCACGATAATGTGTGCATACAAACCTATGTCAAGGAAAGCGATCTATCTAAATAATTAAATTGGTAATATTATTCAATTAATTTAGATCGATAATTTGTATTAAGTATCTGCAAAAATAAAGAAGTTCCTCTATTTTTGTTGTTTTGTAAACGAAATGTTTAATAATTAATAAATCTTTCCTCCCAGTGTATCTCCTACCTTCAAGATGTCGTCACGGAGTAATCCGAGGCCACTAAACGTTATTTAATTTGACACCCAACGAGTCACGACATTTATAACACCGTGCCGGAGTCGTCTCGTCGCCGTTTACTGAGTAGGGCCGTTTGACTAATAGGACGTCCGAAGAACGTTTGGCTAATTGACCGAGCGAGCGCGAAGTTTCTCCGTTTCAACTTGGGCAAAAATGCTTTCATATGTCCGGATGTCCGGCTGTTCTCCTTTACAGGTCGCATTTCTCAATCGATTCTCGTGAAATTTTGTGAGCAGGTTCGTTAATTATATGGATTTTTTTTGTCGGTTCAGTTTTTCGATAGTTTTCAAAATGGCGGAGATATGGGGGTTGAAAACGTAACAAACAATATTTCAGCTATTTTGCGCTTTTTGTTTTAAGGTACGAGGTGAACATTTATTCCGATTTAAGCTTTGCAAAGATCGACTCGCGAGGTCTACAGCTCACAGAGCCACTAGTAGAGTATTACTTATATAGGTTGAGTTAACTCCATGATTGCTGACACATGCGTGCACTGACTGGACAGGTCCACTCAAATCTGTACGGTTCTTTCCTCAAAATGCCATCTCAGACATTAATTTGCATGGTCCTCATTATGACCTGACCAAGATTATGTCTGGACTTTAAAAGAGACTGTGACTTCTGAGTATGTTTCGGTCTTTCTTCTCAGAGTAGTCAGATAGGAAACGCAGAACTCATCTAGTTTTAAAACATAAGTTATTTTTGACGTTTAAAAGTGTTGTTTGTACCAATTTACAGAAATACCAGCACCCTAATTGCGTAACACACTATCAATCACAATCTGATTCATTTTGAAGCCTATTGCTAATACATTGCTTCATATGTTCGAAAAGTTTGTCTGCTCAACAACGTAAATAACGCAATGAATGTTGTTGAGCTGTCAAAATGAAAGCCATTGCTACTGATAGTGTGTTACACAATAACCCCGCTGGGCTTGGTGCAGTGGTGATTGTGGTTGGTAGTGTGTTACGCAATAAGGGTGCAGGTTTAGTGATTGCGATGTTAGAGCGTAATGTATCTTCTCATTTTCCTTTATATGACGCATATTTTCCCCCAACTCGTGCTTTTTTGTGTTTGTGTGTTTTTTCTTTGCGTCATGTTTGCCGCAAATAAATGTATTTTCCTTTTTTTTCCTTTTCTTTTTTTTAAGTTTATCTAAGTTGTTAAGTAATAATACTCTCTGGAGCCCTGACCGCCGGTAGCTTGGACCCTGTTCCCGATACCGGTGGGCCACTATTTTTATATTTTTAAATGTTTTTATATTCTAATATTTAAAAATATAATTTATATGTATACAGGGTGTCCCGTAAATAATGGATCAAACGTAACAGGAAGCTAGCTCACTTGATTGCCAACAACTAATTTGAATAGTTTAAAAAAAACCGCAATAATATATTTTTTTTATTGAAGACATAATTTTTCTCGAATTTCACCATTTTTTTTACCAGAATTCCGTTTTTTTAATGCTATCGCTGCAAATGATAACATTTTTAGGTATGATTTTTGTTAAACATTTCTGAATAGCTTAATAATGTAATAGGATACCATTTTTATAAATAAAGTTTAATTTGCCTTAGAAAAAAAAAACTTAAATTGAAAAGATTTTTTTTCACCGTGAAAAGACCAAAATGGAAAATAATAAAAAACTTTTCAAATTAGTTGTTGGAAATCAGGTGAGCTGACTACCCGTTACGTTTGATCCATTATTTACGGGACACCCTGTATATCTAAGAAATAAAGGAAATAATAATAAAAATATTTTATTTCTCTTCCATTAAAATAAAAGCAAATGAAAATTAATACTTACAATATAAAAACGGATCATAGGATGAAGAGGTAAGGAAGACATTCAACGCAGGTAAGCGAGATAGCAACATGTAATAAATGTCGTCTCGGATCCGTGTCGTAAACCAAAAAACAATTCGGATGAGTCTGTGTTTATGAATTATGGACATCTCATAGTGCTACTATTTGCCTATAGGCTCTGTTCCTATATCTTACGAACTTTTATAAGTTAAATCAACGATTTGTTACCTCTTTATCGACACAAAATTTATAAAGACAATCCTATGTCAATTTGCGATCCTTTTTCCAATTACGTTGGTGTCAGCTTCCTGTCTAACCGGATGCAGCTGAGTACCAGTATTTTGAAGTCAAAGTCAAATCATTTATTTCAAATAGGCACAGAAATAAAATTCAAAATCTCCAAACGCCTGTTTGACACTTCCCGTGACCCAAGGGCTGGCTTTTACCTTGGCCAGAGTTTAAGCATTGCCATACAACGTGGCAATACCGCCAGTCTCTTGGGTACATTACCAGTCGACAGCGATGTGGAGGAATTTTTCGACGCCATTTTTTAGTTGGTTAATAGTTTTAGTTAGGTTAGGTTATTATATTTTAATTGTAAATACTGTTGTAATTTAAAACTTAAACTAAATCAATAAAGTATATAGTTTATAGAATGTCAATAAAGTCTAGTAGAGAACAAAAAAATAAGTAGGCACATAGAAGGCACTTTTGAACGTCAAAATTTACAAGATAATAGAATTTGTTCTAGTTGCCCCTTCCAAAAGGTAGTTTTGTATGGAGAAGAATGGGTAAGAAACTCCACCGTTACTGTTTTAAAATGTTTTACAATATTATGTATACATTAATTATTTAATTATACTAGCGACCCGCCCCGGCTTCGCCCGGGTAGCAAAGCATAATATAATATAGCCTATGTCACCCGGAGATAGTGTAGCTTCCCAACAGTGAAAGAAGTTTTGAAATCGGTTCAGTAGTTTCGGAGCCTATTCAATACAAACAAACAATGATATCTTTTCTCTTTATAATATTATTTCACTGTATTTCGTTTATTACTAAATAAATTTAGGTTATACCTTAGCCTCAGCAACACGTGGTGGTTATGCTATTAAATTGTAGCTTATATGAAACGTTTGTATTTTTAACATAGCGCCACCTATTGAATACTTACTCAATCAAGTCAACAGATATCGCCATCTGTTAGAATCGTTTAGAGCTAACAGATAATTGTGACTGTCAAATAATAGACAAATAATTTGCAATAAAATAATATTGCGACTATAAATTGAGATGTAAGCTATCATATCTTTCAAGTTGGATCAAATTGCACACGGTGTGCAAATCAAATTTAAAATCGGTTCAGCAGTTTAGGAGTCCATCGCGGACAAACAACGTGACACGTAATTTTTATATATATAAAAATTACGTGTCACGTTATTTGTCCGCTAAAATTACTATACCACAATAGGTTAAAAGAATTAAATATATAATATACTGACTGAATTTACAAACCTTCACGATAAATCAGTGTACGGAGTTAACTACTATAGCCCGTACAATAATATATTAGCTTTCAATCACCTCGTGTCGTTACAAATAAACTGCTAACACGAGGTAGAAGTTTACTGCGAAAGAAATTATGTTCATACGCAGTAACTTTGAGGATACTGCTTACTACAAATGAAGACTGCGTACTCTTTACTGTATAGACAGGGAAATTATTTGTGACACAAATTAACACCCTACTAGTTCGACCAACTTAACTGTGCAATTATTCGTGGCGCTGTTCGGCAACAAAAATACAAAAGATAAACAAAACCGATCTTATGTCCCATTCAAAATGTTAGTTCCAAAAACGTCCGTTGCACAGATAAGTTGGTCAAAATGTACGTCAATTTGCCGTGGATGAATCGACGAGACGATACTGTTCTGCTCATTCACTGAATTTATGTGTTGCGAGTCCGATGAGTCTACTGTGCAGGGGTAGACGGTCTGTCTAGTTTATTCTTTTTACTTTTAATTAATAACATTAGTTATAAGCAAAATTCTTGTTACTAACAACCTTGCCTCGCCTATGGACTTTTTTGTGTGAAATAAATTATTATAATTTTGTTTTTTTTTATAGCCTTTTCGACTGTATGTTTGTATTTAAATTGGAAAATTATTTTTGATTTTATGCATTTTGTTTTTCCTTCTACTCTTACACACATTGTCTACATCTCTTTAATATACTCTCCTAACGCAGGTATGCTGGAACAGATTTCTTTGCAAATAAGCATCACCTTTGTACGTATTTTTTCTGTTCTTTTCTTCTTGTCTGTTTATATGTGTGTACATAAATGATTAAATAAATAAATAAAACTGGAAATCCTAACCCATTTATATGCAACTGGAGAATCAGTTGAAAACTAGGTCGCCGCATTCACCAACTAAGATTCTGAAATCAAGACCAAACAACAAATAAATATACTACATTACGGATTGGGCAACTTGCCAAACCGTACCTAATGTAATAATAAAACTTATTTATCTATTAATTTAATAGTTACTGATTCCCTCCTTATAAATTTATCTTTTTTCTATTTTCGTATCGATATAAGCTTTGTGTCTGAATTTATTTCTAAATATATGACGGAGAAGGTCCGTCTCTCTCGTTATTATCAGCCATATTTTAACTACTGTGGGCGTACTGTGGGAAATGTTGGTTATTGCGCAATAGAAAAACCGTTTACAGTTCAAATCAAATTATAATTTACGATCAAATTAATCACACTAGCGAATCACACACGATACAACTATACAGAACGCGCGACAGTTTCTAAACGTGTTCACTGCTTAGCCGCCAATAACAAACTCTGCTTTAACCCTGGTCAAGCGTTATGTTATAGACTGTGTCGAGCGCCACCTGGTGGCGCTGGCGTCTCGGTTAGTCAAAATCAAACGACTTATTTAACGTATTTCCGACGTATATTTCTTTATATTCCGAGTTTATTTCGGTCTTTCTTCTCAGAGTAGTCAGTTACCAACACCGAACTCATACAGTTTCAAAACATTATTTTATTTTGACGTGTAAAAGTGTTGTTTTCAACTAATTTACAGAAATAAATATCATTTATCATTCATATCCATACTAATATTATAAATTCGAAAGTCACGCTGGCTGTCTGTATGCTACCTTTTCACGCCTAAACCACAGAACGGATATCGATAAAATTTGGTAAGGAGATAGATGGCATCCTGGGGAAGGACAGGCTATTTGTTGGCTCAAAAATAATCCTAGAGGGTGTATGATATAAGGGATGAAAGTTTGTCTGGCAAACCCAGCATTTCTTAAGGGGACTACAGGACTTAAACGCAAGTTTTGTATATGATCCGTTACAGGAAACAAAATCAGAAAAATATCTGATATTCTTCAGGATATATGCTAGTTAGATAGTGTATTGAAAATATAATAGAACTAATTTAATACGATAGAAAAAATACACGAAGATACCTCTAAAAAATTCTTTTAACTATTAAAAACCACACCAATATACATACAATCATTCTGCTTTTTTGTCAGATTATTCTACAAGCAACATATTAACGTAATAGTGTTTTAAATTTTTTGTCCAATCAATAGATTTTTTTGTAAATAGATAATTGCTTCGTATTTTGAAATAAATTACCAGAGTTGTGTCATCGCGCTTCTCTCTCTTTTCTATGCAGTCCGACAGTGACCGCGTTTAGCTGTTGACAGCCTCTTAAGTTACGGGTACTTATTAAAATTCAAATTTATGACTGAGAAATGAAGAATTACGTGTTTCAGCGTGTTTGAAAAATCATCCCCCAATGGGGTAAAATAGGAGATGATTTTGATATTAACATTTAATATTGCTTTTTTTGTATACTGCTTTTCAAGAGATAATACAATAAAGGTAAAAAGTTTGTTGGTTTTTTTGAACTCGCTCATGTCGGGAACTACCGGTCGGATATGAAAAATTGTTTTTCCATTCGATAGACCAATTCTTGAGGAATGTTATAGGCTATTTAGCATTCTGCTACGACCATAAGGAGTCGAGCAAAAAGAAAAAACGCTAAGCGAAAAGGAAGTAATAGTGCCGGCGGGCGATGCGATGCGACGCAGAGGCTCGTGGACATAGGGAGTTTTATAAAAATATACATACATGCATACATAAACTCACGCCTTCTTTCCATGGGGGTAGGCAGAAACTACAGAACGCCACCTGCTACGATCCTTACATACTCCTTTTGCCTCGTTTACGTTCATACATCTGGTCATACACGCACGCCGGTTGCGAGTACTACGCACCTGACCTTTCTGAAGAACATCACCAATAAAGTCACTATATGTCCTCCTAGGGCGACTCCTCCCGGCGTTTCCACTCACATCTGCCTTGTAAATACATTTTGTTAGTCGCCCTTCATTCATCCTCTCAACATGACCAAACCATCGAAGCATACTCTTTTCAATTTTTGTCACTACATCTTCTTTTATACCGCACCGTTGCCGTTTATAAAAATGTGGCTGTTATTTTAATATATTGTGTATCTTACAACTTACCACGCGAACGAAGTCGCGGGCAGAAGCTACGAGGTAATTGCGTAACACACTAACAGTAGGAATGGCTTCCATTTTGACAGTTCAACAACATTCATTGCGTTATTTACGTTGTTGAGCTAACAAATTTTTCGAACATATGAAGCAATGGATTAGTAATAGGCTTCAAAATGATTCAGATTGTGATTGATAGTGTGTTACGCAATAAACTTTCGGGAACTTACATAAAAAATAACCTTATGAAAGTACCTCTATTATTTCAAGCCAAAAAACTTGCATAAGTTAACAGCTGTATGTTGATTCAGCTAAAATCAAAATATTTAGTTCGATATGTACCTAAGTATATAATATATATTTATAAAAAACAAAAGTTCGTTGTCTCGCTAAAATCTTTGTTCTCAAATGGTATACAAAGAGAGACGCAAGGTGTTTCGCGGGGTAGGGTGGGAGGGACTGTGGCTGTCCGAGTGAATTTTGTGGTTATTTTTAACCGACTTCAAAAACAGGAGGAGTTTGTTACCTCAGAACTTTTCTCTGGGTGAACCGATTTTGATGATTATTTTTTTATTTGAAAGATGGTGCTTCTCATGTGGTCCCATATAAAGATCTGGCTAGTAGTTTTTGAGTTATTCTTAATAATGCGTATTTTAAGAACTTCCTGTCACTGTTATTTATATTGCAAGTAGTGGTACACGACTTTGTCTGGGGTAGGTACCACAGTTTTTTTTTCTTTATTTAATTTAGGGTCTATAGGTATAAAATACATGACAGTCCCATCGTACCTGGTACCACGGTTAAAAAGTGAAAAACAAAAAAGTTTAAAAAAAAAAAAGCCACGACTTCCAAAAAAAGCACTACAAAGTGAAAAATTACTTTAATTTTGGAAGTCTATGTCTTGTATCGAAAGTTTTATTGAAGGTTGACAATCTGTGTATTAGTGTGTCATGGTGGCTCAAGGTTACGGAACCGTTTATAAATCTAAGATAACTAGTTACCTCCTACTTAAAGTGGAAGGAAGCATCACTGAGAAACCTAGACTTACTGGTCTGAAATCGCAACACGCATCGCCTTGGTAATCGAAGTTTCCCATCTGCGTATGAGAACCTGCTTTTTCTCGTATACGGATAGGACAAAATTCATATCTTCTATACAAACATACAATACGTACACTCATATAAATAAATAAAATTGAATTGTCTATTTTTAGTGTCAAAATAATAACAATAAAAAAAAAAAAATTTTTTTTTGTTACTCGTATAAATCTGGATCTAACAAAAATATGAGGTTCATTTGTGCTCTAAAATATGCAGCATAAGAGACACCATAGATGCTTATTACATCATTTTAGCGTATCATGCTTAGTTAATGAGTCATTGTTTTTCCACATATCCGTATGAAAATATGACGATATTCAAGAAAAAAATACTCAAAAACTAGACGTGTTAGCTTAATGGGAATACAAAATCTTGCATCTAAATGATTATATTTCTACAAGCTTTTTTAACAAAAATGTGATTTCTGAAAAATGGGGTTCTTAAAACACTGCAACGTGATGTGTGCGTCATCTGCTCGGATCGGTTTGCAGTAGCACACCGATTGTGTGTGTGAGATTTAAGTTTTAGGCAGTTCAATATTGACATTAGGTATAATACTCACCCTTAAATCGTAATATAATTTTCTACGTCTTGAAAATATGGAAACACATTTCTGTTTCTAATTTTACGCAGTCAGCTAATAATAAAAATGTATTAATAAACTGAAGTATCGACCCAATTTCAATCTTATTTCCATTACATACGTCAATACAGTTCAAAGATCAAAACTGAATGGACGATAACTGTCCCCATCCACCCTAAGTCGCCGGACTCTACGCACTTCGTATTTGGCAAGCTGCCATTTTGGAAAACCTCCAGAATTCGTTTATACGTCTCGACAACAGTTCAATATCGTCTATTTCTCTGTACGGACGTCGTTATAGTAGTAAAATAACAAAACAAACGAATAATAAAGCAATATTTATTGATTAACAATAGATTTTGAGGTTATAATTTGTAGTTTGACAGGTGACAGCGCGGGAAATTTCGCGCCTTTTTCTCGGCGAGACAAAAGTCATTGTGTTGCTATTCCTCTGTGGATTTTATTTTCGTCGGCAGGTGGTGAAAAGGTAAGAATTTTTGGCTGTTTCTAGTGTAATAATGTAATTTTGAGTGTGATGTAATATTACAGGTGCTATTTTAAATAAATCATTATTTTAGTTTTGTCCAGTGAGCTAGTATTTGTGTTGGTCTGTGAGCTTTTGTCTCTGTGGTCAATTACCTTTGTTACTCATTATGATCTAATGAATAAAAAAATCTGTTAATAGACAACTATTGAAAAAAAAAAAGTGCAATGTTCTGCAATGGCTTTCTTTAAAACGAAAAAAAAAAATTTTTTTTTACCGTCTTGTTGATCACAGGAATCCATTCACCGGGAAAATTATGAATTTATCGTGTTTAGATTTTCGTGGGCAATTTACTTGTTTATTTTTGTACTTTTCTAAATTGGCAGTAGGTATACTTTATGGTTTAAATAGGCCGAATGATTAGTTGTTATTGCCAATATTAAAATACAAATCCAAATGTAATTGACCTATCATCCGCTAGAGGTCAGTATCTGTTTATGGTCATCAATTTTGTTGCTGCATAAAATGGCGACTTGGCTACGTTTTAACGTTTATCATTCCATCTATAAACAATAGGAACATTAATCAAAGGTGGGAAGAGATTAATTTAATCTATTAAGAGACACACATTACATCAGACGCTTTTTAATAGATCGTCTGTTAGTTTGGGCACAATTGGGTTGTGCAAGTCAGATAGGCAGTCGCTCCATACTGGTATTCAGCTGCATCTGGTTAGACTAAAAGCCGATCCCAGTGTAGTTGGTGAACGACTCGGCAGATGATGTCAGGTTGGTAGATGTCACATGTTTTCGAATTTTGCTGGTTTTCTCACGATGTTTTCCTTCACCGTTTTGAGAGCAGTGCTGATGAAATAATTTACACAAAGTAAAGCGCCAAACTCAGTTCGAACTCGTAAGTCGTGGTCGTTATCACTGGGCCTTCTCTGCTCCAAGGAGGGACATAAGTATCAGACGCTTTTAAATAGATTGTCTTCTGTAGTATAACAAACAAGCTGAAGGCCCAAATGGCTACAGAAGCATCGCAATGTGTTGCCCTCCTAGACACAAAGAAAAAGTTGAAACGTGAAATGTATTTATTATCTTCTCTTCTTGGCCGCGTACTTTATAACTGAAGGTCGTGTCCGTGAAAGGCCTTCGTGGCTTTATTTATTTATTAAAACTTTATGCACAAGTAAAAAAAACTGTACAAAGGCGGACTTTATGTCTGAGGCATTTTCTACCAGTCAACCTTAGGGTGATGAAGACTAAATATGGCAGGTGCAATATACGGGATAGATAGCTCGGAAATAACTTTAAAATACAGGAATAAATACAAATACATACATACATATATTAAACAAAATAAACTTTGTCAGGAGAAATAACGATCGATAGAGGAGAAAAAGAATCCAGCAAATTAGCGTTGGGATGTTTCGGCCTACTTCTGACGGATATGCTCACGTGCCTTCATTTTAAAAGATAACCGACGGTGCCATCCTGATGTCCTTTATGTGCGATGTTCTTCTCTACTTCGTTCAGTTCTCGGCTTCTCTCAGGGCGGTCGTAACAGAGAGTCTAGTGAGGACGGTTACTTGGTCTCTACCAGCGGTTAGGTGACCGGCCGCGAGGTCTTTTCCCGTCTACCTTGCCGATCACCACAAACTTTTCAAGGTTATCTGGTTCCCGACAGGCAATCTGACCAAAGTAACCGAGAATCCGTTGGTAACAGATCGTGGATAGTCCTATCTCTTATGCGGCGTTGTTCGAAGATAGATTTCTTCGTCCTCTTGGTGGTCCAAGGTATACGGAGCATTCTTCGTCAACACCACATCTCAGGAACTTCTATTATTTGCCGTTCTATTGCCCAAATCTTCCACGGCTTGGAGCCAGCAAAACCAGTGTCAGGTATTGTCTCATCTTGGTGACATTGAAGACCTTTCTGTGCAGCCAAATACATGTCAGCTTACTCATCGCAGCTTTGGCCCTTTGAGTTCATCTTAATCTCCCTTTCGCTTCCTCCCTGGTCGGTAAGTAGCGATCCGAGGTATATAAACTCGCTGACAAATTCTAGATCTGCGAATTCTCCCGTTTTGGAGAGTTGGCCGGTTCTGTCGATGAGCATGACTTTTGTCTTCGACTTATTGATAGTGAATCCAACCAGCGCGGTAATTACGTAACAAACTAACAGTAGGAATGGGTTTCATTTTGACAGTTCAACAACATTCATTGCGTTATTTACGTTGGTGAGCAGATTTTTTTTTCGAATATATGAAGCAATGGCTTAGCAATAGGCTTCAAAATGATTCAGATTGTGATAGATAGTGTGGTACGCAATTAGGGTGCTGGTTTCCTACACGATGTTTTCCTTCACTGTTTTATATCGCGTTGGTAATAAATTTGTTAGGATGGCTATAAGTTTAGGGGTAGATCAAAGAAACGATAGATGGACTGTGTGAAAGATGATATGGATAGAAATGAGGTGACTACCGAGAAGAAGACTAAAAGAAAAGTATGGAAGGAAAAGAACAACAAATAAATTGGTATAATGATAATGAATAAATGAGTTAGGACTTCGGATGCCACCATTTTGATGACGTCAAGTATTCTTATTATATAACTAACTTTTGCCCGCTGCTTCGCTCGCGTTGATTTAGAATTTGACAATCAATTCGGGTTGTTCGGGGAATTATAGTTAGGAGGATGAAAAACCGGTCTATCGACACTCTTAGACTCACAAAATGTAATAGGTACTTAAATAAAAAAAAATCGCTTAACACACTACTAAACTTTCTATAATAATATAATTCAATCATGATTCGAAAGACACGTGGCGCCATCTATTATCATAAGAACGTTATTGTTGTTTTCCTCGGGAACAGTACTTTTTTCGAGATGAAAGGTACCCTATGTCCGTTTCTGTACCCCTGACAACGTATATGCAAAATATCAGGATGATTGGTTCCGTGGTTTAGGCGTGAAAAGGTAACAAACAAACTTATACACATAAACAATATTAGTTAGGATACTTGGCAGAATTTAATTATAATAATTATGATTTATTGAAAACGGTCTGGATGAAAATAAACGCTTAAGTTCTGTGCTTGTAAATATTTGCGTTCGGTTTTAAGCCGTGAATTCCTTTAGAAAGTCGGATGCCTAAAATTAGAATAAGCAGTTTTAAGTATGTAGGATCTTAGCCTGTATTATTTAATCATACACTTATAACATCACTCCTGTAATCCCCGAAAGGGTTAGGCAGAGGTGTACCTATAGTACACACACATTTCGCCAGTTATGTTTAAGTCCCATGTAATAGGTGATGAGCCTTTGCAACCAACAGGGCACAAATCCAGACTCTGAGCTGCCGCTGAGAAATTCCTGATGGAAAAAACACTTTGCCCGACCTGGGAATCGAAGCTAGGACTTCGTGCTCAGCAGTAGCACTTGGGACCACTAAACCAACGAGGCTTTCTGTTTAATCTTACGTTCCAGCCAAAACTATACTTTAATTAGTAGGTACCTATTATTTTATTTCTTTAAGGCGGAACCTCCAGGGTAGCCCGCGAAATTCAAATTTTCTTACGTTTTTTGCAATTTGAAGGTCAATGTCAGGTTGTATGTTGATTAAAATATGATTCGCGGCCGTAACAAATATGGTTTTAAAGAATAAGAATCATTAGAATCAGCAATACATCTCTCTGAGTTCATATAACTGTAGTGAATGACTATTTCATGACGCCAATTCTAACTTAAGGAGTTGTATTGCTGATTCTAATGATTATAATTCTGTAAAGCCAAATTGTTACGGTCGAAAATCATATTTTAATTAAAATACAACCCGACATTGACCTTCAAATTGCAAAAAACGTAAGAAAATTTGAATTTCGCGGGCTATCCTTGCGCTTCCTCCTTAAGGTGAATCCTCAGCTGTAGCCCGCCAAATTCAAATTTTCTTTGGTTTTTTGCAAATTGCAGCTCTGTTTTACGTCGTTTGTTGATCAAAATACGATTCGCGACTGTAGGAATGATAACATTTACTGAATAATAATCATCAATTTCCTATCAATCAACAAACTTTGGAAAGAAAATTTGAATTTTGCGGGCTATAGATGAGGATTCACATTAAAACTTATCAAAACCCGCATAAAAAATCCTCCGTTTGAGGAAGCCAGCTATGGTAATCTCGAACACCCACCGACTAGTTTCCTGGCAGTCAAATACCAATGAACGTGCAGGGTTACCTAAAGATTACAATATTGCAAGATATTTAGTAAAATGTAAATTACTGGAAGCAATAAATCACAGAAAATAACTCTATTTTGCTGCTAGCACGAACGGAAATAACACAATTACGAACTACTTTCTGAATATCTTTTCGAACTTTGCTGGATTGTTGAATCAAAATTTAGATTTAATATATTTCAAAGGGAGTTCCCTAATATCTTTCAGAATGTTGTTAAAGATTTTAACTGCTGTGATAAAACAATTTTTATGGCATAATGTACTTTGGTGTCCCACAGCATTCTTAGTCTCGTTAGGTCTCTACGGATACCTATATTTTGATTCATGTCGCATGCCATAAAAAATTTGATTGTTCTTTGACAAAAAACCTAGCTTGCATTATACATTATAAAGTCCTGTTAAGGTTCTAGCAGCTTCAAATACATATGGTATACCTATGTTTGATAATTGATTTTATTTCTGCAAGTTTGTACACAGACGTTTTACATGTCAATCATATTTTAAAAACTAGATCAGGTCGGCGTTTCCTATCTGACTACTCTGAGAAGAAAGGCCGAAAGAAACTCAGAGGTCTCTTTAAAAGTCTAGACACAATCGTGGTCAGATTGTGAGGACCATGTAGATTATTGTCTGAAATGGTCTTTTGAGGAAAGAACCACACAGATACGAGTAATTGAGTGGACCTGTCCAGTCAGTGCAAGCATTTGTCAGTAATCGTGTAGCTTAACTCAGAACTTAAGGAGAAATAAGAAATAGGTACTTTTGTAATAAATTGTACAATTTGTCCCTATTGCAGGAACTGTTTTCAAATTATTTTCAGAAAAGCCATCAGCTTTAGCATTCCAATGAATTCTGGCTTAGGTCAACCTACTCCAAATGTTAATTAAGCAATAAGTAATTAGGCAGTCTGTATTGGTTGGAATTTCCGCCTAGGCTTAGAAGTAATTGCTAGAATTTCGTCTAAAGTCAATCGATCAATCTGCCTTAGCCTTTAAGCAACTATGTTGGGGTCGGCTTCCAGTCTTACCGATGCAGTAAATACCAGTATTTTACATTAGGCGACTGCCTATCTGACCGCCAAAGTCGATAAGATTTAGTCTGTAGAGGTATGAGGAACAGGGTGTAAAGTTCACTCATACCTCCGTAGAAAAGGGAGGATCCTCCGACCAGACGGGTGTCGTGTCTCGTGGGAATCTGCCCGACGGTTGATATCGGGTCGTTGTTTATATGCTAGTTGCGCGGTAAACTCTGCTTGCGCGATGTAGGATTTTGCGTGACTTCTGTGTGATGCGTAGCTCGCATGTGGCGTTGTAGATGCCGCTACAAGTCCAAAGTTTATAACTACATTGAGTTTCTGAAATAAAACAAACGCTCCCCTCAAATTCCGCACTTATTTGTGTGTGCTATATGTCTCTGCTTCACAAAAACAAGCCCAGAAAGTACATATTCGGAAGATATTTTGGCACTTTCGCTTATACGCACAATATGCGCATATCGGGGTCATTGCCGAGGCCAGAGATATTAAACGCGCTAAATATAGCCGCCATCTTGTTTTTTATTTTGCCGCCATTTGGTGCGACGGAATTATGGACACTTCGTTATTTTAATACGCATTAAATTGGTACTTATATTTAACGATATTGAAAATATTTTGGCGTCTTTTTATGTTGTTATATTTTGGGTCAACAAACTGATTAATCTTTAAGCTTCACAAGGCAGACAACAATTGAGTGATCCCAAGTTTCTATGATGACAGATTCAATTGTTTCTGTAAACAAATCTCATTAACTTATCATACTACTTAATATGATTAGTGTCGATCAGACACTAATCTGCATGGTCCTCACATGATCTGACCAAGATTATGTCTGTACTTTATGAGATACTGTGACCTGTGAGTATGCTGCGGCGTTTCTGCTCAGAGTTGGATAGGAAATACCAACCATATGCTTGACGTGTTTGTTCTACAAAACAGAAATAAAATCATTTATCATTGGTATCTTATAGAAACAAACAAAATAACAACAGGCTGAAGTGTCAACTGCTAAGTATTTACAAAATTTGACACGAGATATGACAAAACATTAATTTAGAAGCCGGTAGTATATACATAATTGATTCAATAAGTTGTTGATGTAATAGTTGACACAGTCACAATTTCATTCAATCCATCACTCATCACATTAACCGACTGACTATAAATACACCTTATCACGACTGATTAAAATCAAACAATAAATCACGTAGGTACGACAGTCTCAATGAACTAAAATCAATTGAATAAAATAAATCAATTCTTTGACGTGTGAACGCACTAGCAAGGTCTCGTCGTGCGGTGTAGCTGTCAAACACAAACGGTTGCTATAGCAACGCGCGCATGATTGGCAGAGAGATCAGATAGACGACGTCGGCGATAACCTTGCGTTGGCGTCATATAAAATTATTATAGTACGTCAAAATGTAATTTAAGCGCGACTTTTATTGCTATGGTGTGTTGTTTATTTGTTTATTATGTAGTAAAGACGCCTGTCTGGCACCGTCACAAATATTACCACTTCCGATTCGTGAAAAATACTTTTCCCACGACGACTTTTAAAGATGGCTTTAGTTTGTTTGGATGAAAAAGAAAAGGTTTTTAACATACTATCATGTAGGTTAGAGAAAGGAAACTCATCGCCTCTATTATGTTGTAAAATGACGTTTAAAAATTTCTCTGAGGCTTTATACAAAAATTCATACTCCATACTATTATTACAAATGCGAAAGTCTGTCCGTCTGTTATCATTTCACGCCTAAAGAACTGAATCAATCGTTCTGAAATTTGACAAATAGGTAGCCAGGAGGACATAGGCTACTTTTCATCCTGCGGGGTAATTGTGTAACACACTAACAGTAGGAATAGCTTTCATTTTGACAGTTCAACAACATTCATTGCATTATTTACGTTGTTGAGCAGACAAATTTTTCGAACATATGAAGCAAAGGTTTAGGAATAGGCTTCAAAATGATTCAGATTGTGATAGATAGTGTGTTACGCAATTAGGGTGCTGGTATTTTGTACAAAAAATGATGAAACACAAAATACACGCAAACGAAGTCGTGGGCAACAACTTTAATATCAAATAGTTTCATTTTTTACATTACCGAAGTCTTGCTTGATAAATCACTAGACGAAGAATGATAGCTTTTCAGTTAGAAATCTTTCCGTGATGTTCAAAAATTGGAAATCTGCCCAGTAATGGTAAAAGTGTCTCACATGAATCCGGGATCTGTTATATCAGTCATTGGAGTACAGTGAGTGTTGGAAAGTGCATCTCTGCCAATCCCTATGGTTTTAATAGAAACTTAGAAAAGTGGGACAGTTACCTTTAAGAAAAATGTCGTGGTCGCATGTAGAAATTCCATGGACATGTAGAAGTAAGTATTTACCGAGACACCGAGCTGTTTCTTTTAAGGGAATCTGCACCCTTATTACGTAACACACTATCAATCACTAAACTGAATCATTTTGAAGCCTTTTCCTAATCCATTGCTTCATATGTTCGAAAAATGTGTCTGCCCACTAACGTAAATATCGCAATGAATGTTGTTGAACTGTCAAAATGAAATCCATTCTTACTGTTAGTGTGTTACGTAATTACCCCACTGTTTGATTTATGAACGTCATAGACCTAATTTATGGCTAATTCCATTAATAATAAGTACCTCTACCTACCTATTTATACCATGCATGAATGCATGCATGGCTAACCTATCGGACTTTGAGGCACATCATTATCTGACTGCCTTTTCCCAAATATGTCGGGGTCAGCTTCCAGTCTAACCGAATGCAGCTAAATACCAGTATTTCACATGGAATGACTGCCTATTTGACCTCCTCCATAACCCAGTTACTTGGTTATTCGATATAACCATGGTATAATAATATACTTCGCCAGGTATAGCATTCCGAGACACAGTGGTCACGTGGGAGACACAAGCCTACGTCATCACCGCTGTGTTACCAATAGTGTGTAATAATAACTCGCCAACCGCCTTTATTACCTGTGCGAATCCGATAAAATAATCTGGTTTTAACTAACAATTACGTTGGTATATGTATTGAATTGTTTCGTTTGATTAGGAAAACGAAACGACAAATTAAATGCTTTATATATATTTTTTAACAGAATTGTGACTGAAAATGTTTCCATAATACGTGTTTTGTTGCAATAAAGTGGCAACTGGATAGTGACGTAACCATGTGCCAGTCTCGGAATGCCAGACCTTGTTTTTTTTGACCATGGATATAACCAAGTAAAACTGGTTGTCAGACTTTCGGGCTTCTGACTACCCGTAACGACTGTCAAAAATCTACGAATGACAGCCGCGACCAACAGCTTAACGTGCTTTCCGTGGCACGCAGGGGTCTCGATATGTAATGGATGGTCACCCATCCATGGACTGGCCTCGGAAAATCGACCTGTGTCGCTATTATTATATTGCCACGAACTCCTCGGCTCGTTAAACATTAAAAGCAGATCACAAGCATACCAATATTTATCATACCATTGGTCTCGGGCTTACAAACGTGATACCAAGATTTTTTCACTAATTTTATTCTGTAATATATAATATTACTAGCGACCCGCCCCGGCTTCGCCCGGGTAGCAAAGCATAATATAATATAGCCTATGTCACCCGGAGATAGTGTAGCTTCCCAATAGTGAAAGAATTTTTTGAAATCGGTTCTGTAGTTTCGGAGCCTATCCAATACAAACAAACAATCATATCTTTTCTCTTTATTAAATTGTAGCTTATATGAAACGTTTGTATTTTTAACATAGCGCCATCTATTGAATACTTACTCAATCCAGTCAACAGACATCGCCATCTGTTAGAATCGTTTGGAGCTACCAGATAATTGTGACTGTCAAATAATAGACAAATAATTTGCAATAAAATAATATTGCGACTATAAATTGAGATGTAAGTTACCCTATCTTCAAGTTGGATCAAATTGCACACGGTGTGCAAATCTTTAAAATCGGTTCAGTAGTTTAGGAGTCCATCGCGGACAAACAACGTGACACGTTATTTTTATATATATAAAGATATATAAACGGTACAACAATCGTTTGGCTAATACAATTGTGATCATGTCCAAGCAATTTATTATCGGTTTGAAATGACATTGGATAACTGACAAAAATGATCAATTTCATAACTTTCATGATAACATACCTATTGAGGCCCCAGCACGAACGCGCGACGTGAACTGAAAATACAACTTTCCTATAGCTTTTTACTTTATTTTTAATCGACTTTAAAAAAGGTGGAGGTTCTCAATTCGACTGTATTTTCTTTTTTTTATGTGTGTTAGCTCAGAACTTTTTTCTGGGTGAACCGATTTGGATAATTCTTTTTTTCATACCGGGTTCACTCAGTAGTTTTTGAGTTATCCTTAATACTGCGTATTTTTTCCACTTAGTTTATATTGATGTTGTTTTAATAATTCCTGTCACGGTTATTTACATATCAAGTAGTGGTATACGAATGTGTGTGGGGTAGATACCACAACTAAAAAGTGAAAAATAAAATTACACAAATACTTTTAAACTTTTTACAAAAAAAACAACCGACTACCAAAAAAAACACTAAAAATCGTGAAAAATAACTTTAATTTCGGAAGTCGGTGGCCAAAAACGAAAATACAAAACCAAAGACACCGACTTCCGAAATTAAAGTTATTTTTCACGTTTTTTAGTGACACATGCCTACGTCACTATCCAGTTGCCACTTTATTCCAACAAAACACGAATTATGGAAACATTTTCAGTCACCATTCTGTTAAAAAATATATTTATAGCATTTAAATTGTCGTTTCGTTTCTCTAATCAAACGAAACACTTCAATTTATACATATACCAACGTAATTGTTACTTAAAACCTCATTGTTTTATCGGATTCGCACAGGTAATATACGCGGTTGGGGAGTTATTATTACACACTACTGGTAACACAGCGGTGATGACGTAGGCTTGTGTCACCCACGTGACCACTGTGTCTCGGAATGCTATACCTGGCGAAGTATATTATTATACCATGGTAAATATTATGTGCGTGACGAGTACCTATTTCCAATTTTAAAGTCGTTCGAATTTCCGTTACGTTGACAACGCGCGTTCGAGCTAGGCTCATTGTACTATTACTAATTAATAAACTCCTACGCACATTTTGGCTTCCAATTTCATTGCCAAATGAAACATAGATAGCTAGATAATCTTTCATTCACAAAACAAAAGAGTTTTTAATTCATCAACACACACCCACTCGATCATTTACATAACACACAGCACACGTGCAAACGCATACATTTACATAACATAACATCACGCCAGTAAACCCCGGAGGGTAAGGCAGAGGTGTACCTATAGTCCACCAACATTTCGCCAGTTATGTTTATGTCCTATGTAATATGAGAACCTATTGCTATCAACCGGGCACAAATCCAGACTCCGGCCTGCTACTGTCAAATTCCTTAAAGGAAAGCCCAATACTTAAAACTTTGCCCGACCTAGGAATTGAACCCAGAGGACCTAGACAAATGGCATTCGCTTCGGAGCGATTCTATTTTTACAATCGCTTTCGCTTTCGCTAATGTTTCCATCATACAAATTGAAAACTACCGATAAAGCTTGTCAAAAAGTGCCACTTGGCTTCGCATCTCTACGGAAGTAATCGTTCGACGTTGTCGATTCGTTTCATAGAATAGAATGATGTTAACAGTTGATCTATGATCACGTGACATTTCGATAGCTTATGTCAACTCCATAAATTTTTTGGCTTTTCTTATAGCGTCATCGCTAATAGAATGTTACTTTGTCTAGGCCCTCACGACCTCAAACTCAACAGTAGCGTTTGCGACCATTACGCCAAAGAGGCAGTCAAACTCAGCATAAGTACATTTACTGTGACTAAATTAAAAAATCATAATGCTTTTGTACACAAATAAGACTAGGAAAAATCGGCACTTTTTGAAGATCAAAGTTACAATACAACCCAGAAATTACACCATTAATGATTGCTTTTGTTTGTGGTAAGAAATGGCAGAACATACAAATATAAACTCACGCCTTCTTCCCATGGGGGTAGGCGGAAACTACAGAACGCCACCTGCTACGATCCTTACATACTCCTTATGCTTCATTTCATAACAACCTACACAAAATTACGACTCTGTCTGTTTTGTACTATAGAGGAATGAGGAACAGGGTGTAAACTTCACTCATACCTCCATAAAAATGGGAGGATCAGACGGGTTTAGTGTCTGGTGGGCATCTGCCCGATTATTGGTGTCGGGACGTTGTTGTATACATGCTAGTTGCGCGGTAAACTCTGCTTGCGCGATGCAGGATTTTGCGTGACTTCAGTGTGACGCGTAGCTTGCATGTGGCGTTGTAGATGCCGCTACAGTACAATGAGATTGAGGTCTTGTGATAAATCGAAAGGGAGAGGCAAAGCAAAATGATAAATGATTTTATTTCTGTAAGTAGGTTTGTACAAACACTTTTACACGTCAATCATATTTTAAAACTAGATGCGGTCGGCGTTTCCTATCTGACTACTCTGAGAAGAAAGGCCGAAACAAACTCAGAGGTCAGTCTCTTTTAAAGTCCAGACATAATCTTGGTCAGATCATGTGAAGACCATGTAGATTTGAGTCTGAAATGGTATTTTGAGGAAAAAGCCACACAGAATGAGTGGACCTGTCCAGTCAGTGCACGCATTTGGCAGTAATCGTGCAGCTCAACTCAAACCTGAAGGAGCTCAACGAAAGAAAAGATGGATGGATTGTGTGGAGTATATTAAGAAAGAAAAATAAATAAATAAAATAAAATATCTTTATTTCAGACCTAAGCAGTCCATACGTAGTTAGTGGTTAGTAACAAACTGTGCTTACATGCTATGTTATTGTTGTTAGTACTTAATTCTATTTAACATAAACCTATACCTAATTCTACCCAGTGCCTTTGGATGGGGCAGTCCACTCTGCTAACAATCATTTTCAGGATGCCGTTCCGAGTGCTACGCAAACGTTGCAGTAGGGAAGCCGCTTTCTTACGCATGATGGCGTGAAAGCCATCCGTACGTGCTTCAGCAAACATTCCCGACGCACTGCAACGTCGCGGCAACCGCAACAGCATCCTGAAGGCATTGTTGTATTGCACGCGCAGGACGTTGTAGGCTCGGCTCGTATATGACACCCATAGGCCGCTCGTGTAGAAGGACTGACAGAACGCTTTAAATAAACTAACTTTGACGTCTGCCGTGCAGCGAGCAAACCTACGGGCGAGCATATTGCTCCTCACCGCCAACGCCCTGCGCTCGCGTTCTATGTCCCCATCATCACGTAGGTCACTGGTGACAACATGACCCAAGTATTTAAATTGAGTTACCACATTCAGTTCAACGCCGTTGAGATATACCGGAGGTACACGACGGGACTGTTGTTTAGGTGCCGTAAACACTAACACCTCACTTTTTTTTGAATTGTATTTAAGGCCGTGCACCTCCGCATACATCTCGCAGATCGTGAGAAGCTTCCTCAGTCCACTCATCGAGGGACTGAGCAACACCATGTCGTCCGCGTAACTTATGTTATTGACACATATACCGTCTATATGACAGCATATGTGTCAATAACATAAGTTACGAAAAGGGAGTGAAGTATAGCGTGACGCTTGACAGGCCTCAAGTAACATAGAACAAGGACCGAAAGAAAATTATGATGATCAAATGTTCTTATAGTTACGACTAGCATCCTAATTGCGTAACACACTATCAATCACAATCTAAATCATTTTGAAGCCTATTGCTAATCTAATGCTTCATATGTTCGAAAAATTCGTCTGCTCAACAAATGACGCAATTAATGTTGTTGAACTGTCAAAATGAAAGCCATTCCTACTGTTAATGTGTTACGCAATTACCCCGGTGTCCATACTTATTCTGTTGCCATGGGCGCCGGCAAGGCTATTTTGAGGGGGTACATCTTCAGCTCCATGAAGCGAGGTCAATCATTTTTGCACTTCACCTCGAATGTTAGGTTATCGTTTGTAACTTTGTCGACTTATGCAGAAAAGCATAAGGAGCAAGAGCGAGCAAATCGAGCTCGAATTTTTTTTCATCTCGCCTCGAATGGGATGGGCTTTATTTTGTCCATGCATACATAAAGAGGGCTTAGTGTGTCGATTTACATAAAAAAGTTTAAGAATTAAAAGAGAGTAGGATGCAAGAGCAAGCGAGCAAGCTTGATAAAGCACTCCGTCTAGGGCCGATTAGATTTTTGAAATTAGGTGTTCGTAGCTTTAGAATCGAGAGATTGCAGAATGCAAGAACGAGCGAAGCGAGCTCGAAAATTTTAGGATATCGCCTCGAATAGGTTTAGTTCTCTATTATACGATTAGACGTTTTCGGATATTTTTTAGTTCTGAATGTTTTTACATCTATATTTTATTATGAAGCCAGGGGGGTGCAAACGCACCCTCTTGCACCCCGCTCCCGGCGCCCATGTCTGCTACACTTACGAGTACTTGCCTGCGTTATACCCCATCTACCACCCAATCAATGCAATGCACTCACAAGCAAAGACTTTTACCATTATTTTTTTCTATAACCTTGAAAGTTCAAAGACATTTCCTAGAAACGCCACCGAAAAAAGTATTACCTCAACAATTTTTTTTTTCAATTCCAACGAAAGCTCAACGTCCAAATTCTTGAAATAACATTTTACCTTGAATCAATATAAAGTATGAACAGAAAGGGACGCATTTTCCTACTTGGAACTATCCCAAATTAACGACCAAAACCAGAATAACCGTGACACTTAAACTCTTCAAATTCTGGTACATTTCAAAGGACAGGACGGGTCAAGTTTAGCTGGTTTTTATATATATAGGCCATTGACACTCATTGGTCAGTTGTGTTTGCCGGATAAAAGATGGCGCCACTAGGCTTTTGTGTTTACAAACACGATGATTTTGCCGTGCGCAATACACGTTATTTTCGTCTTGCGCCCACGCAAAATAAGTGCAAAGCAGGTTGAATATAAAATGTGATTTTTATTATGGTTTGTTTTCTTTATGGCTGGATACGAAAATCATTGAATATAAATTTCTTTTTGATTAAACGATTTAAAAACAGGAGGAGATTGTATAATCGAGTATATGTAGGTATTTTATTTATAATTTTTGTTCATCGATATTTTCGTCTATTATGGACCGATTTTGGAAATTATTTTTGCATTTGGTAGAACAAACCTGCGTGGTGGTTCCACAAAAATTTGATTGACTTTGCTTGGGTAGTTTTTAATTAGCTTCTATAATAACAGAATAGCTAAAAACAATAGAAGAATAGCTAGAATAGCTTAGAATAAACTATTTTTCTTTCTTTAATCCATTTTGTGTATCTTGCTGATGTTATAATACTTCCTGTCACTGTTGTTTACATAGCAAGTAGTGGTATATGAATTGGTGGGGGCAGGCACCATAAAAAAAAAAAACAAAACAAAAAAAGGTACCATAACTAAAAAGTGAAAAATAAAAACCATTTACAAAAAAAAAAAAACTCTACATAGTGAAAAATTACTTTTATTTCTGAAGTCGGTGGCATAAAACTAAAATACAGATCCAAAGACACCGACTTCCGAAATAAAAGTTATTTTTCACTTTGTAGTGTTTTTTTTTTTGGAAGTCGGTTGTTTTTTTTTCATACGGAAGGAAACGAGAAAATGTTTTTGCACTTCCTAGACTCCATGTTCAATACTGCGTGTACTGCTTCTAGTTAGACTAGAAGCCGACTTGAAGCACTCCACGAAGTTGGGAAAAGTCAATGCAGATGATGAGCAGGTACCTATATGATGTAACTTTAGTTACCTACACCGGAAAGAAATGCAGAAAGAAAAGAAAGAAAGAAAAAGTATTTATTGAGACTCACACAGGATTATCAAAAACTAAACTTAACACACTCATAAAAATAAAAATATTAACATAAAATAAAAACAAATCTAAAATGAAAATAACAACAGTAAGTCCTGTACGAGGCCAAAAGGCCCCTATCTCAGCATGATGCTGCAGAAGATTCAAATGATTGAAGTTAGAACAAGTAAAATCATTCATTCATTATCTCTGTGACATTTGGCTTTATGGGCTCGTTCACATTTGCCTGTCCAAGTAATTCAAAGTTTCCAGAGAAAACTGTGGAATAAGCCGCCAAGATTCGCTTAAAATCTCAAACTCAATAAGAAAATGCATTCCATTTTATTTTAAGCAGAAATAATTATAATTCACCTTCTTTGCTGAGTGCAAGCATATACTTAATTTCAATTTGTTGTGAAAGACTTCGAGGAAACTCCCAGACGCGGAATTGGCTCGAAAACTGTGTCTTTTCCCGCGTTTTTGGATGGCCGCCATCTTTGCTTTTCCTTTTAAATAAATGATGACAACGTATTTCACCAGACAGCCTGGTTGGCAATATAAATCGGGTAATGAGTTTTTCTGAGACATGATTTATTCAATTTAATTGCTGTAGGGATATTTTAATATGTATAAAGATGCATTTTTAAACATTTTAACAGCTTGTATGTTTCTTTCAACTTAATAAAAAAAATACCAAAGCAAGTCGATACGAAGCATAGCCAGGGTCAAAATATACAAAAGTTTAATGCGTCTGCACTCTGCAGTAGTTTGCAGAAGTAAATTGAAAGACATGAAATATAACTATTTATATACTTATTTAAAGTTTTATTGTACCTATACTTATTCCTCAAAATAAGGGGTCAAGATTTATTCCACATTCGAGACGTTTAGGCATCATAATTCACGATAAAACCATGTCAAGCCTACACTAGCTTTTGCAAGAAAAGTAGGAGGCAGAAACCTCATTTAAACCAAACACTCCATTTCAAATCCATTGACATAATACAATCCGAATTCCTGACTAAGTTTAGGCACATTATTTCATCAATAAACTCCTGCGCAATACGTTTCCGACCTTGTTATTTTCGCGAGAAACAAATATTTTTCCACAACGCAATACATTACGCATAATTATTAATCATGATTTTTCTGCGTTTTAGGATCAAGAGTAAACGTATAAGTACATTAAGGTCGACGCTCGTGGCAGATTGCCCATAATATTCTGGTTTTGTATACGTTTCGATCGAGATCTATACGTTACCTTGTGTTTGTTTTGGCTAAATTATGTTACGGTAGGTGTAATCAATGGAAACAAACTTTCGAGAATAGAGCGTAGGTTGTTGTAATGTTTAATTAATGTAGTAAATTTTCGAATCTTATTGGGAGTTATATGTTCGAGCCGTTTGGGGTTGAGACACTAGGGCCGTGGGGTCCGGGGTCTTGGTTTTTGGAGACATCGCTAAGCGGTTGGTCGACTCTTCACGTGACCAGAGGGCTGGCCTATTTTTTGGCCAAAGAATCAGCATCGCTATACAACGTGGCAATGCTGCCAGCCTTTTGGGCACTTTTCCTATCGACAGCGATGCGGACGAATTTTTTGATGCCCTATGATTCTTTTTCTTCTTTATTTTTTTTATTTTTATTTATTGTTATTTAGTTGTACATACTATTAATATTATTTGTAGAATCTGTAAAAACTATGTAAATAAAAAAAAAAATAAAAAATGTAGTAATGTTAAATAAAAATACTTTGTTCTAACAGCTAATACCTGAGGATTGGTTGCAGTTGTAGGTCGTAGGTTAAAATCTTGACATGCGCTTTACTTTGTGTGAATTATTTCATCACCACTGCGCTCAAAACGGTGAAGGAAAACATCGTGAGGATACCGGCATGTCCTAGAACCAAAAATTCGAAGACATGTGACATCTACCAACCCGCACTGGCCCCGACTGACATCATATGCCTAGCCCTTTTCCAAGTACATTGGGGTCGGCTTTGAGTCTAAAACAATTAAACTTCGGTAGTTATCATCCGATAAAATGAAAGTCTCTCCACATCTCTTTCTATCTCTACCAACAATGTCTCTGTCTTTAGCATTTAATTTATTTATTCAATCGAAGTTTACCACCAATTAAAATAGGGTTTAAACACTCATGACTCTCCACAGGCCTCTACAAATTCTTCATTGTGATCATCATCAGTTTACAGCAGTTCCCTACTGGACATAGGACTCTCCAATCTTCGCCACTTCAATCGATCTTCGGCTACTCTCCATCCAGCTTTACCGTTGTGATGTTTCTGTCGACACTAACAGCAACCGACTTCCAAAAAAAAACACTACAAAACGAAAAATAACTTTAATTTTGGAAGTCGGTCTCGTTGGTTTTGTATTTTCGTTTTTTGCCACCGACTTCCGAAGGTAAAGTTATTTTTCTCTTTGTAGTGTTTTTGTTTTTGAAAGTCGGTTATTTTTATTTTTACTTTTTATTTATGGTACCTACCCCACACAAATTCGTATACCAGTACTTGCTATGTAAATAACAGTGTCAGGAAGTTATTATAACATCATCATCAACATACACTAAGTGCAAAAATACGTATTATTGAAGTTAACTGAAAAACCACTGAAGCAAAGTTAATTAAATTTATATAGGACCACCCCTGAGGCATATCCTATCTATTAAAAAAATAATTTTCGAAATTGATCCACAATTGCCGGAGATATCGCGTAACAAACATACAAAAAAAACATACAGACGAATTGAGAACCTCCTCCATTTTGAAGTCAGATAAAAATGCTTATTAATTGTTCTAACGGCATCTACTTCAAGAGGCTATGTCCTCTGCCAAAAACGAAAAAACTAATGACAAATTATTTATTTTCTTTGTCCGTCTCAATTCCCAGTAATCAGTCTCTTAAAATTACGATGACAGTAATTATCTAATTTTTTGTCCGTGAACTCATTTGTAAATGTTGTCGGTTGCCAAAACGCCAAAAGATTATAGGTATCATACCTTGGTTTCCGTTTGTAAGTCTCTGAGATCACTGGTGAAACTAATTTGGCATCAGTCTGAACCGCAAAAAGAAAGGATAGTTATAGATAATGCTAATACGTATTATCAGACTATGAGTGTGCTCTACTTAGTACAAAATATGGTAGCCACACACATGCTATGCAAAAGTCTATAGGCATCTATTACGGCATGCTCCCGGGAAGCCCTGGTTTCGAAAATATCGAGATATCCCGGGATTTCGACGACTTTCGTCGGATTTCAACGATTTTAGCACCTATTCTGTCAATAAACCCGCGGGGTAATTACGTAACACACTAACAGTAGGAATGGGTTTCATTTTGACAGTTCAACAACATTCATTGCGTTATTTACTTTGTTGAGCCGACAAATTTTTCGAACACATGAAGCAATGCATTAGCAATAGGCTTCAAAATGATTCAGATTGTGATAGATAGTGTGTTACGTAATAAGGGTGCCGGTTCTTTCGATTCGAAGGTTGTTCGCTAAGTTTATCATTCCCTACCCAAACGAATTTGTAAGTAGATTTGCCCGAAACGCACATGGCATTTAGCAGCATCTGCCAAGAGCATGTTTTGTTCTGAAATGTCAATAAGTCCATAGAAAACAACAAGTTACGAGTGAATTAAAATAACCTCGACGAGTGGTAGACATGCCCAGTGTAAAGTTGCCAGCAGGTCAAGCTACACGAAACTGTCAAATTTCTCCAAACGATTTTAAACCTTAAAATGTTGATGGTTATCCTCAAATTCGAATGAGAATATCTGACAGTTTGTGATAACTTGATGTGCTGGCGACTGTACCCTGGACAGTCAGCCCCCTACACCTTGCTGACTGACTAATACTTTAACCACGGTAGAAGCAGAAAAGATCTGTTCCTTGGTACAGCTATTCTCGTCCATGTCGATACGAAAGAAGAAGCAACTTCAAACAAGTTACAATGGGGGCTATCGTTTTTTAAACGACTTCAAAAAAAGGAGGAGGGTCTCAATTCGACTGTATGTTTTTTTTGTTTGTTAGCTCAGAACTTTTTTCTGGGTGAACCGATTTGCATGATTCTTTTTTTATTTGAAAGCTGGTGCTTCACATGTGGTCCCATTTAAATTTGATCAAGTACTGACTAGTAGTTTTTGAGTTATCCCTAATAATGCGTATTTTTTCCACTTGGTTTATATTGATGATGTTATAATAATTTCCTGTCACGGTTATTTACATATCAAGTAGTCGTATACGAATGTAGGTGGGGTAGGTACCACAACTAAAAAGTGATAAATAAAAACTTTTTTACAAAAAATCACCGCCTTCCAAAAAAAACACAAAAAAACGTGAAAAATTACTTTAATTTCGGAAGTCGGTGTCTTTGGTTGTGTGTTTTCGTTTTTGGCGGTTCGAAGTCGGTTGTTTTTTTGTGAAAAAGTATTTATATGCTCACCAGTTGGCGCCACTGTCGAGTAAGGTCCTGTTGCAGTAATTACATTTTATGTTTTGGGTATGTTTAAGCACCCTTATATTCATAGTATACTTATTTTATTACATTTGAAAACGTCAACTGAATATTTAGATTATAATGTTCCTAAAATTGACAAGCATGAAGCAGAAAAATCGTAATCTTCCTTCAAGTGCTACTAAATTAGATCCTAACTTTTTACATAAAATCTTAAACCATGTTTAATCAAGAATGGCACAACCAATACAGCTATTATGAATCATTCGTTAAAATACGTGATAAAAAATCCCGCAACAGTGTACGTTCACTATATATTTTGACATCTAGAGACCTTACTCTACACTAGCGCCTCTAGCGGCGAACTCAAGCGCGTTAACAACAACATAAACATTCAAAACAAAATACATATCACTGTAACTCTAACGCTTAGTATAAATGTTGATGGATGAAGAATTGGAGAAGGAGTGGAATGTCAAAAAAAAGATGAATGGAATGTGTGAGCGATGAAATGAATGAAATAGGAGTGAATGATAGCGTGGCGGTTCAGACTTGAATAAAAATACATGTTGCGACGAGTCCAACTAACATAGGACAAGGGGAAGGACAGGATGATCATGTATATGACGGAAACGTACGTCTCTCTCGTTATTATCAGACAGGTTTTAACTACTGTGGGCGTACTATGGGAAGTGTTGGTTATTGCGCAATAGAAAAACCGTTTGCGGTTCAAATAAAGTTATAATTTACAATCAAACTAATCACACTAGCAATTCGCACACTGTAGGTACACGACACAACTATACGGAACGCGCGACAGTTTCTAAACGTGTTCACTGCTTAACCGCCAACAACAAACTCTTTAACCCTGGTCAAGCGTTATGTTATAGACTCTGTCGAGCGCCACCTGGTGGCGCTGGTGTCCCGATTGGTCAAAGTCAAACGATTGATTTCAACGTATTTCCTACGTACATATATGTATGTATCTGTTCTATGTATGTATGTATGTATTTATTGTATATGTAAATGGTATACAACTGACTACCTGCAGTATTGTCTCTCTTTCGCCCTTTAATCCATCCAAAGTTTGTCTATGAAAGATCGCTTTCAGGGATAAGACCGCCCATTGTGTCACACTATGTAAAATTTCTACATTTATATCTGTAATTTTTATGGTGTACATCACAATAAAGAGTATTCTATTCTGGAATGATGATGAAAAGAAAACAAAAGAAACGCTAAAGTCAATTAAACGTCAATGCGCTGTTAGTATTTATCCATTTTAATATACGAAACCAACCACGTGCAGCAACACACGCACCTAACTGATGAATATCATTTGGAATGCTGCCCATCCTGAGAGTAAGGACGAGCTCGATGACGTAACACACAAAGAAAGCTCCGATGATATTACGAAGACATGTGTTAGAAACACATGGCTAGGTTATCATCTTAATTTAGAAATATAATCATAGAGAAACAGAGGGGGATAGCCCTAGGTAATGTGCGAAACCAACCACGTGCAAAAACATACGCATCTAATTGCTAAATATCATTTGGAATGCTGCCCATCCTGAGAGTAAGGACGAGCCTGATGACGTAGGACATAAAGAAAGCTTTGATGATACGAAGACATTGTTAAAATCAAAATCAAAATCAAAATATTTTATTTCACATAAACCAAGATGGGCACTTATGAAACGTCAGAAGCTAGGTGCACGGTTCCAATTGGTTGTTTCCTATGGAGAAGAGCCGGCAAGAAACTCCACGGTTACTCTTTTAAAAATAAGGGGCTTTTACAATGTTTCAAATTACAGTGTTGATAATGGGAGGACAGTGTAGGCGTGACAACATGTAACAGGCACTCAACAAAAAATAAAAAAAATAAAAGGAATCTATATAAAATAAAAACCTATATAAAACAAATGACATAGAAACGCCGTTAGAAACACATATCTTCGGCTAGGTTATCATGTTAATTTAGAAACATAAACACAGAGATTCACAGAGAGGGAAAGCCCTAGGTGTTGTTGGGGTCTATGGGCGACGGTTTTATATAGGGTGGCAGGGACATCGCCGCGCAATATGTAACCATGAATTCGGCACATGATTCTAGAATCTAGTCCCCCTAGAGTATAAATGTTTCACCGGTTATCAAAAAAATACTGCTGTTACGTAGAAAAGTACAATCCCTACGCAGTCAAGATGTGGAACAGCAATTTTCTTTTTATAACCGACGAAATATTTCAACGCAGGGGGTTTCAGAATCATGTACGGAATCCATGGTAACAGGTTGCGCGTCAATTTCCCTGCTACACCGTATAGCGGAATGTTATTTTAATTTTCAGCGAGCAAGAATGCTTGGTAATATCATGGACTGAATGTTGACGTTGCTAAAACTGAAGCCAATGATATTACCTATATGAACACTTTTTTTTGGAAATAGTAATCTTCATAAGCAAAACTTTGATAGAGGTTATAATATATGACTTAACCAAACAGTATTTAGTTAATGGATCAATTTTAGCTACTGTCTATTATTCTTCTGTCCCATTTTAGAGAGACCAGAAATCCTCCAATATGTCCATATCATCTTCTAGCCCTTGCCCCAATTTATTAGTGGCAGATGCATCATACCTTCATTTTCCCTTCATCTCAGTAATTACCCCACCGTAGTTAATCGAAACTTAATCTCCATTGGCACAAGAAATAACTCGCCGATGCAGTGGTTGAAGTCGGGTTGTGGATGGTGATGAAATCTCAATTTACAAAAAAGAATAGAATATAATACTCTTAATTGTGTACACTATATAAATTACAGCAGGATAATTGCGCAACACACGCAGTAGGAATGGGTTTCATTTTGACAGTTCAACAACATTCATTGCGTTATTTACATTGTTGAGCTGACAAATTGTTCGAAGACATGAAGAAATGGATTAGCAATATGCTTCAAAATCATTCAGATTGCAATTTACGTTACGCAATTAGGGTGCTGATATAAATGTAGAAATTTTACATAGAGTGACACATTCAGCGGTCTTAAAAGTTGTCGAAACTAAACGAAACCGGTTAAACTCGACGTAGTACCCAGTTTTCGTCCCCATAAAACAATACGATGTTGGCATCAACACCTCATTTGTTACTACCTTGTTGACTGATAGAACGTGCCTAAAGCCACGGGTCGAAATCTACGTAATATACAACATCTATTCATGATTAGTTTGCTTTGACAAACCATGTGATTTCATATATTGAAGTGCCATTAAGAGAAATTGGAAGTCAGTCGTGGTTTGTATTTCGAGTAGAGAGTGCGTTTTAGGCGGTGCTTAGAAAGTGAAATTATTTAGTAACTCTGCCAAGTGATTGTTTTTGGACTGAAGTGGTGTGACATTCATTTCTAGCAGTTGGAATTTGTACTCTCCTAAGTCATGTTGTGTTCTTGAAAGTATTGAAAGTGATTTTAATATTATTACGTCAAGGAAGTGTTGGGAATTTGTGGTTGAAAATAAAGTGCGGTCGCTTTTGAGGAGTCAAGATGCCGCCTACTTTTATAAGTTAGTAGTTTTGCCTTTCATATTGGTAATATGTTTACTCTGTGGTTTCTACAAACGGATTTTAACGCCTCTATATCAGTAATTGCTGTGAAAAGCTATTAAAGAGATCGCTTATTCGGACGACAGACAGTAGGATTCTTCTGTGCTTTGATATTAACAGTGTGATCATCATAAAACGATTAGCTATGCGTCTGATAATGAAGTGACATGGTTAGACAATGACGTTGTCTGAATTTTATAATTTTGTGCAGTATTGATGACCCATTGGTAGTTGGTGGTATCCTCTTCAAAACTTTAGTTTAACACCAGAGTTTTCCCTACAGGACCTTATTATAATACAGATAGAGAACTAACGGTACTGGTCTTCACTCTTTAGGAACCACTGAATTTAAATTATTGTGCATTTTCATTTCTAAGAGAATACTATTTAAATAAATCTCGCGGCAACATAAATAGCTGTTTGTTGTTATTATTTTGGTCATACGATTGGTTGTTGTTATTTGAGACCACCATTTAAGACATAACGCGAGATTTCCATCCATTTAGTGACGAAAAACTTTATTAGAATTCTGAAATCACATTTTATGTTCGATGACGTTCAAAGCCACGTGGAAGTTGAGACATAACTTGCAGATTCTGAACAACCTGTTTACGTGAACGATGTTTGTTCCAGTGACCATGCCTTCGGAGGTGGCTCTGGGCAAGTCGATGCAGCGGGAGCTAGCAGACTCCATCATCAGGATGGTACCGCTAGATGAGATCCGAATACTGCTCGCTTGTGGTGCTAAGGTAACATTGAGTACAGTGCCTGACTGGGTACTTTAGATTATTAGGTAGAAGATAACCAACTTTGCCTACTTTGTGAAATACAATAAATGATTGAGTATTGAGTATTGTGGAGTGTATAAGAGTGACAAAGCACTTAGGTACGTATGTATGTAGAGCAAATGCAAGCGCACTCGCGATTGGCATTCGTTTGACATAAGTCGAGATTGCAGTAAATATTTGTCTATGTGTAAGTACGCCTGTAGTTCATTTTGTTGGTTTTGGTCCATTTCTTCGTTCTACGAGAGCACTTACAAATGTCCGTTGCACTCTAAGCCTCCCAGCCGCTTTCCTTTCAAACTGACTTACGGCTAGCCTTTTTAATAATGCATGAGCTCTTTTTTATACAATTTGTGCCAATACGGGTGACAGACGACCTGATTTCGTCCTACTCTCCCAGAATACTACCGTATCGGCGACAAATGATTTCACTGAGCCATCTCTTCTCGTAAAAAAATATTGTGGATCAGAATCGAACACTGTGCTAATCTACCTTCCAAATATGTTAAAGTGAATTTTACATTTTCAGGTAAACGAACCAGTAACCCAAGGTCTTCGTCCTCTGCACTATGCGATCTGGCAGCGGTATCTAGAAGCTACCAGGCTGCTAGTGGTACGAGGATGTGACGTCAACGCCAGGGATGACTGCGGATATAGCGCACTGCATCTTGCTGCTGAGCATGGGTCAGTGAAGTTTATGATATTTTTTAAGAACAAGCACATTACATTATAGCTCTATTACTATGCTATGCTTTAAACATCCAACATTCATCAAAAATCGACAAAACCATACAATACCGAAACAAATATTTTTTAGATCTTGCTAAAAGCTTTTTACATATAGATATGTATTACAAATTTACTCCAAACTGAATTAATAAAAAGCATAGCCATTTAAAAATTAAGCTCATAATGAGCGTTTACATAAACCATTAGTATTAATTAAGAAGAAACTCTTAAAAATGCTATTTAACACCATTAAAACCATCCCTTTGCTTTAGTTTACCTGGACGATATACTAATCTTCATATTTTTTTCTTCAGATATACTGAGCTAGTGAAGTTACTACTAGAAAGCGGAGCGGCAGTTGATTACAGACCTGATACTGGTGAGGAGTTCCCCAGGACCACGTTGTGTGATGAGCCACTAAGACTGGCTATTAGGAACAAACATTATGTAAGTATTCCTTGACAGATAGCACCAACCGAACTCTTCTTATTCTCACAAGATTTCTTTTACAAACGTACTTTAATGAACCTTTATCAGTAGTAGAAATATAATTATGACCAAACAGTTTTTGAAACTGAAAGAAATCTATAATATAGTCGACATGACGTCATGTACGTGTCGACTGGTCCCGACCAATCTTTGCATGTCGCATGTAAACTAAGGCAGGTCGCGTGTCTTTCCTGCGAGAATCGACATGCTGAGAAAAGCTCAACATGGTTTTTACGAGAGAAAAGTACGAGTCGAACGACAATAACGAATGCGAGATTCGTGAGAATTGCCTTCCAGTACAAAATATTCCGAATATTAATTGGGCTACTTTTGTATGGAACAATTTTTTATTTTTGTCAAATATTTCTTATACTATAATATGTAAATTTAAATACTGCTGGTACCTATATCAGCAGTACCTTAATAAGTAATAGTAATTTTTAACCGTCGTACAAATTAAGCTTATGAAACCTACTCCATGAGCTCAATTTGTAGGATGGCAAAATATTCACTGTGTATAGTATGCATTTATGACCACTGTGACCCATATATATTGATCTTGGATAGTTTCAGCTATACACATGTATTTTTTATTTTGGTATAGCTGCAGTAGTTTGCTAGATAATACGGTTTAAGTTGGAAATGACCGGGGCGCATGGCGCGGCAAAGTTACGATCGCGCGGGTGGACGGTCAAGGCTGTGGCAGCTGTCAAGCTCGGACGTTCAAGTTTTATTTTTGGATTTGGTTAGTTTTATCATTTCCTTAATTCCTTTTTCTAGGAAGTGGCCCGACTTCTCCTGGAACATGGAGCGGACCCCAACAAGCGTTACTTCTTCGGCGCTGAGATCAACCTGGTGTCTGACCCTGAGTACTTAGAGCTGCTTCTGACTTTTGGAGCTAACCCTGATTCAAGGGACAGAGCAGGGTTGACTCCGCTTATGAAAACTGCAAGGCAGAGAAAGGTAACAGATATTTTTTACTGTGAATCACGTGGTCGTCAAAATTTAATACCCTATTATTCACACTTTGAACACCTTAAAAAAATAACCCTGTATCACGAAGTCCCAAAAGCAAATGGTCCTAACAGCAAAACGACCGCCGGCTATCGCTGAAAACCAGCGCTGGGGCTCTGTCTCGCATAGGGTCGTAGCATTAGGCTGAGCTATTGCCATTTTGCGTGAATGTGACGCATATTTTCCCCCAACTCGTTCTTTTTGTGTTTGTGTGTTTTCTTTGCGTCATGTTCACTACAAATAAATGTATTTTCTTTCTTTTCTTTTTTAACTATAATCAAAACGACACTTTATCAAAATGCTAAAGCTTTAATTTAAGGACTTTGCTATGGAGTGTAATTTTTTCTGTGAATGGAAAAATTATGCCACCATTATTTCTAGAAACAAATAGTTAGGTAAGTACGTAGCTAAGTTGAAAGGTTACAAAGTTGCTCTAGTAGGCATAAGGGAAATTTTGTCACCTCTCAACTAAGTCTACAAATCCGCTTATTTATGATGATAGCTTAATGTCCAGGGTATGGATGCCGTCTTGCTGCTCATCAGCTTCGGAGCTGATGTCAACGCGATGGCTGACGCGAGGAACGACTACAGGACTGTCATGCACTATGCTGTTTTAAGTGGTAAGGATATTTGAGCTGTAACTGATTTAATACTCAGGCTGTAAAAAATTATATTACTCGAAAATATCAACAGTGAGATGACTGCTGATCGATAGAGATGTGATGTGATGCATTGCATCATCAGGCGGTCTGTTTGCTAACCTGTTGAATCCAAAAGGTTTATATTAATCTCTTAGTTAAATTTTTACCAATGAATGCAGCCTCTGTCTTATGCTTGTTTTTAATCTCCTGCTAGACATACAGGCTGGCAGGGACCTGGACGCGCAAACTGTAACCATGAATTCAGCACATGATTCTGAAGCCCCATGCGATGAAATTTTTCGTCGGTTATTAAAAAATATATTTGCTATTCCATACATTTTCGCCGGGTCCATATTGGCTCAACTAAAGTTCTTTACCCGAAATTGTTCTTCCTAATGATTTGTAATCCGAATGATCACTCTTCCTAAAATTTTTCATCCTAAAGTTTTCATTCATACTATTTGTAGTGCTACCGGCGATGTTCATAACGCTCATGTTTCCGAGAATTGTAATGAATAATATCATTACTGTAAATAATAGGTCTTTACCTATGAAATTGCCGTTTTGTATGAAAAAATTTAAACGAATTTTTTTCATGAATTTTTTATTTGTATTAATCGAAGTAATCACCCATGCAATCAATGCATCTTTGCCATCGCAGTGGCAGTTTATTGATGCCCTTCTTAAAGAAATCAGTTGGACGGGAGGCAACAAATTCTTCAAAGGCATTTTGTACTGCCTCTCGGGTATTAAATTTTTTTCCCGCCAAGAAGTTATCCAAATTCTGGAAAAAGTAGTAGTCTGTAGGCGCAAGGTCTGGTGAGTAGGGCGGATGACGGAGAGCTTCCAACCCCAGTTCTTGCAACTTGGAGACCGTCTGCTGTGCAGTATGAGGTCGCGCGTTGTCGTGCAGGAGCAGCGGAGACGAGCGATTGACCAATGCTGGTTGGAGATGCGCCAGCTTCTCCATCATTGTGTTCAGTTCTTCACAGTACACATCTGCAGTAATGCTCACCCCGTTTGGTAAGAAGCTGTGATGAATCACACCGGCGCTAGACCACCAAACAGTGACCATCACTTTTCTAGGGGTAAGTTTTCGTTTAGGGCATTGTTTAGGTGCTGAACCAGGATCCAACCAACTTGCTGAGCGCTTACGGTTATCAAACAGAATCCATTTTTCATCGCAGGTAACAATGCGGTTCAAAATTCCTTCATTTGTGTGTCTGTTGAGCAGTGCAAGGCACGTCTCGACGCGTACTTCGCGCTGGCGATCATTGAGTTCGTGGGGCACCCATTTGTCAAGCTTTTTTACCTTGCCAATTTGACGCAAATGGACCAATATTGTTTTGACGCTAACGTCGAAAGCTGCTGCTAATTCAGCCGTAGATTGTGTATCATCAGCTTCCACAATCGCCTTTAATTCGTCATTGTCGACCAAAGTCTTCGGACGACCGCGAGGTTCATTTTTCAGGTCGAAATTTCCAGAACGGAAGCGAGCAAACCAATAACAGGTGGTGCGTTGGTTTGTAGAGTTAGCTCCGTAAACGTCGTTGATGTTGCGTGCCGCTTGTGCCGCGTTGCTGCCACGACGGTACTCATATTCCATAATTACTCGAATTTTTAACGTATCCATGATGACGAAAAAGATTGAAATGCGATGAAAATGTAACACTAATCAATAAAGAAATGACTACTTTTAGAAAAAAAAATCCATGTTTTTAAAATAAAATTAATTTGAAATTAGAATTCATAGCCAAACAAAAATTATTTTGATTTGAAATGGCCAGTACTGCAGAACGGCAATTTCATAGGTAAAGACCTAATATATTTAAACTCCTACTGTTTTTTATCATAACGCTTTTATCCCTAAACATAATTACCATAATATTTTCACTCATACTCAGAAAGAAACATTTACCAAGTGTAACAGAGTGTCGTCTTGGGGGCACTATGAAAAAAATACTTAGAAAAATTTCGCGACCAATTTCGAGGTAGCGCTCGCCGGCCGCTGCCGCGGCACCGCTCGCTTCGCTCGCTCGGCTCGCGCGTAGTTGGTCACAGTTCTAACCTAACCTAACCTATAAAAATAAATCTAAACAAAAAAGATATGACTTAGAATAATAGTGTAAAAGATGGTTATGTTGAGAAAATATAGGAAAACAAATAAAAGTATAATAGATGTTTATAGCTACTGACATTATGAAGTTGAATGCTTCGGAATTATGAACATTAGAGACAGAGTAGTTAGGAATTGTGATTGTTAGGATGAAAAATGTTAGGAAGAACATTTTCGGATTTCCAATTATCGGAGTTGAAAATTTAGGTGAACTTTGGCGCACCCATTTTCGCCACGTACATTTTTATATGAAACAGGAGTGTCTAGAAACATGTGCTGAATGCATGGTTAAAGTTTGCGCGACGATGTCTCGTGCCATCCTGTATTATGTAGGCTGTTAGAAAGGCAAGGTAAGACAGAATGTATGCCAGCAAAAGAAAGTGTAAGTACAAGGAGTAATTGAAATGAATGAAAACCTGTAAAAGAGGTTATTGTACACAATATTGGGGGCATCACTATGAACTACTTTTTTTACCTAGGTATAGGACAAACTCCGAAATTGCAAAAAAATTAGTCAGCTGCTCCATTCATTTTGTGTTCGCATAACTCAAAATGTAGGGAACATTTCGAGATAGGCGACTTTTTTTTTCGAGATCTTTACGTGTACCTACTATGACCACTTTTTATGTTTTAAGTTATTTCAAATACTCCTTGTATACTTTTACTGGTAAAGATTACCTGTCTTTTGCTGGTAACAAAGTTTTTCTTTACCCTCTATTTTTTTCAGGCAACCCAGATGTAGTGAATCTGATGATCAAGCAAGGAGCTCGCGTCAACTATGAGTGTCCCGAGCTCAGTAAGCCGAGCCCGTTGGACCTGGCCATACTGAAGGGAGACGTGTCCATGCTGCAGATGCTCCTGTCTGCTGGTAAACCCGTGATCAAAATCAAAATCATTTTTTTTTTATTTCACATTAACCTACATCCAGGGCACTAATGAAGTCGCGGATTTTTCGAAAGAGTTACCTTGGCCCTGGCGCACAGGCAACTGAAGGAACATGGGTGGGTTTAGTCAGTAAGAGTCTGACACGCCCTTCCGCTCCGCCCAGAGCGGAAGAAGTCATTTGACGATTTCAGATCCAAAAAAAAAAGGCACTTATGAAACGTCAGAAGCTAGGTGTATGGTACCAATTGGTCGTTTCCTATGGAGAAGAGCCGGCAAGAAACTCCAAGGTTACTCTTTTAAAAATAAGGGGCCTTTACAATGTTTTCAAATTACAGTGTTAATAGGTATGGGAGGACAGTGTAGGCCTGTCAACAAATAACAGGTACTCAACGAAATAGAAAAAGGTCTACAAATTATAAGTTAGGCCTACAACGTTGTCACATCATGATGATGATCCTTCTCATGTCCTATAAAAAAATTGCAGCTTACCATGAGCCAATGAGACTGTTGAGGCAGATTTCAAAGAATGTAGTTCAAAAAGCACCTATAATTCACTTTACCTAAACAACGTAAGGTCGTATTATTATAGGTATCTAGTACTTACTATTATATAGGCAATTTGTAATATTGGTAACGCTGTATGAGAGTAGAGAGATGGGTGGATAATCTGTATAAGACCAGGCAGCGGGGTAATGAGGGCTATCGAGTTTGAGTTCGCCGCTAGAGGCGCTAGTGTAGCGTAAGGTCTCTAGAGGTCAAAATATGTACTGAACGTTCACTGTTTGCGGGATTTTTTATCACGGATTTTAACGAATGATTCATAATATTAGTAATGGTTGTGCCATTCTTGATTAATTATGGCTTAAGATTTTAAGTAAAAAGTTAGGATCTAATTTGGTAGCACTTAAAGGAAGAATAAGATGTGTGTGCTTTATGCTTGCCTATTTGAGGAACATTATAATCTAAATATTCATTTGGAGTTTTAAAATGTATTATAATAAACATAATATGAATTTATGGGTACTTAAACATATCCAAAACATCAAATAAAAGTACTGCAACAGGACCTTACTCGCCAGTGGCGCCAACTGGTGAGCACAAAAACGATAGCCCCCATTGCGTAACACACTAACAGTAGGAATGGCTTTCATTTTGACAGTTCAACAACATTCATTGCGTTGTTTACGTTGTTGAGCAGACAATGTTTTTTGCAATATCCTTCAAAATTGTGATTGATAGTGTGTTACGCAATTAGGGGGCAGAAAAGCATGGTACAAACGAAAGGAGGCTTATACTCAGAGGGTGTAACAAAACTATCAATGATGGTGTTTCGATTTTAGCACGAGAAAGGGTGATATTATGGAGAGTGTAGCTTTTTTATCCAGTCCGCGTCGCGCTTCGATTGATAGCGAATGCTGATGCTGAATGCACAGGATGCGTCACATTTACAAGAAGTATATCTAGTCTCTCGTGAAGGCCTTGCTAACTGTCAGCAGTTGACCGAGCGAGCGCAAAGCGTCTCCGTTTCGGCTTGGGCAAAAACGCTTTTGTATGTCCGGACATACAAAAGCGTTTTTGGAAGAGAACAGTCATCCGCCGGACATCCGGATGTCCGGCGGATGACTGTTCTCTTCTACAGGTCGCATTTTTCAACCGATTCTCGTGAAATTTTGTGAGCAGGTTCGATAATTATATAGATCCTATTTGTGGATTCAGTTCTTCAAAATTTTTCAAAATGGCGGAGATATGGGGGTTAAAAAGGTAAATTTCAGCCATTTCCCTCTGCTCGGCGCGCATTTTGGTTTAAGGATTTTGTTTCAAGGTGCGCGGTGAACATTTATTTAGTTTTAAGCTATGCAAAGACAGACTCTCAACGTCCACAGCTCACAGAGCCACTAGTTGTCCGAGCCTAACGACCACATCTAACGTTATGTTATTGTTTAACTTCAGGTGCTCAAGTGAACGCGTCCAGTTCGGTGATTGGGTCACCGCTGCACGTCGCTTGCTCCGACAGCATTACCAACAGGCAAGAAATTGTTCAAGTAAGTATCAGAAATATCTTCAAAGACATAACACTAAGGCATGATGCAACATATTGTCCAACATGACAATGAAACAAAAATATTTTGCCTGAAGGAACATGGGGATAGACAGAAGAAGTGTTTAAAAAACCGAGCACTTTAAATAACATAAGATTCGAGAGCGAGAGTGAATTGAATACTTTCGAAAATCAGGGGCTCTACTTATAATGAAAAATAAGCATTCATTATTTGCCTTACATTTATAACCAACCTCTTTAGTAGGAACTAATTCCTGCTAATGGTAAAGGGGTCCACACACCTACACTGGACGATCCAAATTTGGATCGGCGCTCCACGATCCACGATCATAGAAACAACAAAGAAAGAAAATACACGTTTAATTGCGGTAAACATGACGCAGACAAAAACACACAAACACAAAAAAGAACAAGTTGGGTGAAAATATGCGTCACATCCACGCAAAACGGCAATCGCTCAGCACAATGCTGCGACCCTATGCGAGACAGAGCTCCAGCGCTGGTTTTCAGCGACAGTCAGCGTTGACGTGATGACGTCAACTAGGGCAGCATACGGAAATATAAAAAGAACACAATATTATAGTTCTATTATATTTATATCTATACACATAACATGGAGCGCCGATCGTGGTTTGGAGATTCTTTCGCACGATTTGATTTAAGAAAACTGCGATCCTGCCGCGCGCTCTAGTTCCGATCCATGGATATTAAACGGCGAATTTGTGCATTATCCATATTGCCTGATCGTCCAATACAAACACTATCGTCCACACCGAGCGCGCCAAACAGCTGGGAGCCGCGTGTGCTCGGATCGCGCGCGGAACGTTCACACGGACCGCGCATTTGAATCGGGCTCCTGCCGCGCCCATTCGGAGCGCACTGGATCGTCCGGTGTGAACTCAGCTATTGAATAGCCGAGGATCGAGATAAATGGTGTGTGATTAGAGATCCCTGCTATCCAGCAGTTAACTATTCCTAAAGGCTGATGATGATAAACCCAATAATTGAGTTGTAATTATTATCGTCCCATGTTTTAATGCACATAAAATTGGACTCTCCTATGTATTTATTTCTTAAATTATTTAAGATTATCCGTTCTAAAGTCTCTCGTACAATCCACAGATTCTCTTAGAAAGTGGAGCAGACCCAAACCTGAAGGTATACAATGATGACGACGGTACGCAGCTCCGTCCAGCACTGGCAGAGTACCTCGCGAGTAACCCGGAACCTAATGCAGAGATTGTGGCGTTGCTGCTGAGATATGGCGCCAGGGTTAGTATTAAAATCTAGCTTAGATATTCTTCTTTCGTATCGGCACGAAGTTATATGAGAACAGAACAGCTTATCACTCATGGCATGGTAAAAGTGTATAGCCAAAATTACGCGGGTTTGGGTGAAAAACCGTCATAATATGGCTTTTCGTTTATGGTGTTTTAAAAAGAGAAGTGGAATGGAGCTACGGTGCCACAGACAGACAGACAGACAGACAGACACACACACACACACACACACACACACACACACACACACACACACACACACCTACACACAACCACCCACACACACAGACACGTCCAACTTATACCACCCCGTCGTGTTTGCGTCGAGGGTTAAAAAATACTTTTAAAGACTTTTCCTACAGGTAAAAATATGTAGGTATGAATAAAGTGCTTGTGAAATGTTCAAAATTCTAATTTTTATCGAGGTCAAAGTCAAATTCAAATCATTTATTTCAAATAGGCACATAAACACAATCACAATTCTCACAATTTTATTTTGGGCTGTTAGAATTTGGGGTGGTTTATAATTTTTAATGAATGTCCTTAAGTTTTGAGTTGAGCTGCACGATTATTGACAAATGCGTGCACTGACTGGACAGGTCCAGTCACTCTGTGTGGTTTTTCCTCAAAAGACCATTTCAGACACAAATCTACATGGTCTTCACATGATCTGACCAAGATTATGTCTGGACTTTAAAAAAGACTGTGACTTCTGAGTTTGTTTCGGTGTTTCTTCTCAGAGTAGTCAGATAGGAAACGCAGACCGCAGACCTCATCACAAATATGATTGACGTGTAAAAGTGTTTGTACAAACCTACTTACAGAAAAAAAATCATTTAACATTTATGTATGTGCGTTAAACTATGGACTAGCATTATGTTGTACGCTGTTTTTTTTTTTTTACATGGCTGTTTTGGACGTCAAAATTTACAAGAAAATAGAATTGATTCTAGATGCCCCTTCCAAAAGGTAATTTCGTATGGAGAAGAATGGGCAAAAAATCTCCACCGTTAAAGAGAAAGTCGAAAAAGTCTCTTAGTTCTTAGCGATTGAAATCTAAAGGAATGTTGTCAATCAGAAAAGTTGAAATTTACCACGTAGGTACAGCGAGCATTATAAGTTGTTTTCATGTTTTCACAACAAAAATGCAACTCTCCAAAAGTCAGGTTCGTGAAATCGTGATACTGCTTGTCGTCCCGTAGTCGAACGTCAACTCAATGAATTTTCAAAATGGCCGTTCATCGCCGTCATTTCAACTGAAATGAGGGTAGCAAAATTGGATGAAGTTTAAAAATCGAAAAGCTTAAGATTTTGTAAAAGATTGGAAAATTATTTAATTTCTAACACCTCAGCTAATGTACCTACTTACTTACTAAAAGTAGTAATTTATTTACGAAACAGTCATGGTTTAACATTTTCAAAGAAGGCTGGAGAACTAAAGAATTTCTTTCTTTTTATTACAGGTCATCATGAAAACTCAGTTCCGTGACCCTGACGGTATCTTGAACCACCTCCAGAATGTCACGTCAGAAGAGTACCAGCACATCTTCTATCTCCTTTTAGAGGCAGCTGAAGCCTTCGATCTCTGCATGATTAAGAGGAACAACACCGTCACCGCCATTCAGAAAGAAGCCTTAATCCATCGTGCTAAAACTCCTATTTCCTTGCTTGCCCAAACCAGGATATTTTTGAGGAGATATTTCAAGACTACCCTGGTTGATGTGGTGCAGGATATCGAATTACCTAAAATCCTGCACCAGTATTTGCTTTTTAACTGTCGTTAAAAAGAGATTTGGTAATTTAAGGTTTAATTTTAGGCTGAAGATGAAAATTCTTTTGCCTTCATCTTTTTTAATGAAGATGGTTTCGGTGTTGCAAGGGATTTTAGTCCCCCTGATAAATGGGTGATTTTGATTGTCGCCGAGGTCGGTTAATTGAATTGAAAGAAGGTAGATTTGTTAAGATGTAATGTTTTGGCTGATGTATGGTCAAACTATGGTGTAATTTCATTTTGATCTAAGTACATTATAAATATATATCTTTGATCAGTTTTTAAAGTGAAACTTCTTAGGCGGCGATTCGATAATTGGGCGACTCGGAATTATATGATACCTGGGCCGGCAGTCTCGACATTAGATAGCGACAAAAATCTGTCGCTAAGTCGTATCGATGTCAAATTCCTTTAATAGATTTTCAACTTTATTCCGAAACTATAAGGTTGAAAATCTATTAGAGAAATTTGACATCGATTGGACTTAACGACCGATTTTTGTCGGTATTCATGTCGAGACTGCAGGGCCTGGACGACAATTCAGAGTGAAATTTTGAGGACGCGTCACGTTTAGGCACATTTCGTTACATGACAGAGAAGGAAGATATAACTCTCTCTCTGTCTCTCACATTCAATCTCTCTCAAACTTTATTTTTAAGAAGTTTCACTTCTATCACGTATCACGCATGACTACATATTAAGCTATACATTTCCAGTATAATCTGACTTGTCACTGTACGAAAAGCCTATACAATCCGAGGTCAGCTAAAACTGGAAATGTATACCTTGATAATTAGCCGTGTGAACGATGCTGCACGCGCAATTTTTTTTAATAATTCGTTGTATTGCGTTATAATTTTGTAGGTATCTCAATACGCACATCTCGCACTGTTAAACATTTTTCTCTTAGTCGTTTGTGTTGTTGTATACATATTTTAATAAAATACTATATATTTATCATATTATTATGACCATAATAAATATCAAAGATTTATTGATATCGCCAAATAATAATTCGTAATTATTAAATAAAAAGTCCTCAATTTATTTGTTTTTTGTAAAGAAACAAATAATTTTGTCGAAGTATCAATTATTTCTTAGTTTATTTTTTTATAATTTCTTTGATGAACTTATTAAAAATACTAAACTTCATCAAAAAGTACGTAGCGTTCTATGAATAAAAAGAAAATTAAATATTATTGTGGACGATATTATTGTAAGGAAAAATGAGTTTATTATGTATTATTATCGCAAGTCATCTTGTATTAATGTAGTCTGATTTTTCATTACTATGTGATAATTTGTGATATATTTTTTTGGATAAGACTTGATTTGAGCTTGTAAACTCAGCGGAGTTTCAAGTGGTATGTATTCAATGACTATTTTTTAAGATAAAATAAATAAATGTGTGAAAAATATATTAGTGGTTGGTTTATTTGGCTTTGCACTAAGAAACCCCTAGCTACAAGGCTACAGGACCATTTGTTAGAAAGGTACAACCTAAACATACAAAATAATCACTTTTGGTAAATTGACAAGACACAGTACTACGTAATCTGTGTGTATAAGTATCAGAATAGGTAAGGGTTAGGCTGCTAGCCTGTTGAGTTCATTATGTTCTGAGTTGAGCTGCACGATTACTGACAAATGCGTGCACTGACTGGACAGGTCCACTCAATCTGTGTTGATCTTTCACACTATTCAGACACCAATCGACATGGTCTTCACATGATCTGACCAAGATTATGTCTGGACTTTCAAAAGATACTGTGTCTACCGCGGATATCGAGTGTCTACTGAGTTTGTTTCGGCCTTTCTTCTCAGAATAGACAGCTAAGGAACGCCGACCTCATCTAGTTTAAAAAATATGATTGACGAGTAAAAGTGTTTGTACAAACCCACTTACAGAAATAAAATCATTCATCATTTAGCGCCTAACCCTTGCCAGTAATATTGAGTTTCCATGTTTTCAAATATTTCAAAACAGAGTTTGGACAGCAAGTCGTAGACAAGGAAATTGCGGCAAATTTAAAAATCTTCAGCTGGCAACTAGAAAATATAATATAGTCTGAAAAAGAACCGATTTGATATTTTTGTATTTTTTTGCTAATTAGTTTTTTGATGAGTAGGATTATGATAACATTTCAAACTATATTTCATGTAGCCAGATGAAGATTTTTTTAATTTATAGCCATTTCATTGTGCCACAACTCACTGGCCAAACTCAAATTCAAATAAAATGTAATCTTATCTAATCTGCCTAGGCTGTATTATCCCACTGCAGGGCAAAGGCCTCCCTCTCCTTTTTCCACAAAATTCTGTCTTTTGCTAATCAAATTTAACTTGGCAGCGCTGGACAGAGAGAGTTGAAAGAAGAGTAGCCGAAGCTCTTTGACTAGCAGTGGTATAAAACGTGCTTTAAAAAAAATACTTGTTAGCTGAGTAAAGAAATGTGATTTTTATTGTCATGGCAATAGACTCGCCCCCTATTACATGGGACTTAAACATAACTGGTGAAATTTGGGTGTAGTAATAGTTGCCTTAACCATCGGGGAATGTAGGCGTGATGTTATGTTATGTAATTATATAATAATTTATAATAAAGCTTATTTTAGCCACCTATGATTCGGCTATCGAATATAGAAGATAAAGATTATCAGTATCATCACACAGGTGTCAACAGCCCTGTCTACTTATAGGGGAAGCGCCAGGGTAGCCCGCGAAATGACTATTTCATGAAATAGCCATTCAGTGAGATTATATGAACTTAGAGAGTCGTATTGATGATTTTAATGATTATAATTATTATTTAAATACATACTTGTTAGGGTCGCAAATCATATATTGTTCAATAAACAACCTGACACTGACTTGCAAATTGCAAAAAACGTAAGAAAATTACCGCGGGCTACCCTAGCGCTTCCCTCTTAAGGTCTATCCACACATATCAGGGCCGTGCTCGGGATGTGGACGGATCGTGCTCCGTGAGGAGCTCAAAAAAGTTTCGGTGTGTACATTTTATATGAACTCATTTACACACGTCCGCGTCGGTGGCCGGCGACGAAGCTTCAGTGGCGCCTTGTGTGTGCTAGGGCCCTGTCACGTTTCGGGCACGGCCCTGATATGTATGTATAGACCTTTATTCAAATTTCCAATTATTGCCAGCCGTAATAAAATGTACCCCTGACAGAGGAATTTTATTATCACAACCTGGCAACACCACCATCGTGACTTGTCAAATCCAACTTGCAGTTTTGCGTCGACGGCGAACTAAATAAACAATTTATTCTCAATTTTCCAGTGAAATACATTGAATTTAATTCTATAATGGCAGACAAACAGAAAGTAGATCTCGGTCTCCTCGAAGAAGACGACGAATTCGAAGAATTTCCCGCTGAAAGTAAGTATTCCTGCAACAACAAAAATCTTACAAAGGAAAAACATTTTCTTGAATTTTATCTTATTTTTGTGCTATTTATTTATAGATTGGGGAACAGAGGATGCTGATGATGAAGATGTGTCTGTTTGGGAAGACAACTGGGAGGATGACATCGTACAAGACGATTTCAACCAACAGTTGAGGTTAGAATTGTTTGGTATTCTATAAGATGTAAAATTTTTGTAAGATTCTGAATCTGACTGACATTTTGTTTCTATAAAGCGAATACCGTAGTTTTGAGCCTCCTACCATAACTGCTGGCTTCTAAAGTGATAATTGAAGAGCAACTCTTAAAAAAGCTAAATAGATTTCTGTTCATTCAAAAAAACATTTCTCACTGATTTTACAAGCCTGTATAAATATTGGGGGTTTACCAGTAACAACAAACTATATTTAAATGGAATGTAACTAGTTTGTGGAGGTCAGATAGGCAGTCGCTCCAGGTGAAGTACTGTTATTCAGTTGCATCCGTGAAGACTGAAGCCGACCCCTACGTAGTTGGGAAAAATCAAGGCCTGGAAGCAGATGATGATCTAATATTGATTATGTACTGACAAAGACAGTTTAAACTGTGCTGACCACCAACTTTTTGATTCTACTTGAATAATAATGTTTTGCGCAGAGTTTTGATTGCCAGTACCTGAACCATTGCTGTTTGGTACATATCATACTGAGTTATTATATGTTTATGTTAAGTCTTTATTTAAATGTTTTTTGGTGCCCACTATGATCCATTGTTGGTCGAAATAAACATTTTTGTTAAATATATTTAATGTAAACTCAGTTACTATGGTCCTGGTGCACAGGCAACTGAAGGAACACGGGTGGGGTTTAGTCAGTAAGAGTCTGACACGCCCTCCTGCTCTGCCCAGAGCGGGAGAACTCATTTGATTGATTTCCCAACCAAAAAAATAAAAAAAGGCATTGCAGCAGACCTCGTGGAAGATGGCCGGACAAGCTAGATAAAAAAAACAACCAGTGGTCCACTTTAGCCCTGGATCTAGACTTGTTCCTGCTCGGTCATTGAACGGAACGTTCCAATCTAGTACAATCTGTGAAATGAACTAGTTCGGTCTTCTAGTATTATTAGTACACTGACTGAATGAAGAGTTTTACGAGTGCTTGGACGGTATCACTAATTCAATAGTTCCATGAGCACTCGTAAAATAGAACTGTAATGTTTTGCGTTCTATTGAGTAGGTACATGCATTAGGTTATTAAGGAATGGTGTATTTAAAAATCTAAATGTTTACAATTTCCCACTCGATCCACTAAGCGAGAATATGCCTGACCGACATCTTAGTGTACAAGTACAATAGTCTGTGGATCCAAATCCGAGTGACCGATCAGACAGAATGTGATCGAAACAAAGTACTAAATGACCGAAGTACTATTAAGCCAACGGAATAGTTAATTCTAGTAGTGTCATGAATGAATTCTTAATAGTACATCATACATGTACTACACAAGCTTACCTGGATCGAAAGAACTGGAAGTTACGGGGAGAGGCCTTTGCCCAGCAGTGGGATGACACAGGCTAATAGTAGTAGTAGTAATGTAAACTGACATCAATTTTATTTTTCTATTTCAGGCAGCAACTAGAAAAACTCAAGGAGACCGCCAAGTAGATTCAACTTAGCATACCCACTTCTAGAATTAAGTTAATTTTATTATCATAAGAATGTAATAAATTCCAGCAGAAATGAGTTACATGTAGAAACATATTTTTTTTTTCACTATAACTGTCTCCTCAACAAATGTGATCAATATCAACCTTACCTATTGCAGTCCACTGCTGGTTTTTTAACCGAATAATTCTGCCTGAAATATCCTTGATCGCCTCGTGGCCATAGTGGTTGCCAGGGCTATTACTGATCATGAGGTCCTGGGTTTGATTCCCGGGTTAGGCAGTGTTATTGAGTTTTTCCATCTGGAATTTCTCAGTAACAGCCTGGGGTCTGGATTTGTGCCTGGTTGATGGCAATAGACTAAAGTCCCATGTAATAGGGGGTGACTCTATTACACACAATAGGACACCTCTGTCTTATTCTTTGGGGATAACAGGCTTGATGTTATGTTCATTCAGTTTTTGTCAACATTTATCGAAAATAAACATAGAATTAATCATAATTTTTGACCCAAAACTGACATTGTTTTGACTTACATTTAATTCATTGGTAAACTTTCATTTTGTAATAAACATCTGCTAAAACTCCTATATTGCTTTAATTTTTTACACCTTGAGTTAAACACTTGTACTGTTACTGGATGGAGACTAGATTTCAGGATTATTAATCTGCCTGGTGTTGAATAGGGCAGAGACGTAAAACCATCTAATGTCCAAAAGTAGCAGATGAAAGGGTAAACAGCACCCTAATTACGTAACACACTATCTATCAGAATCTGAATCATTTTGAAGCCTATTGCTAATCCATTGCTTCATATGTTCGAAAAATTTGTCTGCTCAACAACGTAAATAACGCAATGAATGTTGTTGAACTGTCAAAATGAAATCCATTCCTACTGTTAGTGTGTTACGTAATTACCCCGCAGGCCCTGTTCAACAGGTTAAATTCTTACGCAATCGCTTATTATACTAGAGGGAATTAGTAACACGTAAGTCTGTGTTATGAGGGTTTCAACTTAATACCTCACCACTTTCACCGAGAAAAAGCATTGACGAAGATTGAATTTACAAAATTAACCGCACTTGTCAAATAAAAAACATCTGGTGATTTAGAATTTCAATGAATCCTCAGCTGTAGCCCGCTAAATTAAAATTTTATTTGGTTTTTTACAAATTTCAGCTCTATTTTACGTCATATGTTGATCAAAATGCGATTCACGGCTGTAGACATGATATTTATTGAATATTAATCATCAGTTTCATAAACTTAGAAAATTTGACCCACCTAAGATATTTTCAGAATATTTCATATGAAAATTCTTAGGTGGAGCAAATTTCCAAAGTTTCCAAAGGGGTTCACCTTTAATTTTGAACTTTATTTTATTATTTTTTGTTTTAGCGTCAATAGAAATACACACTGAAAATTTGAACTGTCTATCTATTACGGTTCATGAGATACAGCTCGCTGACAGACAGACGGACGGACAGCGGAGGCTTAGTAATAGGGTTCCGTTGGCATCCTTTGGGTACGGAACCCTATAACGTAAAGAAAATTTTGGATGCATCCCTTGAATAATGAATTATATTAAAGGCCAATTTCTGACGCCGTACTATAATCTAAGCGTATATCCTGGAAAAAAATATAAAAATTATAATGGTTTCTTAGAAGCCAAAATGCAAATAGATAACTCAATTTTGGCCAAAATGTAAGTTGAATCACTTGGCTTCCTAACTACCCTAATTACAATGTGAAAGTGAGATTCTTTGGTTGTTACGCTTTCACGCAAAAATTACTGAACGGATTTGGATGAAATTTGGCACACAGATAGTCCATGACCTGGGTAAGCATACAGGCTACTTTTCATCCTGGATCGCAGACGAAGTCGCGGACAACAGCCAGTAATAAATAAAGTCGTTTTTCGTGTGTCTATGACTGCGTTATTCTTCTACTTCTAAAGATTTATAAATGTTAATAATACATTATTATTAAACTTACAAATATATATAACTAGCTTTTGCCCGCGGCTTCGCCCGCATGGAGGTCGGAAATTATCCCACGGGAACGTACTATCGGGAGAAAAAGTAAGTTTTAATCCAGGTTATAAACTATCTGTTCCGAATATCATTCAAATCCTTTCAGTAGTTTTTGCGTGAAAGAGTAACAAGCAAACAAACATAGTATCCTATGCGTTAATCCAGGTTATAAACTATCTATTCCGAATTCCATCCAAATCTGTTCAGGAGTTTTTGCGTGAAAGAGTAAGAAACATCCATCCATCCATCCTCACAAACTTTCACATTTATAATATTAGTAGGATAAAGAAAATTCAATGTTTTGTCAAGTCGTAAAAGCGGGGGCAATTTTCTTATAAATAAAACCAAAAACTACGAAAAATAACACATTTATTATTAAAAAAAAATTACATTACAACAATTATTATAATTTCAGTTCTGATAAGCTCGAAGATTGATTTAATAAGTTTCAATAATTTCTTTTGTACAGATAAATAACAATCTCAAAAAATATGTACGAAAACTGCTCTTGTAACAAAACTTTCACAAATAAAACCTGCGGGGTAATTGCGTAAGCAATGGCTTTCATTTTGACAGTTCGAAAGCCAAAAAATGAAAGCCATTCCTACTGTTAGTGTGTTACGCAATTACCCTGCAGGTTTTCAAAAACTGATTTATGGGAATAAAATAATATTTTTTATATAAATGTAATCTTATACCTAAGAATTGGTCCCTAACTGATTTTCAGCCTTTGATTTTCGTCTATCAGTTTAAATTTCACTAATTTAAGCCTTAAAATCAGGGCATTCTCACTAATTAAGGTATCCTTATCTAAATCATCAAGGCCAGCTTGATTTCTACAATGTGGGGACGAAAATACGACAGTTATTGAATGAAAATACTGGCAATACTAATACAAAGGAGTAGTTTAAACTATTGGATATAAATTATTAAAATTAAAGAAGCATTTTTTCAAACCAACTAAATAGCAGTGTTGAGGCGAATTTTACAAATACATTGACATGAATATTTACTTTGTAAAATAGTATATTATTTTAATTATTGTGAATGTAAAGACTATGTGGGTCATTGTTTTTTTTTCTTCTATCTTTGATCATGGTCTGGCAGTTTGAGTAATTTATGCGGCCTACCCAAATGTCCTTTCTAAGGTATTGTTCGTCGAATCGTTGAGCTCCTTAAGTTCTGAGTTGAGCTGCACGATTACTGACAAATGCGTGCACTGACTGGACAGGTGTGGCTTTTCCTCAAGACCATTTCAAACACAAATCTAAATGGTCTTCACATGATCTGACCAAGATTATGTCTGGACTTTAAAAGAGACTGTGACCTCTGAGTTTGTTTCGGCTTTTCTTGTGAGTAGTCAGATAGGAAACGCCGACCTCATCTAGTTTTTAAAATACGATTGACGTGTAAAAGTGTTTGTACAAACCTACTTACAGAAATAAAGTCATTTATCATGACTGGGTTTTGTCAATCTTTGACTAGCTATAGAAACTAAACTTTTGGATATATTTGGTTGATTTTTTTATGCAGACTGGTAACGTCAATTGATATACGAAGTTAGTCGTATTGTTGTCTCCACCTTGTGTAACAATCTTAGAAATAGTGAGGACAAATGTGTACTGGCCCTGCAGTCTCGACAAAAATTGGTCGTTAAGTCTAATCGATGTCAAATTTCTTTAATGGATATTCAACCTTATCCTTTGGAAATAAAGCTGAAAATCTATTAAAGGAATTTGACAACGATACGACTTGGCGACCGATTTTTGTCGCCGTCTAATGTCGAGACTGCCGTGGTGTTGAAATAGCTATGTATAGCTGCATCGATATTTTTCTTTTGTCAGTACCGTTCCTCCGTTCCGTATCCGCGTCACGATCCAAGAATGATAGGTTTGGATGCCGTTCAGTACGGTACGGCGTCACGGCGCCTCGGAACTAGGCGTGGGCAAAGTGTATCATTTTTTATTGGAACATTTGCATCTGGATCCGAAACACTGATATGTTTCATTTGGATCATTTGGCTCATCGGCTCAAAGGATATAAAATACAGAATGTTACGTATAAACTTACGAACGATAACTTGTTATTGCAAGCATTTTATGCAAAAAAACTAACGTATAGTATTAAATTTTATATGTAAGCGCCTTAGTGGTAATTTTTACGTACATTGATAACGACAATGAAACACTGAGAGTGATACACAACTCATTTGGGATCTCTTTCCAACTTCTATAGATTGTAATATCTCATCCGGTCACTCGCGACTCGCGAATCAGTAGTAACTCAGTGTGTCAGTCTCTCAGTCTCCCTCTCACGCTCACTGGCTCAGTCGTCTCGCAAGCGACGCGTCGCGCGGAAAGAGCACAGAGCAAAATAATGTTTCAGATCCAAATGATCCATTTAATGTTTCAGATCCAAATGATCCATTTAATGTTTCAGATCCAAATGATCCATTTAATGTTTCAGATCCAAATGATCCATTTAATATTTCAGATCCAAATTATCCATTTAATGTTTCAGATCCAAATGATCCATTTGAAACGTTGTTACTGAACCAATCTTTTGAATCACTTCAATGATCTGGATCAGTGAGTCGGTTCCGTAGAGTTACACACGCCTACTCGGAACGCATCGAGATACGCCCCGATCCCTCGCGTCCAAACTGCATACAGGACGGAGGAACGATACGGAAAACAGAACGTATGTGGACGCAGCTTATAATTGGTATCTAGCGAAAAATAATTTATAAATTTTGTGGTTGCTAATCAATTTGGAGCAACAATATTATAAGTAAAAAGAGGTAGATATGTACTCCGCAAAAGGCACGTTAAAATTTGCTAGTTAGCAAAGTTTTTCGCTGCCAATAATTACTAATTATGACATGCCGTCCAACTTCCACGTCTTATCTAATGATGTGACATTGTGCTGTTATTTAAGAATGAATGTTGGGTAACTTAAGTCTTCCTCTTTTAACCGACGAAAAAAGGAGGGAGGTTCTCAAGATAGGCAGTCGCCCCATGTTGCTCATTTGGAGAAACATCGACGTAACTGCAGCTTTTAAAATTTTACAGGTGAGTGATTAAAATCGTTTTTTTTTTTTGTAATCTGTTACCGTCTCGTTCTGAAATATTGATAAATCCCAAAACCATATTAAATATTTCACGCCTCTGCTCCTCTGAATTTTTTTTGAGCATAATTATTGTGCTCGATATATATGAGTATGAGTATAATGAGTCGATATATATTATATATATCGACTATATATATTATATATATATATATATATTATATATATCGACTCATTTTTGGGAAAAATTATATTTACGTCGATGTTTCTCCAAATGACCATGTGTAATACTGGTATTTAGAAGCACCCGGTTAGACTGGAAGCTGACCACAACATAGTTGTTAAAAAGGTTCGGCAGATGTTGAGCAGAAAGATGATTATATTGAAATCTAAGTATGATAATTTGGTGGTTTATTTATAAACGTTACTTAAGAGCGGCCAACCCGTCATATTTTTCATAAAAACGCTCGTAAGTGATTATGGCGTTGGAACACATCTTTTATTGAAAATTTTGAACTAATAGGTATCTCGCGCACTTTATCTAGGTTTCTATGCAAGTAAAAAATCAAAATTTGGACAAACAAATTCAGTATGAGCCTTCAAAAAACTGTCTTTTTGCACAAATTTTACCTGAACTTTGGATGTTCATAATGTACTCAAAAATTGTAAAAGTAAAGAAAACATCTCGATAGAAACCTCGCACATGTAATGGAGATTCTAAATGACAAATACTTTTCCAAAAACTTGTAAGGCTTTTTCAAAAACACGTATTTCCTGGAACAAGTTTTGTGAAATCTTTGCGCGCCGATTTTCGTTCGAAGTTATCGCGTTCTCACTCTTGCTTGTTTTTCAAACATTGCGTTGGATGAAACAACAAGCTTTTCAATCATGCTCGCGTTGACGATGGACGAACCGGGAAGGACCCTCTTAAAGTTAAGTATTAATTAGCGACTGTTAAACCATACATTTCTGATGTTTAAACGTCTTTTAAGTTTAAGCAAAGTTTATGAATAAAGGGGTTGATATTTATGTTACTAAAAGTTGATATTCTGGTTGCCTGAAGTTCCGAATTGATATTCTTCTTCGGTTTCCGTCGGCTGCGCGTTAGAGTCTTCTTGCTCCGCGAAATAGTTGTCCAAGATGTGTAGCACTTTCTTGTATACCTGTGGAAAACAATGAGATATGACTTATGAATAAATATTACTAGTGGCTCTGTGAGCTGTAGACTTGGCGGGTCTGTCTTTGCATAGCTTAAAACTGAATAAATGTTCACCGCGCACCTTAAAACAAAATCGCGCTCAAAGGCTGAACTATATTTTTTTTTCAGAAATATCTTTTATTATTTATCATAAAGAACAGAAAAAAAAAACTAATCTAATTATCTTTTCACAAAATGTTAAACATTCACAATCTATCTACCGGCAAGCGAGTTAGTTATATTGAGCGTAATAGATTTATTTTCATATACAAACTCAACAAGTTTGTCGGATATATTTGTGTGGGAAATTTATGTGTGAAAGTAATATGTTACCTGTTCATTTTCATGTTGCTGTAGGGCTTCAATCTGATCCAAAGCGCCTATTTCTTCCAGTCTCAGACAAAGAGCATCCACTTGACCGTATTTGACCGCCGCCTGTAACAATATTTAATTTCATTTATTGAATAAAGAAAAAAAAGAAAGAAACATATTTTATTCTGCACAAACAAAAAGCACATTACAAATAAATGGCATTACACAAATACAGACATACAAAGTAGCCAAAAGCCTCGTATCCAAGAAATAAAAGTTTGACAATTTTGTCCATTGCTTGATGTTAGAGCCAAAGACAATAGGTACACATTGCTCTGACAATAGGTAAATATTATTACGCATAAATGTTTTGCCTTAATATTTATTGTCATAAATTAAACTAACCATTGCATTATGCCAAAGTATTATTTATTATGCCACAGTATCATTATGCTAATAAAATCTATGCGAAAACGGTTATGCCAAAATATATTGGTATAAAAAAAATCATGCGAAAAGAAGGAATCCCTAAAAATGATTACCCTTTTTTTTTATAAACCGGTTGATTTTTTTGTGGAAAAGTTTTTATCCTCACCTGTAATAAGTTAGTAAGTCCATCCAACACTACAGTGATAGCTCTATGGTCTGGAGCGCTGAGTAGTTGGCAGTAAGGCTCCAGGAAACCGGCTGAGATGAGAGCGTCTAGCTGTTCTGGTGTACCTCCGAGGCAGAGGTTTGTGATCGCCCAGGCTGCTTCCTTTTGGCATCTGGGGGCAAGAAAATTTATTTATTTATTGATTTAGGATCTCTAACAAAAGATGTACGCAATAAATGAAACATAAAGAAAGGGCAACATCAGGTATTAAGCAGGTGTACTCCTTCACTTATAGGAGACCACAGCATGCACAATAAAGTTAACAACTAAGCTAACAAAGTTAAAATATTAATAATAGGTAACATATTGAAAAAGTTGATCAAATTTAAAGGACATACAAACAAAAAAAAAATGGTATATAACATTAAGAGATACTTAAATTAAATTTATTATACACTTCTTATATTTAGACGGAGACTCACAGATGTCTAGATTCGTAGTTTTAACTAACGTGTTGTATTCTACAAAGTCTTTAAAATGTTTTGTTAGTGAAAAAAAAACGAAAAGAAGAAAGAAAAATAGTTTATTCTGCACAAACGCACATTACAAATAAATTACATTAAATTTAATACAGACATACAACGTAGCCAAAAGCCTCGTATCCAAGAACTAAAAGTTTGTCAGTTTTGTCTATTGCTTGATGTTGGGGCCAGGGACCAAAGACAAAACACATTGCTGTGTTGCGACACTCGCAAAAGACAACAAGCAAACGAGACAAGTGACATTTTTATTTCCCGACCGCGCAACAGCAAAGACAGGGTTATGTTTTTCATACGTATTTTTGTATGTGGGATTTTTTATACCCTCGAAGCATCCTGACAGCTGGATGTATTTTTTTTAATACATGATGTGTCTGTCGACTCGTCTAGGTCGCACGATGGTTAAAGGCTAGATTTTGTTTTTATAAAATAAAAATGGATTATTTTAGACATCAATATGTAAGGTCTTAATTTTGTACCAGGACTATGTGGGGTATCAAGGGGTATGCGATAGGGTAGCCCGCGAAATTCAAATCTACTTACGTTTTTTTGCAATTTGCAGGTCAGTGTCAGGTTGTATGTTGAGTAAAATATGATACCGTAACAAATATGGGTTACAGAATTATAACCATTAGAATCAGCAATACAACTCCTTAAGTTAGAATTGGCCTCAAATGTCATGATTTCATGAAATAGTCATTCAATAGGGTAATATGAACTTAGAGAGATGTATGTATGGACAATTATTATGATGTTAAATTCTATAAATAAATGTGTTTAATCAACATACAACCTGACACTGACCTACAAATTGCAAAAAAAAAAAACGTAACTAAATTTGAAATTCGCGGGCTACCTGAGCGCATAATCTAGGGCTGAAGTTGACAAATTTATTATAACTATTAGTTCATTTAGTTTATCTTTTTATTAAAAATAATATTGGGTATACAGCCAGTTGGGTTGTAATCGTAACCGTGGCCGCATCATTGCGCGTCTAGCTTAATAACTATTGCTCATAGCTAGTTTAGCTTACTTACATGGGTGTGTGTGCGTGTGTGTCTGTCTGTCTGTGTTTGTTTGTGTTCGTGTGTGTGTGTGTGTCTGTCTGTGTTTGTGTGTCTGCCTGTCTCTGTGTGTGTCCGTCTCTGTATGTGTCTGTCTGTGGCACCGTAGCTCTTAAACGGGTGAAACGATTTGGATACGGTTTTTTTTTTTGAAAGCATGTTTTCTAGCGGTGGTTCTTAGACATGTTTTATCAAAATCTGTTCAGCGGTTTTTTTTTTAATTTTACCTATTATTCTACTTAATTTCCTAACTTACTTGATGTCCTCAGTAGAAAGCACATTCAAGAGATGCTGCAGCATGCCGGCGTCGATAGCGCGTTGTATCTGCGGATGCGTGCCAGCGAGGATGTTGCTGACGGCCCAAGCGGCTTCTTTTATGAGAGAGGCTTTGCCGCAGCGGAGGAGGGTTATAATGTGGTCGAGGCAGCCGACGTCGAGGCAGCGGTCGGTCTGGGGAGAGAAAAACAAAATATTTTACACAATCTTCTGTCTGCGGCTTCGCACGCGTGGGTGTCGGAAGTTATCCCACGGTAACGTAGTAACGGGACAAAAAGCCTATGCCCTATGTTACTCCTTATAACATCAGATATCTGCCAGTAAAAGTCCCACTAAAATCGGTGCAGCCGCTTCGGAGATTAGCCGGAACAAACAGACAAACAGACAGACGAAAAATTTGAAAAGGGTATTTTGTTATAAAGTACCGTATATACTTTGATACGCATTTGGTGAAAAAAGCTGTTATTTTGACATTACAAACAGACACCTTTGTTTTTTTTTTAGATTCGTTGATTATTCAAGAAACATAAGAAAAGCCGAATATAGCTTGGTTGGTACGTAGATGGGTGACCATCCATTACCTACCGAGACCTCTCCGAGCCTCGGGAAGCACGTAAGCCACAAAGTCCGACAACCAGTCTTACGCTGCCAGTGTCAGCAGCCCTGGCGAAACCCTTACACAAAGATTTCGCTAGCGTCACCGCGAGTGCCCCAGGCGCTCCATGTATGAAGCCAACGCCAGAAAAGGCGCCGAATAGGGTTGATGATGAGGGTTTCGTGACAGTGCAAAGGAGGAAGCGCCGTTCGCGAGTGAACAAGAACTGCTGCGGCAAAGCTCCTACGGATTCCGGAGTGAGCCTGCGTGCCGCAAAGCCGAACACACCGGTGTACATCTCCCGCCTACACTACAGCACTAAGGCGGAGGACATCGTGGAGTACGTGCACCAGAAGACGAGGTACGCGCCGAGGGTACAGTTACTGGAGTCGCGCCGCAACGTCAACTTCAAGGCGTTCGTGGTGAGAGTACCGAATTGTTACTTGTCCGTCGTCTTGGAAGAAGACTTTTGGCCACAGGACGTGGTGTTCCGTCGCTTCCGCGGGCAAATACCACAGGACAGCACAAGGACAATTAGCTAGTGAAGTGAAATGCTACTAACATAGTTTTAAGCAATATTTACTAACACAAGTTTCAGTTTTATTATGTATTTGTTTATTATTTTGTATTTTGTGTATTTTATCTATGGGCTTCCGTTGCCTGACAATAAAGGAATTATTATTATTATTACCAAGTGTCATATAGATTATTCTAGCTAGTGTTATGCAGTAACTAGATTGTGGAGGTCAGATAGGCAGTTGCTCCATGTAAAATACTAGTATAAGGGCCTGTTGTTTGATCAGTAGTCAAACATACTAATAGTTAAAATGCGTTAAACTAACAATTTGTTAAAAATGACAGAAGTATGTTGTTTGACAAATGGTTAAGCTGACTACAGTAAAAAAAATGTCAATTTGCTATAAAAGTTAACCATGCGCAGACAGAATAGTTAAACTTTGACAGCTATTGACTATTGTCAAGTGACTAATCGTTAAAATGACTATTGGTCATGTTTAACTATGTATCAAACGAAGGGCCCTTAGTACAAAATAGTTATAACTTTTAGCTATGCCTAGCTACGGGTCAGCTTCCAGTCTAACCGGATGCAGCTGATGATGAGAATGATAGTTACCTGTTCATCGGAGCCGGTGAGCATGTTGCCAACAGCTCTCAAGGCTGGGGTTCGTACTGCAGGAGACTTGTGGTCGAGCAAACTGACCACGCGAGGCAGCAGTTGAGGAGTCATTTGTACTGCTTCTATGCGTTCATTTGGTCCATCGGTTAAGTAGGATAAAGCCCAGCATGCGTCAGCTAGAAGGGTAAAGAAAAAAGGCATATGTTTTAACATTATCAAGTTTTTTGAGGTTCCCTATCCATTTGCATAAAATTTTAAGACATATTATACATTGGCGTAACGAAATTCAGCATAATGATCATTACGCATAAATGTTTTGCCATAAAGTAACCGGGTGTTTAATATATGGCATAATAACAAATAGTATAATATCAATTGAAATAACGTTCACATGATATAATTTTCATGTGCTATAAAAATAAATAACTTAATTGCATGTGATCTAATGTTATATTTCATATAATTTTCAATATGTCTAATGCTCTTTTTGTATAACATTCTATTGACCTAATTTTCATATTGACTATTTTTCAGCCAAAATTCTGTAATGAATAAGTAAATATCAGGAAACATCATACTGTTGAGTTGTTAATCGTTGAGCTCCTTAAGTTTTGAGTTGAGCTGCACGATTACTGACAAATGCGTGCACTGACTGGACAGGTCCACTCATTCTGTGTGGTATTTTTTCCTCAAAATTACCATTTCAGACTCAAATCTACATGGTCTTCACATGATCTGACCAAGATTATGTCTGGACTTTAAAAGAGACTGTGACCTCTGAGTTTGTTTCGGCCTTTCTTCTCAGAGTAGTCAGATAGGAAACGCCGACCTCATCTAGTTTTAAAATATGATTGACGTGTAAAAGTGTTTGTACAAACCTACTTACAGAAATAAAATCATTTATCATTTATTTATCTGTTATAACCTCATCTAACCCAAATGATTCACCAACAATAGAGGGGATCTGTAGCTCGGCGGCCGTTTCGCGGCACGCTCGCTTCGCTCGCTCGTTAATTGTCACTGTTCTAACCTAACCTAACCCAAATGATTTCAAATCTAATCTTTGTAGACTAGATTAGTAGACCTTTTTAAGCTATTTATTGCATAGCTTTTATCGCGGGCTTTGAGGGCGGCGACCGAATCAAGAAATTCCGTAACGAAAATAAAACCTAACACCCCCCACTCCGCCTACCATGTAGCTCGGCCGAGCGTTCGCTTAACGTGTATGTATATGGTACGACTGTACTTGAATTAATATCAAAGAAAAATAAATACTATGCAATAGCTTTACCGCGTCAGTCCCCGAGTGCCACACGTGTTTTTTTTTATATATTTTTATATTTTGTTGAGTGCCTGTTACTTGTTTTCAGGCCTACACTGTCCTCCCATTATCAACACTGTAATTTGAATCATTGTAAAAGCCCCTTATTTTTAAAAGAGTAACCGTGGAGTTTCTTGCCGGCTCTTCTCCATAGGAAACAACCAATTGGAACCGTGCACCTAGCTTCTGACGTTTCATAAGTGCCCATGTTGGTTTATGAGAAACAAAATATTTTGATTTTGAATTAGTTTTTGCAAAAATATACAAAAGAAAGTAGACGTTTCTAAATTATATTAAATATTACTTATAGATTTTGAACATTATAGTAACTGAATATTATACTAATTGAATATTAATTAAAATGTGAGTTATAGAAAATGTTCTTGATACCATGTAAAGTTAGGTAAAATGAAATTATATCATTTCTTTGTTATACATATTAAAAAAAGGGATATTTAATGAAATTAGGTCATATGATTAGAACTTTTGTTATTATATCAAACACACCCAAATTAACCTTACATAACCATTGCATTATGCCAAAGTATTATTATGCCACAGTATCATTATGCTAATAGAAGTTAACGAAAACGTTATGCCAAAATAAATTACTATATAAAAAATTATGCGAAAAGAAGGGGCTCCCATTTTTTGAGTAGGCCGTTAGGATTTACCAGAAATCACAGTATCATCTACAAAGTTGTCACTACAACATTTACATCTATTGAAAACGAGTCTTAATGTCTAGCCTGTGTGAATATATTTTTATTAGTAGTCAAATGCCTATTCCCAGCTATGTTGGGGTCAGCTTACAGTCTTACCGGATGGACTAAAATGCTTACCCAAAACATCTTGATCAGTGACCTCCAAGAGATCTGATATATACGGCAGAGCGGGAGCCACGTAATCAAATTTCACCAATGGGTTCTTATTTCTGTAACAAAACACATTTTATTACTTGAAGTGTTTTTAATTTTAAATCTAATTCCTTATGATTCATAAAAAACCGGCCAATTGCGAGTCGGAGTCGCGCACGAAAGGTTCCGTACAATTATCAATTTAAAAAAAGCAAAAAAATCATGTCTGTTGTTTGGGAGCCCCCTTAAATATTTATTTTATTTTGTTTTTTTAGTATTTGTTGTTATAGCGGCAACAGAAATACATAATCTGTGAAATTTTCAACTGTCTAACTATCACGGTTCATGAGATACAGCCTGGTGACAGACGGACGGACATCGGAGTCTTAGTAATAAGGTCCCGTTTTACCCTTTGGGTGCGGAACCCTAAAAAAGGAATTATTACCTATAATAGAAATAGATAATTGTATTATTTTACTATTTTAGCGGACCGCGGATCATGTTAAATGGTGCGAGATTAGGGGCTATGTCCAGCAGTGGACTCCTATAGATTGACGTTATACAGGGTCAAATTAAATTAGCTAGCGAAACTTTACCCACGTGTTGGGTATCGATACCGAAAACAAATGAAACAAAAAAAAAAGTCTTTCAAACTGTGCAAAAACTTTTTTAATGACACTGTCACATACAAATTAAACGTTTGTGTTTACTTAGTTAAGTACACAACCCTTGTAATTGTGTACTGTCCGATTCAAACTTTATGGGTGGGTTCTTTTTTTTTTTCATTTCATTTTAATCATGATCATGATCGGCAGTTTGAGTAATTTATGCGGCCTACCCAAATGTCCTTTCTTTGGTATTGTTCGTCGAATCGTTGAGCTCGTTAAGTCCTGACTTCCTGAGTCGAGCTGCACGATTACTGACAAATGCGTGCACTGACTGGACAGGTACACTCAATCTATGTGGTTCTTTCTTCAAAAGACCATTTTAGATGCCAATCTTCATGGTCTTCACATGATCTGACCAAGATTATCTCTGGATTTTAAAAGAGACAGTGACCTCTGAGTTAGTTTCGGCCTTTCTTCTCAGAGTAAATATGATTGACGTGTAAAAGTGTTTGTACAAACCTACTTACAGAAATAAAATCATTTATCATAAGAGTTCAATAGTTTTACCTGCAGAAGTTGCTGTAAGTCCAGACCGCAGTCCTGAGCTGTCCGGCGGGCGTGCTTGGCGTGCACAGCGGCAGCAGCACGGCGAGCGCGCCCTGGGCCAGCACGGCGTCGCGCGTCTGCGGCCCGTCGCCCGCGATGTTGCCGAGCGCCCACGCGCTTTGTTCGCCGACCACGCCACCGCGAGCTAGCAGGGCTACTAACTTAGGGATTGCTCCACCCTGTGTACGAAAGATTTTTTTTGCTAACAAGTTTTATGTGAATAGATTAATACGTGTCACAAATAGTCTGATTATCTTTAGGCAGGGGTAGTCCAGCTATTTATCTATAATCTAGCTTTTGCCGGCAGATCCGCCCGCTTGGAGTTCGAAAAACATCCTGTAAATCCTTCTCCATTCAAAAAATACTTACCTATGTGCCAACTTTCATGGTGTTCGGTCAAACGGTGTTGGAGATAACTCTAGACTCACAAAATGTATGACTCAAATTTATCACACTACTAACGTTTCTAATAATATAATTCAATCATGATTCGAAAGACACGTAGCGCCATTTAGCGTCCTAACGCAATTGTGACCGTCGAATGTTATTGTTCTTTCTCTCGGGAACAGTATTTTTTTTCTGGATGTAATGCCCTATGGCCTTTTCAGTACCCCTGACAACGTATATGCAAAATTTCATGATGATCGGTTCAGTGGTTTAGGTGTGACAAGGTAACAACCAAACAAAATAACTTTCGCATTTATAATATTAGTTAGGATATATAAATATATATCGAGGGCTTCATAAAAAATGGGCGTACACGCAAAAATTAAATTTTTCATTTGTTGCAGCAATAGATAGTACAAAACGAGGTCTATAACATAGTTAATCTTATATTTATGTTTAAAAAAAAAAAAAAAAAAGTTTCGCGGAAAATGTTCAAATTCGGAAAACGGACTGGACGTCTTTTTTTGTGGTATTTTTGTATGAATTATTGAAAGGACAGGACGTCTGTCGGGTCAGCTAGTATTTAAATAAACACAACCCCTCCCCATTCAACCGACATCTACTCCTACTCTTTCACTGTGCACGCGGTACGGTTGTGAATTCACTTCCGCCTGACATTAGGAACTGCCAAACTGTTGGAGTATTTAAAAGTAGAGTGAAAGAGCACTATCTTTCTACTTTGTCATAATTGCATATGTATTTATTATTGGAATTATATTTTATTATTATTTATTATAGTGATATTTATTTTAGTAGTATGTATGTATGTAGATATATTCTCATATTGTATGTTTATATTTAGATTGGAAAATTATTTCAGATTTTATTTATTTTGTTTTACCTTCTACTCTTACTCACGTTGTCTACATCTCTTTAATATACTCTCCTATCGCAGGTATGCTGGAAGAGATTTCTTTAGAAATAAGCATCACCTTTGTACGTATTTTTCTGTTCCTTTCTTCTTGTCTGTTTATATATGTGTGTACATAAATGGTTAAATAAATAAATAAACATTATAAATATCTGTATTTGGCTTACATCGACAACAGCCATGGTGTCTTCATGGGATCCTGAAGCAATATTTGTAAGGGCCCAGGATGCTTCAAACTGGAGATCAGCGCTGTAATTAAAAGAAAATTGTTGTGTGATTTGTTCAGGGTGCTGTTGAGGCTGCCCCGCTACTGCAGCGCATCAGGGATGTTCGCGGACGCACATGTGGATTGTTTTTTTGCCACAATGCGTAAGCGCAGTGCGTCACTGGTGCGGTGTGGGGCGGTAACAACAGTATCCTGTCTCTAATTTCGAGCAGGCCGGACTGTTCGTACGAGAATCACTGCTGCGCCATTTCCCATGGAATGGTGCAGCGTCGGTGAAGCGTAGTAGATTTTTCTAATTTTGTATCGCTTTGATAATAAATGGTGGCAACAGATATTTTGTAATCGAGAGATATATCAGTATAGTACTCATGGGTAAAGTTGCTCATGGAAAGTAAAGATACCAGAGTTGACTCTACCTATAATAACACCCACATTTCAGCAAGTAAAAAAAAAAATGTGTACTTTCTATTTTATAGTGGTAAAATTTGTTTCGTTTGTATATCGGGAGTAATCTTTGGAACTATAATAAATTTCACGCAGATGAAGTCGTGGGCAGATGTTAGTACTTAATAAATACGGTGATAGCACCGTATTTATTAAATAGTTACATAGTATTCTTGCACATTTTTAAATAAGTCGCTGGATAGGAATTATCAAGAATTGAGTTAAATTGCTAGCAATAGACTGCTTTAAGATGACCATCGTTATACTGGCTGGTAGCAGTTGGATAAGACGTGACCTGAGGATCGAATTAAATGGCGAGACGTCTATCCAAGGCCTGCAGTCTCGACATTAGACAGCGACAAAAATCGGTCGCTAAGTCGTATCTTTGTCAAATTCCTTTAATAGATTTTCAACTTTATTTCGAAAGCCCAAGGTTGAAAATCTATTATAGAAATTTGACATCGATTAGACTTAACGACCGATTTTTGTCGCTGTCTAATGTCGAGACTGCAGGCCCAGCAGTGGACTGTTTTCACTGTTTTGTGACTGGTTGACGTCATCACGTCAACACCGGCTGCTATCGCTGAAAACCAGCGCTGGGGTTCTATCTCGCATAGGGTCGTAGCATTATGCTGAGCGATTGCCATTTTGCGTGGATGTGACGCATATTTTCCTCCAACTCGTTCTTTTTTGCATTTGTGTTTTTCTTTGCGTCATGTTTACCGCAAGTAAACGTATTTTCTTTCTTTCTTCTTTTCTGCCGAAGACCTGTAGGGGGTGGTCTACTTACCGATCTTCTCTATTTAGTCAAGGGTCGAGCTTAAGTGTCATGCTACTGCCATAGGCGTCAAGAAGTGGACTGATATATCCATGTCTGTTTACCAGTCATCTCTGTCCAGTGCATCTACCAAAGGTTTGATGACTCCGGCGGCAACCATAGAAGAGATGGGCGGGTTCTGCTCCCTGGAGAGCATGCGACGAGCTGCCCGGGCGTATGTCGTCATTTTAAATAGGTCGTCTGAGCGGAGGCCTGTTAAGGGTGAGAGAAAGTATGATGAATGTAGTAATAATGGATCTTTTTTTGTATCATACACCTACATTTATTGGGCGTCTCATAATTACCATCGAAAAAGGGGTATTTTTTTATAGTTAGAACATAAATATTTTAAGAAAACTTAATTATTATGTGTGATATGTAGATATCGGATATTTGGATGCATATTCACCTAAAGTTGAGATGTTGGCTAATATGGAATGCGGTTTTGTATCGAAAATATCCTGCTAACGTCAGATTTCAGTGATCAAACCAGACCAAATCATAGCGATCGAAAAGTATTGGTTAAAGTTGTTGTAGCAGGATAGTTGTAGTACTTAAGTTTTTTTTTTTTTTAGCTAGCAACTGCTTCCATACTTTCATAGCAAAAAATTAACTTTAGATAAATATGCATCCGAATATCCGATCTCTGGTGATATGTTAAGGTAGCAAATTAACAACGTTATTTAAAAAAAATAAGTTCTTCTATACAGCTCCAAACATGACAATTTTACAATTATTCTTCATTTTCTTGATCAGCTCCTGTTTTATTATCAGACCCCTGACTTTGGTTGCCAATTGCAATAAAAAAGTAAAAAATTGTGAATTCAGATATTCCTAAATGTGGGCAACTTTTAATTTATTAGGTGCTATGTCAGAAAATACTGAAAAATAACACAATTTACAAGATGTACCTAACTGAAAACCTGAAAAAAGGGTAATGGAACTCATTTAAAGAACTTTAACTTTAGGACCAACCATCATCAAAACATCTATTACCTACATTCTGTTGATGTATGCAAACTATGTATGGAGCAGCTGTTTTTTTTTTCACGATTTGTATTTATTTTATTTACACCTTGGATACTAGTGGCTCTGTAAGCCGTAAACCTCGCGAGTCTGTCTTTGCATAGCTTAAAACTGAATAAATGTTCACCGCGTACCTTAAAGCAAAAAGCGCGCGCAAAGAGCGCGAGGTATTTTTTACGTTTCAAACCCTCATATCTCCGCCATTTTGAAAAATTTCGAATAGCTGAATCGACAATAAAAAATCCGTATAATTATCGAACCTGCTCACAAAATTTCACGAGAATCGGATGAGAAATGCGACCTGTAGAGGTCAACAGCCGGACATCCGGACATACGAAAGCATTTTTTGCCCAAGATGAAACGGAGACGCTTCGCGCTCGCTCGGTCAATAAGTATGCTGCTGAAATGCCGATATCTCTGGAAGTTCTACTAGTTGTTGCAGATGAAAATCAATTTAATATTCATGTTGAAATAAATCAAATTCTTCGCTTGTTTTTTCACACAAAATTGTCTACATTTCTTTTTCATTTCTCCTTTTACAGGTCTGCTGGAAGAAATTTCTTAAGAAATAAGCAGTACCTTTGTACTCAATACTAATATGCCGTATCTGTATTTATTTTACTGTGTACATAAATAATAAAATAAAGTATTAAAATAAAAACTATCACATTCCAAAAAAACACAAAGGTACTAATTACCTTGCACAATCTCTGCTGGAGTATAAATCTTCTCATTCTCATGGACTCCTTCTCCTGCATCCGGAGACAGTGCCCGTCTCTTGAGGAGTTGCTCATCGCGAGCCTGCTTGCGAAGAGCCACGCTGAGCTCTGCACGCTTACGGCGGAGATCCTGGTAGGAAAAGAGATGTTTTTTTTTTTTTTAATCTGCCTCATTGGTCTAGTGCTACTGGTGAGCATGAGGCCCTGGGTTCCATTCCCAGGTTGGGCAAAGTACTACTGGGTTTTTCTATGAGAAATTTCTCAGTAACAGCCCAGTGTCTGGATTTGTGCATAGTAAATGGCAATAGGCTCGCCCCCTATTATATGAGAGTTAAACATAACTGGCGAAATTTGGGTGTACTATAGGTACACCTCTGCCTGACCCGTCGGGGATTACAAGCGTGATGTAATGTGATCAAATTAAGTTCTTTTCAATTGCCAATTTTCGGTAGTGGGTGTTACAATAGAAACCTGACTTAAACCTTAAGTCCTGACTTCCTGAGTCGAGCTGCACGATTACTGACAAATGCGTGCACTGACTGGACAGGTCCACTCAAACTGTGTGGTTCTTTCCTCAAAAGACCATTTCAGATACCAATCTGCATGGTCTTCGCATGACCTGACCAAGATTATGTCTGGACTTTAAAAGAGACTGTGACCTCTGAGTTTGTTTCGGCCTTTCTTAGAGTAGTCAGATAGGAAACGCCGACCTCATCTAGTTTAAAAAACATGATTGACGTGTAAAAGTGTTTGTACAAACCTACTTACAGAAATAAAATCATTTATCATTTATCAAACTCTATACCATTTTGGTGTAATTCTTTTACAATACTCAGCTCTAGATAGATATTAAAAACCAAATCTATAAACTTTATCAGCAAAACAAATTATCTCAGAGATATTTTAGTTTTGCCTTAGCCCCTCATCTGTCAATCGAACTAATTAAGTTCAGTAACAATAGCAAAAGTTTGGATTTGTGTCCGGTTGATGGCAATAGGCTCGCCCCCTATTACATGGGACTTAAACATAACTGGCGAAATGTGGGTGTAGTATAGGTACACCTCTGCCTAACCCTTCGGGGATTACAGGAGTGATGTTATGTTATGTTACAATAGAAAAGTAATTGTGTCTCATTAGCGACAGTTGATTTGATAGCGAAGTTTTATGTTCTCTGAGGCAAAACTACTGAAATAACAGCAACCAAAGATATTGTTGAGATAAGTTTTGTTAACAAAAGATTAAATTGTATTAGAAGCAACCAAGGCCAGGGGTACGTATGATAAGTCAGGGGCCCTTGACCCTTTATTGATTAAGGATTGATATTTATTTTATTTTATGATTATGGACGAAATAAAGTACATGCAAAAAATATATTGATGGTGTAGTATCAATATCGAATTACTACAAAACCATGATTTTACAGGAGGCGAAAATAGCTTTTCATTTCTATAGTTATTAACATTTAGAATCAGAATCAGAACTTTATTTGCTATGAATGTAGGTACAGGTATAAGATGTTGTACATAAATTTATGAGATCGGCTACAGTCTACCATACGGCATGCAAATTATTACATTAAAAAACCAAGAAGAAAGAGAGAGAGAGAATCTAAGAGTTACTTATATTTTTTTAAATAGTAGGAAACGCTTATGATGTTGTTAATGATTTCAGACCTTATGTCTTTACAATACTAATACGAGGTCTTTCATATTTTACCTACGAATATGCAATAAAGTGAAAATCCCTAAAATGTTAGTTATTAGATATTGATACTTGACCATCAATATATACAAAATCTGTAGACTAAGGTAACAAACATGTAACCCACACCATAGACAACATATATTTTTATTAGCCTATACTGACTCAGCTGGAAAAAAGCCTCCCCCAAGTCCTCCCAGGAACTCTTTTCCTGCTCCACCTCAAATAATGTTAATTATGTATTAACAAAAGAATTAAAGGTGAAGGACTGTGATTTGAGTATACAGATGTTCTTCTTCGTGTCGCTGGCACAACTTCAAAATTTGTTGGCCCAAAACTTCGCCACTTCCACGGCGTCATCGGTGGCAGCGCTGAGGTCACTTTGACTGCAAGTTTTGGGGCACAGAGGGCAAGATAGAAGGTGGAGCATAGTTTGCGACATAGCTCCACCTCTACATCCAGCTGCAGTTCCATCGAGGTAACCCCACTTTTCCAAGTTGCGAGTTACATCTTCCCACTTGTGTCCGGAGACGGTTCAGGGCCTTCCAAGTGGACAATGAAAGGTTACGACCTGCACGAAGATGCTCCTTTGGTGGTAGATAGTAAGTGGGAGGGGGAATAGTGTCTTGCCACAGTTTGCAACAGGCGTCGGCCGGGCTTCCTAGTAGAGATGCTGTTGATTTCAAGAAGTTGTGCCTGCTTTTTAGCCGTTGCGTTAGTAGTTGTGCGCCAGATAGTGGGTGTCTAGTATCAGATTCCTGTTTGTGTTTCTCTATTGCGCTTGCAACTTCTCTTCGGACTTAACTTTCTATGATAACTTACTTTATATTAGCCATTAATAGGCTTTAAATTAATAGCTCAAAATTTGCTTATTTCTGTCTGTATCATGTTTAAAAACGCCCGCATAGGGAGTTTGGTCTAACTATAGGTTTACAAAGTACTTAGCCTACTTTGCCAAAGACATACACAAAGAAATTAGGAGCCTTCACCAACAATATTATGTCAAGAAACAGGGTGGTATTAAATAACAGAATATTGAATGTAAAACAATGTTTAATTATCAAGGATGTTAGCACGACATGAATTAGGCAACCTTTTCTACTTACGTTACGCTGTTTTTCAATATCATTTGCACTAAATTGAAGTCCGAGCAATAAAAAAATAAAAAGTTTTATAGGAAATTGAAGGTATGTTGTTTTAATTACAAAAAATCAACTGTTTTATGTTTTCTATAGCTCGTCTTATGAATTAAAACAACTGTCCACAAATAGAATCAAAATAATTTGCATTTAAATCAAAACAAATGAAAATAAAACGTGTTGTAAAAAATGGAACATGATTCGATTTTAGAACAATGAAACAAAATAGACTTAACTTACCGTTGTTCCATGTCCAGCATTTTTGTACGACGACAAACGTGAGGAGTGAGTTTTTTCAGACATTTTCATTAATTACTTTATATAAACTTTTCAAATAATGATGATTATCAAAAACACAATTATTGCTCACTCGCATGCAAGCAAACTTTTGAAAGAGCAACGGACGGAAGTTGCGAGAATCGGTCGGTTTCAAATCATCGAATTTTGACATTATAAGCCTGGGTAGCCAGCTTTAGGAAATAATGTTTGCTTTTGACAGAATGTTTGAACAAAATGTGTTAAAATTACAAATACATTTGTTTGTTTCTCTAGATATTTATAATAAAACTAACACTGCTTTCCATTAGGTTTATTTATAGAATGCGTGCAAGATCAGTCAGCGCGCGTCTTTGATCTTCAAGACTATATCCCTGCCAGCACATCTAATCACTTTCGGCATAATGATGGCGATTATTTACTTTGGATAACACAGAACAAAGCATACTCTTTTGACACCTAAATAATTATCGGCGAACGATTATTTCCGATTTCAGCCGCGCGCAGACTTATTTTGTGCGCACTTCTAGTATAAAATAATTAAAATTTCTAAAAGATTGTTTTTAAAATAAATTTCACTTTTTTGTGATGGCAACTAAAATTATGAAAGTGAAAAGGAAAACAGTATTTCCTTTAGGTTGGTATCTTTTAAATAATTAGGAAAAGCACAATAATCGGTTTAAGATCGAGTTTAACTTAATTTCAATCGAGTTTAGGTCAAGGTCCAAAGTTAATCATTTTGTTAACTGTCTTATATCCTGACTGTCAGTGTCAGATTTGTTTTGATGCTTATGTTGACAGTCGTTTTTATGGTCACAATCTCTCATGATTGATAATAATTATATGAATAATAGTTTAACTCTTATCTTTCGATAATGCCAATATTCCGTAGTAATCATTCACGATTTACAATTTAATTTCATATCAATGAGTCACATTCAATCATAGGTACCTTTCGCTATCAATTTGATTGAAGCAACTTTACATATTGCAATTTCAAGGATATTTTTCAAACCTATAATTATGTGCCTCATAAAAGAATGTAAATGCTAATAGCATTGCATTGAAATTAAAATCAGGAGTACAACGACATGTGCTCCTTGCATTTTAACACCGTACAAAAATAAAACAGAACAATAGTCAATTAATTAAAATGTATAAACACGATGCACATATTCAATAAGAAAGCGTTCGACAAATAAAAAATTGAATTCTAGCACTCAAACGTAACTCAATTACGTGTGGAGACAAAGAAATGTATAGACTCAGCTCTATTATTAATCAAACTGCATTGCGACTGCTTTCGCATCGTATTAATGCAGTCGAGATGAACATCCAAAAAAAACAGTACTGAATAAAATAAGAAGAAGTAGGAGGCGCTCGTACGACAGATATTGAGTAGTGGGATGGGCCTAGCATGCGCAAAGACGTATTACAAAAAAAAAATATCTCGCGTTCACTGTTATTAATCTATCTATCAGCCGACACTTTCATCTGGCGACCTCATATACGAAACGATCGTAAATTAACGTTATTAAAACAAGTTTACAAGCGTTCATGAACGTGTAATTACGCAAAACGTTACGCCGCTGGGCGTGACATCACAAATCAGTCCGGTCGGGCCGAAGACAACACGTCTATACCCTATCCTTGTCACTCGTTCATGTCAGAGAGAGATAGGTAGTGCAGGCAGGCCGGTGCTGATCGTATTCCGTCGAGGGTGTCGCCATTTTCGTTTTGACGAATATTGACAGCACGGCAGACAGACAGTGGCGCGGTGGTCGACGCAGCGTCTGCCGGATTATTTTTATTTTGATAGTGAATCATTTAACGACCAGACTACGTTTTCTGACTCGTTACGCGTCGGTTAGCAATAAAAACTCTATTTACTACAACAGTGACGAGTGATAGACGGCTAGTTGACGAAATTTGGTGCTAACCTCTTCGTTCTTTTTTTTTTCCTCCCGTCAGTGTTTTTGAGAACTGCAAGGCTGATCGATATGTGCAAGATTTACCACAGATGACTCTGCGTTACTCAACCTCGTGTTGATTTCTTCTGGTAAGTGCATTTAAATATTGTTCAGAGGGTGTATTGGAGTCAATAATCGGTGAGCGTTCGATAAAATAGACATTACTTGAAGCATATTTTGGTTCATGCATAATAATATTCGGCGTAAACTTAATATTTACAGCGTAAAATGACAGTAGCCCTTTGTTGCGGTAGCTCCAGTTTGTTTACGAACTGTCAGGGGCAGTACACGGCCTAAGATATATTGCCTGGGTTGGCGACTATGCGTGGACTTTGTGCGCAGGCGAAAACCTACCGTACCTTTCACGAAATAAGGTTGAAAGTTTCATAACTCGTAGAACGATAACGGCCCGTAGAATTAATTTATCACACGCCGCGCTTGACAAGTTGAAAACATAAATTCGACCTTGGCGCTCCACGTGGTTTGCAGGCTTTTGTACTTTCTTCTTTGTTTGACAGTTGACAACGATTATCGATTTTTTTAAATCGATAATTTATTGTGCGTTGTTGGCAGCAGTGAGTGTCATGTGGACGTAAATTTGCAAAAAAGAAAAAAGTAAACAATTTCATAAATCGAGTGTTTTCTTTTATTCCTTCAAAACTATTTCAATTTCTGTTCGCTGGTGATTGGTGAGTTACAAAATAAAATAAAATATTACCCAATGTTTACATATTAGTTGTTAAGATAGCAATCTATTTTATATTGTTGTAATTAAGATTAAAATCGCCCATTTTAGCTCGTATTTGGCGATAACATGGACATAAAATGCCATTCGACTCTGACGTAAATAATAAATAATTACATTCTTTTGTTTTTGAATGAATTGATTCTACAAAATTAGATTAGATGCACTGTCTTCTAATTTCAAAAGTAGCTTTATTTAAAAGATAGTCTGTCAACCAGTCTCACTAAGGGGTAGGTACCGGCATACCCAATAACTGGGTTGTGAAGGACAGAAGGCAGTCGCTCCATGAATCCTCTTTATACCGGTATTCAGCTGCATTCAGTAAGACTGGAAGCCAACCCCAACATAGTTAGGAAAATACTAGGCACATTGATTTTTTGTTTATTTATGCTTCTTAATTATGAGGCACCTCAATAAAATTACAAAATTAGTGTCAATGTTTCTATTAAAAAAAAATAAGTACTGGTTCTATGCTGTTCACCTAGCATGTTGCATTAAATAAATAGGAAAAATACTTCATTTAACATTTCTACCATAACAGCATTGTATTTATAGCCCTGTTTCTTTTTTCTTAATTATGGCAGGAATAATTAATACAGATCTGACTGACACAGCACCTAGCTTTGTCTTTTGTTATGGATTGGTTGTGGATTTGATCAACACGTAGTTATAATAGGTTTCTTGAATTAAATTAATGCTAACAATTAATTATCATAATTATTATCCATCCATAAATATCTTCAAATGTCTTCCAATAATTTTAACAAACAATTGTTATAAAGGGGAAATTGCTAAATGAATTTAGGACCACAGCTTTGCATTAGTTAGTGACAGTTGGACCAGTCTCTTACTTGATTCATTTATTTTAAACTTGGGTAGGTATTATGTCTTCAATAAAACACCTAATATCATAATATGTGTATTGAGCTAAGTAGTCAAACAAAAAATCAAAATCAAAATATTTTATTTTAGATAAACCAACATGGGCACTTATGAAACGTCAGAAGCTAGGTGCACGGTTCCAATTGGTTGTTTCCTATGGAGAAGAGCCGGCAAGAAACTCCACTAGTCTAGACATACAAGTGGATAAATCAGAAGAGTAGGGTAGGAACAATAATATGATGGAGGGTAGACATAAAACCTAAAAGACACAAACTTATAAATACAAAGTATGTAGGTACCTACGAGTATATACAACAGTAGGCAAAGTTGTCTATTCTTTGTCTAGCTAGTCCTAGTACGAGTTTATTGATTTTGAGGGACAGGAAGACCAAAGAAAAGATGGATGGGTTGTGTGCGGAAAGATATAAAAGAAATAGAGTTCATGATCGCATGATGGTTGAGTTGATGATGGAGAATGGAAGAAGAAAATGTGTTGCACGGACCCCTAGTCACATGAGAGAAGAGCAGGAAGATGGCGATGGGATTATGGTTTTTTTTAGCCTATACTGTCCCACTGTATGACAATGGTCTCCCTTGACCTTCTATACATACTTCTGTTTGCTGTCAATTCAGGTCAGCCAAGCTTGTATTGGAGCAGTGGTGGCCCAGTGGTATCGGCCCCGACTTACGATTTGTAGGTCGTGGGTTCGAACCTAGGCAGGCACTTTACTTTGTATAAATAACTTCATCATCATTGCTCTCAAAACGGGGAAGGAAAACATCGTGAGGAAACCGGCATGTCCTAGAACCAAAAATTCGAAGACATGTGACATCTACCAACCCGCACTGGCCCCGCGTGGTGGATTACAGCCCGCTCCCTCTCGAAGAGAGGAGGCCTGTGTCCCAACAGTGGGAACATTATAGGCTGATTATGCATTATGCAAGCTTGTATTGCCATATTCTCCTGGGTCTGCAGCAATGTCACCCAGTGGTAGGATCCACTTGGTTATTTAGGCCACAAGTCTCCTGACCTGCAGAAGATAAAAGAGAGAAAATAAATAAAAAAGACGTCCTGAAGGATGAGTGCCTAAAAACTACCCTACATTATGTGGAGAACAAAGTTTTTCACTATATAAGACTGCCCCTTGTGTCACCCTATGTAAATATTCTACATTTATGTCTGTAATTTATATGGTGTATAAAATAAAGAGTGGTTATTATATATATCTCATTAGCCTGTATTTTCCCTCGGCCGGGCAATGGCCTTCTTCCCCCTTTTCCAGACAATAATTCTGTTTCTGTATTCCAAATTCCAATGGACAATTCTTACAATCGTACAAACCTCGATGGCCTCCAGTAGAGCTTCCAAAAGACTGGGTCCTAAAATGAACATGGACAAGACAACAGAGGGCTTGTCAAATGTCAATGTAACACCCACTCTCATGAAGATCGGAGACACTACACTAGAAGTTGTGGACGAGTATGTGTACCTTGGACAAACTTTCCAGTTAGGGAGGTCCAACTTTGAGAAAGAGGTCAATCGTCGAATCCAACTCGGCCGGGCAGCGTTCGGGAAGCGACGTAATATCTTCTCGTGCCACATACCGCAGTGTCTCAGGCGAAAGTCTTTGACCAGTGCGTTGTCAGTGATGACCTATGGCACTGAAACCTGGTGGCTCACAATGGGCCTTATTAGAAGGCTAAAAGTCATCTAAAGGGCAATGGAGAGGGTTACGCTTGGAGTTTCCCTAAGTGATCGAATCAGAAATGAAGAGATCCACAGGAGAACCAACCAAGGCAACCAACACAGACCGATGAAAATTGCCAAACTTATGTGGTAGTGGGCAGGGCATATTTCTCGCAGAACAGATGGCTGATGGGGTCAAAAGGTTCTGGAGTGGCGACCGCGTAACAGAAGACGTAGCGAAGTGGAAGGCCTCCCGCAAGGTGGACCGATGACCTTGTGAAGGCCGCAGGAATCCGCTGGATGCGGGAAGCACATAAACGGTGGAAGTGGCGGTGCTTGGGGGAGGCCTTTGTCCAGCAGTGGACGTCATTCGGCTGAAATTATGATGATTCCAATTTCCACTATACGTAACAATACATAACTCACAGAATAAGCAAGCTGAAGTGGCAATGGGCCGGCCATATTAGCCGTAGAACTGATGACCATTTTGGGTAACATATTATGCTCTTGAGTGGATACTGCGATTCGGCAAACGTAACGTAGGACGACTTCAGAGTAGGTGGAACGACAATCTTCGCAGGGTGGCTGAAGAGCTGCCGAGAATCGATCTGAGTCAACTTGGAGAGGGCTATGTCCAGCAGAGGACTGTTGTAGGGCTCATATTGATGATAAAAATAAATGCATAATATTGAAGATTATTAATTAAAACAGAAAATCCATGTAGATAATTGAAACAAACAAAAGGATTATAATTCAATAAGATTTACTAAGATTAACAGATAAATTGATAAGATGTAAAGTTTATTATTATTATTATCTATAGTATTCACTTGAGTGGTACATGGATTAAAGTTATATTTATTTACTTATTATCAGTCAGATAGGCAGTCGCTGCGTGTAAAATACTAGCATTCAGCTGCATCTGGTAAGACTGGAAGCCGACCCCAATATAGTTAGGAAAAAACTAGGCAGATGATGTTATATTACTACCATTGTGTATTGGACAGACTACAGGCTGACAACCAGCTACCATGGTGTCAGTACATGATTCTAGACCCTCAAGCGAAAAAATATATCGTGGTTTATAAAAAAATATATTTGCTGTTCTATATATTTTGACCGCGTAGGTATTGCACTTTTCTACTTTTCTATGAAAAATGCGAAAAAAATATCGCTAGGGGTCTAGAATCATGTGCTGATTTCATGGTTATAGTTTGCGCGTCGATGTCCCAGCCACCCTGAATGAGAATACCTCATGAAACATTAGCTAGTCAGCAAGGTGGTAGCGGGACTCACTGCCCAGGATGCAAGTCAAGTCAGTAGCAGATTTTGAGATTGGCTCGTTGGTTTACTTTTATTTATGCCTACGAAATCGCTGTGTGTGTCCCCTGGGTACAGTCCCCGGATCCGGCAGTTCTCAGTAGCCGTCTTCTGTTTGGAATTTAACTCAGTTAATGGCAGAGTTGGCAAAATGTGGGCGTATTATATGCCTTAACGTACCCTTATATTAAATACAGTCATGTAAATGACATTTGTCATTTGGCTAACCTGAACTTGACTCAAGAAGCCGTCAAAATACTCTCAATGACACTGGCCGAAGTGCGAACGCAGATCTCTCAGATGTTTCGTCTGAATTTCCACAGCGACTATCCAAAGCGCCGAAATCGCTGTCACGTAACTTATGTGATTGCATGACGAGGAACACGCAACTTGCAAGGAGTGCATGTCAACTATCACAAAGACTCTTTGAGTTCATTGGAAACCTGTAGACAGATGCATTGTACATTATTGTCCATTTTCCTGCTGACTACATTTTTTTCAAAATCTGTGAATGCAAATCAAAATATCTCAAAAGTTAAGGAAAGTCTCCAAAGACCGTTTTCTTGTAGCTACGAGTACAACGGTAGCTGCCCTTGTTGACTCATCTCAAAAATCCAGTCAGTATACAATTAGATCTTATCCGCGGCTTCACCTGTATGGAGTTCGGAAATTATCCCACGCGAACGTACTACCGGGATAAATTATTTCCTATATCCTAACCCAAGTCATGGTCTATCCGTGTGCCAAACATCGAAATCCGTTCAGCTGTTAAAGCGTGAAAAGGTAACAGACATCTGTCTGTCAGTTATCTTTTCACGTCGAAAGTAACGCTGTACTTGCTTGTTGGCATTTATAATGCTAGCGACCTGCCCTTGCTTCACACGGATTTCTTTATTATTTATAAGTTTAAGTTAGTTTACTTTTTGTGGTTTTAGTTTTCTTTATTATAGTAAATATGTATGTATGTGTATTATAAGTTTATAACATATTTAGGTACTTGTATACCTATTTTATTTATAATTAATTATGTTATCTTTTTAATATTTTTTATTATTATTAACGCCTGTTAAACAGAGCACCTGCCATCTTATCTCTACACTACCCTTGGTTGACTAGTAGAGAATGCCTAAGGCATTAAGTCCGCCTTTGTTTGTTATTGTGTGCGAGAACTTTAAATAAATAAATAATAATATTGATGTATTATATACATAAACCGTCCGGAATAAATTATCTAAATGATTGTGATAACAGCATTAAAATGCGTTGCGTGGTTTAGAAGAATAACGCTGTCAAACAGACAAACATGAAAAGCGAATTTAATTTATAATACTTATTACGTATAGATTACCTATCGATATAGATGTATCTTAAGTATGGATACTTGTATTAGTATTGGCAAGTAGCGTTTTCTGGGCTGGTTTGGTGCATTGCGTTTTGGTGTCATTGTTTTTGGGCGCAGTGTTCGTAATTCAGCAAAAGATGCATGTTCTAGCTAGTTAGAGATGGATGATCCTGTATTCAATGTATCTCCGTAGGTAGGTGCAAATACTTGCCTTCTACTTTCTAAAGTACCTTTTGTAAAATATAAACTAAGCTTAACGTGGCTTAAAAGTCGCATATTCCTGCTTCAGAAATTATGAGACATCGTGTCTGCACTAGGCGACAAGAATCTATTAACTCTCAGAAATTGTATCTTGGGTTTCTTCTCTAAAAAACAACTTAACATTTTCTCTACAACTACACTCAAAACGGTGTAGGAAAACATCGTGAGGAAACCGGCATGTCCTAGAACCAAAAATTCAAAGACATGTGTCATCTACCAACCCGCACTGGGCCCGCGTGGTGGATTACAGCCCGCTCCCTCTCGAAGAGAGGAGGCCTGTGTCCCAGCAGTGGGAACATTATAGGCTGATTATGCTTCTTCTCCGCTAAAGCTGAAGTCTTAACTCTCGTGATCTTTCATTGTAGTTTTTATATCAGTTGAAAACCTACTCCGTTTTTTATTGAGAAGATCGGAGCAGCTTGCCCTCAAGCTGCTCCGGTGCTTTTTAGTTTTTTAAATGTTGTTTTGAATGATACTCAATACTTAATCATTTATTGCATTCCACAATGTGCTTAGGTGGTAAGTAAACATTAGTTGTACCAATCGTGGACCCTGTCGGGCGCAGAGTTAAAAGAGTAACGGTGGAGTTTCTTGCCCATTCTTCTCCATACGAAACTACCTTTTGGAAGGGGCAACTAGAATCAATTCTATTTTTTTGTAAATTTTGACGTTCAAAAGTGCCTTTTATGTGCCTATTTGAAATAAATGATTTGACTTTGACTTTGACAGCAAAATAAAAATTTGAAGGAAGAGGACTTGTACATGCAAAAAACTTATTCTATTTAAAATTACAGGTAACATTTTGTTAATTAAATTAATTAAATCTAAATATTTATTATTCATTCATATTATTGTGCCAGTTCTATGGATTTTTCAATTAAATATTCATTTATATTGTAATAACATTTATTTAGTCATATTTTTTTAAATTTATTGGTAAAAATAGGAATTTTTCCCTCTGAATGATTTTCTGCTGATTTACTCATTGATGGTCAAATTAGGTTATTGACGTCACGAAATTATCTGTTCAATCTAATCATATATGCCTACGTCTGTAATTAAATATACATCAATATCTAAACTATTTATCTAATGATAAGATATTCCGATTACGTCAAGCATCCGCTAAGGAGTGGAACTCCGTGTCGGAGTCTGTTTTCCGATATGCGTTCAACCTGTGAGCCTTCAAGTGTTTTATTTTTTATTTAATTAGGGACTTTATAACCTCAATGGGTATGACAGTCCTATCATACACGAAATACACACTGCTATGGATTATATTTGGGCCATGAACCTGAACAGTCTCCGCATCATAACCATTTGGTTGAGACAGAATTTTATGGAATGTGCCTAAATCAAGTCGGTTCAACCTCAAGACCCCAAACAGATAATTTCTATCAGACTTATATCGAACTCAGTCCATCAATAAGTGATAAATATGATCAATTCAAATTCAAATAGCTTTTATTAGCAATCTTACAACTAGATAAACAACTTATTTAAATTAAAGGTCTAAACATCGGAAATCCCAAGATTGCTTTGCTCTTTAGCATAAGCCTCCCCCAGGCTTTCTCACGGTCGTGTTTTTCTCCTACATGTCCGCAGTAGTTTACAAGTCGTATTCCCATCTTTGAAATGGTCTTCCGCTTTTCCTCTTTCCTTCTCTGGGATATCACTCTGTTATTTATCTGGCCCATTTTCTGTTACCATAATATGATCGTGAGGAATTAATTCCCTTAGTCAAGCCCATACGTTTCCACGTAATCAGAGCTGGATTGTTCTTCAAATCTTGAGTGAATAGGCTGCTTCTCGGCAAGCGTGCACCATAGATGACCTCACCATCGCTTACCATCAGGTGAGAGATTGGCTAACATACTTCTAGTTTGATTGACGACTTGAATACGTTTATTTTTATTTTCTGATGCCGAGAAGTGGTATATATGGATGATACCTTTGTAACTCTTTCTCACAGGTTAGTGCGTGAATGCGGGTAGATTCTCTTCGTTTTCTTATGAAACTCTTAAAAATATTATTTCTATGTCCTCACGCTATTTTGTCTTATTATTTCTTTTTTAAATTTAGTCTGCTTTTCAATTTTAATATGGTTTTTGGATTGCAGTATCAGTTTAAAAAAAAGTATTTTCCATTTCTTTGTTCTTATCTACGTTAGAACTGAAAATCCATCACGGTGTCGCTGAGAAGTCGAAGAGTTTATCATGGGTGACCCGCGACATTTTCTATATTATATTTTTTATCCTACAACCCACAACCTTGTTTGTTATTACTTCATACCTACGTAATTTTCTTAATAATTGAATTTAATTCCCTACATAAGTCCATTGTTGTTGTTGTTGTTGCCTATGACCGATAATAGCGTATCATCCGTAATCAGGTTTTCTTTGATTTACAACTTAATTAATCTTGCTGTATTGATTGAAATATATACCTTCAGTGGATTACTTAGGTGATTCGTTGTCTTAGGTGTCATTCATTCTTTGTTTTTAGAAAAGTCTATTTGTGTTTCTATTGGCACATATGCTGGCATTTATTTGGGAAAAATAACCGTAGGGAAAAAAGTGTTAAATAATGGCTCATTTAAACAAACATTTTACCTTCACAACATACAAATTACCATCTACCCTCGGAAAAAAAATATATTTTTGCAACATACTCAACCTACCGGAAAATACGAAGGATGTGTCAGGACGCGCTGAAAGGACGGAGGGTTCAAAACATAAAAAGTTGAAGCGGAACGAGCTTGAGTTTTAACTACCACTAGCTCTGGAACTTTTTTGATATCCTTAACAAAAATGTGTTTGCGAAATTATTAACTAGAAGAGTGTTTGGCGTGAGTTTGGGCTAAAAATTTGGTAAATATAGGTAAAAATTTATCTAGTTGTGAAGAGTCCCCTATTTGACTGATTTCAGTTCACAATCAACTTTTTTATGAGGCAGATTCCGTGAGCTTCTGCGGTGTAGCTGAACTGAAGTCTTTAATCATAGAGAAAACTATTTTAGACCACATTACTGTTCATTCCTTTACGAGCATTATTCAACTAGTCAAGCATCGCAAATGAGAAATCGATTATCTATTGTAATGGCCCTCTAGCGGGCCAACTAGGGCCTGACTAGAAATACAAGCTGAGTTCGAGAAACAAAAATGGAAGGTGTGCATCTCTATGTGCCCTGCCTCATCAAATAAAAGTATTTCGTTGTACTTAAAAATTCGTCCTGTTCAGTGACACATTTTTCTAAGATCTATAGGATTCTTAGTCCAAGATGGTATAGGCCCAAAGCTTTTTAAAAGCTTTCATTATTCATAATATCGTTTTCTCAATGGTTATCTTCCCAAGAGCACTGCTTATGATAAAGCAGGAGCAAAAACTCCTATAATCGCATTGTATATACTGCGGTATAATACGAATCAATATTCTTCATTGCAACTTGGCAATTTCTTAAATTAACGGTTACTATTAACTATTAAGGTCTCACTATTAAAACTCGTTTGAACTTCAAAAACCATTCAACACCTATCTAATTATGACCTAACAGTTCTTATAGCGGCTCTATTATATCCATGTATGGCAGCTATACATAGAATATTATTTTGATGGCAAGATGCTGTAATTTAAGGCGTAAGATTGATTAATTTCAGGTAATAGAAAGCTTAATTGTTAATAGGTAATAGCATTTTCATCAGCTACATAATAAGCAGTGTGAAATTGTAATTATAGTTGACTATTCCTTAACAGGAAAAATATCAGGGCAGGCGAGATGCAGCCGGTGTAGCTACATATACCTAAAATTAATTTATGGAGCCTTAGTAACCAGATTTCCCTATTCCCACTTCAATATCTCCCAAAGAATATTTTATCAAAAAATTCTAAAAAAAGGTCTGGCAACTTAAAATTTATACCGTAGCCAAGATTTTTGTCAAGAATGCAGAAACTCGAGGGGCGAATATCGTTCGTATTTTCCCGCGAAAAAACCGCTCTGACAGCGAAAAAGGCGGGAACGGGCGCCATTACTAGCAAGTGACGCCAGGCCGTTGTATAATTGGCGTCCACAAGTTATGGATGAATTTAATAACGTTGAGATATACTCGTAGTTTGTGGCCTGTGTATTTGTTGGTAAAAGACAACAGCTTTGATGTATTAGCTATTACGTTTTAGATTAATGTTTTTGGGGAAAATGTGATGAAATTACAACGGGAAGCCTCGTAAATATTGTGAGAATGGAACGATGCTTCAGAAAACTTAATGAAATCTGAAAGCAGCACTAGTTTTCTCAAAATAATAACTTAAAATGAGATGGTTGGTTGGTTAGTGTTTTCGAAGCTCTTGGAAAATTCGTGTATTTGGATGATTTCATGACTATCACATGACAAGTAATGAATCAAAACATAGGTAGGTAAGTCGCAATATTTTCTCAATGTTTTCTTTCGAAAGAAATTTCTACGGCTTGTAAGTTCCTGATGGAGTAAGGGTAAATTATGGGGATCTATGGGGAGGCCTTCGCTCGATAATAGACAACTTCCGGATGATATGACATGACTGCATGGGGCCTTATCTCGCGCCGAGGGAGTTAATTGAAGATTATGTGGTGTTAGATGATGACGAGGCTTTCTTGCGACATTTAAAAGTTATAGTATAGGTATGGGTACATATGGTTAGAGATTGTTTGACCTGATTTTCTGTGAATCGTGTTATTGAATTTCCAACTTCGTACTCTGCAATATGTAAGCAATAGATGCGTCGAAGAGATGTGTATCTTTAATTAAAATTCGATGACTTTAATAAAGCCTTATTTTTACGATACCGAAATATTTTATTAAGCCTAGAATGTACTATAATGCATGTCTGACAAAAGGCTTGAAAGTAAACGGAGCATCTTTGCCTTTACATCACCCAAATCTCGAGTAGAAATACGCAGAAAATGCCTATGAAATTCAGTCCGCCTACGTACTTTTGTAAGTAAATAATTTAAACAAACACGAAAGTAACATAGCTAATATCCTTATTTTATCAGATGTAACTAACCGCCATTCCTTCCTTACTAATTGTACAAACTTAACCCACAGAGACCTCGTATACCCCAACCGTTTTGTCTCCAAAAATCTCATTTCTCCGGAACCTCACCTAACGAGAAAAGGAAAACTCAAGCTGGAACATTTGCGCCTGAAAACTTCAAAAATTTAAAGTGGAATCACAAAGAAATAGGACAATCAACCCGCACCAGGCCTGTCCGTAATACTTTGTAATAACGGACTTCGGACCCTTTATTTTAGGGTTACCTAACTAAGGGACTCTGTAGAAATAAAAGAATTTAGGAAGAGGAAATTTTTGGTGTTTTTTCGGGGTTCCGGGTTTAATGAGTGATTGGGAGTAGGTACTTATTTAGGATTCCTATTAGATACATGTTTTCGTAAAGAGATCAGCCTTCGCAAATCAAGATTTGTATAAGAATAATCGTGGAGTTTCTTGCTGGCTCTCTATAGGAAACGACCAATTGGAACCGTGCACCTAGCTTCTGACGTTTCATAAGTGTCCATGTAGGTTTATATGAAGTAAAATATTATGAGTTTGAATTTGAAGACCTTGTGAAAAAATTGCACAAAATCGCGCATAAACGTGATAGAATAGACGATTTATGATAGTGTTCAGTTTATAAGTCCTAAACTGCTCTCTTAGCTAGTAAGGAGTCAAAAGAAAGTGGTTTTGGGTAAAGTAAAACATCACTAGAATAGTAGATTGTTACACGAGGGGCTAAAATGACCCATTATATACGAGGTAGTTTTACTCCCGAGCTTTAGCGGGGGTTGTAAATAGAAACCGAATTATAATGGGGTTTTAGCGCCGTGTGTTATACTCTACTTTCACTACGATTGCGAGAAAACAAAATAATCCAATACAGTATTAAATAGTTTACTTTTTTTAATTTCATCTGTTGCCGCAACGCAATGCACGCACTCTACCGAAGAGATCGCCACTTTTAGTTCCATTTTCAAACCTTTCTTAACCTGGGTCAAATAAATTTATTTTCTTTCTTTCTTCTTTCTTTTGCTAAGCAATTTATGCTCATCCCAGTGCATATGGTGAAATGAAGCTGATGGTAGCTTCACCATCAGCTCCAGTTCTTTTGATTCTTACCAGGAGAACTCAACAATTAACGTCCCTGCATCGGGAAAGGAATATTTTGGAAAAGGTGCTGAGCAGTTGACATTAGGCTATTGTAACTGCGATAAATTAATAACTGACTCACTAAAAAGTGAAAAAATAAAAATCGATTACCCAAAAAGAAACAACCGATCTCAAAAAAAAAAATAACGCTCAAAGTGAAAAATACCTTTGATTTCGGAAGTCGGTGTCTTTAGATATTTTTTTTTTGTTTTTGCCACCGAATTCCGAAATTAAAGTTATTTTACACTTTGTAGTGTTTTTTTTTACACTAACAAGGTGGATTATTTTGTTGTCCGAAACAGAATAAATAAAAAATATAAACAGTAAAATCGAAACACCCAGCTCTCTTGGTTGCATAGAAACTCGAATCCTCTTGCAACAAATTGAAATGCTTTGACAAACTCATAAACGTTTGTACAACACTAGGCATTACTATCCTAACTGAAGCTTTCAGTTTCAGGAATTCATTTACGATGACTAGTTTTAGGTGTTCTTGTTATTTTGTAATAGAAAATTAGTATGCTTAGTTAGTGGTTCATTTTCTATGGTGTAGGATTGACTTATATTTTCGTTTACCTACTAGGAAGTATTAGCATGTAATAGCAAGGAAATCAATAGATTAACAATGCTTTGTGGAAATCCTTTCAGCTTCTTCTCCATAGGAAATGCCAAATTGGAGAACCGAGCTCAAACTACGACATTTTATATTTAACAAGCCGTACGGGGGAGATTTTCCATCCGCAAAAAAACTTTCAAACAAATATTCTTGCCCTATTTTTCCACTTAGGCGATGAATTTTCAAAAATCCTTCGTTATACAGGTTCAAATTAAATTAGCTGGCGAAACCCTGCAGACGTGCTCTGGGTATCGTTTTCAAAAAAATATAAAACAAAACGAAGATTATAGTAACGATTTTTTTTGGGGTCATCAACCGCGTGTAGTCTTCCCACTTGAAATATCAGTTTAAAGGTATCGATACACATCACGTCTTCGGAGTTTCGCTAGCTAATTAAATTTGACCTTGTTTGAAATTTCATGCTAGGCTGTGCGTTGTCTGTCAGTGACTGAATGAATTAATTTAATATTTTTATTAAGTAGGTGCTACTCCATACAATAAACACTCAGACGCAAATATTGGTCCAGACTAAAGTTCAATTGAGGTACTTTGGAAGGAGCAATCACTGCGTTGAATGACAAACTTCATGTAATTGATTGCTCCGCCGGGATGAAATACGACCAAATAAAACCTTGCTAAATTATCAACGAGAATCCATCGAGTTATATGAGGAGATGGTGACAAGAAAAGTGAAAAAAAACTGCTTCGCCAAGTCAGCAAGAGTATGATCATCACCTGCCTAGCCTTTCCCAACTATGTTGGAGTCGGCTTCCAGTCTAACGGGATGCAGCTGAATACCAGTATTTTACATGGAGCAGCTGCCTATTTGACCTTCACAACCCAGTTACTGGATAATACGACAACCCTTGGCAAGACTGGTTGTCAGACTTTCGGGCTTTTCATCTCACAGAACATATATACTCTTAGGGAGCTTCAGCCAGGCTACACCAAAGAGTTTCTGAGAGTTTGTCTTTTAAAAATAAAATGGGCAAGTTTATTTTTAATACCTTTTGTCAATGCCTAGTGAATGGAGATGCATAGATTAAATGTATGCGGTACTAGCTTATGTCTGCGGCTTCACCGACGTGAATTGGAATGCTATTACGCAATTTAAAATGTTTTTATAATAATAATATTAATATTAGTAATAATAAAAATATAAAAATATTTAAAAATGTATTTAATAGGTATGTAAATAAATAAATAGTAATAATATAATAATTAATAATATTATAATAATATTATTACGTAACAGTCAGCCTTTGTGCTACTTTAAAATATGTGTGTTTAGTTATAGGTAATTTGTATTCTTGTTATTGATGGCAAAGTACCTACGAGATAAATTAGAAAATTGTATATGGGAGCTACATCTGCCAATAAACTGCTTTGCAGTTTGGCAGAAGTAATATTATTTCTGTAAAACAGCATTTCACCACAAATAAAAGCTTTTTAATTATTTATTTTTTCATTTTTTATTAACTATAAATGGAACGTAACGACTGTCAAGGATCTACAAAGCCGGGCTGTCATTTATAGATCTTTGACAATTGCTTAACGTGTAATCCGAGGTAAGGATGAAAGGAGAAGGTATGATATTGACATGACATTCTCTTTTCAAGGAAATTTGATCTAGCCGAGGGCCTAGAGACAAATAGCATTCGCTTCGGTGCGATTCTATTTCTACAATCGCTATGGATTTCGCTAATGTTTACATCATCCGAATCGAAAATTAGCGATAACGTTTGTCAAAAAGTGCCACTGGGCTATGCATCTCTATGGAAGCAATCGCTCGACGCTGTCGATTCCTTTCATAGAATCGAATGATGTTAACATTGTCTAGCTAATTTCTATTCGTTGACCTATGATCACCTGACATTTCGATAGCTTATGTCAAACCCATAATTTTTTTGGCTTTTCTACTAGCGTCATCGCTAATCGAATATTACTTTGTCTAGACCCTCTGCTCTTTTAACCAAAACTCATTTTGAAAACCGCCTCCAACGTGAAATTCTTTTGGAAAGGAAAGATTCGTTAGTACGTATCCACAAATATGTGGTCTGTTTAAAAATGATGATTGCCTCTAATATCGTCAGTCACGATCTAACCTCGCAATTGTTTACCCCCGTTAGCTGCCAGTGTGAAATAGAACCAGTTATGTCAGTAATTAATAGGGAAACAAGTGTAGAAGTGTGTAGAGTAAGTGGAAGGTGGTGGCGGTTGTATTTTTAAGTTTGATGATTTGATATATGGGATTTTTAAGGAAGCAAACATTTTAATAGGATCAGAGCGTGTGGGTGAACGTGATCTGTGTTTGTCAGGGGGCCTAGACAAAATCCCTTTCCTGTAAGCGTTAACGCTAACGGAAAAATCAAATTGTATGGAGTTGACATTTGCTTACCACGTGACATTACGTATCTTTTCCGCAGGTAATGTCATTACCATACATTTTGACGTCAGCGTCTGGCGTTAACGCTATCGGAAAAGTTTTTGTCTAGGCCTACTGTACTGTATTACCTGAGTGATGTCCTCAATTTCATAGAATTTGTCAATTTGTTCGGTAAAATACTTCGCGATTTTCTGTGAACGTGTATTGTTTGCTTACTTGACATTTTCACACACATTCATCAATCAATTAACAAGCTTTTGGGCAATTGCGCTGGGCCCAAAGGGCTTCATTCAACGCCTTTCATTACAAAACATGCTCATATCATCTATAACGCGGAGTTAAATTTAAGCGGATTAGTCGATTATTTTTTATAAACTTAGTAAATCCTCTGATGAGTCTCTAGAATGTTGATGACAGTAAGAGGCACCCAAACAATAGTATCAATTGATATAATAATATCCACCAGTAAAAACAAAATAGTGGATAGCTATTTCACTTTTAATTCTTCAACTTGGACCCGTTATGGCTTATAACTTGCACCACAGATCACTTAGACCACACACGGCCCATCGCGCTCACTTAGTGGCCCGTCGTTTATGGGCATTTTAACATGTGTGAATTAATGATAATTTTAATGTACACTCTATTTTACCTTATTTGTTTTACTGCATTTTTGTTAACTCCGACGTGCAATGCTAGTGTAAAGTAGTTATTTTTCCTTCTGCTCGTTGAAAGCTCAGACCTGTATATTATTAAACAACACCCTAATTGCGTAACACACTTGTCACAACGTTCTCTAAACTAGACTAAAAATCTCTAAAATTTAGTTTTTTTCCTGTCGAACGACGATTTCCCATTCTGACATAGACTAACGTGACGCAACTTAACTATATTTTAGTTTGACAGCACTAAGATGGCACTGAGTTAGTAATTTAGGGAAAATAGCAGTTTTGCTATTCTGAATTTGACGTTTTTCACCTAAAGTTTTGGTTGTTTAACTAAATCTGGCTATTTTTAATCGCGATTAAAAAGGTGTGGAATTACATTAGTTGTCATGAACTAAAATTCACCAGAACACCTCGACTTCAGGTGCAAAAACAGTACTGTATATGTTGTTTCTTTAAGTTTGCTTATATCTCGAAAATGGTGTGTCCTATCACAAAAATAATGAAAATTTCGACCCCCTTTAGGAAGTCCTTAAATTCCGAAAACTCTACATGTAGGTAATAATTTTTCATATTTTCCATACAAAAAGTGAAACGTTCCATATAAAACACGTCGAGGCTGCACCCAAGCGCGCCTCCGGCTCTAAAAATATTCATGGGGTAGGGCAAACAAGTACCGCGTGGAGTCGAGATAGTCAAATTAAATTTTTGTTGCGTCAAAATTATTTTTTAAATTTAGAGATATTTTTTTGCAGAATAGCTATAAAATTCTTATAGCCAAAAGTAAGGAATTTTTGTGATAGTTTAGTTAGTTTAGTCCGGTGTACAAGAGAATCGGCACCACTATCTATCACAATTTCAATAATTTTGAAGGATATTGCTAAACCATTGCTTCACATGTTCGAAAAATTTGTCTGCTCAACAACGTAAATTACGCAATGAATGTTGTTGAACTGTCAAAATGACAGCCGTTCCTACTGTTAGTGTGTTACGCAATTACCCCGCAGCTATTTTAATACCATGTGTAGGGGTTATGGGGATTTTATTTGCTCATTGTTCATGTTTTTGCTACTACTTCCAGTACTTACTTGGGCTTCATTGTTTAAGTACCTATTTAAGTCTTTTAAAAACTTGTGTGGGTTAGGGAATGGCAATTACTGCATTGTAGATCTAAGTACGTTACCTAATGTGAATGCAGGGCGTTGTCTGTAAGGGCGAATATGAAGCCCCGCAGGTTTGCTCGTTGTACCACTGAAGTGAAAATAACATTGTTTAGAGGAGGGCCGACCAAACCCAGGCACGCGGGCCACCTAGTGGCCCGCCAAGGCATTTGAATTTGCCCGCCAGCACTTCGGTCGGTCGGCTAGCCGGCGCGCGGTGGTCGTTTGTAACGAAAACATGCTCGCCCGATCGCAACCGATCCGCGTCGTTCGGGTATTGTCGCTATTTACCACCTAAAAACTGGTTAGTAATCCTATGCACCCGCATTGGATTATTGATCAGTTTGGTGACAATTTGTGAAAGTAAATTAAAGCATAATTATTTTGACTTTTTTTTTGTGTATAAATTACCTTATGAATATGGTAGTAGCGGTGGCCCGGCGCGGGCGCCGACACAGTCTAAGGAATTTTGCTCACCTGGAAAATCTATTGGCCAGCCTTGGTTTAGACTAGAGCATATTGTACAATGTACATCTTTCTACACGAGCAGTCTGTGGGTCTCATACATGCGCAGACAGTATAACGTTTTGCGTGTGCAATGTAATAATGCATTCAGGGTGCTGATGGAGCTGCCCTGATTCTGCAGCGCGGCAGGGATGTTCGCCGTCTCAAGTAGACTGTTTATATTCTACTCTGCGAAAACGATGCACATCCGTGGTGCGCAGGGTTCGGGCTAGCTCCAACGGTATCCTGAGGGCATTAGCACAGAAGTTCGATTGTCAGTACCTGAACAATAGGGTATTACGCTCATTTTTGAAAAGTGTCCCAATTATATTATATAGTGCTAATGAACCACAAAAAAATCACAAATTTTTTATTCAATCGTTAAGTGCCATAAAAATGCATTTAAATTTTGCATTTTTAAATTACGCGCGTAATTTGACGGAAACGCTGGACGCAGTGGACGCCATATTGCTCTGTGGTCATGACGTCAGTTGGCTGTGTAAACAAATGCAGTGATATTGACACGATATTATTATTATATATTGATATTGACAGTTGACACTTCTAAGTTTACATAGCCATATGACGTATTAACATGGCGACTACTATTTAAGGTGTTATGAAACAGATTAAAAAAGCTGAAACCTCTGAATTGAATTTTAAAATTTAGTTTGCTATTTTATGAACTAAAACTAACGTTTTCCGACTGCTTTTTCGCCTAAGCTATCTCAATAATATATTTTTAGATTTTTTCTCATATAGAGTAAAATACCCTATTGCTGCATGATTCACATACTAAGCAATTGAAGTCTGTAATATGTTTGTTTATGTGGACTTTTTAGTTGTATGTTTTGATTTTGATTTTTTTTGCCTATGATCCTTTGTTGGTCGAAATAAACATTTGTATTTATTTATTAACCTAAGTACTCGCAACCGGCGTGTGTGTATGACCAGATGTATGAACGTAGACGAGGCAAAAGGAGTATGTAAGGATCGTAGCAGTTGGCGTTCTGTAGTTTCTGCCTACCCCCATGGGAAGAAGGCGTGAGTTTATGTATGTATAGAGGTATGAGGAACAGGGTGTAAAGTTCACTCATACTCTATAGAAAAGGGAGGATCCTCCGACCAGACGGGTGTCGTGTTTGGTGGGCAACTGCCCGACGATTGATGTCGGGATGTTGTATATATGCTAGTTGCGCGGTAAACTCTGATTGCGCGATGCAGGATTTTGCGTGACGTCAGTCTGACGCGTAGCTCGCATGTGGCGTTGTAAATGCCGCTACATATGTATGTGTGTGTGTATTTATTAAATGATAAATGATTTTATTTCTGTAAGTAGGTTTGTACAAACACTTTTACACGTCAATCATATTTTAAAAACTAGATGAGGTCGGCGTTTCTTATCTGACTACTCTGAGAAGAAAGGCCGAAACAAACTCAGAGGTCCGAGTCTCTTTTGGGATATTATTAATCGCACATCAAATAAATAATTACCTATCAATTTATTTCCATCATTTAAATACTGACTGCACAGCAAATTAACCAGAGCGTACATACATAATACTCACACTCGTGATCGGTACAAAACGCAATATTACTGCACTAGGAGAATTTAGGATGCAAGAGAGAGCGAAGCGAGTTCCGCACTTGGAGGACTCCGACTCGGACAGGTTAGGTTAGAATGGGGAGGACGGGGTCTGAAAGACCCCGCCATCCCCTTCGTGGTTATTTTTTTTCAAACCACCCAGAAGTAGGAGCCCCGCTAAGCGGGGCTCCGTCGACTACGCCTTATCGTTACTATCGCCATTCAGAAATAGGAGGCCTCTCCTAGTAGATAGCGGTGCCCCACGAATATAAATTGTTGCTTATTTCTTTATATTTTCAGTTGAGTATTTTACTGTGCAATTAGTAATTTTGATGGGAATTCGGTTTATTTTTGGATACAGAAAGTTTTTTTTTTGATTTGCGTTTAAATACTACCCGTCTCTTTTTAAGTCTGGAAATAATCTTGGTCAGATCATGTGAAGACCATGTATTAATGCAAGCAGTTACCTATGTAAATACAATGGGGGCTATCGTTTTTGTGCTCACCAGTTGGCGCCACTGGCGAGTAAGGTCCTGTTGCAGTGCTTTTATTTGATGTTTTGGATATGTTTAAGTACGCTGATATTCATAGTATGTTTATTTTATTACATTTTAAAACTTCAAATGAATATTTAGATTATAATGTTCCTAAAATTGGCAAGCATGAAGCAGACAAATCTTATTCTTCCTTGCAAGTGCTACCAAATTAGATCCTAACTTTTAACTTAAAATCTTAAGCCATAATTAATCAAGAATGGCACAACCATTACAACAATTATGAATCTTTCGTTAAAATCCGTGATAAAAATCCCGCAAACAGTGAACGTTCAGTACATATTTTGACATCTAGAGACCTTACTCTACACTAGCGCCTCTAGCGGCGAACTCAAGCGCGGTAGCCCTCATTCACACAATCTGTCAACCACAAAGTACATAATACTAATAATTAGTGCAATGCATTGTTAGTCTACGCCTTAGTGCCTCATCTATACATACTCGGAGGTTTTCGCTCAAGGAGGGGCAAGTGTTTCTCTCTGAGGAAGGGGGGGATTTCTCATGCCGTGAAAGCCTTCGGCACCTATTCTCCCTAAACTCAACAATGTGCCCCCTTTTTCGCGAGGATGAATACGAGTTATCTAAATCTTACTATACTGTTTAGATACAAAATAAAAATGTAGGTTATCAAACTTTGTTTGTGTCTAATTTAGAGTTTTAGACTCAGTTTGGTCAAAGCCCAGGGGGCAACTGCACCCGTTGCCCCCCCTGTATCAGTGCCTGCATTAAACTCAAACTCAAAGCATTTATTTCAAATAAACCAATTACAGGCACTTTTGAATTGTCAAGGGGTCGGTCAGTCAGACAGATGAAAGCTAGTTGCCCATTCCAAAGCGTAGTAGGTACCTACCTATGGAGAAGAACGGGAAAGAAATTCCACGGACACTCTTTTAAATCAAAATATTAATAACATCATTAATGTTGAAATTATGCATGTGAGAACGATGCAGAACGTTAAAAGCGTCCGTACTAAAAGGACAAAAACAATTTAAATATTAAATTAAAATAAGCCGTGGCAGCTAAGAGATGACCAGTCCCTACTGACAAAATACAGAAACATGAATTATACTTGATCTGTTGCTAAATTACTAGCATATTGAATATCATCTGAGTTTCTATCGGTTTTTGAAACACTTTTTTTTTGCTTGGTATGTTTGTTTGTTTCTGACGGACTCTTTGAACTTGATTTTCACCCACTTCAAAACGTCGAATTAAATTGAAACTTTGCACACTTATCAAGGATCAATGACAATAGCATAATTTAATAAGTTTATCCCATTATCCGATCAGGATTTTCAGGATTAGTGATTTTAGCCGAACTAAAAAATAGAAAATAAATAATAGTTCAAAAAAAAAAAAACTAAAATCACGCTTTAGTAGAAAACCAAACTAAAAACTAGAAAATAATTATCAATAAATTTAAATTAAGAATAGTGTGATTAACAAAAAACATATTTTTATTGTAAAAAAGCGTGGGACGCTTGATGTCAATTGTTATAAATATTTTATTAACAGTTACTGGTAAAAGTAGAGTCATTAAGAAAATATCGTAAAAAGCACCCCACAGTTTTTTCTTTCATGTTTGAAGCCTCTGGCTTAAAACTAACTTAACCAGCTACAAAATCGAATACATTTCTACCCAACCCTTCGCGGAATACTGGCGTGATCTTATGTTTTGATGTTTTTATAAAATCAAATAACCAAAAAATTTGCCACGTACACAACATTTTCTGAACTAAACTAAGTAAACAACGTACATACCTGCCGATCCCTTAAACGTTCGAGGCGTGAATATAGGCGAGTTTCCATCTGGGCCCAAAGAATTTATGTTAATATTAGTTAAATAATAGAAGAGGTTGGCATTGAGATACAAATTCGTGTATTTTCTGAGGGCGCCAAAATAGGAAAGGGTGAGTTCTTCGTCGTAGTGGTGGGCGAATATCGATAGATAAAATGTCGATAGTCTTGTTTTCTTAATATTGTTTTTTAAGGATGTTCTCGATAGCTTTTTGAGATAAGATAAAACAAAAAATAAAATACGTTTATTTGCGGATGCAAAGAAAGAATACAAAAACAAAACAGAACATGTTGAGGGAAAATATGCGTCACATCCACGCAAAATGGCCATCGCTCAGCATAATCCTTAGCATAAGATAAATATTTATTTGTCTTTAACATGCCTTAAAGGTGTTACACTCAGTATGCACGTGTCCTTTCTTCTGATTACGTAGTCTTAATTTTCTTTAATTTAATTTTTGTATGGTTGGGCGCGAGAAGCACAGAACCGGTCGAAGAGGTGGTGCTTGGGGGAGGTCTATGTCCAGCAGTGGACGTCTTTCGGCTGAAATGATGATGACGATGATGGTTGCATATATATGGCTCGGATCATATTCGTTATCACTCAAATTTTCAGTAAAAAAAAAAGTCTTCTTGAGTTACTGTAAAATTTAAAGAGCTTTTCTTTTTTGGGTTCCGTAGTCAACAAGGAACCCTTATAGTTTTGCCATGTCCGACCGTCCGTCTGTCCGCAGCTTCGCTCAGAGAATCTTAGTACTAGAAAGCTGTAATTTGGCATGGATATACATATTAGTCACGCCGACAAAGGGATAAAACAAATCCGTTGAAAAAAAAAATTTTTTTTTACCTCTGCACATACATTAGGATGATTTTTTCTCATCTATCCCATGGTTTGGGGTGTCTTTGAATAGGTCTTTCAAAAATTTTGCGGGTTAGACTAATCAATTTTTCGATTAAGGGAACCGTTTGTGAAATATTAAGCTTTAAAGTGCAAATTTTTGCTAGAGCCGTGTCCCCCCCCCCCTGCCAGCTAAATGGTTGTTTTTGATACGTGAAAAAATTCACGGTAGTAGTATATTATATGTAACGAAGTTAAAAGGAAAATTATCACAGCTAAGTAGGCTTTACAAGTTAACGAGTAATAGTCGACCAACTTACATTTGCAGTTAGAACGTATGGGAGAACATGTTTTTCAAACACAATGCTAAGTTTGTTCTTGGGATAAATTCATCCCAACTACGGGACCCTTCATTGTGCGGGGTCCGACACGCACTTGGCCGGTTTATTTCAGAGAGTTTGTTTGAAATAGCATCTTTAAGTTACCGAAAATAGAAAAGTTCAAAAGCACACGCGATTAAAAAAAAATTTTTTTGTGTCTTAATATTCATATCATAAGGTGACCACAGTCTCTTTGTAGGTCACAGTTTAATAAAATCTACAGTAATAACAGTTTTTTCTCGGGATAAATTCATCCCAACTACGGGACCCTCCATTGTGCGTGGTCCGACACGCACTTGGCCGGTTTATTTCAGAGAGTTTGTTTGAAATAGCATCTTTAAGTTACCGAAAATAGAAAAGTTCAAAAGCACACGCGATTCAAAAATTTTTTTTTTGTATATAATATTCATATAATAAGGTGACCACAGTCTCTTTGTAGGTCACAGTTTAATAAAATCTACAGTAAAAACATTAAAACAAGGTTAGTCGGTCAATCAAGTGTCGTTTTCTCAATACCTTCGATTCCTGATTCTAATCATTTTTACTCACAAGTTTTTTTATAGGCACCTTCTATATATTTTTACTGCGGAGGTTTATACAGCGTGTATCAGAAATGTGTTGTATTTAAGTGTTTTGTACTAACCAAAAAAGTGATAAATTTTCTCCATGAGACCAACATCGTAATAGCGACAAATTTTGTATGAGACAACTCATCGTTTTTTCATCATCATCATCATCAGCCTACAGCAGTCCACTGCTGGACATAGGCCTCTCCAATTGCACGCCATTTAGCTCTATTTCCGGCAACTCTCATCCAGCTGCTACCAGCCACCCTGCGAAGATCGTTGCTCCACCTAGCCTGAGGGCGTCCTACCTTACGTTTGCCGATTCGCGGTCTCCACTCAAGAACACGTCTACCCCAACGGTCATCGGTTCTACGGCTAATATGGCCGGCCCACTGCCACTTCAGCTTGCTTATTCTGTGAGCTATGTCAACGACTTTGGTTCTCTGCCGGATCACCTCATTCCGGATTCTATCCCTCAGAGAGACTCCAAGCATAGCTCGCTCCATAGCTCGCTGAGCGACGTCACATCACATAATTTTTTCCCGATTACGATATTAGTCCTATAGAGAAAGTTGATCAGTTTGATGGCTACACCCATTTGTTTTTCGTAGTAAAGTCCTCATGGATACCCTCCGTCTGGAGAACGGAAGGTTATGTCGGACTCCTACCGAATATAACCACACTGATCCTTCTACTAGCATATCGTCATGTTCGTGAACCGGCGCCGTCAGTCGGGACTGGTCATTTCTTAGCTGCCACGGCTTATTTTAATTTAATTTACTATATATTTGAATTGTTTTTGTCTTTTTATTACTGACGCTTTTAACGTTCTGCATCGTTCTCACAAGCATAATTTTAACATGAATGCTGTTACCAATATTTTGATTTAAAAGAGTATCCGTAGAGTTTTTTTCCCGTTCTTCTCCATAAATACCTACTACGCTTTGGATTGAGCAACTAGCTTCATCTTTCTGACCGACCGACCCCTTGACAATTCAAAATTGCGTGTAATTGTATTTTTTTAAATAACTGCTTTGAGTTTGAGTTTGAGTTTGATATGTCGGGGGCCCGGGAGATACTTGTACATTTGCCGCATCCCCAACTGGTATCAACCCGCCCTGCCTAGCCGGTTCCATCATCAAGTGCGGCCGATCCCAGAACCGAATTAAAACACTCTTAAAATATGACCAAACATTTCTAATACACGCTGTATTGGTTCTTCAAACTTAGCCTCAGGTGTTAGTGATGTGCGTAGGCCATGACGAGCTAAGTAGTTCCGTTTAGCAATTATTTATTAACAAAAAATTATAATTATTTGCCTCAGGCTTCATTTATATTGGCCTCCTAATGCGTAGAGTTACCACAACTAGTTCGAGAAGTCTTAAAGTATTTTTTTTAATGGTTCCTGTAAGTACGTTACGGGTAGTTAGATTTCCAAAAGACTGATAATCAGTTTTACCAAGGGGTGTCGTGTTACCCAGTAACTGGGTTGTGGAGGTCACATGCGCAGTCGCACCATGTACTATACTGGTACTATAATACAATAATCCTACTTAATATTATAAATGTGAAAGTGTGGATGTTTGGATGTTTGTTACTCAATCACGCTAAAACGGCTGAACGGGTTTGGATAAAATTTGGCAGATGGGTAGACTATGACCTAGATTAGGACATAGGATACTTTTTATCCCGATATTCCCACGGGATCGAGATTTCTGCGGGTGAAACCGCGGGGCGCAGCTAGTAAATATTATAAATGTGAAGTTTGGATGTTTGTTGCTCAATCACTCAAAAACGGCTGCACGGAGTTGGATGAAATTAGGTACACAGATAGTGTATAACCTGATTTAACACATAGGATATTTTTTTATCCCAGTAGTTCCTTCCCGTGGGATAATTTCCGAGATACACGCGGGTTAAGCGGCTGGCAAAAGCTAGTATTTTATAAGTATTTGCCTAAGGCTTCATGTATATTGGCCTCCTTATGTGTGCTTACCAAAAATAGTTGGAGAAGTCAATTTTTTTTTAAATATTTCTTAAAGTACGTTACGGGTAGTCAGAAGCCCAAAACAGGTCAGGTCAGGTCAGGAACAGCGAACAAGTCAGGTCCAGTTAAAAACCAGCGTCAGTCACAAGTTGTCTGGCATTTTTGTTAAACTGGACCTATTTGGCTCAGCCGCGAGGCACACTTTCCTGCTAATTTCTCACAACGCACTTTACACTTTTTGTTTTTCTTTTTTACATGTATAAGTTGTGTTTTGTGCTTTGTAGTCTGTGCTAAATAAATGTATTTTCTTTCTTTCTTTCTCTTTCTTTCAAAATTTATACAATTAGTCTTACCAAGGGGTATAGTGTTACGCAGTAACAGGATTGCGGAGGTCACGTAAGCAGTCGCTTCATGTAATATACTGGTATTCAGTTGCATCCAGTTAGACTGAATGCCAACCGCAACATAGTTGGGAAATAAATAATAATAATTTATTAATAACTAGCTGCGCCCCGCGGTTTCACCCGCATAAGCCTCGATTCCGATGAAATATCGGGGTAGTAAGTATCCTATGTTTTAATCCAAGTCATGGTCTACCTATGTGCCAAATTTCATCCAAATCCGTTCAGCCGTTTTTGCGTGATTGAGTAACAAACATCCACACTTTCACATTTATAATATTAGTAGGAAGTAGGATAATCCTAACTAATATTATAAATGCGAAAGTAAGTTTGTTTGTTACCTTTTCACGCCTAAACCACTGAACCGAACATCCTGAAATTTTGCATATATGTTGTCAGGTGTACTGAAACGGACATAGGGTACCTTTCATCCCGCAAAAAAGTACTGTTCCCGAGGAAAACAACAATAACGTTCTTATGATAATAGATGGCGCCACGAGTCTTTCGAATCATGATTGAATTATAACCCGAATTTATAGTCAAAGTCTAAGTTAACGCGAGCGAAGCCGCGGACAAAAGCTAGTATATTATAAATATATTAATAATATAATTAATTAATTATATTATTTAAAAAAAAAAACTTAAAAATTGTCGTTACTTAAATGTACGTTAGGTGCACAGTGGGTAGTCGGTGGCGCTAGGCTGACTGACTAATATTTTTATGACGGAATGAGCTATCCATATTGTTTGATGATAGAATTTATACGGTTCCTGACCCTAATATTTCCTATTGTTCTAGCCATTTGGCTAGAATCAAGTGGCGATGCACGAATAAGGAGCCTACCTTATACCTTAGAAGTGCCTGTGCCTTTTTAATTGAGACGACGGGATTTTTCTTTCTTTCTTTTTGTTGTCCTTTTTTTCTTTTCTTTCTTTCTTTTTTGCTTTTCTTTCTTTTCAGATTTTATGTTTCTTATGAGACAGTTGTCATTGCGAATAATCACGTACTACCTAGGATGGGCTTTCATTTTGACAGTTCAACAACATTCCTTGCGTTATTTACTTTGTTGAGCAGACAAATTTTTCGAACATATGAAGCAATGGATTAGCAATAGGCTTCAAAATTATTCAGATTGTGATAGATAGTATGTTACGCAATTAGGGAGCTGGTCTGGATTCACTTGTGTATTATTCCTACAATGGTTGGTTTATTAGAAGTTAAGAAATTAGCTTACGGCAACCAATACTTTTTTTAAATCCTGCGTCATGATCATTTTAATTTCTGAGTCATTTCCATCTTGGCATCATCAATGTCCAAAATTATGTTATTATTTTGGCTAGATAACTATAATTAAAAGTGAATCTGTGTAAAGTGGTAATCATGTGGCTGACCCTGAACCAGTCGCGCCATGTTTTAAAATTATGTTGTATGAAAAATTTAACAAGTAATTTTGTAATATTTTTGGAGAGTTAAAGTTTCTCGATGCGCGAAATTATGTGTGCGTCATGTTCTTCATACCTTTCCAAAATTAGTCAATATTAATTTATTAAACGTGGAAGTATTTTGAAGAGTTAAGATCTATCTACACATATCAAGGCCGTACCCGGGACGTGGACGGACCGTGCTCCATTAGGGGCTCAAAAAAAAAATCGGTGTGTATATTTTATATGAACTCGTTCACACACGTCTGTGTCCGGGCTGGGGACGGAGCTTCAGACCCTGCCTTGTGTGTGCCACGGCCCAGCAACGTCTAGGGCTCGGCCCTCTTATGTCCGGATAGACTTTACTATTGGTTTGTGGCAAAAATAGACATATAGAATAGAGATGGACTTTACCTGATAACTCTTTCACAAAGACCTTTTATAAAAATATTTTACACACATACTAGGGTAGGCAGAAACTACAGAATGCCACCTGCTACGATCCTTACATACTCCTTTTGTCTCGTTTACGTTCATACATCTGGTCATACACGCACGCCGGTTGCGAGTACTACCCATCTGACCTTTCTGAAGAACATCACCAATAAGGTCACTATACGTCTTCCTAGGGCGTCCCCTCTCGGCGTTTCCACTCACATCTGCCTTGTAAATACCTTTTGTTAGTTGCCCTTCATTCATCCTCTCAACATGACCAAACCATCTAAGCATACTCTTTTAAATTTTTGTCACTACATCTTCTTTTAAACTGCATCGTTGCCTTATCACATCATTCTTCAGCCTATCATTCATAGTCACACCACACATGCTTCGCAAGGACCGCATTTCCACAGCATGTATTCTACTTTCATTCTTCTAAAAATATTTAAAATACACAGCATACAAAAAATATATATCGCATAATTCCGATAAGGTCACTAGCATATTAATCGTTCAAGGTGCCTGTAGGTCAGTAGGACGCCCATATTCAGCAGTACATTACATGCCAATGATGACGTATTAGTAACGCCATTAAATATTCATTAATTATAAAAAGTCCGTAAATGTATGGAGTTTGAACAGGCGCCAACGGGCCGCCATGGTGAAGCTACTTGAGTAATGTTATTGTCCTCAAGTTGATTCCTGCATGATGATTGATTATAGGTAAAGTCTACATGTTCATATGTGGCCTCACAATAAGGATAGGAAGAAATATTACCGGAAAAACGAGCTCTTAATTCCGCTCCATCGTGGTAGTACTAGTAGTATTAGCCATCTGTGTCCCACTGCAGGGCAGAAGCCTATCTTCCCTACTTACACTTATTCCTGTCTTCTTCTTTAGGGTTTTGGTTTCCGCGCTTAGTCCTTCAGGTGGACCATTATGCGTGGGCCATAGCGGCCATCGGTGATTGTTTCAACCAGCCCACCTCCCACCAGAAGTTGATTATGTCTCCTGGTCTGCTGAGAACATCTGTGTAGGATCTGGTTAAAGAGCTCTACGATTTGACGAATAATACCAATGAAAGAACATTTGGGTAGGCCGCATAAATTACTCAGTCTGCCAGATCATGATTAAAACTAACTGAGAAAAAAAAAAACAAAAAAAGCAATGACCTATATAGTCTTCACATTCACAATAATTAAAATAACATAATACTTTACAAAGTAAATGCATGGTTATTTTGGCCCATAGCTCCTCCGGTATGTGCAAGTAACATCATCCCGAATGTGCCATATCTGAGGGCATAGATTACTAATTTACAAACTTTGCAATGATCTCTTCAAAAAGCCACAATGGCGGACCATTGCAACGTTTGTAAATTAGTTGATTTAAGCCCTTGGGTAAAAAAACGCGCATTTGCGGCATTGCTCAATATGTCCCTAGTCAAATGATTACAAAAAAAAAGACATTAATTATTTATTAGAAAAATCATTTTTACACGTTAAAAAATGAATTCGTGTGGCGCACCGTACACGTGATACGAGTAGAAGTGAATTTTCTTAAAAAATAAAGAATAAGAGAGAGATAATTATGTCTTTTATCTCTCTCATGTAACGAAATGTGGCTAAATGTGACGCATCCTTGAAATTCAATTCCTCTCAATTCTCGTCCAATTATCGAATCGCAGCCTAAGAAGTTTCACTTCAAAAAATTAGAAAACTCAGAATTATCCACCTATCGATACATCGATACCGCCCCCACGCTACGTGGGGGTAGCTACATTTTCATGTAGGTCGCATAAAAATAACGTGGCCGCCACCCTCGCGCATCTGTTCAAATATTGAGTACTGTGCAAGCTACACGATGAGAATATCTTGCAGTGTCAGGACAGGGCTGACTATAGTAAAGAAAAAGGTTGCTGGGAAAAAAAAGGGAAAATTACGATGCCCTTTCGCGCAGCTACCGACTCTATAAAGCCTGTGGCGTTTGTCAAATCAAAATATAATAGTTGTTTTGGTTGTGAGGGTAGGCAAAAATTAAAGACGCCTGCTATGATATTTGCAGACTCCTAATAATTGATTTGACAACTTATCTGGAAATCAAATTAGTGATTTTTAGCCGTCGACAAACAAAAGAAAGGCTCAATAATGCCAGAGATTCTTTTTGGACTATCGACTGTAAAAAAATATATCGTGCCTACTACCGTGTAAGCTTCATGTAGAGACAATGATATTGCTAAGGCTGCGTGGGGATCCTGTAAAATGACATTGACGATCGCATATTATTTAAGTCTTTGTCACCAGTCTTACCAAGGAGTATCGTTTCACCCAGTAACTGGGTTGTAGCAGTCAAATACGCAGGCGCTCCAGGTAAAATTTTGAGTATTAGCTTCTGCCCGCGGCTTCGCCCGCGTGGAGGTAAGAAATTATCCCACGGGAACATACTACCGGGATAAAAAGTATCCTACATGTTAATCCAGGTTATAAACTATCTAGGTTCCAAATTCTATCCAAATCCGTTTAGTAGTTTTTGCGTGAAAGAGTTACAAATATCCATCCATCCATCCTCACAAAATTTTACATTTATAATATTAGTAGGATTATGAAGTCTACACGATGGGAAAATTTGCAGTGTGAAGAACAGTAGTAAAGATAAAAGTTTCTGGAAAAAAAAAGGAAAATTACGGTACCCTATTTGGAGCTATCTCAAAGTTTCATTGATTGTAGCATAGTCGTATAAAGCAACTCAATTTTATATTATATCGCCGTTAAGTCTCTGTCACTAGTCTTACCAAGGAGTATCATTTTACCCTGGGCTGGACTGGACTGGACTGGGTAGGCCCACTAAATCTGTGTGGTTCTTTCTTCAAAAGACCATCTCAGACACTAATCTTCACATGATCTGACCAAGATTATGCCTGGACTTTAAAAGAGACTGTGACCTCTGAGTTTGTTTCGGCCTTCCTTTTCAGAGCAGTCAGATAGGAAACGCCGACCTCATCCAGTTTAAAAAATATTATTGACGTGTAAAAGTGTTTGTACAAACCTTGCAGAAATAAAATCATTTATCATTTACACAATAACTGGGTTGTAGAAATCAGGTAGGCAGTCTCTTCTTGTACAATACTGGTGCATCCGTTTAGACTGGAAGCTGACCCTATCATAGTTGCGAATAGGCTGCGTAGATGATGATTTTAATCTCTGTCACTATTTTGGTATATTCTGAGGCTTTAAAACATTCAGGGGACTTTGAAAATTATTGAATACATAATCCTAACTAATATCCTAACTTCCTAACTAATATTATAAATGCGAAAGTAGGTTTGTTTGTTTGTTACCTTTTCACGCAAAACCACTGAACCGATCATCCTGAAATTTTGCATATGTGTTGTCAGGTGTTCAGAAACGGACATAGGGTACTTTCTTCCCGAAAAAAGGTACTGTTCCCGAGGAAAACAATAATAACGTTCTTATGATAATAGATGGCGCCACGTGTCTTTCGAATCATGTTTGAATTATAGAAACTTAGTAGTGTATTAAGAGATTTTTTTATTTTTTATATAATTACCTAATACATTTTGTGAGTCTAGAGTGTAGAGAACTATAATTCCCCGAACAAACAGAATAGATTGTCAAATTCTTAATTAACGCGAGCAAAGCCGCGGGCAAAAGCTAGTTGACTTTATAATCTTAGTACAAGATTTTTACAGGAGACAAACTATTTTCCCTTTTTTGGGCCAAAAGTTAACTACGGGCCAACTTTTGACGTTCCGAAAATAGGAACAGACATCAAAATTCTTATCTCTCAGTAGAACGCACATCTTTGTTAATTACTGAGGAGGAAACTTGATTTCCTTTCCTCTTCCGATTTTCTCTTCCAGTTAATTTCGTTGCGTATTCTTAGAGAGTTAATAAGTGCCTCGGGAGAGCCTCTTCATTCCTTTTTCTGTGTTAGTGAAACTGCTGTGGAGTTCCAAAATGGAGGGTATGACCTAAATCACCAAGATGGCATTTGCGTTGGTGGGTGAAGCTAATTAAGGCTCAATACGGTACAGTTTCGGGTGCATCAATTGAGCCTGTTTTAGTGGTTTACTCAGTAGCACCCCGGAGCTTGTTAACTGACTAAAAAAAAAGTAGGAGGTTCTCAATTCGACCGATGTTTTTTTTAATGTGTGTTATCTCATAACTTTTTTCAGGGTGAACCGATTTGGATGTTTTTTTTTTATTTGAAAGCTTGTGCTTCACATGGGGTCCCGTTTAAATTTGATCAAGTTCTGACCAGTAGTTTTTGAGTTATCCTTAATACTGCGTATTTTTTCCACTTTGTTTATATTGATGATGTTATAATAATTTCCTGTCACTTTTATTTACATATCAAGTAGTGGTATAAGAATTTGTGTGGGGTAGGTACCACAACTAAAAAGTGAAAAATAAAAACATTTTTTACAAAAAAAAAAACAACCAATTTCCAAAAAAAACACAAAAAAACTTGAAAAATAACTTTAATTTCGGAAGTCGGTGTCTTTGGTTTTGTATTTTGGTTTTTGACCACTGACTTCCGAAATTAGAGTTTTTTTTTGTGATCGGTTTGTGGCAATAGGCACAAATATTTGCATGACCTACAAGTAGTTGTTCCGGGTCTGGCTGTTTCTGTACGTGAGTTTGAGTGATTGTAAACGCACCCACAATACAGGAGAAATTCCTAGTGTGAAACAACGTTTTTTTATTTAAAAAAAACCTCCATGGGAATTTGATACGACTGGTTCTCGTAGTTCTTCAGGTGTATAATGTTACGTTTAAACAGCGTCAACGAGGCGAGATACTAAGGTTATTCTGCGCATCTTAGATAATCTGCCCAGCCATCTGACTGGCTAATATTTTACCAAGGCATGAGGACATTATACATTTGCGTGCAAAAAATTGGGCCACGCTCGTGCTCTCAATTTGAGAGACGATATCTCAAAAATCTTAATGAATATAATTTATATTGTGTGAAGATACGTAAGGTATAGTCTATTTGCACATACACTATATTTTGATAAAAGCAATGTTCTTGATAAGATTGACTCGATTTTATAGATGTCCTCATCACTGACTGTTGCTAGGAAAAAGTGCGTGACTTTTTTGAAATTGAAAATAAGTTTAATTTTGTTATGGAAATAACAAAATTAAACTTATTTACTTAAAACGAACGGAAGTTCGTTTCATGAAAATTTTACTTGATTTTTTAACGAATTAAAAAAAAGAGGAGATTCCTTATTCGACCCCTATGTTTATATTTCACGATTTTCTCAAAAACTTATGAATCGGTTTTGATAATTCTTTCACTAACGTAATCTACATATTTTCAGGAAGGTTTTATTATACAATATATTAGGTTATTGTTAGTAAAACGTGTTGAGTTATATTATTTCAAATCGAAGAGCACGGGGTGGGTCGATTTTTGTGCACGCAAGTTTAGTTTCGCCAATACATGAAAAGAAGCAGCACATACAGATAAATTTATTGTATTTTTCTTTATTGACATGAGCTAAAATTATTTATTCTACATATAATAGTTTCAGCTCTTTCCTTACTGACCTATCTTAATGAATCGCCCAGTAAATAATGTTTTCTACTTCCCGAATAATCTAGAAACGCAATTTTAACCCCATTGAAGCGCAACCCTTACCCTTGCCAAAATTGGTTCTTATCATATTTATACAGTATTGTCTTCAGACTGTTTATTTACCCTTCTTTCCGGGAAAATTGTAAATCTATACATATGTTAACGGTTCGCCCTTTGCAGTACTGGTAGAATTGCTGGCAATTGGAGGCGCCCTTCGTGAATAATTTAGGTTTGTAGGCTCTGGGAGTCGATGCGGTTTTTCCTTTGCCTCAGTTTCGAGTATTTTTTTTTGTTTCTTGCTTAAGATGAAAGTAGTTTCTACTGTAGCTTTTTTCAAACTCAAAGCTTTTGTTTCAATTAATTCATTTACAGGCACTTTTGAATTGTCAAAGACTCGGTCAGTTATAAATGATAAATGATTTTACTTCTGTAAGTAGGTTTGTACAAACACTTTTACACGTCAATCATATTTTTTAAACTAGATGAGGTCAGCGTTTCCTATCTGACTACTCTGAGGAGAAAGACCGAAACAAACTCAGAGGTCACAGTCTCTTTTAAAGTCCAGACATAATCTTGGTCAGGTCATGCGAAGACCATGTAGATTGGTATCTGAAATGGTCTTTTGAGGAAAGAACCACACAGATTGAGTGGAGCTGTCCAGTCAGTGCACGCATTTGTCAGTAATCGTGCAGCTCGACTAAGGAAGTCAGGACTTAAGGAGCTCAACGATTCGACGAACAATACCAAAGAAAGGACATTTGTCAGTTAGTCAGAATGTTGAAAATAGTTGCCCATTCTAAAACTTAGATCTTGTTTAGATTTCCTGTTTCTCAGTCATTTTCAAACACCAGGGCTTATTGCGTTCTATTTCTTTTACTAACATTCGCTGTCATTCGTAGATCTTTGACAGTCTGAACGGGTAGTCAGAAACCCAAACGTCTGGCAACCAGTATTACCAACGGGTATTGTGTTACCCAATACCTGGGTTATGGAGGTCAGATAGGAAGTCGCTCCATGTAATACCAGCGCTGCGGTATTTATTTTTTAAATATCGCAGCATTGTGCTGAGATAGGAGCCTTTTTGTTCTCGCTCAGGTTTTTTACTTGTTTATTGTTGTTTTTTTTCCTTTTTTATTGTTAATTTTGTTAGTTTTAAATGCTCCTTTTTTATTTTTACTCTGTGTATTTCCCGTGGGTGTCCCAAATAAAATATTTTTCTTTCTTTCTTTCTTTCTTTCTTTAAATTACTGATATACAACTGCATCCGGTTAGACTGGAAGCCGACCTTAACATTTCTTTGACTAACATGACAACTGACATAGGTTTTAATGTTGTAGCAAAATTTGAATTATGACATTGGCACTTATTAAATTAATTCGCGGTATCGGTTTAAGAAGAGTGGCGATGAAATAAGGTTTCTTTTAGATTAGGTTGTCGATACATATAGTCCTTCAGGTTAAAAAAAAAAAATTTTTTTTGGTTTGTGAATCGTCAAATGACCTCTCCCACTCTGGGCGGAGCGGAGACTCTTACTGACTAAAACCCACCCGTGTCAGTTGCCTGTGCGCCAGGGCCACGGTAACTCTTTCGAACAATCCGCGACCCCGGCAGGAGACTCATAGCCCCTTACTCTCTCCCTCGTGCTTCGGAAAAATCGTTAAGCCGTTGGTCCTGTGCCTGATCTCTCTCCGAACGTGTCGGAATGCCGTTCTATCGGACATTGTCAATACATAGTGTACTTACGATTGACTGCAGTTGCATTATCGTTAAAATACCTGCACAGATTGATACGAATATAATAGATAGGTAATTAGAAATTAACACTAATCATATCATCACGCCTATATTCCCGAAGAGTAAGGCAGAGGTGTACCTATAGTACACCCACATTTCGCCAGTTATGTTTAAGTCCCATGTAATAGGAGGCGAGCCTATTGCCATCAACTGGGCACAAATCCAGATTCCGATGTGCTTCTGAGAAATACCTGATAGAAAAACCCAATAACACTTTGCCCGACCTGGGAATCGAACTTAGGACCTCATACTCAGCTGTAGCACTTGCGACCACTACAGCAACGAGGCAGTAATCCTAACTATAATATAATAATAATAATAATGTAATATTTTAATAATAATTATTAATATTATAACCAATCATCATGAAATTGCATATATGTAGTCAGGAGTACAGAAAAGGACATAGGTTACTTTTCATGCAGAAAAAATGTACTATTCCCGAGGGAAAAAACAATGACTTTCGACTGTCACTATTGCTTTAGGACGCTAGATGGCGTTACGTGTCTTTCGAATCATGATTGAACTTTATTAATAGAAATATTATAAATTCGAAATTAACTCTGTTTCTAAGTTAACTTTTCAAGCGTAAACCACTGAACAGATTACGATAAAATTTGGCAAGGATATAGATGATATCCTGGGGAAAGACATAGACTATTTGTCTCGCACCCAAATTGCGTAACACACTAGCAGTCACGATTTGAAGCCTTTTGAAGCTTATTGCTAATCCATTGCTTCATATTTTCGAAAAATTTGTCTGCTCAACAACGTAAATAACGCAATGAATGTTGTTCAACTGTCTAAATGAAAGCTATTCTTGCTTTTAGTGTGTTACGCAATTACCCCGCCGGTAGCACGTTCCCGTGGGATAGTTTCCGACACCCACGCGGGCGAAGTCGCGGGCAGAAGCTTTGTCAAACTTTTATGGATTGAATACGAGGCTTTTGGCTTTTTTGTATGTGTGTATTTTTATTTATTTATTTATTTATTTAACCATTTATGTACACACATATATAAACAGACAAGAAGAAAGGAACAGAAAAATACGTACAAAGGTGATGCTGATGTCATTTATTCGTAATGTGCGTTTTGTTGGTGCAGAATAAACTTTTTTTCTTTCTTTCTTTTCTAAGCTAGGTAGCATTTATAATAATAATTTTATAAATAATAATAATTAATAAGAATATAATTAATAAAATAATATTAGAATATAATTATAATAAAATATAATATAATTATATTAGAATATAATATTAATTATTTAATTATTATTATAATATATTATTATTATTATTCTGCCATTATTGTTACCACCATCATCTGCCTGGCCTTTTACCTAGCTTTGTTGGGGTTGGCTTCCAGCCTGACCATATGCAGCTGAATACCAGTATTTCACATCGAGCGACTGCCTATCTGACCTCCATAACCCAGTTACTTAATAACACGATACCCTCTGGTAAGACTGTTGTCAGACTTTCAGGCTTCTGACTACCCGTAACGACTGTCAAAGATCTATGAATGACAGCCGGGACCAACAGCTTAACGTGCTTTTCGAGGCACGGAGAAGTCTCGGTGTGTAATGGATGGTCACCTATCCACGGACTGACCCCGGCAAGCGTAGCTTAACCTTCGATCGATTCGTGCGACTGTTATTACTTAGCCACGAGCTCCTGTTTGTCTAGTAACTGTCTATGTCGTTACCATGCCAAGGAAAAGAGAGCAGTAAATCATTTTATATGCAACTGACTAGTGGCTCTGTGAGCTGTAGACCTCGCGAGTCTGTCTTCGCATAGCTTAAAACTGAATAAATGTTCACCGCGCACCTTAAGAGCGGCCAACCCGTCATACTTTTCATGCAAACGCTCGTACGTGATTACGGCGTTGTAACTCATCTTTCATTGAAATTTTTGATCTAATAGGTATCTTGTGCACTTTGTCTAGGTTTCTATGCAAGCAAAATATCTAAATTTGGAGTAACTAATTCAGTATAAGCCTCCAATAATCCGCTTTTTTGCAGAACTTTTACCTAAACTTTGGCCGTTCATAATGTACTTATAAATTGTAAAAGTAAAGAAAACATCTTCATAAAAACCTCGCACATGTAATGGAGATTCTAAATGACTAACATTTTTTCCAAAAACTTGTAAAGGTTTTTCAAAAACACATATTTCCAGGCACAAGTTTTGTCTAATCTTTGCGCGCCAATTTTCGTTCGATGTTATCGCGTTCTCACTCTTGCTTCTTTCTCAAACATTGCGTTGGATGAAACAACAAGCTTTAAAACCATGCTCGCGTTGAAGATAGACGGACCGGGAAGGGAAATCTTAAAACAAAAAAAAACACGCACAATGACCGCGAAATGGCTGTTTTTTTTAAGTTTTCTACCCCAAAATTACCGCCATTTTGAAAAATTTTGAAAAATGGAATCGAAAAAAATATTACATTTAAATAAAGAACCTGCTCACAAAATTTCATGAGAATCGGTTGAGAAATGCGACCTGTAGGGGAAAACAGCTGGACCACCGGACATACGAAAGCATTTTTGCCCAAGCTGAAACGGAAATGCTTCGTGCTCGCTCGGTCAATTATGAGGGTAGTTATTCTTTCCATTTGTTAGCAACCGTCAACTCGTCCACACACAGCACTACGTCAGCTATAAGAGAAGCATGTATTATACTCGAACAGGCTTACAAATCAAACGTTTAGCATAAATATACAATAAAGTCGACTAGTGCGGAGGTCGCACGTGATTCTAATACTGCTGATCTGTTTTGAATATTGGTTTAATAATAGTCAAAAATGGCGTCCAGGGCCCTATTTAATTTAACTGACAATGTGAAATAAGTGTCAAAAATTTATATAATTGGTCACATATTCATATGTAGTGCGTATGCACGTATATAGAATTAGTATTAACTCCATGTATTTTAACGACAGTTACTGTCCGTACCCAAAGGGTGCCAATGGAACCCTATTTACTAAACCTCAAAAAAAATAGGATTAACAATATGATCTATAAAAATATGATTGACGTGTAAAAGTGTTTGTACAAATCTACTTAAGTACAGAAATAAAATCATTTATAATTTATCCGCTATCCGTCCGTCCGTCTGTCTGTCTGTCAGTGGGTTGTATCTCATGAACAGTAATAGATAGACATTTGAAATAGTCACAGAGTGTGCATTTCTATTGCCGCTATAAAAATAAATATTAAAAATAAAGTTAAAAATTATAAGGGATCCCTGTACAACAAAAGTGTTTAAAAAAAATGTAGTGTCCAATATTGTACGGTGGTACGGAACCCTTCGTCTGCGAGTCCGACTCGCACGTGGCCTGTTTTTAAACTACTGAAAGGAAAAGAGACATGACCTTAATTTTACTATATTTGTGTGCCTGTTACGTACAGTCAACTGCACATGAGTGGGTAAATAATTTGACAACTACAAGGCCTTTATGTCGTAAGAGGAGCGCTTTTTGTAGTTTACTACCGCTGATGTGTGGTTGACTGTACCTCTTTTCTCTGCTATTTTTGGACAGATTTGATTGCATCTTCATTGAAACACAATAAACATTATCAGAAGCAAAACTTATGCCACCAAAACAAAAAAACATGGCCATTTCATTGGCACATTTCATGGCCTAAATTATATTCAGATCAAATAGCTCTACAGCACATTATTATAAATAGTAACAGATATAAATAGACTTGAATCAATATTAGCACATTTAAAAATAACTGTGTGACGAAACGTTAGCACTAAAAAGGTCGTGAGATCTAGACTGACCTTTCACGGTGAAATAGGACTAGTATGCATCTACAAAATGGCGTACGTCTTTAGACTCAAATTCGTTCAACATAAAAAAAATCGAATATTAAGAACCTGCTCCTGTTATGAGGTTTGTTAAACATTTAAATATAGTACCAGTCTGTTTAAATCATCAAACTCAAACTCAAAGCATTTATTTCAAATAAACCAATTACAGGCACTTTTGAATTGTCAAGGGGTCGGTCAGTCAGAAAGATGAAGCTAGTGGCTCATTCCAAAGCGTAGTAGGTACCTATGTAGAAGAACGGGCAAGAAACTCCACGGACACTCTTTTAAATCCAAATATGGTTACAAAATATAGGTTACATCATTCATGTTGAAATTATGTGAGAACGATGCAGAACGCTAAAAGCGTCCGTAATTATAAGATAAAAACAGTTCAAATATTAAATTCAGCTGTGGCAGCTAATAGATGACCAGTCCCTACTGATGGCGATGTCATGTTCACGAACATGACGTCATCATCATTGACAGCCTTGTTCCAACTTGTGCCTAGTCTAGCTTTCTTTTGTGTGACGATTCCCTGGTGAGTGCTAGACACATGCAGGAGTAGCCTTACTAGCGATCCCTGGCAGGTCATTGAACCATCTGACTGCTCCATTATTTAATAGCCCGCTAAAAGACACTAGATAAAAAGCATCAAAGACGATTGGCCACTGCAGTTTTGATCTTTTAAACGCCTTTATGCGAACTACACAGAAAGCTGGTTGCTTATTCTTGAGCCCAACGGAGTAATTGCGTAACACACTAACAGTAGGAATGACTTTCATTTTGACAATTCAACAATATTCATTGCGTTATTTACGGTGTTGAGCAGATACATTTTTCGAAAATATGAAGTAATGGATTAGTAATATCCTTCAAAATGATTCAGATTATGATTGATAGTGTGTTACGCAATAAGGATGCTGATTTGAAATAAATAATAGTAATAGTCCATTTATTTGTCAGAATATTGTTACATCGTTTTTACAGTTCATAATATTCTGCCGTTTCCGGCATACAAATTCATTTTCAGGGTATTGGTTAGCTTCTTAGATATAACATTGAATTAAATGAATTAGGATAACGTTCAAATTGCAAATTCGTCAAATGTTAGTAATAGAAATGTCAAAAAGATTGAATTAAGTCAAATATATATTCATAAGAGAATAATATAATTATTTCCTATATATTTAAGCATTCATAAAATCATTAGCCGAGTAGGAGCTTGATTTACTTAAGAGATAATTGAGTAATTTACATTTAAATGTCCAAAAGTTACGAGTTTTAAAACAATCTAGTAGTTTATTATAAACTTTTGTCGCCATACAAAATACATTATTAAAAAATATTTTATTATTTCGTCTAGGTACACGAAGCATGTAATCTCTGTGACCAGGTTTGGATACAACATCATTATGCAGATCAAATTCATGCTTATTTTTGTACACAAAATACAGTTTTCAAAAATATATAGTGCTGGGACTGTTTTTATTTAGTATTGGTTACACATATGCCAGTGGGTGCGTTACACAAATTGAGCGAACGCATTTCTTTTGACCTCTGAATACTCTGTTAAGTCTACAGAATTACGCCATATTATAATGCCATATCGCAACAATGATGAGACTTAGCCATGGTATGCACATAGTGCCGCATCAACACTAGCCACACGGTAACCCGTGTGGCTAGTGTGTAGATTAACATCTGTACAGAACGAATACGAACCTATCTACCTTTGTACAGAGCTCGTCAATATGAGCTTTCCAGTTAAAGCGTTTGTCTATTGTTATCCTTAGGAACTTTGTACTCTTAACCTCTTCAATTGTGTCATTATCATGCTGTATGTTTGGAACTGTATCATTTTGATTTTGCTTATATCAATGTAGAGATTATTTTGTTTGAGCCATTTGATAATTTTATTTAGTGTCCATGTTAATTTCGGTCTGGTACTCACCTACGTTGTAATTGTCCTTTAGAATTCCGGGGGTATCGTCAGCGTATAGTATGCAGTTGTGGGAGGTTACGCTAAGTCATTAGCATACAGCAAAAACAAAAGTGGTCCCAGTATGGTTCCTTGGGGAACACCACAATAATTTTTCTGATTGGGAGATCTACACACAATTTTTTGCCTGTTTGTCTTGAAATCTCAACACATTGTTGTTGATGGATGAGGTAGCTTTCGAGCCATTTCAACGAGTTTCCTCTATTTCCGTAGCGATCTAATTTGAGAAATAGAAAGAATAATCCAGTTAACTGCCAATTATTTTACTCTTACCAAATCGTGCCTACTTGAACCATGAAAACTCAAAATAATAATAGCACTTCACACCTATAACTCCATTAAAATAATGACCACTTGAAAAAATCAAACAAAATTAAATTGTGCACTCCAACACGAGGCGCGACGTTCAGAAATTGAGCTAATTGCAAAAGGCGGGAAACACGTCGAGAGGATTTCCGAACGTAAAAGCAAGATGGCGGTGTGATTTTTCCTTTTTAATTATCGTTTTCGAATGGAACGAGTTTAAATTGAAGGGCCCTCGAAGGGAGAACGAAATGGCGGGAAAAGGGCCTCCATGTTTTTTCCTATTTGTTTTATTTCAGTGATTGGGGAACGAAAGAATTTGTATGGCGTTTGTTTTTCTGTCTGTTCTTAATTTGAGATGGCGTTTTGTGCATTGTTTGTTTTAAGTTTTCTGCGGTTGAATAAGGAATTAAGTGTCAATGTCGGTATAGTTCCTAAAGCATTTTTTTTAATCCTCATGTTCTTCCGAATTCTTGGAATGGGCAACTAGCTTCATCTTTCTGACTGACCGATCCCTTGACAATTCAAAAGTGCCTGTAATTGGTTTATTTGAAATAAATGCTTTGAGTTGAGTTCCGTTCACGAGAATATTCTCGCAAGAATGATAGAGAAGTCTGTCTGATCTATGATTTTTAATGTACTTAAGTATATTTTTTTTTCGACAAAGTTTGTCTATGCGTTTCAAACAATTATTGCTAGTTATCAAAGTAAACTAAAACGAAACGATTGGTAACATTTATAAGTATGAATTTGCTTTACTAAAAGCTACGATTAGTAAAACGATTCGTAACTCAAAAAAAATCATCATCATCAGCCTAGCCTCTTCCCAACTATGTTGGGGTCAGCTTCCAGTCTAACCGGATGCAGCTGAATACCAGTATTTTACACGGAGCGACTGCCTATCTGACCTCCACAACCCAGTCTCAGTCTTTCGAAACAAAAATAATGGTATAAATTGTACGAAAATCAAATGTAAAGTTGGAGACATTTCGACGATTCACGGTTGCATACAGAATATATCTAGCGTCTATTTTACCGACGCGGTGTCGTTAGCTGAGAGAGTAATGATGGGACATGACTTATCGATAGATTTTAAAGACTGCATCGATGATTTTGTTGTGTGATTTTGTAGTGTAATGTCGATTGGATTCACTTCATCTGACTAATAATGAATTCAACGATAACGGTATTTTAGACGCAAAAATTAATTAATCATATAAATTATTTATCTTTGGATAAAAAAGCAAGATTTGTTACACCTTTTGGGAGAATAATTGCTTGGCTTATGTTTGCTTATAAACCAGAAACTTTCTCGTATTTTAGATCAGATGAAGCCATAAGTCTCAGTTGCGTTAGAAAAAGTAGTATCTCATTAATTGGCGTTTATCTCTGTCCTTATCGCGCTTTCGATGCAAAACATCATAATGAGCAAAATACACTAGACTACCCGCATAACGAACATAAAAATACCATCCCACCATCACCTCAAACATTCCACACGAACTCGATAAGTTTTACAAAACTTCAATATTTAACAAAATTTTCCACAATTTTCCTGCTAGCAATCTGGCAAACAGGAAAGGTACGGAATTAGGGTACGTCATGAACAAAGGACGGAAGATGTTATTAACAAAGATAGTAAGGTGACAAAACAGAGGATTTGGCAAAAGGTTAACTTTATTACTATTTATGCTTGTCAGATGTATGTTTGATAAATGATTTTATTTCTGTAAGTAGGTTTATACAAACACTTTACATGTCAATCTATCTACGTATATAAAAATGAATCGCTATTTCCCTTGGTCACGCCATAACTTGAGAACGTCTTTACCGATATCACAAATCAATAAAATAAAAAATAAAGTTGCGAGATTTATGCGAGTGAAACCGCAGCCAGTCATATTATAAAAAAAAGATGAGGTCGGCGTTTCTTATCTGACTACTCTAAGAAGAAAGGCCGAAACAAACTCAGAGGTCACAGACTCTTTTAAAGTCCAGACACAATCTTGGTCAGATCATGTGAAGACCATGTAGATTTGTTTGTACCTAGACTATCATCATCTGGATAGCCTGTTCCCAACGAAGTTGGGGTCGGGGTCCGGTCTAACCGGATGCAGCGAATACCAGTATTTTACATGGAGCGTCTGCCTATCTGACCTTTACAACCCAGTTCCTGGGTAACACGATACCCCTTGGTAAGTCGCCTTAGACTTTTGGGCTTCTGACTACCCGTAACGACTGTCAAAGATCTACGAATGCCAACAGGGACCAAAGGCTTGACGTGCTTTCTGAGGCACGTAAGGATCTGTAGCGGTATCTACATCGCCACATGCAAGCTACACGTCACACTGACGTCACGCAAAAATCCTGCATCGCGCAAGCAGAGTTTACCGCGCAACTAACATATATACAACGTCCCGACATCAATCGTCGGGCAGTTGCCCACCAGACACGACACCCATCTGGTCGGAGGATCCTCCCTTTTCCATATAGTAGGAGTGAACTTTACACCCTGTTCCTCATACCTCTATAGATCTCTATATGTAATAGTTTCAGTTTAAATTGTTGAGAAATCTATCATTGATTGAATATTTCACTGATTTTTCAGTTTGAGTTTGAGGGCTCTATGACAATTTGTTGCGTAGTTCAGGATTTGTAACGAGTGAAACTTCTGTATTTTATCTATACTGTGGTTGAACCCCAAACAAATATTGACTAAAGAGTGTCCAGTAGTTTTGTTAGCTACAACTGTGTGTTGTGTTGATTTTGGGTGTTATTGTTAGGAAGGGGCGAATCTTGGGGCTTAGCAAATATTAACAAAAAATAGTGTTTTTGCTTAGGGAGCAGAATTTAAAGTTTTGGAGAAGTAGCTACGGGGTTTCTGAAAGACTATTCAAATTAATCTGAACGTCAACTTTGTGGTATTTTTATTTTATTTTCGTCAACCAATCACTCACAAAAGTTAAAATGAGATTTATTGATCAGAGACTTTATTGCCCTTGAGGAATAGTTTTTGTCAAAAGAAATGTTTTATAGTCATGGGTGTTTAACAATGTCTATCAGTCCTTTCATCAACGATATATTCTTGTCACACAATCTAATCAAGCGCAAATGACAATTGATATGACCTATTGAACCCTTAGGAAATTAACATTTCTTTCATACTCATTACTACCTAAAAGGATGTGTTTAGCTGTACATCGTTTATATTAGACCAGGAGGAATCGGGGTTAGAAAGAAAGAAAATGTATTTATGGGGATTCGCACAGGATTATCACAAACTTAACTATACACACTCATAAAAACATAAAATAAAACAAAAGTAAAATAAAAATAACAACAGACAGTCCTGTACGAGGCCAAAAGGCCCCTATCTCAGCAGGGTTCTTCCTGGGTTCTAGGTCCTTTCATTCTTCTTTTGCGCAATGCTTAGGATAGAATAGAATAGAATACTCTTTATTATGTACACCATAAAAATTACAGATATAAATGTAGAAATTTTACATAGGGTGACACCATGGGCTGTCTTATCGCTAAAAGTGATATTTTACAGACAACCTTTCGATTCATTCGAGAAGGAGAGACAATACTGCAGGTAGTCAGTGGTGTAGCGTTTACATATACAACAAATAAATACATACATAAAACATATACTTATCTACGTATAATATATACAATAATAAACATGAAGCAAGAGCAAGGAAACTAAATGTAATGATGATGTTTAAGGAGAGAGGAAGTATTTTTAACCAGAATTTTAAAAGTGGACAAAGATTGAGCACGCCTTATCGACACGGGCAAGGCATTCCATAACCGTACTGCTTGAACTGTTAAAGACTTGTCATAAAAACATAGCATTAGCTTAGCATTTAAAAACCATTATGGTCTTGTTTTTGACTCTTCTCTGGTGATATATTTCAAGTCTTATATTAAATAACCAACACTGCTTTTGCTGTGAAATTTCATTAACATAAAATATACCCTATGACACTCTGCAATACTGTAGCTTTCCATTAATGAAAGAATTTTCGGAATTGGATCTGTAAGTCCGAAGAGTACCCCCTATATACAAACTCACAAATTTTACCTGTTTAGAAATTTAAAAAGGCTAGGTTAGGTTTTACTCGTGAAAGATCCCGTTGACTTGCTAAGTCGGAGTATCAATAAATCATTTCTAAGTTCTGCTCTACACTCTAAAGAACAAATCTTTTAGATTCCGTATGGTAATGATCAGCGGTGTAATCCCGTAACACACTAACAGTAGGAATAGCTTTAATTTTGACAGTTCAACAACATTCATTGCGTTATTTACGATGTTGAGCGGACAAATTTTTCGAACATATGAAGCAATGGATTAGCAATAGGCTTCAAAATGATTCAGATTGTGGTAGATAGTGTGTTACGCAATTAGGGTTCTGTTGTTTCGACTATTATAATTCGATGTTTGTCAGTCGATCAAGGTACTGCGACCAAATAGGTGGTAAATAAAATAATAAATAAAATAAATATATCCTATATCCTACTAATATTATAAATGTGAAAGTTTGTGAGGATGGATGGATGGATGTTTGTTACTCTTTCACGCAAAAACTACCGAACGGATTTGGATGGAATTTGGAACACAGATAGCTTATAAACTGAATTAACATGTAGGGTACTTTTTATCCCGGTAGTACGTTCCTGTGGGATAATTCCCGACCTCCACGCGGGCGAAGCCGAGGGCAAAAGCTAGTAGAGAATATAAACTTAATTTCCCGTAGAAACCATATTTTTTATCATATCTTCACCATCATTATCATCATCATAATCTTTCTGTCCTTATGTTACTTGGGGTCAACGCAACATTTTGTCTTCTTTCAATCTCAACCATAACGCTATCATTCACTCCCTTTTCTTTCATATAATTTTCTATACTATCCTTTTTAAATAATTGTATTAAAATTAAACAAACCAAACCTCTTTCCCGTCGCAACACTATCGACACTTGGCAACACTTGAGCAAAAGCGCGGGAAATAAGTCCGCCATTACGATGCGTCCTCCGTAGCCTGCTCGTATACAGGGCACGTACATATACGTTGAAAACTTGCTATTTATTGATATACGATTTGTTATGCTTGAGTATTTGTGAGAGGGTAAGTCTACGTATAAGTAGATATGACATAGCGTGTACCTAGCTAAAGAATAAACCATTTTTTTCGGTACCAAAATCTAGGTTTCGTCTCCGAGCGGTAGCGTTTTTTTTTACCATCACTGTGAATGAAATAAAATTAACAAAACTAAATTGCTAAAAAGTTATTCAATATTAAGCTGAAAATTTGCAATTTTGAAAGTCAAAAGATACAAAATATTGCACAAAAGCCAGCTTTGAATTTGGCCGTTGTAAAACCTAAAAGTTTTAGACTAAAATCCACTTGCATCGCCAATTATTAAACACGTTTAGCGCTAAACGAGTTTTAAACACCATTCTGTCTCCGTCATCTTCAAACATTTGACAAAAACAGAATTATGTTATAAACTCGTTTAGCGCTCAATGTGTTTAGTGATTGGCGGTGCAAGTGGGTCCTAATAAGCTAAAACGTATAATATTGCAGCATTGTTCCGATGAAAAGCAAGCTAGAATACCAATTTCTTATGTAGCATTGCTGTGTTTTGATTTTAGAAGGGTATAAGACTGGGCAAGATTCATAGATCGCAATTGTGAACATTACACGCATAAGAATACGATTAATGTTTCTACTAGTTTGTGCTTACGGCTTCGCACGCGTTGATGTTGATGATAAAAAGTATCCTGTGTCCTAAACCAGGTCATGGCCTATCCGTATCTGTTATCCAAATCTCTTCAAAAGAAGTACACGAAAATTTGAATAATCATGTGAATTTTAAAACCATCCCCTATATCACCCCCTTTAGGATAATTTTTGAGATAAAATGTAACCTATGTCATTCTCCAGGATGCCATCTATCTCCTTGACAAAATCCGTTCAGTGGTTTAGGCGTGAAATGGTAACATACTGACAGACAGACAGACAGACAGACAGACAGATAGAGAGACAGAGAGACAGACAGACAAATAGACAGAAATACTTTCGAATTTATAATTGACCGAGCGAGCGCGAAGTACGAATGAAGCGTCTCCGTTTCAGCTTGGGCAAAAATTCTTTTCCTTTATGCGGATGTCCGGCGGATGGCTGTTCTCCTCTACAGGTCGCATTTCTCAACCGATTCTCATGAAATTTTGTTGATAATTATATGGAATTTTTGTGTCGATTCAATTCTTCGAAATTTTTCGAAGTGGTGGAGATATGGAGGTTGAAAACGTAAAAAAAAACACGTGTGGCACTCGGGGACTGCCGCGGTAAAGCTATTGCATAGCATTTTTTAGGTATCAACTTATGCAATTATAATTATTTATTTATTTTTTATTTATGCAGTATTTTTTTTTCTTTGATATTAATTCAAGTACAGTCGTACCATATACATACACGTTAAGCGAACGCTCGGCCGAGCTACATGGTAGGCGGAGTGGGGGGTGTTAGGTTTTATTTTCGTTACGGAATTTCTTGATTCGGTCGCCGCGCTCAAAGCCCGCGATAAAAGCTATGCAATAGCTTAAAACATATTTCAGCCGTTTTGCGCTAAATAATAAATTGTTTTATTTGGGACAACATAGGAACCATTATTGTTAGTAGACACTTTAGATACTATGACTTATACACTAGGATTAGTTACAGATTTAAGAATTGCACAAGTTAGTGAGTCATGTACTTCCGAGGCATTTCATGCAGACAATGATTCCGCATGAGATGCCTCAATACAGGAGCTTTCGGGTCCTCAGCCACGACTTTCAGGATGCTATTGCTAATCTCCCGAATCCTCCTCACAAGCGATGCCACCTTTTCCTATTGATAGCATGGAAACCATCTGTACGCGATTGGGCAAACGTCCCCGAGGCACTACAGAAACGAGGGAGTTTCAGCATCATCCTGAAAACATTGTTATATTGGACGCGCAAGGCATTTAGCGTCCCCCGCGAACAGCTGATCCACAGACTTCCCGTGTACAGGCCGTGAGAATACGCTTTAAACAAGGTTATTTTGACCTGGGCCTGGCCGGCAGTCTCGACAAATATAACGACAAAAATCGGCCGTTAATTTTAATCGAAGTCAAATTTCTTTAATAGATTTTCAACCTTATGCTTTGGAAATAAAGTTGAAAATCTATTAAAGGAATTTGACAACGATTGGACTTAACGACCGATTTTTGTCGCTGTCTAATGTCGAGACTGCAGGGGCTGGTCGGTTGGGCTTTGCGTGGGCTTTTTGTATTAAGGATTATGATTTATTCAGTTTTAAGATATACAAAGACATTCTGTCTTTGTCTTTCGCGAGGTCTACAGTTCACAGAGGGACTAGTCTTAGTATGGGTGGGAGGCTTACTTACAAAAGTTAAGTTATAGTGCGACCTATGAATCTTGATCTATGGGTGCCGGAGAAATCACAGGCAAATGAGATTTAACTCCTTCATCTTAAATTTTTAACCCCCGACGCAATAAGAGGGGTGTTATAAGTTTGACCGCTACGTGTGTGTTTGTCTGTGGCACCGTAGCTCTTAAACGCGTGAAGCCATTTGGATGCGGTTTTTTATTTGAAAGCAGGTTTTTTAGCGGTGGTTCTTAGACATGTTTTATCAAAATCGGTTCAGCCGTTTCAAGGTTTTGCTCTTTTTTGTGTCCGGGGTTTTTTAATTTTACCTATTCTAGCAAGTTTAAGACAATGCCCATTTTGTCTAAATTAATTACGTTTGCAGGTGTCTATAACCAACGATATCGACCCCCTATCAAATTAAAATCTCTCCATCCCTATAAGGTATACAATTGTGCATTCACACTTCCGTATTCTGGTAAAGGCAGTCCTTTCAAAGGGGTTCAAACTATTACTATTATCAAAGCGGCATCCAATTAAAACTTGATACAATTGATACAACTTTGATATCTAACAGAAAATATCTCATTCAAATGATGCGCTTAAGGAACCTTCTTTTGATTATTGGGACGTAAGATATACAATAAAATAACTTCTGCATTTTATAAAACTTCCTCAGCCCACGACACACCGCGTCGCATCGCATCGCCTGCCCGCGCTGTTACTTAGTTTTTGGTTAGCGTTCTTTTGACTATTTTTCTTTTTGCTCGGCTCTTCAGGGTCGTAGCGTGGTGTTAAATAACCTTCCTCAAGAATTGGGCTATCAAATGTAAAAGAATTTTTAAAGTCCGTCTGCTAGATTCAGAGATTAGCGCGTTCAAACAAAAAAATCTCGTCTGTTTTGTTATACACACATCAAAGTGTCTAGGGATAAAGGTAATTAAAAAAAAGTATTGCCATATTGAAATTAAATAAAAATGTCAATTTAGAGTGATGTGTCAAATCATTTATTTCAAATAGGCACAAGAGTATTTACAATTAAAATATAATAATCTAACCTAACTAAAATTTTGAGTGATTAAATAAAATATTTTCATATATGTAGGTCGACGAAGTACTCTCTGCTTTTGCATTAATAAAGACTCGCGAGTTTTGCTTATGCTGGATTTTTCACCTCAGTTAATCCTGACATTAAAATGTAATAAAAAGATAAAAATAAAAGTTTTTAAAGGTAAAATAAACAATTATTAGTCCGTATTTCCGCCGTTAACGCGTATAACACAATCGCAGCCATTCGACATATTCAAAATGAGTTCATACAAATCACGTTGCGGAATGGCCGCCCACGTCCGTTGTAACAGGCGAAAAAGATTTTCTGATGTGTGTACGGTATCCATATTCAGCAGAGCTCTTCTTTGAAGCATATCCCATGCGTGCTCAATGGGATTCAAGTCTGGCGATTAAGCAGGCCATGGTAGGACGTTGATATTAGCTGCGGCAAGTGTGTTTATAACGACTCTGGCAGTGTGTGGACGTACATTATCATGCATAAGTAGAAATGAAGCACCAAATTGGGTCCGCAAAGGAATGACAACATCTGATACAATCGTTTCAGCTTAAATCTGTGCATTGAGGTTGCCTCTGATCTAAATCAGTTCGGTCTTCCGCCGATCCAAATACCCACCAATATCATAATTGTTCCACCACTGTATGCATGGACTTTCTGGCATGATTTTAATCGTTATTGGCGTCCAGGGGTCCTCCAATACCGTGTGCTATCTATCTATCTGGCCTCATACCAAAGCGAGAGTCGTCAGAAGAACACACAAAACGCCACTCTACTACTGCCAAATTTCTGTTTTCACGAGACCATTGTAAACGGGCTATGCGATTGGGGGACTCAACACGATACCTCTTAGTAAGACTGGTTGAAAAGAATACTACTTCTTTGATATGTACACCATACGAATTACAGATATAAATATAGAAATTTTACATGTGGTGATTTACATATGGTGGTGTAGCGGTATTTATATTGCCACATGCGAGCTACACGTCACACTGACGTCGCGCAAAATCCTGCATCGCGCAAGCAGAGTTTACCGCGCAACTAGCATATATACAACGTCCCGACATCAAACGTCGGGCAGTTGCCTACCAGACACGACACCCGTCTGATCGGAGGATCCTTCCTTTTCTATGGAGGTTTGAGTGAACTTTACACCCTGTTCCTCATACCTCTATACTGGTGACCCCGAAAATGAACGTCAGCGCGGCTTATCGCTAAAAACAATCATTTAAAGACAACCTGTGGACGGATTTAAACGGAGAAGGAGAGAATTCTGCAGGTAGTCTGTGGAGTAACATTTACATATAAAATAAATACATACATATGTGTAGCATATACCTACTTTGAGATACGTAATTCCGAAAACCTTTTGCAAATAGTGTAGAATCAGCTTCCACAAACACGGAGCGAAATAAGTAAACATTTTTCTTTTCCTCTTCCTTATTTTAGCCAAATCGGTCGGGATTAATTATCTTCCGTCTATAGCCTGTGAGGGAAAAAGAAAATCCGATGCAAAGTTTCTATTTGGAGCCGTGTAAAAGGAATGTGTTGTGCTTTATGGGTGAAAATGCTGAAATATAAAATAGTAGGTAAATGAGAGGCTGATGAATGATGTGAAGGCAACGTTGCGGTTTAAATGAAGATGTAGTGAACAAAATTGAAAAGAGTATGCTTAGATGGTTTGGTCATGTTGAGAGGATAAATGAAAGGCGACTAACAAAAGGTATTTACAAGGCAGATGTGTGTCGAAACGCCGGGAGGGGACGCCCTAGAAGGACATTTATAGTACCTTATTGGTGATGTTCTTCAGAAAGGTCAGGTGCGTTGTACACGCAACTGGCGTGCGTATATGACCACATGTATGAACGTAAACGAAGCAAAAGGAGTATGTAAGGATCGTAGCAGGTGGCGTTCTGTAGTTTTGCCTATCCCCATGGGATGAAGGCGTGAGTTTATGTATGTATATATGAAATAGTGAAACTGGGTCCTGGGTTCTAATAAGCGTGTTGAAGAGTTACTTTGCAGAGCAAAAGAGTCCGTTTTTTCATGAAGAAAAAGCTAGCATTGATAAAAGCACACTCTACAATTTGATTTCAGACTGTTTTTCCGATTTATTGTGCCTCAGAAAGCACGTCAAGTCACTGGCCCTAGCTTTCAAGGCTCTCGCAGACAGGCGCGACACGATTCTTGTAGAACAATTTACATGAAGTTTTCAAAGAAATTGCTCTACTAGAGCCGCGCCGCGTTGTCGCGTCGCGCCGGTTTCCGGGAGCCTTCATTTGTAGATCTTTGACAGTTGTTACGGGTAGTCGGAAGCCCGAAAGTCTGGCAACCAGTCTTACTAAGAGGTTTCGTGTTAACCAGTAAGTAGGCTGTGGAGGTCAGACAGGCAGTCGTTCTATATAAATATTGGTAGAAGTATGAGTTGAAAAACATATGTTTTATCGTGTTACGATATCGAGACCAATCACGCCTATAAAGTTTACAAAAAAAAAAACTGATTTTTTATACTGATATTTTAAGTGAATACTTAGAGAATCAGAATCAGAACTTTATTTGCTATGATTGTAGGTACAGGTATAAGGTGTACACTAACTGCGGTCAATAACCCCAAAACAAAAACCATCAATTTAATATTTTTTTTGTTTTATCATGTTTAGATCTACCCATCACGTCTGCGGGGTTTCGCTAGCTAATTTAATTTGACCCTATATATTTAATTGTTTGATTTTGAATCAGTAACAACTCCGGGTCACTTCCTAACAAGGTTATAATATTTATATTCTACAAAACAGTTCCTAACTCCCCCACAGATATTAAAAAGCTACCCTCACCACTATTACTTTAGCGAAACAGTAAAGAAAATATAAGTGGTATTTTATATCAATCTACTGGCAACACTTGTGATGAATGTGTTGCCCGGTTTTAATATCTCTTTTTATTGCCAGCCGTCGGTTTGCGATGGTGTCTGTTATTTCTGCTGTTTATTGTTTATTTTCTTGTTTTCTATTTATTTAGTTTGTTTATTGGTTTGCTTTGAGTTTATTTTTGTTAGTTATGGTGTTTTAGGGAGTTGGAAAGTAGGTAAAGACTCGCTACAGTGTAGATAAATTGTGATAGCTTGGAATAAACTTTTGGAAAGGCTAATTTCGAGATTGTCTAGTGGATTTACATACATAACATCACGCCTGTAAGCCTTGAAGGGTTAGGCAGAGGTGTTAAAATCAAAATCAATAATCCAAACTAAAAAATCAAAATATTTTATTTAACATAAACCAACATGGGCACTTATGAAACGTCAGAAGCTAGGTGCACGGTTCCAATTGGTGGTTTCCTATGGAGAAGAGCCGGCAAGAAACTCCACGGATACTCTTTTAAAAATAAGTGGCTTTTACAATATTTTCAAATTACAGTTTTAATAGGTATGGGAGGACAGTGTAGGCCTGTCAATAAGTAGTGTTAAGTTATGTTTAAGTCCCATGTAACAGGGTGCGAGCCTATTGGCAGCAACCGGGCACAAATCCAGACTCCGGGCTGCTACTGAGAAATCCTGGACGGAAAAACCGGATTACGCTTTGTCTGGCCTAGGAATCGAACCCAGAACCTCATGCTCAGCAGTTGCATTGGCGATCACTAGACCAATGAGGTAGTCTCATTGGTCTAGTGTTTGCAAATTCAACTGTTTGACATGACGTAGGTACCTCATGGCTTTAATTGGGCCCTGAATTGCGGTAGTGTTTTCTGCGATTTCCAATTAGGAAATTCTCAATAGCAGATCGGAGTCTGCATCCCGTTTAATCAAACTCAAACTCGAAGCATTTATTTCAAATAAACCAATTACAAGCACTTTTGAATTGTCAAGTGGTCGGTCAGTCAGAAAGATGAAGCTAGTTGCCCATTCCAAAGCGTAGTAGGTTCCAATGGAGAAGAACGGGCAAGAAACTCCATGGACACTTTTTAAATCAATATATAGTGACAAAAAAAATGAGGTAATGACAGAAGGGTCGCTTATATATAATGGGGAGGGGGGGGGGGGACTTACATAACAAAGATAGCGAAATTGCCGTGAACGATACATCTCTGCCGATCCCTACGCGGAATACAGGTGTGATAATATGCACGTATGATCTTAAGATCAGAGGGTCTACTCTTTAAGAGCGAAATCCGTAGTTTCAGCCAACGTTACGAGCGTTTCCTACTCCGTATTAGCGTATCACCTGCGGACATAAGATTAGTTTGGGCCCGACCTAAGAATTAATGACACCACGATGTGACAGTTGTCTCTACTCCCGATGTGTTTTTACCTGTCCGAGAAAGTTAATTAATCGGGTGTAGGGTTCACTCCACAGTTACAAATTACTTTCGGATGGGCCCGTATCTTCGTTGACGGGCTTAGAGAGTAGGCCGGGGCCCTAATTCACGTGCGATCACGTCAGCGCGCGATGTGGTCACTTGGGTAATTGCGACGGCGCATTAATAAGTCCCTGAAGTAGGTACCGTTAAACGGGGTGAATAGAAACGCCCGCGCCGCGGCCGGGGTGAATCGGAACGAAACTTTAAAAGGGATTTTAACATTGAAATAATATAATTTGTTGCCAACAAGGGCACTTAATATTTAATTATAATACAGTTAACACATTAGAGTTATTTTTGCCAACAAACTACGTTATTTTAATGTTAAAATTCCTTTTAAAGTTTCGTTTCGATTCATCCCCGCGTTGCTATTCACCCCGTTTGACGTTACATAACTGCGTTAATCATCCAGCAGTAGGTAAATATTTTTTTAAAGAAATTACTTTTATACTTGTTTTAGGGCTCCGTGCCCAAATGAAGAACACGGGAACCAGCACCCTAATTACGTAACACACGATCTATCACAATCTGAATCATTTTGAAGCCTATTGCTAAACCATTGCTTCATATGTTCGAAAAATGTGTCTGCTCAACGACGTAAATAACGCAATGAATGTTGTTGAACTGTCAAAATGAAACCCATTGCTACTGTTAGTGTGTTACGTAATTACCCCGCTGGTACTAAGCCTATGCCAACGTCGATCCGTTTGTCCAGCCGTCTGTGTTGTCTTGTCGATGTCGCAGCGCTGACGTAAAACAAAACTTCTAATTATAGCCTCAGTCATGGACTCATGGTAAATAATATGCATAATCAGCACATAACGTTCCCACTGCTGGGACACAGGCCTCTCTGTGAGAGGGAATGGGTCGTAATTAGGGTTGTCAACTTTTTTTAATATCAAATATAGTATTTTCGAAGCCAACGCCTGAAAAAAAAATTGAAGATGGCGAAAAAATAAAAATAAAATATAAGTAGAAGAAACCCAGGTTTAAAAAAAAATTACGATTTATGCTCTTTGTTTTTTTGAGCCTTTATTAACAGGTTTTTTCTGCTGCTGCTTCTTTGATCTCTCCAAGGCTTTCGATCTCGTTTCTTAGGAGGTGCTTTGGAGTAAATTGAGGAGTAGAGGTATACCGGAGGAACTGTTCAGTGTATTGCAGTTTTGGTATCGTAGCCAGGCTAATTGTGTTAAATGGTTTAGTGCGCGCTCGGAATCATATGGGTTGGAGTGCGGGGTGAGGCAGGGTGGTTTGTCGTCTCCCCGGCTCTTCAATCTATATGTTAATGGCCGAGCTCAGCAGCATGCGTGTCGGATGCAGGGTAAATGGTGTTAGTTGCAAAAACATAGGTTATGGTGATGACATGGTGCTGCTGGGCCTGTCGCCGGGGGCGATCGTGGAGTTGCTAAATGTATGTGAGACCCACGCTGCTGCACATGGACTGCTCTATAATGGCAAAAAATGTGAATACATGGTCTTTGGGGTCACTGATATATGCCGGGAAACTACATTCGAACTTGCCATAAACGGTACGCCAATACTTAAGGTCACTCATTTGAAATATCTTGGGCGTTTTCTTACCGAGGACCTCAGTGACCATGGTGACATTTAGAGGAAGCGTAGGGCTCTGGCAGTCAGGAGTAATATGTTGGCACGAAGGTTTGCTCGCTGTACTGATCAAGTAAAGATTACACTTTTTAAAGCTTATCGTCAGAGTTTTTACACCAGTAATCTTTGGGTCAACTACTCGAAAAGGTCGCTGGATGTTCTACGCATCCTATACAACAATGTCTTTAGGATGCTGTGGCGACTACCTCGTTTTTGCAGTGCGTCAGAAATGTTCGCGGTAACCCACACCGATGGATTTCATGCCATCATCAGTAAAAAAACGGCTTCGCTCCTGAGCAGAATAAGAGGCAGTTACAATAGCATCCTGAAGGATGTGGCGGCAGACACTTCCTCCGCCATAATAAGGCAATTTGTGAGAGGACTTATATCCTAGTTTCCATTTCTCGTCGTGTTTAGTTGATGGGTGGTCTTCTCATTAATTCGTATTTAGTGTAAGTTACTAACAATAGTGTTTTAACTGCAAACCTGTTACTAACAATTTATGGATCTTTTTAGTTGTCCGAAATAAAATGATTTTATTATTCATTTATTTATTTCCCTGACTGTACCAGCAGCATTTTGTGAATTCCAGCAATCTTCATTTTAGACTTGGTCCTTTTGGACCTGCTTGTTTACCAGCAATGAAAAATACCCTTTTTAGGGTTTCGTGCTCAAAGGGTGTCAGCGGAACCCTATTACTAAGGCTCCGCTGTCCAACCGTCCGTCCGTCCGTCTGTCTCAAACTCAAACTCAAAGCATTTATTTCAATTAAACCATTTACAGGCACTTTTGAATTGTCAAAGAATCGGTCAGGTAGTCAGAAAGTTGAAGCTAGTTGCCCATTCCAAAACGTAGATCTCTATGGAGAAGAACGGGCAAGAAACTCCAAGGACACTCTTTTTAAATCAAGATATTACAAAATCCTGGGTACACTATTCTTGTTGCTTCTATATGCGAGAACAATGATAAAAAAAAATATCTGTAAAAAAATAAATGTCTGTCTGTCACAGGGCTGTATCTTTTGAACCGTAATAGGTAGACCATTGACATTTTTACAGTGTGTAGGTACTACTATGGCCGCTATAACAACAAATAATAAAATCTAAAATAATTTAAAAATTAAAAGTGTCCCCATAAAAGAAATGTGTTTAAAAAAAAAGGAGTTTTACATATTGTAAGGTGGTACAAAACTTCGTATGCGAGTCCGACTCGCACTTGGCCGGTTTTTAATTCCGTGTTTGTTTTCTTTTTAGATGAGGCAGCCAAGCTGGTGATATTGGCGGGATGCAGGGCGGCGGTGCGCCCGCCGCGGACGCCGATCAGGCGCAGTTCGAGGCGGACAAACGAGCCGTTTATAAGTATGTAAAGAAAAGAAAGAAAATAAATTTATTTGATCCAGCAACCTAATTACGTAACACACTATCTATCACAATCTCATTTTGAAGCCTATTGCTAATCCATTGCTTCATATGTTCGAAAAATTGTCTGCTCAACAAGGTAAATAACGCAATGAATGTTGTTGAACTGTCAAAATGAAAGCCATTCCTACTGTGAGCGTGTTACGTAATTACCCGCTGGTTAAGGCACACAATGTTCACACAATAACAATAATATTTAAAAAAAAAAACACGTGTGGCACTCGGGGACTGCCGCGGTAAAGCTATTGCATAGCATTTTTTATCAACTTATGCAATTATAATTATTTATTTATGCGGTATCTTTTTTCTTTGATATTAATTCAAGTACAGTCGTACCATATACATACACGTTAAGCGAACGCTCGGCCGAGCTACATGGTAGGCGGAGTGGGGGGTGTTAGGTTTTATTTTCGTTACGGAATTTCTTGATTCGGTCGCCGCGCTCAAAGCCCGCGATAAAAGCTATGCAATAGCTTAAAAACTTAAAAACAGTATGGTGTGCCTCACGGCTGCGCCAAATAAGTCCAGTTTAGCATTAATGCCAGACAACTAGCGCCTGACGCTGGTTTTCAACTGGACCCTAAGTTACGAGGACGCCAAGATGTAAATCAGTTTTATAGTGTGTGTAAATATTTTAATGCTGCACGATTACTGACAAATGCGTGCACTGACTGGACAGGTCCACTCAATCTGTGTGGTTCTTTCCTCAAAAGACCATTTCAGATACTAATCTGCATAGTCTTCGTATGACCTGACCTAGATTATGTCTAGACTTTAAAAGAGACTGTGACCTCTGAGTTTGTTTCGGCCTTTCTTCTCAGAGTAGTCAGATAGGAAACGCCAACCTCATCTAGTTTAAAAAACATGATTGACGTGTAAAAGTGTTTGTACAAACCTACTTACAGAAATAAAATCATTTATCATTTAAATAAAGAAATAGATATACAGGATAAAGTATTAACCAGTTGGCAAACTGTAACCATGAATTCACCACGTGATTCTAGACCCTCTATCGCAGAAATTTCTATTCGGTTATCAAAAATAAATATCTGCTGTTTCATAGAAAAGTGCAATACCTACGCGGTCAAAATGTATGGAAAACTAATTAATGCCTCAGGCATTAAGTCCGCCTTTGTACAGTATTTTTTTTTTACTTGTGCAATTTTTTTTAATAAATAAATTTAAAAATAAATAACTGAAGAAATTTTTTTACGTTAGGGGGTCTAGAATCATATGCTGAATTCATGGTTACAGTTTGCGCACTGGTAAAAACAGAAAAATCAAAATCTGGTATATGTGTAACAAATAATAATAAAATCGATTAGATATTTGTTTAAAACGTAATTATAGATAATAATATAGTGGTGTTTATGGAATGCTCACTCACTTAAATGTCTCACTATTGGTGGCGCGTGTGTTGGATCATTCGGTTCCCTACAAAATGGTTGAGCTGGATGGTGCTGATCCACGCGTCATGTTCGTGAACGGGCGCCGTCAGTTGAGACTGGTCATCTCTTAACTGCCACGGCTTATTTTTATTATTAATCTTATATTTTGAATTGTTTCTTTATATATTTTTTTTCATTGTTCTCGCGTATAGAAGCAACAAGAATAATGTACTCAGGATTTTGTAATATCTTGATTTAAAAAGAGTGTCCTTGGAGTTTCTTGCCCGTTCTTCTCCATAGTGATCTACGTTTTGGAATGGGCAACTAGCTTCAACTTTCTGACTAACTGACCGACTCTTTGACGGTTCAAAAGTGCCTATAAATGGTTTAATTGAAATAAATGCATTCAGTTTGAGTTTGAATGAAATAAAATTTACTGTTTATCATTTATGGAGTAGACTGTGTGAGGTCCTTAGGTTGAAGCGAAGAGATCGGTTTAAGATAGCGTGGGGTTCTTAGTAAAGGTGAACCAGCCATGGAGTAATTTCGTAACACACTTATATCGACAATTTATCGCAATTCCTTTCATTTTGACAGTTCACCCACGTCCATTGCGTTATTTACGTTGTTGAGCAGACGAATTTGTCAAACCTATGAAGCAATTGCATAATTTATTAATTCCTTCAAAACCTAGAAAAAAACAGGAATGTTCGGATGTTCACATATTTTTTTAAACAAAAAACATTTTTAATGCTAAAACTAACTGGGGATGACGTCACTCACCCCTTGTGATTGTCATAGTAATTCCATGGACCATGAACTTGAAAAAAAATTTTCCCCAATTTGTCATACATAAATGACACTGGGTAAAGTTGAATTTTATCAATAGGATCGGGCCATGGTATAATAATATACTTCGCCAGGTATAGCATTCCGAGACACTGTGGTCACGTGGGTGACACAAGCCTACGTCATCACCGCTGTGTTACCAGTAGTGTGTAATAATAACTTCCCAACCGCCTTTATTACGAGGGGTGATCCAAAAGTAATGATAATCAATAATAAACACAATGAATAAAATAAAAAAATAAAAATATTTCTCAACATAGTCTCCTAGCAAGTCTATACATTTAGTCCATCTCTTTTCTAAACCTAAAATTCCCTTAGAAAAAAAATCTTTATCTTGACTCTCAAAAAAGTCCTCAACCGCGGCCATCACGTCGCTATCATCGTCAAATTTCTTGCCTCGGAGGTGTTCCTTGAGTCGTGGAAAGAGATAGAAGTCACTGGGGGCTAGATCTGGTGAATAGGGGGGGTGTTCCACCAGCTCAAAGCCCGCTTCCTGAATGGCAGCCATGGCAATTGCAGCTTTGTGAACCGGTGCGTTGTCTTGATGGAACAGTACTCCAGCCCGCAGTTTGCCTCGCCTTTTCTCCTTAATAGCCTCCCGCAATCTTCTTATTTGTTCTGCATAGTAGGAGCCTGTAATAGTGGCCCCCTTTTCCAAGTAGTCCACCATGATTATTCCTTCAGCGTCCCAAAAAACAGACGCCATAACCTTCCCTGCTGAGCTTGACACTTTGAATTTCTTCGGCGTCGGTTCATCGGATCGTTTCCATGTCATCGATTGTTGTTTTGTTTCAGGATCCAAATGGTGGATCCAGGTCTCGTCCATGGTCACAAAACGTGACAAAAAATTATCCTTGTCTGCCTGGAACTTTTCGAGATTTGCTCTTGACATGTCGACTCGTTTCTTCTTTTGCTCGTCGTTTAACATTTTCGGTACCCAACGCGCGGAGACCTTTCTCATATGCAATTCGTTTGCAAGGATTCTTTGAATGCTGCCATATGAGAGCCCTGTGACCTCAGCTACATGCCTGATAGTGACTCTTCGATCTTCCAATACAACTTCTTCAACTTTTTTCACATTTTCTTCAGTGAGAGACGTCGATGGGCGTCCTTCGCGGTGTTCGTCTTCCGTCGATGTTCTTCCCAGCTTAAACTCCTTAGCCCAGCGTGCAACTGTGGAATATGGAGGAGAAGAGTCCCCTAATGTTTCCACCAAGTCGCTGTGTATGTCTTTGGTAGACATTTTTTTCAAGCAGAGGTATTTAATGACGGCTCTGATTTCGTGTTTTTCCATTTTGATGTTCACTCCTTGACAGTCCGTATTCAAATGAATGTAGCTCCCGGGAATCGTGGCCTATTTATATGATTTTTTTTTCCTGAACTAGTGGGTAACTGAGCAAGTGACTGATATTTTTTTTGTATTTTTGTGTGCACTAGAAATAACTGATTATCATTACTTTTGGATCACCCCTCGTACCTGTGCGAATCCGATAAAACGATGAGGTTTTAATTAACAATTACGTTGGTATATGTTTAAATTGAATTGTTTCGTTTGATTAGAAAAACAAAACGACAATTTAAATGCTTTATATATATTTTTCAACAGAATGGTGACTGAAAATGTTTCCATAATTCATGTTTTGTTGCAATAAAGTGGCAACTGGATAGTGACGAAAGCATGTGTCACTCCCGGAGTGCCAGACCTTGTTTTTTTAGACCATGGATCGGGCGAAGTTGCATGTCAAGTTCAAGAATCAATACAATGTCTTTCATTTTGACAGTTCAGCGTTTTGTTCACGTTAATTGCGTTGTTTACGTTGTTGAGTAGACGAATATTTCAAACCTATGAAGCAATGGATTAGGATTGATTCCTTCAAAACCCTTAGATTGTGATTGAAATTGTGCAGTTACGCAATTCGGGTGCTGGTAAAGTCCATCAAATATACAATAAGCCTAACCAGATGAATACTAGTTTATTTTCTTTGTTGAACATTTAATATGTTCAACGATGAAAATAAACTGGAATTAATGAGAGCAGTGGTGACCCTGTGAGAACCTAGTGGTGACGTACGAGTTGTAGGTCGTAGGTTCGAACCCCGACAGGCGCTGTTGTTTGTGTCAATTATTTCATCACCACTGCTCTCAAAACGGCGAAGGAAAACATCGTGAGGAAACCGGCATGTCCTAGAACCAAAAATTCGAAGACATGTGACATCCCAACGCGCACTGAGCTTGTGTGACTGAGAGGAGGCCTGTGTCCCAGCAGTGGGAACAGTATAGGCTGATTATGCATGAATCGGTACAGTCAGCAAGCGGTACAGTCAGCAAGAAAAAGGATAAAAATATTTAAAAAAAAATTGATCAAAAACATATCGATTCTTTTTCCTGTGACAATCAAAGTTATAGTGGACTGAAGTATACCTTATATTAGACTGGCTGGCTTGAATGCTTGCAAGGTCAGGGGTTGTATCGCAGCGGAAGTCGCCGCTGATCACGCGCAACTTGAGGCGGACAAAAGAGCCTTTTTTAAGTATGTATTCTTGATGTAGGGTGTTGGTAGTCAAAATTGTGAGTCTTTTATACAATGTGGAGACGACGATACGAAAGTAATTTAAACCTCGTCTATCAATGACGTTCCCCGTCTGCATACAATTTTTTTATCAAATTTAAACAATCGTTTAGTCACTACTAGCTAGTCAAAGATCGGCACAACCCATACTATCGGATTACTGACAAATGCGTGCACTGAGTCACTGACTGCATTGGTCCACTCAATCTGTGTGGTTATTTCCTCAAAAGACCATTTCAGACACCAATCTACATGATCTGATAAAGATTATGTCTGGACTTTAAAAGAGACTGTGACCTCTGAGTTTGTTTCGGCCTTTTTTCTAAGAGTAGTCAGATAGGAAACGCCGACCTCATCTAGTATAAAAAATATGACTGACGTGTATAAGTGTATGTACAAACCTACTTACAGAAATAAAATCATTTATCATTTAGTCGGCCCATCTACCAAGCAGTTTTTTTTTAAATTCCATTTAGAAAATACCACTATGCTCTAGTAATGCCAGTATTTTCATTTGGTGTCCCCCATTGCTGCATTGTATAGTTCGATAGGGAACTCTCTTTGAAGAACGAGCTAGGACCTACTATGGAGCAGTGATGACCTGCACCCTAATTGCACACACTATCAATCACAATTTTAATCGTTTTGAAGTATAGTGCTAATCGATTGCTTCATATGTTTGAAAAATTTGTCTGCTCAACAACGTAAATATCGCAATGAATGTTGTTGAACTGTCAAAATGAAAGCCATTCCTACTGTTAGTGTGTTACGCTATTAACCCGCTGGCCCAGTGTTTAAGGTGCGCAGTTTACTTTGTACAATTTGTTTCACCACCACTGCTCTTTAAATCTAAAAAAACATCGTAAGAAAACCGGTGGATATGAAAAAACTTTAAGATGGTTACCAAAGCGTACTGGGCCCGTGGAGGTAGATTACAGCTCAGATAAAACGCCTGTGACGGTGACCCAAGCGGTAGAGGGATATTATATTCAGAATCCAAGCATATAAGCATATATTTAATCAAGACACAAAATAAAGCTAAGCTGGTGATCTCCTTTTGTGAAAGTGTAATTTCACAGAAGGAGGCTGCGGAAAGGTTGAGAGAGGTCGAGGCCACTCTTCCGATCCGCAGCAGACGTGCCGGGCGTCAGCGGAGGGCGGACAACGCTCTCTTCCGGCCCCCATAAACGGGTCCAGAGGGATGGCGGACTTGGTGACGCCCGCCACCCCTCATATAACAGGAACCGAGGCGGCGGCGCGTAGTGTTCCACGCGCGCCGCTATTGGACATCGCAGGGGGAGTTTTACACCTCACCCCCCCGCGGACTTGAGGAGGCCCGTAGACGCGGGCTGGCACTAGCCGGGGATCGCGGAAGGCGTACAAGTTCCTATGATTCTCGGTGCAAGTGTGGGAAGGGACCATCGGGATGGTTTTTAGTCAGTAAGAGTCTGACAGACCCATCCGGCCCCGCAGGATGGAGGACATGCATGAGCATTTTCCAACCCTAAACAGAAAAAAAAAGGCACAAGTTGGAACAAGGCTGTCAATGATGATACGTCACGTTCGTGAACGGGCGCCGTCAATAGCGACTGGTCATCTTTTAGCTGCCACGGCTTACTTTAATTGAATTTAATATTTCAGCTGTTTTTATCTTTTTACTACGCGCTTTTAACGTGCACGTCATTTTACATCGTTCTCACATGAATAATGTAACCAATTTTTTGTAAGAATATTTTGATTTCAAAGAGTGTCCATGGAGTTTCTTGCCCGTTCTTCTCCGTAGGTACCTACTATGCTTTGGAACGGGTAACTAGCTTCATCTGTCTGATTGCCCGACTCCTTGACAATTCAACAGTGCCTGTAATTGGTTTAATTGAATTAAATGCGATGAGTTTGATTTTGACTGAAGATGAAATGGATAGCAAGGAAATGAAAACTCATATGACGGCTGTTAAACATGTATGGACTAAGACTAGCTTGACCAACCCCAAGTAATAGTGGGATAAGGGGATTATGAAGATCATATGAACAAATTTAGACTCTACATAGTAGAATTAGCTTAGACAAAATACACACACACCCACATACACACACTCCCACACACCCACATACACACACACCCACACACCCACATACACACACACCCACACACCCACATACACACACACCCACACACCCACATACACACACACACCCACACACCCACATACACACACACACCCACACACCCACATACACATACCCACATTCACACACACACCCACATAAACACACACCCACATACACACACACCCACACACACACACACACCCACATACACACACACACACACACACACACACACACACACATACACACACATTGTTACTTTTACAAAATTCACAAGCGTTACCAAATTCGTATTCACCAAACTTATAACTACTTTGTAACTTTCCAGACACCCCTTATTCCCACTACTGGCGCTCCTATTGGAGCGTTGCGAGCAAGCCACGGCAGGGGCAGAGTCCCCGGCGGCCGAGGCCTTCGGCGCAGACCTGCAGGCCTTCGTGCAGCACCAGAGGCGAGATAGGAGGCCTTTCTTGGTCGACGATCCTGAGATAGATGGACTTATGATTAAGAGCATTCAGGTATGAAGTCAATTCCTGGAATCCGATGCGTTTAATATTGAATAGGGTCTCAGTATTTTTAGAGCTTCAGCATAATGTCGGTAATAGTAACTTGCTTAGTAAAATTGGAATCCTTGGAAAAAAATTACCTGATATTAAGTGGTACCCTAAAAATAAATAGATAACACTAACACCCGGTTTCTGAATTGATAATTTGAAGTTGAGAACTTGTTTAACTCTGCTTTATACTACAGTATTTTTATCTCACGAAGCGACGCGCACTTTACTTGTGGTTAACAAGTGTACAAACATTCTGTGAATGGGTGTGTAAGCGCAGGAGCTCTCGGTACCGTCCGACACAATGGCGAAGTCAGAAATGTGTGTGTGTGTGTGTGTGTGTGTGTTTGTGTGTGCTAGGCGCTGACGCTACTCATCTTCACGCACACATTCACAGCGTGCTTGTACACTTGGTTACCACAAGTAAAGCGCGAGATAATGCAATGTCCCGTATATGATAGTCTGCTGGGTACGTTTTATTCCGCTGTAGGTACATACATTAATCGTCGTAAATTTCCAGGTGCTGAGAATCCACCTGTTAGAACTAGAAAAGGTGCAGGAGCTATGTCGAGACTTCTGCGGGCGCTACATCGCGTGCCTGAAGACCAAGATGCAGAGTGAAAACCTGCTCAGGACTGATTATTCTTCAGGTCAGTTAGTCGAAAACTAGGAGTAAATTGAACCTTGTTCCCGATACCGGTGAACTACAGGGCTTCTTGGCAAAACGCCTCGTGTCCAGCTACCTAACGAGAGCCCGCCCTTACTTAAAAAAATACTACAGGGTCAAATTAAATTAGCTAGCGAAACTTCACAAACGTGACGGGAATCGATGTCGATACCGATCACGTCTGTGAGGTTTACACAAAGTAAACTGAATTTTTATACTGATATTTCAAGTGCCCACACTACATGCTAAACAAAAATTTGATAAGTTTTCTTTTGGGTCAAAAACCGATGACCAAAAAAAAGCTTATCAAATTTTTGTTTTTTTTTTTGTTTGATCATGTTTAGATATCGATACCTCACGTCTGCGGAGTTTCGCTAGCTAATTTAATTTGACCATGTATAAACAATCTTCACGATCATCCTTTTGCCTTACCATAAACAAATCAAGGGGTTTTTATTAAAGGCTCGCAAACAGGCGAGACGCGACAGCGCCACGCGATTCTAGTGGAACAATTCGTATGGAAACTTCATGGCTATTGTTCTGCAAAAGTCGCGTTGCGCAGTCGCATCGCGCCTGTTTGTGGCAGCCTTAGGGGCAGATTTCCCCAATGAAACTGAAGGCAATGACCACATTTAAACCGCGTTGTAAAGTTGTTAGTATCATCATTGTTGGGAATACTGATTATTTAAAAAAGAATATGACCGTTATGTCATCCAGTTTACGTAAGGTTTATCAATGAGAAAAATAGCCAACATATTGTCAAACTCATCTTATTTGCTGTGATAAGGTGACTGAAATAACATCCAATTGTCAGTATTTTAGCTAATATTTGTGTTAATAAAAAATAAAAATAAATGTTTATTACAATTAGGTACATAAAGTAATAATAATAATATGTTTTATTCACAAAACATAAACTTTGACAATAAGCATACAGAATGCTAAAAACAAGCTGGTACAAACAGCGCTTGTCTGACGTATGCGAGTGAGTTTGAGAGAGAGAGTGAGTTTGAGAGAGAGAGTGAGTTTGAGAGAGAGAGTGAGTTTGAGAGAGAGAGTGAGTTTGAGAGAGAGAGTGAGTTTGAGAGAGAGAGTGAGTTTGAGAGAGAGAGTGAGTTTGAGAGAGAGAGTGAGTTTGAGAGAGAGAGTGAGTTTGAGAGAGAGAGTGAGTTTGAGAGAGAGAGTGAGTTTGAGAGAGAGAGTGAGTTTGAGAGAGAGGGTGAGTTTGAGAGAGAGAGTGAGTTTGAGAGAGAGAGTGAGTTTGAGAGAGAGAGTGAGTTTGAGAGAGAGAGTGAGTTTGAGAGAGAGAGTGAGTTTGAGAGAGAGAGTGAGTTTGAGAGAGAGAGTGAGTTTGAGAGAGAGAGTGAGTTTGAGAGAGAGAGTGAGTTTGAGAGAGAGAGTGAGGGAGAGGGAGAGGGAGAGGGAGAGGGAGAGGGAGAGGGAGAGGGAGAGGGAGAGGGAGAGGGAGAGGGAGAGGGAGAGGGAGAGGGAGAGGGAGAGGGAGAGGGAGAGGGAGAGGGAGAGGGAGAGGGAGAGGGAGAGGGAGAGGGAGAGGGAGAGGGAGAGGGAGAGGGAGAGGGAGAGGGAGAGGGAGAGGGAGAGGGAGAGGGAGAGGGAGAGGGAGAGGGAGAGGGAGAGGGAGAGGGAGAGAGAGAGAGAGAGAGAGAGAGAGAGAGAGAGATTGTAATAGGGTGCGTGTGCATTGTGTTGTTGTTGTGCGTTGAGCATTTCAGTTGAGTGTAACAGACCCCACGACAGATATCTGGTTTCTGAAATACTTTCACAAACTACTACTTTGACAAAACCCGCTATACCAGTAGTACAAGTACCCTAGTGCTGAGAAATTATTATGAGCAGTCTAAAATAAGTTATGTTCTATTCTCTATTTACAGGTGGTGTAGAAAGCAACAACAATCTGTCAGGTTCCATAGACGAGCACTCGAGCACGTCGAACTCGCCACAATATCAGGTATGAAATGTATGTTAACCTTTCATATGAATTTATTTGACACAATATTACACTCATTAAATAGCGGTATCTTGTATGTGACCAATATTATGTCTGGACTTTAAAAGAGACTGTGACCTCTGAGTTTGTTTCGGTCTTTTTTGTCAGAGTAGTCAGATAGGAAACGCCGACCTCATCTAGTTTTTAAAATATGATTGACGTGTAAAAGTGTTTGTACAAACCTACTTACAGAAATAAAATCATTTATCATTAGATATTGATTTGATTTTGCACTAACAATAACAATGTTTGGATGTCTAAATAATCATTTTAAAAAAATGCTACATCTCACTGGTGATGACGTCAGCCCTTGTGATTGTCATAGTAGGTAACTCCATGCACAAAAAACAATTAAAACTTTTTTTCCCAATTTGTCATATATGACACTGGGTAAAGTTGAATTTTATCAATAGGGACGGGCAAAGTTGCATGTCAAGTCTAAGAATCAATACAATGCCTTTCATTTTGACAGTTCAGCGTTTCGTGCACGTTAATTGCGTTGTTTACGTTGTTGAGCAGACGAATTTGTCAAATCTGTGAAACAATGTGTTAGGAATTTCCTTCGAAGCCCTCGGACTGTGTTACCTAATTAAGGTGCCGGTTAATAAACCGGCACCTTAATTAGGTAACAACAATTTGAGATTTCAATTTCAATTAATAAATTGAAATTGAAATCTCAAATTCATTTATTCATTTTGTGAACATAGGGTAAAAATGATACAGATGTTATACAGGGTGTTTGGTAGAACGTTGAACATACGAAAATGGTGGATAGGTGGGGTCATCTGCTACTTACTCAGCCTTAATTTATTTGGCCCTGACCCCCTGGATGTCCAAAAAATTTTTTTTTGCATTTTATTTTTTACATCTTTCTGTAAGTTAGAGGACTCATAACAACTTTTTCTAGCTAACATCTGAAAAAAGCAATAATTTTATAAGAATCTGCCAATATTAAATATTAAAAAAAAAACAAAAATATTGCCTGTTTTTTTAAAACAAATTACACTTTAAAGTTAAGAAAGTAGTGAAACTAGAAGAAAGAAAAAAAAAATTAAATATCCAGGGGCCAGGGCCAAATAAATTAGGGCTGAGTAAGTAGCAGATGACCCCACCTATCCACCATTTTCGTATGTTCAACGTTCTACCAAACACCCTGTATAAAAAAATGTTGGTCCATACTATGTCCCGCCAAAGGGCATTCAAAATAGCTTAAGTAATCGAAAGTCAATTAACAAAATAGAAACAAAAATAAAGTCAATAGTTACGTTGATGTCACAATTTCATGCCAAACTCTGATAGTTCATAATATATCAATAAATTATAGAAGGCACATAAACAAATAGGAATTAATTAGTCACATTTTCGTATAAGCACAATAACAAATGCAATAAAAAATATAAATAAATAATATAATGAAAACTTGACGTTGAGAACTTATCGTACCTTTAAAGACAAACCCGTAGTAAACAAAAACATAAATTTTTACACAGGAGCTTCAATAAAATGAAATACACGGCTCTTTCGCAATGGAATTTAAGGTTATTGTAGAAGTTAGCACCTGCGTGGTTTAGCACTAACTTCTGGGTTGGTTGATATTTGGTTAATTTGGTGGATTCGGTAATATACTAGAATGGTTACGGTTTGGGTGTTGGTTTGCGATCACTGACTTAATGATACGAAATTAATATGGTTTAAAAGGATATATTATATACTACAAATTATGATAACATTAAATGGTAAACTTAAGTTAAATTAGCACTAAGATTCTTTGGTTTGAGTTACGCGATTGGTAGTCGGACACGAACTAACTGGTCATAGTTGCGATACACGCATTTATGGAAATGCATGCAGGCAAAAGTGCTGAGCTGTTCGGTCGCAAATATTGTACCGAACAGTCATGGAGCTTTGAGCCATCTTTTGAGGTCATAATTATGGATATTTATTTACACCATAACATAAGTTCTATTGCGAAAAAGTCGTGCATTTTTAAGCTATTGCATAGCTTTTATCGCGGGGTTTGAGCGCGGCGACCGAATCAAGAAATTCCGTAACGAAAATAAAACCTAACACCCCCCACTCCGCCTACCATGTAGCTCGGCCGAGCGTTCGCTTAACGTGTATGTATATGGTACGACTGTACTTGAATTAATATCAAAGAAAAAAAATACTGCATAAATAAAAAATTATAATTGCATAAGTTGATAAAAAATGCTATGCAATAGCTTTACCGCGGCAGTCCCCGAGTGCCACACGTGTTTTTATTTTATTTAGGTTCCTGTGTAATATTTTATAATTTCGTTTAGTAACGGTTTGTCTTTAAAGGTGCGTTATGGTCTTACTAATGTTCTTATGTTTTAATTTGAATGCGTAATATTGAAATTTTGTATATAATTTTGTAAATTTATTTTGAATGCAACGTTTTTATATTTCTATGTAATTTCTATTTTGTTGTGCTTAATATGGGAATAATTTCCTGAAATAAAATGATTATTATTATTATTATTAACATCTACTTAAGCATTACATAAGGTGATGCTTATGATATGTCAAGTACAATATTTGTCAAAGTCAAAGTCAAAGTCAAATCATTTATTTCAAATAGGCACATAAAATGCACTTTTGAACGTCAAAATTTACAAAAAAATAGAATTGATTCTAGTTGCCCCTTCCAAAAGGTAGTTTTTGTAATTTTACACTGATTATAATTAATTTTGACATGGGTTGTTGATCCTAGTCTAATCAGGGACTTCAGGGGTTTTGTGTACTTTTTGTGTGAATAAAACCAATGCTTCAACTCTACATCTCTTGTCTACAGTCGCCCCCCGCCCCGCTGTCATCGGCCTCATTCCCAGCGGTGTACCCGCCGCACAACGACCTGCCTTATGCACCCGCAGCACGGGACACACGTGAGTAACTATAAACTATACTCCATTTCTTTTTCTTTCTTTATTTTCTTTTTTTTTAATGTTGCCCCACACTAGGAATTTTTCCTGTATTGTGGGTGCGTTTACAAACATTCAAACTCACATACACAAACAGCCAGACCCGGAACAACTACTTGTAGGTCATACAAATATTTGTTCCGTGCGGGAATAAAACCCGCGACACGCAGCGCAGCAGTCAATCGCTTAACCGCTGCGCCAACCGAGCCGACTTGAAATAAGATTTGAAACATAAATAAACCTTTTTTACAGCCCGTTCAACCGATTTTGACTTCTATTCCGTAGGCATAAGGATGGCATTAAAAGCAAAAAAGTGGTTACAATACCAACTGTTTACTGCAGCTGCCATTTGTCATACTACCAACGCAATAGAAATCAAAATCGGTTGAACGGACTGTAAAAAAGGTTTATTTAAATTTCTAATCTTATTTCAAATGGAGTGTATGGTCTATAGTCTGTTACAAAAGTATGTGATGATAGTGTAAACAAACCATGGTCAGGTTAATTTCCTACGCAATCACTTACTTAAGGGATTTAGTAAAAGATTAATCTATATATATATTAGTTATTGTGTCCTAATTCAGGGAACGGTTTACCCGTGTGCCAAATTTCATCCAAATCCGTATGTGGCAAATTTCATCCAAATCCGTTCAGCAGTTTTAGAGTGAGAGCGCAAACAAACATACAAAACATCAAATCTTTTCGCTTTATAATATTAGTTTACATAAAGTAAATTGTTTGATATACTTGCATTTGTTTTAATGAGAAAAATATGCGTCACATCCGCGCAAAGCAGCCATCAAAATTGTAAAAATATTTAGTGAGATTTGTAATTTGTATAATTATTAATATTTTTCTGTTTGCAGCGTCACTAGTAGTACAAGGTTCAACGCCGATCAGTCAGATAGGCGCGGGGCTGCTCTCTACCGACTCCTTTACTGGTAAGTAATCATTCCCTCACCACAGTCTGACCAGTCCCAAGTTAACACAGATGCAATTTTAAGACAAATCTTCCTCCTTCAAGAAATTCTCTAAATGAACTTACAAAAATGAAACACCTCACACACCTGTGTATCTGTATCCTATGTTTACAAATAAATACCCTGAATCTGAAATGAGGCCATGAGAGCCAGAGTGGCCAAACTGTAATTTTTTCAATACTGTTTTTATTTCAGAAAAAAAAAACTGCTTGAAACGGTAAAAGTCATAGCGCCACAGAGGCTTCCAATTTTTTTTTTAAATTTAGTATTTTAATTAGTTTAGTTTAAATTATTTGAAATCAGGGCTTCCGTTTTTTCCTTACTACTGAAAACTATTGTTTAAGTAGTTGGCCACTTTGGCTCTCATGTCCTCAAATGAAACAAAAAAGAAGTTTGTGGTTTAGTTGTTTTCTCAGAGTAGAGTTTCAACGACATTGCCGCGATGAAATGTTTTCTTTCTATTCATCCAAGCTGGAGGTTTGCATAACTGTACGCAGACCACAAGAGACCGCGAGTTATTTTTTAAAGATAAATATCTTTTAATGTGATTTAGATGTTTTGAGCACACTCTAACCTTCCCTAACAAAATTATCTTCTCTCTTCCCAGGCACAAACTCAAACAACTCCTGCTCATCAGTCTCAGGGTCACCGCCTCCAGAAGACGAGTGTACCGAGGACTCGTCAGGAAAGCGAGGAGTGCTGCCCAGACATGCCACGCAAGTCATGCGGGCCTGGCTGTTCCAGCATCTTGTGGTCAGTACTGTATGTTAATACAGGTCATTCAAATCTTCACACTCATAAACTAACAAAAATCTTACTGAACACACAAACATACAAAGTGGCAAACCCTCAGATTCACCGGCATTCAAACTCATTAACATCCAAACTCACAAACTAACAAACTTGTTACTAAACCCACAAACATGCTATCATACCAACATTAAAACATATAAACATCCAAACACACAAACTAACAAACTTGTTACTAAACCCACAAACATGCTATCGCACCAACATTAAAACATATAAACATCCAAACTCACAAACTAACAAACTTGTTACTAAACCCACAAACATGCTATCTCACCAACATTAAAACATATAAACATCCAAACTCATAAACATCCGAGCTCACAAACATGTTACTAAACCCACAAACATGCAGTGACAAACCCACAAACATGCTATCTCACCAACATTAAAACATATACCTAAACATCCAAACTCATAAACATCCAAGCTCACAAACATGTTACTAAACCCACAAACATGCACTGACAAACCCACAAACATGCTATCTCACCAACATTAAAACATATAAACATCCAAACTCATAAACATCCAAGCTCACAAACATGTTACTAAACCCACAAACATGCACTGACAAACCCACAAACATGCTATCTCACCAACATTAAAACATATAAACATCCAAACTCATAAACATCCAAGCTCACAAACATGTTACTAAACCCACAAACATGCTATCTTACCAACATTAAAACATAGAAACATCCAAACTTTCATAACATAACATCAACATCACTCCAATATCCCTAGAATGGTGGGCAGAGTTCCATACTATATAGTACACCCACATTTCGCCAGTTATTTTCTTTAATTCTCTATACTAGGCCTATCAAACATTTATCATTTTAAACGACTTCAAAAAGGATGAGGTTCTCAATTCGTCTTTATTTTTTTTTTAATGTGTCTGTTACGCGATATCTCCGGCAATTGTGGATCGATTTCGAAAATTATTTTTTTATTAGATAGGGTATGCCTTAGGGGTGGTCTCATATAAATTTTATTAACTTTGCTTCGGTAGTTTTTTAGCTAGTTTCAATAATACGTATTTAGTGTATATTGATGATCCTAACTAATATTATAAATGCGAAAGTAAGTTTGTTTGTTACCTTTTCAAGCCAAAACCACTGAACCGATCATCCTGAAATTTTGCATATACGTTGTCAGATGTACAGAAACGGACATACGGTACCTTTCATCCCGAAAAAAGTACTGTTCCCGACGAAAACAACAATAACGTTCTTATGATAAATAGATAGCGCCACGTGTCTTTCGAATCATGATTGAATTATATTATTGTAGAAACTTTAGTAGTGTGTTAAGTTTTTTTATTTTTTGTGTAAGTAGGTACCTAATACATTGTGTGAGTCTATAGTGTCGATAGACAGGTTTTTCATACTCCTAACTATAATACCTCGAACAACCCGAATTGATTGTCAAATTCTAAATTAACGCGAGCGAAGCCGCAGGCAAAAGCTAGTGTTATAATAATTTCCTTTCACTGTTATTTACCTAGCAAGTAGTGGTATACGAATTTGTGTGGGGTAGGTACCACAATTAAAAAGTGAAGAATAAAAATTACAAAAAAGAAAAACAACCGACTTCCAAAAAAGTGAAAAGTCACTTTAATTTCGAAAGTCGGTTCTTTGGTTTTGTATTTTAGTTTTTTACCATTTTCGGAAGATGTTTTTTTTTTGTTTGTTTGTAAAAAACGTTTTTATTTTTCACTTTTATAGTTGTGGTATCTACCCCACACAAATTCGTATACCACTACTTGATATGTAAATAACAGTGACCGGAAGTTACTAAAAAAGTATTTTTATAATTTATTCCATCCACGCTACTTCTTTCCAGCTGAAGCACTAAAAAGTGTTGAAGGGCGGGCGTTTTGGGGGACTGTCTTATGTATAATTTTGACGTTAAAAAAGGGCTCATTCTTAGCCAAATTTGAATAGAAGACTGGATTTTGAGCATAAGCTTACTCCTTTTCTGCGCTGCTTCCATAAAATTATTATTGAGTAGGATTTTAAAATTATATTTTTTTCTTTTCCCACAGCATCCGTACCCCACAGAAGAAGAGAAGCGTACACTAGCAGCGCAAACGAGGCTCACGCTGTTACAAGTTAACAATTGGTTCATAAACGCGCGCCGTCGAATCTTACAGCCCATGCTAGACTGTGCTGATAAACCTGGTAAGAATCAACCTTCGAAAAAAAAGAAAGAAAATACGTTTATTTGCGGTATTTCATATTTATAGAGGTATGAGGAACAGGGTGTAAAGTTCACTCATACTCTATGGAAAAGGGAGGATCCTCCGACCAGACGGGTGTTGTGTCTGGTGGGCAACTGCCCAATGGTTGATGTCGGGATGTTGTATATATGCTAGTTGCGCGGTAAACTCTGATTGCGCGATGCAGGATTTTGCGTGACGTCAGTCTGACGCGTAGCGCGCATGTGGCGTAGTAGATGCCGCTACATATTCAATTTTTTTTTCATTTTCATTTCAATTTCATATATTTCCGACGGTTTCCGGGGGCCCATTATTGAGTGTGCAAGTAACTAGTCCACTCTAGGCACCCAAACCCATAGTCCAATATCTTTTTTTTTCCACATCCTGCAATAGTCCAACATCAAACGGGGGTTGTCCTTGGGTGCACTTGCACAGTGCATACAGGGATAATCGCCGGCTTGTGTTTAATTTCCTTTACTTATAGATTCTAACGGGCCTCTGCGAGTTGGCTTCGGCCCCTCGTGTGCCTACCAAAGGTCCAGGACCTCATGGTCCCGAGATATGCGAAAAGCTTGAAATTAATAATAATAATAATTCCGATATATACGCACGGCTTTTGGCAAAAATATGCTAAACATATCCACCTATCCAAAATACATGGAACACGAGGTGTGACAACGCACAAAATTAAAAAAAAAAAGACAAAGAGGCTAGAATGCGCAGTCCGCTGTCACTTTTTCGTGGTGAGTTTGTAGTTTCGGACAATTCAGCGGGTAAACATGACGCCGAGAAAAACACACAAATACAAAAAAAAAACGAGTTGGGGGAAAATATGCATTACATGCACGCAAAACGGCAATCGCTCAGCATAATGCTACGACCCTATGTGAGACAGAGCCCCAGCGCTGGTTTTCAGCGACAGCCGGCGTTGATGTGATGACGTCAACGACGCCAAGTTGAAGCTTGGCCGTTCCATAACGTAGATCTCTATGGAGAACCATAGAGATCTACGTTATGGAACGGCCAAGCTTCAACTTTCTGACTAACTGACCGAGTTCTTGACAAAGAGTGTCAGTTGGTTTAATGGAGAAGGCTACTGTCAAAATGGCGCTGTCGTAGCTAATTCCTAAAGCAAGCTAATAATGCAAGGCGTGAGGTGGTTTTTATTATTTTTTTGAGAAAATGACTCGTCGTTGTGTTCCTAATCCTAAATGCTCGGCAATTGGAGTCTACCATTTTCCGAAAGACTTAAACTTAAGAAGATTGTGGCTTAAAGTTATTTGTACGGAATTATTTTAATTAAATAGATTTCGAGGTTATGGCAGAAACATTTTTTAGAAAGTGATTATGAGGAAATAAGCAGTATTTAAGGTTTTTCATTCTGTCACTTTCCATATCGAATAAATATTGATTTGAAATTTTGAAGTCACCGAAAATACCGAAATAGTGGAATAAAGCCAAACTCATGAATCAACACCAAATGAAATGAATGAACGAAATGTCAAATTTATTGTAGGCCATAAGGACCTAGCCATGGTCTAAAAAAACAAGGTCTGGCATTCCGGGAGTGACACATGCTTACGTCACTATCCAGTTGCCACTTTATTGCAACAAAACACGAAATATGGAAGCATTTTCAGTCGCCATTCTGTAAAAAAATATATATTAAGCATCTAAATTGTCGTTTCGTTTTTCTAATCAAACGGAACAATTCAATTTAAATATATACCAACGTAATCGTTAATTAAAACCTCATCGTTTTATCGGATTCGCACAGGTAATAAAGGCGGTTGGGGAGTTATTATTACACACTACTGGTAACACAGCGGTGATGACGTAGGCTTGTGTCTCCCACGTGACCACTGTGTCTCGGAATGCTATACCTGGCGAAGTATATTATTATACCATGGACCTAGCTAAGGTTACGCCATCTACAATTAGCTATGACCGACCTTCTCCATTGAAATAATTGCTTTGACTTTGACTCAAAAATTTTTAGTCGTCATCTGCCTAGCTATTTCTCAACTACTTTGGGGTCGGCTTTCAGTCTAACTAGATGCAGCTGAATACCAGTATTTTACATGAAGCGACTGCCTATCTGACCTCCACAACCCAGTTACTAGGTAACACGATACGACTTGGTAAGACTGCTTGTCAGGCCGGTTTGGAAAAATCATCTACTTTTCAATATTTGTAAATATGTGAGCACCATGTATCTATCACATATCAAATTTACCTGTCTTTGCATTATATTTAATTATTTTTACCTATTGTGGTATAGTAATTTTATTCTAGGTGCATCGTCTTCACATATAATTATATAATTAATGTGAACCTACATAATATTGTAAAACATTTTAAAACAGTAACGGTGGAGTTTCTTGCCCATTCTTCTCCATACAAAACTACCTTTTGGAAGGGGCAACTACAATCAATTCAATTTTTTTGTAAATTTTGACGTTCAAAAGTGCCTTTTATGTGCCTATTTGAAATAAATGATTTGACTTTGACTTTGGTTGAATTTTAGCGTTTAGTAATGTAGCGGACTTCGTAAGTTTACCAACTCATTTTAATATATTCTTGTTATTTTTCCAGGTGGCAAGAAAGGCAAGAACGGTTCGTCTATCAGCAAGCGGTACTGGCCCGATGCGCTCTCTAACCCACAGTTCACAGCCGGTAAGCTTATATGAATAGATAAAATAATAATAATAATAATAATAATAATAATATATTTATTTGACATAAGAAAGTACACAGATACAGGTAGTCACTTAATTTAAGCGTGCAAATAGCCTGGTACAAAATAAATGATCAATGACCCCCATGCTAGGAAAAACCTGTGTTACGGGGGTCATCCATCCGTCCATTATGGATGTTATAATAATTACTTACAAGTTAGTAATGTGCACTTTTATAAAAAATAAATAAACTAGACTAAATACAATTCATTTTGAGGATAAGAACCGGGGGGGTGAAAGTAAAAGGAGTTAAATGAATTAATAACGCGGAAAAGGGAGTATATTTATTTGTGTGCCGGGTGTGTGTGTGAGTGTAGCTGTGTATGTGTGAGTGTAGATATGTATAGGTGATGGTAGGTGTGTATGTGTGAGTAGGAGCTTGAATTTCCTTAAGTTATGGTTTGAGTAATTCTTCCGAGTCGTCATAATTTAGGGTCAGGAGATATTCTTTTATTTTTTGTTTACATTGGAATTTGTTCAAAAAGTGAATGTTTAATGTGTTGTGCAGTTTATTGTATAGTAACGTACTTAAATAACGGTTATGCCGTTGTGCAAAGGTGGTATTTGTACAAACTTTAGGACAAACGAGTTTGGGTCTTCTTCTGAGCGTAGGGCTTTTACATCTATTGAAAGGGATAATTTTATGTGTTCGTATGATTGCACGAAGCATATACAGTTGGCGGACTGTTAGTACCTTAAAGTCCGAATAAACTTGCTGAGTGGGATACCTAAATGGTTTATTTAACAGGACTTTGATCACTGCACGTTGGGCTCTTTCAGCTGGTATGAGGATTGTTTTGGCTGCACCACCCCACGCAACGATACAGTAACTTAGTGTTGATTCACAAAGAGCGGTGTATACCATTTTTAGAATATCTTTATGGGCAGAAGTTCTTAATTTTTTGAACACGTAAATGAGTTTTCTAGTGCGCGCAGACAGAGATTCAATGTGGGTCTTCCAGTTGAGACTGGAATCAAGATAAAGGCCGAGATACTTGACGGAGGAGGCTCTCGTCACAGTCTGGCATGAACAGAAATTGTTGCGGTCGCGCTCGTCACAAACATGGGCTTTGATTTTTATTGAAAGGTCAGATGGAAGGGTAGAGGGTCTGGAACCAAAGGTTATAAAATTCGTTTTGCTGACGTTCAGAGTTAAGCTATTATTGCTCAACCAGATCATAACTTGGGTCAAGGATTTTTCGGCGGCCACCCTTGCCGTTTCCCAGTCGTGTCCGCTGGACAGTAAAACAGTATCATCGGCGTACGCTATAATGTGGGTAGAAGGGAGGGTAAGTTGACAAAGTTCGTTAACATAGATTTGGAAGAGGAGAGGGCTGAGCAAACTTCCTTGTGGCACGCCGAAATCGAGTAGTTGTTCACTACTGATGTACTCGCCTAATTTAACACACTGGGTCCGGTCTGATAGAAAATCCTTAAGCAGTTTGAGGGCTGTGCCGCGCACTCCAATCTGTTCCAATTTTCCGAGTAAAATAGGGACAGAGACAGTGTCGAAGGCCTTAGAGAGGTCCAAGAATATGCCGACACATTTGTGTTTACAGTCAATTTTGTTGACAACAGAGTCCAATAGAGCTATTACAGCGTCTTCCGTCGATACCCCCTGTCGGAAGCCGTACTGGTTTTTAGCGATGATTTTATATTTGTCTAAAAAGTTGAGGAGATTTTTGTGAATTATCTTTTCCAGTATTTTTGAAATTGCTGGAAGTACCGAGATTGGTCGATAATTATTTACACTGCCTCTGTCACCTGCTTTAAAAATTGGATGCACAATGGCTTTTTTGAGGGTCTTAGGGAAAGTTCCAGTGGATATTGCAAGATTGCAAATGTGCGTTATGGCCGGAACCAGTTTGTGACTGATAGATTTTAACAACTTGGGAGAGATATCATCCCAGCCAGAGGCACTGTCTACGCGGAGATCTTTAATGATAGCGTCGACCTGTTTCTCGTCTGTCTCCAATAGGACAATTGTATTAAGCATCGAGATTGGGCGGGGAGGAGTAGATTGGGCGTTGCATAAGTTTTGCGGGATTTTATTAGCCATGCTTCTGCCGACATCAGCAAAGAACCTATTCACAGCGTTGACCGACACGATTGGGTCATTGTCAATTTTGAGGAGATCAGTCGGAGCTAAAGAATTTTTATTTGTGTCAAGTACATTACGGATGGCCCCCCACATCTTTCTTGGGTTATTTTTAGCATCAGAATAAACTTTTTGTTCATAAGCAGTTTTAAGTTTTTTAAGCAGATTGTTACAAAAATTCCGGTAGCGCGAGTATGTTAGTTGTAAAATCGCGTTTCGAGGTTCTTTATTAGATTTTTTGTGCATCTTATCGCGGTTGCGTATACATCTCAGCAGACCAACCAATAATAATATAATAATAATAATAAATAAGGCAGGAATAAATGGAGTCAGGAAAAGTCTACGTTGTACCCATTGTGGTCTCCACGACGGGTGTTATACCCAATCACCTCCACCACAGCCTTAAACTAATGGACCTGAAAGACTCAATTTATATAACACTCCCAAAAGCCGCAATTTTAAATACCTGCAGAATAGTCAGGAAGTTCATGCAAATGGAGGAAAATGAAATTACTCCTCTTAGTCTACTCGTAGAATTAATGAGGAGTAATTTCATTACTCCTCATTAATTCACACCACCATTTGTGATCACCACACACGCTATATTAACTTCGCTTGGGCCCATTAATGTAGCTTAAACTAGCCAAGAGCTAAGAAACAAAATTTGTTTACCAAAAATAATAAATAATATCCGTGTATATATAAAACATTGATCAGGCAGGGGTCATAGTCCTTCCATAGTTCTAGGTAACTAGTCCACTCTGGGCACCCAAACCCATAGTCCAATATCTTTTTTTTCCATATCCTGCAATAGTCCAACATCAACCGGGGGCTGTCCTTGGGTGCACTTGCACAGTGCATACAGGGATAATCGCCGGCTTGTGCTTCATTTCCTTTACTTATAGATTCTAACGGGCCTCTGCGAGTTGGCTTCGGCCCCTCGTATGCCTACCAAAGCTCCGGGATCATGGTCCCGAGATATGCGAAAAGCTTGATAATAAACAATAAATAATAATAATAATATATAATAATAAATGATACAATTAAAGACTTTTAAAAACAAATTACTGGCCTTCCTAATAGAAAGATGTTATTATTCGATTGTTGTGTGTTGTTTTTTTTATGGGAAAAACTTTTTAATCAGAAATGTGTATTAAATTAAATATAATTAATATTATTTTGAACACATGGACTTAATATGATTTATTATTAATTTTATTTTTTATTCTAAAGTGACATTTTAATTTGACATTATTCAATAGTAATTTTTATGAATGTATGTACAGCTGTAATAATTCTAATTGTAACATTTTAATTTGTAATTTAATTTTTAGAAAACAATTAAATTATTATTATTGATTTAATTATTATTTCTTAACAATTTTTATAAATTTTGCGTGCCTATTTTCAGGCAGAATGTACATGGCTCACTCCTATCTACTCCACCTGTATTTTAATGTACCGACATTCGTTGCAAATAAATCATTTGATTGATTGATTGATTGATCATACTAGAAAAATAGTCCATTACGATACGTGTGACCTAAGTAGTCCATTATTGCACGGCGTGAAATTAGCGCACAAGCGTAGCGCGTGTGCTAAACGTTTGGGCTTCAGTGATCTTTAATGAAACTCCCGCAAACCGCAATATATTTCCTTAAAACTTGTAACCTGTTGCGCCTTTAATAATAATAAAGATTTAATTCACAAAAAAAAAAAATAGGAACGCATTTTAATGTAGATTACATTACAATCCTAATCCTAATCCTAACTAATATTATAAATGCGATGGTAAGTTTTTTTGTTTGTTACCTTTTCACGCCTAAACCACTGAACCGATCATCCTGAAATTTTGCATTTACGTTGTCAGGGGTTCAGAAACGGACATAGGGTACCTTTCATCCCGAAAAAAAGTACTGTTCCCGAGGAAAACAACAATAACTTTCTTATGATAATAGATGGCGCCACGTGTCTTTCGAATCATGATTGAATTATATTATTATAGAAACTTTAGTACTGTGTTAAGAGTTTTTTTTTATTTTTTTTATTTATGTACCTAATACATTTTGTGATTTTGTGTGTGTTTTTTGTGACCGGTTTTTCATCTTCCTAACTATAATTCCCCGAACAACCCGGAATGATTGTCAAATTCTAAATTAATGCGAGCGAAGCCGCGGGCAAAAGTTAGTTGGGTATAAACTGTATTTGCATGCTTCGTGTACCGAGGCGAAATAATAAACTATTTTCTAATAATGTATTTTGTATGGCGACCAAAGTTTATAATAATCTACCAGATTGTTTTAAAACTCTTAACTTTGGGACATTTAAATTTAAATTATTCAATTATCTCATAAGTAAATGCTACTACTCGACTAATGATTTTACGAATGAAAAGTGGGCTTAAATATGATGAATTATCCGTATTATTCTCTTCGTATTTATCTCTTTGGCTTAATTCAATCCTTATGACATTTATTTTACTAACATTTGACTAATTTGCGATTTGAATACTATCCCAATTGATTTAATTCAATGTGATATGTGAGAATCTAACCAACACCCGAAAATGTATTCGTACGCCGGAAACGGTAGAATATTATGAACTGTAAAAATTATGTAACATCTCTAACAATATTCTGACAAATAAATGGACTATTTATATTACTATTTACAATAAAATATGCGGAACGTACAAGTTCGCGATGATGATGAACATTTTGGATTAAAAATATAATTTGTAACGGCTTAAGCAAAATAGAAATCTGTAAGGCGCCTGATCCTTTAAAATAGCAAACTCGACACACGCAAACACTGAACGCCTACACAATGAGGGCTAGCGCGCTTGAGTTCGCCGCTAGAGGCGCTAGTGTAGAGTAAGGTCTCTAGATGTGAAATGTACTGAACGTTCACTGTTTGCGGGATTTTTTATCACGGATTTTAACTTATGATTCATAATTGTTGTAATGGTTGTGTGGCTCCTGATTAATTATGGCTTAAGATTTTAAGTAAAAAGTTAGGATCTAATTTGGTAGTATTTAAACTAAGAATAACATTTGTCTGCTTCGTGTTTGCCAAATTTAGTAACATTATAATCTAAATATTCAATTGAAGTTTTGAAATGTAATAAAATAAACATATTATGAATTTATGGGTACTTAAACATATCCAAAACATCAAATAAAAGTACTGATAGGACCTTACTCGCCAGTGGCGCCATCGTGCTTCGATAGATAGTTAATGTTAGTTAGTTAGTGTTACTAGCAATACTGCCGTCCACCAACTAAAAGGCAGCTAAGTGCAAAAAATAGTTTTCGAGAAAACGCAAAAATAAGTGGGAATTGATGTCTCTTGAAAAGTATGCTACCTAGGAACAAGGTTGCAAGTTATATACGTAGGCATAGTCTTTTTGCACAATATGTGATATATTTCATTCATTTCTATTAATCACATTTTGTTTAAATTCATTTTCTAACTTTTAGCTCAGCAATTTTTTTCATTTTTACATAATATACTGCACTCTAAGGCCGCTAACCATACCTTAACTGCTTTATAGTATTTATTGTATCTCTAAAACTATAAATCATAGAAAAATGATTCTTACACCAAAAGATAGAGCATCGAAAGTTGTATAAGACTACATTACAAAGTGAAAAACGACCAACTGTGGCTTAACGGCCTTTTAGTTAGTGGACGGCAGAATAAACCATCTCTAATTTCCAGGTCTCCTGTCGTCATCAGAAGACGAGGACCAAGAAGGTGACCCATCCGGCGACGAACAAGACTCGACTAGCGACCCGCCGGAACATACCAGCTACCCTATACAGGAGCCCATGCATTAGATGGTAATGTGGCGTTTGTGGAACTGGTACTAGAGTAATTTTTAGGGAATTTTGGGGGTTGAAAATGTTGTAAATTGTTGACTGGTAAAAGATTTTGATGAGAAAGAAGTAGGTAAAGTTGTCGATTTATGGAGACCATCTTATTAATAAACGCGTTGTAAAGTTACTAAATAAGCTTCAGATTAACCATATTTTTTTTGAGATTTAAGTTTGTTAGAAATCGTTAAACCTGCAATACACTACTCGAAAAATGTATCGAAGTTAAGCGAATACGTGTGTAGAAGGGCACTTCGGTTCGCTTCGTGCAACCTCGGCTCTCCTCGGGCGACTTCCGATCGTTGTCGGTTTTGCGCCCGAGTCAAAGGACTCGATGCGTCCGTAAAGTTACATGCTCCGTGGCTACCCATAATTCTTAGCAGGAATGTATAGTCACGTTCTTCGGATTTCGGTCAATTTCGACCAGTACTTCTTCGAAGCAACTTCGCGAGCAATGTAGTGCAGGTTTTATACTAAACTTAAACCTACGATAGGTATACCTCTGCCTAAACCTTCGGGGAAACAAGGCGTAAATGTTATTTTATGTTAAAATTTCGAAAAATACGACGAAAACTCCGCGTTTATTAATAACAGGGGTTCATTAATGAGTTTTGTTGATAAATAAAATGGATGATACCGATAGTTTTGACAGGAGAAAATTATTTGTTTGACATAATAAAATAGATATTGTGAATATTCAATACTTAAATACTACGATTACTCTAAAAACAACTTTTACTAGACAAAAAAACAATACTGTACAAAAAAAAGGCAAATTACGCGGGAAAATATTTTGACAGTTGACAGATTCCTACAAAAGTAGTGAAGTACCAGTTCCTAAAACTCGCATAATCGAATGAAAAAAGAATCGAGTTAGTCGATTCCAAGTTACGATTCAATGTATACGTATTAATTTAAAAAAATCTTTTCATGACAATCGCCATGTCACAATGAAATTCATTTATTTATATTAAAAAAAGACATAATATAAAATATATTGACAGTATACCGTAAGTTTAAGTGTAGAATAGAAGGATTTTGGGTAGTAACAGTGTGGCAAGACTAAAAATTAATAATCATCATTGTCATCCGTAGCAAAAAAAAAACCTAATCAACAGTGATGTGCGAACGGTTTTCATTGTTTTCTATCGATTGAATTTAAACAAAAATATTATATTCGAATAAATAAAAAACAATACGACATTAGCTGTTATTATATACAATGTATTTATAATGGGTTAGGTATTTAAACAACACCTACTTTAATGTAATTTGTTTACAAAAAAATACATTTACATAATAAAAAATATGAATTTTGTTTTAAAGAATATTAAACATACAGGCTATGCTGCTAAAGTTATAATACGATATCATCTTGTATACGAAAACCTATACGATATCAATTTTGTATACGATTACAACCTATAGTTTATTTGTTACTTTAGTTTTACTAGAAAAAAAAAATTTAACGTCAATTTTATCGATAGTAAAAAAAAGTTATGTAATGAATAAACAAATCGACTTTATCTGTTGAATATTAATAAAGAACGAAAAACAATTACCGCTTAAAGAATGTTTAATAATATCCCGACAGTCGCACTTAAGTTATAATAAAATCTCTTTTGAGTGAAATTACTTATCTATTCGTCGTTCGCAAGGTTGCTCTGTACTTATGTGGCGGTATATCAAAACACCGAGATTTTTTCTATATTAAGTCACATATTAAAGTATTACAGACATAAACCTTCCAGGATAAATTCTCTAAATGATTCACCAAAATCCACTATATAGGTTAGAAGAAGTAAGCGGTCACATAGACAGACTCGAAATCGACTTTGTTTTATACTATAACATAGATACAGTCATTTCGCACATTATTAAACCTAACACAAATTGTTTGCTTAAAAGGAGGCTCCAAACTATACCCTTTTTGTAAACTGAAGCATAAATAAAAAATAAGCAATTAAACTAAACCACACTGTTACTACCCAAAATTTTAACCTAGAACTTTGTATACGTAATCCATACCTCAAATATTATTAAAAAAAACTATTCATATTATCGACAAAACTAACGGACTACAACACTATGATGGTCTTTTTACCTATTTTCTTTCTCAGTCAGATTGATTAATACTTTAGGACGCTACAAATACAAAAAAAAAAACAATAAATTCAGCCTATCACAGTCTTCTGCTGGACATAGGCCAAATAAAAGCGTTGCTCCTAATCTCAGCTCTCAAAAATTTTCAAACTAGTGGCAGCCAATATCATATTAGGCCTCTCAAATACTGAAAGCAGTATGAGACCTAAAGGAATGTGATGTTGTCGAAGATCTTGGCTTAGGACCGTCTGGTTTTATGAAATCAGGAAACATTGATTCGGTTGTGAGCTCAAAATAAAACTAAACTATGTAGTAGTCTACTCCTTAAGCAAGACGTCCGTAGTTTCGGGGGAAGTTACGGTTGTTTCCTACTCCGTATCACTTTCGTACATAACGTTAGTCCGGGGCCCAAACAAAAAATTATGATAAAAAGATTTGGCAGTTGTCCTTACTTCCGATGTGTTTTTGCCTGACCGAAAAAGGTAATTCACTTCTAATTATCGCACGGGTCTGTGTCTTCGTAGACGGACTTAGGGAGTAGAGCCCCTGAAACCATTTGTTGTTGACTTGACCATATTGTTGACTTGAAATAGTGAAAAAAAACAAGAAAGGTATGAATAATAATTGAGCCTTAAAGTATGTATACTGCCTGAAATAACACTGATACTATTTAGTAATTAGTGTCAATTTCACCAATTAAACTGAACGTGATTAGTGTCAATATTTCACAAAAATTATGACACAATTAGCTCGAAACTTAGGCTATCCCCGTTTCGTTAAAAAAAAAAAAAACAATATTCTGAAGTTTACTTTAGTCGTCGCTACAACGGAATCGACTTTTATCAAATTGAGCTTCCATCTTTATAATTCTACATTTCAAAAGTAAAGTCTGTAGGTACGGTCAGTACTCTGCATTACCTGACCCCTCTTACAAAGAAGAAGAGGGGAAGAGGGGTCGGGTTATGCAGGTCACTGACTGTACTAAACATAATATGAACGTTATGTATCCAAAAATAGGTAAAAAGACCAACATATAAGAACACCACTCGTTTTTGGCAAACCCGCTTTTGTTCACATAACAAAAATATGTAAAATAATAAACCTTCGCATTTAGTCATCCCAAAAAATCGCTTCCTAAACGTTTTGTAAAATATTTTAACTTTTACATAAGCGATTTTACCAAAAACGAGCAACGAAGGGCTGATTTCACCAATGAAACTGAAAGGGATTAGCACATCTTAACCGCGTTCAAGAGCTGTCACTTTCATAATTGTTCTGGAATATTGAAATTGACAGCTTTTGAAAGCAGTTTAAATGTGCTGACCGCGTTTAGTTTCATTTGAGAAACTGGCACTAAAAACCTCTTAAATAGACGTAAAGCCCTCAAAGAGGCCATTTTGTTTAGCGTTTTGTCAATTTTACAAGCCGGTTGTGAATTAAACACTTTTATAATTTCTTCTCCCCATTTGACCGACTGACGCAAGAAATAGATGCTAAAAATATTTTCTACATTCAAACACTAGAATAAAACCGTCCACTGAAATATCGCATGTATTTATTTATAAAAAAAGTAATTAGTTTTGAAATATACTCATTGTTAATTTCCTTTAATTTACATACACAGCCATATTAGTAATAAGTTTCTCTTTGGTTGGTGTGGAGAACCGATATTTACAAAAAAAAAGAAAGACATTTTATTTTTGCAAATTTCGCAGTGAAATAAGCACAGTATAGGATAAGTCAGTTGAAAATATTATTATTATGTCGTTTTATTTTGTATAAAAAGCAGCGAATTATTAAGAAATATAAACTGTTTCCTATAGTTTATTTTTAAGTTAGATCCTAAGAGAAAAAATGACCATTATTTTTATGACTGTATTTGTTTAAATGTGATTTCTTTATATATGTTTGTGTTCGTTTAGAGGAAAAAAAAAGAAAATTTCAGCTCAACAATATCAGTAACTCCACACCAAACAATCTAGCTCATAAGTATTAAAAAAAAAAACGAATATACGATTGTAAATTATACGATTCCCTTTAAATATAGTATACTTCAAAAAACTTAAACGTTCAATCCAAAATTGTATACGCGAAAAAAGTATTAAAAAATCGTAATTGACACTTAAAATTTAGTCAAAGAATGTTGATCGAATAATCGACTAAAATATAGTTGGTTAGTCACATCATTATAGACTTACAGCTTGGCAAAAAAAAAAACTATGTTCTGTCTTTTTCTTTGACATAAATTAAATATCTATGCAGGACTATTAAAAACTACCAGCGAGGTTGTATAAAAGTTTCTACAAAGACTATTTCTTGTAAAAAACAAGACATTTCCTCTTTGTATCTGGGATGACAACGCATCTATGGTGCCTCTGGTATTGCAGATGTCTGTATGATTGGCGGCAATTTCCACTTATCATCAGATGGGCTGTCTCCTTATTAGCCACACAATAACATAAAACAAATTAAAACTCTTCGTTATATTCAGTTACTACATAAAGAGTTAGTGAGCTTTAGTTTCTACTTTTTTTTTTGCCAAAGCTGTATTATTTAGTATGTTGCCTGTATTATTAGTCAGTTAACTAAAAAGTTTTAGTCGATTATTCGTTTCACATCTCTATTTAGATATAAAGCGTTGGCAGAAAAAGTTAATGGTTGTAGATTAAAAAATATCGTAAGAAATACAAATAATGATATTTGTTTTAAGCAATGTTTTTTTATAATGGACTTCCAATTTAGATTTTTAGGTGGTACTTTTGAGGCGTTATAAAATAAACACTGAAACTCAATAAAAAGTATGTTTATTTACAAAAATAATGGCATACTCTGTCAATTTTATGAATAGAATTAAATCTACCACTATGGTTCTGGGCCGGCAGTCTCGACATAGATACCGACAAAAATCGGTCGTTAAGTCCAATCGATGTCAAATTTCTTTAATAGCTTTTCAACCTTATGCTTTGGAAATAAAGTTGAAAATCTATTAAAGGAATTTGACATCGATACGACTTAGCGACAGATTTTTGTCGCTATCTAATGTCGAGACTGCCGGCGCTGGGCTAGAACTGCTATTCAGTAAAGTTCACTTGGAACCTCGCTCTAATGACTGCGCACTATTCGAAAGCGAATTCATTTGTTTTAAAGCAAATCATTGCGGATTCACAACGAAACACTGTTGGAATTTCCAATTGATTTTTAGAGGCCAAAAAATATGCCTATTTTTGTCCTCTTACTGTGCAAATCTTGCATACATATATGTCTTCCTTATAAATGAATCTAAACATCTCATTAGTATTATCTAAAAATAAACGTTTAAAATATTAAGTTGAAAAATCGTAGTATAAATACGATATTTTTTGATCTTAAGAATGGATTCATAAGCTGGAGTTATGGAAATCATTCAATAATACAATTACTCATGGATTTTTTATCTAACTGACACCTTAGTATAGAAAACAAATTTTACTGAGTTAAAAATGCTCATTTTTTAAAGTCAAAATAAACATTAGTTTATTTTGACTTTAAAAAATAAGCATGAAAAACTGGATAAGTATTAAACTATTCAGATTTTTCATTGATCAAATTCTTGTCAATTCTTCGAATATAACAGTTGTCAAATAAAATGTTACTGTATACGAAAAATAAAAGCACAAAATTGATTAAAGGATTTTCTATGGTAATTACTTACTTCCATAACTCCAGTTTTTTATTTAATAAAGAGACAGTGATTACCCTGTTATACGAGGAAACGGATATACGTAAAAGGAATGGTGAAGTTAAAAAAAATAAGATTTTTTTATGATAATATTATTATTATTATTATAATTATGTATTAGTACATATTATACATTATACTTATACATCGCGTAGTGATAATAATGTATTTTTAAATATAACGGAACTGTGACTTGGAATAATCGCCAGTAATTAGCGTTAATGAGGCCTGTAGGTCATTGTGAGGCCTGTAGGCCAATAAGAGGCCGACTGTAGGCCAAAGGTGGCCGTAGTAGGCCAACATGGGGCCGATTTTAGGCCAATGTGAGGTCGATTGTAGGCCAAAAGAGGTCGTGTTTTGTAATTGAAAAGTGGACGCTTTGATTGTTGTTTAATGTGATAGGATATTACAGAAAACATACGGATTTATCAAATATTTAGTAAACAAAAGGATGTTCAATAATTATCTCGTAGAAAGTACAGAATAAGCTATATACAATTCATTTAATTAAAAAAAAAATGCAAATGTATAGGCACCTGTTTCAGTTTTATAGAATTGAAACTGTTCAATAAAACAGGGGTACATAAATTCAATTATATGTAAATAACCCGATTAACTCGCATAATGAGTGGACATATATTCAAACGAACCTGTCAAAACAAGGAAAAAACAAACGTAATTATTTTTACAAACCCACAATCAAATCACCTACTCACCCGAGGCCCAGGTACGAACGTGTGAAATAAACGTAACGCAAATTCTAACGTTTTTTTTTAATTGAAAATACAACTACCTTATTGCATTCTGGCTTAAATTAATGAATGTAGTCTTAAAACTAAATAGAAACCAGTATTTTCAAAATTTGAAATCGTTCGTTCGTTTGTTTACTCTGCGCGTTCATACTATGCCCATTAAATTGATAATTAAATCGTTTCTCAAATCAAAGCGTCCTTTTTCCCCACCACACTTTGCCCACCAGTGTGCAACCCCACTTATTCCAAGCTCCATTTAAAGTCCAGACCTATTATACAATAGTTATACGCGCTTACTTAGACTTAAAAATAACTTCCATGTTATACTTTACGGTACAGAATAATTTTTGCTAGTCAATAAAATAATTTTTAGGCTGATTTTGTGTTTCATTTTTATGACATGGCTAGAAAGGGGGTGAATACTAAGATAACAGGAGATAGTATGGAAGAAGACATGCTCCGCTGACCACTAATAAATTGGAATAAGGGCAGAAGGTGATATGATAAAGTCTAAGGTATTAACTGTTAATGGGAAGCCATCACCTCCTTCTGCGAAGCAGTAATGCTCGCGAAGGAGGAGGCAGAGCGCGTGAGGGAGAGACAATTATTGCGCCCTGATGCTCCCAGTCGCCGCAGCAGGAGACAACCTGGGCGTCGGGAGTCGATAGCCGACTCCCGGCCACCGTAGGCGCGGGATTGCGGACGGCGAGCAATGGGCAGCTCGCCGTCCAGTAAGGACCAGGCCCGGGTCGACGACGCGTCGTGTTCCACGCGCGCCTCAAAGAGATGTCAGCATCATTGACGGGGTCCGATAGGGCCGATACCTGCCGGGGCCGCGGATTGTTCGAAAGAGTTACCGTGGCCCTGGCGCACAGGCAACTGAAGGAACACGGGTGGGTTGTAGTCAGTAAGAGTCTGACACGCCCTTCCACTCCGCTTAGAGCGGGAGAGGTCATTTGATGAATTTCCACCAAAAAAAAAAAAAGGTATTAACTGTTAAGCAAATGGAGAAGGCAATTGTCAAAATGGCGCCGTCGTAGCTAGTTCCCAACACAGGCTAATAATATAAGGCGTGAGGTGGTTTTATTTTATTTTTGCGAAAATGACGCGTTGTTGTGTTCCTAAGTACTCCGAAAATGGAGTCCACCTTTTCCCGAAAGATCCTAAAATTAGAAGATTGTGCCTTAGCTTTAAAGCTATTCGTAGATTAAAAAAATAAATAAACAGAGTTCGTTGTTCTGTCGGAATCATTTTGAAGAAAGTGACTACGAGGAAATATTTAAGGTTTAAAATTCTGACACTTTCCATGTCAAACACCTGATTTAAAATATTGAAATCCCCGAAAATAACGAAATATTGAAATAAAACGAAACTCATGCATGATCATGAAATGGAACGAATGAACGAAATGTCAAATTTATTGTAGTTAGGTCGTATGGACCTAGCTATGATCACGCCATCTGCAGTTAGCTTTGCCCGACCTGCCTCATTGACTACCAACTGAAGTTATCCGTGTATTCAAATCACAGCTGTCATTTTGTGCCACTTGTATGAAATGCCTAAAGCTACCGTTTTCTGAAAAAGCGGTGACCGCCACATGCAAACTCAAACTCAAACTCAAAGCATTTATTTCAATTAAACCATTTACAGGCACTTTTGAATTGTCAAAGAGTCGGTCAGTTAGTCAGAAAGTTGAAGCTAGTTGCCCATTCCAAAAAGTAGGTTTCTATGGAGAAGAACGGGCAAGAAACTCCAAGGACACTCTTTTTAAATCAAGATATTACAAATCCTGGGTACATTATTCTTATTGCTTCTATATGCGAGAACAATGATGCGTCCGTAATGTCCAATTAAAGAGCAGTTTTTGACATCTTAATGTCTAATACTGTTGAAAATTACAGATTTTCATGACGTACGTTAAAAACGTGACGGAAACGCTTTTCTATGAAACCGTAGGTTAACACAGCAAATTGACGTTAGGTAGGGTGTCAATTTGTTTAACAATTAATTTCCCTTACAGTACAAAAAATGCAGTATCATAAAAAAAAACACCAAGCATTTATTTCAAATAAACCAATTACTGGCACTTTTGAATTGTCAAGGGGTCGGTCAGTCAGAGAGATGAAGCTAGTTGCCCATTCCAAAGCGTAGTAGGTACCTATAGAGAAGAACGGGCAAGAAACCGGATACTCTTTTAAATCAAAATATGGTTACAAAATATTGGTTACATCATTCATGTTGAAATTATGCATGTGAGAACGATGCAGAACGTTAAAAGCGTCCGTAATAAAACGACAAGATAGATAATAAGAAGACAAGAAACAAGATATTGCAACAGCAATGTGGTTCTATTGCTGACAACAGTGTTTTGCGGTGAGGCTTGTTGAAGCCAATCGTACGCAGTTTAGCGATGTGGACAATAAAGGTTCAAGCAACATTTGAAGTAGCTATCAACACTGACCTGCACGCGTAGCATGACCACCACAGAAACGGGTTTTGTCGACGGAAGAATAGACAAAAGACAGATTGTGGAAAATTGTCTTTAGAAATCTGCAATTTTTTCTATTCTCCCGTCGACAAAACCAGTTTCTACCCGTTTCTATGTTGGTCATGCTACGCGTGCAGCACCTTAATTGCGGAACACACTATCAATCAGAATCTGAATCTTTTTGAAGGATATTGCTAATCCATTGCTTCATATGTTCGAAAAAATCGTCTGCTCAACGCAAATAACTAATAAATAACGCAATGAATGTTGTTGAACTGTTAAAATGAGAGCCATTCCTACTGTTAGTGTGTTACGCAATTACCCCGCTGGCAATGGTCCAGTGAAGGAGGTGCCTTTTTTGATAAACAGCTTGTTACAATGACGCTACTGCGGGCATTGATTGTTTAATAATTAGGAAGACACCCATTGGACAATTCTACACAAGTTAGTTCGTCCCGCATCCCGCGCCGGATTCGCTTCAGCTTGACTAGAGCTTAAAACTTTTTTCAGAAACAATGTTGGTGCAGTGTGGAGACAATGAAAATGAGGAAAGTACAAATAAAATACAAAACGTAAACTTTAAAATATTTTTAATAAACAATATATTTAGATACAAAATTCCTTAACTATTATTTACAATTACGATCTAAAATTCGTATAAAAATATTTATAGAACCACCGATTATCCTTTTTATTAAAAAAATATTAACTTTATCTATAAAAAAAGAAAGTCTTCATACATTAAAGCTTCACTAAACTCTAATTTATAGTTTGGTTGGAAGAAACTAAATAGTCGATTCTTTTTAATCGACTAAATGTTTGATGTTTGGTAAAATCCAGCCATTTGGTGTGACTAGTCCTTTCACAGTTATTTTAATGCGCTTCAAGAATCTTTTGGCACTCGAATGACGTTGAAACGGAGGCGTTGTTAGTAAACATTTGTGAAATGTATTTAAAAAACAAGATGGCGGCGTTAGTTCCAATTTTGACCACGCGTCAAGAGATCCTTGTATAGCCATACCTCTGATTTACATCACTGTCAAAATTACAGTGAACTTTATTCTCGTTAACATAAGGTTCATGTTGGGTTGCTACCACTGACAAGTCTGTCAAAATCACAGTGATCTTTATTGTCGCTACATTAAGGTTGCTTTTGGGTTGCTGCTGTCAGAGGTGAAATAACAGTGAAAGGGCTGTAGTCGCTTGGTGCATAGACTGCATAAATAATCCTAATAATAGCATAGAGTGAAATATCTTATATCTTTTAATCTCATTTGAATTTCAATAAAATACGATTGTTTAAACATTTTGTTCATTCTTATTAATACAATAAAATAATTTTATTTTTGGAATATTAAGATTCGGAAAGAAACAAGAAAATGAACAAAAAGGAATTAACGGCCAGATTCTCAAACGCAACTTAATTTTAAGTTCCTTCTGGAACTGTCACTGTAATTTGAAGACACTTGCTATTGAAATAATTGTTATATTAATGTGTCGTTTGAGAATCCGGCGGTTAGAAAAGTTAACATAGGACATAATTTTTAATTAAATAAGTACATTATTTGAGCACATTTTCTTAGGAAGGAATGTCTTTTGATTACAAGCTTGGAATGTTTTATAATACAGTACAGGCCCGTTTCCCATATATTTTCGAGACCTTTTTATTCCAACTCGAAATCATTTTAAAACCGAAGTCCCGGTATTTTTAGACCAATTATATTGGCAAGTATAACAATTATTATATTAATTTTATTTACGTATCATTAGAGTTTTATCAAGGCAAAGTTTTAAGGTATTTTGGCCAATATTTCTAAGTATTTTTCTGTCTCTAATGTGTACTAAGATTTTATTCTGACAATAGTAAAGTTGACTTTAGTTTTGTTAGAATATTGACAGCAGTGAACTCCATGGCTGAACTCTTGGTGAAAACCACAATGGAGACTTTCTATGTTACGTTATAGAATACTAAGGGTTAATCCATTTCATCATCATAATCATTCTCCTGCCCTTATTCCTATTTATTTGGGGTTGGCGCAACAGGGTGACCCCGAAGGTGAAGGCAGGCGCCGCTGTACCAATTTTTTTTTATGTACCGACTACAGATAAATATTGTTAAAAAATAACATGTTTTAGAAGTCTTTTGCGAACATCGGATCCATTTCTTAGCTACATTAAAGACAGAAAACAATAAATGAGCAAATATTCCTTTAAAAGCTAAGCGAACTCCGTTAAAATCGGAATCCTTTACAATCAGTCGTCGACACAACCCTATATAAAGTTAAAATAGCTTATGAACCACAAAACAGACAAGATACAGTTTTATGTCATATATGTGAGAGCAATCAAGCAGGCCAACCTGATGGTAAGTTGTCACCGCCGTGTATCTCCAGAGGCATACGTTGCTTTCTCGAGAGACAAAACTGATAGAGCTCTAAAAGTTCTAAAATTATTTCATATTCGTGTTACGGTAAAGGAAACAGTGCCACTTTTTGCAACTGGAGTTTTGACATCTTAAAAAATATGTGACGGTCATTAAGTCATATGATTTAAAATAAAAGGTAATTTATTTTGGTGACTGTACTTTTGTCAGTTTGTGGTTAAGCCGTCCCCCAAAAGCGTTTAAAAAAATAAAGTATTTAATACCCTGATATACAATATTTTATTATCAACACTTTGCTTTTGTCAGTCACTTTGGATTTGTCAGAGTTGATTTGAGGATGTTGACAACAGTGAAGTTGAGATTCTATCCGGTTTATTTCCTATGAAATTGTCATAAAAACAGATATTATGTGTGTGTCCTGTTAGAAATTTTATTTGTGTGTGCTTTTTAGATTTTTATACGTTATTTTTAATTTATAAATACCATCGGTTTGACTGACTATACATACTGTAAATAATTTAATTGTTCGTCCGTCAGTAGGAACGTCAAAAATATTTAAAAAAGAAATACGTTTGATCCGTATGAATTCAGCATGCTTTTGTTGTGTGTATTTTCTTTCATTCATCTTTCTTTCTTTTTCAAGTTTTCACGACTCTGACAAAAGCATAGGGAAATCACAGACCCACTGGAAAAGCAGAGGGGGACAGCAAATAAAACCTAAACATGCCTACACCCTCTATTCCAGATTAAACCTATGTTCTGACAAAATGAAACTATTATCAGACCTAATTAAAGATTCCCTTTCAGCGTCACTAAAACTAGACTTAACGAAATCACTTCTCAACACGTTTTTAAATTCTAAACTACAATCAGTTTTGACGTAACTGAGTTCTTGCACCTTATCCCCACATTGATTTAGAGGAATATAAGCCGATTCTCGATTTGGCATAATTTTATGCGAGCCATTTATAATCAGAGTCGAACTTCTTCGAATAGTCTGTCGTCCTAACTCAACAATTTCGAGGGAATTTTGTCCGATGACCAAGCTCTTGTATGCCTTTATAAAGACGTATGCGAGGGTCAGAAAACCAGTTAGGATCATGGAGTAGGTGATGACTGGTGCTATGACGGGTCCCACAGTGGTGGCGAGGTAGATCCATCTCCAGATTGGTGTTGAGAGCTCGTGGATGCCCTGGAAACAAAAGATAGATGTTTAGTGACTTTGTATTTGGCAGACTTTGGAGTTGTCAATTTTGAAGTGTCGCTTGGTTTGCATTTTGGGGAATTTCCGACAAGTTTTGGGCTGAAGAAAGACCAAATTCACAGGCTGATAACGTGCTAATTAGCATATTTAATTAGTCGGGAAGTCCCGAAACATGCGGTAATAGTTTCGATTTGTGTCAAGTCCTCAACACTCTGAAGTAGTTTTCACAATAGAAAATTTTCAGTTATTTTTGTTAATTTCTATCAGGCTTTTAACGTAACAAAGAGTGACATAGAGACTCCGCATTGCAATGTTTATATGTTTAAAAAAATCACACTAATGGTTGATTTTACAAAGTTAGATTCTATTATTCGGGTCAGGTGCGTAGTACTCGCAACCGGCGTGCGTGTATGACCAGATGTATGAACGTAAACGAGGCAAAAGGAGTATGTAAGGGTCGTAGCAGGTGGCGTTTTGTAGTGTCCTGCACCTATGAGAAGAAGGCGTGAGTTTTATGTATAGATTCTATTATTCGTGAAACAAAAATGACGTCTAACATGTTTTTTTACGATAAAAACTGTACTAAATCCAAAAATAGGCAAGACAAAAAGTTAAAGGTAAAACTAAGCATAAGTATGGCCGAATTCGTCCTTAGTAGCTCAGGCTTAGTACTTTCTAAAAGTTCAAGAAAATACCATCGTGACAAAAATAAGCATTTTCCAAGAAAGTCTAGTTTCTCTGAAATGTTTGTCTCTCGAGAAAGTAAATGAAAGTGATGTGCCGCACTGTGCTAAATGAATGTACAAGTATTCTGTCAATATGTCGAACGTGCGTTTTCCTCTTAAAAGATTGAAATGGCATTTGTTCGACTGGCAGATTACCGAGTTGGCAACAACGCTTTTAACAAATGGTACCTGTCTATCAATAGTTTTAGGATAATATTTTGTTTAGGACTTAAAGTAACTATGCTTATTCTTTTTTACTGACTTCAAAAAGGAGGAGGTTCTCAATTCGTCTGTATGTTTTTAAGCTATTGCATAGCTTTTATCGCGGGCTTGAGCGCGGCGACCGAATCAAGAAATTCCGTAACGAAAATAAAACCTAACACCCCCCACTCCGCCTACCATGTAGCTCGGCCGAGCGTTCGCTTAACGTATATGTATATGGTACGACTGTACTTGAATTAATATCAAAGAAAAAAAAATACTGCGTAAATAAATAATTATAATTGCATAAGTTGATAAAAAATGCTATGCAATAGCTTTACCGCGGCAGTCCCCGAGTGCTACACGTGTTCTTTTTTTTGTATGTTTGTTACGTGATATCTCCGACAATTGTGGATCGATTGCGATTTTTTTTATTTGGTAGGGTATGCCTCAGGGGTGGTCTCATGTAAATTTTATTAACTTTGCTTTGATAGTTTTTCAGTTAGCTTCAATACTACGTATTTTTCTACTGAGTGTATATTGATGATGTTATAATAACTTCCTGTCACTGTTATTTACATAGCAAGTAGTGGTATACGAATTTGTGTGGGGCAGGTACCACAACTAAAAAGTGAAAAATAAAAACATTTTTACAAAAATAAAATAAACCACTTCCAAAAAAAAAACAGCACTAAGTGAAAAATAACTTTTAAATAAGGAAGTCGGTAGCAAAAAACGAAAATACAAAACCAAAGACACCGACTTCCGAAATTACTGCAACTGCCACTTAAGTTTGGCAACTCTTCGGGCTATGTTGGTCACCTTGGTTCTCCTGCAGATCTCTTCATATCTGTTTCGATCACGTAGGAAAACTCCAAGCATAGCCCTCTCCATTGCCCTTTGGGGGTATTCTAATGGTAGTAGATGACCAAATTAATATGCTGTATCCTAATCGCTGGAGACTTGAAGACTCCCAGGTTACAGCTGTCAGGAAACATAGACTCCAGCAAGGAGTTCTAGCGATAGTTGATTCAGTGCAACTCCTTGCAGAGTTGTTGATGGTTGTCGATAATGATACTTGATTAATTACTTACTTCTTCAATCCACATAACAGGGAAGATGGTGTCAGGGAAGTTGTTGATGTTGTTGATGGGAATGTTCGGTGCGCGGTCTACCTTCAGGTTCAGTTGCACCCTCACGAAGCCTTCTAGGGGTACTCCAATTTTCTGGAAAAGAGGAGTTTATTTAATTAGTACATAGAAGTATAATTAGCCAATAATATTCCCACTGTTGGGACTCAAGCCTTCTCTCGCCCTGGCGGCTGAGAGTATGTCATGCTCACTCAAATGTCTCGCTGGTGATGGCGTGTGTGTTGGATCATTAAGTTCCCTTCAAAATGGTTGAGCTGAATGGTGTTGATCCATACGTCATGGTCGTGAACGGGCGCCGTCAGTAGGTACTGGTCATCTCTTAGCTGCCACGGCTTATTTTTTATTCTGTTTGTTTTTATCGTTTGTATTACGAACGCTTTTAACGTGCACGTCTTTTTACATCGTTCTCACATGTATAATTTCAACATGATTGATGTAACCGATTTTTTTGTAACGTTTTTGTAACGTTGTTGTTGTTGTGTTGTTGTTGTTTTTTGACTGACAATTCAAAAGTGCCTGTAATTGGTTTATTTGAAATAAATGCTTTGAGTTTGAGTTTTCTCTGTGGTACAGTCCGCTTGTAGATCTTACTAACAATACTTTAAAAAAATAAAAGGTACTGCGTTTGTTACGCCCTCACGCCTTAATAGCTAAATAGATTTGAAAGAAATTTAAGACACGGGTACTTAGATTATAATCAGTGGGGTAATTGCGTTGTTACGCAATTACCCCACTGATTATAATCTAAATAAAAAAAAATCTAAAAATTTGTCGGATTGTTCGAAAGAGTTACCGTGGCCCTGGCGCACAGGCAACTGAAGGAACACGGGTGGGTTGTAGTCAGTAAGAGTTTGACACGCCCTTCCGCTCCGCCCAGAGCGGGAGAAGTCATTTGATGACTTCCCACCAAAAAAAAAATTGGCATGTTAATATTACCGGTTGTATCATGAAGTAAGTTTCATGCTTCTTTTTGTTGGGCTTCAGACCGTCGAAGGGCAGCAGAAGATTCGGGTCAGCGTCGTAGAAGTGAGGGAAGGAGAGGTAAACTGGCGCATCTGTAATGAAAAGGTTAAATATTTATGTCATTTGGTATAAATAGTTTTTATGATATTATCAACTAATTTATCTTTTAAAGGAATATAATCATTTTTATTATGTGAATGTGAGAACGTTAAGGTCTTATACGAGTAGACTCATATGTTTGAAATAAAGAAAAGAAAAAACGTTAATTTGTGGTAAACATAACGCAGAAAAAAAATACAAAAAAGAACGAGTTGGGGGAAAATGTGCATCACATCCACGCTAAACGGCAATCGCTCAGCATAATGCTACGACCCTATGCGAGACAGAGCCCCAGCGCTGGTTTCCAGCGACAGCCGGCGTTGAGGTGATGACGTCAACCAGTCCAGCATACGAAAATTAAAAATAAGAAATAAAATAAATACACTATACCTAGTTCTAAATGTATATAAACATATTTATAAAATGGTAACATTCCGGGCAACGACTCATACGATTAAGGGAGATGCATTGAGGTAACCCGCGAAATTCAAATTTACTTACGTTTTTTGCAATTTCCAGGTCAGTGTCACGTTGTAAGTGGATTAAAATATAATTCGCGGCCGTAACTAATATGGCTTTACAGAATTATAATCATTAGAATCATCAATACAACTCCATAAGTTAGAATTGTCCTCAAATGTCATGATTTCATGAAATTGTCATTCAATAGGGTAATATGAACTTATAGAGATTTATTAATGATTTTTATGATTATAATTATATAAATTAATATTTGATACGGCCGCGAATCATATTTAGATCGACGTACAACCTGATACTGACTTGCAAATTGCAAAAAACGTAAGAAAATTTTAATTTCGCGGGCTACCTTGGCGCATCTAAAAGCCCTTAAATAATAATTTGTCCGCGCAGCTGTCATAAAACTATGTAAGATATATTTTACGATGCTGTGTTTCGATTTGTTGGCCATTTTCTATTTTGTTAAGTAGGTACTTGTTATACCATACTATATTTTAAATGAGTAACCGTGGAGTTTCTTGACGGTTCTTCTCCATACTTAGGAAACGACTATTTGCAACCGTGCACCTAGCTTCTGACGTTTCATAACTGCCCATGTAGGTTTATGTCAAATAAAATACTTTGAATTTGAATTGAGTTAAAATGGTGACATGGATCTAAGAAAACCGGCTAAGCACACGAAGGGTTTCCTACTACATGGCAAAAAACGCCGAAAAAAACACGTTTCTTGTATGGTCAAAACTGTTTTGTGTTCGACCCCTAACTCTGCAGCTATATCGTAACAACTAATATGCTTCACTTTTTCAAAAATGGCATCGGTTTTATTCGTAACAGGCCGACCAGAACGAGCTGCATCTTTGACATCAAATTCCCGGTCTGAAAACGCTTGAACCAACTTTGTGCCTACTCTTAGTACTGCATTAAGTCCATAAACGTCACTTTTTTATAGCGGCTTGTGTCGCATTTTTCCCTTTATTGTAATAAAACATCAAAATGTATCGAATTTATTCTTTAGATTCACTCATTTTCGCGGACAGAAAAACAATTGAAAACTGGCGGGAAATCGTTTTTACTTTTTATTATTCTTTTTTAAAATGTCATCTATTGAATAGTATCAAACCCAGCCAGATACAACAACAGTACAGCCAAAGAGATTTTACTACAACTTTATACCTATAAAATACGAAAAATCTTTTTCCCCGACCTATTATATTCTGCAGTGTCTAGAATCTAAACCTATTTTGGAAAGAACGTATGGGTTACACGATACATGCTAAATACTTATTTTAGAGCATTTGAAATGACGCAAATCGATAGTTATTTACTCGTTACTAAATTGTTTAGCTACAATGGATATTGATTGACTATGCAAGCTAAGTAAAAAAGTGTAAATAAATGTATCGGATGTTTCACACGCAAAGCGTCATAAAATTACCATAACATATCTTCAGGCCTGTAATCCTAGAAGGGTGAAGCCTCTGCCTGTAAATCCTGCAGGATTGTAGGTGTCGAAATGGCGACACGTGGGTGTACAATGGGTGCACCTCTGTACCCGTAGTACACCCAAATTTCACCAGTTATGAAAAAAGCATAAGCATACCATAATCAGCCTATAACGTTCCCACTGTTGGGACACAGGACTCCTCTCTGTGAGAGGGAGTGGGCTATAATCCACCACGCGGGCGCAGTGTGGGTTGGTAGATGTCACATGTCTTCGAATTTTTGATTCTAGGACATGCCGGTTTCCTCACGATGTTTTCCTTCACCGTTTTGAGAGCAGTGGTGATGAAATAATTTACACAAAGTAAAGGGCCTGCCTGGGGTCGGACCCACGACCTACAACTCGTAAGTTGGGGCCGTTACCAATGGGCCACCAATGCTTTGCTCTGAAAAAATTCTGTTAAAATGCCTTTTTGAAAAGAGTGAGCGATTGCGTAAGAATTAAACCTGACCAAGACCTGGTCAAAAACCGGTCGTTAAGTCTAATCGATGTCTAATTTCTTTAATAGATTTTCAACGTTATGGTTTCGAAATAAATTAGAAAATCTATTAAAGGAATTTGACAACGATACGGCTTAGCGACCGATTTTTGTCGCTGTCTAATGTCGAGACTGCAGGGGCTGGGTTTGTTTACACTTTCATCAAACAGACTTTAGTTGCGAAAATGATGGATGATGGTCAATATACTTACTGTATTGACAGGGGCTGATGTTCTGCAGACCTCTTGGAGGACACTTCTCTCCAGGGTAGTAGCATTTGTTGTCAGGGTTCACGTCGGCCCTCTCGAAGGTCGAAGATGGAGGCGTGTAGAGGCCTGCTTTGATACCTGGGGGAGAGAAAAGAGGTTTTAGTTGTAAGTTAGATAGGATTAATTGGTATCCTTGCGTCTTCCCATTTTATAAATTACTTTGATTAATTTTGAAAGTTGCCGTTTCTGAGAGTATACTCGTAATTTTGATACCCGCGGAGTCATTGCGTAACACACTAACAGTAGGAATGGCTTTAATTTTGATAGTTCAACAACATTCATTGCGTTATTTACGTTGCTGAGCAGACAAATTTTTCGAACTTATGAAGCAATACATTAGGAATAGGCTTCAAAATGATTCAGATTGTGATTGATAGTGTGTTACGCAATTAGGATGCTTGACCAATAATTTTGAATAGCTGTCAAAATGGTTGGTCTCGTAAGCGTGGAGTCCAGCGGGGTAATTACGTAACACACTAACAGTAGGAATGGGTTTCATTTTGACAGTTCGACAACATTCATTGTGTTATTTACGTTGTTGAGCAGACAAATTTTTCGAACTTATGAAGCAATGGATTAGCAATAGGCTTCGAAATGATTCAAATAGTGATAGATAGTGTGTTACGTAATTAAGGTGCTGGATTCTATCCTTGGGATGGAATGAGTGTTTTTTGGGTTTCTGTATTCAGAATTACTTAGTAGCAGTTGGTTATCGGAATTTGTGAATGAACGCCTTTGTACCTACAGTATTTTTATTACTTAAGCATAAAGTTATAATGATCAAATAAATTGGTTATTTCGGACAAAATCATCTTACTAAATGAGGGTCTATCTCTGCCCGACCCTTCGGAGAATACAGGATTGATGTTATTGTTTGTAAGATTCTACACTCGGACTACAATGTTGAGATTGTTTCTGAGTATAATGATGTTGGCAAAAGGGTTGTTGATGAATTAAGCCAAAAGGCAAACTCCGATCACTAGGCGGCCAAGATTGGTTTCACATTTCGTTCAAATTCAAACGATAGTAGATTGTTATACAAGGGGCTAAAATGACCCATTATTATACGAGGTAGTTTTACTCCCGAGCTAGTGAGGGAGTAAATAGAAACAATAGAAACGGATTTATAATGGGTATTTAGCGCCGTGTGTTACCCTCTAGTTTTCACTACGATTGCGAGAAAATAAACTAATCTAATACAATATTCAATAGTTTACTTTTTTATATTTCTTCTGTACCCGCAAAGCAATGCACGCATTCTACCGAAGAGTTCGCCGCTTTTAGTACCATTTGCAAAAATAAAATGTTCTTCTTTTTTATTAAAGAGTAATAAGTCTTTATTAATGATTATTCTACTTAAAAATAAAGACTTTTTCACTTTAGTAGGCGCGTTGTGAACAGACAAACATTAAAAAAGGAAATTTTTCCCCCTAGAGTAAAATATGCTATTTTATCCCCGCTCTGGTACCCTACAATGACAGAATTTTTGAGCTAGAGGAGTGTTTTGTTTATTTCACATAAACCTACATGGGCACTTATGAAACTTCAGAAGCTAGGCGTCAGTTTCCAATTGGTTGTTCATTGGGAGACTGATATATTTGGCGTTGAAAGATTTCAGGCCATTTCAAAAATGTTCTCTTACCATCTTTATAGACATCTTCTCTGTACTGAAGAGGCAGGATCCTGCAGAGATCCTTATCATACACGTGGACTATGTCAGACTTGGTCAGCGAGCGAGGTGGAAAGAACGAACCTTCGGATGCACTGGAATGAAGGAGAGAAATGGTTAATTAAACATTGACAAGTGATTTTAAATTGGTATTGGTTTTTGCTGTCAACCAATCACCATAATGTGCTTGTTACTGTCCCACTGCAGGACAGAGGCCTCTTCTTATAAAGAGAAGGAATAGGCATTAGGAATAAGCGTTAGGAACGAAGATTAGGAACGAAGATTAGGAACAAGCATTAGGAACAAGCATTGGGAACAAGCATTGGGAACAAGCATTAGGAACATGCATAAGGAACAAGCATTAGGAACAATCATAAGGAACTAGCATTAGGAACAAGCATTGGGAACAAGCATTAGGAACTAGCATTAGGAAGAAGCATTGGGAACAAGCATTAGGAACAATCATTAGGAACTAGCATTAGGAACAAGCATTAGGAACATGCATAAGGAACAAGCATTAGGAACAAGCATTAGGAACAGGCATTAGGAACAAGAATTAGGAGCAAGCATTAGGAACTAGCATTTGGAACACCCATTAGGAACAAGCATTAGGAACAAGCATTAGGTATAGGCATTAGGAATAAGCATTAGGAACAACCATTAGGAACAAGTATTAGGAACAACCATTAGGAACAAGCATTAGGTATAGGCATTAGGAACAAGCATTAGGAACAACCATTAGGAACAAGTATTAGAAACAAGCATTAGGAACGAGCATTAGGAACAAGCATTAGGAACAAGCTTTGATCACCACGTTTGATCACTGTGCTTAAACGATTTCAGATTCAGTCTGGGTTTCTTAACAATGTTTTTTGGAACGAAGTTCCTTTTCGCACGGTACGGACTTGGCGAATGCGGGCTAGGCGAAAAAAAGTGTAAGAATTTTTCGTCACGACCCTTTCTTTATTTGTTTGAACGCGCTAATCTCAGGAACTTCCGGTTGGAATTGAAAAAAACTTTTTGTGTTGGATAGTCCATTTATCGCGGAAGGTTTTAGGTTATATAAAATCACGCTACGACCAATAGGAGCGGAGCATAAATGAACAATGTTCCAAAAACGGAAAAAAATTATTCCTTTTGAGAGCTTCCGTTGCGTACGCTGCGTAAACGGTTAAAGTTACGCAAAAGTCATGTATGACGGAATTGTTTCCCTTTAAAAGTTCTAAAAAAAGTCCACGACAGCATATATCTATCTTTTAAGGTTGACTCAATATAACCCTTTTTATTGTAATTAAATTTGTTCTATGGATGTTCTAAATATACTACGAACGGAACTTTTTTTCATCATAAGGAAGTAGTGTCTTAGTTAACTTAAAAACAGTGGAGAAGTGTTGTTGGGACATCCAATGAGGGCTATCGAGCTTGAGTTCGCCGCTAGAGGCGCTAGTGTAGAGTAAGGTCTCTAGATGTCAATATATCGACGGGTAAAAGGCAAAAGGGGTCAACCACCACGGGTAATAATGGTCAGGAGAACAAAAACAAAGTTTAAAAAAATTGTATCTCTTTATTGCTTTATTGAATCACATCACAATCTTTAGAAAAGTTAACCAAAATACAATGTTCTTTAATAATTTTACATCAATGTAAGTCTAAGATCAATAGTTTCAAAGATAGATGTCGTTTGACCCCAGGTTTTTACCATGTTTATCGCATTTGCGAGGGGTCAAGTAACAATATTTAATGTTGGGATATTTAGATTTTGGCTTAAGCTACAATATGTTAATAAAGTAATATTTTAAGTTTGGCACAACAGGTCATAGTGTTATACATTTATAAACTAAAACAGTACAAAAAACAAAACTGAGATCCAGTAACGGCTCGACGAATACAAAAAAAGCAGCAGTTACCATACTCTAAGTAGCACCTCTGAGTATATTTGAGTAAATTTACCACAATAATTTGGTAATTAACTCTTTCTACAATAACACATCGAAAATATACTCACTAACGTCGATCACTTCCATGTAGACTCACTCTGGTCTCATCAGTGAAAACTACACTATCCCACTACTCTAACGTCCAATCCCTATGCTCTCGAGCAAATTCAAGTCGTGCTCGATGGTGGGTTACCGTTAATGCTGGGCCTGTTGCTCTCTTTGGAGTCTGGTTCCGTTCAGCAAGTCTCCTTCTGACGGTATTTGAGCTTATGACCACTTGGCGTTCGTCACGCAGACTTTGTTGGACTTGTACTGCGTTGAGGCGGCGATTTCGCAGAACATTAGGTTGGATGTAACGAACATCTGCTGCTGATGTAGTCCTAGGTCTGCCCGTACCTGGACGGCGATCGAATGCTCCAATCTCTAGGTATCGTCTGTAATCTCATTGTACCGAAGATCTGCTGATTCGAAGACCTTACGTTGCGCAACGCCTGTTTGAAGTAAAACTACAGCTTGAGCTGCTTCCTTAGGTGTCGTATCCATTATTGACCGAAAAAGTAGCAAAACTACACGTTTCTGAGCAAACAATGGACAAAAACTAAAGAAATTATAAGAAATATCAGACTACCCTCATTGTAGAAAAAAAGAATTATAATGGCGAACTCTAGTCAAATCAGAGCAAATCGTTAGCATTGTATTTGTTCCTTGATTACAATGTGAGATGACGGTACTTTAGAATAAATTTATGATCATTTTAGTTAGCATGAAACTCACTTTCTGTACGTATAACTTTGATAGTTGTAAGTTTTATATTTTTTGAGAAAATCAATTCAGAGCTCCAAGGCTGCGGGTGGCCCAGTTTATTTGCTATAGAGTGTCTATGGATGACATTACAGGTATATGGCGGCATGGAATAATGGACGGTAACATTTATATATCCTAAAACTAGTTCAAGGACATTTACCTCTATTTATAGACTTTTCATATCACGGGGATAACCTACTTTGGGTGAGGCTACGTTTTCTCTAAATTGTAGTTGAGAATTTGAAAGTATTTGTCTGTTTATCTCATGAAGTCTTTGGTTTTTTCTGTGATCAATTAGTTGGTTTCGTAAGAAAATTTATATGAGATAGATTTAGCTTTACCCGTGACCCCATCCGATTGGTAGATGGAAAACGAACCCTTATTGAGTTCATTACATCGATCGCTTTTAACGTTCTGCATCGTTCTCATATGCATAATTTCAACATGAATGATGTAACCAATATTTTGTAACCATATTTTGATTTAAAAGAGTGTCCATAGAGTTTCTTGCCCGTTCTTCTCCATGGGTACCTACTACGCTTTGGAATGGGCAACTAGCTTCATCTTTCTGACTGACCGACCCCTTGACAATTAAAAAGTGCTTGTAACTGGTTTATTTGAAATAAATGCTTTGAATTTGAGTTTGGTCATACATAATAATTTTTTACTTTACCAACACTACCAACCAACACCGCTCCTCAGGTGGTATCGGTCAACTATCCACTTATCAACCAGATTTCGGGAGCTGCATAGTTTCGCAGCAACCTCTGAACAATGACATCTGCTTTATATGAAACTGCGTATAAAGGAGAGGTCGATACGTAGACATAACAATCTATGTACCAAAAGTAAAAATATTTAATTTTTTTGCAATAGTGTTAAGTGACAAAATATTACTAAAAAAATCAAATTAATATGGGTATAACCGACAAAATAGATTTTAATATATTTTTTTAAATTGTGCCAAATGACAAGTTGATACCAAAACATAATATGCAAAATGGTCCTTCATCCAAACAAGGTAAAGTGGGTGTCGGTTGAGCACTTTTGGTAAGTATCGATTTTGCAATTCAGTACAAATAAATCTTTGGTGCAAGTGACTTTTTTTCATGCTAGAGAAACGAAACCTAGACCATTCGAAACAGAAAAAATAGTGGAGTTGGGGTCAATAAAAAATTTAAGATCGCAAAAAGTGGCGCTTGACCCCTTTTGCTTTTTTACCGTCGATATGTACTGAACGTTCACTGTTTGCGGGATTTTTTATCACGGATTTTAACGAATGATTCATAATAGCTGTAATAGTTGTGCCATTCTTGATTAATTATGGCTTATGATTTTAAATACAAAGGTAGGATCTAATTTGGTAGCACTTGAAGGAAGAACAAGATTTGTCTGCTTCATGCTTGCCAATTTTAGGAACATTATAATCAAAATATTCTTTTGAAGATTTAAAATGTAATAAAATAAACATACTATGAATATAAGGGTCCTTAAACATATCCAAAACATCAAATAAAAGCACTGCAACAGGACCTTACTCGATAGTGGCGCCAACTGGTGAGCACAAAAACGATAGTCCCCATTGGAATGAAGTTCTTTTCGCTTTTGACACTTGGCGAATGAGGTAGCAAAAGTTTCGTGACGGTCAAAATTTTATACTTTTTTCGTGTTATTCCGGTCGGATCCCGTGATCTGATCCCCTGCTGGTTATTATTATGTTGTAATTCCTGTTTGATCCACCATTAAACTAGGTAATGACAATGTTTGTAGTCGACCAGACAGGAATTTACAACAACCGGAATGCCGGTCTGATCCCCTTACTCTTTTTGACAGGTAAGTACAGTCGAGAGAAAAACTGTTGTTCATTTAAATAATATTTGTTTATATTCAAACTCATTATCAAAGCATTTATTTCAAATAAACCAATTACAGGCACTTAGAATTGTCAAGGGGTCGGTCAGACAGAAAGATGAAGCTAGTTGCCCATTCCAAAGCGTAGTAAATACCTATGGAGAAGAACGGGCAAGAAACTCCACGGACACTCTCTTAAATCAACATATAGTTACATAACAATTTGGTAACATCATTCATATTGAAATTATATATATGTGAGAACGATGTAAAAAAACGTGCACGTTAAAAGCGTCCGTAATAGACAAGACAAAAACAAACAAAAAAAGAATAATTCAGAAATTATTTGTTTGAGGGCTGATTTTTCAATCGCCAGATTTTTTTTATCTGAAGAATAAAAATGGCGGTTTGACATATTTTCTATACAAAAACTTTCACACTGTAATTTTAATTTCTCAAATAAAACTTATCTGGCGATTGAGAAATCAGCCTTAAGTGTTTAAAATCATCTTCATCATCAGTGTCCTAGCTCTCATTCGCCAAGTGTGCAGAATTAACGTTCGATAAAGAACTTGGTTACAAAAATATAAATGACATTGGAACATTATTTGGATTTAAGGTATTAAACCTCGATCCAAATACATAAAATAACTTAATAAAAAATAAGTACCCACGACATTGACCTACTTCAACCATATTGACGGAAATAGGATATTTTTTAGCAAGGATAAGGATAAATAATTCTTAGTGTTATTATAATAATATTATTTGTTTATCCAATATAACGCCATATATCCGTTTTTAACATTTGGCCTTAAAAGCTCACTTACACGATACGAGTTTCTCGCCAGTCGAGAGGCGGTCGCTAAGCTATTTTCGCATTCATGAGTTTATGTTATATGGTTCAAGACTGGTCAAGTGGTCAGGCGATTTTCTCGAACTTATATGAATAGTATTTTTTCAACTGAGCTGCGGTAAGCTTCCAGTCTAACCAGATGCAGATGAATACCAGTATTTTACATCGAGCGACTGCCTATCTGACCTCCACAACCCAGTTACTGGGTAACACAATACCCCTTGGTAAGACTGGTTGTCAATCGGGCTTCAGACTACCCGTAACGACTGTCAAAGATCTATGAATGACAGCCAGGATCAACGGCTTAACACTTTTATCGTTTATCGTCTCATAATCGTCTATGATCATCATTCTCCTGCCGTGATTCGAATGTATTTGGGGTCGGAGTAACGTGTATTCATCTTCGATTACTGACAAATGCGTGCACTGACTGGACAGGTCCACTCAATATGTGTGGTCCTTTCCTCAAAAGACCATTTAGACCATCTAGATGGTCTTCACATGATTTGACCAAGATTAGGTCTGGACTTTAAAAGAGACTGTGACCTCTGAGTTTGTTTCGGCCTTATAATATAAAAAATTATCAACTGTCCGATACAAAACTTCAATACCTACTCGACTCATATGTATGGAACGGCAGATTTTTTTTCGCGGTTACGGTCTTGGTCCCATGGAGCAAGAAAGAAAGAAAGAAAAATAGTTTATTCTGCACAAACAAAACGCACCTTACAAATGAACGACATTAATTTAATAGACACAAAATAGCCAAAAGCCTCGCATTCAAGCTATAAAAGTTTGTTTGTTGCTTTTTTGTTTTGTGTTTTTGTTGTTTTGTTTGTTGTTTTAGTTTGTAAAGTTTTTCAATTTGATGGTCTGTACCACACCTTTAAATTTGACCACACCTTTCTGGTACACCTCTGCCTAATCCTTTTGGGATTAAAGGCTCGATGTTATGTTATGTAATCTGAGTTCATGTAAATAAGCCTGAATACATGTTCAACTTAAGGCTGTATTTACTATTGTAGGTTGTAAGAACAACTTATGTTTGCAGAACAAATATTATGAACTAATTTATTCTAAGGACTATTGTATAGTTTATTTAAAGAAAACGCACGTAGGAGTATTAGAACGCGAGAGGTCGACGGCGCGTTGAGTTCCACGCGCGCCTCAAAGAGATGTCAGCGGCAATTGACGGTGTCCGATAGGGCCGATGCCTGCCGGGGCTGCGGATTGTTCGAAAGAGTTACATGAGCCTGGCGCACAGGCAACTGAAGGAACACGGGTGGGCACAGTAAGAGTGTGACACGTCCGCCCGTTCTGCCCAGAGCGGCAGAAGTAATTTGATGAATACCCACACCAAAAAAAAAAATGTAGTATTAGAATATTAGGGCGGAGGAAAATATTGTACATATGAAGCGCTATTCTGTACAATATCACCGTGAATGCTTAAGTGAAGTAAGCCGTCATTCCACTTCCAGACACTTTTGACAGCTCTAAATGAATGAAACCACTTGAATGACCACACATTCTGCTAAGAATGAATGACACCACGATGTGACAGTTGTTTACGAGGTAAAAATAATTTAGGAATCAGTCGTTGGTTGATTTAATTATACATCAGAATCAATATAATATGGGATAAATAATTTGAATTCGATTTTTAGAGAGAAAAACTTAAAATATGCTACCAAATAGATATATTCTGTGTTAAATGGGCTCTAACGAATTAAAAGTTCGATTGCAATCGTAACTCCCGATGTGTTTTTACCTGTCCGAAAAAGTTAATTAATCGGGTGTAGGGTTCACTCCGAAGTATCAAACTACTTTCGGACGGTCCCGTATCTTCGTTGACGGACTCAGAGAGTAGGCCCCCTAGCTTACTACACCTAAGTTTTCACGATGATATTTTAGAGAAAAACACTACAATAGGTACAATATTTTCCTGCATTAGAACTTATAAATAATATCTGCATCAGGTTAGACTGGAAGCTGACCCCAACATAGGCACATTACTTGCAGAACTGATAGCTTTATCTTTCTGACTGACCTCAAACTCAAACTCAAACTCAAAGCATTTATTTCAATTAAACCATTTACAGGCACTTTTGAATTGTCAAAGAGTCGGTCAGTTAGTCAGAAAGTTGAAGCTAGTTGCCCATTCCAAAACGTAGATCTCTATGGAGAAGAAGAAGACCGAGCCCTTGACAATTCAAAAGTGCCTGTAATTGGTTTATTTGAAATAAATGCTTTGAGTTTGAGTTTAAGTTTGATCGTCGATGAGGCCTAAAAGTTTAAGAGTGACGACTTCAAGTTTTCTCAAGGAAATAAATCGTTCGAAAGATTCCCGGTAAGTGACTAATTTCTTGACAAGATTTATTTTAAAATGTTTGCGCATCATTATTGATTTCCATCGGTGTTAAAAAGGAAAATAACTTGGCCTTGTGACGACGTAGAGTAATATTTGTTTGGCATTATCGTGCTCAGTTATATTTTTATTTATTACCAGCTGCGCCCAGCGGTTTCACCCGCATAAATCTTGAGCTCTTAAATTTTCTAATTTTCTGCGCAACAATCTTACTCTTTTTTCCGTAAGAGCCTTCTACAAAGAATTAGATTTTTTTTTTAAATGAGAGAAATCAGTAAAGTCTTTCTCAAGTTATGACGTGACCAAGGGAAATAGGGATTCATTTTTATGTATATAGAGAAGGGAAATAGGGATTCATTTATATGTATGTAGACAAGGGAAATAGGTATTCATTTATATGTATGTAGACAAGGGAAATAGGGATTCATTTTTATGTATATAGACAAGGGAAATAGGGATTCATTTATATGTTTGTAGACAAGGGAAACAGGGATTCATTTTTATGTGTATAGACAAGGAAAATTGGGATTCATTTTTGTATCTATATACAAGGGAAATATGGATTCATTTTTATATATATAGACAAGGAAAATAGGGGTTTTTTTTTTTAGGTTGGGGCGACTTTGTTCGCTTGGAAGTTGTAACACACCACAATTTATTAAAATAACAGACATATTTCCTGCCCGCGCTATTACTTCGTTTTCGCTTAGCGTTCCTTCTGACTTTTTTCTTTTTGGTCGGCTCTTAAGTGTGAATGCGTGATGTTTTATAACCTTCCTCAAGAATTGGGCTATCGAATCCAAAAATATTGTGAAAATCTGACTGGTAGTTCCAGGAATTAGTGCGTTCAAACAAAAAAACAACATTTTCAGCTTTATTATAGAATAGAATACTCTTTATTATGTACATCATAAAAATTACAGATATAAATGTAGACATTTTACACAGGGTGACACAATGGGCGGTCTTATCGCTAAAAGCGATCTTTTACAGACAACCTTTGGAAGGATTAAAAGGAGAAGGAGCGACAATACTGCAGGTAGTCAGTGGTGTACCATTTACATATACAACAAATACATACATACATAAAACATATACTTATCTGCATATAATATATACAATAATAAACATGAAACAAGAGCGAGGAAACTAAATGTAATGATGATGTTTAAGCCTTAAGGAGAGAGGAAGTGTTTTTTACCATATATTAGTATAGATTGTGTATTGATGTCAAAAGGTCTTCTAAACGGGAAAAAGGTACCAAATTGAGAAAAAAAATTGATTTAAAGGCAATCAATAAACACTTAATTAATTTCGTACCATTCACCTAAAAATATATTTAATTTAAGGTTTAAGACATTTAGTTCTCATAAAGAATACAATTCACTTAATATGAGAAATACAAGGTAATCTTAAAACTAAATATAAGAATTACTTATGAAGAAGGTAGGTACTCGTAAATAAATAAGTTATTTAGTAGACAAACAGTTTTACAGTGTTGTGGGTAAAAGGAAAAAAAAGTGAGTGTACTATTACATATCAATTCTTGAAGGCAAGTCGATAGCAATTACTCATTGAACTATTTATATGTACTCGTACTGTAATGTTTCGAAAATACAGAGCAGGTATTATAATTATCTTTGTACTTAGCAAATTAGTAAATTATGTAATAACAATTGATACAGATGCAAATTAAATGAGGTGTGGTGGGTTAAATTTAAAACCTAGAGAAATCTTTTAAGATGTGGTGTTTTATGGTTTTTTTTATATAAAGTAAAGGACTGTATCTCTTTAATATCATTGGGTAATTTATTAAACAACTCTGCTCCTTCGTATAGTATATTTTTTCTTCCGTAATTAGTTCGTGGTGGTCTTAAGCAAATGTTGTTTTTTCGTCTAGTGCTACGTTTTTGTGTTTGCCCTTTTTTTGTAAATGTTATTTTAGAGTGTATATTTTTATTTAATAGCTTATGTACTAATATGCACGTGTTATATTTATATATCTGTGATAGTGTCATCAATTTTGTTTCTTTATAAATTTTTTCTGTCGGAGTTAGGTAGTGGTAATGGAATAAGAGTTTTATTATTTTGTTTTGACATGTTTCAATTTGCTTTAAGTGTGTTTTAGCTGCAGTGCCCCACACCTCGATAAGGTATTCTAGATGAGGTTTTACCATAGAGTTGTAAATGATATACCTAACAGATGTCGGCAAACAGCGGACGATCCCTCGAAGTGCGCCCATGACAGAAGATAGTCTAGCTCTTAGTTTATCTAGGTGTGTCTGCCAAGTCAGATGTTTATCTAGGTGGAGACCAAGATACTTCTCTGAAGAAACTTGGGTTATAGGTTCGTTATTTATATGTAGGTTTGAGATGTTTGTGACTTTTTTGTTCCTAGCACTAAAAATAATATAATTGGTTTTAGAGGTAATAACAGTGAGCAAATTGTCTTGGAACCATCTGGAGAGAGTGTCTAAGTCTTTTTGTGCTCGTTCGATGACCTCTTCGATATTGTTTCCAAATAAAAATAGGCTTGTGTCATCAGCATAAAGTTTTATGTCGCCCGCCAGATTTAGGTTATGTATGTCATTCACGTATAATATGAACAGCAGGGGACCGAGAATGGACCCCTGCGGTACGCCGTAGGTTAATGTTTCGCAATTACTTTGCATATCACCAATCCGTACAATTTGTTGTCTATTAGAGAGATAAGACCGGAACAGGTCATGGGCAGTATCCCTGATGCCGATTTCATGCAGTTTTTGCAGAAGGAGATTAAGGTATTTTAAAGGATGATAATATAGTAATTCATTTCGATTCAAAAATATAAATCAGAAAATAAACATGCACTTATATTTCGAAGGTCATTTGATGATTTCCCAACCAAAAACAAAAAAAAAGCCCTTGTCCTACCGAAGGTGCAATATAAACAACGTCCCGACATCAATCGTCGGGCAGTTGCCCACCAGACACGACATCCGTCTGGTCGGAGGATCCTCCCTTTTCTATAGAGTATGAGTGAACTTTACACTTTTCGTAAAGTTTTCCTTATACTTCTATACAACTCTTTGTATGTACTTAAAACTTTAATATCACGAAAATAATCCAAGTAAAATTTAAACGCAACATGGCCATTTGTGGGTTGGATCCTTTTCGTTTAACTACGTCCAAACTCAAAGCATTTATTTCAAATAAACCAATTACAGGCACTTTTGAATTGTCAAGGGGTCAAGTCAGTCAGAAAGACGAAGCTAGTTGCCCATTCCAAAGCGTAGTAGGTACCTATGGAGAAGAACGAGCACTCTTTTAAATCAAAATATGGTTACAAAATATTGGTTACATCATTCATGTTGAAATTATGCATATGAGAACGATGCAGAACGTTAAACGCGTCCGTAATAAAGAGACAAAAACAATTCAAATATTAAATTAAATTAAAATAACCCGTGCCAGCTAAGAGATGACCAGTCCCTACTGACGGCGCCCGTTCATGAACATGACGTATGGATCCAATTTATGACGTGAATAAATAATAAGAGGTACTTGTTTTATTATTTGTAACATAATTGTTATTTTATCACCTTTACAAGAGACATAAAAGATAAGGAAAATGTCTTGTTAATATCTCAACTGACTACCACCGGTTTTTATAGCAAATAAATTATTATACTATTTGTATTATTGCTACTGTTTTATGTAATTGGTTATTCAGTTAATTATAAATAAACTACTTGTAATAATATTCTTTATGAGAAATTAATGATTTTGTGCCATCATTGTTTATTTATTTATTTTATTACTTACTAGCTTTTGCCCGTGGCTTCGCTCGCGTTAATTTAGACTTTTACTATCAATTCGGGTTATAATTCAATCATGATCGGAAGACATGTGGCGCCATCTATTATCATAAGAAAGTTATTGTTGTTTTCCTCGGGAACAGTACTTTTTTTCGGGATGAAAGGTACCCTATGTCCGTTTCTGTACACCTGATAACGTATATGCAAAATTTCAGGATGATCGGTTCAGTGGTTTAGGCGTGAAAAGGTAACAAACTAACAAACTTACTTTCGCATTTATAATATTAGTTAGGATGTACACAGAGCAAAATAGATACAGATACGGCATATTAGTATTGAGTACAAAGGTACTGCTTATTTCTTAAGAAATTTCTTCCAGCAGACCTGCGAAAGGAGAAATGAAGAAGAAATGTAGACAATAGGGTGTGAGAACAAGAAGATAAGAATTTGGTTTTCTGACGTCTTAAACCTGACTATAATAAATAAAATATAATATATTGGTAATTTTATTACAAATGAACTTTTACAACAATGATAACTGAATTAACAGCAACCGCAACCGAAACCGCAACCGGCGTGCGTGTATGACCAGATGTATGAACGTAAACGAGGCAAAAGGAGTATGTAAGGATCGTAGTAGGTGGCGTTCTGTAGTTATGTATGAGTTATGTATGTTCTGAGTTTATGTATGTATGTGCCTAGGTACCTACACCCATATTTCACCAGTTAGATTTAATTCCCATATTATTATAATAGGGGACGAGCCTATTGCCATCATGGTATAATAATATACTTCGCCAGGTATAGCATTCCGAGACACAGTGGTCACGTGGGTGACACAAGCCTACGTCATCACCGCTGTGTTACCAGTAGTATGTAATAATAACTCCCCAACCGCCTTTATTACCTGTGCGAATCCGACATAACAATGAGGTTTTAACTAACAATTACGTTGGTATATGTTTAAATTGAATTGTTTCATTTGATTAGAAAAACGAAACGACAATTTAAATGCTAAAAATATATTTTTTTACAGAATGGTGACTGAAAATGTTTCCATAATTCGTGTTATGTTGCAATAAAGTGGTAACTGGATAGTGACGTAAGCATGTGTCACTCCCGGAATGCGAGACCTTGTTTTTTTAGACCATGATTGCCATCAACCGGGCACAAATCTTGATGTAAAAACCCAATAACACTTTGCCCGACCTGGGAATCGAACCCGGGAACTCATGCTTAGCAGTAGCACTTGCCACCAAGTGATTCCATCTGAGATTATATTATCATCCAAAGGTTGTCTGTAAAAGATTGCTTTCAGCGATAAGACCGCCCATTGTGTCACCCTGTGTAAAATTTCTACATTTATATCTGTAATTTTTATGGTGTACATAATAAAGAGTATTCTATTCTATTCTATTACCCATGCTTGACAAACACGGCGAAATGTGGGTATAATATTAGGTACATCCCAATTTACCTCTTAAAGACTCCTACAAACAGGCGCGACACGCGACACGAATTGCACGCGACATAAAGGCACCGCTCGTCGCGCGACACGCTGTGCCTTTGAGCCGCGTCGCGTGTCGCGCCTGTTTGAAGAAGCCTTTATGGAATACAGGTGTTATATTCCGGAAATTAAAAGTATAAGTCATGTCAATATTTTTTTATAATGCCGCTTTTAATTGATTTAATTGGCCTTATTATATGTTGTTATACCTTAATAATTATGTCAAAATGAATTATCTTCCACATAAATGTTGATTAATACATTTAATACTGTGGCGATTAGAGTCTCGAGATTTTTGCGTTTTATACAAAACTAGCATCTGCCCGCGACATCGTCCGCGTGAAATTTCTTGTTCCCCCGACCCACCGCGTCGCGTCGCATCGCCCGCCGCGTTATTAGTTCGTTTTCGCTTAGCGGTCTTTCTGTCTTTTTTTTTAATTTTTGCTCAGCTCTTAATGGTCGGATTGTGGTGTTTATTAGACTATAACATTCCTGAAGAATGGGGCTATCAAATGCAAAAATATTTTTTCAAATCCGACTGGTAGTTCCAAAGATTAGCGCGTGCAAACAAACAAACTCTTCAGCTGTATTATGTTATAGTATAAGTAAATAGATAATACTGTTTAATTAACTAAAATCTTATGTATGTTTTTGTTTATAAGTAAAATTATTGGATGGCAAACTCAAACCGTTTATTTTAATTGAAGGATTTTTTACAAAAACAGCAGAACTCGCATGTTCATCATTTTTTGTTTTGTGCATCTCTATAATCTATAGGTCAAGAGCATTCGTTTGCTATATTTAACATTTTACAAAAACAACACTAAAGCATAGCCGAAAATACCGCGATTAAAAAAAAACACGTGTCTTGTAAGACACGTGTTTTCTTGTAAGAAATTTTGCAAAAACGGAACAACTCTATAGAAGTAAAGATGTTTTAGTAAAAAAAAAATACATTGACACTTGCCAAAAATGGCGGAAAATGTTCTTAGCCTATAGCGCAATAATATTAGTATTTTGAAGAGAAAAAAGAAGGAGAAGAAAGAAGATGTTGTGAAAACAAAAAAGTTAAGGGATTGGAGCACCATAACCATAAAAAACAGTTGATACCTGCAAGAAAAGTGGGCTCAAACGGCAAGTCAGTAAATCCGTCAGGCATTCATATTCTAGATCAATATTATCATTCGTTATCCTACTATCCTACTATAATAATATTATAAATGTGAAAGTGTGGATGTTTGGATGTTTGTTACTCAATCACGCTAAAACGGCTGAACGGATTTGAATAAAATTTGGCACATGGGTAGACTATGACCTGAATTAGGACATAGGATACTTTTTATCCCGTTATTCCCACGGGATCGAGATTTCTGCGGGTGAAACCATGGGGCGCAGCTAGTACCCTAATAAAATGTTCTCGTTGTGATATTTCTGCTTTGTTTTGTTGTGTTATTTTGTGAGGGCTTGACCAAATCTTTCACCACCAACTGTATTTCGGTCGATTTCTGGGACAATGTATACAGTTTTCTCACTATCGGGTTACCTACTCCAATCGCAGATAATAATCATTTATCACTCAAAGGTTAGAAAAGTTTTTTGGAATTACATAGAGTTGTTAATGATAAATGATTTTATTTCTGTAAGTAGGTTTGTACAAACACTTTTACACGTCAATCATATTTTAAAACTAGATGAGGTCGGCGTTTCCTATCTGACTACTCTGAGAAGAAAGGCCGAAACAAACTCAGAGGTCACAGTCTCTTTTAAAGTCCAGACATAATCTTGGTCAGATCATGTAAAGACCATATAGATTTGAGTCTGAAATGGTCTTTTGAGGAGAAACCACACAGAATGAGTGGACCTGTCCTGTCCGTGCACGCATTTGTCAGTAATCGTGCAACTCAACTCAAAACTTAAGGAGCTCAACGATTAATCTACTACTAGTTATGATAATATAGTAATTTTACTTACCGAATGTCGTTGCAAGGCTTGTCATCCCAATGAGGTAGATGGTCCAATCCATTGATCCTGTCCATGTAGCCAAATCTGTCCATTTGCTTTTGTCCAGTGTACATTGTTGATACTTCGTCCAATGTACCGTTTCTCTGTGAATAAATAGATTATTGAATAAAAAAAATAACCAGCCGATAATATTCCCACTGCTGGGGACACAGGCCTCGTCGCTGTGAGAGGGAGTGGCCGTAATCCACCACGCGGGCCCAGTGCGGGTTGGTAGATGTCACAGGTCTTCCGAATTTTTGGTTCTAAGTTATTCCAGTTTCCTCGCAACAGCTTACCAATGCGCGGAATTGTTTAATTTCGTCAACAACAAGTCCGTTTCGCGCTATAATTATTATGTCTCGTCAAATATCAGTGAGGGCTATCGCGCTTGAGTTCGCCGCTAGAGGCGCTAGTGTAGAGTAAGTTATCTAGATGTCAAAATATGTACTGAACGTTCACTGTTTGCGGGATTTTTTATCACGGATTTTAACGAATAATTCATAATAGCTGTACTTAATGGTTGTGCCATTCTTGATTAAATATGGCTTATGATTTTAAGTAAAAAGTTCCGATCTAATTTGGTAGCACTTGAAGGAAGAATAAGATTTGTCTGCTTCATGCTTGCCTATTTTAGGAACATTATAATCTAAATATTCATTTGAAGTTTTAAAATGTAATAAAATAAACATACTATTAATATAAGGGTACTTAAACTTATCCAAAACATCAGATAAAAGTACTGCAACAGGACCTTACTCTACAGTGGCTCCAACTGGTGAGCACAAAAACGATAGCCCCATTGAGTTTTTTGTGTCTATATAGAGCTACTCTTAAAAACAAATTAATTTCATGCGTAGGTAAATATCAGTAAACTAAGCAAGTATGTAAGGATCGTAGCAGGTTGCCTTCTGTAGTTTCTGCCTAGCCCCACGAGAAGAAGGCTTGAGTTTATGTATGTATGTATATATATTTCAGTCAAAAACAAATGAATGTCTCGGTCTCATTATAAACAAATGACTTAACAGGTACTTAAAATTAAAAAAAACCTCCGACACAAAAAAGAGCTGACGACCTTGAAACAGCTGAACCGATTTTGATAAAACATGTCTAAGAACTACCGCTACAAAACCTGCTTTCAAATTTAAAAAACCGCATACAAATCGGTTAACCTGTTTAAGAGCTATGGTGCCACAGACAAACACCGGTGAAACTTATAACACCCCTCTGTTTGAGTCGGGTGTTAAAAAATTAGTTTCTATGTACAGACATGGTATAGACATTTTATACAAGAATGATTCGAATTTACGACTAATTTGGGTGATAGCCAATTTGCTAAGCAATATTTTCCCTGACTTTACCACTCTTCCAAGATTCCATTGGTAAAAGCTTTTCCAGCCTTTCACCAAGTGTAATGTAGTTAAATTAGTTATTGGATTCGATACCATATCAAGACATTTTTAAACGACATCTCATTTGTTGAAATTGGTTCAGTAATAGCTGTGCGAGGTAACAAATTAGGTGTGCACTTATTCAAGTTGGCATTCGGCGCCCTCTACACAGAAGAGACGTAAGACCCGCACCCTAATTACGTAACACACTATCTATCACAATCTGAATCATTTTGAAGCCTATTGCTAATCCATACTTCATGTGGTCGAAAAATTTGTCCGCTCAACAACGTAAATAACGCAATGAATGTTGTTGAACTGTTGAAATTAAACTCATTCCTACTGTTAGTGTGTTACGTAATTACCCCGCTGGATGGGCTGCAGACGCGACGTCCTTCTCACTTATCTTCAATATCCTTCGTACAAAATATATCAACGCGATCTGACACAAAACATATAGAAAGGACAAGACGCAGGCGCGTTGCTTTTCTGTCTGCATACTATTTTCGCGTCTGCGTCCTGTCCTCGTCTCAAGTCTCTTCAGTGTGGCCGGGCAGAAAAATCGAATAAATGTACTCAGATCATGAATGAACTAAAAAAAATGTCGGACCGAACTCCGCTAAGACAAAACTGAGTCCTGCACACTAATTACGTAACACACTATCTATTACAATCTGAATCATGTTGAAGCCCATTGCTTCACATATTCGAAAAAATTGTCTGCTCAACAACGTACATAACGGAATGAATGTTGTTAAACTGTCAAAATGAAACCCATTCCTACTGTTAGTGTGCTACGTAAATACCGTCGGCCGAATAATGTGTGTTTGTGTGCGTATAGCGGCCTGTACGTACAGCGAGCTGGCCGACTTGAGTGACACAGTTTTTTGTTAGCAAGAATCTGTTTGACTTTTTTTTTCGTCCATGACTTAGATATCTACATCATCATCAGCCTGTATTCGCCCACTGCTGGACGTAGGCCTCTCCTAGCGAACGCCACTGAGCCCGGTCTTCGGCTCTCCTCATCCAGTCTCTGCCAGCCGCCTTTCGCAAGTCGTCACTCCTCCTGGCCGGCGCGTCCCACACTACGTTTGCCTAAACGCGGTCTCCACTCTAGAACTCGTTTTCCCCAAAGATTGTCGGTTCTGCGAGAGATGTGACCAGCCCATTGCCACTTCAGCTTGCTTAGTCTTTACTTACATAGACTTAGATATAATGTTCGGGAAAAAAGCCGTTTGGCTCAGCTACTGTCGAATTGTGCCGAGCCGACCCGACCAGAAAATGATTTAGCGAGGGTATATGCCGATCGGAGTTTGCCGATTGACATGCCAACCGCATGATCATGCTGTCCCGAACAAGTGTAGCACACCTTCTTTTTTTTGGTTTTGTATCATCACATAACTTCTCCCGCTCTGGGCGGAGCAGGAGTGTCAAACTCTTACTGACTAAAACCCACCCGTGTTCCTTCAGTTGCCTGTGGCCACGGTAACCCTTTCGGACAAACCCGCGACCCCGGCAGTAAGTGTAGAACCACTAACATTTTCGTTCTGGTTTTGTCAAAGTCAAACATTACGATTGTGGTGTGAAAATAACTTTGTAATACTTACAGCTAGAAGTAATCCCATTTGACTGTTAGGTCTCTTTCCTTTTGGGTAGAAATAGTGAGCCAATGTCACCAGTGGGTCGTTGTATCTGAGAAAATAATATTAAAGAGTTAATAGATGGTATTACAAGTACGGGGGAAAAAGATACTGCAATCGATGGAGCTACAGAATTGGATAATTTTAGCAGTCATGATTTGGATGGCTGCACGACATCATCCTACTGGTTTTATTACAAAATTGGGCCTTTGACCTTCGATATCTCCCTAGCCGTTATCTGGCATGTGCCATGCATGACAGATAATAACAAAACTTTTCTGTTAAAAGAAATACAAAGCCTACGGTAGCGGCATCTATATCGCCACATGCGAGCTACGCGTCACATTGACGTCACGCAAAATCCTGCATCGCGCAAGCAAAGTTTACCGCCCAACTAGCATCTTTGCAACGTCCCGACATCAAACGTCGGGCGGTAGGCCACCAGACACAACATCCGTGTGGTCGGAGGATCCGCCCTGCTCTATAGAGGATGAGTGAACCTTACACCCTGTTCCTCATACCTCTATACTACTACCTAAATCCTACTATGAAAAGCTATTAATTTCAAACGTGTGATTGTTGGTTTGTCCTTCATTCACGAAGCAGCGGTCAACAGAGTCACAGAGCGACATGATTACCTGTATTTAGATAGTATTGTGTGTGAAATGGCAATTTTTCATTTCATCCCGGATAAAATGAACAGTTCCTGTGGCAAAGACCACGGAAGTGAAGCAGCAGGGTTAAAGCTAATTAATAATAAACTGTCTTACCCAAAAACGAGTTCTTCAGCAGTAACATGAACAAAAGGTTTTGCTCGATCTCTGTACGTGATCGCCAGGCCGGAGACCAGTAGGTTGAAGACCCAGCTCGCCAGGTTCGGGGAGAAAGAGGTCACGGTCTAAAATTAGAAGACAAAGGATTAATAGTGATTTGTATCTAAAACTTCAGTACACGTTACATCAGTGAGGTCTCGACCCTTGAACTATAACATCCTGTGTGATAGGAGTCGAGGCTTCTCCACCAACATGGATCAGCTTGAGAAGGCTTAGACTAAATACGATATAGTGATTTTTTTAATTATGCAAAAAATATGAAATAAAGACAAAAACACAATGAACAAAAAGTTAATTAAATTAAAATATTAATATTTCTAAAACATATCCTGTTTTAAAATAGAATGGGGGTAGCATGTTATGGTAAGATGTGTATGTGCTCTGAGTCTGACCACTATGTAGGTAAGATTTCTGATAAGGTTTTCAGTATCATCGTAGCTATGGCTTCAACCCAAAGTAAGATGCCCTTTTTTATCAGGAAATTACTCACGTCTCTAACTAATTTAAATTAGCTTAAGCAAATCGCTATGCTGTTGTAGTGCTTTCTTGAGGATTAAGGCTCCTTCAAACAGGCGCGACGCGCGACGCGAATTGCCTGTATGAAGGAGCCTTTAAAGTGAATCCTGAGTTGTACGAGTAGCCCGCCAAATTCAAATTTTCTTTGGTTTTTTGCAAATTACAGCTCAGCGGGGTAACTACACACTAACAGTAGGAATGGGTTTCATTTTGACAGTTCAACAACATTCATTGCGTTATTTACGTTATTGAGCAGATAAATTTTTCGAACATATGAAGCAGTGGATTAGCAATAGGCTTCAAAATTATTCAGATTGCGAAAGATGGCGTGTTATGTAATTAGGGTGCTGTTTTACTTCGTATGTTGATCAAAATGCGATTTGCGACTGCAGAAATGATATATTTACTGAACAATAATCATCAATTTCATATCAATATAAAATTTTGGAAATTTCTTCCACCTAAGAATTTTTTGTGAATATTTCATATGAACATTCTTAGGTGGAACAAATTTCCGAAGTTTGACGATTCTTTTAAACAATTTTAGTGTTTAATACAAATACTTTTTCTATGACTATTCGTTTTATTATGGATCTTCTTCACTTACCAGCAAAGGAATATTAGGTACCACCAACTTCTGATTTTTATCAACAGACATCTCAGGAACAAAGCGCAGTATCTTGTTGTGTTGGTAGGTTACCGTGTCGTTGTCGTGGAACTTTATATTCACCTTCTCCATGTCTTCTCTAAAACAGAAAGGGGTGATTTAGTTAAAAGAACAATGAATGAAATTATTACTGACAAATGCGTGCATTGACTGGACAGGTCCACTCAATCTGTGTGGTTCTTCCCTCAAAAGACCATTCCAATCTACATGGTCTTCACTTGATCTGACCAAGATTATGTTTGGACTTTAAAAGAGACTGTGACCTCTGAGTTTGTTTCGGCCTTTCTTCTCAGAGTAGTCAGATAGGAAACGCCAACCTCATCTAGTTTTAAAATATGATTGACGTGTAAAAGTGTTTGTACAAACCTACTTACAGAAATAAAATCATTTATCATTAAAATAAGGAAAGCACCTAGAGTTACTTAGCACAGACTAAAAGACACGACATATTCTGCAAAAGATATACAAATCCAAAAGAAATATCAACGCAGGGGGTTTCAAAATGCCGGGGTCGCGGATTGTTCGAAAGAGTTACCGTGGCCCTGGCGCACAGGCAACTAAAGGAACACGGGTGGGTTTTAGTCAGTAAGAGTCTGACACGCCTTCCCGCTCCGCCCAGAGCGGGAGAGGTCATTTGATGAGATTTCCCACCCAAAAAAAAGGGGGTTTCAGAATCATGTGCTGAATCTATGGTTACAATTTGAGCGTCGATGTGCCTGCGACACTGTATTAAAAATACAAAAATATTCAACAATTTAAAGGTCACTTCCGCCCATAGTTTGTTTCAATAAAATACATTTTGTGCGACATAAAATATCACATTCAAATTGTGTTTCTCAGAATAATCGTTTCCCTTTGTTTTCGTCGCCTTAATCTAACCTTACATTGTAGGTTGTTTGAATTCAAGGTATTTTAAGATAACATCGAGCATTTTTAGGGTTCCGTATCCAAAGGGTAAAAACGGGACCCTATTACTAAGACTTCGCTGTCTGTCCGTCCGTCTGTCTGTCACCAGGCTGTATCTCAAGAACCGCGACAGCTAGACAGTTGAAATTTTCACAAATGATGTATTTCTTTTGCTGCTATAACAACAAATACTAAAAACAAAATAAAATAAATATTTAAGGGGGGCTCCCATACAACAAACGCGATATTTTTGCCCTTTTTTGCTCGATATCAATAATGGCAACAGGTAGGCACTTGAAATATTCACAAAATACTCAGTTGTATTCTTACTTTAATAATAAAAAATAAAATTAATATTTAAGGGGGCTCCCATACAAAAAACGCCATTTTTTGCGTATTTTCGCCCGATATCAATAAATGCTAACAGGTAGGCACCTAATTTGTGTACGCACTGTTGTTTACCTAGTCAATGGTACGGAACCCTTCGTGCGCGAGTCCGACTCGCACTTGGCCGGTTTTTATTAAATTATTACCTAGCTGCACTTCGTCCGCGGCTGCGTCCGCGCGGATTTTGGTGGGAAACGGTGAAGTTAAACTACAACACTTTGTGTCTAAATACAAAAAAAAAACCCAAAAAAAAAAAATTACCCATCGCATAGCCGTCAACTACGCATTCTGTACATCAAACTAAGTAATATAGCACAAAAGTAATTGCCGGGAAACGAATTTTAGTTTTTGTGTGAAAAATCGCTGTTTGCGGTAGTGCGCACCGTAACGCACGCAAAACATTGTGCTTATGGGTGCATGCAACGGCACAGGGGTCGTGGGGGTGTTTAAAGTTGTGTTATAACAGTAAAAAATTGTTTTCGTAAAAAAAATACGGCAATAAAAGTTGGAATTTAGACCTTCAATATCTCTGCAACCAGAATGTTCCCAGGTATAGTCTATTACAAAAAAAATATTCCAATGACGGGGAGTAAAAGTGACTCTCGGCTTCGTTATCTGTCTTTTTAAATCTGTTATAACTGACAATGCATTATTTGTCAAAAACTGACAAAACCGTCACATTTTTATGACAGGTGTAAAACAAAACACTTGGAGAGAGACTTAAAAAAAAGTCAAATTGTCGAATTGTCGCTTGTCACCTGTTTTGTTAGAGGCCCCAAGGCTAAGTACTGTAACGGGGCGGGCAGGGCTTGACATACCGGTATTTTTGTGAACCGGTACCACCGGCCTTGGTGTGATACCGGCACCAGAGTAGTACCTGTACTAATGGTACCGGTACCAGACGTAGAACCTGCACTATTGGTATTTCTAATCAGTATCGGTGCTGTACCGGTAACCGTCTGGAACCGGTATACAGGTACCGAAATGGCAAGAACCGCTAAGTACCGATACAGAACCTGTACTTTCGGTATCGGTTCCTAGCCCTGGGAGCGGGTAAGATGTACTTTGAAGATGCGCTTTGCGGGTATTTAAAAAAAACTTATCTCCATTGAAGTCTTTTCCATCAGAGTTAAGCTAGGCTACGTTATGAAAATCAAACAATTCTATTTGTTGATCAATAATCCATTGCTACGTAGCTTGCCATGTTTTTGGAAGAAAGGCTGCCTAAGACTTTGTTTTTTTTAGCAAACTTATGTCCTTCCTCTGGGTTCAAGATAACTCTATCCAAATATCTTCAAAATTAGGGATGTTGGAAGTTTAAAAAAAATATTGATATATTATATTGTATTGATGTTTTTTTGATGTTCTGTATCGATATCGTTTTCGATATATTCCAAAACAAACGACATATCAGCAAAACTTTGTAAAAAAAAATATGTGTTTATACCGAATTCTAAAAAGGAAGAAGTTTAATTTTCTATAGGTGTAAAATAATGTTATTTTTTCAACAAACCTAAATAATATATATTTAAAATCGGCTCAGTCGTTTAGCGGCGAAAACGTGACAAACAAACAAACACTCATAATATTTATAACAATATTTGTATGATGCATGCTGTTGTACGATGACAAATTGGTTTATTATGACAAAGCAGTTATTGTCAAGGCATATCTTGGTTATGCTACTTATTAAAGAAGATTAAAGTAAATATCTAGAAATCTTGAATTTGCATGAATATTTGTTTTAAAATGCTTGGGTGCATATTCTTTGAAATTTCCAAAATAAACCAGAGAAAAATGCAATGTTTGTGTTCTTCAAAATCATCTGATGCGTGGTTTCGATCCAAGCCCTGTAGAGGTAGACCCAAAGGCAGTTGCTCCTCGTAAATATACTGGTATTCGGCTACATCCTGTCGGTTGTTGGTTGTCATGATATGGGCACGTGATGCGGAGGTATGAGAAAAATGTAATTAGGAAACTTTTGAGGATGAATGTGGAAACGATGGATGGACTTTGTGAAAGATGACACGGCAAGAAAGGGATTGAAATGAATATTTACTTTGTAAAACATTATATTATTTTAATTATTGAAAATGTAAAGACTGTGTCATTGCTTTTTTTTTCTCAGTTAATTTTAATCATGTTCTGGCAGTTTGAGTAATTTATGCGGCCTACCCAAATGTCCTTGTGTGTTAACCCTTTCGGAAAACCAGCGACCCCGGCAGGCATCGGCCCTAATAGACCCCGTCAATGTGTGCTGACATCTCTTTGAGGCGCGCGTGGAACACGACGCGCCGTCGACCCGGGCCTGGTCCTTACCGGACAGCGAGCTACCCAATGCTCACCGTCCGCAAGCCCGCGCCTACGGTGGCCCGGGGTAGTATATCCCCTGGGGCGGGATAGTTTCGATCTCAAAGCCGCGGGCAAAAGTATAAAATATAGTATAAAATAAACCTTTCACATTGTACACACATGAATCATAACGGTTTCTAAAAACCCATTGCGGAAACCGAAAACCCTTTTTACGGGTAACCGAAATGGTCCCTGGATTACATAAGTATACGTTCTTATCAAACTCAAAACATTTATTTCAATTAAACCATTCACAGGCACTTTTGAATTGTCAATGAGTCGGTCAGTCAGAAAAATGAATCTAGATGCCCATTCCAAAGAAAAAAAAATAAAAAAAAATATTTTATTTGAGACACACACAGGAAATACAAACAGTAAAAATAAAAGGAGCATTTAAAACTAACAAAATTAACATAAAACATAAGAATAAACAAGTAAAAAATAAAAAACCTGTACGAGGCCAAAAAGGCTCCTATCTCAGCTTAATACATACATAAACTCACGCTTTCTTCCCATGGGGGTCGGCAGAAACTACAGAACGCCACCTGCTACGATCCTTACATACTCCTCAGCATAATGCTGCGATATTAAAAAAGCGCAAAACATAATAGGTAACCAAGCACTGGACAAGAAACTCCATGGACACTCCTATCTGTTTAAAAAACACAGATTCATCATAACCATACAACCACACTACGGGATAATTTCGTCACTGCATTTACAAATCGTGTGTCAATATTTGTCGATCAATTTTCTCCAAAATCGAGTTTGTTATGTAACCAAATGCATATTACTGGCATACGACGTGTTTCTTTTTCTGTTAAAATGGGCTCGTGGCTCCACAATGACTGCCGCACGGGTTGATCTTCAAGGTTGACCAATATTTGTTGAGGTGGGTCCGTGGATGGGTGACCCCTCCGTGCCTCGGAAAACACGTTAAGCTGTTGATCCCGGCCATTATTTGTAGATCTTTGACGGTCGTTACCGGTATTCAGAACCTCGAAAATCTGACAACCAGTCTTACCAAGGGGCATCGTGTTACCCAGTAATTGGGTTATGGAGGTCCCCATGTAAAATACTGGTGTTCAGCTGCTTCCGGTTAGACTGGAAACTGACCCCAACATAGGAAAAGAAAGGCAGATTGAAAGAGACGGAGATATGTTTCTGTGTCAAGTTTAAATCTATGTTAGTCCAATATTAAATGCTGCATTTGTTAGTGTCAAGGCAATATTGAAGCTAATAAATAAAGTTGACGTAAATAGACATATTTGAACTGCGTGTCCTACGTTTTTATTTATGTTAAAGACCGGCTTTTTATAGTTGGCAAATAAGTCGTGACGGTCTGGATGTTTACGGATTTTTGGACCTAATTTGCAGGTCCAAACCATGATTACTGACAACTGCGTGCACTGACTGGACAGGTCCACTCAGTCTGTGTGGTTCTTTCCTCAAAAGACCATTTCAGATACCAATATACATGGTCTTCACATGATCTGACCAAGATTATGTCTGGACTTTAAAAGAGACTGTGACCTCTGAGTTTGTTTCGGCCTTTCTTCTCAGAGTTGTCAGATAGGAAACGCCGACCTCATCTAGTTATAAAAATATGATGGTCGTGTTAAAGTGTTTGTACAAACCTACTTACAGAAATAAAATCATTTATCATAATGACAATCAAAGTTACTAATGCAGTTCTATACAAATGAAGGGAAAGATTGTGAGAACACTGTCTTGGGCTTTATAGAATAGAAAACAATTTAACCTAACTTCGAGTGTTAGCAGGTTACAGACATAGATTATATTACTATTTATACTACTACTAGCGACCCGCCCCGGCTTCGCCCGGGTAGCAAAGCATAACATAATATAGCTGTCACCCGGAGATAGTGTAGCTTCCCAACAGTGAAATAATTTTTGAAATCGGTTCAGTAGTTTCGGAGCCTATTCAATACAAACAAACAATCATATCTTTTCTCTTTATAATATTATTTCACTGTATTTCGTTTATTATAAAATAAATTTCGATTATACCTTAGCCTCAGCCACACGTGGTGGTTATGCTATTAAATTGTAGCTTATATGTAAACGTTAGTATTTTTAACATAGCGCCATCTATTGAATACTTACTCAATCCAGTCAACAGATATCGCCATCTGTTAAAATCGTTTGGAGATAACAGATAATTGTGACTGGCAAATAATAGACAAATAATTTGCAATAAAATAATATTGCGACTATAAATTGAGATGTAAGCTATCCTATCTTTCAAGTTGGATCAAATTGCACACGGTGTGCAAATCAAATTTAAAATCGGTTCAGTAGTTTAGGAGTTCATCGCGGACAAACAACGTGACACGTAATTTTTATATATATAAAGATTACTTACTACGATTATACTTCTATTACTATTATTATATTTATAAATTTTATGACATTGATTATTACATTATGTACTCACACACTATATTATAACTTGTTAAAATTTTGGAAAAATCATCTAATTTTCAATATTTGTAAATATGTGAGCAGCATGTAGCTACCACATAATTAATTTACCTGTCTTTGAATTATATTTAATTCTTTTTACCTATTGTGGTATAGTAATTCTATTCTTGGTGCATCGTCTTCACATATAATTATATAATTAATGTGAACCTACATAATATTGTAAAACATTTTAAAAGAGTAACGGTGGAGTTTCTTGCTCATTCTTCTCCATACGAAACTACATTTTGGAAGGGGCAACTAGAATCAATTCTATTATTTTGTAAATTTTGAAGTTCAAAAGTGCCTTTTATGTGCCTAGATTTATGCTAAGATAGAAGCCTTTTTGGCCTCGCACAGGTTTTTTACTTGTTTATTGTTGTTTTTTTCTTTTTTATTGTTAATTTTGTTAGTTTTGAATGCTCCTTTTTTATTTTTACTCTGTGTATTTCCTGTACGTGTCACAAATAAAATATTTTTCTTTCTTTCTTTGTTTCAAATAAATGATTTGGCTTTGACTTTCACTTTACAATTAAAATTCAGCGTGGAGCTGCATCTACCTCCGCAACGTCAGGGAATCCCACCGACCATCCATCTGCTGTTACTGCCTCATCTGAGAGCTGACATAACATTTTTAAGCTATTGCATATATTTTATCGCGGGCTTTGAGCGCGGCGACCGAATCAAGAAATTCCGTAACGAAAATAAAACCTAACACCCCCCACTCCGCCTACCATGTAGCTCGGCCGAGCGTTCGCTTAACGTGTATGTATATGGTACGACTGTACTTGAATTAATATCAAAGAAAAAAAAATACTGCATAAATAAATAATTATAATTGCTTAAGTTGATAAAAAATGCTATGCAATAGCTTTACCGCGGCAGTCCCCGAGTGCCACACGTGTTTTTTTTTTTTAATAAGTTGGCCAAAATATCATTATAAATTGACATTAGATTTGGCAGCAGAGCAGTGGTGGCCCAGTGGTATCGGCTCCGACTTACGAGTTGTAGGTCGTGGGTTCGAACCCAAGCAGGCGCTTTACTTTGTGTAAATAATTTTCATCACCACTGCTCTCAAAACGGTGAAGGAAAACATCGTGAGGAAACCGGCATGTCCTAGAACCAAAAATTCGAAGACGTGTGACATCTACCAACCCGCACTGGGCCCGCGTGGTAGATTACAGCCCACTCCCTCTCAAAGAGAGGAGGCCTGTGTCCCAGCAGTGGGAACATTATAGGCTGATTATGCATTAGATTTGGCAACCAGCACCCTATCCCTACCCACACTATCAATCAGAAACTGAATCATTTTGAAGGATATTGCTAATCCATTGCTTCATACGTTCGAAAAAAAATCTGCTCAACAACGTAAATAACGCAATGAATGTTGTTGAACTGTCAACATGAAAGTCATTCCTACTGTTAGTGTGTTACGCAATTACCCCGCTGATTATAAGCTAGAGGTCAAGTCACGGATGATTGAGATGCATCATTGTGTCTCGAATCATTCTCGTATGACCGTGGTCATGGCTGATCAGACGTATTAAATTGGATAGTCGGTCTACCGTCAACCAACCCTGGGTGGACGCAGTGGTGGACTGAGGCTGTCGGGGGCCCATGACGGCAAAACTAAATGGGGCCCAGGAATTAACGTCGAAATATTTAGCACCCTGCCCCGAAAAGGTTAAGTTTTCTTTTTACTTTGATTCAGAAAAAGGAGATAGTTTGTCGACAACAGAAAAGCTAGAGCATCAGAGGAATAGAGGATGGTAGAGCGATTGAAGCGAGATCAAAAATTTTTGTACAGCGAATAGTATTATTTTTTTTGAACCTTTGTTCAGTAAAAGGAATTACTTTGTCATCCTGTACAGAAAAAATTTGGATACAAGAGAGAGCAAAGCGAGCTCGATTTTTTTTGCATTCTACGTTTACATTTAGCATGCGAAAGGGGCCCCTAACTACAAACTGCCTTTTACTTACTGAACAGATTTTGGTCTTGTTTGAAATTTGATTAAAAAGTATTTCTCAAGTTTTGGGCCCCCCCATGCTGGGGGCCCGGGCCTGACACTGCACCTGTCGCCCTCCCTAAGTCCGCCAGTGTGTGTGGGCTTTAGGAACTTCCATTTCTTAGCCCTACAAATATGTAGATGACCTTCAAATAGCTAAAGTCTAATCAATTCCGGGTCATTCCGAGGTTTCAACACAAAAAATTAAAAGCAGCCAAGTGCGAGTCCGATTCGAAAACGAAGGGTTCCGCACCACCGTACAACATTGAATACTATTTTTTTTTTGAATACTTTAAAAAAACGCCGGTAGGTATCTTTTAATTTTGAACTTAATTTATTTTTATTATTTGTCGTTATAGCGGCCATAGTAATACACACTCTGTGATAATTTCAAGTATCTATTTATAACGGTTCAAAGATACAGCCCGGTGACAGACGGACGGCACCCTTTGGGTACGGAACCCTGAAATAAGTTCTTCCTAATAAATTAATGTTTTTCGTAATAATCCAAGTATTCTTAGTTTTTGTTATTACATTTATGGTTGAAAACATTATGTTTTTGTTTATCTGCGTCAGTACAGTGAGAGGTCAAAATCTGAGATGCGTATTGTCCGCCCTTTGACAAAATACGACATTAGTCCTTGACAATAAAAACTATATTACAAAAAAAAAAACAACTGACTTCCAAAAAAAAAAAAACACTACAAAGTGACTTTAATTTCGGAGGTCGGTGTCTTTGGTTTTGTATTTTCGTTTTTTGCCACCGACTTCCGAAATTAAAGTTATTTTTCATTTTGTACTTAGTGTTTTATTTGGAAGTCGGTTGTTTTTTTTTTGTAATAAAGTTTTTTTTTTCATTTTTTAGTTGTGGTAGGTACCTATCCTACCCTCCGGCGTAGGTGTGACCCCCGGCGTAGGTGTGAGACGGAACACCGGGGTGGTTTTTAGTTAGTAAGAGTCTGACAGACCCCTCCGCCGCCCCAGGGCGGAGGACATCCATGAGGATATTACACCCAGGAAAAAAAAAACAAAATGTACCTATCCCACACAAATTCTTGTACCTTCACTTGCTAAGTAAATAACAGTGACAAGAAGTTATTTTAGCATCATCAACATATTTTGTACTAAGTGGAAAAAAAAAATGTATTATTGAAGTTAACTGAAAAACAACTCATCAGAAGTTAACCAAATTTATATGGGATCACCCTATAAATATATCCAATCAAACAAAAAAAAAACACAGCTTCCTCCTTAAATAAATTTAAGTCGGTTAAAAAACGTCAAACTGAAACTCAAAGTATTTATTTAAAATAAACCAATTACAGGCACTTTTGAACTGTCAAGGGGATCAGTCAGAAAGATGAAGCTAGTTGCCTATTCCAAAGCGAAGTAGGTACCTATGGAGAAGAACGGGCAAGAAACTTCACGGAGACTCTTTTAAATCAAAATATTGTTACAAAAAATTGGTCGTCATGTTAGTGTTCACACCTTTTCAATCCAATCCATCTTTGCATTTAAAGAAAAGAAAAAAGAAAGAAAATACATTTATTTGCGGTAAACATGACGCAAAGAAAAAACACACAAACACAAAAAAGACAAAAAATAATACAAGGTGGCACAAACATTGACGCGCAAACAGCAACCATGAATTCAGCACATGATTCTAAACCCCTAGCGTAGACATTTTCCGTCGGTTATCAAGAAAAAATCTGCTGTTCCAAAGAAAAGTGCAATATACCGTGAAATATGCCAACTTTGCCAATTAAGGTATCTTTGCCCTAAAAGCAATTTATAAGTAAATCTAGCGGATTTGCTTATAAATTGCTTTTAGGGCAAAGATACCTTGATGCCAACTTTGCCAATCAAAGTATCTTTGCCCTAAACGCAAATTAAATTTGCTTATATATGCTGGGAAAAGATACCTTGATGCCAACTTTGCCAATCAAAGTATCTTTGCCCTAAACGCAAATTAAATTTGCTTATACATGCTGGGAAAAGATACCTTGATGCCAACTTTGCCAATCAAAGTATCTTTGCCCTAAACGCAAATTAAATTTGCTTATACATGCTGGGAAAAGATACCTTGATGCCAACTTTGCCAATCAAAGTATCTTTGCCCTAAACGCAAATTAAATTTGCTTATATGTATATGCTGGGAAAAGATACCTTGATTGGCGAAGTTGGCATATTTTATCGGTATCTACGCGGTCAAAATGTATGAAAGAGCAAATCTTTTTTAATAACCGGCGTAAGTTTCAACGCACGGGTTTCAGAATCATGTATTGAATCCTTGTGCGTCGATGTGGGATGCCACCATGTATGTTATTTCATTGATATTATTACGCGGGCAGCATATGTACATAAACATAAACTCACGCCTTCTTCCCATGAGGGTAGGCAGAAACTACAGAACGCCACCTGCTACGATCCTTACATACTCCTTTTGCTTCGTTTACGTTCATAAATCTGGTCATACACGCACGCTGGTTGCGAGTACTACGCTCCTGATCTTTCTGAAGAACATTACCAATAGGGTCACTATAATGTCTTCCTAGGGCGTCCCCTCCCGGCGTTTCTACTCACACCTGCCTTGTAAATACCTTTTGTTAGTCGCCTTTATTCATCCTTTCAACATGACCAAACCATCAGGTAGCATCGGGCAGCATGTATGGATGAATTAAAAACAGCACCCTAATTACGTAACACATTATCTATCACAATCTGAATCATTTTGAAGCCTATTGCTAATTCATTGCTTCATATGTTCGAAAAAATTGTTTGCAACGTAAATAACGCAATGAATGTTGTTGAACTGTCAAAATGAAACCCATTCCTACTGGTAGTGTGTTACGCAATTATCCCGCAGGTTACAGAATGTGTTTAAAATTACCAGCAAAATATTGCAAACTAAAAACAATCTTTTAATTCTGGCATCTTATTGAAAACAAAAATTTAAAATGAAAAACTTTGCAAACAAATTGACACAATGATATTTTTTGCGTAAAACATGTTTTTTGTTGATTAGTAGTAGACAAATTAAATGACTCATTATGTGGGTTTTACATTTTTTTGTCATAAACAAAATGATGATATTTTTATAATACCGACACACAAGAAATGGAAAGATTTTACTTCAAAAACGAACAAAAGGGATGTTGTTAACTTTTTGCTATTTTTAGAATTCCGTATGTCAAAATGAAAACCGGAACACAGGATCATTTTGTTGTCCGTTTGTAAGTGAATTTCTGGTAATATTTGTCTACTCATGGACATCTACAATTTTTAAATATTTATAAGTATTCAACCCTAACCCAAATTGTACCGCCCCGTTGGTCTCGTGGTTCCAAGCGCGACTGCTGGGCGTGGGGTCTTGGTTTCGATTCCCAGGTCGAGCAAAGTGTTATTGGGTTTTTCCATTAGGAATTTCTTAGTAACAGCCCGGAGTTTGGTGATAGCCCCGTGCCTCGAAAAGCACGTTAAGCCGTTGGTCCTGCGCCTGATCTCTCTCCGGTCGTGTTAGATTGCCGTCCCATCGGACTATGAAAGTGAGGGACGAGAGAGTGCACCTGTGTCTGCGCACACACTTGTGCACTATAATATCTCCCGCGCCGAAGGCAAGTTTCCGTTGAGATTGGCCGCCATGGCCGAAATACGGTCTGGAGGACTATAAATTGTAATAGTATTGCCGATCTATTTATGTATACATGTTTTGGAGAAAAAGTTATGATTATACCAGGGATCACCAATTAGTTTCATTGGAGGTCCGTTTTTTAAAATAATGTGACAGTCGCGGTCCGTTTGGCAGACGATTAGAATAGAATAGAAAACTCTTTATTATGAATCCTATAAAAATTACAGAAATAAACGTAGAAATTTACATAGAGTGACACAATCGGCGGTCTTATCGCTAAAAGCGATCTTTTACAGACAACCTTTGGATCGATTACCTACTTGCAATTATTTTTTAATTAAGTGATAAACAAATATTATGTAATGAGCAAAAATAGCAAAGTACATACATATTTAAACGTAAATTGTATGACTATAATAATTATATAAATCCTACTAATATCATAAATGTGAAAGTTTGTGAGGATGGATGGATGGATGGATGGATAGATGGATTGATGGATGGATGTTTGTTACTCTTTCACGCAAAAACTACTGAACGGATTTGGATGGAATTTGGAACATATTAGGTCTTTACCTATGAAATTGCCGTTCTGCAGTACTGGCCATTTCAAATCAAAATAATTTTTGTTTGGCTATGAATTCTAATTTCAAATTAATTTTATTTTAAAAACATGGATTTTTTTTTCTAAAAGTAGTCATTTCTTTAATGATTAGTGTTACATTTTCATCGCATTTCAATCTTTTTCGTCATCATGGATACGTTAAAAATTCGAGTAATTATGGAATATGAGTACCGTCGTGGCAGCAACGCGGCACAAGCGGCACGCAACATCAACGACGTTTACGGAGCTAACTCTACAAACCAACGCACCACCTGTTATTGGTTTGCTCGCTTCCGTTCTGGAAATTTCGACCTGAAAAATGAACCTCGCGGTCGTCCGAAGACTTTGGTCGACAATGACGAATTAAAGGCGATTGTGGAAGCTGATGATACACAATCTACGGCTGAATTAGCAGCAGCTTTCGACGTTAGCGTCAAAACAATATTGGTCCATTTGCGTCAAATTGGCAAGGTAAAAAAGCTTGACAAATGGGTGCCCCACGAACTCAATGATCGCCAGCGCGAAGTACGCGTCGAGACGTGCCTTGCACTGCTCAACATGGATTCTGTTTGATAACCGTAAGCGCTCAGCAAGTTGGTTGGATCCTGGTTCAGCACCTAAACAATGCCCTAAACGAAAACTTACCCCTAGAAAAGTGATGGTCACTGTTTGGTGGTCTAGCGCCGGTGTGATTCATCACAGCTTCTTACCAAACGGGGTGAGCATTACTGCAGATGTGTACTGTGAAGAACTGAACACAATGATGGAGAAGCTGGCGCATCTCCAACCAGCATTGGTCAATCGCTCGTCTCCGCTGCTCCTGCACGACAACGCGCGACCTCATACTGCACAGCAGACGGTCTCCAAGTTGCAAGAACTGGGGTTGGAAGCTCTCCGTCATCCGCCCTACTCACCAGACCTTGCGCCTACAGACTACTACTTTTTCCAGAATTTGGATAACTTCTTGGCGGGAAAAAAATTTAATACCCGAGAGGCAGTACAAAATGCCTTTGAAGAATTTGTTGCCTCCCGTCCAGCTGATTTCTTTAAGAAGGGCATCAATAAACTGCCACTGCGATGGCAAAGATGCATTGATTGCATGGGTGATTACTTCGATTAATACAAATAAAAAATTCATGAAAAAAATTCGTTTAAATTTTTTCATACAAAACGGCAATTTCATAGGTAAAGACCTATTATATAGTTTTTAACCTGGATTAGCACGTAGGATACTTTTTATCCCGGTAGTACGTTCCCGTGGGATAATTTCCGACATCCACGCGAGTGAAGCCGCGGGCAAAAGCTAGTCTAGTATGGTAGCTATCTTTTGCCCGCGGCTTCGCTCGCGTTAATTTAGAATTTGACAATCAATTCGGGTTGTTCAGGGAATTATAGTTAGGAGGATGAAAAACCGGTCTATCGACACTCTAGATTCACAAAATGTATTTAGTGCTTTAAAAAAATGAAAAAAACTCTTAAAACACTACCAAAGTTTCTACAATAATATAATTCAATCATGATTCGAAAGACACGTGGCGCCATCTATTATCACAAGAAAGTTATTGTTGTTTTCCTCGGGAACAGTACTTTTTTTCGGGATGAACGGTACCCTATGTCCGTTTGTGTACACCTGACAACGTATATGCAAAATTTCAGGATGATCGGTTCAATGGTTTAGTCGTGAAAAGGTAACAAACAAACAAACAAACTTACTTTCGCATTTGTAATATTAAAGTTAGGATTAGGATTAGCAACTTAGGATAGGATAATTAATGTAAAATGAAGTTCACTAAAACTACTAGGTAATGCAATGGATAATAACCATGAACAATTATGAGTTTAATGGTACTATTATGAATTATTTTTAACATAGCCTAATTTGACATAAATATAAAAAATTTACACCCCATGAGTATGTTACAGTGATACTAGAGAAAGAAAGACAGAAAAACAGTTTATTCTGCACAAACAAAACGCACCTTACAAATGAACGACATTCATTTAATAGACACATACAAAATAGCCAAAAGCCTCGTATCCAAGAAATAAAAGTTTGATAATTTTGTCTATTGCATGATGCTAGGGCCAGGGACCAAAGACAATACACATACTATACTATACTATAACGCTAATTGTAAGAACTGATTTCACCTGTGCATAATCAGCCTATAATGTTCCCACTGCTGGGACACAGGCCTCCTCTATTTTAGAGGGAATGGGGCACGCGGGCTCAGTGCGGGTTGGTAGATGTCACATGTCTTCGAATTTTTGGTTCTAGGACATGCCGGTTTCCTCACGATATTTTCCTTCATCGTTTTGAGAGCAGTGGTGATGAAATTATTTACATAAAGTAATGCGCCTGCCTGGGTTCGAACCCACGGCCTACAACTCGACCTACACTGCTCTGTACCTGCATTTCACCTATGACAAACTATAAATAAATTAGCGAAACGCCCCGGCTTCGCCCGGGTAGCAAAGCATAATATAAAATAGCCTATGTCACCCGAAGATAGTGTAGCTTCCCAACACTGAATTTTTTTTTGAAATCGGTTCAGTAGTTTCGGAGCCTATTCAATACAAACAAACAATCATATCTTTTCTCTTTATATATATATATGCTATTAAACTGTAGCTTATATAAAATGTTTGTATTTTTAACATAGCGACATCTATTGAATACTTACTCAATCCAGTCAACAGATATCGTCATCTGTTAGAATCGTTTGGAGCTAACAGATTTGTGACAAATAATTTGCAAGAAAATAATATTGCGACTATAAATTGAGATGTAAGCTATCCTATCTCTCAAGTTGGATCAAATTGCATACGGTGTGCAAATCAAATTTAAAATCGGTTCAGTAGTTTAGGAGTCCATTGCGGGCAAACAACGTGACACGTAATTTTTATGTATATATAAACATGAATATGAATATAATAAAGAGTTCTATTCTATTCTATGGTAGAACTATTAAGTTCTGTCTTAAAATATCGCTGCGTTCTGCCAAATTGTGTAAAGTAGATAGGTAATTATTTGTTATGCAACTGAAAACTACGTAAGGTGACACTTCAGGGGATTTACATTCACTATATCCGTTAACGGTGACTTAACTCAAAACCGCTGAAAAATTAGCACCTTCAGACAGCGGTTTTCTAGTTTTTCCTACGAAAACTGACAAACATTTATATTATATTTATTTATATTATATAATATATAATATTATATGACTATTTGTTTGTCAGTTTCTACCGTAATTTAATTAGACAAAGATTTGATTCATAAAAACACCTCCATTTTCGTGATATTTTTACTTTTTTCCGGCTTAAGTTAGTTTGTGGTTACTTTTATTTATTTGTGGGTATTTTGATATACATTGACGTAATAAACGTCAATCATAAGTTAGTGTTCATTTTTATAATGTAGCAGTCACGATTGTATTAATATTTTATTAGCATTGGCCCAAACGTGCTGACTGGCAAGCAAACGCACGTTCTAATGAACATAGTAGGTACGAACTCAGATCAAATAAAAACCTAGACAGCGCTGTGAACCATAGTCTAAAAAAGCAAGGTCTGCCATTCCCGAGTGACACATGCTTACGTCACTATCCAGTTGCCACTTTATTGCAACAAAACACGCATTATGGAAACATTTTCAGTCACCATTCTGTTAATAAATATATATAAAGCATTTAAATTGTTTTTTCGTTTTTCTAATCAAACGAAACAATTCAATTTAAACATACACCAACGTAATTGTTAGTTAAAACCTCATTGTTTTATCGGATTCGCACAGGTAATAAAGGCGGTTGGGGAGTTATTATAACACACTACTGGTAACACAGCGGTGATGACGTAGGCTTGTGTCTCCCACGTGACCACTGTGTCTCGGAATGCTATACCTGGCGAAGTATATTATTATACCATGCTGCGAACAATACAGTGAAGCATACAAAACTACACCTTGCTCTGTGCGTACACGCTCACACGCACACATTTACAACCAAACTACACCTCACTAAGTGCACACATGCTTACGAAATCGGCGTCACGTTGCTGTTGACAGCGCATTGTCTTGATTTTTTATTTGGTCTACTGACATATATTAAGGATACAAATATCAAGTACAAACCTATAAACAAAAGGGCCGACCTCCACTAGCTTGGGTTTCTCGCCGGTCTCCAGGAAAGCCTGCGGGTTGGTCACGTTGAAGATGTACACCTTCGTGAGTCTGATGACGCCAGGTTTGTGCCAATAACTGTAGCTTAGAGAGCCGTTCCAGAGTTTTAATTCCTGTAACAAAACGAAAGAATTAGAAAATTCGAAAGATATAATAATATAGACCACGCGCCACGCACGCCAGCGCCGGCTATCGCTAATAAGCAGCGCTGGGGTTCTGTCTCGCATAGGGCCGTAGCATTTTGCTGAGCGATTGCCGTATTGCGTGAATGTGACGCATATCAACCCCCAACTCGTTCTTTTTTGTATTTGTGTGTTTTTTCTTTGCGCAAATAAATGTATTTCTTTCTTTCTTTCTTTAGACATTCATGTCATGTCATTTGAATTTGCCTGCCAGCACTTCGATCGGTCGGCTAGCCGGCGCGCGGTGTCACTGCTTCCACCTGATTGGTCGTTTGAAACGAAAACCGCCTGCCCAAACGCAACCGATCCGCGTCGTTCGGGCACTTGAATGTTCAGGTGCATTGGATTACTAATGAGTTTGGTGACAATTTGTTATTTTGTTATTTTTTACCTTATAAATATGGCAGTAATAGTGGTCCGGCGCCCCCACAATCTAAAAAATTTTGCTCACCTGGAAAATCTATTGGTCAGCCTTGTTCTAGATCGTAGAATTTTCCGTCGAAAATACTTACACGGTTATTAAGTATTTTTTTTTAGTGAATTATGCGAATTTAATCGTTCAGTAAATATATATTATTGAACATCAGTCGTTTATAAATAAAAGTGTTCTTTAATTGAACGCTAGTGTGCGGAAAATAAAATGGCGCGCCACTTTTGGGCAATTTAGATAATTCTTTTAGAAGACGATAATTACTGAAAATTTGCCGTAAAAAAAGGATATTAATCTTAATACTTGTAGACTGTAGATTTGTAGACCTTTTTATATTTTGTTGAGTGCCTGTTACTTGTTGACAGGCCTACACTGTCCTCCCATACCTATCAACACTGTAATTTGAAACATTGTAAAAGCCCCTTATTTTTAAAAGAGTAACCGTGGAGTTTCTTGCCGGCTCTTCTCCATAGGAAACGACCAATTCGAACCGTGCACCTAGTTTCTGACGTTTCTTAAGTGCCCATGTTGGTTTATGTGAAATAAAATATTTTGATTTTTTTTAAATACTTACTCTAAATATAATATAATCCAGCCAAGGCACGAAAGATAGTATGATTCCTAGCACCACGGTGCATATGCTGAACATAATCACTGCCAAGCGACCTGAAACAAAAGAAAATACAAATAAATACGCTTAAGAAAAAAAACAGAAAAAAGTATGTTATTTTCGTAGAAAAGTAGAAAGAAATAACCTCTTCTCCTGTATCATAGATGTGTTTATAAATATAAAAAAACGTCCCCACTTGTTTTTAGAGCAAAGCCGATGATGCTGTGTACCGAATCTCCTTCGCTTGTCCATGACATAGCACGGAAAAACGTAAAGTGATTTCCTTAATATTTGTGGCATTGTTTGACATACAGTAAGGTCAATGCCACGATGGCATTTTTGTTCTGTCTACTGCATCCATCAGCAAACAGGTAATAGTAGATTGTTATACAAGGGGCTAAAATGACTCATATATAATATTTTACAAAGTAAATATTCGTGTCGATGTTTTTATAAAATTAATTAATGTCAATGTGTAGGTATATAAAAATCCGGAAATAATCTTGGTCAGACCATCCACATACCTTAGTTTTAAATTTCTCATATAATTAATTCCGCTTATGTTAATTGTCTGAATACTTAATGTACCAAAAAAAACTAATCCAACTTCCATATTTTGCGATACTTGCGTTAATGGCGTCGCGAATCTCAGGTAAGATTGTAATCTAACGAGAGACTTATCGCGGCATATTCATTCAAATTTTTTGTTTAAATTAATCCATCAAATCACCGGCTCTGCCTCGCTGTTTTACAATATATTTTACTTTTTTGTGTGATTTTATACAGTAGTACAGCAAATTAATTTTACGTGTGCTTGCGTTTAGTAAAGTGTTTGATTTTTTGCTACATCACGTCAGAACATCACATCAACGTGTCAGCCATTTATTATACTGCAATAGCTGATAAGTTACGGGTTGACCACAAAACAGTTTTGACCCATTTGAAAAAGTCTGGGTATACAAAAATGTTCGATATTTGGGTGTCACACGAGCTCTAAGTCTTCAATTTGTATATAAAACACGAAAGACCTTTTTTCTCGATCTAATATAACACGAACAGACTCCAGAAGTCACATCATAAATTGTAAAATTTTACGCTGAAAGAAGACGTTTAAGAAAACAGCATTTTCATTGCTAATATGCAATGTTTTGAGTTATTGGAGGTCAAATGTAGGACAATGTATTGTTGTTGGGTTCTGCTGTGATGATAATTTACGTTTATTTCTTTCTGATCTAAACAAAGTCTTATATTATTGATGCTTCCTATACTTTTCGCAAATGTTTAATTTCTTTCTCGGAACATTTTAAATATGTCAAGCACAAAATACACTGATCTATTTTTGGGCGGTGGAACGATATTTTTTCGGATTAAAAAACCCTTCTGTATGATGAAAAGCTGGGCTTCACGGAACTATTTTTATTCTCTTTTTTACATGTGGTAAGCTCACAATGTAAGTATTCTCTAGAGGAATTTTGCCATGAGATTCAACTTTCGGATATCTCTCAATATGCTGTTCGATAATTTTCGAACTGTGGCATCATTTTCAATGAAACAGTCTCTACGCCCTCCACGTCTTTCTTTTTCGACGGTACCGGCTGTAACTTTTTCAAGTGACGTTCTAATCGTACGAGTATTTAAAAGTAGAGCGAAAGAGCACTATCTTTCGACTTTGTCATAATTACGTATCTATTTATTATTTGATTTCCATTATATTGTTATATATTTTAGTGATATTTAGTTTAGTAGTATGTATGTATGTAAGTATATTCTCATATTGTATGTTTATATTTAAATTGGAAAATTATTTAAGATTTCATGTATTTTGTTTTCATTTCTGCTCTTACACACGTTGTCTACATCTCTTTAATATACTCTCCTATCGCAGGTATGCTGGAAGAGATTTCTTTAGAAATAAGCATCACCTTTGTACGTATTTTTCTGTTCCTTTCTTCTTGTCTATTTATATATGTGTGTACATAAACGTTTAAAAAAAAAAAAAAAATATTCTCAATGTTTTTAAGAAAAACGTTTGGCAAATTTGGAGAGACTGATTCTGAAGAGGAGAAAAATATTGAAGAGTGGCATGCCTCTTAGATTCCGGACCAGCAGATCGACGTTTAATAGGTTCTTTTTTCACATGCCTCACAATGAACCCACGCTTTGACTGAAGATTGCCCTTCTACCCTACCCCCGTGCGTACCGTGTGACTTAATGCTATACAGATATGAGGAACACGGTGTACAGTTCACTCATCCTCTATAGGAAAGTTGAGGATCCTCCGACCAGACGGGTGCTGTGTCTGGTGGGCAACTGTCGGACGCTTGATGACGGGACCTTGTATATATGCTAGTTTCGCGGTAAACTCTGCTTGCGCGATGCAGGATTTCGTGTGACGTCATTGTGACGTGTAGCTCGCAAGTGGCGATGTAGATACCGCTATAATGCCATAGTATTTAGTTACATTGCGGTACAATCATCCAAAGTTTTTTTTTTTCTTTTGATCTATACGATGTAAATGAAAAATAAAAATGTGTAAACATTGTAGCCAAAAATTATAAGTGCCCTATGTACCTACATACTTCAGTCATTTCGAATCGTGACGAAAATAAAAATATCTCTCTAACTGTAGTATGTTCATACGACGGACAATGAGAAGATTTTTCCCTCCTATGCAAAACAAAATACGTGATTGTCTTCTAAACAGTAAACGACACAGATACGACAATTAGAGATAACTTTTTCGAAACAAAGTTATGAACACGTAGGTAATGTCAGTGCGGATACGTTAGTTTCTGAGATAGTACACTTAGAAAGAAAGAAAGAAAGAAAAAGTATTTATTGAGACTCGCACAGGATTATCAGATACTAAACTAAACACACTCATAAAAATAAAATAAAAACATAAAAATAATAAAATAAAAACAAAATGTAAAATGAAAATAACAACAGTAAGTCCTGTACGAGGCCAAAAGGCCCCTATCTTAGCATGATGCTGCGACATTTAAGAAAAATAAATGTAGCGGGCTTAGCGGAGAGGGTGACGTGATATGCGGTTGATTGTACCACCACTAACAACTTGCTGTCTAGCATTTTTAACTACGGCATGAACTATTATGATATCTTTCTTAGTTTTTGCCGATACGAGAGAATAATGATAAATTACAAGGACATACTTAATGTATACTGTGCGCCATGTTGGATTTCCTGTGACGTCAATAAACTAGAACACTTTTTGGATTTAGACATTCCTAAACCTAGTTTGTTCCAATCTAAACACGCATCTTTTGTTGAAATTGGTTCAGCCTCTGACACTATCACTATGTCCTATCTTTTAACAGAGTTAGATAGAATATTGATGTAGATCATTATTTTTTATTTATTGATGTCCTTTTTTCTGTATAATAGTAGAAACACAACATGTATAGAAATGTATGTAAGTAATAATGTTTTTTTTCGTTTGGAGTGCCACAGGGCATTACTTTTGGACCACGTCTCCTCCGCCGTTGGCAAGACCCTAGTTTAACTCTATTATAAACAAAAGTTTATTTTTGCGGTAATGAAACTCAGTCATCGTCTGCCTAGCCTTGAGCAAACTATGTTCGGGTCGGCTTCCAGTCTAACTAGATACAGCTGAATACCAGTATTTTACATGGAGCGACTGTCTATATCTGATCTCCACAACCCAGTTACTGGGTAAAATGGTACCTCTTGGTAAGCCTGTTTATTAGACTTTCGGGCTTCTGATTACTCGTACCGACTATTAAAGATCCACGAATGTCAGTCGATACCAACGGCTTAATATGCTATCCGAGGCACGGGGTCTCGGGCGATCCACGGACTGAGCTTAGCAAGTGTAGCTTAACCTGATTGATCGACTCGTGAGTCTGTTATTACTTAACCATGAGCCCTTCTTCTTCTTATCTGATCAAGTCTCTGATTACTAACTAAATCTGTGCTCAAATCGTGAGATTATGTGATTGGTTGGCAAAAATAACAACAAAGACTTGAATTTTTATTAACTTTTTTTTTTATTGTCGCATGGGCCTGGTTTTGACCTCGATCACGCCTGATGGAAAGTGATGGAACAGGTCTATAATTTGATACTAGTTTTTTTTTAAATAGCTCTTTGAAACCTATTGTTGAATCATTCAATTGTATTTCCTTAAGTTAGGTTAGTTCATGTTAACCCCTAATCACGTCTGAGCTGTGCATAATCTCATTACTTTGACTATAACATAACAATCAGAAACAATAAGCGTACGACACCTGCCTGACCTCTAGACCACTGACGGTAACTCATGTATGACATAATTACTTGTATTAAACAAGTATAATGCTTCTAATTACAACAGGTTAAGCAGTCAAGGAAGTTCTGGGTAATAGTGGGTTTAATTAAATTAAATACGTCATTAATGGTGGGTTGTGGGTTTGTGAGAGCGGAGCAGATAGCCGGGCGATTAAATCACCTGTCCTACTGTCGACAAGAAAGCGACTAGTTATTAATGATTTTCTTGCTCCAGAAGCGTACAAAATATCGTAGGTCCTGTGTAAGTAAGAGAAGAAAGAAGATGAAGAAAAAGAAAAGATATATACATATATAAATAGTTGATCGCCGACTGTTAACAATACCGGCGAGTACTCATTTGTCGCAACGACAAGAGCTGTAAATGAAATTACTCAATCTCAACTGAAACTCAAAGCATTTGATTCAAATAAACCAACTACAGGCACTTTTGAATTGTCAATGGGTCGGTCAGTCAGAAAGAAGCTAGTTGCCCATTCCAAAGCGTAGTACGTTAGTAACGGGCAAGAAACTCCATGGACACTCTTTTAAATCAAAATATGGTTACAAAATATTGGTTGCATCATCCATGTTGAAATTATGCATGTGAGAACGATGCAGAACGTTAAAAGCGTCCGTAATAAAAATACAAAAACAATTCAAATATTAAATTAAATTAAAATAAGCCGTGGCAGCTAAGAGTTGACCAGTCCCTACTGACGGCGCCCGTTCACGAACATGACGTTTGACTCGCTCAGCGACTCTTGCTTGGGGGCAGAACACGCGCTGAGATGCTCACGCTTAGTGCATATATAGTAGGTAGCATGGTCTAAAAAACCAAGGTCTGGCATTCCGGGAGTGACACATGCCTACGTCACTATCCAGTTGCCACTTCATTGCAACAAAACAAGAATTATGGAAACATTTTCAGTCACCATTCTGTTAAAAATATATTTAAAGCATTTAAATTGTGATTTCGTTTTTCTAATCAAACGAAACAATTCAATTTAAACATATATTAACGTAATTGTTAGTTAAAACCTCATTATTTTATCGCATTCGCACAGGTATTAGAGGCGGTTGAGGAGTTATTATTACACACTACTGGTAACACAGTGGTGATGACGTAGGCTTGTGTCTCCCACGTGACACCTGTGTCTCGGAATGCTATACCTGGCGAAGTATATTATTATACCATGTTAGGTAGTAGATGCTCAAGACGTAGGCGTACAAGTAGGTGCTGACGCCCAGTGCCCTTCGTGGACGCTGGGCGATAGGACTTATTGCACTCACGGACTCACAACACTCTCCAAGGACACACTAGCGCATCTCCTTTTGTTTTGTATAGTAATACTCTTCCTCTCAGAACTTGGAGCTTTTATAATATTCTAGTACGTAAGTGCAATTTAATATTGTAATTTTTAGGGTGTGAGCCTGGAGATCTGTCATACAGGTCCCAAACCCAGTGTAGACTCCAGCTCTCACAAAGGTTTGAATCTGTCTGTAACTTAGATATTATTTACCAAAATTGTACCTTTTTGAGAGAAATAAATAACAATTTTTATTATTATACGCATACCAAGCAAGTAGGCGGTCGCCATCGGGCACTCGCTTTCTGCTCTTTTCTGGCCAGTTCTTTTTTAATTGCTAGCTCTACTCGCTTCGGTAGGACACTTGCTGTTTCGTGGGCTGCATATCGTTAAAGTTAACAATCAATCACACTAAAAGTAGGAATGGGTTTAATTTTGACAGTTCAACAACATTCATTGCGTTATTTACGTTTTTGAGCACACACATTTTTCGCACAAATGAAGCAATGGGTTAGCAATAATAGGCTTAAAAATGAATCAGATTGTGATAGATAGTGTGTTACGTAATTAGGGTGCTGGTATGTATGCCTATTACAGGTCTACCAGCATTTACAAGAAAGTCAACAACGTACTTAAGTAAGAAAATATGAAATATAAAAAATAAAAAAAATAATTGAATAGAAAATAAACTAGACAATTTGCAATAAACTTAATAAAGTGATAATTATGACGATAAGTGTGTTGTGTGTGTGTGTGTGTGTGTGTGTGTTGTGTGTGTGTGTGTGTGGGTTCTTTTTTGTTTGCACGTGTTTCTGTGACAATTAGACCTATTTTTCTTTCTTTATTATTTACCAGTGTGAATGATAGTTTTAAGGTTAAATATGAAATAAAATCTGTATGCCTGCGAATGGTAGCAACAACCTACAATGAAGCATTCAAACACATATAAATAATACATGCTCTTTGAAAAGGTTTCGTTGCCTTTTGTACGAGACACTTGAGCTCTTAGACTAATTGTTTATTGTTGTTATTTAAATACTTATTATTTTTTATTTTTAAGCTATTGCATAGCTTTTATCGCGGGCTTTGAGCGCGGCGACCGAATCAAGAAATTCCGTAACGAAATTAAAACCTAACACCCCCCACTCCGCCTACCATGTAGCTCGGCCGAGCGTTCGCTTAACGTGTATGTATATGATACGACTGTACTTGAAATAATATCAAAGAAAAAAAAACTGCATTAATAAATAATTATAATTGCATAAGTTGATAAAAAATGCAATGCAATAGCTTTACCGCGGCAGTCCCCGAGTGCCACACGTGTTTTTTTATTAATATTATTGTAACTGTCATGCATGAACAATTCACTTCCTAGTGACTTTAATTAAAGTTTTTTTTATTCATAGTATTTTTTTTTTTTGGTGTTTGAAATGTTCAAATAACTTCTCCCGCTCTGGGCGGAGCGGAAGGGCGTATCAGACTTTTACTGACTAAAACTCGCCCATGTTCCTTCAGTTGCCTGTGTGCCAGGGCCTCGGTAACTCTTTCGAACAATCCGCGACCCTGGCAGGATTCATGGTGATCTGTGAACAGCGCTGTGTGCTACATTATTATTAAGATTACATAAGTCTTTTTGTTCGTTATTACGAACAACAAACAACAAACAGCTATGTATATTATGCAATATTTTGCATAATTTACACAGCTGTTTTTGTTTCTATGTAATAAAATAAAATAAAATAAACAATATTCTTCGGATAGAGGTAGTTTGTTCGCAAAAACTAAGTTTTTTCCGGTTAGTATAAACCAACTGTCATTTATGCATTATTGTTAGAGGATATTTTAATCTTGTGTTTATAAATTTCAATCAACATTTTTAAATTAAATTTACTCTTAATATTATTAGGTTAATTTAGAGAGAGACGTTGAGAGCTATGCTTAGAGTCTCTCTGAAGGATAAAATCCGAAACGAGGTGATCTGCCAGTGAACCAAGGTAACCGACATAGCCCAAAGACTAAGCAAGCTGAAGTGGCAATGGGTTGGTCACATCTCTCTCAGAACCGACAATCTTTGGGGAAAACGAGTTCTAGAGTGGAGACCGCGTTTAGGCAAACTTAGTGTGGGACGCGCCGGCCAGGTGGTGTGACGACTTGCGAAAGGCGGCTGGCAGAGACTGGATGAGGAGAGCCGAAGATCGGGCTCAGTGGCGTTCACTAGGAGAGGCCTACGTCCAGCAGTGGACCAATATAGGCTGATGATTATGATTAGGTTAATTTATAGTTAAAAGCATACACTTAACGTCCGTTTTAACTTATAGGTCTACCTGTCAACACCAGTCGAGAGGAAACAGATATGACCAAGAACCAAAACTTTTAAGACATACTACATTTACCAACCCAAACTGGGCCCGCTTGGTAGATTACAGCCCACTCTCTCTCACAGAGGAGGCCTGTGTCCCAGCAGTGGGAATGTTATGGGCTGGTTATGCCTTAGTTTATGCATGCCCATAGTAATTCTACTTATTTTCTTATGTTTTGAATTTTTTTCTTAATATTTTTTTACATTGTTCTCACTTATAGAACCAACAAGAATAATGTACCCTGGATTTCGTAATATCATAATTTAAAAAGACTGTCCTTGGAGTTTCTTGTCCGTTCTTCTCCATAGAGATCTACGTTTTGGAATGGGCTACCTTCAGCTTTTGCTCTCTGACCGATTCTTTGACAATTCAAAACTGCCTGTAAATGGTTTAATTAAAATAAATGGTTTGAGTTTGAGTTTACAAGTTATTATCGCTCAGTGTTCCGCTGCCTCCTATGGCTATAAACACTACCTTCAAAATCTTTCTACCATGTCGGGGTGAAGAATCATTGTCGTGATAATTTTATAGAACTCCCTAGAATAATCTACTTCAATCAATCTGCCTAGACTTTTCCCAACTATGATGAGGTCAGGTTCCAGTCTAACCGGATGCAGCTGAACACCAGTAGTTTACATGGAGCGACTGCCGATCTGACCTCCACAAACCAGTTACTGGGTAACACGATACCCCTTGGTAAGACTGGTTGTCAGACTTTTGGCCGTAACGACTGTGAGAGATTTACAAATGAAACCCGGGACCAAGGACTTAAGAGGGCGTACAACGGTCCACTAGCGCCACTCCTTTAAAAAAATATTATCTCGTGACTGAGAAGGAATTATGAATAACGGCTCAATAAGGACCCTCGGTAAGTGTGTCTAGAATTTTCTAATACCTTTTATAAATTTTCATATTGAGACACGAAGCAACAAAATTCGAACTAAAGAAAAGCGGCCACATTCCTCTAGATCGTATTTTGTTGCTTCATGTCTCAATATGAAAGGGTCCTTACTGAGCCGTTATTCATAATTCCTTCTCAGTCACGAGATAATATTTTTTTAAAGAAGTGGCGCTAGTGGTCCGTTGTACGCCCTCTTTTTTTTTTTTTTTTTTTTCTTTTTTTTTTTTTCTTTTTTTTTTTTGGGTGGGAAATCATCAAATGACGTCTCCCGCTCTGGGCGGAGCGGAAGGGCGTGTCAGACTCTTACTGACTAAAACCCACCCGTGTTCCTTCAGTTGCTTGTGCGCCAGGGCCACGGTAACTCTTTCGAACAATCCACAGCCCCGGCAGGCATCGGTCCTATCGGACCCCGTCTATTTTGCTGACATCTCTTTGAGATTGTACGCCCTCTTAACGTGCTTTCCGAGGCACTGAGGGGTCTCGATAAGTAATGGATGGTCACCCATCCAAGAACAGTTCACGGCAAGCATAGCTGAACCTTCGATCGATCCAAGCGGCTTTTATCATTTAGCCATGAGCCCCTCATTATTCCTAGAACGTTCTACTTACATGGAAAATAATTGCATCAACGTCATCTTATTGCATTTTTCTCGGTAATGAATAATGAAGACCCTCTGACTGTTCTTTAATTAAGTTATAAATTGTATCTTCTTCATGTTTTATTTATTTATTACTGTGTATCATGGCGTCTTATAATTACTAATGTCAAGTTCTTAGATTTCGACTTCCCCTTCGTCGTCGTCACCGCACACTTCAGATTCAGTTTGAAAACCAGCGTCAGGTATTAGTTGTCTGACATTTTTGCTGAACTGGACCTATTTAGCGCAGCCGCGAGGCACACTTTGCTGCTAATTTCTCACAACGCACTTTACACTTTGTATTTCTTTTATTTTTCTTTTTTACTTGTATATGTTGTGTTGTATGCTTTGTAGTCTGTGCTAAATAAACGTATTTTCTTTCTTTCTATTTCATTGACGGTTTATCATCATTCTCTGGCCCTTATCCTAATTTATTACTGGTCAGCGTATCATATCTTCTTCCCCCACACTTCTTTATCAGTCGTCATCTTGGTAGTCACTCCCTTTCTAGCCATATCATCTTTCACAAAATCGTCCTATCTTTATTTGGTCTTCAATTGTACTTAGGCGTTTTAAAATTCCTTTTTAATTTCTTGTTTCTGTACTTTTGTCGTCTGTTTTATTCATACCGCTAAGGAGTTTAACTCCTTGCCAGATTCTGTGTTTTTCGTTAGCTATAAGTTGGGGCTGCCTCGCTACTGCAGCGCCTCCGGTATGTTCGCTGAGGCGCGTACCGATTGTTTCCACGCGGCCATGTGCAACCGGGGCGCGTCCCTGGTGCGTGGGGCAGCACCAATGTCGTCCTGACGATGATCGCGGACCGGATGGATTGCTCATACATACGGCACTGCTGTGATAGGCATGTTGCCGTCGGCAGGGCCAGTTAGATGTTTAGTATTTTAGTTTTTTATTTTTTATTATCCTTTTTATTGTTTTCTGTACTCCACATATGTGTTAAGGTTGCTCGAAATAAATGTATTTTATTTATTTATTTATAACCCTGGAGTCTTCAAGTCTTGAGTGAATAGGTTACTGGTTACTTTTAGGCAAGTCATCGCCAACATACCATCAGGAGCCTATTTAATAATAGAAACCTCCTACAAATTGGAATGGGCAACTAGCTTCATCTTTCCGACTGACCGACTCCTTGATAATTGAAAATTGCCTGTAATTGGTTTAATTGAAATAAAAGCTTTGAGTTTGAATTTAAAACCGATAAGCGACATTGCGAAAATTTTACAAGTTTCTTTCATAGTTTTTTTTTTTTGTTATACAGCGCGTCTTGAAAATGTGTAATTTTTGCAAATTTTTCATACACTGGCAATGCGATATCATTGTAACGGCGGCATCCTGAAAATGATAGCGGACAGAATGGACTCGGCGGTCATGCGTCGCTTCACTGACCTGCATGTGACAGGTACAGGTTAGTGAAGAATTATATTGTTCCAATTTTATTCTCATTGTTAATTTAATTGTACTAACATAGTTTATAAGATTTATGTTACTAACCTTTCCTATGGACTGTAGTTGTCTGAGAATAAACAATTTTAATTTTAATTTTATTATTTATTTATTTTCAGTTATATTCAATAGGGTTCCAGGTGAGATAGCAGTGAAACGCGAGTCTATTATTATTAAAAGGTTTTTGTTTCTGAAAACGTTTGCATGTTTGAATGATTCGTCTAAACACACGCGTAATAACTAAGGAAATGGTGAATTATTGTTTCATCTATAATTTAAGTTATAAACTTAGAGCGGTTTGGTAAACCAGCAATCAGGTTCCACGAGTGACGAAACAAGTCTTACCGCGTGGTATTGTGTTACCCAGTAACTGGGTTGTGGAGATCAGATAGGCAGTCGCTTCATGTATTCAGCTGCATCGGGGTAGACTGGAAGCCGAAAAGACTAGGCCTATGATGATCTTGAACCTCATTATTAAGACCCTTAGAGCAGTGACACCGGTTTTTCTCTCACGTCAGCACTGTCTAAGTATTCAAGAATATCTTTCTGGTCATCTCTTGGCTGCCACGGCTTATTTTAATTTAATATTTGAATTGTTTTTGTCTCTTTATTACGGACGCTTTTAACGTTCTGTATCGTTCTCACATGCATAAATTCAACATGAATGATGCAACCATATTTTGATTTAAAATAGTGTCCATGGAGTTTTTTGCCCGTTCTTCTCCATAGGTACCTACTACGCTTTGGAATGGGCAACTAGCTTCATCTTTCTGACTGACCGACCCCTTGACAATTCAAAAGTGTCTGTAATTGGTTTATTTGAAATAAATGCTTTGAGTTTGAGTTCTGATACCACCATCATTATTTGTCAACATTTTCCCAATTATATTGGTGTCTTGAGGTCATCGGTCCATCTAGCTGGGGGCGTCCCACGCTACGCTTGCCGATACGCGGTGTCCACTCCAGGACTCGTCTGCTCCACCGGCCATCTGTCCTTCGACAAGCATGGCCAGCTCACTGCCGCTTGAGTTTGCTTATTCTGCAAGCTATGTCGGTAACTCCGGTTCTTTTCCGGATAATTTCATTTCTGATTTTATTCTTCAAAGAAACTCCGCGCATAGACCGCTCCATAGTGCCTTAAATTTGTGGACCCGCCCGACTGTCAGTGTCCATGTCCAGCTAGAGGACCGACGACCTTAAGAAGGTGGCTGGGATAGACTGGATGAGGAATGCGGAGGACAGGGTGTTGTGGGGCAGCATGGGAGAGGCCATATCCAGCAGTGGACTGCGATAGGCGTAGTTGAGATCTCATCTCTTAACTGCCACGGCTTATTTTTATTATTAATCTTATATTTTGAATTGTTTCTTTATATTTCTTTTTTCATTGTTCTCGCATATAGAAGCAACAAGAATAATGTACCCAGGATTTTGTAATATCTTGATTTAAAAAGAGTGTCCTTGGAGTTTCTTGCCCGTTCTTCTCCATAGAGATGTACGTTTTGGAATGGGCAACTAGCTTCAACTTTCTGACTAACTGACCGACTCTTTGACAATTCAAAAGTGCCTGTAAATGGTTTAATTGAAATAAATGTTTTGAGTTTGAGCTGATTGGTGTCTAACCAAAGCCACAACTGCTGCACTTGAATACCAGTATTTTACATGGAGCCTCTGCTTATATGGCTTCCACAACCCATTTACTGGGTCACACGATACCCCTTGGTAAGACTGGTTAGTATTGTTCATAATTTAAGTCCATAAACGTCAAAGGCATAGCCAATAATACCAATGAATGGTAAATAGACTTTGTTTATAGTCTTGTACTTAGATAGAGTTGTCAATAGAAAAACGTCTATTCAATATTTACTTGTAAAGTGTTTTTAAATAAGTAAGTATTTACAGAAATAAAGTCATTACTTGTCTTGCGTGTTCTTTCTTAGTTTACTTTGGATTTCACTGTTTTAAGTTGATGGAAAAAAATACAATAATTTTTTTTCAACACATTTGCTCAAAAAGTGCATTTACGATGCCTGTAGTATACATTGTTTGAAAGTTGAAAATTATGCACCATAGAACGGAACGTGCGGTAAAATAGGTACTCACACCTAAGTACCTGTTTTACCGCATACTTACTCCGTTGTATAGCGCCGTGCGAATCCTTTACGGTTTATTTTTAATTTCCATAAAAAAATATAAGAATCCCCCACCAAGGAGTTTCACATTACGAGAATAAATAAGCTGGATAATCAAACCTCATTGGAAGCGCTTCTGCTCAATACATTTGTCTCACTTTAATACTAATGAGAAAATCAGACGAAAGATGTAGTTCTAATTTTCACCACGCGCACGTGGCGCCATTTGCAATTCGCGCCATTTTCATATTAGAAACGTCAAAGATTGTTGCGACTTTCCGACTGATATTTATAAACAAAGTAATAATAAATGAGTTGAAGCGAGGAATCCGATATATTAATATTGTACTGTTTTCTCGCAAATGTGTTGAAAAACGTTGTATGACACACGTGCGGAAATTGGTATTACAAAATCGTGACTCTTACTACATTCGTCTACTCATTCTCATTCTCGTCGATTCTTCTATACATTGTGAATGTGAGAACGTTGTAGGCCTAACTTGTAGACTGTAGATTTGTAGACCTTTTCTATTTTGTTGAGTACCAGTTACTTGTTGACAGGCCTACACTGTCCTCCCATACCTAACAACACTGTAATTTGAAACATTATAAAAGGGACTTATTTTTAAAAGAGTAACCGTGGAGTTTCTTGCCGGCTCTTCCCCATAGGAAACAACCAATTGGAACCGTGCACCTAGCTTCTGACGTTTCATAAGTGCCCATGTATGTTTATGTGAAGTAAAATATTTTGATTTGATTTGGTTATGGAAGGAAAAGAAATGTTGCGCTGATTATATGATGATAATGATGTTTTATCTTTTTAAATTGTTTCTTATCAGTTATTTTTATACTGATGTTTTGATTAAACATGCGGATTATGAATATATGTATAAATAGCAAATTTTTATTTTATTTATTATTTATTTCTTTATCTGTCCGTGACATCACAGCAGCGGGCCCTATCAGAATACCAGCGCTGCGACACTTATTTTTTTTTAAATGTCGCAGCAACATGCTGAGATAGGGGCCTTTTGGCCTTGTACATGACTTACTGTTATTATTTTAATTTTACTTTTGTTTTTATTTTATTATTTTTATTTTTATGAGTGTGTTTAGTTTAGTTTCTGATAATCCTGTGCGAGTCCCAATAAATGCAATTTATTTATTTCTTTTTCAGCTTATAAATTACACCATAGGATCACAGGTGAAATACCTATAAAGTAGGAATTTGATAAATTGTAGATGTATGCACTGCAGTTATCTAGTCACGTTCATATCGTTTAACTGGCACGAGCCTTTAACTGTAATTATAGCTCGATCTCTTGGTTAAAAGAGCAATGCAGAGGGCCAAGACAAATGGCATATATTCGCTTCGGAGCGATTCTATTTCTACAATCGCTAACGCTTTCGCTAATATTTCCATCATACGAATCGAAAACTAGCGATAATGCTTGTCAAATAGTGCCACTTAGCTACGAATCTCTTTGGAAGAAATCTTTTGTTACAAAAAATTGGTTGAAACATCATTCATGTTGAAATTATACATGTGGAACGATGTAAAAAGACGAGCACGCTAAAAGCATCCGTAATTAAAAAGATAAAGACAAAAAAAACATTTTAGAAATTAAAATAAGCCGGGGCAGGTAAGAGATGACCAGTCCCAAAAGACGGCGCCAGTTCATGAACATGACACATGGATTAACTCCATTCAACTCGACCATTTTGAAGGGAACTTAATGATCCAACACACACGCCGCCACCAGCGAGACATTTGAGTGAGCATGACATACTCTCAGCCGCCAGGGCACATTCAAGTCAATGAAAGACGAACCCAGTAAATGTTAGCTTTATAGTAGGTACATTGCTGTCAAAATTGTGAGGGAAAAAATGGTTAAGAACCCATTATATCCACGAACCCGTACTGTGTCCGCGTGGTGGATTATAGCCCACTCCCTCTCAAAGAGAGGAGGCCTGTATCCCAGCAGTGGGAACGTTATAGTCTGATTATGTTATCCTGTATGCTATAGCTTGATCAGAGGGTAAATTAAACTCCGCTGATGAAGTTACAAAATACGACTTTCGAATTCAATGATAGTACATAAACATAAACTCACGCCTACATCCCATGGCGGTAGGCAGAAATTACAGAACGCCACCTGCTACGATCCTTACATACTCCTTTTGCCTCGTTTACGTCCATACATCTGGTCATACACGCACGCTGATTGCGAGTACTATGCACCTGACCTTTCTGAAGAACATCACCAATAAGATCACTATATGTCTTCCTAGGACGTCCTTTCCCGGCGTTTCCACTCACATCTGTCTTGTAAATACCTTTTGTTAGTCGCCTTTCATTCATCCTCTCAACATGACCAAACCATCTATGCATACTTTTTTCAATTTTTGTCACTACATCTTCAATGGTAGTTTTCAGCATAATCAGCCTATAATATCCCCACTGCTGGGACACAGGCCTCCACTATGTGAGAGGGAGCGGGCTGTAATCCATCACGCGAGCCCAGTGCGGGTTGGTAGATGTCACACGTCTTCGAGTTTTTTATTAGGACAGGCCAGTTTTATCGTGATGTTATTCTTCTTGACTGGTTCGAACCGACGATCCACAACTCGTAAGTCGAACCCTTTACCAAAGTCTGCTGACCCACAAGGATATCACAGAATATAGTATAACTTATCTACATTAAGATTGTATTAAGTACTTTTGTCTAATTCTACGCGTGGAGGCGTTATGTTATTGAAAACAACAACTAGAATTACAAATCTATGCATCCATATACTACATGTATAAATAAATAAAATTGAAGTGTTTGTTTGTAATGTCAAAATACAGCTTTTTACTAAATGCATATGAAAAAAGATACGGTATAAATTATAACAAAAAAAAAAACATATTTAAATTTTCTGTCTATTTATTTGGTCCCGCTAATCTCCGAAACGGCTGTACGGATTTTGACGGGACGTTCACTGGCAGATAGCTGGTGTTCTAAGGAGTAACTTAGACTTAGACTTAAGGAGTAACTTGCTTTTATTTTAGGAAAATAATAAAGATTCCGCGCAAAAATAAAGAACATGAAATCCAATTTGTTTTCCGACATGCACGCGAACGAAGTTGCGAGCACAGTTATTTCCATACAAAACGTTTAACATAAAACCTTCCACACATGTCTATGAATAAATATATCTAAGAAACCAAAGACATCTTGATTACAATTACTATTTAGCAAGAAACTATTATACATAATCGTGTAGGTACATTATACTAAGACCGCAAAATATGCAATTATGTTTGTCATTTACTATTAAATGCATCCAAGAATCACCTTTAACCTCATGGGTTTTATAAGAACAACATCATTCGAATGTTCCACGAAGAGGAAAATAATAGTGGCCTTAGTTATGTTTTAAGTTCCATGTAAAACGGAACGGATCGAGCCCTAAAAAAAGGTTGGATTAGGAGTCCCTCACGATCGATATATTGCATTCCTATAGCGAACAAAATCGAAATCAGGGGGCTTACTCTCTAAGTCCGTCAATGAAGACACGGGCCTCTCCGAAACCTATTTCGATACTTAGCAGTGAAGCCTACTCCCGATTAATTAACTTTTTCAGACGGGCAAGAACACATCGGGAGTAAGCACAACTGTCAAATCATTTAGTCATTAATCTGTAATTCGGGCCCCGGACTAATGTTATGTCCGAAAGTATTACGGGGTAGGAAACATCCGTAACTTCGACTTGAACTACGGCCTTCGTGCTTAAAGAGGTCCCCTGATACATTTATCCTAGTGGACAAAAGTGGCTCGGTCTAGTGTGGTACGGCGCATGCCGCTCTAATTTTGCTATATTATGCTAGATGGCGTTACTGAGACATGGAATCACAGTTTTTCTAAGACATTTCTTCGCATAGCCTTTCTATAGTATCTTAAATCTCTGCGCATTCTTACAAAGGAGACGTTTACAAAGACGTGGTCTATAGACTGAAAGATATATATTTTCGATTTGTATAGGGATACCTCACCTAAACGCTTGTGCAAAGGGGTATCAAAATCTGACCCACAATTTGTGAAAAATATTCTTTGCACAAATGTCAAAACCACCACCTTGGCCAGTCTCTTTTGGAAAGGTCATAAATGCTCGCTCACAATGTGGGTGTGTTTCCTGTGTACTTCTGCCGACCGACTTTAATTAGGGTTGTGGGCATACCCACCGTACTCACAACGGTGGATCCGCACTTGCATAAAACAGGGGCTAAGTCAGGCGTTCCCAATCTTTTTTGTACTGCGACTCCCTTAACATGTTGTAATTTTTTTGCGACTCCCTTGTAGAAGAAGATACTTGCGTGTAGCTCTAGAATCTAGAGTCTAGTAGCTAGACTTATTAATACAATCCAGGTAGACTCTGGCTAGATTATTTTATACAAAAAAAACTCCAAAGACTATAGAATCTTACTAACTTTTAATCACTTACCAAAAACATATTATTTACTAGGCTAGGAAAAACAGTAGGTACAATTAATGAGACGGATGAGCTTGCTTTATTGAGCATAAATTCTCAAATCGGGCCTGAAGTTTTGAAATAGCTATCCTCATTATTTTTCTAAATTGATTTGTGATCTGTATTTCGATTTAATTATTGCAAGTGCAAAAAAGTCAGTTCCGCACAAGTATGACGTTGCAAAAGGTAATAGAATCTTCAAAGCTATAGTAATGACTCTCATTACGTCGCGTGCTGGTGACGTAAGCATACCGGTTCGCGACCCCCATGGGAAAAGCCGCGACGGCTGGGGGCGTCGCGACGCATAGTTAGGGAACTCCTGGGCTAAGTTATAACTTAGTATATTATTTTAATTATTGTGAATGTAAAGACTATGTGGATCCTTGTTTGTTTCTTCTCAATTAGTTTTATTAGTTTTTAGTTTGAGTAATTTATGCGGCCTACCCAAATGTCCTTTCTTTGGTATTGTTCGTTGAATCGTTGAGCTCCGTAAGTTTTGAGTTGAGCTTCAATATTTGTAAATATGTGAGCACCATGTATCTATCACATAATTAATTTACCTGCCTTTGCATTATATTTAATTCTTTTTACCTATTGTGGTATAGTAATTTTATTCTAGGTGCATCGTCTTCACATATGATTACATAATTAATGTGAACTTACATAATATTGTAAAATATTTTAAAAGAGTAACGGTGGAGTTTCTTGCCCATTCTTCTCCATACGAAACTACCTTTTGGAAGGGGCAACTAGAATCAATTCTATTTTTTTGTAAATTTTGACGTTCAAAAGTGCCTTTTATGTGCCTATTTGAAATAAATGATTTGACTTTGACTTTGACTTTACACGATTACTGACAAACGCGTGCACTGACTGGACAGGTCCACTCATTCTGTGTGGATTTTCCTCAGACGACCATTTCAGACACAAATCTACATGCTCTTCACATGATCTGACCAAGATTATGTCTGGACTTTAAAAGAGACTGTGACCTCTGAGTTTGTTTCGGCCTTTCTTCTTAGAGTAGTCAGATAGGAAACGCCGACCTCACCTAGTTTTAAAATATGATTGACGTGTAAAAGTGTTTGTACAAACCTACTTACAGAAATAAAATCATTTATCATTTATTATTTAACAACCCGGGTCAATCGAAGGTTAATCTATGCATGCCGACGCCGGTCCGTGGATGGGAAACCGTTCATTACATACCTCGACTCTTCCTTGCTTCTAAAAGCTGATGTTACCGTTGATTGTCATTACATGTAGTCAGAAAACCTGCCGGGGTCGCGGATTGTTCGAAAGAGTTACCGTGGCCCTGGCGCACAGGCAACTGAAGGAACACGGGTGGGTTTTAGTCAGTAAGAGTCTGACACGCCCTCCCGCTCCGCCCAAAGCGGGAGAAGTAATTTGATGATATCCCATCAAAAAAAAAAAAATACGGACTAATTATGTTGGTAGTCAACTTAAATTGTCCGTATTACGTATACAAATCATGACTGTCATTCTTCAGCAGTTGTATGAAATGGGTGTAACACGGCTAATTGTCGTAGAGTGTCAATTTACTTAACAATTAGTTTCCCTGACTGTACATGAACATAGTCAAAGTGACACTTATAGAGATCTAAAATATCGGGAGAGGTCATTTGAAGATTTCCCAACCAAAAAATAAAAATAAAAATGTAGTCAGAAATGGGAAAATCTGACAATCATCCTTACTAAGGGGTATTGTGTTACCCAGTAACTGGGTTGTGGAGGTCAGATAGGCTGTCGCTTCCGGTTATACTGTAGCAGATGATGGTGTTGATGTAATAGAGGATGAGATAGCCTAGTGATAAGTAATCTATCGTTTTTTTTTAATATCATAGTGATGACCTGAGGGCCTAGACAAAGTAACATTCGATTAGCGATGACGCTAGTAGAAAAGCTAAAAAATGTATAGGGTTGACATACGCTATCGAAATGTCACGTGATCATAGGTCAACGAATAGAAATTAGCTAGACAATGTTAACATCATTCGATTCTATTAAACGAATCGACAGCGTCGAACGATTACTTCCATAGAGATGCGTAGCCAAGTGGCACTTTTTGACAAGGGTTATCGCTAGTTTTCTACTCGTATGATGGAAACATTAGCGAAAGCGATAGCGATTGTAGAAATGGAATCGCTCCGAATCGAATGCCATTTGTCTAGGCCCTCAGCATCATTTAAATTTTGAAATTTGATTTGTAAAAGTCGTAGTTCCATTGTTTTTATTCTACTAAGTTTCTTATCTACCTGCAAAAAGTTATTTTTTGTAGTTTAAAAGTCAGCGCATTTGATTTCAGTCCTTTGTTATTGAGTTTTCGGCTCATCATCGTTTTAAATAAATACATATTTCTAAGAGAACATATTATTTATAACTTTTAATGTTACTAATTTTGGTAAACATAATATTTGTATTCAATTTGAATAATTTAAATGTGTCTAAAGTTCGCTTCGCTTTGTCAAAATGTCATTGCTGTCTTTAACTAATTAATTTTTCTTGCAATTTAAATGTTACTATAGCGGTACTCTGTTATTGAATGTTGTTCTGTGGGTATTTTTATTGTCAAGTTTTTTCTTCCTTTGATTAAATTTGAAGGTCTTTATAACAGACTGACCTGATTCTTAATGTGACCATTATTTACTAGTGGCTCTGTGAGCTGTAGACCTCGCGACTTCGCGATTCTGTCTTTGCATAGCTTAGAACTGATTAAATAAAATCTTAGTGCAACTGATCTTCTTCTGAATAAATCTTAGTGTGGGGCAAAGGTTAAAAAAAAAAAAGTCTTCACCTTAAAATAAAAACAACGCGCAAAGTGCGCGAAATGACTGAAATATGTATTTTTTTTACGTTTTCAAACCCTATATCGCCGCCATTTTGAAAAATTTCGATAAAATGCGACCTGTAAGGAGAACGGACAGTTACTTCTCACTTTTGGTGCCCGTTCATAGGTACTCGTATGAATGGAAAGTCACATAATTACTATTTATGTAGGTACTAGCTTTTGCCCGCGACTTCGTTCGCGTTAATTTAGACTTTGACTCTCAATTCGGGTTATAATTCAATCATGATTCGAAAGACACGTGGCGCCATCTATTATCATACGGAGGTTATTGTTGTTTTCCTCGGGAACAGTACTTTTTTGCGGGATGAAAGGTACCCTATGTCCGTTTCTGTACCCCTGACAACGTATATGCAAAAATTCAGGATGATCGGTTCAGTAGTTTAGGCGTGAAAAGGTAACAAACAAACTTACTTTGGCATTTATAATATTATAGTTAGGATATATAGTAAGGATAGTTAGGATTCCAGTAAAGATTTTATGTCGTATGCTTAAAATGCTTCGTTTTTCATATCGGCACGATACGAGAATAATTATCATTTGACTGCCTTTCCCAAATATGCTGGGGTTGGCTCCCAGTCTAACCGGATGCAGCTGAATACCAGTATCTTACATGCAGCGACAGCTTATCAGACCTCCAAAACCCAGTTACTGGGCAACACGTTACCCCTTGGTAAGACTGGTTGTCAGACTTTTGGGCTTCTGACTACCCGTATCGACTGTCAAATATCTTCGTATTACAGCCAGGACCAATTCCAAGGCACGGAGGGGTCTTTAGGTAATGGATGGTAACCCATCCACGGACCGGCGGGTTTTATACCTACTAAAGGTAAATATTACATAACAAGAATCTCAGGTTATTCCCTTGTAAATACGTCATTACGACGCAAACATATTTAAATACAAGTTATATATAATTAATTCACGGAAAATATGTAGGTATATCTTTTCGTGATCTAATACTACTAATTTGCCCGTATAGTACATGCCGCTCGTGTATTTGAGCACCGCATTACACGAGCGGCACGTTGTCGATGGCAGCCGACGACGCGTCTACGACGGGTGTCAACGGGTGTCGACGGGTGTCGACGGCTGCAGTTGCCTCTGCCGTTGATGCTTGTCAATCGTGTGGATGCTCACTATGTCGCAGCAGTACGGGGGTTTTTCGAAGTACAAGTATTACTGGTGTGCGGACGGTATGGGTACCGGTATGATTATAGGCACACGAGAGATTACCGCTTGGTCTCTGTGATGGCATCGCATCTTTAATATCTGTGGTATTGTAGTTTTCCATAGTTTCATAGGCGGTGGTGCATAATAGCACATTCAGACTACAATGTTCCCACTGCTGGGACACAGGCCTCCTCTCTGTGAGAGGGAGCGGGCCGTAATAAACCACGCGGGCTCAGTGCGGGTTGGTGGATGACACGTCTTAGAATTTTAGTTCTAGGACATGCCGGTTTCCTCACGATGTTTTCTCTCACCGTTTTGAGAACGGTTGTGATGAAATTGCTTGCACAACCTAAAGTGCCTGTCTGGCTTCGAACCTACGCCCTACAACTTGTAAGTCGCAAGCCGTTTCCACTGGCCCCACCGAGTCGCTGTTTCTTTACCTGTAATTTGTTATTGTCTTAAATATCATTAGAATACTGACGCAGGCGCCTGATCAGTCTGCGGCGTAATACCGTCCGACAAAATAAACAACATTTGTGATTAAATGAAGCAAAAAAACTGTCTAATAAAGTTTGACAAGCTTCGCAGTCTACGCAAAAAGTTCGGACGTCACGTCAAAGGGTGAGAGATTTGAATTTACTTATAAACACTTTTTAAGAGTATATAAAGATAATATAAAATAATGATTTATTTCTCACCACAATATATAAGTACATTTTCAAATGAATAAGAACAATACATAATTCGTTTAATTATACTGTGGGAGACTGATGCCTAAGCTAGGCGTAGGGCCTGTATTTCAGGACACCAGGTCTCCACCTCTTTGGAAGCAGTTACATTTAAATCAAATTATGCACTCGTACACAAATGCGGTAAGTTATATAAAACCAGAATAAAGTTTACATTATCGGTTTTTACTTATTCTAGGGTTAGTATCTGTATGTGTGTGTGTTTATGAGGGTGTGTGTGTGTATGAGGCTGTGTGTGTGTGTGTGGGTGGGAGTGTGTGTAAGGAAATATGACGGGAAAGCTGAAGAGCTGAATGAACAGAATGGTGAGATGTATAAATATAGTACTTCTAAATTTTTGTTAACCGACTTCCACCCATATGCGATTAATAAATAATAATAAAAAATAAAGAATATGTATATATAAAGGAGGAATGTGTATATAAAGGATCCAACCCGCACTGCATGATGGCTAGTCCGATCACAATGTATGGCAAGCCGAACCCTTGGGAGAAGCGAGCTAAATAGTCCGCGAGATCTAAGCTGAGCTTTGCATTTGTGTGAGGTGCGTGGCGGAGTCGCGTCGCGCTCTAGGCCGACGTGACACCTACCGTGAAATATTCCAACTCTGCAAATCAAGGTATATTTGCTTTAAAAGCAATTTATAAGCAAATCTAGCGGATTTGCTTATAAATTGCTTTTAGGCCAAAGATAACTTGATGCCAACTTTGCCAATCAAAGTATCTTTGCCCTAAAAGCAATTTATATTTGCTTATATATGCTGGGAAAAAATACCTTGATTGGCAAAGTTGGCATATTTCACCGGTACACTATCTCTATGTGCACTCATACAAATGCAAAGTTCCGCTTAGACCTCTCGGTCTTAACCTAGGTGTGATCCTTGACCACCACCTTACCTTCAGTGAGCGCATAAAGACGGCTCGTTCGCGAACCTCTCGCTCTCGGTAAGCTCCTCTGTATATTAACCGCCCGCAGCAAATTGTCACCTGAGTGCAAATTGCGCATCTTCAACGCGGTCATCATGACCTAAGCGTGCGTTGTATTTGCTTACGCTAAGCCCCCCCATCTTCATAAGATGCAGATACTTCAGAACCGTTTCTTCAGAAAGGTTACGGGAGCCCCCTTCTATGTCCGAAATGTGAATCTTCACTTAGATCTCCGAATGCCCACCATCCAGCAGCTCATGAAACGCTTTTCAAAGCGTTTCTTTGAGTGTGGCATAGATCGCTCACATCTCCTGATTAAAGCAGCCGCCCGCTACACTCCCTCCCGCACGAACAGGATTCGCCGCCCGAGACATACCTTAACCCCACTACCCTCCTCCAGGAGAGTAGCAAGGCCACCAGTGATTTTAATAAACAAAAAAACAGACCACCGCCCGACCCTTGCTCGAGCCAGCCCGCGCCGCTGAGGATGTAACTTTAAATTCGTGCCTAAATAATAAATCCGATCCAGCCTGTCCCTTGCTGCGCTCCCCTAGCGACGCCCTAAGCCGAGGTCCGTACCCCACAGGAGGAGTCCGTACTTCTTAGCGTGTAGTCGTGTATTGTATAAGTTAATGTAACCTTAATTTATTAAGGCAACAGGCAAACCTGGTTAAGCAGCCGACAACCTCCTAGGTTGACCTGCGAGAACACATTTAGAAAAAAAGAAAAAGAAACGGCCTGATTGAATATAGTCCGCTCCCTGTCACAAAGAGGAGGCCTGTGTCCCAGCAGTGGGAATATTATAGGCTGATTATATGCATCGCATATGCATTATATGTATAGAGCAGTAGTGGACCAGTGGTATCAGCCCCGACTTACGAGTTGCAGGTCGTGGGTACGAACCCAGGCAGGCGCTTTACTTTGTGTAAATAATTTCATCACCACTGCTCTCAAAACGGTGAAGGAAAACATCGTTAGGAAACCGGCATGTCCTAGAACCAAAAATTCGAAGACATGTGACATCTACCAACCCGCACTCAGCACGCGTGGTGGATTACAGCCCATTCCCTCTCACAGAGAGGAGGCCTGTGTCCTAGCAGTGGGAACATTATAGGCTGATTATGCATCAAGGTCGGATCTAGAGGTAGCTTAGTTACAACTTTTCGTAGGAAACAGCATTGGAGCTCAATCTAAAAACCACTTAGAGACTGTACAAATAAGTAAAATGTTGTATCTACGTGGTGGGGCAAGAGTAATGTCATAATGTAAAATGGCTGCCATTTGGTTCAATACAAGACAGGTGTTTAAAAAAAAAAGTAGTGATAAATATTGTACCGTGGTATGGAACCCCTCATGTGCGAGTCCGACTGGCACTTGACCGGTTTTTGATAACTGATCTCCTAAGGCTTTCGAAGAAAAGAAGTTAACGGTAGGATTTCCCATCGAGCACACGGCTTGTCTCAAATAAATCTATAAGGCCGTAATTAAGTAAAAATAACAAATGACTACAGTACAACTATCTGCTTAATGACCCTCGTGAATCATCGCATTTCCGAATACAAACGAATGCTAATTTCCATGTCCATTAATTATTAGATTTATCGTGTATACTAATTTGAATTCAGAACTCAGTACTTTATTTTGTTTTGTTCTTGACGTAACAACCATAAAGTACTTAGTTCTGAATTCAAATTATTATACACGATAAATGATAGTTGATGGACATGGAAATTGGTATTCATTTGTATTCGGAAATGCGATGATTTCCGAGGGACATTAAGAAAACAGTTGTACTGTATATTAAGTTTCGTTCATTATGTTCCGTTATTTAAGACTCACAAGTGGCGTCTACAATTTTAATCCAACATCCAAAATGGAGGAGGTTCTCAATTCAATGTACGTTTTTTTTCTGAATGTTATTCATCAGTAAATTGCTACAAGTTGCACTTACAATGTAATATTTAGAAAGCTGATGCCCCGGGCTATTTGTTCAATAGCCCGAGGTATTGTCAATAGCCTACTGACCTACTGTGAGGTATACTAGTTACTTTGAGTTTTGGCACCTGTCGATTTGAATAGATGAAGTGATTGGTCGATTTTGTGAGGTTGGGCGGTGAATGTACCTAACGAGGGCTACCGCGCTTGAGTTCGCCGCTAGAGGCGCTAGTGTAGAGTAAAGTCTCTAGATGTTAAAATATGTACCGAACGTTCACTGTTTGCGGGATTTTTATCACGGATTTTATCGAATGATTCATAATAGCTGTAATGGTTGTGCCATTCTTGATTAATTATGGCTTAAGACTTTAAGTAAAACGTTAGGATCTCATTTGGTAGCACTTGAAGGAAGAATAAGATTTTTCTGCTTCATGCTTGCCAATTTTAGGAATATTATAATCTAAATATTCATTTGAAGCTTTAAAATGTAATAAAATAAACATACTATGAATATAAGGGTACTTAAACATATCCAAAACATCAAATAAAAGTACTGCAACAGGACCTTACTCGACAGTGGCGCCAACTGCTGAGCACAAAAACGATAGCCCCCATTGGTCTAAGTATTTATTGGGTTTTTCCATAAGGAAACTCTCTGTGGCACCATAGCATGGTGGTCACTTCAGTCATACTATCAGATAGTTTTGGCAATACGTTAATTCTGCGTACTGCTAAGATCTGAAACTTTCTGTGTTTTTCAGTACCTGAACATCGACTAAGAGAAGGTATTTACAAGGTAAATGTGAGCGGAAAGGCCGGGAGGGGACGCTCCAGAAGGACATATAGTGACCTTATTGGTGATGTTCTTCAGAAAGGTCAGGTGCGTAGTACTCGCAACCAGCGTGCGTGTACGAGTATGATCAGATGTATTCATTGAACGTAAAATAACTGCCTCGTTGGTCTAGTGGTCGCAAGCGCTACTGCTGGGCATTAGCTCCTGGGTTCGATTCCCGGTTCGGGCAAAGTGTTATTGGGTTTTTCCATCTGGGATTTCTCAGTAGCAGCCCGGAGTCTGGATTTGTGCCCGGTTGATGGTAACAGGCTTGCCCCCTATGACATGGGACTTAAACATAACTGGTGAAATGTGGGTGTACTATAGGTAGACCTCTGGCTAACCCTTCGAGGATTACAGGCATGATGTTATGTGCAAAAGGCGTGTGTTAGAGCCTCGTACCAGGGGGTTTTTTCTCTAAGCTTGAAATCCGTAGTATCGACCGACGTTATAGGGCGATTCCTACGCCGTATCACCTATGGACAAAGGATTACTTCGGGGCCCCGACCTAAGAATGAATAACACAACGATGTTACAAAAGTAGTAATTTTTCCACACTGCAATCGGCATTTTGTTTTTGTTTTGATCGTTTGTTTGTTGTCATTTGCCAGTGTCGCAACACAGAGCAATGTGTGTTGTCTTTGATCCCTGGCTTTAGCATCAAGCAATAGACAAAATTGCGAAACTTTTATAACTTGAATACGAGGCTTTTGGCTATTTTATATGTCTCTAAATTAATGTCGTTCATTTGTTAGGTGCGTTTTGTTTGTGCAGAATAAACTATTTTTCTTTCTGTTTTCTTTCTATGTGATAATAGTCCCTACTCCCGATGAGCATGGCTTATGTAAATGGAAGCCTATCTGTACTAACATTATAAAGACGTAAAAGCAGGCCCCCAGTTCCGAAGAATACCCCCTGTATTCTTCGGAACTGGGGGCCTACTCCCTTAGCAAGAAGTCTAAAGTTTCGCCCAAGTAACGTACCATTCCTACTCCTTATCACTTAATAAGATTAGCCCGGGACCCGAACTAAAAATTAATGACAACACGATTTGACAATTGTCCTTAGTCTTGATGTGTCATTGCCCGTCCGAAAATTTTAACTAATTAGGAGCTGGCTTCATTTTTCAGTATCGAACTACCTTCGGCGGGGCCCGTATCTTCGTTGACAGCCTTAGAGAGTAAGCCCTCATACGATTCAGAAAATTTATTCACTAATGGAAAGCTACAGTACTGCCAATAGGATATTTTATGTTTTAAGAGGCTTACAAGAGCTAAAGCGCGGTCACTGTCGGACTGCATAGAAAAGAAAGAGATGCGCGATGACACAACGCTGGTAATTTATTGCAAAATATGAAGCAATTATCTATTTATGAAAAATCTAGTGATTGGATTAAAAAATTAAAACACTATTACGTTAGTATGTTGCTTGTAGAATAATCTGACAAAAAATCAGAATGATTTAATGCATAGTAGTATGGTTTTTAATCGTTATAAGAAATTTTTAGAGGTATCTTCGTGATTTTTTTTCTATAGTATCAAATTAGTTGTATTATGTTTTCAACACACTATCTAATTAGGAAATATCCTGAAGAATATCATATATTTTTCTGATTTTGTTTACTGCAGTGGATCATATACTTTTAGGCATTATAAAACTTACATTTCCTGTAGTCCCCTTAACAAGAATTTTCACGTGGACGAAGTAACGGACAGAACCTAGTAAAATATCAAAATAAACTTACTATCTTAGAAGGACCTAATTCTTTAATAACGGACCCAAATCACCATCCGATAGATCTTATGTGCCCGTAATTCATCAGAGTCAATAGAAAAGTGAAAGCACGTCTGTCTCTGCCCAGACCACTTCTAAATTATCTCGACCGGTTTGAAGACACGGGCAAGGTCAATGGCTTGCCTATAATGACGCGATGCTGAAGATTATCTGTAGTGACAACACAACACAAAAAGGAAAAGTTTGGCATCAAAAATGTCCTAGAATTAAAAATTCGAAGACATGTGACACCCACCAAGACGAACTGCGCAGGAGTTGTAGATTACGGCTCACTCCCTCTCACAGAGAGGAGGCCTGTGTCCCAGCAGTGGGAACATTATAGACTGAATAAGCTTATTTTTACCACAAAATTTGTGGACTCTTTTTTTAAACTAGGTTCATGGAGTTTTATCAACCAAAAGAAAATAGTCCGAATGCTTGAGAACCAGTCTTACAGCATGGTATCCTGTTACCCAGTAACCGGGTTGTGGAGGTCAGATAGGCAGTCGCTCCATGTAAAATCCTGGTATTCAGCTGCATCCGGTTAGACTGGAAGCCAACCACAACATAGTAGGGAAAAGGCTAGGTAGATGATGATGGTAAGCGATTGCGTAGAAGTAAAGGATGATTTCTACCAAATTGCTCGCATCGCATCGGATCGGGTGTAGAGTTCACTCATACCTCCATAGAACAGGGAGGATCCTCCGACCAGACGGGTGTCGTGTCTGGTGGGCAACTGCCCGTCGTTTGATGTCGGGACGTTGTATATATGCTAGTTGCGCGGTAAACTCTGCTTGCGCGATGCAGGATTTTGCGTGACGTCAGTGTGACGCGTAGCTCGCATGTGGCGTTCGTAGATACCGCTACAAAGACTAGATTTGTAGACCATTTTCTATTTTGTTAAGTACCTGGTACTTGTTGACAGGCCTTCACTGTCCTCCCATACCTATTAACACTGTAATTTGAAAACATTGTAAAAGCCAATTATATTTAAATGAGTAACCGTGGAGTTTCTTGCCGGCTCTTCTCCATAGGAAACGACCAATTGCAACCGTGCACCTAGCTTCTAGCCTATGTAGGTTTATGTGAAGTAAAATATTTTGGTTTTGATTTTTTGTTTTTCGATTCTGAGTTTTTGATTTAGATTTGTTGATATTGATTTTTTGATTTTGATATCTTCATTATGTTATTTACCTCACCTTTCTTTTACACTTCGCATAGAGTCTTAATGTCTCCGCTATGAGGCAACACGTCAGTATTCGCGTGATGTGCAACTTTCACATGAAACTTTCATCTTTTACATCATAATTTGAGTTGTCTTTCACGTTGTTAATTCTTCTTACAATGTTCGTTTGAAGGAATTTAGAAATTATTTTGAAAATGGTTACGACTGAGCGCCTCCGCTCATATTAAAAAAAATGTTGTGGGGTTTTTAGTTTTAGGACTCCGTTTTCAAAGGGGGAATATGGGGCGCTAATATTAGGCCTATGTCGTTTATCTGTCTGTGTATCCGTCCGTCTCTCTGTCTATCTGTCCATTTGTCTGTCCATCTGTCTGTTACTTACTTACTTACAGGAAAACTATTGCACGCACGTTGGCACGGAACGCTAAGTGCACGAGTGTGACTCGTAGTTGGCCGGTACTAATTAGAAAATTGTGATTAAAAAAAAATCTGCTATTTCATAGAAAAGTGCAATACTTATGCGGTCAAAATGAATGAAACAACTTTTTCTTTTTAATTAACAGACGAAAACTTTCAACGCGGGTGGGTTCAGAATTATGTACTGAATCCATGGTTACAATTTGCGCGTCGAAGATGACACCATGTGTATTTTTTTTTATATATTTTATATTGATTTTTCCCGGTGTATGGTGTTAAGGTACGGCAAACTATAGGTGTAGTTTACACCTCTGCCAACCCCTTTCAGAAATACAGGCGTGATATTCTGTTATTAGTAATTATGTAACTCAATGTTCTAATGAATTACTAACCTTGATAACGATGTGTATGGCCATCCAATTATGTACGTAATATGCATTTTATTAACTCGAAAAAACCCCATTGTTCAAGTATGGGAAAAATATGTAGTAGCAACTTGTAAACATCTGTACTTATATCTATATATGAATATATATAAAAATGAATTGCTGTTCGTTAGTCTCAATAAAACTCGGAAACGGCTTGACCGATTTGTTTTTTTTTTGGTTTTATTCACCTCTTTGCTGGGGTCGTTTAAAAGAAAAAAATATAGGAAAAACCCAAAGGAAAAATTTTGACAGGACATCGTCTGATGGGTCAGCCAGGTAGGTAGGGTAGGTAGGTTATATAGGTTAGGTAGGGTAGGTAGGGTAGGGTAGGTAGTGTAGGTAGGGTAGGTAGGGTAGGTGTTAGATACTTTGTGCTACATGTGCGGAGCCGGGCCGGGTAAAGCTAGTCTATACTAATAACAAAGCTAAAAAGATTTGTTTGTTTGTTTGAACGCGCGAATCTCGGGAACTACCAGTCGGATTTAGTAAAAATATTTTGGCATTTGGTAGCCCAATTCTTAAGGAAACCTACAGGCTATTCGACTTTGTGCTACGACCCTTGGGAGACGAGCAAAAAAACAAAAAGTCACAAAGAACTATAACGCCCGCCACAAAGGCACCGCGTGTCGCGCAACGAGCGGTGCCTTTGTGTAGCGCCGTCGCGTCGCGCCTGTCTCTGGGAGCCTTAAAGCGCCTGTCTGGGTTCGAACCCATGACTTCGTAAGTCGGGGCCATTACCACTGGGCCACCACTGCTCCTCTCAGACCCTTTTGTCTACATTTCTTTTTCATTTCTCCTTTCGCAGGTCTGCTGGAAGAAATTTCTTAAGAAATAAGCAGTACCTTTGTACTCAATACTAATATGCCGTATTTGTATCTATTTTACTGTGTGTAGGTACATAAATAATAAAATAAATAAATAAAGAACGCTAAGCGAAAACGTAGTACAAGGTGCGGGCGAGCGATGCGATGCGACGCGGTGGGTCGGGCGCTGAGGGAGTTTTAAAAATTTGGCTGTTATTTTAGTATATCGCGTAATTAACGACTTCCACGCGAATGAAGTAGCGGGCAGAAGCTTGTATCTTTATAAATAAAAGGTCATGGTGATTTAAGATTATTTTCAAAGACTTTAGACTTGAGACGATTATAATAACATAACATAAGCATCTCGCCTTGTTTCGTCGAAGGTTTAAGCAGAGATGTTCCTAATAACAGGTGTAAAAAGACACTTAACGATGCCGAGACTCCCGTTCTCCCCGTCATTGTAATTTTTTTTTGTACTGGACCATACCTGGGAACCTTCTGGTTACGGAGATATTGAAGGTCAAAATTCCAACTTTTACTGACGTATTTTTTTACGAAAACAAGTTTTTAATGTTATAACACAACTTTAAATACCCTCACGACCCCTGTACCGTTGCATGCACCCATAAGCACAATGTTTTGCGTGCGTTACGTTGCGCACTACCGCAAACGGAAAATTATCAGATCAAAAATTTTAAGTCGTTTCCCAGAAATTATTTTTCTGCAATGTTACTTAGTTTGATGTACAGAATGCGTAGTTGACGGATATGTGATGGGTCTTTTTACACCCACATTTCGCTAGTTATGTTTAAGTCCCATGTAATAGGGGGTGAGCCAATTGCCATCAACCGGGCACAAATCCAGACTCCGGGCTGCTACTGAGAAATTCCAGATGGAAAAACCCAAACTCAAAGCATTTGTTTCAAATAAACCAATTGCATGCACTTTTGAATTTTCAAGGGGTCGGTCAGTCAGAAAGATGAAGCTAGTTGCCTATTCCAAAGCGTAGTAGGTACCTATGAAGAAGAACGGGCAAGAAACTCCACGGAAACTCTTTTAAATCAAAATATTGTCACAAAAATTGGTTACATCATTCATGTTGAAATTATACATGTGAGAACGATATAGAAAGACGTGCACGTTAAAAGCGTCCGTAATGAAAAAGATAGAAACAAAAAAAAAACAATTCTGAAATTAAAATAAGTCGTGAGTGCTAAGAGATGAACAGTCCCTACTGACGGCGCCCGTTCACGACCATGACGTATGGATCAACACCATTCAGCTCAACCATTTTGAAGGGAACTTAATGATCCAACACACACGCCACCACCAGCGAGACATTTAAGTGTTTGAGAGCCAGTAACACTTTGCCCGACACGGGAATCGAACCCAGGACCTTACGCTCAGCAGTAGCTACCAGTAGACCAGTGAGACAGGCTATATGTTTTATATCTATGATCAAAAGTCATGGCTAATGAAGTTAAGACTTGAGATGATGCTGATAAGTAATCAAAATATTTTGGAAAGTTAGTTCTGTCGCTCTATTCCCATCCAATACCAAGAGCTAATACCATTTTGTATTAGTTTATTTCCGAATTTATTTTCTATTCCCAACAAGTACCACATTTTAAAACCAATACCAAAACAAGTTTGAAGAAATCAGATACAGTCAGGTTCAGTAAAATTAAAACGCTTTGAGTGACGAACTAAGTTTCCGAAAACATAATAAATGTTCCCGAAAATCCTAACTCTAGACGGTCGACGGCGACGTCAGTGGCATCCCGAGGTTCGGTTGGTTAGGTTCCTTTAAACCCTTTAGACAGAAATAGGAGCCCCGCGAAGCGGGGCTCCGGCGACCAGCTTATTAACCCTAACCCTATATTTAGATTACCCTAGATTTCGGTAAAACGCAATTTAAATAAAACTTTGTGTAGCTGAGTGTACAAAAAGTCACGCTTTGGTATTCGTTAGTAATAGATTTTTTATTTAAAAAAATGTGGTACGAGTTGGGAATAGAAAATAAATTCGAAAATAAACTAATACCAAATGGTATTAGCTCTTGGTATTGGATGGGAATAGATCGTTCTGTCTAAGGCGGGAGTATTGACGTCATTTTATAACGGCCGTATTCATAGATGTTGCTTTAAGTTTGTGGATCATTAACTAATGTTAACTTAACTATAATGCTAAGATTTAGGAATATGGCAAAATAGGGAAAATATAATGAAATAAATGAAAATATACAACATTAGTTTTTGTTTACCCTAAACCCGAAAAGAGGTCATTGTACTCATCATTATGAAAAAAAAAATCTGTGGGACCAAACTTGACATCGATAAAAAAAAATAAGCCATTAAAATGTATGGAACAGCAGATTTTTTTTCCGCGAATTCAAATTTGGTCCTATTGAATTTTTTTTTTCAAAATGATGAGTACAATGACCCCTTGTAATGTTGTATATTGTATTGTCTTGAGAAAACCCAATTCCTCACATTAGGAGAAAATGGTAGGAAGTTGTAAACATACTACTTATTTATTCATTTATTTATTTAATGCTTTAAGCACACAAATGTACACAGGCGGACTTAATGCCATAGACTTTGTGTATTTTATCTTTATAAATTAAAGGTCATGGCTATTGAAGATTATTTGCAAAAGCTTTGGACTTGAGACGATTCTAACAAGCTATCAAAATATTTGTAAAGTGACTTTTGTCACAGACGGAGAAATGACGTCATTTTATAACGGCCGTATTCAAAGATGTTTGTTAGAGTTAAGGAATCATTAATTTATGTTTACTTAAGTGTGCTAGGATCTTAGAAACAAGGAAAAAAATGGAAAAAATATGGAATAAATGAACATGCAACGATTTATTTACAAAATTCGCAATTTTGTTTATTGTAACTTAATTACATTGGTGCAATGATGTTGAAAACTTTCAATCTTAAAGGCACGCTTTTTCCGTAAACAGTTAATGATTCATTAACATTAACTGACGTCTGTGAGTGGGCATTAAATTTGCACAACAGCTAAGCGTCAGATTTTAAAGCGAAAACGCGAGTTTAAATTCCCGGATATTGACAAGAATATAGTTTAGCTAAGATTTTGGCATCATATTGCCAAACAAAATATCGCTGTTTGATCCTCAGAATATTGTCGAGAATGTTTTGCTAAGCTTTGTATAAGTTCTTTGTATAATAACTGCCCGTTGGTCTCGTGGCCGCAAGCGCGACTGCTGACCGTGGTCCTCGGGTCGATTCCCAGGTCGGGCAAAGTGTTATTGAGTTTTCCATTAGTAATTTCTCAGTAACAGCCCGGAGTTTGCAAGTTGGCGGTGTGATGCCCCCGTGCCTCGGAAAGCAAGTTAAGCCGTTGGTCCTGCGCCTGATCTCTCTCCGGTCGTGTCGGATTGCCGTCCCATCGGACTATGAAAGTGAGGGAAGAGAGAGTGCACCTGTGTCTGCGCACACACTTGTGCACTTTAATATCTCCCGCGTCGATGGTTAGTCTCCGCTGAGATTGGCCGCCATGGCCGAATTTCGGTCTGTAGTAAGATCTAATCTCTATCTCTATCCACAACGTTGTACTACGCAACGGATTCTAATGCGGTTTTTATCGATAGACACAGTGATTCAAGAAGAAGGTTTATATGTATAATAAATGCATATTAGAGTAGAGAAAAGCCGAGAATTTCAAGTATTTGTAATGTGATGTCGTAAAAAACATATTTTTGTGCGCTTACATTGCCAACGCTAGCTAAACCTTACGAGATAAATCAAAATAATGTACTACGGAATTGTATATCTTAAAAAGATCTACAAAAAAGTCCGGAATGGTATATGTCTATCTCCTAAAGATAACCCACAGTAATTATTTTTATCATTTACAGATTACCAAAAAATAATGGGTTATTTACGAAGCTATTTTAAACAATACAGTATTATTCCATATCCAATTAAATACGTTAGATACGTTGTGCATTTAATGTAGATAAAAATTGCCCTTTACAGCATATCATTAAAATGAATATCTTAGAAGATATCACAGATTTAAAAGTGCAACATCTAACAATGGTGGTCGATATAGACCACTTTAGATATCATTGGGTAGTCATATTTAAGGTCCAGACAGCACAGTAGCAGCAGGTAAAAACAGCTGTAAACATTGTATATAGAGATATCCTGCACGCGTAGCATGTCCATCATAGAAACGGGTTTTGTCGACGGAAGAATAGACAAAAATGATGTTCCGTGTAGACAGTACGACGACAACAAAGTAGAAACAGTCAACTGCACTTTTTGCTAAATTCAGTAGTTTATTCACGTTTTTCTTTTATTTTGCTTAATCTCGATAATGGTGTGTCCTATCGCAAAAATAATGAAAATTTCGACCCCCTTTATGATACCCTTAAACCCCTAAAACTCAACATGTAGGTAATAATTTTTCAGATTTTCCATACCAAAAGTGAACAATTCCATTTTTCCATTCCATTTTTATACTTTGCGGCCGTCGAGTAAAAAGTTTTCTACTGTCTTTAGCATGGCGATTACAAAATCAAATTGTCTTCACTACCTTAGACAATTGTCAGTTGTCAGTGTGATTTTGACGTTTGGGATAGAAAACTTTCTTCTGAAATAGTCTACATATAAAAGGACCTAGACAACGATCGGTAGAAACGAAAGACAAAATGACGGATTGTAGAAGGATTTTCACGGTGCGATGTCAAAAATGGAGAAACGAAATGTCACTTTGTATAGAAATAGCTATGTCTATTCTTCCAAGAAATAGAAAGCGTCATACTACGCGTGCTGTAGTATAGTTTAATCATAATAATTATATTATTTATCACTCCACACTGACACCACATTAGTATTTACATTGCACCCGTGAGAAGCCGGGGCGGATCGCTAGTTGTTTGATATTTTATTAATCTACCATGTCATTATATCCGTCTAAAAATAGTAAATAATTGATCTCATTGTTATTTAATCTTAGTCCGTAGCGTAATTATATGTACCTTTTGAAAATTGTTATCTGTTAATTATTCCATTTCCATTTCAGACACAAATCTACACGGTCTTCACATGATCTGACCAAGATTATGTCTAGACTTTAAAACAGACTGTGACCTCTGAGTTTGTTTCGACCTTTTTTCTCAGAGTAGTCAGATAGGAAACGCTGACCTCATCTAGTTTTTAAAATATGATTGACGTGTAAAAGTGTTTGTACAAACCTACTTAGAAATAAAATCATTTATCATTTATCATTAATTAATTACATAACATCACGCCTTTAATCCCCGAAGGGTTAGGCAGAGGTGTACCTATAGTACACACACATTTCGGCAGTTATGTTTAAGTCCCATGTAATAGGGGGCGAGCCTATTGCCATCAACTGGGCACAAATCCAGACTCCGGGCTGCTACTGAGAAATTCCTGACGGAAAAACTGAGTAACTCTTTTCCCTGGAGCTCAGGACCTCCTACTCAACCGTAGCGCTAACGACCACTACACCAAATTTTTGTTTGGGTGGGAAATCATCAAATGACCTCTCCCGCTCTGGGCGGAGCGGCAGGGCGTGACAGACTCTTACTGACTAAAACCCACCCGTGTTCCTACAGCTGCCTGTGCGTCAGGGCCACGGTAACTCTTTCGAACAATCCGCGACCCCGGCAGGCATCGGCCCTATCGGACCCCGTCAATGGTGCTGACATCTCTTTGAGGCGCGCGTGGAACACGACGCGCCGTCGACCCGGGCCTGGTCCTAACCGGACGACGAGCTGCTAGCGACCACTACACCAACAAGGAAGTTATTTTAAACTCTTAGGAATTTAATAGTTTTAACTCCACAGTTATACCAGTCTAACCACACAAGGAACAATCATTGTGTCCGTCCATTTGACTAACTGTCTGGCCATCAGCCAATTTAATGACTAAAGAAATGAACAATCCTTTTGTTTCATACTTCCTATACCCTTTTTCTATGATTCGAAATTATTTGACAGTTCGTCATTTTACTGTGGTTTTGGCTTTCAAAGTCAAAGTCAAATCATTTATTTCAAATAGGCACATAAAAGGCACTTTTGGACGTCAAAATGTACAACAAAAATATAGAATTGATTCTAGTTGCCCCTTCCAAAAGGTAGTTTCGTATGGAGAAGAGTGGGCAAGAAACTCCACCGTTACTCTTTTAAAGTGTTTTACAATATTATGTAGGTTCACATTAATTATATAATTATATATGAAGACGATGCACCTAGAATAAAATGACTATACCACAATAGGTAAAAGGACATAAATATAATGCAAAGACAGGTAAATTAGATAGGTGATAGATACATGGTGCTCACATATTTATAAATATTGAAAAGTAGATGATTTTTCCAAAATGTTTACAAGTAATAATTTAGTGTGTGATGTTTGTGACTTTGTCATAGCATCACGCTTGTAATCTGCATTCTCCGAATCATTACGAATAGATTCATCATTACCATCAACCATCAATCATCATTAGATTCATTATTAAAAGTAAACTTTGCTGTGAAAGTAAGGAAGCGGCTTCCTAAAAAATTTTTATTTGCAAAAAAAATCAGATGCATATTTATTTAAAATTGATGTTTTACCTCTGATTGAAATATATTTATTTATTTATTTATTTGCATATAACATGGTATACGAAGATGTTACATAAGTTAAGGATGAGATCATTCATGTTTTGCTTAAGACTAAAGCATGCAAAATGATTAACATAACTTATGTTCAAAGTATTCCTTAATGCTATAAAAAATATTATCATTTAGCCATTTAAACAAGTGAATTTTAAACAGTCTGCTATTTAGTAATTTATGTTTACATGTAATTTGTTATATATACGTACAGTCGTAGCTAAACAGCTTTTACTATGTTTAATGACTTTATTTCTGTATGTAGGTTTGAACAAACACTTTTACACGTCAATCATATTTTAAAACTAGATGAGGTCGGCGTTTCCTATCTGACTACTCTGAGAAGAAAGGCCGAAACAAACTCAGAGGTCACAGTCTCTTTTAAAGTCCAGACATAATCTTGGTCAGATCATGTGAAGACCATGTAGATTTGTGTCTGAAATGGTCTTTTGAGGAAAAACCACACAGATTGAGTGGACCTGTCCAGTCAGTGCACGCATTTGTCAGTAATCGTGCAGCTCAACTCCGAACTTAAGGAGCTCAACGATTCGACGAACATATATTGGGAATCGAGGGATTTCCTCTAAAACAAATATAAATTTGAAATGTGTATGTAGGATGTAAGATGACGGGAGGTGGGTGATAGTTAAAACAAAAAAAAAACTTTAATTAAAATAATTATATTTAATTAATTAAGTACTACTTATATCCTGATTGGGCGAAAATATTACCTCGGCCACAACAACTTTCATTACTACCTTTCGATCGCTATGATTTGGTCCGGTTTGGTCACTGAAATCTGACGTTGGTGGAATTTTTTCGACTCAAAAACGCATTCCATATTAGCCAACATCTCAACTTTTCGTGAATATGCATCTGAATATCCGATCTCTGGTCATTACGCAGTCACGTTAGTTTCTGTAAATTATTTCATTAACCACTTGAATGCTCTCAAAACGGTTAAGGAAAAGCATCAGGTGGAAACCATATTTTAGAACCAAAAATTCAAAGACATGTGACATCGCGTCACGCGATCCGCGTGGAGGATTATGGCCAACTTCCTCTCACAGAGAGGCCTGTGTCCCAGCACTGGGAACATTATAGGTTGATATGGCATGGTAGGAAGGGTTCTACAGTTTCAAACAGTTCCCGAGTCCTGTAAAATTAATGATATGATCATATTGGGCATACAGCTAAAACAATCCCTAAGAATCAATTTTTTTAGCATTCTGTATTCATAAAATGGTGAATGAGATAAAGTTAAAAGTATGGGAAATAAGTTCTAATGGATACATTTTCGAATTACGCACAACTACGATTGCCAGTTATGTTTGGGTCCTAAGTAATAGGGGGGAGTCGCCTTCGACCTGGCCTAGATTCAGACTCCAGGCTGCTACTGAAGCCTGCCGGGGTCGCGGATTGTTCGAAAGAGTTACCGTGGCCCTGGCGCACAGGCAACTGAAGGAACACGGGTGGGTTTTAGTCAGTAAGAGTCTGACACGTCCTGCCGCTCCGTCCTGAGCGGGAGAGGTCATTTGATGATATCCCATCAAAAAAAAAAAAAAAAAACTACTGAAAATTTATCTATGGAAAATCCTAAGAAAGAACGCGCTATTGACGATAAGTTCGTCCGAAGTCACAGCATTTTGCTGAGCAATGACCTGTTCTTGCACAGATGCGACCCACGGCTTAATTATTCATGTAATTGTTGTTTGTTTGTTACAAAAGTAGTTATTTTTCCACTCTGCATTCGGCATTGTTTTAATTTTTAGGGTTCCGTACCCGAAGGGTAAAACGGGACCTTATTACTAAGACTCCGCTGCCCGTCCGTCTGTCTGTCCGTCTGTCACCAGGCTGTATTTCATGAACCGTGATATTTAGACAGTTGAAATTTTCACAGATGATGTATTTCTGTTGCCGCTATAACAAAAAATACTAAAAAACAGAATAAAATAAATATTTAAGGGGGCTCCCATACAACAGACATGATTTATTTTGCTGTTTTTATAGATATTGGTACGGAACCGTTCTTGCGCGAGTCCGACTCGCAATTGGCCGGTTTTTATTTTTTGTTTGTTGTCATGTGCCAGTGACCTAACATATAGTAATTAGTGTAATTATGCATTGTATTTCAATGCAATGTATCTTTGGTCCCTGGCCCTGACATCAAGCAATGGACAAATTTGACCAACTTTTATTGCTTGAATACGAGGCTTTTGGCTACTTTGTTGTTTATGTTGGCTGCAGACAGATTACGTTGTTGTTTTTGTATGCTCTATTACTCGCCAAAACCGCAAGATTTTAATGAATATGTATATCAGTATTTTTCCAAGATGACCTAGAATTAAGCGAATAACATTGTCTAAATCAGTGGCTTCCAACCTTTTTTTGACCAGGGACCACTTTGATTTCATTATTATTAGCAGGGCCCACAACGTTAAATAATAAACTGTGTCAATCTAAAAACTTAGTTTTTAGAAGATTAATTAACAAAACACTTAATTTTTTGGTAGGTAATTCAGTTTGCGTCACTGAGATTTTTGAGTTTATATCTTCTGTACAGGTTCTTGAATTCTTGGGGTAATTATACAAATAAAGGTACACAAATATCATCATGCACTTACTTTCAATCGATTCCTGGACTTGTTTTTAATTGGCAGTAAATCACAAAATCCTTGTTCGCATAAATAAGTTGTGGAAAAAAGCATAACATAGCGCAAAGCGATTACACGAATTTTAGTGTATGAAATTACTTTTTTACACCAAAGAATCAGATTCAAATGCGTTCTGCGATAGAAACTATAGTTTCTATCATTTTGTTTGAAATCTGGCGCGGACCATATTTTAGTTCTTACGGACCACTGGTGGTCCACGGACCACTGGTTGGGAACCACTGGTCTAAATAATAAATTAGCTTATTTAAATGATGGCGGCGGCCATTTTAACTGTTCTAAGTAACACCCACACAGGTCAATTGAGCAAGGTTATGCTATGCTTGCCGCGGCCGAGCTTTGGATGGGTGACCATCCATTTCATACCGAGACCCCTCCTTGCCTCGGAAATCATGCTAAGCTGTTGGTCCGGCTGTCATTCGTAGATCTTTGACAGTTGTTACGGGGAGTCAGAAGCCCCAAAATGACTGACAAACAGTCTTATCGAAAGGGGGTCGTGTTACCCAGTAACTGGGTTGTGGAGGTCAGATAGGCAGTCACTCTATGAAATGTTGGTATTCAGGCTATTAGGCTAGGCTTCTGCCTAGCCTAATAGCCTGTCGATCTAGCCTATTATATATATTAGGTCTTTACCTATGAAATTGCCGTTCTGCAGTACTGGCCATTTCAAATCAAAATAATTTTTGTTTGGCTATGAATTCTAATTTCAAATTAATTTTATTTTAAAAACATGGATTTTTTTTTCTAAAAGCAGTCATTTCTTTATTGATTAGTGTTACATTTTCATCGAATTTCAATCTTTTTCGTCATCATGGATACGTAAAAAATTCGAGTAATTATGGAATATGAGTACCGTCGTGGCAGCAACGCGGCACAAGCGGCACGCAACATCAACGACGTTTACGGAGCTAACTCTACAAACCAACGCACCACCTGTTATTGGTTTGCTCGCTTCCGTTCTGGAAATTTCGACCTGAAAAATGAACCTCGCGGTCGTCCGAAGACTTTGGTCGACAATGACGAATTAAAGGCGATTGTGGAAGCTGATGATACACAATCTACGGCTGAATTAGCAGCAGCTTTCGACGTTAGCGTCAAAACAATATTGGTCCATTTGCGTCAAATTGGCAAGGTAAAAAAGCTTGACAAATGGGTGCCCCACGAACTCAATGATCGCCAGCGCGAAGTACGCGTCGAGACGTGCCTTGCACTGCTCAACAGACACACAAATGAAGGAATTTTGAACCGCATTGTTACCTGCGATGAAAAATGGATTCTGTTTGATAACCGTAAGCGCTCAGCAAGTTGGTTGGATCCTGGTTCAGCACCTAAACAATGCCCTAAACGAAAACTTACCCCTAGAAAAGTGATGGTCACTGTTTGGTGGTCTAGCGCCGGTGTGATTCATCACAGCTTCTTACCAAACGGGGTGAGCATTACTGCAGATGTGTACTGTGAAGAACTGAACACAATGATGGAGAAGCTGGCGCATCTCCAACCAGCATTGGTCAATCGCTCGTCTCCGCTGCTCCTGCACGACAACGCGCGACCTCATACTGCACAGCAGACGGTCTCCAAGTTGCAAGAACTGGGGTTGGAAGCTCTCCGTCATCCGCCCTACTCACCAGACCTTGCGCCTACAGACTACTACTTTTTCCAGAATTTGGATAACTTCTTGGCGGGAAAAAAATTTAATACCCGAGAGGCAGTACAAAATGCCTTTGAAGAATTTGTTGCCTCCCGTCCAGCTGATTTATTTAAGAAGGGCATCAATAAACTGCCACTGCGATGGCAAAGATGCATTGATTGCATGGGTGATTACTTCGATTAATACAAATAAAAAATTCATGAAAAAAATTCGTTTAAATTTTTTCATACAAAACGGCAATTTCATAGGTAAAGACCTATTATTAGCCCTAGAAATGAAATAGCAATAGGCTATTTCATTGCAAGCAAAGAAGTGGATTAGCAATAGGCTTCAAAATGATTCAGATTGTGATAGATAGTGTGTTACGTAATTAGGGTTCCGACTCCTGAGAGACCTGAGAGAGATGAGACATAAGAATTTCCTATAAATTCAATTTGTACAACATTTACCGTTTCCAAAGATGTCTTAGATAATTTATTTAAGATGACGTAATATAGGGTAGTGGACTACAACGTCCATTTAAAAATAATTGTGTCACTACATTGTAAATAAATACATTTGCGTGAAGTAATGGTTTTTTACAGATAACTTGTTTTGAGATGCGGTTCGATTGCGAGCGATTTAGGGTGGGGCAGAAAAGCGTTACTTTTCTTTACTGCCCTGATAAATGGCTGAACTAATTCTCAAAAACGTAAAACCCACATTGAAGTACGGTCACCAAAAAGATAACTAACCAGGGTCGTCGGATATAGTTGAAGTTTAGTAAGAAACCGATGGATGTTTTCGAATGAAATTTAATTTGATAAATGACTTGTTTGTTTTCTATTAATTAAATTACTTTTATTCGAAAACATTAATCGGTTTCTTACTAAACTTCAACTATATCGACGACCCTGGTTATTTATCTCTTTTGGTGACTGTACATAAGTAGGTTACAATTTCCGAACCCCAAAAAAAGTACCAAAATCAGTTAAAACCACTGCAACCTAATTGTGTACTCACTTTTCAATCACAATCTGAATAATTTTGAAGTATATTGCTAATCCATTGCATAATACGTTCGAAAAAATTGTCTGCTCAACAACGTAAATAACGCAATGAATGTTGTTGAACTGTCAAAATGAAAGCCATTGCTACTGTTAGTGTGTTACGGAATTACCCCGCAGGTCACCAAAAGTTTATAAACGATTATATTTCCCGCTTGCAGTAAGACCTAACCTCTATGCCGTAATTATGTGTATTTATATACATAAATACATAATATATAACTAAATACATTGTGTGCAATATCTTACCTACATGGAAGACTGTTCGAAATTTATTTTATTTATACATTTATCATGTCTCGGTACTCTGGTGGTTGTAAGCTGTGGGGTTCTGGGTTCGATGCCTGGGTAGAGTAAAATGTTATTTGGGAAATTTTAATAGCAACCAGGAATTTGGATTTGTGCTCAGCTGAAGGCTCCCGCGAATCGCGCGAATCGACGCGAATCTAGTAGAACAATTTCTACGAAAACTTCATGGAAATTGATCTACCTTTAATTGTGCTTCTGTATGTTGTGTTATTTATTTACAGTAAAGGGGAATACAATTGTAATTTTATGTAAACCTAATGTTACAAAAAATAAAAACACACTTAATTGAAAGTCTACCGACCTATAGACAAATCTTAAGGTCACATCATATCCTCGCGCGTCCGTCCGCGCGATAACGCACGCCCACAAAACTTGATAAGGAGCGAACACAGTTTAAAAGATAAAATTAAGTTCATTGGCAACACTATCAAGCCAGGACGTAGTCATTTTTATTTCATTTAATTGTAATTTCTAATCGTATTCCCGTCTGATAGGGCTTTTATTGATTTCGAAAGCGAGGAAATGTTTTTAACTGGTTACAAGAAGAGATGTTCATAATTTAACCCTATCCTGTTGCCTATAATAAAAGGCTGAGGTATTCCACGTAGAGCACCAAATTTCAACCACACTTGAACGAAAGGCACCTAATTTGTTCCACTCACCGAAACCAAATTTTGTTAAGCGTAGTTCAGTGCAGTTTTGAAATATTATTTTATTCCATGAACCGCACCTACATACAGTTTCTAGTAATGGGACGTATGGTGGATAATTTCAATTTCAATTCAATTCGTTTCAATTCAATTCAATTTTTTGTAAATGTTGACGTTCAAAAGTGCCTTTTATGTGCCTATATGAAATATATGATTTGATTTTGGATAATTAATTACACACACAGGCCTACACTGTCTTCCCATACCTATTAACACTGTAATTTGAAAATATTTTAAAAGCCACTTATACGAGTATTTAAAAGAGTAACCGTGGAGTTTCTTGCCGGCTCTTCTCCATAGGAAACAACCAATTGGAACCGTGCACCTAGCTTCTGACGTTTCATAAGTGCCCATGTTGGTTTATGTGAAATTTTGATTATGATTTTTTGACACGTCAATAATATTTTAAAAACTAGACGAGGTTCGTGTTCCTATCCGACTACTTTGTGAAGAAACACCCTGAAATAAACTCAGTTGACACTGGACATTATCTTGATCGGACCATAAATGATCAAATTAAATCAAATCAAAATATTTTATTTCACATAAACCAACATGGGCACTTATGAAACGTCAGAAGCTAGGTGCACGGTTCCAATTGGTCGTTTCCTATGGAGAAGAGCCGGCAAGAAACTCCACGTCCTCTTTTAAAAATAAGGGGCTTTTACAATGTTTCAAATTACAGTGTTGATAGGTATGGGAGGACAGTGTAGGCCTGTCAACAAGTAACAGGCACTCATGGATCATGTACATGGATCAGAAAACCCCAATGTCAGATAATTCCATGTCTGCAAATTATATAAAATTAAAAACATGCGTCAGTGACATTTCAAGGTACATAACTTAATCTTGAGGTTAAATTATGTAAAGTAACTCATGACTAACTTGTAAGTTAACTAATAATTCCTCCGAACCTTACCTTGAATGCTGGTTAACCAGAATTAGTCAGTCATTTCAATATTTGAACGAAATGATTCAAGTAACTTAAGTGAGAAATCACGACTTGGAGATTAGTCTACCAAACATGGGTTTTTAGAAAAATTTCTGTTCTGTCATTCACGAATCCTGTCACAGATTTAATGACATCATCACCATCATCACTTAAAATGACGAGGGGGGCTCGTGGCTAAATTATAACAGCCGCACGGGTAGATCTTCAAGGTTAAGCAACACTTGCCGAGGTCGGTCCGCGGATGGGTGACCGTCAATTCCATACAGAGACCCCTCCATGCCTTGGAAAGCACGTTAAGCCGTTGGTCCCGGCTGTCATTTTTAGATCTTTGACAATCGTTACGGGTAGTCAGAAGACCGAAAGTGTTGAAATGTTGCCATGTCGGTAAAGCAGTCGCTCCATGTAAGATACTGGTGTTCAGCTGCATCCAGTTCGACTAGAAGCTGGGGTCGGCTTCCAGTCTAACCTCGAATTGCACTAGCGGATGTTAATTTTTAACCCCCGACGGAAAAAAGGGGTGTTATCAAGTTAAACGTGTGTATGTGTGTCTGTCTGCGTCATAGATCCCAAACGACTGAACCTTTTTTGTTTTTTGTGTGCACTTAGCTAAGAAAAAAAACTTTCTGCCGTTTCGAGAGGTTTTTGTTTGTGCGGGGGTTTTTTTATATCATTAAGACAGGTAATAATCTAATATAAAATTAGCCAGAAAATGTCCCACTGCAGGGCAATGCCCTCTTTTCATACAGAGATGGCACGAGGATTGATCACCACGCTTGCGCAAGACGAGTTGGCGGTTTCAGACTTATTAAGGGGACTACAGGACCTAAATGTAAGTTTTATAATGCCTAAAAGTATATGATCCTCTGCAGTAAACAAAATCAGAAAAATATATGACATTCTTCAGGATATTTGCTAATTAGATAGTATGTTGAAAACATAATACAACTAATTTGATACGATAGAAAAAAATCACGAATATACCTCTAAAAATTTCTTATAACGATTAAAAACCATACTACTATGCATTAAATCATTCTGATTTTTTGACAGATTATTCTACAAGCAACATACTAACGTAATAGTGTTTTAATTTTTTAATCCAATCAATAGATTTTTCGTAAATTGATAATTACTTCATATTTTGCAATATATTCCCCCCGTTGTGTCATCGCGCATCTCTTTCTTTTCTATGCAGTCCGACAGTGACCGCGCTTTAGCTGTTGTAAGCCTCTTAAGTATAAGTACATGGTTTCCTCTCGATGTTTTCCCTTCATCGATGTCAGTGTAGTCCAAGATAAACTCAGAAAGAACATAATTATGAATTGAAAATGTCACATCGGTACTTCCGCGGAATTGAACCCACAATCTTGAAGAATCGAATAATGACATAAAATTCAACTTAATAGACGTAAATTACATCCTTTTGCAAGTCTATTATTTTTGCAGTAAAATGTCTTGTCCGAAGTCACGTTTTAGGTAATTCGTTTTTTGAACCAACCACAAAAATTATTACTTACGTGTTTTCACGTGTTGTAAATGTATATTTACCTACGTGACGCCGCATAAGATTGGTTTACGCCTTTTTCGCCGTCGTAATTAACTGGCGACACGCGACATTCAACTAAGTTCAACGTGTCGCATCTATTATTCGAGGCTCTGACGTGTCGCCCGTTGCGAGGGATACCTTAGGGCCTAGACAACGTAACATTCGATTAACGATGACGCTAGTAGAAAAGCCAAAAAATCTATGGGTTTGACATAAGCTATCGAAATGTCACGTGCTCATAGGTCAACGAATAGAAATTATCTAGACAATGTTAACAACATACGATTCTATGAAACAAATCGACAGCGTCGAACGATTACTTCCGTAGAGATGCGAAGCCAAGTGGCACTTTTTGACAAGCGTTATCGATAGTTTTTGATTCGTATGATGGAAACATTAGCGAATGCGATAGCAATTGTGGAAATAGAATCGCTCCGAAGCGAATGCCATTTGTCTAGCTCAGTTATGCTATTAAATTGTAGCTTATATGACACGTTTGTATTTTTAACATAGCGCCATCTATTGGATACTTACTCAATCCAGTCAACAGATATCGCCATCTGTTAGAATGGTTTGGAGCTAACAGATAATTGTGACTGTCAAATAATATACAAATAATTTGCAATAAAATAATATTGCAACTATAAATTGAGATGTAAGCTATCCTATCTTTCAAGTTGGAGTAAATTGCACACGGTGTACAAATCAAATTTAAAATCTGTTCAGTAGTTTAGGAGTCCATCGCAGACAAACAACGTGACACGTAATTTTTATATATATAATAATAAAGATAAAGAAATTTCCATGTTTTGTCAAGTCGTAAAAATCGTGGGACGCAGGCGCAGGTCGTTACCTAGTGTTTGTTAAAGCTTGGTCCTTTTATAATAACTACCTATTTGTGTGTTTTTTTTTTTTCATTTAATACTGCGGGGGTCACAGAGACCAACTGCAATGTCTTCTAACGAAACATAAAAACTTTTGATTCGGTAGTTTTAAGTGTTTGTTTAAAAAAACAATAAAAGAAAAACGGTACCGTAGGATTATATTACCACCCGGGTCGACGAGGCGTGTCGTGTTCCACGCGCGCCTCAAAGAGATGTCAGCACCATTGACGGGGTCGGATAGGGCCGATGCGTGCCGGGGTCGCGGATTGTTCGAAAGAGTTACCGTGGCCCTGGCGAACAGGCAACTGAAGGAACACGGGTGGGTTTTAGTCAGTAAGAGTCTGACACGCCCTTCCGCTCCGCCCAGAGCGGGAGAGGTCATTTGATCATTTCCCACCCAAAAAAAAAAAAGGATTATATTACCACTACTTTTAAGGCTCCTACAAACAGGCGCGACACGCGACGCGAATCGCGGGCGACACAAAGGCAGCGCTCGTCGCGCGACAAGCGGCGCCTTTGTGTCGCATTGTCGCGTCGCGCCTGTCTGTGGGAGCCTTTAGTTTAATGTTTTTACAATATCTACTAGCTTCTAGCGCTAGCTTCCAATACCAGTTTCTAGTACTAGTTTTTAGCATTAGTTTCTAGTGCTAGCGTTTAGCACCAATGTCCAGCACCAGCTTCTAGAACAAGGCCGACCAAACCCTGGCACGCGGGCCACTAAGGGCATTATTACAGAACCTTACTCAAAACTCAAGCATTACTTAAAACTAGTTTCAACCAATCAAATGGCTTTAAACGAGTTTTAAGTAAAGCTTAAGGCGGAACCTTCAGGGTAGCCTGCAAAATTCAAATTTACTTACGGTTTTTGAAATTTGCAGGTCACTGTCAGGTTGTATTTTGATTAAAATATGATTCGCAGTCGTAACAAATATGGCTTTACGGAATTATGATCATTAGAATCAGCAATACATCTCTCTGAGTTCATATTACTGTATTAAATGACTATTTCATGAAATCATGACATTTGACACCAATTCTAACTTAAGGAGTTGTCTTGCTGATTCTAATGATTATAATTCTGTAAAGCCATATTTATTACGACCGCGAATCATATTTTTATCAAAATACAATCTGACATTGACCTTCAAATTGTAAAAACCGAAAGAAAATTTGAATTTCGCGGGCTACCCTTGCGCTTCCCCCTTAAGTTTTGAGTGAGGTTCTGTAATACCAAATGGTACCATTGGATACCACCACCATACCATTTGGATTTGCTCGCCAGCACTAGCGTCTAGCGCACTAGCGTCTAGAACTGGCTTCTAGTACTAGCTTACAGTACTGGCTCCCAGTACTGTCTCCCAGTACTGGCGAATCATAATAAAAAAACTGCTATTTTAGATCTCTATAAGTGTCACTTTGACTATGTTCATGTACAGTCAGGGAAAGTAATTGTTAAGCAAATTGACACCCTATGACAATTAGCCGTGTTACACCCATTTCATACAACTGCTAAAGAATGACAGTCATGATTTGTATACGTAAAACGGACAATTTAATTTGACTACCAACATAATTAGTCCGTATTTTTTTTTTTTTGTTGGGAAATCATCAAATTACTTCTCCCACTCTGGGCGGAGCGGAAGGGCGTGTCAGAATTTTACTGACTAAAACTCACCCGTGTTCCTTCAGTTGCCTGTGCGCCAGGGCCACGGTAACTCTTTCGAACAATCCGCGACCCCGGCAGGCATCGGCCCTATCGGACCCCGTCAATTATGCTGACATCTCATTGAGGCGCGCGTGGAACACAACGCGCCGTCGACCCGGGCTATCCAGTTTTCAAATCAAGTCTGCTTTACAATTAATTCCCCTGACTTCACGTTTAGCTGACTCTTAACATAACTTGTTTTCTTCAAGTTGTAAAGTATAATATTACCTTCAATATGACCTCTAATGCTTCTTAAGTAAATATAAACGCCGGATATGACGACTATTCAACTGCTGACCCGATTTCGATGCGGTTAGTGTTAAGTAACGGATTGGTTTTGATGGCTACTATATCACTTTAATAGTTTGTAGTTAACTGATTAAAAATACAGTTATTTGGATAATGACCATGTAACACCACGTTTGTATTCCTCGGAGGGTAGGCAGAGGTGTATATTACACTCGCATTTCGCCATTTATGTTTGGAAGAAAACCGGATAGTTGTTCTGGGTAGTCAGAAGCCCGAAAATCTGACAACCAGTCTTAACAAAGGGTATCGTAATACCCAGTAACTCAACTCAAAGCATTTATTTCAAATAAAGCAATTACAGGCATTTTTGAATTGTCAAGGGGTCGGTCAGTCAGAAAGATGAAGCTAGTTGCCCATTTCAAAGCGTAGTAGGTACCTATGGAGAAGAACGGGCAAGAAACTCCATGGACACTCTTTTAAATCAAAATTTGGTTCCAAAATATTGGTTACATCATTCATGTTGAAATTATGCATGTGAGAACGATGCAGAACGTCAAAAGCGCCAGTAAAGGCTCCTTCAAACAGACGCGACACGAATCGCACGCGACACAAAGGCACCGCCTGTTGCGCGACGAGCGGTGCCTTAGTGTCGCGTGCGATCCGCGTCGCGTGTCGCACCTGTTTGTAGGAGCCTTCATAAAAATATAAAAACAATTGAAATATTAAACTAAATTAAAACAAGCCGTGGCAGCAAAGAGATGACCAGTGTCTACTGACGGCGCTCGTTCACGAACATGACGTATGGATCAGCACCATTCAGCTCAACCATTTTGAAGGGCACTTAATGATCCAACTCTCACGCCACCACCAGCGAGACATTTGAGTGAGCATGACATACTCTCAGCCGCCAGGGCACATTCAAGTCAATGAAAGACAAACCCAGTAAATATTAGCTTTACAGTAGGTACATAGTACTCACACATGTGCTATGCAATTATACAATACTAAAACATTGAATTTATACAATGTAAAGATAGTTTTTACAATCTTCAGCAGCTCCAACAGTGGTTTCAAATGCTAATCAATTGGTTTATGCACCCTTGTGGAGCAAGACCAGCGTTGAGCCAAGCATTTTTATCAGCGATGTAATCCCCCAACTTATAATATGATTGGCTGCATAGTGTGCGTTTTATTGAAGATTTAAATTTCGTTTCATTCAGTTGAAGTACTGGGTTGTGGAGGTCAGATAAGCAGTTGCTCCATGTAAAATACCGGTATTTAGCTGTATCCGGTTAGACTGGAAACCGACCGAAACATACTTAATTAGGAAAGGACAGGTCCAAGCCTTTTACCATTAACCGAGCGTTAATGCAGATTTCGGGCTGCTAATGATCAATTCTTGTTTTAAAAACCCTTTGCTCTTACCTGAGAATCGTATCTATGACCTCACGTTCAGCAATCGCGCTTTAGATTACCAGACCAACGAGGCATCTTGATTTTTATTACCTAAGTTAATGACCGGATGAGACCGATGACCGGAGAAGACGACATACAAGGAAGAGAGATAAAAATCGCAGGTGACTAGTCCATTTTGCATCAAAATGTCGACCTACATGCGGCGGGCGATCGTCTGCGACTGAGCATATTCACGGTCGATTTTAGTCACCCGCCGCATGCGACCTGTCGCCGCACGACAAGTTGTAACCTACTCTACTTTGGAACTTCCGATTTTAGTCACCTGCGGCCTAGTCGAATTGCCATTAAGACAGTCGATTTTCGCCGTGGGCTAAAGTCACCTGTATTAGTCCGACTAAGCCTTATCACACTACTTGTGGTGCTTTAATTTCTATTGTTATAGTAACATACCATATACAAACTATAACGTTCCCACTGCTGGGACACAGGCCTAGGCTCCTCTCTGTAAGAGGGAGTAGGCAGTGTCCGTAAGGGCGCGTTTTAATAACACGAATTATTTCGCGCCTTCACCGCACAGCCGCCATGCGGCGGCCGCGCGGCGGCTGTGCGGCGTACAAATTTGTAAAGTGACTGGAAACTTGAAGTGACTGATTGAAGGAAAGAAGAATGCGGGGACGCGGGCGCGGGGCGTACATCGAGAACATTCGAGCCAGATCGACCGCCTGCCGACCGTGTCGACATCGCGCGGCCGCCGCGTGTTTAGTTGATTATAAAGAATTTCAATGTTGTGTCCTAGTTAATAAAACATAAATTGCTATGACTGAGTACATAGCACGCGGCCAGCGCACGGCCGCTGCGCGGTGGCCGCAAGACATTTTTCGCGCCGTCTAACTGCGGCCTAATTCACCACGCGGTCACAGTCCGGGTGGGGGTGAACGGTCCCCAAAAGTGATATTAGGTCTTTACCTATGAAATTGCCGTTCTGCAGTACTGGCCATTTCAAATCAAAATAATTTTTGTTTGGCTATGAATTCTAATTTCAAATAAATTTTATTTTAAAAACATGGATTTTTTTTTCTAAAAGTAGTCATTTCTTTATTGATTAGTGTTACATTTTCATCGCATTTCAATCTTTTTCGTCATCATGGATACGTTAAAAATTCGAGTAATTATGGAATATGAGTACCGTCGTGGCAGCAACGCGGCACAAGCGGCACGCAACATCAACGACGTTTACGGAGCTAAGTCTACAAACCAACGCACCACCTGTTATTGGTTTGCTCGCTTCCGTTCTGGAAATTTCGACCTGAAAAATGAACCTCGCGGTCGTCCGAAGACTTTGGTCGACAATGACGAATTAAAGGCGATTGTGGAAGCTGATGATACACAATCTACGGCTGAATTAGCAGCAGCTTTCGACGTTAGCGTCAAAACAATATTGGTCCATTTGCGTCAAATTGGCAAGCTAAAAAAGCTTGACAAATGGGTGCCCCACGAACTCAATGATCGCCAGCGCGAAGTACGCGTCGAGACGTGCCTTGCACTGCTCAACAGACACACAAATGAAGGAATTTTGAACCGCATTGTTACCTGCGATGAAAAATGGATTCTGTTTGATAACCGTAAGCGCTCAGCAAGTTGGTTGGATCCTGGTTCAGCACCTAAACAATGCCCTAAACGAAAACTTACCCCTAGAAAAGTGATGGTCACTGTTTGGTGGTCTAGCGCCGGTGTGATTCATCACAGCTTCTTACCAAACGGGGTGAGCATTACTGCAGATGTGTACTGTGAAGAACTGAACACAATGATGGAGAAGCTGGCGCATCTCCAACCAGCATTGGTCAATCGCTCGTCTCCGCTGCTCCTGCACGACAACGCGCGACCTCATACTGCACAGCAGACGGTCTCCAAGTTGCAAGAACTGGGGTTGGAAGCTCTCCGTCATCCGCCCTACTCACCAGACCTTGCGCCTACAGACTACTACTTTTTCCAGAATTTGGATAACTTCTTGGCGGGAAAAAAATTTAATACCCGAGAGGCAGTACAAAATGCCTTTGAAGAATTTGTTGCCTCCCGTCCAGCTGATTTCTTTAAGAAGGGCATCAATAAACTGCCACTGCGATGGCAAAGATGCATTGATTGCATGGGTGATTACTTCGATTAATACAAATAAAAAATTCATGAAAAAAATTCGTTTAAATTTTTTCATACAAAACGGCAATTTCATAGGTAAAGACCTATTATTATAAGTAACCAGGGTCGTCGATATAGTTGAAGTTTAGTAAGAAACCGATGAAGGTTTTCGAATAAAATTTAATTTAATTAATAGAAAACAAACAGGTCATTTATCAAATTAAATTTCATTCGAAAACGTCCATCGGTTTCTTACTAAACTTCAACTATATCCGACGACCCTGGTTACTTATCACATTTGGTGACACAAGTAAGTTACATTAATAAATTCTTCATTTCCATAAAAAGTTGACTGCATCATTGGTCTAGTGGTATTTGCTACTGCTAAGCATCAGGTCCTAGATCGATTCCCGGGTCGGGCAGTGCTATTGAGTTTTTTCATCTGGAATTTCGCAGTAGCTGCCCGGAGTCACGACCAGAGCCTGGTTGATGGCAATAGGGTCGCCCTCTATTCAACAACGCACACATGCACGCAATGCAACGCACTTTACACTTTTTATTTTTTACACGCATATGTTGTTTTGTGTGCTTTGTAGTCTGTGCTAAATAAATGTATTTTCTTTCTTTCTTTGTTTTCTTTCTTTCTTTCTTTGTTTTCTTTCTTTCTTTGTTTGTTTTCTTTTTTTCTTTCTTTTCTTTCTTTTCTTTCTTGTCTTTCCTTTCTTTCTTTTATTTTTTTTTCTTTATTTCTTTTCTTACTTTTCCTTCTATTACATGGGACTTAAACATGACTGGCGAAATGTGGGTGTACTATAGGTATACTTCTGCTTAACCCGTCAAGGAATGCAGGCGTGATGTTATGTATATACCATAATAAGTGTACCATTTTCTAAGATGACTAGACAGTATGTTTCATCGTCTGCCATTAACACTGCGATTGGATTCCCCACAATTAAGTCAACGGTGTAAAAAAACTAGCAACCGTGTGGATCAATTAAAAATAATTGGCGTTTCACACTTGATAACAAAATTATGTGTGGGTCTTATAAAAATCATAACTATTTATTAATAAGTGTTATAAACAGAGATCGGATATTGGGATGCATATTTACCAAAAGTAATATTTTAGGAGTTGGACTTATTTTTAGTGTTTATAATTATAATTATTATTATATTAATTATAATAATAAATTATTATATTAATTATAATAATAAATTATTATAATTAATATAATTACTTATTTTTACTTTTTTACCCAAAGGGTAAAACGGGACCCTATTACTAAGACTCCGCTGTCCGTCCGTCTGTCTGTCCGTCTGTCACCAGGCTGTATCTCATGAACCGTGATAGTTAGACAGTTTTTACAGATGATGTATTTCTGTTGCCGCTATAACAACAAATACTAAAAACAGAATAAAATAAATATTTAAGGGGGCTCCCATACAACAGACATAATTTTTTTTGCCGTTTTTTAGATAATGGTACGGAACCCTTCGTGCGCGAGTCCCACTCGCATTTGGCTGGTTTTTTTGTTACGTATTATGTGGTGTACAATAAAGAATAAATAAATAAGTAACTTGTACTAAGCTCAAATAAAAATAAAATAATAAAATTTATTCAAGTATAAAATAAAATAATGATTTACATTAATTACAATCGAGGAAAATTTTAATTCTAACTGTAATGTAGAACTGCCTGATCTAGGTTTATAAAACCTGTGTTTCAGGCCATCAATTTATATCAAGCAATTAGAAAGATGACAACAATAAATTTATTAGAAGCTTAATTGAAAGTAGACACAATATTTTCAATGACTTAAATAGTAACTAATTGATTATATTATTATAAAACTAGACTGTACATTTAAAAATAGACATGTATGTTTAAATAAATTAGCAAATAATATTAAAGTAGATAAAGTGGAGACTATTATAAATTAGGTAAAAGAAGAGACTTATATTAGAGTAGGTAGAAATAAATTTTATTTTAAAATCTCTAGTAGTTTTTCCGTGTCTGCATAATTCAGTTATGCCAAATATTCCTGTACTAGTAAATTACACCTATTATAAATGAATACAATTAACTAATAAAGCTGTTAAAATTCATTAGAACAGCCTATGACGTCATTGATCCTAATTAAATATGTTGTTTGACCACATTTCACTTTTATAGTTCTGTGGGGAAATTAGAACATAGTTAGTTTTTTTGTAGGCTCGGTAGTATTGACGTGTAATTCGCACGCGTAATAATAGTGATGGTTTTCACATTATTATGTCCACACACGGACTAGATAAAAAAGAAGGACTCCGCGCCACACATATCGAAAGTGAAGCACCGTGCCGATCTATGTGTGCGTGATATGTTACCTATACGTTCTATACCTCGTTACTATACCTCTTCTCCATAGGTACCTACTACGCTTTGGAATGGGCAACTAGCTTCATCTCTCTGTCTGACCGACCCTTTGACAATTCAAAAGTGCCTGTAATTGGTTTATTTGAAATAAATGCTTTGAGTTTGAGTTTGAGTTTCGAGTTATTTATGTTATTCCTTGACTTTTTTTCTGGGATGTAGAATATTTTTTACATCATTTCATAACACAAGAAGGCATTATTTTATTTTTAAACGACTTAAAAAAAAGGAGGAGGTTTGTCAATTCGACGTTTTTTGTTTTTTTTTTGTTTATAGCTCAAAACTCTTTTCTTTGAAATATATATTTTTTTATTTGAAAGCTGGTATTTCTCATGTAATCCCATATTAATTTGATCAAGTTTTGACCTTAAGTTTTTAAGTTATCCTTAATACTGCGTAATTTTTCTACTTAGTTTATATTGATGATGTTTTAATAATTTCCTGTCACTGTTATTTACATATCAAATAGTGGTATACGAATTTTCGTGGGGTAGGTAGCACAACTAAAACGTGAAAAATAAACACTCTTTTACAAAAAAAAAGACCGACAACCGCTTTTACAAGAAAAACAACCGACTTCCAAAAAACAAAACACAAAAAAAGTGAAAAATACATTAAATTTCGGAAGTCAGTGGCAAAAAACGGAAATACAAAACCAAAGACACGACTTCCGAAGTTATTTTTCACATTTTAAGTGTTTTTTTTTTGGAAATTCCGTTGTTTTTTTTGTAAAGAGTTTTATTACTTGACGTAAAGAGTACGGCGTCACTACAATGACGCCGTAGTGCCGCGTAATGGCGGCCGGTCGGCACCTTATGATGTAAATGTGTGCGTGAGGCATGTTTGTACAAACGGTCCATACTTATTGTGCTAAAATTCGATACGCGTGGCGCGGAGTCCTTCTTTTTTTCTAGTCCGTGTGTCCACATTATTATTACTTCAAAATATATAATTGTTAATAATACGGAACTCTTTAAATAAAACCAACTTTCCAACTCGACTAACTACCTTCACCTTGCAACGACTTACATAGTTTTCTACTAATTATTTTATATAACATAGCTCCAAGTTATGATAAGTTATCTAACAAAAATATATTTCAACTAGCTGCGCCCTGTGGTTTCACTCGCATAAGTCTCGATCCCATGGGTATATCGGGATAAAAAGTATCCTATGTCCTAATCCAGGTCATGGTCTACCGACGTGACAAATTTCATCCAAATCCGTTAAGCCGTTTTAGCGTGAAAGCGTAATAGCAAACGTACAAAAAATCAAATCTTTTCGCTTTTTAATATTACTAGCTGTTGCCCGTGACTTCGTCTACGATCTAGGATACAAAATAGCCAATGTCCTTATCCAAGTCATGGTCTATTTGTGTGCAAAATTTCATCCAAATCCGTTTAGCCGTTTTAGCGTGAAAGCGTAAAAAACAAACGTACAAAAAATCAAATCTTTTCTCTTTATAATATTAGTCTTGATAATATTAGTTTAGATATAACCCTTCGTTAATACGAAACAATCACTAATCGTTCGTAATCGTAACCGTTTCTCTAATGAGAAACGTTTTAATATTCGAGTGCGGATTTGTGTCAAATCAAAATTGTTGTAGAATATTGACACTTAACAGCTCTTGAACGCGGTTTAGAAGTGCTAATTGCGTTCAGTTTCATTATTGAAATTCGCCCTGATAATCTCGCGTTTGACAACTATCTCACCTGGCCCTGCAGTCTCGACATTAGATAGCGACAAAAATCCGTCGCTAAGTCGTATCGTTGTTAAATTCCTTTAATAGATTTTCAACCTTATTTCCAAAGTATAAGGTTGAAAATCTATTAAAGAAATTTGACATCGATACGACTTAGCGACGGATTTTTGTCGCTATCTAATGTCGAGACTGCAGGCCCTGGGCCCCAATTATGTATGGTAATTATAACTCCCCGCGTAATCTTACCACGTCAATATCGTGTCTTGTAGAAACGGTTTCGTTTATTGTATCATAGAGAATACGTTATTAGCAGATGTCGTGGTTAGATAAGGAATTGACGTGGTTTCGAAGAAAGGAATCGTTAAGTGGTCATAGTGAATTAGGGCCCTGAAGGTAAGCGATGAAGAGGTCGATGATGGTGCACGCTTGTCTAGAAATAACTTAGGCAGAGGTACACTCTTGCAGGAGGTGTAAGTACTCGCAAATTTCGACGGATATGTTTTAGTCCCCTGTTAAGGCTCGCACAGACAGGCGTGACGCGACAGCGCTACACAAAGGCGCCGGTCGTCGCGCCAGTGTGTACGAGCCTTTAAAGGGAGCGAGCCTATTGCTACCCAAGATCTAAGGCCAAGTTATACTATATATACAGGGTGGCAGAGACAACGGCGCGCAACCAATTACCATGGATTCAGTACCGTCAAACGGGGTGAATAGGGATGCAGGGGTGAATCGGGACGAAACTCTAAAAGGGATTTTAATATTGAAATAATATAGTTTGTTACCAACAAGGGCACTTAATCGTTAATTATAATACAGTAAGCACATCAGAGTCCTTTTTGGCAACAAACTACACTCGAGAGCAATGAATCCGGGTCACTTAAAGAATCCTAAAAATCTCGGAAGCTAAAAATGCTAGGTTAATGCAATAAATTGTATTTAATAGACAATGTAATACTCCTTAAATGAAGGTATTAAAATTTCTTAGTTATTGTAAAGTTATATCATAAAAAAATCAAATTTGAAAAAGGGCCACTTTCGAAGATGGAACTACGAAATTACAGCATTTGGTTTTGCTTTTGTTTGTAATCTGTCATTTATGTGGGTACATAAACCATGTTGATAGTGCTCTATATTCATTATTCAAGCTGAAATTATGTCGCTTACGCCTGAAGAATGCACCAGAATACTTACAATGCTGGAAACCGGCCGGAGTCAGCGCGATACAGCCAGGACTGTCGGTGTGTCGCTGTCAACAGTACAAAGAGTTCTCCGACGTTACGAAGAAACTGGTTCTAACCTACGCAGACCAGGAACGGGCAGAACCAGGTGTACCACAGCACGAGAAGACCGATACTTGGTGAACACCATGCTTCGAAATCGCTTTCTCACAGGAACTGAACTCATAAATCAGTTTCGACGCCTCGGAGGAAGTAACCCAAGTGCATGGACAGTAAGACGTCGGCTTGCTGAATCTAACTTAAAACCCCTTAGACCTGCAAACGGCCCTAAACTGGAGCGTGGGCATCGTATTTCAAGACTAAGATATGCCCAGAGCCACGTAAATTGGAGTATTGAAGATTGGTCAAAAGTTATGTTCTCCGACGAATCAAAATTTATGCTCTACAAGCACGATGGAAGACACAGAGTGTATCGAAGACCAGGGGAAAGATTCAAGCAAGCATGCATCGAAGAAAAAGTAGCCTACGGTGGTGGGTCTGTACTTGTGTGGGCCGGAATTTCTTCTGAAAGTCGCACAGAGCTGGTGATCATAGAAAACGGCTCTTTAACTAGCGTAAGATATGTGGAAGAAATCCTCAATGATCACGTTGGTCCATTTATGGTCAATTTAGGTGAGGATGCTATATTTATGCATGACAATGCCCGACCTCATACAGGTAGGATTGTGAATGACTACCTTCAAGAGATGAACATTACTCGTATGGAGTGGCCAGCGCGCAGCCCGGATATCAACCCGATCGAGCATGCTTGGGACGAGCTAGGCAGATGCGTAAAACAACGAAACCCTCCCCCAATCACGCTTCGTGAGCTCAAAATTGCTCTCACAGAGGAATGGGAGAATATTCCCCAAAATCGTATAAGGAACTTGGTGTACAGCATGCCAAACCGCGTAAACGCAGTAATGGAAGCACGAGGAGGCAATACGAAGTATTAAAATTCAAGAAAATCGTAATAAAGTTCAAAAATTTCATGTTTCCTATTTTTGTTTTAAGGAGAGATCAGCAGTTTTTTTCTTTATGTAATTTTGTGTTAATAAAATGTATGGTGACTCATATTTTTTTTACTTTCATTTAAGGAGTATTACATTGTCTATTAAATACAATTTATTGCATTAACCTATCATTTTTAGTTTCCGAGATTTTTAACATTCTTTAAGTGACCCGGATTCATTGCTCTCGAGTGTATATTATTTTATCATTGATAAATTATATATATATATATATACAATGACATGAGCATTTACTTGTAAAGTAGTATGTTACCTATTTTAATTATTGTGAATGTGAGGACTATGTGGGTCATTGCTTTTTTTTTCTCATTTAATTTTAAACATGATCTGTCAGTTTGAGTAATTTATGCGGCCTACCCATATGTACTTTCTTTGGTATTGTTCGTCGAATCGTTGAGCTCCTTAAGTCCTGACTTCCTGAGTCCAGCTGCACGATTACTGACAAATGCGTGCACTGACTAAACAGGTCCACTCAATCTGTGTGGGTTCTTTCCTCAAAAGACCATTTCAGATACCAATCTACATGGTCTTCGCATGATCTGACCAAGATTATGTCTGGACTTTAAAAGGGTCTGTCACCTCTGAGTTTGTTTCGGCCTTTCTTCTCAGAGTTGTCAGATAGGAAACGCCGACCTCATCTAGTTAAAAAAATATGATTGACGTGTAAAAGTGTTTGTCCAAACCTACTTACAGAAATAAAATCATTTATCATTTATTTCAATGTTAAAAACCCTTTTAAAGTTTCGTCTTGATTCACCCCTGCATCCCTGTTCACCCCGTGTGTCGGTACATGATTCTGAACCTTTGCGTTGAAATTATTCGTCGGTAAAAAAGAAGTGGTGTTCCATACATTTTTACGGCGTAGGTATTGCACTTTTCGATGAAACAGCAGATTTTTTTTGATAAACGACGTAAAATTTCTACGCTAGGCGGTCTAGAATCATGTGCTGAATTCATGATTACAATTTGCGCGTCGATGTCCGTGCCACCGAACCAACGAAATGATATTATCGGTCCATATAATTACGTTTCTTTTTAAATAATAAACTACCTATTCCTAATTTAGTTGCAAACTGTATTTTTTTATCTCTGGTGTGAAAACAACCTCAGTATAAAAAATTACCTCTAATTTAGAAACAGCCTGTATAATAAATCACTTTATTCTTGATCTAACTGAACTATAAGACCTTTAACTGTAATCAACCGTTTAAACCGAGGTGGTCGAGTTACCAGCAAGTATTTGTCCTTAGTTAATGTTACTAATAGATATATACTATACAGGTTATAAAGTTAACCTCAATTGTAAAATTAAAAACATCTCTAACGTGACTTAAAGTTAGAATTTCATATATATTTTTTTTTTGTTTTTAAATGCCCCAATTTTATTACAGATTCGACAAATAATATTAATAGTATGTACAATTAAATAATAAAAAAAGAAAGATGGAAAAGAATAATAGGGCATCAAAAAATTCTTCCGCATCGCTGTCGACAGGAAAAGTGCCCAAAAGGCTGGCAACATTGCCACGTTGTATAGCGATACTGATTCTTTGGCCAAAAAATAGGCCAGCCCTCTGGTCACGTGAAGACTCGACCAACCGCTTAGCGATGTCTCCAAAACCCAAGTGGGCAGTCGGACCCCACGGCCCTAGTGTTTCAACCCCAAACGGATCGAACATATAACTCCCAATAAGATTCGAATATTTTCGCCGTTTGAGGTTTGCCGCACCTGCAGCAGCCGCCCTAGCACAGCCCACCGTGCTAGGAAGATGGGATGGCGCAAGGGTGTCGACACAAGTTTTTAAATAATGAAATCAAAGTAAATTGGCATGCACATGGTACTATAGAGGTATGAGGAACAAAGTGTAAAGTTCACTCATACTCTATAGAAGAGGGAGGATCCTCCGACCAGACGGGTGTCGTGTCTGGTGGGCAACTGCCCGACGATTGATGTCGGGATGTTGTATATATGCTAGTTGTGAGGTAAACTCTGCTTGCGCGATGCAGGCTTTTGCGTGACGTCAGTGTGACGTGTAGCTCGCATGTGGAGTTTGTAGATGCCTCTACAGTACGTTTTCTGATCCACTTGTTTACATTTTCATCATATAATTTTCGAACAGATAATACTTTTGCTTTTACTATATTATTATTGCCAGCTCCGTCTCTGCTTATCCAGTTGCGAGAGTATAAAGATATGTTAAAAGATGACAAAAGATAATAATCTACAAGTTTTTTCCGTAATTATGGTGTAGGCGAGCATTGTTGAGTGTCGAAACTGTGTTACAAATGAATGAATGAAAAAAATCACTCCTTCAATGTCATTAAAATGTAATTATCAACATTTTAACAAAAAATAAGAGAACAACAATGTCTTACAATGTTGATAATAATCCCCTGAAAAAACTTGGAATGATCAGAAACCGTCAAAATGCGTTCCTTCTCTTTAAGTATATAAATGTCTATTAACTGCAACCAAATTAAGAAGTTTATTTAAACACGTGTGGCACTCGGGGACTGCCGCGGTAAAGCTATTGCATAGCATTTTTTATCAACTTATGCAATTATAATTATTTTTTAATGTTTTATTTATGCAGTATTTTTTTTCTTTGATATTAATTCAAGTACAGTCGTACCATATACATACACGTTAAGCGAACGCTCGGCCGAGCTACATGGTAGGCGGAGTGGGGGGTGTTTGGTTTTATTTTCATTACGGAATTTCTTGATTCAGTCGCCGCGCTCAAAGCCCGCGATAAAAGCTATGCAATAACTTTAAAAAAAAGTATTTTTTGTTTTTTATTTTGTTCTTTGACATAATCTTCTCATTATTTGACATTATATACCTCCTATTCTTATTTCAACTCTTTACTTATGGCTTTCGTAGACAGGATTTTAATTCAGATTTGTTACAGTTGTAATGGCAATCATGTCATTTGGTTTAAATTAACACTGTAATTTGAAACATTGTAAAACCCCTTATTTTTAAAAGAGTAACCGTGGAGTTTCTTGCCGGCTCTTCTCCATAGGAAACGACCAATTGGAACCGTGCACCTAGCTTCTGACGTGTCATAAGTGCCCATGTAGGTTTATGTGAAATAAAGTATTTTGATTTGATTTGATTGATTTTTAGGAAGATGCCTTTGTCTTACAGTGGGGCAGATCATGATCTGCCTAGCCTTTTCCCAACTATTTATGGGGTCGGCTTCCAGTCTAACCGGATGTAGCTGATTACCAGTATTTTACATGGAGCGACTGCCAATCTGACCTCCACAACCCGGTTACTGGGTAATACTGGGTAATACCCCTTGTTAAGACTGGTTGTCAGACTTTCGGGCTTCTGACGCTCCGTAACGACTGTCAAAGATCAACGAATGACGACGATTTATAATGATGAGATTCAGAGTACATATTCAAATATAAATACTAGTGCTAGTACTGGAAGACAGCACTGGCGGACAGCACTGGCGGACAGCACTGGCGGACAGCACTGGCGGACAGCACTGGCGGACAGCACTGGCGGACAGCACTGGCGGACAGCACTGGCGGACAGCACTGGCGGACAGCACTGGCGGACAGCACTGGCGGACAGCACTGGCGGACAGCACTGGCGGACAGCACTGGCGGACAGCACTGGCGGACAGCACTGGCGGACAGCACTGGCGGACAGCACTGGCGGACAGCACTGGCGGACAGCACTGGCGGACAGCACTGGCGGACAGCACTGGCGGACAGCACTGGCAGAGAGCACTGGCAGAGAGCACTGGCAGAGAGCACTGGTAGACAGCACTGGTAGACAGCACTGGCAGACAGCGCTGGCAGAGAGCACTGGCAGACAGCACTGGCAGACAGCACTGGCAGACAGCACTGGCAGACAGCACTGGCAGACAGCACTGGCAGACAGCACTGGCAGACAGCACTGGCAGACAGCACTGGTAGACAGCACTGGCAGACAGTTCTAGAAGCTAGTATGACTAGATAGTACTGGAAGATAGCACAGGAAGAAACTATATCAACCATAATTTATGTCTGTTTTTCTACAGCGTGGAAATTCATAATAATTATCGTATTTTGTGGTTTTCAACCGCGAGTGAAGCGTCGGTGATGTTAATTCGAGCTATTACAGAACGAAACCGACTCGCAAGTAGCATGCATTACAATTTGCGTGTGCGCTGATTAGCTGTTTCAAGTTATAAGTTATGAGCGGTTTTTTGGGAGACTGGTAAGTAGATGTACTGTCAGTCAAAATTAATTTTGGTGGTTATAATTGGTTGGTCAAAATCAAAATCAAAATAATTTTATTTCACATAAACCTACATGGGCACTTATGAAACGTCAGAAGCTAGGTGCACGGTTCCAATTGTTCTTTCCTATGGAGAAGAGCCAGCAAGAAACTCCACGGTTACTCTTTTAAAAATAAGTGTCTTTTACAATGTTTTCAAATTACAGTGTTAATAGGTATGGGAGGACAGTGTAGGCCTGTCAACAAGTAACAGGTACTCAACAAAATAATAAAATCATGATCATGATTTGCAGCCTCCCCCAAGCACCGCCACTTCCAACGGTTCCGTGCTTCTCGCATCCAGCGGATTCCTGTGGCCTTCACAAGGTCGTCGATCCACCTTGTGGGAGGCCTTCCAACGCTACGTCTTCCGGTACGCGGTCGCCACTCCAGAACCTGTCGGCCCCATCAGTCATCTGTTCTGCGAGCAATGTGCCTTGCCCACAGCCATTTAAGTTTGGAAATTCTTCGGGCTAAGTGGATTTGTGGAAAAATCCAGAGGGATTTTTCAATTTTTTTTTTTTTTATAATTTCTGTGTTTGTCCGTTTTTCAAAACAAAGAACTCGAATTTTCAAATCACAAATAGTTTTGTTTAAATTCTTTTTGCCTTTCTCACAAACAATGAATAAAATTTATCAAAATCGGTCGTTTCATGGTTATATCGATACCCTTCACGTGTGCAGAATTTCGCTAGCTAATTTAATTTGACCCTGTTTACATATTTTTATGTGTCTGTTCATAAATATTTCCAACAATTGTGGACCGATTTTGAAAATTCTTTTTCATTTGATAGAGGAAGCTTGCGAGAAGGTCCCATATATATGGTAACTTTACTTGGGTAGTTTTTGAGTTAGCTTCAATAATACGTATTTTTTGATGATTTTATAATAACTTACTGTCACTGTTATTTACATAGCAATTAGTGGTATACAAATTTGTATGGAGTAGGTACCAGAAATAAAATGGGAAAAATAAAAAACATTTTTTACAAAAAAAAAAAGACTTAACTTAAAGAACAAAAACACTACAAAGTGATAAATAACTTTAATTTTGGAAGTCGGTGGCAGAAACAAAAATACAAGACATAAAAAGACAACGACTTCCGAAATTAAAGTAATTTTTCACTTTGTAGTGTTTTTGTTAACAAAATTATGAGTACTTATAATCAGAGATCGGATATTCGGATGCATATCCACATAAAGTTGAGTTGTTGGAATATGGAATGCGCTTTTGTATCGAAAAAGTGTTTGTTTTTTTTTTTTGTTTTTACTAACACACACCACCTCTCCTCTTACACCCTACATACACATATTTGCATCGGGGGTTAAACATTAATTTTAAATAAATATGCATCTGAATAGTTATGCAGTCCAAGAATACCGAGGTTTATTTTTAAAATAAAGTTTTTTTTTAGATGTCGCTTCCATACTATACACTCAATTAGTTATGTATTCCCGGTTTTTTTTTTTACAAAATATATATTATAAGAATACTTTATTTTTAAGAATATTTCCATGCTTTCAAAGCTAAAAATTAACTTTAGATGAATATGCATCCGAACATCGATCTCTGAGGGTCTAGACAAAGTAATATTCGATTAGCGATGACGGTAGTAGAAAAGTCAAAATTGTACGGGGTTTGACATAAGCTATCAAAATATCACGTGATCGTAGGCCAACGAATAGGAATTAGCTAGACAATGTTAACATCATTCGATTCTATGAAACGAATCTACAGCGTCGAACGATTACTTCCGTAGAGATGCGTAGCCAAGTGGCACTTTTTGACAAGCATTATCGCTAGTTTTCGATTCGTATGATGGAAACGTTAGCGAAAGCGATAGCGTTTGTAGAAATAGAATCTCTCCGAAGCAAATGCCATTTGTTTAGGCCCTCTAGTTATAATAGATTCAACTTTTCTCAATCAACAAGAATGCGAATGAACTTCTTACACGCATAAAATATTATATACGAATATAAATTAACCTTGTAACTTGCACCATTGGTCAATATTACGAAAATCGGATGGTAGTGTGTTGTAAGGAAAAATTGCACAAATCGTACGAGTTATATTTCATTTTTATGCGAGGTTATCGTCATAATATAGGGCTATAATACCCAGAAATAGGATAGGCAGAGAGATAAGTCATCCAGCCTAACGTTGTAAGCCTTGTTGACTCATAGTTGCTTCGATTTGTTGACCATTTTGAGGGTTCCGTACCCTAAGTGTAAAACGGGACCCTATTACTAAGACTCCGTTGTCCGTCCGTCTGTCTGTCCGTCTGCCACCAGGCTGTATCTCATGAACCGTGATAGTTAGACAGTTGAAATTTGTTTACAGTTGATGCATTTCTGTTGCCGCTATAACAACAAATACAAAAAAAAACAGAATAAAATAAATATTTAAGGGGGCTCACATACAACAGACATGATTTTTTTGCCGTTTTAACCCTTCGTGCGCGAGTCCGACTCGCACTTGGCCGGTTTTTTATTTTATTAAGAACCTGGTGTATTTTTTTATGTTGATATTAACTGACCAATTAAAAAAAACTAGATAGAGATAATTTATTTTATTAAAAAACGCAAAATCCTGTGATTCCCGAGATTTCCCTCGAATCCGGCCGCAATCCTGTCAAGAGCTTAAAAATCCTGAGATCTCAGGACAAATCCTGAGATATGGTAAGTCTACCCGTGGGGCTACTATTATTTAGCCACGATAATAAATAAATAAATAAATGTTAGCCAGTCAGCATGGTTACATGGACAAACATCTCATGTTTTGTCCATTTATGTATGAAATTCAAACATCTTTTTTGTATATTCACGGTTGGTTTAAAGTTTTCAAGTTGACATCATATTAAGAGCGGCCAATCCGTCATACTTTTCATACAAACGCTCGTACGTGATTACGGCGTTGTAACACATCTTTCATTGAAATGTATGAACTAATAGGTATCTTTTGCACTTTGTCTAGGTTTCTATGCAAGCAAAATATCTAAATTTGGAGTAACCAATTCAGTATAAGCCTCCAAAAATCCGCTTTTTTGCACAAATTTTACCTGAACTTTGGCCGTTCATAATGTACTTAAAAAATTGTAAAAGTAAAGAAAACATCTTCATAGAATCCTTGCACATGTAATGGAGATTCTAAATGACAATTTTTTTTTCCAAAACCTTGTAAGGGTTTTTCAAAAACACTTATTTCCTGGCACAAGTTTTGTAAAATCTCCGCGCGCCAATTTTCGTTCAATGTTATCGCGTTCTCACTCTTGCTTCTTTTTCAAACATTGCCTTGGATGAAACAACAAGCTTTAAAAACATGCTCGCGTTGAAGATAGACGGACCGGGAAGGGCCCTCTTAAGGCGCTACCCCGAGCAAAACCTTGCGATAGTGCGCTATTCAGAAGCTATTAACTCATTAATTAACTACATCTAAAAGCACATTATTATAATTAATGTATATCGTATCATCAAATTAAAATTAAAATTCATTTATTTCAGTTCCTTGACCCATATGAAATACAAAAACAATACACACACTATTTTGTCAATTTTATAAGTGGCACTATTGTGCAATTATCATCACTTTACACGTTCTTATTTGTTATAAATACATTCAAAGTCAAAGTCAAAGTCAAATCATTTATTTCAAATAGGCACATAAAAGGCACTTTTGAACGTCAAAATTTACAAAAAAATAGAATTGATTCTAGTTGCCCCTTCCAAAAGGTAGTTTCGTATGGAGAAGAATGGGCAAGAAACTCCACCGTTACTCTTTTAAAATATTTTACAATATTATGTAAGTTCACATTAATTATGTAATCATATGTGAAGACGATGCACCTAGAATAAAATTACTATACCACAATAGGTAAAAAGAATTAAATATAATGGAAAGGCAGGTAAATTAATTATGTGATAGATACATGGTGCTCACATATTTACAAATATTGAAAAGTAGATGATGTTTCCAAAATTTTAACAAGTAATAATTTAGTGTGTGAGTTAAAGTAGTTAAGTACATAATGTAACAATCAATGTCATCAAAATTATAAATTATACAATTAAATTAGCAACCAGTTTGATTTTGTCTAGACTCTAGATTGTCCTATGGAGCAGGACCAGCATGTTTCCAAGCATTCTTATCTAGGATATAATCCTCTAATTTGTAATATGCTTGTTTACAAAGTGTACTTTTTATATGAGTTTTAAATTTTCTTTCATTTAATTGCAATATGTCACAAGGTATTTTGTTGTAACATTTAACACAGTACCCCATAAAAGATGTATGTACTTTAGATAATCTAAAAAATGGTTGATCTATTTTATCTTTATTTCTAGTATTAAAATTATGTCTATCACTTATTTTATTAAAAAGATGTAGATTTTTTCTTACATACATAATATTTTCATAAATGAATTGACAAGGTACCGTCATAATATTAATCTTTTTAAATAGTTCCCTAAGAGATTCGCGACGACATAGATTGTAAATGGCCCTGACAGCTCTCTTTTGCAAAATGAAAATGGATTCAATGTCAGCAGCTCGACCCCACAGTAAAATGCCATATGACATAATGCTGTGGAAGTAGCTAAAATAAAAAAAAATCTCATTCAAAATCTCCTTAAAGAAAAGTGACTTAAATTATTGATTGCATGCATCTTTTGCTAGAGGTGACATTCTAATAATTTGACGATTACACTAATGGATAGATAATTTAAAATTCTAAATAATTCACGTTTTATTTTTCACGCGTGTTTTTTTTTAATTAAAATAATTCCAATGTTTTTTTGTGCATTCTATGGTAAATGGGCGTGCGCAAGGAGCGGGACGGGGCGAGACTTAGCGACGGGACAGAGAAGAACCGAATGCTCAAGGTCGTTTGGTCGAGGAAGCGTCTTAATGGCAATAGTATAATTGCATAGCACATGTGTGAATACTATGTACTTACTATAAAGCTACCATTTACTAGGTTTGTCTTTCATTGACTTGAATGTGCCCTGGCGGCTGAGAGTATGTCATGCTCACTCAAATGTCTCGCTGGTGGCGGCGTGTGTGTTGGATCATTAAGTACCCTTCAAAATGGTCGAGCTGAATGGTACTAATCCATACGTCATGTTCGTGAACGGGCGCCGTCATTAGGGACTTGGTCATTTCTTAGCTGCCACGGCTTATTTTAATTTAATTTAATATTTGTATTGTTTTTGTCTTTTTATTACGGACGCTTTTAACGTTCTGCATCGTTCTCACATGCATAATTTCAACATGAATGATGTAACCAATATTTTGTAACCATATGTTGATTTAAAAGAGTGTCCGTGGAGATTCTTGCCCGTTCTTCTCCATAGGTACCTACTACGCTTTGGAATGGGCAACTAACTTCATCTTTCTGACTGACCGACCCCTTGACAATTCAAAAGTGCCTGTAATTGGTTTATTAGAAATAAATGCTTTGAGTTTGAGTTTGAAAAAGGCTTGCCCCCTATTACATGGGACTTAAAAATGACTGACAAAATATAGGTATACTCATACCTCTGCCAACCCATTCGGGTTATAAAGGCGTGATGTCATTATAAATTTAAAGAACTGCATTCGCAAATTACAACATGAAACTCGTGGTTCAAAATAGCCCGTTAAATGCCACCCATCTCTTATATAACCTCCGTCATCACCGCTTTACTTTCCAAAATGTATTATTAGATTGTAATTTATTAAGTTAAGCTCGGGGATAATTTTCGGAAATACATGCAAGGCCAACCATCTTGTTTTTGACCGCAGATTATGTTGCATAACTTGGTTTAGTCATGTCTTGACGTTAACAGGATCCGAGGCGGCGCCGGCGGCGCGGAGTATTCCGCGCGCGCCCCTATTGTACGCCGCGGGGGGAGTCTTACACCTTGCTCCCCCACGCAGACTTGAGGAGGCCCGCAGAGGTGGGCCGGCACTAGCCGGAGATCGTGGAAGGCGCACAAGTTCCCATGATCATGGTGCAAGGGTCAGAGGGAACACCGGGGTGGTTTTTAGTCAGTAAGAGTCTGACAAACCCCTCCACCCGCCCCAGGGCGGAGGACATCCATAAGGATTTTACACCCCGGACCAAAACAGAAGGTAATGTCTTGACCTAAGTGATTCATTATGATTGGAATACATAATTATTATAAAGTATTATGGATTCCTAGGAATAATTAACGAAGTGTATGTTTTTCGAAGAATAGGATCTAAAATGTGCCCAATTTTTTTAAATATTTTTTTACATTATGTGGCAAAGATGTTTAGGATATTTTTTATTTTTTTTTTGTTGTAATTACATCATACTTACATCGGGTATCTGAATAGAGAATTTGAAGTAATTTTTTTTTATTGAGGAATCACGTTAATTAGTGCTAAAATAGAGTTTGATAAGATCTCAACTCCAAATTATCAATTCGGAAACCGGCTGTTAGGTAAATTAACAAATGAATAAAAAATAAAAAAGTATTTGTTTTTTTTATATTTTACTAGCTGCACCCTGCGGTTTCACCCGCATAAGTCTCGATCCCGTAAGAATATCTGGATAAAAAGTATTCTATGTCCTAATCCAGGTCAAGGTCTATCAATGTGCAAAATTTCATCCAAATCTGGTCAGCCGCTTTAGCGTGAAAGCGTAACAAACAAACATACATACAAAAAATCAAGTATAATATAATATTATTATAGTTTATATGAAAGCATCTGAGATAAAATCTCAAAAAATAAAAAATAAAGCTACATACCAGTACTCAATTTCTTCTGCTGAGAAATCAGCATACTAAGCGGCAGTCTTCTATCAGGGGTCGGCGCCAAACCGAACAGCCGGTTTCGGGCCGTCTGGCCCACCGTAAGCCGTGTCATGGTCGTGCGTGGTCGTGCGTGATCGGTAGTGGTCCGTAGCGGTCGGTAGTGGACAAAAGGGAGACGTGCTACATGTGTGGTATAATTCTGAAATGAAAAGAAAGGCAACTTTAATATCTTGTCAATTGGGGTAGATATTTTAAAGGGACTTATTTGAGACAATCAAATGAAAAATTTAAAATACTATATAATTAGGAGCTTTTGTAAGGACATGGGTCAAATCCAAAAAAAAAACCCTTTATTGTTTTCAACAAAAATTGTTTTTTTTTAAGAATAGGCACACAATCGAAAACATAGATGACATACAATAACCCGAAAAAAATAAACAAAACGGTCAAGCGCGTGTCCGACCACGCACAATGAATGGTTCCGTAGTTGGGATGAATTTATCCCAAAAACCAACTTAACATTGTAGTTGAAAATCATGTTCTCACATATATCGAATATACGTTACGGTCAATTCTCTACTGCAAATGTAAAATTGTAATTGAAAAAAAAAGTTAAATCTACAAATTAACGATTTTCGGACATTTTCCTTTACGCGCTGTGAGACCCTTGCTTCTTGCCAAATTTCATGAGTCTTAGTCAACGGGAAGTACCCTCTAGGTTTTGATTCCGTTGCGAGTGCCAAAATTTGCGGCATAAACGAATCTTTTGATGCCGTTAATTTAGAAGTTCGATTTTTTCACAGCTCCAAGAGATTGCAGACATGATATATTTGATTTTAATTTCAACTTAATAAACTCAAACTCAAAGCATTTATTTCAATTAAACCATTTACAGGCACTTTTGAATTGTCAAAGAGTCGGTCAGTTAGTCAGAAAATTGAATCTAGTTGCCCATTCCAAAACGTAGATCTCTATGGAGAAGAACCTTATGCGAACCTACCTCCTCCTTAATACCTCCACGCGTTCGTGAGAAAAAGGGTCTTGACAGACGGACAAGCGGACGGACAACAAAGTGATTCTATAAGGGTTCCGTTTTTTCTTTTGAAGTACGGAACCCTAATAAATATAATGTTTTTTAATAAACGTTTAAAAAAATACATGGGACCCTAGGTATTAGGTATTAGGATTTATACTTGTACTATAGGTAGCACAGCACTGCTTACCCCTTCGGGGAATGCAGGCGTGATGTTATGTACATAAACCAACGTTGAAACTTAACTAGGAGGTATTTTTTTTTTATATGTAAAAAACTGGCACTCAGTGTAACATAATTTTAAGAAAATACAGAAAAAAAACAAACTTCAAAATCGGTTCACCTACAAAAAAGTTCTGAGGTAACTAACATACATAAAAAAATACAGTTGAATTGAGAACCTTCTCCTCTTTTTGAAATCAGTTAAAAAGAGACAGAATATTTTTATTCAACATATTTTTGTTAAGTAACAAAAATAAAAACAACTGATTATTTCCATTGACTGCCTTTCCTCGTAGGTCAGTTCACAGCAATTAAAAATGTTTTGCTTTTAACATACCAAATAATTTTAATACTAAATTAAATTCAAGTTATAAATTTTAAATATTTTAATTACTTTAAGACTGTTAGCTTATAAATGACTAGTTTCTGCCCGCCTCTTCGCCCGCGTGGAAGTCGGAAATTATCCCCGTGGGATAATTTCGTAATTTCGTTTAAATAAAAATGTGCTACCGGGACAAAAAGTAGCCTATAACTCCTTTCCCAGGATGCTATCTATCTCCTCGCCAAATTTTATCGAATTCCGTTCAGTGGTTTAGGCGTGAAAAGGTAACATACAGACAGAATTACTTTCGAATTTATAATATTAGTATGGACTAGCTTTTGCCCGCGGCTTCGCCCGCGTGGAGGTCGGAAATTATCCCACGGGAACGCACTACCGGGATAAAAAGTATTCTACGTGTTAATCCAGGCTATAAAATATCTTTGTTCCAAATTCCATCCAAATCCGTTCAGTAGTTTTTGCGTGAAAGAGTAACAAACATCCATCCGTCCCTCCATCCATCCTCACAAACTTTCACATTTATAATATTAGTAGGAAGTAGGATGTATTTACATATTTCACTACTTATAAATAGAGATACATCTACAAAAAAACTTGTGTTTTTCTCCCCGTACCTTCCACTTTAATAAATTTTAAAACTGTAATAAATCAGATTCATAATTCTTATGCAAAGTCATAAAACATAAATTGAGATATAAAAAATAATGACACGGTGGATAATTGGCTTAAACAAAACACTGGCTTGAATACAAACTAGATTATGTGCTTAAAATATACTAACGACCAGCCCCTGCTTTGCTTGGTTTTTACGACAATGAAATCACAAGTGAAGGGTACAGGAAAAGAAGGGTCATTGTCAGTATTTGTTCAACACTTTCACGGATACTGAGAAAAAGTTGACATTCCGAAAATGACACAAAAAAAATTCACACAAAAAGTTATGCGTGATCATAAATAAAAAAATAAAAAATATATATATACGGGTCGACTTGAGAACCTCCTCCTTTTTTTCGTCTGTTAAAAATAATGCCACGCCTATAACTGGACGAAAACAAGTCAAGGTACCTCTAATATGACACTAGATTTTTTTGTGAGTGCAATACGACCCTGGATCCCATGGCTTCTAAGTAATGTACGCAAATTTACACGGCTACAGGCAGTTTGTCCGTTTTGACTTGGTAAAATTAACCGACTATGGGCGTAGCATCATATCAAACACGAAAGAACGCTTGTGGGCGTAACGTCATGTCAAAAACAAAAAAAAATACACCTGTGGCCGTGACGTCAGTGAAAGTTTTAACATTGAGTTGATAACGCCATCTAGTAGAAAATTCATAAAGCTTTTAGGCTAAAAAACAATAAAATGTTAAAAGAGATCAGTGTAATCATGCGACTCAAAAATTATTTGTAGGTATGGCTACAGCCATAGCTACTAATAATTTTAATTAAATTAATTATTATTTTTTAAGCTATTGCATAGCTTTTATCGCGGGCTTTGAGCGCGGCGACCGAATCAAGAAATTCCGTAACGAAAATAAAACCTAACACCCCCCACTCCGCCTACCATGTAGCTCGGCCGAGCGTTCGCTTAACGTGTATGTATATGGTACGACTGTACTTAAATTAATATCAAAGAAAAAAAATACTGCATAAATAAATAATTATAATTGCATAAGTTGATAAAAAATGCTATGCAATAGCTTTACCGCGGCAGTCCCCGAGTGCCACACGTGTTTTTTATTTTTTATTTTTTCCTACATGAAAAAAGATCATTGTCACCGCTGTTGTTTAAAAAAAGATCATTGTCTATGGACTCTGATCTTTTTTCTCGTTTTAAGATTAAGATTACTTAAGTAATTAATTAATTATTACTTCAGATTAAGTGACAGGTACATATTGTAATTATTGTATTGCCTTCTTAATGCGATATTAAAATATGTCAGAAAACATTTTTAAAATAATTGGTTCTTTCCATGTACCCTTCAAGTCATTTATTCAAATTAGGCAGAGAGTCAACCCTTTTTGAACTTCAAAATTACATAAGACAGTCCCCCAAAACGCCCGTCCTCCACCACTTCCTAGTGCTTTAGCTGGGGAGAAGAAGTGGTGCAACAAACTTCCTAACAGCAAGCTGTCTGTTAAACTAGAAGAACTTGACAAAACATCGAGATATCTTAATAATATGCAAGTTTAATATAATGTAAAAAACACATAAACATTCCGGAATAAATTGTCTAAATGGTGATGAAAACCGCATCAAAATCCGTTGCGTAGTTTACAAAAACAACAAAAGTTGCTTGTCCGTTTTTCTCCATAGGAAGTACTACGCCTTAGAATGGGCAACTAGCTTCATCTGTCTGACTCCTTGACAATTCAAAAGTGCCTGTAATTGGTTTATCCTAACTAATATTATAAATGCGAAAGTAAGTTTGTTTGTTTGTTTGTTTGTTACCTTTTCACGCCTAAACCACTGAACCGATCATCCTGAAATTTTGCATATACGTTGTCAGGTGTACAGAAACGAACATAGGGTACCTTTCATCCCGAAAAAAAGTACTGTTCCCGAAGAAAACAACAATAACGTTCTTATGATAATAGATGACGCCACGTGTCTTCCGATCATGATTGAATTATAACCCGAATTGATAGTCAAAGTCTAAATTAAAGCGAGCGAAGCCGCGGGCAAAAGCTGGTTTGAAATAAATGCTTTGATTTTGAGTTTCAACGCATACAGGCAGACTCAAAAAACGAATTTAATTTATAATACTTGTATGCAAATAAATATAAGAATTTGATCGTGCGTCAGTAATGATCAAATCGCATATTTACTAGTAGTAATAAAATACAGTAATTTTGGTCGATACTGCGTAGAACTGATGATAGTTTTTTGTTATTGTGTGGCACACACAAACTAAGGCTCCCTTTGATTAAATATTGCAAAGAAATATTATGTTGAAAATACAAAGAAGTGCCATTTTCAGCGAGTTTTCTGTTTTTTTTTAATAAACCTTAGAAAAATGCAAAGTTCTTTTGATTTCATACTTAATAAGTATTTGTTATTAATTTCACTTTGATATTTAATTTCCCCCAATTCTTCTACCCACCTTTTGTAACCAATCTTTATAATTTTATTCTACGTAAGATTTTTTGTTTTTACCATTCTATATATCTATTGGCAAAGTTTATGTTTTTATGTTTTTTTTTTTAATGTATTTAACATATCTCGGATTCCGGACCTTTGGAAGGCGTACGAAGGACCGAAGCCAACTCGCAGAGGCCCCTTTGACAAATTTAAAGTATATTATTATTATTAAATTGTTTTATTTAAAATTAATATTTTTATTATATTTTATGAGTCCAGGTTTTTCAAGAAACAAAAGATGAAGGGTTACTTTTCTCTAAAATGGATTTGATTGACAACTTTATTTCATGGTTTCAAAATTTACCCTGAAGACTCTTGTCGTATTTTTTCGGTAAGAAAATAATGAAAAACACTTTCCTAAGTTTTCATGAGAAAATATGAAGTTTAATAAGGAATGATGTAGTACAAACATAGGTACACAAACTTACGCCTTTTTCTTACGCGGGTAGGCAGAAAGTACAGAACGCCACCTGCTACGATCCTTACATACTCTTTTTACTTCACTAACGTTCATACATTAGCGGAGTAATTGCGTAATACACTAACAATAGGAATTACTTTCATTTTGACAGTTCAACAACATTCATTGCGTTATTTACGTTGTTGAGCAGACTAATTTTTCAAATATATGAGGCAATGATTTAGATTATGATCCTGCCGGGGTCGCGGATTGTTCGAAAGAGTTACCGCGGCCCTGGCGCACAGGCAACTGAAGGAACACGGGTGTGTTTTAGTCAGTAAAAGTCTGACACGCCCTCCCGCTCCGCTCAGAGCGGGAGAAGTTATTTGATGATTAACCACCCAAATACAAAAAAAAAATGTTGTGATTGATAGTGTGTTGCACAATTAGGGTGCTGGTCATGCACGCACGCCGCGCCGGTTGAAATTGCAACGGACTTACAAGAAATAATTTTCATACTATTCGAGTTGCCACGTTTTTTTTTTGGTAGTCTCGCGTTTTCCCGCTTTCTAAACGATGATGATGCACTTGACGATGTTGCACGAATCTTTAGAAATAACCATTACAGACTTGAAAAATTAACACGTCATTTTTGAAAGAAAAAGAAAGAATATACGTTCATTTGCGGTAAACATGACGCTTTCTAAACGGTGAAGGAAAATATTGTGAGAAAACTGGCATATCCTAGAACCAAAAATTCGAAGACATGTGACATCTACCAACCCGCACTGGGCCCGCGTGGTGGATTACAGCCCATTCCTTCTCGCATAGAAAAAAACACAAATACAAAAAAGAACGAGTTGGGGGAAAATATGCGTCATATCCACCCAAAACGGCAATTGCACAGCATAATGCTACGACCCTATGCGAGACAGAGCCCCAGCGCTGGTTTTCAGCGACACTCGGCGTTGACGCGATGACGTCAACCAGTGTAGCATACGAAAAAAAAAAGAAATAAGACGCTTACCTTCGCAGGTTAAAGGAGAGACAAAGGTATAAAGCCGCTAAACAGCCTAATATCAAAAATAGAAAATTCAAATATTTTTGAGTTTAGAACACAAATAAATGTTAATTTGTTCATAAACGTATTTTTTTTTTGTAATATCATGGATTTTGATGATATTCTATTTATAAACATAATTTAAATATTTAAAAAAAAATACTAATATTTGGTCTAAGAATGGGTAATTTTTAAAATGAAAAAAATGCACGCGTGTGAAATACATTGCATGTTGAACCTAATCGTAGTGCAATAAGAACCAGTTTTCGAGGAAGTGTATTGAAAAGAAAATAAATAACCTATACCTAGTCCTAAATGTTTATATAAACATTATAATATTTAAAATATTAGGACTTATTCCCTTCTCTTTTTTGTGAATCCGTCATAATAAATATACCTGTTTAATCTAAAGAACGCCATAGGGATCATGTTATTATGGAAATCTATAATAATAAATAATATTATTTGGACCGGTTACCGGACCTACGTCAATGCTTAGAAACCATTTTTTTATTAATAAGTATTTATAAGTTTTTTTTATTATCGTATTAAATAATGATGTGGGTAATTTTCCATTGATTCATGGACCCGGATGTTATTAATTATTAATAATAGGTACCTATGTGAACAGGTTAAAACCACCTAGGTTAAAAGTGTAGCAGAAATGTTACAAAAATCGTTCTAATTAAAATTCCAAATTATTTATTTGCAAATATGATTAAACATGCAGATGTTTTACATTCACGTAATAATTGTTAATCAGCCTTGATATCACTATATTTTACCTTTCTATGCAAAGTATGTAAAAAGAAAACACGTTTTTTTTATTTTATTTTAATAAAATAAAACTGTACCCTAATTGCGTAACACACTATCTATCACAATCTGAATCTTTTTGAAGCCTTTTGCTAATCCATTGCTTCATATTTTCGCAAAATGTGTCTGCTCAACAACGTAAATAACGCAATGAATGTTGTTGAACTGTCAAAATCAAAGCCATTCCTATTGTTAGTGTAATACACAATTACACCCTGGTTGTTTATTTTTTAATTTAATGTGAACAATTAGCGTTACCAATTGCCATTTAACACCTTGCACAAATTAAAATTTACCTACTAAGTATGTACTGATACTGTTAAAAGAAAATCCATTAAAGGGCATGCGCTAAGGCAGCCCGCGAAATTCAAATTTACTTACGTTTTTTGCAAATTGCAGGTCAGTATCAGGTTGTATGTTAATCTATATGATTCGCGGCCGTAACAAACATTTATTTATAGAATTATAATAACAAAAATCATATTGAACGACAGTTTCATGAAATCATGACATTTGAGGCCAATTCTAACTTTAAGAGTTGTATTGCTGATTCTAATGATTATAATTCTGTAAAGCCATATTTGTTACGGTCGCGAATCATATTTTAATCAACATACAACCTGACACTGACCTGCGAATTGCAAAAAACGTAAGTTTATTTTGAATTTCGCGGGCTGCCTTAGCGCATCCCCCTTAAGGCGGAACCTTCAGGGTAGCCCGCGAAATTCAAATTTTCTTACGTTTTGCAATTTGCAGGTCAGCGTCAGGTTGTATGTTGATTAAAATATGATTCGCGGCCGTAACAAATATTGCTTTACAGAATTATAATCATTAGAATCAGCAATACAACTCCTAAAGTTAGAACTGGCCTCAAATGTCAAGATTTCATGAAATAGTTGTTCAATAGTGTAAATATGAACTTATAGAGATGTATTGCTGATTCTAATGATTATAATTCTGTAAAGCAATATTTGTTACGGCCGCGAATCATATTTTAATCAACATACAACCTGACACTGACCTGCGAATTGCAAAAAACGTAAGTTTATTTTGAATTTCGCGGGCAACCTTTGACGCTTTCGCCTTAACACTAATTTGGATTACAAAATCTTTTATTGCTGTCCCGCTCTAGTGCCCATAGACATAACTCTATTTTAACAGTTGTTTGGTAACTCAATGTCTGATGTAACTGTTACAGCTACTCATTCATTGTAATTAAAACAACTTTAACTAAGAACGTAGTACAAGTAAACAACAACTTAAAAAAAAAACTACAAGTTTCGGAAATCGATCTTTTTATTTACTTCATTGAAATATCCTCCATTAGAGTCGATACTAAGGGCCCGTTGTTTGATCAGTAGTCAAACATACTAATAGTTAAAATGCGTTAGTTAAACTAAAAATTTGTTAAAAATGACATAAGTATGTTGTTTGACAAATTGTTAAGGTAACCACAGTTAAAAAAATGTCAATTTGCTGTAAAAGTTAACCATGCGCAGACAGAGTAGTTAAACATTGACAGCTATTGGTGCTGATTCTCTTGTAAACCGAACTAAACTAACTAAACTTTCACTAAAATTCATTACTTTTGGCTATGAGAATCTTAAAGCTATTCTGCAAACAATATCTCTAAATTAAAAAAAAAATACGGAACTAAAATTTAATTTGACAATCGCGACTCCACGTGGTACTTGTTTGCCCTACGCTGTGATTTTTTTTAGAGCCGGCGCGGAGGCTCGAATGGGTGGCATCCTCGACGTGTTTCATTTTTTGTATGGAAAATATGATAAATTATTACCTACATGTAAAGTTTTATAGGTTTAAGGTTTTCATAAAGGGGGTCGAAATTTTAATTATTTTGGCGATAGGATACACCATTTTCGAGATATAAGCAAAATAAAATTAAAAAAAGATACAGTACTATTTTTGCATCTGAAGTCGGTGTTGAGGTGAATTTTAGTTCATGACAACTAATTTTATTCCACATCTTTTTAATCGCGATTAAAAATAGCCAGATATAGTAAGACAACCAAAATTTTAATTTTCTATATCCTCTAGCTTAAGAAATGCTGAGTTTTACATAGGTAGAAACTTTCATCCCCTATATCCGCCTTTAGGACAAATTTTGAGACAAAAAGTAGCCTATGTCCTTCCCTAGGATGTAGGATGTCATCTATCTCCTTGCCTTCATTTTATCGAAATCTATTCAGCGGTTTAGGCGTGAAAAGTTAACGGACAGACAGACTTTCGAATTTATAATATTAGTCACGGACTAGAAAAAAAGAAGGACTCCACGCCACGCATATCGAAAGTGAAGCACCGTACCTACTACTACACTACGTGTGTGTGTGTGTGTGTGTAAATAAGTGTCTTACTTGTGATATGTTATTCCTTGAATTTTTTAATTTTTTCTGGGATGTTAAATTATTTTTACACCATTTCACAACAAAAGAAGGCATTATTTTGTTTTATTACTTGACGTAAACAGTACTGTAGCGGCATCTAAAAACGCCACATGCGAGCTACACGTCACACTGATGTCACGCAAAATCCTGCATCGCGCAAGCAGAGTTTACTGCGCAACTAGCATATATACAACGTCCCGACATCAATCGTTGGGCAGTTGCCCACCAGACACGACACCCGTCTGGTCGGAGGATCCTCCCTTTTCTATGGAGGTACGAGTGAACTTTACACCCTGTTCCTCATACCTCTATAGTACCTACAATGACGCCGTAGTGCCGCGTAAAGGCTCGTACACACTGGCGCTGTCGCGTCTCGCCTGTCTGTGGGAACCTTAATGGCACCTTATGATGTAAATGTGTGCGTGAGACATGTCTGTACAAACGGTCTTACTTGTAGTATCTATATATATAGTAACTAAAATACTTATAGTGCTTCACTTTCGATACGCGTGGTGCGGAGTCCTTCTTTTTTTTAGTCCGTGGTATTAGTATAGATATAAGGTATACTAGCCCGCGGTTTTACATGCATATGTCTCGATCCCGTGGGAATATCGAGATCAAATGTATCATAAGTCCTAATCCAGGTCATGGTCTACCTATGTGCCAAATTTCATCCAAAGCCGTTCAGCCATTTAGCGTGAAACCGTAATAAACCAACTTACTTACGCATTTATAATATTAGTTCGGATAATATCGTATAATAGTATGTATGACTGGATACATGTATTGATTCGAGAGTGACTGTCCATTTGAAAGACATAACTTTTTATTAAACAATAAGAAAACTCAAAAAATCGCAATACAAATTCATAAAACACAAACATTACATAAACCATCAAATAATTGTAAAAACCGTTATGAGTATGTTCAAATATGGAACGTGCCGACGGCCAATCAGAGGCGTGCGTCGATCCTTGACCACAATGCGCGCACGCAATAATGCTCAAATACGTTGCGTAGACTATGTTTATGTAGAGGTTTATGGATTTACTTCCATTATTTTTGTGCTAAAAATAGACGAAAGAATGTTGTAGCTCCTTGAGAAAGAGTTAGTCCGGGGAACTATAGCTAACATACCGTCTACATTATGCCAGTTATAATTAAGTTTCATATTTATTTACAACTAGCACTTCGTCCGCAACTTCGTCCGCGTGGATTTCGTATTTTACCCTACAAAGTTCAGCACCCCTCCATCCCCTTTAAAATCTAGTTTTTGAAACATAATGATTGCAAGTTTTTTCATTTATTAAGATAAGTATGTCATATGGTAAATTTTCAAGTTTATTATCTCAAGAAATAACATTTTTCATACAAACGAAATAATCCCCCCTTTTCACCCCCTTAAAGGTAAATTTTACAAAAACCCCTCCTTAGTACTCGCCTACATTATAAAAGCAAGCCGTGTGCAAAATTTCACGTTCCTGGTCCCAGTTGTTTCGGCTGTGCGTTGATATGTCAGTCATTCAGTCAGTTTCTTCTTTTATATATGTATATAGATAGATATATAACACAAATAACTATTTACACCAGGTAAAAGCCATACTAACTTACTATGCAAATAAATATTTAAAAAAAAGTACACTTAGGCGTCGAACTACTGTCTCGATCATCTACTCGTAATGCTCAAATTAATAATATTTCAACGGTCTTGGTGTTGGATACGTGTATTACTCATCATTCTCCAACCTTGCTCTGTGTTGATTTAGAACTGGTAGATAGACTGAAGATGCAATTATTTATTTGACAGAGCATATCAGTAGGACCCTAGATCTTGGCAACAAATGAATCGGCTTATTTCTTGATTCGTCTAAGGCCTTTGACACTGTCTCGGTGCCCATCCTTGTCGATACACTAGAATCAATAGGCATAAGAGGAATTGTTCTTATTATTTTTCGTAACTATCTCACTAAACGAAGTCAGTCTGTTAGGATTGGTAATCTTGTCAGCAATGAGCAGTTTGTCAGTTACGGTGTGCCCAGGGCAGTGTGCTGGGTCCAACATTCTTATTAATTTACATTAACAATTTATACACGTTTCCCCTGCCTCATACTAAAATCTTGTCATATTCCGATGACACAGCACTGCTTATTGAAGGTCCGAACTGGGAGCAGAATTTATTCAAAATTAATTTGTTTAAAGAATTATCCTAGTTGGTCCGTAGGAATATTATTACATAGGTTTTCTTAGGCTTTAATAAAGATACCTACTGCAATGTGGGTGTAATAAAATACAGTCGTGATTGTATGCCATTCTTATTGCTAAAACTGACAAGGCACTGTCCCTTTTTTATCCTCAAGACTTATCTCCGCAACGTACAACACAAAAAGTGCAAAAAATCATTGCAGTCTCTGGAAAATTAACAATGAAAAACATCTCATTAACATAATCGATTTAAATCGATTGTGATGATCGTAATTACTGATATATCGATTGTAATACTAATGAAGGCATGTTATTAGCAATCGTGTTAAAGGAAGTTTCACAAGAAGTCCTTGGTTTGTTATGACAGCTCATTTAAATATAGGAAATAACTCATCCTTTTCCTAATTCTTGTTGCTGCCTCATTAGTCCAGTGGTTGCAAGCATTACTGCTGAGCAAGAGCTCCTGGGTTCAATTCTCAGGTCGGGCAAAGTGTTATTGGGTTTTTCCATCAGGAATTTCTCAGTAGCAACCCGGAGTTTGGTTTGTGCCCGGTTGATGGCAATAGGCTCGCCCTCTATTACATGTGACTTGAACATAACCGGCGAAATGTGGGTGTACTATAGGTACACCTCTGCCTAACCCTTCGGGGAGTACAGGAGCGTATGTATGTATAGAGGTATGAGGAACAGGGTGTAAAGCTCACTCATACTCTATTGAAAAGGGAGGATCCTCCGACCGGACAGGTGTTGCGTCTGGTGGGCAACTGCCCGACGATTGATGTCGGGATGTTGTATATATGCTAGTTGCGCGGTAAACTCTGCTTGCGCGATGCAGGATTTTGCGTGGCGTTAGTCTTACGCGTAGCTCGCATGTGGCGTTGTAGATGCCGCTACATATGTATGTATGAGCTAAAAAATTGCCGAAGAGAATTTTACAGGTAACAGAAGATACTTACCTACCCATGAATAAAAGGAACTTTTAGTATGGCTTCAACTATGGAATATGAAAAAATAAACATCTCTTACATACAAAAGTGCAATCAATCTGCCTGCCTCTTCCCAACTATTTTGGGGGAGGGGTCGGCTTCCAGTCTAACTGGATGCAGCTGAATACCAGTATTTTACATGGAGCTACTGCCTATCTGACCTCCACAATGCAGTTACTGGATAATACTATACCCCTTAGTAAGACTGGTTCTCAGAACTTCGAGATGCTGACGACCCGTAACGACTGTCAAAGATCCACAAATGACAGCCGGTACCAACTGCTTAACGTGCTTTCCGAGGCACGGAGGGTTGTTGGTATGTAAAGATGGTCACTTATCCACGGACCAACCGCGACAAGCGTAGCTTAACCTGATCTGTCGACCCGTGTGGCGGTTATTACTTAGCCAAAAGGGCAATACCAAACGAAAAAAAAAAACACGTGTGGCACTCGGGGACTGCCGCGGTAAAGCTATTGCGTAGCATTTTTTATCAACTTATGCAATTATAATTATTTATTTAATTTTTATATATGCAGTATTTTTTTTCTTTGATATTAATTCAAGTACAGTCGTACCATATACATACACGTTAAGCGAACGCTCGGCCGAGCTACATGGTAGGCGGGGGGTGTTAGGTTTTATTTTCGTTACGGAATTTCTTGATTCGGTCGCCGCGCTCAAAGCCCGCGATAAAAGCTATGCAATAGCTTAAAAACAACAGCTGTCTTTCGCTTGGACCCTTTACTTTACCTTATCGTATAACGTTCCCACTGCTGGGACACAGGCCTCAACTTTGTGAGAGGGAGTGGACCGTAGTACACCACGCGCGAACGCAGTGCGCGTTGGTGGATGTCACATAGATGATCATGCCTAGGGTATGCCGGTTTCCCCACGATCTTTTCCATCACCGTGTTGTCGATATGAGAGAAGAATAAAAACTCTTTTCTAGCACCCTTTCTTAGTACAAGCCCTTGTTAATATTTCAAAGTAAATATGACCTCCATACCTGCTGACCTCAATACTTGTAGAGCGTGAAGTTAAGTCGATTTTAATCATTAGGGCCAGAGACCACAGTAGGCTAATTAGATTCGAAACTATAGTTGGCTCTCTAAGAATATAAGTTAAAGACTATTAATTCCGTTATTATTTTAACTTCCTAATTCTGTCTATCCTAAGTAATCCTACTATCCTACTTCCTACTTAATAATATTATAAATGTGAAAGTGTGGATCTTTGGATGTTTGTTACTCAATCACGCAAAAACGGCTGAACGGATTTGGATGAAGTTTGGCACATAGGTAGACCATGACTTGGATTAAAACATAGTATACTTACTATCCCGATATTTCATCGGGATCGCGACTTATGCGGGTGAAACCGCGGGGCGCAGCTAGTATTATAAATGCGCAAGTAAGTTTGTTTGTTTGTTACCTTTTCACGCCTAAACCACTGCTCCGATCACCATGAAATTTTGTATTTACGTTGTCAGGGGTACAGATATAGGGTACATTTTATCCAGAACAAAAGTACTGTTCCCGAGGGAAAAAGCAATAACTTTCGACGTTCACAATTGCTTTAGGACGCTAGATGGCGCTACGTATCTTTCGAATCATGATTTAATTATATTATTTGAAACTTTAGTGTACGACAAGAGTTCATTAAAAAAAAAAATGATTTAATACATTTTGTGAGTCTAGAGTGAAATCCAACACCGTTTGCTCGAACATCGTGAAAGTTGGCACATACATAGTATAGTAAGTATATAAACATGTATTTTTAATGGAGAAGGATTTACAGGTTTTTTTTCGACCTCCACGCGGGCTATGTCGCGGGCAAAAGCTAGTATCCTAATCCTAACTAAGCGCTAAATGCGAAAGTAAGTTTGTTACCTTTTCACGCCTAAACCACTGAACCGATCATCCTGAAATTTTGCATATACGTTGTCAGGTGTACAGAAACGGACATAGTGTACCTTTCATCCCGCAAAAAAATACTGTTCCCGAGGAAAACAACAAGAACGTCCTTATGATAATAGATGGCGCCACGTGTCTTTCGAATCATGATTGAATTATAACCCGAATTGATAGTCAAAGTCTAAATAAACACGAGCGAAGCGGCGGGCAAAAGCTAGTAACATTATAAATGCGAAAGTGAGTTTGTTTGTTTGTTACGCTTCCACGCTAAAACAGCTGAACGGATTTGGATGAAATTTGGCACATGGGTTTGGCATTACCTAGGTAAGGACATAGGCTACTTTTCATCCTGGATAGCAGACGAAGTCGCGGGCAACAGCCAGTTATTTTAATTAACGTTTATTTCAAAGATTTTTACCGCCTCGTTGGTCATCAACCCAGCTTATTGAGCTAAGGGTTCTGAGGCCTAGACAAATGGCATTCGCTTCGGAGCGATTCTATTTCTAAGTACAATCGCTACCGCTTTCGCTAATGTTTCTACAGAAACATATGATGGTATGATGATAATAAAAAAATATTGATAAATAATAATAATACCATTTTTTTGTATGATGATTCGAATCGAAAACTAGCGATAACGCTTGTCAAAAAGTGCCACTTGGCTACGCATCTCTATGGAAGTAATCGTTCGACGCTGTCGATTAGTTTCATAGAATCGAATGATGTTAACATTGTCTAGCTAATTTGACCTATGATCACGTGACATTTCGATAGCTTATGTCAACCCCATACATTTTTTGGCGTTTCTACTAGCGTCATCGCTAAGTAATCGAATGTTACTTTGCCTAGGCCTTCTGGTTTCGATTCCCAAGTCGGAAAGAGTGTTACAAATTTTTCCATGTGCAACTTTCAGTAATTGAGACAATGGTAATGGATTTTCCGTCAGGAATTTCTCAGTAGTAGCCTAGTGTTTTGATTTGTTGCCGGTAGATGGCGCTAGGCTCGCCCGCTACCTGTTACATGAGACGTATATAAATAAATCTGGTCAAAGTGGGTTAAAATGACCGGTAAAAATGACCGGTAAAAATAACCGGTAAAAACGACCAGTGGTCCACTTTAGCCTTGAATCGAAAGAGCTGGAAGTCATGGAGACTAGACTTTGCCCAGCAGAAGGATGATGCAGACTAATAGTAATAGTACCTACCTACAATATTTATTACACACTTAAAAAAGTTTCCATGGAGTTTCTTGCCCATTCTTGATGATCTTCTTGATTCTCTGACCGACCCCTTGACGATCGTATGCCTCGACATACTGCCGGACGCGATCGGCTGTCGCCACTTCCGTTCGTATCCTTTCCGATCCGATGCGATGCGAGCCGTTTGCTGGAAATCTTCCTTTACTTCTCGTGGAAAATTCGTGATGTTATAATTCTTGTTATTTTGACACAAGCATCTTACGAAATATTTATTTCAAAGTTCCGGTTTTATCAGCGATAATTTACATAAAGTTGATACTTATAAAAAATGTTGCAAAATTACTAAAAGTGCGGTTTAAGGGAAATTTTGCTCCAGTTTTGAAACACGTGTTATATTTGATTATGTAGATTTTTATTGCGATTAGAGTAGTTTATTTGGAAGTAGACGGGCGGTTGGAACGTGGGTAGAGGCGGTTGGAACGCTAGGAAACGCGTTCGTAACGTTGCTGTGTAATAGTAAAAGATTTTGGTAAACTGAATGTTTACATGATCTACTTTCTATACTTATGATATTACTAGCTTCTCCCCGCGGCTCCGCCCGCGTGGATGTCGGAAATTATCCCACGGGAACGTAATACCTGGACAAAAAATAGCCTATGTCCTTCCCCAGGATGCCAAATTCCCCGTCCATTTGAATTGATTTCGTCATTTTGATTTGGATTTGGCTCCTTGCCAAATTTTATCGAAATCCGTTCAGTGGTTTAGGCGTGAAAAGGTAACCAGACAGAGTTATTTTCAAATTTATAATATTAGTAGAATAAATAAAATAATAAGTAAAATTTGTGGGTTTGTTTGATACAAGTAATACATTTTTTTTTAAATCTAATGGGGAGCTACAGTATTGCCAAGTGCCATAAGATACATTTTATGGTAAAAACAGAAATTTCACGCCGACAAAGTCGCGGGCTGAAGTGAGTGTCAGAACGTAGTGTTACATTTGGTCTAGTTTAAAAAAAATCAGAAGACCTTTTCTATAGTCAAAGGCAATTATTTTATTAGTAATTTATCAAGTTAAAGTCACACTACTTAGAGCCTATTGTCAGACTTTCTATGCGTGCAGCCTGTGGTTCAGGTATGCGCAGAGGACGCACAGTGCCCTACGTGTTCAATATAACAATGGATTTAGGATGTTGTTAGGGCTGTCGCGCTTTTGTAGTGCCTCCAGTATGTTTGCGGAGGCCAGGCCCTGCAGTCTCGACATGAATAGCAACAAAAATCTGTCGCTAAGTCGTATCGATGTCAAATTTATTTAATAGATTTTCAACCTTATGCTTTGGAAATAAAGTTGAAAATCTATTAGAGGAATTTGACAACGATACGACTTAGCGACCGATTTTTGTCGCTATCTAATGTCGAAACTGCAGGGGCTGGGCCTGCAGTCTCGACAAATATAACGACAAATATCGGTCGTTAAGTCTAATCGATGTCAAATTTCTTTAATAGATTTTCAACCTTATGCTTTGGAAATAAAGTTGAAAATCTATTAAAGGAATTTGACAACGATACGACTTAGGGACCGATTTTTGTCGCTGTCTAATGTCGAGACTGCAGGGGCAGGGTAGACGGCTTTCATGCCATCGTGCGCGGCTCGCGTCGTTATTAAGCAGAGTCCGGAATAGCACTAACAGCATCCTACAGGTCATTGCGGATAAACAGGACTCAAATATCCTGAAAATTCGTGTTAAAATTTTGTAACCCTACTTGTTATTATTATAGACATGGTCTGAAATGAAGGTTCATTATTATTATTATGTAGCCAGTAGTTTCTTCAATGAAATACGCTACCATATAGAATCCATTCACTCGGCATGGTGATTCTAACAAAGAAAAAGAAAGAAAAATTGTTTATTCTGCACAAACAAAACGCACCTTACAAATTAACGATATTAATTTTATAGACACATACAAAATAGCCAAAAGCCTCGCATTCAAGCTATAAAAGTTTGACAACTTTGTCTATTGCTTGATGCTAGGGCCAGGGATCAAAGACAATACACATTGCTCTGTGTTGCGATACTGGCAAATGACAACAAACAAACGATCACAACAAAAACAAAACGCCGATTGCAGTGTGGATAAATGACTATCCCTAATGTGTCAGTTTTGTAGAATACGAATCCAAATGGTTTGTGGTTTTAAGAAAACTTTTGACTTATTTCAGGCGTTGTAAGCCTATTAGAAGGGGATCCGAATTGTTGACCTAACTGATATAAAAAATCGTAATGAGATATTTCTTAAAATAAACTTCCGAAAACGCTTCAAATGCGCTCGTCTGCTACTAAGTTAAAATTTAATTACTGCAAAAGGAACTAATTACGTGTTATTATAAATTAACAACTCAACAGTAATTGGAGCATACTTATAATTACTGTACGAAAGTAATTTACGGCCATTCTAATATTTTAAAGACAAAAAAACGATTATTCTATTTAATTTGCCGAAAATTAAAACAACTTTCCTTTTCGTTTGTGTCAAAATCACTTATTAACAGTAATAGTACGAGTAGTATATCATCTGCCTGAACTATTCCCAACTATGTTGGGGTCAGCTTCCAGTCTAACCGCATGCAGATGAATACCAGTATTTTACATGGAGCGACTGCCTATCTGACCTCCTCAACCCAGTTACTGAGTAACACGAGGCCCCTTGGTAGACTAGCTGACTAATTAATAACACCTCCCGTACCTATTAAATGATAAATTATTTTATTTCTGTAAGTAGGTTTGTACAAACACTTTTACACGTCAATCTTATATAAAAAACTAGATGAGGTCGGCGTTTCCTATCTGACTACTCTGAGAAGAAAGGCCGAAACAAACTCAGAGGTCACAGTCTCTTTTAAAGTCCAGACATAATCTTGGTCAGATCATGTGAAGACCATGTAGATTTGAGTCTGAAATGGTCTTTTGGCGAAAGAACCACACTGATTGAGTGGACCTGTCCAGTCAGTGCACGCATTTGTCAGTAATCATGCAGATCAACTCGGAACTTAAGGAGCTCAACGATTTGATATTAACACAGTAATTTGAAAACGTTGCAAAAGCCAATTATTTTTAAAAGAGTAACCGTGGAGTTTCTTGCCGGTTTTTCTCCATAGGAAACAACCAATTGGAACCGTGCACCTAGCTTCTGACGTTTCATAAGTGCCCATTTAGGTTTATGTGAAATAAAATATATCAAAACTCAAACTCAAAGCATTTATTTCAATTAAACCATTTACAGGCACTTTTGAATTGTCAAAGAGTCGGTCAGTTAGTCAGAAAGTTGAAGCTAGTTGCCCATTCCAAAACGTAGATCTCTATGGAGAAGAACGTGCAAGAAACTCCAAGGAAACTCTTTTTAAATCAAGATATTACAAAATCCTGAGAACATTATTCTTGTTGCTTCTATATGCGAGAACAATGAAAAAAAAATATAAAGAAACAATTCAAAATATAAGATTAATAATAAAAATAAGCCGTGACAGTTAAGAGATGACCAGTCTCAACTGACGGCGCCCGTTCACGAACATGTCGCGTGGATCAGCACCATCCAGCTCAACCATTTTGTAGGGAACCGAATGATCCAACACACGCGCCACCAACAGTGAGACATTTAAGTGAGCATGACGGTATATAGATTTTGAACAATGTTTTTTCACATTATTGCTCTATCATCATTGTCTTGCCCTTATCCTAATGTATGTGTCATCGGCGCAAAATATATTTTTCTTCCACACTTCTCTATCAGTCGTTATCTTGGTAGTCACCCCCCCTTCTACCCATATCTTCTTTCACACAGTCCATCAATCGTTTCTTTGGTCTTCCCCTACTCTTATAGACATTCCACATTACTTCCTCAAAGCAATAAAAAATAATGTTAATTACATACAAATTAATAGCAATGTCGAAAAATGTCACATCCTTTTCTATAAACATCTCAAAATTGTCTCGTAATATCCTTACTTTTATTATTTTAATTACGTGTCTTATTATTTTATGAGATAGGCATTAAAGGTCATACTGTTCCTTTATTAATATTAATTTTTAATATTTATTAAGAGACATAACCAAACATTTAAGGCGTAGACTGATAAAAACGTCTCAAGTCCAATCGAAATTTTGGTGTATTCAATCAGCGGGGTAATTGCGTAAAACACTAACAGTTGGAATGGCTTTCATTGTGACAGTTCAACAACATTCATTGCGGTATTTACGTTGTTGAGCAGACAATTTTTTCGAACATATGAAGCAATGGATTAGTAATATCCTTCAAAATGGTTCAGATTGTGATTGATAGTGTGTTACGCAATTAGGTTACAGGTCAATAACCAAGCAGGTTTTTGATTGACCATATAGTGGACCTCAACTCACGCGCACGCGTCTGGTTGCCTTAAACCAGAACACGGCAGTATGCACGTAGGTACATAAACGCGGGGTTAAGCCGCACTTGTCGCATTCCGTCCATGGATGAAAGACCACCAAGACTTACTTAGAGTAGTCAGAAGCCCGAAAGTATGATTCAAGGAGTTTTTGTCCTACTTTTCTTCATTGGATCACAGACGTAGAAGAATCCGCTAACTGGATACATACCTGTAACAAAAGACATTTTAAATTAACAAAACAACAAAAAAAAAAAATGTATAACTTGTTTACGTACTAAAATCAATGAATGCATGATGTGTCAAAAACGCAAACAGTCGCTATGCAAATATGCAATAAAATTAAAGTTTAACTCCTTTATTTATAAACGTTACTTCAAGGTAAGCAAAGATTAGCGACTGTTTAACCAAACATTTTTGACGTATAATCGTCTGTAGCGGCATCTATAACGCCACATGCGAGCTACGCGTCACACTGACGTCACGCAAAATCCTGCATCGCGCAAGCTTAGTTTACCGCGCAACTAGCATATATACAACGCCTCGACATCACAGGTCAGGCCCACTAGACATCACACCAGTCTGGTCGGAGCATCTTCCCTTTTCTACGGAGGTATGAGTGAACTTTACACCCTGTTCCTCATACCTGTTTACGTCTCTTAACTTTAAATAATGTTTATAAATAAACCCATAATATCATAATAAGTTATGATAATTCCGGATTGCGGAGACGAGACGACTTATAACTTAAAGTAAGTATTTTATTAGTGTAATATATTATTGAATAAGACAAAAATAATAATCAGAATGTAAATATCTCATAACAACGCGAAGCCATCTTCTCCTGCTCCACAAGGGCGCATTAACTAATTGATTAGCATTTGAAACTACTGTTGGAGCTGCTGAAGATTGTAAAAACTATCTTTACATTGTATAAATTCAATCTTTTAGTATGGTATAATTGCATAGCACATGTGTGAGTACTATGTACCTACTATAAAGCTACCATTTACTAGGTTTGTCTTTCATTGACTTGAATGTGCCCTGGCGGCTGAGAGTATGTCATGCTCACTCAAATGTCTCGCTGGTGGTGGCGTGTGTTGGATCATTAAGTGCCCTTCAAAATGGTTGAGCTGAATGGTGCTGATCCATACGTCATGTTCGTGAACGGGTGCCGTCAGTACGGACTGGTCATCTCTTAGCTGCCACGGCTTATTTTAATTAAATTTAATATTTGAATTGTTTTTGTCTCTTTATTACGGAAGCTTTTAACGTTCTGCATCGTTATCACATGCATAATTTCAACATGAATGATGTAACCAATATTTCGTAACCATATTTTGATTTAAAAGAGTGTCCGTGGAGTTTCTTGCCCGTTCTTCTCCATAGGTACCTACTACGCTTTGGAATGGGCAACTAGCTTCATCTTTCTGACTGACCGACCCCTTGACAATTCAAAAGTGCCTGTAATTGGTTTATTTGAAATAAATGCTTTGAGTTTGAGTTTCTCATATAGAGAAGCAACGAACTTTGATAACCTCACTTGCTAACTGCGTGTTGACGATTTCAGACTGTTAAAACCAGCGGGATAATTGCGTAACACACTAAGAGTAGGAATAGCTTTCATTTTGACAGTTCAACAGCATTCATTGCGTTATTTACGTTGTTGAGCAGACAAATTTTTCGAACATATGAAGCAATGGATTAGCAATAGGCTTCAAAATTATTCAGATTGTGATAGATAGTGTGTTACGCAATTAGGGTGCTGGGTTTTAGTAATACTTTAAAATAATTCATATCACACTAATATAAACAACCCATGTAACTGGGTACGATACCCCTTGGCAAGACTGGTTGTCAGAGTTTCGGGCTTCTGACTACCCGTAACGACTGTCAAAGATCCACGAATGACAGCCGGGACCAACGTCTATAATAATAAAAAATTAAAAAACCGTTATGTACTTTCCTAAAACAACTTTTGACAAATGCTATTTAAAATGTTTCGTTATTCAATGCAGTTTCGCGAATTAGAAGAATTTGCAAAGTATCTTTTAAAAGTTAAAGAGAAACACTAAGATATTCGGATTTCTGACGAAACACATTACGTGAATACATATATTTCTTTAACTGTAACACTTTCAAAATTGCGTAATTTCTCTATCATACAATGTTGTGCTGTTTTTTAGAAAAATATAGAAATGGTACGGACTATGTCCGTCACTAAAAGAGATAAGTAAGCAGGGTCGTCGATATAATTGAAGTTTAGTAAGAAACCGTTGAATTTTTTCGAATAAAATTTAGTTTAATTAATAGAAAACAAACAGGTAATTTAACAAATAAAATTTCATTCGGAAACATCCACCGGTTTCTTAATAAACTTCAACTATATCCGATGACCCTGCGGGGTAATTACGTAACACACTAACAGTAAGAATGAGTTTAATTTTGTCAGTTCAACAACATTCATTGCGTTCATGCGAATCATATTTAGATCAACATACAACGTGATACTGACCTGCAAATTGAAAAAAAACTAAGAAAATTTGAATTTTGCGGGCTACATTGGCGCATTCCCCTTAAATACTCCTTGTATATTGTCGTTATATTTAGTCACATGTCTACTCTATTTGAAATAACATTAGAAATTTAAATAAACCTTTTTTACGGTCCGTGCAACCGATTTTGACTTTTATTCCGTAGGCATAAGGATGGCATTAAAAGCAAAAACGGGGTACAATACCAACTGTTTACTGCAGCTGCCATTTGTCATATGACCAACCACCAAGCACACCAAGTTACCAAAGTCTGATTTTCTCATTCGATTTTGAACTTAACCTTTAACATTTTAAGGTTTAAAATCATTTGGAGAAAGTTTACAGTTTCGTGTAGCTTGACCTGCTGGCGACGGTATCAAGCGTGAGTCTCTTAGCGAGTGTTCGGCCCGCTAACGAGCGTCGCTGAGTGAGTACTCTCTTTGATAGGTCGACAAACAAGTACCTACGCCGCCGGCGCAGCGCGTGGCGGTGTGAACAGTCAGCAATCAACTATTAATAAATATGTATCTCTTTTACTTAAGAGGGCCCCTCCCGGTCCGTCTACCTTCAACGCGAGCATGTTTTTAAAGCTTGTTGTTTCATCCAACGCAATGTTTGAGAAAGAAGCAAGAGTGAGAACGCGATAACATCGAACGAAAATTGGCGCGCAAAGATTTCATTCACAAAACTTGTGCCAGGAAATACGTGTTTTTGAAAAACCCTTACAAGTTTTTGGAAAAATTGTTTGTCATTTAGAATCTCCATTACATGTGCGAGGTTTCTATGAAGATGTTTTCTTTACTTTTACAATTTATAAGTACATTATGAACGGCCAAAGTTTAGGTAAAATTTGTGCAAAAAAGCGGATTTTTGGAGGCTTATACTGAATTAGTTACTCCAAATTTAGATATTTTGCTTGCATAGAAACCTAGACAAAGTTCACAAGATACCTATTAGTTCAAAAATTTCAATGAGAGATGTGTTACAACGCCGTAATCACGTACCAGCGTTTGTATGAAAAGTATGACGGGTTGGCCGCTCTTAAATCTTTTCTAAGTTTATTGAGCGATAAAATCGTTGATAGCTACTCGCTTCCTGCAACCTAACTATCTATCACAATCTGAATCATTTTGAAGCCTATTGCTAATCCATTGCTTCATAATATATGTTCGAAAAAGTCTGTTCAACATATATGTAAATAACGCAATGAATGTTGTTGAACTGTCAAAATGAAACCCATTCATACTGTTAGTGTGTTACGCAATTAACTCGCTGGTCACCGTCGGTAGAGATGACTAATACCTACACCTTGAGTACATAATAAAAAAAAAAACTAAAGTAATTGGAACTACCCACAAGAACCATTATTTTGAAGCCGCAAGATTTGCCAAAAAAAAATACAGTTAACAGAAAACCACGGTTAAAAACTGCGACCGTCAAGTTCACAGTTATCTGTAACTTTCTAAGATGATGGTTAAGAGACAACGGTACGAATGTGGGTCAAATGCACAGGCGAAACGGCACTTCGAAATGTCTTTTGTGATGAACGAAAGTGAATGAAAGTGATTATCTATTTATTCCTAGAAAATTTTGATAGATTTCTTTGTTACACAATGATTTAGGAAGAACATAAAAAATTTAGTTTTGTACAGTACATTACTATTTTCTTAATATCCCTCTGGAATCATCGCATTTCCGAATACAAACGAATGCTAATTTCCATGTCCATCAATGATTAGATTTATCGTGTATAATAATTTGAATTCAGAACTAGTAAAAAACTGCTTAAACCTGTCTGTTTATTATGTGTTAGTAACAATTACTTAATTGAAGAGTAGAGGTTACTTCAAAGACACCAGTAGTCAAAAGTTCAAAACTACTATAATTAGAGATGTCCATTAACAGCGTTGACTATTCATACCTACTAATATTATAAATTCGAAAGTAACACTGTCTGTATATTATCTTTTCACGCCTAAACCACTGAACGGACTTCGATAAAATTTTGCAATGACATCCTGGGGGGAGAACGGTATCCTGGGGAAGGACATAGGCAACTTTTTTTTAACCCGGTATCACGTTCCCGTGGGATAAAGAAAGAAATAAAGAAAATACGTTTATTTGCAGTAAATATGACTCAGAGAAAAACACACAAATTGGGAAGAAATATGTATCACATTCACGCAAAACGGCAATCGCTCAGCATAATGCTACGATCCTATGCGAGACAGAGCCCCAGCGCTGGTTTTCAGCGACACCCGGCCTTGACGTGATGACGTCAACCAGTGCAGCATACGAAAATATAAAAATAACAAAAAATAAGAAATAAAATAAATACCAATACCTAGTTCTAAATCTATAAATAAACATAACATTTATAAAATGGTAACATTCCGGTCAACAACTCATGCGCCGCCGACTTTTAATAATCTGTGCGCGCAGCTGGCACAAAACTATAGGGCACAACCTCCATAGAAGACTAACTAGTCTGTGCTCCATAGCTTTGAGTATTTAAGTTAGTAAAAGAATCGAAATGGCGGGAATAACATGAAGGAAACGAAAACCTAAGTAAAAAATAAATAATAATTGACCATCATGGAAATCATTGTCAAGAAATATGAAAATAAGTACCTAAAACAGCTAAATATTCTTTGTTCTTTGTATCAAGTTTGTATCTTGAAAAGTGGAAACCTAAATTATCAAGCCCAAACAAAGCGAGTAAATTAAGTGAATTGTGTAGTGAAAGTGTTGTGCTAAATAATACCTCCCGCCGCTTGACAGAATTATTAAAAAATAAGACTTGGTATCGAGCAATATATAAATATATTAAAAACACTTTCGAAGAAATTTAGTGAAGGAAATTAAATAAACTAAAGACTTGGCTAAAAGGTCTTAGCAACCAGGCCATAAAAAACACATAAAAAAAAAGCTATAGGTGAGACGTTTTGACATAATGATTACGTATTATATAACATGGCGAATTAGATAATGAATGATAATATATAATCATTGGTGCCACATTTCATTAAAATTGTGTAGGGGGCCTCTGCGAGATGCTTTGGCCCCTCGTACGCCTTCCAAAGGACCAAGTCCCCATGTACCCGAGATAGTTAAAAAAACAAAACAAAACTCGGTCCAGAAAAAACAGGACTCCGCGCCGCGCATATCGAAAGTGAAGCACCGTACCGATCTATGTGTGCGTGATATGTATGTTATATGTTATTCTTTGACACTTTCTAGAATGTAGAATTATTTTTACACCATTTCATAACACAAGAAGGCATTATTTTATTTTATTACTTGACGTAAACAGTACCTACAATGACGCCGTAGTGCCGCGTAATGGCGGCCGGTCGGCACCTTATGATGTAAATGTGTGCGTGTGGCATGTTTGTACAAACGGTCCGGCATCGGCATATCTATAGTGCTTCACTTTCGATACGCGTGGCGCGGAGTCCTTCTTTTTTTTTTCTAGTCCGTGTTAGAATTATACGAAATCGGATAATTTCCGACGGATGTCGGTGGGTAAACCAGCGTCTTGAAGTTAGTTTAGCATAAAGAAGACTGTCCGCTTGTTTGTCATGTTATCCACATGTTATCCAATTTCATGCCTAAAAGATTTATAATATTAATCACATATCTCGATGTGCCTATAAACCAATGAGGGCTACCGCGCTTGGGTTTGCCGCTAGAGGCGCTAGTGTAGAGTAAGGTCTCTAGATGTCAAAATATGTACTGAACGTTCACTGTTTGTGGGATTTATTATCACGGATTTTAACAAATAATTCATAATAGCTGTAATGGTTGTGCCATTCTTGATTAATTATGGCTTAAGATTTTAAGTAAAAAGTTAGGATCTAATTTGGTAGCACTTGAAGGAAGAATAAGATTTGTCTGCTTCATGCTTGCCAATTTTAGGAACATTATAATCTAAATATTCATTTGAAGTTTTAAAATGTAATAAAATAAACTTACTATGAATATAAGGGTACTTAAACATATCCAAAACATTAAATAAAAGTACTGCAATAGGACCTTACTCGACAGTGGCGCCAACTGGTGAGCACAAAAACGATAGCCCCCATTGTGTCCTGTGAATGTGTTTTTTTTAATGAGAATCCCGTATTCATCATCTGCCTAACTTTTTCCCAACTATTCTGGGGTCGATTTCCAGTCTAACCGGATGTAGCTGAATACCAGTATTTTATAAGGAGCGACTGCCTATCTGACCTCCACAACCCACCCAACTAGCAAAATCAGCACTTATAACGCTCTCAAGACTATTTTTTCATGCACTTATAAGATGCTTGAAGTATGCTACAAACAAGGATTTGGGCGCAAGTATAGGAGCATATATTTCTGTAACGATCTTACAATGAACTTGGATAAAGTCATTAACTCATATAATATACTTGATGGAAAACAATATTTTCTATAACAATCTTAGCCTATGCAGTTACAGGCACTAGTTCTTCTATAACGCTCTGACTCCAGTATCTTATGAAAGCTATCAATTTTATAATGCGCTTGTAACATACTTGGTTATTTGTTATAAGTACGTTTTATAGGTATAAACTGTGACGTGCACGTGTTTTGTGTTTGAGAAATTTGTTTTTTATATTCCTTACTAATATAAATAATTCCATTATTATTCATTCGTTTTTAATATAGCTAGTTACTTTGTGAATATAGTGTAGAAACTGGTGGGGAAGTCAAATTTACTGTGAATATGTACCGAATAATGTTTTTTTCTTAACGCCTAGAGCAAAACTGAACATTGTGAAGTTATTGTTAAAATTTAATTTCAATGATTCTTGTGAATATTCGCCATGTTTTAAAAATGCTCTGCATTGAGTACTTTATAGAATCGCTATAAACAAATTAGTACTTATTACAGTTTTGGTAACTATCTCTTCTCCTCCATTTTAAAACAAATTAGGGTTCCTCATGAATTGTTTATCAACCTCATCCGTAAAATCGGGCTCGATATGGGTGACTAAGCTTTGATTATTTTTCGTCCGTCAACTGTTTATGCAAGTTTACAAGACTTTTCTTTGTTTTTAACAAAGTTCGTGCATCTTTGGGTAGAATGTTTTTAATTCTTTTGTATAATATTATTGATAGTTCATTGGGTGCCACTGCCAAATGCGTTATATTCAATTTTATAGCTCAGCTTTGTATATCTTGAAAGTAATTCATGATTCTTTTCAGACTGTGCTTTCTTTTATTTCTGAATCATATTCTTCCCCATGGCATTTTCTTCCTGTTCTTCATGATTAGTATAGCACTCAACAGGTACAACATTATTTTCGACGGAACCCTCCATTACATAATCTGTTGCACTTGACTATGAGATGACAAACTATAAATTGACAAAATGGCTGACGTTTACTTACAAAGTACTTGGTCCAGTAGTTTGTAAGCATGTTTGCTCTCATAGCGTATTTGTAACATGCTAACAATCATATAAGAGACTTCAACAAGACGATGATGCCAAATACTTAGAAGGATCTCTGCTAGTATGTTAAAAGTAAATGTATCCTATAACTGTCCTATAAGTTAACCTTGTAGTAGCTATAGGACTTAGTTATAGCAACCAATGCTCTTGAGTATATTTAGTCTTGTAAAATCCATTTATAAGTATATAGGTCTTATAACTGTTCTATAAGTTAAACTTGTATTTAATATAAGACTAAGTTATAGAAGCAAATGCTCCTGAGTAAATTAAGGCTTGTGAAATGCTACTATAAGTAAAATAGTCTACACCAATGCACTTATAAGAATCTTATAAGTGTTAATAGACTCATCATATTTTTTTATAAGATTACTTTGCTTGTTGGGCAGTTACGGGGTAATACGATACCCTTGATAAGACTGGTTGTCAGACTTTCAGGCTTCTGGCGACCCGTAACGACTGTCAAAAATCCTCAAATGACAGCCGCAACCAACGGCTTAACGTGCTTTCCGAGGCACGGAGGGTCTTGGTATGTAAATATGGTCACCTATCCACGGACTAACCGCGGCCAGCGTTGCGCTGAGCGCTTAACCTGATCGATCGACCTGTGTGGCTGTTATTACTTAGCCACGAGCCCCTCTTTACGAGGATCTCTGAATCACAAGCAATATTTTAACTATATTATCAAGATTTTGCTTTGATTTTTTTCTCACTTTTTTGTCTATTGCCTCAATTATTATGATTCTAACTGTTGCCCAGGACTCCGTCTGTGATCCAGGATGAAAAGTATCCTATGTCCTTACCAAGGCCATGGTCTATGTGTGTGCCAAATTTCATCCAAATCCGTTCAGCCGTTTTATCGTGAAAGCGTAACAAACAAAAGCACAAACAAACTTACTTTCGCATTTATAATATTGCTAGCTTTACCCAGCCCGGCTTCGCATAGGTAGCACTAAGTATTTAACACCTAACCTACCTACCTATCTACCTACGTACCTACCTAGCTGACCCGTCAGACGTTGTCCGGTCAAAAATTTTTCCTTTGAGTTTTTCCTGTATTTTTTTTCTTTTAAACCACCCCAGTAAAGAGGTGAATAAAACAAAAATAAAAATATTCAAATCGGTCATGGTATAATAACATACTTCGCCAGGTATAGCATTCCGAGACACAGAGGTCACGTGGGTGACACAAGTCTACGTCATCGTCGTCACCGCTGTGTTACCAGTAGTGTGTAATAATAACTACCCAACCGACTTTATTACCTGTGCGAATCCGACATAACAATGAGGTTTTCACTAACAATTACGTTGGTATGTGTTTAAATTGAATTGTTTCATTTGATTAGAAAAACGAAACGATAATTTAAATACTATAAATATATTTTTTTACAGAATGGTGACTGAAAATGTTTCCATAATTCATGTTTTGTTGCAATAAAGTGACAACTGGACAGTGACGTAAGCATGTGTCACTCCCGGAATGCCAGACCTTGTCATTTTAGACTATGAAATCGGTCAAGCCGTTTCTGAGTTTTAGCGAGACTAACGAACAGCAATTCTGTTTTATATAAATAGATGTTTTATGCTTATACCTACCGTGGTCAACCTCTCAGAGGTTATGTTGCACAATAGTGGGAACCTCAAATTAACATAATGCATATTAATGGAAAATATGGAATGCAATGTCGGACCACTTTAACCCAACATACTCGAAATTTTTGACATACACATACATAAACTCACGCCTTCTTCTCATGGCAGAAACTACAGAACGCCACCTGCTACGATCCTTATATACTCCTTTTGGCTCGTTTACGTTCATACATCTGGTCATACACGCACGCCGGTTGCGAGTACTACACACCTGATCTTTCTGAAGAACATCACCAATAAGGTCACTATATGTCCTTCTAAGGCGACCCATCCCGGCGTTTCCACTCACATCAGCCTTGTAAAATTTTTGAATACAAAATAAATATCAATAGACGATAAAATCATTATGAGTTCAAAAAATCTTTTTCATTTGTTTTATCAAATGATAAATGGTTTTATTTCTGTAAGTAGGTTTGTACAAACACTTTTACACGTCAATCATATTTTAAAACTAGATGAGGTCGGCGTTTCCTATCTGACTACTCTGAGAAGAAAGGCCGAAACAAACTCAGAGGTCTCAGTCTCTTAAAGTCCAGACATAATCTCGGTCAGATCATGTGAAGACCATGTAGATTTGAGTCTGAAATGGTCTTTTGAGGGAAAACCACACAGACTGAGTGGACCGGTCCAGTCAGTGCCCGCATTTGTCATTAATCGTGCAGTTCAACTCAGAACTTAAGGAGCTCAACGATTCGACGAACAATACCAAAGAAAGGACATTTGGGTAGGCCGCATAAATTCCTCAAACGGCCGTTTCGTTGGTTTTCCCCTACTTTTATAGCCATCGCAAAACTTTCCTCACAACATGTCCCTCATGCCTTCGCATCACAAGCCCATACCATTTCGAATGAAGTAATAAATTATAAAAGAAATATAAATCGTTCGTCGTATAATCGTTCGCCACAGACAGGCAAATAAAAATCCGGAGTCACGCGCACTCGATTTATGCTTTAATTACAGCACGTGTGACTTCAGATTTTTGTCTGTCTGTGATGTGTCTGGTGTTTCTCAGAGATTACTGATTATTAAAATAATTGTGTACATTGTATGCAAATGTTGGCTATTCTAATTAAGTACATAATTATATTATCTCATTAAAAACTAAAAAAGAATGTGCAGTCACCAAAAGAGACAAGTAACCAGGGTCGTCGATACAGTTGACGTTTAATAAGAAACCAATGGATGTTGTCAAATGAAATTTATTTTGATAAATTAACTGTTTGTTTTCTATTAATTAAGTTAAATTTTATTCGAAAATATCTATTGATTTTTTATATACTTCAACTATATCCGACGAACCTGGTTACTTATCACATTTGGTGACTGTACGTAAGTAATTTATTTTTTGTCCGTCTAGCTAGTAAATACCTAGAAATAATTTTAGATTTCTTAATTTGACTTTAAATAATTATGTTAAATTGTTGCTCAAAAAACTCACTCAAAGCATTTATTTCAAATAAACCAATTACAGGGACTTTTGAATTGTCAAGGAGTCGGTCAGTCAGAAAGATGAAGCCAGTTGGCCATTGCAAAGCGTAGTAGGTAACTATGAAGAAGAACGAGAAAGAAACTCCATGGACACTCTTTTAAATCAAATCAAATCAAATTCAGGTTACAAAATGCGTTACATTTATTCGAATTACCTAAAATTTGAACTGCAGAAAAGTATAAACTTTTGCGAACTTATCAACCATAGGATGATGTAGTAATAATCTGCCAATTTAGCTAAAAATAATATTTGTGAGCTAATATTTTTGTATTATGGAGTGGGTTTATTTTTAGACGGTATTTAGTAAGTAATGTGAATATAATTAAATGAATACATTAATTAACTGGATATAATTATACAATTGTAGTTTTAAATATCTTCTATCTAGATTCTAGTGTTTAAAGATTTCTTATCTAATTTTAAAAAAATCGTAAGAAAACCTGGACTTATCTATATACTTACACATACACATACATAAACTCACGCCTTCTCTGCATGGGGATAGGCAGAAACTATACAGAACGTCAACTGCTACCATCCTTACATACTCCTTTTGCCTCGTTTACTTTCATACATCTGGTCATACACGCACGCCGGTTGCGAGTACTACGCACCTGACCTTTCTGAAGAACATCACCAATAAGGTCACTATATGTCCTCCTAGGGCGTGCCCTCCCGGCGTTTCCACTCACATCAGCCTTGTAAATTTTTTGAATACAAAATAAATATCAATAGACGATAAATCATTATGAGTTCAAAAAATCTTTTTCATTTGTTTTATCAAATGATAAATGATTTTATTTCTGTAAGTAGGTTTGTACAAACACTTTTACATGTCAATCATATTTTAAAACTAGATGAGGTCGGCGTTTCCTATCTGACTACTCTGAGAAGAAAGGCCGAAACAAACTCAGAGGTCTCAGTCTCTTAAAGTCCAGACATAATCTCGGTCAGATCATGTGAAGACCATGTAGATTTGAGTCTGAAATGGTATTTTGAGGGAAAACCACACAGACTAAGTGGACCGGTCCAGTCAGTGCCCGCATTTGTCAGTAATCGTGCAGCTCAACTCAGAACTTAAGGAGCTCAACGATTCGACGAACAATACCAAAGAAAGGACATTTGGGTAGGCTGCATAAATTACTCAAACTGCCGTTTCGTTGGTTTTCCCCTACTTTTATAGCCATCGCGAAACTTTCCTCACAACATGTCCCTCATGCCTTCGCATCGCAAGCCCATACCATTTCGAATGAAGTAATAAATTATAAAAGAAACATAAATCGTTCGTAAACGGGAATGGATCTCGCGACCCTGAGCTCAGAAGCCGACATGCGTTTACTGAGTCATCTGGGTCATCGTCTGTCATAATATTTATGAATGTCGTGGACTTTCCTTAAATATTTTTAAGCTATTGCATAGCTTTTATCGTGGGCTTTGAGCGCGGCGACCGAATCAAGAAATTCCATAACGAAAATAAAACCTAACACACCCCACTCCGCCTACCATGTAGCTCGGCCGAGCGTTCGCTTAACGTGTATGTGTATGGTACGACTGTACTTGAATTAATATCAAAGAAAAAAAAATACTGCATAAATAATTAAAATAATAATTATAATTGCATAAGTTGATAAAAAATGCTATGCAATAGCTTTACCGCGGCAGTCCCCGAGTGCCACACGTGTTTTTTTTATTATTACTTTTGTTTTTATTATTATTTATTGTTTATTATCTTTATTATTAAATTTAATATCTTTATTCATAAAAATAATGGGTGTATGGTTTAATAGTTTGTTTTTTAATACAGGATAGGTTACAATAGCAGGTAGTGTTATTACATGATCATAATAATTATTTCCTTATTGATTGTTGACTGCTACTCACCCTTCGAGGTGAGTAGATATAATTATTATCAATTATTAATAATAATAATAATAACTCCTTTATTGTCAGGCAACTGAGGCCCATAGATAAAATACACAAATTACAAAATAACAAACTTAAAAACTAAAATTTGTGTTAACAAATAATGCTTAATGTTATTGTGTATTTTTTAAGTTTGTGACTGAATTATTTTTATTCTTTTTTTTATTTTAACAATAAGTGATTTACATTTATTATTATTCCGGTTTTTGTAATCTAGCTAGTAAATACCTAGAAAGAATTTTAGATTTCTTAATTTGACTTTAAACAATTATGTTAAATTGTTGCTCCAAAAACTCACTCAAAGCATTTATTTCAAATAAACCAATTACAGGGACTTTTGAAGTGTCAAGGAGTCGGTCAGTCAGAAAGATGAAGCCAGTTGGCCATTGCAAAGCGTAGTAGGTAACTATGAAGAAGAACGAGAAAGAAACTCCATGGACACTCTTTTAAATCAAATCAAATCAAATTCAGGTTACAAAATGCGTTACATTTATTCGAATTACCTAAAATTGTAACTGCAAAAAAGTATAAACTTTTGCGAACTTATCAACCATAGGATGATGTAGTAATAATCTGCCAATTTAGCTAAAAATAATATTTGTGAGCTAATATTTTTGTATTATGGAGTGGGTTTATTTTTAGACAGTATTTAGTAAGTAATGTAAATATAATTAAATGAATACATTAATTAACGAGATATAATTACACAATTGTAGTTTTAAATATGTTCTATTTAGATTCTAGTGTTTAAAGATTTCTTCTCTTATTTTAAAAATATCGTAAGAAAACCTGGACTTATCTATATACTTACACATACACATACATAAACTCACGCTTTCTCTGCATGGGGATAGGCAGAAACTATACAGAACGTCAACTGCTACCATCCTTACATACTCCTTTTGCCTCGTTTACGTTCATACATCTGGTCATACACGCACGCCGGTTGCGAGTACTACACACCTGACCTTTCTGAAGAACATCACCAATAAGGTCACTATATGTCCTTCTAGGGCGTCCTCCTGGCGTTTCCACTCACAACTGCTTTGTTGTTTACAAGGCAGAGGTTTTTTTTCTTTCACCCTATATGCTTATATAAATATATATATAATAAATACTGGTATTGTTATTACTAGAAACTTATATTAACAATTTTAAATTATTTATTAAACATCGACACCTAATAAATAATTAATTAAAACAATAATAAAATTATTAGTATTTTATTATTACTTATTAATGTGTTCCTAGCTTAATAGCTATTAAACATTGTACACGTTGCGACACCATTTAAAAAAAATATTAAACTTACATCGTAATGATAATTAATAAATAACAATTAATTATAAATTGATAAAGTTGTTTCAAGTTTACATCTTAAGTATTCAATCATAATATAACCTGGTAATTAGATAGAAAAATCTTATTTTATTCTTACATAATTTCAATGAATGCTTCGTTGGTGGCCGCAAGCACTACTGCTGAGCAAGAGTCCTGCGGGGTAATTACGTAATACACTAACAGTAGGAATGGGTTTCATTTTGACAATTCAACAACATTCATTGCGTTTTTTACGTTGTTGAGCAGACAAATTTTTCGAACATAAGAATCAATGGATTAGCAATAGGCTTCAAAATGATTCAGATTGTGATAAATAGTGTGTTACGTACTTAGGATGCTGGGTCTCATTAAGCCCTTTGTTCAAATAATGCAAGATTCGATCTCAGAAACTTGGCAAGGCTTGGCTTGACTTGGTAGCGTCTAAAGTTACATACTCTGTGGTAGGGTAGCATCGCACTACCGCCATATTAGACAATATGTCAGTTAATTTTGACAGTCAATGTTGCCAACCCGTTATTGTACGGGTTATTGGGCGTATTAGGTGTGTCTGCTGTCCTGGGTTCGATTGGCCGGCTCGAGCAAATTGTTATAGGGTTTTTCCATCTAGTTTCTAAGTAACAGCCCGGTATTTGGATAGGCAGAGGTCACAGTGCGCCCGCATTTCGACAGTTATGTTTAAGTCCCATTTAGTAGGAGACAAGCCTATTGTCTTTAACCGGTCCAGACTCTGGGCTGCTACTGGGAAATTCTTTATGGAAAAACTCAGAAACACTTATCTCAACATTAAAATCTAGCTTGACCAACAAATTGTTGTTTATTTACTAACACAATAAATCAGACACAGTGTCTGTTGTCACGGACGGCGAGCAATTGGTAGCTCGCCGTCCGGTAAGGACCAGGCCCGGGTCGACGGCGCGTTGTGTTCGACTCGCGCCTCAAAGAGATGTCAGCACCATTGACGGGGTCCGATAGGGCCGATGCCTGCCGGGGTCGCGGATTGTTCGAAAGAGTTACCGTGGGTGCATAGCCCTGGCGCACAGGCAACTGAAGGAACACAGGTGGGTTTTAGTCAGTAAGAGTCTGACACGCCCTTCCGTTCCGCCCAGAGCGGGAGAGGTCATTTGACGATTTCCCTACAAAAAAAAAAAGTGTCTGTTGTTTGTTGTTTGGACTTAAATCATATTGATAATTATTATTAAAGGTACATCTATTAATATGTTATTTTTACGTCTCTAGACATTTCTCAGCACCCTTTATTTTTTGGGTGGGAAATCTTTCTAATGACCCCTCCCGCTCTGGGCGGAGCGGAAGGGCGTGTCAGACTCTTACTAACTAAAACCCACCCGTGTTCCTTCAGTTGCCTGTGCGCCAGGGCAACCGTAATCCCTGGGAACGATAAACCCTGGGATCCCGGACCTTTGGAAGGCGTACGAGGGGCCGCAGCCAACTCGCAAGGCCCGTTAGACGTTTTTGATGAAATGTGGCACCAACCGACGATTATCCCTGTCCGTACTATGCAAGTGCACCCAAGGACAACCCCAGGTTGGTGTAGGAATATTGCAGGATATGGAAACAAAGATATTGGACTATGGAAAGACAATAAGTATAATATAAGTTATTATTAATATTAAATTCATTTGAAAGAAAGAAAGAAAGAAAATACATTTGTTTAGCACAGACCAAATAACATAAGCACAATATAACATAAAGCAGATAAAATAAAAAATAAAAGTTTCTAAAACTTTGCTAAGCATGTCATGTATCCGTGACTTTATTTGTGAAGGTTCTTCCCAGAATGGACAGCGAAAAACCTGCCAAGCGTGATTTGACAAGAACAAAAAGAGTTCTGTAGACATTGATAAAAAGTTTACTTCATTTTGTCTATTGTTTATTTATTCATTAATTCAATTTATTTGCATGTTGATTTGCAGACGTAGGTATAAAACCATACTTAACATTATAAATTCAAAAGTAACTCTGTCTGTATGTTACCTTTTTACGCCTAAACCACTACACGGATTTCGATCAAATTTGTCAAGGAGATCGATGGCATCCTGGGGAAGGATATTGGTTACATTTTGTCCCGGTAGCACGTTCCTGTGGGATAATTTTTGACATCCACGCGGTCGAAACCGCGGGCAGAAACTATAATATAACAAACAAAAAATAATGTTATAAAAATATGTTAAAAGCGGCTCTACGATGTGTTCATTGTTGCTTGTGGCTTAGGGCAACTTGCGTCGCCAATCACTAAACACGTTTAGCGCTAAACTGTTTTTGAAGCATTCTCGAGAGACATAAAAGACACTAAAACTTGAGACATAAAAGAAATACAAAAATAGTCGAATATTTTACTTATCACTATGCAAACAGTAGATATGAACGTAGATAATAATTATATACAGAAATCAATTTTAAATAGTTCTCAAACTGTGACCATGAATTCAGCATATGATTCTAGACTAGACCCCCTAGCGTAGAAAATTCTAGTCGGTTAGAAAAATAAAAATATTGTTCTTCTATACATTTTGACCGCGTTGGTATTGTTCTTTTTTATGAAACAGTTGTTTTTTTTTTTGATAACCTACGAAAAATGTCTATGCTAGGTGGTCTAGTATTATCACATGCTGAATTCATTGGCCACAGTTTGCGCACTGGTTAAAATTTCATCCTGTAAGTACATTTTAACACAATGGTAGGTAATTACGCGTTTTCTGAACCGTTTTTTCCCGCATTCTGCACAACGTTTGTAGAGAGTTTCTATTTTACCACAGACCCTTAAAAGCGATACATCATTAAATAATTAAAATTAACCACTCTTATCTAACCTGCCCTGATCACTAACGACATTCCAAAATACCGGAAATTATAATAAAATAACTTATAAATTACACAACTAACGAGTTTCATAGTTAAATTAACCTTGTGTTAAACTTATAACGGATTTTAGGGTCACAATATTAATTACTGTGTCAATGTTTTATAACTGTGTTTAAAGCATTCTCTTTTAAGAGAGAAAGGAGACGAATTAGTACAATACCCAAGCCTTTAACCTCAAACGCCAGCAGAACTACTTAATCTAATCTTAATGATTTTTAGGGTTCCGTATCGCAAAAGAGAAAAAACGGAACCCTTAAAGGATCAACCTTTTTTTAGGGACGCGTGGAGGTATCATTTTGAAATTAATATCAAATAGATAGGTCTACAGTCCCGTGGAGCTCTAAACAAATCAAGCTTCGAAGTCAACGCCATAGATTTACCGTCTTATTCATAATAAAGTTACATAACATCAAAATCAAAATCAAAATCAAAATATTTTATTTCACATAAACCTACATGGGCACTTATGAAACGTCAGAAGCTAGGTGCACGGTTCCAATTGGTTGTTTCCTATGGAGAAGAGCCGGCAAGAAACTCCACGGTTACTCTTTTAAAAATAAGGGGCTTTTACAATGTTTCAAATTACAGTGTTGATAATGGGAGGACAGTGGCCTCAAGGGCATCAAGCCTGTATTCCCCGAAGGGTTAGGCAGAGGTGTACCTATAGTACACCCACATTTCGCCAGTTATGTTTAAGTCCCATGTAATAGGGGGCGAGCCTATTGCCATCAACCGGGCACAAAAAACACGTGTGGCACTCGGGGACTGCCGCGGTAAAGCTATTGCATAGCATTTTTTATCAACTTAATGCAATTATAATTATTTATTTATTTTTTATTCATGCAGTATTTTTTTTTCTTTGATATTAATTCAAGTACAGTCGTACCATATACATACACGTTAAGCGAACGCTCGGCCGAGCTACATGGTAGGCGGAGTGGGGGGTGTTAGGTTTTATTTTCGTTACGGAATTTCTTGATTCGGTCGCCGCGCTCAAAGCCCGCGATAAAAGCTATGCAATAGCTTAAAAATTACTCGGCAATAAAGTGACTCGTTTCCTCGTGTCCCTTTCTGTCAAACTTCATTTTAACTTGACAGAAAGGGACAAAACAGTTCGATAGCTAAAATAGGTTTATGAAACGAATAACTTTGTTATGAATAAGACGTTTAGTATATACTACGCAATAAAAATATACGGCCGTTTATGCGACATATTTTGATACTCGCAAATAAATCAAGCCTACATATTTATGGTACTTCCCGTTGGCCATGAAATTTGGCAAATAGCAAGGTCTCACACTACATGTAAAGGGAAAGTCCAAAAATCGTTAATTTGTAGTTTTATCACGTAACAAACATTTTTGTTTTGCGGTTACACACTTATATTTGCAGTTGAAAAATTTACCGTGACGTTTATCGATGTACGGGAGAACATTTTTTCAACTACAAAGTTAAGTTTGTTCTTGGAATAAATTCATCCCAGCTACGGAACGCTTCATTGTGCGTGGTCCGACACGCACTTGGCTGGTTTTTTCTAATACCCCTACAATCTGAAAATTGTCTCTTTTCTTTCATTCTTTTTCCCTTATCAGGATATTTTTCTAACTCAATAAACGGAAATAATCAGCTACTTCTGAATACATTTATGCTCGCATAACTTGACAAAGTGTCAGCAACAGCAGATTTGTTATTCGCGATTCAATTTACACCTTGTATAATAAATTTGTGCTAACACTTGAGAAATATTAGGTATAGAATATATTAATAATTAATTATAGTGGGTCATTGGTTTTTGTTTTTTTTTTCTCAGTTAGTTTTAATCATGGTCTGGCAATTTGAGGAATTTATGCAGCCTACCCAAATGTCTTTTCTTTGGTATTGTTCGTCGAATCGTTGAGCTCCTTAAGTTCTGAGTTGAGCTGCACGATTACTGACAAATGCGTGCACTGACTTGACAGGTCCACTCAATCTGTATGATTATTTCCTCAAAAGACCATTTTAGACACCAATCTACATGGTCTTCACATTCGATCCGACCAAGATTATGTCTGGACTTTAAAAGAGACTGTGACCTCTGAGTTTGTTTCGGCCTTTCTTCTCAGAGTAGGTAGATGGGTAGGAAACGCCGACCTCATCCAGTTTAAAAATATATAATTGACGTGTAAAAGTGTTTGTGCAAACCTACTTACTGAAATAAAAACATATATAATTTGTCAACAATTATTATAATACTTGATATTTCATGAAATAGTCATTGAATAGGGTTATACTCGTATGAACGTAGAGGGTTGTATTGCTGATTCTAATGATTATAATTCTATCAATAAATCTTTAATAAGGCCGCGAATCATTTTTAGATTGACATACAACCTGATACTGACCTGCAAATTGCAAAAAAAACGTAAGAAAATTTGAATTTCGCGGGCTGCCTTGGCGCATCCCCCTTAAGGTGCATCCTAAGCTGTAGCCCGCCAAATTCAAATTTTCTTTGGTTTTTTTGTGAATTGCAGTTCTGTTTTACGTCGAGTGTTGATAAAAATGCGATTCGCGACTGTAGAAATGATATATTTATTTAATAATAAAAATCACCACTAGATACTTCTTGACATTGAAAAATAAAATGGTTAAAATGATTTTCCAACTTAATATTTTTTATTTTTTATTTATTGTTATTGAGCATGGTATTTTGATGGTAGATTGTTAATTTATGTGTAAAAAATTTCATGCCTAAGTGCCGGCAGAGCATGGAGAACATGATCAAAACATTTGTAACATCTATACCCTTACTCATGTTGGCAAAAAATAAATGATTTGATTTGATTTGATTATTTATTTCAATTATAATATATCTTACATAATCTACAAATAATATGAATAGTATGTACAACTAAATAACAATAAATAAAAATAAAAAAGAAAGAAGGAAAAGAATCATAGGGCATCAATAAATTCATCCGCATCGCTGTCGACAGGAAAAGTGCCCAAAAGGCTGACAGTATTGCCACGTTGTATAGCGATACTGATTCTTTGGCCAAAAAATAGGCCAGCCCTCTGGTTGATTAATTAATTAATTAATTAGCAATGTATTAGAAATATATTGTATTAATAATAATGATAAATTAATAAGATCAAATAAAATAAAATTTGATTTGATCAATATCATATCAATCGTCAAACTTTGGAAAATTGTTCCACCTAAGAATTTTTATGGCGGTCTACAAATAAGGATCCCCTTAAACAAGTTTTAATAATTATTCAGCCTTTGTCATCTTCAAACATTTGACAGAAACAGAATTATATTTTAAACTCGTTTAGCTCTAAACGTGTTTAGTGATTGGCGACGCAAGTTGCCCTAAGCCACAAGCAACAATGAACACATCGTAGAGCCGCTTTTAACTTATTTTTATAACATATATATTTTTTTTGTTATATTATAGTTTCTGCCCACGCCTTCGCCCGCGTGGATGTCGGAAATTATCCCACGGGAACGGGCTACCGGGACAAAAATCTCCTATTATACCCCCTTGGGATATAATTTTTACAAAATCACTGAAACAATTTTTTTTTTATTAAATTTTAATGTTCATATCCTTAACTTAAGAAATGCTAAGTTTCCCATACAAACTTTCATCCCTTATAAAAATAATCTTAGTATTATTTTTCAGACAAAAAATAGCTTATGTCATTCCCGAGGATCCCATCTATCTCCTTGCCAAATTTTATCGAAATCCGTTCAGTGGTTTAGGCGTGCAAAGGTAACATACAGACAGAGTTAGTTTCGAATTTATAATATTATTAAGGATTATATTTTGATCAAGACCAACGTATCTTCTGCATACCCAAATAGTTTTATAATTTGTCACATGGTTATAAAATATAAGTAGGTAATGTCAACTTAATTTATTCACAATTAAAATAATATGTATTGTATGTCGATGTCTGTTCATTTTCCATAAATTTGGAAGCTTGGTTGGTTAAAGCCTCCTTTAAATAGGCGCGATATGCGACGCGAATCGCACGCGACACAAAGACAACGCACGTCGCGCGACTATCGGTGCCTTTGTGGCGCTTCGCGTGTCGCGCCTGTTTGTAGGAGCCTTTAATCTTTAGTATTTCTTCAACAAAACAAAAATTTATAACGATAAGAGTTACAATAAAGATATAATTTTTAATAAACCATTTTAGAGACAAAAATAAGATCATCAAAACATTTTTTTAAATCTTGACATTTATGTGAGGTTATCTTACTATTAAAAGCCTTAAAACTATTATAAAAAAATATTCTATTCATATTGAAATACAAATAACTCCAAAACCCGTTAAATGAACGTATCATTTTAATAAATCAATCACATTTCAAATAACTACAAGCGAATTGAGGCTCGTGCACACTGGCGCGACGCGACGCCCGACACAAAGGCACCGCGTATCGCGCGAGGAGCGGTGCTTTTGTGTCGTGCAGTCGCGTCACGCCTGATTGCGGGAGCCTTTAGTGACAGTAAAATCTTAAAAGTAGGAATATTAAATAATACTATTGAATTATGGCAGTGATATGGAGAATATACAGTTTTGCTAACTTGGTATATATTTTCTATGCGTAAGCCTTTGACCTTTTAGCCATGGATGAATCTGCTTGCAGACTGAATATTAAGTGCGTTATTATTAGTGTGTATAAACTTAATAATGGACAGTTTCTATCATTTCTGTATGTTTCTGGCAACATGAAACTTATAGAGCTTTAAGACAGACAGACTGAGAGATAATCAACTCAGTCTATCGCAGTCCACTGCTGGACACAGGCCTCTCCCATACTGCGCCACAACACTCTGTCCTCCACCTTCCACATCCAGTCTGCCCCGGACACCTTTCTGAGGTCATCGGTCCATCTAGCTGGGGGGTGTGACACACTGCGCTTGCCGAGACGCGGTCTACAGTCCAGCACGCGTAGTATGGCCACCATAGAAAAGGGTTTTGTCTACGGAAGAATAGATAAAATGACAGATTGTTGACAGATTTCTAAAGAAATATTTCTACAATATGTCATTTTGTCTACTTCCGTCGTCAAAACCCGTTTTCTTGGTGGACATGCTACTCGTGCAGGACTCGTCTGATCCACCGGCTATCGGTCCTTCGACAAACATGCCCACTGCCACTTCAGCTTGATAAATGATTTTATTTCAGTAAGGAGGTCTGTACAAACACTTTTACACGTCAATCATATTTTTTAAACTAGGTGAGGTCGGCGTTTCCTAAAAGCGTCCGTAAGAAAAAAGATAAAAACAACAAAAAAAAAACAATTCAGAAATTAAAATAAGCCGTGGCAGCTAAGAGACGACCAGTCCCTACTGACGGCGCCCGTTCACGAACATGACGAATATTATATATAACAGAACCCAAAAAATCCGTTTTTCCAATTCGATCTCCAACTACCCTATGATGTCGTCCGATGTTTATACTTTTTTATATACCTACATTTCAAGAGAGTTGAGAGAACAATGGCAAACTCCCAAACAAATTTTTGTTGACATTTTTTTTTGCGTCTGCCTATCGAACATTTATGTAAAAGTACAGTTTGAATTCCTAAACAATTTTGATTTCAGTTATAGGTACTTTTATAGGAAGCCAGGAATTAAAGATATTGCAGTTTGAAGTTCTAGAGGTTATGTCTTGTCAATTATAGACCCCAAACGAAAAATAAATATAAAAATACCTGCATACCACTTAAAATATAATTGATAGAAATGCATTGTTAAGCAAAATAACCTACGGACCATGGTATAATAATATACTTCGCCAGGTATAGCATTCCGAGACGCAGTGGTCACGTGGGAGACACAAGCCTACGTCATTACAGCTGTGTTACCAGTAGTGTGTAATAATAACTCCCCAACCTTTATTACCTGTGCGAATCCAATAAAACAATGAGGTTTTAACTAACAATTACGTTGGTGTATGTTTAAATTGAATTGTTTCGTTTGATTAGAAAAACGAAACGACAATTTAAATGCTTTATACATATTTTTTTAACAGAATGGTGACTGAAAATGTTCTCATAATTCGTGTTTTGTTGCAATAAAGTGGCAATTGGATAGTGACGTAAGCATGTGTCACTCCCGGAATGCCAGATCTTGTTTTTTTAGAACATGGTTCGATGTTTATACTTTATTTATGTACCTACATTTCAAGAGAGTTGAAAGTTTATAAATTTGCGCTCAACGGTGAAAGATACTTTCTAACGAGCTATGATATCATGACATATGTATTTGTCATTATTGTAAATATATTTGTCGGAACGTCTATTTAAAAAGTACGTTGAAATTATTCATTAAAATCTGGTCAGTTTCTAACGGTTTATTAATTCTTCAGGTTTGTCAAAATAAGTTTAAAGTTCTATGTGAAAAAGCTTGTTCGGAGAAATCGGTATTACGATTACCGGCGGGGTAGTTACGTAACACACTAACAGTAGGAATGGGTTTCATTTTGACAGTTCAACAACATTCATTGCGTTATTTACGTTGTTGAGCAGACAAATTTTTCGAACATATGAATCAATGGATTAGCAATAGGCTTCAAAATGATTCAGATTGTGATAGATTGTGTGTTACGTAAGTAATTAGGGTTCAGGTATTAAAAAGTAAACCTTATTGGTGAAGTTCTTCAGAAAGGTCAGGTGCGTACTTAGTACTCGCAACCGGCGTGCGTGTATGACCAGATGTATGAACATAAACGAAGCAGAAGGAGTATGTAATGATCGTAGCCCGTGGTGGTCTGTGGTTTCTGTCTACCCCCATGGGAAGAAAGCGTGACTTTATGTATGTATGTAAGCTTCTGCCTGCGACTTCGTCCGCGTGAAATTTATTGTACCCGCGACCCACCGCGTCGCATCGCATCGCCCGCCCACGCTATTACTTCGTTTTCGCATAGCGTTCTTTCTGACTTTTTTCTTTCTGCTCGGCTACTTAGGGTCATAGCGTGATGTTAAATAACCTTCCACAAGAATTGGGCTATCAAATGCGAAAATAATTTTTCAAATCTGACCGATGGTTCCAGAGATTAGCCCTTACATAAAAACAAACAAAAAAATGTTACTTATTTATAATATTATAGAATATATGATCATGTACGATTATGTAAAATATATGTTGGTCAAGAATCTAATAATTCATCTGCATACCAAACATATTTTATGAAACGGTTAAAAATACAAGGTCAGCTAGCTATAGTTTTACATTTGAGTCAGCTTTAACCTGATATACAGGGTCAAATTAAATGAGCTAGCGAAACTCCACAAACGTGATGGGTAATTTCTATCTAATTTACATTTTTATTTGGAACCAGAGTACTTATCAAGACGAATCCGGTGATAGTAAAGAACCCAACAATTATAGGCCTGTGTCAATTTTGCCAGTTCTCAGTAAGGTGTTTGAAAAGTTAATGCTTAATCAAATGTTACGTCACTTTAATAAAAATTCCATCTTTCATGAACAACAGTACGGTTTCACCAAAGGGCGCTGTACCACTGACGCTGGTGTCACCCTACTAAAGAACATTTTTAACGCCTGGGAAGGAGCACAGGATGCCATTGGAATCTTTTGCGACCTCTCTAAGGCGTTCGATTGCGTAAACCATGAGACACTTCTGCTGAAACTAGAGCACTATGGAATTAGGAATACAGCTCTTGATCTACTAAGGTCATACCTGAAAGATAGAAAGGTTAAAGTTCAAGTAAACGGCAAGAACTCATTAGGGTCTGAAATGACAATGGGCGTTCCTCAAGGTTCGATATTGGGTCCATTCCTCTTTTTAGTTTACATTAATGATTTACCCCAATTACTGCAGAATCAACCGAAGATGGTGTTATTTGCAGATGACACATCATTGATCTTTAAAGTAGACCGACGGTCACAAAATCTTGACGATGTAAATAACTCTATTCTTCAGGTCCACGATTGGTTTATGGTAAATAATTTGGTACTTAATGAAAAAAAAACCAAATGCATTAGATTTAAATTACCTAATGTTAGAAGTTGCGAATGTGACATCATATTGAATGGAGAAAAACTAGAATTTATTAATCAGACGGTTTTCCTGGGAATCACGCTAGACGAGAAATTGCAATGGGGACCCCATATAACATCTCTTGCGGGGCGGTTAAGCTCGGCCGCTTATGCTGTTAGGAAGATAAGACAGTTAACAGACGTAGAAACCGCGCGTTTGGTCTATTTTAGCTACTTCCACAGCATTATGTCATATGGCATTTTACTGTGGGGTCGGGCTGCTGACATTGAATCCATTTTCATTTTGCAAAAGAGAGCTGTCAGGGCCATTTACAATCTATGTCGTCGCGAATCTCTTAGGGAACTATTTAAAAAGATTAATATTATGACGGTACCTTGTCAATTCATTTATGAAAATATTATGTATGTAAGAAAAAATCGACATCTTTTTAATAAAATAAGTGATAGACATAATTTTAATACTAGAAATAAAGATAAAATAGATCAACCATTTTTTAGATTATCTAAAGTACATACATCTTTTATGGGGTACTGTGTTAAATGTTACAACAAAATACCTTGTGACATATTGGAATTAAATGAAAGAAAATTTAAAACTCATATAAAAAGTACACTTTGTAAACAAGCATATTACAAATTAGAGGATTATATCCTAGATAAGAATGCTTGGAAACATGCTGGTCCTGCTCCATAGGACAATCTAGAGTCTAGACAAAATCAAACTGGTTGCTAATTTGATTGTATAATTTATAATTTTTATGACATTGATTGTTACATTATGTACTTAACTACTTTAACTCACACACTAAATTATTACTTGTTAAAATTTTGGAAACATCATCTACTTTTCAATATTTGTAAATATGTGAGCACCATGTATCTATCACATAATTAATTTACCTGCCTTTACATTATATTTAATTCTTTTTACCTATTGTGGTATAGTAATTTTATTCTAGGTGCATCGTGTTCACATATGATTACATAATTAATGTAAACTTGCGTAATATTGTAAAATATTTTAAAAGAGTAACGGTGGAGTTTCTTGCCCATTCTTCTCCATACGAAACTACCTTTTGGAAGGGGCAACTAGAATCAATTCTATTTTTTTGTAAATTTTGACGTTCAAAAGTGCCTTTTATGTGCCTATTTGAAATAAATGATTTGACTTTGACTTTGACTTTGAATCAAAGGAGTCCAAATTAGATGGGGTTGCGTCGTTGTATTACAAAATTCCTATAGCCGCCTCGAAGAGTGCCACCTTCTGGCTCCATCATAAGACCCCGGATATCATCAAGGACCAGAGTACTTGTCAAAACGAATCAAACGACCCCAAACTCGATGGGTTTGCGTCGTTTTATTAAAGAGTTCCCATGGTCACCTTCCGGCTTCATCATCAGATCAGCTCCATGTCATAATAATATTGCATTGTCATCCGATTTACATATGCATGCAAAGTTTCAGCTCAATCGGAGACCGGGAAATCAGTCAAATTTAAGTTACAAGATTTGATTACAGACTGAGACACCGGGACAGGTGAAAAAATATAAAAGCTAGGTAAAAAAAAAAAAAGTTAAACGTGTTGAGAAAAAAAAATACTTTAATGAAAAGCAAACTAGTTAAGACCGCCGCGCCCGCACCGTTAATTTATGTAAATGCCAAAATATAAAATTTGTAATAATGATTACTCAGTCAAAAAAACTGATAATTTTATATTACTAAAGATCTTCAATTTTATCTGTCCAGAAGAACACGTGGAATTTTAAAACATGACATCTTAACGATTGTCACAACATTCTGTGAAAACCAGAACTGCTGTTTAAGAGCGGCCAACCCGTCATACTTTTCATACAAACGCTCGTACGTGATTATGGCGTTGTAACACATCTTTCATTGAAATTTTTGAACTAATATTTATCTTGTGCACTTTATCTAGGTTTTTGTGCAAGTAAAAAATCTAAATTTGGAGAAACAAATTCAGTGTAAGCCATCAAATATCTGCTTTTTACCACAAACTTTGGCCGTTATATAAATTGTAAAAGTAAAGAAAACATTTGCATAGAAACCTCGAACATGTAATGAAAATTCTAAATGACAAACATTTATTCCAAAAACTTGTAAGGCTTTTCCAAAAACACGTATTTCCTGGAACAAGTTTTGTGAAATCTTTGCGCGCTAATTTTCGTTCGATGTTATCGCGTTCTCACTCTTGCTTCATCTCAAACATTGCGTTGGATGAAACAACAAGCTTTTCAATCATGCTTGCGTTGACGATAGATGGACCGGGAAGGGCCCTCTTAAGAGGTAAGAAATGGTATAAGTTAAATTTTAATGGCTTCTCCGGAGTCAGGAAATAGACTTCGCACTGTTTGTGACTTTGCACACATTCGGTTTTTTTGAACAAAGTTCCTTATCGGAAGCCTGAAATTGTGGTAATACTATAATCAGCCTATAATGTTCCCACTGCTGGGACACAGGCCTCCTCTCTTTGAGAAGGTGTGGGCGATAATCCACCACGGGGGCGCAGTGCGGGTTAATATATGTCACACGTCTTCGAATTTTTGGTTCTAGGACATGCCGGTTTCCTCACGATGTTTTCCTTCACCGTTTTGAGAGCAGTGCTGATGAAATTATTTACAAAAAGTAAAGCGCCTGCCTGGGTTCGAACCCACGACCTACGACTCGTAAGTCGGGGCCGATAGCACTGGGCCACCACTGCTCTGACTGTTGCTGACTTACGAGATGACATACAAAGAAAAACATGATTTTTAAAATCTAACTGGCCTCGGCAGCTCTCTCTCTGTTAACTCTTTTCAAGGAACTAGCGTCATATACCAAGTTCATAACCCACCAAAACCAATATAACTAAAGAGGAATGTATATCTCTTTCAACATGAATGGTTTAGAGCCTATTCGTTTGCCTAACGACTTAGTAGAATGTGTGTCTGTATGTCACAGGCTTATGTAACGAAACTGCTGTTACATAAGACCGGCGTTGATCTTATAGTGCAATAGTTATGCTTATGACTATGTATAAGGCTGATATATATAAGGATATATTTTAATGATCCTCTAAAATACTTATTGACTTTCTAATGAAGGACTCTTTTTTAAATAAATGAACCTCTAAAAACTGTTTGCGGTTTTAATTATACGCACACCTTTTTTAATGATTGGGCCTCTTTTTCTCATCCTTTTGTTTTCTCATAGTAACTAAACTAGGGTACTACTGCAGGCTTAGCACGAGCAGCGTTTTGTCGACGGAAGAATAGACAAAAATGACGTTCCGTGTAGACAGTACGACGGCAGCAAAGTAGAAAGAGTCAATTGCACTTTTTACGAAATTCTGTAGTTTATTCACGTTTTTCTTTTATTTTGCTTATATCTCGAAAATGGTGTCCCTATCGCAAAAATAATGAAAATTTCGACCCCCTTTATACGCCTTAAACCCCTAAAACTAAACATGTAGGTAATCATTTTTCACATTTTCCATACCCAAATTGAAAAATTCAATTTTTTCATTCCATTTTTATACTTGGTGGCCGTCGAGTAAAAAGTTTTCTACTGTCTTTAGCATGGCGATTACAAAATCAAATTGTCTTCACTACCTTAGACAACTGTCAGTTGTCAGTTTGATTTTGACAGTTTGGGATAGAAAACTTTCTTCTGAAATAGTCTACATAAAAAAGGACCTAGACAACGATCGGTAGAAACGAAAGACAAAGAACAAGAAGAATAGAAGAATTGAATAGAAATTGTAGAAGAATTTTTACGGTGCGATATCAACAATGGAGAAACGAAATGTCACTTTGTATAGAAAAATAGCTACGTCTTGTCTTCCAAGAAATAGAAAGCGTCATGCTACACCTGCAGGCATAGTGGCCCACAGGCCGGTCGAGTAGAAAACTGACTTTGACGTCTGCCGTGCAGCGAGCGAACCTATGGGCGAGCATATTGCTCCTCGCCGCCAACGCCCTGCGCTCGCGCTCCAAATTACCATCATCCCGCAGGTCACTAGGGACTACATGACACGATTACGTCACATCTTTTCATTCAACTTTGCTTGTACTTGTCACAGGTACGATAAAGGACGGGTTCGTGGCTAAGTTACCGCCAGACTTTCGTAGCTCTTTGTGGGTCGTTGCGGGTAGTCAGAAACCCGAAAGTCTGACCACCAGTCTTACCAAGGGGTATCTTGTTACCCAGTAGGCTTCTCAGTTGAAGGTAAGCTATCATAAAAAAGACTGGCAGGGATTTTTAAAGTATTGCAGGCAGGATGGCAACTATACATACACTAGTGGCTCTGTGAGCTGTAGACCTCGCGATGTCTTTGCATAGCTTAAAACTGAATAAATGTTCACCGCGCACCTTAAAACAAAAAGCGCCAAATAGCTGAAATATGTTTTTTTTAACGATTTCAGCCCTCCATCTCCGCCATTTTGAAAAATTTCGGAAAACTATTTCGGTAAAAATATTCCATATAATAATCAAACCTGCTCACAAAATTTCACGAGAATCGGTTGAGAAATGCGACCTGTAGAGGAGAACAGCCATCCGGACATACGAAAGCATTTTTGCCCAAGCTGAAACGGAGACGCTTCGCGCTCGCTCGGTCAATAATGTTCCCACTGCTGGGACACAGGCCTCCTCTAGAGGGGAGTGGGCCGTAATCTTAAGGCAACCTTGCACTTTTTGTATTGTCATGATCTCCTCAAAAGACGCAATAATCTTCACGTTTATAGATAGTGAAGTCTTGTATCGTATTATTTGTACAAACATTTTACGTAAGACCCGGATATGCAGGCTGTGTGTCCATTAACATCTCCATAAAGTGTTTTCTTTTATTTCACACTATTTATGTACTTTAAATATGAAATGCATGGACACTACTGAAGTCGCCAAACTCTGAGCAAAATTTTGGCGCGACTCCATTTAGATTCGACACGCTGAGAAGCATAATGTGAAAATTACATAGTTATATTTTTGAGGTGGACTGATTCTGTTCGATAGTGCATATTCATATTCTATTATATTCTAGCTACACTGACAGGTTGAGGCACTATCACATGGAGATACTAACCAGTCGTACGAAGAAACTGGACTGCGTCATCCTTGACAAAGTATTGAATAGAACGATAGATTGCAGTGAACTTTTGGGCTCATCGGAGATTAAAATTCCGACTCGGATTCCTAGGCATAACCCATACAACTAATTTTACATCCCTGGCTCAAAACCGAACCTCAGTCATTACGCCGCTGTGCCAAGTCTTTGTAGGCAATAGGTATAACACGTTAGCTATTATTAAAACTACGAATCTAGACATCTGCGAGTCTCTGTCTAAATATAAGAAGTGTATAATAGATTTAATTTAAGTATCTCTTTATGTTATATTTAACTTATGTTTTTGTTTGTTTGTATGTCCTTTAAATTTGATCAACTTTTTCAATATGTTACCTCTTATTAATATTTTAACTTTGTTAGCTTAGTTGTTAACTTTATTGTGCATGCTGTGGTCTCCTATAAGTGAAGGAGTACACATGCTTAATACCTGATGTTGCCCTTTCTTTATGTGTCATGTATTGTACATCTTTTGTTGGAGATCCTAAATCAATAAATAAATAAATATTCTATAGTGACATACTAGATCATTTTTGTTGTCCAAATTAAAGACTGGTAGTGAATTTGGCTAATTTATATCAGCCGACGGTACAATCAATGTCGCGGTTGGTCCCTGGATGGGTGACCATACATACCAAGACCCCTCCGTGCTTCGAAAAGCACGTTAAGCAGTTGGTTCCGGCTGTCATTCGTGGATCTTTGACAGTCGTTACGGGTCGTCAGAAGTCCGAAAGTCTGACAATAAGTATTATCAAGGGTATCGTATTACCCAGTAACTGGATCGTGGAGGTCAGATAGGCAGTCGCTCTATGTAAAGTACTGGTATTCAGCTGCATCCGGTTGGATTGGAAGCTGACCTCAACATAATTACGGGCTAGGCAGATGATGATGATACGACAAAAGCCTTCACAACTTGCTATACGACCTTTTCCAGGGTTAGCTCTTAGCATTAACCTTTAAGACGCATTTACTAAGTTATTTAGTACATAAGTACTATATTTTAACTCAACGACCGACACGACTAATTCTCTCACTCGCCATATCTCACATATTCCCTTGGAACTTGGTAGAGGAAACGCGAGAAAATCCAACACGATGATTTTCTCACAAGATGCACTTAAGTAAAGTACAATTTTATCTTGAAAGATCGACATGAATTTGCAATAAAACACTGATTCTACCTAACAAGGTCTAGTTATTAGGTCTTGGTCGTAACCTAGAAAAATGGAAGCCTTGACGACTAAGATTACTATAATTGTAAAGAAGTACCTAATGTATTTCCTTACTAATATTATAAATACGAAAGTATCTAGATATATGTCTGTAGGTCTGTGTATCGGTCTGCCTCTCGGTCCGTCTCTGGTCTGTCTGTAGGCTTGCGACCACTGGACTAAACTGGACCAACGATACAATCTTGTACTTTTATAAGGAAGGCGAAAAAGCCTCTCTAGAAAGAAAGAAAGATATATAAATATTTTATTTGGGACACGCACACATTAAATAAAAACAGTAAAAAAAATAAGCATTTAAAACTAACAAAATTTACATTAAAAACAACAATAAACAAGTAAAAAATAAAACCCGTTCGAGGCCAAAAAGCCGCAGGCTCCTACCTCGGCATAATGCTGCGATATTAAAAAAAAAATACCGCAGCGCTGGTATTCTGTCTGACAGCCCTGCGATACCTCTAATACTAGAGGGTTTGCAGATGCGTTACCATCAATGACATTATTGCCTACATTCTACCAATGTAACCACTTTAACCGACTTCAAAAAAGGAGGAGGTTGTATGTTCGTGTGTTTGTATTTATTTTTGTTATGTATGTATGTATGTAACGATATTTTTGTCAGTTGTGAACCGTTTGAAAATTCTTTTTGCCTTCTTCAATGCTGTTTACGCTTCAAGTTCACTCCACTGATTCACGTCATTCTAAAGGAAAACATTGGAAGAAAACTAGATTACCTAATACTTAGTCTGACCTACCTCATTGGTCTAGTGGTCGCAAGGCTTCCGCTGAGCGTGAAGTCCTGGTTTCGAGAACCAGCGGGGTAATTACGTAACACACTAACAGTAGGAATGGCTGTCATTTTGACAGTTCAACAACATTCAATGCGTTATTTACGTTGTTGAGCAGACAAATTTTTCGAACATGTGAAGCAATGGATTAACAATATGCTTCAAAATGATTCAGATTGTGATTGATAGTGTGTTACGTAATTAGGGCTCATGTCGGGCAAATAGTTTATGGGGTCTTCTATATGAAAGGAGGTCAACAAAAGCCCATACAACTTTGCCCAAACATGTACCTCGAGGTACACGTGCACCAAATCGTAGATAAAAATAGAGGAATTCGAAAATAAGTGTATTTTTATAAAAAAAAATCCCTAGAAATAGGTGCTCAAATGGGAATACTTCGGATTTCGGAGTTCCGTCCGACTTGTTCGTCCATGACTGATAAATCTGATGATAAACATTTCAATTTAATGAAGGCTATCGCGCTTGAGTTCGCCGCTAGAGGCGCTAGTGTAGAGTAAGGTCTCTAGATGTCAAAATATGTACTGAACGTTCACTGTTTGTGGGATTTTTTATCACGGATTTTAACGAATGATTCATAATAGCTGTAGTGGTTGTGCCATTCTTGATTAATTATGGCTTAAGATTTTAAGTAAAAAGTTAGGATCTAATTTGGTAGCACTTGAAGGAAGAATAAGATTTGTCTGCTTCATGCTTGCCAATTTTAGGAAAATTATAATCTAAATATTCATTTGAAGTTTTAAGATGTAATAAAATAAACATACTATGAATATAAGGGTACTTAAACATATCCAAAACATCAAATAAAAGTGCTTCACTTAATCGTTAATAAATAATACAGTAAACACATTAGACTCTTTTTTGGCAACAAACTATATTATTTCAATGTTAAAATCCCTTTTAAAGTTTCGTTCCGATTCACCCCCACGTTCCTATTCACCCTGTTTGACGGTAGTATTTCTATAAGCCTGCATCATCCCACGGCTGGGCAAAGGCCTCTCCCCATGACTTCCAGCTCTTTCGATCCAGGATTAAAGTGGACCACTGGCCGTTTCTTTTCTCTAGCTTGTCCCGCCGTCTACTTGCTCAAAAAGCCGCTAAGCTGAAGTTGGACTGGGCTGACCACGTCAGACGTATGCCCAATGAGCTGTGGGCCAAAATAACCACTACGTGGGGCCCTGACACAGCCAGAAGGCGTCGCGGCAGACCCCGTAGGAGCAGTAGTAGACATTTGTACAATAATTATTTTGTGGGTAGATAAGAAAAAACCGACCAAGTGCGAATCGGACTCGCGCACGAAGGGTTCGAAAACAGCAAAAAAATCATGCCTGTTGTATGGGAGCCCCTTAAATATTTGTTTTATTATATTATTAGTATTTGTTGTTATAGCAGCAACAGAAATACATCATCTGTGAAAATTTCAACTGTCTAACTATCACGGTTCATGAGATACAGCCTGGTAACAGACGGACAGACAGACCGGCTGACAGCGGAGTCTTAGTAAAGGGTCCCGTTTTACCCTATAGATACGGGAACCCTAAAAAACAATTCAATGTTCACTTGATACACGGGCTCGAACATCAAACACAAAAGTAAACGAGTTTCCGTTCAACATAGATAAGCGAAGCTGCATGTGATTCAATTATTGTAGGGAATGTAATTTTTTTATGTCAATAAGCTGTTTGAGTGGGAGCAGTGGTGGCCCATTGGTATCAGCCCCGACTTACAAGTAGTAGGTGGTAGATTCGAACCCAGGCAAGCGGTTTACTTTGTGTAAACAATTTCATCACCACTGCTCTCAAAACGGTGAAGGAAAATATAGTAAGAAAACAGTCGGTGACCAAAAACAAAAATACAAAACCAAAGACACTTACTTCCGAAATTAAAGTTATTTTTCACTGTTTTTTTTTTAATTTTTGTAAAAAAGTTTTTGGGAAATAACGATAAATAATTATATAATTAATGTGTGGCTTTACGAGTGAGAAATAGATTAAACATCAAATTTGGCGTGGTAAGCAGCGAACGACACCTCGAAGGGTACCAAATGCAACAGAATATTCGGAAAAACCCGTCGATGTCAACACCCTTTACGTAGCTAGTCAATATCAACAAAGACTTTTCGAACTTTGCCCAACCATAAGTGGTTATTGTTTGACATTACATCATGTCATCTCTAGGATAAAGATGTGCAAGAATCTTTTGGCGCATGGCCAAAATCGGAACTTACGCCGCCATCTTGGTTTTTCGATAAAAAATATTACACAAAACAATGGGGAAGGTCGGTCAAAGCTTATTGTAGATGACGTGACCATAGCTAGGACCCTTTTTTTTTCTTTTTTTTTTGGGTTAGAAATCGTCAAATGACCTCTCCCGCTCTGGGCGGAGCGGAAGGGCGTGTCAGACTCTTATTGGCTAAAACCCACCCGTGTTCCTTCAGTTGCCTGTGCGCCAGGGCCACGGTAACTCTTTCGAACAATCCGCGACCCCGGCAGGAAGTGCGGGGGACCTGGCTTAAGAAATTTCTGATTCCTCCCCCCCCGGTCCAAAAGCTGGCTACGCCTATGACGATAGACGAAATCGCTAAGTATTTATTGCATGGCCCCAGTTGTTTATAATAAATTGCCAAGTGCATGGAAAGACTTGAAAACGTTGCATTTCAAAAGTACACTTCGTAAATTGTTAATAGATAAAGCATATTACAGTGTAGCTGAGTTTTTAACGGACAATTTTTATCAGACCACCTCGAATTTTTAATTAATTAATTATTGTTTTGCGTATGGAATATTTATGGTGTGTTGTCTATGACCTGGAATTTTGATGTTTGTTTGTTTATTTATCTTCGCACCACGATTTGTATTTCTTGTATATACCTACTGTTACTGACAATTTAATTTTTTTAAATTAATATTTGAATTTTAATAATTTTATTTAATGAGAATGACATAACTAATTTAATGTTCCAACAAGAGTTTAAATTTTATATAGGTAATGAAAATGTTTTCATGCCGAATGGTGAAATATGGCAGAACTCTGATGAAAACTTACTACTACCTACTTATGTATAACCCATATTTGCAAATAAATGCTATTCTATTCTATTCTATTCTAACAAAGTGCTAGTATTGCATAAGCACACTTACTGCATATGCTCCATCTCTTTATCCAGCAATATGCGCAACTCCCGCAGCTCCAGCACAGTTCCCTAAATTTGACATTTCGTCCATTCATTGCATTGCATTCATCATCACTGCTAGGAATAGGGGAACGTTATAGGCTGATTATGTAAATGTAGATTCAGCTGAGAAAAATAGGGCACTTTCCTTACTCTCTTGTTTCGGCATAAATTATACGAAAATATTTAGCTTATCAATCAATCAATCTACCCGACTTTTCCCAAATATGTTGGGATCAGCTTGCAGTCTAACCTGATACAGCTGAATACCAGTATTTTACATGGAGTGACTGCCTATCTGACCTCAACAACCCAGTTCTTGGGTAATACAATAGCCCTTGGTAAGAGTGGTTGTCAGACTTTTGAGCTTCTGACTACTGGTAACAACTGTCAAAGGTCTATGATTGACAGTCGGGACGAATTGCTTATGCTTTCTGATTCACGGAGGGGTATTGGTATCAAATTAAATTTAATTTAATTTTAATCATGATCTGGCAGTTTGAGTAATTTATGCGGCCTACCCAAATGTCCTTTCTTTGGTATTGTTCGTCGAATCATTGAGCTCTTAAGTCCTGACTTCCTGATTCGAGCTACACGATTACTGACAAATGCGTGCACTGACTGGACAGGTCCACTCAATCTGTGTGGTTCTTTCCTCAAAAGACCATTTCAGATACAAATCTACATGGTCTTCGCATGACCTGACCAAGATTATGTCTGGACTTTAAAAGAGACTGTGACCTCTGAGTTTGTTTCGGCCTTTCTTCTCAGAGTAGTCAGATAAGAAACCCCGACCTCATCTAGTTTAAAAAATATGATTGACGTGTAAACGTGTTTGTACAAAACCTACTTACAGAAATAAAATCATTTATCATTTATAAATGGTTGGTCACCCATCCCTGAAGCGATCGCAGCTAACATAGCCGTGGCGCTGTTACTTAGCTATAAAAAACTACTACAACAAGAAAAAGGCTGGAGATAAAATCCCATAACAGCGGCAGCGGAGTAATTGCTTAACACAGTTAGGCCCGTATTACAGAACCTCACTCAAAACTCAAGCATTACTTTAAACTCGTTTAAGAGGACCTTTCCAGCGGGGTAATTACGTAACACACTAACAGTAGGGATGGGTTTCATTTTGACAGTTCAACAACATTCATTGCGTTATTTACGTTGTTGAGCAGACACATTTTTCGAACATATGAAGCAATGGATTAGCAATAGGCTTCAAAATTATTCAGATTGTGATTCATAGTGTGTTACGTAATTAGGGTGCTGGTCCGTCAATCGTCAACGCGAGCATGATTGAAAAGCTTGTTGTTTCATCCAATGCAATGTTTGAAAGAGAAGCAAGAGTGAGACAGCGATAACATCGAACGAAAATTGGCGCGCGGAGATTTCACAAAACTTGTTCCAGGAAATACGTGTTTATGAAAAAACCTTACAATTTTTTGGAAAAAATGTTTATCATTTAGAATCTCCACTACATATGCGAGGTTTCTATGTAGATGCTTTTTTACTTTTACAATTTTTGAGTACATTATGAACGGCCAATGTTTAGGTAAAATTTGTGGTAAAAAGCAGATTTTTGATGGCTTATACTGAATTTGTTTCTCCAAATTTAGATGTTTAGCTTGCATAGAAACCTAGACAAAGTGCACAAGATACCTATTAGTTAAAAATTTCAATGACAGATGTGTTACAACGCCATAATCACGTACGAGCGTTGTACGTTTGTATGAAAAGTATTATGGGTTAGCCGCTCTTAAAAAGCCTTTTCATTGGTTGAAACTAGTTTTAAGTAATGCTTGAGTGTTGAGTTAGGTTCTGTAATACGGGGCTAACAGTAGAAATGGCTTCCAATTTGTCAGTACAACAACATTCATTGCGTTAATTAAGTTGTTGAGCAGTTTTTTTTCCCGAACATAATGAAGCAATGGATTAGCAACATCCTTCAAAATGATTCAGATTCTGATTAATAGTGTATTTCGCAATTAGGGTGCTGTATATATATTTATTTAATTAGAATCTCCAAAAAAAGATATTGCAAGTATCAAAACATTCGCTACGTGATTGACACTCAATTAAGTATCTCAAGGGTCAAGAGTTTTTTTTCCTACGTCTAGTCGGTATTAGTATTGAAATGGTAAAGTTATTGGCCTAGATTTAAACCTGTTTTTGTGTCTAAGAGCTGAGAATGATGGACGCGGTTCGTACTTGCAAAATGTGTTCTGATGAAATAAGATTTTTAACCGACTTCAAAAAGGTGGAGGTTTTCAATTCGTCTGTATTTTTTTTTGTATGATTGCTACGAGATGTCTCCGGCAATTGTGGATCGATTTTGAAAATTCTTTTTTTGATGGATAGGGCTTGGATTTTATTTTTGGAAGTGGTTTGAATTTTTTTTTTTGTTTAAAAAAAATTTTTTTTCTGTTTTTAGTTATGGTACCTTTTTTTTTTTCTTTTTTGGGTGGGAAATCATCAAATGACGTCTCTCGCTCTGGGCGGAGCGGAAGGGCGTGTCAGACTCTTACTGACTAAAACCCACCCGTGTTCCTTCAGTTGCCTGTGCGCCAGGGCCACGGTAACTCTTTCGAACAATCCGCAGCCCCGGCAGGTTTCTTTCTTTCTTTCTTTCTTTCTTTACCTACCCCACACAAATTGTATATCACTACTTGCTATGTAAATAACAGTGCCAGGAAGTTATTATAACATCATCAATATACACTAAGGGGAAAAAATACGTATTATTGAAGCTAACTGAAAAACTACCCGAGCAAAGTTAATAACATTTATATGGGACCACCCCTATCCATTAAATAAGATGGTGGTAGATAGTGGTGGTGGTGATGGTCGTGGTGGTGGTGTGGCAGTGGTTAGTGTTTAGTTTGTGATAATCCTGTGCGAGTCCAAAAAAATATTATTTCTCTCTTCCAAAAAAAAATGCAGACCAATTAAGAACCTCCTCATTTTTAAAGTAGGTTAAAAAAACACTTCCTGTTTATAACGAAAAAGTAGTATGGACACGTCATTTTATGTAAAGTTGCTACAAATTGATGAAAAAATTAATATTTTATTTTCATAAATAGTAATGTAACCTTAGTTTTAGATACTAAGTTTAATGTCATTGTCAAGTCAAGTTATACAAAATTTAATAAAACTATGTTTTTTTCCGTAACGGTTTTTATTAAAATTGCCTTCTCTATAATAATACGTATTCTAATACATACTGTTTCTAATTCTATCATTGGTAAATGTTTCAAGGCTTTAATTGATAATTATTTATCTTATTGCTTTATTTTCTTATTAGCATAATCAGCCGATAATGTCCCCACTGCTGGGACACAGGCCTCCTCTCGATGAGAGGGAGTGGGCTGTAATCTACCACGCGGGCCCAGTGTGGGTTGGTAGATGTCACATGTCTTCGAATTTTTGGTTCTAGGACATGCTGGTTTCCTCACGATGTTTTACTTCACCGTTTTGAGAGCAGTGGTGATGAAATTATTTACACAAAGTAAAGCGGCTGCCTGGGTTCGAACTCGCGGCCTACAACTCGTAAGTCGGGGCCGATATCACTGGGCCACCACTGCTCCATATTTCCTCATTAGTCATTAATTAAAAAAATAATTAGTCCCCCAGTGGGATTTATAGATTTCCGTAGATCTATCGGTGGCATCACAGCGGGCCCTATTAGAATACCAGGGCTTAAGTATTTTTTTTTAATCGCAGCATTATGCTGAGATAGGACCCTTTTTGGCCTCGCAGAGGTCTTTTATTTTTAACTTGCTAATTGTTGTTTTAAGCTATTGCATAGCCTTTATCGAGGGCTTTGAGCGCGGCGACCGTTTCAAGAAATTCCGTAACGAAAATAAAACCTAACACCCCCACTCCGCCTACCATGTAGCTCGGCCGAGCGTTCGCTTAACGTGTATGTATATGGTACGACTGTACTTGAATTAATATCAAAGAAAAAAAAATACTGCATAAATAAATAATTATTATACATATAATTGCACAAGTTATGCAATAGCTTTACCGTGGCAGTCCCCGAGTGCCACACGTGTTTTTTTTTGTTAGTTTTAAATGCTCCTTTTTATTTTTACAGTTTATGTTTTTTTATTTTTACTGTGCTTGTCCCAAATAAAATATTTTTCTTTTATTTTTTCTATTTTTCTCTTAATTAAGAGAGTGACTACCGAGATGACTAATGGTTCTCCATTAGTCATCTCGGTAGTCACTCTCTTAATCACTCACTTAGTCACTCTCTTTCTCTCACACTTCTGTGTTGAAGAAAAAGACATTTAGTAATGTAGCCTTAGTTTTAGATATCAAGTTGAATGTCATTGTCAAGTCGAGGCGAGGCTCTAAAAGTTAAATATCTAAGTTTAAGAAAAAAGTGTTGATTCTCAGTCTAGTTTTAATAAATAGAAAGAAAGAAAGAAAAAACGTTAATTTGTTGTCTTCAAGTACTACCACATTAGATCCTAACTTTTTACGTAAAATCATAAGCCATAAGTAATCAAGAATGGCACAACCATTACAAATATTATGATACATTCGTTAAAATCCATGATATAAAATCCCACAATCAGTGAACGTTCAGTACATATTTTGACATCTAGAGACCTTACTCTACACTAGCGCCTCTAGCGGCTAACTCAAGCGTGATAGCCCTCATTGCCTTCTCCATTCTATTTCTGAAAGTGATATTAGTAAACGTTTCAAGGTACTGTTTTGTTAGATACTAGCGGATACCCCGGGTGTGCTACTACGACAAAACATTAGGCATATTCGGTCCATTCATGCAGTTTTTTTGTGGTCTAAAATCATTCTTCTCATTATTACCTTTCTAATGAAACCGGTTTGGGGCACATCGGTTGGATGGTTTCAAAGTCTATAAAGAACATAGGTAGAAAGATGTTTTGTTTTTATACATATAAATTGATTGATTTATTTCACTTAAACAAATCAATACCTACTTTAAATTTCGTGAATGGGCGCCGTCAGTAGGGACTGGTCATCTCTTAGCTGCCACGGCTTATTTTAATTTAATTTTTGAATTGTTTTTGTCTCTTTATTACGGACGCTTTTAACGTTCTGCATCGTTCTCACATGCATAATTTCAACATGAATGATGTAACCAATATTTTGTAACCATATTTTGATTTAAAAGAGTGTCCATGGAGTATCTTGCTCGTTCTTCTCCATAGGTACCTACTACGCTTTGGAATGGGCAACAAGCTTCATCTTTCGAAATTCACGCTCGCCGAGGTCGGTCCGTGGATGGGTGACCATCCATTCAAACTCAAACTCAAAGCATTTATTTCAATTAAACCATTTACAGGCACTTTTGAACTGTCAAAGAGTCGGTCAGTTAGTTAGAAAGTTGAAGCTAGTTGCCCATTCCAAAACGTAGATCTCTATGGAGAAGAACGGGCAAGAAACTCCAAGGACACTCTTTTTAAATCAAGATATTACAAAATGCTGGGTACATTATTCTTGTCGCTTCTATATGAGAGAACAATGAAAAAAAATGTATATTAAGAAACAATTAAAAATATAAGATTAATAATAAAAATAAGCCGTGGCAGTTAAGAGATGACCAGTCTCAACTGACGGCGCCCGTTCACGAACATGACGCGTGGATCAGCACCATCCAGCTCAACCATTTTGTAGAGAACCGAATGATCCAACACACGCGCCACCAACACAACAGTGAGACATTTAAGTGAGCATGAAATAGTCTCAACTGCCATGCTGTCAAGTCAATATAATTATATAATAAACGAATCCATGGTACTCACATTTACAAAATTGATAAAATGCTTCTAATTTATACAAAACTATAGTTTGCTATGTAATTGAGCGATGAATAAAATTTTAATACATAAAAGAAATATTATTAACATACATACATTTCACATGGACTCACAATAAAAGGGGTAAACCTGTATCTAAAGAATATTTAACAGGGTCTGAATACTTAAATCAGAATATATAACTTAAATCAAAGTGTTTTAAAGATGGCGCCCATTGATGCGTCATAGAATCTTGTGATATTGGAAAAAACATTGTTTTGTTATTTTTATGTTGATGTTTTATTAGGTTGCAAGTGCTAAAATAATCATCTTCTTTCTTTGCTAAGTAGCTGTAATCTTCTGCTAATATTAAAGCTGAAGAGATTTTTTGTTTGAACGCGCTAATCTCTGGAACTAGTAGTCAGATTTGAAAAACCTTATTGCATTTGATAGCCCAATTCTTGAAGAAGGGTATAGGCTATTTAACATCACACTACGACCCTTAGAAACCAAGCAGTAAGAAAAAAAAGAAAGAATGCTAAGCGAAAAGGAAGTAATATTGTAGGCGAGTGATGCGCAGCGACGCGGTGGGTCGGGGGCCGAAGTTTCACGCGGACGAAGTCGCATACAGAAGCTAGTATGCTATAATCTCACGATTTATTTCAAATATCCTGTCCTAACCTAATTAAAACAATTGTTCGATGTCCATGTATATTTAAATAAATAAGTCTTCATGTAAAAGGTTAACGGATTGGCGGTGCGGGGGGCGGCAGACTGCAGGTTTTGCCCCGCCTCGAAAAAAACCTAAATCCGGGGCTGACTGTGATGCGCATTATTAACACATACTTATGAATAACTCAGAAGCCCGATAAGCTCAAGTCAAAGCATTTATTTCAATTGAACCAAATTCGCAACTTCGGTAGGACAAGGGAAAAAAGACTTAGGTATGCTAGTATTTTAAAAAGTCCCTTTTATCCGGAGGAACAAGGACCCGTATCAATATCAGCTTAATGCCGCCAGATGGCAACAGTGTCTTTGTCATTTGGTGCATTTTTTTTGACTATCTTGGCGCGACAAGATCCTAGAATGACTCTCCTGTAAAATCCCTAAAAGTGCAGTTATGTCCTTGTCCTACCCTTGCCGACTCCCGGTCACCGTAGGCGCGGGCTTGCGGACGGCAAGCAATGGGCAGCTCGCCGTCCGGTAAGGACCAGGCCCGGGTCGACGGCGCGTCGTGTTCCACGCGCGCCTTTTAAGAGATGGCAGCATCATTGACGGGGTCCGAAAGGGCAGATGCCTGCTGGGATCGCGGATTGATCGAAAGAGTTACCGTGGCCCTGGCGCACAGACAACTGAAGGAACACGGGTGGGTTAAAACCCACTAAAGTCAGTAAGAGTCTGACACGCCCTTCCGCTCCGCCCAGAGCTGGAGAGGTCATTTGATGATTTACCACCCAAAAAAAAGGGGTTGATCAGTCTCAAAGATGGAGAAGAACGGGCATGAAACTCCAAGGACAGTCTTTTAATTCAAAATTTAGTTAAAAAAATATTGATTACATTACAACATCATTCCATGCTAAAATCATACTGATAGTCTGAAAACCAAACTTACCAAGGATTGTCATGTAACCACGGAACTGGATTGTGGAGGTAAGATAGGCAGTCGCTCCATGTAAAATACTGGTATTCAACTGCATCCGGTAAGACTGGAAGCCAACCCCAACATAGTTAGGAAAGGCTGGCACATGATGATCTATAGTAGTTTCGTACTGGCCCGCGTGGTGGATAAAGCTGCGTCCACATATGTTCTTTTGTCCGTACCGTTCCCCCGTTCCGGATCCGCGTCGCGATCCAAGAACGCTAGTTTAAACGCGAGGGATCGGGGCGTACCTAGATGCGTTCCGAGGCGCCATAACGCCGTACCGTTCCAAACGGCGTCCAAACTAGCTTTCTTTGCAAACGGAGGAACGGTACGGACAAAAGAGCATAATTATATGGACGCAGCTTTAGTTACAGACCGTTCCCTCTCACAGAGAAGAGGCCTGAGGTCGGGGGTTTGTAAATTATTTAATGCTACTTACCCAGTTATTGGGCTGTGGTTTGAGTTAATTTGTCTGAAGGGTTTAATAAAAAGAACCAGTTTTTACCTGTAACATGAAAAACGACATTGTTATTTTTAAATTGTAGCTCCTCATCAAAGAATCGTGTGAAAATACTATCTTATTTTTTATTGTGACGTAAATAAAAACGATATATTTTTCAAGATTCAAGCTAAAATAAAGTAAACAGTTTATACTTTAAGATTACCTAAACTATAACAATAACATCACGTAATCATCACACCTGTAATTCCCCGAGGGGTTAGGCAGAGGTGTACCTATAATACACCCACATTTCGCCGGTTATGTTTAAGTCCCATGCAATAGGGGGCGAGCCTATTGCCATCAACCGGGCACAAATTCAGACTCCGGGCTGCTACTGCGAAATTCGGAATCAAACCCAGAACCTCATGCTCAATGGTACCGCTTGAGACCACTATATCAATGAGGCAGCCGATTGCCGCTTGTAGCGGTATCTACATCGGCACATGCGAGCTACACGTCACAATGACGTCACGTAAAATCCTGCATCGCGCAAGCAGAGTTTACCGCGCAACTAGCATATATACAACGTCCCGACATCAATCGTCGGGCAGTTGCCCACCAGACACGACGCCCGTCTGGTCGGAGGATCCTCCCATTTCTATAGAGAATGAGTGAACTTTACACCCTGTTCCTCATTTAGCGTATAGAGGTATCTATACGCTAAACGAGCACAGATCCAGATTTCAAGATTAAAATGATGATATGAACCCGATCTTACAATAGAAATAAATTTATGCACAAACATGCGGATATACCACCGCCATGATGTTATTAAATCGTTATTTATTACTAATTATTAATAACATAAACAAATGACGCAATTCTGTAGATCGTATGACAAAAAAGCAGGTTTCCTTGCGTAAAATTAATAATGGTGCCGATTCTCTTTTATAACGAACTAAACTATCACTAAAATTCCTAACTTCTGGCTATGAGAATCTTAAAGCTATTCTGCAAAAAAATATCTCTAAATTAAAAAATAATTTTGACAACTAAAATCGAATTTGACAATCGCGACTCCACGTGGTACTTGTTTGCCCAACCATGTTCTTTCGTCTGTACCGTTCTTCCGTTCCGTATCCGCGTCGCGATCCAAGAACGCTAGTTAGGACACGAGAGCTCGTGGCGTACTTCGATGCGTTCCGAGGCGCCGTCACTCCGTACCGTTCCGAACGGCGGCGGCGCGGCGTCCAAACTAGCGTTCTTGGATCAGGACACGGATACGGAACGGAGGAACGGTACGGTACGGAGAAAACAATATATCTGAACGCAGCTTTATGATATCTAGCGCGTTAAGGATGATTTCCACCAAACGGCTCGCAACGCATCGGATCGGAACGGATGCGACGACAGCCGATCGCGTCCGGCAGGATGCCGACGTAAACCATCAGCTCAGTACCATCGCTTGCGAACGTATCCGTTTATACGCCTAGTCAAATAGTTTCATTCCTACCGTGTTGACGATACGACAATACGACGACAGGCGAACGGAGCCGATCGCGCGTCGCAGCTTACTTTCAGCTACGATCGCGTATCGCGGAAGACACCCGCATTCAAGCTGCTATGCGTGGCTTGGTAATATAGACTTTAAATACTGTGTACACGATTTAATATCGTTTATAGATTGTAAAATCCGTTCCGATCCGATGCGATGCGAGCCGTTTGGTGGAAATCATAATTTAGGTTTCACGCGACGCACTAACACGATCGGCTTCCTATTTCAAATTTGGCTTCCTTTACCCTGCTTCACTGAGAAAGCGCAGTGGTTCGTCTACCTTTTTTTTTTGGTCTGAGAGTAGACGCCCCTAAACGTAAGTTTTAAAATGCCTAAAAGTAGATCCACGACACTAAACAAAATTAGAAAAGTATATGTTATTCTTCAGGATATATGCTAATTAGATAGTGTGTTGACAACATAATACAACTAATTTGATACGATAGAAAAAAGTCACGAAGATACCTCAAAAAAAATATTTTGACGATTAAATACAATACTATTATGCATTAAATAATTCTGATTTTTTGTCAGATTATTCTACAAGCAACATACTAACGTATTAGTGTTTTAATTTTTTAATTCAATCAATAGATTTTTTGTAAATAGATAATTGCTTCGTATATTTGCTAAATTACCAGCGTTCTGTCATCGCGCTTCTCTTTCTTTTCTATGCAGTCCGACAGTGACCACGCCTTAGCTGTTGTCAGCCTCTTAAAAGAAGCAATGATATGTCTATTATGCTTATATCCAAGACTTCACTCCAGTGAAGACTCATTGTTGTTTCATTCAACGCTCACACGACACTGATAAAATTATATTGAAATGAACGTTTATTAAACGACTTCAAAAAGGAAGAGGTTCTCAATTCGTCTGTATATATTTTTTTATATGTTTGTTACGCGATATCTCCGGCAATTGTGGATCGATTTCGAAAATTCTTTTTTTAGTAAATAGGGTATGCCTCAGGGCTGGTCCTATATAAATTTTATTAACATTGCTTGGGTATTTTTTCAGTTAGCTTCAATATTACGTATTTTTTCCACTTGGTATATCTTGATGGTGTTTTAATAACTTTCTGTCACTGTTATTTAAATATCAAGTAGAGGTAGATATGAATTTGTGTGGGGTAGGTACCACAACTAAAAAGTCAAAAACAAAAACTTTTTTTACAAGAAAAAGCAACCGTCTTCCAAAAAAAAACACTACAAAGTGAAAAATTACTTTAATTACTAACGAAAATACAAAACCAAAGACACTGACTTCCGAAATTTAAATTATTTTACACTTTGTAGTGTTTTTTTTTATTTTAATTTCATATTTCGATAATTAGGTAGGTGAGTGAATCATTTTTCACTTTGATTCATTTTGTTTTGAGACGTTTCAACTTCCGAACGGAAGGCATAAATGAACCCAAGGGAAGCGTCTGATATCTCCTTTACTGTACTTAAAGTATTTTAATCTCACGAAGCAACGCGCGCTTTTCTTGTGTTTACCAAGTGTACAAACACGCTGTGAATGTATGAGCTCTCGGTACGGTCCGAAACAACGGCGAAGTCGGAAGTATGTGGGTGTGGGTGTGTGTGCGTGTGTGTTACATGCTGACGCTACACGTCTCCACGCACACATTCACAGCGTGTTTCTACACATGGTTACCACAAATAAATCGCGTGTCGCTTCGTGAGATAATAAATAATGTATCTATAATTTGAATTCTAAGCAATTATTGATGCAATTGTTATAATATAGTAGTTGAGAATTATTAAAATTAAATAAAGTACGCATGCATATAATTTATTGATGTATGCATTCACGTGATTCAAACATCTTATAGTAGGTAAATAGAAATACATAATGTAATAAAAAGGTCGTCGTTAACGGCAACCCGAACAAAGCAGTCCTAGGAGTTTTGCGTGGATCTGACGCATATTTTCCCCCCAACTCGTTCTTTTTTGTATTTGTGTGTTTTTCTCTGCGTCATGTTTACCGCAAATAAACGTATTTTCGTTCTTTCTTTTCTTTTCTAAATAAACGTATTTTCTTTCTTTTCTTTTCTGAATAAACGTATTTTCTTTCTTTTCTTTTCTAAATAAACGTATTTTCTTTCTTTTCTTTTCTAAATAAACGTATTTTCTTTCTTTTCTTTTCTAAATAAACGTATTTTCTTTCTTTTCTTTTCTAAATAAACGTATTTTCTTTCTTTTCTTTTCTAAATAAACGTATTTTCTTTCTTTTCTTTTCTGAATAAACGTATTTTCTTTTTTTCGTCTGTATTCCCAGTAGGGATGAACAGAGGTGTGTAAGTACACAAACATTTCGCCAGCCGTGTTTAAGTCCCATGTCGATGAGACGAGCCTATCAACCGGGCTCAGGGTCTATCTACCATCAAAGTTTTTTTTTTTTTAGTATTATTTTATTGTGTACGTGTAATTTTTATATAAATGTAATGTTTTTAATGTAATGGACTTTGTGTAAAATAAAATGAATTATTATTATTATTAAAGCACAAAATCCGTAGTTCCAGCCGAACTTACGGGCGTTTTCTTCTCCGTATCACTTATGGACTTAAGATTACTTCGGTGCTCGAACTAAGAATGGATGACAACACGATTTGACAGTTGACTTTACGCCTTATGTGTTTTTGCTCGTCCGAAAAGATACATAATCGGAAGTAGGGTTCATTTCTATGTATCGAATTAATTTCGGATGGGTCCGTGTCTTCGTTAACGGATTTTGAAGGTAGGCCCCCTGATCCAGATTCGGGTTGTAATGCTTCTGAGAATTTCTTATTGAAATGAATCGATTAAGGTGAATCCTCAGTTGTAGCCCGCCAAATTCAAATTGTCTATGGTTTTTTGCAAACTGCAGCTTTGTTTTACGTCGTATTTTGATCAAAATGCGATTTGCAACTGTAAGAATGATATATTTACTGAATAATAATCATCAATTTCATATCAATCGTCAAACTTTGCAAATTCTTTCCAGCAAAGATTTTTTTAGAATATTTCTTCAAGAAAATTTATAGAGAAGGAACGGGCTGTGAATAAATAATTTTCAAAACAAAGTTGTGGCAAAGTATGGTGATTCAGTGGTGTGTGTTGGATCACTAAGTTCCCTTCAAAATTTTGAGCTGAATGGTGCTGATTCATACGTCATGTTCGTGAACGGGCGCCGTTAGTAGGGACTGGTCATCTCTTAGCTGCCACGGCTTATTTTAATTTTTAACAGTTTTTTTTTCTTTTTATTACATAAACTTCTCGTAGCTTCATCTTTCTGCCTGACCGACTCTTTGACAATTCAAAAGTGTCTGTTATTGGTTTATTTGAAATAAATGCTTTGAGTTTGAGTTTGATTCACTACACTTGCCCTCTGCGTATTGCTGATTTGAGACCGTTTTAAGAGTAGATTTCTTCTGCAGTTATCATTGCTTCATTAAAAAAAGTATAGCTAAACTATATGTCGCAAAAAAAAATACAAAAGCAAAAATTTATTAAATGTTACTAGGTTACGGTCATATCTTAACTAATTGAAGAATAAATATTTCGAAATAAATGAATATCAAACATTTTCGTCTAAAGAATGTGATGAAATTCGTCTTTGATTCTGAATACAATTTCTACGGTGTCTGCCTCGTTAGCCTATTGGTTAGAAGCGTGAATGTTGAGTTTGGGGTCTTAGGTTACATCCCCTGGTCGGGCAAAGACAATACTAGCGGCTCCGTGAGCTGTAGACCTCGCGAGTCTGTCTTTTCATTGTTTAAAACTGAATAAATATTCATCGCGCACCTTACAATAAAAAGCTAGCGAAATGGCTGAAATATGTTTTTTTTTACGTTTTCAACCCTCATATCTCAGCCATTTTGAAAACATTCGAAAAACTGATTCGACAAACAAAAAATCCATATAATTATCGAACCTGCTCACAAAATTGCTTTCGTATGTCCGGATGTCCGGCTGTTCTCCTCTCCAGGTCGCATTTCTCAACAGATTCACGTGAAATTTTGTGAGCGGGTTCGATAATTATATGAAATATTTGTCGATTCAGTTTTTAGAAATATTTTCAAAATGGCGGAGATATGGGGGTTGAAAACGTAAAAAAAAACATATTTTTTATCACAAAAAGCTCGCGCTCTTTGCGCGCGCTTTTTATTTTAAGTGGTTTAACATTTATTCAGTTTTAAGCTATGCAAAGACAGAATCGCGAGGTCTACAGCTCAAGGACTAGTTTACGTTTAATAAAATATTCTTGAAATGGACCGTTACCATACGTCAATGTCATTGTCATCTGACAGCTGACGTTCGTATTGTGACGTATTGTTGTACAACATCATTAAGTGATCAATTATCAATCAGTTATTCTCCTATAATTATGAATAATCTCACACATCCGTTGGATTTGTCTAGGATAAATGTAAATGACCTAGATGACAAAGAACGTTGTTAAACTCAAAGCCCTATTTTTAGAAATAAATTCAATTAATCTACCTTACTTTTAATCACCGTTACGATTATGATAAAGTGGTCAAGGCAGCATAATATCTTCTGGCATACGTCTCTCTCAGTCGTCATCTCGGCAGTCACCCCCTTTCAACCATTTCATCTCTCACATAGTCCATCCAACGTTTCTTTGGTCTTCCTTAATTTAAAAGCCAAATATTCATAACTACAAAAATCTTAAAAAAAAAAACTGGAACAATCTACATATAACGTTCCCACTGCTGGGACACACGCCTCCTCTCTATAAGAGTGAGTGGTCCGTAATCCACCACAGCAAAGAAATCATGATGAACCACGGACTAGAAAAAAAAGAAGGACTCCAAGCCACGCGTATCGAAAGTGAAGCACTTTAAGTATACCGGACCGTTTGTACAAACATGCCTCACGCACACTTTTACATCATAAGGTGCCATTACGCGGCACTACGGCGTCATTGTAGGTACTGTTTACGTCAAGTAATAAAATAAAGCCTTCTTGTGTTGTGAAATGGTATACTAATAATTCTACATCCCAGAAAATGTGTCAAGGAATAATATATCACAAGTAAGACACTTATTTACACACACACACACAAACACACACACACACACACACACACACACACACACACACACAGGTACGGTATCGGTACGGTGTTTCACTTTCGACATGCGTGGCGCGGAGTCCTATTTTTTCTAGTCCGTGGATTGAACAAAAAATCTCTTTAATACTAATAAGCATTTAAATTAATTTGTTAACTTAACAAGCCGTGAACAAACGATTATGTCGTAAATTATAAAAAGTCTATTAGGTAATTCTGTCCGCGTTTTTTTTAAATATTTTAATTACTTTATAGCTATGTGAACTTGCAGAATTTACACGGGCCTATAATTGTTGGATTCTGTACTATCACCGGATTTGAACAAAGGAAGGTCTCCATAGGTACCTACTACGCTTTGGAATGGGCAACTAGCTTCATCTTTCTGACTGACCGACCCCTTGACAATTCAAAAGTGCCTGTAATTGGTTTATTTGAAATAAATGCTTTGAGTTTGAGTTTGAGTTTGAGTTTGAAATACTATATTTCATGAGATCCGGAAAGACTCCTTGGTCTACACTCATGTTAAATAAGAATGCTAAATAGGGCGCAATGGTTTCTAATGATAAATGATAAATGATTTAATGTCTGTAAGTAGGTTTGTACAAACACTTTTAAACGTCAATCATATTTTAAAAACTAGATGAGGTCGGCGTTTCCTATCTGACTACTCTGAGAAGAAAGACCGAAACAAACTCTGAGGTCACAGTCTCTTTTAAAGTCCAGACATAATCTTGGTCAGGTCATGCGAAGACCATGTAGATTTGTGTCTGAAATGGTCTTTTGAGGAATAACCACACAGATTGAGTGGACCTGTCCAGTCAGTGCACGCATTTGTCAGTAATCGTGCAGCTCAACGGAGCTCAACTTTCGATGATAGATCTACAGACTTCTACAGACATTCCCCAGAGATCTTCTGTTGATTTAGTTTTAAGATCTTTAAAACCTGCTTGCAGGAATTATTTGAGGTTGTGAACCTCTAATCATTCCGGTTCATCTGTTCAGGTTATAAAGCGGCGAGACCATTAGATTTTAATGTTCGCAATATGGTAATTTTTAGAGGTTCGACTAAATAAATGCCTTTGCAGATAGTGTGACACAATCAAATTTAATATGTATAAGTTATTTGGAGTAGGTAGTATATAAGTATAACTTAATTATATTAAAAAAATTACAAAAATATGCGTGCCACACTGGGCTAGGTACATAAAATGCATAATAAAACACGTTAATTTTAACAAGAAAAATGGTACACGTACACGTACATAAACTCACGCTTTCTTCCCATGGGGGTAGGCAGAAACTCCAGAACGCCACCTGCTACGATCCTTACATACTCCTTTCACCTCGTTTACGTTCATACATCCGGTCATACACGCACGCCGGTTGCGAGTACTACGCACCTGACCTTTCTGAAGAACATCACCAATAAGGTCACTACCTATATGTCCTCCTAGGGCGAACCCTCTCGGCGTTTCCACTCACATCTGCCTTTTGTTAGTCGTGTTAAAAGTGGTTCGTAGTTAAAAATACAGTTAATTTACATAACTATTAAATTATGAAAAATAATAAATTATTTAAAATACTAATTAGGTACTGGTAGACTATTATTGTACACTGTTAAATTAATTAAAATGATTTATGTTACTTATCATAAATTAAACACGTATGAACTATAAACATATTTTTTTAGGAAGTAAAAAATAAGGTGTTTATAGCATTTTTTTTGGCAAACGTAGTGTGAGACCGCGTTTAGGCAAACGTAGTGTGGGACGCGCCGGCCAGGTGGAGTGACGACTTGCGAAAGGCGGCTGGCAGAGACTGGATGAGGAGAGCCGAGGATCGGGCTCAGTGGCGTTCACTAGGAGAGGCCTATGTCCAGCAGTGGACTGCTGTAGGCTGATGATGATGATGATGGACCATAAGTCGTAAAATACCAAACGTTTTAGTTATTTTTCTATGACGACCACAGATAAAAAACAAACAATCTACCTAGCCTTTTCCCAACTCGGTTGGCTTCCAGTCTAACCGGATGCAGCTGAATACCAGTATTTTACGTGGAGCGACTGCCTAACTGACCTGCAACACCCAGTTACCTACTGGGTAACTCGATACCCCATGGTAAAACTGATTGTCAGCCTTTCGGGCTTTTGATAACCCGTAACGAATGACAAACATCCATGAATGACAGCCGAGACCAACGGCTCAACGTGCTTTCCGAGACACGGAGTGGTCTTGGAGAATCCATCCACGGACCGACCGCGGCAAGTGTCTCTTGTTGACGTATGTTGACTTGACAGCATGGCAGTTGAGACTACGTCATGCTCACTTAAATGTCTCACTGTTGGTGGCGCGTGTGTTGGATCATTCGGTTCCCTACAAAATGGTTGATCTGGATGGTGCTGATCCACGCGTCATGTTCGTTAACGGGCGCCGTCGGTTTAATATTATATTTTAAATTGTATCTTAATATTTTTTTTTACATTGTTCTCACATATAGAAGCAACAAGAATAATGTACCCAAGATTTTGTAATATCTTGATTTAAAAAGAGTGTCCTTGGAGTTTCTTGACCGTTCTTCTCCATAGAGATCTACGTTTTGGAATGGGCAACTAGCTTCAACTTTCTGACTAACTGACCGACTCTTTGACAATTCAAAGGTGCCTTAACCTAATTGATCGACTCATGCGCCTATTATTATATTGTATTTATTATTATTATATCAGTTCTTGGCTATCAGCGATTGTCACATAAGGTGAACAATTTCTTTACATTAAATTGAAATAATAATTATGAAAACCGGCTTAATGAGATGCTAATTGACAATAGAAGGTAAGTCGATTAATTTGGCATTATTTTATCTATACATCCGGTAGTGTGTCAATGTTCTGTAGTTTCTCCCTAGGGAAGTAAGCGTGAGTTTATGTATGTACGCGTAATAATAGATCGTTTTGCCCATTTGCGGTTTTGAGTATCTACGAAACATTTAAAACTATATTTCAAAACGACTCGTAATATTAGCATGTTTTTAAATTATCCACATTATATTATTTCCTATTTAACTAATTAGGGTTCCTTAGGTACCTGTCCCACAGACGCACAGGTGGTGTGAAAATCGAGCTCCATTCTCATAAAAAAAAAACATTCATAAAAAACTTAAAGTGAGGATTAAAAAAAAAATTATGTCTCTGGTATACCTCCCTGTACGTAAAATTAATGTATGGAAGGTGAGGTTCCACGCATGAGAAAAAAAAAATTGTGTTTTTTTTTTGTATTGGAGAAAACACCTTAAGTATATATTTTTTAATAACTGAATGGAACTGTAGGGCTGGTGCTCACACGAGTTATATTATTTACGGCAATCAAGATGACATACAATTCATACACCTTTGGATGCCGCTTAGCGCGTAGCAAATTTTTGAAATTTTGAATTTTTGTTATGTGATTTTTCAAATCTTTGACGTGGTTAAATGAAGTTGCCGATCGATTCACTTATACTATAATTGGTTTATAGCCTGCTAATGACTTTTATGATGAGAATAATTAAAATGATATTGATAAAATACTTTTTTTTTACAAAATTGCATTGCAAGAAATAAATACCTCATTTGTTGCTCACCGTGATATGGTTGAATTATAATTAGATACTAATGACATGAGCATTAACCAGTTAAGCTCTAGCGGGGCCATATGAGCCCTAATTACAATGAGTATGGAGATCAATTTTAGCCTACTATGCGCCAACGAGGAAGCGACTAGCTATCTATGGTTTGAAACGTAACAAAGTTTGTAGGTTCCGTGTAAGTGGTGAAGGTCTGCCCGGCTTGGGCGGAGCACCGCCGTGTCCTCGTGGCGGCGATCGGCGGCGGCGATCTCTCTCGTCCGGCCCTGGTCCAGGCCATGGTACGGAGCGAGAGGAAATGGGAAGCCGTCACCTCCTTCTACGCAGCAGTAATGCTCGCGAAGGAGGAGGCGCAGCGCGTGAGGGAGAGGCAATCGTTGCGCCTTCACGGTCCTAGCCGCTGCAGGAGGAAACATATAGATGACTCTCGGCCACCGTAGGCGCGGGCTTGCGGACGAGGAGCAATGGGCAGCTCGCCGTCCGGTAAGGACCAGGCCCGGGTCGACGGCGCGTTGTATTCCACGCGCGCCTCAAAGAGATGTCAGCATAATTGACGGGGTCCGATAGGGCTTATGCCTGCCGGGGTCGCGGATTGTTCGAAATAGTTACCGTGGCCCTGGCGCACAGGCAACTGAAGGAACACGGGTGGGTTTTAGTCAGTAAGAGTCTGACAAGCCCTACCGCTCTGCCCAGAGCGGGAGAGGTCATTTGATGACATCCCACACAAAATAGAAGGTCCCGTGTAAGTGAAGGAGATAAATATATTAATAGTAGATCGCTGACTGTTCACACTGCCGTCGGCGAGTACTCTTTTGGTGCTACAAGAGTTATCAAAGAAACTACCTACTCGCCTAGCAACGCTTGCTTAGCGGGCAGGACACTCGCTGCGACCATGGTATAATAATATACTTCGCCAGGTATAGCACTCCGAGTCACTGTGGTCAGGTGGGTGACACAAGCCTACGTCATCACCGCTGTGTTACCAGTAGTGTGTCATAATAACTCCCCAACCGCCTTTATTACCTGTGCGAAACTGATAAATCAATGAGGTTTGAACTAACAATTACGTCGGTATAAGTTTAAATTAAATTGTTTCGTTTAATTAAAAAAACAAAACGACAGTTTAAATGCTTGATATATATTTTTTAACAGAATGGTGACTGAAAATGTTTCCATACTTCTTGTTTTGTTGCAATAAAGTGGCAACTGGATAGTGACGTAAACTTGTGTCACCCTCGGAGTGCCAGACCTTATTTTTTAGACCATGGCTGCGACTAACGTTTGATACCTACATACCAGCGAGTATCGCTCGTCGCAGGCGCACACTCGCTACTCGTTGCTCGCCAACTCGTTTTCAGTTGATAGCTCGACCTACTCGCTTCGCGTAAATCAGACCTGCCTTAGTTTACAATAATAAAATACTTTTATTCTCTTTGTCTGTTTTTTAAAGTTAATAAATTAAAATAATTCGATTGCATAAATAATTCTGAATACCTAATTTGTAATTTTTTTTGTTTTTCTCTTGATAAGGTTGGTCACATGTGCGGTCATCATAATAAAATGCTAATTATATGCGTCACTTTTATATATACCTACCTACATAAATAAAAGTATTTCCCTTCTTTCCTAATTCGGTACGGAACCCTCAAATAGCAAGATCGACTCGCACTGAACCGGTTAGATTAATATAGGAATATTTTAAATAAAAATGTCAATGGCTTTCATTCATTATTACTTTGTTATTTCAATGTTGCTTCAAAAAAAAAAAAAACGTGATTTTTTTAAATCTCCATTAATGGGCATTAATGATATTTTATTTATTTTAAAACCCACATAAATTCTATTGTCGGTTGACATAAATTCTAACAGTACCAATGTTCTTTCAAATTATTTAGCACTTAAAAAAACTTATTTAGCCACTAACCCCATATAGCAATAATCATCCCACGTAACAGCTAAGTAACACTGGCCCCCACATAGCCACTAGCCCCACATAGCCACTAGCTCCACATAACCACTAACACCACATAGCCACTAACCCACATAGCTACCAACCCCCTCCGTTAGTTAAGAGGTTAGTGGCTATAGGGGGATGTACCCTGTAGCCACGAATTCGTCTTATTCTAGCCACAAATTTCACAAAACCACAAGCTGTTTATAGACCCACGAATAGACCTCATAGACCACTAGCCCTGCATAGTCACTAGCCCCTCATAGTTACTAGTCACTCATAACCACGAATCCCTAGACAGCCACTAAACCTAAATAGCCCCTAACCCCACATAGCCACGAGGCCCCTTACCCACTAACCCCACAAAACCACAAGCCCCTCTACATCCTATGCAAATTGTGTAACTTTGCATTATATAGCTACAAACCCCTCTTATTTTAGCCACGAATCCCAAATAGCCATGAGCCCTCTTAGCCACTTACCCCACAAAACCACGAGCCCCTGTAAATTCTATAAAAATTGTGTTACTGTTCTACAAAATTCGTTCACATTCGTCTACAAGTGTCTAGTATGTAACTGGTATACAAGTAGTTTCTGTCGTAACACACCGGTTATTGCAGCACCGACTGGTCTAGTGAACTTGCGCCAGTAACTATGTTCTTACTTTCCAACGAGGCATGTGCGTAAACATAGCATCGCGGCTATATTTCACGAAGGGAAATATTTAATTGATCCCCTAAAAATTTATTGACCTTCTTATGGTTGGCTTTTGTAAAAAAATTAGCCTCGAATAACTTTTTGTTCTTCTATTACTGTAGACTTTTAAAAATAAATGAGCCTCCTTTCTCAAAGTTGGTCGAAGTTACCGTAGAACTGTGGAATAGAACAAGTGTGAATATAGACTCCTATTATTTTTACTATTTTGTAAAAACTAATATCGTAGGACTATTGAGAAAAAAAATCCCATTAGTTCTACCATAGAACTTTTTAGTAGAACAAGTGGGAACAAACGAGCATCCCGACCAAATGGGTTAGGTTAGGTTAGAACTGCGATCAAATGTGCGCGAGCCGAACGAGCGAAGCGAGCGGTGCCGCCGCAACTGCCGTCGAGCGCTACATCCAAGTTGGTCGTAGTCAGTTGACTATTTATTATTTTATGACATTTGGTGTTATGGATACAATTGAGGCTCACAAAAAGGGGCACATTTTTTTTAATAGATCGTCCATTCATATTTTCAAGAAATCGTAAAGGCTCCCACAGACAGGCGCGACGCGACAGCGTGACTCAAAGGCGCCGTTCGTCGCGCTACTAGCGATGCCTTTGTGTCGCACTGATTACGGCGCGTGTCGAGCTTGTTTGTCTAGAAATTATTTGGGATTCGATTAAATACATGCTTTTCACGAAGGGGTAAGCAGAGTAAACTCTCACCCGAAGGTTACTCTCAGTAGCAGCGCGGAGTCTTGATTTGTGCCCGGTTGATGGCAAAAGGCTCGCCCCCTGTTACTTGGGACTTAAACTTGACTGAAGAAATGTTAATGTCGATGTACTATTTAGGTACGAGTACATCCGTGCTTTCCCTTCGGAGGATACAGGCGTGAAGTTAGGTTATGATAAAAAAAATATACTAGATCTAGATTGGATTATTATTGTTGTTGTAATATTGTTTGTATGGAGTTTGTTGCGCCATTTCTTGTTTCCAGGTAAAGCACTAGGAAGTGGTGAAGGGCGGGAGTTTTGGGGGACTGTCTTCTGTAATTTTGACTTTCAAAAAGTGCTGATTCTCAGCCTAGTTTGAGTACATGACTTTACATTTTTAAGCTATTGGATAGCTTTTATGGCGGGCTTTGAGCGCGGCGACCGAATCAAGAAATTCCGTAACGAAAATAAAACCTAACACCCCCCACTCCGCTACCATGTAGCTCGGCCGAGCGTTCGCTTAACGTGTATGTATATGGTACGACTGTACGAAGCTCGCACGGATCGAGACGAGCTGCTCCGAAATCGGACGAATACGTAAGCAGCTGTTTGTGAGAAAGTATATAGGTGTATCATATCTTTATAATGCCACACTCACCGCATAAAAAATAAAATAAAAATATTTTAAACGATATTAACTTCTCATTTATTCAATAAAAGAAACAAAATTGTTTTCTTATCGGTCACCACGCTCAAAAAGTGTAACTTGAGTTAATATCAAAGAAAAAACTTGAATTAATATCAAAGAAAAAAAAAACTGCATAAATGAATACTTAATTATAATTGCATAAGTTGATAAAAAATGCTATGCAATAGCTTTACCGCGGCAGTCCCCGAGTACCACACGTGTTTTTTTTTATTGCCTTGGATGAATGGGCGAAATAGTAGTTTATAAAACTGCATAATGAAGAGTATTAAAACAGGAGTGTGTGAAATCCTCGCCTACGGCTCGGTTTTTAAACACACGAGTGTTTTAATACTAGTTAAATATGTGCAGTTTCATACACTACTTTATCTACTCTCATACATTGGGGTTGAACCTACTAAAGGAAAGATCAAAGTTTCCCTCGAAATTCAGTACAACAAAATGGCGCCAAAATCCAGCAGTCAATTTATCACTGTCAGCATTTATAAACAATAATTTTGCACAGAATCAAATTAATATTTTTAAATTCTTATAACTGTCAAAAGTCATGATTTTTAGTGTTGCCGAGTTCAATAACTTTATATTTTATGTATGAATAATTTAAAATATCTAGTATTACTATATGTTAATGTATAACCTTTAATAGCTATTTCAGATACTATGCAATAAAATATAAGTAATTAGATAACTCAAAGCGTTTCGTATATACAGGGTCAAATTAAATTATCTAGCGAAACTGCGCAGACGTCATGGGCATCGATATCTAAACACGATAAAACAAAACAAATAACAGATTTTCTCAACACATACTTCAAGTAACGTAACTCAAAAGCGGTCGTTGACCTCAAAAAAAAAATGAACAAATCATTAAAAAAAAAAACGTGTTTATACATATATATCGATACCCATCACGTCTGCGGAGTTTCGCTAGCTAATTTAATTTGAACCTGTATACTTTAAGGACTGCTCGAGCAGAGGCGAATCCCGCGCAGGACGCGGGACCGACTGGACACATCGATTGTTCTAATGACTAGGAAGTCACGCAATTATAAATTGAAGCCAGTTTAAACACCCCCACACAAAGTCGCGGGAAATTCCTAGTCAGTATTTCTATAATTTATGTCTCTAATGGAGCATCAATCTCGGAAATTGCTTAAAGGTTTCCATAGACAGGCGCGACGCGACGATAGAGCGCAATTCTTGTAGAACAATTTTTAGAAGTTTTCATTGATATTGTTCTACTAGAGTCGCGTCGCGCTGTCTGCGGAAGCCTTAAAACCGATACCAATTTAATTTATTTGCTAAATTATTTTATATTTTACACGTTTTTTATAGTGTTACCAATGGTTTTTTTATGGAAAATGACTGGTATATTATTAATCTACTAAATATAGAATGCTAATGGTGTCTATGGGTTTTTTACTACATTATCTATGGTCGTTAAGTCTGACAACCGGTCTTACCAAGAGGTATCGTGTTACCCAGTAACTGGGTTGTGGAGGTCAGATAGGTAGTCGCTCCACGTAAAATACCGGTATTAAGCTGCATCCGGTTAGACTGGAAGCTGACCGAGTTGGGAAAAGGCTGGGTAGATTGTTTGTTTTTTATCTGTGGTCGTTATAGAAAAATAACTAAAACGTTTGGTATTTTACCATCATCATCAGCCTATATTCGTCCACTGCTGGACGTAGGCCTCTCCTAGTGAACGCCACTGAGCCCGATCCTCGGCTCTTCTCATCCAGTCTCTGCCAGCCGCCTTTCGCAAGTCGTCACTCCACCTGGCCACACTACGTTTGCATAAACGCGGTCTCCACTCTAGAACCCGTTTTCCCCAACGATTGTCGGTTCTGCGAGAGATGTGACCAGCCCATTGCCACTTCAGCTTGCTTAGTCTTTGGGCTATGTCGGTTAATTTCGTTCTCTGGCGGATCATTAACGATTGGCTATACGTAAATGTAATCCCGCACTATCAATCACAATCTGAATCATTTTGAAGCCTATTGCTAATCCATTACTTCATACGTTAGCAAAATTTCTCTGCTCAGCAACGTAAATAACGCAATGAATGTTGTTGAACTGTCAAAAAAGTTATGCGTGTTTATACATAAAAAAAAATATACCCGTCTACTTGAGAACCTCCTCCTCTTTTTTCGTCAGTTAAAAATGAAACCCATTCCTACTGTTAGTGTGTAACGTAATTACCCCGCTGGTTATTACAAAACACCTTCACAAGTAAAAAAAAAATGTTTTAATCTCGATGAGGTCGCAGTCTCTTATCCGACTACATACTCTGAGTAGATAAACCGAAACAAACTCAGAGGTCACAGTCTGTTTGAAAGCCGAGACATTACCTTGTCAGATCATGTAGTTCTTGCCAAAACCAGAGAAGAACGAAAATATTGCGCGTGCGGCACCATACACGTGGTAACGTGAAACTTCTAAAGGGGGATGCGCCAAGGTAGCCCGCGAAATTCAAATTTTCTTACGTTTTTTTGCGATTTGCAAATCAGTGTCAGGTTGTATCTTGATTAAAATATGATTCGCGACCGTAAAAAATATGGCTTTACAGAATTATAATCATTAGAATCAGCAATACAAGTCCTTAAATCAGAATTGCCCTCAAATGTCATGAAATAGTAATTCAATAGTGTAATATGAACTTAGAGAGATGTATTAATGATTTTTATGATTATAATTCTATAAATAAATATTCGATACGGCCGCGAATCATATTTAGATCAACATACAACCTGATACTGACCTGCAAATTGCAAAAAACGTAAGAAAATTTGAATTTCGCGGGCGATCTTGGCGTATCCCCCTTAAATATTAAAGAATAAGAGTTAGTCCCGTATTAACAGGTCACTCAATACTCAAGCATTACTTAAAACCAGTTTCAACTAATCAAATGGCTCTAAACTAGTTTTAAGTAATGCTTGAGTCGTGAGTGAGGTTCTGTAATACGGGCCTTAGTGTGAGAGACAGAGACAGAGTTATATCTTTCTTCTCTGTCATGTAAAGAAACGTGTCTAAACGTGACGCGTCCTAGAAATTTCACTCTCAATTCTCGTCCAATTACCGAATCGCCGCCTAAGAAGTTTCACTTCAAAAATATGAAAATATCAAATTCCATTGCATTTTTACGCGGCAAACCGGGCGTAAATGACATAACGAAGAGATATGAGAAAGGCATGGTCCGATGGTCGCCTGTCGCAACCTCAATGGCGAAATATTGAGTCGAGCGACGTAAAACTTGCTGCCGTGGTCGTATCACAGAATATTACAGAAGTCCAGCTCCATACAGCGGGCGAAAACCGACGCACGCACACATAGACGCTCACGGGCACGTTGATCTTAAACTATAGGCTTAAGGGGGATGCGTTGAGGCAGCCCGAACAATTTAATTTTTCTTAGGTTTTTGCAATTTGCAAGTCATCAGCTTGTAGGATGATCAAAATTCAATTAACAGCAACTAAAATAAAATTATTACTTAAATAGAATCATTTAAAACATCAATCTATCTCAATATTTGCTGCAAATTGAAATATTTACACGAAATAGTCTTATTTTGACATTGAATTTTGCGGGTTTGAAGGAATCACCTTAATTGCACAGTCTAACTCAAAACTCATACTCAAAGCAATTATTTGAAATAAACTAATTACAGACACTTTTAAATTCTCAAGGGGTCGGTCAGTCAGAAAGATGAAGCTAGTTTCCCATTCCAAAGCGTAGTAGGTACTTATGGAGAAAAAGCCGTCTAGTGCCAGCTGCTGCACTGACAGAAGACACCAGCACCCTAATTACGTAACACACTATCTATCATAATCTGAATCATTTTGAAGCCTATTGCTAAACCATTGCTTCATAAGTTCGAAAAATTTGTCTGCTCAACAACGTACATAACGCAATGAATATTGTTGAACTGTCAAAATGAAACCCATTCCTACTGTTAGTGTTTTACGTAATTACCCCGCTGCTGTTACTGAGTAGTCATGAGTCATGACAGTAGCTCGACTCGCCCCGACCGACACACGAATGAGACTAGCTACAATGACACTGTCAAACGCGCCCGAATGACAAGAGGGGGGAGTAAAACAAACGAATAGCGGATAAACACAAAAAAGTTTTAGTAATTCAGATGCCAGCTACTGACCGACTCGCACATGGCAGTTACTTGAATGATGACGTCACACGCTGCAGTATCAGGGCCCTAATTCACTATGACCACTTAACGATTCCTTTCTTCGAAACCACGTCAATTCCTTATCTAACCACGACATCTGCTAATAACGTATTCTCTCAATAAACGAAACCGTTTCTACAAGACACCGTATTGACGTGGTAAGATTACGCGGGAAATAATAATTACCATACAGAATTGGGGCCCTGACTAGGCCAGGGGCCTAGACAAGTGGCACTTGGCAAGAACACTACTTTTCAACAGGACTGACTTAGGCTTTTTGGTAGTTAAAGACTTCTATCAACGTTATTGTTGATAGAATATCACTTTGTCTAGGCTTTCAGCTCACCCGCTACAGTTCTTTTCACACTTATATGTCACAGTGATCTTTATTATCATTGCAATAAGGTTGCTATTGGGTTGCAGCTGTCAAACAAATGCCGGTCGCGAGTGCACTTGCACTCGCTGTACGTGAACCGTGTCTATGTGTGCGTGCGTTTTCGCTCTTTGTATGCAGTCAACCTTCTGTATTCTATCTGTTCTGTGTACTTATTTTTAGAGAGAAGGCTGTAATCGTAGACGGATATAGGCGTAGCCCGAAATATGTGATTAGTAAAGTATGCTGACGATTGCAGACACGACCTTAATGTTTTACCTAAGCACCTAAGCCACCGTCAGTGATTAACGAGAAGCGAGTAAAGTTAGCAACTAATAACGATTTGGCGAGCAACCAGCAGCGAGTGCTCGATGGTGACGAGCGAGTGCTCGATGGTGACGAGCGAGTGCTCGATGGTGACGAGCGAGTGCTCGATGGTGACGAGCGATTACTCGCTGGGCGTGTGTTTCAAGAGTGAGTCTCTCAAAGAGTGTTGCTCGCCAAGCGAGCGTCGCTGAGCGAGTACTCTCTCTAAACTAGACATGCGTTTGCTAGTCGATTTTATGTGTTTTTAGGACCTTTTCTGTATAATAGGCTCAACAAGTTACTAAGCTTCTTAGTGTAATATAAAATGTAGTAAAATATTATCAGAATATTTAGCGATACTCAATTACACAGACACAGAAAAACTTTTAGAAATTTTGGTATGATGATAATATATTCCCTCGTATTTACTTTTGTATATTTACATAGGCTTAGTTTTAGGTATTAATGTACCATTATGCTTTTTCTCATAGTTGTTAATAGATTATTTTTATAAGTTCAACTAAAATTTTACTGCCCCAATTTAATTGAAATGTAAAGTGATGGCTTGAAACACAGGTTTGAATTAACCTAGATCAGGCGGGTCGCTACCTTATATTGTAATTCCGAATCATCATTACTTGCACCTGTAATCAAATTTTAGTTTTAGTTTATTTTTAGGCACTATACTGTATGGAAAATATTACTACTGTTGGCTAAATGTACACTTTTTGTAAATGTTTTATTCAATAAAATACATTATATTATAGCTCTTGTAACTGCGACAAACGAATACTCGCCGGTGGTATGAACAGTCAGAGATCAACTGTGGCGGCATCAACCACGTCACATGCGAACTACGCATCACACTAACGTCACGCAAAGTCCTGCATCGCGCAAGCAGAGTTGACAGGTTGCAGTCTGGACTTTAAAAGAGACTGTGACCTCTGAGTTTGTTTCGGCCTTTCTTCTCAGAGTAGTCAGATAGGAAACGCCGACCTCATCTAGTTTTTAAAATATGATTGACGTGTAAAAGTGTTCGTACAAACCTACTTACAGAAATAAAATCATTTATCATTTATACTTAATACGATACCTTTTGGTAAGACTGGTTGTCAGACTTTCGGGCTTCTGACTGCCCGTAACAACTGTCGGCTTATCGTCCTTTCCGAGACACGAAGGGGTCTCGATACGTAATGGATGGTCACCCATCCACGAGCCGAGTACGGCAAGCATAGCTTAACTTTCGATCGTAAAGCATTAAGTAATATTTAAAAAAAAAACCTCAACTTACGAAGCGTTACTATCTACCAATAACGACCAGGCCCTGCAGTCTCGACATTAGATAGCGACAAAAATCCGCCACTAAGTCGTATCGTTGTCAAATTCCTTTAATAGATTTTCAACTTCATTTCCAAAGCATAAGGTTGAAAATCTATTAAATAAATTTGACATCGATTAGACTTAACGACCGATTTTTGTCGCTATCTAATGTCGAGACTGCAGGCCCAGGCCCTGCAGTCTCGACATTAGATAGCGACAAAAATCTGTCGCTGAATCGTATTGATGTCAAATTCCTTTAATAGATTTTCAACTTTATTTCCAAACCCTAAGGTTGAAAATCTATTAAAGAAATTTGACATCGATACGACTTAGCGACCGATTTTTTTCGCTATCTATGTCCAGACTGCAGGGCCTGGCCCTGCAGTCTCGACATGAATAGCGACAAAAATCGGTCGCTAAGTTGTATCGATGTCAAATTTCTTTAATAGATTTTCAACCTTATGCTTTGGAAATAAAGTTGAAAATCTATTAACAGAATTTGACATCGTTACGACTTAGCGACAGATTTTTGTCGCTATCTAATGTCGAGACTGCCGGCCCTGGGCCGGCAGTCTCGACATTAGATAGCGACAAAATCTGTCGCTAAGTCGTATCGATATCAAATTCATTTAATAGATTTTCAACCTTATGCGTTGGAAATAAAGTTCAAAATCGATTAAATAAATTTGACATCGATACGACTTAGCGACATATTTTCGTCGCTATCTAATGTCGAGACTGCAGGGCCTGGACTCGGTTAATCTTCAACACTTAAGGAAAAAACACGTGTGGCACTCGGGGACTGCCACGGTAAAGCTATTGCATAGCATTTTTTATCAACTTATGCAATTATAATTATGTATTTATTTTTTATTTATGCAGTATTTTTTTTTTCTTTGATATTAATTCAAGTACAGTCGTACCATATACATACACGTTAAGCGAACGCTCGGCCGAGCTACATGGTAGGCGGAGTGGGGGGTGTTAGGTTTTATTTTCGTTACGGAATTTCTTGATTCGGTCGCCGCGCTCAAAGCCCGCGATAAAAGCTATGCAATAGCTTAAAAACAAACAAGAAAATCTAGCCAAGTCGATAAAATCTAGACTAAAATCTAGGTTAGTCTACCTAGTGAAAGTGTCATCATCTTATCAAGTGTTATATAATAAGAAACAGGTTTTCTCAGAACACGTTTCTTCAAAGTGTTAGGACATGTAATGTATGTTCTTGTTGACATTAAATTACCGACTAGCTTTTGCTCGCGACTTCGTCCGCGTGAAGTTACTTGTTTCAACTTTAAATATATCCTATGACACTCGACAATACTGTAGCTTTCCATTTGTGAAAGAATTTTCTGAATCGGATCAATAGTTACGAAGATTACTCCCTACACACAAACTAACACCTCTTTATAATATTATTATAATATAGATAATGTACAGTGGACGTATTAATGTCCAATGGAGGTAGTTATTAAAATTTAAATACTGGTTTAAAATTAATTCAATCTCATACAACAAATCCGACTGCGGGGTAATTGCGTAACACACTGACAGTAGGAATGGCTTTCATTTTGACAGTTCAACAACATTCATTGCGTTATTTACGTTGTTGAGCAGATATATTTTTCCAACATATGAAGCGATGGATAAGCAATAGAAGCCTATTGCTAATCCATTGTTTCATATGTTCCATGGCTTCACACCATCACCATTACATACATATACACACGCACACACACACAAATACAACCCGACACACGCACACACAAACACCCAAATAATCCAAATTTCAAATTAATAAATTGTATTTAATTCTGCAATTATGCTTTTATTTTAACTTTAGTATGAAAAAAACACTTGTTCTGCCTGCAATTTTTTTTTATATTGTATGGTATTTGATAACTTAGTAAGGGCGCTGGTTGCAACACCTACCTATTTTAACTAGCATTAATTCAAGTATGATGACACTATGATACTATTTAATTTTAACATTGTTAAGGCTCTCACAGACAGCCGCGACGCGACAGCGAGACGCGACTCTTGTAGAACAATTTCTATGAAAACTTCATGGACATTGTTTTACCAGAATCGCGTCGCACCGTTGCGTCGCGCCTATCTGCGGGAGCCTTTATTTGATTAAATAAATCATGGTATAATAATATACCATGAAATGAATAAAAATCACTATAAGGTGCAGCGCAGACGACAGACTATCCGTGACGCACTTTTTAGTCTGTGAAAATAGAACCTATGCAATTATATGCAGTAACGCAGACGACGCGCAAAAAGTCCGGCGCACAAAAAATCCGTGTAATTCGGGCAGACCGCACCGCGCCGCTCGGCACAAAAAGTGTGTGAAAAAAATTGAACGTTTGCTTCAACGCGCGCTAACGCAGACGGCGCACACTTTAGTCGGCAATCTGCATTTGCTAGGGGTGGACGTAACGCACGCGATCTATTATCATGGCGCCAGAGGTCGATGAAACGATGTTAATTCAAGAAATACAAAACAGACCAGCAATTTATGATACTTCTAAGGCAGAATATCATGATAGACATTTAAAAAGAAAAATGTGGGAAGAAGTGTGCTGTAATGTTTATTCCGCTCCTGTTTGGACATTAGGATGTACCCAAAATTCTCTATTTCTTCTTCTTTTTCTGTACTTCATGTACAAAATAATACTTCGCGATCTCTGCACGATTTCCATAGCGTCTACGTCCCTACAGCTCTGCCGACAGAATGATCGAAGATGTGCGTCGTGTGCGTTGAGTCTGTGAAAAATCCGCGACCGACTTTTTGCGCGCCATGCAGACTTTTTGTGCGCCGCAGACTCGATCGCACAAGAAGTATGCCGTCTGCGCTGCACCTAACCAGAAAATTTTATATCCACCTATTAACAACGTACAACAATATTATTAGTAATGGCTCCGTGTGCTGTAGACCTCGCGAGTCTGTCTTTGCATAGCTTAAAACTAAATAAATGTTCAGCGCACACCAAAATCCTCAAAACAAAAAGCGCGCGCAAAGAACGCGAACTGGCTGAAATATGTTCTTTTTTACGTTTTTAACCCCAAATCTCCGCCATTTTGAAAAACTTCTTAAAACTGAATCGGCAAAAAAATCCATATATTATCGAACATGCTCACAAAATTTTACGAGAATCGGTTGAGAAATGCGACCTGTAGAGGAGAACAGACATCCGGACATACGAAAGCATTTTTGCCCAAGCTGAAACGGAGATGCTGGAGACGCTTTGCGCTCGCTCGGTCAATAAACAATTCTTTACTATTTATATGTTTTCCTTATTAAATATCTACTATCTCTAATTAGGAGTGATTAAAAATCTAAATCCCTTTTTTATTTTCATTTTTAAGCTATTGCATAGCTTTTATCACGGGCTTTGAGCGCGGCGACCGAATCAAGAAATTCCGTAACGGAAATAAAACCTTACACCCCCCACTCCGCCTATCATGTAGCTCTGCCGAGCGTTCGCTTAACGTGTATGTATATGGTACGACTGTACTTGAATTAATATCAAAGAAAAAAAAATTGCATAAATAAAAAATAAATAAATAATTATAATTGTATAAGTTGATAAAAAATGCTATGCAATAGCTTTACCGCGGCAGTCCCCGAGTGCCACACGTGTTTTTTTTTTTCTTTTTTGGGTGGGATATCATCAAATGACCTCTCCCGCTCTGGGCGGAGCGGAAGGGCGTGTCAGACTCTTACTGACTAAAACCCACCCGTGTTCCTTCAGCTGCCTGTGCGCAAAATCTCAATGCCTGGACTGTCTCCTTGCTCGCAAGCACTACTCCTGCGCATGAGGTCTTAGGTTCGATCCCCATGTCGGGCAAAGTCATTGCGTTTTTCATCTGAAATTTCTCAGTAGCAGCCCGGAGTCTGTTATTTCGCCCGGTTGATGGCAATTGGCTCGCCCCCTATTACATGGGACTTAAACATAACTGGCGAAATGTAGGTGTACTTAGGTACACCGCTGCCTAACCCTTCGGGTAATATTGGCGTGATGTAATGTTATATCTTTTCCTCATTAATTACCCCACCATCTTTGATTAGTAGTAATTAAAACTCTCAATGTCAGGGCTAATGACATCGGTCTAGCGTTTTCTGAGCTCACTTTTTGTCGACTTCCGGAACGATTCGGATGTTTCCATTACCAATTATAAATCTCTTTTGGTATTGTATTCGTATAATTGCATAGCACATGTGTGAGTACTATGTACCTACTATAAAGCTACAATTTACTAGGTTTGTCTTTCATCGATTTGAATGTGCCCTGGCGGCTGAGAGTATGTCATGTTCACTCAAATGTCTCGCTGGTGGTGGCGTGTGTGTTGGATCATTAAGTTCCCTTCAAAATGCAGCTAAATGGTGCTGATCCATACGTCATGTTCGTGAACGGGCGCCGTCAGTAGGGACTGGTCATCTCTTAGCTGCCACGGCTTATTTTAATTTAATATTTGAATTGTTTTTGTCTCTTTATTACGGACGCTTTTAACGTCTGCATCGTTATGACATGCATAATTTGAACATGAATGATGTAACCAATATTTTGATTTAAAAGAGTATCCGCGGAGTTTTTTGCCCGTTTTTCTCATAGGTACCTACTACGCTTTGGAATGAGCAACTAGCTTCATCTTTCTGACTGACCGACCCCATGATATTTCAAAAGTGCCTGTAATTGGTTTATTTGAAATAAATGCTTTGAGTTGAGTTTCAACGAAACGAATTGATAATTTGATTTGTTTATATTTGTATATTAGAGAAATTACCGGACAGATCCAGGGATGCAGGGGGATTAGGGGTATGACCAGATGTATGAACGTAAACGAGGCAAAAGGAGTATTAAAGGATCGTAGCAGGTGGCGTTCTGTAGTTTCTGCCTACCTCCATGGGAAGAAGGCGTGAGTTTATGCATGAATTAGGGAAATTAAATAATTAACAAATTGGCACACTAAGTTAAGTCTTAATGGAAGTGGTTAAAGCATACTACTGTCAAAGAATGGCAGGTTTTTTAATCCTTGCCCCGCGCTATGTATTTATCCTGTATTGTGGGTGCGTTTACAAGCATTCAAACTCACATACACAAACAGCCAGACCCGGAACAACTACTTGTAGGTCATACAAATATTTGTTCCGTGCGGGAATCGAACCCGCGACACGCAGCGCAGCAGTCAATCGCTTAACCACTGCGCCAACCGTGCCGTCAATTTAAGTTCATAGTCAATTTATTTATTAGTGGAACATACTTACACACACACACACACCACAAGTACACATTAAACATTTACCAGCATTTCTTCAAAATCAATCTGCCTAACCATTTTCCAATTATGTTGTGGTCGGCTTCCAGTCTAACCAATGTAGCTGGATACGAGTATTTTAAATGGAGCGACTGCACTGAGCTCCACAACCCAGTTACTGGGTAATACGATACCCCTGGTTGATAGACTTTCGGGCTTCTGACAACCCGTAACGACTATCAAGGATCCAGGGATGACAGCCGGGACCAACGGCTTAAAATGCTTTCCGAGGCACAGAGGGGTTTGTTAAGTAAAGATGGTCACCCATCCACGGACCAACCGCAGCAAGCGTAGCTTAACCTCATCGATCGACTCGTGCGACTATTATTACTTAGTCACAAGCCTCTCTAAACCAACGATAAAGTAATAAATATTTGCTTGACAACCAGGATTTCCCATAGGTACAATAGACCGCACGTCAGTGTTAACACTTTGACTTTGAGTTGGTCCAGCGCAGTAGAGAAGAAAAAAAAAATACGTGTGGCACTCGGGGACTGGCGCGGTAAAGCATTTTTTATCAACTTATGCAATTATAATTATTTATTTGTTTTTTATTTATGCAGTATTTTTTTTTCCGTGCCATATACATACATGTTAAGCGAACGCTCGGCCGAGCTACATGGTAGGCGGAGTGGGGGGTGTTAGGTTTTATTTTCGTTACGGAATTTCTTGATTCGGTCGCCGCGCTCAAAGCCCGCGATAAAAGCTATGCAATAGCTTAAAATAGCTTAAAAAGAAAAGGTATTTTGGGACTCTCACAGGATTATCACAAACTAAAGCACGCGCCTCAAAAAGATGTCAGCATAATTGACGGGGTCCGATAGGGCCGATGCCTGCCGGGGTCGCGGATTGTTCGAAAGAGTTACCGTGGCCCTGGCGCACAGGCAACTGAAGGAACATGGGTGGGTTTTAGTCAGTAAGAGTCTGACACGCCCTTCCGCTCCGCCCAGAGCGGGAGAGGTCATCGGATGATTTCGCAACCAAAACAAAAAAAGCGCTGGTATTCTGATAGATACAATCAGTACGATGTTTCACTAAACTAGGAGTTAAATTTATATCAGTTTCCTTACCACTAACGTGCGACATAATGTAGGTATCTATGATGCAAGATATACCAGATGATAATTGCTTATAACAACTGCATACAATGGCGGGGCAAAAAATATACAACATGGCTACTATTGAATGAGTAATTTGCGCATGCACAGATCAATAATTAACGGTGGGAGTAATAAATTAAGATTTATTACATTTATGTTAGTATACAAGGAATTTGCCTTGGATTTGTTGATCGGCGTACGTGTATGACCAGATGTATGAACGTAAACGAGGCAAAAGGAGTATGTAAGGATCGTAGCAGGTGGCGTTCTGGAGTTTCTGCCTACCCCCATGGGAAGAATTTTGGCCAACAAGCATACACACATATGAACTCACGCCGAGTTCATGTGTGTGTTTGTTGGCCATTTTCTATTTTGTTAAGTACTAAGTAGGTACGAAGTCGGTGGCCAAAAACGAAAATAGAAAACCAAAGACACCGACTTGCGAAATTAAAGTTATTTTTCACGTTTGTTTGTGTTTTTTTTGTAAGTCGGTTGTTATTTTTGTGTTTTAATTTGTTTGTTTTAATTTAGTTTAATTGATTTATTAAGTTCTATTCAGTGCAACTTTATAGTATAGTCTTTTATTTCTATTTTTTATTTATTTTTATTAAAACAACGTTTTGTGTGCATGCAGAGTTCACGTACAAGTGATTGTTAAACTTTAAGGCTCCTACAAACAGGCGCGACACGCGACGCGAATCGCGTGCGACACAAAGGCACAGCTCGTCGCGTAACGAGCAGTGCCTTGAGTCGCGTGTCGCGCCTGTTTGTAGGAGCCTTTATTCTGAATTAATGCTGCTGTTTCATTTGCTTATTATACCACTGTACAATTGTTGGTGAACCAAATAAATAAATTATGTGTTGCGTTGTGTTGTGTTGTGTGTGTGTTGTTGTTGTGTGTTGTGTTGTTTTGTTTTTCTCTGCGTCATATTTACTGCAAATAAACGTATTTTCCTTCTTTCTTTTCTTAAAATCGCTCTGAATTTTGACAGCCGTCATTGTGGGACCGTTCACCGCTTTCGCAGAAAACTAAATCTTTACTACAATAAAAACGTCTAAACTAACGCACAATTTTTCTCGCCACCCGGAAAAGAGCTTGTGACCCTGAGCAAACGATGTTCAATTCAACCTATTTTTTTTTTAACTAATGCACACAAAAACACAACAAATAAAATCATCGACCTTACCTCAGACCGGAAGTTTAATATTTAATAAACTTTGAACTGGGAAAACCATGTTTTTCTTTATCTTTTATCTTTAAAAGGTACCATTTTCGACGACACTGACTTGTCAAATACAATTTTAAAAAGGTTAGGGGATTTTTTCCAAGAAAAGGATGATTTAATTCTGTTGATTTTGTATTAAAAAATTTAACAACTTTACATTTTCTCTAAAACTGCACTCAAAACGGTGAAGGAAAACATCGTGAGGAAACTGGCATGTCCTAGAACCAAAAAATTCGAAGACATGTGACATCTACCAACCCACACTGGGCCCGCGTGGTGGATTACAGCCCACTCCCTCTCACAGAGAGGAGGCATGTGTCCCAGCAGTGGGAACGTTATCTAACGCCTTGACAATTCAAAAGTGCCTGCAATTGGTTTATCCTACTTCCTACTAATAATAATATAATATATATATATATATATATAATATTATAAATGTGAAAGTGTGGATGTTTGGATGTTTGTTACTCAATCACGCAAAAACGGCTGAACGGATTTAGATGAAATTTGGCACATAGGTAGACCATGACTTGGATTAAAACAGGATACTTAGGTACTATTCCGATATTTCATCGGGATCGAAATTTATGCGGTTGAAACCGCGGGGCGCAGCTAGTTTGAAATAAATGCTTTGAGTTTGAGTTTGACGCTAATTGTGTAGGAGTATATGTAAAGATGTTCACCCATCTACGGACCAACCGCGGTAAGCGTAGCTTAACCTGAACGATGGACCAGTGTGGCCGTTATTGCTTAGTTACAAGCCTTACTAAGAGTTTCAAAATATTCCTGTTTACCTCTCCACGTGGTTATAACAGGTTTCAGTTCAGCAGTCGGGTTCGAACTCGCGACCTTTAAGTAATTGTTAAGCAATCAATTACTTAATACAACAGACTTAATGGCCTCAATTGCTTGGAAACAGGTTTTGGATTTTAAGTTTAAGTCTGGCTATAGTCTGGGTTAACAGTGTGACTTCTTCAATTCTAATTAAGTTTTATAGACACGCTTAAAAGTGGGCATTAATAAATTTGGCACCGTCGCAAATAGCTGTCAAATTTTTACCTGTTTTTATTAAGGTGAATGAATTCTCAGCTGTAGTCCGCCAAATTCAAATTTTCTTTGGTTTTTTGCAAATTGCAGCTCTGTTTTACGTCGTATGTTGATTTAAATGCGATTCGCGACTGTAGGAATGATATATTCCTTGAATAATAATCATTAATTTTACATCAATCGTCAAACTTTGGAAATTTGTTCCACCTAAGAAATTTTCAGAATATTCCATATGAAAATTCTTATGTGGAACAAATTTCCAAAGTTTCCCAAACCGCATCCAAATCGGTTCACCCGTTTAAGAGCTACGGTGCCACAGACAGACACACACTTAGCGATCAAACTTTTAACACCGCTCTTTTTGCGTCGGGGGTTAAAAAACGTTTTGGTAATCTAAATAGTTACCTTGAAGGGCGAACAAGTAACAAGCGACAAGGCAGGAAGATATTGAAAGCAATATTTCATATTTCAATGCAGTAATATTAAAAAATGAATCAAAACATTTAAGTATTTGACAGCTATTTGACAGCTATTTGCCACGTTGCCAACTTTCAAGAGAAACATCAGAAAACCAGGAGTTAACAATCTGGAATCGTCAACACGAATTGAGCAGCGTGGTGATCAATATTCGTTCTGTCTTTGTATGAGAAGAGGCATTTGCCTTGCAGTGGAGCAGCTATAGACTGATAATATTTCTTGCTTAATTTAAGAATGATTAATGAGTGAAGAATGCCATAAATTATGTAATAACGCCTTGAACGGAGACGTTCGAACTAATAAGTTTTGTAATATTTTACTTCATATAACATGTCTGTGCATAACTTTATATTAGTTGTGAAATAAACACGACTGCCCGTTGGTCTAGACGTCGCTAGGGCTACCGCTGAGCAGGTCCTGGGTTCGATTCCCAGGTCGCAAAAAGTGTTACTGGATTTTTCCATGAATAATTTGTCAGTAGCAGCCCGGAGTCTGAATTTGTGCTCAGTTGATGGCAATAAGCTCACCCCCTATTACATGGGACTTAAACATAACTGGCGAAATGTGGGTGTTACTATAGTTACACCTCTGCCTAGCAACGGGTCCTGGTTGCCAGGATCGGGCGAGACCTGTCTCTGCCGGCAGTAGTGAAGGCTATGCTGGCTGAGACAGAGAATTGGACGGATGCAGCCTCCTTCTGTGAGACCGTGATGGTCAAGAAGGAGGCCGCCGAGCGGGATCGAGAGAGGGCTGATCCTGCTCGTAGAAGGAGGCGTCGGGAGGCAACGGCCTTGGCGTCTAATACGTCGAAACCCGCTTACCAATTAAGGAAGGTGGATCTTTGGGGTCGCAGGCGCACAGAGTGGGGACTCTGTCCGCCCACCGAGTGACCCCAGCGAAGACGGCGGTACAGTGGTCCCGTGCTGCCTCGCATAGCGAGGCTCAGGGGAGGCCCCTTTACAGTTTCCCCAGGGATGTGCTTTACAGGCGTTGCACAGGGGGGGGTTCTAAAATTGGTCTTTTAAGAGGAACTGAGACCCCTCTATGTGCTGACGGTCATCACCGGGGTGGTTTTAGTCAGGTAAAAATCCAACACTCCCCGACCTCCCTCCCCAGAGGTCGGGTGACTTTTGAAGGTTTCCCACCGAAACCAAAAAGAAAGTTAATTTCTGCCTAATCCTTTGGGGAGTACCAGCGTGATGTAATGTTTATGTAAATAACTTTACTTCGAGACCGCTCCGAGCCTCGGATAGCAAAAAAGCAGACGGCTCAACTGATGGTAAGTCATTGTCTCCAGCTATTGACATCAACAATACCAGAAGAATGGCAGTGCTTTGCCATCCGGGAAATAAAGCTGAAATGTCTTATGCACAGCATAATGCTGAGTGGAAGCCTTCTTGTCACAGTCATGATGTGCAGCTGTCGACTATTTCTGTTTTGTGTTCGTGATCATAGATCTATTTTGTTTAATTAATTATCTTTTTTGTATGAACGTGTTTCTGTAACAAATAAACCTATTTTTCTTTCTTTCTTTCTGTGCCTGTGATTACACCGGCTCCCATCAAAATGGAACACTGAAATGCTTGCCAGCAGAAATACGTATGTACGGCCAAAAGTGATAAATAACCAGGGTCGTCGGATATAGTCCGAAACAGAACCGCATCGGAACGTCAACTTCGAGGTATTCGTCGTGCGTGTACCGAACTGCTAGCTGCTCCTCGTCATGGAAGAACACTTTTGGCCTCAGGACGTGGTGTTCCGTCGCTTCCGCGGACAAGTTCCACTGGACAGTACAAAGTCAGGCTAGTGCAAAGTGAAGCGCTACTAACATAGTCTTAAGCCTTTTTTAACCGACTTCAAAAAAGGAGGAGGTTCTCAATTCGACCGTATTTTTTTTTTGTTGTGTTTTAGCTCAGAACTTTTTTCTAGGTGAACCGATTTGGATGATTCTTTTTTTATTTGAAAGCTGGTGCTTCACATGTGGTCCCGTTTAAATTTGATCAAGTACTGACCAGTAGTTTTTGAGTTATCCCTAATAATGCGTATTTTTTCCACTTGGTTTATATTGATGATGTTTTAATAATTTCCTGTCACGGTTATTTAAATACCAAGTAGTGGTATACGAATTTGTATGGGGTAGGTACCACAACTAAAAAGTGAAAAATAAAACCATTTTTACAAAAAAACAACCGACTTCCAAAAAAAAACACAAAAAACGTAAAAAATAACTTTAATTTCGGTGGCCAAAAACGAAAATACAAAACCAAAGACACCGACTTCCGAAATTAAAGTTATTTTTCACGTCTATTAGTGTTTTTTTTTTTGAAGTCGGTTGTTTCTAATTAACACAAGTTTTGTTTATATAAAAATATGTATGTTTTTGTTAAAGTTTTTTTTAATGGGCCTGTGTCGCCTGAAATAAATGCTATTATTATTACAGTTGAAGTTGACCATTTCAGACAATAATCTACATGGTCCTCAAATTATTTGACCAAGATTATTTCCGGATTTTTATATACATACACATTGACATTGATGTATTTTATATATTCATTGACATGAATATTTACTTTGTAAAGTATTATATTATTTTAATAATGTAATTGTGAAGACTATGTGGGTCATAGTTGTTTTTTTTTTCTTCACAGTTTGATTTAATCCTGGTCTAGCAGTTTGAGTAATTTATGCGGCCTACCCAAATGTCCTTTCTTTGGTATTGTTCGTCGAATCGTTGAGCTCCTTAAGTTCTGAGTTGAGCTGCACGTATAATACTGACAAATGCGTGCACTGACTGGACAGGTCCACTTAATCTGTGTGGTGTTTCCTCAAAAGACCATTTCAGACACCAATCTACGTGGTCTTCACATCATCTGACCAAGATTATGTCTAGACTTCAAAGTGACCGTGACCTCTGAGTTTGTTTTGGCCTTTTTTCTTAGAGTAGTCAGATAGAAAACGCCGACCTCATCTAGTTTTTAACCAACTTAGAAAAGGTGGAGGTTATCAATTCGCATGTTTATATATATTTTTTTATGTATGTTCGGGCAGAACTCCGTCATATATAGACGGATTTGCTAAATTCGTTTTTTGTTTGAAAGTCCGGATTTGCGCCCTGGTGATGGCAATAGGCTCGCCCCCTATTACATGGGACTTAAACATAACTGGCGAAATGTGGATGTACTATTAGGTACACCTCTGCGTAACTCTTTGGGGAAATACAGGCGTTATGTTTAATTGTTGATTTTTAAATATAGTTTTTGCTAGACCTAATGACGTCTGAAATACACCGTTGCAACGGTGAATAATAACAACCTTCATCTTGAATCTGTGTACAGTCGACGACAAAAGAAAAAATCATTGAATATATTAATAAAAACAATAATATATATTATTTATTGTTTTTATTAAACATATTAATATAACCAAAAAAAAAAATGAAGAAGAAAATCATTGAAAAATTGTAATAAAAGAAAAACATCATTGAATATTTTGAGTACTTAAATATTATTTATGTTTTTGTTTAAGACATGGATGACGAGCGGATTTTTTTAGGGTTCCGTACTTACTCTAAGGGTGAAAACGGTTAGCCTCTTGATATCAACATTTTCCTAACCCCTCGTTGTAGTCAGCTTTCAGTCTAACCTGATGCAGCGGAATACCAGTATTTTACATAGACTGTCTATCTGACCTCCACAACCCATTTACTGGGTATGGTTGATCTTTTGATATTTTAGTAAAAAGACAAGTAATAAAAATAGTGTAAACTTTAAAAAACCAGTTGAAAGTAATAATTATCTGTTCAAAATTAATAAACTTACAAAAAAAAAGAGTATTTTATTATATTCTAAATAGAACATCTTTATAATTAATATTGCTAATGTGCGTATGTGACGTACTTTTTTATCTTATTTATGTAAATTCTCGCATTTCAACTTTTATAGCAACATGTATTTTATGATACACGTGTATCATAATTTTCTCAAATACATATTAATTAAGTGTATTCAACTTAATTAAAACGTATTTGAGAAAATTATAATACACGTGTTTAAAATAAAATAAAACATTATATTTTAAACACGTGTATTATACATTCTTTATATATTAATATACTAATAAATTAAATAATTGAGTATTTCAGACTATTAAGTCTAGGATTATTTACAGTATATTCCTTTATCACTGGTATTTACCATTTCAGACACAAATTTACATGGTTTTCACATGATCTGACCAAGATTACTGGACTCTAAAAGAGACTGTGACCTCTGAGTTTGTTTCGGCCTTTCTTCTCAGAGTAGTCAGATAGGAAACGCCGACCTCATCTAGTTTTTAAAATATGATTGACGTGTAAAAGTGTTTGTTCAAACCTACTTACAGAAATAAAATCATTTATCATTTAAGATTAACTCAATACAAAAATCTACCTACCCTATTCCCAACTATGTTGGGGTCGACTTCCAGTCTAACCGGATGCAGCTGAATACCAGTATTTTACATGGAGCGACTTCCAATCTGACCTCTACTACCCAGTTACCGGGTAACACGACATCCCTTGGTAAGAGTGGTTGTCAGAATTTTGGGATACCGTAACGACTGTCAAAGATTTATTACTAATAACAGCCAGGACCAATGGCTTAACGTGCTTTCCAAGATACGGAGGGGTCTCTATATCTAATGGATGGTCTCCCATCCACAAACCGACCGCGGCAATCATAGCTTAACCTTCGATGGACCCGTGCAGCTGGTTTAAGCTGATTTAAGATTAACTAACGATGTTAAATTATAAATAGCAGTTAAAATTATTCAAACCTTTAAGGCTTCTGCAAACAGGCACGACACACGACTCGAATCGCACGCGACACAAAAGCATCGCTCCTCGCGCAACAGACGGTGCCTTTGTGTCGCGTCGCGTGTCGCGCCTGTTTGAAGAAGCTTTAAGCCAAACATGTTTTTATCTGAGAATTCTGAAATACACATTAAGTTTTGCCACTAACTGTATCTGCAAATGGAAAAAAGAACTTTAAAACGTTTATAATGTCACATTTGCGTCATCGTAATTTGTAAAGATTTAGAAATTAATAATTAATTTAATATTGGAATTGTTTTCGTCTCTTTATTACGGACGCTTTTAACGTTCTGCATCGTTGTCACATGCATAATTTCAACATGAATGATGTAACCAATAATTTGTAACCATATTTTGATTTAAAAGAGTGTCCATGGAGTTTCTTGCCCGTTCTTATCCATAGGTACCTACTACGCTTTGGAATGGGCAACTAGCTTCATCTTTCTGATTGACCGACCGCTTGACAATTCAAAAGTGCCTGTAATTGGTTTATTTGAAATAAATGCTTTGAGTTTGGATTTGAGTTTGAGTTTAATAATAACATTGCATATAGATTATACCTGCTTATTATTTGTATGAAAAAACCGTTATTTTTTAGGTTAATTGCCTTCTTATTACAGGTCCACACCTGTGGAAACTGCCGCGAATTACGTGTTGTAGGTCTTGGGTTCCAAGTTCCAACCCGGACAGGCACTTTACTTTGTGTAAATTATTTGATCACCACTGCTCCTAAAAATGGTGACGGAAATATCAAAAAAGTCCTAGAACCAACAATTCGAAGACATGTGACATCCACCAACCCGCACTGTGTCCGCGTGGTGGGTTAGGTACGGCCCAGTCCCTCTCACAGACAGGAGACCTGTGTCCCAGCAGTGGGAACGTTGTAACCTGATCATGTGTATTGCTTTCTTTTCTCGTGTCCGCACGAACTATATGAGAACAGCTCCTGCCATGGTAACAATAGTAGCCAGTCAGCAAGGCGGTAGCGAGGCTGACTGTCCAGGGTGTGCCACGCGTGCAATTAGTATAGCCACTCATGGAGGCCATTTTATTGCACCATAATATCCTCTCGACCGAATTCGGTCATGGCGACCAATCTCAACCGTCATTAGCCAGGTACGCATAATTGACGGGGTCCGATAGGTCCGATGCCTGCCGGGGTCGTGGATTGTTCGAAAGAGTTACCGTGGCCCTGGCGCACAGGCAACTGAAGGAACACAGGTGGGTTTTAGTCAGTAAGAGTCTAACACGCCCTTCCGCTCCGCCCAGAGCGGGAGAGGTCTTTGATGATTTCCCACCCCAAAATAAAAAAAAGGTACGTAGAAGATATTATAGTGAATAAATGTGTGCGCAAGCACAGGTGCTCTGTTCCTTTACTCTTATAGTCCAATGGGACCATAATCCGATACAACCAGGGAGACATCAGGTGCAGAACCAACAGTGCCACGTGCTTTTCGAAGCACGGGGGTATCACACCACCAAACTTCAGGCTGCTACACTGAGAAATTCCTTATGGTCTGACGCCAACCGGCAGTTACCACATTATTAATGATAAAGAAGATATCATCAGAGTCAGTACACCAGGAGGGTGGGCAGCGTCCTCTTGTCTGCTAATAACAATATATTGTGATCAATAATTTCATCTGCTAAGTGTGCAAAGAAAAAACATCTTGAGATAACCTGAGGGCCTAGACAAAGTGACGTTTTTTCACCGATATTAATGATGGAAAAGTCGAAAATCTATGGGATTGACATATAAGCTACCGAAAAGCTTATGTCAATCCATGCGTAGCATGCCCACTGCTATCCGGGACGCAAAACCCGGGAGTGCTGCGACACCTACAGCTGTACGTGCCCGACCGGTACGTGTGGAGGCGGCAACGCGCGCCCCTGCTCGCTGTACCAGCAGCCAGGACCAACCTACTGGCGAGAACTCCTCTCACTAGAGCCATACGCGTGGTGAATGAGGTTCACGGGAGGGTTGATGTATTGTGGTGCAACTTGAGTGAATTCGCAAAAGTTACACTATATGTAATAAGTTATTTAGATTAAGATATTTTTTAACTAGGTACAAGGTGTAGATTTAGGATTTAGTTAGTAAGGCCACTCTGTCGCAATGGATCATAGATCTGTAATGATAGTGTAGGTAAGATTGTTATAAATAAATAAAAAATCTCTAGAACTACTCTACGAAGAGAAGACAAATCACTTTCTTCACAAAAATTCATTATTTTCTTGAATTTTGACTTCGCGCCGCGCCGTAGAAATCTTTCTACAGTCTGTCATTTTGTCTTCCGTTTCTATAGTGGCCATGGTACACATCCTGTTGAAAGTCTATAGAGATAAAAGGAACAAGGTGTAAAGTTCACACATCCTCCATAGAAAAGGGAGTATCCTCCGACCAGACGGGTGTCGTGTCTGGTGGGCAACTGCCAGACGTTTTTTAATGTCGGGACGTTGTATATATTCTAATTGCGCGGTAAACTCTGGTTGCGCGATGCAGGATTTTGCGTGACGTCAGTGTGACGCGTAGCTCGCATGTGGCGATGTAGATACCGCTACAAGTCGTAGAAATACGTCATGCTTTGAAAGCGATGTCACTTGTCCAGGCCTTCTGGACTTGATAGTCATGCAGAAGATCTTCAACACGCAGAAGCAAGCGTGGTGATCAGTGCTTGTTCCTTCTGTATACGAGAAGAGGCCTTTATCCTGCAGTGGAACAGCTACAGGCTGATATTATAATTAACAGGTGAAGTCACAGGTCATGATTTTGTGTATGCAGTAGATATATTATTTCTAACTAGCTTTTGCCCATGGCTTCGCTCGCGTTAATTTAGAATTTGACAATCAATTCGGGTTGTTCGGGGAATTATAATTAGGAGGATGAAAATCCGGTCTATCGACAATCTAGACTCACAAAATATATTAGGTAATTAAATAAAAAATAAAAATAAACTCTTAACACACCATTAAAGTTTCTATAATGATATAATTTAATCATGATTCGAAAGACACGTGGCGCCATCTATTATCATAAGAACGTTATTGTTGTTTTCCCCGAGAACAGTACTTTTTTTCAAATTGAAAGGTACCCTATGTCCGTTTTTGTACACCTGACAGCGTATATGCAAAATTTCAGGATGATCGGTTCAGTGGTTTAGGCGTGAAAAGGTAAGAAACAAACTTACTTTAGCATTTATAATATTAGTTAGGAAGTTAGGATTAAGATTAGGATAAAATAAACAGACACGTGTATCTATAATAATTCTCGGCTATATGTTAACATAATAAAAAACATAATAAAAAAATAATTATCATCTAGAGTGATTTGCATAAATAAGATTTTATGTACATAATATTATTAAGTACTAGCTGCGCTCCGCGGTTTCACCCGCAGAAATCTCGATCCCATGGGAATATCGGGATAAAAAGTATCCTATGTCCTAATCCAGGTCATAGTCTACCCATGTGCCAAATTTTATCCAAATCCGTTTAGCCGTTTTAGCGTGATTGAGTATCAAACATCCAAACATCCACACTTTCACATTTATAATATTATATAATATATAATTATATAATATTATATATATTATTATTAGTAGGATTATCTTTACGTATTTCGGGTCCGTGGAATTCCGGTCTATTGGCGCGTACGAGGGGCCGAAGCCAACTCGCAGAGGCCCCTTAGACAATTTTAAATGGAATGAGACTATGATTATTTATTTATTTGTATAACAATTGCTTGCTACACTTAAAGTAAACACCAAAGCGCGCAGCAATCCAACAACAAAACATTTAAATACAAACTTAAGGTTTCGGTGTATAATTCATTAAAGGTTTTGTGTAAATTGGCTGAAATATGACGATGATTGTTGAAGATGTCGGAAAGAATCATGCCGACTACTGGGAGCTTTACTGGCGCGTACGCCGCGTAAACCAATTGCGTGAAAACGGGTACTTTTGATCCCGGTAGTACATTAACGTGGAATATTTCGACACCTGCAAGGAATAAAATTGTATCCAATATTTAGTAACTTTACAGGAGAGCGCGTCAAAGATTTAAAAAATTTAAAATTTAAAAACCTTGAAAATATGAGACCAGCTATTCCCTCCTGCGGGGTAATTACGTAACACGCTAACAGTAGGAATGGGTTTCATTTTGACAGTTCAACAACATTCATTGCGTTATTTACGTTGTTGAACAGACAAATTTTTCAAACATATGCAGCAATGGATTAGCAATAGGCTTCAAAATGATTTAGATTGTGATAGATAGTGTGTTACGTAATTAGGGTGCTGGACTCATATTTTCAAGGATGGTTAGCATTAAGACTTAACCGAAATCTGCGAGAAATTTTTAAATCTTTGACGCGCCCTCCTGTAAAGTTACTAAATATTAGATACAACGTTATTCCTTGCAGGTGTCGATTTTTCGACATCCATGCGGGCAAACCCGCGAGCAAAAGCTGGTTACTTATAAGTAGACAGAATAGCTGTCGGCGACGGCGGTTTCTAATAATTTCTATTGTTAAGATATTCTCTTTTACATAAATACTCGTGGCATTCCGCCAAAGCATTTCTTTAAAGCTTTTACTGCTGCACTTAGAGACGATTTAATGATGTACTTCACTAATATTTTGTAACAATATTTATGTAATTTAAAAGAGTGTTCTTGGATATTCTTGTCCGTTCTTCTCCATAGGAACCTCTTACTACACTTTCACTTTAGAATGGGCATCATCATCTTTCTGATTGACCGACCCCTTGACAATTCAAAAGAGTCTGTAATTGGTTTGAGTTTGAATTTTTTATAAAAATCCAGGATGCACCGGCTGGCGAATGGCTTTCATTTTGACAGTTCAACAACATTCATTGCGTTACTTACGTAGTTGAGCGGACAAATTTTTCAAACATATGAAGCTGTAGCGGTATCTACACATGCGAGCTACACGTCACACTGACGTCACGCAAAATCCTGTATCACGCAAGCACAGTTTACTGCGCAACTAGCATATATACAACATCCCGACATCAACCGTTGGGCAGTTGCCCACCAGACAGAACACCCGTCTGGTCGGAGGATCCTCCCTTTTCAATAGAGTATGAGTGAGCTTTACACCCTGTTCCTCATACCTCTATAGAGCAATGGATTAGCAATATTCTTCAAAATTATTCAGATTGTGATTGATCGTGAGTTGCGCAATTAGGGTGCTGGTCCCAGGCTACCTGTATTTCAAATTTCACAACGATCGGTTGTGAAAAGGTAACAAATAGAGTTGCTTTCGTATTTATGATATTTTTAACCAACTTCAAAAAAGGAGGAGGTTCTCTATTCGACTGTATGTTTTTTTAAAATGTGTTTTAGCTCGTAACTTTTTTCTAGGTGAACCGATTTGGATCATTCTTTTTTTATTTGAAAGCTGGTGCTTCTCATGTGGTCTCATATAAATTTGATCAAGTTCTGACTAGGAGTTTTGGAGTTATCCTTAATAGTGAGTATTTTTTCCACTTTGTTTATATTTATGATGTTTTAATAATTTCCTATCACTGTTATTTACATATCAAGTAGTGGTATACGAATTTGTGTGGGGCACGTACCACAGCTAAAAAGTATAATAAAAAATTTTTTCACAAAAAAAACCACCGGCTTCCAAAAAGACACAAAAAAAATTGAAAATAACTTAAATTTCGGAAGTCGTTGGCAAAAACGGAAAATACAAAACCAAAGACACCGACTTCCGAAATTTAAGTTATTTTCACGTTTTTAGTGTTTTTTTTGGAAGTCGGCCGATATTTTTGTAAAAAACGTTTTTATTTATTAAGTTTCTATTCAAATTCGGCCGAGTCCCAGAACGCCTTACATAGTTCGTGTTAATACAATAAAAGAGTTATTTTATATAATAAACATGAAACCTATGTCTCTATGTGATTAAAAATGTCAAATAGATAAAAGATAAATTTAGCATAGCTAACAGAATTAGACACAGAAAAATGCATATTATCACGTACGTACGTAAGTCTGTAATGCGATGTATAATTTTACTGAAGTCATCACTTAATTACTTTAGCGTTAACATCATGATTTTAGAATGGGGGCTATCGTTTTTGTGCTCACCAGTTGGCGCCACTGTCGAGTAAGGTCCTGTTGCAGTACTTTTATTTGATGTTTTGGATATGTTTAAGTACCCTTATATTCATAGTATGTTTATTTTATTACATTTTAAAACATCAAATTAATATTTAGATTATAATGTTCCTAAAATTGGCAAGCATGAAGCAGACAAATCTTATTCTTCCTTCAAGGGCTACCAAATTAGATCCTAACTTTTTACTTAAATCTTAAGCCATAATTAATCAAGAATAGCACAAACATTACAGCTATTATGAATCATTCGTTAAAATCCGTTATAAAAAATCCCGCAAACAGTGAACGTTCAGTACATATTTTGACATCTAGAGACCTTATTCTACACTAGCGCCTCTAGCGGCGAACTCAAGCGCGATAGCCCTCATTACGCAAATTTTTAACATAACATCACGGGCATATTCTCAAAAGGAATAAGCATAAGAATAGAATACTCTTTATTATGTACACCATAAAAATTACAGATATAAATGTAGACATTTTACACAGGGTGACACAATGGGCGGTCTTATCGTTAAAAGCGATCTTTTACAGACAACCTTTGGATGGATTCAAGGGAGAAGGAGAGACAATAATGCAGGTAGTCAGGGGTGTACCATTTACATATACAACAAATACATACATACATAAAACATATACTTATCTACATATAATATATACAATAATAAACATGAAACAAGAGCAAGGAAACTAAATGTAATGATGATGTTTAACGAGAGAAGAAGTGTTTTTTAACCATAATTTTAAAAGTGGACAAACTTTGAGCACGCCTTATCGACTCGGGCAAGGCATTACATAACCGTACTGCTTGAACTGTAAAAGAATTGTCATAAAAACTGGTGGAATGCATCTCTAGTCTTAAGTTTTCCGAAGACCTAAGATATCTTGTGTAAGTATACACACTTTCCGCAAGTTATTTTATAATTCTTACTATGTAACAGGGAACATTAAATTACAGATATTATTAAAACCTTGAATATAAATAAAGTATAACATCCACCTAATCGTATCCAGGCAAGCACTTTACTTTGTATAATACATTTTATCACAACTGCTCTCAAAATGAACCAACATACGGAGACATGTGACATCCACCAACCCGCACTGTGCCCGCGAGGTGGACCACAACCCGCTCCCTCTCACAGAGAGGATGCCAGTGTCCCAGCAGTGGGAACCTTATAGCATAATTAGATGCATCTGCTTGTTACCTACCTGCCTGTTACCTACCTGAAGGAATTACCTACCTGCGGCAGGGAATTCCTTCTTTCCCAGCCTAAGACAGTAGGAAGTGGTAAAAAAAATCGTTTTGACAGCTGTCATTTGTGACATTTGACGTTCAAAAAGTTTTGATTTTTCAACCTATTTTGAATCATCAGCTGTCTGTCTTTTTCTCAACTATTTAAGGGTGGGCTTCCTGTCTAACCGGATGCAGTTGTTTATCAGTGAGTATTTCGCTTTTTTTCTATCTGAACTCCAAAAACCAGCTCCCTAATTACGTAACACACTATCTATCACAATCTGAATCATTTTGAAGCCTATTGCTAATCCATTGCTTTATATGTTCGAAAAATTTGTCTGCTCAACAACGTAAATAACGCAATGAATGTTGTTGAACTGTCAAAATGAAACCCATTCCTACTGTTAGTGTGTTACGTAATTACCCCGCAGTTTGTACTGGATAGCACGATAACTATATTTTAATTTAAAAGAGTGTTTATGCAATTTATAAAGGAGATTTTTTAAAGGAGTATGTAAGGATCGTAGCAGGTGGCGTTCGGTAGTTTCTGCCTACCCCCATGGGAAGAAGGCGTGAGTTTATGTATGTGTATGTTTATGCAATTGGTGCTTACTGTTTGTTTTATTTTATTTTGTTACATATAGTACCAATAATTAAACCTGACTTGGTTTCCGTACGTCCTTTTTGGGTAACCACTGAAAATCAGCGCTGTGCTGTGAGTCCCCTATAGCACAGCATCATGCTGAGTGGAAGCCTTCTTGTCACAGTCATGACGTGCAGCTGTCGACTATTTCTATTTTGTGTTCGTTATTATAGATCTATTTTGTTTGTTTATTTTTATTTTACATTGTTACCAGAACTAATTATCTTTTTTGTATACACGTGTTTCTGTGACAACTAACCCTATTTTTCTTTCTTTCTGTCTTTCAATTTCTTGCCCGTTTTCTCCACAGGTACAAAAAATATGTTTAAAACATTATTAAAATCTTTTTCTTTACTCTTTGGAATGGGCAACTAGCTTCATCTTTCTGGCAGACCGAATCCTTGTCAATTCAATTTGTTTTAATTTAAATAAATACTTTGAGTTTGACACCCCGTGGTAAGTAAGAATAATTCTATCTATATGTAAATAAAAATCAAATAAAATTGCCAAAAATGTTTGTCCGCGCATCACTTCAAAGCGGCGCCGGCGGCACCTATTTATCTAATTCCTTTTTTGTTATATTTGTAATTGTCAGTACAAGGTTTGTATAAAAGAAAATATTTGGAAAATGCACAGGGAATATCGAAAATTTAGATGCTATTTTTGTATGAAATTCACCATTCACATATCCTTTATCATCTTTTACGTTCATTCATAAATTTAGTAACTTAGAAATAATGGTTCTATTACAGAGAAGCAACCAGCATTAATCACGACGCTTGCGCACTGCGTGTGATCCGATTTCAGACTACCTACTTACTTATTAATTAGTAAAAAAAAACTGAATTAATTAATCATCATTAACAAATCTATTGCCCGTAGATATCTCAATTTATTTTAGGTCAAGCGCCACATATTTTTTCTTCGATCTCCGTACAAGAAACGTGTTTTTTTTCGACGTTTTTTTGACTTGTCGGTATTTTTATAAAACTTTTTATCTGTGTACGTTGTAATGTTTTGTTTGTGCCATTAAATATAAATCTCCTTTGTTAACAGTTACTGGGTTGTGGAGGTCAGTTATGTAGTCGATCCATGTAAAATACTGGTATTCAGCTGCATCCGGTTAGACCGGAAGCTGACCCCAATGTAGTTGGGATAATCCAGAGAGAATAATATGTTACTCACAAATAGCAATTTTTTTATTTAATTTTAATTATTTCTGTATCTGTCCGTGACATCACAGCAGCGGGTCCTATCAGAATACCGACGCTTCGACACTTATTTTTAAATGTCGCAGCATCTTGCTGAGATAGGGGCCTTTTGGCCACGTACAGGACTTTCTGTTGTTTATTTTAATTTTACTTTTATTAATTTTTTTGTTTTTATGACTGTGTTTACTGTTTACTTTGTGACAATCGTAGCGAGGCCCAATAAATACATTTTCTTTCCTTTTCTTTCTTTTCTTTTAAAGATTATTAGGTACCAATTGGACGTTTTAATATATTCATCACCCACCCACACACACATCCTCTCCTTCTCCCTTGAATCCATCCAAACGTTGTCTGTAAAAGATCGCTTTTAGCGATAAGACCGCCCATTGTGTCACCCTGTGTAAAATGTCTACATTTATATCTGTAATTTTTATGGTGTACATAATAAAGAGTATTATATTCTGCCCTGATCCCAATTTATTACTGTTCTGTGAAGCATGTATTCTTATTCCACACTTCTCTATCAGTCGTCATCTTGGTAGTCCCCCCCTTTCTACCCATATCATCTTTCACACAGTCCATCCATCGTGTCTATGGTCTACCCCTATTCTTAAGTCATCCACATTCATACTCAAAACTCGTCGTCAGCTCAGAATTATTACGAAACTAGCTTTTGCCCGCGGCTTCGCTCGCGTTAATTGAGACTTTGACTATCAATTCGGGTTATAATTCAATGATGATTCGAAAGACACGTGGCGCCATCTATTATCATAAGGACGTTATTGTTGTTTTCCTCGGGAACAGTACTTTTTTGCGGGATGAAAGGTACCCTATGTCCGTTTCTGTACCCCTGACAACGTATATGCAAAATTTCAGGATGATCGGTTCAGTGGTTTAGACGTGAAAAGGTAACAAACAAACAAACAAACTTACTTTCGCATTTATAATATTAGTTAGGATTAGGATATTAGTTAGGATAGACGAAAATAATTTGATTTCTAAAGTTAGTCAAAGTAGTAGTACCTCGTAGTTAGTTTAGTAGTCATCCAAATCATAAATTAAAATATAATAGGGTTGGAGTGTAGCTTTAAGGGCCCTATGGAGCGACGACTTAGAATTGTTTTCGTATTTTTTTTTCGGAAATATTTCCATTTTCTTAGTGTTTTTAATGTGTATAAAAGTTACAAGTTTATCAGAATTCAGTCTTTGGTTTTTTTGTAGTATCAAGTTAACATTGTTTTAAGAAACCATTTAGTTTTTGAGAAGCACGGTCTTATGACGGCGACGGACTGTTTCCGAGAAATAGGCCTTCGTATATTTTTTTTACTTGTTGAGGAAAAATGACAATTTTTTAAACAATAAAATGTTGTTTTCGCAAATCGTTAGTTTCTCGATCTTATCATAAAGAACACTTAAATATAAGGCTAACTAAAGGCATCTTGGTTTTTTTTTGTCTACGACAAGGCGTTTGTCGTAAAAATTATGGCGTAAGGATCCTTTTAGACGTAAGGATGCAAGAGCGAGCGAAGCGAGCTTGGGTCTTGGGGCACCCCGACTCGGACAGGATAGTTTCGAAAGGACTGCCGGGGTCTACTGAGCGAGCAAAGCGAGCGAACAAAGACCCCGCCATCCCCTTCGTGGTATTCTTTTTTTTTTAAACCATTCAGAGTTAGGAGCCCCGCTTGGCGGGGCTCCGTCGACTACGCCTACCTAAGTCGTAGGGCCATGCTTCTCAGAACCTAAATGGTTTCTATGGTCAAGGTTAACCCGATACTGCAATATAAACGGGAAATTTTCGAAAAAAAATAAACAGAAATATCGAAAGTCCCATTTTTTTTTTGTTTTTTTGCTCCTCATAGTGTCCCTGAGCGTATACTGCAACTCCTAGTACTCCGCCCCTAAGATGACCCACTGACCCCTGTGTCCCAGCAGTGGGAACATCATAGGCTAATTATGGTATGCTATGCTTTTGACAAGTATTGCTGATTATTTTGAAATATTTCGGAAGACAGAAATGTATTTTTTGTATTATGTAGGTAATTCTTTTTAAACAAACATTTATGATATAAAATGCGTATCAAAAAAATCACATTTTCCTATTCGAATAATCATTTTTCTTTGTTACTACAAATGAAAATGAATTTTCCATCCACAATTATTCGAAAAAAAAAAAACATTTTTCATTACAAAAGCTCCACAGATACGGGCGCACGTTACAAGAAAATGAAAGTAAATCTCAAGTAAACGCATTATCGTTCATCTTAAAGATACTTTCATGGCACACTGCCCTAATTCCCCCCACTAAAAGTGAAAGCGAACATACCTGCAAATATAATAATATGACATAATAATGCATAACATATGTAAATGCGGTCTTAATAAACGGTTAATATTACTCCATTTTTATATTATCAGGTGGTGACCAAGTTTTGGCATAATCCAAAAAAAATCGAATAATTTTTGGCGGCATTCGAATAATAATGTATGGTGATGTTTTTATAGTATGTTTTTCGTTTTAATTGGTGTGTTAAGATATATTGTAATGATTTTTAAGATGTAAATTTTAAAACTTAAAAAAACAGTACGAAAAAATTACACATCTAAGAAAAAATAAACTAAAAACCTACCTCAAAGAAAAATCCCAGTTTAACAACAGGAGCTCCACAAAAAATCCACACAGACACTTTAAGAAAAAAAAAAAACACCACAACAAAAAACACTAAAATTGTTAACAAATTTTTTTTTTCACAAAAACTGTTACGAAACTGCACTATGTCGTATATTTTTTTTTTCTAGTTTGTTTTAATCCGCGGCGCGTGGTATCTTAACGGGCGCGATCGCCCGACTGCGGTACGTTCTCTTCAGAACGCCGAACTGCGATGCTTCAAGCAATTTTTCTGTTTTAGAACCAACAGAGAAATAAGTTGTATGTGTCATCTTTATTTACAATTTTTTTTAAATAGTATTTTAGTAATTTTATAAATAGTTAAAATTTGTGCGTTTGTATGCAAGGGGTAGTTCATCTACGGAATTACTTAACACACTAACAGTAGGAATGGGTTTTATTTTGACAGTTCAACAACATTCATTGCGTTATTTATGTTGTTAAGCAGACAATTTTTTCGAATATATGAAGCAATGGATTAGCAATAGGCTTCAAAATGATTCAGATTGTGATAGTTAATGTGTTACGTAATAAGAGTGCGGATCCGATTCCGAAAATTCTTTCACTAATGCGAAGCTACAGTATTGCTGAGTATCATAGGATATTTATTGGTGCCGATTCTCTTGTACACCGAACTAAACTAACTAAACTATCACTCAAATTCTTTACTCTTGGCTATGAGAATCTTAAAGCTAGTCTGCAAACAATTATCTCTCAATTTAAAAATAATTGTGACGCAACCAAAATTTAATTTAACAATCGCGACTCCAAGCGGTAACTTGTTTGCCCGTGATTTTTTTTAGAGCTGGTGGCGTGCATGGGGGGCAGCCTCGACGAATTATATGGAATTATTCACTTTTTGTATAAAAAATTATTACCTACGTGTAGAATTTTTAGGGGTTTAAAGGGTTTCATAAAGGGGATCGAAATTTTCATTATTTTTGCGATAAGACACACCATTTTCGACATATAAGCAAAAAAAAAAAAAAAGATACAGTACTGTTTTTGCACCTGAAGTCGAGGTGTTGTGGTGAATTTTAGTTCATGACAACTAATTTTAATTCACACCTTTTTAATCGCTATTAAAAATAGTCAGATTCAGTTATACAACCAAAATTTTTGGTGAAAAACGTCAAAATCAGAATAGCAAATTTGCCATTTTCACTAAATTACTAACTCAGTGCCCATCTTAGTGCTGTCAAACTAAAATATAGTTAAATTGTGTCACTTTAGTCTATTTCAGAATGGGAAATCGTCGTTTGACGGGAATAAACAAAATTTTAGTGATTTTTAGTATAGTTTAGAGAATTTTGTGACAAGATCATCGGCACCAAGTATTTAACATACACATAGGTAAACTTTTTTTTTGTTATTTGTATTTTGTGTTTCACGAATATTTTTTATTGCTATTGGCAATTAGAATATAATTAAATACTCTTTATTATGTACACCATAAAAATTACAGATATAAATGTAGACATTTTACACAGGGTGACACAATGGGCGGTCTTATCGCTAAAAGCGATCTTTTACAGACAACCAATTAGCCCTACCCGTGTGTTAAATGAATGTCGCCATTGTAGCGCCACGCTGTATATGTAAATAACTAAGTAATTTTATTTAAGGGTCTGAAAAATGACCCAAAATCGCTTTTTTTGCAATTCCTTGTTCTGGATGCAAAAAACATCGTATTCTATTTTGCCTTTAAAAAAAAATCAGGGACGTCAGATGTTTTTCTAACATCACCATCACCATTAGAAAAGCGTTGCTTACGTACGGTATTTTTTTTAACACGACGTGAATTATAGTCGTAATAATCGTTGAGCTCCTTAAGTTCTGAGTTGAGCTGCACGATTACTGACAAATGCGTGCACTGACTGGACAGGTCCACTCAATCTGTGTGGTTCTTTCCTCAAAAGACCATTTCAGACACCAATCTACACGGTCTTCACATGATCTGACCATGATTATGTCTGGACTTTAAAAGAGACTGTGACCTCTGAGTTTGTTTCGGCCTTTCTTCTCAGAGTAGTCAGATAGGAAACGCCGACCTCATCTAGTATAAAAAATATGATTGACGTATAAAAGTGTTTGTACAAACCTACTTACAGAAATAAAATCATTTATCATTTAGTCGTTTATCTCATGCAGTCATAAAATATGGTTAAAATAATCATATTTTACCAAAGCAATGATTTGTGTTATTTATTTATTTAGGTTAGCCAACAATTGTTTACACAATACATTTACAATAATTTCCATAATAGTATATCCATTTATAAGTGCAACAATCACTTACAGGCTAACACAACATGCACCATAAAATGGTTTTACATAATAATACAAAGACAAAAAGGATATTTACAATTAAAGTTATTCAATAATTTTGACTTGACTTAATTTTTTTTTTTTTTTTTGTTATTCCTTAGGTATGACGACATTATTAACTTCTATACAGGGTGGCAGAGACATCGATGCGCAAATTGAAACCAAGAATTCAGTACAAGATTCTGAACATCCTTGCGTTGAAATTTCCGTCGGTAATTAAAAAAATCTGCTGTTTCATAGAAAAGTGCAATACCTGCCCGGTCAAAATGTATGGCTGAGCTAATTTTAACATCACGCTGCGACCCTTAAGAGCCGGGCAAAAAAAAAAAAGTCAGAAAGAATGCAGAACGAAAGCGAAGTGATTTATTTATATATATATATATATAATCCGAGTTCTTTTAAATTAAACGCTGCTGCTGGTTGAAACCGCGGATCACAGCTAGTCCTACATACAATACGAATTAATAAGTAAAATTGAAGTGTCAGTTTGCAATGTCAAAATAACAAATTTTTACTAAATGCATGACAGTAAATACGGTACATATAACATAAATAAATAAATTAAAACACTTTTTAATATTTTTATCTGTCTGTCTGTCTGTTTGTTCCGGCTAATCTCCGAAACGGCTGGACCGATTTTGATGAAGTTTGGTATGGGGATACTTTGAACCCTGGGGAACGACATAGGCTTATTATTGACATACCACGCGGGCAAAGCCGCGGGCGGAAGCTAGTTTTTAATAAAAATCAATAGTTTTCATGGAATGAAAACAAGCTGATAACATTTTTTTTTAATACGTTCGTATTACTACCTATCCCTACCTAACCTATCACTAACCTATCACTACCTATCATTTGCTCTGGTAAAGATGACCTGATGCTGCAGCCAGGATGATCTCCGCAAGAGTGAACTCTTGAACAGTTACAGCCGATCTATTCCGCAAAAATCTCACCGTAAGAACTTGGGTGACGTGAGTTTGAAGTGAGCTGTCAATATATAGTGTGTCTGGTCACCGGTGTCCGACCCGTTTAGGCGAAGCAATATGATCAATTTTATGGACAAATCCACGATAATAAGACATTTTGTCCCTACAATTTAAACCCCTATACAAAACATACACATAAACATACAACCCCCCTATACATTTAAAAACTAAAAAAAACAAACAAATTATTTCACACTTTTTACGTTTCAAGTGTATTTTAAGTCAAAGTCAAAGTCAAAATCATTTATTTCAAATAGGCACATAAAAGGCACTTTTGAACGTCAAAATTTACAAAAAAATAGAATTGATTCTAGTTGCGCCTTCCAAAAGGTAGTTTCGTATGGAGAAGAATGGGCAAGAAACTCCACCGTTACTCTTTTAAAATATTTTACAATATTATGTAAGTTCACATTAATTATATAATCATATGTGAAGACGATGCACCTAGAATAAAATTACTATACCACAATAGGTTTTAATGGGAGTTTTTGACAAACCTTTTAGTCTCAACTTATCGCCTATTTTTGTAGCTGTCGAACGAAACCTTTTTTATGCCTGTAAAACGTCTACATCGGTAGATATTGCCAAATAAATGAACCCATCCACAATCAGTAAACAAAAAATAAAAATGGCTGCCATTTCAATACAGTAGGGGCAAAATGCCTTATTATCGTGGATTTATCGATAAAATTGATCATATTGCTTTGCCTTAACTGGTCGGACACCGGTGACCAGACACACTGTATAGTATAACTCACAAACAAACAAATTTTACCTCTTTATATTATTAGTATAGATTCATAGTAATTATTAAGTTAATAATAGTAACTTATATATTATTGTACGAGTATTATTGCGTTTTTCTATCTGGAATTTCTCAGTAGCAGCCCGGAGGGTGGATTTGTGCCCGGTTGATGGCAATAGGCTAGCCCCCTATTACAGGCAAAATGTGGGTGTACCCATAGGGTACAATTCTCGCGGGCTTGCGGACGGCGAGCAATGGGCAGCTCGCCGTCCGGTAAAGACCAGGCCCGGGTCGACGGCGCGTCGTGTTCCACGCGCGCCTCAAAGAGATGACAGCATCATTGACGGGGTCCGATAGGGCCGATGCCTGCCGGGGTCGCGGATTGTTCGAAAGAGTTACCGTGGCCCTGGCGCACAGGCAACTGAAGGAACACGGGTGGGTTTTAGTCAGTAAGAGTCTGACACGCCCTTCCGCTCCGCCCAGAGCGGGAGAGGTCATTTGATGATTTCCCACACAAAAAAAAAGGGTACAGCTCTGCCCAACCCTTCGCAGTAACAAGGCGTGATGTTATGTTATGTTATTTAACAGTAACTTGTGTCAAGTAGAGTACATTTCTTATATATTCATTTGAATTTAATGTATATTGTTTTATATTTACATATTTATTAAATTTATTGCTCTATAAACTTGTATACAAAATACACACATCCATACATTTACATAAACTCACGCCTTCTTCCCATGGCGGTAGGCAGAAACTACAGAACGCCACCTGCTACGAACCTTACATTCTCCTTCTGCCTCGTTTACGTTCATACATCTAGTCATACACGCCCGCCGGTTGCGAGTACTACGCACCTGACCTTTCTGAAGAACATCACCAATAAGGTCACTATATGTCTTCCTAGTGCGGCCCCTCCCGGCGTTTCCACTCACATCTGCCTTGTAAATACCTTTTGTTAATCGTCCTTCATTCATCCTCTCAACATGACCAAACCATCTAAGCATACTCTTTTAAATTTTTATCACTACATGTTCTTTTCAACCGCACCGTTGCCTTGTTTGTATTGTTTTCTATTTACATATTTATTAAATTTATTGCTCTATTAACTTGTATACCTACTATAATAATTAATATAAAGTACATAAGTATGCAGATAATAATACCTAAATTAGCATTATATTAAAATATCCGAATGGTATCATTAATCTCTGGATTATCACTAGAGATCGGATATTCGGATGCATATTTAGCCTAAAGTTATTTATTAGCTTTGAAAGTTTAGAAGTGGCGTCTTAATTTTTTTATTTTTTTATTCGTATGCATATTTATAAAAAAAAAATATTTAACCCCCGATGCAAATATATGTATGTAGGGTGTAAGAGGAGGAGTGGTGTGTTAGTGAAAACAAAGAAAAAAACAATAAAAATAGTATTTGTATTAAAATAAGTACTATATCCTGATTGGGTGTAAATATTACGTCGGCTACAACAACTTTAATCACTACCTTTCGATCGCTATAAGTCCGGTTTGATCACTGAAATCTGAAGTTAGCGGGAATTTTTCGACACAAAAGCGCATTCCATATTAGCCAACATCTTAACTTTAAGTGAATATGCTTCAGAATATCCGATCTCTAAATATCACCTGCCTAGCCTTTTCGCAATTAATTCGGGGTCAGCTTCCAGTCTAACCGGATGCAGCTGAACACCAGTATTTTACATGGAGCGACTGCCTATCTGACCTCCACAACCCAGTAGCTTAAATAAAAGGGATTGACTTATGGGCCCAAACAGTTTTGTTAGGGCCCATAAGTAGCATTAAAATCATAAAAATCATCAACACATCTCTCTAAGTTCATATTACCCTATTCAATGACTATTTATTGAAACAATGACATTTGAGGCCAATTCTAACTTAAGGAGTTGTGTTTCTGATTCTAATGATGATAATTCTGTAAAACCATATTTCTTACGATCGCGAATCATATTTTAATCAACATACAACCTGACACTCACACCACACACCTGACACTTTTTCTTTCTTTCTTTCTTTCTTTCTTTCTTTTACACTGATATGCAAATTGCAGAAAACTTAAGTAAATTTTAATTTCGCGGGTTTCCATAGCGCATCCCCCTTAATATAATTCCTCACACATTCCATCTTCGGCCACAAAAAGACTACTGATCCATAGTCTAAAAAAACAAGGTCTGGCATTCCGAGATTGACACATGCTTACGTCACTATCCAGTTGCTACTTTATTGCAACAAAACACGAATTCAGGAAACATTTTCAGTCACCATTCTGTTAAAAAATATATATAAAGAATTTAAATTGTCGTTTCGTTTTTCTAATCAAACGAAACAATTCAATTTAAACATATACCAGCGTAATTGTTAGTTAAAACCTCATTGTTTTGTCAGATTCGCACAGATAATAAAGGCTGTTGGGGAGTTATTATTACACGCTACTGGTAACACAGCGGTGATGACGTAGGCTTGTGTCACCCACGTGGCCACTGTGTCTCGGAATGGACCTGGCGAAGTATATTATTATACCATGTACTGATCAATATTTTATGAAAAACCTAACACAACACGATATTTATAGGAGCTATCCTAACGATTAATAATAATTATACCTTCAAGGAAATATAATGTCATTGTAATGATATATTTTTAACTTGCTTTTGCCCGCGGCTTCGCTCGCGTTAATTTAGAATTTGACAATCAATTCGGGCTGTTCGGGGAATTATAGTTAGGAGGATCAAAAACCGGTCTATCGACAATCTAGACTCACAAAATGTATTAGGTACTTAAATAAAAAATAAAAATAAACTCTTAACACACTGCTAAAGTATCTATAATAATATAATTCAATCATGATTCGAAAGACACGTGGCGCCATCTATTATCATAAGAACGTTATTGTTGTTTTTCTCAGGAACAGTCCTTTTTTTGGGGATGAAAGGTACCCTATGTCCGTTTCTGTACACCTGACAACGTACCTATATGCAAAATTTCAGGATGATCGGTTCAGTGGTTTAGGCGTGAAAAGGTAACAAACAAACAAACTTACTTTCGCATTCATAATATTAGTTAGGATAAGATTATCGCGTGTTCAAGCTGAGAGGATTATTATAAATTGTTGTCTTCGTACCTATTTATATTGATTAATTAGGTATAACAGCGGATGTAGCAATGTTACTAGACGTTAATGAATGACCTTAGCTTTTATAATTATACAAGATGGAGTTGATGAAATGACTTAATGATGTGTTCAATAGATGTTTTAAGGTTGAACTAGTCGCGGGGTCGAACACACTGGTGGGTGTGGCTAAAACGCACGCTCTGTCAGCTGACATCGTGTCCGACAGAGATAGTGTCAGTAATGCAGTTAGACGCAAGTCTACACACACACAAACACCGTTATTTTAATTCATAGTAAATCGAGCGCGTAAGAAATTACGTAAAGTCCTTTGGAAAATCGACTTTTATGAAAAAACCACTGCATAAATCAATTACAAATAAAGTTTATTGAATTCTTCGATAATGTAGCTTTTTCGGTGCTGACTTTGTTTTGGAGATTTTACACTTATTTAATACTTATTAACGCCCTAAATGTTAAAATTAGCAAGAAAAACGAATCTTTGTTCGCTCACAATTTTTTAATGGCTTTTTATTTTATTTTTCTGTTTCCGCACAGACAAAATTAATAACGAAATAAAACGACATCATGTTTAACTTTGGATGTACAATGTCAAACAGTGGAGTAATACCCTACCGAAATTTGTATGAAAAAAATATCCACTAGTGCAACCTTAAGCATGCATTTTTGAGGTATAAGACTGCCTCTTTGATTGCTACAATTACCGAGGTCGGTCCGTGGATGGGTGACCATCCATTTCATATCGAGACCACTTCGGCCTCGGATGGATAGAAAAATAGAATTAATGCTCTTCATTATTAACACCATTTAAATTACAGATATAAATGTAAAAATAAGCTGATGCAAGTAGATCATGGGCAGTCGTTACGGGTAGTCAGAAGTCCGATAGTCTGACCACCAGCCTTATCAAGGGGTATCGTGTAAAGCGCGATTTATACAGAATCGGCGTACGGTGAAGACGCAGCGCAGGCGCAGAGCAGGCGTGCAACAGATTAGGCACGGACGCGATTTAAATTATATCAAAGAGAGGAAGAGACGCCGCAACTAGTCTTAGTATAGTCGTAAAGAGCTGGATATTGTTCAATTATCTTTCGTAACTCTATATTAAACTCACTATCATCACGCATTTTTCTGCACCTACTTTATAAACAAAAGTCATGCTGCTTGCACGCCTCTCCAGTCGCGACTGCTAGCGACGCGGAACAGGCGACGAAACGACATGCCTGCGCCACGCCGCTTGAGTATAATTCACATCGTGTCGCCTACCTACATTTTGTATTGAAACGTTTTGAAGTGGCAAGATGCCTGCGTCGCGCCTTCACCTTATGCCGTTTCTGTATAATTCGCGCCTTAGAAGGAGCCTTAAGAAGGAGCCTTAAGGCGCGACGCCGTTTCTGTATAATTCGCGCCTAACAGGCGCGGCACGCGACGCCAATCGCCCGCGACACAAAGCACTGCCCGACGCGCTAGTAGTAGTAGTTTCAAGCTAAGAAATGACCAGTCCCTACTGACGGCGCCCGTTCACGAACATGACGCATTGATTAACACCATTCAGTTCAACCATTTTGAAGGGAACTACATGATCCAACACACACGCCACCATCAGCGAGACATTAGAGTGGGCATGACCTACTCTCACCCGCCAGGGCACATTCAAGTCAATGAAAGACGAACCTTGTAAATGGTAGCTTTATAGTAGGTACATAGTACTCACACATGTGCTATGCAATTATACATACTAAAAGATTGAATTTATATAACGCAAGGATAGTTTTTACAATCTTCAGCAGCTCCAACAGTAGCTTATGCGCCCTTGTGGAGCAGGACCAGCGTTGAGCCAAGTATTTTTATCAGCGATGTAATCCCCCAACTTATAATATATTATGCTTGACTGCATAGTGTGCGTTTTATACAAGATTTCGTTTCATTCAGTTGCAGTATATGGGGAGGTATTTTGTTGTAACATTTTAAACAGTACCCTATGAAAGATGAGTCTTCTTTAGCCAGCCTGAAACCTGGTTGAACTAATTGGTCCCTATTTCTAGTGATATAATTGTGTCTTTCACCTCTTTTACTAAAAAGATGGAGATTTTTACTTACGTACATGATGTTTTCATAGATATATTGACAAGGTACCGTCATGATGTTATATCGTCATAATATCTTTAAACCGTTCCCTTAGAGTGTCCATGGAGTTTCTTGCCCGTTCTTCTGCATAGGTGCCTACTATGTTTTGGAATGGGCAACTAGCTTCATCTTTCTGACTGACCGACCCCTAGACAATTCAAAAGTGCCTGTAATTGGTTTATTTGAATTACATGCTTTGAGTTTGAGTTTGAGTTTCAACAAAGACACGAAATTTTATATACGCAATTAATTATGATAATCCGTTCTAAGGTCCACTATGACTTGGCTCAATGACGACCTCACTTAATACCTCCTGGTTTAATAGATACCATGACAGAATTCAGTTTAGGCACGCAATTCGGATTAGATAAATTTAAAACAGTACATATAGTAAGAGGCAAAATAAAACCAGGTGACTATCCTATTAATAATACAGACATAATCACAGCTATAGAACCAAAGGATTTATATAAATACTAGCTTTTGCCCCTGGCTTCGCTCGCGTTAATTTAGAATTTGACAATCAATTCGGGTTGTTCGGGAATTATAGTTAGGAGAATGAAAAACCGGTCTATCGACACTCTAGACTCTCAAAATGTATTAGGTATTTAAATAAAAAATAAAAATAAACTCTTAACACATTACTAAAGTTTCTATAATAATATAATTCAATCATGATTCGAAAGACACGTGGCGCCATCTGCTATCATAAGAACGTTATTGTTGTTTTCCTCGGGATCAGTACTATTTTTCGGGATGAAAGGTACCCTATATCCGTTTCTGTACACTCACTCTGTACCCTATATCGGTTCAGTGGTTTAGGCGTGAAAAGGTAACAAACAAACAAACTTAGTTTCGCATTTATAATAATAGATAGGATTTAGGATACAAACAACTCAAAGGAATAGATCATACAGCAATAAAACTCACTTTAAACACTGAACACAAAAGAAGAGTGATCGCAATATGTAAAACTCAATTCTCCGGAAAACATTGAATAAAGGCATTGGACACCTACGCGATTCCAATATTAACAAACTCGTTTGTAGTGATTAAATGGTCAAAAACTGACATCCAGCAAATAGAGAGAACAAGACGCTCCACACTCACTGTACACAATAACTAAATATGCAATAGAAAGACTGACCATCAGACGCCAATTCGGTGGAAGAGGCTTTATAGACGTCCATGATCTTTGGCAGAAACAGATAGCAAGACTAAGAACATTCTTTCATTCTGAATAACACACAAGAACCACTCGCTCCGCATACTCTCAGACAGCATGGCTATTCTGCCAGCGCTAAACAGTCACACAGTTGATTCTGGGCTAATATATGAGTGCCACCAGGGCATCAACCAGCCTCAATAACATAACCATTAAATGAATCAAAGGACACAGCGGTTCGATAGGTAATGATGCAGCTGACGAACTTGCCAGAAGGGGGTCGAGCGTGGCACCAGTGGGACCTGAACCCATCGTGCCTCTCCCCTTTGGGTACTTACGTACTCTGGTAAGGAAACGCACCAGGGACCAACATCACAAACTATGGGTGGACACAAGTGAGTGCAGGCAGGCTAGGAAAGCACTCCCTACAATTTACGGCCGCCTTGCGAAACAGGTTCTCCGACCAACTAAACAACAGTTGCGAACAGTTACAACAGCTTTAACTGGCCACGGGTCATTTAATAAACACCGCTTTGTCATAGGAGTCACAGACAGTCCGCTGTGCCAGGCCTGCATGGAGGACGACGAAACAGCAGCTCATGTGCCTCTAAACTGCCCGGTGGTCGCCACGTACAGGGCAAAGTACTTCGGTAACCCAGGTACCCTACGTGAGATTGTCAGTAACACCAAGGCGTTGCTGGCCTTCCTCAAGAAGCTGGGGTGAATCGAATAATCGATTTTCCCACCCGTACGCAAAATACGCGCATTGACGTGGAGATGCGGACATCAGCCCGTACTACCTATTACCTATCACACACAAGCAACATTCATAAAGCCGTAGTTATAAACGATATCAGCTACACCCCACTTAACCTACACGAACAGATGAACACAACGCATGGACGGCACCCCCATGATCTAGGACAATCTCAAATAGATACAATAGCGCTAATAAATGGCCTAAAATCGGTAACTTAGTTCCGGAAACCGAGGGATTTATTATTGCAATACAGGATCAGATGATAAATACGAAAAACTACAGCGAATTCATTATAAAAGACCCCACAATAACAAACGATAAATGCCGCAAATGTCACAGCCAACCAGAGACCATACAACACATAACAGCAACACTCACACAAAAAGACTACACACAGACACAATCAGGTAGCAAAAGTCATCCATCAAAAACTAGCACAAATATATACTCATACAAGATACAAACACTCCTTATTACAAGTACGTACCACAAACAGTTCTAGAAAATACCACACACAAACTCTACTACGATCGCTCCATACTAACCGACAGGACCGTTCACTATAATAGACCAGATGTAACCCTTCAAGATAGTTAATAAAGTCACATACCTCATAGATATTGCAGTCCCTAATACACATAATTTACAAAAAACAATAGCCGGTTAGAAAATCAGTAAATATGTCAAAAGTCAAAAGTTTATTTGCAAACTAAGTCTACATTTTGGTGTTATTTTATAATTTAGGTACTTACAACTTAGCGGCCTTTTCCAAGCATCGCAAATTTGAGGGTTATATAACATTAAAAATTTTAAATTAAAATAACTATACTATTGTCACGATTTTACATTAATAATTTCAATAAAATTATTGAAATGTAAAAATATATACACATTTTTACAATTAAATAATAATATAAATACATTTTTTATTAATATTAATGCTAAACAATAAACGGTTAGAAAATCAGTAAATATGCTGAACTAAAAGAAGAAGTGACCAGAATTTGGAGGCAAAAAAAATCTGCATGGTACCCATTGTTGTCTCCACTATGGGTGTTACATCCAATCACTTCCACCATAGCCTTAAACTAATAGATCTGAAAGATCTCAATTTACATAACACTCCAAAAAGCCGCAATTTTAAACACCTGCAGAATAGTTAGGGATTTCATGCAAATTGAGGAAAATGAAATTACTCCTCATACATTAATTCTACGTGATAAAAAAAAACCACACACGCTACATTGACTTGAATTGGGCCCGTTAATGTAGCTTAAACGAGCCAAAGAGCTAAAAACAAAATGTGTTTACTAAAATATTAATTATATAATAATATATCTTCTACTAGCGACCCGCCCCGGCTTCGCCCGGGTAGCAAAGCATAATATAATATAGCCTATATCACCCAGAGATAGTGTAGCTTCCCAACAGTGAAATAATTTTTGAAATCGGTTCAGTAGTTTCGGAGCCTATTCAATACAAACAAACAATCATATCTTTTCTCTTTATAATATTATTTCACTGTATTTCGTTTATTACGAAATAAATTTAGGTTATACCTTAGCCTAAGCAACACGTGGTGGTTATGCTATTAAATTGTAGCTTATATGAAACGTTTGTATTTTTAACATAGCGCCATCTATTGAATACTTACTCAATCCAGCCACCAGATATCGCCATCTGTTAGAATCGTTTGGAGCTAACAGATAATTGTGACTGTCAAATATAGACAAATAATTTGCAATAAAACTATCCTATCTTTCAATTTGGATCAAATTGCACACGGTGTGCAAATAAAATTTAAAATCGGTTCAGTAGTTTAGGAGTCCATCGCGGACAAACAACGTGACACGTAATTTTTATATATATAAAGATTTGTTTCTATCTGCAATTACTGTTTTTGACCTTAGTTGGTACTCATTGACCTGGTATGTTTAAATTCGAGTCCATTTAACATTGCACTTGTCATTTTCGTAATATTTTAATTATATATATTTTTTCTCTTTTTTTGTTTAAACTTTATTTAAATATTGACTTAGTAAACTAATTTTTTAAATTTTTGTTGACATGTGTCGTTATCCTATTTTTATTTTTGAGAAAATCAATTAATATCGTTTGATTAATATTTTATGTTATCAATTTTAGTATCAATGACATCCATGAATATTTGTACGCCTTCTGGTATAACTTTGCTCGCTTGTAATAATTTTTTTAACAACTATTTTATTGTACCTATGTTAACAAATGATTAAATGATTATGATTATTATAATGATTATCTGTAAAAGACGAGCTAATTCTAATCTTTTGGCTCGTCTCTTTACATTTTGCAGTAAACTATAGAAGAATAGAAAGAAAGAAAGAAAGAAAAATAGGTTTATTTGTCACAGAAACACGTGCATACAAAAAAGAGCTCTAGAAACAATGTAAAATAATAGAATACTACTAACTTGCAATATTGCGTATCCCCATAGCAAATAGCGTGATAATATATAGCCTACGGGCTGACCTGACTTATAGGCAATATCTATACAAAATTTTAACAAAATCTATCCGGTAGTTTTTGCGTGATGCTGAAACATACATTCAAACAAACATACAAAAATTCAAAAAAATATGGTTTCGGCATTAGAATCGGTTCTAGACTTCGAAAAATTACTTAAAAAATAAAAAACACGTGTGGCACTCGGGGACTGCCGCAGTAAAGCTATTGCATAGCATTTTTTATCAATTTATGCAATTATAATTATTTATTTATTTTTTATTTATACAGTTTTTTTTTTCTTTGATGTTAATTCAAGTACAGTCGTACCATATACATACACGTTAAGCGAACGCTCGGCCGAGTTACATGGTAGGCGGAGTGGGGGGTGTTATGTTTTATTTTCGTTACGGAATTTCTTGATTCGGTCGCCGCGCTCAAAGCCCGTGATAAAAGCTATGCAATAGCTTAAAAAAAATCAGTTTTGACATTGGTACGTTTTTATTAAATGTGTAAATATAGTGACGACTTTCAAGAAAATCAGGAAAATCTTATACAGTGGATTATTTTTTATTTAAATTACCTATTTTTTCAAAGATATTTCTTAATGCATTACCTTTGCTTTTTGCCATAGCAAGCAAGGTCAAGTTACCATAACATAGTAACGAATCTAAAGAAATAAATTAAGGTCAAACTTCTTCATTATAAAATTTTTGTGTTTTTTTTTATTATTACAAGCTTTTATTTAACTTGCCTTATTTACCTTGGAAAAAATTGACAGCTATTGAACGCGGTTGATATTTTTTTTATCACAAATCAGAATTTATTAATAGATATTAACAAAGTCATTTTTTATGCGTCAAAGTGTTTGATGCTCAGAGCATTGATATCTTACTGCTAACCAAAGGCTACCGCTACTAAGTCGGTTCCGACGCAGCACTAACAGTATCCTGAGCGTATTGTCCGAGCGGTGGGACTCGGTGGTGTTGGAGAGGTGGATGCACCTGCATGCCAGTTCGTCACCATTTATTAAGTAATTATTGTTTTATCATTATAATATATTTAATCGAATGAATTTTGACCTAATAACTGAAGTTTTAATTTTAATGTGTAATATTTAAATTTTTCATATAATGTGTTTTATTTTGAGTGCAACGTTTTTATATTTTTTATATTTCTATGTAGTTTGTATTTTGTTGTGATTAATATGGGAATAATTTCCTGAAATAAAATGATTATTATTTATTATTATTATTAAAGGGGCTTTTCTTTCTACAATTACCGAATCGTCGCCGTCGTAAAAATTGTTCCAATGTAAACGGTGTAAACCATAGATTTACATCGATGTACATGTGTATGTAATTATTTTCTTAATGTCCCTCGGAAATCATCACATTTCCGAATACAAACGAATGCTAATTTCCATGTCCATCAATTATTAGATTTATCGTGTATAATAATTTGAATTCAGAACTAAGTACTTTATTGTTTGTTACGTCAAAGCAAAATAACAATAAAGTACTTAGTTCTGTATTCAAATTATTATACACGATAAATCTAATAATTGATGGACATGGAAATTAGCATTCATTTGTATTCGGAAATGCGGTGATTCCCGAGGGACTTCAACAAAATAGTTGTAGGTACTGTAAACTATTTGCAAGCAAAAAAAAGTTTTTCCTATGAAAGTCAGTAACGACGACGCAACGCCTGCAACTAGGGCATCGTGCAGCGGTTGCAAGGGTTGCGCCCTGCATTCGCGGTGCCCCAGGTTCCCAGCGCGACTGCGCCGCACTCGTCAAACTGTGAGAGTCCGACTTCAGTGACTTTTATCAAGTTTAATTAATGAAAAATTGGATACGCAGTTTATTTTTGGAACAAAGTTCCTTATCGCACGGTATGGACTTGGCGGATGGGGCTAGGGGAAAAAAAGTGTAAGAATTTTCCGTCACGAGTTTCCATCATGACCGTTTCTTTATTTGTTTGTTTGGTTGAACGCGCTAATCTCAAGAACTACTGGTTGGAATTGAATAAATCGTTTTGTGTTGGATAGTTCATTTATTGAGCTTTAGGATATATAACATCACGCTACGACCAATAGGAGCGGAGTATAAATGAAAGATGTTGCATAAACGGGAAAAAAATATTCCTTTTGAGAGCTTTCGTTGCGTGCGCTGCGTAAACGGTTACGGTACGCAAAAATCATATGAGACGGAATTATTCCCCTTTAAAAGTTCTAAAAAAAGTTCGCGACAACATATGCCTATCTTTTAAGGTTGACTCAATAATAACCCCTTTTAAGGTTATCAAATTTGTTCTATGGATGTTCTAAATATACTACGAAAGGAACTTCGTTCCAACCGAGTGTTCCACGACGCTCACGTATCTTTTCTATATTTTTTATATGTTTGTTTTTAGTGCATGTGTATATAGTTTATCTTAATTTTTATCGGTAAATGTTACACAAAGTTTAATATATATGATCAGTGACGGCAGTAGCGATGCCGGAAACTGTGCCAGTCAACCTGTCACATCGTTCCGATGTCCATTTGGTGTGATGTTCGCATTGCTCACAGACACGCTTTTTTAAAGGCGAATAGGGGCTAAGGAAACACTATGGAAATATTCAAAAAATCACATAGTACCATTGTGCCCCACAGCCACATCCCCAACTCCAACACCTGCAGACCAAACCTTGTGGCAAACGCTAGCAAAATTAAAACAAATCAACCCTGGTTTTAAATAGAGTTCCCCGGGGCGAGACGCTCTGTTGCACTAAGTTTGACACGATGTCTCCGTCTTGCGACCCAGGAGAACTCACAAAGTACCTGGGAGCAATTACTCACCTTCCCTTATAGGTTTCTAAGTCCAAAAAAATTTGGCAACTAAAAAACCCTTAACGAACCAAAATAAAGACAATTTTAACAATTCGACCCTCCAAATTACCTGCCTTTAACAACCAACGACAAAAGGGTTATGTTGACATGTGGAATCCAAATTAAGTGAACGTGACATCAGGGGCGTTCAGGATATCATTCGAATATCAGGAGGAGGTGCCGACACCCTTACGTCATCCTGCAGGTGCGGCAAGCCTCAAACTGCGAAAATATTCCAATATTATACGTTCGAGCCGTTTGGGATTGAAACACTAGGGCCGTGGGGTCTGAGTGCCCACTTGGTTTTTCGAAACATCGCCAAGCTGCTGGTCGACTCGTCACGTGACCAGAGGGCTGGGCTGGCCTATTTTTTGGACAAATAATCAGCATCGCCATACAATGTGGCAATGTTGCCTTTTGAGCATTTTTCCTGTTGATAGCAATGCGGACGAATTTTTTGATGCCCCATGATTCTATTCCTTTTTTTTAATTAATATTATTGTAAGTGTATTAGCTCATAGACCGTGTATTTTTTTTATTTGCTTCCGTTTTTAATAAATTTGATAAAAAGAATTGTTGACCTTTCATACAAAATATATAAATATTGACTTTTGAGTTAGGCAAAAGTTAGTGTCAACTATCGACTGTCGACGACGTCCTCTCTGCTTTTGCATTAATAAAGACTTTTCGCGATTTTTGCTTATACTGGATTTTCCACCTTAGTTAATCCTGACAAAAAAATGTGATAAAAAGAAATTTAAGTTTTTTATTCCGTAAAATAAACAATTAGTAGTCTGTATTTAATCCGTAAACGCGTATAACACAATCGCAACGACTCCGTACATACTCAATACTAGTTCATCCAAATCACGTTGCGGTAAGGCCGCTCATGTAAAAGGCGAAAAAAAAATTTCTGGTGTGTGTACGGTATCCATATTTAGCAGAGCTCTTCTTTGAAGCATATCTCATGCATGCTCAAATGGGATTCAAGTCTGGCGATTAAGCAGGCCATGGTAGGACGTTGATATAAGCCGCGGCGAGTGTGTTTGCAAGTACTCTGGCAGTGTGTGGATGCGCATTATCATGCATAAGCATAAATGAAGTACCAAATTGGATCCGCAAAGGAATGACAACATCTTGTAGTGGTATCTACAAACGCCATATGCGAGCTACACGTCACACTGACGTCACGCAAAATCCTGCATCGCTCAAGCAGAGTTTACCGCGCAACTAGCATATATACAACGTCCTGACATCAATCGTCGGGCAGTTGCCCACCAGACACAACACCCGTCTGGTCGGAGGATCCTCCCTTTTCTATGGAGGTTTGAGTAAACTTTACACCCTGTTCCTCATACCTCTATAATCTGATACAATCGTTTTCAGCGTAAATCTGCTGTGTATTGAGATTGCCTCTGATTCAAATCAGTTCGGTTTTTCCGCCCATCCAAATACCCGCCTATATCATGATTGTTCCACCACTGTATGCATGAACTTCCTGGCATGATTTTAAACATTCTTGGCGTCTAGGGGTTCTCCAATACTTTTCTAGATTTCCGTGTACGTCTAGTATCTGGACTCATACCAAAGCGAGATTAATTAGAAAAACACACGAAACGCCATTCTTCTTCTGCCCAATCTATGTGTGCACGAGCCCATTGTAAACGCGCTCTGCAATTGCTGGGCTCAATAGGTGGTACACGTAGTGGCCTTTGGGAACGGAGATTGACTTCATGCAAGCGGTTTCTTATGGTGTAATCGCTTCCTGCCAGGGCTGCGGATTGTTCGAAAGAGTTACCGTGGCCCTGGCGCACAGGCAACTGAAGGAACACGGGTGGGTTTTAGTCAGTCGCTTATCAACTTTCCTGAAGAGCTTTGAAGGTTCGTAACCAACATCGTCGCGGTTGTAGCGGCATCTACAATCGCCACATGCGAGCTACGCGTTATACTGACGTCACGCAAAATCCTGCATCGCGCAAGAAGAGTTTACCGCGCAACTAGCATATATACAACATCCCGACATCAACCGTCGGGCAGTTGCCCACCAGACACAACACCCGTCTGGTCGGAGGGTCCTCCCTTTTCAATAGAGTATGAGTGAGCTTTACACCCTGTTCCTCATACCTCTATACTGGTGACCCCGAATATGAACGTCAGCGCAGCCTTCGTGCAACTACTTCAGCGTGACGTCATCATCATCACTTCCGCAAGCTTTAGAGCTGGCGAGTCACACAGCCAGCCAGCACCCACGGCTTCAACGGGTATCCTGACCACCAGCATGCAGCGACCGCGCATACCTGGTCATCACCCTCAGCCTCATCAGCAACCTTGGCACAGCACACTGCACTCTCGGCCGGTCCACAAGCAGAGCCTTCAAACCCTCTCCTGGTCGACGCCAGCAGTCAGCCACAACTTGGCGCTGTACCACATCCGACGCACTGGAGCATAACGCAGCGCCACCCCGACTCACTGGGGAATCTTCGCAGACAGTTCCGACTCACCGCGAACTATGCGACACCCGGTTCCGACTCACTGGAACCTCACCTGGCCCTGGCAAGCATCGCAAGATACACGACTCAGCCCACTATCGACCTCCGGTCTCCGAGGGGGGAGTGATGTAGCGGCATCTACAATCGCCACATGCGAGCTACGCGTCATACTGACGTCACGCAAAATCCTGCATCGCGCAAGCAGAGTTTACCGCGCAACTAGCATATATACAACATCCCGACATCAACCGTCGGGCAGTTGCCCACCAGACACAACACCCGTCTGGTCGGAGGATCCTCCCTTTTCAATAGAGTATGAGTGAGCTTTACACCCTGTTCCTCATACCTCTATACGGTCATTGTACGATTTCGTCGAGCAGTAGTTTGTATGTAACGATCTTGTCTGCGTGTGGTGATGTGAGCTTGTCCTCCTTGTCACTCTGCCACGCTGCCAGTGATGCGGTAACGTGTCCAAAGTCGACTTATAACACTCTGCGTAGTACCCAGAGCGATTGCCACAGCACGTTGCCGAGAACCAGCTTCCAACAATCCCAGGGCCCTGATCATTTCTTCTCTGCCTCAACTGACGTATTTTCTCCATAATAACGTCCTTTTTAATTGATTCCACTCAGAAGTATGGCAGAAATTTTATTGATTTGGCTTCAAACCCGTTGCAGGATTATGTCTGTGGATTATATAGGCATAAGGCTTGACAGAATATTTTCATCTTTTGACAGAAATTAAAAAACTATTCCCGTTTCAAATGACGAAATTTACTGAAAAAAAAAGGATCCATTAGAGTTACAAAAAATATAATTAATTAACCTGATTTTTTGTGACCAGCAAAAACGCGTCCCTTGACACTTTTGAGGAGTGTATGTATAAATAAATAATACTGACCAAAATACTGCACGGGTGATAAAACTTGTCAAAAATCTGATTTAAATATTTATGATTAAATGCTTACCTATAATTTTAATACATATAGCAATCACTTGCATCTTTCTAGTGGCTTACTTAGAAAAAATACAACCTAATTTATCTTAGGATTTAGACAGGATTAATTAATCTTTTACATAGTCTTTAAGCTTGAGGTGTCAAAGGCTAGATTGAAGGAAACGTCGGTAATGATTTATCGACATTCGAATGTTTTTTGGGTTCCGTACCGGAAGGTAGAAAATGGGTCCCTCTCGGGGTTCTGTTTTTAACTGTACCTAATAAGTAGGCCAGCTGAAAGCTCAGTCTTTTTAACTGTAACAGGTAGGCCAGTTGAAAGCTCAGTATTTTTAACAGTAACAGGTAGGCCAGTTGAAAGCTCAGTCTTTTTTACAGTAATTGATAGGCCTACAGTAATTGATAGTCCAGTTGAAAGCTCAGTGTTTTTAACTGTAACAGGTAGGCCAGTTGAAAGGTCAGTGTTTTTAACTGTAACAGGTAGGCCAGTTGAAAGGTCAGTCTTTTTAACTGTAACCGGTTTTTAACCGGTGGATAAGATTCCTTTAAGTCTAGTCGTGCAAACTGAACGTTATTTCTGGCGTAGTAATTATATTATTTACTTGTAACAAATCTACTTGTACAAACTAAATTAAGAACGCAGGGTCAACAGAATTTGCTCAATGCGGTGCAGTTTCACAAATATAATTAACAAAAAATCAAGCGCAGTTTAATAAACTAAGAACAAAATATAAATATAGAAACAGTAAAATTGTATAACGATTCTTACCAATGACAGACTATTCTTCTTTCTTCTTGCATGTACGATTATTTAGTCAACTCCTTACTTCACGTTTTTCTTCTTAACAGTCGAAAAACGTCAAGTGGGGAGGCAACCAAAGTATCCATCAGAATCCGTCGGCGATCATTCCTCCTCGGCATTTTAACTAAAAAAACTTTTTCAACACATTCGCTCAAAAATGCATTTACGAAGCCTGTATACATTGTTCGAAAGTTAAAAATTACGCACTATACCACGGAACGTGCGGTAAAATAGGTACCGCATATTCCGTTGTATAGCGCCATGTGTATCCTTTACGGTTTTTTTTTAATTTCCATAAAAACATATAAGTATTCCACTAAGGAGTTTCACGTTACGAGAATAAATAAGCTGAATAATCGAACCTCCCTAGAAGAGCTTTTGCTCAATACGTTTGTCTCACTTTAATACAAAAAATGAGACGAAAGATGTAGTTCTAATTTTTACCACGCGCACGTGGCGCCATTAGCAAATTCGCGCCATTTTCATATTAGAAACGTCAAAGATTGTTGCGACTTTACGACTGATATTAAAAAAAAAAAAATGAGTTCCAGCGAGGAATCCGATATTAATATTGTTCTGTTTTCTCGCAAATGTGTTGAAAAATGTTGTATGACACACGTGCGGAAATTGGTATTTACAAACTCGTGACTATGGTAAGCCCGCGACTTCGTCTCTGGCTTACATTCGTCTACTCGTTTGTAAAAACCAACTTACCGCAATAGTATCATAAATATATCATATCATAATATATCTATTTTAATGTACCTATCTAACTATGTCAGCACGAACGGGACAAGAATTTTTTTGGAATAAAGAACACCACAATTTTAATACGATTCTTACCAATGACAGAAACATCTTCTTGCTTCTTGCATCTATGTACGATTATTTAGTCAACTCCTTGCATTACCAGTTTTCGTTTGACACTAGTACTGGTAATGCGGGCAGGCAACCAAAGGATGCCTGATGTTCCATTGACGAAGATTCATCGTAGGTATTTTAGTTTACACAAAATATACGTATTTTATTTACGAAAGAACGCACTGAGTGGAACTACGAGTAAGCAGAGCGGTACAGTCAAATATTGTATGAAATTGTATGACATAGACTGCATTACGCGACATCGGAACAAGCTCTGCAACTCTTTTCCGCACCACCCTTGAGGTAGTAGCCGTAGCCGTGTTTTTTATATTGGCATCCCCGTTCAATAGGCCTGTTCCACTGACAGCATTTTGTTCAGTTAAAGTACGCGGCCGTATCCTAATTAATATTATAAATGCGAAAATGAGTTTTTTTGCACAATGCGAAAATTCGGCACATGGATATACCAACATCTAGGCTAGGACATAGGCCCTGACCGGGTCGCGGATTTTTCGAAAGAGTTACCGTGGCCCTGGCGCGCAGGCAACTGAAGGAACACGGGTGGGTTTTAGTCAGTAAGAGTCTGACACGCCCTTCCGCTCCGCCCAGAGCGGGAGAGGTGTTTGATGATTACCCAACCAAAAAAAGAAAAAAGGCTAGGACATAGGCAAAGTTTCATCCTAGATTACAGACGAAGTCACGGGCAACAGCTAGTACTGTTTATATGAAATAAATAGCTTCTGTCCTCGAATCCATTCACGAGACGATTCCGATGATTCCGATCCCCGAAACGATTCTTACCAGTGACTCCCAACATAATTAACTTCTTTCTTCTTGCATCTCCGATTATTTAGTAAACTTCGACTAATTTTGCCTGCTAAGAAAACCTCTGGGACTCACAGAGGTTTGGGTCTCTTCTATTCTATCCAATATTTGTTTATGAAATTGCATAGAAGACGAAGAGAGGAGAGGCGTCCAAAGGATTCTTTAAATTCTGATTCTTCAAAGAGCATTCCAAGCGTTGTGTAAATATTGTTTATATAAAAAATACTATAAGACACTTATTTGATTTTTTTGAAAATCACTACACACATTTTGAAATTGAATTCACTAGCTTCTAATATTAACATTTTGACTAAGAGTGCACTAAAAGCTTTGTAGTCTCCCGATAGTTTGTTCTGCCAATTAATATTGATGCAGTCTGTTTGATTGCATCATTTTAATTATAAATTGGGCTTAAACACACTCAGTAAACGATGTTGATGACAATATTCGCCGACTTAAATTTTTTAGTGCACGCTGGCTCTGATTAATTTACCATATGTAACTTTTCTAACGGCACAAAATACTTAAACCAAATTACAAGATTTACACAACAACAAAAAATACAACATATAAGCTTGATAATAAAAGTTAACACGGTGTTCCACTACTGCTTTCTTCTTTTTTCTCGTACGGATGATTTATTAATCAACTCCTTTTCTTGCCTTTTTGCTTTTTTTACAGCAAAGAGGCCAGAAGGGGAGGCGACTAACGGCTCCACTGGTATCCATCGATGAACAGTCCTCCTAGACATTCTGGATTACACAATGAAAAAAAAAAAACATTTTTTTAAAGTATCACTCAATACAGGATACTTGTAATTGCTCGATAGGTACAAAAAATCAATAGAATTAATTAATTTAATTGATTTTGATTGCTTTTTTAGACTGCGCGTGCACTAAAAGCTTCGTAGTCTCCTGATAGTTTGTTCTGTCAATCAGTATTGATGCAGGCTACTTTAGTACATAAGTTTAATTATAAATTGGGCTGAAATTCATTCAGTAAACGATGTCGACGATACTATTGGCCAACTTAATTTTTTAGTGCACGCTAGCTTTGATTTAATCTAACACAAGTAGGTAACTTTTCTAACATCTTACAAAATTCTTAAAACAAATTACAAGTTTTACATAACAACAAAAAAATAAAACATATTATTACAAGCTTGATAATCGAAGTTAGCACGGTGTTCCACCACTTCGATCTTCTTTTTTCTTGTACTGATGATTAATTAATCGACTCCTTTTCTTGCCTTTTTGCTGTATTTACAGCAAAGAGGCCAGAAGGGGAGGCGACCGACAGATCCACTGGTATCCATCGATGAACAGTCCTCCCACATTCTGGATTACACAATTAAAAAAAAAAATTTTTAAAGGTATCACTCAATACAGGATGCTTGTCATTGCTAGACAGGCACAAAAAATCAATAGAATTAACTAATTCCATTGATTTTTTATGCCTTTTTAGACCAAGCGTGCACTAAAATATTCGTAGTCTCCCGATAGACTGTTCTGTCAATCAGTATTGATGCGGGCTGTTTGAGTGCACAAGTTTAATTATAAATTGGGCTAAAATACACTCAGTAAACGATGTTGATGATACTATTAGCCAACTTAAATTTACAAGTGCACGCTGACTCTGATTAAGTCTACCACAGGTAGGTAACTTTTCTAACACCTTACAAAATTCTTAAAACAAATTACAAGTTTTACACACCAACAAAAAAAATACAACATCTAAGCTTGATAATAAAAGTTAACACGGTGTTCCGCTACTTCTTTCTTCTTTTTTCTCGTACGGATGATTTATTAATCAACTCCTTTTCTTGCCTTTTTGCTTTTTTTACAGCAAAGAGGCCAGAAGGGGAGGCGACCAACGGCTCCACTGGTATCCATCGATGAACAGTCCTCCTAGACATTCTGGATTACACAATGAAAAAAAATAACATTTTTTTAATGTATCACTCAATACAGGATATGCTTGTAATTGCTCGACAGGCACAAAAGATCAATAGAATTAACTAATTCCGTTGAGTTTTTATGCCTTTTTAGACTGAGCGTGCACTAAAAGCTTTGTAGTGTCCCGATAGTTTGTTTTGTCAATCAGTATTGATGCAGTCTGTTTGATTGCATCATTTTAATTATAAATTGGGCTTAAACACACTCAGTAAACGATGTTGATGACGATATTCGCCGACTTAAATTTTTTTAGTGCACGCTGGCTCTGATTAATTTACCCTATGTAACTTTTCTAACGGCACAAAATACTTAAAACAAATTACAAGATTTACACAACAACAAAAAATACAACATGTAAGCTTGATAATAAAAGTTAACACGGTGTTCCGCTACTTCTTTCTTCTTTTTTCTCGTACGGATGATTTATTAATCAACTCCTTTTCTTGCCTTTTTGCTTTTTTTACAGCAAAGAGGCCAGAAGGGGAGGCGACCAACGGCTCCACTGGTATCCATCGATGAACAGTCCTCCTAGACATTCTGGATTACACAATGAAAAAAAATAACATTTTTTTAATGTATCACTCAATACAGGATGCTTGTAATTGCTCGACAGGTACAAAAAATCAATAGAATTAATTAATTTAATTGATTTTGATTGCTTTTTTAGACCGCGCGTGCACTAAAAGCTTCGTAGTCTCCTGATAGTTTGTTCCGTCAATCAGTATTGATGCAGGCTACTTTAGTACATAAGTTTAATTATAAATTGGGCTGAAATTCATTCAGTAAACGATGTCGACGATACTATTGGCCAACTTAATTTTTTAGTGCACGCTAGCTTTGATTTAATCTAACACAAGTAGGTAACTTTTCTAACATCTTACAAAATTCTTAAAACAAATTACAAGTTTTACATAACAACAAAAAAATAAAACATATTATTACAAGCTTGATAATCGAAGTTAGCACGGTGTTCCACCACTTCGATCTTCTTTTTTCTTGTACTGATGATTAATTAATCGACTCCTTTTCTTGCCTTTTTGCTGTATTTACAGCAAAGAGGCCAGAAGGGGAGGCGACCGACAGATCCACTGGTATCCATCGATGAACAGTCCTCCCACATTCTGGATTACACAATTAAAAAAAAAAATTTTTAATGGTATCACTCAATACAGGATGCTTGTCATTGCTAGACAGGCACAAAAAATCAATAGAATTAACTAATTCCATTGATTTTTTATGCCTTTTTAGACCAAGCGTGCACTAAAATATTCGTAGTCTCCCGATAGACTGTTCTGTCAATCAGTATTGATGCGGGCTGTTTGAGTGCACAAGTTTAATTATAAATTGGGCTAAAATACACTCAGTAAACGATGTTGATGATACTATTAGCCAACTTAAATTTACAAGTGCACGCTGACTCTGATTAAGTCTACCACAGGTAGGTAACTTTTCTAACACCTTACAAAATTCTTAAAACAAATTACAAGTTTTACACACCAACAAAAAAATACAACATCTAAGCTTGATAATAAAAGTTAACACGGTGTTCCGCTACTTCTTTCTTCTTTTTTCTCGTACGGATGATTTATTAATCAACTCCTTTTCTTGCCTTTTTGCTTTTTTTACAGCAAAGAGGCCAGAAGGGGAGGCGACCAACGGCTCCACTGGTATCCATCGATGAACAGTCCTCCTAGACATTCTGGATTACACAATGAAAAAAAATAACATTTTTTTAATGTATCACTCAATACAGGATATGCTTGTAATTGCTCGACAGGCACAAAAGATCAATAGAATTAACTAATTCCGTTGAGTTTTTATGCCTTTTTAGACTGAGCGTGCACTAAAAGCTTTGTAGTGTCCCGATAGTTTGTTTTGTCAATCAGTATTGATGCAGTCTGTTTGATTGCATCATTTTAATTATAAATTGGGCTTAAACACACTCAGTAAACGATGTTGATGACGATATTCGCCGACTTAAATTTTTTAGTGCACGCTGGCTCTGATTAATTTACCCTATGTAACTTTTCTAACGGCACAAAATACTTAAAACAAATTACAAGATTTACACAACAACAAAAAATACAACATGTAAGCTTGATAATAAAAGTTAACACGGTGTTCCGCTACTTCTTTCTTCTTTTTTCTCGTACGGATGATTTATTAATCAACTCCTTTTCTTGCCTTTTTGCTTTTTTTACAGCAAAGAGGCCAGAAGGGGAGGCGACCAACGGCTCCACTGGTATCCATCGATGAACAGTCCTCCTAGACATTCTGGATTACACAATGAAAAAAAATAACATTTTTTTAATGTATCACTCAATACAGGATGCTTGTAATTGCTCGACAGGTACAAAAAATCAATAGAATTAATTAATTTAATTGATTTTGATTGCTTTTTTAGACCGCGCGTGCACTAAAAGCTTCGTAGTCTCCTGATAGTTTGTTCCGTCAATCAGTATTGATGCAGGCTATTTTAGTACATAAGTTTAATTATAAATTGGGCTGAAATTCATTCAGTAAATGATGTTGATGATACTATTGGCCAACTTAATTTTTTAGTGCACGCTTGCTTTGATTAAATCTAACACAAGTAGGTAACTTGTCTAACATCTTACAAAATTCTTAAAACAAATTACAAGTTTTACATAACAACAAAAAAATACAACATATTATTACAAGCTTGATAATCAAAGTTAGCACGGTGTTCCACCACTTCGATCTTCTTTTTTCTTGTACTGATGATTCATTAATCAACTCCTTTTCTTGCCTTTTTGCTGTTTTTACAGCAAAGAGGCCAGAAGGGGACGCGACCGACAGATCCACTGGTATCCATCGATGAACAGTCCTCCTACATTCTGGAATACACAATTTTTTATTTTTTTTAAAGTTATCACTCAATACAGGATGCTTGTCATTGCTAGACAGGCACAAAAAATCAATAGAATTAACTAATTCCATTGATTTTGTATGCCTTTTTAAACCAAGCGTGCACTAAAATATTCGTAGTGTCCCGATAGTCTGTTCTGTCAATCAGTATTGATGCAGGCTGTTTGAGTGCATTAGTTTAATTATAAATTGGCCTAAAATACACTCAGTAAACGATGTTGATGACACTATTAGCCAACTTAAATTTACAAGTGCACGCTGACTCTGATTAAATCTACCACAAGTAGGTAACTTTTCTAACATCTCACAAAATTCTTAAAACAAATTACAAGTTTTACACAACAACAAAAAAATACAACACCTAAGCTTGATAATCAAAGTTAACACGGTGTTCCACCACTTCGATCTTCTCTTTTCTCGTACGGATGATTAATTAATCAACTCCTTTTCTTGCCTTTTTGCTTTTTTACAGCAAAGATGCCAGAAGGGGAGGCGACCAACGGATCCAGTGGCATCCATCGATGAAGTCCTCCTAGACATTCTGGATTACACAATGAAAAAAATTTTTTTTTAAAAGTATCACTCAATACAGGATGCTTGTAATTGCTAGACAGGCACAAAAAAACAATAGAATTAACTAATTCCGTTGATTTTTTATGCCTTTTTAGACTGAGCGTGCACTAAAAGCTTCGTAGTCTCCTGATAGTTTGTTCTATCAATCAGTATTGATGCAGGCTATTTTAGTGCATAAGTTTAATTATAAATTGGGCTTGAATCCACTCAATAAACGATGTTGATGATACTATTAGCCAACTTAATTTTTTTAGTGCACGCTGGCTGTGATTAGATCTAAAAGTAGGTAACTTTTCTAACATCTTACAACATATTTTACACAACAACAAAAAATACAACATCTAAGCTTGATAATCAAAGTTAACACGGTGTTTCACCACTTCGATCTTCGTTTTTCTCGTACGGATCATTAATTAATCAACTCCTTTTCTTGCCTTTTTGCTTTTTTACAGCAAAGAGGCCAGAAGGGGAGGCGACCAACGGCTCCACTGCTATTCATCGTTGAACATTCCTCCTAGACATGTTGGTTTACACAAAGGAAAAAAAAACTGTTTTAAAAGTATCACTTAATATAGGATGCTTTTGTTTTGCTAAAAAGGCACAACAAATCAATAGAATTAGTTTATAAATCAAGCACAACCACGCTCAGTAATCTACATGAAGGACTAAGTGCGGAAACCATAATCCTAAAGAAGAAGAAAGAAGAAACCGAGCACAAAATGTAAATAAAGAACATCCAAGTTTTAATAATCTTCTTCTTTCTTCTTGCATCTATGAATATTTAGTCAACTCCGTCAGCGACAAAGACAATCCCCTCCGCGATCTTCTAGACCAGTTGTTCTTAACCGGTGGTCTGCAGACCACTGGTTGTCCCTGGAAGCACCCGAAGTGGTCCGCGAAGCCATCAAAAAGATATTAAAATGTGACAACGAGTCGACACAATGACGCGCGGTGCGAGTGGAGAACCTAGCCCCGGGGCGAGGTGGACGCAGGGGTGTGCGTGCCACGTGCAGCGAGCGAATAGCCAGTGTCTCCTCTCACTCAGTTTGGTTAGTGATAGTCGCAACCATGGTATAATAATATACTTCGCCAGGTATAGCATTCCGGACTGTACGTCTGAACTTCGAAGTTTAAAATATCGATGTATTTAATTGAGAATGTTCATAATCGCGATGTACGGAACTTCGAAAGAATGTTCATACAAACTTCAAAGTTCAGTATGACATTCTTTCGAAGTTCCGTACATCGCGATTATGAACATTCTCAATTAAATACTCCGACGTTGAGTTCGTAGGGAACTATAAGCTCACACGGGAATTATTTGAAGACTTCTGTGAGTTTGTCATTAAAATTAGGTATGTTTCATCCGTATTTTTTCTGTCACTACATTCAATTATTATTACCATCATTATTATTTTACTTTTACAGTAGTCTACTACATAGGTTACTGAGTAGGAATTATCATTATTATTTTGTTTTCAGAAAAATGCCACCGAGACGAAAGTATGACGGCGATTATTAACGGGGCTTCAACTTGAAAGATACATTCGAGACAGGAATTAACCTTGAAGATTTTTGGAGCCAAAAGACAATTTCTTTCCCAAAGACTCGAGAAATTGCTATACATTACCTAACTTTGTTTTCATAGACATATATTCATGCGAGCAGAGTTCTCGGCGCTTCTGATAATTAAAAAAAACACCAAAATCGGTTGGATGCCAGTTCCGACTTGCTATGTGGCTTTGAGTAGCTCCGAACCAAAGATTCAGAAGTTCATAAAGAGTATACAGTCACAAAAATCGCAATAAAATAATTATACTTATCTCTGTTAATTTTTTTGTTAAAAAAAATAAAAATATTGTTGGCTTTGAACAATTTTATGCGTGTTTTATTTATCGATAGAACAACCTTTTAAAATTTATTTACATTTACTGTATTACCTTTGAATAGTTGGTGGTCCATGGAAGGACAAAAAAATTGTCAAATGGTCCCTCATTAGTCATTACTAAAAGGTTAAGAACCACTGCCCTAGACAATCCCGTGGCGGGGGCCCTTAGTAGACAATGCTTTTCACTGGGGGAGACGACCAACGGATGCATTGAAATTCAAAGATGAACTTTGCTCTTAGACATGAAGATAGTACATTATATTAAAGTAATTTCGAGGTATCTACGAGGAACAGGGTGTAAAGTTCACTCATCCTCCATAGAAACGGGAGGATCCTCCGACCAGACGGGTATCGTGTCTGGTGGGGTAGTGCCCGACGATTGATGTCGGGACGTTGCATACTATATGGTAGTTGCGCGGTAAACTCTGTTTGCGCGATGCAGGATTTTACGTGACGTCAATATGTTGCGTAGTTCGCATGTGGCGATGGAGATGCCGCCACAGTACTATTAAGAATAAAAACCACACAATTTCTTTTTTTATTTAAATCATTCCTTCTATACTATCTAGCCTGTAATGTCCACCTGGCGGGTTGAGGCTTTCCTCTCTCTCTCTCAAATAAAAACTTAGTAAAAAATAACAATAAGAGATCATTCTTCTTGCTTCTTGCATCTTTGATTATTTTGTCAACTCCTATTACAAATGGCGCTTTTAAGTTAGCTCCCTCTAGTAACAGGGATACGGGGCAATAATATACGCTTTGCTTAAACTCGATGTGCGTTGTGCTCGATTACATGTTTATTTAAAATGAGAATTGTAAAAACAAAAATCACTTTTATGTGTTACAAGTTATAACACAAGTATATGATTATATAACATAAATTAAAATACAGCCAAGTGCGAATCGGACTCGCGCACGAAGGGTTCCGTACCATTTGACTAGGTAAACAACAGTAGGTACACAAATTAGGTGCCTACCTGTTACCATTTATTGATATCGAGCAAAAATAAGCGAAAATGGCGTTTTGTCTACGGGAGCCCCCTTAAATATTTATTTTATTTTAATTTTATTATTTATTATTAAAGTAAAAATACAACTGAGCATTTTGGGAATATTTCAAGTGCCTACCTGTTGCCATTATTGATATCGAGCAAAAAAGGGCAAAAAATCGCGTTTGTTGTATGGGAGCCCCCCTTAAATATTTATCTTATTTTTAGTATTTGTTGTTATAGCGGCAACAGAAATACATAATTTGTGAAAATTTCAACTGTCTAGCTATCGCGGTTCTTGAGATATAGCCTGGTGACAGACAGACGGACGGACAGACAGCGAAGTCTTAGTAATAGGGTCCCGTTTTTACCGTTTTTTTTTTTTTTTTTTTTTTATTGTAATTCACAAAACTGATATACAATCACAAATGCAATAAAACAGTTTCAAAAACAATATTTTTGATTGACATCTACTAGATGTGAATCTTGCATGCATATTTTATGTAAAACACTTACCCTTTGGGTACGGAACCCTTAAAAGGACCTCTAAATGGAAGTCGGTACTTTCACGTGACCTCGTTATAATCTATAGAATGTATGTATCTAGTCTCTGTTATTTTCTGTGACAGGCATTCTTGATCGCGAGATGATTTATGAGTGATCATTTTGCAAAAAATTGTTCCAAAAATATATGTGACTGCAATGGAATTTGAACTTTACCTTTTATGACATTGAGTGTGTAGCCGTGTGATTAGCTTTATTTCAGTTCGAAGCTTGTCAGGGGCGGGCTGTGTCGTCAACTAGGCCTCGGCTCGTGAGAGTAACAACGTCTAGAATGAAAGAAATAAAAATTATTGTATAATGTACAGGCAGGTTAGTGCAGTAGAGTAGTGGTGGTCCAGTGTGGTATCAGCCCCGACTTGTAGGTCGTGAGTTCGAATCCAGGCAGGCGCTTTACTTTGTGTAAATAATTTCATCACCACTGCTCTCAAAACGGTGAAGGAAAACATCGTGAGGAAACCGGCATGTCCTAGAACCAAAAATTCGAAGACATGTGACATCTACCAACCCGCACTGGGCCCGCGTGGTGGATTACAGCCCACTCCCTCTCAAAAAGAGGAGGCTTGTGTCCCAGTAGTGGGAACAGTATAGGCTGATTATTATGAGTCAGGTTAGTGCACTGTTCGGGCATATTGAAATATTATGAGTTGTAGTAATTTTTTAGCACCTTCTTTTTTATATACAGGGATATTAGTAATATGTCGGAAATCCATTAAGGGGATGTAGGGGAGGTCATTGGCAACCAAATGCCCGCTTATGACCCCTGTGCAAATGTCAACGATTTTCGAGTAGGTAATTTGACATTTTATATTTTTTTGAAGGTATCTGGTAACTTATTGTATCTCGTTGGATAGCTGAGAAGTTGTACATGTTTTTGGAATGTTCTGCCGGTAAAGTACATCCGTGTTCTTTTGCAAAAATCGACCATTTTAGTCAAATGACCTGCTCAAATTTATGAAAATTGTAACGATTTGTAACTCTGATTTCAAAAATATTTAATATAATGGTCATTTTATGGTTGAGTATTATGTATTGAAGTAGAAGCAGATAATAATATATTAAAAAAAATCATGTATTGGTTTTTTTATACGTTTTCAAAGTTGTATACCGCCAAAAAATATAAAATCCTAACTTAATATTATAATAATAAAAATAATTGTGCATGTCTAATTTTATTATTTGATTGTTTCAATGTGTTTTTCTAATGTGTATGTGTAATTTTGTTAAATTTGTTCTTGATTATTTTAATGTAATGTGTTTTTATCATTTTATTTTTATAATTAATGTATGGACTATGTCTGAATTAAATGAATTATTATTATTATAAATGTCAAAGTAAGTTTGTTTGTTTGTTTGTTACCTTTTCACGCCTAAACCACTGAACCGATCATCCTAGAATTTTGCATATACGTTGTCAGGTCTACAGAAACGGCCATAGGGTACCTTTTATCCCGAAAAAAGTACTGTTCCCAAGGTAAACAACAATAACGTTCTTATGATAATAGATGGCGCCACGTGTCTTTCGAATCATAATTGAATTATATTATTATAGAAACTTAAGTGGTGTGTTAAGAGCTTTTTTATTTTTGATATAAGTACCTAAGAGTATAGATAGACCGGTTTTTCATCCCCCTAACTATTATTCCCCGGACAACCGGAATTGATTTTCAAATTCTAAATTAACACGAGCGAAGCCGCGGGCAAAAGCTAGTGTTAAATAACTCGAAAACGGTTGACATTTGCATAGGGGTCATAGGGGTCATTTGGTTGCAAATGACCTCCCCTACATCCCCTTAATGGATTGCCGACGTATTACCAATAACCCTGTATACTAATAATATTATAAATGTGAAAGTTTGTATGTCTGGATGATTTTTTACTCAATAACACAAAAACGACCGAACAAATTTCGATTAAATTTGGCACAGAGATATAAATAGTTCCAAATTTTTTTGTGATTGCAATGGAATTCGAACTTTACCTTGTATGACATAGGTTTAAAGAGAATTTAGTTCTCGTAGGAACTTAATTATCAGTTCACTTAGAACACAGACAACTTAGCCCCGTAGACACCTCATTAAGAACATTTTGTTCGAATATATTATCGCCAAAAGTCAGGGGGGGCCGAGGTGCAAAGAGAGCTGTGATTGGCTATTTCAATGTCACATGTCATACGTCAAATGACTCATAGGACGGCTTAGGGTTTGTATGAGACTCGATATTTTTATCGATAAGCAACATTTGTAAGTACTTAGATTTATTTATCTATTGAAAAAGGTACACCGATCAAATAAAATCTCACATTATAGCACAGAGATACTACGTATAGTAATTCGTTATACCTAGTATTTATATCTAGGTATACTTTATTCAGGAAATATTTTTTCAATCAAACAAAAAATAGTTTTGGAGAAGCACGTGCCACGTTTGCGCCAAATTCCATGCACTGAGTGTATTCATTATACACTCAGTAACACTCACTAATATTAAGTGCCAAAATATTTCGGGAATTAGGTAACTAAAGTCGATAATATCTGACAATATTGAAAAGTGACCCACCAACGTTGGTTCAGCAGTAATAAATAAAATTCGTCGTTTCTTTTTGAGTTCAAAGCAATCCGTAGTAAAATGACGGGAACATATAACACTGTTTGTAGTGGGACAACAATTTTCTTCTCGTTTTGTAGCGCTTATACAAATTTTCTTTAATTCTAGGCATTTTGGAAACCTTTAAAACAAAATAATGATTATTTATTTATTTTATGTTTGTGGTAACATATCGATATTCTATTTGTAGATTTGTTATCGATTCAACATCACTAGTAAACTGTTACCGATGATAGAGCGAGATAGTAATATATAAATTAAAACGTGAAAGAAAGAGATTTTTCAAAAGACATCAACGAGCGCTACTGCACCTTTGCATTTGTTTCGTATTCAAATAATGTCGTTAAATTAAATTTTGTAATTATTTTAGGCTTTTAAATAACTTATCGGTGAAATGTAATGCCGTATTTGTGTAACCTCGAAGTTTTGCTACATTTTCCGCACCATTTCACTGCACAATACGGCATTTTGAACATTCTTTTCGATTTTTAAAACCTCAGAACAATAACTAAAACACGTCAACATTCAGTAACGGACTGACTGGCGCTTCCTAGACGAGTTGGGGGCGTGGCCATCACATATGAGGCCGTAGAGCTAATGCTTGGTGAGCGCGGTTGCCCTCCTATGCGGTGTCTACGGGGCTAAGTTGTCTGTGACTTAGAATGAAATACAAAGTGCTTAGATGTAAATAATAATATCATATTTGCTTCTGAGGCGTTGGAGACATTGAGTGTGTCCAGGTGATTAGCTCCATTTCAGTTCAAAACTAGTCCGGGGCATGCTGTGACGTCAACATGACCTCGGCTGGTGACAGTAACAACGTTTAGAATGAAAGAAATAAACATTATTTTACAATGTACAGACAGGGAAATATATTGTTCGACCAATTGACACTTTACGTGTTATAGTATTTTTATTTTAGCACTGACAACGTGACAGCTGTTTTTAACCGACTTCAAAAAAAGGAGGAGGTTCTCAATTCGACTGTATGTTTTTATTAATGTGTTTTAGCTCAGAGCTTTCTTCTGGGTGAACCGATTTGGATGATTCTTTTTTTATTTGAAAGCTGGTGCTTCACATGTGGTCCCATTTAAATTTGATCAAGTTCTGACTAGGAGTTTTTGAGGTATCCTTAATACTGCGTATTTTTTCCACTTAGTTTATATTGATGATGTTTTAATAATTTCCTGTCACGGTTATTTACATATCAAGTAGTGGTATACGAATGTGTGCAGGGTAGGTACCATAGCTAAAAAATTAAAATTAAAAACTGTTTTACAAAAACAACAACCGACTTCCAAAAAAAAAACACTATAAACGTGAAAAATAACTTTAATTTCGGAAGTCGGTGGCCAAAAATGAAAATACACAACCAAAGACACCGACGTCTGAAATTAAAGTAACTTTTCACGTTTTTTTGTGTTTTTTTTTTTTTGGAAGTCGATTGTTTTTTGTAAAACGTTTTTTTTATTCCACTGTTTTTTCTTTCGTTTGCACTTAAAATTAGGGCTCAGAAAAAAATAAAAATTTACGAAACAACGTTTAAATAAAAATATCAGGAAAAAAAGAACAGAAATATACTAATCTTACTGACGCCGATGCCTGTGCCAGGACAGTCTTCTTTCTTCAGGCATAGATGATTATTTTAGTCTCCTCCTTCAAATCCATGGGAACATTCTCTGTAAGCATGGATTTGAGAGAAGCGGCTAAAAGATGCAACAGGATCCAGCAACAACAATTCCTTCTTCTAAAACGGTCTTAATATAAAAATTACAAAATTAACATAGACAATAATCCATTATGTTATAATCTTACATTCAAAGTTAAGGCAGTGTTCCTCTTCTTCTGTCTTCTGTCTTCTGGCATCGATGATTATTTAGGTCCCCCTCTTATTATACAAGCAATTTTCATCAAACCATCTACAATGATGATGGACGATGGTAGAGAGGTGTCCACAGGATTCTTCGAATTATGATTCTTCAAAGAGCATTCTAAACGTTGTTTAAGAGGCTGACAACAGCTAAAGCGCGGTCACTGTCGGACTGCGTAATAAAGGAAGGAGAAGCGCAATGACACTACGCTGGTAATTTATTGTAAAATATGAAGTAATTATCTATTTGTAAAAATCTCTTGATTGGACTAAAAAATTAAAACACTATTACGTTAATATGTTGCTTGTAGAATAATCTGACAAAAAATCAGAATTATTGCATGTACATAAGTACGACTTTTAATCTTTAAAATATTTTTTTACAACTCTATTCAAATTTAATTCTCTGACATAAATTAACAATTAAATAAACCTAACCTAACTAAAACTATTAACAAACTAAAAAATGGTGTCAAAAAATTCCTCCGCATCGCTGTCGACTGGTGACCCAAGAGACTGGCGGCATTGCCACGTTGTATGGCAATGCTTAGCCTCTGGCTTAGGAAAAAGCCAGCCCTTGGGTCACGGGAAGTGTCAAACAGGCGTTTGGAGATTTCCTTGAATAAAATATGGGCACTCGGACCCCACGGCCCGAGGGTTTCAACCCCAAACGGCTCCAAAATATAATTACCGACAAGGTTGTTATACTTACGCCGCTTGAGGTTTTCTGCAGCCGCAACAGCGGCGCCAGCACAGCACGCCGAGACAGGAAGATGGGATGGCGCAAGAGTATCGACACATGTTGCGTCCCACACTAAAGGCCTACCCACCTTCCAAGGAAATAAAGACATGCCGTCCGGTCTCTTGCCATCGTCGCGTGCCAAGCCATTAGGTACTAATACAGTTGGAACGCCGACGGTGACAAGAGCTCGTCGGATGATGTTGTAGCGGCATCTACAATCGCCACATGCGAGCTACGCGTCACACTGACGTCACGCAAAATCCTGCATCGCGCAAGCAGAGTTTACCGCGCAACTAGCATTATATACAACATCCCGACATCAAGCGTTGGGCAGTTGTCCACCAGACAAGACACCCGTCTGGTCGGAGGATCCTCCCTTTTCAATAGAGTATGAGTGAACTTTACACACTGTTCCTCATACCTCTATAATGTCATTAATGTTCGCGTGCCGCGGTACGGTTGCAAGACAGACCGTGGTGTCCGAGGCTGTTGATAACTTCTCCACGGTGACAGCGATGAGGAGAAAAAAAAGGAAAAAAAAAAAAACAAAACATTTTTTTAGAAGTACCTTCGTGTTTTTTTTTTCTATCGTATCAAATTAGTTGTAATATGTTTTCAACACACTATCTAATTAGCAAATATCCTGAAGAATATCATATATTTTTCTGATTTTGTTTACTGCAGTGGATCATATACTTTTAGGCAATATAAGTTTAGTCCCCTTAACTGATTTTTATAAAAAATTAATACCTTCTACTGTGGCAATGCCGCGATCCATTCCAGTGGTCGTGACTTTTTTTTTTTTTTTGGGTGGGAAATCATCAAATGACCTCTCCCGCTCTGGGCGGAGCGGAAGGGCGTGTCAGACTCTTACTGACTAAAACCACCCGTGTTCCTTCAATTGCCTGTGCGCCAGGGCCACGGGTTACCGTTAGGTAAGAGTTATCTTTCGAACAATCCGCGACCCCGGCAGGCATCGGTCCTATCGGACCCCGTCAATGGTGCTGACATCTCTTTGAGACGCGCGTGGAACACGACGCGCCGTCGACCCGGGCCTGGTCCTTACCGGACGGCGAGCTGCCCATTGCTCACCGTCCGCAAGCCCGCGCCTACGGTGGCCGGGGGTGGCCGGTCTTGACTAGGGATAGTACTCGTAGTAAACGAATGATTACATTACAACTATATGATATTTTACCTTTATACCCTTCGATAATGTCATTAATTTTATTAATTAATTAGTCACATTACCCACATCATCAGTAAATCATATCATACAGAAATCAAAGTATCATACTGCCGTCCACTAACTAAAAGGCCGTTAAGCCACAGTTGGTCGTTTTTCACTTTGTAATGTAGTCTTATACAACTTTCGATGCTCTATCTTTAGGTGTAAGAATCATTTTTCTAAGATTTATAGTTTTAGAGATACAATAAATACTATAAAGCAGTTAAGGTATGGTTAGTGGCCTTATAGTGCAGTATATTATGTAAAAATGAAAAAAATTGTTTAGCTAAAAGTTAGAAAATGAATTTAAATAAAATGTGATTAATACAAATGAATGAAATATATCACATATTGTGCAAAAAGACTATGCCTACGTATATAACTTGCAACCTTGTTCCTAGGTAGCATACTTTTCAAGACACATCAATTCTCACTTATTTTTGCGTTTTCTCGAAAACTACTTTTTGCACTTAGCTGCCTTTTAGTTGGTGGACGGCAGCATACCGAAAATACTCAAACTCAAACTCAAACTCAAACTCAAAGCATTTATTTCAATTAAACCATTTCCAGGCACTTTTGAATTGTCAAAGAGTCGGTCAGTTAGTCAGAAAGTTGAAGCTAGTTGCCCATTCCAAAACGTAGATCTCTATGGAGAAGAACGGGCAAGAAACTCCAAGGACACTCTTTTTAAATCAAGATATTACAAAATCCTGGGAACATTATTCGTGTTGCTTCTATATGCGAGAACAATGAAAAAAAAAATCTATAAAAAAACAATTCAAAATATAAGATTAATAATAAAAATAAGCCGTGGCAGTTAAGCGATGACCAGTCTCAACTGACGGCGCCCGTTCACGAACATGACGCGTGGATCAGCACCATCCAGCTCAACCATTTTGTAGGGAACCGAATGATCCAACACACGCGCCACCAACAGTGAGACATTTAAGTGAGCATGACATAGTCTCTACTGCCATGCTGTCAAGTCAACATAATTATATAATAAACGAATCCATTGTACTCACATTTACAAAATTGCAATATGCTTCTAAATTATACAAAACTATAGTTTGCTATGTATTTGAGCAATGAATAAAATTGTACTACATAAAAGAAAATAATCATTATCATACATCGAACGCTCCTCGTAAATTAAGTTAAACAACACAATTAACGATGTTGATGATAGTATTAGCCAACATAAGTGCCTCTGACCCTCAATTAATTAATTTTAAACACTTCACACATTCCATATCCATACTAATATTATAAATCCAAAAGTAACTCAGTCTGTATGTCTGCATCCTTTTGCCGCCTAAACCACTGAAAGGATTTCGATAAAATTTGGCAAGGAGATAGATGGCATCCTGGGAAAGGACATGGGCTACTTTTTGTCTCAAATATAATCCTAAAAGAAGGTGTTATAGGGGATAAAAAAGGAGAAACTGTATGAGAAACTTAGCATTACCAATATTATAAATTCGAAAGCAACTCTGTCTGTCTGTCTATCTATCTGTCTATCTATGTTGCGATGGGACGGGGTGGGTCGGGGGAGCAAGAAATTTCACGTCGAAGTCAAAAGTCAAAGTCAAATCATTTATTTCAAATAGGCACATAAAAGGCACTTTTGAACGTCAAAATTTACAAAAAAATTGAATTGATTCTAGTTGCCCCTTCCAAAAGGTAGTTTCGTATGGAGAAGAATGGGCAAGAAACTCCACCGTTACTCTTTTAAAATATTTTACAATATTATGTAAGTTCACATTAATTATGTAATCATATGTGAAGACGATGCACCTAGAACAGTGGTTCTTAACCTGTGGTCCGCGGACCACCGGTGGTCCCTGGAAGCACCCGAAGTGGTCCGCGAAGCTATCCAAAAGATATTAACTAGTGACAATGAGTCGACACAACGACGCGCGGTGCGAGTTGAGAACCTAGCCGAGGCGAAGTGGGCGCCAAAAAAACAAAAATACTTGTTGGCTTTGAACAATTTTATGCGTGTTTTATTTATGGATAGAACAACCCTTTCAAAAAAAAAGAACAAAAATCAAAATATTTTATTTCACATAAACCAACATGGGCACTTATGAAACATCAGAAGCTACGTGCACGGTTCCAATTGGTTGTTTCCTATGGAGAAGAGCCGGCAAGAAACTCCACGGTTACTCTTTTAGAAATAAAGGGCTTTTACAATGTTTCAAATTACAGTGTTGATAATCGGAGGACAGTGTAGGCCCTTATTCATTTACATTTACTGTAGTACCTCCAAACAGATGGGAGTCCATGGCAAGACAGAAATTTTGTCAAATGGTCCCTCATTCCTAAAAGGTTAAGAACCACTGACCTAGAATAAAATGACTATACCACAATAGGTAAAAATAATTAAATATAATGCAATGACAGGTAAATTAATTATGTGATAGATACATGGTGCTTACATATTTACAAATATTGAAAAGTAGATGATGTTTCCAAAATTTTAACAAGTAATAATTTAGTGTGTGAGTTAAAGTAGTTAAGTACATAATGTAACAATCGCGAACAGAAGCTATAGAAAATATTTCCAAGTGCTTATTTTTACATAAATATTATCTAAAATACATTAATCACATAGTAAATAACATATCTGACTATAAATAATGATTTTATACAAATTATTAAAAACAGTGAGCTAATTTTCTGCGATTTGTATCATTTCATGTCAACGTAAGACATTTTTTGCAGCCATGTCCTTTTATGGTTTTTGCAATGTATCATTTTTAACAAGGTTCGTTAACTTTGCAATACATCAGAAAAACGTGTCAATAAAATGTTAATTGCATGTTTATTTATAATGCTAATTGTAAAAACTAAGACACATAGTGACCTTATTGGTGATGTTCTTCAGAACGGTCAGTACTCGCAACCGGCGTACGTGTATGACCAGATGTATGAGCGTAAACGAGGCAAAAGAAGTATGTAAGGATCTTAGCAGGTAGCGTTCTGTAGTTTCTGCCTACCCCCATGGGAACAAGGCGTGAGTTTATGTATGTATGTGTATTATTTTTATTTGTTTTTTTTTTAAATTAATTGGCTCTTGAACTAAACCTTTACATCAATTTTAATTAGGGTTTTAAATGTATTGTTTCTGCATGTAATAATTGTATTTAATATGTACCTAATGTTCAAAACAATGTTACTAAAATTGTTAACGAATAAATAAATAAATTAAATTAAATTAATTATTGCCCATCTTCTGAATGCATCCTCAGTTTGGCGACGGTATGATATTCAATACGTTAAATTGAAGTAAGTGTGCGGCGCCTATGGTGAGTGAGTAGATGAAAACAGCAACCCGCGGGGTAATTACGTAACACACTAACAGTAGAAATGGCTTTAATTTTGACAGTTCAACAACATTCATTGCGTTATTTACGTTGTTGAGCAGATTTTTTTTCGAACATATGAAACAATGGATTAGTAATAAACTTCAAAATTATTCAGATTGTGATAGATGTGTGTTACGCAATTAGGATGCAGATCACCAATATACAAGGATTTATAAATTGATAATTCAAGTAACCCCCAAAAAAATCATCACAACATTTTGGTTTTTGTTGGAACGAAGTTCTTTAACCCAGCACGCAGTAGGAGTAAACTGGTAGACTTCGTCACGTACCGTGGCCCTGGCGCACAGGCAACTGAAGGAACACGGGTGGGTTTTAGTCAGTAAGAGTCTGACACGCCCTTCCGCTCCGCCCAGAGCGGGAGAGGTCATTTGATGATTTCCGACACAAAAAAAAAAAATAGCCCCCTCTATGCGACTTTCTGTCTCTCTCTGTCTCTTTCTAATAAATATAATAGAAAGAGACAGAGAGAGACAGAAAGTCGCATAGAGGGGGCTTTTTTTTTCTTCTTTTTGTTTTCTTCACGGGTGTCGTTTCCTTTGTTTTCGAGAGTGCTAAAGCCGATGAGGTCACAATAAAAGACCAAGATGGCGGTAGCGAAAATTTTCATATTTTTCATCATTAGCGTCGTTTCCATGGTTTCTGAGGGTGCTGATGCCCATAGTGAGGTCAAAATGAAAATCCAAGATGGCGGCTGCAGACACTTTCAAATGTTTCGTTATGGGTGTCGTTTTGACGGTTTTTGCGGGTGCTAAAGCGATAGCGAGGTCACACTTCGCAGTGCGTAATAAAATTGCAGCATCCATACCACAAGCTCCAAAAGGAAGCAATGACCGCATAATGACCTTACGCTTGCCCATTAATGATTTTATTAATTTCAAAGAGCCTCATAGCACAAAGAGATAATCGAAAAAAATCAGTTAAATCGATGGAAATATGGAGAAGCTAAACTCTTTAAAAGTTTTTGGAAGGGATTATTCCCGTCCTTGTCGCGTGGTACGAACAATGGCAGTTGTGTCGTCACTTCTGTGATAGTCTTCGTCTAGCAGCTATTTTAAAACTGCTGTAACTTGGCAATTTTTTAAGCTATTTATAATATTGTTTGCACTATTTGCAACCAAATATTTTTTAGTTTAAAATAAACAAGCGAGTTCCAAAAAAAAAAAATGACTATAAAGTGAAAAATAACTTTAATTTCAAAAGTCGGTGTCTGGTTTTGTATTTTCGTTTTTTGCCACAGAGTTCCGAAATTAAAGTAATTTTTCACTTTGTAGTGTCTTTTTGGAAGTCGGTTGTTTTTTGTTTTTTTTTTTTGTTAATAAGTTTTTATTTTAAATATTTTTGTTATGTCTATCTAACCCATAAAAAATCGTATACCACTACTTGGTATGTAAATAACAGTGAGAGGAAGTTATTATAAAATAATCAATATACACTAAATGAAAAATAAAATATTATTGAAGCTAACTGAAAAACGACCAAAACAAAGTTAATAAAATTTATATGGGCCCTGAAGCATACCATATATCCATTAAAAAAGAATATTTGTAATCGATCCACAATTGCCAGAAATGTCGCGTAACAACCATACAAAAAAAAATACAGATGAATTGAGAACTTCCTCCTTTTTGAAGTCGGTTAAAAAAGGTTGTCATCGTCCCTATTCGAAACAGTAGTCAACCCACCGAGGCCCAGACAAACTTAATTTTGCAGTTAAAAAGAATCGTTCAACAGGACGGTCGATGCTCCAATTACTCCAAAACCAATTGTTGTATGTATAACCGAAGTTATTTTTCACGTTGTAGTTTTCGAAAACGGTTGCTTTTTTTTTTAATTTTCTGACCGTTCTGTTGCAGTCATAATAATGGTCCTAAAGCTATGTATTTATGGGGAACAAAAAACTTTTTTACAAAAAACAACCGCCTTCCAAAAAAAAAAACAAATATACAATTATCGTTTTTGGCCACCGACCTCCGAAATTAAAGTTATTTTTCACGTTTTTTTGTGTTTTTTTTTTTGGGAAGTCGGTTGTTTTTTGTAAAAATGTTTTTATTTTTCACTTTTTAGTTGTGGTACCAACCCCACACAAATTCTTATGCCACTACTTGATATGTACTAAGTGGAAAAAATACGCAGTATTTAGGATAATTCAAAAAATACTGGTCAGAACTTGATCAAATTTAAATGAGACCACATATGAAGCACCGCTAGCAAATAAATAAAGAATCATCCAAATCGGTTCACCCAGAAAAAAGTTCTGAGCTAACACACATTAAAAAAAAACATACAGTTGAATTGAGAACCTCCTCCTTTTTTTTGAAGTCGGTTAAAAATGTGGCGCAATAGTTACTCAACATTTTTGTTAAGTACAGCAATAATAGTTACTAGGTATACTAATTATTTAATAACATAATATTAAACAAACAATTTATTTTAATTTATTTGGATTCTTAATATTTTAAGCAGATAATATTTTTAACAGCATGGCAGTTGAGACTATGTCATGCTCACTTAAATGTCTCACTGTTGGTGGCGCGTGTGTTGGATCATTCGGTTCCCTACAAAATGGTTGAGCTGGATGGTGCTGATCCACGCGTCATGTTCGTGAACGGGCGCCGTCAGTTGAGACTGGTCATCTCTTAACTGCCACGGCTTATTTTTATTATTAATCTTATATTTTGAATTGTTTTTTTATATATTTTTATTCATTGTTCTCGCATATAGAAGCAACACGAATAATGTACCCAGGATTTTGTAATATCTTGATTTAAAAAGAGTGTCCTTGGAGTTTCTTGCCCGTTCTTCTCCATAGAGATCTACGTTTTGGAATGGGCAACTAGCTTCAACTTTCTGACTAACTGACCGACTCTTTGACAATTCAAAAGTTTCTGTAAATGGTTTAATTGAAATAAATGCTTCGAGTTATTTATTGAGTTGAGTTATTTAACTTAGAATAATTCATAAATGATATGCGCATATAAAACATAAAATACCTTCATACCTTATATACAATTGAACCGAAGAGCAACAGTTGGTCAACATTGTTGGAAACAACTTCAAATGATATTAGCTGGAATTAATCAATCTGCCTCGCCTTTTCCGAACTATGTTAGTGTCGACTTCCAGTCTCACCAGATGCAGCTGAATACCAGTATTTTTTACATAGAGCGACTGATTATCTGACCTCCACAATCCAGTTACTGGGTAACGCGATACCCCTTGGTAAGACTGGTTGTCAGACTTTTTGGCTTCTGTCTACCCGTAACGACTGTCAAAGATCTACGAATGACAGCCGCGACCAACAGCTTAACGTGCTTTCCGAGTCCCGATACGTAATGGATGGTCACACATCCTAGAATTGACCGCGACAAGCGTTGCTTAACCTTCGATTGATCCGTAATTATTTACCCACGAGCCCCTCTAAATGTAAGTGCTAATAATAGTTAATTAATTAATATTCAAGGTAACAAAATGTTGAGCAACAGTTGCCCAATTAATCGACCCGTACGGGTGTTATCATTTCGCCACGAGCCCCATCAATTATTAATTAATATAAAATCATATTAAACTTAGATATTTATTCTTTCTTAAATATTTAACTAAAATAAGACTAAGTAAGCCACCAAAACCAAGTCGTGATTTTTATAATAAAAAAAAATAAAAAAACTGTTTTGTCTGTTTACCCTTCAATATGATCATCCTATTCCTAATGCTTTAGACCTTATCATAGGCACGTTAAGTTTTCTTATTAAATGAAAAGAAATGTAAGTGTGAAATAAATAATTTTTTCAACGTAACACAATGTTGAGCAACAGTTGCGCAACTTTGTTCATAACAACTTCAAATGTTGAGCAACTTTGTTAATAACAACTTGAAACTTCTGATGAAAAAAGCCCAATAACACTTTGCCCGACCTGGGAATCGCACCTCATGCTCAGCAGTAGCATTTGCGACCACTAGACCAACGAGCACACCTTCAGAAATAAACATCGTCAAAAATAAAATAAAAACACGTGTGGCACTCGGGGACTGCCACGGTAAAGCTATTGCATAGCATTTTTTATCAACTTATGCAATTATATTTTCATTTTTTTTTTATTCATGCAGTTTTTTTTTTCTTTGATATTAATTCAAGTACAGTCGTACCATATACATACACGTTAAGCGAACGCTCGGCCGAGCTACATGGTAGGCGGAGTAGGGGGTGTCAGGTTTTATTTTCGTTACGGAATTTCTTGATTCGGTCGCCGCGCTCAAAGCCCGCGATAAAAGCTATGCAATAGCTTAAAAATTCTTACATGTTGGCTTATTCGACTTAATTAAATAGGGATGAAATAAAACTCTATTTTTAAATTTATACCCTCCACCACCTTCTTTTTGTATTAAAATAAAAACAACAAAACTCAAAAAGAAAACAACCGCCTTTAAAAAAAAACAACAACAAAGTAAAAAAAAAAAATTATACTGCGCTTTCAAAATATTATCCAACACGATAATATGTACTCAATTAATTAAATAAAAAAATCTTAGGAATTGCCTCCCTAATAATTCTAATTTCAGTCTTCTTGGTCTTTGACTGGCATTATGCTAAAATTCAAATTCCTTTGTTGCATACAAATCGAGAAAATCTTCTCTGTCAGACGGACAAAAAAGTGTTATCTTCAACCCAAAAAACTATAAAAAGTTGTGGACAAATAAAAAGAAAACCTAATTAAGAGTATTATTAATAATCAAAATTTTTTTTTTTTTTTTAATAGCTAATCTTGGATGTTACTATGCGCCTCTGCTTAACCTTTCGGTGAATACAGGCGTGAACTAACGTTATTTTAGAATGAGCTTCGTAAACCATACTGAGTCAGACAAAAATTGGAAAAATATTCCGCAAGAAACGTCTCAAATTGTGACAAAAACCTACGACTGATAATTTGAATCATCCTTTTTTAGGAAACCCGACTAGAAATTACTAGTTACTGTTACCATCTGCGGGGTAATTGGGTAGGTAACACACTAACAGTAGGAATGGCTTTCATTTTGACAGTTCAACAACATTCATTGCGTTATTTACGTTGTTGAGCAGACAAATTTTTCGAACTTATGAAGCAATGGATTAGGAATAGGCTTCAAAATGATTCAGATTGTGATAGAAGTGTGATACGCAATTAGGGTGCTGTTAATTGTACGATCGGTGACTAACCGTGCGTTAATATAACATTATAATCATAATAAAGTAGGGCGTCGATTATCCGAACTACTTATTTGGGGGACAAGGGTGTTCGGAAAGATGTCAGCACCATTGACGGGGTTCGATAGCGCCGATGCCTGCCGGAGTCGCTGATTGTTCGAAAAAGTTACCGTGGCCCTGGCGCACAGGCAACTGAAGGAACACGGGTGGGTTTTTTAAGGGTGTTCGGAAAACCGGTATTTTCGGATGATCGAACTACATATACACATATTGATACAGCTGTAGCGGCAGCTACAAAACGCCACATGCGAGCTATACGTCACACCGACGTCACGCAAAATCCTGCATCGCGCAAGCAGAGTTTACCGCGCATCTAGCATATATACAACGTCCCGAAATCAATCGTCGGGCAGTTGTCCGTATGAGTGAACTTTACACCCTGTTCCTCATACCTCTATACAGCCATACATATTAACGTACAGGTAAATGAAAACCATATTTACTTGGAAGTGACACGAGTACAATTGGCAAGTCGACAAGTCGCAACGAGTGCGCGAGCACTGCGGCGCGGAAGGCGGAAGATAGGCACGCGCAGGTCGGGCGGGGACAGTAGTTCGGATCATGGTCTAAAAAACAATGTCTGGCATTCGGGGAGTGACACATGCTTACGTCACTATCCAGTTGCCACTTTATTGCAACAGAACACGGACTATGGAAACATTTTCAGTCACCATTCTGTTAAAAAATATATATAAAGCATTTAAATTGTCGTTTCGTTTTTCTAATCAAACGAAACAATTCATTTTACACATATACTAACGTAATTGTTATTTAAAACCTCGTTGTATCATCGGATTCGCACAGATACTAAAGGCGGTTGGGAGTTATTATTACACACTACTGGTAACACAGCGGTGATGACGTAGGCTTGTGTCACCCACGTGACCACTGTGTCTCGGAATGCTCATTGCTCGGATAAACGGTCGTTCGGTTAAGCTATGTTCGGATAATCAACGCTCCACTGTAATAAATTTATTTATTTCCGGTAAAAAAACACGTATCGCCCAAACATAAATTAATAGAAACCATCCTAACTTCTTAATTAATATTATAAATGCGAAAGTGATTTTGCTTGTTTTTACGCTTTCACGCTGAAACGGCCGAATGAATTTAAATTAAATTTGGCACACAGATAGACCATGACCTGGGTAAGCACATAGGTTACTTTTCATCCTGGATCGTAGACGAAGTCGCGGGCAACAGCTAGTCCATACTAATATAATAAATTCTAAAATGACTCTATTTGTATGTTGCCTTTTCACGCCTAAGCCACTGAACGGATTTCGATAAAATTTGGCAAGGAGATAGATGGCATCCTGGGGAAGGACTTATGCTACTTTTTGTCCTGGTAACACGTTCCTGTGGGATAGTTTCCGACAAACACGCGGGCGAAGCCGCGGGCAGAAGATAGTATGAAATAAATCAAATAAAGTCAAATCAAATAAATGGAAACGAAATAAATCAACATGTTCATCTACATTTATTAAATTATTTTATAGTGTACATAATAATCTGTCTGTCAAATAAAATCAAAATAAATCATATTTAATGTTTTGGGTTGTATCGATTTAGCAAATAAGTCTCTTTTGTAATAAATGGAAACAAATTAATCAAATTAATGTTAATATTACGATTGGTTATTGGAAGTATTCGTGGAAAACAAACAGTTGTTTTACAAACTTCGATTAGTAGCAGAAACGAGCCGTTCGACCAATGGGCAGCTCGCCGTCCGTTAAGGACCAGAATCCTAATTGCGTAACACACTATCTATCACAATCTGAATCATTTTGAAGTCTATTGCTAATCCATTGCTTCATATATTCGAAAAATTTGTCAGCTCAACAACGTAATAACGCAATGAATGTTGTTGAAATGTCAAAATGAAAGCTATTCCTACTGTTTTTGTGTTATGCAATTACCTCGCTGGTCCGGGTCGACGGCGCGTCGTGTTCCACGCGCGCCTCAAAGAGATGTCAGCATAATTGACGGGGTCCGATAGGGCCGATGCCTGCTGGGGTCGCGGATTGCTCGAAAGAGTTACCGTGGCCCTGGCGCACAGGCAACTGAAGAAACACGGGTGGGTTTTAGTCAGTAAGAGTCTGACACGCCCTTCCGCTCCGCCCAGAGCGGGAGAGGTCATTTGATGATTTCCAACACAAAAAAAAATTAAAAGGCTCGACACGACTCTAAGGGTGCGTCCAGATTATGTTGTATAACACAGAAACGTTTGTAATATAACACGTCCACGTTATTAAACATTGCTAATCTCTCTATAGTAAATAACATGAAATATAACTATGTTTTATAACATGTTCTGAAACATAGTGTAGACACACCTTTATAGAAAAAATTCTATGAAGTGGTTCTAGAAATTGATTTACTAGAGTGGCGCCGTCGCGCAGTCGCGTCGCGCCTGCGCAGCGTTTTGTGCGGCAGCCTATACTGAAAACCAAAAGGGATGGGTAAAGGGATGGGGAAAGATTTTCAAGGGCAACAATATAACGATCCGAAACGGGCAACAGATATCTTCAAATACATAACATGTCCTAAAATTACGATGAAATCAGTGAAAGAAAGTGAAAACTAGAAATCATAAAAACGCGAAAACTTACTTTCGAATTAACTTATCTGAAAACTTCCAGGCTGTGCCGCGAATAGTATAAAATACAGCGTAATTTACGCCAAAAACGGTGAGTCGGACTCATTTTGTGCGACGCAAAATACGCCACTTACTGACAAACCTTAAGGGGATCCTAAGCTGTAGCCCGCCAAATTCAAATTTCCTTTTTTTTTTTATTGCATCTCTGTTTTACGTCGTATGTTGATCAAAATGCGACTCGCGACTGTAGGAATGATATATTTATTGAATAATAATAATCATCAATTTCATATCAATCGTCAAACTTTGGAAATTTGTTCCACCTAAGGATTTTTCTGAATACTTCATATGAAAAATCATGATAAAAAAATCGCTTCCCGCAATAATCGCTCTGATACACCAAAGCACAAGACCTATATTTTCTCAACAGCCTTAATAAACACTCAACATCCTTTGTTCCTTTGTCTAAAAATAGATTCCCCCCAACCCCTTACAGAAAATTCACCAAAAAAAAGGAAAATCCGCGAAATGTATTCATGCTACACTCACCTTAGAATGATACGCTGCTCCTGCTGGCTGCTAACAGCAATAAAGGTGATTTTTGCTTGATTTCCTTGAAGCACTTTCGATTGCACGGAAATACATGTGTTCCCTGATAAGAACTAGGTCCGACTGAAGTGAATTTAAGCTAGACCTAAGGGGCGGCGTATTCCGTAACGTTATAACAACTATCCCTAAGGAACGTTATAATATCTGTTCTCAATACGCGTTCCGTTTTTTGTAACGATATTATGAAATCAGGATTTTATGATATTCAATATGGGCTCGCAAGGGCTCGTGGCTAAATAATTGATCTATTCCCATCCAATACCAAGAGCTAATACCATTTGGTATTAGTTTATTTCCGAATTTATTTTCTATTCCCAACGAGTACCACATTTTTTTAAATAAAAAATCTGTTACTAACGAATACCAAAGCGTGACTTTTTGTACACTCAGCTACACATAGTTTTATTTAAATTGCGTTTTACCGAAATCTAGGGTAATCTAAATATATGGTTAGGGTTAATAAGCTGGTCGACGGAGCCCCGCTTGGCTGGGCTCCTATTTCTGTTTAAAGGGTTTAAAGGAACCTAACCAACCGAACCTCGGGATGCCACTGACGTCGACCGTCTAGGGTTAGGATTTTCGGGAACATTTATTATGTTTTCGGAAACTTAGTTCGTCACTCAATGCATTTTAATTTTACTGAACCTGACTGTATCTGATTTCTTCAAACTTGTTTTGGTATTGGTTTTAAAATGTGGTACTCGTTGGGAATAGAAAATAAATTCGGAAATAAACTAATACCAAATGGTATTAGCTCTTGGTATTGGATGGGAATAGAGCAAATAATTACAGCCGCACGGGTAGATCGAAGGGTATGCTACGCTTGCCGAGGTCGGTCCGTAGATGGGTGACCATCCATTACATATCGAGATCCCACCGTGCCTCAGAAAGCATGTTAAGCCGTTGGTCCCGGCTGTCATTTGTAGATCTTTGACAGTCGTTACGGGTAGTCAGAAACCCATAAGTCTGACAACCAGTCTTACCAAGGGGTATTGTATTACCCAGTAACTGGGTTGAGGAGGCCAGATAGGCAGTCGTTCCATGTAAAATACTGGTATTCAACTGCATTCGGTTAGACTGGAAGCTGACCCCAACATAGTGGGGAAAAGGCTAGGTAGATGATGATTTTAAGCTATTGCATAGCTTTTATCGCGGCGACCGAATCAAGAAATTCTGTAACGAAAATAAAACCTAACACCCCCCACTCCGCCTACCATGTAGCTCGGCCGAGCGTTCGCTTAACGTGTATGTATATGGTACGACTGTACTTGAATTAATATGAAAGAAAAAAAATACTGCATAAATAAAAAATAATTATAATTGCATAAGTTCATAAAAAATGCTATGCAATAGCTTTACCGCGGCAGTCCCCGAGTGCAACACGTGTTTTTGAACGTATTGTCAAAACGAATGTCCAACTCGAAGCGGTGAGTCATTGCTGCCCTTCTACAAGTCCAATGATGGATCAGACTTGAGGGAATTAAATTGGCATGTATTCATTTTAATCTAACCTCAAAGAATTCCCATTTTGCTTTCCTAAAAATATTATTGAACTCTGTCTGTCGTCTGTTTCTGTGAACCTCAAATAATTCCTCTTTTGGGTTCTTAAAAATACTAAATAGCCCAGTAACTGCGACCAACTTGGAAGTAGCGCTTGCGCTGCCTAGGCACCACGCGCGTTTGGTCACAGTTCTAACCTAACCCATTTTGACGAGCCAGCTTAGTTACAGCGACCAACTGCGAGAAAAAGGCCAGAAAGTCGCAAATGGGCTCATTTATTTTAAAAAAAAGCGTACATTATTAGAATGTCAATAATTTTTTAGAGAATCAGTTGAATATTTCCCAATTAAATTGCTTTATAAGGTGGCAATATCGACTCGCAAACTGTAGATATGAATTCAACACAGGTTTCTAGACCCCAGCGTAGAAATTATTCGTCCGTTATCAAAAAAATAAACTGCTGTTCTGAAGAAAAATGCAATACCTACACGGTCAAAATGTATGGAACCGCAAATTTTTTAACCGACTTCAAAAAAGGAGGAGGTTCTCGATTCAACTGTATTTTCTTTTTCTTTTTTTTATGTGTGTTAGCTCAGAACATTTTTCTGGGTGAACCGATTTGGATGTTTCTTTTATTATTTGATAGCTGGTGTATCACATGTAGTTCCATTTAAATTTGATCAAGTTCTGACTAGTAGTTTTTGAGTTATCCTTAATAATGCGTATTTTTGCCACTTAGTTTATGTTGATGATGTTGTAACAATTTCCTGTCACGGTTATTTAGATATCAAGTAATGGTTTACGAATGTGTGTGGGACGGGTTCCACAACTAAAAAGTGTAAAATAAATATTTTTTACAAAAAAGACAACCGACTTTCAAAAAATAAGTTTTTTATTTATGTTTGAATGGTATATCTGAAATTGTATTATGTTGGTTTTAGTCAAATTTATTTTTAAGTTATTTTTTTTCTAGCCAATCGATTGCATTATCGAGGGCTTGGACGATTTCATTTTCAAAATTTTTGTTATTGTCACTCTTAATCATTATTGTAGTGTCATCAGCGAATATTATACAATCGCCTCTGGAATTTCGTTGATGTAAACTAAAAATAGTAGTGGGGAGACGACCCCTCCCTGCCATTATTTGCCTAAGTAAATAAAAACGACTGTCATAATTAGTTTTCAAAACCCTCCAAGGGGTTTTAGAGGGTATTGCAGTTGTAAGGAAAAATCTTAATATACGGTCCGATTATTTCGAAACTCGGTTTTAATATTTATCACAAAAATAAAACAGAATAACTGCGAAAATCGACCCCTAACGGGGCAAAAAGGGGGGTGGGGGATAATTAACATCACCTTCTCGTAAATACTGTATTACGTGTGATTGTGTTGAAGTTTCACACACTCTGAGGTATGCGCAGAACCGTGCGGGTGAATATGAACATTGACATGCCACTGGATTTATGACCTTTGACTGTGCATAGAAACTTAATCTCAAAAGGGCAGAAACAGAACCAAGAAATAAAGATTTATTTAATACCCCAAAACTAAAACCAACGAAGATGCGGGCTGATAACAACATAATTATGCAAGAGTAAAATTAATACCATGTATCCTATGTAAAGTCTGAGTAATTAATTGCCTGAAATTAATTTCTCTGGATTTTATTAGAATTACTTAAGTTGAAGGAGCTGTGATGGCCCAGTGATAACGACCGCGACTTACGAGTTGTAGGTCATGGGTTCGAACCCAGGCTGGCGCTTTACTTTGTGTAAATAATTTCATCACCACTGCTCTCAAAACGGTGAAGGAAAACATCGTGAGGATACCGGCATGTCCTTGAACAAAAATATCAAAGACATGTGACATCCACCAACCCGCACTGGGCCCGCGTGGTAGATTACAGCCCACTCCCTCTCGAAGAGAGGAGGCTTATGTCCCAGCAGTGGCAAAGTTATAGATGATACCCGCGTAATTTTAAATCTCGCGGCCTTTTCGTTAAAAACATAGTTTGGGAAGTTTTTAATTAAGAAACCGGGTGTTAGAAAATCTTACGAACCCTCCTTTTCCATGGATGTAAATAATAATAATAGTCCTCCAGACCGTATTTCAGCCATGGCGGTCAATCTCAACGGAGACTAGCCTTCGGCGCGGGAGATATTGTAGTGCACAAGTGTGTGCGCAGACACAGGTGCACTCTCTCGTCCCTCACTTTCATAGTCCGATGGGACGGCAATCCGACACGACCGGAGAGAGATCAGGCGCAGGACCAACGGCTTAACGTGCTTTCCGAGGCACGGGGGTATCACAACGCCAACTTCCAAACTCCGTGCAGTTATATGTCTCTTAGGCGCGAATTATACAGAAACGGCATAAGGTGAAGGCGCGGCGCATGCATCTTGCCGCTTCAAAACGTTTCAATACAAAATGTAGGTAGGCGACACGATGTGAATTATACTCGAGCGGCGCGGCGTGGCGCAGGCACGTCGTTTCGTCGCCTGTTCCGCGTCGCTAGCAGTCGCGACTGGAGAGGCGCGCAAGCAGCGCGACTTTTGTTTATAAAGTAGGTGCAGAAAAATGCGTCACGATAGTGAGTTTACTGTAGAGTTCTGCGAGAAAATTAAACAATATCCGGCTCTTTACGACTATACTAAGACTAGTTGCGGCGTCTCTTCGCCTCTTTGTTATAATTTAAATCGCGTCCGTGCCTTATCTATTCCACGCCTGCTCTGCGCCTGCGCCGCGTCTTCACCGTACGCCGTTTCTGTATAATTCGCGCCTTAGAATACTGGCTATCCTAGTCTAAGAGACAGGGTTATATACATCTAGTACAGATTTTGCAACTTATAATTAATTGTAATGTAATGTACGTTAAAAATGTGTTTCTGTATTTTTTTTTGTGAATAAATCTTTATTATTTTTATTATTGTTGTTATTAAGAAATTCCTAATGGAAAAAACCAATAACACTTTGCTCGACCTGGGAATTGAACCCAGGACCCCACGATCAGCAGTCGCGCTTGACACCACGAGACCAATAAGGACATACGTAATTTTAGGAAGCACACGTGAGGGACGAGTAAACGTTTCGTTTTTTTTTAAACCCGCTAGTTGCGAATCGGACTCGCACAATGAGGATTCCGTAGATAGGATGAATTTATCCCAAGAACAAACTTAACATTGTAGTTCAAAAACATGTTCTCACATACATTCCAACTACAAATGTCACACGCCCAATATTGAGAGATATGCCTTGTTATTTTAAGACCATACACTTATAGGTTTTCATGTAATCTATACTTACGGTTATGTTTCATCTATTTTCTTAAATAACTGTAAAACTTTTTATTAAAAAAAAAAAAACTAATTGTGATCCTCATAGCAAGCCCGTTCATTTTATATGTTACACGGTACTTTTTGCATTTTTTTTTTATTAGCCCCCTAATATGACTCCCATATTCAAAATTTATTTAGCTACGTTACACGTCTGTGTTTGGGTTACAGATGTTCATATGTGTACCAAATTGCAACTTAATCAGTCTTGTAGATTCGGAGGATGTTGGCTATGACAGACAGACACACAAGTAATCCTATAAGGGTTCCGTTTTTCATTCGGAAGTACGGAACGTAAAAATCAGTCATAAACGATTACATAAATTAGTGATTTATTGCTTACACAAATAAATATTATTACAAAATAAAGAAAATAACAACTATTTAAATTACAACAATATTTTTTCCGTCAGAATGCTGGGTAAAGGTCAACATAATTTTTTAGACTTCAGACTTCCCCTACTGATTTTTTTTATTTCTTTTTTATACAGAGTTTACAGAAGTCTTGAACATGGTATAATAATATACTTCGCAGGTATAGCACTCCGAGACACAGTGGTCACGTGAGAGACACAAGCCTACGTCATCACCGCTGTGTTACCAGTAGTGTTTAATAATAACTCCCCAACCGCCTTTATTACCTGTGCGAATCCGATATAACAATGAGGTTTTAACTAACAATTACGTTGTTATATGTTTAGATTGAATTGTTTCATTTGATTAGACAAACGAAACGACAATTTAAATGCTATAAATATATTTTTTAACAGAATGGTGACTGAAAATGTTACCATAATTCATGTTTTGTTGCAATAAAGTGGCAACTGGATAGTGACGTAAGCATGTGTCACTCCCGGAATGCCAGACCTTGTTTTTTTAGACCATGGTTTTGAACTAAAAAAACGATTATTGTTATTCCTATGTCAACGGTACAACAAATTCTCTCGTTGACTGCTTCTCCTGCTTTCCCGCAGTTTTCGGCTGAGTTATAAAGGAGGCTATCAGTCTTTTGGGTACGTCTCCCGAACTTTTCGAAACTGTAATTTTTCATCAATTTTCGGGGTAGTATTTCGGAACTGATATTGTAACCGTTCTTTCTAAAATTGAGAATGGACATCCCTTAAATCTCCCCGCCTGTCGGAAACTGCCACGTAGGCAATCGATAACAAATCTAGACAGATGCAGGTACAAGAGAGATAAAACATAATTAACTTGGGTTGGGTTACAAGGACGTATGCTGCAATATTTTGATCATTACGTTTGCGTAGTGCACTACCTCGCTTTAACAGCAACAAGTTGTATATCACTATCTCTTTCTGGCGGCTGGATTTTTATATGGTAAAGTTTATTTATCGAACTATATTTGGAGGCTTTACTTGGCTGTTTTACTGATTTTAATGGACAAGAATGGTGAAAGCGCCAAGGTAGCCCAAAACTCATTTTCATAAGTTTTTGGCAATTTGTAGGTCAGTATCAGCTTGTAGGTTGATCTAAATATGATTCGCGGCTGTAACAAATATTTATTTATAGAATTATAATCGTAAAAATCATCAATACTCGTACATCTCTATTGAATGACTATTTCATAAAATCATGACATTTGAGGCCAATTCTAACTTAAGGAGTTGTATTGATGATTCTAATGATTACAATTATGTAAAGCCATAGTTGTTACGGCCGCGAATCATATTTTAATCAACATACAACCTGACACTGACCTGCAAATTGCAAAAAAACGTAAGAAAATTTGAATTCCGCGGGCTACCTTAGCGGCTAGAGTTATCAAAATTAACTTTTAATGGGGCCCCCCTTAAAAGTTAATTTTGATAATTCTCATGCGTAGCGCGGTGATTAATGCCAGTTATTCTTCATTTTTTTTGTGTTTTGTTGACCACGGAACCCTAAAAACAAGTTGACTATATCGTTGGTCTGTGGTCATAAGCATGATTACTGCCAAGATGCGGTCCCGCGGGGTAATTGCGTAATACACTAACAGTAGGAATGGGTTTCATTTTGACAGTTCAACAACATTCATTGCGTTATTTACGTTGTTGAGCAGACAATTTTTTCGAACATAAGAAGCAATGGTTTAGCAATAGGCTTCCAAATGATTCAGATTGTGACAGGTTACGTAATTAGGGTACAGGTTTAAACCCCCGGCTGGGGGCAATACAAAAAACATCACGCCTACATACCTTGAAGGTTAGTCAGAGGTGTATAGTTACATAATAGTATCTTTATCATTCTGCTCAGCCCTTTAAATTAAAAAGGTTTGAACATATTAATTGAATTGAGACCTTGAATCAACTGTGAACTAATCAATTATTATTAATTAATTAAGCAAGCAAAGGGCTCTATTTATAATGATTAATAAAAACACTTATCTAGTGATTTTGTATAAAATTATCATTAATTATGTGGTTTTTTCTATTGACCAATATTAAGGGGACTACAGGACCTAAATGTAAGTTTTATAATGCCTAAAAGTATATGATCCTCTGCAGTAAACAAAATCAGAAAAATATATAATATTCTTCAGGATATTTGCTAATTAGATAGTGTGTTGTAAACGTGACACAACTAATTTGATACGATAGAAAAAAATCACGAAGATACCTCTAAAAATTTCTTATAACGATTAAAAACCATACTACTATGCATTAAATCATTCTGATTTTTTGACAGGACTATTCTACAAGCAACATTCTAACGTAATAGTGTTTTAATTTTTTAATCCAATCAATAGATTTTTCGTCAATTGATAATTGCTTCATATTTTGCAATAAATATTATATAATATTAAATAAACCAGCGTTGTGTCATCGCGCATCTCATTCTTTTCAATGCAGTCCGACAGTGACCGCGCTTTAGCTGTTGTAAGCCTCTTAATGTAAGTATTTAAAAGGAATTTGACTGCCTCGTTAGTGCACCCTGACCCGCCCTGACGGCACCATCGCCTTCGATGATGCCGACAAGGCCGAATGCCTCGCCGATAGTCTAGAGGCCCAATGCTCGCCCAGCACTCAACAGTAGACCAGGCCCACCTCTCTGAGGTGGAAGCCGAAGTCGAAAGGAGAGCTTCCCTCCCCCCCGTAGAAGACCCCGAGTTTCCTCTGCCTCCCGTCACTCCCGACGAAGTGCACGATCTCATAAAGGGTCTAAAGCCCCGCAAAGCCCCCGGTTCGGACGGTATCACCAATAGGGTGATACAGCTCCTCCCCGCTCATCTGATCATGCTCATGACCACCATCTTCAATGGTGCCATGAGCAATAACATCTTCCCCCAATCGTGGAAACAGGCCACTGTCATCGGTATTCCCAAGCCGGGCAAGCCCAAATCCGCTCCCTCCAGCTACCGCCCCATCAGTCTGCTCAACGTCCTCGGCAAAATCTATGAGAGGCTTATTTATAAGCGTCTCAGAGACTACGCCGAGACGAAGGGCCTCATTCCCAACGAGCAGTTCGGTTTTCGAACCCAACACTCGTGCGTGCAACAGGTCCACCGGATCATCGAACACATAAGCGTCGGTTTCCAACGCGGTGCTTTGACCGGTGCCGTGTTCTTCGATATAGCGAAAGCGTTCGACAAAGTCTGGCACGACGGCTTATTATATAAGCTGTACAAACTAAAAGTGCCAGATCGTCTCGTGCTCATCTTACGAGACTTTTTGTCGAATCGCACGTTTCGCCATCGCATCGAAGGAGCGCTATCCTCCCCCCGCCCAATCCGCGCCGGAGTCCCTCAGGGCTCCGTGCTCGCCCCCCTCATTTTCACGCTATTCACCAGCGATATCCCCAAAAGTAGAAAGGCTCAGTTGGCTCTGTTCGCAGACGATACGGCCATTTACTACACCGGCTTCGGCCGCAACTCGATCTCTCGTATTCTCCAAACCTCAGTCAACCAGCTCGGTGACTGGTTTAGGAAGTGGAGAATCGAAGTCAATCCCGATAAGAGTCAAGCGGTGTTCTTTTCGAAACCGCGACTCAGACCCCTCCTCCCCCGTCCGCTGACCATGTACGGCAAGCCTATCCCTTGGGAGAAGCGAGCCAAATACTTGGGCGTCGTCCTAGACCAGCACCTCTCCTTCTCGGAGCACATAAAGCAGGCGCGCTCGCGCGCCGCTTTCGCTCTCGGTAGGCTCCACTCCGTCCTGAATGCACGCAGCAAATTGTCACTTAGGTGCAAATTGCGCATTTACACAGCGTGCATTCGCCCCATCATGACCTATGCGAGCGTAGTATTCGCACAAGCGAAGCCCCATCACATCCATAGGATGCAGACCCTCCAAAACCGGTTCCTCCGCAGGGCGACCGGTGCCCCTTGGTTCGTTCGGAACGAAAGTCTCCATCTCGATCTTAAAATCCCGACCATCAGTCAGTTCATGAAACGCCTATCCAAGCGTTTCTTCGACTCCGCCGCCACTCACCGCAACCCTCTGGTTGTCGCGGCCGCCAGTTTTGCCCCCTCCCGAATCAGTCATACCCGCCGTCCCCGGCATGTCCTAGTCGACCCCGATGACCCCATAACCCTCCTCCAGGAGAGCAGCAGGGCCACCAGTACAGTGCACAAACACAGACCGCCATCGTTCCGACCTCGCCGACGAGGTCCCACGCGACGACCCCCCCGCATCCGTTCCCCCCGTCCCCAGTCCGATGAGGCCTCAGCCCGCGCCGTAGCTGAGCCTGTAGCTTTAAATTCCCCGATTAATAATCATGATATTAACCTTTCGATCCAGCCCGTCCCCAATATCGCGCTGCCCTCTCCCGATGACGCCCTAAGCCGAGGTCCGTACCCCACAGGGGGTGCCCTTAGCGTGCGGTCATCTAACATTTAAGTTTAGTTTTAAATTTTTCCGCTCCTGGCTGGAGGCCTTTTAGAGTAAAATCCGAAAGGCAACCACAGGACAGACCGGTTAAGCAGCCACGACCCCCAGTGGTCAAAACTGCGAGTTGCCCTTCAAAAAAAAAAAAAAAAATCGTTAGTGCAGTGGTCGCTAACGCTACCGCTGAGCGTGAGGTCCTGGATTCGATTCTCGAGTCGGGCAAAGTGTTATCGGATTTTTCCATCTATAATTTCTTAGTAGCAGCCCGGAGTCAAGATTCGTGCCCGGTTGATGGCAATAGGCTCGCCCCCTATTACATGGGACTTAAACATAACTGGCGAAATATGGGTGTACTATAGGTACACCTCTGCCTAACCCTTCGGAGAATGCAGGCGTGATGTAACGTATGTGTATGTTAATTAATTATTTCCTTGTTATTTCTTTGTCTAGTACTAGCTTTTGTCCGCGGCCTCGCCCGTGTTGATGTTGGGAATTATCTAACGGCATCTCCTGCCCGCACTATTAAAAATCAAAATCAAAATATTTTATTTCACATAAACCTACATGGGCACTTATGAAACGTCAGAAGCTAGGTGCACGGTTCTAATTGGTCGTTTCCTATGGAGAAGAGCCGACAAGAAACTTCACGGTTACTCTTTTAAAAATAAAATATTCCTTCGTTTTCACTTAGCGTTCTTTATTAATAATAAATCTTTATTAAGAGAAGAATGGGTACAGTAAATCTCCTTAAAAACAAATTTGGTCTTATGTAATGTGCACTTAGGTGTCAAAGGAGTGCTTTGGCACTCATACAGACAGGTCCACTCAATCTGTGTGGTTCTTTCCTCAAAAGACCATTTCAGATACGAATCTGCATGGTCTTCGCTTGACCTGACCAAGATTATGTCTGGACTTTAAAAGAGACTGTGGCCTCTGAGTTTGTTTCGGCCTTTCTTCTCAGAGTAGTCAGATAGAAAACGCCGACCTCATCTAGTTTAAAAAATATGAATGACGTGTAAAAGTGTTTGTACAAACCTACTTACAGAAATAAAATCATTTATCATTTACGCTGTATCACGTATGCCATCATCTACAGGATAGTCTTCCAAACAATGTAATCCTTCCTAATCCTAACTTCCTAACTATATCCTACTATCCTACTAATATTATAAATGTGAGTGTGGATGTTTGGATGTTTGTTACTCAATCACGCTAAAACGGCTGAACGGATTTGGATAAAATTTTGCTCATGGGTAGACTATGACCTGGATTACCTGGACATAGCAAACTTTTTATCCCAATATTCCCACGGGATCGAGATTTCTGCGGGTGAAACCGCGGGGCGCAGCTAGTCCTTCCTAACTATCCTAACTTCCTAACTTCCTAACTTCCTAACTAATCCTAACTATCCTAACTAATATTATAAATGCGAAAGTAAGTTTGTTTGTTTGTTTGTTACCTTTTCACACCTAAACCACTGAACCGATCATCCTGAAATTTTGCATATACGCTGTCAGGGGTACAGAAACGGACATAGGGTACCTTTCATCCCGCAAAAAAGTACTGTTCCCGAGGAAAACAACAATAACGTCCTTATGATAATAGATGGCGCCACGTGTCTTTCGAATCATGATTGAATTATAACCCGAATTGATAGTCAGTCTAAATTAACGCGAGCGAAGCCGCGGGCAAAAGCTAGTCTTGAATAAAATTTAATAATAATAATCTTTCAGATTTTTGTTCTTTTTGCTCAGCTCCTATGACCGGTATTGTATGCGTGTGTTATCTAGTGACGCTACTCAATGTCACGCACACATTCTCAGCGTGTTTGTACACTTGGTTACCACAAGTCAAGCGCGCGTCGCTTCGTGAGATAAAAATACTTTACTAACATTAAAATTTTAATTTTACTAACACTACTGTAAGGATTCATTGTGGTCTAATTATAAAGGATATTCGAATGTAACTCTGTCTGTATGTTACCGTTGAGCTCCGTTGAGTACCGTTAATCGTTGAGCTCCTTAAGTTTTGAGTTGAGCCGCACGATAACTGACAAATGCGTGCACTGACTGGACAGGTCCACTTAATCTGTGTGGTTCTTTCCTCAAAAGACCATTTCAGACTCAAATCTACATGGTCTTAACATGATCTGACCAAGATTATGTCTGGACTTTAAAAGAGACTGTGACCTCTGAGTTTGTTTCGGCCTTTCTTCTCAGAGTAGTCAGATAGGAAACGCCGAACTCATCTAGTTTTAAAATATGATTGACGTGTAAAAGTTTTTGTACAAACCTACTTACAGAAATAAAATCATTTATCATTTACCTTGTCACGCCTAAACCACTGAACGGATTTCGACAAAACTTGGCAAGGAGATAGATGGTATCCTGGGGAAGGACATGGGCTTCTTTTATCCCGGTAGCACGTTCTCCTGGGATAATTTCCGACATCCACGCGGGCGAAGCCGCGGGCTGAAGCTAGTTTATTTATAACTAATCTTTTAATGATGTTTATTGTCCTTCGGTGTTTCTAATTTTATTTTATCCAAGGGTTTACTGACCTACGGTGTTTTGGAAAAACCCTATTTTTATAAATTAGCGTCATGAAAGACCGGACCAAAATAACAAAAATTATTTTACATACTTGTAACAAAAAATTTACATCCATTAATGTATTTCAATAGAAATATTTTTTTCATGTATTTAATATGTTCGTTTTTTTTTTAAATATGATTGACGTGTAAACGTTTTTTTACATACCTACTTACAGAAATAAAATTATTTATCATTTGACTTCCCTACAGGGGGGTAAAGTTAGGTTCACGTTCACCGCATATTTTTTTAGGTGCGCCATCTATGAATCGTGTTCTTTAAGGCAAATAATTCACATAGGACGTAATAGATGTCTCTACAAAACGACTCAGACTTAATAGATGTAGAAATTTACTATTTTAATTATTTAAATTTATTTTCCTTATATTTTCTTTATTCCATATATATATACATATAAATTATATTTTTAAATATTAGAATATAAAAACATTTAAAAATATAAAAAATAGTGGCCCACCGGTATCGGGAACAGGGTCCAAGCTACCGGCGGTCAGGGCTCCAGAGAGAGAAACCTCCTAACAATGCGGGCCGTGTCCAAAAGTACCGCCTTCTGAATCAAGCCCTTGATCCAGCTGCCCAACGAGAGCCTCCTCAGGTGTTGGTCGAGGCTCTTGGCTATTAATCCATTGGCTGTGACGACTATCGGTACAATGATCGCTGAGTCCACATCCCACATGTCGACAACCTCGCGAGCCAAGTCAAGATATTTGATTTGTTTATCTTTCTCGGCTTTCACGAGGTTCCCGTCATGTGTCAACAATCATTGTACGCCGCTCTAATCGATCCACCACCACTATATCAGGCTTATTGGCAACAATAGTCCTGTCAGTGATGATAGATCGATCCCAGTACAATGTGATATTTCCATTTTCGAGAACTGGGTCGGGCACATACCTGTAGTACGGCACTTCCGATTCTACAAGGCTGTATTTGAGAGCAAGTTGCTGATGGATAATCCTGGCTACAAGGTTGTGTCTATGCAAGTATTCTTCGTTAGCTAGACTAGAACATCCGGAGATAATGTGTCTGATTGATTCACCCGGACGGTGGCAGGCCCATGCATGCATTTCCTTATATTATTTTTATAGTTAAGACTTGAATTACGGGCTAATATTTATTCTAGTTTATCGATTTATTTTATGAACTGCTATAAAAAACCACCAAAAGTCAAAATTCGAACTGTCAAAAGAAAATGGCCGATATCTGAATTGTTTCCGTGTTGTTTATGCTGTTTTCTTTGCTGCTTATACGTTGAGTTAAGCCTCTGCTCCTCCGTAAAGGCTTGAAGAGTCCATCATCAGATTCCTCAGTCCGCCCTTGCGTTGAGTGTATCCGCGGGGCGAAGTCCGACTAAATTCGGTGTTTGGACGCTATTAGTTATGTGTGGCGCTCGGTTTTCTCTGCCTACCCGCAAGGGATTTGGCGTGAAAACACAAATATAAATAATAAAATATTATTGGTATGTCATTTGGACACGTATTGACAAGTCAAATGTAAAAATTTCAGACATTTTTCTTTTGACTTTCCATGGAAATTTACCCCATCAGCTGACGCGATTTGTATGGGAAGTGAAAAAAAAGGCCGAAGTATTTGTTTAAACTATCAACACTCACTCAGAGTACGTGTCCAAATGACGAACTAATAATATTATTTTACCTTCCAGTAACATCCTGTACACACCTACCTACATTTATATCACAACCACTAACAAGTATTATACCCGTAGATGTACTCAAAGGTGAGTAGTCAGACGTGATGGAATGACGATCATCATTTATGATCATTACAGTCCACAGAAGGCCACTGCTGTACATATTCCTTTTTTTTGGGTAGAAAATCACCAAATGAATTCTCCCGCTCTGGGCGGAGCGGAAGGGCGTGTCAGACTCTTACTGACTAAAACCCACCCGTGTTCCTTCAGTTGCCTGTGCGCCAGGGCCACGGTAATTCTTTTGAACAATCCGCGACCCCGGCAGGCATCGGCCCTTTCGGACCCCGTCAATGATGCTGACATCTTTTTGAGGCGCGCGTGAAATACGACGGCCTGGTCCTTACTGGGGGGCGAGCTGCCCATTGCTCGCCGTCCGCCAGACCGCGCCTGCGGTGGCCGGGAGTCGGCAATCGACTCCCGACGCCCAGGCTGTCTCCTCCTGCGGCGACTAGAGGCATGAGGGCGCAACGATTGCCTCTCCCTCACGCGCTCCGCCTCCTTCTTCGCGAGCATTACTGCTTCGCAGAAGGAGGTGACGGCTTTCCATGCCCTCTCGCTCCGTACCATGGCCTGAACCAGGGCCGGACGCGAGAGATCGCCGCCGCCGATCGCCGCCACGAGGACACAACGGTGCTCCGCCCAAGCCGGGCAGACCTCCACCGTATGCTCCACCGTGTCCTCCGTTCGATCCACACAACGATAACACCCGGGCGTTTCCTCCCGCCTTATCCGAAACAGGAACCTACCGAAACAGCCATGTCCGGTGAGGAACTGCGTCCGGCGGAAGGTGAGGACGCCGTGTCGCCTCTCAAGCCACTCCTCAAAGAGGAGACTTACCGCCCCAATTGTGGCGTGCCCACTGAGGGAGTGTCTGGGACTTAATTTATAAATTCAATTGCCCTTTTTTGTAAAAGAAAAATTGTCTGAATATCGGCGGCATTTCCCCACAACAGAATACCGTACGACATCACACTATGAAAATAACTAAAGTATACTAAACGGGCTGTCTCTAAATCAGTTAAATCACGAATTTTTCTAACGACGTATGCTGCAGAGCTAATCTTTTTTGTAAATTTATCTATATGGGGGCCCCATTGAAGCTTGGCATCCAAAGTTATGCCTAAGAATACTGTGGTATCTTCGGGTTTCAACACTTCACCCTTTATGAGAACACTAGTTTCTACTTGTCTAACATGAGGTATCGCAAACTTAATACATTTCGTTTCTTTCTCGTTACGAAGTAGGTTACTAACATTAAACCAGTTAACTACGATTGCGCAGGCGCTATATACATTGTCAGTAACCGGCTGCTGACGTTTGATTTGCAATTTTACATACCTATAATTATTTATAAATTATTAACTTTAAAACCGTGGTAGTTCCCATTACGGGATGAGTTTAAATTGCTCCAACTACAGCTAAATTAAACTTCTGTTTGTTAATTTTGTTTTTCTTATGTTTACATTATTTTATTTTTTTAAATTGTATTTTTACCTAGCCTACTTAAGTATGTGTTTGTGTCACTTTTTAGTTTGTAATTTTCTCTGTACAACGTCTTGGGATTCTATTCTGTAATTTTGTGCATGTAATTTTAAATAAATATATAATAATAAATAAAATAATTCGACAACAACAACGTTCTAGCGTTGCCGTTTACCAATAAATGCACGAAATTCATTTACGCCACTATGTCGGTAATGATAATAATGATAAATAAACGAAATAATAATCATTTAATTCGAGTAACAAGACTCATAGTGTTAGTAACAATATACTTACAAACTATGTTAGTAAAACATTAACACAGAAATCGTTTGTGACATCACTGCTGTAAGGTGACAGGCCCAGCCGATACCTTGCAGCAGTGGTTCACAAACGCCTCAATGAGATGTCAGCATAATTGACGCGGTCCGATAGGGCCGATGCCTGCCGGGGTCGCGGATTGTTCGAGAGTTACCGTGGCCCTGGCGCACAGGCAACTGAAGGAACACGGGTGGGTTTTAGTCAGGAAGAGTCTGACACGCCCTTCCGCTCCGCCCAGAGCGGGAGAGGTCATTTGATGATTTATCACCCAAAAAAAAAAGCCTGCCTGCTACCATCTAATTGCTAATAGCAACTTATAAAAATTAATTACGCAAAACACTTTTGTATTGATATTTAAAGATACTTTTTAACCTACTCCAATAAAAGGAGGAGGTTCTCAATTCGACTGTTTTTTTTTTATGTCTTAGCTCAGAACTTTTTCTGCGTGAACCGATTTGGATGATTCTTTTTGTTATTTGAAAGCTGGTGCTTCACATGTGGTCCTATTTAATATTGATCAAGTTCTGACCAGTAGTTTTTGAGTTATCCTTATTACTGTGTATTTTTTCCACTTCGTTTATATTGATGATGTTTTAATAATTTCCTGTCACTGTTATTTACATATCAAGTAGAATCACACAAAATGTTTTACATGATATCTTCGTAAATATCGCTAAGACAAATGTGAAATAAATTACTAAGATGTATCCGAGCCATAGGTGCCGAACCGGTGGCACAAGTCGGTGGTTACATTACCCACCGACTTATTGCTTGAGGGCATCGATGTGTCAGTAACCGTGTAGCCCACGGCTGCTCAACACCAGGCCCGCGGGGCCAACAAGTGGCCCGCCATACGCCAACGCATTTGAATTGGCCTGCCAAAAGCTATCAGCTGGCGACAGTCTTTTGCGAATAAATTTCAGGACTTCAAACCATGTCTAAAAAACCTTTTGCTGCAACCCATTCTCAATAAGCCAACAACAAAATATATTTTTAGACTTGATTTTATTAACGACCTCAGATTTGACGCCAAATATTGATAAGTTGTTAGGATAAAAACCTCTTCAGAGGTATCAGTATATTTTTTTATGAGACACACACTGTTGTTGTTAAACATTAATTTCACGTTTTTATTTTGTTATTTGTATTTTGTTTCACGAACTATGTCCAAAATAAACTTTATGCTTTCTTACTTTCTTTTCTTTTTTTTATTGATTTTTCTATATATGAATTACTTAATTAATTGACCTTATTGGTGATGTTCTCCAGAAAGGTCAGATGCGTAGTACTCGCAACCGGCGCACAGTATTACTTTTGCTTCAAAAAACGGACATCCCCATTTTATTAGCTTATCCGATAAAACAGGTCATTTTAAAAGCAAGACTAGAACACCCGAGTGACAATTTTGCCCCAATCTGGAGATATAATTTTTTTCATTTTTTTTCTATGGTTTCCATAAAAACCATAGAAATCGCAATAACTTTAGATCCAATCGGTTTTTGTTATATCTTTGATTGCAATTACTTGATGCTTTATATTAAGTAAATTATCAAGCAAACTCTAAATTTTTATCGTTAACCGGAAGTGAGTAACATCAAATTTTACATATTATCGATTTTATTTTTTTATGGGCTTATTTCATGGAATCTGGATTCAATATCAAGACAAGCTGTTGCTTTAGCACTAAGAAGTACCTATTTAAAATTTCATATCCATATCTTATGGTATCTAGAATTTACAGGATTCTGAAATTTTGGCGCTAGGGTTGACACAAGTCGTATTTAAAAAAATGTTTTTTTATTGAAAAAAAAAGAAACAACATGATAATGGGGCCCTGTTCCCGATACCGATGGGCTACTATTTTTTAATATTTTTAAATTGTTTATATGTATTTATTTTTAAGAAATGTTTAAAATGTAAAATAATATGTTTAAAATTAATAAAGGACATAATAATAACATGGTTATCTGAAAGATGTTACAATATCATTGATTTTCACATTGTTAATGATAAATCCAACTATTTTTATATTATTTTATAAATAATTAAAAACAAATTAAATTAAAATGAATAAACAGAATTATAATGCTAGTAATCCTACTAGTTTTATAAATGTACAATTTTTTAGCCTTTTAGATATTTGTTTGGATATTTATTAGTTTACTAATGGTGCCGATTCTCTTGTCACAAAATTCTCTAAACTAGACTAAAAATCACAAAAATTTTGTTTATTCCTGTCAAACGACGATTTCCCATTCTGAAGTAGACTAAAGTGACACAACTTAACTATAAGTTTGACGTCACTAAGATGGCACTGAGTTAGTAATTTAGTGAAAGTGGCAATTTTGCTATTCTGAATTTGACATTTTTCCCCTATAATTTTGGTTACCTAACTATATCTGACTATTTTTAATCGCGAATAAAAGGTGTGGAATATAATTAGTTGTCATGAACTAAAATTCACCACAACACCTCGACTTCAGCACGCGTAGCATGACCATTATAGAAACGGGTTTTGTCGACGGAAGAATAGACAAAAATGACGATCCGTGAAGACAGTACGACGGCAGCAAAGTAGAAAGAGTCAACTGCAATTTTTACGAAATTCAGTAGTTTATTCACGTTTTTCTTTTATTTTGCTTATATCTCGTTAATGGTGTGTCCAATCGCAAAAATAATGAAAATTTCGACCCCCTTTATGAAACCCTTAAACCCCTAAATCTAAACATGTAGGTAATACTTTTTCACATTTTCCATACAAAAAGTGAAAAATTCCATTTTTCCATTCGATTTTTATACTTTGCGGCCGTCGAGTAAAAAGTTTTCTACTGTCTTTAGCATGGCGATTACAAAATCAAATTGTCTTCACTACCTTAGACAACTGACAGTTGTCAGTGTGATTTTGACGTTTGGGATAGAAAACTTTCTTCTGAAATAGTCTACATATAAAAAGACCTAGACAACGATCGGTAAAATAAAAGACAAAATTACGGATTTTAGAAGGATTTTTTCGGTGCGATGTCAAAAATAGAGAAACGAAATGTCACTTTGTATGGAAATAGCTATGTCTTGTCTTCCAAGAAATAGAAAGCGTCATGCTACGCCTTTTATTTAACGCCTGCAGGTGCAAAAACAGTAATGTATCTCTTTTTTCTTATATTTTGCTTATATCTCGAAAATAGTATGTCCTATCGCAAAACTGATGAAAATTTCGAACCCTTCTACGAAACAAATACACCCCTAAAACTTTACATGTAGGTTATTATTTTTCATATTTTCCATACAAAAAGTGGAAAATTCCATATAAAACACGTCGAGGCTGCCCCAATGCGCGCCTCCGGCATTAAAAAAAAATCACGGGCTAGGGCAAACAAGTACCACGTGGAGTCGCGATTGTCAAATTAAATTTTAATTGCGTCAAAATTATTTTTAAATTTAGAGATATTTTCGTAGGTCTAATAGATTTAGGTGGTGGAAAGTAGCTCGAAATAGTTCGTGTAAGGTGTGCTTCACCCTGTTCATCTCTGAACTTGGCTTGACATGCAATAAAGCATGAAAAAGCATTAGTATAAATAATTACTTTACTTTAGTTGTATGTTTAGTTTGATGTAAAAATAATAAAAATATATAGGAACATTATTTGTAAAATTTATGAGAGTGGGTGGTAATATGTATACGTAGATAAGTATTATTCTATGTTAAATTGAATCCAACATAAAATTTAAACCTATAAAGAAAAATTATTATTTTTTGTGAAGTGATGACCCTAAAATCAAAATTATCAGAAAAAACTTTAGAAGTGAATTACTCCTAGATACCGCGAGATATGGATGAGTTTTTTTTTTAGTGATTGGTTGGGATCTAAGTATGATTTACAATAAATATTGAATCCAACTAAGCAAAGATACAACCATGAAAAATCAAAATCTAAAAACACAAAAAAAGCATATTTCTTTACATCTGTACTAGTTAGTACTCTTTTGTATTTTTTTTTAAATAGCTTTTATATAGTTTTATTACACATAATAAAGAAAAGGGTAAAATAATGCGTAGTGTTTTTGTAATTAATTAATTTAGAAAAGTTTAAAAATAAATTTAACATTTTTTTACTCGTGTTTGGTGTAAAATTGGCACACGGGTATTTTACTCTTACTCTTAAAATAACCTGCTCTATCGGATAAGTTGATAAAAAGAGGATGTCCGTTTTTCGAGGCAAAAACAACACTGTGCGGCGTGCGTGTATGACCAGACATAAGAACGTAAACGAGGCAAAAGGAGTATGTAGGGATCGTAGCAGGTGACGTGCTGTAGTTTCTGCCCATCCCCATGGGAAGAAGGCGTAGTTTATGTATGAGTAACTTAAAGTTTTGAGGTATCTACCATAATTGTAGACAAGTTTTATTTAGTAGATGGCCCGCCGGCTGACACGGAATCAAAATTGTGGCCCACCTTCAGAACAGGTTGAGCAGCCTTGGTGTAACCCAAATCAGAACGTATGGACCTTAACTACGAGTACTTACATTAGCTTAGGCCAAATCTTCTACTGTTATATTTTCAAACATAGAACGATTTTAACTGGTTGCCCATCAGACTTTGATATACTCGTATGTCTCGCATCATGGGTTTTTTTTTGGCTGGGAAATCATCAAATGACTTCTCCCGCTCAGAGCGGAGCGGAAGACCGTGTCAGACTCTTACTGACTAAAACCCACCCGTGTTCCTTCAGTTGCCTGTGCGCCAGGGCCACGGTAACTCTTTCGAACAATACGCGACCCCGGTAAGCATCGGCCCTTTCGGACCCCGTCAATGATGCCGAAGGCCGAGATGCGAAATATCGGGTCTTCTTCACGATCCGATATAGTGTGGTAGGTGCGGCCACTGTAGTGGGTACTCGAACGAAAAGATAATTCCAATTTAAAATAGCTTTAATAAACTAGCGAATGAAATAAACACGTGCGTTGGTACTGAGCGTTTGCCAAGACTGTCTGAGCTCGACTTTCGACTGTAGAGTGTAGACCGTCGCAACACTTCACTCGGTCTTTTCTTTTTTGTGTTTGGTTTCTCGCAGGTCGTGGTTGCCCTAATAAATTAAGGCCCCCAGCCAGGGCCTTAAAAACTTATAAATGCGAGCCTCGGTTTAGGGCGTCGCTGGGAGAGGGCAGCAAGGGAAAGGCTGGATCGGAATTATTATTATTAGGGGACGAATTTAAAGCTACAGGCTCGGCGGCGCGGGCTAGCTCGAGCAAGAGCCGGGGCGGACGTGGATTGGGGTGTCGCGGCGGGCCTCGGCGGCGAAGATGGAAGGACGGTAGTCTGTGTTTGTGTATCTTTAAGGTACTGGTGGCCTTACTAATCTCCTGGAGGAGGGTAGTGGCGTCGTCAGGGTCGATGGCGACCCGTCAGTACCTTGCAGGATTTATATAGCAGATCTGTGGGAAAGAAGAAGAGATGGAAGTTTGCTACCTTTAAAATAGCTCTCTGAACTCTTTCAAGAGGAAGCAAATTTGTATCTGGTGCGCCACCCCAAGAAGTGATACAGTATTGAATTATAGATTGACCTAGGGCCAAATAAACTTGTGTGATTAATTTTGAATCTGCTAATGTTCGCAATTTCTTAAAAACAAATATTTTGCGCACTCTTTTAACTAGGCTTTCAATATGTTTTCTAAAAGAGAGTGTGACATCCATTATTACCCCCTTGGTATTTTATGTTGCTCGTTTTAAGGATAAAAGGACAAATGCATATGTTGACCGTACGATTTCCACATTGATGGGCGTACAGATGAGGGTTAGTAAGGCTTGCTTGCGCATGGAGAAAGTGATTATATTTTGTCTTGCCGGCTTCAAAGCAATTTACTAACATTAAATTGTTATTAAATTGCTTTGAAGCCAATTAATCACAATATTAAAACCTAGTTGAGCTATTTCAAACAGTTCGCTACTGGATTTAACGGTAAATATTAACGCCGTGTCGTCGGCATATGATATGATTTTGCCGTCTTTAATATTTAGATTACACAAATCATTATTATAAATCAGGAATAGGGTGGGGCCTAGAATACTTCCCTGAGGAACACCAAAACCAGTATTTTCTGCTCATCATTCGTAATATTATCTATTCTAACACATTGGTACCGGCCGTCTTCATAGTCAGTAAAATGTTTCAGCGGCGTTCTCCTTATTCCTATGGTCTCTAATTTTTTCAGAAGAACAGAAACAGACACCGTGTCTAAGGCCTTGGCTAAATCGAGAAAGACTCCCAGAGTCTGGTTTCCTTTGCCAAGTTCTTCTGAAATATAATCAGTCAGGCTATGCACCGCATCGGCTGTCGATAGTTTGGCTCTAAAACCAAATTGCGCAAGGGAAAAGATGTTGTTTTTTTCTAGGTACTTTACTAGTCTACTGTTTGTGATTTTCTCTAATATTTTTTAAGTTGAGGGTAGTAAGGATATTGGCTTATAATTATTAACTACGTATTTATGTCCAGATTTAAAGATAGCGGTTACAACTGCCTTTTTTAGACAACTAGGGAAAATTCCTTCCAAAAGACATTCGAAATATATGCGTTAAGAGAGACAACAAAATATGCTTAAAGAGTTTAAGTATCTTATTGCTTATACAGGGTGTCTCAGAAAAAACTAACTTTTGTAGATGCATAAAAATATCACATATATATTAAGCGATCGAAAAAAAAAATTCAAACGCGCCTCGGAAGTTGAGTAGGAATGTTGTTGATTTCTTGTCTAACGTTTTCGTTCAATTCAGATATGGTTGATGGATTACTGTTGTACACTTGACTCTTCAGATAACCCCAGAGGAAAAAATCCGGAGGTCTGGGCGAGTGCATTTTCATGAATCTTAGAGATCGCTTTGAAGAGTGCCAGAGCCGCGAAGAACGATATTTGAACAGTGTTATTTTCAAAAGTAATTTTCCCATGTTAATTTTTTATGCATGTACTAAAGTTAGATTTTTCTGAGACACCTTGTATTATCCCATCCAACTGCACAGTCATATATTAGCCCAGAAATGATTCTGGTTATTTCATCTTCATCAATGTCCAACACAGCAAAAGATTTCTTTCCTTTTAACTGTGAGAATTTTATATATTTATATATATACGTTTATTTATTTTAGCATTATGTATTTATTTGAGTATATGTTATTTTTATTTTGCATTATATGTAAGTATATTTAATATTCTAGTTTAAGACGTCACAAATCAAATTCTTCTCTTCTTGTTCTCACACACTATTGTCTACATTTCTTTTTCATTTCTCCTTTCGCAGGTCTGCTGGAAGAAATTTCTTAAGAAATAAGCAGTACCTTTGTACTTAATACTAATATGCCGTATCTGTATCTATTTTACTGTGTGTACATAAATAATAAAATAAATAAATAAATAAATAAGATTTTGAGTAACAGCTATTGTTTGATTTTTGAAAAGATAGCTGGTCGCAATATTTCGGAATCTGTTCGGCAAGAATTTTTCCAGTCTTTACAAAAAAGTTATTTACATTGTTAGCTGATAACATTGGTGAAGGATTAGCAAGCAGTAAAACCGAATTTGATTCACGCTGTTTAGACATATTGGTGACATTTTTAATATGTTTCCAAAGTTGTTTGCTATTTTTACCTGTTCAATTTAATTAGTTTTTGTCGTAATTATTTATTATTTGAGATTGTTGCAGAAATTCCTGTATCTTTTATGGGTGGTTACAATTATTACATTATCAGGGTATCTCTTAGTTCTCTGATGAAGTTTATCTCTGTGTCTTATATACCGAATTAGTCCAGGAGTAATCCATGGTTTTATATTGATTTACATGACATAACTTATGATGTTTTTGATGACATTTAAATAGAAAACTGTCTGTGAATGAGTAGCATGCAGGCTACATTCAATACATGATTATTATTTTAATATTGTGAATGTGAAGACTATGTGGGTCATTGTTGCTCTTTTTTTTATCCTCAGTTAATTTTAATCATGGTCTGGCAGTTTGAGTAATTTTTGTGGCCTACCCAAATGTCTTTTCTTTGGTATTGTTCGTCGAATCGTTGAGCTCCTTAAGTTCTGAGTTGTGCACTGCACTGCGTGCACTGACTGGACAGGTCCACTCAATCTGTGTGGTTTTTCCTCAAAAGACCATTTCAGATACCAATCTACATGGTCTTCGCATGACCTGACCAAGATTATGTCTGGACTTTAAAAGAGACTGTGACCTCTGAGTTTGTTTTAGCCTTTCTTCTCAAAGTAGTCAGATAGGAAACGCCAACCTCATATAGTTTTTAAAATATGATTGACGTGTAAGTGTTTGTTCAAACCTACTTACAGAAATAAAATCATGTATCATTTAATATTGTAAAGTTTCTTGTTTACTGTAGAAACTGTCATGTTACCGTAATATTGCTTGGCCTACATGTTTTATGAAGTACGATAAATCCAAATTAGCTTCAGCAGTATTGTAAAGTAGGCTAAAATCAAAGTTGCATAAATCATATTCGAGTTTGTTTGTGTTTAATTTGCTAATAGTCTGAGGACGATTTAGCTTTTGCAGCGTTAAATTTGCGGTTAGTAGGACTGCGTAATGGTCAGTAATTGTTGAGTTAGTAACAAGCATATATATGATAGGCTGGTTTTGTTCATCATATGATCGAGGCAGGAACCGCTCTGATGAGTTGGCAATGTGTGAGCGGGGAGAAAACTATGGTATAAGCAGATATTAAGGTAATCTTGGGTCCCTGCATCGCAATTTTCGAAGCCAATATTAATATTTAAATCTCCTGTTAGTATAACATTCTTAAATGGGCTTAATGCTTGAAAAATCAGGTTTAAGGATTTGTTAAAAGGATCTAAGTTTCTAGCGGAAGGCGATCTATATTCATAGCGATTATTGCTGTGGTCGTATCAATTTTTATGACTATAACTGTTTTCGGACAAATAAACATTTTTCATTTTCATTTTCATTCAAACAGGCGCGACACGCGACGTGAATCGCGCACGACACAAAGGCACCGCCGGTCGCGCGACGAGCGGTGCCTTTGTGTCGCGTGCGTGTCGCGCCTGTTTATAGGAGCCTTAACGTTTCAGTGACGTCACATTCGCTGATAAATTGCAGACACTGTTGTGACGGCTGCTGCTCTTCTAGAACACCGTAACAATACTTTAAGATAAATGAAACCAATATCATCTGCCTAGTCCTTCCCAGCTGTGTTGGCATCGTCTCCCAGTCTAACTGGATGGTCATTTCCATCAGGTACAGGTCATTTCCAAACTTTTTAACCCTGAGAATGTCGGTGCAATTATTTACAGTTCAAAAGTGATAGCCAATTCGTTTTCTAGCTGCGTAAAAATATTAACACGGGAAAAGCCCACTTATTTATAGCCCTGAAAAAAAAAAATGGATAGCCCGGATATTTTTTTTTTATTATGATTATTTTCTTTGAGCGTTATGCGAAGTGATTGAAAAAAAAATTGGTCATAACTTTTGCACAGTGAAAAATTGCACCGACCTTCTCAGGCTTAAAAACTTTGGTTTTCGCCTATGCCCCTTTTCTATTTGATCCATACTTCCAGGGACACTGTATAGTATTTAATTTACATCTTTGAATGTGGTTTTTCTTCCTTTATTTAAGTTAAACCCGTTAACGAACTCCGAAACTGCGCAGACCTGATGGGTATCGATACCTAAACAGCACCCTAATTACGTAACACATTATCTATCACAATCTGAATCATTTTGAAGCCTATTGTTAATCCATTAAAAATTTGTCTGTTCAACAATGGAAAAAACGTAATGAATGTTGTTGAACTGCCAAAATGAAACCCATTCCTACTGTTAGTGTGTTACGTAATTACCCCGCAGGACAAAAGAAAAAGAAAACCGGCCAAGTGTGTGTTGGACCATGCACAATGAAGGGTTCCAATTGGAATGAATTTATACCAAGAAGAGGCGCGTGTGCCCTGGTAGTTGCACACCGCAAGGTGCAGAACTCATGCTGGTACACGGGCGCCTCTCCGACGCATTGTAGTACGGTCGTATACCACACACTTCATCGAATTGGAAATGTTTGCGCTTACACACTTTAACTAGCAACACAACTAGTAACACTTTAACCGCGTGCTAGGACCAACCTTCTGAAGGAGGCGCCGATGACGCGTGCACTCCGCACGCTCAACCTCATAGCGAGTCAGACAGACGTATTCTGTTGTTCTCTGAGTGAATTTACAAGGAATGCTTTGTTTGTAATCAGTTATAGGTATTAGTTATAAGGAACAATTATGTTAAAATATTAATTAAGGCACATTTACCGCATTGGTTAGCTGTAAGGGTAGATGTATGATGATGATAAATAAATAAAAATAACTTCAAAAAGATGGCTACCTATTGAATCTTTAAAATAGCCATCGAATACCTATTTTTCCAAAAATGCGTACGAGTACTTCTTACTTTTCTGTATAATTAACCCGTAAACTATCTGTTAACCATTATTTCACGGACATTGGTGTGGGTTACACGTTTACCTTGTTTTTAATTTACTCTGTCATACAAAAATTTCAATGTGTAACTGTTTTACGTCCCAATAAAGTAAAATAAAATTAAAATAAGAAAACTTAACATCGTTGTTAAAATAAAAATATAATAACCTAACCAATTTTTTATAGTGTGAAAGAATTTATTGATAATAAAAAAGTAACAGATAACTCAAACTCAAAGCATTTATTTCAATTAAACCATTTACAGGCACTTTTGAATTGTCAAAGAGTCGGTCAGTTAGTCAGAAAGTTGAAGCTAGTTGCCCATTCCAAAACGTAGATCTCTATGGAGAAGAACGAGCAAGAAAATCCTAATCCTAATCCTAACTTCCTAACTAATAAATATAAATATCCTAATCCTAACTATCCTAATCCTAATCCTAACTTCCTAACTTCCTAACTAATATTATAAATGCGAAAGTAAGTTTGTTTGTTTGTTTGTTACCTTTTCACGCCTAAACCACTAAACCGATCATCCTAAAATGTTGCATATACGTTGTCAGGTGTACAGAAGCGGACATAGGATACCTTTCATCCCGCAAAAAAGTACTGTTCCCGAGGAAACGACAATAACGTTCTTATGATAATAGATGGCGCCACGTGTCTTTCGAATCATGATTAAATTATAACCCGAATTGATAGTCAAAGTCTAAATGAAGGCGAGCGAAGCTGCGGGCAAAAGCTAGTCCTAACTAATATTATAAATGCGAAAGTAAGTTTGTTTGTTTGTTACCTTTTCACGCCTAAACCACTGAACCGATCATCCTGAAATTTTGCATATACGTTGTCAGGTGTACAGAAACGGACATAGGGTACCTTTCATCCCACAAAAAGTACTGTTCCCGAGGAAAACAACAATAATGTCCTTATGATAATAGATGGCGCCACGTGTCTTCCGATCATGATTGAATTATAACCCGAATTGATAGTCAAAGTCTAAATTAACGCGAGCGAAGCCGCGGGCAAAGGCTAGTATATAATAGATAAATATGGTTACTGAGTTTTCATTAGACTAGTGCCTAGTGGTTCCCAACCAGAGGTCCGTGGACCACCAGTGGTCCGCAAGGGCTAATATAATGGTCCGCGCAAGATTTCAACCAAAATGATAGAAACTGTAAGGACACGTTTGAATCTAATTTTTTGGAGCAGTTTTAGTGTAAAAAAGCAAGTCCATACACTAAAATTCGAGGAATCGCTTTGCGCTATCTTATGCTGTTCTCCACAACTTACTTATTTATTTATTAAAACTTTATACACATGTAAAAAAAAAAATACTTTACAAAGGCGGACTTAATGCCTGAGGCATTTTCTACCAGTCAACCTTAGGGTGATGCAGAGACAAAACATGGTAGATGCAATATACGGGATAGATAACTTGAAAAATAATAAATACTAATACATAGATACATACATACGTACATATAACGAAAATAAACTTAGTCAAGAGAAATAACGATAGGAAGAGGAGAAAAATAATCCAGCAAATCAGCGCTGGGATGATTCTGCCAACTTCTTACGAATATATTCACGTGCCTTCACTTTAAAAGTAAACTGGTTGCCGTCCTGATGTTCAGAGGGAGCGCATTCCAAAGAAAGACCGCCTGGACAAAGAAAGAAAAGTGAATGAAACCAGAGCGGTGGGAAGGACATCGTAGAAGACGTTTGTTGGTGGAACGAAGATTTTTACTATGCGCGGAGCATAAGTATTGAACATGTGAAGTGAGGTACGAAGGAGAAGTAGGTCTTATCTATGCGAATAAGGATTTTCTGTTTTACTGATAATTAAAAACAAGTCCAGGAATCGATTGAAAATAAGTGATGATATGCGTGTAGCTTTGAGTAAAAACATTACCCCAAAAAATTCAAGAACTTTTACAGAAGATGCAAGCTCAAAAATCTCATTGATACAAACTGAATTATTTACAAAAAAATTAAGTGTTTTGTTAATTAATGTTACTTTTGAATTAAAGTTTATTTTTAGATTACCAAAATATGGTTACAAAATATTGGTTACATCATTCATGTTGAAATTATTCAGGTGAAAACGATGCAGAACGTTAAAAGCGTAATGAAATGACAAAAACAATTCAAATATTAAATTAAATTAAAATTAGCCGTGGCAGCGAAAAAATTACCAGTCCCTACTGACGGCGCGCCGTCGGTTTTCGCTGCCACGGCTAATTCATGCGTCATGTTCGTGAACGGGCACGAACATGTCGCATGAATTAGCACCATTCAGCTCAACCATTTTGAAGGGAACTTGAACTTGATAAAACCACAAGTTAACGATTTCCGGACTTTTTCCTTTACTTGTGCTGTGAGACCTTGCTTCTTACAAAATTTTATGATTGTAGGTCAACGGGAAGTATTCTATAGGTTTTGATTTATTTGCGATTATCAAAATATGTCGCTTATATGGCCATATTTTTTATTGCGTTGACTCAGAAGCTTGACGTTCTTTAGAGCTCCAAGGGACCGTAAACCTACGTTTTTTATTTATATTACTTTCAACTTGATACATCCACGCGTTCCTGAGAAAAAGAGTCTTGACAGACTGAAAGAAAGACAGGCAGACGGACGGACAACGAAGTGATCCTATAAGGGTTCCGTTTTTTCCTTTTGAAGTACGGAACCCTGAAAAATTATTTGGGGATACATTTTTCTGGGGTCAACGACGGTAAGAGGTAAAATTGCCTATCTACCTCGTAATTGCTTTTAATCACTATTGACAACAATTCCCTGTAATTTTTTTAATAATTTCCTGTAAACCTTCACTATGGTTGAAAGCAGAGACATAAAGAAAGAAAGAAAAATGCATTTATTGGCATTACAGCAACAAAAACACGCAAAAAAGAATGATTATAATGCCAAAGGGGCCTCGACTCAGAATAATGTCAGATAACAAGACAAGGTAAACTACCTGACGCTGATTTTCAGCTGCAACCCACAAGTGCCCTATATTAGAATAATAAACAAATAGGGAAGTTTGTGTCCGTTCTAATAAATTACAATAATAGAATAGAATAGAATACTCTTTATTATGTACACCATAAAAATTACAGATACAAATGTAGACATTTTACACAGCGCCCCGCGGTTTCACCCGCATAAGTCTCGATCCCGTGGGAACGGTATGAAATATACTTTACGACCTATTCTCATACCTACCAAATATACACAAAAAATTTCATAAAAATCGGTCGAACCGTTTCGGAGGAGTGCGACCACAAACACCGTGGCACGAGATTTTTATTTATATAGATAGATACTAGCTTTTGCCCGTGGCTTCGCCCGCGTGGATGTCGGAAATTATCCCACGGGAACGTACTACCGGTATAAAAAGTATCCTACGTGTTAATCCAGTTTATAAACTATCTGTGTTCCAAATTCCATCTAAATCCGTTCAGTAGTTTTTGCGTTAAAGAGTAACAAACATCCATCCATCCATCCACCCTCACTTTCACATGTATAATATTAGTAGAATTAGTTATTTATTGATTTTCTATTAATAAATATGTTAAAAAATACACCTTGTCGTTGTATGACTTTAAAAGATAATTTTGATGATAAATGATACATATTTCTGTAAATTGGTTCGAAAACCACTTTTACATACCGACATGTCAAAATGAAATTGTTTCAAAACTAGAGGAGTTCCGTGTCTTCTCAAAACTCAAACTCAAACTAAAAGCATTTATTGCAGATAAACCAATTACAGGTACTTTTGAATTGTCAAGGGGTCGGTCGGTCAGAAAGATGAAGCTAGTTGCCCATTCCAAAGCGTAGTAGGATACTATGAAGAAGAACGGGCAAGAAATTCCATGGACACTCTTTTAAATCAAAATATGGTTAGAAAATATTGGTTACATCATTCATGTTGAAATTATGCATGTGAGAACTACGCAGAACGTTACAATACGTACTCTGAGAAGGAATATCGCAGACATAATCTTTGACAGGCCATAAGAGAACCATGCAGGTTTGTGTCTGAAATGGTCTTTTAAAGAAGAACCAAACAGATTTGAGTGGACCTGTCCTGCAGTCAGTGCACGCATTTGTCAGTAATCGTGTTGCTAAACGCAGAACTTTAGGCGTTTAACGACTCGACGAACAATACCAAATGGTCTTCACATGATCTGACCAAGATTATGTTTGGACTTTAATTGGGATGCGCAAGGGTAGCCCGCGAAATTAAAATTTTCTTACGTTTTTTTGCAATTTGAAGGTCAATGTCAGGTAGTATTTTGATTAAAATATGATTCGCGGCCGTAACAAATATGGCTTTACAGAATTATAATCATTAGAATCAGCAATACATCTCTCTTAGTTCATATTACTGTATTGAATGACTATTTCATGAAATCATGACATTTGACACCAATTCTAACTTAAGGAGTTGTATTGCTGATTTTAAATTCTGTAAAGCCATATTTGTTACGGCCGCGAATCATATTTCAATCAAAATACAACCTGACAGTGACCTGCAAATTGCAAAAACGTAAGAAAATTTGCATTTCGCGGGCTACCCTGAAGGTTCCGCCTTAAAAGAGACTGTGACCTCTGAGTTCGTTTCGGCCTTTTTTCTCAGAGTAGTGAGATAGAAAACGCCGAACTCATCTAGTTTAAAAAATACGATTGACGTGTAAAAGTGTTTGTACAAACCTACTTACAGAAATAAAATCATTTATCAAAGAAAGGACATTTGGGTAGATCGCATAAAGTAGGTACTAAAACTGCCCTTCAAGCGTTAAAAAATAATCATTTTATAGATATTCCTCTCATTCACAATAATAATGCCTAGTACAGGCACCAGCAGGTCAAACTACACGAAACTGTCAAATTTCTCCAAACATTTTAAACCTTAAAATATTGACGATTAAGTTCAAAATCGAATGAGAAAATCTGACAGTTTGCGTAAACTTAATTTGTTGGCGACTATACATTAATAGTACCTAGGGCAGGGATGGCGAACCTCTATACATCTACGTGCCATTTTTTCCAAATAAATATTTAATGTGGCTATGACGTGCCAACAAACAATCTTGACTTAGTGACTACTGAAAAAAAAAACTAAATAGTTTCAGAATAATACTCTTCTCTTCTTCTCTTCTTCTTCTCTCTTCTCTTTATTCTTCCATTGTGTCACCCTGTGTAAAATGTCTACATTTATATCTGTAATTTTTATAGTGTACATAATAAAGAGTATTCTATTTCTATTCTATTCTATTATATTCTACTATTTATTCGTAAACAGATTATAAACGTCTACTATTTCGTTATTTTAACACCTACAACAACAATTAACAACCTATACTATTGAGTGGTCTTAACATTTACCGTTTTATACTTATTTAAATAATTAAAGAACAAATTAACGCGACTTCTGCTATTACAAACTAGATGCCAAATAATTTATATCCGGTTCACATTTTCCTCGGCATTTACGCGGCCGAAAGCCGAAATCGAGGCGCCTATCGAAGCCGGGCACGCTCAGATTTCTACGTTTGTTACTGTGAATGAGGTACCAAAATTCATGCCGTGCCCAATTTATTTAGCATGGTATAATAATATACTTCGCCAGGTATAGCATTCCGAGACACAGGGTGACACAAGTCTACGTCATCACCGCTGTGTTACCAGTAGTGTGTAATAATAACTCCCTAACCGCCTTTATTACCTGCGCGAATCCGATATAACAATGAAGTTTTAACTAACAATTACGTTGGTATATGTTTAAATTAAATTGTTTCATTTGATTAGAAAAACGAAACGACAATTTAAATGCTATAAATATATTTTTTTAACAGAATGGTGACTGAAAATGTTTCCATAATTCGTGTTTTGTTGCAATAAAGTGGCAACTGGATAGTGACGTAAGCATGTGTCACTCCCGGAATGCCAGACCTTGTTTTTTTAGACCATGTTATTTAGTTAGTCGCGTGCCACCGATGGCACGCGTGCCATAGGTTCGCCATCCCTGACCTAGCGTGTTAAAGCAGTTACAATGCTGACTATACCTACAGCCTGCATCTTTAAGACTTTAGGCGTCGCTGAACTTAAATTACTTACCTACAGTTTAATTGACACAACAAAACAGTATAACTGTTGTCTGTGACTTGAAGTTTATCCGGTTAATGTTCTACGAACAAGAATATAATATTTTAGTAAAACCACTCAATTTACTACTTAAATACGAGTATGTGTTCTAATTATGGTTTCCTTCTATAGTAAGTAATCTGCAGTAAATGACATTCCAAATTTCCCTCCATAATATGACAGCCGTCAAAACTTTTTTTTTAGCATGCCTGGTGTTGCCATTAATATATAACAAAGAACAAGTGCCTTTCTTAGTTCAGACCTAACATCACGCCTCTTTTTCCCAAAGGTACAGGCAGTCGTGAGTGTGACTAAAGATTAAAATCTTCAATCATTGCGTCCTGCCTGTTATGACTTACGGAGCCGAAACGTGGACACTCACGATACGGCTGGTCCATAAATTCAAGGTCGCTCAGCGAGCTATGGAACGAGCTATGCTTGGAGTCTCTCTGAGGGATAGAATCCGGAATGAGGTGATCCGGCAGAGAACCAAAGTTGTTGACATAGCTCACAGAATAAGCAAGCTGAAGTGGCAGTGGGCCGGCCATAGTAGCCGTAGAACTGATGACCGTTGGGGTAGACGTGTTCTTGAATGGAGACCGCGAATCGGCAAACGTAAGGTAGGACGCCCTCAGGCTAGGTGGAGCGATGATTTTCGTAGGGTGGCTGGTAGCAGCTGGATGAGAGTTGCCGAGAATAGAGCTAAATGGCGTGCAATTGGAGAGGCCTATGTCCAGCAGTTAGGGTTGCCACTCTTGCCACCGCTTTTTTAAGCAAATAGAGTATATTTACTTTTATAAGGTAAAAAATAAAGTACAACACCTGAAAATAAAGTATTAAGTAATTATTTGCCCTACAATTTTTTTCCATACATATTTTTCGTTAGCTCTAGCTATACCTAAAAAATATTTGTTACTAGTGAATATCTTAACAGCATATTTACAGACTGTCTTAATTCAAGTATATAAATAGTTTATTTTCTATTAAGTATAGGGACAGTCTATTTCGTTCATCAGACAAAAAACTCTGTATAAATGCTGAAGTGGTGGGAATGGATAGCAGAAATGACATAATTTTGTATATACCTATTTACAAAAACATTTTATTTTGAAAAAAAATATTGACACTTCTGTGATGTGGATAATCCCGAAAATCTTTAGAATGATTAACTTGTGCGTATAACGCCTTCAATAAGGTAATTTATTCATAGAAATTATACATTTTAAGATTACGTTTTAGTGGTTTTAAAGTTTCAACTATGTGAACAAAATGCTTATATTCAACATTACTTTTTAAATTTATGTTGAATAGTGAAAAGAACCAATTTGTGTGACTAAAATCGAACCACTTATCCAGATACCCTAAGGCTTTGTCCAAGAACAATATGAAACTTATGAATTTTTTGACTAACTTCAGGCGAAGACATCTCAATTTCTTTTTTCCAGTTTCATATCCAAAGAAGAGATTTTCTATTTTTGTCACTAATTATTTCCTTAGATTGTGCATAATATTGTATTCGTCCAAAATTTTAATGTTATTCTCTTCTTAGAACTTAAGTTTTATTAAATACATTCAGCATGTGACTATAAAAATTAAAGTAATCATCTATCAAGTCATAATTATATATCACTGTTTTTCAGCAATAATTATTTTTTTAATATCATTGGACAGTCTTCTTCTAAGCTCACAAAATAATTAAGTTATGATAGCTTTCAAATTTAACAATATTGTATCGTCCGTTACACGCGAAAAATAGCCTAAACTTTAATTGTAGTTCTTTAAGTAAACAATTTAAGAAAAATCTTTAAAAGTATATGTATAAAATAAAGTATTTTCACGTACTTTATTGCCTTCATAAAGTATAAAGAACGTTGGCCCAAAATAAAGTACAATACTTTATTATAAAGTACGGGTGGCAACCCTACCAGCAGTGGACTGCTGTAGGCTGATGATGATGACAAGCAGTGGTGTGTGAAAACACATAGGTACATTTCGCTTGTTAGCAGTCTATGTTTTTTTTATGGGTCATTTGGCATGTAAAGATCCAGAATCCGCGCTGATACTAAAAAACCCAATAACACTTAGCTTGACTCAGTAATAGAATCCTAAATCAAATCAAAAATGTTTATTTGCAAGAAAATACATACAAATTACAAGGAAAGATCTTATATCCTAATAAAAAGTCATTGTATTCTGCCTAGAACCGTTAGCTGACCAGTGATCCAGAAAACTTTTTAAATTATCTTTTATTTATCTTGCTCGAACTTTAACAATAACATAAAGCGGCATCTATTGGCTGTAAGCCAAATTATTGCCAACTATAATAATTAACACTTACCATGATATAAGTTCAATTACTCGCCGCTAGATGCCAATATTTCCAATCGGGTTTATTTCCGAATTTTTTAATAATTTATATTTGGTATTTTACATTTGTTTTTAATGTTTAGTGTATCTCAATAGACATTTTAAATTATTTTGTTGTATAAAAAAGGTTAAATAGAAATCTAATAAAGAATCAGATGACGACACTACGTTTTACAAAGCAAACAAAAAGCTCGCGGCAAAAAAAATCGGCTCTTTTCAATATTTTTTGGCTTAGTTTCATCCGTTTAAATATAAACGTAGATTAAAAACAAAAGGTATGTACCAAAAGATTAGTTTATACACCGACCTGTAAAAATCCTCATTCTTATATAGCCTTCACCTCTAAAAAAGTTTTGTGGCTTGTAAAGTGCTTGCGACAATAATTTCCCATTGTTTGCGAATTTTTTCGTTTTTAGTAGCTAAATAATAATTAATGAACGCCTTCGTTCCTGCAAACAAATACCCACTGGTACAACACCGATACACTGATGAATTCAGTACAGATTATTCCGGACCAACGGGTAACGCCTAACAAACAAATAATTGAATAGTGAACACAGTGAACACGAAAAACCCGGAATAAATTCCCAATAACTGTCAACTAACCATAGATAATTTTATTATGACGGATGAAGGCGCAAATTAGACTTTCCTTGTAATTTCTCAGTAGCAGTTTGGAGTCTGGATTTACTCGCCCCCTGCATTACTGGCGAAATGTGGGTAAACTATAGGGACACCTCTGCCTTACCCTTCAGGGAAAGCAAGCGTGATGTGGGAAATACAGGCGTGATCATAGAGCATCCTTAAATAAAATTGTAACCATGATGTTAGGTTATGAAACTGACGACGTACGCGTACGTCGTCGTCAGTTTGTTTTTGTCCAATGGTCCCTCTAGCGGGAGAAATTGGCAGCAAGCTTCCCTATCTGTTACGTCTTGTCAATAGATGTCACTGAGAACAAATGGGTTATCTATAAAATATGTTCGGATATGTTATAAAGTGTCTCTTGTAAAACTTGTTCATAATTTCAATCAACTGAGATAAAATTCTGTTCATAAAATATTATTGTGATTGAACTGTTATTCGTACATAGGTACTGAGAGTTTTCAGGTAAAGGGTAATTCATGATTAAAAACAAGTTTCTGAAGAACTACAGACGTACGTGTAAATATCCGACCGTTTCAACAATCTCAGCTGCTCGTTATCTTGATCAAAAAATCATATCCTAATTCAGGGAGATTTTATCGTTACACAGGAAAGGAATGCATAGCCTGCTGTGTATTTGTAATTTATTTTTTGTAATGATAAATGATTTTATGTCTGTAGGTAGGTTTGTACAAACACTTATACACATCAAAAATAAATTATGTTTTGAAACTAGATGAGTTCGGTGTTTCCCATGCAAAAACAAACAAACTCAGAGGCCACAGTATCTTTTAAAGTCCAGACGTAATCTTGGTCAGATCATGCATGTGAGGACCATCTAGATTAGTGTCTAAAATGGTCTTTTGAGAAAAGAACCACACAGATTTTAGGGGACCGTGTACAGTCAGTGCAAACATTTATCAGTAATCGTGTAGCTCAATTCAGAAATTAATTGTTTTTGTTGATTTTATATTGAAAGAATAATGTGACTTCAATAGGCTAAAGAAGCCCACTGAATTTCTACATAATAAAACTGACTCATTGTTCAGATTATATTGGAGATAAAGACAATTTAAAACTATCGTACTAATGATTAGGTAATTCCGTATCGTTATAGTTTTTCTGAAACATACTCCTGCAGCTGAAATAGTAAGCATGACTCAAATCAATCTATATGTAAGTTTTTTCTTAAAATTAATTAAAAAAAACCATTATGCATAACTGCACAGATAGACTTTTAAGTTATTTTCCCTTTCCTATGGCCTAATGAGTCTTTGTTGTATCTCAAATCCCTTCGTCACTGTTTCATTCACAAGAAGCCATCTGTTTTAAGTGAATAGGGAAAATTATTTATACCTAAATTGCTATCTCAATTAGAATAGGTACTCAATTAATTAGTGATTTTATTTCGTCTCGATACAATTTAATTGTAACTATAATGTGTGTTTCTATGTACGGTAATATAAAGCTACTGTTAGTCATTTTAGTGAGTCAGAGTCGCGTTCTAATATGGACAGCTGTCAGCTGTTGTTGAGGAAAAGCACGCTACCAAATGCGCAATACTGACGTTTTGCGTAGATTAGGTTTACGCAGTGATACAGTCGAATTTAGAATTGCCTCGAAATTGTCATATGGAAGTGCGTTTAAAATTATTATCTATTCTGTTTATTTATAAAATAGTGTAGTGAAATAAAATACCTATTATCACTTTCTCCGAACGTAATTAAATCAGGGTAGATTTTTCTTACGTCTGGCAATACCTAACGTGCCATGCCGTGGCCTCGCTTGCTCGTCGTATGAACGAACAACTGTTTATGTAAACTTTCTGTCAAGTGCATTGTGTTTCAAAATAGTTAACACCGAGTAAAATAACAATTGACGTTCCACTTTCGCAATTAAAACTACTGTGTCGTGCAACTTCCTACTACAAAGTGAACTTTTTTAGATAACACAGTTTATAATCAGTCCGTTATTACAGCTGCCAGTGCTTTGAACTGTTTTGAAAAAAAAAAACAAGCAGTCTGTTTCGTGTTTATTCTTTTATTAAAATTTCAAAATGGGTGCATTAAAAGTGTTGTAGTGTAGTGTGTAGTAGTGTTTAGCTTAAAAGCTAATAAAAAATCGTTGTGAGTAAATAATTAGTGCCCATAAACATGTACTATGCATCGAAATGATATCAGCAAAGAACAGGGTGCAAGAAATAAAGAGTAAATTCGAGAATTTGAACAGCGAAAACGTTCCGAAGCGTGTTGAATACCAATTGTGTAGACAAAAGAATGTTTTTGCTACTAATTATGGGAAGGAAAACACTGAAAATATCGATTATGAACTATCATGTAAACAGGATAATATCGGGAATGAATCAGAGGCCAGTGACGAATGGACGCCAAAACCAAACTCCAGTTATTTATACAGTAAAAGCGAAGTGAAACGGAGTGCTAGCGATACGAAAAATTCTTTATCGCGACAGAGCAGTGATCCAGGAAAAAAATTGCACAGGAGCCATGCATTTCGTTGTGATAAGAGCCAAAAAATTGTGACTAGCCCCAAACGTCACGGCAGTTGCAACGGGAGGTCTGAAACCAGTGATTTTTCATTAAAAATGGAAAGAAAACTAAGCAAAGACAGACTGAAGAGGCTTGGGAACTTTTTGGAAGAACAGATGAAAAAAGAAAATTTTGTTCCACAAACGGAATATGCTGAGATTGTTGGGCAGGTGATTGAAGTTGAAAGTCAATTTGATTCGATACCAGATTCTGAGGTTCCTCAACATATCCTAGACCAGTATGCCACCATTATCAAACCGAAGAAAAAGGAAATTAATGAGAAACAGGAGGCCATGACAGACAGCGGTGTTAGTTCTGAAACTGAAAATGTAGAAGAGGACAAAAATGGTAGAATTAAACGTCTCATGTCCCAATTTGAGAAGTCACCAGAAAAAACTCATTTAACTAATCTTCAGGCAATGGATGAATTATGTGATTCCAGTGAAACTATACGTCTAGAACGTAAGAATCCTCATTTAAAACTAACAGACACATTGAAAAAAGCACTAAAGCAACCGCTACCCGCTGGTCCACCGCCTGCAAAACCTCCACGTATCTTCAAAATCCCGACAATACCAGAAAACACAGAACAACAAAAGAAGGAAGCTAAAAGGATGCTTGAAAAGCTAGAAAAAGTTCTTCAAAAGCGTGAAGGGACTACGGAATCACCAAAAAAACCAAAAGAAATACACTACTTATGTACTGAGATACTGGATATCACCAACCGTACGTTGTTACCTAGCCAAAGCCCTGACCCTATCTCTCGTTGCCTGAATTCCTTGAATTGTGCCATAAAAAACAACTCTACGTCAAGTCTTCCGTATAATAAACTAAAATCTGATGAGGATTCTAACACATGCTGTGCATGCTGCAGTGAAAATACAGACCCAAATCAATCAAACGATCCAAAGTGTTTAAAATGTAAAATTAACGAAGACAAAGATAGCAGATTCAAATGCCATCTTAACTGTGAATGTGAAGTGAAAAATTCTAAGTTTTACGTTGATAATGATGAACCTATTTATGATGTGCCCCATGAGGATGAGGATATGAAGTTTGTGAGACGTAACACGTACGGAACGTTGAATACGTTGAAGAACAGCAGGAGTTTGGAGGAGTTGCGGATCGAGAAAGATGAGGTGAGTGCTATTATAAACAATATAATTAAACGTAGGTATTATTTTTAAAAAAACCTTTTTTCAGAGTGATAGTTATAGTACAAAACATTTAGGTAATATCAGTTTTGAGTCTGTGTGTGCCCTTTGCCAAAGGCCTCCTCCAACCCCTTCCAATTCTCCCTGTTCCTTGCCTGTTTAGTCCATGTGTTTCCACCCTTCCTCACCAAGTCATCCTGCCATCTTTTCCAAGGGTTTTCATTTCTTTCTTTACTCTCCCTAGGTTGCCATAGGTTTACTTTTTGTTCCATTTCTTTTACCCCCCGACAGTGTTGCAGAGCAGTTTTGGAAAAATTAAGGTTGTATAATTATTTAGGTTTTTCTCATAGTAATTATAAAATTATAGTTATTTGATCTGCTGTCGAATTCCATGGTAGCTGTTGTTTTGTAATAGCTTAACTTTCAGGTTGATAACAAAATCATAAGTCGTTTATTCAAATTAGGCTGAGAATCAACACTTTTTGAATGTCAAAATTAAGTACATAAAATATTCCCCTTAAAACGCCTGCTCCTCGCCACTTCCTAGTGCTTAAGCTGGGAAGAAGTGGCGCAACAAACTCCCCATCAGTACATTTGTCTGTCGAGTTAAATGAAATTGATTCTTATACAATAGTATTCAAAGTAATTAATATTACAAAATGATGAAACACAAGACATTACACCGTAACTATTTGTCAATATTAATTATGTCAGCTAGCACACGCTAATGTACCAACAAAAATATTGAAAACTAAACTCAAGCAGAAATCAAAACATTTACAGAGCTCAATAACTAAATAAAAACCAAACTTTTTTAATAAAAAAAAGTCCTAAGGTGTTGTGCGAGACCCGGTTAGAACGAAGTTCCATTCTAGCGTTGAAAATTGCAAAAGATGCATTTTGTTTTTTTTTGGAAACTTTGAATCTTTCCTATAAAATACATGATGTAATTTTGGAAACAAAAAAATTCACGTTCGTCTGAAAAATACAATCATATATATCATACTTGTTAAACACTGTGTATTTTTCAGATTTAAAAATCAAAGGGAAAAAATCTTGCAGAAATTTTCTGTGTTTTATTGAAAAATACAGGAGCATTCGAAATATACCTGTATTTTACATATTATTTTTAATGCTATTCCATTCGCTGTACCTATATTATGTAGGTATTCAATATTATTTATTTATTACTGTATAATATGTCTTATAATGTTGTTATTTTATTTCATTGTGCTTTATCATTGTTCACAATGAAATTAAATGACAATATTGAAAGTAACTATCTAAATGAAAGGAAAAGTATTGTGATGGTCAGAATGTTATAATTTTTAGGTTTAGCTCTCACTCGCCAAATGTTCAGACGATAACGCGCGTATAATAATGCAGGTGGCGTTCTGTAGTTTCTGCAGTGCCGGTTTTAACTTTACAGCCGTCCTGGGCGAAATTTTGACGGCACCCCTCTCCCCTCTTGGAGAGTAGAGGGGCGAAAAATTTCAGCACTCCGCCTAGGTTTTCTTTTGTCCATTCATAAAGTAATAGGAGTTACTTTGTCGGCTTATGCAGAAAAGTTTGAGAATTCAGAGACTGTCGGATACAAGAGCTAGCCAAGAGAGCTCAATATTTTTTTTTTGGTTTTTTAACTCCTAACGAACTAAAACTAAAATACTCTGCAGGCGCCAGAGGTGACGGGGCGCCTAGTCACAATCCCTTCGGCGCCCCTTCACCTCTGGCAATCTGGGTCCTAATTCACTATGAACTCTTAACAATTCCTTACTTCGAAACCACGTCAATTCCTTATCTAACCACGACATCTGCTAATAACGTATTCTCTATGATACAATAAACGAAACCGTTTCTACAAGACACGATACTGACGTGTTAAGATTACGCGGGGAATAAATTAATAAAATCATAATTAAATTAATTAATATATATAATAATTTAAGTTGTTGACATAGCTCACAGAATAAGCAAGCTGAAGTGGCAGTTCGCCAGCCATATTAGCCGTAGAACCGATGACCGTTCGGGTAGACGTGTTCTTGAGTGGAGACCGCGAATCGACAGACGTAAGGTAGGACGCCCTCAGGCAAGGTGGAGCGACGATCTTCGCAGGCTGGTAGCAGCTGGATGGGAGTTGTCGGAAATAGAGCTAAATGGCGTGCAATTGGAAAGGCCTATGTCCAGCTGTTGACTGCAGTAGGCTGATGATGAAATAAGTATATAATAAATTAATTAACATAAAGAATTGTGGCTCTGGGCGGTCGCCCAGCCGCGCCCTACCCTAACGCAGGCACTGAGTTTCTGTGTGTGTGTGTGTGTGTATTCATAGTGTAAACATTTTTGGTCGATGTGTTAAGACTTATGTTAGATGTGAGTCAGAGAGCATTGCTCTTAGCATAATATGTAACGATGCACTCTCGTCTGTCTATTTGTTTATCATACGCTTTGGTTTCGTAGGGAAGCGGTTCTGTCATACTATGACGACAGTCGTGAAAAATCAGTATTTTTTAGGGTTTCGTACCCAAAGGCTAAAACGAGACCCTATTACTAAGACTCCGCTGTCCGTCCGTCTGTCTGTCCGTCTGTCACCAGGCTGTATCTCATGAACCGTGATAGTTAGACAGTTGACATTTTCACAGATGATGTATTTCTGTTGCCGCTATAACAACAAATACTAAAAAACAGAATAAAATAAATATTTAAGGGGGCTCCCATACAACAGACATGATTTTTTTGCCGTTTTTATAGATAATGGTACGGAACCCTTCGTGCGCGAGTCCGACTCGCACTTAGCCGGTTTTTTTTTCCTCTTTGGCCACTGAGCCGATGTCGACTATTCTGCCAGCGTCATTTGGTGACGGCAAAGCAGCAAGGTGAGCCGTCGAACTTTTCACTTCGTGGTAGTTCTAGATATAGGCACATATGTTAGAAGCTGAAAGGATAAGACAATTATTGTTTGTAATTTTTTGGATTTGGTATCAACGTTTCAAAAATGCTCTGTATTTGTAAAGCCGTTATTTCGTGCCGTTCACCGAGTTCTTAAAGAACCAAAGATTTAGCTAAAGAACTGCTAGGCTTCAATGGATGATGTTTTTTTTTTGTTACTAGCTTATGCCCGCGGCTTCGCCCGCGTGGAGGTCGGAAATTATCCCACGGGAACTTACTACCGGGATACAAAGTATCCAGGTTATAAAATATCTGTGTTTCAAATTCCATCTAAATCCGTTCAGTAGTTTTTGCATGGAAGAGTAACAAACATCCATCCATCCATCCATCCATCCTCACAAACTTTCACATTTATAATATTATTAGGAAGTAGGATTACATCAGTAATATCAGTAATCAGTAATATTATTTATTTGCATAAACATGTGTGTGTACATACATAGAAAGTGCATGCAAGATGACAAAGAAAATTAATTGCAAACATGTTTGTGACGTGACGTGCAAAATAATAGATTTATACAATTTATCAAAATATTAATAGTTGTCATACTTAATTAGTAACGGGTTATTAAAATTAAAAAGTAAATCAACATTATTATACAAGTAGCTCCAAATGAATCTAATTACTTATCTCAAGTCAAATTCCTTTTCATCTTTTCACCGCCATCGCCACGGACTTCTAAGTTCAGCTGCCTTGAAATTTTAGTTAGATTCACATGTTTTAATGGCACGTACACCTTTAAAACAAAATCAATTTCTAAAGGCCACACTCTTATTTTGTTTTAAAGGTGTACGTGCCATTAAAACATGTAAATCTAACTAAAATTTCAAGGCAGCTGAACTTCTATGGAAGTCCGTGGCGGTGAAAAGGTTAAGGAACTCACTTCAGCTTACTGACAAATGCGTGCACTGACTGGACAGGTCCACTCATTCTGTGTGGTATTTTTTCCTCAAAAGACCATTTCAGACTCAAATCTACATGGTCTTCACATGATCTGACCAAGATTATGTCTGGACTTTAAAAGAGACTGTGACCTCTGAGTTTGTTTCGGCCTTTCTTCTCAGAGTAGTCAGATAGGAAACGCCGACCTCATCTAGTTTTAAAATATGATTGACGTGTAAAAGTGTTTGTACAAACCTACTTACAGAAATAAAATCATTTATCATTTATCAGTAACGCTATAATATGCTCTGGTGATGGCGGTCAAAAAAGTACGAAGTTTATTTTTAAACTTAGATTGAGGTGCTTCTCTCCAACTTTTAGGTACTTTGTTATAAATGACTGGAGCCATGCAGTATACACTTTTGCGCATTAGGGTCGTCCTAGTGGATTGGAGACAAAGTTGACCATTGTCACGTCTATTGCGTGGGACTATTTTGGCTAGACGCTTATAGTAATGCGGATTCGACTTAACAAACACAGCCACTTCTAATATGTACAATTTTTTACATTAATTTAAGTACCCGATCTGCCTCATTGGTCTGGTAGTCACATGGTGATTGCCGAGGTTCTGTGTTCGTTCCTCAGGTCAGGCAATGTTTGGTTGGGAAATTCTTAGTAGCAGCCTGGATTCTGGATTTATGACCGGCCTCACGTTACATTAAACTTATTGCCTGGGATTCACGAAGCTAGTATTCCAAGCTAGGATAGCAAAATATTTCTAGTACTCTTGTCAATCTGGCCTCTTTTACGGAAATATCCTCTTTATTGTATGTACCAAACCAGGATAGTGATAAATGATAATGATAAATGATTTTATTTCTGTAAGTAGGTTTGTACAAACACTTTTACACGTCAATCATATTTTAAAACTAGATGAGGTCGGCGTTTCCTATCTGACTACTCTGAGAAGAAAGGCCGAAACAAACTCAGAGGTCACAGTCTCTTTTAAAGTCCAGACATAATCTTGGTCAGATCATGTGAAGACCATGTAGATTTGAGTCTGAAATGGTAATTTTGAGGAAAAAATACCACACAGAATGAGTGGACCTGTCCAGTCAGTGCACGCATTTGTCAGTAATCGTGCAGCTCAACTCAAAACTTAAGGAGCTCAACGATTCGACGAACAATACCAAAGAAAGGACATTTGGGTAGGCCGCATTAATTACTCAAACTCAACTCAAAGTAAGCTAAGACATTGTACTTGTTTCCTATCCTAGCTTGAAAACTAGCCGCTTGTATTCAAGGCCTAAAGGGAGAAATGTGGGTGTATTATTACACCTCTGCCCCTTTGGGGAATGCAGACATGGTGCTACTGAGAATGTCTCGCGTCATGTTCGTGAACGGGCGCCGTTGGTCGGGACTGGTCATCTCTTAACTGCCACGGCTTATTTTTATTTTTGATCTTATATTTTGAATTGTATCTTAATTTTTTTTTTACATTGTTCTCACATATAGAAGCAACAAAAATAATGTACCCAGGGTTTTGTAATATCTTGATTTTAAAAGAGTTTCCTTGGAGTTTCTTGTCCGTTCTTCTCCATAGAGATCTACGTATTGGAATGGACAACTAGCTTCAACTTTCTGACTAACTGACCGACTCTTTGACAGTTTAAAAGTGCCTCTAAATGATTTAATTCAAATAAATGCTTTGAGTTTGAGTCTTACTAGAAAAAACCAATAACCATTGCCCGACTCAGAGTTGGAACTCAGGACCCAGTGCTTAGCAGTCACGCTTGCTCCCTCTAGACCAACGAGACAATCTACAAAAAAATTCGTAATGAGGTGAATAATAGCAAGCTAATCGGTTGCTGTACTGTAATCAAAGGATACTTTGTGATTACAGGATAAGCAGTTTTATCTACTTTAATTTCTTATCTATCAGCAATGCTTATGAATAACCTGGTTATATTTGTATATAGTTCTTTGTAGGATAAGCAAACGAATAAGTAAAATGGTTGTATTTCTTAATGCTTTCATCCATTTGCTCCTGACCTTATCTATACAAGGTATCCGAAAGGTATGGTCAAATTTACTTAAGGGAGAAGGGGGTAGGTACAGACAGGGCCTTCTTTTAAATTGACCACTCTAGGCAAGTGCCCAGGGCCCTTCTAATCATGGGGCTCGATTTCCTGCCAGCGTCGGAGCTAGGGGCGATCAGAGCTCACTTCGCTCGATCTTGCATCCTAGATTCTCTACAGGGGACCCAGTATCCTAAAGCACCTAGGACCTCCAATAGGTTAAAAACGGCCCTGGACACAGATCATCAAACTGAACAGCTTTCTCTATCTCTATTCCTCTTTCTCTTTCTCTACCAGCCTTGTAATCGCGAAACAATATTGGCCCGTCCCATACATTTGACGAGAGCAGCGGTGGCCCGGTGGTATCGGTCTCGACTTACGATTTATAAGGTCGTGAGTTCGAACCCAAGCAGGCACTTTACTTTGAGTATTTAATTTCATCACCACTGCTCTCACAACGGTGAAGGAAAACATCGTGAAGAAACTGGCATGTCCTATAAACAAAAAATCGAAGACATGTGACATCCGCCCACCTGCACTGGGCCTGCGTGGTAGATTATGGCCCACTCCCTCTCACAGAGAGGAGGCCGGTGTCCCAGCAGTGGGAACGTTATAGGCTGACTATGCTTATGCTATACATTTGGGTCGAGTAAGGCATTGAAATTTAGTAGTGGACAGCGAACATCCCAGACGCGCTGCACCGCCACGGCAGACCCAACAACATCCTGAACGCATTATTGTACTGCTTGCGCAAGGCTCTATAGGCTCGCTGCGTATATCTCACCCACAGGCCGCTTGAGTAGGACTGGCAATAAAAGAGGGAGGCAAAAATAAGGTTTAAAGATTGTAAAATCCGTTCCGATCCGATGCGATGCGAGCCGTTTGGAGGAAATCATCCAATACACATTCTTCTAAAATTACCATAATTACTACCTAATAAAGTATTTCATCATAATAGGTCCAGGACATAGGTTCCCCACCACCCACTTTGAGTATTTTTTTTTTCTAGAACCCCATAATTTTTTTACTTACCATCTGTCGCGTATCTGAATCAGCTATTGCCACGATTATAATTATTTAAATGTGTAATATTATATAGTCGTAAGATCCCATCTCGACGCCCCCTAATTTTCTCTGGGTCTTCTACTGCCCCCTGAAAGTCTCAAACGCCCACGAACTTTTTTTCAGGATAAAAAGTACTTACCGGTTTACACATTCTTCTAAAATTACCATAATTACTACCTAATAAGGTATTTCATCATAATAGGTCCAGGACATAGGTTCTCCACCACCCATTTTGAGTATTTTTTTTTTTCTAGACCCGCATATATTTTTTTTTACCATCTGTCGCGTATCTGAAACAGCTATTGCCACGATTATATTTAAACGTGTAATATTATATAGTCGTAAGATCCCATCTCAACGCCCCCTAATTTTCTCTGTGTCTTTTACTGCCCCCCTAAAAGACTCAAACGCCCACGAGGGGGCATTATCGCCCACGTTGAGAACCTATGTTCCAGCAGTTAATAACCGTAAAAAAGTTGCAAACGCAGCAATAAGGCAACGGTCCGGTTTAAAAGAAGATGTAGTGACAAAAATTTTAAAGAGTACCTATGCTTAGATGGTTTGGTCATGTTGAGAGGATGAATGAAGGCAGATGTAAGTGGAAACGCTGGGAGGGGACGCACTAGAACAGTGGTTCCTAACCTTTTCGATCTTGTCACCCCTATGACTTAGATAGGGAAACTGATTTACCCACCCCCCAGTCTCTCTCATGTTACCAATAATCACCATAATCATGTTGTCATATAATTACAAATTGACTATATTAGACATAAAAGTTGCACAAAAATATTGAGTAAGTTCTTTTACAATCACATTACACAGCTAGGGCATGAAATGCATTGCATTCGGTCTTATTGGTGTAATCTTTGTTATAAGTTGCAAGATTATTACCCCCGCAGAATACCAGTTTTACCTACGCAGGGGTAATTACCCCCAGGTTAGGAACCGTGGCCCTAGAAGCATATAATTAGTGACCTGAAAGATCAGGTGCGTGGTACTTGAACCGGCGTGCTTGTATGACCAGATGTATATAAATAACCGAAGCAAAAAGGATCGTAGCAGGTGGCGTTCTGAAGTTTCTGCCTACCCCCATGGGAAGAAGGTGTGAGTTTATGTATGTAACTAACAGTGTTTCACAGAACAGTATTTATCTACGACCTTATCTATTAAAATAAAATAAGGAAATATTCAAACGCTTGTGAAATGCGTTTGACCATTGATTGGAATGACATTCACCCTCCTTGCTGCTTCCTTTGAGGGAGTCTTCGCTCCACAAATTTCTACCCGCGTAAAACATCTTGGAGCTGCAATCGCTGACCGCTGGAATAGGTCCTTTAGCGTAGTGATGGGTTGGCTAAGATCAAGAATAATCATCTCAATAATCCGTGGCACAAGGCTTAAAAAACCAATAGCCAAGTTATTCGGCTTCGACGATGGAGCAGCCCTACCTAGACAAGACTGATGTGGTTGCGGCTGAAGAACTAAGCAGACGTCGATTGCAAAAAATCGCTGTGGATAAATGAACCTGTTTTATTAGTAAATTAATCAATCATTTGGCAGTAAGTACTTTAGGTATATATTAATATGTATGCGAAACCTACGAATACATCAAACGTTAATTAAATTTATTTAATTGTTTAAATATACAAATGAAGAATGTAGGACGAGTTTTATGTCCAAATTACCTCAACTGTTATAAATCTACACCAATTTAATAACATTTTTTCCTGTTACAATGTTAAAGCTGGAACTGTTCTACAATATTGTTAAACTCAAAGCAATGAATTTTTTTTTTAAACTGTTGACTTGTCAAAGGAGTTGGTCAGTCAGAGACATGGATCTAGTTGACCATTAATTCCAAAGCAAAGTAGGATTCTCGGTAGAAGAACGGACAGGAAACTCTATGGACTCATACATCTATCCATACTAATATTATAAATTCGAAAGTAACTCTGTCTGTATGTTACCTTTTCACGCCGAAACCTCTGAACTTCTTTTATATAGATTCTTCTATATTTTGTGAATGTGAGAACGTTATAGGCCTTTTTTTTTGTTATTTTGGGTGGTAAATCATCAAATGACCTCTCCCGGTCTGGGCGGAACGGAAGGGTGTGTCAGACTCTTACTGACTAAAACCCACCCGTGTTCCTTCAGTTGCCTGTGCGCCAGGGCCACGGTAACTCTTTCGAACAATCCGCGACAACGTTGTAGGCCTAACTTGTAGACTGTAGATTTGTAGACCATTTTATATTTTGTTAAGTACCTGTTACTTGTTGACAGGCCTACACTGTCCTCCCATACCTATTAAAACTGTAATTTGAAAACATTGTAAAAGCCAATTATTTTTAAAAGAGTAACCGTGGATTCTCTTGTCGGCTCTTCTCCATAGGAATCGACCAATTGGAACCGTCCACCTAGCTTCTGACGTTTCATAAGTGCCCATGTAGGTTTATGTGAAATTTTGATTTTGATTGAACAGATTTCGATATTTGGCAAGGAGATAGAAGGCATCCCGGGGAAGGACATGGGCTACTTATGGGTATTTATTTTATTTCTTATTTTAATGTTTATTTTTAATTTTCGTATGCTGCACTGGTTGACGTCATCACGTCAGCGCCGGCTATCGCTGAAAACCAGCGCTGGGGCTCTGTCTCGCATAGGGTCGTAGCATTATGCTGAGCGATTGCCGTTTTGCGTGAATGTGACGCATATTTTTCCCCAACTCGTTTATTTTTTATTTGTGTGTTTTTTCTTTGCGTCATGTTTACCGCAAATAAATGTATTTTCTTTCTTTCTTTTCTTTTCTTTACTTTTGTTGCAGTAGCACGTTCCCGTGGCATAATTTCCGACATCCACACGGGCAGAAGCTAGTACCCACAAAATAAACTCACAATATAGTTAATTATTAAAATAATGATTCACACAGTACTTCATTAATTAGTCATTCTCGTAATTTTTTATATTATTATCGCACATTTTTTACTGGTTTCTGACCTGTTACCACAATAAGTATAAAAAATTGCTTAGTTTATTAATTTATTTATAAGGAAAATGGAATATTCATGTTCAGAGATGTCATCGAATTACTACGTAATTATGTATGACGTGGTCTTATTTACGTATGTAATACTCGGACTTATTGGTGCCATTTAAGACCCGCTCAAGGTTAGAGTTTAAAAACATCCTTTTTTGTTGCATAATTCCTAGCCAAGGGGCGCGTGGTTTAATACTAATAGTCACAGGGGTCGATCAAACTCAAAGCATTTATTTCAAGTAACCCAATTACAGCCACTTTTGAATTGTCACGGGGTCGGTCAGTCAGAAAGATGAAGCTAGTTGCCCATTCCAAAGCGTAGTAGGTACCTATGGAGAAGAACGGGCAAGAACTTCCACGGACACTCTTTTAAATCGAAATATGGTTACAAAATATTGGTTACATCATTAATGTTGAAATTATACATGTGAGAACGATGCAGAACGTTAAAAGCGTCCGCAATAAAAAGACAAGAACAATTCAAATATTAAATTAAATTAAAATAAGCCATGGCAGCCAAGAGATGACCAGTCCCCACAGACGGCTCGAATAGTATCGAACAGTAGCTCGACCTTCGATCAAGCCGTTTTGCTGTTATTACTTAGCCACGAGCCACTCTTAAGAGCACCTCATGCCGTGCTAAAAACAGGTATCGTATAGCGGGGCTGACTGCACAGGGTGCGTGCACTCAATTTACACATAATTACGTTTAACCCTTCATAGAGGCTATTTTAGTGCACCTATTTTAATAATAAGAGGTGCAAGTAACACTGGCGCTGGCCCAGTTTCTCTCATGCAGGTTATTTCAATGAAAGGGGTGCAAAAGGAAAGATGGTCGAGTTTTTTTCCTCGTACCAGGGCCTTTGACTATCGAGCTATGCCTAGAGATTGAGACACGAAGCAATAAAATACGATCTAGATGAATGTGGCCGCTTTTCTTTAGATCGAATTTTGTTGTCTTTTTTTGTTGCTTCGTGTCTCAATATGAAACTTTATAAAAGGTATTAGAAAATTCTAGGCACACTTACCAAGGGTCCTTACAAGCCGTTATTCATAATTCCTTCTCAGTCACCGGATAATATTTTTTTTAAAGGAGTGGTGCTAGTGGACCTTTGTGCGCCCTCTTAAAAAACTAACTTCATTTAACCCAGGCATAAGTCCGAAATACAAAGTCGCAGTCTAAAGCTAACCGATCACATAAAGTTATCGATGCATAAAGAACTTAGAGGACACGGCTCGCCAGCTGGAACTGTACCCGCAGCTGTCGAGCGTGACGATGGGAACTGAGAACATGAGTCATCAGGTTTCTTGTACTTCCTGTGGGTATTTATTAAAGATAGAGTTTGATTTTTAGTCGACTACGGCGAAGCAAATGATTTTGATCGGTATGAATGTTCATCTGTTCTCTCATAACTTCTAAACTGCTTATCATAATTTGAAAACTGAGGGATCGTTGGAAGCGTCTTGATTGTCCGCTGGTTATAGGCTATGTGACGTCACAAAAATCAACATGGCGGCTTATAGCGGATGAAAAGGGTTGCCGAAAAAAAAAAGTTTAATATAAAATATCGTGTTTGGTATATTGGTCATCTATAATTATGCACATAAAACCCAAAATTTATTGTTGAACTTCCGCAAACCAAAGAAGTGGGTAGATGCCTACTCTCAATGATCCCTAACTCCAAATAATTGAAATAAAAATAAAAGTTAATAAAAACTGAAACCCAACTACAGCAAAAACAACAACTAAAAGGTATGAACAAAACATCACAGAGAGACAAATTAAAAATCCAGAGTCACACGTAAACTGTTCGATTTATGACTTAATTAGGTACATGACGTGTGATTCCGGATTTTCAATTTCTTTGTCTGTGATGCCTTGTTTATACCTTTTTAGTTGTTTTTCTGTCGTAGTTGGGGTTTAGATTATATATCATAATCTATACTATAAGAAACTACTTCAGTAATTTTTTTGAATTTTTTAAATGACATTTAGGGGTCGCTACCAAGGTTTGAATTTTAAATAAAAACTAAAAAAAAGCTTCGCTCAAAACTGTTAGCTTTACTGAGTCCGCTACTTGTAGACGCCATTGCAAGTTGAAACACGTTACTATGACTTACAAATAAAACGCGTACGCTCCTGAAGTGTGGGGCGGGCTAATCTCAACGCGTCGGTACAGAAAAGGGGTCGAGGGGAGGGGCAGGATAAGGAGCGATTTCACATGCACGTAAAATTTGATATAAACACTTAAATGAAACAATATGAAACCATCATTTAAGCTGTCTTTCAACGCTTTTTGTAAAAACGTTGACAGCTGGTAGCGACCTCTAAATCTTAACAAAAAAAAAAGATAACAACTTATTTAATATTTATATGTATATAATCAAATGACAAAGTGCTCCGGGGATAATTCCAAAGTCGAATAATAAGGACCTCCTTAGTGGTCATGCTAAGCATGCTGTTTGCATCTCTTTCTATCCCTTCACAAGATTAACTCCATATTTTATCCATACACCCGGATAACTCTAGTATTAGCGATATCGCAGGTGACAATTGACCTTATTATGGACGAGGTCTAGCTAATAAGACCACAAGGTTACTGATAATACACACAAGTTACCTTTTACTTGTATGTTCCTTTGTGGCGTATGGCGCAGTAGTTTTGTATAATTTATCGTGGGTCCGTGCGTTTACAGCCACTACTGCACAAGCGGTAACCACTACGACTTAGAAATTTTTTAAGGAAGGAGGAATTTACCAGCGAACCGAGGGTTCTTCTCTTGTACCACCATTAAGAGGCTTACAACAGCTAAAGCGCGGTCACTGTCGGACTGCATAGAAAAGAAAGATAAGCGCGATGACACAACGCTGGTTTTACTGCAAAATACGAAGCAATTATCTATTTACAAAAAAATCTATTGATTGGATTAAAAAATTAAAACACTATTACGTTAGTATGTTGCTTGTAGAATAATCTGACAAAAGATCAGAATGATTTAATGCATAGTAGTATGGTTTTTAATCGTTAAAATAATTTTTTAGAGGTACCTTCGTGATTTTTTTCTATCGTATCAAATTAGTTGTATTATGTTTTCAACACACTATCCAATTAGCAAATATCCTGAAGAATAACATATATATTTTTCTGATTTTGTTTAGTGGAGTGGATCATATACTTTTAGGCATTATAAAACTTACGGTTAGGTCCTGTAGTCCCCTTAATATGTTATGAGAATGAGGGCTATCGCGCTTGAGTTCGCCGCTAGAGGCGCTAGTGTAGTGTAAGGTCTCTAGATGTCAAAATATGTACTGAATGTTCACTGTTTGTGGGATTTTTTATCACGGATTTTAAAGAATGATTCATAATAGCTGTAATTGTCGTGCCATTCTTGATTAATTATGGCTTAAGACTTTAAGTAAAAAGTTAGGATCTAATTTGGTAGCACTTGAAGGCAGAATAAGCTTTGTCTGCTTCATGCTTGCCAATTTTAGGAACTATATAATCTAAATATTCATTTGAAGTTTTAAAATGTAATAAAATAAACATACTATGAATAGGTATACGGGTACTTAAACATATCCAAAACATCAAATAAAAGTACTGCAACAGGATCTTACTCGACAGTGGCGCCAAGTGGTGAGCACAAAAACGATAGCTCCCATTGCTGAATCTTTTAATTCGTGTAGAATACTGTAGATAATAAAACGAATTTGAATTTTACTGGGTTCAATACTTTGCCCATTAAAAATCAAAATATTTTATTTCATGGGCACTTATGAATCGTAAGAAGCTAGGTGCACGGTTCCAATTGGTCGTTTCCTATGTAGAAGAGGCAGCAAGAAACTCCATGGTTACTCTTTTAAATATAATTGGATTTTACAATGTTTTCATATTACAGTGTGGGAGGACAGAGAATCCTACGTTACGTAGTTTTCAGTGGCAGCGCGGAGGCAGACTTTAGATTGTTGAAGGATTGCTGATTCACTGATAGAAATATTGAAAAAGTCAAGGAGAGTTAGGTGATAGATTACTGTGCAAAGGGACTCCCTACGCACGTACATTTATGTACACCTAGTCGTAGAAGGTGTGTCTTAAGGCTATAAGAGTAGGGGAAGACCAAAGAAGCGATGAATGAACTGTGTGAAAGATGATATGGCTAGAAAAGGGGGTGACTACCGAGATGGCGACTGATAGAGAAGTATTGAAGGAGACATGCTACGCTGAATAAATTGGGATAAGGGCAGAAAGAAAGAAAGAAAATACATTTATTTGATCCAAGTTAAGGCACACAATATGAAGAACAATTGTGATGACTCTTAGAAAGAAAGTTCCCATAGTTACACACAATTATTGAGTATAGAAGCTTCTGCTCGCGGCTTTGCCCGCGTGGATGTCGGAAATTATCCCACGGGAACGTGCAAGCGGGACAAAAATCCCCTCTAGGGAGATGATTTTACAAAAACACTGACACAATTTTTTTTTTCTTACCAAAATCATAAATTTTAATTATCATATCCCTAACTTAAGAAATGCTAAGTATCCAATACAAACTTTCATCCCCTATAAAAATAATCCTAAAATAAAAGAAGGTGACTCCTTTTAGATAGCCAATCTCCTTCCCCATCTATCTCCTTGCCAAATTTTATCGAAATCCGTTCAATGGTTTAGGCGTGAAAAGGTAACACAGACAGAGTTACTTTTGAATTTATAATATTAGTATGGATTGTAATGGGTGCACTATTTTTAGCCAGTAAACTGGAATATTCAACATGCCTACCATATTGAAGGTGCGCATAATTTCCAATTTTAGTCTACACAATGTTTGTTTACATTCCTTAGTGGATTGGCTTCCACTTGTGTCGATTTAACGTAGAATGGAACAGATTGTTCGATATTTTGTGGTGATGTTTAAAATTTCTACGAGTGGCAATACTTGGATACTTAAATGTACGTGGGGTGTACTCTGAGGGCCTAGACCAATGGCATTCGCTTCGGAGCCATTCTATTTCTACAACCGCTATCGCTTTCGCTAATCTTTCCATCATACGAATCGAAAACTAGCGATAACGCTTGTCAAAAAGTGCCACTTGGCTACGCATCTCCATGGAAGTAATCGTTCGACGCTGTCGATTCGTTTCATAGAATCGAATGTTGTTAACATTGTCTAGCTAATCTCTATTCGTTGACCTATGATCACGTGACATTTCGATAGCTTATGCCCTATACATTTTTTGGCTTTCTTACTAGCCTCCTCGCTAATCGAATTTTACTTTGTCTAGGCCCTCTGGACAGTCAGCACCGCTGACACCTTGCTGACTGACTAATATGTTAACACGGCATGAGAGATTCTTACATAGTTTGTGCCGATACGAGATAATTTTGCGGCTTTAAGAAAGAAAGAAAATACATTTATTTAGCACAGACTAAAAGGCAGACAATATAATATAGTTTTTTTATACCAGTGCGCGAACTGTAGCCATGAAATCAGCATATGATTCTAGACCCCGAGCGTAGAAATTTTTCGTAGGTTATAATAAAAAAATTGTTCTTCCATACATTTTGACCGCGTAGGTAATATTGCACTTTTCTATGGAATATAAGTTTTTTTTTTTGATTACCTACGAAAAATTTCTACGCTAGGATGTTTACAATGGTATTCTGAATTCATGGTTATAGTTAGCGCACTAGTAATTTTTTTCCTGTATAAAGCAGATAAAAAAAATTAAATCCTACTAATATTATAAATGTGAAAGTTGTTAAGGATGGATGGATGTTTGTTACTCTTTCACGCAAAACCTACTGAACGGATTTGGATGGAATTTGGAACACAGATAGTTTATAACCTGGATTAACACGTAGGATACTTTTTATCTCGATAGTACGTTCACGTGGGATAATTTCCGACATCCACGCGGGCGAAGCCGCGGGCCAAAGCTAGTCAAATATAAAGTGTTATGTGCGATGTAAGAAATTGGCCGGGAAGTGTGCCTCACGGCTGCACCAAATAGGCCCAGTTCAGCAAAAATGCCAGACAACTGATGTCTGACGCTGGTATTCAACTGGACCTGAAGTGTGACGGATGTAAATCAGTTTTTTACTGCAACGTGACGGTGTAAGCATCCTTAAATAAAATAAATTTGTGTCAGATAAAAAATAGTAACGAATATGCACACAAATAGTGTGATATTGAATGAAATTGCAAAACAAAACAACATGCTGCTAAATAAATAAGACGGACGCATGATTAGGGTTACCGTATCTTAGGATTTGTCCTGAGATCTCAGGATATTTAGAGTCCTGACAGGATTGTGGCCCGATTGAGGGAAATCTCGGGAATCTCAGGATTTTGCGATTTTTTTATAAATTAAAGTATCTCTATCTAGATTTACAGTATTTTTTTTTTTTTGGTAATTTGCATTCAGCATAAACAAAAATATAATCTTCTTTGGATGGTATCACAGCACAACGCATTTTTTCACATAATCATTTGACAAAAAATTCGTCGTCGTTAATTACGTTTGCGACAAAATCTCAGGATTTTTCTACAGAAATCAGGCTTGTTGTCAGGACTTTTCAATTTTGCATATGGTAACCCTACGCATGATAGATCTTCGTTAATCCTTCGAAACGAGTCCAAACAAAAACCTGTTTTAAACGATGCTAGACTTCCTCGTTCCAACAGGTTGCCATAATGTATTAATCCGTGGTGCACTTCATTGCACAATACATTGCAAGCAGCCGAGCGCGGCGGACGAAGAGTGGTTCTCTCTCTGTCTCCCTCCTATTTAAGTTTTCCTTGCCTTTTCCCAAAGAACTATCTTGTGGTTGGCTTACAGTCTAACCAGATGCTGCTGACTATCAGTATGTTACATGGAGACTACCCAATTTCTGGGCAATACAGAGATTTTTAACCGGGTTTCGACTATAGTACGATTCAAACTTAATGGCGGCTCGGACCATGAGGCGAGTCGCTGCGCAGTAACCAATTCACGTGTCAGCGAGGGTGAGGGGTGAGGTTCTGCGCAGCGAATAGCTCACTTCACAGCCGCCATTAAGTTTGAATCGTAATATACCTGTGAAAACTGTCAACGTCATAGTTTGGCATTCGTACAACGAGATTTATATTCTGTCTGTTGAAGAAGTTTTTGATAGGACTCATGGTTAATAGTGAAAATAACAGCTGCATAGGTCGATCGTCAAGGTTAAGCAACGCTTGTCGAGGTCGGTCCGTGGATGGGTGACCATGCTTTACATACCGAGACCTCAACCATATTCCATAATCAGCCTATAATGTTCTCACTACTGGGACACAGGCCTCCTCTTTTCGAGAAGGAGTGGGCTGTAATCCACCACGCGGGCCCAGTGCGGGTTGGTAGATGTCACATGTCTTCGAAGTTTTGGTTCTAGGACTATGCCGGTTTCCTCACGATGTTTTCCTTCACCGTTTTGAGCAAAGTGGCGAGGAAATTATTTACACAAAGTAAAGCGCCTGTCTGGAATGGAACCCACGACCTATAACTTGTAAGTTGGGGCCGTTACCACTGGGCCACCACTGCTCCGATCAGAACCCCCCTCCCCCCCCCTCCCCCTTAAAGAGTAGGTCCCAGCTACCATTTGTAGATCTTTGACACTCGTTTCGGGTAGTCAGAAGCCCCAAAGTCAGGCAAACAGTTTTACCAAAGGGTTTCGTGTTACCAGTAACTGGGTTGCGGAGGTCCGATAGGCAGTCGCTCCATGTGAAATGCTGGTATTCAGCTGCATCCGGTTAGACTGGAATCCAACCCCTACATAGCTGGGATAAAGCTAGGCGATGATGATGTTGAAGAATAATCTTCGATTGATTAATTTTATCCACAAGAACTTCCCGCGGAAATAAACGTGAGAAAAAAAAACAAATAGATTTCTATCTCTCTCGTCTGTATGTAAAAGAAAGATGGCGCCTACAGTGAGTCCTATTTGTGTCGTTAAACCGTAGTTTGTCACCTGTCATGTTTGTCTGTCACTTGCCACTTTCTCCTCACTTCCACCTAGTTTCTAATGCAATCATTGATACGTGATTATGTTCGTGTGTTCCCACGCAGGTTAAGCGTATGTTGACGAGGCTTGGATTTTGATGGGTGGGTGGTGATTGTTTTCTGTAGATCTGCTGTAGTTAAATTGTTATCGTATGTCATGTGGTCTTAAGGGGACTACAGGACCTAAATGTAAGTTTCATAATGCCCAAAAGTATATGATCCTCTGCAGTAAACAAAATCAGAAAAATACATGATATTCTTCAGGATATTTGCTAATTAGATAGTGTGTTGAAAACATAATACAAATAATTTGATACGATAGAAAAAAATCACGAAGATACCTCTAAAAATTTCTTATAACGATTAAAAACCATACTACTATGCATTAAATCATTCTGATTTTTTGTCAGATTATTCTACAAGAAACATACTAACGTAATAGTGTTTTAATTTTTTAATCCAATCAATAGATTTTTCGTAAATTGATAATTGCTTCATATTTTGCAATAAATTACCAGCGTTGTGTCATCGCGCATCTCTTTCTTTTCTATGCAGTCCGACAGTGACCGCGCTTTAGCTGTTGTGCTCTTAAGTAAAAGGAGTATGAGGGAATCGTAGCAGGTGGCGCTCTGTAGTTTCTGCCTACCCCTATGGGAAGAAGGCGTGAGTTTATGATGTTTATAAGTTTAGGCCTGCATTTCTCCTGCACTGATGTCGGTCGCGCGTACGGATATACATTGTTTTTGATATAGCACCACAGTGCGGCGCTGACGTCAGCGGCGCGTACATTCCTACGACTGGTACGCGACCGACATCAGCGTAAGAGTAATTACAATGGAGGACAATCGCGATATGAAAAGATAAAGCACCTTTTGATCGATTATTACATTATTAGTTACTTTAACTTTTAAGACTAGGGTCAACGCACACAGCAGCATAATGAGCGAGCAGGTTCTTTGCTGCCAAATTTTATTTCTGTCTCTTTAAGATACAGGATACCCTAGTTTAAGAGACAGAGTTTAAATTGTGTACAGATTTCTGCAGCATCCACATGTTTAATGTAAATGTCCTTCACCTACCATTAATTCTAAAATTGTAAACGTTAAGTACCTACAATTATCTGTATTTTTTGGGAAACATAGATATTTATTATCATTATTTTTTTTGTGTTTGGCTGGCTTACATCTATCATTACAGAAATAATAATGAGGTGATTCATGACAAGCCATTTACAAGCCTCGACAGTTAGCAATAGAGTATTGTTGTATAAGTTTACAAATTGAATAATATTCACTACGCATAATCCTAATTAAAACATTAAATTAAGTACCTGCATAAAAACATATTCTATAACAAATGATAGAATTCTCTGACTCCTGCGCTAGTTATAACTGTGTTGCAGGAGCCAGTGTCCTCCCGTAATGCAAAAATGCATGCGCAACCACTATTAGGATGCAACAGAAACAATATTATAGTCTTTGGATAAAATAGTACCAATGGACGCTAAGCTGCTTGCAAACCAATCGAATAAAGGGTGTTCAATTTGGTTAAATGCTTTGACTGAGCACAAGCATATGCATGGCCTATAACGTTCCCACTGCTGGGACACAGGCCTCCTCTCTTCGAGAGGGAACGGGCTGTAATCTACCAAGCGGGCCCAGTGCGGGTTGGTAGATGTCACATGTCTTCGATTTTTTGGTTCTAGGACATGCCGGCTTCCTCACGATGTTTTCCTTCACCGTTTTTGAGAGCAGTGGTGATAAAATTATTTACTCAAAGTAAAGCGCCAGCCTGGGTTCGTACCCACGACCTGTAACTCGTAAGTCGGGGCTGATACCACTGGGCCAGGACTGTTCTCCTTCCTGTTCATAATCATTTATTTGTCAGAATATGGTACATAATAATATGGACACCAGACACTGCTTCAAAATTTTAACACTGCAGGACGGGATGGCCAAAATGTTAAAGTATGTGTTGAATCTTCTTAAAAGTTACAAGTCAAAACTTTATTTGTAGAACAAAGGCGTCAAAGGTGTTGTAAATAAAAAAGGTACATAGCGATCACTGTGTTTTACACTTACGTAACAGTATGAAAAATTTGTTAAAATTAGGTGACAAAAATCGGCCAGGTGCGAATCGGACTCGACGTCGAAAACGGCAAAAAAATCATGTCTGTTGTATGGGAGCCCCCTTAAATATTTATTTTATTCTGTTTTTTAGTATTTGTTGTTATAGCGGCAACAGAAATACATCAGCTGTGAAAATTTCAACTGTCTAACTATCACGGTTCATGAGATACACCCTGGTGACAGACGGACGGACAGCGGAGTCTTAGTAATAGGGTCCCGTTTTACCCTTTGGGTACGGAACCCTAAAAAAGGTACATAACGATCACTATGTTTTGCCGGTAACGGTGTACAAATATTAATTACTAGCTTTTGCCCGCGGCTTCGCTCGCGTTAATTCAGACTTTGACTATCAGTTCGGGTTATAATTGAATCATGATTCGAAAGACACGTGGCGCCATCTATTATCATAAGAACGTTATTGTTGTTTTCCTCCAGAACAGTACTTTTTTGCGGGATGAAAGGTACCCTATGTCCGTTTCTGTACAACGTATATGCAAAATTTCAGGATGATCGGTTCAGTGGTTTAGGCGTGAAAAGGTAACAAACAAACAAACAAACAAACTTACTTTCGCATTTATAATATTAATAAAGTTAGGAAGTTAGGATAGGATGTACGTAACTTACGTAATAGTATAACATATTCGTTAAACAATTAAATGACAAAAACTATCAACAGACTATTTTATGAATGAGATCTATCCGCCCCCAAAAATTGTATTTGGAGATAAGATGAATGCATTTGAAAATTGCTCGATCTTTTCGTAACTCGAGTGTACAAAATGAGTACCTACATACCACATACAAGTGCCTGATGTCACTTTCCCACGGACGGTATAAGTAGGTTAAGCGCTCATCGTTGAGGCCGTTATCCGGATGGGAGACAGTTAAAATTTAAACTAACATAGCATTGCGAATTTAATATCCGATGTGTTAATTTTACGATTACCGGTGAAAAAACGGGTCCATATTGGCTCAACTAAAGTTCTTTACCCGAAATTGTTCTTCCTAACGATTTGTAATCCGAATGATCACTCTTCCTAAAATTTTTCATCCTAAAGTTTTAATTCATACTATTTGTAGTGCTACCGGCGATGTTCATAACACTCATGTTTCCGAAAATTGTAATTAATAATATCATTAATGTAAATATATTTAAACTCCTACTGTTTTTTATCATAACGCTTTTATCCCTAAACATAATTACCATAATATTTTCACCCAACTTATATATAACCTACCCACTATATTTTAAACCAACTGTTTAGAATGATTAAAGGTCGTTTGACTGATTTTTGTCTTAAATGAATGAAATTCAGGTCAGAGTGTCGTCTTGGGGGCACTATGAAAAAAATACTTAGAAAAATTTCGCGACCAATTTCGAGGTAGCGCTCGCCGGCCGCTGCCGCGGCACCGCTCGCTTCGCTCGCTCGGCTCGCGCGTAGTTGGTCACAGTTCTAACCTAACCTAACCTATGGATATATTTGCAGGTACACACCGCTATAAATAAAATTAAAGAATACGCTTTATTCTTATATGTTACACATGTTATGTGAAAATAAAGTTACGCAAAATTTACTGATTATTATGAATAAAAAGAAATCTAAACAAAAAAAATATGACTTTGAATAATAGTGTATAAGATGGTTATGTTGAGAAAATATAGGAAAACAAATACAAGTATAATAGATGTTTATTGCTACTGACATTATGAAGTTGAATGCTTCGGAATTATGAACATTAGAGACAGAGTAGTTAGGAATTGTGATTGTTAGGATGAAAAATGTTAGGAAGAACATTTTCGGATTTCCAATTATCGGAGTTGAAAATTTAGGTGAACTTTGGCGCACCCGAAAAAACATTCGTCGAACACATTCGTGTTTACTTTACGGTTGTATTTCTCGAAAGGGTGGGTAGATTACATAGCTTACCCAAACTTTTTATTAAATCACCCAGAAATTGAATCCGTTGACTACGCCTTATTATTATTGTCTTTTAGAAATAGGAGGCTCTAATCGGTTTTTCCTGTCACTTACAATGATTTTATTACACTATAAATGACTGGACAACTCCACTCAATCTGTGTGGTTTTTCCTCAAAAGACCATTTCAGACACAAATCTACATAGTCTTCACATGATCTGATCAAGATTATGTCTGGACTTTAAAAGAGAATGTGACCTCTGTTTCGGCCTTTCTTCTCAGAGTAGTCAGATAGGAAACGCCGACCTCATCTAGTTTTAAAATATGATTGACGTGTAAAAGTGTTTGTACAAACCTTCTTACAGAAATAAAATCATTTATCATTTAAAAATCTTTTCAGGCGTAACCGTTGTAGTATAGTTTGGAATCTATAACTATACACGGCCAGTACGCAGAATTTGTGTATGCATTGTAATCACAGATTTAAAAATTGAAGTAAAAAGCCTTTTTAAAAACAAGCTGAACTAAAAAGTACTAAATAAAACTATAATATTTTCTTAGAAGCTTGCGGCTTATCTTAAAGTGGAAGAAGGACGTTCACGCCTCAAGCTTTTAAGAAAATATTAAAGTTTTATGTTAACCTAAGTTTTATTTAGTACTTTTAAGTTCAATAAAATATTGTTTTTAAAAAGGTTTTTTACTTCAATTTTATTTTGTACTTTTGAGCATTAGAATTTCTATAGATAACCATTCTATCACTTCTTGAAAAGTACTTGTAAAGACAAATCCAAAGAACCTAAACCCGCCTTTACACAAGTCATGGTGAGAAGCCATTCGAGTTGCACTATCCAAGTCATGCCACACTTTATAACGGGCTATCATTATAATTGAGTAAGTACTTATACAACATTTCGTGTTTGTGCTGTTGACCGCTGAGGAGTTCTCTCGTATGGGAGCCAGTCCAGGGTGCAGCAGCCAGATCATGGTAAACTTTAGGACGAGCTATCATAATTATATGCGTATATAAAATTTTGTGTCTCTGCTATTAACCGTTGAGGAGTTCTCTCGACTGGATCCAATCCTGGGTGCAGCAGCCAGGTTATGGTGGACTTTAGAAGGAACTACCATAATTAAACGCGTATATTAAATGTCATGTCTGCACCGTTGACCGTTAAGGAGATCCTTCGTCTGGAGCCAATTCTGGGTGTAGGATCACAGGTCATGTATCATAAAAATGCATTGTCTACAAAACAAAATCAACGTGTGAAATTTAAATTCCGTAGGATATGAGGAAGTGGTTTGCAAGACTCCAACCTGGACAAACATACACACATTGCAAATTAAATAAAAGCTTGTAAAAATAGCGTTACAATTTATACGCGAGCAGTTTCAAAGGCTGCGTTCTGGCCTTGTGTTAGGGACCGAATTATTTATACCTTACTTAGACCTAATGACCTACAGATTGAAAATACGCATCAGGGGAGAGAATGATTCCTTCTGCGAAGCAGTAATGCTCGCGAAGGAGGAGGCGGAGCGCGTGAGGGAGAGGAAATCGTTGCGCCCTCACGCCCCTAGTCGCCGCAGGAGACACCCTGGGCGTCAGGAGTCGATAGCTGACTTCCGGCCACCGTAGGCGCGGACTTGCGGACGGCGAGCAATGGGCAGCTCGCCGTCCGGTAAGAACCAGGCCCGGGTCGACGGCGCGTCGTGTTCCACGCGCGCCTCAAAGAGATGTCAGCACCATTGACGGGGTCCGATAGGGCAGGTGCCTGCCGGGGTCGCGGATTGTTCGAAAGAGTTACCGTGGCCCTGGCGCACAGGCAACTGAAGGAACACGGGTGGGTTTTAGTCAGTAAGAGTCTGACACGCCCTTCCGCTCCGCCCAGAGCGGGAGAGGTCATGTGATGATTTCCCAACCAAAACAAAAAAAAGGGGATAGAATGATGATGGCGTCATGTTACGAGAATTACCTTGATTTTTTTAAAGTCTATATTAAAAGTTCTACAACCGTCCCCGTTTGTAGATCAATTGACACTTTACAAGTATGTCAGCAAATAATTATTGTTTGCATACAACTTGACGTCCGAAAATTGTACTTATTGCTGTCATGTACGGTTGGTTTTTGAATGAAAGAACTTTGAGTAGTATGTTTGAAGTTATGAACGTAGAATTAGGGCCACTAGGTAGTGTTAAAAGATTTTTGAGCGTACTAAGAAAGATTTTACTTTGACATTAAAATTGTAAAGAGATTTACTAGGTCTGGGGTTGTGGCTACGAAAATGCTCTCAACAAACCAGGAGACATCATCAACTTCTGGGATCAAAATTTCAAAAATAAATAAAGTCAGTCTCCTAAACCCGTTTTTCTATAAATACAACAGTTAAGGTACCTACCCTTACACCGTTTGTCCACCGCCACCGTCAACGGGACGTCAACGAGGAACAAAATTATTCGAACCGAACGTTAGTTCACCGCGACCGCATTCGGCGGTCCAGTATGTTATGACGATAGACAAAATAATAGCCGGGCGAACGGCGCCGGTGCGACGGCAGTATGTGAAAAAGATCAAACGTGATTTGTATTGCCGGCACATCGGCCTGTCACAATCTCGGACCAAGTTCTAACGGTCGCGTCTAACTACTCGAAAATCAAGGGCCGGGATTCCGGCATTCAGGTGACGTAACGTGCGGTGGACACGCGGCTATAGTAAATGTATGTATCGCTGCTTCGGCGCCTTCGTCATGTTCTCGTTGACGGTGGCGGTGGACATATGCCCTTACTGCCCCGTCTCAAAAATCCACCCTGCCGTATAGACATCATTTCATTTTGCTCTTTGTAAAGCTCGGGGAAGTCATGGTCTAAAAAAACAAGGTCTGGCACTCCGAGAGTGACACATGCTTACGTCACTATCCATTTGCCACTTTATTGCAACAAAACACGAATTATGGAAACATTTTCAGTCACTATTCTGTTAAAAAATATATATAAAGCATTTAAATTGTCGTTTCGTTTTTCTAATCGAATGATACAATTTGATTTAAACATATTCCAATGTAATTGTTAAATAAAACCTCATTGTTTTACCGGATTCGCACAGGTAATAAAAGCGGTTGGGGAGTTATTATTACACACTACTGGTAACACAGCGGTGATGACGTAGGCTTGTGTCTCCCACGTGACCACTGTGTCTCGGAATGCTATAATACTTGGCGAAGTATATTATTATACCATGGGGGAAGTAAGTACTACCATCGTACCTATTTCTGCCGTAATGCAGCGTTACTGTGTTCCAATTTTAAGGGTAGGGGTGAAAGAAACAAAGAAAGAAAATTGTTTATTCTGCTCAAACAAGATGCACATTACAAAAAACTAGTCAAAATATATACACTTACTAGCTGCGCCCTGCGGTTTCACCCGCAGCGGCATGAAATATACTTCACGACCTATTCTCAGACCTACCTACACAAAAAAAAAATCATAGAAATCGGTCAAGCCGTTTCTGACTTTTAGCGGGATTAACGAACAGCAATTCATTTTTATATAATCCTAACTTCCTAACTAATATTATAAATGCGAAAGTAAGTTTGTTTGTTTGTTTGTTTGTTTGTTTGTTTGTTTGTTACCTTTTCACGCCTAAACCACTGAACCGATCATCCTGAAATTTTGCATATACGCTGTCAGTTGTAAAGAAACGGACATAGGCTACCTTTTATCCCGCAAAAAAGTACTGTTCCCGAGGAAAACAACAATAACGTTCTTATGTTAATAGATGGCGCCACGAGTCTTTCGAATCATGATTGAATTATAACCCGAATTTATAGTCAGTCTAAATTAACGCGAGCGAAGCCGCGGGCAAAAGCTAGTAATATATAGATAAGTCCAGGTTTCCTCACGATGTTTTCCTTTACCAAACTCAGTAATGTCCATGATAAACTCGGAAAGTAGGTACATAATATGAATTGAAAAAGTCACGATGTATGTACTTGCCCGGATTTGAACACAACCTCGTGCATGAGAGACGAGGCCTTATCCACTGGGCCATCATGAATTAAACGTAAAATTTAGAAATTAATTAAGATTACGTCACATGCTATCGTTACTTATTATCATCATCGCACATAAATTATTGCAGAGCAGGCCCTGCAGTCTGGACAAATATAACGACAAAAATCGGTCGTTAAGTCTAATTGATGTCAAATTCCTTTAATAGATTTTCAACTTTATTTCCAAAGCATAAGGTTCAAAATCTATTAAAGGAATTTGACATCGATACGACTTAGCGACAGATTTTTGTCGCTATCTAATGTCGAGACTGCAGGCCCAGAGCAGTAGTGGCTTAGTAGTGGCGGTCGCGACTTACGATTTGTAGGTCGTAGGTTTGAACCCAGACAAGCACTTTACTTTGTGTAAATAGTGGCTTAGTAGTGGCGGTCGTAACTTACGATTTGTAGGTCGTAGGTTTGAACCCAGACAGGCGCTTTACTTTGTGTAAATTATTTCATCGCCACTGCTATCAAAACGGTGAAGGAAAACATCGTGAGGAAACGGGCATGTCCTAGAACCAAAAATTCGATGACATGTGACATCTACCAACCCGCACTGGGCCCGCGTGGTGGGTTACGGCCCACTCCCTCTCACCGAGAGGAGGCCTGTGTCTCAGCAGTGGGAACATTATAGGCTGGTTATGCTATATAAATTATTATTTTATTAAAACAGTTTATTGTGGTTAGGTATTATTACGACACAAAGGGAAAACCACAAACACATGAGTGTAAAATGGTCAAGTATTTAGTAACTATAAATATCATATTATAATTTAACATAAAAATTACCTTTAACTAGTAACCTCACGAAACACGGGTTTTCCAATAACTTTCAAATAATATCGACGGTATGTAATCCTACTAATATTATAAATGTGAAAGTTTGTGAGGATGGATGGACGGATGGATGGATGTTTGTGACTCTTTCACGCAAAAACTACTGAACCGATTTAGATGGAATTTGGAACACAGATAGTTTATAACGTGGATTAACACGTAGGATACTTTTTATCCCGGTAGTATGTTGCCGCGGGATAATTTCCGACATCCACGCGGGCACACCCGACTCTTCAACCCGAGAAGAAAAAATCCTGAGGTGTGAGGTCTGGGCGAGCGCGTTTTCATGTCTGTTCGATTCCCGGGTCGGGCAAACTATAGTGTTGAGTTTTTCCATCTAGAATTTCTCAGTAACAGCCCGGAGTCTGGATTTGTGCCCGGTCGATGGCAATAGGCTCTCTGTTACATGGGACTTAAACATAACTGGCGAAATGTGGGTGTACTATAGGTACACCTCTGCCTAATCTTTCGGGGAATACAAGCGTGATATTACGTATTTACAAGAACATATAATAAACCTTATTCTTCTTCACCTTCTTCTTCTTCTTCATGTAACTGACACGACTGTATTTCATATCTTGATGGCCCAAAACTTCACCACCTCATTGGCATCGTCGGTGGCAGCACACAGAGGTAGTTGTCTGCACGTTAAACCTTATTAAAACTAGTGGCTCTGTGAGCTGTAGACCTCGCGAGTCTGTCTTTGCATAGCTTAAAACTGAATAAATGTTCACCGCGCACCTTAAAATAAAAAGCGCGCGAAGAGAGCGCGAAATGGCTGAATAATGTTTTTGTTTGTACATTTTAAAGCCCCATATCTCCGCCATTTTGAAAAATTTCGAATAAACTGATTGACAAAAGAATTCCATATAATTATCGAACCTGCTCACAAAATTTCACTAGAATCGGTTGAGAAATGCGACCTGTAGAGGAGAACAGACATCCGGACATACGAAAGCATTTTTGCCCAAGCTGAAACGGGACGCCTCGTGCTCGCTCGGTCAATGAGTTTACTCAACATAACTGTGAGTACGTAGTTTATTTACACAAGAAAGTTTAGTACTGGTACCCACGTATAGTCAACCGCACGTCTTAGTCACAATTCGACTTTTCATTTCTCAGCTTTTCGGGCGGCTTTCGTATTTCTATTTACAAAATCAAATAGGCTGAGAATCAGCGCTTTTCGGACCTCAAAATTACATATGACAGTCCCCCAAGACGCCCGCCCTTCACCACTTCCTAGTGCTTTAGTTGGGGAGAAGAAGTGGCGCAACAAACTCCTCAGCAACACAGCAGTCTGATCAGTTAAAAAAAAAACTTGATTGTGTATGCAAAGTAATTAACATTACGAAACAAAACATTTAATCAAATTATTTGCCATAATATGTTAGCTAGCACACGCCAAAATAACAATGAAAACTATACTTATTTAGCAAAAAATATAACTAATTATGTAAACAACGGGGTACTTACGTAACACACTATCAGTAGGAATGGATTTAATTTTGACAGTTCAACAACATTCATTGCGTTATTTACGTTGTTGAGCAGACAAATTTTCGAACATATGAAGCAATGAATTAGTAATATCCTTCAAAATGATTCAGAATGTGATTGAAAGTGTCTTACGCAAAAAGGCTGCCGAACTCAATCCCAAATAAAAGCCTTCAGATACAGGGCGTGCTCGCTTACATGTGCAAAGTATTACTACAAACGTGCATTTGACCGTACTAAGGAACACAGGATGTAAAACCTGTCGTTCGAGGCGATAGCTTGCTTCATGGGCTTGCTTGCGTATGCGCAGAGCAGCCGCCGCGCCGATAGTATTTATCTGTACTGTTCGAAGGATGGGTCTACTGTTATTACTGTGTTACTGTTGAAAAAATGTTGCAAGGATATTTGTCTCTTTCTTTTAATCGACTCTGGCTGATTTTACTAACTTCATTTAATATTCTTTGTATAAAATTGACGTCTCGCAATTTTTCTATGGAACAACGTAATATCATAACATAACATCATGCCTGTTAACCCCGAGGGGAAAGGCAGAGGTGTACCTATAGTACACCCACATTTCGCCACTTAAGTTTAAGTCCCATGTAATAGGGGGCGAGCCTATTGCCATCAACCAGGCACGAATCCAGACTCAGGTTAGCTTCTGAGAAATTCCTAATGGAAAAACCCAATAACACTTTGCCCGAACCGGGAATCGAACCTAGCAGCTCATGCTCAGCGCTTGCGACCATTAGACCAATGTGGTAGTTGAAATACACTTTATTAAAAAAAGCAAAGCAAATTCATACAGTGTTATTGAGTTTTTCTATCAGGTAGTAGCTTCTACTTGCGACTTCGTCCTCGTGAAATTTCTTGTTCCCCCGACCCGCCCCGTCGCATCGCATCGCCTGCCCGCGCCGTTACTTCGATTTCACTTAGAGTTCTTTCTGATTTTTTTTCTTTTTGCTCGGCTCCCTAAGGTTCCTAGCGTGACGTTAAATAGCCTATAGCCTTCCCCAAGAATTGGGCTATCAAATGCAATAAGAATTTTTCAAATCAGACTGGTAGTTTCAGAGATTAGCGCGTTTAAACAAACAAACTGTTCAGCTTTATTTATAAGTATACAGGGTTATTGGTTATAATTCGGCAATCCGGTAAGGGGATATAGGAGTGGTCATTTGCAACCTAATGACCCCTGGTGACCCCTATGCAAATGTCAACCATTTTCAAGTAATTTTATATTTTTTTGAAGATATCTATCTGGTAACTTATTGTATTTCGTTGGATAGCTGAGAAGTTGTACATGTTTTTGGAATGTTCTGCCGATAAAGTAATTCCGTGTTATTTTGCAGAAATCGAGTATTTTAGTCAAATAACGTGCTCAAAATTATAGATAACTGTCATTTTATGGTTGATTATTATGTATTGAAGTGGAAGCAGATAATAATAATTATAAAAATTATGCAAAGTTTTTTTTAAATAAATTTATAGTTGTGTACCGCAAAAAAATATTGCATAGGGGTTATCAGACCTCTCCTACATCCCCTTAATTGATTACCGACATAATTATAACCCCAACAATACAACTCCATAAGTTAGAATTGGCCTCAAATGTCATGATTTCATGGATTAGTCATTCAACAGGGTAATATGAACTTAGAGAGATGTATTGTTGATTTTTATGATTATAATTCTATAAATAAATATTTGTTACGGCCGCGAATCATATTTAGATTAACATATAACCTGATACTCCCCTGCAAATTGCAAAAAAAGTAAGAAAATTTGTATTTCGCGGGCTACCTTATCGCATCCCCTTTAACAAAGAAAGACCTCAAGCTACTGCTGTCATTAATTGCACGTTTCCTCACGTTCTTTGCTATTCAATTAATAATTACGTATCAATTATTTATTCATACACAGAATCGAAAGTCAATTGTTTATCGCGCGTGGGTAGGCAGAGAAAGTGTAAGCGGAACATAACGTTTTTATTAATGAAGTCGGTATGTTTGTGGGGATTATGTTCTGCGGGGTAATTGCGTAACACACTAACAGTAGGAGTGGGTTTCATTTTGACAGTTCAACAACATTCATTGCGTTATTTACGTTGTTGAGCAGACAATTTTTTCGAACATATGAAGCGATGGATTAGCAATAGGCTTCTAAATGATTCAGATTGTGATAGATAGTGTGTTACGTAATTAGGGTGCCAGGTTAATAAACACGCCTTTATTTCCCGAAGCGTTAGGCAGAATTTATTTCAATCCTGAGTTAAGGGTCGTACACACTGGCACGAAGCGACGCCCGACACAAAGGCACCGCGTGTCGCGCGACGAGCGGCGCCTTTGTGTAGCGCTGTCGCGTCGCGCCTGTCTGTGGGAGCCTTTAGTCTATTTATATAAATGATTAATGATTTTATTTCTGTAAGTAGGTTTGAACAAACACTTTTACACGTCAATCATATTTTAAAAACTAGATGAGGTCGGCGTTACCTATCTCACTACTCTGAGAAGAAAGGCCGAAACAAACTCAGAGGTCACTCTCTTTTAAAGTCCAGCCATAACCTTGGTCAGATCATGTGAAGACCATGTAGATTTGTGTCTGAAATGGTCTTTCGAGGAAAAAACACACAGATTGAGTGGACCTGTCCAGTCAGTGCACGCATTTGACAGTAATCGTGCAGCTCAACTCACAACTTTAGGATGTAACTGGAAAGGATATATAACTTTCACTCAGAAAATATTTCCTAGCAGATATAATATTGAACTCGACCACGTCCCGATCTAAATTCTACGCATGCCACAGTTTAGGGATTTCCGTGTATTTGTCCTATTTGGACCGGCTCCAAGCTCCATGTTGAAACAAATGACTACTATTCATTAATTTGTTATTCCTCATCATAGTCCTCTTTTATTTGTGTTCTTGTGTACTTCTCTTCTTCTGTTTCTCTTCTTCGGTCGTCATCTCAGCATTCACCCCCTTTCTAGCCATATCATCTTAACACAGTCCTTCCATCGTTTAAACTTAAACTTGTATTGTCATATTTATTTGTGGTCGGTGCAGTATGTCTACTTCTTCCAACATCTTTATCAGCTGTCATGTCAGCATTTATTCTCTTTTTAACCTTATCATCTTTCACACAGTCCATCCATCTTCTGTAATCACCTCTTTTCCTGTAGCCTGAAACTTGTCATTTTACTTTTATGTTTGTAGTCGGTGCAGTATGTCTACTACTTCCAAATATCTCTATCAGTCGTCATCTCAGTATTCACCTCCTTTCTAGCTATATCATCTTTCTTTCACACAGTCCATCCATCTTTTTTAATCTACTTCTTTTCCTGTAGCTTAACTTGTCTTTTTACTTTTATATTTGTGGTCGGTGCAGTATGTCTACTACTTCCAAATATCTCTATCAGTCGTCATCTCAGTATTCACCTCCTTTCTAGCCATATCATCTTAACACAGTCCTTCCATCGTTTAAACTTAAACTTGTATTGTCATATTTATTTGTGGTTCGTGCAGTATGTCTACTTCTTCCAAACATCTCTATCAGCTGTCATCTCAGCATTCACTCTTTTTTTAACCTTATCATTTTTCACACAATCCTTTCATCTTCATTAATCGCCTCTTCCCGTAGCCTAAATCTTGTCTTTTTTCATTTATTTGAAGTCATCGCGATATGTCTTCTTCTCCCATACTTCTCTATTAGACGTCATCTCGGTAGTCACCCCCTTTCTAGCCATATCATCATTCTTTCACACAGTCCATCCATCTTCTTTAATCATCTCTTTTCCTGTAGCCTAAATCTTGTCTTTTTCATTTATTTGAAGTCATCGCGATATGTCTTCTTCTCCCATACTTCTCTATCAGTCGTCATCTCAGTATTCACCCTCATTCCAGCCATATCATCTTTCTTTCACACAGTCCATCCATCTTCTTTAATCATCTCTTTTCCTGTAGCCTAAATCTTGTCTTTATTCATTTATTTGAAGTCATCGCGATATGTCTTCTTCTCCCATACTTCTCTATCAGCCGTCATCTCAGTATTCACCCTCATTCCAGCCATATCATCTTTCTTTCACACAGTCCATCCATCTTCTTTAATCATCTCTTTTCCTGTAGCCTAAATCTTGTCTTTTTTCATTTATTTGAAGTCATCGCGATATGTCTTCTTCTCCCATACTTCTCTATCAGTCGTCATCTCGGTAGTCACCCCCTTTCTAGCCATATCATCTTTCACACAGTCCATCCATTTTTTCTTTAGTCTACCTCTTTTCCTGTAGCCATTCATACTAAAACTTGTATTGTCACATTGTGGTCATCGTGAAGTAGGTATCTTCTTCTTCCATGTATCTCTATCAGCCTTTATCGCTGTGTTCACCCCCTTTCGTTCGTGAGAAGTGTAACATACAGACAGTTACTTGAGAATTTATAATATTATAGGTATGGATGTGGTACAATGCTCTGCATATGGGATTTCCGCATACGTGTCCTACTTGGACCAGCTCCAAGCTGAATGTCGAAACAAATGAAGACTAATCATTAATATTTGTATTGTTATGTCATCGTTATTCATTCATCTTGATCTCCAAGTTTGGAGTGAAGGTTAGTCATGTAATGGCAGTTAGTGTCGTTGTTAAATGTAGACAAACTTATCTCCAACTTTTAACGTTTTAAGTACGAGGCTTTTGGCTACTTTTTATTAGTGTATGTATTTTGTCTACAATAGTTTTTTTGTATTGTGCATGTTGTTTGTGCAGAATAAACAATTTTTCTTTCTTTCTTTTCTTTACAATAGAAGAAAAATAAAATCTGGGCTGGCACCAGAATATAGGTACCCCAGAAAATAAGGCAGTCAGAGTGTTAGTTGAGGGTCAAAAGATGTCTTTAATTAATCTACTTGTATCGTCTATAAACATCGAGTCTAGCATAATTGCGTAACACACTATCAATCACAATCTGAATAATTTTGAAGCCTATTGCTAATCCATTGATTCATATGTTCGAAAAAATTGTCTGCTCAACACGTAAATAACGCAATGAATGTTGTTGAACTGTCAAAATGAAACTCATTCCTACTGTTAGTGTGTTACGCAATTACTCTTCTCAAGGTAGGAGGGAAGGGAGGTCTTTGCGGATACATACCGCTTATAATATCGAGTCCTGAGGGTTTAGAGTTAGTCAAAATTACACGTTTAAATATAATCGTGGCAATAGCTGTTTTTAAATTCGAGACAAATGATAAGTAAAACAAAATTGGGGGGTCTAGAAAAAATAATCTGTGGGCGGTAGGCAAAATAAGGTTTAGAAACTTATGCTCCTAGACGGTTCCAAACTGTCTGTGATTGGTTTAATGCTAACTATACCGAAATATATGAACTTCTATGTCTGTACATAATTAGTTACTTTTCTGGTGTTTGTTTGTCCGCCTTGTTCTAAACCACACAACCGATTTTGATGCGATTTTCACAAACATGTAGAGGATTTATTCGGCAGATTTATGTGTACTGAAATTAAACTTGCATAAAGTAAAAGAAATCTTGATGTTTTGTCAAGTCGTAAAAAGCGTGCGAACCAGGGGCGGGTCGTAAGTTCAAAATAATAAGATTATCGAGGAATTGAAACAAGACAATAGTGAGTGGAATTCAATGTTCAAAAAAAATTCAAAATTCAAAAACTAACCGAGGGAGTCTACCCGCTGACAACTGTATTGTTTCAATAATATATTGTGACGAAATAGTTGAGGTGAATCCTCAGCTGTAGCCCGCCAAATTCAAATTTTCTTTAATAATAAATAAATGATAATAATAAATCCATTTATTTTCAGGCAACTCGGGCCCATAGATAAATACCTTAACCTAAACATACATATCCTAACTAATACTAACTTCCTAACTAATATTATAAAACTAATATTATAAATGCGAAAATAAGTTTGTTTGTTTGTTTGTTACCTTTTCACGCCTAAACTAGTGAACCGATCATCCTGAAATTTTGCATATACGTTGTCAGGTGTACAAAAACGGACATAGGGTACCTTTCATCCCGCAAAAAAGTACTGTTCCCGAGGAAAACAACAATAACGTCCTTATGATAATAGATGGCGCCACGTGTCTTTCGAATCATGATTGAATTATAACCCGAATTGATAGTCAAAGTCTAAATTAACGCGAGCGAAGCCGCGAGCAAAAGCTAGTTTTATTATAAACAAAACTTATGTAAATAAATAAGGTTTAAGACTATGTTAGTAGCACTTCACTTTGCTCCAGCTTGACTAAGTGTTGCACTGTGGAACTTGTCCGTGGAAGCGACGGAACACCACGTTCAGCGGCCAAAAGTCTTCATCTATGACGGGGGGCAGATAACAATTCGGTACGCGCACCACTCAAAGTTGACGTTGCGGCGCGTCTCCAGTAACTGCACCCTCGGCATGTACCTCGTCTTCTGGCGCACGTACTCCACGATGTCCTCCGCCTTATGCTGTAGTGCAGGCGGGAGATGTACACCGGTATGTTCGGCATAGCGGCACGCAGGGTCACTTCAGGCCCTGGGAGCTTTGCCGCAGCGGTTCCTGTTAGTTTGAGATCGGCGCTTCCTCCTTTGCACCGTCACGAAACCCTCATCATTATCAGCCCTTTTCGGCCTAAGTCGTATGTTGATTAAAATGCGATTCGCGACTGTAGGAATGATATATTTACTGAATAATAATCATCAATTTGAATATAGACTGCGGATTGAAATGACGGATGTTGTTATAAGAAATTCTAGATTGTTTTATTAACTGTAACGTAGTCTGAAATATTTATATGTCGTCAAAGGACGTCGAGGAGGGGTCATGCTTCCGTCCTCTGACATTGTTGTGGGCTGTTTGTGGATCTCAGGCAATGAGGGCTATCGCTCTTGAATTCCCGCTACAGGCGCTAGTAGAGTAAGGTCTCTAGATGTCAAAATATGTACTGAACGTTCACTGTTTGCGAGATTTTTTACCACGGATATTAACGAATGATTCATAATAGCTGTAATGGTTGTGCCATTCTTGATTAATTATGGCTTAAGATTTTAAGTAAAAAGTTAGGATCTAATTTGGTAGCACTTGAAGGAAGAATAAGATTTGTCTGCTTCATGCTTGACAATTTTAGGAACCTAAATAAAAATATTTTAGGAATCTAAATATTCATTTGAAGTTTTAAAATGTAATAAAATAAACATACTATGAATATAACGGTACTTAAACATATCCAAAACATCAAATAAAAGTACGGCAACAGGACTTTACTCGATAGTGGCGCCAACTGGTGAGCACAAAAACGTTAGCCCCCATTAAAAGATGATATCGGCTTTTTACACTTAGTTTATGTACACTTAGTTCATACAGTTACACAAATCACAATTAACAGCTATTGTCCTAATTAATCATAACCACCATACCATTAATAATAATAAAATATTAAAACTTTGGATGAATATCTGTGCGTACGCGTCTCATGAAAGTGTGACAGTTCCTAGGGCTGAGGGTGACTGGCCCTCCTGTTGTTTCCCGCGCCCTCGTCCTCCGGTCCTTAGACTCCGTCATAGATAGTAGTACTACAAGCTGTCAACATTACTTTACAAATTTAAAAAATTTAACATTTCCTTCCTTGTACATAATCATACGAATTCAATCTTTTTGTAAAATCGAATCCAAGCTATTATAAGACTACTTCTAAAAGCTAATTATTATAGACAATTGCGTGACAAAAAAAGGCTAGACGTAGAAATACCATATGGAAAAGCGGCATTACTCAATAAAAGTATTATTTGTATGGCATCACTGATTTATAATAAAAAACACGTGTGGCACTCGGGGACTGCCGCGGTAAAGCTATTGCATAGCATTTTTTATCAACTTATGCAATTATAATTATTTATTTATTTTTTATTTATGCAGTACTTTTTTTTCTTTGATATTAATTCAAGTACAGTCGTACCATATACATACACGTTAAGCGAACGCTCGGCCGAGCTACATGGTAGGCGGAGTGGGGAGTGTTAGGTTTTATTTTCGTTACGGAATTTCTTGATTCGGTCGCCGCGCTCAAAGCCCGCGATAAAAGCAATAGCTTAAAAATAAAGAAAATACATTTATTTGCGGTAAACATGACGCAAAGAAAAAACACAAAAATACAAAAAAGAACGAGTTGGCGGAAAATAAGAGTCACATTCACGCAAAACGGCAGTCGCTCAGCATAATGCTACGGACCCTATGCGAGACAGAGCCCCAGCGCTGGTTTTCAGCGATAGCCGGCGCTGACGTGATGACGTCAACCAGTGCAGCATACGAAAGTTAAAAATAAACATTAAAATAAATACACTATACCTAGTTCAAAATGTATATAAACATAATATTTATAAAGTGGTTACATTCCGGGCAACGACTCATGCGCCGCCGGAAATTACCCGATGACATTAGGAAGTTACCTACTCCTGTATTTAAGAAGAAATTATACACATTCCTAGTTAAAAAGTGTTATTATAATGTAAAAGACTACTTCGAAGATAAAGATATTGTATTTTAATTATAGCATATAATTGTAAATTAATTCAATATGATAATAATTACAATCACTATGACATTATTAATGTGTAACGAAATTTACTATCTATTAAGCTATTGCATAGCTTTTATCGCGGGCTTTGAGCGCGGCGACAGAATCAATAAATTCCGTAACGAAAATAAAACCTAACACCCCCCACTCCGCCTACCAGGTAGCTCGGCCGAGCGTTCGCTTAACGTGTATGTATATGGTACGACTGTACGAAGCTCGCACGGATCGAGACGAGCTGCTCCGAAATCGGACGAATACGTAAGCAGATTGCATAAGTTGATAAAAAATGCTATGCAATAGCTTTACCGCGGCAGTCCCCTAGTGCCACACGTGTTTTTTTATATTTTCAATGACAATGTAATTTAAGAAGAAAACTGATTAAGAATAATTGTGTCATAATGTTCCCAGTATATTTGCACACCTCACATGGTTATAACACAGTGTACCTGATTTACCTTTTGTAATGTAGCGGTATCTACATCGCCACATGCGAGCTACACGTCACAATGACGTCACGCAAGATCCTGCATCGCGCAAGCAGAGTTTACCGCGCAACTGGCATATATACAACGTCCCGACATCAAACGTCGGGCAGTTGCCCACCAGACACGACACCCGTCTGGTCGGAGGATCCTCCCTTTTCTGTAGAGTATGAGTGAACTTTACACCCTGTTCCTCATACCTCTATAGTAACATTCTCTGAACCTGTGTTATGCAAATAAATGATTTGATTTGATAGCGCACTGACTGCATAGAGTACTTCAGTCAGCAACACGTTTTGTAAGAACCATATATGGTTTGATAACTCATCATATTATATTCAACATCATTATTTATTGCGGTATCTATTACCTACGTAACTATGAGGAAACATTTGCTTTTTAATTAAAGTATTGAGATTTTGAGGAAATCCGTTTGGGGATTATTGTTAATTTTGACGTCATCAAACATTTACAGTTGTCCTATCCTACTAATATTATAAATGTGAAAGTTTGTGAGGATGGATGGATGGATGGATTGATGGATGTTTGTTACTCTATCACGCAAAAACTACTGAACGTATTTGGATGGAATTTGGAACACAGATAGTTTATAACCTGGATTAACACGTAGGATACTATTTATCCCGGTATTACGTTTCCGTGGGATAATTTCCGACCTTCATGGGGGCGAAGCTGCGAGTAAAAGCTAGTAATCTACAAAATAAGGTCTCTCTTCGTGTACGTTTGTGTGACCGCTTTGCACTTCTGAGTTACACAATGGATTTTGATGCAGTTTTCATAATACATTAGAGCATTTTATTCCGGAAGATGCGGCCGTGTTTCCCTATAACTGGGTTGTGGAGGTCAGATAGGCCGTCACTCCATATAAAATACTGGTATTGCAGCTGCATCCGGTTAGACTGGAAGCTGACCCCAACAAAGTTGAGAAAAGGCTGGATAAATGATTTTATTTCTGTAAGTAGGTTTGTACAAACACTTTTACACGTCAATCATATTTTAAAACTAGATGAGGTCGGCGTTTCCTATCTGACTACTCTGAGAAGAAAGGCCGACACAAACTCAAAGGTCACAGCCTCTTTTAAAGTCCAGACATAATCTTAGTCAGATCATGTGAAGACCATGTAGATTTGAGTCAGAAATGGTCTTTTGAGGAAAAACCGCACAAAATGAGTGGACCTGTCCAGTCAGTGCACGCATCTGTCAGTAATTGTGCAGCTCAACTTAAAACTTAAGGAGCTCAACGATTCGACAAACAATACCTAAGAAAGGACATTTGGGTAGGCCGCATAAATTACTCAAACTGCCAGACTATGATTAAAACTAATTAAGAAAGAAAAAAAAAACAATGATCTACATAGTCTTTACATTCACAATAATTAAAATAATATACTATTTTACAAAGTAAATATTCATGTCAATGCTAGGCAGATTGATTCCGGAAGATTATAAGTTTTATATTAATTCAAGCTGCTCCCTGCTGTTTCACCCGCAACGGTATGAAATATACTTTACGACCTATTCTCAGACCTACCAAACACACGAAAAAAAAAAAAATCGGTCAAGCCGTTTCGAAGGAGTTCGATAACAAACACTTTGACACGAGATTTAACTTAGGAATATTATAGCACAGAAATCTCTTTGTTTGAACATGCCAACATTGCACTAATGCGAGGCAGAGACGGGTCGCTAATCTATTGTTTTTTTTTTTTTTGACTAATTACACCTTGCCTGCGGCTGTTAATCTACTCACAGAGCTAACACACAGTTAAAAGAGAAAAGGTAATCAAAATCTCATTAATTTTGAATGTCAAGTAAAAGTAAACATAATACACGACAGTATTGAACGACTTGTGAAACACTTTATGTCTGCGACTTTGTCAAATACTAGCATTCGACTGTATTTGATTAGACTAGAAGCTGACCTCGATGATGATGATGAAGATCTAGCTCATCATCATTCTGCTCTTATACCAATTTATTTGTGATCGGCGCAGCATGTGTACATCTCTATCAGTCTTCATTTCAGTAATCACCCCCTCAAACTCAAACTCAAAGCATTTATTTCAAATTGGCTTTTGCCCGTGGCTTCGCCCGCGTGGATGTCGGAAATTATCCCATGGGAACGTACTACCGGGATAAAAATTATCCTACATTTTAATCCAGGTTATAAACTGTCTGTGTTCCAAATTCCATCCAAATCCGTTCAGTAGTTTTTGCGTGAAAGAGTAACAAACAGCCATCCATCCATCCACACAAACTATCACATTTATAATAATAGTAGGGTAGGATGGAGCGACTGCCTATCTGACCTTTACAACCCAGTAACTGGGCAATACGATAACCCGTGGTAAAACTGTTTGTCAACTTTCGGGCTTCTGACTACCTGTAACGACTGCCAAAGATCTACGAACGACAGTCGGGACGGCTGTCATTCGTAGATCTTTGACAGTTGGTAGTTACCAGCACCTTCTGTGAGACCGTGATGGTCAAGAAGCAGGCCGCCGAGCGGGATCGGGAGAGGGCTGATCCTGCTCCGAGAAGAAGGCGTCGGGGACAACCGCCTTGGCGCCTAATACGCTGAAACCCGCATACCAATTAAGGTAGGTGGACCTTTGCGGTCGCAGACGCACAGAGTGGGGACTCTGTCCGCCCACTGAGTGACCCCAAGGAAGACGGCGGCTCAGTGGTCACGTGCTGCCGCGCATAGCTAGGCTCAGGGGAGGCCCCTTTACAGTCTCCCCAGGGATTTGCTTTACATGCGTTGCACAAGGGGGGTTCCGGAATTGGTCTTTTAAGAGGAACCGGGACCCCTTATATGTGATGATGGTGATCACCGGGGTGGTTTTAGTGAGGTAAAAATCCCTCATTCCCCGACCTCCCTCCCTAGAGGTCGGGTGCCTTTTGAAGGTTTCACTCCGAAAAAAAAAAAGAAAATAAAAAAACGCTTGTGGCACTCGGGGACTGCCGCGGTAAAGCTATTGCATAGCATTTTTTTATTAACTTATGCAATTATAATTATTTATTTATTTTTTCTTTATGCAGTTTTTTTTTCTTTGATATTAGTTCAAGTACAGTCGTACCATATACATACACGTTAAGCGAACGCTCGGCCGAGCAACATCGTAGGCGGAGTGGGGGGTGTTAGGTTTTATTTTCGTTACGGAATTTCTTGATTCGGTCGCCGCGCACAAAGCCCGCGATAAAAGCTATGCAATAGCTTAAAAAAAGGTAGTTACCATTAGCACCAACGGCTTTTAAACTTGTTTTCCGCGGATCGCCCTCTATTGCAAGATAACTGGCTAAGTGTGGGTATGCGGTGTACCTACACTATTTATTTTTCCTTCTAAAAAATACAGTCTTGAAGTTTTGTTATGTGACATTTGTTCGAGAATCTGTCGTGACAACACACTGGGTGCTTGCTCTCAATTTTGTTACAAAGACGACCATAAAAGTGAAAAGCAATCAAAACCTCATTATGAATGCCTGGTAAAAGTGAGATGTATGGTTGTGCGTGAGTGGCCAAACGAGTGTAATTCGTATGGGGTTTATATAATACCCATTATCGTTTGCTTATTCTTTTCCGAACTATATTGGGGTTGGCTTCCAGTCTAACCGCATGCAGCTGAATACCAGTATTTTGGGACAACTGCCTATCTGACCCTTAAAACGAAGTTACTGGAAAACACGATACCCCTTGGTAAGAATGGTTGTCAGATTTTCAGGCATCTGACTACCACCGACCCGTAACGACTGTCAAAGATCCACGAATGACAAAATCCAAATATTTTATTTCACATAAACCAACATGGGCACTTATGAAACGTCAGAAGCTAGGTGCACGGTTCCAATTGATTACTTCCTATGGAGAAGAGCCGGCAAGAAACTCCACGGTTACTCTTTTAAAAATAAGTGGCTTTTACAATGTTTCAAATTACAGCGTTGATAATGGGAGGACAGTGTAGGCCTGACAACAAGTAACAGGCACTCAACAAAATATTAAAAAAATAAAAATAAACAGCTGGGACCAACGGCTTAACGTGCTTTCCGAGGCATGGAGGTGTCTTGTTATGTAAAGATGGTCACCCATCCACGGATCGATCGCGGCAAGCGTAGCTTAACCTGATAGCCTTACTTCCAGAAACACAAGATTCTCACCTTAGTCAGTATTTATATTTTAGAATTATGTAAACTAGTCCGCAAATATCCAGATTCTTACAATACACGGGGAGACATACAAACTAATTATCCGTTGCGCCATAGAAACAGACTAAATTTGCCTCCCTCCCGCCTTAAATTACACTCATCTAGTCCATATTCTATGTCAATAAAAATATATAATAAATTACCAGAAGACATAAAACAACAAAACAAAACCAATATATTTTTAAATAAATTAAAGCAATACTTAATTAAAAAGAGCTATTACACAGTACAAGATTATCTAACAGATAAATTCAATAATAATACATAATAATAAATAACACATATGTAATAAGTAAAATAACAAAATTAAATTACATTAAATACTTAATAATTATACTACACTAATTTGAGCAAATTTTAAGCGAGTAAACAAATAAGCATATTTTTTTTATTTTTATTGTATAATAAAATAAATAATAAATGAATAGGAAGATTTGCATATATAATATTAAAAGAATAAGTAAATTTATAAAAATAAAATATACATAATAGGATGTAAGTTAATGCAAACTTAATAACATGGAAAATGAATAAAGCGCTCTTCCTCTCTCAACTTATTTAAAAATTTGCTGTGCCCGACAGGGTCCATAATTGTTTCTATTATTTTTTATTTACCACCTGTAAGTGTACATTATGGATTGCAATAAACGATTTTGATTTGATTTGATCAATGAAAAAATCGCTGTACATAATCAATGTACAGCGGGGCAATTGCGTAACACATTATTAATAGCAATGGCTTTTAGTTTGACAGCCCAACAACATTCATTGCGTTATTTACGTTGTTGAGCAGACAAATTTTTCGAACATATGAAGCAATGGATTAGCAATATCCTTCAAAATGATCCAGATTATGACTGATAGTGTGTTACGCAGTTAGGGTGCTGTTTTGACCTCGTTACTGTTGTTTTATTAATTACCTATATGTTTAGATGTTGTAGACATTGATATGGATATGACATGACTTAGGATGGATGGATGGATGTTAGTTACTCTTTCACGCAAAAATTACTGAACGGATTTAGATGAAATCTGGCACACAGATAGACCATGACCTGGGAAAGAACATAGGCTACTTTTCACCCTGGATCTCAGACGAAGTCGCGGGCAACAGCTAGTACTTAATAAGCTCAAAGCTAGCAAGTTACATGGATACTGAAATTATCTAATGCGCACTGATATTCTGATGATAATACTTATATTACCGCTGTAATTAAAAATCTGTTATATATAGCCGTTATACAACTTTATCATTACTGTTATTAGCAGTATCTTCATGGTCTGATTGTTCTAGAGGTGAGAAGAATGTTATGTACATATGCGGTGTTTAATTGTACTAACAATTAATAAATAAAACAATAAATATAGGTATATATCAATTAATAAATTTGTCATCTGGCCGAATATTAATAAATGATTTTATTCTGTAAGTAGCTTTGAACAAACACTTTTACACGTCAATCATATTTTAAAAACTAGATGAGGTCGGCGTTTCCTATCTGACTACTCTCAGAAGAAAGGCCGAAACAAACTCAGAGGTCACAGTCTCTTTTAAAGTCCAGTCATAATCTTGGTCAGATCATGTGAAGACCATGTAGATTTGTGTCTGAAATGGTCTTTTGAGGAAAAAGCACACAGATTGAGTGAACCTGTCCAGTCAGTGCACGCATTTGTCAGTAATCGTGCAACTCAACTCAAAACTTATTAAAACTACTCTTGTCGTCGACTAATTCATTTGCCAAGTGTGGCATTTCACAATTGTATGTGAAATACTATTTTTGGCTTAGCTTATCGTTAATGTTAAATAAGTTCCGTTACTTCTCGTAGTTTGCAACATTTTTACAGCTAAGTACTATTATATACGAGACTGTTCAAAAGATTATTACTTAAATGGAATTCGGTTTTTTTTTTTTGATTTCTTCTATTTGTAAAAGTTCTTCATATTCATTAGTAACCTCATAAAATATTGCCAATGTATTTAAAGTCAGTATTTATCCAAACTTCCATACTAATATTATAAATGCGGTGACTCTGTCGTTTTCACGCCTTAATGGGCGAAATTGAAAAAAAAAAATGAAGAATGAAACGATTAAAATATATATTTTGATTTTTGATTTGATTTTTTTTTTGGTACCCTGACAGACAATGAGCTGGATTAGGTCATAAGTAGAGATCGGATATTCGGATGCATATTTACCTAAAGTTATGTTTTAGCTGTGAAAGTGTGGGAGCGGCTCCTTAAAATAGCTTTTTTGAAAAAAAAAACATAATTATGTATATTTATTTAAAATGAATGTTTAACCTCCGATGCAAATATGTGTATGTAGGGTGTAAGCGGAAGGGTGGCGTGTGTTAGTAGTTTAATAATAATAAAAAAACAAAAGAAAGTAATTATTTTTAAGACATTAAGTACTATATCCTGATTGATTGGGTGTAAATATTACCTCGGCTACAACTTTAATCACTACCTTTCGATCGCAATGATTTGGTCCGGTTTGGTTACTGAAATCTGACGTTAGCGAGATTTTAATACAAAAACGGATTCCATATTAGCCAACATCTCAACTTCATGTGAATATGAATCCGAATATCCGATCTCTAGTGTAACCCGTCAAGTGAAGTTGTACAGAATTGGTTAGGAGACTGGATGTTGATGGTCTCCTTCGGTGTTGTACTACTCACCACCGTGCTAAAGTAAATTTGTAGGGTATAATAAGCTGCTAGGGAAAGATTCAATTAAACAAGTACCTTCTTATACAATGCAATGTTTATTATAATAACACACTATTGAAGGTTCACAACATCGAATGTGGCTGGCCACATACCTTCCCCATACACCTGGGCTTCCACACCAGTACAACCAGTCTCGGGTCTAGTTGTATTAGTGTGTTCACCTGCAATGAGACTATTACAATAACTCAGAGTCGCTATAGCGAGTCCGTGAGATGAACCACTTAATAGATACTAGCTCAATCATACAAGTACCTACCTATCAAGGTTGTGCTAACAACGGGAACATAAGATTATGCTAAACAATCCGCGACACAACACTTTATGGCAACTGGTCTCATCACCCAGTCCATACAATAGGCCTAACTCTCTCATAGACTAAATCGCTACCTTACCGATTATTCTCAATGATCTCTCAGTACTAATCCCTTCACTTGACAAGACTACGACCCTTGGCATCAAACACAGAATACCCCTGTGTTTGCACGTTAAGTGGCCTACGGGTATATAATGACGCTTCGTTACCTGGAGCGGCGAACTTCCCTCATCACCGATATCGGTTAAGTAAAGCCTTCCTGTCAAACGGATGACCACACCTCAAAGGTTGCCTGCACCCGGATCCATTCCAATCATCAGACCACGGGGCTACTCCAAAGCATCACGTCTCAATTATGTAGCAGAGCTACAAGAGAAAAAAGGCTAGCATAAACAGCCAGACCTGTAACAATACACTCGTGTCAGAAATCACATGTACGGGCCACGCCATCCCGCATGAACAAAGAATACGGTTGAACACTCACCGGATTCATCTTTGAATGGGACTTATCGGAAACCCATCGGGTTATTTGGGTACAGTCTGTTCCTCCAGAACTAAGTCCCTCTTCCAAATCCTATTCGTATCGTGTCACACACGTTGCGGGTCTTCCCCATGCCGGATCAATGTCACAAACCTTCGAGAAGCTTCCGCTACCATAGACTAAATAGAATTCTTGTCTATTGGTTATTTTCCATTTCTTAGGCATTGTTTTAAATAAAATGTGGGAAATTATGTCTGTATGTTTATTTATTTAAATTAACTAATACTTTTGTATATAATTTACATGACATAATTTCTCTAGTGTTACCGAGAACACGCTGACAGCAATGTCAATGCCTGACACAAGATGTCGCTACTTGTTGCGTTATTTATTGATTTTGCAACGTCACACTAGTCATAAGATACTTTTTATCCCGACAGTGTACGTTATCTCAAATAAAATCTTTTCTTTCTTTCTTTCTTTTTTTCTATCTTTCTTATCTTGGAATAATTTCCGATCTCCACGCGGGCAATGCCTAGAGCAAAAGGTATTACCGAATAATACTCCTGTCCTTTGCCTGTTAATTAAGTAAAATTCTTTCAAAGTCATTATATTTTTCCATACATAATTGCGTTTTAAAATAAACTTACAGTAGTAATAGTCCCCTTCAGTTAAAAATAACCAGACGTGTTCTAAAAATAACTTAAGAGGGTAGGAACGTCAAAAACATATGGTTCAGATCTTTTGTTGGTTATTTTTAGATAAGTTAAAGATGTTCTAAGAGGGATGCTGTTTGCAAGTGTATTTAGGAAGGAAGTCGTGTAGTGTTTAGTGAAAAAAATTGTCTGTTTATCATAAGTTTTTGTTGTAAAAGGATGTTGCGGAGTGAAAACTGAAGTTAGAGACATGGAGTCATCAGCTTAGGGTTACCATATGGAAAATAGAAAACTTCTGAGATTTTGTCGCAAACGTAATTATCGATAACGCATTTTTTTTTTTCACTTGATGTGTTTATTTTAGGTTTTTTTTTTTAATAGAAATTATGTTAATGTTAATTACGCTGATTTGTGATTTGTGCTGTGATACTATCCAAAGAAGATTATAATTATTTTTGTTTATGTTGATTGTAACATACCAATAAAAAAAAAATGAAAAATCTAGATAAAGATACTTTATTTTATAAAAAAATCGCAATATCCTGAGATTCCCGAGATTTCCCTTAATCCGGCCGCAATCCTGTCAGGACCTTAAAAATCCTGAGATCTCAGGACAAATCCTGAGGTATGGTAACCCTACATGAGCTCGACTTTGCAGATAATGAAAGATATTTTTTTAGATTTTCGCAAAAATAACTGTAAAGACAGGAATGCAACTTGCTAAAACACACTGAGCTGTATATATATATATATATACTTATATAATATCTACATATATCTTGGTATATTATCGGTATACTCATGAAAGCAGAAGAGTTTGTTTGTTTGAACGCGCCAATCTCTAGAAGTACCAGTCGGATTTGAAAAACTCTTTTTGCATTTGATAGCCCAATTCTTGAGGAAGGCTATAGGCTATTTATCATCACGCTAGGAGTCTTAGGAGCCGAGCAAAAATAAAAAAAGTCAGAAATAATGCTAAGTGAAAACGAAGTAATAGCGAGAGCGGGCTATCGCTCGGCGAATAAGAAATTCCACGCGGACGAAACCACGGGCTGAAGCTAGTTGTTTATACAAGGTGTAACAAAAATGTGATATACATATATATAAAACTTTCGCTTATAAAGGTACCCTGAATATGAACAACTTTTAGTAAGTAAGAAAGAAAGAAAGAAAATACGGTATGCAGTAAACATGACGCAGAGAAATACACACAAATACAAAAAATAACGGGTTGGGGGAAAATATGCGTTACATCCACGCAAAACGGCAATCGCTCAGCACAACCCATGCTACGACCCTATGCGAGACAGAGCCCTAGCGCTGGTTTTCAGCGACAGCCGGCGTTGACGTGATGACGTGAACCAGTGCAGCATACGAAAATATAAAAATAACAAATAAAATAAATACACTATACCTAGTTCTAAATGTTTAAATAAACATTGGTAACATTCCGGGCCCTGGCGCACAGGCAACTGAAGGAACACGGGTGGGTTTTAGTCAGTAAGAGTCTGACACGCCCTTCCGCTCCGCCCAGAGCGGGAGACGTCATTTGATGATTTCCCAACCAAAAAAAAAAAAAAAAAAACATTCCGGGCAACGACTCACGCGCCAAAATACAAAAATATTCCTGAATTTGAGTAATAAACCAGCTTTTCGGAATATTTCTATTGATCAGCTGTATTTTCCCCAGCAGGCTCTGTTAAGATTATTATGTCAGTATGTTTACTGTCGCCTGTCTCCGAAATGGCTGTACCGAATAAATTTAAGTTTTTATGTAAACAAACTAAAGAGAAAGTGCGTATACAATCTTGATTATGTAGATATTTGTGTTGTAATTAATCTGAACCATTATGTTCATTGTTATTACATAATTTGAAAGGCTACGGAATGGTAAAATATTGATGTGATTTTTTCTTAATAACATAAAACATCACGCCTTGTTTCCGCGAAGGGTTGGGCAGAGGTGTAGGTGGGTACCTGTAGTACACCCACATTTCGCCAGTTATGTTAAAGTCCTATGTAATAGGGGGCGAGCCTATTGCCATCAACCGGACACAAATCCAAACTCTGGGCTTGTAGCGGCATCTACAAACGCCACATGCGAGCTACACGTCACACTGACGTCACACAAAAATCCTGCATCGCGCAAGCAGAGTTTACCGCGTAACTAGCATATATACAACATCCCGACATCAACCGTTCGGCAGTTGCCCACTAGACACGACACCTGTCTGGTCGGAGGATCCTCCCTTTTCTATGGAGGTACGAGTGAACTTTACACCCTGTTCCTCATACCTTTATAGGCTGTTACTAAGAAATTCCGGATAGAAAAATCCAATAATAACACTTTGCCGGACCTGGGACCCGAACCCAGGGACATCATGCTCAGCCATAGATATCCGTGCTCAGCAGTAGCACTTGCGGCCACTTTTCCAATGAGGTAGTCTCCGGTCATTAGATAGATGAAATAAATCACTTTGTCTTTGATGATTTTTTCTTGTAAGTGCATTACGGCAATCATACAACGGTAACGGTTGTTTAGGGAGATAATCTTAATTGGGCACCATAATAAAGCTATCCTTTGCATCGTCTCCGTGACTAATGGCTACCCCGGATATACACTCAAGGTGAATCCTCAGCTGTACCCCGCCTGGGCACGCCACAATTGCGGCGGTAAGTCCCCTCTTTGAGGCGTGGCTTAAGAGGCGCCACGGCGTCCTCACCTTCCGCCTGACGCAGGTCCTCAACGGGAAGTTCCTGTTTCGAATAAGGCGTGAGGAAACGCCTGGGTTACCATTGTGTGGAACGACCGGAGGACACGGTGGAGCTCCCGTAGGAGAGGTCTGCTCGGCGTGGGCAGAGCAGTGCCGCCGTGTCCTCATTGCGGCGATCGGCGGCGGCGATCTCTCGCGTCCGGCCCTGGTCCAGGCCATGGTACGGAGCGAGAGGGAATGGGAAGCCATCACCTACTTCTGCGTATCAGTAATGCTTGCGAAGGAGTAGGCGGAGCGCGTGAGGGTGAGGCAGTCGTTGCGCCCTCACGCCCCTAGTCGCCGCAGGAGGAGACACCCTGGGCGTCGGGAGTCGATAGCCGATTCCCGGCCACCGTAGGCGCGGGGTTGCGGACGGCGAGCAGTGGGCAGCTCGCCGTCCGGTAAAGACCAGGCCCGGATCGATGGCGCATCGTGTCCCACGCGCGCCTCGAAAGAGATGTCAGCACCATTGACGGGGTCCGATAGGGCCGATGCCTGCCGGGGTCGCGTATTGTTCGAAAGAGTTACCGTAGCCCTGTTGCACAGGCAACTGAAGGAACACGGGTGCGTTTTAGTCAGTAAGAGTCTGACACGCCCTTCCGCTCCGCCCAGAGCGGGGGAAGTCATTTAATGATTACCCAAGCAAAAAAAAAAAAAAACCGTAGCCCGCCAAATACAAATTTTCTTGGTTTTTTTTGCTAACTGCAGCTCTGTTTTACGTCGTATCTTGATCAAAATGCGATTCGCGACTGTAGGAATGATATATTTACTGAATAATAATCATCAATTAAATATCAATCGTCAAACTTTCGAAATTTGTTCCACCTATGAACCAACATGACATGATGCTTCGAAGTAACGTTTGAGAACAAAAATACGTTCAATTACTGTTTTTTATTTAAAAAAAACGAGGATATTGTATCTCTAAAATGCATACCTACCTAGCAATGTTGCCCGCAGCTAAGCCAAAAACGCATTGAATTTAAAAAGTATGTATAACTAAGCGTCGACTTGGCAGAGCCAGCCCAGAGGCTGCCGCCATGCGCTTCCGAAGCTTGTAGCACTGTGAGGAGTCTCCTCTAATAAAACTATCGCATATAAAACCACTCATAGAAATGCCTTAATAATAATATTATCATTATAATGATTAGTAATTAAACCTAGCACTCTATTACTCTCATAGCTTGCTCTGTTTTGAGAACTTTCCATCTATTTACTTATCAGGGCCCTACAATTTTCATAATTCCATCCTGTTTTTGTATGAAATATTCTATAATATGCTAGGATGTGACAATTATACTTTCATAGGCATAATCCACCCAATATCCGGTCATATCCTAATATTTTATCCCGGTAGTACGTTCCCGTGGGATAATTTCCGACCTTCACGTGGACGAAGCCGCGGGCAAAAGTTCATTTGTAATATACGTAAGGAGATAGTCTTATTAATTTAATCGCAACGTATCGTAATATCTGATGATCTCTGAACTTAGGAGATCAATAATACACGTGTTTTTGGACGCCTGCGTGTACGCAGTTCAAATGCATCTGTTAAGACTGGAATTTGACCCCAAATATAATTTAGTGTAATTAATATTTGTCCAAAATAATCCCAGTGTATGCCTGTGCATTGATCACCACGCTTGATTTCAGACGAACGGAATCAGGTGTTCTGACAAATGTTTTTCGTCATCCACCACTTGTAGTCAAGTGACATGTCCAAGATAAAATCCGCAGGAAGTAGATACTTGGAACCACGAACTAGAAAAAAAGGAAAGACTCCGCGCCACGCGTATCGAAAGTGAAGCACTTTAAGTATTACGGGCCGTTTGTACAAACATGCTTTACGCCCACATTTACATCATAAGGTGCCATTACGCGGCACTACGGCGTCATTGTAGGTACTGTTTACGACAAGTAATAAATAATGCCTTCTTGTGTTGTGAAATGGTGTAAACATACATTGTACATCCCAGAAAAAGTGTCAAGGAATAACATATCACAAGTAAGACAATTATTTACACACACACACACACACACACACACACACACACACACACACATACAGATCTGTACGGTGCTTAACTTTCGATATGTGTGGCGCGGAGTCCTTCTCTTTTTTACACACACATTATGAAAATGGTAAATTCACATAAGTACCTACTTACCCGTCTGATATCGATCCCACGCTTGCTTCAAAGGTAGAAATGTCCTGAGCCAATGGCAGTCCACTGCTGCTCATAGGCCTCTTCCAAAAAGTATCACAACACCAGAATTTCTCCTTCCGCATCCAGTCTGTCCCAGCCGCCATTAGGCTGGGTCCATCTAATAGAAATAACACGCTCGGTGTCGATGTTCATTTTTGTTCGCGATGTTGCGTACGCGCGTAAGGTCGGGCATAGCGCGTCAATCGACCGACTTACGCCCGGCCGACGGTCCTCGCAGCGCGTAGCTGTACGCGCGTAGCGATTCATCAGCGCTGCACTGTAGTTGTTTATAAGTTTTCAATGATATTGCTACGTTCGACCGATGTCAGCGCTGACCGTCGGTCGAGCACTAAATCCAGCCTAACTGGGGGCGTCCCACGCGACGCTTGCCAAGTCGCGGTCCACTCAAGGTCTCGTCTACTCCAACAGCCATCGGTCCTTGGAAAGACAAGGCTAGCCGACTGCCACTTCAGCTAGGTAACTTAGTAATCTATCACGGTCACTTCAATTCTTTCCTGGATAATTTAATTCCAGATCATGAACGAACCAAAGTCGGACAGATTCTCGCTAAGAAAAAACTGTGTCACTCAAGTCGGCCAGCTTGCTGTACGTAAGGGCCGGCTCGCACAAATTCACAAATTAGTCTTAAAAGCTTCTACATACAGGCGCAACACGCGACGCGACAAAAAGGCACCGCTCGTCGCGCGACAGGCGGTGCCTTTGTGTCGCGCCTGTTTAAAGGAGCCTTTAGTCGCGCAAACCGCAATACTCACACATAAACGGGACTCAGTTTTGTCTTAGCGGAGTTCCGTCCGGCCTTTTTTTGTTCGTCTATGTTCCTGATCTTATCCTTTAAAAAATCTCGTGAGGATAGCTCGCTCAAGCTGTACCTACTTCAGTTAAGGAATATGAAAACAAAAATAGAATAAACTCCACATACAGCCACAACCATGTAATCATAATGGGTTTGTCCTAGATTTTTCCATTCAACAATAAACAGATAGTCTTATCTTCTCTAATCAGATCGAAAAATTCATCTATTGGATGATCGGTCATAAAATCTAGACATGTCAAAAAGGTCTAGGTCCTATCTAAGATCAATCTAGCCCTTGAACTCCCATTATCTTTGACATTGTATCTTGTACTAATTGATTTGTTTATCATGATTCGAAAAAGAGTCAATAGTAAATATTATGGTTTGGCTAAAAATAGTCTGTACGAGTAGCGATACTTAAATAAATGTATGTCCTGCGCGTGCGCATACTGGGCAGTTAGTTCTGTTACCACCTTACTACCACGGCAAGAGCTCAATCAATCTGCCTAGCTTTTCCCAACTATGTTGGGGTCGGCTTCCAGTCTAACCGGATGCAGCCGAATACCAGTATTTTACATAGAGCGACTGCCTATCTGACCTCCACAACCCAGTTAGTTACTGGGTAACACGACACCCTTGGTAAGACTGGTTGTCAGACTTTTGGGCTTCTGGCTACCCGTAATGACTGTCAAAAATCTACGAATTACCGCCAGGACCAACGGCTTAACGTCCTTTCTGAGGCACAGAGGGGTCTCGGTATGTAATGCATGGTTACCCATCCACGAACCGACCGCGGCAAACGTAAATTAACCTTCGATCCACCCGTAGGCTGTTATTATTTAGAAATGAGAGAAGAAAATGCTGTTTCATGGGACGTCATAGGTTGGCAAATAGACTAACAGCCCACATTGTAGAAAGAGCTCACGTATCCACATCTAGAGGCTTCAGCGGGGCGAGCACGGCCACTTTGAACATGGCTTGAGTCAAACATTTTATGACAGTTTGAGCGATAAAACCATCCGTACCGTAACCGTATGTCGGGATCCCTTCTTTTAGCACTTTTTTTTTTTACTAATATGTTTTGGCATAATCATTTTCGCATAACTTTTATTAGCATAATGATACTGTGGCATAATAATACTTTGGCATAATGCAATGGTTAGGTTAGGTTTTGAGGAGAACTGCCGAGGCGAGCCGGCACCAGTCGGGAGTTGTGGAGGAATCGGACGTTCTCGCGACCCTCGGCGTAGGTAGGTGGTTTTTAGTCAATAAGAGACTGACAGACCTCTCCGCCCCTCGCAGGGCGGAGCACATCCATGAGGATTTACCACCCCGAAAATAAAAGGTTAGGTTAATTTATGGCAATACACATTACGGCAAAACATTTATGCGTAATGATCATTATGCTGAATTTCGTTATGCCAATGTTATAATTATGTTTTAAACTTTTATGCAAACGGATAGAGAACCCCGTATGTCTTGTCTGTCAAGCTCTGTGACTGTATTTGTAGAGTTCTTAGTCATGGAGGTCATCCGGGGATGTACTACCACCATACCTGTTTCTGGTGCTAATCATTGCTGTGTTCCAGTATGAGTTTATTTGCTGTGTTGCCGTTTTGCGTCGATGTGACGCATATTTTTTAATTATTTTTATTTGATATGGGTTTGCTCTTTACTCTAGTCTAGGTCAGAGATGACAGAGACAAAGTCGGCGATGGAGTGAGCTCACCCAGATGAAGCCTGTTCACTGTCACTTTGAAGATATTTGGGTTGTATGCGGTCGGAAACACAGACGCAGGTAGAGAGTTCCACTCTTTTGCTGTGCACATTATAAAAGATATTTGGAAACACTTCGTGCGAATCGGTGGAATAGCAACTAGGTAGGGATGGTAACTTGCAGTGCGTCTAGATGTCCGATGGTAGAAGGGGGCCGATGGAATGCGGTCGTGGAGTTCTTGGGCACACTCACCGAAGTACAATCTGTAGAAGACCGACAAGGAGGCAACCTTGCGGCGTTGGGTTTTCCCCCAACTCGTTCTTTTTTGTATTTGTGTTTGTTTCTCTGCGTCATTTTTACCGCAAATAAACGTATTTTCTTCCTTTCTTTTTCTTTTAAGCGTATGGGGTGTCGGGGTAATTACAGGCACAGGAGATATTCCAGCTTTTCTTGTCTCAACGCACCTGCTATGCTGCTGGTATTGCAGATTTCTATAGGCGGCTGTGACCTCTTGCAATCATGCTCCACCTTCTATCTTGCCCTCTGTGTCCCAAAACTTGCTGTCAAGTGGCTTCTGCGCTGCCACCGACGATGCCGTGGAAGTGGCGAAGTTTTAGGCCGACAAGATTTGAGAAAAGTCGTGCCAACGACACGAAGAAGAATGGGGTCCACCTACTTCAGAACAATAAAAAAGTCAATACGGAAACGCATTTCTTCTAGAAACTTCGAAATAAAATAATTAACGATATAGAAGTTATCAGCGAATCGGGTGCCCTTGACCAGTTTTTTTTCCGCTGGTATCTTTAGTTAGGTTATCTTGGGGCAGCGGTTCCTGGTGCCCATCTGTCTCTGGACCAACATGGTTCTAGTGTTGAGTAAATGGAGTTATCGATAAAAAAAAAAATTGTTAGTCCGTTAATAACAGATTTTGAGGCTAATCCTTAAGCTGTCATAATCAGACCTTCGTATTTCGGAGAAAACCTTTATTTTACCTACCTTACCTTTTATTTTACTAATGGGCAAAAAAAAATTATAACGTTTTAGCGGTATCTACATTGTCACATGCGAGCTACGCGTCACACTGACGTCACGTAAAATCCTGCATTGCGCAAACAGAGTTTACCGCGCAACTAGCATATATACAACGTCCCGACATCAATCGTCGGGCAGTTGCCCACCAGACACGACGCCCGTCTGATCGGAGGATCTTCCCTTTTCCATAGAGTATAAGTGAACTTAACACTGTTCCTCATACCTCTATAGCCTTCTATCAAGTTTTTTTCTATATAAGTAGGAAGGTGTTCCACCTAGCCCGCGCTTGCTGATAAAAATCACTTTTGCCTTAAAGGCGTGTGAAGACTAATCTTTTATCCACATGCCCTTTTAAAACCCTTCTGGGAGCATTTCAAAAAATCCTCTAAACGAATAATTAGCTACCTAGTATTCGTTAAAGATACAAACGCGAGAGGAGAGTCACCACGATCCGAGTTTGTATCTCTTCAAAAAATTTTCGGATGTGTAAGAATTTCGTTTTAAACATGTAGATTACCTTTTCAAAACCTTCCGATTTACCTCTCTTTAGCAGTTTAGCCTACTAAGATAATCTCACAATAGTAAGAACACAGGGCTGACTCAGTTTTTAAACATTGTCATACTTAAAGTGACTCAGATTACCTTATGTTGAAGCAAGTGTAAGATATGACCGTTGAATAGGTTTTATCAGGAGTTTGTTTAATCAGATGTTTTGTGAAAACTATAGAATACCAGCGGGAGCATTTTATATAAGACTAGCTGCGCCCCGCGGTTTCACGCGCATAAGTCTCGATCCCGTGGGAATATCGGGATAAAATTAACCGATGGCCTAATCCATGTCATGGTCTACCCATGTGCCAAATTTCATTCAAAATTGTTCAGTCGTTTTAGCGTGTAAGCGTAATAAACAAACATATAAAAAATCTAATATTTTCTCTTTATAATTAAGTTTAGAAAACAAACTAACAGGCTGAGCATAACTACCCACATTTCGCCAGATATGTTTTATCCCTATCTGGCTACGTAATAACAGCCGCACGGGTCGATGGATCAGGTTAAGCTACGCTTGCCATGGTTGGTCCGTGGATGGGTGACCATCTTTACATACCAAGACCCCTCCGTCCTTCGGAAAGTGCGTTAAACTGTTGGTCCCGGCTGTCACTCGTGAATCTATGACAGTCGTTACGGGTCGTCAGAAGCTCGAAAGTCTGACAACCATCTTACCAATTGATTGTCGAGGTTCAGATAGGCAGTCGTTCCATGTAAAATACTGGTATTCAGCTGCATCCGGTTAGACTGGAAGCCGACCCCAACATAGTTGGGAAGGCTAGGCAGATGATGATGATTTTCTTATTTTTAGTTGACCGTTTTGGTCAACTGATGCATTTCTTTCAGGTCCCTCCCGGCGTTTCCTCTGAAATCAGGCTTTCCTTCAATCTCTCCACATGACCAAACATGTACTGTTAAAGATAATTAGACCTTACTACCAGCCCTATCCACGCAGTTAACCGCAATATTTTACCATTGTATTAAAATTAAACCTAGTTCACACTGTCTTTGTCTTCCTCTGGTGTCAGATGACGTGTCCGAAAGAATGAAGTGTAACAATTTGTTCTCAGAAAATTTACAATTTGGGGCACGAGAAGTAGTAAATCTTTGGAACGTAACATAACATCATGTTTGATGTCTACTTCCTGAAGGAGAAAGTGGAGGTGTAGTTTCGTCTGTCCTCTAAAGGGAAAGCAGAGTGTTACCTACCCATATTTCGCCACTTATCTGTCACTCTTCTAAGTTGTTCCAGTTGCATCATGGTCAGAGCAAATGGCTCCTCTTCAAAAGAGATGGAACTCGTGTTGATCACCATGCTTGCTGACTGCGTGTGTGTTATGTGATGCCAGACTGGCAATATCAGAGGGCCTAGACAAATGGCATTCGCTTCGGAGCGATTCTATTTGTACAATCGGTTTCGCTAATGTTTCCATCATACGAATCGAAAACTAGCGATAACGCTTGTCAAAAAGCGCCACTTGGCTACGCATCTTTATGGAAGTAATCGATCCACACTGTCGATTCGTTTCATAGAATCGAGTGATGTTAACATTATCTAGCTAATTTCTATTTGTTGACCTATGATCACGTGACATTTCGATAGCTTATGTCAACCCTATACATTTTTTGATTTTTCTACTAGCGTCATCGCTAATCGAATGTTACTTCGTCTAGGCCCTCAGGTTTTTTCAAGATGTACTTACTCCTTTACCGAGAGTCTGTAGTGTCTGAGATCAACATACACTTTGTTACTAGAGCTTTAAGACCATCGTTAACATATAAAACAATTTTAAAAGCTCTTTTTTAAATCAATTCACGGCTTCGGTACTTCAGCATACCCTTGTCTTATACTACTTTAAGTCGGCGCAAAATGATTTTCTCTTTCATTCTCCCACCGTTAGTAATTGCGTTATCTATCATTCTCTCCATTTTATTTAATTATTTAAACTTTATGCACAAGGAAAATAAATACTGTACAAAGGCGGACTTAATGCCTGAGGCATTTTCTGCCAGTCAACCTTAGGGTGATGCAGAGACAAAACATGGTAGATGCAATATACGGGATAGATAGCTCGGAAATAACTATAAAGTACAAGAATAAATACTAAAACATATACACATATATAAACAAAATAAACTTTGTCAGGAGAAATAACGATATGTAGAGGAGAAAACGAATCCAGCAAATCAGCGCTGAGATGTTTCGGCCAACTTCTGACGGATATTCTCACCGGCTTTCACTTTAAAAATAACCGACTAGTTCCATTTTCATTCATATCATCCCTCACACAATAAATCCCTCTCCGTTTTGGTGCCCACCTCAGTCACATACGTTTCTTCCTCCTTGTCATCACATTGCATGTTCTACGAATTCCCCTTATGTCTCTGGCACCACTTTTAAACATCTCCTAATATAGGTGATCATCATTTACAGCCCCAGTTCACCCACTGCTAAGCATCATAGGCCTCTCTTTTTAACTGACTTGATAAAGGAGGAGGTTCTAAATTTGTATATTTTTTTTTGTATGTTTGATACGCGATATCTCCGGCAATTGTGGATCAATTACGAAAATTATTTTTTTTAATAGATAGGGTATGCCTGAGGGAGGTGTGGTCCCTTTTCAATTAGCTTCAATAATACGTATTCTTTCCACTTAGTGTATATTGATGATGTTATAATAACTTTCTGGCAATGTTATTTACATAGCAAGTAGTGGTATACGAATTTGTTTAGGGTAGGTACCACAACTAAAAAGTTAAAATAAAAAGTATTTTTACAAAATAAAACGTCCTGCATCCAACATTAATTTCGGAAGTCGTTTCTTTGGTTTCTTAATTTCGGAAGTCGGTGGCAAAACTCGAAAATACAAAACCAAAAACAACGATTTCCGAAATTACTTAAATTTATTTTTTCTTTTTTGTCCCTACGCTCCTGGCAAAACTCTTTCAGGTTCTATCCGCGACGGTAACAATGTCGTCCGCCCATTTCGCCGCCAGACGACCGACACTTCGTCTTCTAGTCCTTGGACGCCACTCGGTCACAGCCTCATTCCACCTGTCATCACTGCACCTTGCCAGGAGCCCTGCCCAACTCCATTTGAGTTCCTTTACTAGTTTTCCGATATCGTACACCTTCGTAAGTCTTCGTCTTCTATTGTAGATACTCATTTGTTCCTTGCCTTGCTGACTTCAATAAATCATAAAACGTTCTCGTCTTCATATAAATAATGATGGATGATCTCTCGAAAATCAAGTTTTAACACTTTTAATTAATTTTATGTATCTTGTTCACGATATAAACTAGTTTATGAAAGAACCAGTCTTGTTAGCATAAATAAAATAGCCTAGAATATTCATTATGAATAAATTAATATATTGTTGCTTCGACGGGGTTTTTTTCTCTCTTGGAGAAGTCCTTATGGTATATCCCCGTATGTGCCCTCCATAAAACGTTTCTAAAAAAACATCGAATAAAATTTTGCAATATCTGTTTTAAATTGACCTTTCTAATGAACTTGTTGTTTGTTTCTGCTTCGACATTCTTATTTATCTCGTGGGGAATCATCATCATCATCATTTTAGCCGAAAGACGTCCACTGCTGGACATAGGCCCCCCAAGCACCGCCACTTCGACCGGTTCTGCGCTTCTCGCATCTAGCGTGGGCTATCCCATGGTTATTTGGTACATCTCCAAAGTACTTTCCGTCTGTGGATAAATCCGATTATAACTATGTTCTGTTTCGGATATATTATAGATTCCGGTTTATTTACAGGCATGTGAAACATTTCAGCTTTATCTCAGAGATGGTGTTAGGAAAGCACTTCCCGAGTCATTTTATATGAAGTCTTTCCTTCTAGATTGAAGTATGATCTGTGTTGTGGTAGTTAGCTACACTTGTTACTCTATGTATCTTTTACGGTATTTCTCAAAAATAATACAATTCACTTCTCATGAGAAATACAAGTTAATCTTAATACTAAATATACACGAACTTATGAAGAACAGCAGGTACTCGTAAATCTATTAAGTAATCGATGCAAAAAAAAATCATTTTTGTGTGGGTAACAAGAAAAAGTGAGAGTACTATTGCAAATGGTTTCTCGATGGCAAGTCAATAGCAGTTACACATTGTTAGGCACGCTGTCAAAATTTTTATTTTTTTAATGTTTCAAAATGGTAAGATCAATTAGTACCTAAATGTATTTTGTGTATTTTAAATAAGTAATACTTTAGTTTTATAGAAGAAGTAAGACTGACCTTACCAATAGTAGTAGTAGTAGTAGTAGAAAGTGGCTTTTATGTGCCTATTTGAAATAAATGATTTGACTTTGACAATAGGTAATTGATTTAAAATCGAGAGAAATCTTTCCAGATGTGGTGCTTTAAGGATTTTTTGGATAGAGTAAAGGACTTAATCTCTTTAATGTCATTAGGTAATTTAATATAACTCTGCTCATTCATATAATATATTTTTTATATTCTACATCGCACGCAATAAATATCTTATAATAACCAAATTTCACTGCGTTTACTTTAAATTGTCCACGCATCTGCGCCTCTAGTATTCAAAATCAAGTCATTTATTCAAATTAGACTGACAATCAGCACCTTTTGAACGTCAAAATTACATAAGACAGTCCCCCAAAACGCCCGCCCTTCACCACTTCCTAGTGCTTTAGCTGGGCAGAAGAAGTAGCGCAACCAACTTCCCACCAGCACAGTCTGTCTACCGGAATAGACAAAACATGATTGGCCAAATGTGGGTGTTCTCAATACGTGGCCTGATATTACGTGTTATGAATAATTTCATATTTTTCGTTATCATTACGGTTATCGAGCGGTTCCGGACAAAAGATACGGTCAGCTGTTCCCTTACTGTGTCGTAAAGAATATTAATAGGATGGACAGCAGTGAAAATGTCTTCATGTCTGCTATAAAATTGTGAAATTTATATCTGTGCGATCGTTACTTTCTCAGCCAACTTGTATCATGACCCAGGATTTTGTAATGTCTTGATTTAAAAGAGTATCCTTCGAGTTTCTTGCCCGTTCTCCTCCATAGAGGTTTACGGTTTGCAATGGGCAACTTTCTGACTAACTGAACGACTCTGAGGATTCAAAAGTGCCTGTAAATGGTTTAATTGAAATAAATGCTTTGAGTTTGATACCCAGCCGACGTTAAGCTTTGTATTCAACCTGTTTTTTTTAAATATTTCTATGTATTCAAGCTATTCTGCTAATATCGATACATTCCGCACGCGCCATGTGGTCTTAAATTACTGTTGCATTTTCCTTTATCTTTAAGGCGCTGCCCAAACGTAGGACTCCGAAAACTCTAACGAAAACGAAAGTTTTTGTCGCACAGTTGCCTGCGTATTTGTTTATATAACAAGCCAGAAAAAACTTGAGTGTATTGTCAAATGTTCAAAAAAAAGTCTTATTCAAAAATATTTCATAAAAACAAAATAGTATTATGATAAAACAATCGTAGAATTGAGCTCAAAATAATATTTTTCGTCGCATAATTCTCAAAATGTTGAGCGTAAGCAATCATATTTGTTGTAATGATAATAAAGGAAATTCAATCCACTAAAGAAATACCTAAAAATTATTCCACTGAACCGTACATTTATTTTTTAATTAAATTAAAACTGAAAAATTACTTTTATTTTGGTGATCATTCGTTTCAACTAACATCAAACGCATCGCTGTTTTGAACCTTATTTGTTGCCGCTATGCGCTATTGTGTCAATTACCAAAAAATATTCATCTTACCGCGCGCCTTAAATTGCCAGACGTGGTAAAGTGTCCAAAGGAATAAGCGAAATTAGTAGAGTCGATGCATACCTACACAACATCACGCTCGTAATTCCCAAACGGTTAGGTAGAGGTGTACCTATACAGTGTACACTCACATTTCTCCATTTTTTTTTAAATTTATTTATTTTATCATCACTTACAACTATTAATACAGGTACAACCCAATGCAATAGTAAAGCAAACTTAATAATAACAACTTATTTTCTATAACTTATTACAAACAATGTTATCCTTGTGAATTCACTCCGTGTAAAAGTAAGAATGTCTATCTCCTCTGCTACAAGGTTAAAGCCTCGAATACACTAGGGGACAAATGGAGCAACATGTTGCGGAACATAGCCCTCAACAACTACGTGAAGTGTCCCGAGACAATTGTCGCGGAACATTTTGCCGGCCACACTAGTCAGTGTTCATAAATGATAAATGATTTTATTTCTGTAAGTAGGTTTGTACAAACACTTTTACACGTCAATCATATTTTAAAACTAGATGAGGTCGGCGTTTCCTATCTGACTACTCTGAGAAGAGAGGCCGAAACAAACTCAGAGGTCACAGTCTCTTTTAAAGTCCAGACATAATCTTGGTCAGATCATGTGAAGATCATGTAGATTTGAGTCTGAAATGGTCTTTTGAGGAAAAAATACCACACAGAATGAGTGGACCTGTCCAGTCAGTGCACGCATTTGTCAATCGTGCAGCTCAACTCAAAACTTAAGGAGCTCAACGATTCGACGAACAATACCAAAGAAAGGACATTTGGGTAGGCCGCATAAATTACTCAAACTGCCAGACTATGATTAAAACTAATCAAGAAAGAAAAAAATAAAACAATGATCTACATAGTCTTTACATTCACAATAATTAAAATAATATAATTGAAGAATAAATGAATATCATAGAATTGTCGCCCGAGGAGGTTGTGGCGATTTAGTGCTGCGTATATACTTATTTCGAGCAGTTTAAGCGAACATAAACGAAAAAAGAGGTGGTGGATGCGGAATTACTTACTACAACGAGAAAAAATAATGAATATTTTGAGAGAGAAATAGCGCGGCACTGACGCGCAACACATGCGCTCGCTCTCGGAGCGGGAGCAAGCAACATGTTCCGCGTCACGTAAATGCGTCTCAAGATGTTGCGCAGCATGTTGTGGGACAAAGGGCGACGTTGCAGCGTCACGTAGATTGAGCGTTGCGCGTCATGTTGGGGGGCATTTTGTTCCCTAGTGTATTCGCGGCTTAAGGGTGCGAAGCGCCCGCGTCAGGGGCGCCTCATTTAACAGATTAGTGCGACCACGAGGCACAGTTACAGTTATGTTTAGGTCCCATGTAGTAGGGGGCGAGCCTATTGCCATCAATACTTTATTTTGCAAAAATATGAACACTAGGCATGCACCTGCTTCACCTGTTTTCGCTTATTCCTAAATTAGAATTAATCAAACCAAACAAGTTCCATCTAGACAGGTTCTTTTTAAAACCTGATTGTATTTGTAACATTAAATAATAATATCTTTGTCACGATTTTTAGGGTTCCGTAGTTAGTCAACAAGGAACCTTAATAGTTTCGCCATGTCCGTCCGTCTGTCTGTCCGCAGCTTAGCTCAGAGACTCTTAGTACTAGAAAGCTGTAAATTGGCATGAATATACGTATTAGTCACGCCGACAAGGTTTTAAAATAAAATGTTGTAAAAATATATTTTTTTAGAGTTACCTCCTCTACACGTAAAGTGGAGATATTATTTTCTTCTCGTCTACCCCATGGTGTGGGGTGTCGTAAGATAGGTCTTTTAAAAATATTGCGGGTTTTTGAGAACAGTTTTTCGATTAAGGAATTAATTTGTGAAATATTAAGCTTTAAAGTGCTAATTTTTGTTATAGTCAAGTGTTCCAGCCCTGCCAGCTAAAAAGTTGTCTTTGGGTATGTGAAAAAAATCACGGTAGTAGTATTTATAACGAAGTTAAAAGGAAAACTATCACAGCTAATTAGGCTTTACAAGTTAATGAATAACAGTCGACCGACTTACATTTGGAGTTGGAACGTATTGGAGAACATGTTTTTCAACTACAATGTTAAGTTTGGTCTTGGGATAAATTCATCCCAACTACGGAACCGTTCATTGTGCGTGGTCACTTGGCCGGTTCTGGTCTTATCAGATACATGATGTAAACTTACCACACGTCCAATATTAATAATAACAATTTCGCACAAATTTATTCAAATGGAGTGATTAAAAATATTTTCTTGTGTCTTCAAGTCTTAGATATAGAAATAATTTTATCATTTCATGTAATTTTATTTCCCATCACGGATGATGTCACAGCTCCACGAAAAGATCTATTCCCATCCAATACCAAGAGCTAATACCATTTGGTATTAGTTTATTTCCGAATTTATTTTCTAGTCCCAACGAGTACCACATTTTTTTAAATAAAAAATCTATTACTAATGAATACCAAAGCGTGACATTTTGTACACTCAGCTACACAAAGTTTTATATAAATTGCGTTTTACCGAAATCTAGGGTAATCTAAATATAGGGTTAGGGTTAATAAGCCTGTTGACGGAGCCCCGCTTCGCGGGGCTCCTATTTCTGTCTAAAGGGATTAAAGGAACCTAACCAACCGAACCTCGGGATGCCACTGACGTCGACCGTCTAGGGTTAGGATTTTCGGGAACATTTATTATGTTTTCGGAAACTTAGTTCGTCACTCAAAGCATTTTAATTTTACTGAACCTGACTGTATCTGATTTCTTCAAACTTGTTTTGGTATTGGTTTTAAAATGTGGTACTCGTTGGGAATAGAAAATAAATTCGGAAATAAACTAATACCAAATGGTATTAGCTCTTGGTATTGGATGGGAATAGAGCCACGAAAATCGATTGATCTACAAGGTTAACTTAACGTTGCAAAAGACAGAAATGGATTTAGCACTACAGTTTTGTTGAGTTGTGGTGTGGCTTTGTGCCCACTTGCACTTAGCGCGGTGGGACTTAAATCTGCCCAAATGTGGTTGTAGTTACAGTTATCTCTGCCTGCGTCTTCTGGGAATGCCGGCGTGATGTCATGGGTGAGCCTAGTATAGAACTTTTTCAGTTTACCCTATGCTTGTGACATGGTGTTAGGCAACTGTATAAACCTATGGTTTTGACGGTTAACCCATTTTAGACGTCTCTTGTATCTATGTCCTAGCTCCTTTACGTGTCCTGCTTCACTGCACCTCCGCTGTTCTTTCTGATTTATTAAAATGCGGGCTCCAAGACAGTTGAATCTTTTCTCCGAGACTCTGTGAGCTTCATTGCCTCGGCGCTTTTCTGGTGGTGACCACTGTTGATTTTCGCTTCAAGACTTACAGTGGTTGAAAATAGTGTGGCAAGTTTGTCACGAAAAATACCCTTTACTTGTTAGTGTACGGAAATCATCGTCTGCATTTCGGCCTTTTCAGACTTCTGACTACCCGTAACGACTGTCAAAGATCTATGAATGACAGCCGGGACCAAGGTCTCAGTACTGCTTATAAGTGTACCGAAATAAGTTCCCATATTTGGCAAACTCATAACCAAGTGATCAATAAAACCTGTTATAAGAATAAAGTTGAACAGTACCTAACTAGTATCTTATAAACAAAGCACCGGAAACTGCAGCCCCGATACGCTTGGCGGAGATTGCATCAGAGTAATGATGGTGCGTAATAAGTGGGTGAGCAGAATGGTTCGAGTAGGTTCTGATTAATTTTTGTTATGTTCGTGAACGGGCGCCATCGGTTGAGACAGGTCATCTCTTAACTGCCACTGCTTATTTTGAATTGTTTCTTAATTATTTTTTTTTACTTTTGTCTCACAACAACAACATGAATAATGTACCCAGGCTTTTGTAATATCTTGATTTAAAACAGTATTCTCGGAGTTTCTTGCCCGCTCGTCTCCATAGAATTCTACGTTTTGGAATGGGCAACTAGCTTCAACTTTCTGACTAACTGACCGACTCTTAGACAATTCAAAAGTGCCTTTAAGTGATTTAATTGAAATAAATGCTTTGGGTTTGAGTTAATTAGGATTTGGCCATGCGATGAGGAAGGATTAAACGCATGGAGCTAAAAGAGTCATGAATGTAAATGTTGATGGATGGAAAGGGTGGGAAAAACCAAAGGAAAGATGGATGGATTGTATGAGAACTGATAGGAAGCAAAAAGGAGTGAAAGATAGAGAATAGAATGACGGCCCGGTTGGCGCAGTGGTTAAACGATTGACTGCTGCGCTGCGTGTCGCGGGTTCGATTCCCACACGGAACAAATATTTGTAAGAGCTACAAATAGTTGTTCCGGGTCTGGCTGTTTGTGTATGTGAGTTTGAATGTTTGTAAACGCACCCACAATACAGGAGAAATTCCTAGTGTGGGGCAATGTTTAAAAAAAAAACAGAAATTGAATAATATTTATTTGCTTAAAAACATGGTATAAAAAGATGGTAAAATACAAAAAATAAAAAGAGCATACATGTGTTTGCTTGACAGTCATAAGTGTACAAATTTTCACAGCATAATTTATTTAACGTTTATTTTCAAATAAGTCTTTGACACTATAAAAACTTTGACTACACAACCATTCATGCAATTTTTTTTTTAATAATCTCATATTTAGTGTCTTGACATTACTTGGTATCGTATTATATATACGTACACACACAGATATACAACTTTTATTATATTTAGCTAGTCTCGGAGTGACGGCTAACAGGGGAGACTGGAAGAAGAAAACTTCTTGCACCGACTCCAAGTAAGAAGGGAGGACAAGGGCAGAAAGATGATGAGGTGCTGATGTATAAAATTATATATGGGAAGTTTTGGAAGTCACGTCTTTGGCAAACAGCATTGATGTGATTTTCTTTCTTTATTTTTGTTTTAAATAAGCCTAGGAGACTATTCTCTGCTTGTATCAGGGCTGACTGCCCAGGGTGCACTTGACGTAAAGTCGCCAGCAGGTCAAGCTGCACGAAACTGTCATATTTCTCCAAACGATTTTAAACCTTTAAATGTTGCTAGTTAAGTTCAAAATCGAATGAGAAAATCTGACACTGGTAACTTGATGTGCTGCCCAGTGTACATTTGCCTCGCTACCACCTTACTGACTGGCTAATACTAGGACATTTTAATAAGAAAGAAGGAGTACAAAATACATTTATTTAGCACAGACTACAAAGCACACAACACAAGATATACAAGTAAAAAAGAAAAATAAAACAAATTAAAAGTGTAAAGTGCGTTGTGAGAAATTAGCAGGAAAGTGCCTCGCGGCTGCGCTAAATAGGTCCAGTTCAGCAAAAATGTCAGACAGCTAGTGTCTGACGCTGGTTTGGAACCAGCGGGGTAATTACGTAACACACTAACAGTAGGAATGGGTTTCATTTCGACAGTTCAACAACATTCATTGCGTTATTTACGTTGTTGAGCAGACAAATTTTTCGAACTTAAGAAGCAATGGATTAGCAATAGGCTTCAAAATGATTAAGATTGTGATAGATAGTGTGTTACGTAATTAGGGTGCTGAATAAGCTGTTCTCATGACGGATGTAAAAGATGCTTAACAAAGCCGAGAGTCACTTTTACTCTTACTCCCCGTCATTGTAATCATTAATTTTAAAAACCTGCTGGTTACGGAAATATTGAAGGTCAAAATTACAACTTTTACTGACGTTTTTTTTTATTATCGAAAACAAGTTTTTTAATGATATAACATGTATTTATCTAAATCCCACATTCTGTTTCGCTGTACTTAATCTTTCAGCCTTTATCCCAATTTATTTCTGGTGGTGGATAGCAGTTCTTCTTCTTCCATACTCCTCTAGCACCAACCATCTCAGTGTTCCCTTCCTTCTAAAGGTCAAAGCAAACATATCAACTCGGAAAGGGATCGGCACTGTATCGCCTTTCGCCTCGCCGTCAAACAGGTGTCAACCCAACGTAAGCTCGTAACCAAAGCGGATCAGCAGCTCCGATACGTCGACTCGGCTACGGGTAGGCGACGTCGCGCTTACGGCTCGCCGACTGAATGACAACACGTGTGGCAACAGTAGTGTGCTGCAGGCAGGCCGCGGGAGGGGTGGGAGGGGCAAGGGCGGACGAAAAGACGTAAGCTCGGGTACGGAGAGACGTAAGCGCGGGACGACGAGCCGTAAGCGCGGGAACTGCAAGTTGACCACGCACCGCACCGCGAGTCGTGAGCTTGTCCCGAGGAGTGCGCGTTGCAGTAGGCAGTTTCATACAAAGAAAACTGAATGGCTCGAGTTGATACGGTGACGATCCCTTTCCGATTTGATATGTGTTCTATTTCCTTTAGCCATATCCTCCGTCACACAATACACGCATCTTTTGTTACTAGTTTGCTGTTTTTTCCACCTAGCTTCTGACGTTTCATAAGAGCCCATGTAGGTTTATGTGAAATAAAATACTTTGTTCTTCAACGAACAATATTCTTCTCATGTGAAAGCGCTTTACAAACATAACTTATCCTCACGCCTGTATATCCCGAAGGGTAATTAATTTCATCACCACTGCTCTCAAAACGGTGAAGGAAAACATCGTGAGGAAACCGGCATGTCCTAGAACAAAAAATTCGAAGACATGTGACATCTACCAACCCACACTGGGCCCGCGTGGTAGATTACAGCCCTCTCCCTCTCGTAGAGAGGCCTGTGTCCCAGCAGTACGAACATTTTAGGCTGATTATGCACGACCCAGGAGTCGAACCCAGGACCTCATGCTCAGCAGTAGCGTTTGCGATTACCAATGACGCAGTCACGAGTCTTCGTCTTTACAAAATCATGTCAAAAACAATGCTCAATGGACATTTATCTCCAAGTCTACAAAGCGACGTGTCCACCGATTCGTTTTAGCGATACGGCGTGTTAAAAACTATATTATCATTTATTATTCTCAGATTTCACAGCAGGTTTTTGGTTGAAGGTCGTTCATATAGCGTTTATTAGAGCTCGAAACTAAATTTTTTGTTTTGTAATAATAAATAACTTCAAAGGTATGCAGAGTTATGTAAAAGAATACCCAAGAAAAGGAGGACAGTGAAAGAATGGATAAGTGTTTGCCATGCAATGGGGCAATACAAGGTGGCAGGGATTCAGTACAGGATTCTGAACGCCCCTGCGTTGGATTTTTTCATCGGCTATTTTAGAAAAAATTGCTTTTCCTTACATTTTGATCGCGTAGGTAATGCAGTTTTCAATTAAATAGCTGATATTTTTTTGATAACCGACGATAAATTCTACGATGGTCTAGAATCATGTGCTAATAATTAAAAACTGTGTGTTTCATACATTCAGTCCCTGGTTTTATTTTGGAAGGATTCTTTATACATATATTAAGTCTTCTATGCGTTAAAGGGAGGGCACGTTGAAACTATGGCCGTTGTTAGCATTTGAATGTAATGCCTGCCTAAATAAACGCTTAAATATTATTGCACTGTTTGATTTTGAACTTTCGGTGCTGAGCCGAACGTTGAAAATCCAACGGTGCGGTTTTATTTGGATGTCACATGCTAGTGGTAGTGAAGACATAAGCATAATATAATCGCATAATCGATATCGCATATCGATAAGGGCATCAAAGAAAGAAAGAAAGAAAAATATTTTCTTTGGGTCACGCACAGGAAATACAAAGAGTAAAAAAAGGAGCATTTAAAACTAACAAAATTAACAAAAAAAAAAAACAACAATAAACAAGTAAAAAACCTGTGCGAGGCCTACAAGGCTCCTATCTCAGCATAATGCTGCGATATTTAAAAAAATAAGTGCCGCAGCGCTGGTATTCATCAGTCATAATCATAGTTATGGGTAATCGGAAGCCCGTATGTCGAACAAGGCCGATAATATTATTCCCTTTCTATGGCATTTCTTACCCAGTAATTGCTTTTGTGGAGGTCACATTATCGTCACTATCATCCGCCCCCATAGCAGTCAACAAAGACATCTATACATCTATACAAATAAATAAAATTTAACTGTCTGTTTGTAATGTCAAAACAACAGCTTTTTACTAAATGCATATGAAAGTATATACGGGCCTTACAACAGAACACTTTTTTTTTTTTTTATCTGTCTGTTTGTTCCGGGATATCTCCGAAACGACTGGACCGATTTTGCGGGACTTTCACTGGCATGTAGCTGATGTTATAAGGAGTAACAAATGCTACTTTTTGTACCGGCAGCACGGTCCCGTTGGATAATTTCCGACATCCACGCGGGCGAAGTCGCAGGCAGCAGCTAGTTATTAATAAAATTAAAATAGCCTTTATCTGTTTACAAATATCTCTCTTTCCTTCCTCAGTCTGCCTTTTGGAACAGCTGGGTTAGCTCGACGCTTTCTTTTTCTACGAAGAATAGACACAGCTGTTTCTATACAAAGTGACATTTCGTTTCTCCATTTTTGACATCGCACCGTAGAAATCCTTCTACAATCTGTCATTTTGTCTTTCGATTCTACTGAGTCTAGGTCCTTTTTTATGTAGACTATTTCAGAAGAAAGTTGTCTATCCCAAACGTCAAAATCACACTGATAACTGACAGTTGTCTAAGGTAGTGAAGACAATTTGATTTTGTAATCGCCATGCTAAAGACACAGGCCTCCCCAATTTCCGTTTAGCTCTGTCCCATGTGACTTTTCTCCATTAGGATCAGCAGTCCACTTAATTGCGTCCTCCCATCAACAGTAGGGTCTTCCTCTTCTTCTAACTACAGCTGGTAGAAGTAGTTGCTGCCGTTGGTCGCTTGGCTGCAAGCGCGACTGCTGAGCATGGGGTCCTGGGTTCGATTCCCAGGTCGGGCAAAGTGTTATTGGGTTTTTCCATTAGGAATTTCTTAGTAACAGCCCGGAGTTTGGAAGTTGGCAGTGTGATATCCCCGTGTCTCGGAAGGCACGTTAAGCCGTTGGTCCTGCGCCTGATTACTCTCCGGTCGTGTTAGATTGCCGTCCCATTGGACTATTAAAGTGAGGGAAGAGAGAGTGCAACTGTGTCTGCGCACACACTTGTGCACTATAATATCTCCCGCGCCGAAGGCTAGTCTCCGTTGAGAGTTCTGCATCGTTCTCAGATGCATCATTTCAACATGAATGATATAACAAATATTTTGTAATCATATTATGATTTGGTAAAGTGTCCGTGGAGTTTCTTGCCCGTTCTTATCCATAGGTACCTACTACGCTTTGGAATGGATAACTAGCTTCATCTTTCTGACTGACCGACCCCTTGACAATTCAAAAGTGCCTATAATTGGTTTATTTAAAATAAATTCTTTGAGTTTGGGTTTGAGTTGTGGACGGCTATCCTTCCTGTGTCTCCGTTTCATTTTCTCCCAGTCAGTCCAGCTGTAGAAGTAGACGCCATATTTCAAACAACCGGTAACAGCAAGTAAATGACCACATGACTTTCACATGAGACAGGTTCTCGATAGTCGACAGCGTTTGTTTACGGAAGACGTTTGTAAACACACTTCATTGATTGATAGTAAATAATGATGAGCAGTAGCGGAAAACACTAGATGGAACACTGAGTAATCAGCGTAGCAATCTATACATAATTATAGTATGAAACAGTTCCGTTACTAATTAGAGAATTAAGAGGTCTTTGTTTAAATTCCTTTTAGATAGATGTTACTACTCCATCACTGAGTTTACTACTAATAAACAGAGGTATGACGAGTCCGACTTGCTAATTAAACACTCATGATTTTATTTATAGATTAAGTATGAATGTGTTTATTTATCTAAAATTGTAATGACCTGTGAACTGACATATTTTAAATTAAAGTTTTTATAATATAATCTATTGGCATGCCACCTTATTATTTATCGTATTTGCTTATGTTAATTTTGTACGCCATATATTAGCAAAACATAGTGCACATATTTTAGACAATATACCTACTATCTGTAACCATACCTATGTTTAACAAAATTAATGATTGATTGATTGATTCTTTGATTAATTAAAAGAAAACTAAGCGCTGCGGAGTGAATAAAATTTGGAAGGCATTATGTCTGTTCGATGGTACAGTGTAGATTTGGAGTATGTAAGTACTCCAAATCTACACTGTACCATCGTAGGTATAGATCCGAGACGTACAAATTGAACTAAAAAAATACTTTTTTACAAACAAATATAACAACCGACTTCAAAAAAAAAAAACACTGCTATGTGAAAAATAACTTTAATTTCGGAAGTCGGTTTTTTTCTTTTTTTTGCCACCGACTTTCGAAACTAAAGTTATTTTGTTTTTTTTGGAAGTCAGCAGTTTTTTTTTTAATGTGAAAATGTTTTTATTTTTCAATTTTTAGTTGTGGTGCCTACCCCACACAAATTCGTTATTGAAGCTAACTGAAAAACTACCCAAGCAAACTTAATACAATTTATATGGGACCACCCCTCAGGCATACTCTATCCATTAAAAAAAGAATTTTCGAAATCGATCCACAATTGCCGGAGATATCGCGTCACAAACATACAAAAAAATGAACAAATGAATTGAGTACCTCCTCCTTTTTAAAGTCGTTTAAAAATAATAGAAACTATATGAACTTCATCACAGATGTTTTTTTTTTTGCCCGTGTTGGGTGTATATCGGTGGTGATAATTGCATGAATGATGCTGATACGTCTTGTTGATGAGGTACATGCCATGGAGAAAATTTTGGCTTTGTATATGGATAGCTGGTAGAGGAAGTGAAAAGAAACGATGGACGGATTGTATGAAAGATTAGCTTTTGCCCGCGGCTTCGCCCACGTGGAGGTCGAACAAAATCATGTAAATCCTTCTTCATTAAAAATAGATATATACTTATCTATGTGCCAACTTTATGGTGTTGGAGTTCACTCTAAGACTCACAAAATGTATTTAAAAAATAACTCTTAACACACTACTAAAGTTTCTAATAATATAATTTAATCATAATTCGAAAGACACGTGGCGCCATCTAGCGTCCTACAGCAATTGTGACCGTCTAAAGTTATTGTTATTTCCCTCTGGAACAGTACTTTTTCTGGACTAAAGGTATCCTATGTCCTTTTCTGTACCCCTGAAAACGTATATGCAAAATTTCATGATGATCGGTTCTGTGGTTTAGGCGTGAAAAGGTAACAAAGAAATTTATTTTCGGATTTATAATATTACTTAGGATTATATGGCTAGAAAAAGGGCGAAAACTAAGACGCATGAATGAAGGCAATTACTGCACCGCTGACTGACTGGAGTATGATTAAGACAAAATAATTTATTTATTTATTTATAGTTAATTAACACGGTACAACATAGAAAGAAAACAAAACTATACAATGCAAACAATTGTTTCATAAACAATTATTCGCTACTTATATGGATCAGTGGACACCTTCGCGTACTGTTCTCACAGAACATCAGACATACGCGCTTAATTTTACTCCATTCGTGCGCAAACACATAACATTCTGGGTTGGCCATCAGGAGGGCATTGAGCATCCTTAAAGTTCGATACACAGGCGATTCGGCTCCAGCTCGCCGTCTGGTAAGGACCAGGCCCGGATCGACGGCGCATTGTGTTCCACGCGCGCCTCAAAGAGATGTCAGCGCCATTGACAGGGTCCGATAGGGCCGATGCCTGCCGGGGTCGCGGGTATGTCCGAAAGGGTTATCGTGGTCCTGGCGCATAGGCAACTGAAAGAATACGGGTGGGTTTTAGTCAGTTAAAGTCTGACACGCCCTCCCGCTCTGCCCAGAGCAGCAGAAGATATTTGATGCTTTCCCAACCAAAAAAAAAGGCTATCCAGCTCAGAAAGAAATACTCCGTTGTAGCATGGAGATCTATCCATTCATATAAAATAGTTCTGTGATTTGCTGATAAACACAGTTCAGCCTAAACATCTGAAGACAGAACCAAAACATTTGGAAGAATAGACACAGGCGCCATCTTCTGGACTAGCCTTTTCTCAACTATGTTGGAGTCAGTTTCCAGTCTAACCGGATGCAACTGGTTTCAGTATGTAGATGGTGGTGAAGCAAAGGCTCAAAATAAAATTAATTTCACACATTATACAGATGAACTATCATAACTACGGAGTAAGTTTAGCATCCTGCGGTGATTGCGGTTACCGTAACCCGCATAAGCCTGTGAGAATGAAAGTATTATGTATCAGGTGATCAAGCTTACTGAATACTGAACGTACATAAATAGTACATACCTGTGAAATATGCCAACTTTGCCAATAAAGGTATCTTTTCCTAGCATATATAAGCGAATATAAATTGCTTTTAGGGCAAAGATACTTTGATTGGCAAAGTTGGCATCAAGGTATCTTTGGCCTTACCTTGATTGGCAAAGTTGGCATATTTGACGGTACATAAACTCACGCCTTCTTCCCATGGGGGTAGGTAGGAAAGTACAGAACGCCACTTGCTACAATCCGTACTTACACCTATTGCTTCGTTTACGTTCATACATCTGAGGGCCTAGACAAAGTAACATTCGATTAACGATGACGGTAGTAGAAAAGCCATAAAATGTATGGGGTTGACATAAGCTATCGAAATGTCACGTGATCATAGGTCAACGAATAGAAATTAGCGAGACAATTTTAACATCTTTCGATTCTATGAAACGAATCGACAGCGTCGAACGATTACTTTTATAGAGATGCGTAGACAAGTGGGACTTTTTGACAAGAGTTATCGCAAGTTTTCGATTCGTATGATGGAAATATTAGTGAAAGCGATAGCGATTGTAGAAATAGAATCGCTCCGAAGCGAATGCAATTTGTCTAGGCCCTCAGGTCATACGCGCACGCCGATTGCGAGTACTACGCACCTGACCTTTCTGAAGAACATCACCAATAAGGTCACTATCTACCACTTTTGATATCATTGCCTTATCACATCATTCCTCAGCCTATAATACATACACCAGCGTGCAAAAAAATCGGCCCACTCCGTGCTTTCAATTTGAGAGACGATATCTCAAAAATCTTAATGAATGTAATTTATTAATTTATATTGTGTGAAGGTAGGTAAAGTGCAGTCTATTTGCACATACACTATATTTGGATAAAAGCAATTTTCTTGACAAGATCGACTAAATTCTTCAGATGTCCTCATCGCTCACTTTTGCTCGGATAAAGTGCGTGACTGTTTTTTGCCAAAGAAATTGACAAAAGAATAATTTTGTTTATTTCTGTTCGTTTAATGAAAATTTAACTTGATTTTTTAACGGACTTCAAAAAAAGCAAGTTCTTTATTCGAACCCCCCATGTTTGTAAGTTCGTGATTTTTTCATAAACTTATAAATCAGTTTTGATAATTCTTTAACTAACGTAATCTACATACTTTCAGGAAGGTTTTAGTATACAATATATTAGGTTATTGTTAGTAAACCTTGTTGAATTATATTGTTTTAAATCGAAGAGCACGGGGTGGGTCGATTTTAGTGCACGCCAGTGTAGTTACATGCAAGTAAAATTAGTTACAAAATTCATATATTCAAAGACTTACTACATAAAACACTTAAAATGTCAATCCATAATACAAGAATCCATTCAATTGTCATCATGCAATGATGTCTCTCCGTCTTTTCGACTTCGTTATTAACAAACTGAAAGATTACATTACTTTCACATTCATGGGTAGAATTTTACATATTTGATTGTTACTTGAAGACGACTACAAGAATGACTTTTTGGTCTAGTGGTCGCTAGCGCTACCGCTGAGCGTGAGGTGCTGTGTTCGACTCACGGGTCGGGCAACGTGTTATTGGATTTTTCCACCTGGAATTTCTCAGTAGCAGCCCGGAGTCTGAATTTGTGCCCGGTTTTTGGCTTAAACATAACTGGCGAAATGTGGGTGGACTCTAGGTTTATTATATCTCTGCTTAACTCTTCAGGGGTTAGAGGCGTGATGTTATGTTATGTTGCAGATTGCAACACTTTCACACTTCAGTGACGGAATTTTAGACATTTTACTGTAGTTCTTAACGTCTGACATTTTCTGGATATTTCTACTGATTGCTTATTTGATAGCACTATGGGCTCGTTGTTTGATACATAGTTAAACATGACCAATAGTCAATTTAACAATTAGTCACTTGACAATAGTCAACAGCTGTCAAAGTTTAACTACTGTGTATGCGCGTGGTTAAATTTTATAGGGGTAGTATTTAAACGCAAATCAAAAAATATCCTTTTTCTATGCAATAAGATTCCGAATTCCCATCAAAATTACTGATTGCACAGCAAAATATTCAACTCAAAATATCACTAAACACACTACAATTTATTTTCGCAGCGTACAGCGATTTTTCCTAAAGCAAAAGCTTTTTCATTAATTTATTTTCTATTCCCAACGAGTACCACATTTTTTTAAATAAAAAATCTATTACTAACGAATACCAAAGCGTGACTTTTTGTACACTCAGCTACACAGTTTTATTTAAATTGCGTTTTACCGAAATCTAGGGTAATCTAAATATAGGGTTAGGGTTAATAAGCTGGTCGACGGAGCCCCGCTTCGCGGGGCTCCTATTTCTGTCTAAAGGGTTTAAAGGAACCTAACCAACCGAACCTCGGGATGCCACTGACGTCGACCATCTAGGGTTAGTATTTTCGGGAACATTTAGGTATTGGATGGGAATAGAGCATTTTTACGACAAACGGCTGATCGGAGACAAATACATAATACTCACACGCTATGAATGTGAGTATTATGTATGTACGGTCTGGTTGATTTGCTGTGCAGTCAGTATTTAATTTGCTGTGCAGTCAGTATTTAAATGATGGAAATAAATTGATAGGTGATTATTTATTTGATGTGCAATTAATAATATCCCATTTTATAGCAAATTGTCAATTTTGTAACTGTACTTAGCTTAACCATTTGTCAAACAACATACTTCTGTAATTTTTAACAAATTGTTCGTTTAATTAACGCATTTTAACTATTAGTACATTTGACTACTGATCAAACAACGGGCCATTAGTTATTGCCTTCATTAGCATAATCAGCCTATAACCTCCCCACTTGTAGAACACAGGCCTCCTCTCTGAGAGAGGGAGTGGGCCGAGTTATAACTTTGGGTCTCACCCATGGCATTAGTAAGTACTATTAATAGTGTCTTACCAAAAACGTAACGCCGAAGTTTTTGTTTTAAAAGGAAACAAATAAAACGAAGTAATCAGCGTTGCCTAACAAGTCCTTGTGATAACGGTAAAGTTATACTTTCACATGCGGTGCTGCATTTAAATCTATGTTTTATGACTATTTCGTTTTTATGTGTCAGATATTATGTAGACCTTGAAAGGGAAGAAAGTAAAGCATTTTTTGCGTTTGTATAAATTGGTACCAGCACCTTAATTGCGTAACACACTTTCAATCACAATCTGAATCATTTTGAAGGTCATTGCTAATCCATTGCTTCAAAATGGCATGTAGGTGTATAGAGGTTACCTTGGAAGGGAAGAAAGCCAAGCATTTTTTGCGTTTGTATAGATTTGGACCAGCACCTTAATTGCGTAACACACTTTCAATTACAATCTGAATTATTTTGAAGGTCATTGCGAATCCATTGCTTCAAAATGGCACGTAGGTGTATAGAGTTTACCTTGGAAGGGAAGAAAGTCAAGCTTTTTGCGTTTGTATAAATTGGTACCAGCACCTTAATTGCGTAACACACTTTCAATGACAACCTGAATTATTTTGAAGGTCATTGCTAATTCATTGCTTCAAAATGGCACGTAGGTGTATGTTAGCGATTCCTGGCCTAGTCCTATAACAATGTTGGTCCTAACTCCTAAACTCACATGCCAATGACGATGTGAGCTAGAATGCGCGCCAACGGTGCAGCATGCATGATTTGTTTACTTAACATACCATACATACATAAACTCACGCCTTCTTCCCATGGGGGTAGGCAGAAACTACAGTACGCCACCTTCTACGATCTTTACATACTCCTTTTGCCTCGTTTACGTTCATACATCTGGTTTTGTAGATCTTTAGCGGGCTCCTAGCGTAGACACGGGAAACTGAATAGTCAAAAAAAAAAAGCATTGGCAATTTACTGATTTCCAATAATTATTCTTGTAACACCAAAAATCCAAAATGCAACTCTCACAACTTTCTAAGTACTGTCAAAATGACACAACTGACCCGAGAGAGCGTACCAGCACAAACTAATATCACCAATTAGTTTTGATGACTTTTTGGATCGTCATTGTGTCTGATTCTACTGAGAAAGTGACTGGAATTAAGTGCATGATGCTGAAGATCTGACTGTTATGTGATCTTTGGCAAATGATTGAGGTAATTACTGCCAAATACTCGAGGCGTTATTCGTTAAGGGGGATCCTTTAGCTGTAGCCCGCCAAATTCAACTTTTTTTTTGTATTTTTTGCAAATTGCGGTTCGGTTTTACGTCGCATGTTGATTAAAATGCGATTCGTGACTGTATGAATCCTAACTTTATATTTTATTATATTATATTATATTATATATTATATATATTATATGTATTATATTATATTATATTATATTATATATATTATATTATATATTATTTTATTATTATTATTTATTATATTATATTATTTTATTATTTATTAAGTATATTTATTATTTATTATATTTTATTATATTATTATATTATAATATTATAAATGCGAAAGTAAGTTTGTTTGTTCGTTTGTTACCTTTTCACGCCTAAACCACTGAACCGATCATCCTGAAATTTTGCATATACGTTGGCAGGTGTACAGAAACGGACATAGGGTACCTTTCATCCCGAAAAAAAGTACTGTTCCCGAGGAAAACAACAATAACGTTCTTATGATAATAGATGGCGCCACGTGTCTTTCGAATCATGATTGAATTATATAACCCGAATTGATAGTCAAAGTCTAAATTAATGCGAGCGAAGCCGCGGGCAAAAGCTAGTGATATATAATCATCAACAACGTAAAACAGAGCTGCAATTGGCAGAAAACAAAAGAAAATTTAATTTTGGCGGGCTACAGCTGAGGATATACCTTAAGAGTCCTGCAGTTCCAGTCACTTTAAGGAGTATTCATACAACATACCTGCACCCTAATTACGTAACACACTATCTATCACAATCTGAATCATTTTGAATCCTATTGCTAATCCATTGCTTCAGATGTCCGAAAAAAAAACTGTTCAACAACGTAAATAACGCAGTGAATGTTGTTGAACTGTCAAAATGAAACCCATTGCTACTGTTAGTGTGTTACGTAATTACCCCGCTGGCCCTGCAGTCTCGACATGAATAGCGACAAAAATCTGTCACTAAGTCGTCTCGATGTCAAATTTCTTTAATAGATTTTGAACTTTATTTCCAAAGTATAAGGTTGAAAATCTAGTAAAGGAATTTCACATCGATACGACTTAGCGACAGATTTTTGTCGCTATCTAATGTCGAGACTGCCGGCCCGGAACTTAGACTCAATTTACAATGCTGCGGACCAGACAGAAATGTTACAAAGCATAATGAACTTTATGTTAATGGTGTAACGTACAAATTAGATACGAGCTGCTAGCTGCGGGAATTCCCGAGAATTCGTGATGATGTTCCGTAAGACATGCGACCTGCTTTTTGGCTCGTATCTGCTTTGTACGTTACACAATTTTATTGTTATAAAGTTTATCATGCTTTACATAAACGTTACAAAAATCGCTTTCATTCCGTTCCACGTCAATGTAAATTAAGCCTTAACGTCATAAAGGTCGTTCTAGTATTCGGGAGTAAGAATTCTCGATATGTTGTATGTAACCACTGGGTTTAAAATAAGTTCCATTTGACTGCCAATGAAAGCTAAGCAATTGCACAAGACGTTATTTAATCAGATTAATCACCCAATGCCTGCATGGTAATTTTTTAATTACATTCACTTCGTCACTACACATGAGCTCAAGGTCTATTTGGAGATCAATGCGAGGTCCTTTGACCTTAATTAGGACTCCTGAGTAATTTGAAGGTATTTCCTATATCTTCCAATGAGACTGTAGTATTAAAACTACTCAATACTCAAATAATTTATTTGTATTCCACAATGTGTACTTAGGTGGTAACTTAATATTATATGTAAGCATTATGGACCCCGTTGTGCACAGCAAAAATAGTAAAAAATAGGAAGCGTTCAAAACTATTAACATTCTTCTGAATTGAATAAGTATAATAATATAAACATACATCAAAACAATTTCATTTACCTACATGCGTAAAACACAACCAAATGCAATGTGCGGCTCGCTACTCAAAAATAATACAAAATTGTATTCTATTGCTGATTGAAATTAGACCTAATAACCATAACGATAAAATTCCTATTATCATAAGCAAATTATATAGTTCAACTGTACTAAACTTGTTTAGATATGTTAGCACTTATATTTTCTCGTTTAAATAATCGTTTATACCAGGGATCACCAATTAGTTTCATTGGAGGTCCGTTTTTTTAAATAATGTGATTAGAATTTTGGCAGACGATTAGAATAGAATAGAATACTCTTTATTATGGACCCCATAAAAATGACAAATATAAACACAGAAATTTACATAGGGTGACACAATGGGCGGTCTTATCGCTAAAAGCGATCTTTTACAGACAACCTTTGGATCGATTACCTACTAGCAATTATTTTTTTATTAAGATAAATATTATGTAATGAGCAAAAATAACAAAGTAAGTAATTAACATTAATGTGAAAAATTTCACTTTTTACCTTGAACTATATCGGTCTGAAATTTGGAGAGTCGGCGCAGAAAAGACAATGCGCCGGCTAAATTAATTGAATTACCTACACAATTTTTATTTTTATTTTTAGTATAAATATTACTGTTAATTTAAGGTCCGCAACAAGTAGGTCGGCGGTCCGGATCGGGACCGCGTTCCGCCATTTGGTGACTCCTGGTTTATACAATAATAGTATTATCTTATTAAAAATTTCTTTAGATTTTTTTATTTATAAAACTACCTGAAGTAATAAAAAAAAAAGACAAAATTAATATATTTATAAATATATTAATTTTGTCTTTTTTTTTATTACTTCAGGTAGTTTGTTATATATTTTTATGGCCATTACAGAGGGGCTTGTAGAGTATATTTTGAGCCGAGAAGTTGGAATATTTAATCTTGATTTATGTCGGAGTGTGTAACGTGACCGTAATTCTTCGGGTTTGTATACAATTCTTGATGTTTACGAACAAATTTGCAAGTCTCTAATATGTATATACTGGGGAGGGTTAAAATACTATACGGAAGTGAGGTTTGCAGCTGTCTGTTTGATCGATGTTTACTAGGATTCTAACTAATTTCTTTTGAAGGGTGAAGAGTGTTGGTGCATCCATTCAAACTACATTCGATCTATGGGTGATTAACACCCCTTGATTACCAAACGGAGACCAAGCAATAATAAACTTCAATATTTTACTAACACAAACTTTTCTCTTGTTACAGGACTCGAAAATCTACGACATACCATACGAATCCAGACCACTAACCCCAGAAATCCCACTTTCAGCCCCAGAAATCCCACTTGCAACCCCAGAAATCCCACTCGCAACCCCAGAAATCCCACGCGCAACCCCAGAAATCCCCAATTCAAGTCCAGAAGCTGACATGCTCCCAAAAAGCGATTTCGCAAAACTGAGGCAGAATTTCGAAAAAGGCTTCCCGAACGCTGGAGCTAAGAAGCCAGCACCAATGAAACCTAAGCCGATTTTGATTTTGAAGAACCATGCGAAGTCTATAGACAATTTTAACGGAGAGCATGTGAAGTTGCAAGGCAAGTTCAACACCAGTGACCATAAAAGGTATAGAAATAGGTGCGAAAGTGGGATCAGTTTTACTTTGCCTAAGAGGGATTCTCAGCTGGATTTGGATAGAGAAAATGTGAGTATTTAGAATGTTTTTATTTATCTGCACAATTGCCTAGCTCTGCGATAACCCAGCTTGATTTATAGAGAACTTATTGAAGCTGACCCAAAAACATTAAGTTACTAAAATTTATATGGTACCCCCGCGCGGTTGTCTTCAACCAAATGAATTACGTAAATCAGCCCAGTTATCACTGATAAATCAGAGCACATACTTAAAAAAAAAATCGTGGAATGCAAAAGTATAAATTTTTTTTTGAAGTCTGGTAAAAATGAGAGTATTTCTTGAATGCGGTGGTACTATACAGGGTGGCAGGCACATCGACGCACAACCTAACTATGGATTCAGTATTTGATTCTGAACACCCCTGCGTTGAAATATTTCATTGGTAAAAAAAAAAAAAATTGCTCTGCCATATATTTTGACCGCGTAGTTACACTTTTCTATGAAACAGCAGATTTTTCTTTCTTGATAACCGACTAAAAAATTCTACCATAACTAAGTAGTTATGGTAGAAATTTTTAGTCGAAGATGAATTTGAATTTAGTGTCAGAAGGCTGCCATTAAATTCAAATTCATATCATTTTACATATATGGGAATGCAATAAGTATGATTAAATATACTACGGTATCACCATGAGGACAGTTTTGAGTATGAATGTGGATGGCTATAAGAGTAGGGGAAGACCAAAGAGACGATGGATGGACTGTGTGGAAGATGATATGGGTAGGAGGGGGGTGACTACCGAGATTAATACTTGTTAAAATATTGGAAACATCATCTACTTTTCAATATTTGTAAATATGTGAGCACCATGTATCTATCACATAATTAATTTACCTGTCTTTGCATTATATTTCATTCTTTTTACCTATTGTGGTATAGTAATTTTATTCTAGGTGCATCGTCTTCACATATAATTACATAATTAATGTGAACCTACATAATATTGTAAAACATTTTAAAAGAGTAACGGTGGAGTTTCTAGCCCATTCTTATCCATACGAAACTACCTTTTGGAAGGGGCAACTAGAATCGATTCAATTTTTTTTTGTAAATTTTGACGTTAACGAAAGGACTCTAATGTGTTTATTGTATTATAATTAAAGATTAAGTGCACTTGTTGGCAACAAACTATATCATTTCAATGTTAAAATCTCTTTTAAAGTTTCGTCTCGATTCACCCCTGAATTCCTATTCACCCCGTTTAACGGTACCTAATTCGTAGTACCTAATCGTTGAGCTCCTTAAGTTTTGAGTTGAGCTGCACGATTACTGACAAATGCGTGCACTGACTGGACAGGTCCACTCATTCTGTGTAGTTTTTTCCTCAAAAGACCATTTCAGACTCAAATCTACATGGTCTTCACATGATCTGACTTTAAAAGAAACTGTGACCTCTGAGTTTGTTTCGGCCTTTCTTCTCAGAGTAACCAGGCAGGAAAAGCCGACCTCATCTAGTTTAAAAATATGATTGACGTGTAAAAGTGTTTGTACAAACCTACTTACAGAAATAAAATCATTTATCATTTAATTCCAAAGCCTAATTCCCATGATTATGATGTTGCAAAGATCTATAAACGGTAGTAGGCGGATAACTTTCCATCAGTGATTTCGTCAGCTTGTTTACCAACCGACAGCAATATAAAATGTGTTGCACCACTTTTGATTTAGTAGTTAGTGTGCCTCCACGAGTGGGTAGCCAGCACATCAAGTTGTCGCAAACTGTCAGATTTTCTCATCCGATTTTGAACTTAACTATCAGCTTTTTAAGAGGGCCCTTCCCGGTCCGTCTATCGTCAATCGTCAACGCGAGCATGATTGAAAAGCTTGTTGTTTCATCCAACGCAATGTTTGAAAAAGAAGCAAGAGTGAGAACGCGATAATATCGAACGAAAATTGGCGCGCAAAGATTTCACAAAACTTGTTCGAGGAATACGTGTTTTTTAAAAAGCCTTACAAGTTTTTGAAAAAAAAATTGTCATTTAGAATCTCCATTACATGTGCGAGGTTTCTATGAAGATGTTTTCTTTACTTTTACAATTTATGAGTACATTATGAACGGCCAAATTTCGTAAAATGTGTGCAAAAAAGCAGATGTTTGGAGGTTTATACTGAATTTGTTTCTCCAAATATTGACTTTTTTACTTGCATAGAAACCCAGATAAAGTGCACAAGATACGTGTTAGTTCAAAAATTTAAATGAAAGATGGGCTACAACGCTATAATCACGTACGAGCGTTTGTATGAAAAGCATGACGGGTTGGCCGCTCTTAAGGTTTAAAATAGTTTGGATAAATTTGACAGTTTCATGCAGCTAGACCTGCCCGCGACTGTACGTCCGGTGTACGGCGTACCTTGGACAGTCTGCCTCGTTACCACCTTGCTGACTGACTAATATTTTTATCACAGCATGAGCTGCCCTCATGATAGTTCGTGTAATGTCATAAATTCATAATAGACACGAGAGAAGAACTGAACACACTTAAACGGGTATAGAAAATTAGAAACAAAACATAATTCTCAAATTATACTCTAGCCCCCTAGCCCCTTTATTATTAAACGCGCTGACCAGCACCCTTACTGCGTAACACACTATCAACCACAATCTGAACCATTTTGAAGGATATTGCTAATCCATTGCTTCATATGTTCGAAAAATTTGTCTGCTCAACAACGTAAATAACGCAATGAATGTTGTTGAACTGTCAAAATGAAAGTCATTGCTACTGATAGTGTGTTACGCAATTACCCCGCTGTTACTTCAGATTAACCATAACTTTTTCGAGGATTAAGCAAAGTTTTGTAGTATCTAGTCTTCTACTTAATTAGTTAGGGCTGATTTTACCAAAGTAAGATGTTTTAATAATCCTAACTAATATTATAAATTCGAAAGTAAGTTTGTTTGTTTGTTTGTTTGTTACCTTTTCACACCTAAACCACTGAACCGATCGATCATCCTGAAATTTTGCATATACGTTGTCAGGTGTACAGACACGGACATAGGGTTCTTTCATCCCGAAAAAAAGTACAGTTCCCGAGGAAAACAACAATAACGTTCTTATGATAATAGATGGCGCCACGTGTCTTTCGAATCATGATTGAATTATAACCCAAATTGATAGTCAAAGTCTAAATTAACGCGAGCGAAGCCGCGGGCAAAAGCTAGTATTGAATAAAATTGACGTGTGACAGTTCTAGTATGGAAAACTGTCAAAAAATTAAAAATTTAATCTCAGGATAAAGGCTCCCACAGACAGGCGCAACGCGACAGCGCTACACAAAGGCGCCGCTCGTCGCGCGACACGCGATGCCTTTGTGTCAGGCGTCGCGTCGCGCCTGTGTGAACGGGCCTTTAGACTTATTCTAGGTATAAAAGTTTGGTGAAATTCGCTCTAACAAACACAATATGAATAATATGTTTAGTTTCAAATACACTAGAGGAGGTTGGTACTCCGTTATTTTAAACAAGCCATATTCACAAGCCGTGCTATAGTTTTTATCACACCATAAAAAGGTAATAACTTTATCTACTTATTCAGGAAAATTTCCATGCTATATTAATAATACCCAACAAGGAACATTGTTGTAGTCTGTAAAACATGATACTACTGGCGCCTAGCGGCAAGTATCGGAAGCTTTATACAAGGTTTCACAGTTAGTAGTTCAAGGATAAAATAAGAGATGGCGTTGGCTGTATGATGTGCTTTGACATAATATTTTTCAGCTATCTTTGGGACATTGGACATTAACTCCCGTGGTTTTTAGAGCCTGATTCTTTGATGAGTAAAACTGCTATAAAATCTAAAGTTAACTGTAATGTTTGGTTGACTAAAATAATAGGTTTTCCCTTTTTTGCAAGTTTTAGGTCATATTTGATCAAGATGTAAAAACTTACGTGAACAAAAAAATAATATTTTTGAGGCTCAATACTGATGTTATACAAGGTGGCAGTCAGGTACATCGACTCGCAACCTGTTACCGTGGATTCTTCAGTACATAATTCTGAAACCTCGCGTTGAAATGTTTCATCGTTTAATTTGTTTTTAAATCTGCTGTTCTATACATTGGAACAGCAGATTTTATTTTTATTTTTATAAATGTTGCCCCACACTAGGAATTTCTCCTGTATTGTGCGTGCATTTACAAACATTTAAACTCACATATACAAACAGCCAGACCTGGAACAACCACTTATAGTAGGTCATACAAAATTTGTTCCGTGTGGGAATTGAACACGCGACACGCAGCGCAGCAGTCAATCGCTTAACCACTGCGCCAACCGTGTCGTCCGTCAACCGTTTGATAGTCGATAAGAAAATTCTACACCGTCTAGAATCATCTGCTGAATTCATGGTTACAGTTTTCGCGTCGATGTTCCTGCCAACCTGTATTCAAAGTTTTCATCTGAAAAACCTGAATTTTAAACATACAGTTTAACTAAGTAGTAAAAAACAGAAATATTTATCTCCTTACTTAGAAAAATACCAGTACCTCTGCTTATACTCTGTACAATATACCCACGATTCAATTATCTATTCATTATCATATTGTTTTTAAACAATAATTATTACTCATCAAACACATTTATTAAACACTTTAAAATAAACCTTAAATCAATTACTTTAAAGTACAAGTTACTTTGAGGAAGCACAACAATGTAGTTCAATAACTGTTATTGTAAAATAAACTTTAAATACAATGGGATTAAGTGTAAAATTGTTTATTCATGTTGAATTGTAGTTCATAATACACGATGAGAACGAGATGGGTTCATTTTAGTTTGTGATAGAAAGAGAAAGAAGGTTGTGTGTACAGACGTAGACAAAAGTGTTGGCATTGATTTAATTGATGTATAATTTATGTTGAGGTAAATTGAGATCGATTTTAATTAGCCGACAGTAATTACAATAGAGTGGCTATTATGAGACATTGCACCTTGATTATTATGAAAGGTATATTTTTATTGTATTTTTCGGATTTCCCAGTAGCAGTAGTTTCGGGCACTATCAGAATACCAGCGTTGCGGTTATTTTTAAGCTATTGCATAGCTTTTATCGCGGGCTTTGAGCGCGGCGACCGAATCAACAAATTCCGTAACGAAAATAAAACCTAACACCCCCCACTCGCCTACCATGTAGCTCGGCCGAGCGTTCGCTTAACGTGTATGTATATGGTACGACTGTACTTGAATTAATATCAAAGAAAAAAAAAATACTGCATAAATAAAAAATAAATAAATAATTATAATTGCATAAGTTGATAAAAAATCTATGCAATAGCTTTACCGCGGCAGTCCCCGAGTGCCACACGTGTTTTGTTTTTTTAATATATCAGCGCACAGTGTTGCTTTTGCCTCGAAAAACGGACATCCTCTTTTTATCAACTTATCCGATAGAGCAGGTTATTTTAAGAGTAAGAGTAAAATACCCGTGTGCCAAGTTTACACCAAACACGAGTAAAAAAATGTTTAATGTATTTTTAAACTTTTCTAAATTAATTAATTACAAAAACAATGCGCATTATTTTACCCTTTTCTTTATTATGTGTAATAAAACCATATAAAAGCTATTTAAAAAAAAATACAAAAGAGTACTAACTAGTACAGATGTAAAGAAATATGCTTTTTTGTGTTTTTAGATTTTGATTTTTCATGGTTGTATCTTTGCTTAGTTGGATTCAATATTTATTGTAAATCATACTCAGATCCCAACCAATCACTAAAAAAAAAAAAACACATCCATATCTTGCGGTATCTAGGAGTAATTCACTTCTAAAGTTTTTTCTGATAATTTTGATTTTAGGGTCATCACTTCACAAAAAATAATAATTTTTGTTTATAGGTTTAAATTTTATGTTGGATTCAATTTAACATAGAATAATACTTATCTACGTATACATATTACCACCCACTCTCATAAATTTTACAAATAATGTTCTTATATTTTTTTATTATCTTTACATCGAACTAAACATACAAATAAAGTAAAGTAATTATTTATACTAATGTTTTTTCATGCTTTATTGCATATCAAGCCAAGTTCAAAGATGAACAGGGTGAAGCACACCTTACACGAACTTTTTCGAGCTACTTTCCACCACCTAAATCTATTAGACCTACGAAAATATCTCTAAATTTAAAAATAATTTTGACGCAACTAAAATTTAATTTGACAATCGCGACTCCACGTGGTACTTGTTAGCCCTACCCCGTGATTTTTTTTTAATGCCGGAGGCGCGCATTGGGGCAGCCTCGACGTGTTTTATATGGAATTTTCCACTTTTTGTATGGAAAATATGAAAAATAATAACCTACATGTAAAGTTTTAGGGGTTCATTTGTTTCGTAGAGGGGTTTGAAATTTTCATCAGTTTTGCGATAGGACACACTATTTTCGAGATATAAGCAAAATATAAGAAAAAAGAGATACATTACTGTTTTTGCACCTGCAGGCGTAGCATGACGCTTTCTATTTCTTGGAAGACAATACGCTATTTACACTGACAATAGCTATTTCCATACAAAGTGACATTTCGTTTCTCTATTTTTGACATCGCACCGAAAAAATCCTTCTAAAATCCGTCATTTTGTCTTTTGTTTTACCGATCGTTGTCTAGGTCTTTTTATATGTAGACTATTTCAGAAGAAAGTTTTCTATCCCAAACGTCAAAATCACACTGACAACTGTCAGTTGTCTAAGGTAGTGAAGACAATTTGATTTTGTAATCGCCATGCTAAAGACAGTAGAACACTTTTTACTCGACGGCCGCAGTAGTAGTCGAAGTATAAAAATGGAATGGAAAAATGGAATTTTTCACTTTTTGTATGGAAAATGTGAAAAAGTATTACCTACATGTTTAGATTTAGGGGTTTAAAAGTTTCATAAAGGGGGTCGAAATTTTCATTATTTTTGCGATCGGACACACCATTTTCGAGATATAAGCAAAATAAAGGAAAAACGTGAATAAACTACTGAATTTTGTAAAAAGTGCAGTTGACTCTTTCTACTTTGCTGCCGTCGTACTGTCTTCACGGATCGTCATTTTTGTCTATTCTTCCGTCGACAAAACCTGTTTCTATAATGGTCATGCTACGCGTGCTGAAGTCGAGGTGTTGTGAATTTTAGTTCATGACAACTAATTTTATTCCACACCTTTTTGTTCGCGATTAAAAATAGTCAGATTTAGTTAGGTAACCAAAATTATAGGTGAAAAATGTCAAATTCAGAATAGCAAAATTGCCACTTTCACTAAATTACTAACTCAGTGCCATCTTAGTGATGTCAAACTTATAATTAAGTTGTGTCACTTTAGTCTACTTCAGAATGGGAAATCGTCGTTTGACAGGAATAAACAAAATTTTAGTGATTTTTAGTCTAGTTTAGAGAACTTTGTGACAAGAGAATCGGCACCATTAGTAAACTAATAAATATCCAAACAAATATCTAAAAGGCTAAAAAATTGTACATTTATAAAACTAGTAGGATTACTAGCATTATAATTCTGTTTATTCATTTTAATTTAATTTGTTTTTAATTATTTATAAAATAATATAAAAATAGTTGGATTTATCATTAACAATGTGAAAATCAATGATATTGTAACATCTTTCAGATAACCATGTTATTATGTCCTTTATTTATTTTTAAACATATTATTTTACATTTTAAACATTTCTTAAAAATAAATACATATAAACAATTTAAAAATATTAAAAAATAGTAGCCCATCGGTATCGGGAACAGGGCCCCATTATCATGTTGTTTTTTTTTTTCAATAATAAAACATTTTTTTAAATACGACTTGTGTCAACCCTAGCGCCAAAATTTCAGAATCCTGTAAATTCTAGATACCATAAGATATGGGTATGATATTTTAAATAGGTACTTCTTAGTGCTAAAGCAACAGCTTGTCTTGATATTGAATCCAGATTCCATGAAATAAGCTCATAAAAAAATAAAATCGACAATATGTAAAATTTGATGTTACTCACTTCCGGTTAACGATAAAAATTTAGAGTTTGCTTGATAATTTACTTAATATAAAGCATCAAGTAATTGCAATCAAAGATATAACAAAAACCGATTGGATCTAAAGTTATTGCGATTTCTATGGTTTTTATGGAAACCATAGAAAAAAAATGAAAAAAATTATATCTCCAGATTGGGGCAAAATTGTCACTCGGGTGTTCTAGTCTTGCTTTTAAAATTACCTGTTTTATCGGATAAGCTAATAAAATGGGGATGTCCGTTTTTTGAAGCAAAAGCAATACTGTGCAGCGTTACGCTGAGATAGGAGCCTTTTTGGCCTCGCACAGGTCTTTTATTTTCACTTTTAATTGTATTGTTATGTTGTTTGTTTTATTGTTAGTTTCAAGTGCTCCTTTTTTATATTTTTTTATTACTATTTTTTTGTTTGGATTTCCTGTGCGTGTCCCAAATTAAATATTTTTTCTTTTCTTTCTTTCTTTCTTTCTAGCAGCCCGGAGTCTGTATTTGTGCCCGGTTAGTGGCAATAGGCTCGCCCCCTATTACATGGGACTTAAACGTAACTGGTGAAATGTGGATGTACTATAGGTACACCTCTGCCTATCCATTCGGGGATAACAAGCGTGATGTTATATTATTCTTAAAAAAAGGATAGGAAAGGGAAATTATAGTACTTAATGTAAAATGCATATTGCCAGTTCAAGAAACAGCTGGAAACAATAATTAATTAATTTCCTCTGGTATGGGATAGGACATGAAAACCGTAGCATTAAAGGCTCCTTCAAATAGGCGCGACACAAAGGCACCGCTTGTCGCGCGACCAGCGGTGCCTTTGTGTCGCGCCTGTTTGTGGGAGCCTTAGAAAGGCACACCGGTGCGTTCTATTGAAGATCTCAGATCCTTAGGTCGGATTTTAATCGATAGCAGTCAGCACATTAATTGTTTTATACATTTTCAATCGCAATCCGAAAGATTTTGGAGGAAATTTCCATTTTAGTTTGTATGAAAAAGTAGCTGGTGTGTAGGGTCACATTGCATCAGAAAAATTTAAAAAATTAAAGTGTGTTTGACACATTTATCATGTGTCAAACACACACATTTATCATGAAGGATGGCAACTTTGCACAATTCACTAAAACACCTTATTGCCAAAGCCTTAGAACTGATAGTTTTAGAGAAAATTAGGGTGAGCAATATTGGACGGTCGTGCGTATAATTTTGTCCGGATATTTAAGCGCCCTTTTCTAGGATTCTGTTAAAGCTAGAAGCACCACATTTTCTGATTTAAAGCCTTTAATTGTAATTTTTCTCCATTCAATAAATCAATTCTTTATTGGCATAAAAAATGTGTACAAAGTGGAACCCTGACTCCTGCGCTAGGTAAAAACACCTGTGTTACAGGAGCCAGTGCCTTCTCCCAATCAGTAGGTTCTGGATTTTATGCAATACTAGTTTTTGCCCGCGGCTTCGCTCGCGTTAATTTAGGCTTTGACTATCAATTCGGGTTATAATTCAATCATGATTCGAAAGACACGTGGCGCCATCTATTATCATAAGAACGTTATTGTTGTTTTCCTCGGGAACAGTACTTTTTTTTCGGGATGAAAGGTACCCTATGTCCGTGTCTGTACACCTGACAACGTATATGCAAAATTTCAGGATGATCGGTTCAGTGTTTTAGGCGTGAAAAGGTAACAAACAAACAAACAAACTTACTTTCGCATTTATAATATTAGTTAGGATAGGATACATCGTTTAAATTTTCTTTACGACAAACAAAAAATAATAATTAAAATAGCAAAATACTAGAATAGTTGGCGCTACCATGGTCGACTTTATTACGCGTTTCCGGTGAATATTTTTTGCAAAATCTCAAAAATAAGTAAAAATGCGGGCAATGATGGCCGGTTTTACGGAAATCCTTTTTGTTCATGTTTGAAAAATTCTTCTTCTCAACAACGTGAATAACGCAGTGAATGATCTTGAACTGTCAAAATGAAAGGCATAGCTATTGTAAGTGTGTTACGCAATTACCCCACAGATGGCTCTTCAGACCCTTCTGCTCTTTCAGACCGAGGATCATCACACAAAAGGAATTCAATTTTATTACAATTCTATTTCCGAGAATCACTTTAGTATAAAATCAAGCAAGCCTTTTTAGTATATTTAAACACTAGCTTCGTCTGCGTGAAATTTCTGGTACCTCGACACACCGCGTCGCATCGCATCGCCTGCCTGCGCTATTACTTCGTTATCGCTTAGCGTTCTT